>JARCFY010000008.1:64316972-69116972 GCA_029233225.1 Lepidodactylus listeri
GTGTCATGCAATCCTGCTGGGATTGATTGTGCTTCCTGTTACTACCAGGTTGCCTCGCCCCTTTTATTTTTAACAAACAGATACCACAGTAAGGATAGGAAATAGTGCCCTTGCCCTGTTTTGGCTTCAGAAGTTACGACTTAGCTAGATCTCATTGGCTAAACAGAATTGTTTTGTAGCTAAAACAGTGAAGGACAGGATTGCTTTGCCAAATTGGAGGGATGGATGTATATGAGGGGCTAATGGTGTGAAAATGGGAAGAGAGTGTTTGAATTCTGTTGCATTTATTACATTTTTAAAATGTGGACTTCTGACATTCTGAGTGATGCCTGGAGTCACTGCTGAGTTCTGAAGTTCTTGATTTACTGCTGGAGTACCCTGGGAACCTGAGGGACCAGGGAAAGTAGGACCATACCTCTGTTATTTTCTTCTCCTCCATATAACAAGACCTAACAACATGCTGGGAATCTCATTTAGCATCAGTTTAATAACTTAATCTTGTAAGACAATGGACAAGTTCATAACTAGAACCCAACAATTGCTAAATTTCAAACATGGAACTGCAGTAGAGACTGAGGGTGCGATCACACGGGCATTTAAACCCGGGTCTCTTTCAAGCGCGATGGCTCAAACGGAAGGTACTTGTTTTGAAAGGTGGTTTGAAAGGCGGGCTCGAATGCAGGGGGGGGGGGGCGGCTTCGAGACGGGAGACAGATGCGGCTGTCTGGTCAGCCCCTTTAATTGCGATAAGGAACAGCCGCGAAGCCCGCAGTAAACGTCCATGTGATCGCACCCTTAGAGTTCTTAGAGAAGTGAACCGATTTGTCCTCCAGACCTAGGTACAAAAAAGCACATCCTCAACTTGTTTACCCAAAAACAAAGTAAGAACACTGGGCAGAGTTTTAGCTACAGACAGTATGATAGGTGTTCCTGGCTTGAAAGCTGTTTTGAGTGACAGAGCTTTCTATTTCCCTTGCAGAAAATTTACAGAGAAGAGAAGGTTGTATTTACAGTTTCAGGCTTCAGAAACTGGAAGAAAGCCTCCCATACTCTTTTAATTCTACAAACTATGTAAAACAGTTGTTTGGGAGGGTGTTTTTATAAAGCTAACAGAGACTAGGGCTGTAGTCTATGTCATGGTGTAAAGCTGTATATTATCTATTTGTTGTATGTTCTATCATACTTTTACAGCATTGTTTTTATTTTTTGTAATTCCATTTTCTGTATTGCTTGTTCTATAGCATATCTGATACTTTTTTTTGCACAGTTCCATTGTTTTGCTTATTCGATCTCTCATGCTATTTAAGTACATTGTTTATGCCATGTAATCCACCTTGAGTCTGAAGTAGAAAACTGGTAAATAAATAATAAAGTATAACTAAATAAACAAAAAAGTAAGTAAGTAATAATGGGCTGACCACCACTGTACTAATTCTCCGCCCCCGTAATAATTTTCTGGCTACAGGCCTGACCCACTGACAAGATTGTGATGCTAGAGATCCATACACAGAACTTCCTTAATCTCTCCCTCTTCTTTACACCAACATGACTTTACACACCCTTTGGATGGGGTTTTAAATTAGGACTCTTCAGCCCTGCTAACTGCTAACTCTATTCTAGCCAATTGTATTGAGAATTCACCCCTGGAACGTTTTGACAGGATTCACACCTTTTCATCTCAACTCCTTCCTTTTTTACATAGAGAATATATGCTTGAAAGACTTTTGCCAGATTTCAAACCAACCCCTAGTGCTGACTGGAGGGTGTGTCAAATGATTGATGGAGTCTTCTTGTGCCACCATGGCCATGGTCACACTGCCCTTTAAATCCGAGAGCCCTCCCAGATTTAAAGGGGCCGCAGTTTTTAATTTTGGGTTGGGATGCAAGCAGTTTTTAATTTCGGGTTGGGATGCAAGCACCCGGTGGTGGTGGCAGTGGCAACAGAGGTGGCGGCGGTGGTGGGCGGTGGTGGAGGAGGCGTGTGGACGTGGCGGAGGCAGAGGCGATGGGCTGCGGTGGAGAAGGCAGGTGTGGCAACAGAGGAGGAGGAGGCGGCAAAAGAGGTGTGCAGCGGTGGCGGAAGAGGCGGGTGGCAGCGGGCAGTGGAGGAGGAGGTGGCTGGCAGTGGCAGCGGTGGCCGGGGGAGGCACTCTTCCCTGAGCCCTGCCAGCTGTCTGGTAAATTCGGGGTCCCCCCCTTTTGCACTTGGGCGCTTGAGTGCCCAAGCGCAAAAGGGGGAAAAAATGGAGGGACGGTCTGGACAGCCCTCTCTCACAATGACTGCGAAAGAGGGCTGTCCAGATAGGCTCAATTGTGGGTTCCTTGTGCAACCACCAGGAAAATAGTTGATTTTCCCGGGATCGGAAAACGCGGGAGGAACCTGCAATTGAGCCCCCTTCAGCGTGGGACTAGCCGTGGCTGATGTGATTGTTCCCTTTAAATGCAGGAGGAAATAGCACTTCCTCCCGCATTAAAGGGCTGTGTGGCCATGGCCCATGACTATGGGCCTGCAGCAGGTCTGGAACTTAAACTTTGTACAGGCCGTATGGAAATAAGTAGAAGCTCAGTACTCGAAATCTGGTGGCTGGAGACCATGATGACAGGAACTTAAGGGGCCAAGGATAGTGAAAGAAAGGAGTGGGATCATCAAATGGGGGGGTGGGGGAGAGAGAGAGGCTATTTTGATGTATGTTCTTAAAGTCTGCTTTTATGACAAAAATGTGTAGAAGAGGTTTCATTGTTTTCATGTGACACATAGCAGTAGTACAGTTTATTTGATTGTGTTTTCATTGACAAATGATATGCAATTTGCCCTTTTCTTGCTACTGTTTTTTTTTAATCTAATGACTCCTGCTGTTCAAACACTTGATTGATCTGGATTGTTACCTTGTCCCAAGAAAACCAGTTCCAGTTTAAAAGATATATTTTGCCTTTGACGCTCCTGGGAAATAATTTTTTAAGGACAAATGTGAAATGCTACATGGGTTTGTTCCCTTGGGAAGAGTGAAATCATGAACTGAGTCAGACCACCATTTTATCAAGGTCAGTATTGACTTCTGTGACTGGCTACCATTTGATTCCTTTAACTGGAAATGCTGGGGATAGGATGTGGGTTATTTTTCCAAACTTATAGATACCTGACTCCTCCTATCAGGTGACTGGGGTCACCTACTGCTAGATCTTAATAAAACTGCGAGGGAATAGAAACTACTGAGGAAACTTCCTGAGTCACCAGCATAATGAAGGAATGGTCAGCCAGCAGCCACGGGTTCTTTTTTTTCCCAGGGGATGAGAAGCTGCTTTAATGTCCAAACCCTGAATAACAGGCTTCAATTTGATAGGATTTTTTCTATCAAATTTCTCCAATATAATAAGGAAACTAATATCTATATTTTCATCCGGAGAGTACAAAAACTCTAGGAGAAACCTGGACTTTCAAATCAAACCATGGTATGTATATATTTAAAATATTTCTAGGACCATCTTCTTCCCAACACAGAGGTCCCTTCCACATGAGTGGGATAATCTGGAGGGGAATTGAGGCTTTTTTGCCCCGGTGCAGTTTGCCCCGCAGTTGCACGATCACACAGCTCAGTGGACCTGCCAGGGCAAACTGCCACTGCGTGATCAGATGCAACTGCGGGCAAGTGGGTTTTTTTGTGTGGTGGGTTTCTGAGGCACTTAAACGGGGGATCGATGCTTCACTGGAAGAAAGGGGGGAATGGATGCTTCGCTGGAAGAAAGGGGGGATCGATGCCTCACTGGAACGAAGGAAGGGGGGGATCAATGCCTCGCTGGAACAAAGGATGACTCGCTCCTCTCCCTCTACAAGCTTTTGATGATGCGCACATGGAAGGGGAACAAAAACAACAGTGTGGCGTCAGGATAGCGTGTGATCACGCTATGCACATCGCCACACTTCTGCGCTGGCGCAATCACATAGGGAAAGTCCGGCTGTGGGCTGCAGCAAACTGTTTGCTACCAGTCTTTCACCAGTAGCTTTTTACCCAGCTTCTCTGCCGGATCAAATCGGTTTGCCCCGGCTTGCCAATGGTTGTGGGATGCTTCCCAGATGTGGTGGTGTGATCGCGCCAGTTTGATCTGTCAATAAAGCGTTCCTCTTGCATGGCAAATAGGTGCGTGTGGAAGGGACCAGAGTTTGGTTTCCATTCCTAGTTAGGATTGCAGGTCTAAACTGTGAGGGGATTTCTGTGCCTTTCTTATAACCAGAAATGCTACTAGGTGTTGTTTCTTCCAACACTGCCACACTGTGAGCTGTCAATCTTAAGAGGGCACTAAAGGCAAAAATGTAGCAGAGCTGAATACTGAATTTCACTTTGAACGAATCAGCCCTCTTTGGGGGGGGGGGGATTAAGGGTTCCAGTTGTTTGATAATGGCATACTTGGCAGCCTAAGGGTTGCTTTAAGAAAGATCTGCAAAAGTGAAGAGGATGGTGAGCCAAGAACTGATCTAAATCTTGCAATTGATATTTCTATTTGTGGGCAGGCCCCCCATGTTCTGTTACTTGGCCTCCGTGTGCTGGTGGTGTTTAAAGTATAATGAGGTTTTCATATTTGATCACCTGCCAGTTTTTCTAAGTCTGCAAAAAGTGTTTTTTAATAATAATTTCTGGCATATTTTTTCTTCTGTATGTGCAGTATTTAAGATTGTTATAATCATGGACACACATCAGTTGCTAGCCATGATGTTTTAATTATCAGTCACAGGCCAAAATGTTTGCAGATGTAAAAATTATGTTTTATTTATCAAGTTGACTCATTTGAAAAAGACAAGTTTGAGTATTAGGTTTTTTTAAAAAAATGCTAATGGCAAAAGACGTTGGGATATATCAAGGTACATACCATGTTTCTACTTGCTTCAGACAGTATTGCCACACAGTTCATATTTTTGTTTGTTTGTTTGTTTGTTTGTGTAACCCCAAGCCCCTTTGTCCCAAAGGGATTTATTTCCCTGCCAAATTATTTGCAAATCTATTTCACTATTCTAGCAGTTTTCCATTATTACCCTTTCACTACATTCAGCAAAGAAATTCAGCAAAGAAAAGCATGTCTATGCATGCATACAGTATATCAAAGAGAACAACTGACCTTTTCCCCAAACATGGGATCCCCCCCCCCCCAAAAAAAATAAGCCTGAGAAAGGAATAACAGTTACATCTTCCTAAGACCTTTGACTTCAGTAGGCTTAGAGTGGTATAAATTTGCATTGGACTGCACTGGCAATCAATGTCATTTACAGATCTGTTGAAGTTAATGGGTTTAGAAGGGCATACCTCTCTGTTTCAAACTGCACAATTAGAAGTCTGCCTCCCATTGAAACATACCGAATGGACTTAATATTTTGCAGGAGAAAAAAAAGGGATACTATTAGTTGGATTAGCTGATGAAAGTGGGGCTTCAGAGCTGCTTTTCACACATAGAACTTTAATATTTTTTGGGACCAGAGGTCATAAATCAAGCTAGAACAAAACCCTCCGTTTATATAGCAGCAAGAGACATTTTATCGCTGAATAATGCTTGCTTGTATACAAATACATATTCAGCTCTGTCTTCATCTCTTTGCTGTCTCCACAAATTCTGTTTGGTTGGAAAGTTGCATGTACCAACAAAACCCACAACATAAATTTAGAATTTTCTGGACAGCTCAAATTTTAAAACCCAGTATGTCCTGCATAGTTCAGGGGTCCTGCTAATGCAGGTGTCCACTCCTGGCCTCTCTCTTGGCCCATTTTGATACTGAGTGCTTTTGCCCTTGGGGCACCAACTTTAGTATTAACGGAGTGATACTGGTAATGAACACAGCAGTTGCATAGGATTACTTAGAATATTCAGTGAGACGAACCGTTACAAGTTGTGTCAAGAGGGCCTTCTTGTCCGGAATGTGTCACTTGTGACTTTTTAAATGTAGGATAGAAAATGGAAGTCAACCACTTTAACAGGGAATGAACGTTCAAACTATGGGTGCAGAAAAAATTAAAACAGACTTAGAGAGTCACAAAATACTCTGATAGAGGTTCAGTGCAATCCTCAAAACACTTTTCTGGGAGTAAGGCCCACTGAAAGACCTGAGGAAATTTCTGGAAAGAATTGCTTAGCATTGCTAAGCATTGCCTGCTCCTCAAAGTCCCAGAGAGCCAAGTTAGGTCTCATGGGGACATCCACATGCAGTGATTGATTCATATGCTTCATTCATATGGAAAGCAGGTGAGTGGGAGGAGAAACTGCCCTCACCTCTCTTTGATTGCCTCTGCACAGCACTCCACACACACCCAAACTGCAGAGGTTTATATTTCGACATATTCAAACCTTCATGTTTACACCAACCTTTGGGGTTTGCCTCAGCTCAGGTGCAGGTTTCCCCAACCTGCTTTTGTGACAGTCTTTGCCCAAAGATTTATACCAAAAGCAAGTTTGGCGAAAATCTGGATGCGACGATGTGTGGATTTCCACCCCCGCCCCTCCCAAAAAACCCACATCCAGCAGGCTTTAAAACAAAATTGTTAGTAGTAGCTTGACTGCTATAGTGACTTAGAGTATACTGTAATACCTACTACCAATACTTTTAAAGACCTAATTTTTTTTTAAAAAAACCTGCTAGCGATGGGGGGGGGGGGAGAGTGGCCAGGAAAGAAAAGCCCAGACCAAAGCTCTATGCAGAGGCTCTGTTGGCACTGCAAATGCAAAAGCAGCATTGAGAAGCAAATAGGAATCACCCCCATGTGGAAGCAGTCATTATCTCATTGCACTCCATTGCTTGAAGCATTTTTAACCAGGCCAGTGCTGGTGCCTGAAGAGGACTGGGCTGGAGGGAATGGTACCCGAATTAAAGGAGTGTGCAGCCCCTGTGCTCCAACCACCCTGGCACCTTGCAAGCAAAGGCAATTGACTTTACATGCTACACTTGGGGTCCCCTCTCTGAAAAGCCAGTGAGAAGGAGATACTGCAGCTTACTGACTCAGCTTTTGTCAGGTGACCCAAAGGGCCAATGGGGCATCACCTGGCCCTTTAAAGCAACTCAGATTCTAGCTTGATTGTCAAGAAGCAGCTAAGAGAAGAGTTTGGGCGGGGCGGGGCGGGGCGGGAGGGAGAGAGTGTTCCAGGTTGCCTCAGTGAGTAAATAAAATGGCTATTCTTAGGCACTGTGCTTTGCACCATAAATCTCTGCTATATAGAAAGATGTGAGACAGCTTGCCCTTTATTTAAGACAGCTGACTGTGCTCTGTAGGATTGTTCTAAATGTAGCATGAGGGAGGAAAAGATCAACACACTTTGGGAACCCACAGAGGTTCCCTTGAAAGGTATTTTGTGAAATACGGAGACAAAGGGCAGAATTATGATTTGTCCTGTGAATTTTTGACAACTGAACTGATGTATTGCTCTTACATCTGCAATTAGTTTATTATCCAGTAGATGGCAGTCATAGAGCCTATTCTGGATCTGGTGTGCATTAAACAACAGATAAAGGCAATGATTGACTATTTTCTTGTTTTCTCCCAGAAGATGCTTCCCACCTGCCAGCCACTCTGCTGTTCAGCTGCACTGAACCACCATGAAAAAAGAATTCCATAGCTGAAGAGCAACACTTGAGTATGAAGAGACCAGTGAACAGATGATGTTGTTAACTGCCATGCTTTCATTCTTGGCCCTTGGTGTTCCTTGTATATCCTGGCAGGACTTTTGCTGCATCCACATGGCAGTAATTCCAAATTGTGCTTTTGTTGCTGATATGAATTTGCAGTGGTGCTGGAATGTATAGGCACAGGGGGATATTCTTTGTGCTTTCAGGACACCTTCCTAGCCATGCCCCCAGTAAGCCTGTGCAAGAAAAAATGACCTTCCAATTTCTTACCTTGGAATTAGCAGTTATTCCAGGATTCAGGGTGTGTTCCAGGTGGAGCCCCTGCCAGATGCCTCTGGGAAGAAGTTATGTGCTAATGTTCAAATACTGTTCAAATTTGTCTGCTTCAAGAGAGAAAGGGAGAGGTTGTGCTGTTTTATTATACTGGTTAATGGACTGATCAGAAAGCCATCAGTTTGAACTAGGCTTGCCAGCTCTGGGTTGGGAAATTCCCGGAGATTTGGGGGGTGAAGCCTGGGGAGGGTGGGTCTTTGGGAGGGGGGTGACCATATCCGGGTTTAATGCCATAGATCTCACTCTCCAAAGCAGCCATTGGCTCTAGGGGCAGTGTTCCCTCTAAGCTGTGCATGTGAGTGGCCGCTCATTAACACAGGAAGACCCGCTCAGCAGCAACCTGGAGCTGTGCAGGGTCTTGCACTGTCCATTGCCCATTTTATGATTACTGCAGTTATATTCTTCTCAGGATGTGAACTGTTCTGCTCAGCAGGGGAAACAATGAGAAGGAAGATTGTCCAGAGGAACTGACTTCTGTTGTCTGGAGATCAGTTGTAACTCCAAGATGTGAGCTTCCCGCCATACCTTCTGATTGCTGTTCTCTGGCGGCATGACAATACCTACTGCCACTGCTATGACTACCATTGGCTCAGGCAAAAACATTTTCATTAACTACTTTATTGGGCCGTATGGGCAGCAAAAGGAACACTCAAAACTAATAAAAGTCTTCAATGATTTATAACAAGGTCAGCGTAGTAAAATATGCCTGCCCCCATAAACCAGTACTACAAAGAGTTTTAACTAGCACAGAGATTGAAGCTCGTCAATCCAACAGAAGGACCAAGTGGTTTCTAGGATCAATTTTCATAGTGATCAGGATCACTTTATCAAGCCATGCTTGCTGTTATTAAAAAGAAGATAGGAGGCTGTAGATAAATTTCAGAATATTCCAGGAGTTTAGATCTTGTTGGTTTTAAAGCAACACCACCCAATAGCATGTGCTTCCTATAGACAGATGGTGACTAATTCATAAAACTGGTAATTTGCCGTAGATGGCAACTGCAGATGCTAACACCCTTATGAGCATCAGTTTAATAGAGGAAACAATGAATTCCTATAAACATGTCCACTATAAAAGAGGAACATAATAGACTTGGCATCTGTTTTGTTTTTAAAAAATAACTGCAGGGTTTATAGATACCAAAAGCCAGAACATCTTATAGAAACTAGACCTTCTTAAGACGCTATATAAAAACTAACAACCCTGTAACAGTTATGATTGTTCACTTATGATTGTTCACATTGATTATTCTTCCTGATGTTTCACAAAGAACAAAACGACTTTATAAAAATAAAATGAAAGCTTGCCTAGTATAATTGTAGGCTATTTATAATAAACTGGTTGGATTATCATAAAAGAGGAGATTCCTGTCTCCAAGCTATAGAATACGTTTGGACAGGAGTCAGGTCGGGGGAATCCCGACCTGACTCACATTCCCTGCAGCCAGATGGCAGCTGCTGGGAACTTATTTCCCCATCACAAGGATCAGTTTGGATCCAGACCATGGTGTGTGTGTGGGGGGGGGGAAGGGGCTTCAGCCTCCCCCATATCATTTTTCCAATCTGAAATGCCCTGGGCTGGTGGTGTAATTAACCCCCTTGTGGCAAAATGTGAACTAAATACTCAAAGGTTAAGATGCTGAGTTGCAGACCGGAAGATTGGTAGTTTGGCAGTCTGAGACCCAAGTGCCGCATGACGTAGTGAGCGCCTCTGGCCCCAGCTCCTGCCATCCTAGCAGTTCGAACGCAAGAAATTGCAAGTAGATACATAGGTACCACTTCAGTGGGAAGGTAGTGTTCCGTGCACCTTGTCATTTAATCATGCCGGCCACATGCCCACAGAAATGTCTTCAGACAGCACTGGCTCTTTGATTTGGAAACAGAGATGAGCACCGCCCCCTAGAGTTGGATTCAACTGGTTTCGAGCAAGGGAAAGCTTTACCTTTACCTAGCCTTCAACAGAGCAAACAATGTGCCCTGGAGCCATTCTGGGTTAGGAAAATGCCACTCGGAGTCTGGGGAAGGTGAGGCTCCTTCTTCCCCTGGATCCCAGTCTCTATCTGAATCGGGCCATGTAATGCTTGGGGAAGAAGTGCCCTACAGCTGCTGTCTGGTCGCTGAGGTCTGGAGTACAAATCGGGCCTTGGAAACCCTGACCTGGCTCATATCTAAACATAATTGTGTAGTCTGGACCTCAGATAGCTGTCTATCAGCACAAGAAGATGGGGTGAACTGGAAAGTGCAAATAGTAGTGGAGCAAGCCCAGCTACAAGGCAGCATTGCAGTGTCAAAATGGGCACTGGTGGTAACCCATTGCCTTCTCCTGTGAACTCGTGGCAGTGCAGGACATTATCGGTGACCTGACACTAGTGACTGTTCCTACTGACGGGTCAGAGGCAACTGGCCTCTGAGGCACTGGTAGGGTTGTCAACCTCCAGGTGGGGCCTGGAGGTCTCCTAGCATTGCAACTGTTCTCTAGACTACACAGATCCATACCACTAAAGAAAGTGGCTGATTTGGAGGGTGGGCTCTATGGTGTTATACCCCACTAAGGACTCACCGCTCTCCAGGCTCCACCCCCAAATCTCTAGGAATCTCCTAACCTGGAGTTGGCAGCCCTAGGTGCTGGAAGAGTTGCTGAGGCTTGGCTCTGCTTGGTCTTTTCTACCTGTGGCTCTCTAGAAAATACCTCTGTAAGATAAATGGCCAGTCTGCCTCTGCAAGTAGGGCACGCCTGAACTTCTAAGGAATGTGGTACAACTTGATGTTGCTATTCTGCAGAGCCTATATATCATTACCTACTGTAGCTTGTAAGACTTTTATTCCCCAGAGAAACAATTTTGCTCCAGGTCAGATTATCAATTAATTTTTTCTTGCATCATGGTATTTGGCTTGCCTTTGTGAGTTGTCGCATTCTGTTTGTTCTGTGCATATATTTCTCCCATTTATCTGCTGTCTGCTTGTGGCACATTCAGGTCCGGATTTCACAGGGCCTCATTACATATTGCATAATTCACAATGTTTTCTGTCAACTCATCTCTCATCCTTTCAAGTCTAATTACCATAGAAACCACTAGTAATTAGAGGGTACTTAGAATAAAGGCACCATCAACTGGTTAACATCCAGTTGCAGACAAAACATGAGTTGCCAAAAATATAGGGCTGGGAAATTCCTGGATATTTGAGCGTGGTGCAGGGAGGGGTTTGGGGAAGAGAGGGACCTCAGTGGCATATAATGCCATAGAGTTCACCCTCCAAAGCAGCCATATTTTCCAGGGAATTGATCTCCAAGTGGGGCCTGGAGGTGTCCCAGAAGATCAGTTGTAATTCTGGGACATCTGCAGGTCCCACCTGGAGGTTGGCAACCCTATGGTTATGTTTGATCACTCATTATTCAAGTTCTTACAGATCTGAGGCCAGATGCAGCACCAGAAGTAGTCACACAGTTACAAAGAATAAGAAGAGGAGGAAGAGGAAGAAGAGAAGAAGGAGGAGGTTGGATTTATACCCCACCCTTCACTACCCGAAGACTCGAGCAGCTTACAATCTCCTTTCCCTTCCCCTCCCCACAACAGGCACCCTGTGAGGAAGGTGGGGCTAAAAATGCTCTTTGAGAACTGCTGGTGAGAGAACAGCTCTGAAAGAACTTGTAACTGTCCCAACGTCACAGCAGCAGCTGCACGTGGAGGAGTGAGGAATCAAACCCAGTTCTCCCGGATCAAAGTCCATGCTCCTAACCACTACACCAAACTGGACGACAAGATGGAGACCATGTATGTAGTTCTTTAGGTAGGTAGATGTTGAAGGTTGATCTTGCTTTATGATGCAGAGTGAACTAGTTGTTTTTTAGTCTGTTTTCATGAACATCAATCTCTGCGTTGGGACACGGGACCAAAATGTGCAAGGAGGCTGCAGAAATCTGTTTAAGATTACTGTATGCTTCCCCATGAATTAGTTCTTAAACCCTGTTTTCCTCATTACATTTTTTCTTGAACTGGTTAGCTGCCATGTGTGTACTCTGCGGGAAGATCATAAAGTAAACGAGTTGCTGTAAAAGAGTATATGCAGTGTTTCAGTTATGGAAGATTGTGGCTTGATGGGGAAATCAGTATAGCAAAAATATTGCTGTAGGCTGGTCTATAATTAATAGTAAAACATGGATAGTTTCCCCAGGTAAGTAACAAGTAACGATTGGAGGATGAGAACACCTCATTTTACTCATAGCCAAAAAAATCTCCAAGTTTAAGGGAAAAAATAGAGATACCTGTTCTTAGTGACCATTTTGAACAAATGGTCATTATGCCCATCTATTACTAGTCCTAAATGAGAGTGCAGAAATACTTTCTCTAATTTAATTTAAAGAGGATGAATTTAGCTAAAAATGGTGCATACTTCTCTTTAATTCCAATAGTCTGTGTTCCTGTGGCTCATTTTTGGCTGTAATCCTGCCCAGTAACACTCAGTGTTAATGAAGTCAATGGGACTTAATAGACATATACTTAACATGCTTAAAGGGACATCTGTCTATTATGAAGTTGTGTGACAACTCTGTTTCTCCCAACAGCACTTACTGGCCATATCATCTCTTGAAGATGTAAAAACTATTTTGGCCCATTTGTGGTGCCTTTAGGTAGCAGCCCTTATTCTTTGGAACAGCCTTCCAGATGAGATCAGAAAGTCTGTTGGCCTTCAGGACACCTGCTTTGAAGGGCATTTTAGTGGAGTTTAATATTCAGTGTTGGAGCGTGGACTTTTGGGGGCAGGTTGGCATATCTGATATCCAAGGTATGTTGTTTTAAAACTCTTTTAAAAGATTCTGTCCATTTTTATTGTTATTATCAATATACCTATTTTTTATTTTGTGCACTGCCTTGAGCCCCTTATGAGGCGGCAAGTGGGGTATAAACATTTAATGAATACGTACTAAACATAGGACTGAAAGTAGGATTGGACTGCTCTCTCTTTCGAAAGCCAAAACAGCCTCCCATTATTCTGAGCTTAATATAAAAAGGCTATGCCCCTATAGAGCGGCCTTAAATAAATCTGGTTTTTAGATTTGCATGCATTTAAAAAGCTTCTTGCTGAATATTTCCATTCATATGTGTCATAATTTATTTAACTTCAGTTATACCTGAACTGTCTTTTGTAGTTTGCAGACACAACTTGTGGGGATGCAGAATTTTTCATCTACTAGTAATGGTATTTTCACAAGAATCCAAGACTGAAAAAACAAGCATGTCTTCTGTAGGGCTAAGTAATCTCTTGAGAAGAAGAGCATCAGAGAAAAATGAGCATTTGGCTGGCTCTAAAGCACCACTCTAATGATGGCATATTGCCCACCAGCTTCTCTCAGTTCTGGTAAAGAGTGCTTTAGATATATGTAGCATGAAGTGATATATAATCTAAAAGTAGTAGAGTCCCAATATACCTAGACCAATTAAACCCCCAACTTCCCTTGGTTGTTAATCTAGAAAAGGTACTGAAATATTCAGGGGTCCTTTAGTAGAAAAAGAAGTGCAGGAGCTCATTAGCATAACTCATTAGCATATGCCACGTCCCCTGACATCACCAGAAGTGTATCAGAAAGGGAATGTCAGTTTCAGCCCCATTGTACCCTATGGGCCGTTGAAATCAATGGCAAAAACTCATAGGGTATATGAGGGGCTGGAGGAAAGGGGGTTTGAGGGAGAGGCTCCAAACTTGCAGGGTAGCTGCTGGGGCCTCTCCTCGAAATAGTAACACTTTTTCCTGCCATAGAGAACAATGGAGGGGATGGGACAACCTGTTTGGGGGCCTGTAGAATTGGACCCCGTGGTCCAATCTTCTTGAAACTTGTTGGGTATTTCGAGGAGAGGCCCCAGCAGCTACCCTGCAAGTTTGGAGTCTCTCCCTCAAACCGTCTCCCCTCCAGTCACTTTTAAAGTTGCCGCCGAATTTCAGCGGCAATTCGGCAGCAGGCCGAATCAGATCAGAGAATCTGATTCGGCCCCTGGCTGCCTTAGTGGCCACTCCTGAGCTGGCGGAGCTTAGCTCCGCCTCGCTCCGACCCCAACGGACTCCTGGAAATATTGAATGAGCACAATTCTCTGGGGCTATTTTCCACAGATGGGGGAGTATCTTTAGTCAATAACAACAAGACTTTATTCTGGTACATAACCAGCACAAATTTGTTAGAAACATAGTTGGATACTATACTGTAGGTATGCAGGCATTAAATTGGAAATAATTAAAGACTTTAAAAATACAAACATTTTAAAAAGAACAGAATTTTTAGTCTTTCAAAAATTAAGAAGTTCAAAAGGCTCAGGGATCATCTATGTCACTCCTTAATGTGTTCTTTGCAGATTTTAGAGACTGTGGTCAAGAATCTGGCACAAGCAAGCGTAACCTGAGGGTTGGAATCCAGCAAGAGCATATTACTTAATTCCAAATCCAGGAGACCTGAAAGTTGGATGTACTTAGCACATATTGCTTGATAGTACCCACAGTCCAATAAAGTATGCTCAATCATTTCCACTTTACCAATGCCACAGGGGCACACGTTTGGCCATTGGGACCTTTTTGTAACAGCCCTCTATGACTGTGAATGGGAAAATATTGCATCGGGCCATAGAAAAGGCCCTTCGATATGACAGGATTTTCAAGCATGACAAGTAAAAAGTTGGAGAAACCACATATCTCTTTTGAGAGCAGCTAAAAAGTTTGGAACCCTGGCAATATCATTGTGTCTTTCAACGTCTAGCATTCACTGTTTGACTATGGCCCTCACCTGGTCTAGGGCCATTATCTGGAGAGATTCAAATGAAAAGCCAAGCACGGACAGCTTCTGATAGATAGCCCTAAGCCAAGTGCAACAGTATCCATCCTTAAGGATTAATGAGGTAATATCCGAGGGCCAATGCCTAAGCTTAAGCCAAGTATTGATTGAAATGAGGCTTACTCTAGCCTCTATTCTTAGCAATCCAGTTTCCGAATGTAAAATATCATTTGAAATGCTAATTGGAATATGGCTTTTAAGAATTTCAATTGAATTTTCTTGAGGGGGGCGAGGCTTGATGGAGCTGGAACCAAAATAGTCCCATACATGACTTGTGGTACTTTCTTGGAAAGATATCATTTAAAGACCATTAGTATATAATGCCCCCCTTTTGAGTGGAGAAATCTAATGATACCTCGGGCATCTAATGAGCCTTTCTGGTGAGAGCCAGTTTGGTGTAGTGGTTAAGTGTGCAGACTCTAATCTAGGAAAACTGGGTTTGATTCCCCACTCCTCCACTTGCACCTGCTGGATGACCTTGGGCAAGCCATAGTTCTGTCAGTGTTGTTCTCTCAAGGACAGATCTGAAAAGAGCTCTCTCAGCCCCACCTATCTCACAGGGTGTCTGTTGTGGGAAGGGGAAGGGAAAGGAGATTGTAAACTACTCTGAAACTCCAAGTGAAGGGTGGGGTATAAATCCAATTTCTTCTTCTTTGTCTTCTTTTTTGCCCCTGAGGACTGGATCATGACCCCCTAGGTACTTATAGGTTGTGACCTGTTGTAACCTGTGGCCATTTATGCTCCACTGCCTTGCCTTAGGTTTTGAGCCAAAGGCCATTACTTTTGTTTTTTGATAATTGATTTCCAGGTGATTTAAATCACAGTGAAGGTCAAATTGTTTTAACGCCCTTCTAAGGCTTACTGGTGTCCTGGAAAGCAGAACTGTGCCGTTTGCAAAGAATAAGGCTACAATGTGATGGTTTGCCAGAGAGGAAGGATGGGTATCTACTAAACCAAGGTCATTAATCAGATCGTTAATATAAATGGCAAAAAGGGAAGGGGGCAATACACAGCCTTGCTTGACTCCTTTTGTTGCTGGAATTGAATTAGTGAGAAGTCCTTGTTTGTTGCATCTTACCCTAACAGTGGTGTTAGCCTATAGTACTTGGATCAGAAATAAGGAGTCTCCCATCAATTGAGGTAGCACCAGAGATTATCTCTGTATCTTTAGTCAGATGTTTCTGCAACAGTCCCATGCTCTGTTCCATAGCCTGATTATTTGTATTGATTCTAAGATGCATTGGAATCTGATCTGTGGAAAGTTGACATTTAAATGTACTACATAACTGGCCTACAAGTGTCTGAGGATTCCCAGTCTTAGAATTCTATTGGTTTTCTTTCTTTTCTTCTATACCAAGCCAGGCCTTCTGTCCCTGGTTTTGGAGCAGATTGAGAAAGAAATAATGAAATATTATGGTGGTTCCTGGGCAACTATGATCCAGAAAACAGGAACTGCTTTTAAGTTTTCTGTAGAAACCATGAGGAAGTTTGGTAAAAACAGCTGGGATGGGAGAGGAGAGGCCAGGAGCATTGCATTCACATGACCCCATTTTTTCTGAAGAGGACTTTTCAGTGCTAGTGTGTTGGATGACTGAGACTGTGTTCACTCAGTTGACATGGTAAGCAGTTGTGTATGAAGGGCTCATCAAATACTAGTAGCATGGAAGTCATGTATGCCTTCATACAGCAGCAATGCTAGTTTCATTGGGGACTGGATTTAACCGAAAGGAGGAGGTGACTGGCAGCATGCCTGCTTGGGGTAACTAAATACCTTGAACAGCTGGAAGAACAGCTGTCCATTAGATCTTAAATGGCAGGCCAAACAGTATAGGATGATGTGGTCTTTCAGGTACCCTGGTCCCATGCTGCTCAGGGCCTTAAAGGTAAGAACCAGCCCTTTAAATTGTTCCATGGCACAAATAAGTACAGATCTTTCAGCATGAGGTGATGTGGTTTCTTTAACCAACCCATGACTATAGCCTAGCTATTGAATTTTGAACCAATTTGTGTTTCCAAACCATTTTCAAAGGCAGCTACATGCAGAGTGCATTACATGAATCCAGCCTGGATGTGTGATCAGTGCATAGATCACTACGGCTAGGTCATGTCTTTGAAGAAAAAGCTGTAGCTGGCATATCAGCCAAAGCTGGGGAGAAAAAGAGCTACAGGGAGACCTGAGCCTCCAACCACAGACCAGGATCCCTTCCAGCAGCGTCCTCAAGCAACAAACTTGCTCCTTCAGGGAAGTGCCTCCACTTCCAGGACAGGCTATAAAAAGCTATCCTTTGTGTAATTCAAGTGGATCAGCCATTTGAATGACTTCTTTAGTAATGACAGCTAGTTTAAAAATTCAACACAGTGAATGTTCAAGTTAGCCTTGTGCAACAGACTACGTGCAAACCTGTGCAGGAAATCCCACAGGGATATACTGGTGGAGCACAGCACATACGAAGAATGTTCTGTGGGTAGTTCTTGGTATGCATCAGCAGGGTCAAAGTGGGCTTAAGGGAATAGATGAGACAGAATGAGAAGCAGAAGCTGCAGGGAAAACGGGGTTCAACAAGGAGTGTGCAACGGAGTGCAAAATATTACTTCCATATGCTTGAGAAAACCACATGTTGAACAGAAGGAATGGTAGGCTATCCAAGCAGTAACTCCAAATCTGTGAGGGCTGGCAAACTAGCTCATGACCAGTATAATAAACAAACCACTCGAGTGCATTAAAAATTGCTTTTAAAAAATACAGAATTTAGTGTATGTTTGAATGTTTGAAAAGAAAATCATTTCTGAAAAGTATTAGCTGTAGTATGAGAGAGCAGAGTTATATTTTGTGGGTCCTAAGTAAAGAAAAAAGTATGGAATAATAAAATGCACACAGTTGCTAATGGATCACTTAGTGCTGTATGTATTTCCAGGTCCTTTTAGTCAGTATTGACATGTCCTGCATTATTTATTAAACGAGATGGTTTCTTTCAAGGCAGAAGCCTTAATGTTTAGGACTTGCAGCCCTTTCAAGTGCATCTTACCAACTTAACTTCAAGGCAATCTTTAAACTATTCAAATACTGAGCTCTACTACCAGAAAGCAACCAATGACTTGGAGTCATGTTATGATTATTGGATGTTGCTTGGTTTTAATGGCTGTCAAGGCAACCATACCATCAAGTGATCTCTGATACAGTTATTACAATAACTGGAATGTGTTGTGAGGCCTGTGTTTAACTGAGCAGCTCCTGTTATTATTTATGAGGAAATCTTACACCAGTGTTGCATGACATCTGGCTTGCAAGCTGCAGTTTACCGTGACTTGATATCCAGCAAAGATTACAAAGGACCAAATAGGTTGTGCTTTGGCAGATAACCAATTGTCTGGTTTTTATAAGGTGCCCAAACACTCAGTTGCTCTGATGTGCACTTAGTCAGATCTGTCAAACAGTTCAGCCATCTTTGAGTATTCAAGATAACAAATGACATAAGGAGCTCCTTGGTGTTTATTAACCCTGTAACAATTAACTGCTGATAGTTACAACCTGACAGGGTGTGACTGAGTCAATGTCTCTTCTTATACTGCTTCACGAAACTGGGAGATCAAGACCAGCAAGCTTGGAGGGCAACATTTGATTAAGCTAGTTAATAAACGTAATGTAATAATTATTGAGAACACTGCAGCAAACATGTTTGCCATGGGAACAAACAGTTTTCAACATCTGTGATCATTTGTGCATTGAGCCTCACATCTTTTTGTTTTACTGCTAGGGTTGCCAGCTGGTAGCAACCTGGGGGAGACTGAGGAAGGGGGGGGGGGAGAAGGGGTGCATAATTGAAACAGTGGTGTGACATCACTTGCAGAATGCTGTAGGATTCACCAGTATCTTTATGGTTTTCCTTTAGAGTTTCTGGTGGATTCTAGAGCGTTACCTTGATGCAGTGACATCACTTCCAGGTTTGCCCCAGAATTGACATCATGCTGTCATTCCAATGGTGGTTTTTGAAGCATTTCCCCTCACCACCCTACTGAGCAGTGATGACAGTTTTGGGGGTTGCTGCCAGGAGATCCATCAGCCCTGCTCATTGCCGTTTGACTCCAGCAGTGTGCCGAAAAACTTTGTGGCTGGACAACAACTGGGCTGGTGGAGTTTCATTTCCTTCTGCCTTGGCAGCTGCTTTTGCATCTACACAATAGGTGAAATCAATTCTTCCCCAGGGTCATGGATGCTTGAATCAGATAATTAAATGATGTTGGGGGGAGGGAACAACAATTCCTATAATGCTGGGGGGAAATGTGCATGTACAATAATGTCAATAACATTGATTTAAATGAATGCCAAAACATAATGTTTGTTTTGAATAACTGTTTTCTTAATTATTGATTTAAGCACTTGAGTGCAGAGTGGTCTGCAGCAATGGCAAGTCTCCATGTGGGAGAAACTAGGCCTCTCTTTTGGCTGTGTGTGTGAGAGAGAGCACATATGCATGAAATGCTGCCTATTTCATTTTACTGTTTTAATATACATATAGTAACCCATGGAACAGGCTCAATCTACTCATAGTCAGACTACCTGAAGAAAAATTGTGTCGCTGCTCATGAGCCAATCCAGGAGGGGCTCAAGTATTTGTAGTAGTAACAGTTCAAAGTCTGCTTGCACCACCCCATTTTATCAGTGGGAATGAGGGGACTGTAAAGTGACTGATTTTATTTGTATGGATCCAAGAGAAAATCCCATCCTGACAAAGGCCTTCCTGAAAGCCTTCTGTTTTGGCACCTCACATTAACCCTAGTTCTGCTGGTTCTGAAAATGGATGGCAGGTTTACAGAGTGTTGTTTTATACCAACAGGAAGTGGTAGAGTCAACAAGTTGTGACTATTCATGAGCCTCAAACTGAGGACAGCAAGACTGAGTGAAAGGGACTTGCTGGTGTGAATTATGGATAGAATACAACAGCCAGAGCTTGCCTGTTGTATAAAACACAATATTTGTGATGGCTCTGAGGTTCCAGTTACAAGTTACCAGGGATAGTGTGGTTGCTACTGTCTCCCTCACCCCTCCTGGTAAAGGAGGCCAGCCCAAGGTCACCCAGGGAGTTTCCATGGCAGAGTGGTGGTTGAAACCTGGGTCTCCCAGATTTTAATCCAGCCCTCTAACCACTAATGAAGAGGTTTGTCACTAATGTGGCAGAGTGTTGGAGCAATCATGTTGCTCTAGGTAATGCATAGCATAATTAGGCAATGAAATATCAGTGGATCTCATCAGGAAACTATTCACACATGTGTGGATCTCCTTGGAATCCACAGAATACCTGGCCTAATATGGGGAATAGGAATGCAGGCAGACTTTTCCTGAGGAACAAAAAAACTTATTGAACAAATTTAGCAATACTTTATTTTCAGTAAGATGAGTTTTATTCACTGGGCAGCGTATCCAAGGAATTCAGCTGGATTGTAAAGTAGCCCTACAATTTCCTAACATTATAGCTTTGTCTTTCGGAACTCCAGCTTTATGATGCTCTAACTTGGGTGTAATGAAGGATTTGTACAGCAGTAAGTTGTGCCATGTTATTTGCTCAAAATAATGTTTGTGTCCAGATTTCCTTGCTGACTGTCTTGAACATATAAACATGCACTCTTGTCACATTCACATGCAATTTATTTTGGGGCAGTTGTTACTTTTGCCACATACACGAGGTCATCCCAATGCATTCTATGCACTACAATTCGCCTTAGTAGTATATGATGGTACATGAGAACTTACTGGTTCATCACAACTGCATGCAACAGAAAAGCATCAGAATTCATTCTTTCAGTCTCTCTCACTAGCCTGACTGAAGAAATGACAGGCTAGGTAAGGTATAACTGATCTTTCTTAAGGGAACATAATAATGCTTTCAGGTAAGCTGACAGGTTGGATTATTCTCCCCTCCCCATCACTCCTCTTGGATACTTAAGACAAAATGTTGTTTTCTGCTTTATCTTTCTCTACTCTGACAAACACCCACAGCTGAATCAGCTGACTGAATGGGGAAACTGTCATTTTAAGAAAGCTTCCACCCACTGGGGTGAAGAACCAGTTTCAGTTCTCTTGGGAGAAATCTTAAAAGGTGAGAGAGAATTCAGCTTCAGGTGGGAGTAAAATTATGCTAAGATAATTGTGAGGCACAAATGATTAATTTAACCTCTTATTTTCTTCAAGTATTAAATCGTATGTTTCAATGTGAATTTCATTATAAAGCTGAGAGACAAATGCCTCCTTCTTTTGAAATACAGAAACAATCAGTTCGTAATGAAAACAGTGGTATCTAGATACAACGATGGTATTTGCAAAAGCTCCCTGTACTCTTTTATTTAAAATGGAAAACGTGGAACTAAGGCTGTTTTTACATCTGACTTTCCCGCTGGAATCATTCTAGTTCCAAAAAACCCTGCCCATACTTCTGTGCGGTGTGAAACCGTGCTGCCACTGAAATGTCCACATCTACTAATTGCCCTCCTGTGGTCAAGCTAGTATGCAACCGGCTTCATTCTGCTTTAAACAATTGCTGTTGATTAGTGCACTTAGACCCCCTGGAGTGAAATTTCACACCACTGTGAAATCAGCACAGGAAAAGACAGCAGTCAAACTACTTTAGAGGGGAGGTGTAAAATGACCCTTAGAGTGGAATGTGGATATGAAAAACCAGCAAAACTGATATAGTCTGTGCACAGTAATAAAATCTACCCACATTTATGGGCCAAATAACAAATCACAAACACTCCCCCCCCCTGCCGCAAGCCAGATATACACTGGTTTTCCTTAATCAAGGTCTCTGTGACAGCCGTATGGTTGCAGAACAGAGTCCTCCCTGTTTGGCTATACAAATCCATGGCTATCTTGTGGAAGGAGAAATATCCGGCCACCAGTACTGCTTTTAACAGGGTGCACAAGGTACCACATTGCTGTTTTGATGGCAAAACAATACAGTACAGTCAGTGTGCCTTGCCCTTGACTTGTATACTGGGTTTTTTGCCTTTAAGAAGGTACCTGACATTCACCTCTGATTGTGTCCTCCAACAATCCTGTGAGGTATGTCAGGCTGAAAAAGATAGTGGCTGGCCCAAGGTCATCCAGTGAACATCATGATGTTGTGGAGACTTGAATTCAGGTGCCCCAGCTCCTACCTCAGCACTTTACCCACTCTGTGACACTGGCACTCTATAGTTACTTTGAAGCACTTTAATTTATATCATGCCAAGAGAAGGTACCCTGGTATTAAAACAAATTCTGGCCCCTGATTAAATCTAACTTCCTTAGCTGCAAAAGTAGCACACCACCCTTTTAAGTCTCCTTGACATTAATGGGAGAGCTGAGTTTGTATTTGCACGTCTTCCAGTGAAATCCACGAGATCCAAACATTTTGAACTTTCATCAAGCTGAGCTCATGCTTTCTGTTCCCAACGTTTCCAAACAATGTTTGGATTTATATGCAAAAACATTTATACGCAAAGGCTTCTTTCAGACTCTTAGCAGGCTGAGTCTAAAGTGTTGGAAGTGCCTCTTATAGTGCTCTTGCACTACTCTGCGGGAAACCCCTTGGAGTGCACTGATAGAAAACACAGCATGAGATTCCAGGCTTTGAACATACAATGGTGGCTGAAGATCCGAAGAGGCACTGCTTGCACAATCAGGTCTTGTGCTTCTTGGCAACAGGGACATTATTCCAATCGTTCTCTGGTCATTTCAGTTTGGTGGGGAAGACCAGAAGGGTGACCTGTTTGCTGGCACTGAGCCAAAACTACTTGCTGGCGCCAGACAGACTCATCATATTATAGCAGGCTTGCTTGTGTTACTCGAGCTTATAATTGTTTGTGTGGTATTCTTAGAGCATGAAAATGGCCGTTCATTGTGGCAATCCAAATTAATTTGCCCCTTTTGATTTTTTGATGTCTCCATTATTACCATCAGAGAATGATGCATAGTATGTATTTTGAGGAAACAAAGATATGGAGATATTGTAGAAGAATTGAAGGGGCTTAGTTCTCTTTTGGCTGTTAAGAGTACAAATAATGTACAAGCCTTTGATTTCTATAGGAAAGCGAATATAAATGTTTGTTTTATAACACTGACTGAAATGTCATTTTATAGACTATATTTACCAACAAGGAAGACTAAGATTTTTCCAGGTGTCTCAAGAAAAAGAGGGGGTCATGTTACTTTTAAATGCAAGTAACAAGTATGTACAGTAATAAAACAAAACATTTTGCATATAGCACATTTTTTGGGAGAGTCATCATTTAGTCCATCTTGTCTCCCTTTTGGGTAAGTATGGTAACATGTTCTTGCAAAAAACTGCTCATGTTCTACTTCCATTGGTATCCACTGGTATCAATTTTTTTTAGTTTTGGGAAAGCCATTCATCTAGAGGTCCCATGGGAGACCATACAAGTGATGATAAATATGTATTTGGAAATTCATTTGGGACCTGAGGAAGTCAGGATTTTTTTTAAAAAATTAGAAATGTAGGCAAAGCGGGATTTGCCATTCAATGGCAGGCTTAGGACATGTGAAACCTGTTCTTAGTAGCACACGTGAAAGTGGTTCAAGGCTCAGATGTTGCTCAAGTGAAAGTCCAGTGGATTTACAAATTGTAGGTTCAGGAATATTGTGGTGCTACAGGAGAAAGTGAAATAAAACAAACTTGGTATGGATCATTGATTCTAGGGTGGTCCCAAAGAAAGAGAAATTAAATAGCAGGGGTAACATCTTGGAGATTTATAATACAACATTATGTAGAATGAAAAGTACTATGAAGGAATTAAACTTGGCTAAACTCAGCATTGTACATTTGTCACCCTTCTTTAATCTTTATGTATGACAGGGTAAAAACTGCTTTGGGTAATCAGAGACTTAATGCAGCTTGCAGTCTAGGGAATTCACTCCTGTTTTTCAAGAATCAGGTGAATACTCCCCCTTCCATGATTAAAAATAATTTTCTTTATAGTCTCACTTGGGGGCAAACATCTAAATAACACAACGCTGCAAATCCATTGGACTTTGTGAAGATAATTTATTTTCTTGAATGGGGTGTGTGTGTGTCCCACCAGTTTTCTTTGTTTCCTCCACTCTTCAGATCCTTTGTAGTAATAAATACATGGATCAGTTGTGAATGTGAGTGTCCATCCTGGAACTGCCAATTAGTGCTAAAGGGCGGGAGGGGAGCTCTCTTCACTCTCTACACACTGTTCATAATTTTATAAACTCTACCACCCTCCCCACAAAAAACCTTTTCCTCTAAAATTAAAAAAGACTTTTCAGCCTTTTCTCATACCTTGTGTGCTCCAACATTTTGATCACTTCAGTTGTCTTTCTCTTCTTGGTATCTTTCAAAGCTCTGTGATATCATTTTCATGACAGATCAACCAGAACTTTACACAGCTTGCTAAATGTTGGCATACAATAGACTGCAACAATAGCATTTTCAATTGCTTAATAATTCCTATCACTAATTTTTTTTCTTTCCAGTGCTGCAGCTGCCAGAGCTGGCCGCTTTCGGTGAGCTTTTCACTACAATTCCAAGATTTCCTTCCTGGTTAGTTACAGCTATCAGGGCATACTACATGAAGCTGGAGGTTTTGTTTGTTTGTTTGTTCTGCTGGGTATCACTTTGTACTTACATTTCAGTCTCATCTGCCATTACACTGCCCAGACACCCAGTTTGGAGAAAGACTTTTGGAAAGCTTCATTCTGTCCTGAATGGTACCATCCTGAATTATTTGATATCCTCTGCAAACCCAGCTGCCTCACTTTTCACCCCCACTTCATGCAACTTACAAATAAGTTCAATAGCATCAGTAATATATTCAATAGCACCAGCGCTTATAAGTTCAATAGCAGCAGTAATAATTCAGATCTCCGTACTTGAGACGTTAATTAGGCATTGGCTGCAGTCCAGCCAAGTGTTATGTACTGTGGGTTGTTGTGATTTTCCTGCTTTTGTTACCATTTTAGTGCTGTTTGCCTCTTTTATTGTCCTTTATATTTCATCTTGGGAAGTGAGGTTGAAAGATATTCATATGTGAATATATATTCACCTAGAAATTCATATGTGAATATAGATAGGAGGCCAACATGCTCATTAAAAGGTCCCCCCCCCCCCCAGTTTTGTAGGATCATGAGTCCTAGGGTCATTTCGTAGAAAAAGAGGTGCAGGAGCTCATTAGCATAACTCATTAGCATAGCTTATTTGCATATGATACATCCCCTGACATCACGGGAACTGTGTCAGAAGGTAACACCCACTGCTCAGGCTCCACCCCAAAAATCTCCAGGTATTTCCTAACTCAGAGCTGGTGAGCCAGCTTTACACTTTGACTAAATACACTTTAGGTTTCCTTTGCTCTTGCAAGGAAGCTCCCCTATAACAAGCATGAAAATATAGATCAAGTTAGTATGCTTTTTCTTGGCGCATCACCATATGTGCCCACAGCGCATCACCATATGTGCCCACTCCTGGGCTTGTTACTCCTGGAACTGCGTTCCTCCACATTCCTGCTCAAAATGACCCCTGCATACTCATTTGATCTGTGTGGAAGTTTCTTGATGTGTTCTTCTCATTCATTACTACATGAGTAGCTTCACTTCTCTCTTGGCTTGGATTATTCATCTATTTATTTATTTATTGTATTTATACCCCGCCTTTCCAGATGAACCGGCTCAAGGTGGCTGCCAACAGTAAAATACCATAAAATAATGGTTTACACTTTAAAAACAGAGCAGTTACAGATAAAACCACAACATACTGGCAGCAAAATATAGTCACACAGTGAGAGCAGCGACAAAAGCTGGACCAGTGGTTCCAGGACTATGAAAGCCGTAATCCCCCCCCCCCCGGTGGTGGCTCCTAAGCAAAAGCCTGGTAGAAGAGCTCCATCTTGCGGGCCCTGCAGAACTGTAATAGGTCCCGCAGGGCCCTGATGTCATCCGGGAGCTCATTCCACCAGTATGGGGCCATCACTGAGAAGGCCTGGTCCTGGCCAGCTGAATATCTCTCGGACCAGGGAGAGTCAAGAGGTGTTGTGAGCTTGACCTCAGTGCCCTCTGGAGCATATATGGGGAAAGGCGGTCCCTCAAGTAGGCAGGCCCCTGACCATATAGGGCTTTAAAGGTCAATACCAGCACCTTGAACCTGATTCGGTATGCTATAGGCAGCCAGACAGAACAGCAAGAACAGCAAGAAGGCTGCGCCCAAGTTTGGACAATGTTTACTCTAGTCATCTGGGAAACAAGGCCAGGCTCTAGCTCCCCGCCCCCCATGAAATGCTTCACAGAAGACCTGACTCAGGCTTGGCATCTTACAAAAATATCTGCCAAATGTCAGCTTATTGTAAACCAGTGAGGTTGGAAGCTGTCATTTTAAAGACACGTCTTTGCTTCCTAGAATGCTACAGCCTTCACACCTGCCAAAAAATGTCAGCTTGTTTATGCCAAGAATAAAAATGTGGGCATATGTCTCATTCCTCAAATAAGAAGCGCTGCACTCATAATTCTGTATCATCTCCTTGAATGAAATCAAGTCATACTTCCACTGCAAGCCAAGCCAAAGCAGGAGAAATATGGTGGACCATAGCTCAGTGTCAACATTCCAGGTTCAGACTCAAGCCTGGCATCTCCAGCTATCAGAGCCTCCAACAGCAGAGCTGGTGCAAACACTCCTCACCTTAAATCACCATTTGAGAACAAATTTCGGACCACACCCTCAAATACTCCAAACAAAGTTGGCTTTTTATTAAGAAGCTGTAATTGCAAAAAAGGCTGGGCACAGGTCATCTGGGAGACAAACAAATCTAGGATCTTCTAAAGTACTGCCAGTGTCTTGTGGCTCTGTGTTCTTGCATAGAATCCCCAATAGTTGACCCTCTTCCCCCTCCCCTTCCCCATCTGCGTCTGCTCAAACAAAAATCAGTTTCCAACAGAGGAGCTTTCCTTGGTTGACTTGAGCCTGCAGGATCAGGAAGGGGAAGCTGCATGGCTTGTCTATCTAGTATTTCACCACTGCCTGCCTGTCTGCCAAAGCTGGGACCATGTGTTTAATGGAGTCCCTAAACTGGATCTCAAATACTTACCAGTGCAATGGCATGAAATTAGGGATTTCAGCTTGATTCAGAAAGTGCTGAGCATGAGGCATTTCATAAATACTACCAACCCTGCTGGTGCAAAAGCAGGGCATTCTTTCACTGGAAACACGATGTGAGCTGTCCATTGTTACCCACAGAAGAGTGTAAGCAAGTCAATAAACTGTCAGGATGTACTAGCAGTGGTTCTTCAGCTCACTGCCTTAATGGATGCCACCAACAATATAGGGGCCAATACACTCAAAATATTGCTCATTTAATTTTTTTTAAAATCATCAGTACAGTCATATGTTGATTGACTTGAGAGAAAACAATCACAGCAAGATGGTAAGTTTGATTTTCAAAGGCCTTATTTACAAAAAAATCTAATAACTGCTTCCTGAAACCTTGGAGAACTACTGCCAGGCAAAATAGACAGTGTTTTATGCACTTATATCATTTGTGTACATATGATGTCTTTCCACTGTCAGACTGGCTTCTTTCCTTTTATGAAACTGGCCAAGAAATGCTTGAGAGAACTTCTGCAGCGGGGGGGGGGGGGGAGTATGTCAGCCATGAATGCAAGACTACCGGATCCAAATCCTTGTTTAGCAGAGAAGCTCACTGGGTGGCCTTAAGCAAATGGCTCTCTTGATCAAGCTTGCCCACAAGACTGTCATGAGTACCTCTGAGAATCTGCCTCCTGCAGACCCAAGTGAGGTGGAGGATCAGCTCCCAGCTCCAGAGGAGCCTCCACCTGAGCCAGATGAAGCGCAAGCAAGCACCTCCCAGGGTTTTGTCTCAGCACCAGCAGCAGCTGAGCCACAGCTAAGCTCAAGCCCACCTGATTCACCTCCTCGGGTGGAATGTCTAAGGTCCCAATGTAGGCACGACTTAGCTGCAAGAAGGAAAGAGGCACCCATGCATGGTCGCAGATCACTATGTCCTGAGTTCTAGAAGGAACCGGAACCTCTTTGCCAGCTGCTAAAAAGCACAGGAAGTGGCTGGATATTTAGGCACAGCACAGAGACTACCAAGTTGTGCTAGCAACAAGTCTTCTTGGCTATGCTCTGCACCCATTCGGCTTGTGATAGCTAACTTGATTCTGGACCCTCTGGCTTGTGATTCCGGCTTTGTTTGACTTCGGCTCTGTTGACTCCCTAGACTGGTCTACTCGTGAGATTCCCTCTTTGACCCTGGTTTGGACTGACTCTGCTTTTTGTTTTGGCTTAGTGTTTTGGACTTGGCAACTCGTTCCTGATTCGGCTTAACCTTGGACTGTCCCGGATTTCTGCTTGACTCCTGTCCTATTGGCATCCAGCTTGTGACAATGTGGTTAAAATTCCTCTCTGAAATCTTGGAGGAGCCAAATTTATCTAATAAATGAGTACAGTGTAACAGTTCCATGTGAAATATAATTATAATTAACCAATGAAAACTCTTTAGCTGGGCAGGATTTTCATGTGTTCTTCATAAAATTTCATAAGGTTTCCAGTGCACCCTTTGGCTTGTATGCCCAGCAAGTCTGAAGTTATTGAGAGAGATGTTTAGGAGGGATTTTGCAGAATAGCCTACAGACACTGGGCTATTGATGACAAGGGATAGTACTTTCAGATGGGTAGCCATGTTGGTCTGAAGTAGAACAACATTTGAGTTCAGTGGCACCTTTAAGACCAACTAAGTTTTATTCTGGGTGTAAGCTTTCATGTGCACGTACTTCTTCAGATAAATTGAAACAGAGTCACCAACCATTATATATAGGTAGCAGGTGAGGAGAATGTTGTCAGGAAGGGCCAATTAGGATCAAGATGCATAAGTAACTAAGCAGTAAATATAGCTAAGACTGGATGAATGTGATTGCTAAGACCTGTGAATAGCAGCAAATTAGCATACAGCATAATAAAGGAGTTTACAAACAGATGCAATAACAGAACAATGTTAGCATATGTAGTGAGATAAGAAACCAATGTCTCTGTTAAGCCCTCAGGGTTCCATTGTTTTGAGTGTTGTAATAACTTGTAACTCAGAAATCTCCCATTCTAGTCTTTTTCTGAAGTTCCTTGCAGTAGAACAGCTCCTCTCAGGTTCCAACATTGAATGTCATGGAAGGTTGAAGAGTTCTCCTACAGGTTTCTGCGTTTTGTGATTCTTGATGTCAGATTTGTGTCCATTTATTCTTTGGCATAGGGTTTGATCTGTTTTCCCTATGTAGAGCACTGAAGGGCATTGTTGGCATTTAATGGCATATACAGCTTTAGAAGATAATGAGCCTGAGATGGTGTAGTTGATGTCATTAGTTCCAGTGATTGTGGTGTCTGGGTATATGTGGCAGCAAAATTGGCATCTGGGTTAATTGCAAGTTCTGGTATCAGTGTCCATGTTCAAATTTGGTGTTGTATTATTGTGAGTGAGGAGTTTATCCTGTAGAGATTGTAAGTCGCTGATGATGCACTGAACTGTACTGAGCTGAGAGCTGTATGTGACTGCTAGTGGTGTTCTGTTGTTGTCTCTCTGGGGCCTGTCTTGCAACAGGTTTTCTCTGTGTAACATTCTGGCTTTGTTAACCTGTTTCTTGACTTCATCAGGTGGATATTTTAGTTCCAAAAAGGTTTGCTGTAGATTACTCAAGTGAGAATCTCATTCTGTAGGATTGGGGCAGATGCAGTTATAGTGTAGAGCCTGGCTGTATACAGTGGATTGTTTGGTATGTTTAGGGTGGTAGCTGGAGGCATGTAGATATGTTTTTTTGGTCAGTAGGTTTCTGGTATAAGTATGCGTCTATGAAATATGGCTGTATGCTAATTTGCTGCTACTCACAGGTCTTACCAATTGCCTTCATCCAGTCTTAGCTATACTGCTCAATTACTTATGAACTTGACTCTAATTGGCCCCTCCTGGCAACATCCTCCTCACCCATTACCTATATTAAATGGTTGGTGACTTCTGTTTCAATGTGTTTGAAGAAGTTTGTGTGTACATGAAAGCTTATACCAAGAATAAAATTTCATTGGTTTTAAAGGTGCCTGCCGCTGAACTCAAACTTTGTTCTGAGGGATATTACTGAATTTCATAAACACAGTGTTTCAGTTTGAAAATCCCAGTTTCTGCCATGGGTTTTTTCCCATTTGGACAGAACTGCAGTTATTTCCACCCACCCCGACCACATAAACAAAGTTTGAAAGTATTATTACTGCTAAAAATCACATCTGTTTTTGCATCTATTGAGTAAAGAACCAAATGAGTTATGAATACCAGCAACAAAAATGGGCATAATGAAAAGGTTCCATGCACAACATTCTGCTCCTCCAAGAACAAAAAAAAAAAAAGATAATGAAGAGCAAAGTGTGAGATGTCACCACAGTAAGACTTTGTGTATATGATACTGTTTCCTGTGGTAGAAGCGGATATGTTGTATGTTTGTATTGTTTATATTGTTTCTGCCAGCTGGGAAAGGGAAGCAGGATTATTTTTAAAGTATCAGCATAAAGTGTGCATAAACATGGAAAATACCTACTCAAATAAACAGTTGAAAGAACCCTTGCTTGTTCCAGTCCATCAGATATGGTAGTTTGATTCAGTGACCTGACTTCTGAGGATATGTAGTCATGGGAAGCATTTCCTGAGGGAGCTGGTGAAGGGCTATAGCACAGTAGTGGAGTATAAAGCTTGCTAATAGAATAAGGGCCTATGGCAATCTTGCCCTCTTCCTCCCTCACACACAGGATTTTCCCTTTGTTTCTTGCTTGCTTGCTTGCTGAGCAGCCCCTATATCCATTTTTCTTCTTATTTGTTGGTCTATGTCCCACCCTGTCACATTATTATCTGTTTTGATGCTGGCCCAACCCAGGGAACTGAGGAAAGGGACAAAATCATCTGCTAATATTCTACTCTTGTAATGGCACACGAGAGGATTAAGTTCAAAATAAACAAAATATTCTATTCAGGGCTTTTTTAGTAGAAAAAGCCCAGCAGGAACTCATTAGCATAATAAGCCACACCCAACAGCAGAAATTCATTAGCATATCAGGCCACACCCCTGACAGTGCAGCTCATTAGCATATTAGGTGGGGGGCTGGAAAAGCACAGGGCAGTAATGGAAGCTTGCCTCTTTCCCCCACTGAGCTTCTCTGCCCCACTTCAGCATCGCCTTTCTAATCTCCTACCCCCCCCCCCCAACCAGACAGCTGGGGAAAGGCGCTGCTGAAGTCCAGCATCACCTAAATCCAGCATCACCTTTCTAGTCTCATAGTCTAGTTGCTGGGGGGGGCATGGTTAAACACCTTTCTCTCCCTCCCCCAGATTGGGGAAGGGAGAGAAAGGCATTTTCAGCCTGTCTGGGTTCCTTGCCTGCCCTTGAAGGGAAGGCAGAGAGAGGCTTTTCCTTGTCAATTTCACTCTCAGCTGACTGGCCAGGAGTAAAATTGACAAGGAAATACCAAGGAGCTCCTCAGAGGGAAAGCGGGCATTTTAACATGCCACCTTTCCCTCTTCTGTGTAACATGGGGAGGGCAGCATGCTCTGTAGGCACTCATACCAGAAGTTTTGGTTGTAGGCGTGGCCAACTCAGGAGCCAACTGGAACGTTCCTGCCCCCAAATAGCCCTGATTCTATTTAACTTGGTGTGGAAAAGGTCAGGTGGAATCAGGGGTAGGATGTACGAGATGAACCAATAATAAAAACTGAAGTAACTTTGTAATCACACTAAGTCCAGAAAATATGTTGCCAACAAGTAAGTGTGTTTGCTTTTTCACAAAGTCTTTGAAACTTTGAGGAGAGAGGCTTTCTTTTAAGTTTCTGCATAAGTTTCTGAGTTTCACTGACTCTTCATGTTTAGAAGGCAGGAACATACAACCAAGTTCTCAAAATCCTTCTATATAAGCAGACCAGGGATCATTCCTCTTTTCGTTACCTCCCTTTTCACTGGGCAGGGATTACTTCTCCACTAGAAGCTCTGTCCCTTTTTGGCTTGAATAGTTATCTTCTGTGAGCCTCTCACTCCTCTTTGCCTCCTTCCCAGCCCTCAGTCAGTGCTAAACTGTCTCTTCTTCAACTGTCAGTTCCCAACTGCCATTTCTTAACTGATGGTTTCCACAGAATTCCATTTGAACAGCCTGTCACTCAAAGGTTCTCAGACTCTGTGAGGCATTACCCCTTGACAGTCCATCACAGGGCCAAACTGCACATTGCACTTGAAATGTCTGATGAGATCTTGAATATGTTTTTTTATCTTAAAAGCAGCCATGGGGGGGGGGAGCATTTTGGATCTGGATTATAGCAGTGGGCAAAGGGTATTTGGTTCTTTCCCCTATATTGTCTTCTTAAGCTGCCCCCCCCCCCCCAATTAGTTCCAGTATAGAAAGAAAACAATAATTTTTACTGTTATCCTTCCCTACCAGATCTATTTGGTCCAGGAAAATGGTATGGGGGGGAGTTATCCCCCCCCATGCAAAGTGCCATGGCTTCCAATGACATTCCTATGCCTACAGATCTCATGTTATTTGACATTTCAGGATTTAAGTGTACTACCAAGTCTAGCTATGCATCCTTTTGATCAAAGATGCTTCAGGAACAATCTCTGAAATTCCAGAATAGCATTAAGCATGACATGGTAGAAAGGAGCCCCCCTCTGGCTGCTGAGCTGTCATTCCAGCTCATCCTTGCTGCCACCAAATCTGTACCTTCCAATAGTATATCCTCTGAAATTCTTTACTCAAAATAAGTTGAATGAATGGGGGAGAGAGAGGAATGAAAATGTTGATGATTACAGTGTTTTCATTGGAAATCGTTATGAGTTCCAGTGAAAGATGTAAATTTATTTTTAGGAAAATATTGTTTTTGGCCCGCCTTTTTATGATCACTTAAAGAATGATGCAGTTAATATCCATGGAGGATTATAAACTCATGTATCTGATTCCTGTAGAAAGATAATCTGAGCAACTGAGAACCAGTGTGGGGTAGCAGAATGGAAGGCTGGCTTCAAACCAGGCACATCTAGGATCACATCCCTGTACATTCATGAGTCTCAGTAGTAGACCCTCAACCTTATGTGGGACTTGATGCATGAAACTAGCTCTTCATAGCCCTTTTCTCTACCAGGTCTGACAAGGTGATTCCTACCAGGTAGCCTGTAGACTCCAGATGCCCAAATCCATCTACCAAGCAAGAGCAAATATCTCTTTATGTTTACACTCTCACCATTCCTATAACACAAGAAGAAAATGTGTTGGGATCACTACAAGGTATGCCTTTCTTAAATGGAAGAAAGTAGCCACAATTTTAAACTCAAAACATCTCATTGTAATCTCCAACTGTCTGGCCATAAAATGGCAGAATCCCTTTCTTTATATTGGTTGGCATGGAGACTTTTTGAATGTTAGACTCTGTAAGTTCTTTCCAGCTCCTCATTGTTCGCCTCTGGAGACAACTAATAGGGCCTCGGTGAATTTAAGAGCATCCCGCTTAATGGGGTCTGCATGATGTTGCATCTGTGCCATTCTCTCAACCCAGCCATTGTCAACAAGGTTTTTCTTAATGGCAAACGAAGATCTTTTTAAATGTGTTAAAGAAAATAACTAGTTGTAAAGTAAAATACATGGTGAAATATTTACAGCAACAGTCCATTTTATATCTGTTACCTGACTGAGTTGAAAGCTATTATTTCATGGAGGCTTATCATGTGTTCCAGATTGCTCAATCATAACAAAAAGAAGTGTATAAAGAAATGCCACACAAAATTACAGTTGTGTTTGGATATTACCATCCTTGATGCTCCAGACCGGTGAATAAGTAATAGCTACCATGGCTCCTGCTACAAGGAAGACTGTCTCCTTTTCTTGTTCTACCTCCTGCGTTTCTCTTGCAGGTGTGTACCGCAAATATTCAGTCCTTCCCCATGTCTGTAACCTTAAGTGAGGTCAGATGACAGAGATCAGGTCTCATGGAGGAAATGGTAGTTTTAAAGGGTAGACTATGAATCACATCCTCACCATTCCCTCCCCAAACTCCGTCCTCAACTCTCCAGGAATTTCTCAAGCTACAGCTGGCAACCATATGTCAGAGGCTATCCTGCCATACATTGGCAGTAGATAAAGGATGAAGGAATTGTGTTACAGAAATTGCATACCTTTGTATGTCCATTTATGGGCCTTTTCTCCACTCTTGTGTTTCCTACCCCACAAAGAAGTGCATGAGTAAAGTAAGTTATTCTGTCTTCAAAAAACTTTTCATCTAACACAACTCACAGGCAGTCTTCCCTCTAAGCTCCCTCAAGAGCCAGCATGATGTAGTGGTTAAGTGCACAGACTCTAATCTGGGAGAACTGGGTTTGATTCCCCACTCCTCCACTTCCACCTGCTGGATGACCTTGGGCAAGCCATAGTTCTGGCACAGCTGTTCTGGAAAAAAGAGCCGTTTCTATCAGAGCTCTCTCAGCCCCACCTACCTCACAAGGTGTCTGTTGTGGGGAGGGGAGGGGAAGGGAAAGGAGATTGTAAGCTGCTCTGAGACTGCTTTGGGTAGTGAAGGGCAGGGTATAAATTCAATCTCTTCTTCTTCCTCTAAACTGAGTTAGTGTGAGCTAGCTTACCATTTTTTAGCCTCCAGCTCACACATTTTTGTCTTAGCCAAATTGCTCGCTCACAACTTTTATGCCAGTAGCTCACAAAGTAGATTTTTTGCTCACAAGACTCCACAGCTTAGAGGGAGCATTGCTCACAGGGCCACTTTTCAGGCCTGTTATGTGAAAGAATGCTGGTATAAGGAGGGTTGCCAACTCTGGGTTGGGAAATATCTGGAGATTTTGGTGGCAGATCCTGGGGAGGGTGGGGTTTGGGGAGAGGAAGGACCTCATCAGAGTATAGTGCCAAAGAGTCCACCCTCCAAAGCAGCCATTTTTTTCCAGGGGAACTGATCTATGCAGTTTGGAGAGCAATTGTACTACTGGGAGATCTCCAGGCCCCACCTGGAGGCTGGCAACCCTAAACTTTGGGCACCCAGTTTTCATGCGTGAAATTGCACACAGTGTAAAACAGAACTGAGGGAAACATTCTGGAAGCATTTGCAAAGAGATGGATGCATGCTCAGCAAAAATTACCATATGCCTCTCATTCCTGAACATCACAGTATTATAATTAATACTACTTAGAAGCTCTATGTTATTCAGTCAGGCATATTCTCAGGAAAGTGCCCTTAGGACTGCAGGCTAAATTTAACATTATTCTATCCTTGCTCTAAGAAACTCAGGCCAGCATACATGGTCCTCCCCTCTTCCATTCAATTTTCTGAACAACCCTGTGAGGTAGAGCCGAAATCTTGTGATTGGCCCACCCAACAATAGCGTGTGGATTGGCCACCCAACAATAGCGTGTGGATTTGACTCTAGGTCTTCCTGACCCTAGTCTAACATGCTGGTCATCACACCATGCTGACATTTATAAATACAGAGGTCTGGATAACCTTGAATAATGCTATACAGTCACACCATAAGACTATGCCTTTTGTTTCTATAATCATAGTTTTACAAAGATTACTATTTTTGAAATAGCATTGCAGCAATGTCCCTTTTTTGTTAGTGGTGCAGTATTTGTCAGCTTCAGTGAAAAGGATTTGGTAGTAAGTAGTGTGAAAGATCTCTGCCTGTGATGGTGGAGAGCCACTGCTTGCCAGAGTAGATAACAATGGTCTGAGGCCGTTGCATGTGTTCAAGTAGTCACACAGCACAAGTACTTGTCTTATTTCTGAGTTCTCTCTATCTACCTTTCCTTCGGCTTTCTTTGGATTTCAGGGTGGCAAGAACTTAAGGCCTGAGTCTTTTACTGCCCCTTTCTGGATGCAGACCTTACTGCAGCCACTAAAATCTTCCTTGCAAATAGCTTCCAAGAAACATATTACCTATTTGATCATTTCCCAGGAGTTCAAGGAATTCAGCTGTAAAAATATACAGTACCCAATACCAGGTAATATTTATCATAAGCCTATAGAAGACAGATGTATTTTTAAAACAAATATTTGCATTAGATGAGCCTGGCTGAACATGATCAAAGGTCCTTTCAGTCCAGCATAATGTTTCCAAACAGTGGCAAGCCAGAGGCTTCTGGGAAACTCGCAGGCAGGCCAGAATCCTTCCCTGTTGTCTCTAGCACCTAGCATTTGGAGAGAGAACTGTCTCAAAAGCTGAAATTACTTTTAGGTATCCTGACTAACATGTGAAACAAAAGATGAAGGAATGCATTTGAAGTCTGAGCCACCAGGCAGACTTTTGACAATAGTCACCCTAGCCGCTCTATCTCCAAAACACTTTCAGGCAGCTGAAGGAGTGTGCATGCACACAAAAGCTTATGCCCAGAATTAAACTTTGTTGGTCTTTAAGGTGCCACTGGACTCAAACTTTCAGGCAGAAACTCTTGAGATACCCTTTTTTCCTAGGTTTTGTATCCTTTTTCATTCAGGACCATGCTGATGCTGGAGATCCATGTTTGGATCTTCAGACAAGTAACGGAGCAGTAGGATGGTTCAGGGCTGTGGAATAGGGGAAGGGAGTAATTTTCCCTCCCTATGTGATTCCCCTGATCTACAATGGCCATGCCTTGGTCTGCTTTAAGGCTCTGAGTGGGGGAAAAGAGAAGTGTCTGTGCCTGTTGCCTGTAGGAGATCAAAGTAGCTGAGGAAGCATTTCCAATCAGGAAAATTTTTACACACATATTTCCCAAGCACCATAGCCCCGATCAAGGTTGCCAGCTCTGGCTTGGGAACATCCTGGAGATTTGGGGGTAGGGGAATGCTCAGGGAGGGACTTCAGTATCTCTCCCTCTTCAGTTTCCACCTTATGAAGTTGCCATTTTCTCCAGGGGTACTAATCTCTGTAGTCTGGAAGATAAAATGTAATTCCAGGAGAAATCTAGGCTCTACCTGGAAGTTGGTACCGCTAGAAATTCATACCTCCCAGTTACTGCTTTCTAAAGCTTAGTTATATGCCTAGTGGCCCAAATATGGAACTGCAACATCATTTAAAGGTAAAGGTAAAGGTTTCCCTTGCTCGAAAGCCAGTTAAATCTGACTCTAGGAGGTGGTGCTCATCTCCGTTTCCAAGCCGAAGAGCCAGCACTGTCCAAAGACTTTTGCCATGGTCATGTGGCCGGCATGACTAGATGCTAAGGTGCATGGAATGCTGTTACCTGCCCACTGAAGTGGTACCTATTTATCTACTTGCAATTTCTTGCTTTTGAACTGCTAGGTTGGCAGGAATTGGGACCAGAGATGAGAGCTCACTCTGTCATGCAGCACTCGGGTCTCGAACTGCTGAACTACTGACCTTCCGGACTACTGCTCAGCGTCTTAACCGCTGAACCACTGCTGCCCCTGCAGCATCATTTACAACTCTTTATTTCAATGGTGTCTAGAATATAGTGCAAGACTTAGCTTTTTGGGATGGCCCACTTTGTATGTACCTAAAATATGTCTGAAATCACAATATCTTAAGGACTGCCTCATCATTTGTCAATCTGTTAGAACAGGGGTGGGCAAATGGCGGCCCATGGGCCACATGCGGCCCGCCACAGAGTTTTTTGTGGCCCGCCAAGACATGAAGATCAACAAGAGTAAATATAGATGCTCTTTGACAGACATTAACTTGCAGGCTGTGATGAGAATCTCAACAAGCAATCTCACTCCTGATTTCAAAAAAATTGTAGAAAAGTGTGATAGGGTACATTTGTCTCATTAAACTGATTCTAAAATTAAATGTGCTTGCAGCTATAGATGATATAAAATTAGCACAATAAATAAATTGAATAAAACTACCACTATTTTATTTAATTTATACCTTTTCTGAAATGCAAAGTTAAGTAATGAATGCAATCATTTTAAAAGGTGCGGCCCTCCGCTAACCTCCACTCCTACAAAGTGGCCCCCGAGCCAAAACAATTGCCCACCCCTGTGTTAGAACACTCAGATCAACACTGGTGGTCCTTTTCTGTGTTCTCAGTTTTGTTAGACATAGTCCCTACCCTATCAAATGACTTCCTGAAAGAGGGCCATCCGGCCTCATCTCTCTCTTTTTAAACTAGATAATAAAAATGTGGTTGTTCCAGAATCTTTTTGGAATACTAAGAGGAAGGTGATTGATCTGCAGTGTGACTGTCACTTATCAGTAATTTATGGGTCTGCTGTGGTTTATTGGTTTGTTGTTGTGAATGGTCTGATAAGTATTAAGAATTATTTTACATATTGTTTTGCTCAATTTTAAAATATTAGTGGTCTTGGGAGTTTTTTAAATGGGTCGCTTACAAAAACTTTAATGTATTTCTTATCTTAATTTTTGCATTACATTTCTTTTCCGGTGAGACAGATCTACATGTCATTCGGGATGCCAAAGAGTTACAGGTAGAGGGGTGGTTGCATTAAACTTGGAGACCAAAGTAAATCAGAGGGCAAGACAATTGGATATGCTTTATTACCAGGGAAACCAGACATACAAGGACTGGAGTTTACTTTTAATATAGAGAGGAGGCACCTACCAAGCACAACCCAGCTCAACCCAACCCATTGATTAATTAAGGATGATGAAAGAAAGAGAGGGAGGGAGGGAGGATTCCAATGATATGCTATGGTTAATAGAGGCACTAGGTCTGTGGTCACTTGGGCACTTTGTGGCACAATAGTAGCATTACCTGGGTGGATTAAATGGGCCCCTCCAGATGAGAACATCTGCCTCCCATGTTGCAGTCGTCAGCAGCCCGTGTTGTTCCGCAATGGAAGTAGAATAAACAAACACCAGGGAAAGTCCAGTATTACCAGGTTGTTTGCTGTTCCCTCCAGGTTTTCTGATGTCTGAACAATCCTGTAGCAAAAGGAACCTGTAAGGGATGTCTGAACCAGCAGATCTCTTTCTGCCACTGGGGTTTTTGGGCAGCACACTCCATAGCTAAGGCACTGCAGTAATGTAGATGCTTGACCATGGGATGGCTGTGTGGGTAACCCTCAGCAGGGTGTGTTGTCTGGATGATATGCCCCACTCCATTTTACACCAGTACAATTAGAGGTGCCACCATACTGCACCAAGCTGCCAGTGTGACCACAGCCTAGATCTGAGGAGAAGAAACTGGCTTGAAGAAAAGGATAATATATCAGTAGGTCCTTTTGAGCCTTCTTACTAAAACCTCACAAGTTTGGTAGCCCATTTGTGACCCCCTTCTTTTGTGGCTGGCCAATTGTGGGAGCAAAATTATCAGAGGTAAGGAAGGCCTGCATTACAGGGTTATATCAAATTAACTGTCCTGCCCCCCCCCCCAAAATGGGAGTTGTAGTGTGGCAAGGATGTTAAATTTAGTTGTCTCCATCATGGAATTACAGTTCCCACTGTTTCTTAAGAAAACCCAGTGCTACCAAACCAATTTAAATCTGTGGTATAAAGATTTTGAGAGACCAGACCATCCCTTTTGTTAATTTTTATAATTACAAAATATATTCCTACAATTAACAAAAATATCACAATTCTTGTTTTAATAATTTATAAATGGAATCCATTTTTCCATCAGCCTATGGCAAATTAACCTGGTACTTCCATCCTTTATCTATGTACTATGACATGCTAGAACCAGTGTGGTATGGTGGTCTGAATGTTGGATTTAGACTGGAGAGACTTGCATTTAAATCCACCCTTGGATCATGAAATTCCTGAATGACCTTGGGCTATTCATGATCCCTCAGCCTAACCTACCTCACAGGGTTGTTGGGAGGGAGAGAATGGGATGATTCAATCCATATATACCACCCTGAGCTTCTTGGAGGAAAATGGGATATACATATAAGGAACAGGATGTGAAAGCTTATGTGCCCATGTGAATCATATTTTAGGAATACTAATAACAAGGCATGCAACTCATTCGTATTTGGCCTATCTTCTTTCCAACTGCTAATTCTGTGGTTAACTTCAACTGTTGAACATATGGGAAAAACCTAATGAATGTATGTCAGACAGCTTTTAATGCAACTTAACTGAAAGAAACAAGGAACTGAGTAGGCATTATTTAACCAGGCAGCTTCCCACAAGCCATTGCTAAGTCTTTCTCAGACAGCAGCTTGCAAACTCACAGTTTGAATCTTGTATGTTTCTATATATCTGCCACAATAATAAGAAAAATTGTTGCAACAAGGGAATGTGTTTAAATAATGGAGTGAAGACAGGTAAACAAACTAATTTATCTTTAATACAAGTTCATATTGACAACATTTAAAGCGCTAGTCGCTGGGAAATGTATTTGTCTTCTTTACTTGAAAATATCTGAAGGACAGGCTCTTGACTATATCCCTGTGGGGCCCAAATCCAAATATACCTTTTGCATATGGATGCAGATCCATCACATATGCTTGGGCCCTTGATTATAATAAATCTTTTTGAGGGCCTTGTCTGACAGACTTACTGTAACAGAGTGGCTGAAACAGTGAGCTACAGAGTCTGAGTTCCATTGAACCTCTGCATCTGGAGTTCCTTCTTTGCAACACCCTTCCAACCTTCTGATTGGGATAAAAGGACTTAGAGATTTCCATTCTGACATGCTAGGGGGATGTGGCTCAGTGACAGAGCAAGTGCTTTGCATGCTGAAGGTCCTAGGTTCAATCCCTGGCATCTCCAGTCCAAATTATCAGGTAGAATGTGATGTGAAAGCTCTTTCCTGAAAACCTGAAGAGCTGCTGCCTGTCAGAAAAGACAATACTGACCTTCATTGTTCTGACTCAGAATAAGACAGCTTCATGTAAGTGCCTGTTCTGGTGTAGTGGTTTGGTGTAGTGGTTAAGTGCACGGACTCTAATCTGGGAGAACTGGGTTTGATTCCCCACTCCTCCACTTGCAGCTGCTGGATGACCTTGGGCAAGCCATAGCTCTGTACCAGCTGTTCTCTCAAGGATAGCTTGGGAAAGAGCTCTCTCAGCCCCACCTACCTCACAACTCACAAGGTGTCTGTTGTGGGGAGGGGAAGGGAAAGGAGTTTGTAAGCCGCTCTGAGACTCCAAGTGAAGGGCGGGGTATAAATCCAATCTCCTCTTCTTCTTCTTCATCTTCTTCTTTCAGGCAGCCAGACTGATTTTCATCCAAGTAATAGATACAACAGACCATTAGTTTCCACAATCTCACCTAAGGTGCAGTTAACTTGCACTGTGAATTGGTCCAGAAACCATTAAAAAGGAATTTCAATTGCAGATCAGCTGTGCCTTAGTTTAACAGTAGAAAAGAGTAAGAATCCAGGAGCACCTTAAAGACTAACACAATTTGTGGTAGGATATGAGCTTTCGTGAGTCACTGCACGGTAATCTTGTGTCTTTATTCTGTGGCACAGAGGAAATATCAATATTAAATAGAGTGTAAATTTGCATAAAACTCTGAGGTCTCCAGAATAACTGGGAAGTTGTGATCTGAATGTTTTCCTAAGTGCCCTCAGCAAACTGAGTGAATCTACCCCATTGTGTTAGGAACATAAGAAGCTGGAAGTGACTTGGAGCAGAAAATGCATCTTGGATGCATTCAGCTCCAATCACAGCCCCCCATGACCTGGTTCGTGATGATGGGGCTTGCAGCAGAAAGCATGCTATGACAGCTTCCCACTTATCATAGTGGGAGTGGAGGGGTGGAACTAGCAGGGAGGGGAGTATGAGATACCCCCTGCTTGCCTGGACTAAATGTGAAGTAGTAAAACTGTCCATTAATGCTTAATTTTCAAGATAGCTCCTTACTAGTCTTTATGATACTTTGTTTTTTCAGAGTAAGGCCGGCAGATTACAAAGCGATGCCGCTACGCACTGGTGGTGGAAAGTGCTGTCAAGCCACCGTTGACTTACGTCAACCCTGTGGGGTTCTCGAGGCAAGAGACAGTCAGAGGTGAGTTGCCCTTGCCTGTCTCCACTATGCACTATATTTCTATATTAAAAAGCAACTTGACCTGCTAAAGGCTTTATGGCAGATGGTATTCAGCAGCATCTCCAGTAGTCACTCTTCCCTGCAGACCCATGTTTTTGAAAGTGAAGTCTGGGCACATAATTTTTGGTTCACAAAAATGTGTGTGTGTGTGTGTGTTCTGGAAGGATCCACACAAGTTATGCCAAATACTCCCTAGACTAGTGGAGAGCCCAATCGTACCCCTGTGGACTCCTGAAGCACTAAGGCCGCCAGGGCCACTTTAAATCAGAAACGGACAGTTTGGACAGAGAGTAAACCCCTACCAGGAAAGTTCAAGCCTTAAGCAGGGGGAAATGTGGCCCAGAGGGAACGGAGATGGGAAACAGATTTTTTAGCAGCTGTTTTTGCAGTTGTTCAACAGAAAAGACCTGCGAGCTCCCCTCACCTCCTGCGAAGCTTCCGCTCTCCTCTGACCGATGTCTCGCCTCTGTCCCTACCATTCAGCCGCCCTCCCCCCTTCATTCGTATGCGGGTCCCTGTGGATTCCTGTCTGACTTGCGAGGCCGCGTCTGCCAGGCGTTCTGCGCGCAAAAACCTCTGCCAGCAGAAGAGGGCAGTAGCTTCACCATCGCTCTTGCACATGCGTGGCTTTCTCAAGCATGCTCATTAACCAGAACAGAGGGAAAGCGATGGGAAGCAAAGCCTGACCGCGCCAGAGACCCAGGTCGACGGGCTGCGGGCAAGCACCATGTGGAGGACACCAGCCTGCCTTCCCGTGGTGTGCCTCTTGCTTCACCTCCAGGCTGCGGGTAAGGGTCGGGCGCGGTTTCTGCCTTGGGCAGAGTTGCGAGAGCAGCGCGCTGCCTTTGCGGGGGTCCCTGGGCTTGCGGAGCGGCGGGGAAAGCCTCGGTCTGCCTGGCTGCAGCAGCAGGCGCCAACTTAATTGGGTCGATTACAGCACCTGTTGTGCGCGTGTGGCAATTGGCAGCGCCTTTTTGATGCTGTTGTGAGTGGCATCACCCGCAAGCGAGGCTCTGTGCCTGGCGGGATGCTCGAAGCTGGCAGCGGACAGCTAGACCCGCTGCTTCCCTTTTGATGCGTGCGTTGAAATGCGTTTGGTTTTGCGCGTTCAAGAGAGAGCAATAATCCTCTGGCAAGCTTTGCAGTTCTTGCGAGGGGTCTTCACTGGAGGCTGCCCTATAGACGTCTCGCAACGGTCCCTGCCTCAAATCCGTTGTAGCTCTCCTAGGAGCACGGAGTGAATCCTCCCTTCTGGAAGCTTATGAGATCCCCCTCTCTGGTGCTCGGGGAAGCGCCTCTTGCCGCCGGCACGGCTCGGAGAGAGGGGTGGGGCCGCTGGGCGGTGCGCGCGTGTGCCCCGGGGTGCGTCTATCTTTCCAGGTTTCAGCACCAGGGTCAGCGGCCGCTGAAATACCTAGAAGAGCGGAGCAGCAGCGAGGATACGGCCGGGGGAGGGGCGTACGCCTACAACGCAGCCGGCTGTCTGAGCGCTATTTAAAAAAAGAAATACGGTAATTAAACACACACAGAGCACGCAAAACGCTCAGCTGTTGACTTGTCAGTTAACCCAGATGCCACAGAGATGCGCTTCCCTTCTGTGCCCTTTTCCTGGTGGATTCGTACAGGAAATCACGCCGCTCGGTTACTGTAGCATGATGGACGCTGCATTTTTAATGTGCGTTCAGATGTGGAAATAGCAGCGTTTGAGGAAAGGTGAAATCCTGCTGCGCAGCTACCCCTTGTGCAGAAGCCCCCTAGCTGGGATAATAAATCCTCTCTCTGCTTACCTAGCAAAAACCTTTGCAGCACTAAAAAAATCCCGTGGAGAATAAAGCATTACAATCTCCTGCAACAAGAGCTTTCCAGTTCAGCCGGGTTTATTATCGCTTGGATTCCTACCCTCACAGACAGCCATGGCTTAAACAATATCCCTCTTCTCCTTCTGCTGGAAACCCCCCCCCCCCCCCGAATGAATGTGGATTCCTCTTCTTCTAAACAGAAGGATATCTCTTTGCTAAGGTTGTAATTAAACACACTTAGTTTAACACCATCACAGCATTGCACATCATGGTCCTTCTGCAATGAAAATGGATTTTCGAGGTTGAAGTTCTCTTCCTGCTTGCCTGGGGATCATGAGTGGTGGTGGGATGGGGTGGGGTGGCATTAAGCACAAGGGATCTGTTGTAACCTTTAAGAAAATGCTGCTGCTTGGAGATTTCACACATCTGGAGATAAAGAATCCCCCAATGAGTTCATTATATCTATCTTGGTTGCATAGAACTAAAAAAGCAATTGCTATGTGTTGTGCTGTACCGTTTTTAACCACACCAGTGCTCTGCCATCCTGTCTCTTTCTCCTGCTGGTTCCTTGCAATAGTTTAGAATCTTGATTGTATGTGTTTAAAGTGTTGGGTCATAGTAATAATATCAATGCAGAAAGCTGGAATGCAACTATTCTTGAGATTTAAAATTCTGAAATAAAAAACTTGTATCCCTACATTCTTAAGGATTGTTTGCACTTCAGCTTCCATTAAAATGTATTATATATTGACATAGCTGATAATTATCTATAAAGCCTACAGGGTCTGGGGCCAGGGTATTATGCCCATACAAACTTGCCAGTCAACTGACATCAGCTACACCATCTCTTTTATGCTATCTGAGGTTGAGTGGGTGAGCATTTGACCAGGTCTTTTCAACTGAGGCAGCACGGTTGTGGAATGCCTTCCCCATATTGCGATTTATAGGGGGGGGTTTTGGCACCTAGCCTTTGGAATTTAGGGACCAGGTGAAAACTGTTCTCTTTCCTCAGACCTTTTATTTAGGTGTTTTGTGTGTATATCCCAAATAACCTGGTTTAGCCCAAGCTCACCAGAGCCTGGGAATTAAGCAGAGTTGGCCATAGACAATACTTGGATGGGAGACCTCCAAGGAGGACAGAGGTTGCCATGCAGAGGATGGCAGTAGCAAACCATCTCTGTTCACCTCTGCCTGGGATGCCCTCTGGATGGTGTCACATTGAGTCAGTTGCAAATCAATGGCACATTCTTCTTCTTCTCTTTGTGTGTGTGCTCCTTTTGTGCTGATTTTTCCATCATCACTCCTTATTTGTCCTTTGTGGGTTGAGCTGCTTACGTTTTTTTTTTTTAATGGCACTTTTAAAATAAGTTTTCATGGTGGGTCTTACTTGGTTTTATTTTTTTGTTTGTATCTGTTTATATTGATACTTTTTTAAAAAATGCCTATAGAAGATGATTTCTGAATATTGTGTTGGGAGTACAGTATATAAAACTAGAATTAGGTATTACATATACAAAACCATATAGATAGCATATGGCTATATTTATGACCTTACTGATGAACAGTGAAAGTTGTCTAATGCTCCATACCTCTTGAGTGTTGTGTGGAAAAGTGAGCAGTAACTCATGAAAGCTCATACCCTGCCACAAAGGTTGTCGTCTTTAAGGTGTTACTGGACTCTCTTTTCTACTGTGTAGAAAATGGATTCTTTATGGAGAGATTCCCCTTCCCCAGGTATCCCTGTTGCACAACCATCTTAAAATTCTAAGAGTCACCAAAGTTCCTTCTAGCCTCCTCCACCGTAATGCTCTCTTTCCAGGGACCAACTGTGAGTATCCTCTTCTGGAGGCTGAGAGTCCAAGGAGGGCCAGCCTGGTTGCAAGCCCATTACCATGACACATTCTATTGAGATCATTTCAGAAATATCATACTCCCCCCCCCTTTCTTTCATCACATGTATGGGATTGGGTTGGTATACATTAGGGGCCCATATTGCAAGCCTGTATCTAGCCCACAGAAATATTTAAGTTTGCCTTCTTTAGCTTTGTGCCCCTTTAGTGTTGCTGTCTTCCTTTCCCCTCATATAATGGTAATGTCTACTCAGCAAATGTAGGTAAGCTTCAGTGCTCTCCTAAGCAGAGTTACTCCTTGCTAAGACCATTGGAATCAGCTCTGCTTAGGATTGCACTGCCTGTCTGGGACAAATGATTAGTTCAAGTGATGAGCCTTCCATGAAGTTCTGTCAGACTTCAGCAGTGCTGACCCTTTGCCTTTTAAAGATTACTTTAGGATCTTCACCTTTTGCTCTTTACGAGCACAGGTAGAGGGTGAGACTTTTTCATGAAAACTGTTCAGCTTCTTCTAGCTTGCCCATTTTCACCAAGGCATGCTGAAACAAACAACCTTCTGAATAAATTGGTTTGCCATTTTAAATTGCAATACTTTCTTTACTCAGTTTGGCTGCAGTTAATTTTTAGTGCAGAGATTGTCATGTTCCACCTTTTCTTCATAATAGAAATATTTTGACTTTAAACTCTGGCATTTCCTTCTCCGTTTTCATTTGGGTTATCAAATGAAGCTGGATTTTCAGTCCACTTCACTCCAATGCACTGGAAAATAACATAATTAAAATCAAACCAAAATCAAATTTATATTAAACCCCTCAAATAATAATAATAATAGTAGTAACAATAATACTCATCCTAGCTGCATAACAGCAGGCACTGGAAACAAATAGTATGAAGACCAAGATTCATAAAACTAGTGATAACAGCATATTTGGACTTCACAAGACATAGGATGAAACAGTCAACCTCATGGTTAGCACTTGCGGTAAAATTGCTCAGACTGACTATAAAGAATGTCATGATAGAGTTGCAGCTATGTTGCACTGGAATCTTTGCTAAAAGTATGGCCTACCATCAGCCAGAAATATATGGGACCACAAACCAGACAAGAATGGAGAATGATGAAGCACAGATTCTTTGGGACTTCCAATTACAAACAGATAAACACTTGGAGCATAACACCCCTGGTATCACAATTGTAGGAAAAAAATGAGAAATAAGATTTGGATCATTGACATTGCAATCCCAGGAGACAGCAGAATAGAAAAGAAAGAACAGGAGAAGGTCACAAATACCAAGACCTACAAACAGAGTCAGAGCGTGTTTGGGAGAAGAAGGTGACCATTGTGCCAATTGTCATTGGAGCAGTGCCTAGAAGTCTTAAGAAACACCTGGGCATTCTAGGCTTTGAGCAAGTAATACCAGCTTAGCTCCAGAAGACACCGTTACTGGGAACAGCAAGAATCTGCAAAGATACTTCTGCAATTCCCAAGAACTTGGCTAGGTCTCAAATTATGGAACACCAGACTGTACCAGTCAAATATCTGACTGTGACAATTAATAATAACAATAACAATAACATCTCAATTAAAATTATCTTTCATCAGCTAGCATTGAAGCCCAGATGACATAAAAATGCTTCACAGTATTTCTGTAAAATTCTGAGATGTGGCCATGGTTGAGTTTCCAAGGGAAGAGAGTTCTATAGCACTGGATCAGGTGCCACTAATGTCTCTTGTAGTGCCCATGCTGTACAGAGTTAGTGAATAGATGGTGATAGTTCAAAGCGTGCTTTGGCTGTTCTTAAAGATCTTGGTGGACCAGAGGTGAGACCTCTGTATGATGAGGTACAAGATCTTCCTAGGGCTTGATAGGTCTAAGACAACATTTGTTTGAGTGTGTGTGTGTGTACATAAGGGCTGCAGTGGCTCAGTGGCTAAGATGCTGAGCTGCAGACCGGAAGGTCGATAGGTCAGCAGTTCGAGACCTAAGGGCCACGTGACAGAGTGAGCTCCCGTCTCTGGCCCGAGCTCCTGCCAACCTAGCAGTTTGAAAGCAAGAAATTGCAAGTAGATAAATAGGTACCGCTTTGGTGGGAAGGTAACAGCATTCCATGTGCCCTGGTGTCTAGTCATGCCAGCCACATGACCACGGAGATGTCTTCAGACAGTGCTGGCTTGGAAACTGAGATGAGCACTGCAGGGTCACCCCTGGTTACTGCTTGAATGGGAGACCACCAAGGAAGTCCATGGTCACTATGCAGAGACAGGCAAATGGCAAACCACCTCTGTTCATCTCTTGTGTTGAAAACCCCATTGGGTCACCATAAGTCAGCTGCAACATGATAGCAGTTCACACACACACACTCACACATACACATTATGTCAGGTCTGCACCCAATTTATAGAAGATGCTATATTAAGGTATATATAAGAACCAAAAATATTTAGAGGCTGGAAACTGCTTTTATCTCAGATACTGCAAAACAGATGTTCAGCTGTGCTGCTGTCCATTCCTATCCTTGTTGACTCAGAAGTTAGTCACACTGACTTTAGGGGCTTACTCTCAAGTAAGCCTGCTTAGCAGTACATCCTAAGCTAAGGCTTCAATCAAAAGTAACTTCTGTATCAGAATGACTTGCACCCAAGCACATGGTTGAATCTTCCTCCATTAAAGAAAATACTTAATGCCTAGAAAGCCAGCATGTTAGAGAGAAGGCTGCATAGACAAAGTGAAATTTAATTCTCTGTGTAAGGGGAGGGGTTTTTGTTTTGTACTGAGCAACATCCATTAGGAGAACCTCCCCTTGCATGTTTTTTCCCATGAAGCAAAGAAAAAAATCAGTTTCACAAACAATAGTCTTGTGAAATGTATCTAGCTGTGATCTATATTTATGAATTATAAATGGTGATTTTGGTGCTGTGCACCCGTCTTAAGCCATCAAATGCATTGCACTTAGTACTGCTGTGGACCTTGAATTATGTCCTCTTTGTGAGTTGCGGTTGAAACAACTCAGCTTTTCAGTATGGCTCCCATCCAAAGATTATACTTCAAGAGAAGCCTCTCTATGCAGGGTAATAACACATATAACAATGAAGTGAAGAACATCTGCTGTCTTAAAAGTTAACTTGGTACACTAAGGAGTCAAAAAACTCCATTCAGGATTTCTGTTCTGCCAGCTCTAGGAGATGGTTGATGCAGGAAGCCCTAAGAAAACTTCTAAAAGGCACCTGTAGAACTGATGCTCAGTAATGACCTGTGAGGTTGAAGAGTAGGTGAAGCTATGGAAAGTATGGATGCTTCTGTCATGCTGTTGCCCAAGTCCCAGGGCCCCAATAGCTCAGCAGATAATAATAGCTGGTATGGTCTTGAAAGGAGAGCTTGTCAGGACAACTCCGTGTGATCCAAGGAACAGCAACCATTGTAGAATTATTTGGGTATGGGGAAAATGGAATTGTGCTCTTTGCACTATGTAGGTACACCGTACGTGGACAAAACATTTAGAATAAGCATAGCAGACTCAGTTTTGAAATGTGCTGAAAATTCTGCTTCATATCATTATGTTAGCATGACATAGGAGTTAACATGTTGGACTAGCTTCTGCGGGATCCGTGTTCAAACCCCAGTCATAGGAACTTGCTGGGTGATCTCAGGCCAGTCATACACTCTCAGCCGAATCACAGGGTTGTTGTGAGGATAAAATTGAGAGTCTTTAAGATAAAGGAATGTTTGCCATCCTCCCAGGTGGGGCAGGGGATCCCTGATTTGGGGGGCCCAAATCCACCGGCAGCCAGCTGGCCAGCGGGGGAAGCCCCCCCCCAACGGCAGCGTTCCATGGGAATGCTGCTGACATGATGATGTCACTGGTAGTGACATCATCATGCTGGGGCCATTGTGCAGCAACACTCTAGCATTTGTGGGGGGGAACTCTATGGTTACCTGAACCCTAGAGCGTCGCTGTGCAGCAGCCCCAGTGGGATGATGTCACTACCGATGATATCATGACATACCGTATGTGCTGCAGAAAGAGCCCAACAAAGAGCCGGGAGGTCCCCCCCGCCCCCCCCCCCCCCCAATGTGGGAAAGGTAAGACATGGCAACCCTAAGGAGAGGGGAATGTTGTAAACCACTTTGGGTCCCCATTGAAGTCTATATAAATAAATGGTCTATCGCTTTCCAGCCATTATCCTTTACATTTGTTCTGCTGCAGAAGGTTCCCCTTACTGAAAGTTTATTGGGCCATAGATTGATGCTAGGAAGATATAGACCCCCATCCTTTTTTTTTCTTTAAGAAAACTCAGTGGACATATTACAAAGCTATTCTTTGGTTCCAGAACAGGCTAGCTTGGAGGGGGGGGGGGGGAGTGGCATAGTTTTTACTGTAACAAACAGTATTGGTAGATGCTGTACTATCTTTGAAACTATCCACAACAGTATGGGCAGAAGAAATGCTCGCCTTGATCTACTTCTTGCATCCAGATCGGTGTTGTGGCATGAAGGGGGATTAGATTCAGGCTGCCTTTGGCAATGTGATCAAGTTCTTCACTGTGGGTCTGGAAGGAAATTTTTTTCAGGGACATTTGTGTCAAAGAAAAATTTACAGAGACAGATTGAAACCCACATTTGGTACATGGTAAAATAGTTAGATGAGCATGTCACAGTGCAGTCTACATCTCAGGCCTGATTTACACATTCCAGAGAATGAGGTGGTCAAATTCTGCAGTGCTAGGATGGACTGTACCATGTCAGACTGCAGGTGGAGGATCACATTTTGGAACATTCCTTTATCTTAAAGACTCCCAGAAAAGAGAAAAGCAGCACTGCAGGGAGGGTGGGAGCAGAAACTTTCTCCCTGCTGGGCTACTTTTCTATTTGCACTGAGATTTTTTTTTTTGTGCCAGAGCGTATTCAGAACTGGAATCCACTACCTGTAGTTTGCAGTCCATTCTACCATCTCATTTTCCTGTCCTCAGCCATTAATAGAGAGAGATTTGGACTGGGACATAGGCCTCCGTTCAGTAATACCTTGTATGTGCTAAGTAAGGTGCCGTATATAAACAGAAATAATGAAGATTCCTGTCTGCAAAGACCTGTCCAAGGAAGACTAGTTTGCTCCAGTGATGAAATATATTGTTTGCACTTGTGCTTACTTTTGTGTATTTTAATTATTTGAGACAATTAGGTCATTTTAATAAAAAGCATAGTGAATATTTTAACTCGTTTATCTCTCAGTGATGGCTAAGAACTACTTAAGTGAGCCAAAGTAATTTGGTTTGATAATTTCAGAAGGCAGCTGCGTTGGTCTGCACTAGAACAGCTATATTTGAGTCCAGTAGCACCTTAGAGACCAACAAGATTGGGGGGGGGGGGGAGGTTTGAGCTTCCAAGAAGCAAAACTATCTTCATCAGAGTTGGAACTTGTATCTGACAAAGGGAGCTTTGACTCTCAAAAGTTCATACCTCCAAAAATCTTGTTTGTCTTAAGGTGCTCCTGGACCCAAATCTAGTTTTTCAAAATAAAGGAGATGATAATCTGCCCTGGATTAGGTTTTCATGGATACATGTTGAAACTGATTTCTGATGGTTAGAAAGCCCTTGTGACAATAACGGCTGCATGCAGTGCTGCCCCAGCATAAGCTAATCAATCAAAAAAGGATGCTATCTTGTCTCCTTTTACTAGATTTAAAACAGCAGCAGCGGTCTTTTAGAAACCAAGATGTCAAGAAGGAGGGAAAAAAGCAACCTAAACTGAAATATCATCTGAGAGAGATGCAAGACAATTTATGATTGTACCAGGCAAGAAAGTGCTTATAGTTTTCCAGGGCAGCGGCCAGCCCACACATTGTAGGAAATTCGAGTGCTTATTGCAGTGCAAGAGCAAAATTTTCCTTCTCTCACTGAGATCCCAAGATGGGCTACATTGTCAAAGAAGGTACATGTTTCAGTCAAGTTTCAGCTGAGGCAGGCAGGCTTACCCAGGACTCCTGTGCAAGTCCTTCCAGATCACAGCTGATTCTCTTAGCCGCACCAGCTCCTGAAAAGGGAGACAGACTTCCCTGGACTTTCAGGCGAATGCAAGAAGTAATCCAATGCAGCCTGTTGCAATTTGGAAAGCCCATGCTTTGTTCATGGGCCTGGCACCGTCTGGGAAATATCCAAGCTTTACACAACATTAATAAATCAATATTCTGTGTTTGCATGCATCACAGTGGAGAATGCATGAGAGACCCATCCATCAATTTTTAATTCACATGAGTAGACCCACAGAAATCCAATTGCCCACAATATCAGATTTGTACTTCAATTAACAATAGATCATGAAATGAATCTCTAGCTATATAGTCAGAAACAGGAAACTGTCTAAGCTCCTCTTTCTTCTGAGTACCTTAAAATATTATTGTACCCGTGAATTAGGTACATGTTGCTTGTTCATAGTGTTTTCTCATCTATCTTGGTTTTGTTACGGCCACATTTCATTCTCCTACAATGTGTCTGCATTTTCATATGGAAAAACATGAAATATCTTTATTGTGACTGAAATGACCTTATCTTTTAAAATTACTTTTGGGGCTATTTTTAGGACCTCCTCCATTTTTCATAATAGTCTCTGTTTATATTTGACCCTTAGAGTAAAATATTGAGGGTGTTACTTTATATTCTTTACCTTAATACAATTTATACTGTTGTTCCTGCCATGTGACTCTGCTGTCATTTGAGAGGGATTTGTTAAGCAGATGTTACTGATGCAATCAGTATGGCTTCACATGGTTTTATGTTACATCATCCTTTCAGTGGATCTGTTCCGTACTTTAATATCTCTAATTGAAGGGTGGAATTATGAAGGAAAGCAAGACAGTGTGGTGTAGTGGCCATTATTGGGGTTCCCCACACTGTTTTGGGAAATCCCTGGAGACTGGGGGCAGTGCCTGAAAAAGGTGGCATTTGGGGAGGGAAAAGAGCATGATAAGGATGTGATGCCATGGCGTTCATCCTCTGAAGCCATCATTTCCCCCAGAGGAATAGATCCTTGTAATCTGGAGATTGGCATTAATTCTGAGCATTCCCTACCCCATGCTGGAGTTGGTAATCGTGTGTACAAGTTCCACTAAAATCAGTGAAGCTACATATAATTGCCACAATAATCTTCCTTAACATCTATAGAGTTATTTCAAAAGTTCAAAGTGCTTCTCATTCACTGTTGTGCGGCAGTCTTTACAAATAAAGTAGGCCAATATTATCATCCCGTGTTGTAGTTGGAAGGTGAAGTTAAGAGAGAATGACTTCATCCGGTGAACCTGTGGTGGAGGTGAGATCTGAACTTGCCAGGTCACAGTTTTTCCACTTTGCCAGTATGCTGCGCCAGCTCCCGACTTACAAATTGCCATCATTGTTGGTAGAAGTCTTAACCAATTAAAGATGTGTCAGTTTAATGGCAGATAATTAATAATAAATTAATACATTTGCATTTTGAACCTCAATATGTGACTTTTTGAGAGGCCTGGCAACCGAGTTCACAATGGAAATGCCACCTAAATATTTAATTTTTCATTCTTTTTTCCAGTCATGTGACCTTATAATTGTGACCTGAACTCCCACCTGTTTAACTCCTTCTCCCAGCAGTGATGCAATTAAAGATTTGAATCAACTAAATCAGCTAACGATTACATCTAACAGAGCAATCCCAAGCAGAGTTATACCCTTCTAAGTCTATTGAAGTCAATCAGTTTAGGAGGGTACAACTTTGCTTAGGATGGCATTGCTAATGTATTATAGGTATGAGAAAGTATTTCATCTGTCTAGTCATTTCTTGTTTTTGTAAGTCTTTTAGGTTTTTTTTTTCTTTTGTAGATTCACATGCACAGTGTACCTATGTTTACAGCTTTTATACACAGTTTATTCAGAATTTATACTTCCGATATATATCATGTATGTGTATGGTATATACATGTTGAATGATGATTTACTGATATACAAAAAATGTAAAAAATACATGTATTTTGTGAAAAAAATTGGTGTGAGGAAGCAGGAAAATGGTTCAAAGGTAAAGAATCACTGGTTTGCTTCAAGCAAGGGAGAAATTAAATTGAAATGAAGCAAAATTTTGCTTTCAGGCATGTGGGATACACAAATGCCTGAGTGAAGTCCAGAAATAGCCTCTCAGTCAGAGGAAAGTACCTCTTCTCTTCACCATAATTTGTGCTCAATGTTAGGTCCTTGTTGTACTGCATGTGCCCCTTAACTTTTTAATCTTTTTAGTTTATTTCTATTTCTTTTTTATTATTGCTGATTCTTCGGGGCTGATTTAGTATTGAAATAAATGGTTGATTGAAAAAGAAATGAATATTCTGAGATCAAAACAGCAGGGATGAGAAATTCATAACTGTCCAGCCTTCCATTTAAGATCTTCTTTCCAAGACCTGTTCTCTGTGCCCTCAGCTGCAGAGGTGAAGGGGGTGGCAACCAGAGACAGGACTTTTTCAGTGGTGGCATCCTACCTTTGGAACTATGTCCCTTGAGGTTTGCCTAACTCATACCTTATGTCCTTTAGAAGCTACACCAATGCTTTTTTTCTGACTAAGAATTTCAACGCATTTCGGTAATCTCATCTATTTACATCATGAGCAGCCTCAAGCAGGTCTCTGGAGAGGCAAAAGTAAATCTCTGGCCCATTCCTTTTTAAAATTCCTACTTACTGGCAGTACTTCCCAAGGAATGTGATGAATGTTGTGAACACTGAATGCACTGAATGGAAGGATAGAGGAGGAGAGACTGTTCTGTTGTGAGATGTACCATCTGCCACAGAGAGTTGGTGACTGCAAAGCTTATTTGCAGCACTCAGAGGCATTTGACTGAAATCTATAGTCTTATATTGATGGAGAAAGTGTTAAAAGTACCTGTGGCGGAGCTGTGAAGGTAGGAAAGATCTGCTCTGGGAGGAGAATCAGGAAAAGAAGCCACGGCGATGATCAGAGGGAGAAACTTTTTTTAAAGGCACTGGAAGCAAATTATATTTTGAGGGAAAAAATCTTTCCATTTTTCAGTAGTACAATAAACCATATACTACTTAATCAAATGAGCAAAGTGATGTGGTTAAAGGGGCCAGAAGTCTCAGGCTTTTGCCATTACTATCATGCGTCCAGATGGCTGTTTGAATAGGATTTTATTTTTAAATAAGTTACTCATCAAAGGCAGGACAAAGAATCCACTTCAGAGCAAAATGGAACATGCTGTTTCTTGTTCTAATTTCTCTTCCTCTCCCCCCAACAAGACCAGTTCTGAGAAATAAAGCAGTTTCCATAAAGTTGGAAGACCTCCGACCAGGAGTATGACATATTTTTCTTTCTATGGGCATCTCCCTAGCCACAATAAAGCTTCAAGCAGTAAAATCTCAAGAACTATTCTGTTTTGTATATTTTTTAAAAACTGTATTTGGTATGCTAGGCGTATGTATCAGTACATTTATCCAGTCTGGGTGATGGCCAAAAATTCTGGTAATAACAGATAAATATGAAAGCTAATTACATTTACTTGAGAATCTGGATAGGCAGGATTTGGAGCAGTGATGGATAATGAGGACAGATCACAGAAATTCAAACCAGTTTTTATTTTGGCTTGGCTTGGTTCAGAGTCAATAAAGAGAATAATAGTGAATAGGTCCGGTCCATTGCAAACTGAGCAAACTAAAGATAGGCTACAAACAGATTTCAGTTTCAACCTTGGTTTTCTGGGAGTTACTTAAAGCACTGTGGAGAACAGCATCTATTTGTTTGGTAAGCCTGGGCTGTTGCAGCTTTATGAATAGATGCTAATGTTACTCCTGAGAAGTGCATGAGTTAGGAGTACTCCAGTATAGCTTGGGTGAGCAGCTTGTGGAAATGGGTGTCTGTTCATGGATGTGAGCAAGACTTAAAACCGCACACACCTGAGAATCCTTGGTGGTGCACCTGAGAATCCTTGGTGGTCCATGAATATATGGGAAGTGCATTCAGCTCTGTCTACACTGATGAAATATGTCTGTGTGTCACTGAATCTAACTCCCCTGCCCCAGGCTTCAAGGTCCATATGAGTTGACTGCTCTTTAGTGGCTCTGTGGGATGGATATGGTATTGTGATGGACTGCACAGAAAAGCAGGTTTTTTCAGATGCTACTTATTATCAGAAAGACAGGGAGTTCAAGAGTTAATCTTCCCTGGAGAGACTGGCTGTTCGCCTTGTTCTCTGATTGGCCCACATCAGCTGAGAGAGGGAATAAAACAGCTGATCTGGAGGGGAAAGAGGTCTTTAGCTGTTTGGTCTTTCACAATTTGGATCTCTCGCAATTTGCTCTTTCTGATGGCTGAATCAGTAGCCAGAGGGTTTGGCTTCTGAGGGAAGAGACCTTTGGGAGACAGTGTTTTCTGACAGGCAATAGTCAGAAAAGTACTTCTACAGAGAAAAGAAGAAAAGAAGAAGAAGAAGAGATTGGATTTATAAGAAGCTTACAAACTCCTTTCCCTTCCCCTCCCCACAACAGACACCCTATGAGGTAGGTGAGGCTGAGAGAGCTCTTTCCAGAACTGTCCTTTAGAGAACAGCTGTGACAGAACTATGGTTTGCCCAAGGTCATCCAGCAGCTGCAAGTGGAGGAATGTGGAATCAAACCCAGTTCTCCCAGATTAGAGTCCATGCACTTAACCACTACACCAAACCTCATTGTCTAACTATGTTAAAACTGCTCTGAGGGAGAATTTTAGATTCCTAGTCAGAAAAGCTTCAGAACAGCCTTATACAGACAAAGGATAGAGAGAACTCCCATACAAGCCAAATAGTAAAAGGAATTATTGCTTCTTAGGGACAAGGAGAATAACTTTCTGCCAGTGAAAGGGGCTGAGAAGAGAACCCTGGTTTATGATAAAAAGGAGAAGCTTAGACATCCCAGGAGTTAATGAAAAATTGTATTATCTAAAGGAAAACCTGTAATATTTAAAGGAAGAAATCTAAAAACATCAATAAGAACTGTGTTAGTGCTGAACTGTACTAAACAAAATACCTCCCAAAGAAAGAAATAGAAAGCCTTGAAACAAAAATACAAATATACTCTCATGAATGTTTTAAGAATCCAACTCTGTATATATTAGAAAGTTTATACTCAGCAATCTCAAAACCTTGACTGTTCCTATTATTCATATATTCCCTGCCTGTTTAATAAAATATTTATTCTGTTTTTGAAAGTTTATTTGCCTCAAGTGCCATTTCACAAGGGTTTTAAAAAATGGACAACTCCTATATTTCCTGAACTGAGAAAAAGCCTAAACTAAATATCTAAACAAAGGGAGGGACAGTCATTAGTATACCTATGAAAAAGAATATATATATGCTACTGTAGGGCAACTCAGTCACTGAAGGGAACTGAAGATTTGGCGGGAAAAATCTGCCAAACAGGAGGGGAAATACAGGGGTTCGTCATGTAGCAATATGCTGGCTGCAGTGAAATGTGCAGGTAAATCCTTTATTACATTTCCACAAGCCCAGAATCTAAAGTAAGTCTGATTACAAGATTAAAATTGTATTTTTGTCACCATGAAACTGGCTTATTTATTAATTTAAATAAGTATACCCCAACTTTTGCCAAAGCTTTAAGTGAGTTTACAACATTTTGTGATAAACTTCTATTTTTTTGTATAAGTTTTGTATAAGGGAGTACTAAAAATAGTACCCCACCCATACAACCTGGAGTATTACAATCTATTCTACCACCAAGGGTTGCCAGCCTTCAGGCAGTGCCTGGAGGTCTCCTGGAGTTACAATTGATCTTTAGCCTACAGAGATCAGTTATCTTGGAGAAAATCACTGCTTTGGACAATGGACTTTATGGCATAATGCCCTGTGGACATCCCTTCCCTCCCCAAACTCCACTCTTTCCAGGCTGCACCCCCAAATCTCCAGGAATTTCACAAACCAGAGTTCACAACCTTACTACCATCTCATTCCCATTTTATTTTTCTGTATGTATAGAATAAGACTAATATTCTTCGCTTATTTTCATTACTTCAGACCTTTCTATCTGCACACAAGAGCAATGATCTCTGACCCCACTCCTGCACAGGATGTATTTCAGGTATCTGACAAAGGGAGCTTTGACTCTTGAAAGTTTATTCTCCCCAAAACTCTAAGGTGCTACTGGACTTGAATCTAGCTCTGTTTCAGGAGTGCTTGAATTTACAGCATTGCCTGGGGCTTGTTTTTTTTGTTTTTTTTGGTCTTGAGCGCGAAATTTGGATGGAAGCGAAATGTAAAATCACTGATGAAATTGATACTATCATTTACAATAAACATGAGCTTAGAAAGAGATGAGAAAATATAAATTCTACCTATATTTAAACAAGGCTGAGTTGATGTTACAAACTAGAGAATTTTAAACAGAAAGAATGATCCATGCCCTTGTTTTATATGGTTGTTCAAAAGTACTTTGCTCCTTGTTCATATAAGATATTCCTGAAAGAGAGAGTAGAATTAGGAGCTCCTTCTGCTTGCCTTGGAGAGCTCCAAGTGTCAGGCATTTCTGGTCTCTAAAACCAGGAAAGTGCCCCCTGATGGTCTCATTTTTCATGGGGCACCTAAAAAGAATGGTGAGAACATGAGATAATTTGTGTATTTTGGAGGTTAAAGGGACATGCTGAGGGCACCTTGGAAGAGAGACCCCCCCCCCTCCCCCAACTTACAGCTGGTAGTGATCTCTGACAAGTGGAGCATTGTAGTCTGTTCATGCACAGAACAGGGAAGGGGCATCTTTTCACGTGCTACTTTTCTTCTGGGAGCATAGTGTTTCCATGCTCGTCATGGTGCACACGTTGCAATCATGCAATCCTGTAGTACCACCAGATCAGGCTAATATTTAAATAGATAAGCCTTTGGGTTTAAAAAAAAGTCACAGATTTTATAATGAATAGGAAACACATTCAGCAAATCTTAAGTGCTTCCATTCAGCCTAAGTTCTTCAATGCAAACCAGACCAATTAAGCAGTTCTAGTATACTTTTTAAATGTAGGCATTTCCAGCACTTAGGTAAACCCCTTCATGTAGAAGGGGATTATTGTGTTGGTTATAGTTTGAGGGCCAAATTCTGATCTCACAGGTAAGACTTGATCGAAAGCCTACTAGTATCAAAGAGAGACTTTCCACTGACTTCATCTGACTTTGATCCGAGCCTTAAATCCCACTTAAATCAGTGGGCCTCTGGCTCCAAAACTGCTTATGAAACATCTTTTGACTGGTGATTTTAAATACTTTAAGGCCTGTAAAAATACGTCATAGTAGTTTATTTCTGAACATCATTAGAATAATTGAACCCTTGCCCTATCAATATCTAGAGCTTAAAAAAACTAGAGTACTACAGCATTTCATTGTCTATTAGAATCATTCATGTAACTGAAACTGAGGCCGCTGTCACATGGCCCTTTAAAGTGGGAGGAACTGCCATTCATACAGCCCCAAAGCGGGCTCAATCGCGCATTCCTCGAACTGATTCCGACCCCTGGAAAAATCAGGTATTTTCCTGGTGGTTGCACAAGGAGCCCGCCATTGAGCCGATCTGGACAGCCCTCTCTTGCAATGATTGCGAGAGAAGGCTGTCTGATCGTCCCTCCTGGTTTTTCCCCTTTTTTGCACTTGGGCACTTGGGCACTCAAGCGCCCAAGTGCAAAAAGGGGGGGGGGACCCACTCCGCTCCGAGCCCCGCTGGCCGCCGCTGCCTGGCACCCCCCAGGCTCTCCCCAAACTAACCAGGTGATGGCCAGTGGGGCTTGGGGAAGGGTGACTCCACCAGCTGCCACCACCAGCCACCGCCACCACCATCATGGTTGGGATGTGTGAACATCCCAACCTATAAGAAAGAATACTGGATAAAATCCCAGCAAGATTTTATCCAGGGTTAGGGTGCCATGTGACCACAGTCTGATTGTACAATATGGTCTTAATGGTTAAAATGAAGGCCTTTGTCTGTTATTGAGATCTATAAAACCCCAGACATAGGTGGCTTTCCTGGATGATCCTAAGCATGAATATCACTTCCAGTGCATGCCGGAAGTAATGTAGCCACATCTCCGGCAATGTCACCTGGTCCTCACTTCTTCTCTTGGTAAGTCTACTCCATCCCCTGCCAGTTGCCAGGAGGGACCTGGCAACCCTAATTTTAAAAGCCCTGGAGCAAAATGAGCCAAGCAGCCCCAACAGAGACTTGTCCATCCACACTGTTGTACCTTGACTCAGTTTGTTCCTCACTTAGGGTTGCCAACTCTGGGTTCAGAAATGTGTAGAGATTTGTGGGTGGAGCTTGGGAGAGTGGGGTGTAGAGAAAAATGCCATGCAGTCCACCTTCCAAAGCAGCCATTTTCTCCTACTTTTGTAATCTTGCAATCAGTTGTGCTTCTGGGAGATCTCCAGCCCTGACCTGGAAGTTCTCAACCCTATCCTCACTACCTTCTGGGAAATTCTGAGTGGGTTAAAGAGCCAATCTTCTCCTGAGCAAGAGAATTTGAACATCTGCATGTCCTGACTATACATCTTTTGGAGTTCCCATGTTTGGCCTTTCTACAATATTGGGGATTTTCTTATTTCTGGCAGAGTTGGTTAATCTACTGCTTGCACAAAACAAGTTCAAGTGTGTGCTACTGTTGTTATTTGTCCATTTCTAAGGCAATGGGCCATATATCTTCTGGTGACTTCAAACAGATATCTTTTTTTTTCTGTACCTAATATTGGGATGTGGCAATTTTACTGTGTTCTTAAATTCTCTTACCATCTTGTTTTGCTACATGCTAAGAATCAGATCTCTCAAGACAAGTTTATGGAACTGTTTTTTATCACAAAATAAGCATGCTGTAGTCTCCCTTCCCAATTGACAGATAAAGAACAAATTATATTGGAATTTTCAAAGATAGGAGCAGGTTTCCCACTTACCTGGAACCAAGAGAAACATTTATCACAGAAAAGCAGCTATATAAAATTTTAAAAATCGTAACTCAGAGATGAGTTGTTAACAGATCCAGTCAATGCTAGCAGAGCCATCCTGACCAGAGTTACATCATTATAAATCCATTCTAAGTCAATGGGCTTGGAAGGGCATAGCTCTGCCCAGGATTACCCTACTGGTGTTTCACAGTCGTGTTCTATATTATGGCAACAGCAAGACAAAGCAACAGCAAGACAAAGCAAGAAACTTGACCTATTTTGCTGTGAATTTACTATTTATTTAGGAGCCCTGACCTGGATAGCACAGGATATCCTCATCACATCAGATCCCCTCTGAACATTTCGCACCTTGAAAACCCTATGGGGTCGCCAGAAGGTGGCTGCGACTTAAGAAGACTATTTTAATGTGTATAATGTGTGTGTAGAGTGTAAAAATACAGTCTCGTTTTTTAAAAGAAATGGCAAAAAATATGAAACCTCCCCCCAAAAAACATTTCAGTTAAGTAGTTAAACGTGTGCCCAGAGGAATTTTTTTCTTCCAGTGTAGCTCACTCCCTTAGATGGTGTTAAATCTGAATTACCAAATTTTTTTTTTTTTATTACTTCTGGTGAAGTTTCTACCACATATCCCAAATAGATAAAAATAGAAACATAAAATTAATGTTACTTCACTTTTAAATTCATTCGTGTTTCCTCCTCTGTTGTTTTTCACAGGGTGCTTTTCTGGAGACAGTGACCACTTCCTGGCAATTCACCAAAGAAAGACCAGGAAGCCTATCTTCATTTACCATCATGTACAAAGTGTTGAAAAAAGTTTGGATACAAGTGGTCGGACGGATTATGGACTCAAATCTCATCTGTCTTCCCATGCAAAACTAAGCAAGCTGCACCCTGCCATTATACTAAAGTCAACGTTTTCGAGACCTGCATATGACCCATCTCTCAATCTCTTAGCTATGACAGGTGAGGACCAGGAAGTGGAAAATCTACCAGTTCCAGCAACAAATGTGATTACTGTGGTAAGTGCCTTCTGCTGGCTCTTTTCTTGCTCCTTGTAATGCACTCTAAGCTCTTCAGCTGTGGAATTGGTGGAGGCTACCCCAAGAGAACAGTGATGGGAGCTTGTCACGAGTTGCTGATGGGATGTATAATGTTTAAATCAAGGGACCTGCAGATGCATTCTGAACAAAATCAATACCCATCAGATACAGCTAGACATTTTAGGAACATCTACTTTGCTATGCTCTGTGCTTAGTAATATGCTTGGTGCACCTGGCCTAATTCTGCTCTCCTGCACAGAATATAAAGAAGGGGGAGAGTCTAAGAAGATCTAAAAACAGAGTCAAAGAAAGAGCTGAAATATTGCTTTTTTTTTTTAGTCTGCTTGACTTGTGTGGTCTAGGAAGTAGACAACATACTGCTTTTTATAGGATAAAACCTGGGTTTGTGAGAATATGCAAAACTTTTCAAGTTCTAAGGCTAATTAGTTATCAGATGGCAGTGTGTATAGCCAAGAGATTGTCTGGTAGCCAGAAGTTCTAGCTCCTTTAGCATTATGCACCACTAGGTGGTGAGCTAGACTTGTTTTTAAGGCAAGAGATGTTTCAGAGGTGGTTTGCCATTGCCTGCCTCTGCGTCACAACTCTGGTATTTCTTGGAGATACTAGCCAGGGCTGACCCTGCTTAGCTTCCGTGAGTAGGCTAGTCTGGGCTATCCAGGTCAGGGCTTGTTCTAAGACTTATATTCAGGGACAATCTTAGCCTTGGGACATCAGTGGCAGTTGCCTGGGGCTGGGCGGGACCCTGGCCACTCATCCCCCCAATGGAAGGAGAAAAAAAGAGGAAGACATGGCTGCTGTGCAGCCTGCCTGTCCCTTCAGGGGCTCAGGCTAGGGATGCCAGCCTCCAGGTGGGAGCTGGGGAATCCCCAGAATTACAGCTCATCTCCAGACTACAGAGATCAGTTCCCTGGAGAAAATGGCAGCTTTGGAGGGTGGACTCCATGGCATTGTACCCCATTTAGGTCCCTGTCCTCCCCATGTTCTGTCCTCTAATCTCCAGGAGTTTCCCAACCTGTTTCTAGCAAGCCTACCCCCCCCCAACCCCCCAAGGGGTACCTGGCAATCCTAGCTTGGAAAGGGGCTGGCTAGCTTAACATCCCTCCCACACACGTTGCACAGGGCAAGGTCTACCCCTTGCTTGAGTCTGGGATGGGACCAGGCCGGGGGGGGGGGAGTTCTGTGGCGGCGCTTTTGCCCAGGACCCCAAAAACACTACCACCTCTGGTTATATTTCTTTCCCTCCCTATTTTTCCTGAAGGAGAAGTGAACAGCTTGCATTCAGCTACCAAGAAATGTCCTTCACATGGTGCTCACTGAGGGATCTGACAGGTAGACCCCATCTCCATGCTCTACAATTGCTGGAGGCTTTAGGTTGCAGTTATCCACCTAAAGCAGGTTTTAAACCTGAGGCTTTGATGATGTTAGAAAGGAACGAGTCCGACTCTGGCTGGAGGAAGAAGGTTACAGAGAGGTGACAGGCTACAGAAGAACTTGGGTCAAGGCATTATAAGAGCTTCCAGGTTAAGTTTTGACCATGCTCCTCCCCGCATATCTCTTGCCATCTCAGCAGACCTATAACGGAATTTACAGAAGTTCCACAGACTGTGTAGTCTGTATGGTGGTGGGATATTCAGTGTTATTCTGGGGACACAAGAAGAAATCCTGACTTTTCCAGTAATTCCTTGAAAAGTACTGGAAGCAGAGTCCGGTTGCGGTGAAATCAGCAAGCATTTTATTAAGCTGGTTCAGATGAGGCATACAGATGGAGGTCAGGGGGCCTGCTTATATACCCAGGTAAGCCACTCCCCTGACCTCACCCAAACAAGGCAATTGGATAAGGTAATTGAATAAGTTCCAAGGTAATTGAATAAGTTCCAAGGTAATTGAATAGGTTTCGAGGTAATTGAATAGGTTTCAAAGTAACTGAATAAGTTTCCTGCCAGAGGCTGTCCTAGGACTATTTGAATAAGCCTCTGATAGGGGGACACTAGGATCCTAGTGTCCTATTGTTCTCTGGCCCCAAGTTCTCTGGTTCTCTGTTCTCAGGGCTTCACTGGGCCATGTGCTCTGTGGGGCCATGTGGCTTCAGCCATTACATACATTACATTCCTATAGTTTCAGGCTGCTGCTGTATGCACAGATATACCTCCTAGTCTTTCTCAGTCTTAGACCTCTGTTTGGGTAAGAGGTTATGGGCAAAAGCATTATTTTATAAGTGAGATTTGTTTGTTTAGAAAATGTGTATGCAATTCAAAACACCACCACCAAGCCAGGAAAACATGAAAACAGATCAAGACCATAAATCTAGTTCAATAAAACCTGCCAGGACATAAAAGCAGCATAAATTTAAAAAGCAGTCTACTGTGATGTTGATAAAATGGTCCTGGGAATTGAAGCAGACCACAAAAATTACTTTAAAGGGATCTTTTCAATTAAAAGCCTTTGTAAAGAGAAACATTTTGGACTGGCACAAGGCAGGCACCAGGAAAGGCTCAAGGGGAAGGACATTCCACAGGCCAGGTGGTACTTCTCTGTAGTCCTACCAACCACCTCACCTCTGAAAGCAGGGGAACAGAGAGCAGGGCTTGAGATCTTAACTGGTGGGCAGATCAGTACAGGAGGAGGAGGAGGACCTTCAAGATGTGCCTCCCTTAGTGATAGGGTTGCCAGTCCCCAGGTCCCAGTGGGGGTTCCTCTGCTTTTGGGGCCTTCTGCCCACCGCCAGCCAGCTGGCCAACAGGGGAAATCCTACCCCCAAACAGCCACATCCAGGCATGACGTCCCTGATGCAATGATATCACCTGGAAGTGACATCATTACATTGAGGACATCATGCATGACTGGTTTGCAGGCAAAACTCTATGGTAAATTTGGCCTAAAACCATAGAGTTTTGCCCTTAAACCAGAGCATTACCATGTAAAATCACCAACATCCCAGAATGCCTCCCCAGTCCCCCCACTGGACCTGGAAACCCTACTTAGTAAATGTTTTTGTGCAAGAAGCAGGGCTGGATAAGGACCATATGGAAGAATCGCAGGCTGCTCAATAGGCCTGAGGCACCCCTATGGAGTCACCACCTGCTTTGAAAGGCAGAATTTAGCTGTGGATGCCAACTGGAATTGTGTGTCCTGTAGAACACAACCAGTGATTGGAAAGGAAGGTTTGAAAATGTACACAGCAGGGAAGGCAGCATAATTATGAATGCTCTCCTAGTTGGCCAGAAGCCTTAATCATGAGTGGAGTACTGAATTACTGCAATAAATTGCAGAAGACTTTTGTAGACCAGGAGATGTGCTCCAAAATCCAAAGGGAAAAAATGCTTCTTCTGATTACAGTGAGCTCAGAGCCCAGCCATAGAAAGGAGAGGTGCTTTCACTTTTTAGGCTGAGCTAATTGATGCTCAGATTTAGATATAAAGGTCTTTTAAGTGACCCAGTTGTCAGACCTTTCTAACACCTCTCCATAAAGCAAGAAGAAGAAGAAGAAGAAGAGATTGGATTTATATCCCGCCCTTCACTCACTTAAGAGTCTCAGAGCGGCTTACAAACTCCTTTCCCCTCCCCTCCCCTCAACAGACACCCTGTGAGGTAGGTGGGCCTGAGAGAGCTTTTTCCCAAGCTGTCCTTGAGGGAACAGCTGGTACAGAGCTATGGCTTGCCCAAGGTCATCCAGCCAGGTGCAAGTGGAGGAGTGGGGAATCAAACCCGGTTCTCCCAGATTAGAGTCCGCGCACTTAACCACTACACCAGACTGGCTCTCAAGATGGAAACTCTCCACAACCAAAGAGCCTCCAGTGAACTGCCAATTTTTACATAAAGTTTTCCAACTAACACATTGAAGAAAGCTGTAGATGAGACAATATTAAATGCAGATACTTGATCAAAGCCAGAAAGAAGTACAGACAATTGCAAGATTTAACATGGCATCTTGCAAGACAGGAATTGAAGTTAAAGTCTCCCTAGATAGGGTTTGAATGCTTCCGGTTTTGTTTTGTTTTGTTTTGTCTTGAATACCTGAAGCCTGAATGAAGCATGTTAGCTATTGGTCATGCCTGCATATAAAGCTTGGTGGTCTAACCAAAAGCTGTACAGGCAACATTTTCTCAGTGCACCAGTATGATTTAAGCACAATGTTAGCTTCTGTTTAGAGAGCTAAGCCTTTTGTTACTAGATCTGAAGAACCATGTTATTAACAACTGCCTTCTTGGTATGGATAAAATCTTAAAGCATAATCCTGGATGGAAGACCAGCTGCCAAGCTCAATAAAGAGAAACATATTCCTTCAGGAACATCTTTGGGGAAGCTCTTCGACAGCCTGGCTCCTTCAGTGTTCCAAAGTAGCTGTCATGGAGTTACCAGAGAGCTGGATTTTAGAATCCATATTTGTGCTATTTTACTTTAGAAAAGGAATCTGTGAAAATACAGCCTCTCCACCACTAGTTCAAAGTGGATCCCCCTAGTTTTTCTAATGTTTGAAATAAAATGTGATGTAGCATTACCAGTTTTCCATATGATTCAGTATTGACCAAAAATGAAAGAGTCCTGTTAAGTAGTCAGTTGTTCCAGCCTGGAACCTGGGAGTGGGAGCTGCCTACTGGAACTAGAAATAAATTAAAATTAAAAAAATAATTATCAGAGCTGATTTGTTTAACTCCCACTTCACGATTTGATTTCCTAACTTGACCATTGTCCTGGCTGGTTTCACTCTCATTAAGTTAACTGAGAGAAGTTTTGAAAGTTAACAGTTATTTGAATTTTAACTTATACAAAGAGAGATTGTACTGTTCAGATTTAAGGCTGGGTGAGCAGCCCTTTCAAGAAATGTCTAGCACAAATCTACAACTGATTTTTGAAGCAATAAAATGCAGATCATCTTACTTGTTGCTTTTAGCATATGCTTAAAATCTGATCTGAATGAAAACAGATATGAAAATAACTACACTGCTTGTATTGACTTCACTGTAAATGTAAGTTGTGTAGTGAGAAAAAGGGGGAAAGGGATGCAGCTTTATTAAGGGACCAGAATTCTAAATGGTTCAGATGTCTTGTTTTCCACTGAATGTGCTTGGTAGGAATTTTTCTCTGAATAAAAAAATTGGGACTGTTCACTATTACAGTGAGGATTAACAATGCTTTTGCAGAGGTCTGTTTTAACTTATTGGGCATCTTATATTATCCTATTGATACACCTGTCCAGGCTGCGTAATGGGAGAGGGGGAAGCTTCAGGAAGCTTCCCAGGTTTTTACCAATGTCTGTTTTTACCAGTGTCTGAAGTTTTAGACATTACCTGTTCTCAGGGCTTTTTTTGTAGAAAAAGCCCAGCAGGACCTCATTAGCATATTAATGCCCCTGGCAGCACAGCTCCATCCTAGGATCAGCTTCCCCAGGTGCCTCACGGCTTGCAGGGTGCCTGGGGAATCCGAGGAAAGGAAGGGATTTCTGGATTGGCTTCCTTCCCCAGGCACCCTGTTTAAACTGCCTTCCCTCCCTGGATCGGCTTGGCTTCCCCAGGTGCCCCACGGCTTGTGAGGTGCTTGGGGAACCCTGGGGGAGGAGAGGCTGTAGGCATGGCCAACTTGGAAGCCAGCCGGAACTCCGTTCCTGTGTGTTCCTGCCCAAAAACAGCCCTGCCTGTTCTGATCAGGGCCGGTGCTTCCATTAGGTGAACTTCGGTGGCCGCCTAGGGCACAGGCCTCAAAGGAGCACGGAGTGGCATGGCTGGCAACTCAAGGTGGTGGCCAGCAGCTGGGTGCACCATCCGAAGCTGCCTGCTGCCAGCAGTAGCAGCCTCCCATAAAAGTCCAACTGCCGCCGCCACAACCGTCCAGCCGAGGGGAGGCAGGTTGGGCCCCTTTGTGGGGGGGCTAATGACCACTGGTGAGGAGCGCCATCGCAGTGGCGTGCACAAGCAACTGGCAGCATCCCAGGAGCAAGGTTTTCTGGTGGGCGGGCTTGCAGGAGAGGAGAGGGCGGGAAGGGGAAGAGCCTCTCTCTATGGGGCAGCTGTTCTGTTAGGGTGGCCAAACTGTGGCTCGCAGATCCCTCCCCTGTGGCTCGTGAGCCATTCCAAACCCCCACATCCCCCCCCACTTTGAAAGCGGAGGGTTTTTAAATTTATTTAAAACTTTAAAAAAAAACTAGTTGGGCAGCCAGCCGGGGCCTGCACACTGGCAGAAGCCCCGCCCACAGCTTCCAGGAGCCCTCAGTCAGGCCAGGACAAGCCGCAGGAGCTGAATGTGCAGTGTCTTCTTGCCACCGCAAGAGTAAGTTGCCTCATTTGGGGGGGGGCTGTAGCGTGCTCTGGTGTGGTGCATTGCAGGTACTCTTTTGGGGTGGGGGCCAAGAGCAAGGTGCCACTGGACTCAAACTTTGTTTCTTTTCTTTTACGTTTAACACACTTTTTAAAAACCAGTTTGGGGTCAGCCGGGTCTGCACACTGGCAGAAGCCCCACCTCTAGCTTCCAGGAACCCTCAGTCAGCCAAGAACAAGCTGGGTGGGGGCTGCATGTGCAGTGTCTTCTTGCCGCTGCTGACCAAGCTGCTTTGGGGTGGGTGGTGGGGTTTGCTTGGCTGGGTGGGGGGGTTGTTCAGAGCGTGCTCAGCTCGCCCACAGCTTCCCCAAGCTGGCTGGCCTGCAGCACCCAGTGGGGAGCATCAAGCCGGGGCTGCAGGAGCCTGGCTGCCATCTGCCCTTTGCAAATAAGGGCGGTGGGGGGAGAGGCAGAAAGTTTTGCTGCTGCAGCCGCTGCCAAGCCTGGACTCAGAAGCAGCAGCATCACACAGCCCCTCTAAAGAGCGAGCTCCCTGAAGCCCAAGATGAGGCTTCTCTCTGCTCTCCCTTCTCCCCAGCTGGTTTGGAATGGTTGCTAAATATTTCAACCTGCTGTAAAAGAGGGGAAAGAAGAAGTGAACTAGTCCCAGCTGCTCCAGCCCAGACAGTCTCCTGTGCTTAGTAAGGAGCCAGAAGGGCATGCTGGGCAATGTAGTCTACATGGCTTCCTTTGCAGTGGAAACAAAGCAGAGGGCGAGAAAATCCCAGCCAGCCAGTCCCAGAGAGAAAGTGAGCGTGGGGGGGCCTCTGTGCTACAGCCAGCAGTTTTGCAGGCAGCCTGGAGAGACAGCTGGATGAAGGGATGGGGGGAAGGGGAAGAGCTACAATTCATGTATGAAGAACTGCTGCAAACAATTCATAGTTTTATAAAAGCAACTAAAAAGTCCAGTTCTCATTTGAAGGTGGGTCAAAATGGTGGGGGGGGGGGGGCGGGAGGCTTAAAATACAATTCATGTATAAGAGCTGCTGCAAACAATTAATAGTTTTTTAAAAGCAATCAAAAAGCCCAGTTCTCATTTAAAGGTGGGTCAAAATGGGGGGAGGCTTAAAATACAATTAGGGCTGCTAGCCCCCAGGTGGGGCCTGGGGATCTCCCACTTTTACAAGTGGTCTCCAGCTGACAGAGATCAGCTCCCCTGGAGAAAATGGCTGCTTTGAAGCGTGGACTCTATGGCATTGTACCCTGCTGAGGCTCCTCCCCTCCCCAAACCCCGCTCTCTCCTGGCTCCACCCCCAAAGTCTCCAGGTATTTTCCAACCCAGACTTGGTAACCCTAAATACAATTCATGTATAAGAGCTGCTACAAACAATTCATGATTTTTTAGAAGCAACCAAAAAGTCCAGTTCTCATGTGAAGGTTGGTCAAAATTGGGCGGGGGGGGGAGCTTAAAATACAATTCATGTATAAGAGCAGCTGCAAACAATTCATGATTTTTTAAAGGCAACCAAAAAGTCCAGTTCTCATTTGAAGGCAGGTCAAAACTGGGGGGGGAGGGCGCCAGCAGGTAGCATCGCCTACTGTGCAAAAAAACCTGGCACTGGCCCTGGTTCTGATTCTGTGATTCATGGGGATGATAATCATTTGTTTTCCCCAAAGCAACAAAAGGGGGGGGGGGGAGGGGGGGAGGTAGGCTGCCCAACTGGAAAAGCTAGAATTATCACATCCAGCAATGAATATGCCATTATAGAGGCTGTAGATAGAGGACCTGGAAGAGAAGCCTGGAAAAGTGAGGTGGCTCGAAACTAACAAATGGAGAGTAACAGTGCCAACTCTTGGAAGGCACAAATATGGCAAGGGGATTGCACCAAAGGGCATAGCTCATGCAATAACTCACCAACTCAGTGGCAGAACCACCCATGGGGGATAACTCATGTGTGCCAAGGGACTGAATGAGGGATCAAAAAACAGGAAAAAAAGAATGAATGATATCAACAGGAATTAGTAATTCAGGTAGGGTGTACACCTCCCTCCCCCAGCTGAGGAAATATAAAGAAAGAAAGGAGGGCAAATATGTTTCAAGAACCTGCTTTTGAGGCATGGAAAAGCCTGGGCTGAAAATAAAAGTTAAAATTGGCCACAAGCCTAGTGCTTTGAAGAACTTAAATAAAGCAGCAAATACAATTGCCTTTAAAGGCAGTAAAAAAGCAGCTTATCTCCCATTTCCTTCATTATAGTAAAAAAAAAAAAAAGGCAACCACAAAGGAGAAAAATCAGTCATACCAGTGAAAAAATCAGGCATTTGGCACCCCTAGTTACAGGTGTGGTCTCTAAGGCCACTTTCCATACTGTCACTTTTGTCACTCATTTGTCCCTATTGCTTTGGGTCCGCCCCCCTTTCCAGATGTGCTTTGCTCCCTCTGGAATGACTAGAGAGAGCAAAACACATTGGGAGAGGGAACCCTGAAGCAATAGGGACAGACGAGTGACAAAAATGACAGTGTGGAAGTGGCCTAAGATTGCCAGCCAGTGGCTGGCACACAGTGGGAGATGGGAGCATGGATATGTGAGGCACCATTGGACCGTGCCACCTAACCACTTCCAGGGACAACCAGAAATGAATGACTTTGCTCTATACTTACATCACCAGAAACTCTATGATAAAACCATAGTTTCCAGAGATTCCTGGAGTGACATGAGATCACTTCCAGGCTTTCCTCAGAAGTGATGCCACATTCCATGTGATGACAGCAAACTTTTGGATTTTTTTCTCATGCTGCTCAAAAGAGCAGCCATGGAAAATGCAGGTTGCTGGTGAGAAGTCTCCCGCCATAACAGGAGACCACTGGTCTGCTGGCAAGAGAAGAGAACCAAAGAAAAGGAAAAGGAAGGGTGGTGGTGGTGGTGAATGGATTTACAAGTTTGTCAAAAGCTTCAGTGAGTCGTATCCTAGGATTCCCAGAAGGTGAGACTTTATGAGATTTTTTAAAAAAAGATTGTTGGCTATTGAGATTTTTCTGTTTGTTTGGAATTTGCCTGTCACCTGAAAGCTAATCCTAGTAAGGGCTGCCGTTGCAGTATAACTTAAGTGTTTCTCTTGGTAGTGGAAACTTCTGGCTGAAGAGCTAGGTTGTATCCTCACTCTCCCGTACTCTTGTTAACTGCAAGGTGTGATAAGGACCTACCTCTCCAGCTAGCCTGGAACTCTCTTGGCTGCATATAATTTGCCAGGAGTGATTTTTGCTCTGAACAAGAAGGAGCATACAGGGAAAACAGAATGCCATTCTTTTCTAGGCTAATCGAACATGAATTTCAGAGTTTACTTCATAGAATGTGGAAATATCCTTCAAACTGGATTTGTGCCTCCCACTATGGGAATCTTCACACAGTATGTGTTGTGGAAGTAGGTCACTCTGTATATGTCTCTGGCTTAATTTCATCTTACTGTAATTGTTCCTCCCATTTGGCCACTTCCATTTTTTTATGGCTCATTGTGGTTTTGCTACAATAGCAGCCCTTCAGGCCATGCACGGTTTGAATCTCTTGTTTACCAGTGGCAAAAATTTTGTGCCTTTTCTGTGAATAACTGTTCCAGGCACACCCAGCAAGCATCCCTCGTGCCTTGCAAGGAGCCCTCAGTAGCCGCCAGCATCTTTCCAGCCCTGTCAGTCTAGATTTTGTTTGCACAAAGAACTCAGGAGCGCCTGCCTTTGGTGGCCTCATTTCTTCTTTGCTTTCTTCAGTGCACCGCTGCAGCGATAATTGCGGGACGAACTATTATGCCGGCATTATGTTTGATGTCTGCCTTCGTGGAGACAGGAGAAAAGATTTGTGTTGGGAGTCTACTGTATGCTAAAACAATCCCAAGGCACACATTTCTTTTATATTATTTTTTCACCTGTTTTCTAAAATGTTAAGAGAAAAGGAACACAAAATATGCTTACCATATAAATTAAAACCAATTGTTTGGAGCTTATTTTCTACTCTATTCTGCAGGAAATTTGAATCAATCTAATTGTCTCTGGCAAAGGGCACAAGGCTGCCTGTTGTATGGTGCTGCTTAAGCCAACAACAACAAACAAGGGTGAAGGGGAAAGTGTGCTGTGGACCAGGTCCCTGCCTTGGTGACTAGCAGGTCTCTATTTGTTATGCTGGGACCGCTAGAATTCTCCAGAAAAGGCATGGCATAGGTTGCTGTTTTGTATTTTAGCAACAGCCAGAGGATTACATCCTGTCTCATCCAAGGCTTTCATTGAGAATTCCTCCCCCTCCCCTCAATAGCCTGAAAAAAGACAATCAGACAGAAGACAAACAGATGAAACCAACATGCCATTTTTATCTTGCCAAGGGCTATCTTTTCAGCATGTGATATCCTAGAACAGGGATACTCACTCAGTGGCCCATCAGCCCCAGTGTGGCACCTGCCCCATGTTCCAGGAAAGTAGGCAGGGCCATAGCCCAGTAAGGCTTGTCATTGGCAGGTGGTTCACACCTTAAAACAACCTCTGCCAAGGGACTGGAAGATGGTGAAACTGAAAGTCTCCCTGAGCTGTGGGCCAGCCTCATGCAGTGATGGAATTAAAGGACCTAATCTCTTTTCTGCAGTGCCTGTTCTCTCATCGAAGCAGTCAGGCAGTTGCCAGGAGGAGAGCTAGCTGGCAGCAGAGAAGAGAGAGACAAATCACCCACGCCCCACAGCAGCCACCAGGGGAAAGAGCAATCTGGCCATGCTAGGGTGTTGGTGATTTCACTCCCCTTTCTCCATAGCCAGCTTGCTCTCCAATGTGCCTTGACAATCTCAACCTGCAGCCAGGGCTGCCATGCCTCATGCTGGGGAGAGAGCAGGAAGTAAGGTTGCCAGGTTGTCCCTGGGGGGGGGGGAGGAAGAAGAAGAGAAGGAGGAAGAGATTGGATTTGTACCCCACCCTTCACTGGGAGTCTCAGAGCGGCTTACAAACTCCTTTCCCTTCCCCTCCCCACAACAGACACAGCTTTGACAGAAATTATGGCTTGCCTAAGATCACCCAGCAGCTGCATGTGGAGAAATGGGGAATCAAACCCGGTTCTCCCAGATTAGAGTCCGCGCACTTAACCACTTCACTAAACGGAGAGGGTTGGGTTCAGTGTCCCCTCTAAGCTGAGTTAGTGTGAGCTAGCTCACAGTTCTTTAGCCTCCAGCTCACACATTTTTGTATTTGCTCAGGAAAGATGGCTCTGGAGCAAACTAATTTATGCAGCCACCCAGTCGCTCACTCACAACTTTAATGCCAGCAGCTCACGAAGTAGAACTTTTGCTCCCAAGACTCCATAGCTTAGCGGGAGCATTGGTTGGGTTGTCAGCTTCAGGTTGGGAAACTCCTGAAGATTTGGGGGAAGATCCTAGGGAGTACAGGGTCCTCAGTGGGGTATAAGGGCATGAAGTCCACTCTGCGAAGCATCCATTTTCTCCAGGGGAACTGATCTCTGTAGTCTGGTGCTGAACTGGAATTAGGGGGCTCTCCAGGCTCTACTTAGAGGTTGGCATCCCTAGCAGGAAGACAGAGAGGGAAACCATCCCGTGACTCCAGTTCCAAGAGAGGCAACCACGTATACTCAGTGCTCTTTAAAAGGTTAGTGCTGTAAATTTAATATTGGTAGTTGTATCTTATATTTTTGTATGTTGGTGGGATGGTACCCATAGTCCTGTCACTGGAAAATGTGGCTCTCTACAAGCTGTGGAGTGAGTACAACTTTCCTTGAACATTTTTCACATTAGATAGCATTGTTATGAAAGTGAATTTCTGTAGTGCCTTTAAATCACTGTGAATGAGAAACGGAAAAAGCATTTGTACATAATGAAAAAAGAAAATTAAGCAATTAGCAGTCTACACGGTAAAAAAAAAAAGGCCAAATACATGTTGTGTACATTGTCATCATGTTGTTTTCTAGACTTTCAACAAACCAGACCTGCACTATCACCCTAAGCAAAGTGACCCCCTTCCCAGTTCACAGAAGTCAATGCAAGACTGACTCTTGCTCTAGCAAGGCAGATCCATCCACACACACCCCTGGGCCTGATTCAGATCTGGATGCATTTAACTTGACTGGTGTATCTGTCGGATGCAAAGGTGGAGGCAAACCTCTGTCAGGAGTCCCCAGAGTCTATGTGACATGCATCTAGAGCTGGATTGTGGTTAAAGTGCCACTTTGACGCTATTAAAATATTTTTTTTAAAAAAAAGAAGAATGTGGTCTAAATCTTCAACCATTTATTTGAACGATCCTTCCAAAATGTCCTATTAGCCCAGGAGAGGCAGTCTGATGTGGAAGGATGAGGAAAAAAGAAAAACCCTGATATGAGTCGGTTCTTTTGCCTTTTTAAACCTTTGAGTCGATTTCTTTGATATCAAAAGTAAAGGTAGTCATAATATGTCTACTTAATAGTCATATCTGTAGGCTTCATTGGGAAGCACATTTCAAAGTGTAACATTTCCACTCCCCTCACCTGAAGGATCCAGTCTGCCAAACTGCAGGTGGAGAGTATTCCCTTTTTACGGGAGATTAAATTTCTCTGCTACTTTAGCGCCCTTCAGAGCTCTGCCCCTCTGGGAGAGTCAGCCTCAGTGCAGGGAGAGTTACCATGAGGGAAGAGTTTCATTTCAGTCAATCCCTTTTACCCTCTTTTTGGCTTTCCTCCTGGGTGGCATCTCTTACCTGTCAGAGACTACCCAGCCACCACAACCCCTCCTTGCCTAAGCTCCCTTTGAAGAGCTCTGCACTATTAGGGTATAGATCTGGAGCTGGCTCCCAACTCATTGCAGCAAGCTACATCAACCTGGGAAACTCCCCAAGTGGGACAGCCCTGCCCTTCCTAATAGGAAACTCCTTACTCTCCTCCCAGGACAATGAAACCTCATTGGAGGTGACCATGCCTCCCTTTTCCCTCACCTCACTAGCTGTATGGGAGGAGCCCTTTGGGGACAAAGGTGGGGTGAGGCATCTCTGCTGACTTTGGGCTCATCCCTCAAGTCCACACTTGAGGAGATCCTAATATAGAATGGATCCTTGACACCCCAGCCCTTCTTGGGTAAGTTCAGGAGAGTGGAGGTGGATTCCAGACACTGTTTATGAATGTGGTTTGGGATGGATCTTGATTAGGTATGTTCCAACTACACATTCCTAGTGTGGGCCTCATTCCCACCACTCTCATCACATCTTTCTTGTAGCTGCTTTGCTTATGGCAACCTTCACTCTCACAGAACTGTTGGCATGCAGAATACTCCTGTCATCTTGATCTTAGCCTGGAGAACAAGGCAGTTGAGGGTTAAAAAATAGTACACGGAGAGGTAGCAACAGAGGAACTGAGTGGAACCACTCACAAAACTGTTGGATCTTCATAGTTCCACGAACAGCTTATATATGAATCCAGGCTTACTGATTGAACTTAAGAGTATTTGTACGATTAGTAAAAGCAGTAAAAGTAAACATTGTACAATGAGCAAAAGCAGTAGGATATCAAGAAGTGTAACTGGAAATGCTTTGATGTCGTTCCTGATGTGAGAGTTTAGAACTACCATTGCCATTTTGGCCCCCTTATATTCTAATTCTGCTATTTCAAATGGACTAGCAAAAATCAGAAAAGGAGGCTGTTGTTCAGGTCATATGATCGATTAGATCTACCTAATTAATCACAGGTAGGATAAAGGTTGAGTCCAGTGGCACCTTTAAGACCAACAAAGTTTTATTCAAGGTATAAGCTTTCATGTGCACTCACACTTCTTCAGATACAATGAAATGGAAATTACCAGTCCATACATATAGGTAGAGCAGGGGTGTCAAACATGCGGCTCGGGGGCCAGATCAGGCCCTCGGAGGGCTGCAATCCGGCCCGCAGTGCCCTGGCTGTTTCTGGTTTCCTTTTCCAGTTCTGCTGCTGCTACATCACAACTTACTTTACCAGACTCTCTCAGTCACACAGGAAAGGTAGATAGGCAAGTCTCTCCCATGCGATTGAGAGAGTCTGGTAAAGCTCTGGCATTACATTTTTAATGTTTTACTTAGAGTTTTAAAAATCTTTAACTGTGTTTGTGTCCTTTACAAAGTTTGTATCTCTGCTACATGGCATTACATTTTATGACATGCATGGCCCGGCCCAACAAGGTCTCATTTATGTCAGATCCGGCCCTCATAACAAATGCGTTCAACACCCCTGAGGTAGAGGGTGACCAGTAAATTCACGTACAGCATAATGAAGATGTCTAACAGATTCATGGCCAAACAGGAATAACAAGCTTAGTTTATATGGTTACCATTTGTTTGGGTTTAATTCTGGGAGGGGGCAACATATTGAAAAAATAAATATGTCAAAATTGGTGATTGATGGGCAGATTATCCTTAATTGTAGAATGCTGAGAGTAATTAACTGAGACCCTGTCATTACACTCCATCTGTCTCCTCTCAGGCATGGAGGTGACCTTACAGCATCTTCTTCTTTGAAGTGGGGCAATTGGCGGTGTAGAGTTATCTCCCCAGACCAGAGAAATGCATTCTAATCTACCATTCCAAATTACACTACATTCTACTATTCATTACGTTACCTTACAATCTACTGTTTTATACAGGGAGGATGGATAAGTACTAGGGAATTTGATTACTGGTGACATGAGAAAAGAGTAAGAGTCCAGTAGCACCTCAAAGACTAACAAAATATATGGCAGGGTATGAGCTTTCGTGAGTCACTGCTCACCTGAAGTATCTGAAAAAGGGAGCAGTGACTCATAAAAGCTCATACCCTGTCACATATTTTGCTAATTTTTAAGGTGCTACTGGACTCTTGCTTTTTTCTGCTATTACAGACAGACTAACACAGCTACCTATCTTGATCTACTGGTGACACGTGAGTTGTTTTTAAAAGCAGTACCAGATACAGTAAGGAATAGCACCAAGCACTGGTATTCATTAGGTTTACAGTGTTAAGGTTACAGTAATAAATGTTATATTATCTCTTGATGTCCTTCCATTGAAGGTCCTTTCTGATTGACAGTTGATAATGGAGCTTAATTCTTATTTGGCTGTGTTCTAGCAAGAAATGGGTGAAAAGTATTTTCAGGACCTAAGGCTGACATAATGCACGTCCAGTTCACTGCCTAGAAAGAACATTATTAAAAAAGTGGTGCTAACTAAACATACATAATGAACCATTATAATACATACTGTTTTATATGTTAACTAGGAATAAGGCCCATTGTGGAAATAAATACAGTGGGCTCTAGAAAGAGGTTCTGGGAAAGTGACAAGGCCTTGGGCACTCAGCGTCAATTTGCTGTGGTGACCTCAGCAGGGTATAATGATGCAGAGTCCACTATTTTTCCAGAGGAACTGATCTCTGCTACCTGAAAAGCAGTTGTAATTCTGAGTGATCTCCAGCCCTCACCTGGAGATTGGGAACACTAGTTTCCTTGGCTGGGAGTGCGGGATAAAAATTTAAATAAATAAATAAATTTCCCAGGAGGAAAAGTAGTCTTTCTCTGCAATGGGGACCAAAGCGGCTTACATCATTCTCCTCTCCCCCTTGACTTGCCGTATGGCGGGGAGGGCGGGATATAAATTGCAAGAAATAAATAAATAAATAAAACAATCCTGTGAGGTAGGTTAGGCTGAAAGTCTGTGACTGGTCCAAAATCACCCACTCAGCTTCCACAGCAAGAGCCTGGATCTAGCAGACCCTGCTCTGAAGCACTGACTGCTAGCCAACCTCCAGGTGGAGCCTGAAGATCACCAGATATCACACCTAAACTCCAGGCAACAGATCTCTCCCGCCCAGAGAAAATAACTGCTTTGGAAGGTGGGCTTTGTGGCATTGTGTTCAGCTGAGCCCTCTCTCCTCCCCAAACCATGGCTTCCATAGACTCAACCAGAAAATCTCCAGGAATCTCCCTACCCAGAGCTGGCAACACTAGTCAGGACTGGCCCCAATGAATTCTTCACAAAGGCCTGTGAAGGGTTTCTTTCCTTTGTCTGAACCAAGCTTTGTTGCCTACTGTGGCGAAACGGGCTCCAGTTTACAACTCAGCTGTTCGCCTCCCACCCTCGTCTCGTGGGCGTATCTCACTCCTTAAGTTCACTGCCACCACTCACTGAATTGTCACTGCCTTTTTTAGAGGGACAGTGAGACCCCTGTGGCCAAATATCCCTATTTGGAGATGGAATCCCCAGTCTGTGGGGGATCCCTGGAAAGTTGGCAACCCAAGGGTCTGGCCTTTCGTTGCTTCCCTGGGCTACCCCCTCCCTTTGGTATTGTGCAGAGTGGGGGAGACTATGTGGTCAGAGCACAACACAGACTATTAGCCCAAATAAATGAATTTATTTAACTATTTACACAATTATGGGGCACACACACACTAAATGAATAAGGCACAAGTGTAGGAGTAAGCACACACTATGAATCAATATGGCATAAATCAACAGGGGTTAAATTCAATCGTCCCTGGGTGGGCTGGAGTCTATATTGATGGTGCCCTGCCCCTTGGGACAAACCCTCTTTTCCTGCACTTTTTGGCCGTGGGGCAGCTGGGAACTGTAGACCAGCAGATGAGGAAGCTCCATTCAACTCTGTGAGTGATACCCCTGCAGGCCCCTCTCTGGAACTACAGTTCAATTGAACCTTATGGGGGAACATTTTAAACAAACAACCACAGACAGCAGCCATCTTACAAACACAGGTTAACTGCCATTTCGTTACACCTACCAACAGCTACTGAGGGAACAGTCCCACACAGAAGGCAAGCAGGAGAAGCGTCTTCATCAAGAGCGAAAGCCATTTGCCATTAATTCTGACTGGGCACAGTGGCTGAAGGAGTGGGCGGGGAAGAGGACACCCAGCACCCATCAGGAAAGAGCACACCCAGCACCCAGCCAAATGGCATACGAGTACTCTCAGCCAGTAGATAGGGACAACTTCTGGGTGACACATCAGGGAGCCAGCTGATTTATGAGCATGTGGAATGTTCAGGAGAGTCCATTACCAAAACACATTTGTTATAGAGAGATATACCGAATACACTGAGTTCTATATCATAGATGCATGTTAATTGTTTTATCTCTGTGTATACAGATAGAAGCCCTCTTCAGTAGGGCAATGGGGGTAGAATGAGCACACATGGAAAGGGGGAAGGACTGTGGCAGCAAGCCCCCCTTCCCTTCCTACATTTTATTTAGACACAAGTATTGACTTTGCATCTCTATACAGGCATACACATTGCTATCTCCATGTGATCAAGAATCTCAAAAAGTTGAATTACTGCTCATGTGCAGAAAACCCCAACTATGCAGCATCAACACAGCATTAAAAGAAGTGTGGTATTATAAGTATATCAGTATTTGTTGAAACAAATAGATTTTTATATTATATCAGTTGCTGGAGCACAATGTCAAGGTGCACGTTTTTGCACTGTTCAGAGGCATTGTGCATATAGGAGCTGATGACACAAATAGGATTTCAAAGCTTTTATGATGCACTAAATTCCTATTTGGTTTAATGATGTACAGGTGTGTCACTTTTCCTCTATTAATTTTTTTCTATTAGAAGAATGGTTCCAGTTTTGGAATAAATTGATTTGATAATGCTGGTTTCTTGTCCAAGAATCAATGTTTATTTCTGTTTTGACCTTTCCGTGATCTGCCAATATTTCTGTAGCTATGAATCATTTAGACAAATGGCTGCTAATATGTTTTCCTTCATGCTGTATATAATGCGATTTTAGCTAATTAGCAGAGCAATCCTACAGACTGCTGAATACTACCCACTGCTTTGCTGGCAAGTCTGCAGTTTCTTTCATATAGAGTGGAACCCACATGTAATGGAATAATTTGTGCTGTCCTAATGAGTCCAATACATCTTGTCTGTTTAAAGTTACTCTTATCGATTGTCTGATGAGTTTTCTAAGTTCTTATTTCAAGGAAGTCATAGATAATGTACTGTGATGTAGGACAAAAGTTCATGGATCTGAAGATTCTTAGATCAAAGCCAAGAAAGCTTTAGAAGAGAGAAAGCAACTTCATTAGCATTAAACCAGGCCACTTACATTAAAGCATTAATTAATTTTAAGCAGTCTAAAGTCTAATTATATTCAGCATACTTACAGAACAGGGCTAGACTTTTTGTCCTCCATTTTAATAATTCTCTTGATTCAATCAATGTAAATTATTCACATAGACTCATCCTTTATCCAACAGCCTGAGAAAGAATCAAACGAATAAAATACAAATAGGCTTCTAAATATTTCCAGAAAATTTAATGACGGGTAGTCAAGTAAGGCACTGTTACAGTGGCATATGCCAAAGGACAGTTGTGTCTTACTGTCTCATGTAGCTTTAAGTAAAATATGTGAGTGAGACTTTGTTCCAAGCGTTAAATAAACTGGCTACACCAGCACGTTAATCCTTTTGTAAACTAATTTATATCTGAATCCTAATCCACTGACAATAAAGGTCCAGACAACGCATGCTACTCTAGATGTTGGAATTAATAGAGTTCTAGTTCCTTCTCACCACAAGTAACTGTAGTTGTTTGCTTTTGCTTTTGTTTGACTGTTCAGCTTTTCTTGTACTAATTTCCTCCTGGCGCTTCTACACACAATGCCATATGACAATTAATTAATTAATTAATTCCTCCAGAGTTAAATATATTTTTCAACTGAATCCAGTATTTGGCATGTGTACTGAATTAGGATGAACAAATTAGGGGAGATTGTGGCACAAATATAATTTGGAGCTGGATCATTCCCATACCTACTAGTGGTTAAGTGCGCGGACTCTAATCTGGGAGAACCGGGTTTGATTCCCCACTCCTCCACTTGCTCCTGGCTGGATGACCTTGGGCAAGCCATAGCTCTGTACCAGCTGTTCCCTCAAGGACAGCTTGGGAAAGAGTTCTCTCAGCCCCACCTACCTCACAGGGTGTCTGTTGTGGGGAGGGGAGGGGAAAGGAGTTTGTAAGCCGCTCTGAGACTCTTAAGTGAGTGAAGGGCGGGATATAAATCCAATCTCTTCTCTTCTTCTTCTTCTTCTTCTAAACAGATGGTTTGTAACAAATGCGCACACATCTACATTCAGACAAACACACTATACTGAAAGCAAAGCCTATTAATAAATTAATAGTTTAACAGAAAATCCTCAGAGGCCTTTTGCAGACTTTGTTCAGGTGAATCTACGAAGACAACTTCATCAGTTCTTCTGGGTACACCCACACGTCACTGAGAAACAGGGCAGAAAAGTGGAAAACTCAATGGAAACTGAGAGGCAAGTTTCACATGTCTTTGCAGGCAGGGGCTTAGGAGTTGAGAAAGCAAAGACAGACTCCCTTGTACAAACGGGGAGTGAAGGCCAGGAGACAGGTCACAGGTAAGGGTGTGCAACACCCCCCCCCAAAAAAAAAAATCAGTATTTCTTGATATTCCCAATCCCAATCCCAGTTTGGGAAGTATTCGGGAAAACCGATTTTTTTTGGCTCCATTATACCCTATGGGGGCCATTATAGTCAATGATCCCCATAGGCTATAATGGAGAATCAATCCGGGGCTGGCTTAAAAAATACCCAGAAAATGCAGATAAGGTATTTTTTGGATATTTTTTTCAGCTTGGTTTTTTGCCAGATGCACACACCTAGTCACAGAAGACAGAAGAAGCAAAAATCAATAGTAGCTTTTATGTTAAGTTTTATGTTATGTTTTATGTTAAGAATGAATGGATTTCCCTGCTTCTGCTTCAGATTGTGATTTCTAAAACTGCAAATTACAGTTCTGTACCTTCATACTCTGACCCCAGCTTGGAGCTAGGGCTGCCAACTTCCATGTGGGACCTGGAGTTCCCCTGGAATTACAATCAGTTTCCAGACTACAGAGATGAATTACCCTGGAGGAAATGCCAGCTTTGGACAGTGACATGGAGTCTATGGCATCACACCCTTGCTGAGCTCCCTCCATTCCCCCAGACTCCAGTGTCCCTAGGAGCCACCCCAGATGGCCAGGAATTTCCCAAGCTGGAATTGGCAACTGTCAGGCTACCAGGGCAGTAGGAAGCAGATTGCTTGCAGTTGCTCGGAAGTTTGAGCTGGTTCTGCTTCCTAACCATTTCCAGTATTAGTCCAGAAGAAGAAGAAGAAGAGATTGGATTTATATCCCACCCTTCACTCACTTGGAGTCTCAGAGCGGTTTACAAACTCCTTTCCCTTCCCCTCCCCACAACAGACATCCTGGGAGGTAGGTGGGGCTGAGAGAGCTCTGAGACAACTGTCCTTGAGAGAACAGCTGGTACAGAGCTATGGCTTGCCCAAGGTCATCCAGCAGGTGCAAGTGGAGGAGTGGGGGATCAAACCCGGTTCTCCCAGATTAGAGTCCGCACATTTAACCACTATACCAAACTGGCTCTCAGTCCAGAAACAGCGGTAGAGGTGTCACCTGAACAAATCCAAATTAAGGAACAAATTGAGAAACAGTAGAGAAACAATTTCTCTTGTGTTTGAGTGAGAACGTTAACGGTATTTTCTTGTGACAGACCGAAAATTGAAGTTGATTCTTATTATTATGATGCTTCATGGGTAGCTCTGACAATCCTTCCAAGCACAAGAATATACACTTATCTTGCAGTTGTAAAAAATATAAAGGAAAGTGAAGGACAGTTAACTGAATGCATTTGTGCTTCAGAAGGAACAGCACTGGTTACCCATGAATGTGGCCACCAGAACCAGTGTGATTGGACTAGGATTTTGGGCAATCCAGCCTGGAATATTTGGAGAGGCAGCAACATCTGAGTGCTTTTATTAAATACTTATAGAAGATGTAGAACAAAGTTTGAGCTCAGTGGCAGCTGTAAAGCCAACAAAGTTTTATTCTGGGAACAAGGTTTCATGTGCATGTATCTGAAGAAGTGTGCTTACACACGAAAACTCATACCTTGAATAAAACTTTGTTGGTCTTAAAGGTGCCACTGGACTCAAACTTTGTTCTGCTGCTTCAGACCAACACAGCAATAAAGAACCAAAACAGTAACTGAACAGAACCCCCCCCCCAATAAATTATAAACAATTGTTAAATGTCTATTCTGTCACAGTGGTTATTAGAAGCACAGGTATATTAAGGCAAAAAGTCCTTAAAAGAGTCAAAGGAAACAATCCTTTTAAAAGCAGCAGCTTTTTTTTGGCAAATGTTACAGTGCTTGGGTATTTGTCGCCTTGCAGCATTTAGAGATTATGGAGACTTTCTGAGAGAGGTCCCTGCCTTCATACATTTTATTAGAGCAACTGGACTTGAGAAAGATCTCGCTTTGAAACAGGTTCCTGTCGTCTGATGATTTGTTGCCTTTCAATAAGAGGACTGTCTACTTCCTTGAACTCCTGACAGGAGGGTTTCAGATTTACTGTAGATTTATGTACTTTCACAGACATTTTTACGTCTTTGAAGAGGATTGTTTCCTTTGACTCTATGGCTTTAAGAGGACTTTTCCCCTTAATATACCTGTGCTTCTAATAACCACTGTGACACAATAGACATTTGACAATTGTTTATAATTTAGTGTTGTTTTTTCTGTTCAGTCACAGTTTTGGTTCTTTATTGTTGTCTTGCCCATGACTTCTTTTGTTTTGGGCTTCAGACCAACACGGCTACCCACCTGAATTTATAGAAAGTGTGCTTAGTTCAGTAGAACTCTAGGGGGAGCTGTAGTGCATTCTCTCTACTGTTCAGAGCTGTTGAACGCTTGTTTTGTTTTCCCCAGCCTCTCATGCGGCTTTGCATTCTTCTATTCTGAAGATCTTTAGACTGTTGAAAAGCCTGCACTTAATTAATGATTTTTGCAAATTGCATTGCTGCAGTAAATTTTATTGAGAGCTACTCTACATGTGTGGGATTAGATTATTTCCCCAACTCTGCCAACTGGGATCCTCACTCTGCCGTGGAAGCTCATTGAGTGACCTTGAGCTAGTCACTCTTGTTCAGCCTAACCTACATCACAGGATGGTAAGGCTGCCATTCTCCAGGTGGTGCCGAAAGTTCTCCTGGAAATTGATCTTTTGAGGCATCACATCCCTGATAAGTTCCCTCCCCTCCACAGCCTCCGTCCTCTCCAGGCACCACCCCCGAATCTCCAGAAATTTCCTAAACTACAGAGTGATTGTTTTGAGCATAAAATGTAGGAGAGTAGAACATTGTTGTAAAATGGTTTAGGCTCCCATTAGGGAAAAAAGTGAAGTATAAAAAATATCTGAATAAATAAATATCTAAATTAAAGAATAGGGACCCTTCCACAAAGCTGATAGTAGAACATGTGGCACATATGGAGAAATTTATCCTTCATCACTAAGTCTTAGAAATCAAGGACAGTGACAGAATAAAGGTTTAAATGCCCTCTCCTACAGTGCTGGAGTTCTAGTTAAAATCTGACCCTTGAGAAAGTCAGGAGATCCAGTTACAGATCTCCCACCTTACATCTTTTGGTCCTGAATCCCAGCCTAATCTTCTTGGCTGTAAATCCCACTGATTTTGTTCTGCACTTAACTGGATCTTATTTCAAGTAAATATATTTAGAATTACAGACTCTGTTTTGGACAGATGTGTACAGACAGCAAGCAGCTTCCTGTGATCTAATCTTCGAGATCATGTATCAAACTGGAAATGGAGTAAATAAGAAAACAGTTACTTGGGAATGAATAGAAGTATGCTGTTTCATTTTGAAAAGTTTTGACAAAGGGAAGAATGTTTCCATTTTGCCAGAACTCTGGATTGTAGAATCTGGGCTGCATAGCTAGGGCTCTTTGGTACATCTGCTGAGTCCTCTGGTGCTGAAGGAAGGATGTGAACACAAACTTCTTCAAACCCCCCCCCCCCCCCAATCAGCCAGGAGTTAGCATCCAGAAGTCAGTGCTTCCTGAGTCTCCAGGGGCTTCCTGAGTCTCCAGGGGCCCAGTAGACTTAAGATGCCACACTATGTGAACCAGAGCTATGACATGGGAAATGTTCATATAAAGATACTGACTCCTCAGTATGCTGGAGGCCTCTGGCTGTTTTGGGGCTGAGCCCCAAACCTGGGTTTCTACTTGGGTAGAATTCATCAGCATCTAGACCTGTTTCCAAGTGTTCAGGTCCTTCTGGTAGGCCCATTACTGCACCCATTGCCACAGCAGCCACTAGCTCTTTCTTTCCACCCTACATTGCTCCCCCACTTGGTGTGACATCTACTCCTCCTCAGGAGGAGGAGAAGGATGGGTGGGCAAATGACTAGCCATTAGGGGTGTGCATTAGGCATAAACTGAGCTGGAAAATACCCAAAAAACACCTTACTGGTATTTTTCAGATTTTTTTCAGCTGGTTAGCCTGCAAGCTACTTATCCAGCTATCCAAAAATGACCAACCTGGAAAATCCTGAAAATATTCAAGATTTTTTGGGACTGCCAGATAGTTTATTTATTTATTTGTTTGTTTCCATTTATATCCCACCTTGCTGGATGAACTCGCTCAAGGTAGTGTACAAACAATTAAATATAAAACATAATAAAACATTAAAGGGCATTTACTTTTTTTAAAAAATATTTAATTTATATCCTGCCCTCCCTGCCGAACTTGGAGAAGGCATTTAAAGGGACAGCAAACCATTTAAATGCCATTGGAGTTCATTTACCATGGAGTCACATGGCCTGAAGAAGGCATTAAATGATCCCTTAAATGCCTTTTCAATGGAGGATGGGGGCACCTTCTTCTGGGGCCCATAGAATTGGACCCCCTGGTCCAATCTTTTTGAAACTTGGCAGGTTTTTTTTGAGGAGAGGCACCAGCAGCTATGCTGCAAATCTGTTGCCTCTACCTCAAAAAACAGCCCCCCAGAGCCCCAGATTGATTCTCCATTATAGCCTATGGGAACCATTGGCTATAATGGTCCCCATAGGGTATAATGGAGCTAAAAAAATCCAGCTTTTCTGAATATTTCCTGAATCCGAATACCATACTAGTATTGGGATTTGGGAATATCAGGAAATACCAATATTTTTCAAGTTCAATATACCTGAACCTGAAAAATACCAGGCTTTTTTTTTTTTTTTGCACAACCCTACTAGCCATTGGTAGAGGCTGGCTGTCATGAGCAAGAGGTGTGAGCAAGCAGCCAGTAATGGTGTTGTGGGTGCTGTGAATGAACAGCTGGTACCAATACCCTCCCTCAGAAAGATGGCACTGTCTGCTGCTGCCACAGCCACCCATCTGACCCCTTAGTAATTTAAAATATGAATTGGGAAGGAGGAAGGAGAGAGTATAAAACCAACACTATGGTGCCAGCTGCAGCTGAATCAGTGATAATTTAATTTGCACAGCCAACCAGAAGCCATGCTGGGCAAGAGCTCCATATGGCCCTACCCACTTTCTAAAATCCCTTGGTAGGTACCATGAAATGTGTTGATGGGCATCCTGGTACCTGTGGGCACCATGTTGGGACCTCTGCCTTTGCAGAAGATGATAACAGCTACTGACCCCAGCCACAGGCTACCCTGAACAGTAGATGTTAAGCAGGAGCACTAGTAATGGAAAGGGATGGTTGCTGAACTGACTTCCACCCACTCTCTCCTCTCCCTATAGGTTTTGGATGGTGACCCATGTACTTGGTACTGTCCAGGAACAGATGGCAGATGTTGTTCACAGGCCAAAAAGGAATACAGACAGTTTGTAGTGGGTCAGCTGTGGTTCCTCCCAGGAGGCAGTGGGTGAACACCTTATCATGGACAGTGAGCCCTTGGCAGCTGCCCAGGGTTGCCAACCTCTGAAGCCGGCTCTGACAGCATTCCTACTACCTCCTTTTGTTCTTGCAGATTGTCATGTCTACACAGGGTTTTTTTGGCTTGGATTTTCAGACATAAGCAGAAAAAAATTCTGAATAGAATAGATCTATCAGATCTGTCGGAGGTGGCTGAAATTTGAATATGGCTATATGAGATGACGAAGCTTAAATAAATAATTTTAAATGAAAAGATAGCAAATGAAGAGGAGATTCTGTCATATAAAGTACCAAGAGTGAACACATAAATTTATAAATCACAGATTAATAATTTAGAAATAACTCAAGGTTTTATAGAAGTAAACTTTGATTATACAGTTTCAAATCTGAGAATCCATAACATGCATCTTACATTCAGTTCAATGCCCTTTTTATCCAGCAGATGTCCCTCTAATCAAATGCAGGTAGTAGTAAAAATTCTTTGTGAGGCCGAATCAGCTGTTCTTCCTTATTGTAGGAAACAACATATAGTTGGCAAACTCTGGTATCCACTGACCATAGAGTGTTTTCACATAGGGATCTCTCCTCCTGCTGCCATTTTGTATCAATGAGAATGGGAAGCTGTATTTGGTAATAGCTAGGACTGCTCCATTTATATCATGCACCTAATTTACTTAAATGACTTGTTAATTTACTTTCCCCTTGCAGTTTTGAAATTGTATTGGCAAAAAGTTATGGAGAAATTCTGTCTTTTCAGTGCACTCATAAGGTCCCAAGTGCAATGCCTGGCATCTTCAGTTAAAGGATTTGGGGCACACAGGGGTCATTTCGTAGAAAAAGAGGTGCAGGAGCTCATTAGCATAACTCATTAGCATAAGTTATTTGCATATGCTACACCACCTGACATCTCCGGAAGTATGTCAGAAGGCAAGAAAGAAAGGAGAGAAAGGAAGAGAAGAAGAAAGGAAGGAAGAGCTGGCAGAGAGGGACAGTTACTAATCCAAGCCTCAGAAATACCACTATTCTGGGAGGATAGCTTCAGTGGTGGCTGAAGCCTTCAGAAGGCTGGTCGGAGGAACAAGGACCGTTCCAGGGGATGGGTTCATTTTGCTGCAGCCATGACATAAGCAGGCATTCTCCCGCCGGGGAGGGGGGGGGCTGGCACCAACTCCTGGAGCTGCGCTTCCCTGAGCTCCTGCTCGAAATGACTCCTGGGGGTACAGAACTCAGAAGGATCACCACTGAGATAGTGAGAACTGCTGCCAATCAGAATAAACAGTACTGGCAAGGGTTCGTTGGAGCGGGAGCACACAGGAGCGCAGCTCCGGGAGTGAGGGGCCCAGGGGGCGGGCACATGACCAAGCCCCGCCCCCTCCTCGGCTTCCCCGAGCAGTGCAGAGGCGCAGCGCCCTGGGGAAAGACCTGCTAGGGTCTTTATTGTTTTTAATGTTTTGTTTTAATATTGATAATTTTATCATTGTTCCTTTTATGACTGTGTGCTGCTTTTCCAGAGACTTGCTCAAGGTGGCATATAAATTTTCTAAGTATACCATTTTTTTATCTAGGCACATGGCACATAAGTACTGGAGAAATTTCACCAACCCTTCAGCAGCTTCCACCTTATCAGTTTGGTGTAATGGTCAGGAGTTGGACTCTAATCTGGGAGAACCGGGTTTGATTCCCCACTCCTCCACATGCAGCTGCTGCTGTGACCTTGGGCCAGTCACAAGTTCTCTCAGAGCTGTTCTCTCATGAGCAGTTCTCAAAAGACCTCTCTCAGCCCCACCAACCTCACAGGGTGTCTTGTTGTGGGGAGGGGAAGGGAAAGGGATGGGCGGTGCATTTGTCCTGGGTATCTCAAGTCTACTTGAAACCTGGTGGTTTCAAGGGAGCAGGAAGAGAATGAGGGTGTGTTCTTTATGCTTATTTTTATTGCACAAAGTATTGGATGGGGAAGGGAATGGAGGAAAAGCAGGTCAGTTTCACTCACCTGTGGAGTGGAGCCTGAGGAGTGGGTGTTGCCTTCTGACACACTTCCAGTATGTTAGGGGGTGTGGCATATGCAAATGAGTTATGCAAAAGAGTTATGCTAATAAGCTCCTGCACCTCTTTTTCTACGAAATGTCCCCTGAGTACTGGGAAAGACTGATTAAAAATTAACAGTATATAACAGTGGATTCCTTTGCCTGCAAGTGGATAACTGCAGATGGATCGTCAGTGTGGTTGAAGTGGTTAGAGTGTTGAAGGTCTGGGAGACCCAGGTTTGAATCCCCACTCGGCCACTGCAACTTGCTGAGTGACCTTGGGCCAGAAACACATACTCAGCCTAACCTTCCTTGCAGAGTTGTTGTGAGACTAAAATTGAAAGGCGAACGATGCAAGCTGTTTTGGGTTCTCACTGAGGACAAAGGTGGGGTATAAATGAAGCAGATCAATAAATAAAAGTAAATATGGCTACAAGATGGGGCCTGCAATAAACTGTGGGGTGGTCAATTTGCTAATCCCTTCTGTCTGGACAGTGGCACAGGTCTAAGAGGCAACACAGGAGTAAGCCTCACTTCTGTTTGTAACACCACAAGTAGCCATTTGGGCAGAGAACTGGCCTTCATTAGAATATTAGTTTTGTCAGCACTGAGATGCCTGAAGTGGTAATCTACTTTCAGTTTCCTTTAGAGATCTTCTTCCATTGTAGGTGGGAAAACTCTTCTGGGTTGCTGCACTTGACTGGTTGAATCTTTTTTCCCCTCACATGCATTGCTCTATCAGTGCTTAATTACCTGTAGGACAAAGGGGCTGTGGTATTCTTGGAGATAGTAATGAACAAGAGTTGGAACTATTGCCTGCTGGGTGACGGAGCATACTAGAACTGGAAATAGAAAGTAGAAAGGTGGAGATTTGTCATGGGCAAAGGCTGTCTTACTGAGTGATGCAGCAGTTGCATGCTTGTTTAATATCTATAATAAACCTTGTTTGGAACTTAAATTGTACTGAGTTGCTTGATGCAGATGAGGGTTTTGCCAACATACCTGAAAGTTGGGGTGGAGAATCTGTTAAGAACCTTATTAATGCCAGAACATTACTATAGATTTCAAATAATGCTATTAACAAGAAAAACAACTAGAATCTGAACCAAACACAGTTTCTGTTCACACTACTAGTTCTTTCCTATAGCCACTAAGCATTGGGGGGTAATGTTTCATGGAGATGCACCAAAGTGGTTGTGGTAATATGCTTCAGCAGGTTGAAAGGAACAGGGATAAACTTGTATTAAGTACATACATGTCTTAACTTAAGTGGAGAATAGTACAGATACACAGTTTAAGTCTCTGCTCCGATGTATTACTGAAGATTGCAGTTGGTTGTTGACTCCAAAGTTCAACAACATTTCAGCTATTTCTTCCTATCCAGAAACATTAATATTGGCACAACTACATCTTATGATTTTTCATGTTTAGATACCTGCATTTATGTGTTTGGTAATTAATTGATTAATTATTGTATAGCATTGTGAGTGGAATAGCCAGGAGATCCCAGAAGGGATTGTTTAGCTGCTGAAGCTGTAGCTCTTCTTTGGCACAACTAAGTGGTGAGCTATGGTTATTTTTAGGTTGAGAGTGCTGTGACTTGCCTGAGGTCACCCAGCTAGCTTCAAGTGGGGAAGTGGGGAATCAAACTTGGTTCTCCAGGTTAGAGTCCGCTGCTCTTAACCACTACACCAAACGGGCTCTCACTATTAATTAATTTATGTGTTTGGTATGATGAGTAATAGATAGGGTTGCCAAGTCCCTCCTGGCCACTGATGGGGGATGAGGGGTAGGGTTGCCAGATCCAGTTGGGAAACTCCCGGAGATTTGGGGATAGAGTCTGAGAAGGACAGGGACCTAAATGGGGTACAATGCCCAACCTCCAAAACATCTATTTTCTCCAAGGGAACTGATAATTCTAGTCTGGGGATGAGCTGTAATTCCAAGGGATCCCCAGGTACCACCTGGAGGCTGGCATCCCTAGTAATAGAGAAGGTTTCAGAATGGTTTGTTAGGCCAATCAGGATAAATTTTGAAAGGCGCGCACACGTGTGCACACACACACACCTGAAGAATCATGTAACTGTCTCCAGCAATTAGACATCTGAGGGTGACTTTCAGAGCAGATGGTCAAAGACAACAGCAAGCATTAGGTTCCAAATAAGATTACCAGATGGTGCTGTGTATGTACAGTATAGGGCTGATCCGGTTAAGGTGAACTAAACTGAAGATCAAGCACTCTGTCAGTTATGCTGCTAAGCCCTGTGAAAGGACATTCCATGAAAGAACATGCAAGAGGACGACTTGTTCTCTTGGATCAGGTGCGGGATCATAGCATTTTGCGGAATGTACATTTTTCTGGAACCCCAAATGTCATTACCTCTCCTGAAATCCCTGGGTATAAACAGTATGACATCTTTGTAGAACAGCTCCTGGCATCTGCTTTCTGGTAGTTAACAGAGTACCTACTTTGCATGAAATTGGTGATAGTTTCTCTGCAACAAGATAGTTGTACAAAACAGGAAGGACAATGACACAGAAAGATAAAGAAAAATGTTATCATCAAAGGTGTGATACAGCAAATGGTGAATACTTTTATTTCCAAGGAAAGAAATACTGCAGTAAATGATGCCTATTAATTCTGATTCATGCGATAACAAAAATGCATTTTTATTGTAAATGCTGCTTTTCAAAGCCAAAGTTTTATAAAAGAAACCTTGAAGTACAATCTGCATTTCCTTGATGTTAATGCCTGTCAGACTGCATCTCCGGAGTGCCAGAGATTCACACAGAAATTGAATTTATGAAAAACAGGGTGCTTTTAAAGGGGGGGGGGAATAGTGGCATTAAACAAACAAACAAAAAACACCTTTCCTGTAAATGTGATACTAGACCAATAACATTTTTAAAGCTGAGTTCAATCCAGTGAGCTAACTGTATATTTGAATTCTGTTATCCTATTTAAGGCTTCTAGGATTATCTGTATGGTGTAATCTTGTAGCACATCAGGGTATTTTTTAAAGCTTCATACATGTGTGGTGGTAAATTTGAAGGAAGACTGAAAGATGCTAGCTCACTGTTTCTCAGTTTGATAGAAGTAATAAGCAGCCACAACAAAAATGTGCAGCAAAAATGAAGTATGATCATGTAAGTACTGATTATTACATTGGGTTGTACAGAAATAAAGGGTGTGGTACCATTACATAAAATATGTGGCAAGTGTAATTGATGTCATTATGAGTACATGCATCTATCATCTATCTATCTATCATCTATCTGTCTGTCTGTCTTTTTGCTTTGTCCTGGACATAATTAGTGATTGAACTGAAATAGTGATCTGTTATTTTCTATACCTCATACAGATCAGCCTTGATAGATTCCTCTGAAAATCAGATCATTTATTTCATTTTTAAAAATTAACAGTAGTGGTTTATCTTTCTCTGTAACGTTAGTGATTAGCACAGTGCTGTTGCTGTAGAAAGCTTAGGTGTAAACTTAGGATACCTGTGATAAAAGGGCATGTTGAAAACAGGTTATCACTACGGCAGTTAAGGCACAATTCAAATATGCGTTTATGGTGGAAATGAGATACGGTAGTGTGCAGAGTAACAGCCCAATCCTAATCGTGGTAACTTAGAAATAGTTTCCATGGATTTTGGTATATCTTACTGCTAAGAAATATGGTTAGAATTTCAGCCATGCAGTGCAATCCTAAAAGAGTAATACCCTTTCTAAATCCATTGAAGTCAATGGTTTTAGTTGGGTATAACTCTGCACAGGATTGCCCTGTCAGTGTCTTAATAGGCTACTTGAACCACCCACTCACTGAATGTATTTATTGCATTGGTATTCCTTCATTGTATTTACATGTAGCTGGCCCAAAAGTTTTAAATATTGGAGCCAGAGTTTTTTTGGAAAACCGGAAGGAAAGGAAAAGGAAAAACCATACACTCTTAGATGAAGGATTTGTTATGAGCAACTAGACAGTTTTTAAATATCAGCATAATGTACAACATATATAGATTAGAATTTGTCTGGAAACAAAACAATGGTGTATTTTTGTTAATTATAGACTCCTTCAGTGTACTTATTTGTTGTCCCCTTTTAAAGTATTTCTGTACCTTGAAATGAATGTTTGAACATGTCATGTCCTTTACCTGTTTTTCATTTCAAATTTTAAAAGTATGACTGCATTGCAAGTTTTGCCTTGGGCAGCAAAGAAACCAGCATTTGATTGCCTGTGATACAACATGTTTTTACGTTGTGTCACTGAAGGATTCGAAATAACACATTCCATTTTATACATCAGACTTGTATGTACTTTTACTTCAGAGTGAGATTTTGCTGCTTTAGTGCTGAACTGATAATGAAAAAGAAAAGTTCAAGATTTGGCTCCAGCCCATAATAAATGGATTTTTTAAACTTAACTCAGTAATACTTACTTGACAAGAGGACCTGGTGAGCAAATAACACGTTAAATAACATTGTGTGCCTTTTATTGCATTATGTAAACAATTCCACAGAAGCAAATGATAGTTTTGTTATTATAATGTGAAATAAATCATCACACTGTAACATTACACTACTCCTAAATCCATTGTATTAAAGATTTGGGGCTTGTGTTTGATAGGCACACAGCACCGGTTGGCTTGAGAGGAGGTTAGGTTAGATATAATGATGACTTTGGGGGAGGCAGGTGGTTGTTTAATTCAAGTTTGTGTGGGCTCTGTCCCAGGGCTCATTTATATAAGAAGGTCAGCATAGATGCTGGCCATTCGGATCTCAAGTAATCTCTGTTAACCAGGTTAAAGCAGTGTATTTACAGAAATTCATGGAGAAAGACAAATGTATGTAAGGGGACTAAATCAGTAAATTGAAGATGTTTTTCAAAAAATCTAATAAATTTATTCTGTGTACAATTATGACGTGGTTGTGTGGGTGATCCAGTCATCAGAAATGAAAATGTGGCCTGTCTTATGCCTTCATTCAGCTAATTTTTAAGTTCCGCCATATAAAAGTAAATTTGAATCCATTTGAATTTCTATACTGTGAAACTTAACAATAACATATTTTCAAGGCACAGTTGAATTTTTTAGATCCTTGCTGGATTTTTTATTCTTGAGTTTGTAAGGAGAAACTACAAAACAGATGGTGACATAAGTATTGTCATTATTTAAGTATTGTTGGAGCTACTGGATGATCAACTGACTCTGTTGTAACCACCCAGCCATGGCCTCTAACACCTTGTCCAGATTTTCTGGTCAGCTGTCCATCAACAGATAGATATCCCTGGTCTATCTGGTCAGCTGTCCATCAACAGATAGAGCTGGGTATCATCAACATACTGATGACAACCCGACTCATACCTCCCAGCCCACTGACTTTGGGTGTGCTGTGTGAATTCAAAGGTGCCTCCTGCTTCCTGTTGTATGAAGCTGAGATGCCAGCCACAGCTGGAGGAATTGAGGGGTGGGAACAGGTGTACCTGCATTGTGCCACTGCACATCACTTTTTGCAAAAAAAATGGGTATGACATTATTAAGTTGGGGGTGATTCTCTAGGATTCATCCAAATCTCTATGATTAAACCACAGAGTTTGAGGCAAATCCTAGAGAATTACCTTGATGTCATTACATCACTTCTAGGTTTTTTTCACAAGAAATAATGTCACATGCCAGCTCAATGCCAGTACATCCTCTTATTTATTATTAAAAACTGGGTTTTTTTAAAAAAAATGAAAGCTTAGAATTTAGAGAACTTGATGGACAGATTGTAATAATGGTATGACAATATACAATTACTAATTTTAATTTTTTCCCCCCAATGGCACATTGGAAATGGCCGTCAGAGAGTGATGGGGAAACAGCTACCATGTGGGGCAAGACTAGGAATCTGAACTTTCTCACCCAGCCAGCAGCCATCCAGGCTTTCCTGTGACTTTTTCCAAATGTGCCATGATAGTGTGGGGACATGAGAAAGGAACAACTTTTCAGCAACATTGACCTCACAGCAAATAACCATGTGGAAAGAGTCTAATTAACCACACTAGGTCTCAAATTTCCAAACTTTGAAAGAAAGTATTAAAATGTGGCATTCTCTCTCTGCAAAGGCTGGCAGGCAGCCAGTTCTTAAAGTATTTAGAAATGTAATATAGCTTTTAAATAGTGGCTCGTTTTACAGTCTTTATCAAATGCATCTGTTATTTGTAGAAGCTGTATTTCCATATCATTGCTCCCTAGATTCAGTCGTTCTTAGTGTACTGAAAATTAGAAGTTCACCTTTCCATGTATGCAATAATTTCACAGATTCATTTGTGTTTTAGCTGTATAATGGCATCTCTGGTGATCTTAGCTGATGGTGCTGTTTCACTGCTGAGTGCTCTCCCTGGTTCTTGCACATGAAACCGATAAATAATAAATGACTAACGAGCTTGGTCTCTAGAGTTCATGAGACTTGACTTCTGTGGGTAGACGAATGCAGGAAAAAGAGATAATGAAATCTGGAAATTAATTCGTTGCTAAGTTCCTTTCACTTTTCACATGTATTTTGGCTGGTTTTATAAGTGAATACATTTTTGCTCCCAATTGCAAGACACAGAAATACTGTGATTTATTTTTAGCACTGAGAGGCTTCTTTCTGGAGTTAAAATTTCAGGGTCCATTTCATGGGGAACATGCTATCTTAATGAGACGCACTCCGCCTACCCCTCTGCTTTTCTTCTGCTGTGTGGCTTTCTCAGACTAAAAACCATGGGGGGTGCATCCCTGGATGCAACATGCAGCTCCCGCTAACTTTAACAAGCATTAAGGATATAGAATAGTCCCCTAAGGATCCCTCAGATCTCCTTTATACTTTCAAAACATGTGGCAAGAGAAATGGTAATGCAAGCAGAAGTACAAGAGGTTTTCAAGGGCAAATATTATATTACATTGTTCCCTTCTCCTTTGTTCACTGCAAAGAGTGGGAGAGGATGGAGTTAGGCACCAGGCCAGCAGACAGTGATCCAGTGAGCAAAAAACTTCTGCTAACAGAAACTGCACAGATAAAGCAAATTATTTTTTTCACAGTCAGGACCCATCTTTATATTACATTCCCTGACCAAGAAGTGGACCCATCTCTCTTCAGCCTAGGATTGCCAGCCTCAAGGTGGTGGCAAGCCTCCTGGTATTACAACAGATCTCCAGGCAGCAGAGATCAGTTCACATGGAGAAAATGGCCTCTGTGGAAGCTGGACTTTATGGCGTTATACTCTACTGAAGTCCCTCCCCTCCCCAAACACTGCTGTCTTCAGTCTCCACCCCCAAAATCTCCTGGTATTTCTCAACCTCGAACTGGCAATCCTACTTCAGCCTCTTTGGTGGAGAGCCAGTTTGGTGTAGTGGTTAGGTGCACGGACTCTAATCTGGGAGAACTGGGTTTGATTCCCCACTCCTCCACTTGCACCTGCTGGATGACCTTGGGCAAGCCATAGCTCTGTACCAGCTGTTCTCTCAAGGACATTTCTAGAAAGAGCTCTCTCAGCCCCATCTACTTCACAGGGCATCTGTTGTGGGGAGGGGAAGGGAAAGGAGTTTGTAAGCCGCTCTGAGACACCAAGTGAGTGAAGGACAGGGTATAAATCCAATTTCTTCTTCTTCTTCTCTTTCATGGTTAAGAACATTAGAAGAGCCTTGGTGGATCAGACCAGTAGTCCATCTAGCCCAGCATCCTGTAGCACAGTGTCCAACCAGTTGCCTTGGAGAGTCAAACAAAAAGGGCATAGAGGTTAGGGGCTCCCCCTGATGCTGTCTCCTAGCCCTGGTATGCAGAGGTTTACTGTCCCTGAATGGGGAGTTTAAAGCTACCCATTGCTATGTCCACAGTCCAGTTTATCATGCAATTTAAGGAGTCTTTGATTCACAGTCTGAAATCTGATTAAAGTCTAGCAGGTAACCAAAATGGTTGAAAAAACTTTACCTGGTTTGTTCTGGGTTGAATGTATTCTCCATCCCCCCTTGTTTGTTTAAACCCATAAGTGAATTCTGTAAGCTCATGAAATCACAAATATTAATTAAACAGAACCTTCAATAGATTAGTGAGAAGCAAATAGTTTTAACATACTGACTAGTGGTGGACCCTCTGAAGACTGAAATTTAAATCATGCCACCGTTCTGCCACTGTTCTATATACACATTGTTTCTCAAAAGAGTAGACTGATTTGGGGTTCATATAATTGTCTATACAGACATATAGCATATTTGACTGGAAATATTTATTAACTTTCTTAATTTATAGTCTCCCATTCTTACAGAGACTCAAGGTGGATTATAACAAGCAGGGCTCTTTTTGTAGAAAATGCCCAGCAGGAACTCATTAGCATATCAGGCCACACCCCGTGTTACCAGAAGTGTGGTCATCCAGCCATACCCACCTTTTGCTTCTCATTCTGTTTACCTGGTGTTATGTTCTATACACGATTCTCTAGTTTAAACTGAAAGCCTCTCTAGTGTCAACTTACTTCCTGTATGCACCCTGCGACAAGTCTGGGCATGTCTCCTGTAATGCCAAGCATTACCTGTCTGAGCTTCACTCTGAGAGAACAATGGACCCTCGGATCCTGATTGTCCCCCTATCAGAGGCTGAGGATATTCAAATGGACCTATGATAGCCTCTGGTGGGAACGTAATCCCTGTCCACACAATCCCCTGCGGGGGGAGAAGTCGGGGGTGCGGTTTACCTGTAAATATAAGCAGGCTCCCCGACCACCTTTCCCCATGCTTGTTCCTGACCCAAATATAGATCATTATGCTGAAACTCACTTCACCGGCCTCCCGAGTCCAGTACTTTTCACCTTGTTTGTTGTCAAAACGGTTGTGTAAGGTTGGTTTTAATAGAGTTGCTAACCACTAGGCGATTTCCCACTGTTATAATTCATCTCCAGCTGATCAAGATCAGTTCCCTGGAAACAAATGGCTGCTTTGGAGGCTGGACTTTGAAGGCTGGACTCTGTGGCATTGTACCTTGCTGAGTTTCCTCCCCTCCCCAATCCATGCCCTCCTCAGGATCTTCCCCCAAAATCTCCAGATGTTTTTCAACCCAGAGCTGGTGCCCTATTACCAGGTAGAGACCACAGCACAGGCTGCTCAGGTACAAGTAGCTACACATTTGTGAAGCAGTAAATTCCTAGAGATGTGGGGTGGGGAGGGAGCACAGCAGGGGTGTTATACCATAGAGTCCACCCTCCAAAACTATCTTTCCCCCCAGGGGAATGGATCTCTGTGGTCTGGAGATCAGTCATAACTCCAGGAGAACTCCTGCCCAACCATATCAGGAGAGGCAGTCCTGCAAATATGTGGGTTCCATACTATGAAGAACTTTGATAGTAATAACCAGCAACTTGAACTGGGCCCAGAAACTAATTAGTAACCAATGGAATGACTGAAGATTTTGTGTAATATGCTACTTTGACTAGTTCATGGCAGTAATCAAACTGAACTGTTTTTGCAGAGCTCCTTTGCAGGTGTAGATGAACTTGTGGAGAGGGTGACCAGCTGTTGTGCTTTGCATCCCCCTACATGTTCCTTCCTCATGCATGATAAACATGTCAACAAGGATCTATGGCTTTCTTAGCATTTAGCCCTATCCTGTATTTTATTTTAAACTCTTTTCCTATGAAAAGTGGCTTTGAGGAATTATTTTTCTCTTTCCCTGTAATTTTCAATGTCAATCTAATTTATTCTTCCTTCAGGCATCAGGTGGGATCTGCCGAATGCAATAGGGATAATGCAAAATTGGCTTGGCTTGAAATCACCTGCACTGACTTGTGGAGATTCAAGTACTGCAGCACTGTAGGGAGGAGAGAGAACTAATAAAGGGAAGAGAAAAGAAGAGAGAGAAATAATAAAATACAGAAAGGGAGAAAAGGGAACAGAGGAGAAAGAAATAAAGGGAGAAATTGTGAAAACATAGAAGAAGACAAGAAATGAAAGGTAAATGGAAGGAAAGATCAGGAAAGCAACAGAATGGAGTAAGACCAGCAGCTGTTGCCAGCACTCTGATTGGGCTAGGTTATTAGTGACAACTGCTGTGTGAAATTGCTGTACTAGTTTATATGTACCTCACTGGTCCTCAGTCTTGTCAAGCACGTGGGCACATTTAGATTTCAAGAAAGGAGAGAGAACTGTGAAGAAATGCATTTTTTTTGGAGGTTTGAAATGAGCAAAACCTTCACTCTGGAAGGAGACTTGAAGGTAATGACACTCCTGTAAAACATCTGTAACTCTCTCAGCTAAGAAGCCTGCCTTATGTTTAACAACAGATAGGGAATGTATAGAGGGAGGGGCAGAGGAATTGTGTTTTACCCTTTTCTTTTGAATCCCTTGCTCAATCTGGTGCTATGCTAAAAGTATGCTTGTGTACATTTTCTTTTTAATAAATGCTTTATAACTTTTGATCCTGGTAGTGGTTCTCTGTGCCACATAACATGTCCAAGACAGTGGAAGTCTATCTTAAAAAGAACACCAGGAAGAAGGAGAGGGCAGTCAGTTGGCAAATGGCTACTCCCCTAGTGGTGCACAAGGCAAAGCCTCAGAATGTGGAAGGGAAGCTGGGAGTCCTGACCCTCCCAGTGGGCAATTCCTACAAAGGTGAGGTGGCAGTGGCAGCTGAACTGAGAAGGAGAAAAGCCCCTCCAGGAGGGCAGGATGGAACAGGGCCTGCAGGCCAGAGCAGGACTGTTCTACCACAAGAACTAATAAATAATAAATAACACCATAAACTGGCTGTGATGAGGGGATAGGATCTTTCATGAAATGGCTACCATGGAGAACAATTACAAAATGTTGGGGCAGCTATTTCCAAATGCCCATTTCCTGCAGACCTAAAGACATTTCCTGAAGTCTTTTGAAGCACCTTCTGTTCCAACAAGGTGGAGAATAGCCAGGTTTGGCTCTTTCCTTTGGGGGAGGTGTGCTTGGGGAAGAAGCTGGTAGCCACCAGGAAACACACTGGTGGTCATCATGGCACATCATGTTGAAGATCACTGGTGTAACATTGTTGTCTAAATTAAAAATGACATGAAGGTGAACACCATTATTCCCAGTTTATAGGTGGGGGATCAAGGGTGAAATTGGGGGAAAGGAACGTGCCTCAAGAGATCTCAAAGCAAGTCCAGCTCCCTATGTCTAAACATTTGCAAAACTTCCATTGAATATGAAAATGTTGGTGTGGAAACAGAGAGATAATGTCAGCAGCCCAAGCTATCACCTTCTAAAAGAGAACGAGTCAAGCCTAAGGCATTCTCTGTTGTGGCCCCCAAGGCATGTAACAATTTTTGCTCCAACTAATCTCAGTTCTCTTGTTGAATAACTCAGCTTTGCTATTAAGTAATGTTTAATCTTTTGACATCAGCTGGGTAAAGGTCACTCATTCATCTGGTAGCCATAATTTGCTCTAGTGCAGTGATTGCCGCTCGCAAATATATGCACTCCTTTAACTGATTGTTAACCTTAATGACAATAGAAACCTAGATAGACAGCCAAAGGCACCACCTGCTTGTTTGTGAAAGCACCAGAGTGATGAATCAAAAGGGTAATTGTCATCATGTACAGTTTTACATAGAACAGAGCCGCCCACCTAGCGCTTTGTAGAAACTAAGTGCATTGGGGTGATGTTGCTTTGGAAAGTCAATTTCAGCCAAATTAGCAGCAATCATCATAATGCAAAGAGACAGACAGCAGGAGGTCCCACTAAAAGCCCATTTCTCTAAATCTTGTATTGATGTCCCTCTCTATTATACATGTCAAACTTTAGAGCCTGATGTTAGCAAACCTAATTCCGTGTAGATGATATCTGGCACTTAACAGGACTCCATTTACAGCACAAGTATTAAATGAATCCTTCCATTGATATGAGAAGGTTTTGAAGTGAGAATGTAGAATGTAGAATCTAAAGTCTAATATCTAAAATGTGGAACTGTGGCTAGTGTGATCCACAGAAACCATTGGCTGTATCTTATAGTGAAGCAGTATGGTTATTGTCTGCCAGGATTTGCTCTAGCAGAACACATTTGAACAGTGAAGATCATGGGGTGAAGATCCATACTGTTGTGCCCTCCCACATCATCTCACATTACTAAAGCTGTACAGGAAGTAACTGTGGAGGACTGGCAACTACACTGGTCCCGTGGCACCATATTTGGCACTATACACGTTACCAGCAGGGCGGCCTGTATATAAGGGGGACAAAGAAGAAGGGGGTCTTAACAAATTTTGCAGTACTGCTGTTTTGACCCAAAAATCTTTGGGTCAGTTTTGTTTTAACCTTGTGTGAACTGAATATTGGAATCTTCATAGTATTTTCTTTTTTTCTCACTTTGAGTCTTTCCTATTAAATGTATACATTTAATAATACTTTGACTTGTAAAAAAGTATAATTGGTGTAATATTCCATAAATAAAAAGGGTATACCACTGATTATAACAGGTGAAATGAAAAGATTCACATTGACAAAAAGAAATTTGTTCAAGGGCAGGTTGGCTATATATTTCAACAGATTATTCACCCTAGAGGCTAGCTGCTTGGGGAGCAATATCCAGAGATCATCACTAAGGCCCTGCCTGCACCTGTCCTTGTCCTTGGTTTCTGAGCACATCTCAGTCTTCCCTTCTTCATTCCCTCCCACTTTCACTGCCACTTTGTGTCGGGGCATCTTCTTGGTTCTGCATTTATTTTAGGGGGATCAGCACTCAGACAGCTTCCAGTGCACTGTTGCCCTGCACTTCCCAAAAGTGCTTCTGTTGCAAACCTTTGTTCTGCTCCATTTTGAAATCAGTACTCCTATTTAAAGTAGACTTGTTTCTGCGAAGATTTAAGCACCACCCACTGCTTTCCCCTATTTCAGCCTCTATCTCTTTGGTCTGTGTTAGGCAGCCGATTTACATGCTAATATAATAAAAACTCAGTCTTCCCTTCTTCATTCCCTCCCACTTTCACTGCCACTTTGTGTCGGGGCATCTTCTTGGTTCTGCATTTATTTTAGGGGGATCAGCACTCAGACAGCTTCCAGTGCACTGTTGCCCTGCACTTCCCAAAAGTGCTTCTGTTGCAAACCTTTGTTCTGCTCCATTTTGAAATCAATACTCCTATTTAAAGTAGACTTGTTTCTGCGAAGATTTAAGCACCACCCACTGCTTTCCCCTATTTCAGCCTCTATCTCTTTGGTCTGTGTTAGGCAGCCGATTTACATGATAACATAATAAAAACGAGTCTACATGCTGAACATTTACATTTGTTTACAGCCCGCATTGGTTTGGAGGATGGGAGAGCTACTGAAAAAAAAACAGTTTTTCATGAAGCACTTGTAAGCCAAACAGACTTTGATCACAAACTTTTCCCTCAAAACAAAAATGGATGCATGGATTGATGGTTTGCATTTTGATTTGATACTAAGCATATATTATCCCTGGGTTATTCCTGTTACATAATGATAGTGAACATTGCCCTGTTAACACTGAAATGCCTCATCCACTCAATGTCATTCTGATTTTCCTGGAAGAATTCCTCCCACCAGCCAGGGCTCTGTGAAAAGGAAGAGAGAACACAGGGCATTGAAGGGAAGAGAGAAGTATCATGCTGGTGCCTTGACTACTCTTTCTCCAAAGGATAAGAGCAATCAGGGCTCAAAACACACTTTCTTCCATGAGTATGCAGAAAGCATAGTCTGCAGAGACTTGAGTTTCTGGCATGAAGTGTTGACGAATAATTGCATGCACAGAATGAAAGGAAATGATTAGAATGAAAGGCATACCGCCTTGAGTTCTGGGGAAATCGGGAGTAAAGACTGAATGTAGAAAGGCCCACAAGCTGCCTTTGTTGCTACTATGAGCTTTTTATATTTGGTCTTTCAACTCGTCCTTCAAAGGATATCAAGGACAAAGGCAGTAGCTGTTGCTCTAGTGCTCTAGTGTCCATCAGCCATCACCTCTGAGAAGGCAGGGAGCAAGAAGGTGCCAGTACGTGAGACATTCTACACTCTTTGGACAGCAGCAAGGTCTGATGTCCTCTAGTTCTGGCACAACTCTTAGAAGACTGCTTCTCCCATGGCTGCTGCAGAGGACAGGTCAATACCAAAGAATCAGCATCAAGGGCTTTGTCCCTTTGATTTTTCAAGTGCCAGCAAACCCAGGCCTCCATCTCCAGTGATAATCTTGTTCCTGAAGTTACCTGTTGCCTTCATTCCCATCATGCATTACTATTTCCTTACTTGCATAATTTATAGTCTGCCTTTCTCATTGAGACTCAAGGGGGATTACATGATGTAAATCAATGCAGTCAATAGGATGGGAATCCAATAAGCAATAGGATGCAGAAAATAAAGCCAAGTAAAAATCTGGAACAAAGTTGAGACAGAACACAAGTATTAACACAGTGCATTAAACAATGCAAAAAATTCATAATAGAATAATACATACTGCAACAGATAATACACTAGTATGGTCCACTGTCTCTTTCCCTATATTAAAGCATTCTTCCTGAATCAATTGTTATAATAAAGCCCTATTACCTTTGTAAAAAATCCCCCTAATAATTGTTTTGAATAGTTTATGAAATGTCAGGAGAGTGGGAGCCTTCTGACCTCCCCAGGCAGGCCACTCCATAAGGTGGGGACCAAAACAGAGAATGCATTTGGGCAGGCTGTTATTGATCTTGCCTACTTGCAGGGTTGTTCCTGCAGAAAGCCTTACTCAGATGGACCAAAGCTGCTGTGGCAGAGCATAGGGAGAAAAGCAGTCCAGCAGATATAAGAGTCCAAGGCCATGCGGTAAAGGGAATGTTCCACCGCAGCCACAAGAGTGAGATAATCCGGAGGAGAAGCAAGGCTATTTTGCCCCGGAGCAATGTGCCCTGCAGTTGCGCGATCACACAGGTCTGTGGACCTGCCAGCACAACTTACCACTGCGTGATCAGACGCAACCGTGGGCGAGTTATTTTTTGTGTGTGGTTGGTTTCCGATTTGCTTAAATGGGGGATTGATGAATCACTCCTCCACCCTAAGGGCTTTCGATGATGCACACACTGAGAAGGGAGAGGAAACAACAGCATGGCATCAGGATGGCCTGCGATCAGACAATCCCCGAAACCACACTTCAACGCTGGAGCAATCACACGGGAAAAGTCTGGCTGTGGGCTGCAGCAACCCATTTGATACTGGAGTTTACCTAGTAGTTTTTTACTCTGCTTCTCTGGCAGATCAAAATGGTTTGCGACAGCTTGCCAATGGTTGCGTGACGCCTCCCAGATGTGCTGGTATGATCGCGCTGCTTTGATCTACTGGTGAATCGTCCCTCTTGCGTGGCTAATGGGTGCGTATGATCGCGCCCTTTCTGAGGCAAAGATTATACTACTCGAGTTTATTGAGACGACCATGGAAACCATGGTATTTTCCAGTTAGCTGCATTTTGTAAACACATTGGGGAGGGGGAAAACCATGACAAAGTATCAGTGATACAGAGCTAACGTATATTGAGTTAGGTAATCAGAACAGGCATAGAGACACCACTCAAGCATGAGTAAAAGACATCTTCTTAAATTTGTTTTAAATCAATTACATTGATTAAAATCTGAGTGCAGAAAGCAGTGAGAACACACACGTGCAGAGTATTGTTCAATTTCAAATGTTCAAAAAGCAAGCACATTTCTGAGGTTAACAACTCCTGAGAATCCCTTCCTGCTTTCAGTTTTTGACTCCTACTAGCAAAAGGACTATATTGTCAGTTCTGTGTGTGCTGCTCTTTGATACATAACTCCACGATAGGGTTGCCAGCCTCCAGGGGGTAGCGGCTGGAGATCTCCCACTATTACATACAATGCACCCTCTAAGCTGTTGAGTGTCGTAAGCAAAAATTCTACTTTGTTAGCCACTGGCATTCAAGTTGTGAGCAAGCAATTTGGCTGCTTCATAAATTAGTTTGCTCTGGAGCCATCCTTCCTGAGCTAAGACAAAAATGCACAAGCCAGGGGCTGAAAAACTGAGAGCTAGCTCACACTAATTCAGTTTAGAGGGAACACTGATTACAACTGATTTCCAGGTGACGGGAGGGGGGGATGGCCACTGGTGACCAGTCCTCAGTATTAAGAAAACAGGAATTCTAGGAAAATTAGATTAGGAGTATTGATGTCATTTCCTATTCTCAGCATTACTGTTACTATATTTTAGTAGTGTTAAGCATACGTCCATAGTGTATTAACAACTATTGCTACAAAGTTGTCCCCTCCCCTGCTCGGTATTCTCTCATGCAAATAAATGTAGATTGCTAAGAATGTACACTTGCACTGTTGCACACATTAGCCAGCAACACAATATTTCTCTTCATCCTGCTCTACCCACTCAGTTTCCCAAAGTACACATAATGATTCTGAAAAAATTGCTTAATATTCTTAAACACTGAAAATGTTCAGGAATTATTATGTGCGGGGGAAGAGCGAGCAGACGCACAACATTTTATGTTGAACAGAATCCTGTGTGGCTTAACAGAACAAAATCTATTATTTTAAAAGGCTACACAGCTTTTTTTTAATGGAAAGAATTGAACATATTTTGCATAACTGGAATACAGTGTTATACCATTTCTTAATAAGGGAAAAAACATTGTTAACAACATTCATTTTTGATTTGGAGAAATCTGTTTTTTAAATAAACAAGCTTCATATTGCTCTTTGAAGCAGAAATAAATTTGATTGCTCTCCTCTCTTCTTTTCTTTTCTTTTGCACCTTACAGGATTTAGCGTAGTAATCCAAGGGGAAGGAGCAAAAACCTGCCTTTTTGCTTTCAGCAATAAATGCAAAACCAAAAAATAAACTACACTGAAGAAGCACTTAAACTATTATTTTCTTTAGTCCTTGAAAACATTCTACTGTTAGCAAAAAGAAAAATCCAGAATAATAAAGCAGGCATTAAGCGCCAGCAGATATTTTTCTTCTTAAAAAATACTTTTCCATCTAACGAGGGAAAGCAAATTAATACCAGTGCTTTATAAGAGGAAGATCACACCTGTTCTGAGATGGATCTTGCTACTGACTACCATGTAGAGTTTACTACAGCAACATATGAAAATGCATTTTATGTTCATGAGTGAACTCCATTTTTTTGCTCAACTGCCAGCCTGAATAGCTGGCAAGGGCTGGGATTCATTGAGAAATGAAGGTCATTGTCTTCCATTGACACTAGAAAATCTGAAAGTGAAATACGAAAAAAACCAGCCTTTATACTGGAAAGGAAGGCAGAAGAGCAGTTGATCAGTGCACCAAGAAATATATGTGGGAAGTAACTTAGTGACATGTGCATTGTTATATATGATCTTAACTCATTATTAGGCTAGAAGAACTGAAGAGGGTCCCTAGAATTTGGATCCCCCCCTTTAATGTCATTTATATAAAGAACGAAGGAATGAGAATTTTAGGGCAATAGCTGTGTTGGGGGGGGGGGGGGGGGGGAGAACTGACACACCACATCTCCCAAGTATAGGAGCAACCAAAACATTGTAAGAGCAAGAGAGCAAAAAGCAACTCTGATAAACAATAATTTAACATAACATAAGAACATCAGAGAAGCCAATGTTGGATCAGGCCAATGGCCCATTTAGTCCAACACTCTGTCACACAGTGTCCAAAAACACCAGGTGTCATCAAGAGGTCCATCAATGAGGCCAGGAGACTAGAAGCCCCCCCTGTCAAGCACCAAGAACACAGAGCATCACTTGCCCCAGATTGAGAGTTCCTATCTATACCTTGTGGCTAATAGCCACTGATGAACTTCTGCTCCATATGTTTATCGAATTCCCTCTTGAAGCCATCCATGCTTGTAGTCGCCACCACCTCACATGGCAGTGAATTCCACATGTTAATCACTCTTTGGGTGAAGAAGTACTTCCTTTTATGTGTTCTAACTCGACTGCTCAGCAGTTTCATTGAGTGCCCCCGAGTTCTTGCATAGTGAGAAAGGGAGAAAAATACCTCTTTCTTTACCTGCTCTATCCCATGCATAATCTTGTAAACCTCGATCATGTCACCCCTCAGCCATCGTTTCTCCAAGTTAAGAGCCCCAAGCACTTTAACCTTTCTTCATAGGGAAAGTGTTCCAACCCTTTTATTATTCTAGTTGCCCTTTTCTGCACTTTTTCCAATGCTATAATATTCTTTTGAGGTGTGGTGATCAGAACTGTACACAGTATTCCAAATGAGGTTGCACCATTGATTTATACAGGGGGCATTATGATACTAGCTGATTGATCTGGAATTGCTGTTCACTGTGCATCTAATGACTTCAGCCACCAATCATCATATTCGGATAAAATGCAGATACATTCACATCACATCTTGTAACAACCAGTGTTCCCTCTAAGCTGAGTTAGTGTGAGCTAGCTCCCAGCTTTTTAGCCTCCAGCTCACACATTTTTGTCTTAGCTCAGGAAGGATGACGCCAGAAAAAACTAATTTATGCAGCAGTCAAATCACTCGCTCACAACTTTAATGCCAGTAGCTCACAAAGTAGAACTTTTTCTCACAAGACTCCACAGTTTAGAGGGAGCATTGGTCACAACCATTCACAAGCCCAATTCATAGTTTCTATCACCTTGAAATGCCCTGCTTTCACAGCCCATTTAATATAGTCCCATAGATTTCAGTGCCACTTATTTGATCTGTATCCCGCCCTACCCTGCAAGTGGGCTCTGGGCAGCTCACAACACATAAACAAACAAACAAACAACAACAACAGAACCTTTTATTGGCATAGATCAGAATCATAAAAATAAATAAATAAATAAATAATAGGAGCAAAAGGCCCCCAGCATGTAGGAAGTGCATGTACAGTCCGTCAGATAAGTTGCCAGCTCTGGACTGTGACATGCCTGAAGATTTTGGGGTGGAGCCTGGGGATGGTGGGGTTTGGGGAGGGAAGAAATCTCAGTTGTGTGAAATGCCATTGAATCCACCTTCTAAAGCAGCCATTTTCTGCAAGGGAAATGTTTTACCTGGAGACCAGTTGTAATTCTTTAAGATCTCCAGCCATCACCTGGAGACTGGCAACCCTACTTTCATGTGAGCAGCAGATTACAAAAATAAATTTCTACATGAATAAGCTCTGTTTGTGTGTTCCCAAACTCAATGCTCTGTATTTAGATACAGAAAGTATCTGGAGAAAAATAAGGGGAAAAGGATAATATTTTTTTACCAGTCCTGAATATTAAGCTTAATCTCTGTTTTTAAGTGATTCCTACATATGGGAACCCCCAACCACCTCATAGTGCTGGCATGTCTCAGGTTCCTATGCAATCACAGGACTAGAAATCTTTTCTTATTCAGTTGTTTACAGTGTCACCCTAAGCAGTTACACCCTTCTATGTCCATTGAAGTCGATGGGCTTGCATTTGTGTCATTGTTTAAGATTGCACTGTTAGTATCGGGACTTTTCAGTGGCTCTCTGGTGCATTATATATCCAGTGTTTTATTGTTTTGTTTGTGATTTTAGTACTCTATATGATTCTTCCATATGTTCAGCTAAACAAATTAGTTGTTTTCATTCTTCCTCTGTGCCACAAATGTAGATGTTATTTTATTTTAATAAGTCTAGAAAGAATAATCCTTTTTCCAGTTTTCTATGAAGCAGCAGTGATATTTGTATTAGAGATCCCCTTTCTGTAGACCTTCACCAATGTCACCACCACTCTACTTCAAAGATGTCTGTCTGCATCCTCCATTATGCGCTTTGCCCTTTGCAAAACTAATCAGTTAAGTCAGATCCTCTTTAATGTTGACATGACTTGCAGCAGCAAAACTGTCAAACTGAATTTCAATTAGGTTTGATTTCCTTACCTAAAAGGTCTTAAAAGCTAATTGGCACTGAGTGCCTTTGTCTTCCTGTGGCAGAGAAAGATGTAATTAGGGATGGACATGAACTGGGAAAATGTGGTTCATGGTTTGTGCTATGCCCATTTCATGAATCACAAACCATCACCAACTTTCAGGTGCTAAATGAGCTGGTTTGGTTTGTGAGGTTCATGATGCAGTTGAATGGTACCTGGGCATGGTAAAGACACCACATTCACAGGAAATCACCATCTGATTCCCTTCTACCTGCCCTCCAAGTTTGGTGAGGATTGGATTTATGATGTCTGACTTATGCCCCCCCCCCAAAAAAAAGAAGGTGCCCCATCCTCCATGGTTTCCAACAGAGGAGCGGGAAAAAAACAAAAAGCAAGAGTAATAGAAGCTCAGAAGAACAAAATCAAAGTCCCAGAGAATCTCTGCAGTGGAAATTGAAGGCAGCAGGAGGGGGAGCATTTTTTGCAAGCTCAGCAGAACCAGCAATGTACAGAGAGCCCAGGAGAATGTAGTGCCACTGCAGCAATGCCAGCTCAACAGGAGTGATGTTTGGAATCACACTCCAAGCAAGGGGGAGGTTTGCAAGCCCAGCAGAACCAGTGCAATGTACTAGTGCCCAGCAGAACCCAGTGCCATTGTAGCAAAGCAAGTAAAAGAGTACTAATGTCAAACCAGAGAATCCCTGAAGTATAAACTGAAGGGCGGGGACTTTTTTCAAGCCCAGCAGAACCAGTTCTATGTATAGAATGTCCAGCAGAACCCAGTACTACTGGTATTGCAAGCTTAAAAGGACTGCAGGATATTAGATTAGTGGATTGCAGGATATTAGATTAGTGGATAGAATATGAATAAGTAGTGCTCTGGCATCAGACCAAAGAAGAATGAGGTAACAAACATGGAGGCAGGTGATATCTTAGTATGATTTATTTATTTATATTTATTTATTAAATTTATACCCCGCCCTACCCCCAAAAATGGGGAGATTGGTGTTGCTCCCCTAGGAACAGGGGTCATTAGATAGAAAAAGAGGCACAGGAGCTCATTAGCATAACTCATTAGCATAACTTATTTGCATATGCTACACCACCTGACATCACTGGAAGTATGTCAGAAGGCAAGGAAGAGAGAGACAGAGAAAGAAAGAAAGAACAAACTGGCAGAGAGGGGACAGCTACTAATCCAAGCCTCAGAAATACCACTATTCTGGGAGGAGAGCTTCAGTGGTGGCTGAAGCCTTCAGAAGGCTGGTTGCAGGAACAAGGACCTTTCCAGGGGACGGGGTCACTTTGCTGCAGCCATGACACAAGCAGGCATTCCCCTGCAGGGGGGTGGGGGCTGGCACCAACTCCCGGAGCTGCGCTCCCCCGAGCTCCTGCTCGAAAGGACCCCTGCCTAGGAATCCATGTGAGGCCTCTGACATTATGATTCCAAAGCCCTTCAGCAAAATTAATCCTCTTTACCTGGACAGAATATGGGAATGGCAAGTTGACATGGGGAAACCTTTGTGAAACTTTCTGATAGTTTGTCTTCCAGCCACTTTCCAAGGCAAGAGAGAAGCAATTCTTTTTTTAAACTGAGCACCTACCAATACTCTAAAATCTTTATTTTGTTCCTCTTCTTCCCACCCTATCTACAAGGATGCTTCTTCCCATTTCCTACTGTGCTGTGCAACAATTAATGAAGTCATAGTAAGTTAGGCTGAGACTGTATGACTGGCCCAAAGTCATCCAGCAAGCTTCCATGTCAGAGTGGGGATTCAAACCTGGGTCTCCCAGATCCTAGTCTGACAACCAAAACACTACACCATACTGGAGACTGCCTGTTTCAACTTCATGGTCGTGAGAAACTCTTGAGCCTCCAACAGTACAGTCCTAAGCAGAGTTACACCATTCTAAGTTTACTGAAGTCAGGAGGCATGACATCCTTACACTCTGTGCAAGTGCACTATCACTAGCAGCTTGGGTTTTTCAAAAGAATGATAAAAATAATGGCAGGTTCATAGGGGCTGAGGCTCCATAACCCACCAGAGGATCCCAACCCATGGACTGAAGACCACTGATCTAGAGCAGATATTTTATCTTCTATATGAGGTTGCATTTGGATTTGAGTCAGTATGTCAGGTGCTCATTATTCAAATGAATTTAATCTTTTTCAGATAGTGAGAAGGTTCCAACCTTAATTCCTATGATCAATTTTGCCATGTTTTTCCTAAGCTCTTGTTGCTCTTTAAGGATAAAAAAACTATGTGGGTAAGAGCATAGGTGAAAACTGAAAAAGAGTCCTTGATACTCAGTTTCAAGAGCTTTCATTCTTAGTCCGTTAGTACTTGTGCAGAAGAAGTACTACATTGTTTGGGTTTAGTATTTAATGACTCAACAGAGAAATCTATAAATAATTACTGAAATTATCCCAACAGTTTGTGTGTTTGCAATGTATAAAGCTTTTACATAAATTCTGTTTCATTTGGGTTAAAAGAGGACATCATGAACCAAAATAGCGCATAAGAAGGTTCCCATTCATTCAGAAAATTCAGAAACTAATTGATTTTGACAGGTTCATGCAACAGTAATGATATCCTAGGACTGCAACTGCCAGTAATCTAGAACTCCCCCCAAGGAGTCATAGGCATCAACTTCAGGAGGGCTGGGGAGCTGGAGCCCCCCCTGAACTTTTCCAGGAGGTGCTGAGCCTCCCCTGGAGGTAGCCAGAACCTTACAAATCCCCCCATGTTGAAAGCAGAGGGAGGGGGGTTTCTTCCACTTTCTGTCGGATGGGTTGGGATTGGAAGGGAAGTCAGGCAGGGCAGGGGCTTGCTTCCTGGAAGCTAAGCCCCACCCCCAGACTCCCAGCAGCCCTCAGTTCATCTGGAGCCTGGAAGTTGCACATAGCTTCCCTGTTTTCCTATGCACACAGATTGCAGAGAAAGCCAAGATAAGGAGGAGGACTGGAGCTGGCTGGGACAGTGGGGGTGGGGGGATGTTTTCAGTGGTGGGGGTGGACTGGGCAGCCATGCTGGAGGATCGGGGGGGGGGGAGGAGCCAGCATGCACATGGAGCCTTGAACCAGCTTGGCTGGTTGCCTTTCCCAGTGCAGAAAAAAGCCCTTGAGTTCATTTTGAGTTTTTGGAGGAGCGGGGGGGGGGGGGGGGAGAGAGAGAAGCTGGCTTTCACATGGAAGGTTCTGCTTGCCTTCCTGGTTGCTGGTGAGTCCAGGAGAGAGGAAAAACCCCTTGAGTTTGTTTTGAGTGTAATTTTGTGATCTTTTAAAAACTAATTTGGTGCCACAAAGCCTGCCTGCCTTTCTGCCTTCCTTCCTTCCCCATCTATTTACTTTCTTTCCATCCCTCTCTCCTTCCTTCCTTCCTTCCTTCCTTCCTTCCTTCCTTCCTTCCTTCCTTCCTTCTCTCCCCATCTATTTGCTTTCTTTCCACCTCTCTCCTTCCTCCCTCCCTTGTTAAAACATCCCTAGTTAGGGTTTCCAGGTTTGCCCTAAGATTGTCCACCTCTGGGGGATGGGGGAGAGGGGTGGCCCGATACAGGCTGGAAACTCCTGGAGATTTGGGGATGGAGCCTGGGGAGGACAGGGACCTCAGTGGGGTACAATACCATAGGCTGTGATCACACACACTAAATAATCCACTTCCAATGCACTTTCAGTGCTCTTTCCAACTGGATTTTACTGTGTGTGAACTGGCAAAAACCAGTTGGAAAGTGCATTGAAAGTGGATAGAAAGTGGATTATTTAGTGTGTGTGATCACAGCCATAAGAGTCCACCCTCCAGAACATCCATTTTCTTCAGGGAAACTAATCTTTGTAGTCTGAAAATGAGCTGTAATTCCAGGGGAGCCCCAGGTCCAGTGCTGAAACTGGATGCTCTGGTTCTGCTATGTGAGTTGGTGGATGCAGACCACTGGCATTAGCTTGCATCTGCCTGCTTCATGTAGAATGCACAACAGCCAGGTGGTGGAGAGGAGGGTTGTCATTCTACCCAAAATGAGAGTGTTTGGGTCTCTCTCACTATATGGAACCATAAACAACGTTTGAAGGAAAGGAATTCATCCTAGCCAACATAAATGCTCTCCTTTGTTGGGGGCTTTCAAGATCACATAAATAGTTGGCCATTTTCCCAATGGGCTGAGCAAGACCAAATGCTACAGGTGAACGTATATAATATTGACCAGGACATAACTTAGTAAGTTCTAAATCAAGGAGCCTCTGTTTAATTAGTCTAAAATTATAGGATTCATCAGATAGAAAGAGATCTTCAATTGCAATTCCTATGTATTTAAGTTTATCTATAATCCTGCCCAACCACATAGCATTATAGGCATCTTTTTATAAGATAGCTAAGCAAGCTATCAAGTTCTGCCCTATAATAAATTCAAAGCCAATATTTAAAAGTTAGGGTCCATGCTTTTGTTTCTGTTAGTTGCAAACCTGTTTCCACACAAATCACACTATAAAGTACACATTTAGGAACTCCAAGAAGTTGACTCAAGAATATGGCCTGAATATTTTCTATTTTCTGATTCAGGGCATTAATTCACACAGGAATGCCATAGAGTAGCTGAGATAGAGTTTTAGCCTGAAAAACTTTGATTGCTGCAGGGAAATATTGATTGCCTTTATGGTAGTAAAAATTTGAGAGGAAGAGAAATTAGCTGTATTAATTATTCTGTTATGATGAACTACCCATTTGAGATTGTAACTGAATGTTAAGCCTAGTTATTTATAACACTTTGTTTGTTCCACCCATGCTGTGGTTGCAAGGAGAGGAGGGTGTGCATAAGTCTGGGATGTAAAAATTTTTCTTCAGCATGACTCCATGAAGCCTTAATCAATGCCCAGTGTGGCATGAAAAGATGTGAAACTAAGTTATGTCTAGTTAATCAGTGCTCTTCCTTGCTTGTACAACAGGCCTGTCTGTTAGGAGTACGAACTACCAGATAAAGATTTATTTTAGTTCCACACCATCATAAACACCCCCCCCCCCCCAAAAAAAATTTCATTCTCTGTGGAAATTTCATTCTCTGTGATTTAGTTTTGGTAACAATTGCTAAGAATTTTCATACTGTTGTGAAAGTGATTTCAGTTTTAGGAGGGAAGGGGGTTATAGTACCCTAAACTCTCAGTACATTGTCCAAAAGAGAGTCTTGAAGGAGACTTTAAATATGTTGACATTTGCTCCTGAAACTTCTCTGCCTCACTGTCCCAGGGTGTCTGTCATGTAGGCAATAGGGACACACCCCTCCCTGCTAGACTCCTCCTTTGGTGACTGGGTTGCTGTGACAACAGGGTGATGAGGCATATCTGTGTCGTATTGGTTGACTCCCAATGTTGTTATGGGTGCTGCCTTGTTGAACTGGTGAAATGTCCTCATTAAGACATTTGTCAACAACAGGACTAAGCAGATTGGTGAGCTGGGGCCAGTTGTCCAAGTGCAGGAAGGACACCACTGAACTTTTTAGAAAGCTAGGGCACCAACACACTACATACATAAGTGCCACCAAGTCACAACCAACTAATGGCAACCCTAGCAAGAGGCTTTCAAGAAAAGTGAGAAGCAGAGGTAATTTACTAATGCCTTCCTCTGCATAGTCTTCCCTGGTGGTCTCCCATCCAAGTACCAACCATGCTTAGATTCCAAGATTTGACAAGATTTGGCTTTACCATGCCACTTTCCTTCCACCACCACCACCACCACACTACAACCTCCTAAACAGAATTTTGCTCCCTAAGTATGTTGCACAGTAGAATTACTTGAAAGGATGGTACTGGGTTTTGTTCCTCATTGATTCAAGCCACGGAGCATATAAATGAAGCGTGTGAACGCTAAAATGGCGACAGAACTAATCCTAATAATATCTGGATTAACCTGATTATTTAAATGACCAATATTACTCCCACTGTGACTTCTCTGCATGTTTCTCTGCTGTCTGTGGTTAAATTGTTCTATTTTTAACTTACTTTTGTGCTTGTGAAATGGTTTGGATGAATTTCATGAGCAGAAGGATGGTGGCAGATGGTGAGGGGGTGAGTAAGAGTAATCCATAGCTACCAAGAGGGTATATAACATCTCTCATATATAACATCTCTCATACCAAGAGGCAAACTGTCTTCCAAAATTAGAGTGAATTTACAAATGAGCAGTTGGGGGGGATATAAGAAATCACAAGGCCCCCTTTCTAAGAAGATTGGTATTCCACTGAAGCAAAAGGAATATAAATGATACCATGCATCGGTTTCACTCACATTTATGGCCACCCTTGATTTGAATCGTATTTCTATGCAGTTTCTCTGCTCCCTTGGCTGATCACATGCTGATTCTTAGCATTTGTTCCTTTAGATATGCCCATAAGCAAAGGCTGTGTATAGGATTACCAGGCCATGCCTGGCCACCAGGAGGAGGCTTGGGGGTAGGAATGTGGGGAATGTCCTATGTGCTGCTACATCCCTTTCCAGCAATTCCTAGAGCTACCGTATGTCACTTCCAAGTTTTCCAGGGAAGTAACATAGTGGCACAGATGATGCTGGTGTTTTTTAAAAAGATGACTCCCACCACCGCCTGGAGCAGTGGTGGGGAAAGAGGGCTTCTGGCAGGATGCCTGGCAGCCCTAGCTTCATATGAAGCATGTTTATAAAGATACATGCTGTATGATGTCTCATGCCTAACCTACAAATCATAACACATGTAGGGAGAGGGAGGGGGTGGGTCAGGAGGAATGACCTTGTGTTGATTCTGTGATGTCTTTTGGGTATTACAATGCTTTTCCTACCCATTCCCCCCCACTGCCTTGCTGAGCAGCAGCAGGGACAGATGACAGACAGTGGGAGGTCTCCCACCAAAGCTGATAAGCCTAGACACATGCATATAGAATGATGATAGCTCATAGCTGAACATGGGCAGTGGTTCTACAGAACAACACTGGGAAAGACCAGAGCAAAGTAGGGGGAAACCTGGAAAGTGGACAATTAGAGGATGGCATCATGTGGACACTAAAAAAACAAACAAAGGTGAAGTAAAACTTGAGTTGCCAGCTCTCCCAGGGGAGGCGGGCATCCCCTCCAGGCCCCACCCCCTGTTGCTAATCAGCTGGCCACTGGGGGAGCTTACCAGGAGAGAGAGAAAGGCCCAGGTGATTGCACTGGTGACGTGGTAATATCACTTCTGGTGCACACAAGAAGTGATGTCGTCACACAGGGGATGACGAGGTGACTCTGGTATTTCAGCAAAAACTCTAAGGTAGAAGCCATTTCTACCATAGAGTTTTTGCCCAAATACCAGAGTGTCACTGAGATGGCACAGCTTGATGATATCACTATCGGTGTGTGCCAGGAGTGATGTCTCCACATTGCCTGGGCCTTCCTCTTTTTCCTGATAAGTCCCCTTGTTGCGTTTTGCAAGTATTATCCCTTCAGTCATGAAAGGGTTAAGTTGACATTTCTGTAAGCTAATAATAGCAAGTTTAGCATAGATTCAATTAGGTGTACAGTAGATTCTTCCCAACAAAAAGGGGGAGGTTTTATTTTAATGAGGTGACTTTAAGATTGACTATTGGCTAATCAATATATTGGGGATAGTTCATGTTATTCTGCAAGTACACAAGAAGTGAAGCTTTGTGGGAGAAACTTCCATTCCTTCCTTCTTAGGGTCAGAGGGAACAAAGAAACAAGATGGAGTAGATCAGAACTAGGAAGATGAGTCAGTTAGACTGTTGTTTTCTTTCCATGTAGCCCTTCCCTTATTTTGAAGTAAACTTTTTCTTAGAAGTTAAACACACAAGTGTCTGTGCTGCATTATTCTGCTGTGCTTCATTTACTCTGCTAAATATCCAGTATCCCACCCCCCAACCCCTGCCAGTTACCAGAAGCAATCTGGCAACCTAAGTAAAATGTCCACATGGAAACAGACAGGATAGAAAATATAGTTAAACAAGGGGGGGATCTGCGATACTTGTGGGGGGGAGAAGCTGACAGCCACGGGCCACTGCTTCTCCCATCCCCGCCTCTTCTGCATGGCCTGACTTCCTTTCCCCCCCAGCCCCAGAGATGGCGGCTTGGCGAGGCCCAAGGCCCGCCGAGCTGGCTTCCTTCCCCCCCAGCCACCCGAGGCCCGCTGAGCTGGCTTCCTTCCCCCCTCAGCCCCAGAGGGGGCAGCTCAGCGAGGCCCGTCAAGCCACCTCCCACCCCTTCCCCAACAGTGGCCAGAGCTTTCCCTGAACATGCGCTGGGGATGCTCTTTTACTTTTCGGGGGATTTAAATATCCCCCCAAAATGTTTTGAAAGTTTTTGGATTTTTCTGCAAACGTGGAGAGTCCCCCACGTATGCAGAAAAACCTCCCTCCCCCCAATTGTCCCTCCCACGCAGATTTAGATATCCGCATGGAGGGGGCCACTTCGGAATTAGATATACAGATGGCTTAATATGATAAATTCTTTACTGATTTTTTCTGTATGAAGTGGTGATTAAAAAATTCAAAGATGGTTAGTAATTGACTATGTTTTCTTTGCTAGATATATTCAGTGTTTTAAACTGATGTGCTAATTAAATAACACAGGAACCCAGAGTAAATTACATTTTGTGCAAGCTACCCCTCAAGAGCTCTATGTGAAATGGCAACATTCACCTCATTAGCAATAATGAAGTCATTACATGTTTACAAAGCTAGAAGTGGCTGCACTGTTTTCTCTCTGTTGGTATATGCAGCTGAACCAGTCTTTACATCAGTATGTGAGTGTGTGATGTTAATGACACAGAATAATATTGTTGTTAGAGTTTTCAAAACTTTGAGAAAATGTCATTGTATCAACTAAAACAACCGGCTGCCAAGAGGAATATCATGCATATGAGGCAGAAGGCAGATATTTAACAACATAAAACACAAATCACCATTAAATGTTGTTCAGGATCAATAGCTCCTTGCATCCTTAGAAAATTCGCAACATAATCTTTAACCATTGAATGGAAATTAGTCTGTTGCAATTAGTGGTATTTTACTTAACTGCAAACATACAGTACTTAGAATCACAGATAATCATCTTTCCAGGCTATCACCATCTTCTTCCTCTGCTCTTTCAATGACTTGGTCATATGATACTCCCCCAAGTTTGGCCTTTCAATCAAATAAGTCATTTTCAGTGTTTCCAAAACTTCCCTTAGATATTTTACTTCAGTCGGGTGTTATTGAGGTACTCAGACCATGATAGTGAGGACTTGCAAACACATCTAGCTTTAGGGCATTTGTGGCTTTTTGTTATAAAATATTAATGAGGAACATGCCCAGTAACAAAAAAGCTAAATATAGCCAGGACCTAAATGCATTGTGAATTTTTAATATTATTTTTTTGCATGCTAGAATACCTCAGTACTACTGTCCATACATCAAACCAAGGGGATGTTTAAATGCTATGCTATTTCAAAATGAGCAAATTATAGTGATCCAACGTATAAATAATTGGTAAAATGAGCAGATGTGGGGGGGGAGCAATTTTGTGGAAAAAGAACATAGGCCTAAATAAACAAGAAATGTCAATTTAATCATGAAGATTACCAGTATTGACAAGCTAATTTAAGCTAACAATAAATAGCTACCAGTATATATACCAACCTGTTTATTCCTACGTTAATTTCAATGCAACCTGGTCACGACTGGGCTATAGTTAATAATGCACAGTGGTACTCTGGTGATACTCTGGCGGGGTCACCATATGGCTGATTGAAAAATGACCGCCTGACCATTCCTTGGGCTAATTGTGTGAAGAACAAGACCACAAAGTAAGTATTTGGTATTTTGAAAAAAGTTCATCTGAATTTGAATGTAAAGCTCCCCAGACTAGCCAGAACTAATATGGTAAATGTGATCACCTGTCCTGCTACATCTGTTACTATTGCCAGCCTTACTCAAAAATAGAGACTGAAGCCTGTTCAATCTGTTGATGGTTGTTATACTGTATACTGATGTGTTACTGTCTTTTCTGTCTCCCTCCAAACACTGTAGAAGCATAGATACAGCTTCACTTTGGCTCAAACTTCCAAAGCACTGGCACCTACAACTACTTCTCTTTTGCTTGGAAGCTGTTTTCATCTTTCAAAAGTAGACTAAGAACTATCTGACTTACCCAAAATGCTGTGTTAGCTTTAACAAAAAACAAAATGGTGGCATGGCTAACTCTAAGGTAGCTGACGGAGGTTTCTCACCTAGGGTTTCCAACATGGCTGCTATGGTGGCCTATCCCCCCCACTGCCTCCTGGCCCCTGCCACTGCTCAAGTGAATGGCTGGGGGGATGGGGTGAGATGTAATTGATACATTGATATCTCTTCCAGTAAAACATAGAGATCAAGCAAAATCCTAGCAGATTTGGGTTTTTTCCCCATGCCATATGCACCAAAGTCTCTTGGGGATTCCAGGTATATTCCTAACAAACCTATTCCCACTCAACACCAGAGTGTAACCTGAGCTGAAATTTCTGTTGATTGATCACATATAGAACTTGTAGAGTGAACAAGACAGACATGTTAAAATTTCATTCTGTGCTTCACATCTGAAGTAGGTGAAGTAGTAGACATTATCATCTAAAGGGAGACACCATAAAACCATTAATTCCAGAGTCCATAATTACTTAACTGAGAAACCGATCCGTCTCTCCCTCTTCTGCCTCCCCCTGCCTAGGGAAATGAAACCTGACAGCAGTGAATCATAGAGAAGATTTCTGTTTCCAACCAGTCTTGTATAGCAGAAAATTACACTGTTGCGGTACGTAAAATAGGGTTTGTGGACTGGTTTGAGTCCTAATAAATTTCTGATTGCACATTCCTAGAAGTAATACTTCGGAGTAGGGCATTGCAGTGCAGTGAGAAGTGCAGTGTAGTGAGAAGAACCTTGCAGTGTTCATCTCATCTGCTCCTCTCTCTCAGTATTAGTTACCACGTACTGCACACATATGTGGAATTTGCCAGGAGCAGGTGTATTAACTGGCACCATTGAGTGCTATTCGATTGGTTTTATTGATTGATGTTATATTGGATTTCAATGTATGTTTTAATTATATTGTTGTAACCCACCCTGAGCTATGCTACGCAGGGGAGGGTGGACAAGAAAGAAAGAAAGAAAATTTCCAGACTTCAGCCACCTTTCAGGTTTTTGTGGATGTCATGGTGGTTCCGATGACCAGTTACGTTGTCATGGTTCCGTCTGTTCACTTCACATTGAGGATTAGTTTTTGGGAGGGCTTGGGGGGGGGTTGTTTGTGGGCTGAAGTGTTAACAAATTTCAGCAGACTCAAGGGGGCTGTGCAATCCCCAGTAAAGTACATTTCCCACCCATCACACACCATCACACTTTCACAACAAGCCTACCCTCAGCCACCCTGAGCCCGTTTGCGGGGAGGGTGGGGTAGAAGTACAAAAAATAAATAAATAAAACACATAGGCAGGGGGTGATCCCTTTACACAAGAGTAGTCCCACTAGCTTAAGTAGTCTACTCTGGTGTAAAGAGGAAAGACCAGGACAGCATAGGGATGTTAACAAAAACCTGGAAACACTGGGAAATGAAAATGGAACATTAAGGCAATCTGGAAAACACCAAGTCATTTCAAAGTCCTGTTCCTATGTAGCTCATATTAGTTGCAGTGCTATCACAAACTGTAGGGTGTTTTGGAAGCAGCAATAGAAATGAAGTAACTAGTGTCATTCTAGTCTGGATTACCAGTGAACCCTGAGGGTGGTGAATTAATGAGAGAAATGTCCCAAGAACCCCTCAGTTCTGTCAAACATGCCTACATCTAACCTACAGAAAGCTGATATGTTTATCATATTGATCTCCTTAATTGAAGAAGAAGAAAAGATTGGATTTATACCCCGTCCTTCACTCACTTGGTGTCTCAGAGCAGTTTACAAACTCCTTTCCCTTCCCCTCCCCACAACAGACACCCTGTGAGGTAGGTGGGGCTGAGAGAACTCTGAGACAACTGTCCTTGAGAGAACAGCTGGTACAGAGCTATGGCTTGCCCAAGGTCATCCAGCAGGTGCAAGTGGAGGAGTAGTGGGGAATCGAACCCAGTTTTCCCAGATTAGAGTCCGCGCACTTAACCACTACACCAAACTGGCACCAAACTGAAGAAAATATCTTCTATATGATCCAAGTAATTCTTCAAGTATTCCCATTTACTTCCTATTTTTGAGTGCTGTTGCTTAGGAGTTTGCTTCCTAAGGTGGCTGATATGAACGCAAACCAGATGAGCTTTAGAAAGCTGTTTGAAACAGCATTCTGGGATCTTTTATGAGTGGCATATTTTTGCTCCATTTTAATACACTACAGGCTAAATCACACATTAGAGAGTTGCACTTAGCAAACATGTGGACTATCAACAGACATGGTCATGGAGTTCTGAGCTGGAAACTCAGGTCCAACCATGTGGGGCTTTCTTTGGATTGAGACCTTAGTTTATAAAATGAGGGTGCTTAAGTCTTGTATCAATATCACCATCAGTAGACTTAAGTTTTCCCAGTGGGACAAATAGTGCTGAGTGATGCCAGAAAAATGGTACATGGGTGTTTTAAATAAATAAAATAAATAAAAGAGTGGTTTCCAGATCCATTTCAGGCTGGAAACAAATGAAACATAGGGGAAGGCTTCAACCCTTTATATGTGCTATGGGTGCAATCCAGATTGGGCTCTCACATACCTGGGAATTGAGTTCTCAGCACAGCACTTAAGGTTCATGTCTGATCCGAAGTCTGCATCTCGGCCATATGTCAACCATGTAGATTTTGTAGTGTATGAACATTCCCAAATCTTCAAGGTATTGGGGCATAATTGGTATTTGAATGACTCTAAATCTGGGGTAACTTTGATCATATAGATTCAAGATTGAGTTAAACACTGCCTTCCCATAAATAGAAGCACATTTCATTGTTTTAATCTGCTTTAGACTTTTTTTTTGTAGTACAGAATAGAAATCAGAGGAACTAAACTCCCAGTTGGATCCAATATATATTTACTTGGGAACAAGAACCATTCATTTCAGTAGTTCTTAACTCCTGAGAAGAATTGGGCTACATTAAAATATTTTTGTTGTTTGTTGACTGGATGATCTTGCAAAGGTCATGAAGAAGATGCTACTTGGTCCTTACCTGACCAAAAATGTCTTTGAGAATTGCACGTCTTCTCTAGGATGCTCTAGACCATGAGAAGTCTGTACATTCTACTTTTGATCAACTGCAAAAGCAGCAGGCACCTGAGGTGCATCCCAAAGGAGCAAATCTCAGCAGTTCTGGGACCAGTTATGCAGGCAGTGACTTTACATGGGCTGAATGGGAATTGCACTTGATTTCTTGGTTGGCTTAGAAACAAGTATGCTTCAAGCAAACCACACCCTGTTGAGAAAATGAGACAATCAGTGCCATACGCATGGACACAAGAGCATCCAACACACCTGAAAAAATAGAGAAAGAGAACCAATGAAATCACTATTTGAGGTATAATAACATTTTTCCTTTTCCTTGTAAAAGGGGTACCAAAGTATATTAGGCATGGTTAAGATTTAAGCTTTATACAACACAATGGCTTTGAGTATTCTTTAAAATGATCTTATATATTTCCTGATTTTATATTTCTTGAATGATAACCCCAAAACTGCCAGATTGCATTAATTTACTGAATTTAAAAACAGAAAACTATTGCTATTATGTCTTTTAGAAACAAGATGCAGCCAGTAGAGGAACAAATTCTCTTCTGGATTTTATGCCCATTTAAATCATATGAAATTTTATTGCCACTTGTTCTAGAACTTCAATCCAAAGTACATTGTCATGGAAACAAGTCTTTCTGTTTTCAGAATTTGCTTCCAAGAAAGTATATGCAGAACTGTAAGTGTCTGTCAGGCATTCTTGAAGTAACAGATAATACTGTATTTTAACTGCAGTTCTGAAAAAGTGAACAGTGATTCACGGAAGCTCATACCCAACCACAAATTTTGTTAGTCTTTAAAGTGCTACTGGAGCTGAGGTCCATCACAAGGTATAGATAGGAACTATCGGTCTGGGGCAAGTGACGCTCTGTATTCTTAGTGCTGGGGGGGGGGCAGTGGGAGGGCTTCTAGTGTCCTGGCCCCACTGCTGGACCTCCTGAGGGCACCTGGTATTTTTGGCCACTGTGTGACAGAGTATTGGACTGGATGGGCCACCGGCCTGATCCAACATTGGCTTCTCTTATGTTCTTATGACTCTTACTCTTTTCTTCTAGTGCAGATAATGGCTGCATATTCTTGATGTCCAGTAGGCCTACTTTTTTATACTGTAGTGTTTTCTTTAAATAAAGTATTAATCTGCAATTTGGAGCCCCTGGGAACTTTATAATAGGAAATAACATTACTGTTCACAGAAAATGTTCAAAGGTTACCTTCCCTGCATATAGCTTCTGGGTGTTTCATCTTACTGTATTAAATAAGACTCAAGGTGTGTTTGCTTATAGCATATATATAAGGAAAATTGTTCTGAAGGTAAGAAACATAATCCTGCTTTTGGGCTTTATGTGTAGTTTTTCATCTATATATAAACTCATGTGTATTGTGGTAAAATTCACTTCTGGACTGTGGCCCACTTTTGCAGAATACAGTGTGGTGGAAAGTGCCATCAAGTCCCAACTGACTTACAGTGACCCTGTAGGGTTTTCAAGGCAAGAGACGTTTCAGAGGTGCTTTGCCATTGCCTGTCTCTGTGTCACAACCCTGGTATTCCTTGGAGGTCTCCCATCCAAATACTGGCCAGGGTCAACCCTGCTTAGCATCCAAGATCAGACAAAATCAGGCTAGCCTGGGCTACCTAGATCAGGGTTGCAGAATACAATAGCCTCAAAGAATATACACATTGGTAGTTCCATAAACTAATTATTGTTTTTATATTGGTAAGTTCAAAAAAGCTACATTTGTGGCTGATGTTTTCCTACAGGTATTCAATTATTGAATCCTATAACCTTCTCCAGAAGTATGCACATGAAAATCAGAATTCAGATTGTGTGATAATGTTTTTTAATACCTGTACATTTGCTGATGTGGAGCCTATTTTTCACACCAGAGGGCAATCTGAATATTAGCAACAGTTCTGAGTTGCTGCGCTTGTATTTTATGTAATAGACCCAATTCTGTTACAGTTAGTCACAGCTAAGTCTTGTTTATCAGTGGTGCTTCAGACTAACTTGTTTCAATGGAACTTCATGTGTTTGAACTTTAGCTAAACTGGAGCCATCATATTCTCCTCAAGTTTGTTTATATACAACTGCTTATTCTGGGAAAACTTGCTTTGGTACAGCTACAACATAGGCAGTTCGTTACCTGTGACATTTGTCCAAGTTGCGATAATTTTACCATACATGGCCTAAAGGTTCAAATCCCCACTTGTGCCACGGAAGCTTGCTGGGTGACCTTGGGCCAGTTACATGCCCTCAGGCTAACCTGCCTCACAGGGCTGTTGTGAGGATAAAACGGAGGAGAGGAGAATGATGTAAATTAGTTCGGGTTCCCATTGGGATGATGGCAAGGGTATAAATGAGTCAAAGAAAGAAAAAGAAAAGACTAGTTATTGTTTAATTCAAACAAACGTCATGGGTTGGATCCAACCACCTTTTCCATTCTTAATCAAGGAAAGAAAGGTGCCCCTTTGACAACCAAAAAGGTTATGCTGGGGATCATGGACAAAAGCCATGAGGGGTGGGGTCTACATTAAAGAGGGAAATTGGCTGAGACTGAGTGAAAAAGCTGGTTGTACATTTTTAGTTCTACATTATTAGATTTCTGCTACTTTGCTACTTAGTTCAGTTTTACAACAGTCGTATGGCTGGCTGTCCCTTGCCTTCACTGCAACTAATAAATGGATTAAAATGAGAAAGGGTGGTTTTCAAATACTGGCCAAATATGACACAGACGTCTACATCTTCACAGCTAGAAAGAACTGGATCCTGCAGGTCAGAAAGGGTAATTGACTAATTTGACAGATAAATATAAGGATCAATTGATTTTGTTGAACAATGATCTCAAATAAAATTATATTTTTCACTTCTGTAAATTGTTATCTATGTAAAATCAAAAACCAATCTTCTAAAATAGCACATACTATTATAAGTAGGCAATTCAATATTGGAATACTGAAGAACATTCTTTTTTTTTCCTGCATGTAATCCAACAATAATTTATAAACTGTTAACACTGGTTGTATGGTAGGATAAGAGAGGGAAGATCAAACCTAGCATACATGAGAGGATAATGAGAACATGCAGTAATGTGATTATACTTGCAGCTTTTGTGAGATAAAATTTGTATGGAACAAAGATAGAAAAGGCTCTTCCAAAAGAGGGACTTGCGAAATGGGGGACAAAAGCATATCAAGGTGTAAATTGTGCTAGCACATATGAGACATAAGCCTAGATTGTGTTCTCAGTACCTAGGCTCAAACCCAGAATACATGAAGGATTGTAGGTAGCTAAATTGATCCAAAGCAAAATTTAAAAATAGTGCAGTCTCACCTGTTATGAAAATCATAATATCTCAAAACAATGTGTAACCATTTGAGTTCTCTGGAATTTTTAAAATCAGGCTGGATGTAATGGACATCTGTTTAACTCAGATCTTGTGTGCTGTTTTGAGAATATGTGAAATAATAATCAAGAAAAGTGCCCTGGGTATCAACGTGATTCCTTAACTTTCCATCCAGTGCCACATTTTCCAAAATAGGAGTTCAAGGGGGAAAGACATGGGTTCTCCAGTGAGCTGGGTTTTGCTGCACTTTTCTGTTAAGGAAAGAATCCTGTGCATGATTTATACAGAAGACAGTACTGGTAAAGGTACAGTATGGGAAATGAGAACCTTCTTCAGTACACCCCTGGTTTTGGGTGCTTCTCTCTGCTCCCCCCTCCCGTTACTCCCCCAAACAGGCAAGAAGCCAGATATAAACACAACATGCCTGCATCACCTGGAAGCGACGTAGGCACGTCCAGGGGTCCTTTTGTAAAAAAAGAGGTGCAGGAGCTCATTAGCATAACTTATTTGCATATGCCACACCCCCTGATGTCACCGGAAGTGTCAGAAGGCCACACACCCCAATGTCACCAGAAGTGTGTCAGAAGGCAATACCCACCACTCAGGCTCCACCCCAAAAATCTACAAGGTATTTCCCAACTCAGAGCTGCCAAGCCTATTTGATGGCAAAGAAAGGAAGGAAGGAAGGAAGGAAGGGGAGGGAGGAAGGAAGGAAGGAAGGAAGCAAGGAAGGAAGGAAGGAAGGGAAAAGAACAGGAAGGAAAGGAACAGGAAGGAAGGAAGGTAGGTAGGTGGAGTGGAGAGAAAGAAAGAAAGAAAGAAAGAAAGAAAGAAAGAAAGAAAGAGAAAGGGAGGGAGGGAGGGAGGGAGGAAGGGGGAAGGGGAGGAAGGAAGGAAGGAAGGAAGGAAGGAAGGTAGGTAGGTAGGTAGGGTGGAGAGAGAAGAAAGAAAGAAAGAAAGAGAAAGAAAGAAAGAAAGAAAGAAAGAGAAAGAGGGAGGAAGGAAGGAAGGAAGGAAGGAAGGAAGGAAGGAAGGAAGGAAGGGGAGAAGAAAGAAAGGAACAGGAAGGTAGGTAGGTGGGGGGAGAGAGAGAGAAGGAAGGAAGGGAGGGAGGGAGGAAGAAAGAAAGAAAGACTAGGCGCTTCGCCCCCCCCCCTCGCTTGGGCCGAGTGTCTGTCAGCCACTCGGGCCGGCGTTTCCCTCCTCCCCCCGGCTCGCTCTTGCTTTTCCCTCCTGCCCGCTGCCCGGGAATGGCAAGGGGGGGATGGGAAGCTTCTCCTGGGGCTGGCAGCCTGCCGCACCCCGGGAATGGCAAGTGGAGGGGTTGGGGAGCTTCTCCCGGGGCTGGCAGCCTGCTGCACCCTGGGAATGGTGAGCGAGGGGGTTTGGGGAGCTTCTCCCGGGGCCGGTGACCTGCCGCACCCTGGGAATGGCGAGCAGGTGGGGGTTGGGGAGCTTCTCCCTGGGAGGGGATCAGGTCTGGGAGATGTGGCGGGGAGGGGAAGGCAGCTTCCAAAGTTGTCTCCCAGGCCCGGCATCTGGCGCCAGGCCTGGAGAATGTGGCGGCGGCCCTGCTGGGGGCGGGGCTTCATCATGTGCCCGCCCCCCCAGCGCCTTCACTCGGACCCCTGGGCACGTCAGTGCTATCAGTGGGGTGACACTTTGGTTTTTAGACAAAACTCTATGGTAGAAGCTAATTCTATCATAGAGGTTTTGCCATAAACCAGAGCATCGCCCCTGAAATCCCGATGTGCCTATGTCACTTCTGGGTGACGTAGGCACGTTGTGTTTAGTTCAGGCTTCTTCCCTCACTGCTCCTGGTAAGTTCACCCCCATCCCCTGCTGAATGGTCCAATGGCAATCCTATCAATACAGCAGGACACCATTTTGTCACTGAAGATGGTATAATCATAAGACTGATGCATGTGACTGAATATTTGGTATGCTGGTTAGTATCTTTGGCAGCCCTTTGCATACCATTAAATATAGCACATTATCATGCAGAATAGACAGGAGATACCGAAGAAGAACCTGGAAAGGTACCAAACTGAAAACGTAATGCCAAACCAATGCCATAATGATGGACATTTCACAATACAAATATATTACAACAATGGGATGAAGCTCTTTGGGGAAACTCTTTACACCCCCCAAAATAGGACACAAGAGTTATAGTCATTAGAGTGTGGAACTAGGATCTGTGGACTCAAGTTCAAATCTGCTTTCTTGTAGCTAGGGTTGCTAACAAGCCTGGAAAAATCCTTTCCCCTGAAATCAAGGCCTAATGGGATGTTATTTACCAGACTATTAATAGGATGTTACATACATCCATGTCATGAAAATTTCAACTGCCTATTTTCTCACATTAAGCCTCCATTAAATTGACCTAGATAGCCCAGGCTAGCCTGATCTCATCAGATCTCAGAAGCTAATCAGGGTCAACCCTGGCTAGTATTTGGATGAGGAGACCTCCAAGGAATGCCAGGGTTGTGACATGGAGGCAGGCAGTGGCAAGCCACCCCTGAACGTTTCTTGCCTTGAAAACTCAACCAGGGGTCACTGTAAGTCAGCTGTGATTTGACAGCAAAACAACAATGCTCAGTTAAATTTCACTACTTGAGGCACATGTGAAATCAAATTAAGGAGGGTTTCTGAACAAACTTTTCAAGGCAAAGCTGTGTGATTGTGAAACCCATCTCTGTCTAAAAGTTATTTCGGGGGGGGGGTTCTGTTGGAAAGTCAAAGGTACAAAGAAGGCTATTTTCATAGGAAACATAACAGATTTTTTAAAAAATCTGTGTGTAAGGAAATAGACTGCCCCACAGGGAAGATCTGTTTTTAATTAGTACTTACAGTAATAATTTTCTCCTACCTTCCCTCCCAAAGGCTTTCTTCCAATAGGAGACATGCCTCTACTGGACATCAGATGTTGGGGAGAGGGGAAACCTAGCTGCCTAGCCATTTTGATACATTGTGAACCTATCAAAAATTATACAGGCAGGCTGGAAGGGAAAGTGGTGCCCCTAAAATCTTGTTTGGGTGTGAACAGCTTGATGTGAAATGTTATTACAAGGTTTCAACTACTAGTGAGAAAGAGGTGGAGCTCAGTAAAAATTTGGAGGGAAAGAGTTTACTCCAAGTGTTTTTGAAGCCTTCCATAAAGACACCAGCAAGGGCAAGAGAGGAGAAATTGCCTCCAGCTTCTTTGAATTCTTGCCGACTGTGACAGAAGTCAATTAATGCTACCAGAATAAGACACTTTTCAAACTTTCTTTGCATTCCATTTTAGTAACTGTTGCTAATGGTTTTTTTTCCTGTCATTTCAGATAGACCCGTTTTAGTAACCAGCTGCTAGCAGAATCTATTTACCTGTTCATACAAACCTGTTTGTGTTGGATTAACAAAGCACAGTTGAGCCACTTTTGAGGGAAACTGCTTCTTCCCATTTTCAGCCCCTTCTTTGTACTTCTGAATCACTGTGGTGTGCTGTTTTAAATGTCCATAGTGCTTCCCACAATGCTGCTTTTCTCCTGCTCTTTTTCACTGGGCGACCTTTCTCTGACTTTCTAAAACATGTTCTTAGGTAAGCGCTACAGTGCTAAACCACTATAGCACTTCTACACTATAGCAGCATTATTGAGATGCAGTGACTCCATTGAGTCAATGCATCTCAATAGGCTACTATAGTGCATTAATGCTATAGTGGTTTAGCACTATAATACTCATTTTAGAACATTTTAAAAAGCCCGAGGAAGATCATGTGGTGATGGAGGGCGAAAGTGGCACTGTTTGAAAGGACTGTAGTGCTTTAGAGATGGCTCATTAATGGAAATAAATTTGCTGTATGAAACCCCCGTCCCTGTATCACTTTACTCGAAATTGGGCCATCAACAAATAAAATCCAGTTTAGAACGGTAATGTGAAAAGGGCCTAAGTTTCAAACACTTTCAGAACACCAAGACATTACCTTGTTTGCTTAGGATTAACATATTTTATCTGTGGAGGCTTTTAAATTCTGTTTAAATTCATTGTGTGTCTGTGTCTCAGTGTCAAGTAGAGAAGCCACCATGTCTTTCACAGCTCTTCCTAAGACTAAATATTGAGCACTAATTCTTGTCCTGTCACTCAGAGCCTCTAAGAAAATGGACTCTGCCTCAACTGGCCACTTTATGTTCAGCTGTAATGCATCCTCCCAAAATGTTGCATCCTCTGTGCACCTTTGGAAAGGGCTCAGAGAATCCAGCTACTGCAGAATGCAACAACCAGAATAAGCTTCACAAGGTGGCACCTTTCCCTCGCCCCACACCAAATGGTCTGTTGGATTTATAGCCACATCTTAGCAGCACCTTATCAGGCTCCCCAGGTGACCAGAACATAATGTTGCCAACTGCCCGGGGGGGGGGGGGGAACAAGTCCTGTCCCTTTAACAGAGACTTGAAGGGATGTTATTTACCACATGATGTTTATCTCCGTGACATGAAAAGATTCAGCTGTCCATTGCCACCCATTAAGCTTTTATTAAAAGAAACAGTAAAAAAATTCTACAGGGCTGTTGGCAACCCTAACAGAACCCTGGAGTTTTGTCACTTAAACCCCTCCCCCTTCCCCCTTTGGCTGCTAATAGTAGCCAAAAGTTGATATTTGCCATGATTAACTTACATTTATGCCAGAAAAGCGCGGTGCATTTCACACTTAAAGTACAATGTGCATTTCATTTCTGTGGAAGGCACTGAGTCAAAATCAGTGTCAATACTTTCTATATAAGTGAAATGCACTGTGTCTTAAGTGTCACTTTACCCTCTTTCTCTAGTCCGATAATTGTTCTGTCCCTCTACAGAAAACCCTGCAGATATCATTCGTGGATGCTACTACAGTGTTTTGATCTGTTGCAAGGTTTTTTAAAGCTCTGTCTTTCTAGGTACTTGACACTGCACACTCATCAACTGTAGCCTGAGGCACAGGAACCTGGAAACTGTCGCTAACAGTTGCTGTATCTAGATTAATAAATTGCACTGGGAAATTGAGTCCTCTTGGGTGACTACCAAACTCCCTTTTAGGCTTTCTGAATCACGACTGCCTTGCACATATAGCACATTCAAAGCTGTGTTCTCCTTAGGGAGGAGGTACCCTAAATGATAAACAGAACAGATCAGCGAGGGGTAATGTGATTAATTAATACTGCCTGCCTTGCGATGGCTCAACACTTCCTTTGCCAAAGAAAAGCTGCCAGCAATAGGGTTGTGGCTTGGTGGTAGAGTGTCTGTTTTGCATGCAGAAGGTTCCAGGTTCAATCCCTGGCATCTCCACTTAAAAGGCTCAGGTAGTAGGCAAATAAAAGGCCTCTACTTGAGACAGGGGCCTTCACACACACTAAATAACACACTTTCAATCCACTTTCAGTGCACTTTGCAACTGGATTTTACTGTGTGAAATGACAAAATCCACTTGCAAACGGTTGCCAAAGTGGATTGAAACTGCATTATTTAGCATATGTGAAAGTACACTGCTGAGCTACTGCCGGTTAGAGCAGTAGGCAATACTGATCTTGCTACACTGATGGTCTGATTCAGTAGCCCTGTTCACGTATTAACTGAACACTATATACACCATGTTTGTATGTGAATACACCTCTTTATAAGAAAAAGCCAAAGTGTGTTCACTTCACAAATGAAACCAGGGACCAGTACCTGGGTAAATGTGGTGTTTAAATCACACACTCAGCTGTACATGAATTGAATGTAACATGAGAATTACTCAAAGCATGCATTTAAAATAATCAAGTGTACACTGTACATGGGTTGTATGTGCATAACTTATGAACAGGGACAGTATAAGGTAACTCCACATGTTCAGTCTTCGAAGTGCTATTTAAAATCAGCATGAATTTGGTGCTAAGCATCTGAATGTTAATATCTCAGATGACACAGTGCCTAGTATTACAACAATCTGCCCTGTCTACAGTCTCTAGGCCAGATGCTGTCTGCAAAGGCTTTCTCCCGGCCCTCCACACTGCTGTCATGTGTGTGAGCTACTTGTTTTGGAGGAAGGGGATTAGAGGCTGCGTGCCTTAGGTTGTCTAGCCTGGTTTATATGGAGATCAGCAGCAGGATATGTGAGTTGTAATCATTATCTGATGCTTATTTTACAAGGCAGAATGAGCTATTACATTTACCAGAAAGGTGTATGTATAGTTTAAAGAAATAAATCATTGTAGCATTGTGTGAATGTATGAAGCTGCTTGATAGTGCTTGATGACTGGTCTATCTATTTAGGCCAGAACTGTTTACTATGACTGGAAATGGCTCTCTGGTAAGAATGGCCTTGTGTATATGCTCAGCAAGGACATAGACTTTGGGGTGGAAAGGGGGCAACAGCTTTACTGTTTTGAACCAAACATGGACCAATTTCGCACAAGCCATTGCTCCACCCCCACTCTTCCTTTTCCCCTGATTGCATGCGTTAATTTCTCACTATATGCTGCGGAGCTGCATTTTGACCCGCAGCTTCACCTGATTTTCCCCACATCTTCTCTATCCTGTTTTTTGAGAATCTAGAAGATGCGGGGGAATAGTACTCAGTACTTAGTGACATAGTACTTAGAGTGTCAGAGCAGGATCTAGGAGGTGCAGGTTCAAATCCCTGCTCTGCCATGGAGGCTCACTTGGGCGACCTTTGTCTGTCTACCTAACCTACCTCACAGGGCTGTTGTGCAGTTAAAGTGGAGGAGAGGGGAATGCTGTGAACTACTTTGGGTCCCCACTACGCAGAAAAATGGGTACAAGGAGCTGAATAAATCAGTCTCTCCCCTCACTTGACTAATTTATTCTTGTGATAAAATGGTAACCAGAAGTAAATCCTTGCACACTACTTTCACAATGGCAGAAATCATACACCTTTGACCTCACAGTGAACATCAGGTTATGATAAGATGAAATGGAAACATGTTCTAAACCAGTAGCCTTCAACACACTTCAGGTTTCCTCTTCTCTCCCCCCCCCTTTATTTAAAATGCAAATTGGCTTCCCACATTGTCGTCCTGGGGGGAAAACCTACTTGCACAATTCATGGAGGTCATTCATTAGCAGGGGACTGAATGTGCCTAGCAAGATTAGCATTCACCTGTTTTGGGGTTTGTTTTGCAGACTCTGCAAATGGATGTAAACAAGCTGAATATCACGTTGCTTCGGATTTTCCGCCAGGGAGTGGCTGCTGCTTTAGGACTGCTGCCGCAGCAAGTGCACATCAACAGACTTCTTGTAAGTGGCAAGCATTTTGCATCACTATTTGCTCTGTGGAGAGTAAAAATGGATAGAGTTTAACAGTGAAATATTTCCATATATTTTTGACAGGGGGGATGGAAAGTTACGGCCCCAGGACTAGGTATTTTGCTGCCCCCAATAAACAGCCCTGGAGGGGCTCAGCAGACTGACAGGTGGTGGCCCAGGTCTGGGACTCAATGACAGGCATAAGCCATGCCCATTGTCTCCTTCCACATCTAAGCTGCTGGGAATAAGCTGAGCCCAAGTAGGGTGCTGGCACTCTTCTTTCTTTCTGTCTTTCTGTCTTTACTTAACTTATATCCCGCCCTCCCCACAAATGGGCTCAGGGCAGCTTATATAATTGGTCTATAATGACCATTAAACACACATAAAACCAGTTTAAAATATCAGATACAATAAAAATATCAAAGTGCTAGTGCTGATACAATAAATTACATAAAATAGCATGGTGGAATTACCCTACCGCCAAACAGTTTGCCACTCAATGATCTTCCTGGGCACAGTTGTAGAAGCCAGACATTAGAGCTATGGGCTGGGCTCGTTGGTAGCAGTGGGGATGGCTCCTAGTTGAAGGCCTGGTGGAAGAGCTCTATTTTGCAGGTCCTGCGGAACTGCAAGAAGTTTCGCAGGGCCCTGATCTCCTCTGGGAACTTGTCCCCCCAGGACAGAGCCGCCACTGAGAAAGCCCTCCTCCCCCCCCCCCCCGCCCTGTAGTCCATGATTGGTGAAGGACCAAGAACCCAGGACGTGCCAACTGGGAGAGAGCTATAGTCTCTCTATCTTATACACAGGTCTCGGTCATGCATGCCAGGTCCATATCCTGCTCCAGCAGGCAGTCGCGAAGGACCGTGGTCTTATTATTTATGGACCTGGCGTTACACAACACCAATGTCGGAGAGGGGTTATTAATCCGAGCCCCACCGCTAACAACCTTTGGGATGGGACGTAGGCTGGAAGGGGACCAAGCCTTTCTGTTTCTCAGTTATCTTTCCTTACATTTCTGCCTAGTCCCACCGCTATACTTTCTACTGGGGATTGGCAGTGGCTCACTGGTAGAGCATCTGCTTTACAGACAGAAGATCCCAGCTTCAATCCCTGACATCTCTAGGTTAAAGCTAGGTAGGATTGCCAACCTCCAGGTGGCACCTGGAGATTTCCCACTTTTACAGTTGATCTCCAGACAACTGTGATCAGTTCCCCTGGAGAAAACAACTGATTGGAGGGTGACCTCTATAGCTTTACACCCTGCAGAGGTCCCTCCCCAAACTGTCCCCTCATCAAGCTCCACCTCCCAGATCTCCAGGTATTTCTGAACCCAGAGCTGGCAACCCTAGCTAGGTGATGTGAAAGACATCAACCTGAGACCCTGGAAAGCAGCTGCCAGTCAGAGTAGGCAATACTGATGGCGATAGGCCAAGCATCTGACTCAGTCTAAGGCAGAATCGTGTGTTCATTTGGGTTGCTTGTGCAAAGAACAGACCCTGCCTCTATGGCTCTTTTGTGTACCCCATTCTTGTCAGAATTCAGAGAGTCCCCACTCCTGTGTGAGTATGAAATTACAGAGGCAAAATGTTCTAACACTGACCTCAGTGCCAGTCATAGCTATTTAGGGTGGCCAACTACCAGGTTGTGGCTCGAGATCTCACACTATTACAAGTGATCTCCTGGCAATAGAGATCAGTTCACCTGGAGAAAATGCCTGCTTTGGAAGGTAGACTCTATGGCATTGAAGTCCCTCCCCTCCCCAAACACCACCATCCTTGGACTCAACCCCCAGAATCTCCAGGTATTTCCCACCCTGGAGCTATCATACAGCCACTTTGGGAACTGAGGACCAAATCACACTCGCCACCTTCTCTCTTTCATGGCCACTGTTTAAATAGCTTATATACAAGTCCAACTACAGAACACAGTGAACCTCCCAAAGGGTGGGTTCAGGGCTGCTGAGCCCAAACAGGTTCTGGATCCATGGAAGAGTCAGGGAATACCGTACACAACACATTTTCCATAGGCCTGTCCTGGGGTGAAAAAAGCAGTCAGTTAAGCACCTGGTGATCGTGCAGTTCAGTCCTAAACTTACAATGCATGTGCATATGTGGCACACATGTAGAAGAACAACAAACAAATGGTGAATGATAGTTTGCTTCCAAGTTTTGTTTACAGGCTTGTTGTCTTTGTATGTGATACTGTCTACCACTCAGAGAAACATACAATAAACATACAATATGCTTTTTTTAACATCTGTTTTTACAAACATGCTTCTTCAGAACAGGTTGGGGTAAAACAACCCCTTAGGCCCTTTTTTTTCTACTGGGAATGAGAGATTTAGGTCAAATCTACATCTGACTTTCCTGCTGGAATCATTTTAGTTTTTTAAAAAAGCCATCTATACCCAGGGCTTTTTTTGTAGAAAAAGCCCAGCATGAACTCATTAGCATAATAGGCCACACCCCTGAAAGCGCAGCTTGCTCCCAGGATCGGCTTCCCCAGGTGCCCTGCAGCTTGCGGGGCACATGGGGAACCGAGAGAAGGAAGGTAGTTTCTGGATCAGCTTCCCCAGGTGCCCTGCAGCTGTGGGATGCCTGGAAAACCCGAGGAGGGGACACAGTTTAAACTGCCTCCCCTCCCTGGATTGGCTTGGCTTCCCTAGGCACCCCGTGGCTTGCCTGGGGAACCCGAGGGGGGAAGCTGTAGGTGTGGCCAAGTCGGAAGCTAGCCAGAACTCCGTTCCTGTGCGTTCCTGCCCCAAAATAGCCCTGTCTATACCTGTTTCTAGTTTCAAACCATACTTGTTCTAGTTTAAAAATCACTGTCTACATTCATTAATTGCCCTGTTGTGGTCAAGCTAGCATTACACTGCTTTAAACAGATCCTGTTGCTTACTGGTCTTCAGACCCAGAGGAAAAAAACCAGTGAAATTTGAAACCAGTGTGAAATGAGTGTAGGAAAACAACAGCAGTCAAACTACTTCAGAGGGGAGGTGTAGATTTGGCCTTACACTGCTGGCATGGATCTCACCAGTTTTTATCCCACTTGCTCTCCTTTGCCTTTGCTTTCTGCTGCCACCAATAGAACTCTTGGAGCCTATAGTTCTGTTGCTGCCACTCACAGAAATACAGTCTGTTGGCCAGAAATCCTCTCCCTTCCCTCCTTCTTCCCATCCACATGGGAAGGAGTCAAACTTAGAAGTCTCACTTGTTAGAAATATTCCCAACTACGGAAGCTGTTTTTTTTTTTTTTTAACCTTGGTAAGCATGAACCTAAAGCATAGGGCTTTGTACATGGTTGCATAGACCAAATAACTCCCAGTTCCGAAAAAAAAAGTTTACCTCCATTGGAATTCCATAGATACAAAAGCAATCTGTTTATTGCACAGAAAAATAGTTCAGTCAGAGCATGGGAAAATCAAATATGTTAAAATGCAATTCTCTTTCTTTTAACCAAATTTATCTGTTATGTTAATGAAAGAGACTGACATTTCTTACTGTTGCTGGGGTAGTTTTGTGGGCTCTGTTCAGTTCAGACACATCTTTTTATCCATTGAGGATGTTTTTCCTCTAAAGGATGGTTGCTTCTCCTTGGCTGCTCTCAAAGCATGGCTGCCCACCTTCTAAAATGGAGAGCTCCTTCTTCATTGTAACCTACCTGTCCAAGCAGGCCAGGTGGGGAAAGGAGAAGAATTTTCCATTGCCAACATTCAGCAGCTCTTTCCTCCTGTCTCTCTGCTGCCTTCTTGAGTGTTGTTGCTTCTAATGAGTTGCTTTATTCCCCTTTCCTCTGGTTGGAATTGTGACAAGGGGGTGGGGGAAAAAACATTGTCAGAACTATTGGATCTTATCCCCTGAGCATGTAAACTCAACATTCACAAAGCAAGGCAGAAAATTCATACTTGAGCAAAGTTTCATTTCATCATACAAACCACAGAAAAATGGTGCACAGGTGTCTCTTGCTGACCCTGTAAACTGTAAATTTATTCACAGAGAGGGAAGATCTCATGCTTCACATTTATATCTCTCTGAATTTCAGGGCAGACCACACAGTAATAAAATAAGGACAAAATTACACTACATGTGCACATTGATAGGCTGGGCGTATCCTTCAGAAGTGCCACAGGTTATCCAAATTAAATATGACTTCAGAGGTAGAATAGTATTATAGAACAGTTTGAATGCAATGGGAATCACACGGGAAAATTTCCAAGTTCTGTATAGAATGTATTAACTTTATAGTAGATGTTCTTCAAGGAATTTATCACCTTCATAATTTGGCATTTGAAATTTCAGGATTCTATAACTTGTTTGTGTGGCTTGGGATTGGCTGTCTCTGTGTCACATGGGCTGCTACTGTGGGGATGAAGTGTCTTTGTTTTATTTGGAGTTGCTGAAGCACACTAAATGAAATTGGAGTTGGATTTGAAAATAAATAGCTAATATAAATAAGGGACCCAAATAACTAAATTTGATCCATGAATTGGAAAACTGCTGTGTTTAGCTTTCCATGGGTTTTTAATTTTCACAACAATGGCATTCATCCCAGTCCTAAATATCTACATCAGCATAGCTGACTGTATCCCACTGAAATGCCAATAGCAACACCACGTCTCAGACACTGTATAAGCAGACTCTATTGTAGAACCGATGGTGTGTTACATAATTCCCAAGAAAGAGATGTGGTCTGAGGATGTCATAGATCCATTTTGGACTAAATTCTAGACTTTCTGATGTCTATGTCTGGTCCAAAGTGGATCCATCTTAGGCTCTGGTCCAAAGTGGATCCAACTCTTGGCCTTCCCAAAGTCATCTGTGCTCTAGTGCATGGAAATGAGATCATCCCTATGCATCCAGAACTTGGAGGAAGGAAGAAGGGGTTCCTGATGTCAAAATACCTGTTTAGGTTACCAAACTCCAGGTGGAGTCTGGATTGCACCTGGAATTACAACTGATCTCCAGACTGCGAAGATTAGTTCTCTTGGAGGAAATTATAGATTTAATGGTGTCACATTTCCACTGAGGTCCCTCCATCCTCCATCCTTCCCACTGCCCCAAATCTCCAGAGATTTCCCAAACTTGAGTTAGCAACCATATTGAATATGTAGGTAAGTGTTCTGATTTGTTTTTGATTTTGGATAAGGGGGGATATTCCTTCCTTAGCATGCATTTATCAGAATCACAAGATTTAGGCCATATGCCTGTTATTAAGAAGGTTTCTTTAGGGCCAAAAGTTCTTCTTCTATAGTCAGTTCTCTTAATTTTGCTAGGGAAAAAAGAACTGCGTCGAACTCTTCATATCCTCAGTAAACAGGAAAGGAATTTCTGATACACTCCCATCAGAAGAAGTCTTGCGGTCACTTAATATCAATGTTCTACAACAGAGCTTGTCCCAGTTTGGGATTACTGAAGTCTCCCCAGAGGTGAGTAACTGATGATATACCATTTTCATCTCCTTGCAAAATATAATCCATTATGTGCTACCAGATTATTTTACAGTTGAAATAGTGCAGTTGACTACAATACATAACAGTTAAAATATGCTAACTCGAAATGAAAGATGGACGATGCAGTTCTGAACAGTTACACCCTTCTAAGCCCATGTCCAATACCAATACCTCACCCAGGAGTTTAGAGACGTATGCTTACATTCAGACCTTGGTTACCCATTATCCACAAGTGAAAGCAGAGGCAGACAGCAATCCAACTTCAAGCTGAGCGGAAACTAGACTTCTTCGCTTGCCCACCGCAAGTAATCCTGGGTTTACATGTGCAAGATAAAGCAGGGGGGAAGAGAGGCTATTTCTTCCAGTGGAAGTTGACCCGCAGTTGCACTATCACACAATCTTTTGAAGCTGCGGGTACAGCCTGCCATTGCATGATCAGATGCAACCACAGATGAGTCAGGGGGGTTGCCATTTGTCTACGATGCACTTGAACAAGGGATCAATGATTCATACCTCAGCCTGAGGGCTCCCTATGGAGTGCGTGATGATGCGCATACTGAGAAGGGGGGGAAACAAAGGCACGGAGTTGGGATGGCCTGTTCAGACCATCCCGATGCCATGAGAGCACGCTGGAGCGATCAGACGTGGGAAAGTCCATCTGTGCCCCGTAGCAACCCATTTGCTACCAGACTTTCCAAGGTGTTTTTGGAATCTGCTTGTGCAGCAGAGCAAAATGGGTTGCCGATGGCTGCGGGACACTTCCCAGAAGTTGCTGTCTGACTGCATTCCTTTAATCCACCCAGCATTTGCACCTTTCTCAGGGCTAATTGTGCGTGTGATTGCAACCCTGCATCACTTTACATAGGCAGAGAGTGGATCATTCATTAGAAGTCCCTCCTCCCCTGTGTGTAGCAGGCTTCAGTTCAGCACAGTTGTTCTGCAAATGCAAAGTCCCTAACATGTGTGCCGCTGCATAATATGATTAAGGGTTGTCACAGATCAACAGCTGCACAAAAAAGGGGGATGAAAAGTCTATGTGCAAAACAGGAGCACCAAAGTGTGTGCTGTGGGGAGAGCAGCTCACAGAAATGAATATAATAAAAGTGCAATATATTTATAAGGCACACAAAATGAGAAATAAAAATGTATAAAGAGTTAATTTCAAGAGCCATATACTACATGTTTGTGTGCAATACTTTTTTCAGATTCCTGCTCACAGGGCCTAAATCTCAATGCTAGAGTGTAATTGTCTTCAGCTTCAGGGTAGGTAAGCAGAAAGCTGCTCTTTTAGCTCCAAACCTGTGGGCTCCAATACAGGAAGGGTATATTTTTACTTCTCCCTCCTATGCTATATGAGAAAGGGGATGAATACTATGCACTTTTCCTTCCCTGCTCTGTTCTCATCTTCTTTCAGTTAATACTAAACTAATGTTCTATGCCTCCTGCAGGAAATAGGGGTACTCAGACCTCATCATGATGGGATTTGGGTGGAGAGGGAAGTCTTTTATTTTCAAAGTGGCATTTTCTCTGCATACCTGAGATGTCCATACCTGGAAGGAAAGAAAAACCTCCTTTGTGTGTGAGTGGCCATTTTGCTGCCATGTTAATAGTGGTTCAACCATCGCATTTTCTCTTAGAAGAGGTATATATGGAAAACAGCACTTTTTTTCAAGTTTCATAGCTGAGATTTTTGACTTGTTGGAAACAAGAAATTAACATACAGGCTTTTGGCTGCCAGAATATACATACATATATTACCTTTGAACAACAGAGTTTAATTTGAATATTCATTTTTGGTTCTTCGGAAAATCCTTCCACTTCATTCATATTTTAGTAATCTGGCTTGGAGACAGAAGTGACCTTTCTCAAAGCTTTGCTAGAACACCTGAGACATCCCCCCCAAAAAAATCAAGATGCTTTATGAAAAACTGTAAGATAAATACAGCTCATTTTGTGTACTTTTTTTTTCTTCTCAGAACAGCTCTCTTTCGTTATTAGCTCTCCCTTAGGTTTTGTTTGCACCTGGCTCTCTCTTGTCTATAAGATTTTGAGATTAATGCCACATTATATAGCCTATCGGAGGTGTTGTGGGTGGAAATATGTAACAAGCTGACTGGAAGTGTAAGCAATTTCCTCTGCAAACAGAGCAGGGCCTTCTCACCTGATGTGCCAGGTGGTTTCCAGGAAGGAATTAGGCTTGGCTATATACCTGGACACAGTTCAGTATGTGGGCAGAAAGACCTTTCCAGCACTCACTAAAGCAATATCGAGTAATCTTTTTAATCATATTAGGATTATTGTGTTAAATTGATTAGAAGATTATTGGTGCTGATTAAAGTCCCAGAAATTAATATTATGGAAAAATAAAATTTGTAACTACCTGAGAAGAACTGTTTAGAAGTTCATTTAGGATTGAGCACTTATAATTGTTTCTGTTTTTTGTTTTATAAATGAAAGAAAAATGTGTTGCAAGGCAAACACGAATCGGGTAAACTCTGGACCCAAGAAGGATTTTATGCTGTCATCATATTTCTCAGCATCTTTGTTATTATCGTGACATGTTTGATGGTAAGTATGTTTCTCTATGTTTTCTTTTCTTATACCAACCAGCAAAGAAAAATATTAATCTAAGTCCTAGTCCCTCAGTTCAAGTAATTTAAATGTCACTTTTGAATCATTAATTAACTTTCTGTTCTCTAAAATAAACAAGTCTCGTCCACAAGCTATAGCACAATAAATATTCTCCTTTAAAATGGTTGTAAAAAAAGTTACATTTTCCAGGCTAATGAATGAAACCAAATTGATAACAATTGGTAATGAAATGGATGGAAATAGCTAGATGGAAGGCTATACAACTCCACTCAGGGGGGAAACAAGTAATGTTTGCTACATGTTATATATTATATCTGAATATTTCTTTCTATACAATAATTTCTCATTATTTTATAATATCCTCAAAAAAAAACAAGAGACACAGCATATTTTGCTGCTATTAAAGCCCAGGCGTGTCAACTGCATAAATCAAATTTCTAGCATTCTTTTGTAGCACAAAATTTGAGACTTTTCTTATTGATACTGGTGTTTTGTATTGCTATTGACAGTTCATATTTTAATATGCAATTTAATATGTCTTTTTTCAATAGGTACTGTACAGACTGAAGGAGAAAATACAGTTTTCACGGAGACAAGATAAGAACAAAAAACAAGAAATACACCTTTCATCCATCCCTCTGCAGCGACCTCCCTCTGAATATAAGGTGGCAAACAGAATGGTCCAGCCAGAACAGGCTCCTAAAGTGGTAAATGTCCCAGTAGACCTGCAAGGACAATGTGCTCCTGAACTCAAGCCCACTCTTTCTGCCAGCCCATCGCCATTCAAAATGAAACCAGTGGGGCTTCAAGAAAGGTAGGCTAAGGCTTCTGTAGATTCAAGGCCTACTTGTTTCCTTTTAGAACTGTATGAGATTAGAGATAGGCAAAGTCCTCCAATCACAATTTGGAAAGGGATCAGCAATCATTTATTTGCTTGTTTGTTCACTTGTAGTCCACCTTTCTCATTGAGACTCATTGGTGCATCATACAAAGTATGCCTGCTTGCAGGGAGGGCGGGGTATAAATTAAATTAATAAAATAAATAAGTACATCAGTGCAATCAATTTTTTTTAAAAAACCTGAATTTAACTTATGAGACATTTCGAATGCTGACAAAAACTGAATGAGGCCTGTGGTACTGAAAAGAAGTTGTGGCGTCCTTTGAACAGGCCTCTAATTGATCAATATGATTCCAAATTTGGGTTGTAAGTGCCAGGCTGAGACATTCCTGAAGATTTGGGGATGAAGCCTGGGAAGAGCAGGCTTTGGGGAATGAAGAGACCTCAGTGGGATCTAATCTGTAGACTCCACCCTCCAAAGCAGCCCATTTATCCAGGGGAACTGGTCTCTATAGAACTCTATGTGGAGATCAGTTGATTTTGGCTGATTTCCAGGCCTCACCTGAAAGGTGGCAACCCTGCAAGTCATACAATTTCTTAATCCATAACATTTTTGCCCATCTGAGTGTGGGTCAGGAATTGGTTGACACTGAGATCAGCAGTAGTTGTTTCATTATGAATCCTTTTAACAATTAATATGATATATCTGAGTTGATTTGGAGGAAGAGCATGCCAGTTTGCCAAAAGACAATGAACAAATCTTCTTGTTTAAAAAGTTCTCTAATTCGTTTTCATTTATAGGGACTTCTGGTGGCCAGTCCCCACTCCTGCTCTATTCACCAAAACCACTTACCTTGTGGCCACTGCTGCACACTGGCAGCAGTGGCTACAGATGTGCAGGCCACTAGCCAGCCAGTGTGGCACACAAGCAAGCAAGTACAAAGCCACTTCATGCCTCTTCTCCATCTTCTCTTCCCTGTCCTGTTGTGTACAAAGGCACCAAGGAGCAAAGGCACACTGGGAAATGTAGTCCCTTGGGAACCTGGCATTTGAATATAGCCACTTGGAGAAGAAGGAGATTTTTTTTTTCTAGCTCAGCCATAAAATCCATACCAGACAAGAGAGCATTACAAGCTGACAGCACTCACATTTTGAGCCCAGGCAATATGAACTTAAGCCATATCCACTGTGGATGTTATTTGATGAGCACTTCTTTTTACTATGAAAGCAAAGCTTAAACTGTTATATATTGGGGAAAATGTTTGGCTGTTACAATCTTTAATCTGGTGTTCTAAACTGAGTTAAAAACTGAGTTTGGTTCATATGTGCCTTTACTATGGAAGGAACCCCCCCGCCATGTTTGCCACTCTAAAATTCACTACATTTCTTTTACACTAGATCTTTTAATTGATGGTTCATCACATTTATGAAAATGAGGCATTCTGAGACTACGTTTCACAAGTTCGTGTCTTTATATACTATGCTTTGATCTAAGGTCAAATTTACATCTGACTTTCCGGCTAGAATCATTCTAGTTTCAAAAAAACTGTCTATACCTGTTTCTTGTTTCAAACCATACTTGTTCTAGTTTATAAATTAATGTTTACATTCGTTAATTGCCCTCCTGTGGTCAAGCTAGCATTATACCGCTTTAAACAAATGCTGTTGCTTAGTACTCTTCAGACCCCTGGAGTGAAATTTGAAACCAGCGTGAAATGAGCTTGGGAAAAGACAGCAGTCTAACTACTTCAGAGGGGAGGTGCAAATTGGGCCTTAAACAGTAGAGATGGAGTGATTTCAAAAGGTTGAAATTTGAAGTCCTTCCGAAACAGAACGTTAATCTTTTTCAAAGGGCTTAACAAGGACAGCACCAGTAAGGATGAATTGAACATGTAGCACCATTTTGTTCATATGGTTTTTCATCTAGCTGGAGATACATCTATAGAAATGTATGCATAGTGGACTGAACTGTGTTGAGATATTAGTTAATTGTAAAGCCGCAATTTCAATATATTTTTAACAATTGTTTTATCAGCCTTGTGGCATTAAAAAACCATGCGACAAATAGAAAATTCTCAAAGAGTTGAATGCAAAACTGAAATCCACATAACAACATGGGATTTTCCTTACTGGATTGGCTCAAAGCACTGGCTAGCTAGATGCCCTGGGAAGTCCACAAGCACAATTTCATAACAGAGCTGAGAGCCATTTTTTCCTCTACTCAGCATCCAGCAATCAAAGGTACACTGACTCTTGTGGGGGAGTCAGTTTAGCTTGGCAGGATTCATAGGTCTATCTTCCATGACTTTTGATAATCCTCATTGGAGGTTCTGATCAGATGTAATGCCAAAGATCCTTGGTTAGGATTTTCTGCATTTTTTTAAAAGCTAACTGGCAGCTCCAGGCACCTACTTAGCAGTGGAGAGAAGAGTTGCGGGGTGGGAGAGTTGAGCCCTGTCCTCTGCCTTTTCATGATTTAGTGCACCATACCAATACTGCAATTAATTCTGTGTGGAGGGAAAAGGCCTGAACCTGTCTTTCTCCCCCAAAATTGGATCTTGGAAGAAGGAAAGGGTTAAACATCCCATTATACTGTGACCCTTCCCAGCACTTCAAAACACCCACCCGGATCCACTAGTTAGCTTTTTAAAAATATATGGGAGATCCTAAGCATGGATGTTAGCAGCAAGTCTGTCTTGGTCTTCAGCTAGTAGCAACCAACACATGCTAATAAATTCTGCAAGTTAATTTTTCATTGTGTTAAAAGTACTTTTGTCTGTGCTGAAACTGCCTACAATCAGCTTCATTGGTTCTAGTATTGCGTGGGAAGGTGGAAGAATGTTTCCTATTTACGCCTCCATGCTTTGAAAGACAAAAACATCATAAGCTGCTGCATCTTTTCAAACAAATTAGCTTTGAATCCAACATTTTTAATATTGTAAACAGCAGAGAGCCAACATTAATTTCCATTGTTAATTTAATCATTCTCCTTACTCTGTTCATCCTGACATCTGTTGCAATAAATCTGCCAGAAAGCCATAAATTAGGTCTATGCCTTCAGAGTACAAGCACTTTTCATAAATCATCAATGTTCTATACAGGGGATCTAGCCTACCATACTGTCAGAGTCCATCTTCTCCCAGATAATAAATGAAAGATAGAAAATGTATGCAAAAGACAAAAAACACATTGGAGAGAAAAACTGAAGAGGATTTTGCTTTAAACCATAGCTGATTAGAAAGGATTCATTTTAGACAACAATATCTCACCAGATTTTCATCAAAGGATGTCAGAAATTGCATTGGTATGCAGAATGTGTTCTGAATTGTTAAAAAGGTTTCTCTTCCCTTTAAATAAAAATGTTCTATTGGTAGCCCTGAGGTTTAAATCAAGACAAGATGATTGTTAGTTCACAGCCATAGCAAAAAACATTAAGAAAAGCAATGCAACATAACATAAAACAATCATAATAAACATTAGATCCCATAAAATAGCCATTAAAAATCTAAAAGCATAATATATATTTAACTAGCATGAATCTTAGTTACAAAAGGCAAGGTTTAACAATAAACTACTGATCCTATAATAACACAGAAAGACCTACCATGAGCAAGATAACTATTGGTCGACCACACTGGCATCAGAGGATTTTGACTGGAGGGTTTTGACTGGATCTTTATAACTAAGGCAATACATTTTGCCATTTGTAATATGACCCATTTATTTCAGTCTGCAAGTAATATTACAAGTTTTGACTGATCCAGTCATCCTGGATATCTTGTTAAAATGTTCCTGAGGTATCATTCATGATCTAAATCTTGGGCACCAAATCCCCATGTGGGCCAGGTCCTCAACAGATCTCTGGTCACAAGAGCAGATATGGGATATTGTTGTAACGACCTCTTAACATTCCTAGTGGTGAGCTATCCAATTGTGCCTTAGTAAAGGCATTCCTATGCTCAAAATTTAATAGATCAGTAAAATAAGCTGGAAGATTTAATGGAGGGGGGAAAGCTACTTATAAAGGGTGGCTATCTTGAGGTGCCTAATGATACAGCAACAACTCGAGCACTTATATCCAACAGCCTTTGTTTTATTAACTGTTTTGCTGCAAAAAAAAAACTTCCTAGCCTTCCTAGATATTCTTCTGGGAAACCAAACTTGGTGACTGCATTTAATACGTGATTTCTCCATGAGATACATTTCATTTTGTGATAAGCCAGAGTTTTAAAAAAATCAAAAGTGGGCAGAAAAGGATTTTCAGTGAAAAATTAATGACAACTTTGAGGACTAGAGTTGATATTGGAGAAAAGGAAAACTCAGATCTAACTATAGATGTTGAATTTGGAACTGCTAATAACATGTGGGCGGATTCATTTTGAATAACTTCAAGTGGGTGCAGATTTCCAAATCCCCAGATTAGAGCGCCATATAATAACTGGGAAAGTACCTTTGTTGTGTAAAGTTTCAAAAGTTGGGGCACCTACTGGCTTCCTCTTGTTCTATGAAATCTGAGGATACCAAACACATTTTTTTTCAAAATTCTGCGTTGCATGTCCAATGTGTACTGATTAAGAGCCAGAATTGTTGAAAATTAACCCTAGGTATTTGAAAGAGGTCACTTGCTCTAATGAGATCCCATCCATTTTCCAGTTGGGGAGATGGGACCTTCTACTAAAGACTGGGGTCTTTGTTGGACTTCGGTTTTGGAGAGCTCAATTGCGGGTGTGTCTCCGGTGAGCTCCATGAGACATGACCTGAGCCCAGCAATCGGGAGAGGTGCTGAATTGGTTTCGGCCCCCCAGGAGCCCTTGTAGGGGGCTCCCAGCCTGAGGCGTGAGGAGAGCCTCTCCCAAGGTAGCGACCGAGGGATCAAGGCTCTCCTTTGCCTCCATGGGCCCCGCCGCCACCATGCCTGATGGCACATAGAGGCACACACCGGACAGCTGCAGGGACGAAAGCCGAAACAACATGAAAAGTACATATCTGAAGATGCATGGCAAGATCTGTAAGTTCCCAACTGGATTCTTCGGTTTTAACTTGAAGCAGAAAGAGTAGGGGTTTAAATGCCCCCTCTCTTTAAACTGGGCGATTCTCTGATCTATGGGACTCTATCTGCTAAATGGCTGAACTTTAAGCAAATGACTGCAAATTCCTTATAAGCATCTATCTATGCAAACTTTTTTGAACTTTTTCATAACTTTCTGGAACTATAAACAATAACAATGACTGGACGGGGACAGAAAATGGCGATGAGACCAAAGCCCTCTCCCAAGACTGCATCAGCACTTCCGGCAGCTAAGTCTGAAGTAAGCACTGACTTGTCTTCTGTGTTAGCCATGACATTGCACCCTCTGATGGAACAGCTGACTACTGTTAACTCTAAGCTGGATACTCTACAAAAGCAGATTACTGATGCCAACACTAGATCAGAACAGATGGCTAAAGAGATGGAAAAGTCAAAGCCAATACAGAAACAATTAAACAAAGACTAGACGGGGTAGAAAAAGTCAGGGGTCCTTTCGTAGAAAAAGAGGTGCAGAAGCTCATTAGCATAACTCATTAGCATAATTCATTACCATATGCCACGCCCCCTGACATCACCAGAAGTGAGTCAGAAAGGGAATGTAAGTTTCAGCCCCATTATATCCTATGGGCCATTGAAATCAATGGCAAAAACTCATAGGGTATATGAGGGGCTGGAGGAAAGGGGGTTTGAGGAAGAGGCTCCAAACTTGCAGGGTAGCTGCTGGGGCCTCTCCTTGAAATACCCACTATGTTTCAAGAAGATTGGACCACGGGGTCCAATTCTATGGGCCCCCAAACAGATTGTCCCATCCCCTCCATTGTTCTCGAAGGAGGGAAAAAATGTTAACTTTTTTCCTACCATAGAGAACAATGGAGGGAATGGGGGCAACCTGTTTGGGAGCCTGTAGAATTGGACCCCCTGGTCCAATCTTCTTGAAACTTGGTGGGAATTTTGAGGAGAGGCCCCAGCAGCTACCCTGCAAGTTTGGAGCCTCTCCCTCAAACCCCCTCCCCTCCAGTGGCTTTTAAAGTTGCCACCGAATTTCGGCGGCAATTCAGCGGCGAGCTGAATCAGATTAGAGAATCTGATTAAGCCCATGGCTGCCCTACTGGCCAGTCCTGAGCTGGCGGAGCTTCGCCCCACCTCGCTCCGGCCCCAACAGACCCCTGGAAAAAGAGAGGTCCTCAGACAAGGAGCATCTTTTGAGGCTGCAAATGGAAAGGTCAACATTTTTTAAGATTCCAAGGTGAGAAAGATGAGAAAAGCAACTGCTAAGTAAAGCATTGGCTCCAATGACAGGTTTACAGGCTGATCTACTACAAAGCAATATGGATATGGTTTACAGAACCTATCCTGAATTTCTGAAGAAAAAGAACTTGCCAGGAGAAATTATGGCAAGATTCTCTAAGAAATCTACCAGAGATGTGGTGCTCAAGGCCACCAGCAGGACAACCCTGAAAATCAAAGATGAAGAAGTTAAAATTTTAAAAGACATTCCATATGAAATCAGGAAGAAGAAACCCTACAAAAGTTTAACCACGTTTCTGCAAGCAAGTGCTACCATATACAGATGGATTACACCCGAAGGCTTGATTTTCAGTTACAAAGATAAGAAGCAAAAGATTGACTCTGTTGTAAAGGCAAAGAAATTTTTGGAACAACATTTGGATAGAAGAGAGAAAACATACACAGAGAAAGAACTGGAACTATAAGAAAGCATGTATGGACTGGAAAGTTCTGACTCCTCAGTGAGTAACAAGTATGAAAAAGAGGACTCTGATGCAGAAAAAGGAGCAGCAGCTCCAAAACCCCAGAAAGTCAAATAAGACTTTGTTAAAAGAAGTGAAAAGAAAGAAGAAGAAAGAATAATTATTGTTAATTTGAAAGTTTGACTCTTGTTTATGTACTCGTCTTGAATTCAGTTATTTACTTAATCTAAGCTTTTAGGGTTGCTAGCTAATAGAAAGATAATGATGCCTTGATATTTTAACTATTTTCTTGAAAATATTTGAAGCAATATTATTTTACACATAGTAACAGCTTGGTCTGTATACCTACGGGTAGTTTAGTGTTTTAGTTTAGTATGTTTTTGTAGCCTGTAGAAAAAAAAATAAAAAAATAAAAAAAGAGACCATGGTCTTTGTTTTGACATAATTTGCATGTAGTAAATTATTTGTATAGTAAAGGCTGAACTGTTTCAGCAGCCTTCTCAGGCCAACTTGCTTATGGGATATAAGTAAAGTATCATCAGTGTAAAGAAGTATTGAAATGGGATTCTTACTGAGCCTAACTGTGGAAAAATTGTGCTCTTGAAAGATGTTCAACAATATCATTTATATAAAGACTGAAAAGCAGAGGGGCAAAGATACAACCTTGGCATACTCCTTTTGAAGTTGCAAGAGGACTAGACAATTGGCCAAGAATACTTAGTCTAACCTTAAGAGTCAAACAAAGTTTGAGATCTGTGACACCTTTAAGACCAACAAAGTTTTTATTCAAAGTATGAGCTTTCATGTGCACACACACTTGCTCAGATACATTCATTGATATATGCAGAGGGTGAACAGCAAATTAGCATACAGTTTAATGATGATGTTTTAACAGATGCAGAAAACTAAATAGGAATAACAAGTTAAGATTATATGGTCCCCATTTGTTTGGATTTAATTATAGGAAAAACACAGTAAATATGTCAAAATAGGAGACTGATTGTGTAAAAGTATCCTTCTTAATTGTGGAATGCTAAGAATAATTAACAGAGACCATGTTTTTATGCTTCATTCATCTCCTCTCAAGCATGCAGGTAATTAACAGCATCCTTTCGTTTGAGGTGGGGTGAATGGTATGTCTCTTCTGTCACCAGATCAGAGAAATACATTCTGATATGAATTGCATTATATTATAATCACTATTCCAATATACTATTGTCAAGGTCCTTTGGGGTTCCCGGGGGTGGGCCTCCAGTGGCCATGGTGCTGCGGCCCCCTTGTGGCTGTGCCGTTCACCAGGCTGGCATTCACCTGCCACTGGGACATCCCGACAAGGAAGATTGGCGTTGCTTGACCAGTCCCACTGGGTAGCAAGAGGGGAAAAGGGGGGGGAGTCCCGGGAGGCCTGGCAGGAACCTTGGAGGAGGATTTATGAAGGCCTCAGATGTGGAGGACAAGGGGGGGTTACTTCACCTCCCTGTCTCCACCTGGATTCAGCTCTCGCTCTGCTCCATCTCTTTCCGCCCTCTCTCTGGCTCTCTCTCTCTTTTGCTGTCTCCCTTCTCATTGACCCTTTCCCCTCCTCCTTTTATCCTGCCCCACTCCCCGGCCATCCCTCCCTTTCCACGGCCCCTCCTCCCCTGAAAAGGGAAGATGATGGCCCCTTTGGTTTTGGCCTCCTCCCTGCCCATGCGTATGGCTCGCCTGCCTCCTGATGCAGCTCGTTGGCTCGGGCTGCATCCTGCAGGCCTGCCACTGCGCTGCCGCATTCCCCAGCGGCTGAGGCTTCTCCCCAGCCCCACCGCTGCTGTCTCTCTTGTCCCCGGGCCCGGACACCACTCTCCTGTCAGGCCGGGGCCACACCACTTTCTTGTCACCTCCGACCATCTGCCAGCTGCTCCTGTTCACCCTGGCCATCGTTGCACCCTCCTATCAGTGCCGGGGCCATGCTGGTGAGTGAGGCAGCTTCCCGGGGGTGGGGGGTTACTGGTGATGGGGGGGCATCTGGCAGGCCAGCGCCCACCCGAGAGTCCCGGGAGGAGCTGGGACAACTATTAAAAAAGAAATTCAGTAAAATAAAGAGGATTCTTAGTGAGAATATATATGTAAGGACTAAATGAGTTTAGCATATGTAGTGAGATAAAAAAAACAATATCCTTGTTAAGTCCTGGGGAGGTTTTTGTTCCGAGTGTTGCAATAATTTGTAACTCAGCAGTTTCCCTTTCTAGTCTGTTCCTGAAGTTCCTCTGCAATAAAACAGCTACTTTGAGGTCACCCATTGAATGTCCTTGAAGGTTGAAGTTTTCTCCTACAGGTTTCTCAATCTTGTGATTCTTGATGTCAGATTTGTGCCTATTTATCCTTTGGCATGGGATCTGACCTCTATGTCCTGTGTAGACAACAGAAGGCACTGTTGGCATTTAAAGGCATATACAATATTATAAGATGAGCATGTGAATAAGTCTGAGATTATATTGTATGTGGCAGCAAAGTTGGTATCTGGGTTTATTGCAAGCTTCGGTCTCAGTGTCCATGTTCAAATTAGATGTTGCATTATTGTGGGTAAGAAGTTGTTTGAGATTGGGGGACTGTCTGTGTGCAAGAAAAGGTTTGCTCCTCGGTACATGTAAAAGGGAATTGTACTTATTTAGTACAGGTTGTATGTCGTTGATGATGTATTGAACTGTTTTGAGTTGAGTGCTGTACATGACTTCTAGTGGTATTCTGTTATTGTCTCTTTTGGGCCTGTCTTACAACAGGTTTCCTCTGGGAACTATTCTGGCTTTGTTGATCTGTTTCCTGACTTCATCAGGTGGATACTTTAGTTCCAAAAAGGTTTGTTATAAATCCCCCAGTTGAGAATCTTTGTCTGTAGAATTGGAGTAGATGTGGCTGTAGTGTAGAGCCTGGCTACATACAATGGATTGTTTGTTATGTTTATGATGGTAGCTGGAGGCATGCAGGTATGTTTGTCAGTCAGTAGGTTTCCAGTATAAGGTGGTGTCTATGTGTCCATTGAGTATTTTTACAGTAGTGTCCAGAAAATGTATTTCTCGCATAGACTGATTCATTGTCAGGTTGATGTCCAGGGCTTCCTTACCATGTGTCCAGATGATAAACATGTCATCAATGTAATTCAGTAAAAGCTTTCAGGTTGCCCAGAACTTTTCGTCAGGCTGGCTGTCTAGTATGAAATGAAGGGTGTAAGAATGGTGATGATGAAGATGAATGGTGATGATAAAGAGGTATTATTCATATACTGCTGACTGGAGGAATTTTTCTGTGGACCAACATGGTTAACTACAATCTTTGTCTAAGGATGCCTAGTGAATTTAGCACTTTTCAATCATTACATGTAAGGGGATAACAGTGCTTCCCTTGATCCTCCTGGTATGCACAGTTACCAGTTTCTGTGACTATAGTAACATATATTATTTCAGGTTTGGTACATGAGATCTGATATCCAGGTTATGTGTTTGTGTATACAGAAGTTGGGAAACAAAACACATTACCCCTCACACGACATGGCAGCTACATATAACAGAAGGGTAGAAATGCCCCCTTGTGTGCTGTTTCTGTAGAAATATAATGACTGAAAAGGATTGATGTGGTCAAGATAAAATATGAGGAGGGATATCTTGGCCCACAGCTCTCATTGCTAACCACTGTGCTGAACAATCAAGTGGTCAAATATCAAGAGAGCACAGGCTGCATAATCAGTTTCCAGCTGTGTTTGCCCAACTCTTTTCAAGTTGCTTCACTGTAGTGCTGTGGTAATAGCATGCAATAAACTGTACTGTGGAGATAACAGTTTTAATCAGGATTATACCAAACCTCTTCTTTTATTACTAGACATTAGTTCTAGAAACCTACTGATAATGAGCAATATTTTGGACATCTCAAATGCACTCCAGGGTAACATGGAAATGTGTATGGCGTGGGCTGAATCTGAGCTTGCAGTACAGCGCTCCCTTGGGTTGGCTGTGATGTTGGTTGATGGAGGGTGACATCTAGAGGAAGGAGAAACTATTGTTAGTGTCCTGCTCATTCTATTTGTGTTTTAATAAAGAGGAATCTTGCTTTTTCCACATTGTTGCAATTCATCTGGGAAGGTAAGTTATGCCCCCTTCTGGTACCCATTTTATGATTTACATGTCAATATATACTTCATCACTGAACACAGGAGACTTTAAAATTCTGGGATTAGAAATTCAGTAGTACATTTATATGTATCCTTAATTATAACATTTGTGGTGGAAAGCGGCCTAGCATTACTGTTGTATATCAATTTACTATGAAATAACAGCCAAGAGGGAGACGAAGTCTATTCCTCATTATGTGACTGTCTCCCCTCTGAAGGAAGAAAACAGCAAACACAAATAAGTGATAAGAACATAAGAGAAGCCAATGTTGGATCAGGCCAGTGGCCCATCCAGTCCAACACTCTGTCACACAGTGGCCAAAAACACCAGGTGCCCTCAGAAGGTCCAGCAGTGGGGGCAGGAAGCCCTCCCACTGTTGCCCCCCCAAACACCAAGATTACAGAGCATCACTTGCCCCAGACTGAGAGTTCCTATCTATATTTTGTGACTAATAGCCACTGATGGACTTCTGCTCCATATGCTTATCTAATTCCCTCTTGAAGCCGTCCATGCTTGTAGCCGCCACCACCTCCTGCAGCAGTGAATTCCACGTGTTAATCACTCTTTGGGTGAAGAAGTACTTCCTTTTATCTGTTCTAAACTGACTGCTCAGCAATTTCATGGAGTGCCCATGAGTTCTTGTATTGTGAGAAAGGGAGAAAAGGACTTCTTTCTCTACCTGCTCTATCCCATGCATAATCTTACAAACCTCGATCATGTCACCCCTTAGCCGTCGTTTCTCCAAGCTAAAGAGCCCCAAGCGCTTCAACCTTTCTTATAGGAAAAGTGTTCCAACCCTTTTATCATTTTAGTTGCCCTTTTCTGCACTTTTTCCAATGCTGTAATATCTTTTCTGAGGTGTGGTGACCAGAACTGCACACAGTACTCCAAATAAGGTTGCACCATCGATTTATACAGGAGCATTATGATACTGGCTGATTTGTTTTCAATTCCCTTCCTAATAACCTCCAGCATAGCATTGGCCTTTTTTATTGCAGTCGCACACTGTCTCGACATTTTCATTGAATTATCTACTACGACTCCAAGATCTCTCTCTTGGTCAGTCTCCGCCAGTTCGGACCCCATCAATGTATATTTATAGTTAGGATTTTTGGCTCCAATGTGCATCACTTTGCACTTGGCCACATTAAACCCCATTTGCCATGTTGATACCCACTTGCCCATCCTTGACAGATCTCTTTGGAGTGCCTCACAGTCCTCCCTGGTTCTCACCACCCTGAGCAACTTCATGGCATCTGCAAATTTAGCCACTTCACTGCTTACTCCCAACTCCAAATCATTAATAAACAAGTTAAAAAGCATCAGACAGAGTACTGATCCCTGCAGTACCCCACTGCTTACCACCCTCCACTGAGAAAATTGCCAAACATATTCTGATGCTCATAGCCCAACAGCTGGGCTGGGTCCAACTGGTGTTGCTGGGTCAATCTCCAGTTTCTCAATGAGAAAAGTGCCTTGTGGCAATGAAGGAAGTAGGGCACAAGAGAATGACAATCTTCTGCCTTCTCCAGTCTCCTATTCCAATGGACACAGCATCCCTTGCAACATCACATGAGTTTCTGGGGCAGTCTCCCATTTCTTGGTGGAAGAAGCCCTGTAGGGATCAAGCAACAAGTGTCTTGTGCTTCTTTTAGATTCCCTTAGGAGCATGAATAAGTCATGCTGCGCTCTCTCCCATGGTCTTCCCAGATCATTTCCAGAGGTAATTGCAGAAGCCTTCTACCATTTCCTGGTTGGAGAGGCACCTAGATGAGACAGAAAGGCATGAATTTTTCATACTGTAAGGGTAGGGTTGCCAAGTCTTACCTTTGCTGTGGTGGGGGGCTCCTTGTTGGGTCATCCGTGCTGCATTTGTGAAGCGCATGCAGTGTGATGATGTCACCAGTAGTGATGTCATTATGCTGGAGCCATTTTGCGACGAAGCCCTAGTGTCTGAGGCCAAAACTCTATGATAACCATAGTTTCCCCCCAAATGCTAGAGTGTTGCTGCGTGACGGCCACAACATGATAATGTCACTACCGGTGACATCATTGCATCAGCAGCGTCCCCACAAGACACTGCTGTTCAGGGGTGTGGCTTCCCCCACCAGCCAGTGGCAGCTTGGAACCCCCAAAATCAGGGGATCCCTTGGCCCGACCAGGGGGATGGCAAGTGGCAACACTTTGTAAGGGGAATATGCAGCTGTACCTAGGTGCTCCTCATATCAGGAAATAGGTAATCACCACTGTGGGAAAGTCGATGCTGAATTAGACAGACCACAGGTCTAATCCAGCAGGGCTGTTCTTACACTGTGTGCATCCAGTTGTCCTGGTGAATGGATAGTTTACTCCATGAAGCTGCATATTACCTCCAAGTCCTTAGGAAACTTCTATACACCAGCAACAAGGGTTGCCAGCCTCTAGGTGGTGCTTGGAGTTCTCTTGGAATCACAACTGATCTCTGGACTACAGAGAGCAGTTCCCCTGGAGAAAATGGCTGCTTTGAAGGGTGAACTCTATGACATAACATCCTTATTGAACTCCCTCCCCTCCCCAAACTCTGCCTTTCCTAGTCTCCATTCCCAAATCACTTGGATAAACCTTTGTTGGTCTTAAAGGTGGCTACTGGACTCCAAATTTGTTCTACTACTTCAGACCAACACGGCTGCCCAGCTGAATCTACTCTCAACCCAGAGTTAGAAGCCTACCAGCAACTACCATGAGGAGGCATATAAAGGGTCTTCCACATGGCTCCATTTTCTGTGCACTTGTTGGGCTGTTGCCTTTTGTGATATCTGTGCTAATTTATGACATAATTATCACATGATAAAATAACTCCTGGATTTATCCTATATGTTTACTATTGTCTAAGTAAACTATTAACTATTGATTTGCATGTCAAAGAGTGACTTTTTGGATCCATGGAAACTATGTGTATTTGGGTCCATGGAAACTACTGTATTTGCCAATTCATGCATGTATCATATCTGAAGTACACAGGAGACAACTCATGACATTTCATGTATTTTTTTTGTGGGAAAAAGCTGTGTACTTTGGCTCTTGATGCATGTTAACTTTGAGTCCAAGATTTCTTCCTTTCTAATGTCTAATTAACTGAGCAGAATTGTTGGCATAATACACCACTGTGCTATATATAATTATTGTTAAACATTTCCTGCCTTTATAGTACAATATTCTGTTAAGAGCCATGTTTGACGTGAAGCATTGTGTAGCCCTCTGCAATGTGAATAATGAAAAGGACTCAGTTTTTGTGGGCAGTATCACAAGCATGAGAACCTAATATATTTACAGGAAGGGATCTGGAATTTCCTGGCTGCAATATACAACTTCGCATAGATTTGAAGGATAAATTTACTCTATTGTGTTGAGATGAATATGCTTTTTTGTGCTTAATATAACTGTTCACCATTACTTTCAGGGATGTGTGAGAGATAGTAGTTTAAAGCAGAACCTTACTCTGGCCCAAAAACAGGATGAGAAAATTGCCACACAGATCTGAAACAGTTTCTTATCACAAAGTAATATTAAACTATCGTATATCATTGTCAGAATGAACTAGGGTTGCCAGGTCCTTTCATAGCTCCAGTGTGGGGATTTGGGGGGAGTTCCTGAGGGTGGATTGGAATGCCCCCAAGCCCTGCCCCCAAGAGGTTCTTTTTGCAAGTAGGGTGGGGGCAAGTGGGGTGGGGGCCTAGTGACAATTCGCTGTTTGGGATTCAGGTGCACGGGGTGGTGGCATGTGTACCTAAATCCTAAGTGGTGAATCACTGCTGGGAAATCAGCCCCACATGCTGCAATCCCCACCTCACTCACAAAAAGACCCTTTAAAAGGTCTTTTTGTGAGTGGAGCGTGCAGTTGTGACAGCCCCTCTTCCTCCCTCCTGAAAGATTTATATGGCCCTCCAGCTGATCAGAGGGCCACATGCTCCCCACCAATCAGCTGAAGCCCTTTAAATCTTGCAGGAAAGGAGGGAGAGTGGTAGCTCTGGGTGGTCGCTCTTTGGGGCGGGGCTTGGGGATGGGCCTTCCCTCCACTGGCCTGCTGGCCTGTGGATTGGAGCCCCCAAATGTGGGGGAAACCCCACTCAGACCTGGGGGCTAGCAACCCTGGAATGAACCTATAACTTTATCATTTAAATAAACTGTTAGTTCTAGGCCTTTTCTGATATTGACTTTTAGTAGGGATTTTGCAGTGATGGGTAGCCGTGTTAGTCTGTAGCAATAGACTAACAAAGGAGTCCAGTGACATTGTAAAGACTACCAAAATGTATTCCAGCATAAACTTTCATAAATCAGAGCTCACTTCATCAGGTATATATTTTCAGAGTCAAAACAAAGTGTTTCTGAACCACTTATTGGAGTGAATATTCACAAGAACAAAATCATATTTTTGCAATGGGAGCTTATTCCATGGAAGTTAAAAGTACATTGCTGTGTCATAAGAACATAAGAACATAAGAGAAGCCAATGTTGGATCAGGCCAGTGGCCCATCCAGTCCAACACTCTGTCACACAGTGGCCAAAAACACCAGGTGCCCTCAGAAGGTCCAGCAGTAGGGGCAGGAAGTGCCATGTAGCTAACTATCTTCTTCCTTTCCTAAGAAATGATTTTCAAAGGATTGGGCAAGGCAGTAGCTCAGTGGTGCACTGAGGTTCGAACACTAAGGTTCAAACCAGGTTCAAACATTGGCATCTTCAATTAAAACATCTCAGGTAATGCGTGTTATGAAAGACCTTGCTACAGTGTTAGTTAACTATGATGGCAGCTTCACGTAATGAATATGTAATAGTTGTTTGCCAACCCATTTTTATGATAGTTTCACTCAATTTATTTGTATATATATAACCTATAGTATGATTCATTAAATCAGCAAGGGGGCCAGTAAGACGATACCCCTACACAAACAATATGGATAAACAATAGCAGAAATCAAAGCTAAAAAAGAAGAAGAAAGAAATCTTGCAGAAGCCCAGTAGAACCAGCAGTGGAAGAAACCAGAAGCAGCCTAGAGCTATAGATTAAAAAGCAGTCAGAAAAGTTGCTACGGATGACCTTCATCTTTAGTACTCAACAAATAAATGCCAGTGGAGCCGGAGAGTGTGTCTAACTAGGGTCTTGGTTCCACTGACAAAAAGGCCCAGGCTTGCATTGCCACCCAGTGTACCTCAGACAGGCGGGGATACTTGAAGCAGGCCTTCCAAATGAGTGCTGCTTAATACAGCAGTTTAAAAACCAGTGGCCTTTGTATATGTATTCTCATAGAGGCATACACAGAATGCACTCGTCAGTTTCTTATCTTGAGTTGATTCTTGTTGCCATTGTTTCTAGGGTTTTAGCTTGTCCACAGGAAACTGCAGTGCCAATCAATTTCATTCCCAAGGTGACAGGAAGCCTTCTTTGGTCCAATGTTGATTGTGCTTCACTTTGCTGCTCCACCCATTGCATTTTCTTCCCTTTTGGCTGAACTTAAGACAAATTAATCAGTGTCCGACATCTGGCAGACAGTGTTGGTAGTCTGTCAGTGATGTCTCACAGTGGCTTGTCATAAAAAGGTCTTAAGTAGTTGAACAGAAAGGGATAAGTAGCTATGTGTTTTTTTTAATTACTTTTGAAGAGCTTAGAGCTATTCAATATTTTTGGAGCACAAATCATTTTATATCTATAGCTATACACCATTAAGGAAATCAGGACTAAATCTACACATACACATTGTTTAACTGGTGTAGACAGGTCTCCTCTTTACTGGAAATTTTGAGGCTATGTAACTCTGAGCTTTTTAGATGGGCTTTTGGTTGGGTTCTTAATTTTCCTCGGGAATTTCTACATGTAGATAGATCACTTACATTTTATATATGTAGACAGATCATTTATGCTTTCTTACATAATTTTATTACAATCGTAGATCAGCAATACCATAACAATCAGCAACACATAAAAGGAAATATGCACATACAATACATTCATAACATAATTATAAACTAAATTTCATGCTATGTGAATAATTGATAAAATGATTTAACCAGGTACTTCCTTATTAAACCAACCTATGCACAAAATTTGGCACCTTAAAGGTGATTTCCTTAGAGGTATCTGAAGGAAGAAGGGACATATAAAACATGTCAGATCTACCTGGAAGATTGGATAGAATTAGGGTGACATAAGTAACAATACAACAGCCCATGTTTAACAGTTTCAGCATCATTTGAATGGCAAGGACAAACATGACCGGGGTGGGGGTGTGAAGAGCTGAAGGTAAGACATTAAAGTGGGCCAAGATGAAGGCTCTTCAATATTTAGGGAATTCTAAGGCATAAAGGAATTCTACTGGGCAATTTTTTTTGTTGTGGTTCCCTGCTGCCACATAAGTTTGAGCCCATGCTCCATCAGTTTGGAAGGCTGTATTCCAAATTCATTGTTTAATTATGTTTTGCTCCAAAAAAACCCAAGATGCTGTCGTGCTGTGGGAGCAAACCCATAAAATTGTAACTTTTATTTATTTATTTCGCATTTCTATCCTGCCTTCCCCGCAAGCAGGCTCAGGGCGGCTCACAACAGTATGGCAACTTATGCCTAAAACACATACAGCCATTTAAAACACATTAAACATTAAAACACTCTAGTAACGGAAAATGTTATAATAAAGTGCTCACAATCAAAATGGTGCGCTACTGATTTCCCTTTACCGAACAGCACACTGGGTCCCGGTTTGGATGTAATTTCATCCTTCCATGATTTGATGGCTCGTTCTTCTTCCAGGGCCAGACCCTCATCACAGATGACAATAGTAATGGTAGATGGTATTGGTGGCGGCTCCTAATCAAAGGCCTGGTGGAAGAGCTCTGTCTTGCTTCAAGAGGTCCCGCAGGGCCCTGATCTCCTCTGGGAGCTCGTTCCACCAGACAGGAGCTGCCACTGAAAAGGCCCTGGCCCTGGTCACCATGAGCCTGGCCTCCCTGGGTCCCGGCATCACGAGTTGATGTTGCGACCCAGATCATAGTGTTCACTGGGGTATATTTGGGGAAAGTTGGTCCCTCAGGTATGTTGTACCCTGGCCATATAGGGCTTTAAAGGTAAGCACCAGCACGTTGAAGTGGATTCGGTATGCTATAGTCAGCCAGTGCAGCGCCTTCAGCAGAGGTCAGATGTGCTCCCACTTAGGGAGGCCCATCAGAAGCCTGGCCGCGGCATTCTGCACCAGTTGCAGCTTCTGCAAGGGCAGCCCCATGTAAAGAGCATTACAGTAGTCTAGCCTCAAGGTGACCATCGCATAGATCACTTTAGCCAGGTCATCACGGTCGAGGAAGAGAACCAGCTGCCATGCCAGCCAAAGATGTTAGAAGGCCGACTTGGCAGTGGCTGCTACCTGGGCCTCCATTGTTAACGAGGAGTCCAGGAGCACTCCCAAGCTCCTAACCTCCAGCGTGGGAACCAAAGGTGCCCTGTTGAAAGCTGGGAGTGGGACCCCCCTTCCAGACCACCCCGACTCAGGCACAGGACCTCTGTATTTGCCAGGTTCAATTTCAGCTGGCTCAGACTGAGCCAACCAGCCATGGCATGCAATGCCCGGTCCAGGTCTTCTGGGCTGGAGTTTGACTGGCCACCCAACCTCAGAAAGAGCTGGGGGTCATCAGCATACTGGTGACACCCTGGCCCATACCTCCGGACTTCTCCTCAATAGCTCTCATTCATCCTGAACAGAAACTGTCTGTAAGAGTGAGTGAAGTTTATCCAAGTGGGTTGAAATTTAACTTAAGCCAAAAGCATATCACTTGGAACAAACCATGTGCTCCAAGTGGCACCATTGCTGGCTCTACTCTGAGAAGGGCACTGGGAACACAACATGGGACACCAAATGTGGATCAGAGAAATTTAGACTGAATTGCTTCCAGGGAATGAAAATCTTTACAGAGATATCTGTGAACCATACATGAGTTGAGGTATCACCTTGCCCTGGAAGACTTCAATCACATATGGTATATGTGAGCCATCTTTCAAAAAAAAAAAAAAAGAATCTCAACATAGTTGATACCTGTTATGTCCTAATGGCGACCGCACACGTGGTCAGAGAAGTGCACATGGCCGGGCTGGCTACCAAAGCTTCTCTTTGGGAGACAATAGCCCAGGTGGATTGTAAATCAGGTCACCCAAGATCCGCCAGGGGACCTATGGTGTAGGGTCACCTGTAATTAACCCTATCAGGGAGATTGGATGAGGCTGGGGGTGCAGTTTAGACAGACATTTAAGCAGCCCCCTTAGCCCCGTTCTTCAGTCATGTTTTGTACCATCAATAAACTTATGAGCTGATTTAACTTCAACGCATCTCTGGACCCAGTACTTTATTCTGGCAATGAAGGTGGGATCCCTATGAGCGACATCGACTTCGACTCCAGCACCACATCGAGCACCGATCCTCCAGCAACCAAGCGACGCCTGGCTCCAGCACCACTTGGCACTGCCAACCACCCTTCAGGATACCGCTCACTGCATTGTTCCGGAACATGGCTGCCACTCCGGGACAACTTACTGCATTTAACCCCTTTTGCCCTGAGCTGTGGGAAGCCTGGGTCGAACAATTGAAGTACTTTTTTCCTGGTCCAGGAAACGACAGACATGGGTAAAAAGAAGGCATGACTCCTCAGCTCGTGCAGCATCGCCACGATCCACCTGGTGCAAAGCCTCATTGCACCCAAGATGCTCGACAGGTCCTCCTTTGATGAGCTGATCACGGTGCTGATGATGTACTTCACGCCGAAACCATCCAAAATGGCTCTACGAATGGACTTCTGTGCTTGATCCCAGAAGGCCGGAGAATCTGCAGCAGACTTCATGGCCGACCTCCGGCATCTGGCAGTAGGATGTGAGTTCCTGTCTGTTGAGGAACCATCCTGACCCATTTCATCTGGGGGGGTCCGCAAGCTGAAACTCTGCCAGAAGCTTGTGGGCATCAAGAAACTGAAGCTCGACTCCACTTGCAAAGCGGCCACCGCATTCGAGAAGGTGCAAAAGGATCACCAAGGATCCACAGCACACTGATTCACAACCGCTTCCAACCCCATGACATCAGACGAGGAGGAGGACGTCCTGCAGATCCACAGACTGGACTGTCAAGGACCACTGTGCCCAGCCACTGCATCCGCACAGGCCAGCCCATGCCCCAATGCAACCACATCATGTGCCAGCTGTGGAGATCCCCATGAGCACCGGGTCTGCCGTTTCCATGAGGCGACCTGCAGAGTCTTTGGCAAGATGGGGCACATCGCTCAGGTTTGCCATTTCTGAACCTCCTGGCACACCCAAGCCACACATCTGGAGTCCTCTGACCTGCACTCCACGACATCCTCCCACCACCAGTACTGAACTTGCACCGGGACATCCCCAACAAAATCCTTGGTGTAGGGTCACCTGTAATTTATTTATTTATTATTTATTTATTATTTATTTATTATTTCAGCTTATATCCCACCCCTCCTTCCGGAGGGCTCAGGGTGGCTAACAACATACATTAAAATATAGTGTCATTAAAACATATAAAATACAAAACAAACAATAACATACCCCCCTACAGGATGGCGTTTCTTCTTTTATCGGGGTAGTGTCTTAGGTATTAAACAATATAACCAGTAAGGCAACATTCATGCTGGCGGGTTCTCAATCAGGCCAGGGCCAGGATGTAACTATTGGGTGGCCCCAAAAGCCTGGCGGAAGAGCTCCATCTTGCAGGCCCTGCAGAACTGTAATAGGTCCCGCAGGGCCCCGATGTTATCCAGGAGCTCATTCCACCAGTATGGGGCCACCACCGAAAAAGCCCTGGCCCTTATAGCCGCCAGCTGGGCCTCCTTCAGCCCTGGGAGAGCCAGGTAATTTTGGGATCCTGATCGAAGCACTCGCTGGGGAATATATGGGGAGAGGCGGTCCCTCAGGTAGATAGGTCCCAGGCCATATAGTGCTTTATAGGTAAGCACCAGCAACTTGAACCTTATCCGGTATGCTACAGGCAGCCAGTGCAGTGCTTTTAAGGCAAGCTGGATGTGCTCCCATACAGGGAGACCCAGCAACAGCCGCGCTGCCGCATTCTGCACCAGCTGCAGCTTCCGGATTTGGGACAAGGGCAGCCCCATGTAGAGAGTCCAATCTTGAGGTGACCAAAGCATGGATCACTGTAGCCAGTTCGTTGCATTCAAGGAAGGGAACCAACTGCCTGATCAGCCGAAGATGATAAAAGGCTGACCTTGCACTGGCTGCTACCTGGGCCTCCATCATTAATGAGGGGTCCAGGAGCACTCCCAAACTCCTCACCTCTGACGCTGGTACCAATGGTGCCCCATCGAAGGCCAGGAGAGGGATCCCTACCCCTGGTCCACTGTGACTCAGGCACAGGACCTCTGTCTTTGTCGGATTCAATTTCCGTCAGCTCTGCCTGAGCCAACCAGCCACGGCTTGCAACACCAGGTCCCATGGCCTGGTTGGAAACTGGACTGGAATGGATCTAATACAGAGGTGTCATCCAAGAAGCTCTGCAACTGGTCCGCCACTGCCTTCTCAATTAACTTACCCAAATAGGGTAAGTTAGATACCGGCTGATAGTTGGCCAATTCGGCCGGATCTAATGATGGCTTTTTTAGAAGGGGACGTACTACAGCTTCCTTCAGGGCATCAGGGAACACCCCTCTGCAAAGGATGTGTTAATGATCTCCCTAATCAGGGAGATCAGGGAGATTGGGTGAGGCCGGGGGTGCGGTTTAGATGGACATTTAAGCAGACCCCTGAGCCCCATTCTCCAGTTGTGTTCTGTACCATCAATAAACTTATGAGCTGATTTCACTTCAACATGTTTCTGGACCCAGTACTTTATAATACCACTGTTTGGATGTTCCCAGTGACATGGGCCATCTGAACTCTCCATGAGTTGGACAACTGAAAAACTACATCTAAATATTTTAAAACCTTCACCTGATCAATATCATGGCCACAGATCTGCCATCTGTACTTAAATCTTTTGGTGAAGACAAGTATTTGGGGGGCGGGGGTTGTGAGCTGCTCCACCTTGCAATATAAGTGAGAGTTCAAAGGGTTCTCTTTATGCCTACTTCAGAGGGGGATAAAATTACTGCCTCATGCGTATAAAGTGATGTGAGGATCAGTCTATTCGCTAGTTTAGCCATGTGAAAGTCTGGATTAGTCAGAGTTTGTACCATGGAATTACTATAAAAACTGAGATAGGTTGAAAAGTACTGGAGTCAGGAGGCTGGTAACGGTGAAAACAGCATAGTAGTTTATTGCGGGTTCTGATGGTACATGGAAAACACCGGTCTTCACACCCACATTTATGCCGGTCGGAGATAATCCCCCGACCCTGCCCAAATGTCCTGATAGGACCTTAAATTCATGGTTGCAGATCATAGGTCCCCTGGGAGAAACCCAGACACAGGATTGGTGGCCGTTCAGGATCCGACCATCTATTGTCCTACCTGGCCGAAGCTCAGGTAGGTTTGGACCACGTGCGAAGGTCCACGCGGCAGTCGCCATTGCGGGAGCACATGGTGACCACAGCATCAAAACACAACATAGATCAAGATGGTCTGTAGCAGTAGAAAAGAGCTAGAGTCCACTACCACCTTAAAAACTAACAAATTCTTTTTGCAGGGTATGGGTTTCCATGGGTCTGAAGAAGTGAGCACTGACTCACAAAATCTCATACCCTGCCACAAATTTTGTTAGTCTTCAAGGTGCTACTGGACTCTTGCTCCTTTCTACTGATATAAAAACTGAATAACAGATAGGCCAAGATGCATTGCTGTTTCACACCCCTCCTAACAGGGACTCTCTGAGTCAAATGGCCCTGTAGCTTAAATCTTACCATCAAGAAATTATTTTCATGCACTGTGTGAATAAGCGTAAGTACCCAATGGTCCACTGAGGACAACTCTAATTTTGTCTATAGTCTGTCCCAAGAGATGCTATCATATGCCATTTTATAGTCTACAAAGGCTGCATAAAGTGTGTAACCCTGAACGCAGCCCTGAGTTGGGAGCCATATTTTTGTGTCACCTTCATGACTTCTCAGTCCATATGCTGTCTGAGATTGCAGAAGGGAAGCTATGTTTGATATTAAAACTGAAAGCTGATATCAGGCTGCAGGCAACAGAAAAAGTGACTCACAGGGAAGTGGAAAGGCCCCCCCAGAGGGCCAGACGCTCCTTTGACAACAGTTCTATTCTTTGGCTTCCTGAGGGGTCATCAAAGTTCAGGCCATCATTAACAATCCAGGTTTGCAGAAGAATAACTTACCTTCTAAGACCATCCAGAAATCTGCCTTTCAGTGAAGAATTCTTTAGAAAACTAATGACAAGTGAGGCCAGGCCCATTGGCTGTCTCCTCACCTTTGTTAAGCAGGATTGCCACTCCAGTAGTTTATTCAGAGGGTCAAGAAGGGCCATCACACCCAGCCTACTCCTTTGAGCTGGTATTCTGGGCAGATAACCAAGTCACCCCAGGCTGACATTTCCCATACCCACCCCCCTACTTTCAAAACTGGTAAATCATGCCCATATTTGGAGTTCTATCTACCCTCCACTCCCCCAAAACTCAAACCATCCAATAGGATTCAAAGTTTCTAGCCAGACCCCAATTCTACCACAGTAAAGACAGTCCCCTTCTCAATGCAATTAAAGGTGCATAAAAGGTACCTCTCAGCCCCTAACCCTTTGTTGCTGGTTTCTGGATTCTACCTGTTATCCCAACCTCATGGTTGGTCTACCTCCTTGCTGAAATCACTGAGTCTGACTGGGGGTACAAACTGGACTGCAGCGCTGCTCCCAACATACTCGACCCCTCCCCCTTTCATCTGATTTCTTCACAGACTAGAGCATGGATATCTTTGTTTCCCATCTTTCCCATTCTTTTAGTTTTCACATCCATACTGCACTGCACAGAGTGGGCATTTTGCTCCTCTCTGCTATTTAGGCCATCACATCTGGAAGACTGGACACCTCCATCCCAAAAGATTTCACTTCTCCTCTGTCCTATTCCCCATTCCCCCCACATTTACATCTTTAGTTTAAATGTAACTCCTGCTCCAAACTGGAGAAGCTCTGGTCAGTTTGTTGTTCCTATTGTTATATCGTTAGTTTGGATGAGGAAAGTAATCAGTGCTTTGATTTAGTATTTGCTAATGTTTGCTTAGGATAAATCCTAAGTGTTTGGTAGTGATACTTCAGTCTCTTTTCTTGAATGCTTGGGGTCAAACTGCATGTGATGTTAAAGTTCTGTGATCAGAACTCCCAACATACCATTTGGCCTTTGCAGTCAGAGAAAGGGCATCTGAATTGGGGCAATGATGGTAGGAATTTAATTCCCCTGATAGAAAATTACCTGTGAGCCGTTTCAATCCTAGTAGGAAAAAAGTCAAGTATCTATATTGTGTCTGTTTTGTTTTCCCTCCCAGTCTTAAAAATAGCCCAGGGAGGGGCATTTTGGGTTAGGAAATAGTGATGGGATAAAAGAACACACCTGTGTTCCCAGCACTGTGGTTCTGATCTGAATTGGGTCCTCCTGTGGATTTTTTTCAGGGGCCCTGTGACATATCTGGAGTTTTAGTCATGGAACTCCAGGAAACCCTTTCCACTGGGAATCACGTACTATTTGTCTGCACAGCCCCATCCTGGGTTCTGCTTTGATCGTACTAGAGTGTGCTATAACACTGGCGCAGCAGGATGGACTGGTGGGAACTGTTCTTTTATGTTTCCTTGTACCTGGGGTGGGGGTGGGGTCTGATAGTGTTTCATCTGAAAACATGGTTTTCATGATAAAATCAATTTGATGTTAGAACTAATTGACAGGAAAAGAGGGGGAATTGTCTAAGCTTTCAAATTCTGTACAGTCAGTTCCCATTGCTCTACAATGAAGCCTTATCGAGGTCAGAACAGGCGCTGGCAGTGCTTTAGAAAGCCTGATTAAAAGAGGGAAAGCTGAAACTGCTCTCATGTCAGCTGCTTTCCTGCTCAGGATGTCGAGTGATTCCTGCCCCAGCCAGATACTGATTGCTTGAAACTTAGTCCAGAAGTATGTGTCCAAATCATTTCCTCTGCTCTTTTTCAACATGATGAAGTTCGAAGACTTTCTTGGAAGTGACTTGGGGTGTAAATTTGAGCACTGAAGAAGCTTTGTATGAAGGAGCGTGGGGTTCCCATTGTCCTCTGAGGCTACCAAAAGATATCCCAATGCCTCCTTCTGTGGTTGCAATGCTGTAGTACCCCATACGGGTGCCTGTAGCTGTATGGCATGATTTATATGTAAATGTGTTTCCTACAAGCAGGAGCTGCCCTATCTATGCACTCATAGAGAGGTTAAAAAGTCGTGCTTCTCTTTATGTGTGATGGTTGATATGAGTTTCCTATACAGATACCATTTCCATATAGGGAAAAAATGCAGCCTGTAGGATCTGTTCCTTTCAAACCAATGTCTTTTCTCGATCTTTTAGGGCAGCCATTTGCTCTTTCTACAAACCTATCATGTTGATTACCTCTTTGTGCCAGCGTTCAATCCATTAAAGCAAAACTGAATTCCTATGATTCAGTGTATGGTGTTGACATTAAAAAAACTGCTTTTTAAAAAGGGGAAAGATTCCTGCCCTTGTTGATTTATAGAATAACAGGTAGAGACGAAGAGAAGGGTACAAATCAGGGGATAAGCTGATGTAGTACTGAGGGCCTGTCCATGGGAGAATTTATTTATTGATTTATTTTATCATATTTATACCCCGCCCTCCCCGCGAGTGGGCTCAGGGCAGCTTACAGAGATCGGTACAATGTACCCAGTCAGCATAAAACATTTAAAACAGTTTCAACAGTAAAACAATCATACAATTAAAGTGCTCGCAATACTATGCAGTTCATTCATTATAAAAGATAACGCGCTCTAAAACCTACTATCAGAGTATGCACTTCAGCAATCTTCAGCAGTCTTCCGGCAGAGATATGGTTCTGTCTCCATGCACCAAGGCTCTATCTCCACCACCAGGGCCCGCCCTCTACCACAGATGTTCAGATGGTGGTAGTAGGTGGTAACAGTAGGCAACTCCTAGTCAAAGGCCTGGTGGAAGAGCTCCGTCTTGCAAGCCCTGTGGAACTGCAAAAGGTCCCACAGGGCTCTGATCTCCTCTTGGAGTTCATTCCACCAGTAGGGAGTCACCACTGAAAAGGCCCTGGCCCTGGTGGCCACGAGCCTGGCATCCCTGGGACCAGGGATCATTAATTGGCATTGTGACCCTGACTGTAGTACTCTCTGGGATATGTATGGGGAAAGGCGGTCCCTCAGATAAGCCAGACCCTGGCCATATAGGGCTTTAAAAGTAAGTACCAGCACCCTGAAGCGAATTCGGTATGCTACTGGCAGCCAGTGCAGTACCTTCAGCACAGGCTGGGTGTGCTCCCATCCAGGGAGACACATCAGAAGCCTGGCTGCGGCATTCTGCACTAGCTGCAGCTTCCAGATTTGCGACAAGGGTACCCCATGTAGAGAGCATTACAGTAGTCCAATCTCAAGGTGACTATCGCATGGATCACTGTAGCCAGGTCATCACAGCCGAGGAAGGGAACCAACTGCCGGATCAGCCAAAGATGGTAAAAGGCCGACTTGGCAGTGGCTGCTACCTGGGCCTCCATTGTTAAGGAGGAGTCCAGGAGCACTCCCAAACTCCTAACCTCTGGTGTGGGCAATAACGGTGCTCCATTGAAGGACAGGAGCGGGATCCCCATCTCCAGACCACTCTGGCTCAGGCACAGGACCTCTATCTTTGCCAGATTTAGCTTCAGCCAACTCAGTCAAAGCCAACCAGCCACGGCATGCAATGCCCAGTCCAGATCTTCCAGTCTGGAGTCCAACTGGCTGCTCAGCATCAGATAGAGCTGGGTGTCATCCGCATATTGGTGATATCCCAGCCCATACCTCCAGGCAATATGGGCAAGGGGGTGCATGTAGATTGTCAGGAGTACCTCTGAGGATCTGCCTCTTGAGGACCTAAGTGAGGTGGAGGATCAGCTCCCAGCTCCAGAGGAGCCTCCACCTGAGCCAGATGAGGCTCAAGCAAGCACCTCCCAGGGTTTAGTCCCAGCAGCAGCAGCAGCTGAGCCACAGCTAAGCCCAAGCCCACCTGATTCACCTCCTCTGGTGGAACATCTAAGATCCCAATGCAGGCAAAACTTAGCTGCAAGAAGGAAAGAGGCACCCATGCATGGTCGCAGATCACTAAGTCCTGAGTTCTAGAAGGAACCGGGACCTCTCTGCCAGCTGCTAACAAGCACAGGAAATGGCTGGGTATTTAGGCACAGCACAGAGACTACCAACTTGTGCTAGCAACAAGTCCTCTTGGTTAAGCTCTGCACCCGTTCGGCTTGTGATAGCTAACTTGATTCTGGACCCTCTGGCTTGTGATTCTGGCTTTGTTTGACTTCAGCTCTGTTGACTCACTGGACTGGTTTACTCATGAGTTTCCCTCTTTGACCCTGGTTTGGACTGACTCTGCTTTTGGCTTAGTGTTTTGGACTTGGTAACTCGTTTCTGATTTGGCTTAACCTCGGACTGTCTTGGACTTCTGTTTGACTCCTCTTCTACTGGCACCCAGCTCGTGACATAGATGTTAAATAACATCAGGGACAGCACCACCCCCTGAGGCACTCCACACTCAATTGGGTGCCTCCAGGACTGCTGTTCCCCGAGCACCACCCTTTGTTCCCGACCCTGAAGAAAGGAAATAAGCCATTGCAAGGCAGGCCCCTGTATCCCCACATCAGCGAGATGGTGGGTCAGCAATTGATTGTCGACCATGTCAAATGTGGCCGACAGATCCAACAACAACAGTGCTGCCAAACCGCCCCAATCCAGATGCTTCCTGAGGTCGTCAGTAAGAGCAAGCAGTGCTGTCTCTGTCCTGTGTCCTGGGCAGAGGCCAAACTGGAAAGGATCTAATACATAAGTGTCATCCAGAATGCCCTGTAACTGTATCATCACCACCCTCTCAATCAGTTTGCCCAATTCTTGTAGGGATGTTCAAATGCTTGGTGTTTTGGCCCATGTTTTAAATGCCTATCAATGAGCAGAGAACCAATTTTTCATTGAGCAGTTCAGCTGTTCACAAGCAGTTTGAACCTGTTTGGTGGTTTGCTTTCTATAAACTGAAACAGTACAGTACAATACAGGGCAAATCAGCAATACTTCGTTCATGTGCATTCTCACAACCTGACAGAAGTCCTGGTTTTCCCACTCCTCACCTCCTAGATCTGTTGCTGTTCACCACTCAGCAGCAAACTGTTTAAATTTTTTAAAAAGCAGCGCAAGAGTGATCGTGGCTTTTGATAATGATATGTACTCCACAGAGTCCACAGATCATCTCTAGTTTCTTGTGCCATAACTTGAGTTTTGGCACTTCAGCAGTAAGTCACATGTGCATATATTGTCAAGCACATGCTATATTTTAAGGGATGGATAAATAATGCCATCTATCAGTATAAGAATTAATTTTACTAATTAAAATTTCTTTAAACAGAGACCATGATACAAACAGGCCATGGATACATGCTGAGAGGGGTGTTGCCAATTGTTTTATGCAAAAATGCCAATCTAGAGATTCCATAGTAGGGAAGGGCATGGATCAGCTGATCGCCAGTTCATGGTTCACAAAGTGATTTCATAAACTGAAGAACTGCCACAAACTTCCACAAATTTTGATGTAGGTCATGGAGGTTTGTGGTAGTTCGTGAAGAGCTTGGTGTTGAAAAACAGTTGAGCGGTGGGGAGTTTAGCAGTTTGGAAACCCCTGCTTTCTACTTCCAGCGAAAAGCTGCAGGGAGCAGAAAGCAGGGATTTAAATTTTAAATGGCTCACAAACTGATACGAAATGGGTCGGTTCATGAACCAGCCTCCCGGTTCATATGGGTTTGTGATTCTGTTCACAGTTCAGCCATGAACCAACCCGAAAAATGCAGTTCATGTCCATCCCTATTCCCTAGATATTGAGGTGCTCCTTCTAAAACCACACACAGCTGTTGTGAGAAAGAGATACTTAAATCCCTTTCTTGGCTTTTTGGGTCCTGATCAGTGGCCTGTTTTCACCTACTCAAGCAGCCAGGTAATGCCATTCAAAGTCATATTATTTTAAGAGTGAATCACATTTTAAAAATCTTTATTCAGTGCATATGAAAACTGCAGCCATAACTTATCCAGAATTCCAGTTTTTGACCCTATCTCCACAGGTACAGGTGAAAAAAGGTAGAACCCTCTGTGCCAAGCTCCATCAAAACTGGAGAATGTTGTGTGTGTTTTTATTTTGAATCACATTTAAAGATATGCTTGGCTATGGAGATCTCTTCTATTTACCTTTCAGAGAGATTTTCAGAAAGCATCAGAAAAGAGTTATTGCAGGACAATCTTAGGATGTAAACCAAGCTTTTTTTCTCTGTAATTGGAATGTGGTATTCTGCCAACTAATTAATGGCTTCCTTCCACCTGCCACAGTTGATTCTGTCTAACAAATAGCCTTTATTGACCAAGAATCTCAGCAAAAAGACAAGAGATCTGAGAGCACAGAAGGAAGCAACACCCTTTTCTGAAATTCCAAAATAAAAAGGCAGAAACACTCGGAGGGCATCCGTCTGCCTGACATAATCCCCTGACGATTAAAGAGAATGGGGGGAAAAATGAGGATTGGGACTAGAGGTGTTGCACTCTTAGTGAGCACTGAATAAACACTGGAGACAGAATTATCAAAGCTTAAATAAACAGCTGAAAGAATGTTCCAGCAGCAAATGTTCATGTATGAAGCAGGAATTGATTTTAAGTGTAAAATATAGCCAGGAAATGACCCTGCTCATGAGTTACAGTTTTCACTACATTGGTTGCCACTGAGATAGATAGGCAGAGCTTCCTGTAAAGATTTTCCAGTTAAATATTGCTTTCAACCCCTCAAATCTGCTGCATGAATAATTTGGGATGGTTGCTAAATATGCTGAAATTAGCAAGGATGTGCATTTGTTTATTAACTAATAAGAAAGCAAAACAAATCCTTGTATAGGATTGCCAGACCCCCTTCCCAGTGAAGGTGGGAGTTCCCCAGTGCCACACCCCACCTCCCCACCAGTGATCAGCTGGCCAGTGGGGGAATCTTGCCCTGAAAAAGAAAGGAAAACCCTCCTAGGTAAGTGTCTATGTGCATCCTACATAACCTGGAAGTGATGCTAGCACTTCCAGGATGTTGGGGCTGATGCTCTGGTATTTGGGCAAAAACTATTAAATTTACCTTAGAGTTTTGCCCAAATACCAGAGTGTTGTCCTGGCATAACATCCAGGTCATATGTGCAGTGATGTAGACATGCCACTGTAGTTTGGATGGGCCTCCCTGCTGCTCCCAGTAAGTCTTCTCCCCACCCCCCATCGGTCCCCCACCCCCCTCCCCACCCCCAGCTGGAGGTACCTGACAACCCTATTGTTATAACAAACATGTACACTAACAATAGGGCTGCCAGGTCCCCTGGGGGGGTTCCCCACTGAAACGGCCCCCAATCCATCGGTCTGGATCAGGCCAGTGGGGGAACTCCGCCCCCGAAGTCCCTGGTTCAGGCCGACGTGCCCAGCATGATGATGTCACTTTCAGGTGATGTCATCATGTTGGGCACGTCGCTGGTTGACACTCTAGCAATCAGCCTGGAAACTCTAAGGTACCATAGAGGTTGATTGCTAGAGCATTGGCTGGCGACGTTCCCAACATGATGACATCACCCGGAAGTGACGTCATTGTGCCGTACACGTGCAAAGCACACACATGAATGTCCCGGCCCGGGACCAATGCTCCCCCACTAATTCAGGTAAGTGTCTTGGCAACCCTAACTAACACTGTCCAATGACATTAGTTAATATTCATTACTCTGTTATCCAGCTGTCTGGTTTACAAAATTCAGACTCAGAAGAAAGACAGGAAGAATTACAAAATAATAACACTGGTCAAAATGCTGATGAGAAATAAGACTGCTATTTCTGACAGTTTCCATTGGTCCCTCTTAACATTGTCTTGCCATGAAGACACATACCTCAAAGCGTGTACCATATCCCCTCCTATTCTACAGATTGGCTGGAAGTGGATTGGAAGAGTGGCGAAGTAAAATTCTTCAGGGGCAATTCATTCATTCATACTTTACATTTATAAATTGCTCAGTCCCTGAGTGCACAGGGCTCTGGGCAATGTATAACAGAAATTAAAAACATCAACATAACATTGTTAAAATTGATATCCAGTCACTCCTATATTATTAAATAATGGAAGAGGAGGGTGCCAGCCATGATGGAAATGGTTGCTGTCCTCAACCAAAAGCCTGGAGGAACATCTCCACCTTATTGGCCTTGTGGCATTGCATTAAGTCCTGCAAGACCCTTGTGGTATTTGGCAGAGAGTTCCACCAGGTCAGAGCCAAGGCTGAAAGATTACCAGCAGATTTTTCTCAGTTGGAGCATAACGCTGTCCCGGGCACATACCAGAGGAGGCAATCTTGAAGATATGCAAGTCCCAGACTGCCCAAGGCCTTAAACGTCAACCCCAAAACCTTGAATCTGACTCAGTACTCCACTGGAAGCCAGTGTCGCTGGCACAGCATATGTTGTATATATGCCGTCCATGGCGTTCCTGTCAGGACTCACGCTGCCACATTCTGGATCAGTTGGAGCTTCCAGGTAAGTCTCAAGGGCAGGTCAGTGTAGTTTTATCCTATTGCAAATCACACCAAGCTTGGCCTATCCAGCTCAAAGATCAGTTCTGGTTTGATTTTGCTGAAACTGTAAAGAAGCTCCCTTTCCAAAATTTATCCAGGTGACAGCTGAGAGATCTTACAATAAGCTAGGCCTCAGGTTTAAAATTAGACATGGCTGGAAACCTGAGCAGCCCTATTGAGTTGATGCCAGGATATTTGTGAAATGCTTATCCTAGAACCATTTGAACGTAGCCACACCTAACAATGTATGGGCCTAAACCCTATGGTTTTTACCTCCATGAACACTTTGGGGTGTGCACTGGGGAAAGGGCGAATGGCAGCAGAGCTTGAGAGCCAGGAAGTCTCTGGGCCCTGTTTCACTCCTAAATTACCTTGGTGAGAATCCACTTGACTCTAATTCAGAACAGGATTGAACTAAAACTACTTTATTCTCTATTGTTGAAAATAATTTGTTTTATTCAAAGGCAGAAGAAATTCAGTTGACCCAGAGGAGAACATTGTGCCTTCCAAAGAATCTTCTTCACAACATGACAATAGGCCTTTTCAGATGTTTCAGATGTCTGGGGAGATCCAACCAAACATACCAGGAGTGCATGCTATCTGCAATACACCCAGTTGGGCCTCCCATTTACCCATCCAGGGTGAGGAATTATCAGCCCCCAGCACTAATTTCCCACCCACAAAGAATTGAGGAGCAGAAGGGAAATGTCCTCTACATAGTGATCATAGGGACGAAGGGAGGAAACCTAGAGCATCACCCAGAAGTGATGTCACATCCTTCCCAAACCTTGCTCTCCTCAGGTACTAACCACAAAATCTCCTGGCATTTCCTGAGGCAATGTTGGGAATGTTGGCAGAGTGTAGATATGCAGTAAAGTGGAGCACAAGCTGTTTAAAGAATAAAGTCAGTTTATTAAGAAGAGAACAAATTTTGTAAGAGGAGAGAGAGAGAGAGAAATATGTATAACTAGCTAGGAGAGAGTCACAAGACTAATAGTTCTCAGCAGGATCAGGAAGGAGACCTAACTGAGCCAATCAGGAGACAGGAAGGAGACTAATTGAAAACAGCAGGAAGTCCCTAATCCCACTATGCTGTCCCCACTAGTTGCCCCCTCTGCTGCCCCCTGCAGGATGTTCTTGTCATTTTCTTTATCTATGCATGATAGACCTCACATGCTCCAACAGGGAACCCTACTCCCAACACATGAGCTTCAATACATGCAAGCAGAATATTACATTTTTAGGGTGATGGGGTCATGTGTACTGAAGCCAGAGAATACACATTTTCTTTTCCAGATAAAATGGTGACTGCAAATACAAGGAGGCAGTAATGTCTGAAAAGGTCTAATCTGTTGAAGGCATTTAAAATATTAATGCCATAACCTCTCACAATAAATATATTTCAGAATTATTGTTCTCCTATAGCTATTATAGTAGGGTAAGTATCTCCTTGAACCCTTTCTAGGGAATAGTCCTCTGGTACATAGATCCTTACCTCTCTTTAACAGAATATTTCTGTTTCTCAACGTCAGTTTTTCTGGTCTTAATCCCCTGAATTGGAAGAAGCTATAAATTCAAGGTTATAATTAGATCAGGCCTCATTTCTTTTTTTTGTTAGAAAGGAAGTAGCCCTTTTGCCATGACGGACAGATAAAACAATGTAAAGGCCAAAGAAAATATTAACATTTTGATTGTGCTTTGTTGAAAAACAATACAAATGTATTTTCTCGTTTTATTCGTAAAGACTGCAGACCCTTTAGAGAATTACTGAACCCAGCTGGTGTACTTTCTAGTTAAAACGAATTCAGAAAGACACTTGGCTTACCCTTCTTATATTAAAGTGGAAACAAACAGAAGTTAAGACATAAAATGCAATCTTTTGTGTCACATGCACTATAGTCCAAAACCATATATTTTTTAGAGGAGGTGTATGAATACACCCTTTTTGTTATTGTTTTTGTTATTCTGTCATTTCTGAGCATTTATTTTGCTTATTTTCAGTGCTGGTGTTCTGGATTCCTTTGCTTCTTTCCTGGCAGTTATTACTATTCTATGCAATTTTTACATCATTTCTAAGTCATGGGTTTTGTTGGTTTTCAAGAAGATTTGTGTGAAGATGTACCCATGTAGGCAACTCCACATGCGCAGGTCCCAGACCCTTGACTCCAGGGATGGTTTTAGCCTACATTTACACAGGCATTGCATAAGTTTACAATCCCACACAAAGAAGGAAGACAGAGGGGAACTTTAAAAGTTTCATCTTACCTAACCAAAGGTATAGAATGTAAATAGCTAAAAATAAATGTTTCTAAACATAAACCCAACGTCAGATTAGTTCTAAATATGGAGGCATATTTCTAAGTGACTGGACAGTGCAAAAGTAGCAGTACCCAATCAGAAACCACTACTATCCAGTTTACTTTACCCAAAGGTGCTCCACTGATAGCTAATCCAGAAATATCCATTTGAAGGAGGGGGAATTATGTGTTTATGTCCCCAAAGAGATTTGGAAGATTGGAGGGTAGGTGGGCAGGGAAGGATAAAGGAAACCCTAATCAGGGATAAGGACATGGCTGGTTTGCAGTAGGTGCTGTGATGCTGGAGAGACAATACAGCCTGCTGGCTGGGAGGCAGCAAAGACTGAGAAAGCTGGTACTACAGAGAGAGGAATGTGTGGCAGTACATGATAGTTCCTTTGTCATGGGCAGATGACTGTCTGCTTGGTTTTAGACTTACAGAAACAGCCAAGACTGCAGACTCTATTAAGATGATCCCTCCCTAGAGCCAAGTGGATCCAAATGGATTTCTGATGATTCTAGGGGATTTTCCTATTGATATGGCTGGTGCTTCTGTCAATGTCCTGGTTGACCTCTGGAATGAGGAAATGACCCTGTTACCTAAATGGCCCAAATGTGCTTATACTTTGATCAAAAGAGTGCCCTCCCTCTAAAAGCTCAGAAGAATATACACACCTGAGCTAAGGTCAGATATTATTGGGACTGTGTTGCCTGATATACACCAGGGTCCACGATTTTATCGAATGCCTCACGTGTGCAGATTCTTAGAATAAACAGATAGTGGTTTGAAGTTAAGGTTTTATTAAGAATAGTAGCAAAGGGAATGAGCAAACTGAATAGAGTTTGAAACAAGCACATACACATTCTAAATAAATGTTCTACAAATCTAACTTCTACTAAATCCTAACCTAAGCAGATACTAATTTAAAGAGAGTCTAAAGAGAAATGTGAGGGGGTGAAGGAGAGAGAGTTTGGTAGAGTTGGTCAGAAGAAGGAGAAAGTGATGTGGAACAGGACAAGTTGGATGAGCTGAGCATAGGGATGGCCAGTCTCCAGTTGGGACCTGTGAATCTCCTCAAATTACAGCTCATCTACAGACTACAGAGACCACTTCACCTGGAAAAAATAGATGCTTTGGAGGGTGGACTCTGTGGCAGTGTACGCCACTGAGGTGCCTGTCCTCCCCAGGCTCCATCCTCAAACCTCTAGGAGTTTCCCAACCTGGATCTGGCAACTCTACCCTCCATCTCCTACCAGTGGCCAGAGAGGACCTGACAACCCTAGAGAATACCACCTTTGCAGATGCCTATTTTGGGATAGCAGGGCCAAGGCAAAGTCACACACACCTTCCCCCAAGATGCGTTTTCACCTGGGAGTTTGGAGCCAGTAGCTGGAGCCCATTATTGAGATGAGACCCAACAGCTAGAACACACATGCTGGAATTCTTGGGGCTAACTTTATACCCCAAAAGTGTGAAGATGAAGGATAAAATCATGTTTCTTCTGGCCACCAAAATCAACATACAAATTACAGTGGCTCTGCTACTTATTCAATTTTTCTTCCAAATCCATATCAACAAAATTGCCCTGATCAGGATCAAGGCAGGATCAAGACAAGAATAAACTAGGATCGTAACAAGTCAAGACTGATGCCTTAGAAGAACAGAGCCTACTTGTCGAATGAATTTAAGAAGGCAGCTTTTGACATGGTGCAGTTTGTTTTGGCTTTTGCCTGCTTTAAGCTCATGAATCGAAACGCCTCAGATTCCAACAGTAGCAGCCATGGCTGACACCAGCCGAAATCCCTCGACCTCTCCTGTCAGTAAGTTTGAGGAACTCTGGTAAGGGGCCCTGGGGGTCCATTCTTCTCTGCCCCCAGAAGAAGACAAAAGGTTGAAGCTAGCCTTGGACTCCCAGGAATGAAAATCAGCTCTAACCATAAAGGAGAAAAGGGAAAGTCTCAAGGTGGAGTATGCACCCAGAACCATACAAAAGTTTTCCCAGATTCCCCTAAGGAAAACCTAACAGTCTGGCAGGATAAAACAGGGGAACTAAGAAGCCTTAATAAGGGGGGAAACTTAAAGATAAAACACCTTAATGAGAAAATCCTAAATCTTCAGCAAAAATTGAATTCATGCAACCAAGAGCGGGAACACGATCAAAGCGAGTTAGAGGAACATATAATAGAAAACACCAGTTTAAAAATCCAAGTGCAAAATGTAATAGAACTCTATGGACACATGGAAGCTAGATTTAAAAATTTGGAACAGGAATTAAATGAGACAAGAAAGTGTAGGGCAAACAACCCAGCCTTGCCACCCCCATCTTCCTTTTCTCCAAAAGAAACAACCTCAGCCCCTGCACCCATGCAGTGCCCACACTATTCCTTTTAGCAGGGAAGGCTTAGTTCCAGATGCCCCTGCAAAGACAGGCCTCTGCATTTTTACTAATCTGTTTTGCAAAGAGCTTCCTTTTCCTATCCCTTCTCACAACAATATTGCAAGGCAGGAAAAGGAAAATTGCCTTGCAGGAGTCCAAACTAACATAGATTTGTCCAGAAATCAAGTGTTTTGGGACACAGCAGCTTTGCTCCTTCTTTCCTAGGACACCTTTATCTGAGACCACTATGCAAGAACAGAAAAAGGACCGATTATATATTTTGCATCCGCAGTCTGGTAATAGTCTTTGTTTTGATTGTGCAAGTCAGAGAGAATTGGTACATCTTCTTTCTCACTTTAAAATATCAACCTCTGAAAGTAAGTTCGAATGTAGAACCTCCAGCATTAGAAGCAGTGTCAATGGAGCAGCATTGCCTGACAGATCGCAAACAGACCCCCCCATCTTTAGCTGCATCCAAAAGAAACTCATTGTCCCAAGCCAAGCACATCCAGCTTCATAATTCAAAGGCTTGGAAGACTAAGCCACCAGATGGGTCATGCATTACAAAGCTTTAGTACAGTAAGATGTAAATGAGAATGGGTGTATCAGTTCCCTAATAAGGGAGACAAATGCTCTTACTTACAACCTCATCTTGTAGGGAACCATGGAGAATGGTGGAGGGGGAACTCTCTCATCTGTCTGTCTGTCTGTCGCTCTCTCTCTCTCTCTCTCTCTTTTTGTATTGGTCTGTCCAACCAAGCGAACTGAAAAAACAGAACTATGGGACCTTTTGTGACTCATGGTGATCTGCCCTAGGACAGATCAAGCAGGAGGGATCCTTGTCAGAAACTGGAAATTTTGAATCAAGACAGTATGGCCAAAAAAAAAGATTCCTATTTTTGAAGCTGGATTTCCCCCCACAAAAGTTGCTACTTCAGAAAATGAAGAAACTATGTGGTATAATGATTAGACTGTTGGACTAGGATCTGAGAGACCCAGATTCAAATGTGAGTCTATAAAGCTTTCTGAGTGACTGTGGCTCTCTCTCTTGCTCTCTCTCCCCCTACCCCCCCCCCCCCATCAAACTCCCAAGGTTGTTTTGGTTCTTGGTGTTTGCTACCCTGGGATCCTTAGAGGAATGGCATGATAATGTACTAAATAAAAAAAATTAAGTGTGAAAACATTCACAAACCTCTCCCAACCATCTTCTACTATATAGTGAATTTCCAGAACTGTCATGTTTTTAATTGAAATAAACCTGTGTGTATTGTTATAATGCTGGGCTTTATTTATTTACCAAACATTCTTTTTTGTGTGATAAATAATGATATCCAAGTGACGGATAAATAATTTGAAGTCATTTCTATTCAAGCAAAATGGAACATGTTCAATAAAGCAAACTAGAATATACTGGGACGTTCCCTTGAAAGACAATAAGATACAGGGAGGGGGGAGTACATCCCCCTAATACTGAGAATTCCTTTTAATTAATGTTTGTAAAGGAGTCTGTCAGCTAGCTTAAAAACAGGATAATAGTGGCAGCAGCAGTGGCATAATTTTCAAGGGTCCAACTTATAAAACAAAGTAATAGACTATATATTACACTGAATGGTTTTGTATGTGTCGATGCATGCCAGAGACCTAGAATCCATTACACCATACTCATTCAGTTTGGAAATGGATTGCACATTCTGATTTTAGAGGCTTTTCTTACTTGATATTGGCTGATCTTCAGTGATAATGAAAATGGTTGGTGACCTATTAATTTAAACCCCGGAGACACAGGTTAGCTTAGGATATGGTGAAGTCACTCCCAGTTGACCTTGTCTGTTTAAATCAGAAGAGCAAACCTAACCAATGGATCAGTCTAAATTCATAAAATGATATTATGGGGTTTTTTTAATTGCTTGATGATTTTACCATTTCCAAAAGTACCACAAATCAGGTTTCATTCTTGCCGTCACCTAGCTAGCTAGCTGAACAGTCTGTCATGATAAAAATAAATAATGATAAGGAAGAGCAGGAATTAAGGTTCCTGCCATGCATTTATCTTTGTCCATATGTATCAAAGCAGTAGAGGGGACATGACTGTTTTCAGTATCAGCAACAGCTCCTTGAAACTAGTGGAATTCTGCTCCGAGGGTCCCCTCATTTTCAGGGGCAATTTTCTGGGAGGCACCATAGTGAGGCAGTGAACCTTGTAAGGAACTGGGAGGCAGTGAGCCTTATAAGGAACCACCTGGATCTTCTAAGCCATCAAAACCAGAATCAAAACTTGTGCATTTCCAGTAAGTGTATTAACTTTATCTGCAGGTACAGCCTATCAAGTTCAGATACAGCATATGTGCTAAAGAGCAAACTGCACATTATTTCTTCTGTCATACAGGCGAGGATCCAATGTCTCACTCACTTTGGACATGAGCAGCTTGGGAAGTGTTGAACCTTTTGTGGCAGCCCCAACGCCAAGAGAAAAAGTTGCAATGGAATATCTCCAGTCAGCTAGCCGAATTCTGACAAAGCAGCAATTGCAAGACACAGTTGCAAGTTCGCATTTGCTTCAGACTGAGTTCATGGTAAACATGCTGATAAGTAATTCCAGAAGTCAAACAATCCAAACAAAACTACCCAACAAGTTAGAATGTATGTTTGACCTGATTGCCGCCACAGTACTCTTATCATCAAATGCAAAGTGAAGTACAGATTCCAAATATCACAGAAGTGTAACTGTTATCCCACACAAATGTTTATCCAGACCTGTGAAGACTTCCACGGCCTTGCCCCCCCCCCCATTCTCTCAGTTCTCATATTCTAATACATCCCTGTCTATTACATTTGCTTGTTTATCAGCTATATACTACCCTCAGTCATCTGCAGGTTTATTCACTCTTTTCCATTGCTGTCCACAATGCCTGTGTACCAGAATACCTGGTAGATAGCACCTTTCACATTTCCTTGAAAACATTTTCAGTTGCCATATTCCCATAAATTTGCCCTCTCCTACTGAAATTAAGCCTTGAAGTACATGTAACTGAAACAATCACATATTCTTCCCCTGTTTATCCCTGCATTCACTTCTCTTTGTCATTTCATTTATCTTAAACTTTAGGTTGTAATCTCTGTGGGCTGAGATCTGTTTTCTTCCATTCTGTTAAGTGACTTGTATACTGATTGTGCCATATAAGTGAACAAATATATGAAAATAATAATAGCTGTTGAGTGGCAGAGGTGACTCTAGAGAAGGCTTCTTGTGAAGTACTTGAAGGGGTAAATGACACCACATGCAATTGCATATGAAACAACCTTTAGTTGGTAACAGAAAGCAGTCTTCCAAGCCTCCCAGAGTTAGCAATAAAAGAGCTTACATACCCTCAGATGCATAATTATTTTTGTAAACATATGTTTGAAGGTCTGTAAGGACAAAAGCATCTTGAAGAGTTATTTCAAGCAGGGAAAGGCTTCAGTGCTCACTGTTACTTCTCAAAATTGCTGCTTTTCATTTTTTTAAAAATTTAGCACATCTCTCATTTTGTGCATTTGCAGGAAGGGGTAGTTTGACCTTCAGAAGTAATAGACTTACTTATTTTGCTTCCCCCCCCCCCCTTGTAGGAAATTCCAATGAATTTTGTGGATCCTAAAGAAATTGACATTCCCAGTCATGGAACTAAAAATCGTTATAAGACTATTCTGCCAAGTAAGTCCCTTGAAACTGATATTTTTGTTCGGGCAGTTTAATATTCAGTCCTGTAATGTAGCCTTTCCTTTTCCTATGATCAGTCCACTGCTTATGTCAGCTTTTCCATTCCCAGAGTCGGGTGTGCCTTTTGAACTGGGTCACCTGTAATGACTGACAAGTGAGGGCTGAAATGATAAACTTTCTTTTGGAAAAGGCTAGCCTGAAAACTCCACCCTGTATGTTGCTGAGGGCATTCGGTGACTTTTGTTAGATTAATTGCCAAGTTCCCAGTAACACTGAATTCGGATCTGTCTTTTGTGGACTTCTGCCTGAACAAAACATGACATCGCCTTTTGATGATTCCATGTCCTGTTACGTTGGAGATACATTTATTTTTTTGGGGAGATAATTTTATTTTGTGTGGGCATTGCTGTTTTTCAGCAGTTTAGAGAGTAAAACCACTTTGTTCCAATTGATGGTCATTTACTGCATCAACTAGTATTATGTCCCTTCATGTCCAATTGTGTTAATACTGAAGATGGTCAGTCCAATCTACAAAGCAGATGAATCAAGCCTGCTCTGAAGCCTTGGGCTGAGACTGTATGAGGGTTAACATTGTTTAGAATAAATGACTAGCTCCCCTCCCTCGGATGAAATTCAAAAGAAGAGGGGTGGAGGAACTGTAGACCTCTAAGAACGTTTTTCTTAGAATGCCATAACATCTGTGGCAGTACTTGTACCATCATATCTACTGCAGCTACGTAAAATCTAGATGCCCTGAGTAACTGGTGCTTGGCAGCATCTATATACTTTTCTTTGTATTTCTCAAAGGTAAATGCATTTTTCTTTTTCACTTCCCTCTTTCCAGATCCTACAAGCAGGGTGTGTTTAAAACCAAAGAACCCTGGCAATGCCTTGAGCACCTATATAAATGCTAACTACATTAGGGTAAGTAAGCTGTTTTCCTTATAAGAATTTTCCATCTTATACTTCATTTTCCTATCAGATCAACAGTTACAAATATTTTATCATCCTGCTGGGCTATGTCCTGTTTCCTTTTCTGCCCATAAATCCTTGCCCAATTCTTATTTCTCAGTATAAATAAAATTATAAACAATGAAAGAACCAATTGTTTGTTTGTTTGTTTGTTAGACTTTTACCCCGCCCTTCCAGCATAGCCGGCTCAGGGCAGTTTACAACAATATAAAAATACAAGAAGACAATACCATATACAATATAAAATCTAGTGATGCAAAAGTTTAAAACCATAAATAACACATATAAAGTGCTAGCATTTAATTCCTCAGGATACAGTCAGCTTCTTAAGCACAATTCCTGTCAGATGACCACAGTACTCGGGTCAGGCTATAATTGGAAAGGGGGGGCAGAGGGGTCAGCGCTCACTCGTCATAGCTGTCAGATGTCAATGGTGACAGTGGTGGTAACAGTGGTAGCAACTGTCTAAATTCTGTGGTAAATAATCAGTTGTTTCATACAACATTGTTCTATCATTCACAAGCACTTTCGTGCAGAGCTCAAGTGGAACCTTCCTGGTAGTTCTCTTTTTAATATAGTCTCCATTTCTTTTATATCCACCAAAAGCACAACTCCTTCTTGTGTCTGTTTCTAAATCAGGGTTACAGTGGCCAGGAAAAGGCCTTCATCGCAACCCAAGGGCCTATGATTAACACAGTGAATGACTTCTGGCTGATGGTATGGCAAGAGGACAGTCCTGTCATTGTTATGATCACAAAGCTGAAGGAGAAAAATGAGGTATGATTTCTTAGCTTGCAAAAAACCATTAAATTGTTCTCGTTGATGTGGAAACAAGCTGACTTGCTGCTATCAAATGATCTGGACTCAATTAACATGATGTATGCAATCAAAATGTAAGTCCCCCCAAACACACTTAGGAACAGTTGATGGCTTTTGTTGGGGAAAAATTATTTATTCTTCTTATGCCATCCATTATATTGATTTACAGGATGACATGAAAAGATGGTTCCCTCCTCTGAGAAGCTTGCAGTCTTAATATGACACAATGGAAGGGAAAAAGAAGGGAAGGGAGTAGGTTTGGAGACCTCCCGCCAGCAATTCCCAACACCCACTCCTTTTTGATAGGCTGGTGTGGAAATATAGACCCAAAAATAAAATCACCATCAGTGCAACAGCATGATATCATTTCCAGGCCAAATCTGGAAGTGACATCATACCACTCTAGGATTTAGCAGAATTCAGAATCTCCGGAATACTTGATCATGCGATATCATGTGATACCATTCCTGGGTTTGTCCCAGAAATGACATTATGGTGTCACGCCCATGCCCCACCCTCAAAAGCTCCCAGGATTGCCAGGCACTGGTCTGGGAACCCTAGAGGGCATGGGCAAGACAGAATGGTGTGTGAGCAAATCCCCTGTGGTGTTGTTTTATTTATTTAAAACATATCTTCCCTTCTGAAAAGGGTTAGGGTTACTAACAGCAATTTAGAATACAAAAGTTGTGAATGCTATGGATTATCTGGTGGGTAGAAAGAACAATTAAGTAAATGACAATCATGTCAATCTGGCAATGCCAGTGCTAGAAGTAATGCAGTTTAAACTACATGAAAAAATCTAGTTTCTAATGACTGTTGTAAGCTATCTAGCAACCTGAATGTAAACATTGTGATTTGCTGAAATAGCTTCCATGCCTCCAAAGTTTGCTGCCTTCATTTCAGTGGTGAAGTCACCCCATGACTTTGCATAAGAGGGCCTCCCCTTGAAAAATAGCTTTGGACAGCCTTTGCAAGTAAGAGTTCCATCTCGTGCACTGGAGCATCTGTGGAGCTCTGACTGAAGCAAGAAATCTGTCAACTGAAAAATAAGCTATTTACATAATTTTTATCATATCCAAAATATATTTAAAATTAAATCTAAATGCCTGCACACTAAAAGAAAATGAAATTATAAACATTTCCTTGTCTGACCAGCTCAAGGCACCTTTGAAAATGAGCCCCACTGTAATATAACCTGAACAGCAAATGTTTTCCCAAAGGAAATGCCAAATTTTTAAACACATACTTCTAACACTGCTTGAAAAGAAGGACTTGAAAGAAATACCCAGTGGACTCCAATATATCAGGAAGCACTGTGTTTAGTGGAATTGCCACAATAGTGTTTATCTGTATTGTCATGGACTGACAGTGGCAGTTTCCTTCTAATAAAGGAATCTTAAGAAGTTCCCAGGCTATATGGAGAAAGTCTATGTTTACATGACTTTCTGACTTCCCACTGGGAAACCCTGGGAAAAATATTAAGAACTATTGAAATAGTGGATGAATTATTCTGTCATCGTATTGGTTACTGGAGTTTGGTTGCTCTCTGTCTTAATTGGTATCAAAAAATTAATGCTTTCAAAGAAAGCAGAGGAATCACTTTTATTTAGAAGATAATGGCATTTGTGCAATGTGGCTTGTCCTGAATCCCACATGCACAAGGGACAGATTCTCATTCCATCTTCGTCCAGGACAGCTTGACTGCAGTCTCATTAGAGCAAATGATTTAAGAATGGCAACCATACTGAAAATAGAATCCAGCCTAAGTTTAATAACAAGTAGTATTTGCAAAGCACCTAAAAATTAGGCCCAAGGGGTTTAGATTATCATTAAGGAGGCTTTCAAATGAATATTTCTTCACTGCTTGGAGAGTGAGACACAAGAGAACCTTCCTGCCCCTCCCTGCAATAGCAGCAACCCCACTGATCAACAGGAGTGTGCTGAATGGCATGCCAATTGGAAAAACAAAGTTAAAGCCATAGGATGGAATAATTTATTTTGCTGTTAGTACTTAAATATGGAAGCTGAATAGCAGAGCTTCTTCCAGTCCCTGTGGTTTGCTTTTTGGGGAGCTGCATAGGTAACCAGCTCCCACTGCAATGTATAGAAGGGAAAGAACACAAGCTTTTCAGTAGCTGCTGTTGGGAAAGTCCCAGCCCTGCTTATTCATGTTTATTTTAGGAATGAAACCTAGATGAGTAACAGTGTAATCCTTAAGACAGTTATATCCTTCTAAGTCCTTTGAAGTCATTGGTTTCAGAATCTGTTTAGGATTACACTGTAATAATTCAAGAATGCAAAAAGACTTCTAAAAATTGAAACAATGCTGCATTAACTATTGTCCCTGTCTCGGCATCATAGACAAAATGCAAACATATTTTAAGTGCCATAGACAAAACATATTTTTTCCTCATTAAAATGTGTAGGCAACATTTCCTGAAACTTACTTACTTATGGAAGCATAAATCAAGCATACAATGCAATTTAAAGAGCCGTGTTTTGTATTGTGATGGATGATCTTGCTGCATGAATGTTGACTGATCTCACATCATTAACTTTTCCTATGTGAGGATCACATTGGGGTTCCAAATATAAACAGCATCTATACTTACAAGTGTGTGTGGCTTCCCCAGTATCATACCTGCCAGGAGACTCCTCCCCAGCGCAAAGATTACTGTATTATTCAGTTCTACTAAATGCTGCTTTTTCTTGCATATGACCTTGCGGTAGAGAATAATGGTTATAACCAGGGCTGAGGATTGGCCATATTAGGGGATGTGGCCTAATATGCAAAGGAGCTCCTGCTACGAAATGAGCCCTGGTTATAACGCCCCCCTTTCCTACCCACCTCTGTTACTTATAACTTCACAACTAGGTACAAAGTGCTTTGGAGATAGATCTCTGTGCTACTCTGCATCAGATTTGACACATGGCCTACAAATTCTACAGCAGACAGATCCTCTTTGTACCTCTGCACCAAGAAAAGAGGAACATTTAACTTTTCTCCATCTAAATAAAACTCAACTAAATCATCATCTTATAGTCTAGTATGAATGTCATCAAAAAGGCCCTTATTAGAATGCAGAAGTCCATAGACAGGATCATCCTAGTGACCCCAGGAAGAAGAGATTTGACCATAGAGGAGGTGGGCAGACAAAATATATAAAATCCCTTGGCATGGACCAAGAAGGGTCCATTTGGCTGATTCCAACTGGGGATAACTTGCAGGTGGAACTCTTATGATGAGCTCCATCTTGGTTGGTGGTCCAGGCAAAGTCTCCAAGGTAATGGAAAGCTTTTAGACTGCTGTAACTACAAAGCTTAAAGAGCATACCTTGAAATAAGACCAGCTAGGGTATGTATTGAATTGAGGGGGGGGGGAGGACTGTGTTTTTGCACCTTTTAAATTCCTTGCTCAATCCATTGCTGTGCATAGTATGTGTGGCAGTTTTTCTTTTAATAAATTCTTCACTGTTTTAAATGTTGATTGGTGTCCTCTGTACCACTTTGACCCCCACAATTCAAAGGGAGGCAGTTGTTTGCAAAATCACTAATTCCCTGAGAGTGCACAAGTGTGGTAAGCCACCCCCTTATTAGCCAGTCATTGGGTAGTGGGAGATGCAGGCACTAGGCAGAGCCTTTAATCAGCCATGCAGAAGGGAACTTGGGAGTGCTGGCCCTCTTGGTGGGTAATTCTGAAATCAACCAGTGGGTGGCAGTGTACTGAAGGAGAAGCACAAGAGAACTCCTGAAAGACAGGTGAGCTGGAAGAGTGGCGCTTTGGTGGGCAAAAACTCAGGATGACTACTGTTGCCTAGATGCCTCAGAGGGCCAAAACAGAGCGGTGGCCACAGGGCTGTTCTGTCACAAGGTGTAAAAACTTTCTTATAGTAATGCACCTTGCCTGGAAGGTCTCTGCTGTTGTGGCTGCTGGTTCCTTTAAAAAGGTTTAGGAATGCATTTTAGTTTTGTTTTGTTTGTTTTTTAAAGACACCTGATGAATGCTTTATGCATCCCTTCCCCAAAAACAACTGAGAACCCTAGGCATCACCTATGTGTGAGTATTCTCTGTTGGAATAAGATTCTGCAGTGTGGTATCATTTGGCTAGTTCTCCACAGCGGCACAGTAAGTGAATTCAGGAGGTTCCAAGACATTGACAACAGGCTTCTAGAATACTACAGATCACATTTTATTTTATTTTTAGAATATTTATACATAGTTCTCATTTGATAACCTGTGGCTTTCCATCCTCCAAATTACCTGGGTTCAAAATTCTGTGTTTAAAACAGCTCTTGGCAATCTGGAGAAATTTCCATTAACCCATGCCATATATGGAAAATCTCACTTTCAGGCAGCACCACTGAGGTTGTTCTACCATCATTTGTACTCGACGGTGTCTCCTTGTCATGAATCAATGTGTAATTTGGTACAAATTCCCCAGAACTAGTACTGAACTTAGGTAGGGTTGCCAGCCTCCAGGTGGGGCCTGGGGATCTCCTGCTTTTACAGCTGATCCCCAGCTGACAGAGATCAGCTCCCCTGGAGAAAATGGCTGCTCTGAAGGGTGGACTCTATGGCATTGTACCCTGCTGAGGCCCCTCCCCTCCCCAAACCCCGCCCTCTCCTGGCTCCACCCCCAAAGTCCCCAGGTATTTTCCAAGCAAGACCTGGCAACCCTAAACTTAGGCCTCACCACAAGGGATGGATTGACAGGTTCCATGGGCCTCACAGAAGTGTCCATGCTCGCACCAAGAGTCCAGAAGCATGTCTGCTAGAACAACATAGTTTCTTTCCTAAAACCTTTTATTCTCGATGAGTCTATGATCATTTCCTGTTGGTCAGGGATTACACACATGGAAATTTTCTGCTGGGTCCAGTAAAATGGCTGTGAAAAAATTACGTATCTTTGAGAACAGTATGCACACGTTTTGCCAAATGTACAGAGTGGCAAGGCAGCAGACAGTAGGCCTTCTTCTCTTCTCCCCCCTCCCCCCCACATACACATTACTCTCCTTGGTTGTAATTTGTATGCAGCCCAGTCAGCTTTTCCAGTGTCAGCCACTGAGACTACAATAGAAACAAGATTATAAATGTAGGGGGGAAAGTGAAATGTAGTAAATAGGTGACATTTTTAAAATATAAAAAAGAAATACCAAACAAACAAAACAACATTGTTTACAAGAAAGCTGCTTCAGCAGTTAGCATTACTTTTTAATATAACAGTACCTTGTGGGACTTGGGAGGGAGGATGGTGCTTTGAAAGAAAGAGAGGGCCCCCCTGGTTGTGTGTGCTGAGCTTGTGGAAGCTTCAGTAATATGTGGATCAGGTCTGAGGGGTGCTGTTGGAATCCTGGCAAGGAACATGATAAAGGCATTGTACCTTACTGGAAGTGACAGGCAATCATAATGGAGGGTGGTTTTAGTCAACAGTCTCACTGTGCTGTCAACCCCAGTGCAAGCTGCCAATGAAAAGGCTGAGAACAAGACAAAAATAACATTCCTAAGGGAGCAGCAAAAGCCTGGAGAGAGCTGCCAACAGTACACCCATTTATCAAGAAATCTCAGAGGCGGACACCGGGATTATTAATGGGCAAGGAGCAGCTGAAATATTCAGTATTTCTTTTCCTACATCTTCCTATGGAACTGCATATTTATAATTGTTAGTATTATTAGCTCACTAATATTCCAGGGTGATGTCAGATAGCTGCTAAAACTTTTTTAATTCAACAGTCAAAAACGGGTTGGTTGGTTTTTTTACATTGCTGGTATTTGAGTGGACTGGAGACCAGACTTAAGATACATGTGTGTTCTTTGATCCCTAAAGCACAAGTGACGGGTCTCGTGTCTCTTTGAATGAGACCTCTTAAATAGGGCAGTGGAACAGGGCAGAGTTTTATTCCTCTGGGCAGTGGAATTTAACAAAATAGGTGGTCATCAGATGGGCCTGAAATATTAAAGGTAAAGAATATTTAATTTTTTTATTGGGGGGTAGTAAAAAGCTAATCAGCTATAGAACTGCAAAATAAGCTTAATTTTTGTCTGTTCATTTTACTGGTAGGATGGTTTGCATTTTATTGTGGACTTTATATGGATCTGCAGTAGGAAGGGCTACATATATTAGTACTATCACATGGAAGTGTATCTATTTTTAATGCTCAGTATGAAGATTTAAGGCTCTGTATGCTCAGATTTGGTTACCAGTCATGGTACTTGGAGCCCTTTTATCAGTACCATTCAAATATGCTATGGACTGACTTCTTTGAGGGGCTTCAGGTTGCTCTTGACATAGCTTAGAATAAAAGACATGCCCTGCACTCAGAAGTCTGTTTTTTCCATCCTGTTTGTTTGTGGGGGGTTTTAACATTGTATTTTTGTATCGTAAGCTGCTTTAGGTCCTCACTGGAGATTAAAGTGACATCTACATCCTTAAATAAATATATAAATAAATTGACCATCCAGACCAGGGATTTATTCTCATGAATGTATTTTAATTAATGTCAAGCACCAATTTAAAAAAAATAAATCTAGAACAGACTGTTTTTAACTGATGTTACTTCAATATTCTTTTTTTCAGAAATGTGTGCTGTACTGGCCAGAGAAGAGAGGGATATATGGAAAAGTGGAAGTACTTGTTAACAGTGTGCAAGAATATGAGAATTATACTGTCCGCAACCTTACATTAAAGGTAACAATATAACTGATCTGAAACTGAGCAATGTGATCTGAAAACAGAAGACAATTGAAAAAAAATCTGCACATAGTAGTTAGCTTGTGGAACTCATTGATACTAGAGGATAAAGACTGTTTCACAGAAATTTTCCTGAAATCTGTTATATGGTCTTTGTGAAGAAATGCTTTTTTTCCTGGGAGGTTTGAAATGAGCAAAGCCTCCCCTGTGCATTTTAACAGGTTTTTTTCCCCTCTGGGCAGAGAACAGGCAGGAGGGGAGGAAGTCAGTTCAGTTGCTTCCCAGAAGTACCTCAGTTCACCTTCATACAAATGCTAAATAGATCTAGCAGGAGAGATAACGGGTGGTCCAGGCTCTCCCCCTTCAAGCAGGAAACAGAGATTTGGAGATGTTAAGTGCTAGAGAGATTTCAGGAAGGAGATTCCTAGAGATCCTCAGGAAATGCCTCTTTGACCTGGCCTGACCTGGTCAGGGGGTGAAGAAAAGAGAGGTGATTAAAAACTCCTTGCAGGAGGAAGGAAGTCTCTTTTTCCTAGGGTACTGAGACCATGAGCAGACACAGGCTCTCCATGTGCTGCTCCAGAGAGCCACAGAAAGCTTCACGGTAATAGAGGCTCTATAGAGATTTGTAACTTCCTAATCTTTAGGAGCCTGTCCTATTTTAACATCTGATAGGGCATTTATAGAGAGAGGGACAGAGGATCTCTTGCTCAGTCTGGTGCTCTGCTAAAAGTATGCTTGTAAAAATATGCTTGTAAAAGTATGTTTTTAAATAAATACTTTATAACTTTTGATGCTGGCAGTGGTTCTCTGTACCACATAGACCTCCACTGTCTTGGACATGCTATTTTAAAAGGAGCACCAGAGGAAGGAAGGCCGTTGCCATCCCCGTGGTGACCAGGCACTGGGCAGTGGGAGACACACAGGCAAGGCTTCAGAACTTGGAAGGGAAGGTGGGAGTCCTGACCCTCCCCGTGGGCAATTTTGTATAAAGGTCAGGTGCTGGTGGCTTGTTACCAAAGGGAGAGAAACACCTCTCCAGGTGTTGGGAGAAACCTTGGAAGGCAGGGTGAAACAGGGCCTGCAGGCTCAAACTCTTGTGTTATTCACCGAATAGTTCTGGAGACTCCCAAAGGGTTGTGGATGGCATGAGTGCCATCACGTCTGGGTCTTCACTCAGAAGTGATGCCAAAGCATCAGCAACAGTTTCATTTCCCAGGCCTCACTCCTAAACAGCTTCTAGGGAGCACAGGCCCGGAATAAGACCACCAGATAGTTCCTTTCAACTTGAGGTGGACACCATCTGTACTGGGGCCATTTCAGCCCAAAGGCAGCCCTGTGTGATGTGTGCAGAAGCTACCACCACCGCAAGCTGGCAGCCCCTACAAAGGAATGGGAGGTGCTGCTGCTCACAAGGCAGATAGGTGCTAAGTGGGTGGGAGCTACAAGCCAGCAGTCCCCATCCTTCACAATGCAGATGAGTACAAGTCAGGCAGAAGTCATGGCAAGCCTGCTCCTTCACCCCTCTCTGCTGGGGGGGATCTTGGAAGTAAGTCTTCTGTATGTCTGTATTGTTAAGTTTAGCTTAGTGTTACGTTTTCCTGTTCTTTTCATTAGATCTGTAACACAGTAGGCACAATAGTATTTTCCCAGTCTTCTGTTTTAGCTTAATCTGTAGCAATAAAGTCTTTTCCCATCAAAAAGAGCAGACTGTGATTAAAAGTCCTCCTTGCATGCCTTAGATCACTCACTCACACTCAAATACACATGCACAGGAGTTTTCCCCAAGTAATTGGGAAACTCTGCTTTTTGTACTTGCTCAGAAGCAGACTTTACTAATGTCCCCCAGGTCCCTGGTAACATGGAGTGGTGGCACAAAGAAGAGGAACATCCTTTACATACACACAAACATGCTACATGGATAGAAGCACTCATAGACCCAGGGTAGGTTTATGACAGTGTCTACCAAATCTCTCTTATCCACATGATTGTTATCCTGTTCAAAGAATTCCAAGAGGTTGGTAAGGCAGGACTTCCCTTTGTAGAAGCAGGCTTATTTTCCCTTAGCAGACGTTGTTCCTCAATCATTCTCTCTTTAATAATAGTTTCTACCAATTTGCCTGGAACAGATGTTATAACTGACATATAATTTCCTGGATCCCCTCCAGAGCCCTTTTTAAAAATGGGCCAGATTTGCTATTTGCCAGCATGGAGTCTGATTTTAGGGGTGAGTTTTATATATTTGTTAGTAGATGAACAATATCACATTTGAATTCTTTGAGAATCTTCAGGGGTGTGCCACCAGGACCTTCAGACGTATCAGTTTTCAGTTTACCTTGTAGTTCTAGAATGTTATCTCTTATCACCTCAGTTTGACTCAGTTCTTCAGGCACTGTGTCTAGTAGCACTGAAGCTGGCAAGGGTATGCACTTCACATTTCCCACATGAAAAGAGAGGCAAGGTATCATTTCAATTTCTCTGCCATCTCCCCCATCTTCCTTCTATTTCTTTGTCATCCAAAGGCCCAGCCGCCTCTATGGTGGTTTCTGCTCCTGATATATTTGAAGAAAGGCTTATTTTTTGTCATCATGTGGCCCTGGTCACATGTGCCAGATAACACAGGGGAGAGGCAAGGCTATTTGCACCGTTGCAATTTGACTCACAACTACAGGATCAGACACAACAGCGGAGAACCGGTGTTTTTTTCGTTGGTGCGAGTATCCGGTGCACTTCAACAAGGGAGCAGGCACGTGCTGAAGCGATTACATGGGAACCTTCATCTGCAGGCCATCACAAACCTCTTTGATAGTGGACTTTCACTAGTAGTTTTTAACTGCGCTTCTTCGGCAGGAAGAAACAGGTTGGCGACGGGTGCAGGGTGCCAGATGTTCCCTATGATCGCACCAGTAAAATCCGCTCAACATTCGTGCCTATTGCACAGCTACTTCTCCATGTGATCAGGACCATGTTTTTATCCAACCACTCCTCAAATTCTTTTTGCTTGCCTTATTGCTAATTTCATTTGTTTTGCCAGGAGCATTTGTTGTGCTCCTTTCTGTTCATCTCAGTTGAGGAAATCTTCCATTTTTTAAAAGATGCCTTTTTGCATTTTATAACTTCTTTGAGTCATTAAACAAATAGGTATCTCTTTAGACTTGGTGGTACCTTTCCTGATTTGAGGTATGCATTCTATCTGAGCCTCAATTGGTGTACTTTTTCATTGTTTGTAGGCATTCTGGAAGGATTTGATTCTTTTAATTCCTCCTTCTAACTTCTGTTGACGTGAATGCTGAATTTAATAGCATTGTGGTCACTGTTCCCAGCTGGTGCAACAACATTTACATCTCACACCAGAACCAAGTCCAGAGTTTTTACATCTCTAGCTGGCTCGGTGACCATCTGTTCCAATGCACAGTCATTTATGATATCTAGAAGGCTTGTTTCTATGGCATGACTCAAGAACATATTTGCCCAGTCAATGTGAGGGTAGTTGAAATCACCCAGTATAGCAGCCTTATACTTTGGTCACCTTCCTTATTTCCCTCTCCATCTTGAGATCTACCTCCTGGTTTTGATCAGAGGGACAATACCTTTACTTTCAAGTAACCCTGAGGGCCCAGTATCTCCTCCAGTAGCGATTCCATGGAATGGCATTCATGGCCAAATGGAGATTTGAACCTAAGTCTCCTAGATCCTAGTCTGTCTCTCTGACCACTATACCATATTGGCACCTCTCAATGTATATGGCCAAATCAAATAGTGATGCTCTGGCAAGGCAATTCTACACACATGAGCAGAACTTTCTATTGCTAGCTAAGGAAAGAGAGACTGTCCTTTGGCACTCAAGAATGTCCAACTACCAGAGGTCATGATGACAAACACTGTATATACACAGGGCTCTAAAAACACCCAGTCATTCCATATGAATGTTGCATGTTAAATAGCAAAAGTGCAAGCTGTACCTAGAGTCGTTGTTCTGGAGAAAATTTGTGGTATCTTATACACTTGTGCCTCCCTTTTAGTGAGTAATAAAACTGCACCATTATTTTCAGCAAGGAAGTCAGGCAAAATGTGTGAAACATTATTGGTACACATCCTGGCCAGACCACAAAACTCCAGATAGTGCTCAACCTCTTCTACAGCTCATGCTGGATGTAGAAAAAGACAGGATGGCATCAGCTGGGAGAGGGCCTGTAATTGTGCATTGCAGGTAAGTTACCCCCCACCCTCCCAATGCTGTTTCTTCTGATTTACCAATTTTGTAGAATGTGCTAGAGATGAGTCAGAAGGACTTTCTACATTAACGTGCTTTTTGTTGGACATTTTACTTATGCCTGATACCATGTAGTGATAAAGCTGGAATATTTCATAGGCTTTCCAACTCCAGGTTGGGAAATTCGTGGAGATTTGGGGGAGGAGCATGGGGAGGCCCAAGTCAGAGGAGGGAAAGGAGTTCAGCAGAGATGGGATGCCATAGAGTCTGCCTTCAAAAGTTGCCATTGCCTCCAGTGAAAATCCTCTGTAATCTTGGGATCAGTTGCAATTACAAGAGAATTCCAGGCTTCACCAGGAGGTTGGTAATCCTTAGGTTAGAGTGGAAAGAAGCAAAGTGCTTGAAATGCAGGTGTGAAGCCTCATAAGACTCTCTTCTGTAATCTTCCAAAATATCAAGGGCAGGCCCCTCCATCCATTATGTCACTTCTTGAGTATGACACAGCCCCCATTCTGCTATATAAAACAGAAGTTCAGCAGCCAATTAGCAATCCTCTAGTAGAATCCCAAATTCCTTGGTATGTCTCATTTTATTTAACAAGGATGATGCAGATTTATCCGCAACTCCATTGCTATGGCAAATTCTCATTCACATTCCAGTGTGGCTAATGTAATTTGTAACGCACTAGAAGGGCTACAAAATTCAGTTCTGGCTTCTTTCAATCTACAATAGTTATTTTTGGTCACCTATACATCTCTCACTCTCTCCTGAATTGGTGGCACATTCCCCCCCCCCCCCCCCCAAATAAGATCTTCCTAGGGGTGTGAACTAAGAAAAAAATCATTATAACTTCAAATCCAGCGGAGTTATTGTTTTTTGGGGGGTAGGACATGACTAGTTTGGGATTCAAATCTCTGTGTTTTTGGAGTTTGGGACCATTATTTTCAATGGAGAATGTGTATGAGGGTCTGGGCCACCTGTTCATAAAAACAATGGCACCAAATTTGCACAGAGCATACACCTCCCTCTAATCTAAGGATTCCCCAAGTTTTAAGTGAATTGAACCAAGGGGCTCAGTTTTACAGATCCCAAAGTAGATGCCTCAGTGCATTTTTCTGCATTCAGAAAAATGTGCAATTGCCTGTTCTCACCACACTGTGGAGGAAAACAATTCCAAATTTCTGATAAAGAACTGCTAAATTATGCAACAAGTCGGATAAACACAGAAACAAAAAAACAGGATGGAAACAAGCTTGCTTAGGCTCCTACAGTACTTTTCATTCTGTGAGGAAAAGTGGCAAGGAAGACATTAGTTATTGTTAACTCTTTGGAAATCATATTACCTCAGTGTTATGTGATTCTATGCATTTTGGAAAAGCTGGTATAATCATCCTTCATGTCATTCTGAAATATGGATGTGAACTGAATTTTTGAGGGAAAGAATTAAATCCAGTACATTGGCTATTTATGCTAGATCTATTTTAACTTTTTCCCCAAATGTGCTCCGATATAATAAGGATATGCATATTTGTACAGAATGGAAACAGAAAGACACACAGCATTGATTGTTCGGTTAATTCATAATAGTTGCTCTGCTTAAGAACTGTGACTTTGATTTCTGGTGGGGGAAAACTAATGCGATGATTCCCTTGACTAAAGCAATTAGATCATTATGAGTGCGGGACCTGCAAAGACATTCAGGGACATCTCGTGTTACCCTCCCTCACCTCCCCCTTTTTCTGCTTTCTTCTGTCCTTCACCCCAACAGCTAATCTACCTTTATCTGCCTTCCCCAACTTCAGCTTTCCCTCCTTCCCTACCCCTGGCACCTCCTCCCTGAGAAAACTCTGGCTGAGTTGCATGGTACCTGCCAGGCCAGGCCCAGTTGTATGGTGTGGAACCTGTATCCCCCAACTCGTTTTCCCCAACCCAGTTCACGTTAATGTATTGCCTAATCAGACCCTTAGATATATTGATGGATAATATTTCAGAGCACTTAGTCTAGCTGGTGGAAGCTGATGACAGTCATTTAAACAGTTTGGGTTTAATTTTTACTTTCAGTGCTGGAATAGGAAGAACTGGATGTTTTATTGCTACTGCCATTGGTTGTCGTCAGCTGAAGGAAGAGGGAGTTGTTGATGCTTTAAGCATTGTCTGTCAACTGCGTTTGGACAGGTAAGATAATGTAGAATGTGACAATCTATATATTAATTTCCAAAGTCTGTTTTCCATGCAGATAATTATTTCTACCATAAGAGGGCTCACTCCCCCCCCCCCCAATAGCTCATTCTACAGACTCAGAGGACTCTGTGGGTCTGCAGAAAAATCCAAAAAGTTTAAAAACCTTTGGGGATGGTTGAATTTTCCCCAATTTCTTTCGAAATGGCCTCCACAGGGATCTACTTCAGGCATCAATGGTGCGAGATTAGAACAGTCAAGGGGGAGGGCTTCTAACTGGCTCTGTCAGTCAAAAAACAGGGGGAGGGTGAAGGGCCCTTTCCAGGCCTGTTTTGGCCTTTGAGGGAGGAAACTTTGGGCTAGGCCTGACAAGGTTTGCCAGTGCTAGGGTGGGGAATTCCTAGAGGTTTTGTGGTGGATTCTAAGGACTCTAAGAAGGGCTGGGTTTGGGAAAGGGAGAGGCCTCAGCTGGTATAATGCCACAGAGTCCATCCTCCAAAGCAACCATTTTCTCCAGGGAGACAGATCTCTGCTGTCTACAGATCAGTTGTAATTCTGGGGGGCCTCCAGGTCCCACTTGGAGGTTGGCAACTTTAGGCCTGGCAGCAGTCTAGGGTTGCCAGGTCCCCCCAGGGGATGGGGGGTAAGGTTGTCAAATCCAGTCTGGGAAACTTCTGAAGATTTGGCGGTGGACTCTAGGGAGGTCAGGGACCTCAGTGAGGTATAATGCCATAGAGTCCACCCTCCAATGCATCCATTTTTTCCATAGGAAGTTCTTCTCTGTAGTTTGGAGATGAGCAGTAATTCCAGGGGATCCCCAGATCCCACCTGGAGGCTGGCATCCCTAGGCATCACCCTCTGGGTGACTTGATACCACCTGCTTTGCATGACTCAACTAGGCCTGGCTGCTTGCTACTCTTCAACAGCAGCCACCCTATGAAAGCCGGTGTGGTGCAGCAGTTAGAGCGTCAAAGTAGGTTCTGCGAGACCCAGGTTCAGATCTCCATCTTGTGGTGGAAGCTGACTGGGTGGTTTTGGACCAGTCACACACTTTCAGCCTAACTAACCTCACAGGGTTGTTATGCAGATAAAAAAAAGAGGAGAGAATAATGTAAGCTGCTTTGGTCCCCACTGTGGAGAAAGACTGTAATTTTCCTAGGTAGAGGCTGTGGGGAAGTGGGGTGGAGATGGAAAGCTGAAGACAGAGAAGCAGATAAAGGTAGGTTGGGTGGGAGGAAATAGGATCACCAACTCCAGGTTGGGAAATTCCTGGACTTTTGAGAGGTGGAACCTGGGGAGGGTGGGGTTTGAGGAGGGGAAGAACTTCAGACTGGTATAATGCCATGGACTCCACCATCCAAACCAGCCATTTCTTCCACAAGAACTACTATTGCCAGCCTCCAGGTGAGGGCTGGAGATCACCCAGAATTACAACTGTTGTCCAAGTGACAGAGATCAGTTACCCTGGATAAAATGGCTGTTTTGGAGGATTGAGTCTATGGCATTATACCCTGCTGAGGCTGCTTGCCTCCCCAAGCCTCACTATCCCACTGCTGCTGCTGCTGTTGTGCGGGGTGGAGGAGGAGGCAGGCAGGAGGTTTGGAGAATGATGGGGGCAGAAAGAGAGAGTGATGAGGTGGGGGACAGAAAGAGAGAAAGAGCGATGAGGTGGGGAGGCAGAAAAATAAAGAATGATGAGGGGGCAGAAAGAAAGAGGAAGTAACTTGCATGAAGGAGAGATAGAGAGTAAGAAAAGTAGGGGCAGAAGGGACAAAGAGTGTGAGAGAGGTAGGGGGAGAGGGGAGGAAGTATTGGTGTAAGGAATGTGATCACCAACCCACAAGTTTCTTGTGGGTCTCTGCTTGTCATTTATATTTGTCTGTTAGATCTCAGGTATTCCACTTGATTGTAATCTCACTGATTAAAGGTATTCTGATCATGCAAGACACAGAAAGTGGTATGAGCAAACTGAAGGAATATTGGGGGCTATTTGTACATAGCAATACCCTAACAGGATTTTAAGGAAAAACCAGGCCCAGGAGACTCCTGTTCTGGGGGGAAAGGGAATGGCTTAGTTTTTTTAAATCTCAAAATACCAACCTTCCAACTACCTTTCTCTGCAGGGCCTCTAGGCATGCATTTAAAGAGAAGAAAACAATGGGGAGGGAGCAGGATCTGGAGTGAAGGTATAGCCAGCAGGGAAAGGTCTACACTCCCACCACATCTCTGCTCAAAATTACAGCTTCCCAAGGCTCCTTTTCATTTAGGGAAAAAAAACCCTTTGGAGTATTGTTACATGTACTTGAATGCAATATCTAGCTTGCCTTTGAATTCAAGAAACTTATTTGCAATTCTTTCTTTTTTTACATTGTGCTGCATTTTTGGTTTGAGATAAAAGGCCAAATAAAGCAAAAATGAAAATTGAATATGTAGGAGCTTAACCAATGCAATTGCAGACTTACCCTGAAAATGGTTATTGCTGTCTGCTATTTCCTGTGATGAACAATGGTCTTGATCAGAAGACTTTGAGCACATCAGATTCAGAAGGCCAGTTATCGACATGAATATAGCAAGAAACAGTGTTTCCAGTCACCTCTTATATCAGAGAATATATTCTTGTCAGCTAGGGGTTTTTTTAATTTTCAGCTTCCTTTTCCTTTATTGGTTAAACAGAAATTGTGATGAACTGATAAGGTAGTATGGTAAAGAGACATCTGACAGACCTGGGATATAAATGATGGTGCGTCCATGTCTATTTCACATGTAAAATGAGAGATGGAAACTTCTTTTTCACAAAATGGACCTCGCCAGGGAAAGGAACTAAAACCTGTCCCCTTTCTCACCTCAACTGATTGCTCTATTGCTTAAATAATTTTTGTCTTCAGCATGCTCATTTCTGGCAGCAGAGCTGGGTTGGGAGAAAACCACTTCAAATGATGGAACTCAGTGAGTCAAAGTGGGGGAGGGCCAGGATGTAGCTTCCCTCATAGATGTGCTTCATTTTGCATAAAAAAGACTTCTCCACCCCATGTGATCGGGGCAGATATGTGAATAAATGCATGCAGATGTCCATGTAGTCTGGCACTCCTTAAACTCCTGAAGGAGTGAAGTTCCAAGGATTATAAAGATTAATAAAACAATGGGTAATATTTTACTATATAGTTAACAAAAATTATATAATGATTTTAGATTCCAGTCCTACCACTAAGTTTTTTAAAAGTTCCATTGATTTTAGTGTCTAATTTCCATCTGCAGAGGTCAGCAAAACTCAAAAAAGGCTTAATTCAAAATACAAGAAAAATTCTGCAGCTTAAACCTCATTAAATGCCCTCACAAATAAAATGGTCCTAGAGCACCTCCTAAAAACATCTAAAGAAAGCACAACTTCTCACCTCCACAAGGAACCCTTCTACAAGATAGGAGCCACTGTAGAGGAAGAATGGGCCCTAGTAGGTGCCAAGTGGGCTGGCCCTCCACCAGAGAAACACCGGAAGGTGGCAACCAGAAGACCACAGTTGTTGCACTGGAACATATGGGGCAGAGAGATGGTTCTTCAGATATGTGGGTCCTAAGCTGTGAAGTGCATAACTAGGACCTTGAATTTAACTCAGAAACAAACTAGCAGCCGGACTTCCAGTTTCAGCAGGCTCTATGCTGGGTGCAATCTCCCGATGCTCCAGGAGACATGACCCGGACTCGGCAGTTTGAAGGGGTCCCAAACTGGCTTCAGACCCCCAGGGACCCTTGTAGGGGGGCCCTGCCTGAGGCGCGAGGGACAGCCTCTCCCGGGATGGCGATTCTGGGATCGAGGCTTCCCTTTGCCTCTGTAGGTTCAGCTGCCGCAGTGCCTCTGGGCACAACAGAGCGCACACCGGATGGCTGCAGAGGTCGAGCGAGCTGCAAGAAAGAAAATCTCTACTTGTAATGCATGGCGAATCTGTAAGTGTTGATATAACAAGGCGATTCTCTGATCTGAATTGAGTGGAAGAGAGAAGGATTTAAACTTTAAATCCCCCCCCTTTTAAAGAGCCGGAGCTGCATGAAGAACAGAGAATCTTGTGTGCTGGATGAATGGCTGTGGCTCGGGGGAGAGCAAGCTTATCTAACAGAGACTAAAAGAACAAACTTTTAACTACTTTATGACTCTTCTTTGTTAATATAAACAAAAAGCGATGACTTGATGGGGAGATAAAATGGTGGAGAAACCCAGACCTTCTCCAAAGGCTCCTACTTCTCTTCCGGTATCTAAAACCGAGTCCAGTACAGACCTAACATCTGCATTAGCAGCTGCATTGTGCCCTCTAATGGATCAGCTGACTGCTGTTAATGTGAAGCTGGATAACTTGCAGAAAAATGTAACAGAAACAAATATGAGGTCTGAAAAAGTTGAAAAAGAATTGTTGGAAGTTAAATCCAAAACTGAGAAAACTGATTTGAGGATGTGCAAGCTGGAAAAGGAAAGAGCCTCAGATAAAGATAACTTGCTAAAATTACAGATGGAACATTCCAATTTTTTTTTAAGGTTCCAGGGTGTTCCTGAACAAGAACGTGATAATCTCAAGCAGGCATTGAGTGAGGCTTTAGCTCCAATGACAGGCATCAAAGCGGATATACTTTTAAGCGATATGGATATGGTTTACAGAACCTATCCAGATTTTGTTAAGAAAAAGAACCTGCCAGGAGAAGTCATGGTGAGATTCTCTAAGAAATCAACCAGAGACGTGGTGCTCAAGGAAATTTTTGGATTTCTGCAAGAATAAGCAAGGTGCTACACCTTCAGAGGATTCATTGGAATTGCAAGAAATCATTTATGGACTGGAAAGTTCTGGACACGAAAGTGATGGACCTGAGGAGGAAGAGTCTGAGTCAGAATTGCGAGCAGCAGCCCCTAAACCACCGGGAGAAGAAAAGAAGAAGAGAAGGCAGAAGAATAAATAACTTGTGAAGTGTTAAAAGTTTTAAATATTTTTATAGTACCCTACTTCAAGCTACAGTGATTTAACCATATTGTTAAACAGTGTGTTATTAGATTAAGCAATTTTTAAGCCTGGATTTTATACAGTTTTTCTTGAATTATTTGCATCTAGGATTTAACCTATATTTTCTTTGACTTCTGTATACCTTAGGGTAGTGTAGGTTTTTAGTTATTGAAGTGGGTTTGTTAGTAGTTTTGTAGTGGATAAAAATAATTTTTAAAATGTTTAAAAAGAAAGAAACAAACTAGCAGCCAATGTAGCTGTTTTAAAAGAGGGAAGATGCATTCCTGTCAGCTAACCCCTAATAATTGGGCCGCCATGTTCCAAACCAGTTATAGTTTCTGGGTTGTATCCAAGGGCAACCCAGCATAGACCCTGTTACAGTAATCCAGCATAGAGCTCTGTAGTAGTCTGTTACTCTCCTTGATAGCGCAGAATTATTTCACTGCTAGTTCAGCTTTTGCCCTTCTAATATGGGTTTCCATTCCATAGCTCTGCTGAAACTCAGTGTGCTTTCACTGGACCTTTTAATACATTAGAATCAGTATTTGACCTAGCCACCCTAGACTTTTATGGTCAAATTAAACAGAGCTGTTCTGCCAGTGCTGGAATGACTCACGTCTGCAGAAATTTCTTCTATGTCAGCTGGTGAGACAGGAAACCTGGCAGGCATTAGAAAAAGGACAGGAAAACCTGCACTCTGTACATGTGCTCTGAGGGTCACAATAGGTCACATATTTTGTATAAGAATGAAAATGCATTGGCTGCAGGAGCGAGATTCTTACTTGCTTATATACCTTAAGAAGCACGTTGCTCAGTCTAAATTAAACCAAGGGCTAAGGTTGTATGTGCTGTGAATCATAGCTAACAAAATATGATTTCAAATGTTCATTACAAAATTTGTAGTTGTGCCTCAAATGCAACAGCCTCCTTGAAAACACAGTGGGTTTTAAAAAGCTGAGTTCCTCTTCTGTACATCTGTGAGCAAGCTAGATGAACTGTTATTCAACAAATAAATGAATTATTATGATCAGTACTGTCTTAATCTTGATCATAAAAAACTAGTTAAATGTGGAATAGCTGAAACACTACAAAAATGTTAGCTTTGGCAAATAGAAAAGAAAGAAAGTTCTGAAGTTGTAGAACATGGAGAATGTCTACCTATGTGCCAATGCAGGATAAACCCAGAGTATAAATGGCATATTCCAAAATGTAATCTTTGTTTATTTCATTTGAAATAAATGAAAGAACATAGAATACTCTGGGCTTTAAGAACCTGCAGAACCTTGTATTCTCCCGAGATCTGCTACTGGTCCTGAAGATTGGACCTGCCCTGCAAGTTGTGTGCTTAGAACTCTATTCCCACTGGTAAACATATAGTGCATCAGTATACAGTGGAGCAAATATTGGCTCCCCAGGGCCATTTCAGGTCAGGAAAATAGCTCAGGGGAGTGGCATAAGTACCCTGTCCCTACATGTCATGGTTGCAAGCCCAAACTGGGCTCCTGTGCACCGTAGAATAGAGCTCCAAGCACAGAACTTGCAGTATACATCTGAGTGACCATATCTGGGATGGACCTGGGCAGGAGGAGAGCAAAATGGAAGTGCAGAGAAGTCCTTACTGTAGTCTAGACTTAAGGTTATAAAGTCAGCAATAACTGACACCATTCACAACCTGGCCACTGCCAAAACCATGACTCACCAGCACCAGACAGCAAATGAAGGTGCCCCTGAGCACAGTGTGGGTGAACTATGCTGGTCCAAATCAATGGCATGATCAGTTGGCACTGGCATCAGGTTTTATCTGCTCAGGCTGCCGTGCCTGTATCGTGCAGACTAGACCCACTATGTAGTGTGGAAAGGTGAGTGTACAGGCCCTTCCTGTTCTTTGCTGTTCTGTGGTGATGGAATAATAACCATAAAAAACCGTGTTGCTGGAGCTGAAAATGATTTTAGGTATATATACACTGTCATCCCTGGTCAAAAGGGTTTTGCAGTTTTCAAAATAATACAAACCTTGTTTGACCAGAGGTGAAAACTGGGATGATGGGAGCCAAGGCAAGGACCTGTCCCTCTGTCAAATTGCCTTCAGTTCTCTGAAAAATCTGTTGTCTAGCATCAGCCAGAAAATATCACAAATGGTCACCCTCTCCTTTTTTTTCCAGAGGTGGAATGGTCCAAACAAGTGAACAATATGAATTTGTGCATCATGCGCTGAGCCTGTACGAGAGCAGGCTGTCTGCAGAAGCTGTCCAGTGAAACCAAGAAGAAAGAACCAAATGTGTAATTTTCTTGAGGTAATTTGTTTCATTACCTACCAGAGGCTTCTTCAAGGAGTCTACAGCAAAGGAGAGGCAGCTGATTTGTAAAAGGAATGTGGCTGGTTTTTAAAAGAGCATAAAAGATGGATGGACCCTTGTCTTGAATGTATTGTGAGTTCCCTGAAACAGTTTTAATGAAGGTTAATGTACTGATGTTACATTTGGATTTCACATATAGACATTATGAAGGATTTATTACTGTATTAATGGAATATGCCACACTGAATGTACGTAACATTATGTATGTGTGTTCTACAACAGTTTGACTTGGGAAATGAAACTGAGAAGATGTGTACAAATGCTTTACATGTTTGCAAAGTCTGTCTTGTGAATAGGCTGTCAGATGTTCAGCTGTACCTGTTAAGTGCTATTACCTATTGCGTGGTAAACTTAATTCAGAGCCCCTTACAATCCTCATGACTAAATGCCTCAAGGGATCAGTGATTGGTTCAAAAGAAAAAAGGCATTTAAAAAACATATGAGGAAATAATCCATTTTTTAACTAGTCAGAAATCAATTTGTATTTTATACGACATCCAACTTCTGTAACACTACGATATATTTCACATGTATAGAAAATTCTGTAAAACATTGTTGAGCACAATGGCTGTGATAAAAGGGAACTTGTCCAGCACAAAGCACCACTGACACAAATGAGAGTTATGAAAGAAGTCTGCATTTCAGTAGGGCATGCTGTACCCTAATTAACTCTTCATTTATTTCAGTGGGGCTTGTGCAAGAGAATTTCCCAATGGATCCAGCCCAGTGTCTGTTATTCAATGTTTATACATTTATTCAGTGCTGTTAATTGTCTTAGAAGCGGCTTTTTTGCTCCAGGACAGAACCCAATGTATTTGTAAACTCATGTGAGTAATTTTACTTTTAAAAAGAAACTTTGTAATGGTAAACATTTTAAGTATTTGCCAGTCTTTCCCTAAAGAGTTCTTTTTACATACAAAGACAGAGAGAGAAGCTATCAAAATTTCAATTTCTGGCCAAGAGAGGATGGATGTTTTGGAGAACACAGAGCCAAAGGCCAGATGAAAAGTGAAGATCCCCCCCCCCCCCCCCTTATGGCAGTGATCTGTTTGCAAAGAAAGAGGGCCCACCTCCTTTTGGCAAGAACTAAGCAAAATTAACCGGGGGATTGTCTGAACACAGGATCTAATACGTTTTTAAAAGCAGCAATTAAAAGCAGCAATGTTATCTTTGCTTCAGATAGCTAATAAACTTGAATACAAAATATTTAAAGATTGCATTATTTTATTGTTTTATTTCACTGATGGTCATCAAAGTCTACTTCTCTCATACACTAATAGGCACATAGAGCCCAGTTCTCATGTTCCTGCTGGATACTGTCTGAGTTTCCACCACCACCCTGCCCCCCACTCTTCCTCATGGTATACGCAGCAGATAGTAACTGATATGGGACCAGTACAGACTGGGGGAACTTCCATTGTGACCCTTACCTAGTTAAGTAATGTTCCTTGAGATATTGTCTATACTATCAGATAATTGCATTGATGTCCAACACAAAATGTAATACAGAAAAACATAATTAAGAAAGCACACACATACACAGGGGAAAGTAGCATTAGCTACCTACCTGAAGAAATGAACAATTGCTTCCAGATACGAAAGTTTCCAGGCTCAGCATTCAAGCCACTATAATTGATACATGGGTGCATCTTGCACATGAACAACACAGCAAGAAAAGCTTCCCAGAGAAGACTTGACTAGAGCAGAATCTCTAATGGGTACAGCTCTGCTCTCAGAGATTAAGAGATGCCATATGAAAGCTTTTCCATAATGTTTTGGGTAACACTGCTAGTCAGAACAGCATACAAATGACAATCTATTCCCAGTGTTATGAACTCCACTTCTGGCTCGTTTCCTCCTACAAAAAGTCCAGTGATAAGAGGATTCTATATTTACACTGACATAGGATATAGTGATGTTCATTCGTTTAGATGACTTTAAAAGGGCACTAGCCAAATTCATGGAAGATAGATCCATCAACGGCTGGTAAACCCCAGTAAACCCCAGGAATGCTAGTTGCTGGGAGAACTACTGGCGATTGGGCTTTGGCCTCTATGTTTCTGTTTGTGGGTTATTGGGGGCCTCCAGTTGGCCACTGGAAAACAGGATGCTGGACTAGATGAACTGTTGGTCTAATCCAGTGGTTTTTTTATGTTCTTCCAGTTCCAAATCACTGGAATTAAAGCAATCAACTTTATTTGAACTCATAATGTAAGAACATTAAGGACTTTAGAGTGTTGGCTCAAGAGTTGTCTTCATCCTTCTGATGTATGGAACATTCAAGGATGAGTTACATGTGGTATCTAATCACGTGGTGTTCCTGGATGGATTCATAGCGTATCATTACAAATGCTGGTGATGTTTACAGTACAGTACAGTGTATATTTATGTAGCCCAATCAAGATCACCTGCAGACACATAATGGTTTGCAGACAAGCAATTAAATGAAATTATAGTTCCTTTTCCCTAGCTAAATCTGCTGAGTTTTCAAAGGTGTTCCCGTACCGTATTTGTTTTAAAATCCATGTATCCTTCTTTTGCTTGGATTTTCCTAACTGGAACAGATATCCAGCACATACCAAAGCATCAGATGAAAGTACGAAGTGGTGTAAAACTCCCCAAAACCAGTTGAATAGAAGGAAGTGTTCGTCACTGACTTTTTCCTCCTGTGAAGGCACATTTCCTTCCTAGCCTTCGCTTCACTTATCTGGGGTATGCTTTTTTTAAAAAAAGAGAGAGAGAAGCAATGGGAGTTGCTAGAGGGAAAATGGAGACTTTATTTCACGTTCTAATTTCTACCTGCTTGGCCTTTACGATCTGCGGTAAGTACAATTCCTCTTCAGTTAAATGTCTGTTCCACATTCTGGCTGTGATTGCTGAATGATCCTTGGAATTTCCCTGTGATGCTGAGAATAACTTCAGTTTGTACAAGGGAAATAGAGGGATGGGCCAATAAAATACAAACTGGTTTAGCTTCCATTCAAAAAGAAAATAAACTTTCTTTTTTAATATAGTATCATTCTTTGTTGAAAGATCATATCTCTGGACACTCCCTTTTGTCCAAATCCATTTGGAGAGGGATTTTGTTTTTTTGCCTTCATGCCTGCTCTGTCAAAATCATAAAACTACAGGCTTACAGATACGTTTTAGAAAGAATCTGCTGTAATTCCGTGCTTCGCAACCAAGAAGAGAAAGCAGGCACAGAATTGAAAGCTTTGGCTATTTTGCAAAGAACTGGGACTTTTTACAAAACTTTAAAAAGATCTGTGCAACAGAAATTGTATTTGTTTCATGGTCCACTATAGAATAAAGTGTTTTTTTATGATTATTCCTAAGTCTTACTGTTGTGAGCAATCTGGTCTTTATTGCAAAATAGCAATTAGAAACTTCAGTGCAATTAGAAGCATAAGTTATCAAGTTTGTATCAGTAAACTAATCCCCCATATTTATATGGGACATGTGGAGCACAAACATACAAATAGAGAGGCAAACAGATTTTGGAAAATATCCTTTTCCCAGAAAATGGGTTGCTTATTGGAGAACATTTTCAAAGGATCTGTAGTGTAGTATACTGCTTAAGAGTGTTAGACTAGGATCTGGGAGGAGCAGGTTCAAATCCCCAGTCCACCATGGAAGCTTGCAGGGTGACCTTGGGTCTATCACAAGGGCCTAATCTACCTTACAGGGTTGTTGTGAGAATAATATGTAGGAGAAGAAAATTATGTAAGCCACCTTGGGTCCCCATTGGGGAGAAAAGTGAGATATAAATGAAGTCAATAAATAAATAAGACTTGCTGTAAAGTTGTTTGTTAGCTACTTGTTTTTTTGTCACAAATCTTTGACAGCTTTTAAAACTCCATGTCTGCACATCTGTGTATAGAACTGTGAAGGGTGCCAAAACAGAAAGATCATGCCAAAAGGCAAGGGTCATGGGTATGGAGTAACTTAACTCTTGAATCCTGGTGGTGGTATTATTTTCTAAAAGTTAATATGTACTATTTGCATGGGCTCTTCACCTTCCAGGAGGGTTTCTGATTCTCCACGAGCGAAAACAGCAATGTATTTATGAAAGCCACACAATAGCACAAGTGGGAAACTGCAGCTTCACCAATCTAAACCAGCAGTGGAAATGGATGGATGAGAAGCTTCTCCATGTTAGATCTGGCCAGTGTCTGGCTGTCAGAAAATCCTATGCTGCACATTCCCGAAGAGTGATTGTCACCAGCTGCTCTGAGGCACCCAAGTGGACCTGTCATTGCAAGGAAGGGCTTCTTGAGGTGCAAAACAGCTCTCTGTTCCTCCAGAAACAAGGCTCAAATGTAGTAGTGAGGATGGGTAGGAAGTACCCCCACAGTTGGATAAAAACTGAGGTCAACAAGAAGGGACAGACTATCCATGAAAACCTGTGCTCCAGTAAAGGTAAGCAGCTTCTCTCAAGAAGATTCCTGTGAACTATCAAACTGCAAACGTGTCTTGAACTCACTGATGGTTGAAAGAGCAATGACATTCAATTCATAATGACAGATCTAGGGAGAATGAAATGCCATTTGAGGTAACCCAAGAAGAATCTTTTAAGGATCATAATAAGAAATGTATCCCTTACATGTGTATACATATGTTGGCCTGCTGCATGTTTTCAAAGTTAATGTTTATTCCTTCTGCCCTATATTTCTATGGTATGTTGAGCTTCTGAATACATTCGTAATTTTATTGAGTATAGCTGGTGTATATGTTTAAAGCAGTCTGTAAATGAGCATAGGAACCATCCAGCATTCTCCTCATCATATGTTTTATCATAGAAATAAACATTCAGAAATGAGACCCTTCTATTTTAAAAAAATCAACGTCAGTGGTGGTTAATAGGCAACAATCTTGTATTCTTGCCCCAACAAATTAGACTCTTCATTCATTTAGAGCCATATATGAATGAAGATGCCAGTACATGGCACAGGTGGCCAGTCCTCAACTTTTGGCAGTCCAATATATGAAGTGACTGGAAAATGAGGTTGGGCTTTTTCTAATCATGACATTTGGGTGCTGATAGGCCTAGACTCCATGTACATGTAAAAGTTTTTAATACTTTATGCATGACAATATCTTGTAGCAAACATAGATGGTAATCAATAGGTCCATCTTAACTATATTTTGGCATCTCACATTTCTTTGTTTATGTGTGTGTGTGTGTGTTCTATCACACACCCTTCCCAGCCTTCAATACAGAGATGACTAAACCAGTAGATTGAAGCAGACAGCCAGTGTGATGTTGTGTTGGGCTAGGATCTAGGAGACAAAAGTCTGAATCCTTCACCAGCCACAGACACTTGTGGATGACCATGGGTATGTCACATACTCTCAATCCCACAGGGTTGATATGAGGATAAAATGGAAGAGACAAGAGAAAGGCAGAGTATAGATTAAGTAAATAAACAAATATCTCCAGTAAACACATGGAAACTTGTATAGATGCATTTTGCCACATTCATTTCAATATCACCACCAGGTGGTTCTGGGAGCCTAATCGTAGTGCTTGCTGGGGTACATTTGGGGATATATGGCAATCACAACTCAGAAAACTAATATGGTAAAGCACAAAAAGCCTCTGCCCATTTTGCTTGCTCTTGTCAGAAACATGCAACTAGCAAGGTTCAACACTTCATTGATTCTAGGTAAAGATCAAGGAGTGGCATTTGTTTGGGGTTTGAACCAAATATTAATTTATTAACTAAATTTTATACTCTGCTTGTGTATATTTCACAGACCAGAAAGAAAGAATCCCAGTTCCATTGTTACCAATGCAATCTCTATCCTTATATTTTTATTTTAAAGCTGCTTTTCATAATATGACAACCATGATTATACTGTAATTGGAGCATTAACATTATTTAGAAATTACATAAAAATGCTGATTCCATTTCTGTGAGATATAATTGAGGACATCAAGTTTGACATGAATAACTTTGCTCATATGTTACATCCTCCCTTTGTTTTGACTATAATCTTAAGCAGACAAAACAGAGGATAAGCAGAAAGGATGCAGCATATGAGCTAAATGACTAATGTGAGTTGCGTACAATGTGATAAGGAAGCATACAAAGTATCTCCTAGAGGTTCAAGCCATGACCCATTGAGCTCCATTCTGGATTCAAGCCATAACCCAGTGAGATCTGTCACATACAAGGGCTTGAGTGTTACTAATAGGGGCTCTGACATCTTTGTTATCAGCTTTTCCTTGTGCTACATCATAACCAATTTTTGAGCTCCTGAGTTTTGAAAGCAGCTTGAATGTCAGATGGTTTGTGAAGCTGATAGTTGGTTGGGGAAAAACGAACAGCTACCTTTTTTCTTATGATATGGACCGGTGCCTCAGCAGCTAAAAGCAATGGCCACTGCCATTTGTGAAGTTCCAACCTATCCCTATTGTCCCAGATCAGGCCCAAAACGTTTCTGCTCTTGTTGACTTTCTCCCCCACTTTCTTCTGTTCTAGTTCAACATTTTAAAAAATCCACTTTGAATAAACAGCTTTATGCTCACAAAATTTGAATTGTGAGGAAATGTAGACCTCTTGCTGTTTGTTTGGGAAGGCTGTTTAAAAACATGCCAAGAGAGTATGTGAAATATCCAAACACAAAAATAAACCAAAATATTAATTTTAAAAGACATCCTGAATAAGTAACATTGGTCTCCAAACCAGGTATTCTAATGTTACTAAAATAATGGCAGTGGATTGACCCATCAAAGGCAACAGTGGGTTTTATTAATATTTAAATTTGGACAACATGTCAAATACTTCATGTTTCATTAGCTAACCTTGGTGAAAGACAGAGCAGATGAACATGAGAAACTGCCATTTGGATACTGAGCCTAATATGAGTCTATGTGCAGGATCTCCATGGCCATTTCACAGATCTTCAACTACATCACACAACTCCAAAAACTGTTTTCAGACCGAATACAGCATCCTGATAATTTCAGCTTCCTTTTAAGAGGATGAACTTGAAAATATATGCCAAATAGGGTTGCCAGACCCCCCCCCCCCCCGGCCACTGATGGAGGATGGGGGAGTTGGATTGCCAGATCTAAGTTGGGAAAGTCCTGGAAATTTAGGGATTGGAACAGTCTAGGGTTGCCATTTCCCAGTGGTGGGGGGAGAATCCCAGCAGCAACATTGGGCAATGTGCCTACGTCACCCAGAAGTGGTGTGGGAAAGCCGGGAGGCAGTGATCTGGTTTTTGGGCAAAAATCTATGGTTTGAGGCTGATTTTACCATAGTTTTGCCCCAAAACTAGAGCATTGCCCCTGACTTTCAGGTGATGTAGGCACGTTGCAGCACTCCTCCCCACTCCCAGAAAGTCCCTCCTCCTCCCCTGCCAGTGCATTGCTCCATCTTGGCAACCCAGCTGCAGTCTGCAGATAAGCTGTGGTTCCAAGGGATCTTCAAGTCCCTCCTGGAGGCTGGCATCTCTAAAAAGCCTACTGAAATCTCAGAACTCAGATATGAGAAGGGATGAGTACAATTTCTATTGACCCAGAGAGGGTATTTCCAGGTCCCTGTACAACAGGTTTGCCAGCTGCAGCTTCGGAAAAACTTGGAGACTAGTGGGTGGAGATTGAGGAGGGAGCGGTTTGGGGATGGGACAGGCCTCAGTGGGATATAGTGCCATAGAGTTCACCTTCCAAAGTAGCCATTTTATTCAAGTGAACTGATCTCTATCACCTGGATATCAGTTGTAATTCCAGGAAATCTCCAGCTACCACCTGGAGACTGGCAATCCTACTGTACAATAACCTCTGTACTTATTTACTTTATTTATATCCCACATTCTCCCCCAGTGGGGACCCAAATCAGCTTACATCATTCTCTCCTCCTCCATTTTATCATCACAACCCCAGAGCTAGACTAAGCTGAGAGTTATTTGACTGGCCCAAGGTCATCCAGTGAGCTTCCATGGCAGAGTGAGGATTCAAACCTGGGTTTCCCAGATCCTATTTCAATACTGTAGCCACCACACTGCACTGGCTCATCTTAACTATGAACTATTTAAATCTAGAAGATTCAGGGCAAAGCTTAGACTGGTTCAAACAAATAACAAGCACTTAGCTTTATCCAGCTTTGTCTTCAGACCTAGAACGTTCTTCATCCTTCAGATGAAAAACAACTGGCTACTGAGTAAAGACTGAGCAAAGTCTATATTATTGTCATGAAGCTGTAAAAACTGTTGTAAAAAACTGCCATAAAGCACAAGGCTGAAAAAAATGCTATAAGACACAACACTTGGCCATGCTCCCTCTAAGCTGTGGAGTCTTGTGAGCAAAAATTCTACTTTGTGAGCTTCTGGCATTAAAGTTGTGAGCGAGTGATTTGGCTACTGCATAAATTAATTTGCTGGGGAGCCATTCTTCCTCAGCTAAGATGAAAATGTGTGAGTCAGAGGCTGAAAAACCATGAGCTAGCTCACACTAACTCATCTTAGAAGAAGAAGAGATTGGATTTATATCCCACCCTTCACTACCCAAGGGAGTCTCAGAGCGGCTTGCAAACTCCTTTCCCTTCCCCTCCCCACAACAGATACCCTGTGAGGTAGGTGGGGCTGAGAAAGCTCTGAGACAGCTGAACTTGAGAGAACAGCTGGTACAGAGCTATGGCTTGCCCAAGGTCATCCAGCAGGTGCAAGTGGAGGAGTGGGGAATCAAACCTGGGTCTTTCAGATTAGAGTCTGCACACTTAACCCCTACACCAAACTGGCTCTCCACACCAAACTGGCTTAGAGGGAATACTGCCAGGTACTTTTTTAAAAAGCTGTCTTCATGTTGCATATTCCAATTTGTTATATACAAATTAGTGGTTCTTATATGAAGAAACAGAACACATAAATATATTTATTTAAAATAGTTGTAAGTTGCCTGTCCACCAGAGTGTTTAAGATGGTTAACATCAATTAAAGTAAGCAACAGACCAAATATGACATCCACCAAATCTTTCAAAAATACAACAAATTCTCATACAAGTTTTAAAACATTTTTAAAAACAGCTGTAGCAGTAATTAAACCCACAGACCTCAACCAATGGAAAACCTGAATATAACCAATTAGCAGCAAAGATGGAGGAACTGCATGCCCCTCAAATGCAATCAAGTTTTTAAAAATCTTAGCTTGACATTGACATAGCTGACATTGGAAAGTGCTCGACACAAGGAAAGGCCAGGGGGCAGCCACCAAAAAGTTGAGTCATGAAGTCCACCCACCCCACCTCAGATGGCAGGGGAGGGGAGACACATGATGAAAGGCCTATGCTGAAAAATGCAGTCCCTAGGCAGGATGGTGTACAGGGTCCTAAACAGTGAGGTCCTAGGCCATATGAGAGGGCTCTTGGATTGTAACAGTGTTTGATGTTGGGCTTTTATCACACACTGACAAAGACCTTCTGTGTAATTTAATAAATATCCCATATTTTTTTCTTCCATACAGAGCAAAGATTATAGTCAAAATAACAGCATTAGATGTCAGAAGGGAAAAAGTCCTTCCCGAGGAGTTTAAAGTACATGATAGGTTAACACGATGCAGGATTCAGAACAAGGGAAGCTTTTCATTGAAAGGCACCTTACAGGGACACATGCCCGGAGGAAAGAAAGTTTTATTTTGTGGGTTTCATTAAACATGCGCGTCAATGTTTTAAAAAGATGTTGTTCATTTCAGGATAAAAGTTCGCAGACTGCTCCTTTTTGGCAGGGGAGAAATCATAGGTTGGCATTCAAAGACATCATAATTACATGCTAAGCAATCATATTTGGAAACATCTGCTACCGCTAACCCAGTCATTATGACTTTTTTAGAGGGTCGGTGAGCTAAAATCGCTATACGTGGCAACCAGCCTAGTGTTGTGGCAGCAAAACAAGGCTTTGCCATACATGCAACCCTTCTACTAGGCCTAAAGTGCCCCAGGCAAACAAATTCTGAATATGCTGTAGAAGGTCGTGAAGTTTTTCATGTGAATAAAATATTCCCATGCTAAATGCAAGCATATAAATGTAGTTCTGAAGGCCACAGGACACCACAGACAGAACCTCCCAATCCCCAGCCCAACAAAAAAGAGGGTCAATTATTCTACCAGTGAGAGGAAATGTGGAAGGAAAATGTGTAACAATTTCTTGCCACAGTCTAATTGCAACTCTGGCATCTCCTAAAAGATAGATGACTTTAAAAGATCGTATAATCATGGCCCATTATCAGAAGGCTGAGGGCTGTGCCCACCAGAAGGCTGTTTCCTGTACAGAGATGGCAGGAGAGTTTGCCTGGAAAAGTTCTCAGTCATCTATTATTATAAAACAGATCTGCACAATTTGTGAGCAACTGAGCTGACAGTAACCACTCAGCCATGCAGGGCAGCTCACAGAAATCTAGATGGGCTTCCTGCTGTTGTTCCCTTCTTGGGAGTCAAAAAGAAGCAGCAGCACCTGACAGGCCATAATACCATTTGGCTTGCTTAGCCATATTTTGTGCTGATTGGCCACATTCCAACAAACTGAAAATGAGAGAGACACAGATGAACATTTGCTTCTGCATATGCCTTTTCTCTACCTGGAACATGGAAACCCCTCAGTTTATGTGCTAGCATCCACACAACACTCAAGCTCATTCCGGTCACAACTCAGGGACCTCTGGGGCTTTCTTTTTTAAATTGAAGCAAACACCTCCTCTGAGCTCTGTTGAAGTATAGGGTTGCCAAGTCTGGGTGGGAAAATACCTGGGGACTTTGGGGGTGGAGCCAGGAGAAGGTGGGGTTTGGGGAGGGGAGGGGCCTCCGCATGGTACAGCGCCATAGAGTCCACCCTTCAAAGCAACCATTTTCTCCAGGGGGGCTGATTTCTGTCAGCTGGAGATCAGTTGTAAAAGCAGGAGATCCCCAGACCCCACCTGGAGGTTGGCAACCCGTAAAGAACTGTGCCAACTGTGGACAAAAAGAATCTGTGTGGACACTGCCCACAACCAATATGGTAAGGGGTAGAGGTCTTTAAATGGCTCTTTCTCTTTTCCCATTTTGTAGCTTGACAATGGAAGTGCAGTTGGGAAGGGGAAAGGGGGTTTTTTGGTCTGTGGGAGGCCCAGCACAATCTTCATTGTGTCTGTCTTAAAAGGAGGAAGGGTGGGGTGAGGTGTGGTGGCAGAAGTGAGTGGTGCAGAGATAGGGCATGTAGACCCCCTTCTCATGGGCTGCTGCTGCCATAGTTGGGCTATGTGTTTGTGCTCCCTGAGGAAGCAGCCCAATATGCAGACAGGTCTTTCTTTCTTTCTTTCTTTCTTTCTTTCTTTCTTTCTTTCTTTCTTTCTTTCTTTCTCCCTCCCTCTCCCTCTCCCTCTCCCTCTCCCTCTCCCTCTTTCAACACAGGATGGCTCCTCCAAGTTCCTCCCACAATGCAGACAAATGTTATATACAAAGGTGCACCACACTTGAATGAGCTGAGAGGATTAGCAGAGCTATAGTCTCCAAAGCTAGTATTGCTACTTGTTTTTTATTTCAAGTAACTATTCCTTATCCATTTATTTCATAAATACTGATGGAAAAGAGAAGTTGCACCATAACTACAAAATACAACTTTAATTTAATGCAATATAATGTTATTTTAATAAAGGACCTGTAATGTTCTGAGATTAAGATCTGTTCTTACCATCTCACAATTGGTGACTTATTCTGGGGTTGGTATATGGGTAGGAATTATCCTGTGTCAAAGTAACAGATAAAGCAGTCCTTAATTATTGACGTAGTCAACACACCTAGTATACTGATAAACAGTCAATCCACATAGTTATTCACATTCCAGATTGCTTCCCATTGGAGGCAAAGTATTTCTACTAGATCTGAAGGGCTGGCAGACCTTAAAGGAACATTTCACAGAAAGATACATTTTAGGACTCTTTCAAAAAGGACAAAGTATGAGAACACACTTCCACATATAAAATCAATTCACACACAGATCACCACCTGTAAATATTTATTATTATATTACTGAGATGTTTTTGTAGCAAACTGCATGTGTCTTCACATGTGATAATCAAGAAGTAGCTCTCACATAATTTCCCCCATGAAAATGCTTTCCACATAATTTTTTTGTCATAATTGAAGTGGCTCCTGTGGTAAAGTGTCACCCACAAGCACTTTGGTCTGCCATAGGGAAGTGTGGATTTTACTTAGCTGGCCTTGGGGCTCATACTGCTGAACCTCAATGAGTTCACCTATCCAGTTTTATCCTACCTGACCCCAACATACATAAAATTTCACAAGAATATGAATTAAATATATGATTTTCTAATATTCTGGACCATAGACACTGCTTCTCTCTCTTAAAATATTTTTTTCAATTAAAGAATCACTTTCCTATCCAAACAAATCATGGAAATCTTCTTCTAAGATCCGGGCAGGTATCTCCCTGCCTTCTCTCTTTTTTTTATCTTCATAATTGTGTACCAAATTAGGCTTTTATATGAGTGCAACTGACCACTATAACACCAATGAAGGGGCCAAGAAAATATTAATTTTGCTTGTATAAGCATTGTTGGTTAACCAAAGGAAAAATATATATAGTTAAGAAAATATTAAGTAAAAACATCTGAGCAAAGGAAAATAAAATGAGTAATACAAGATCTGTTTTAGAGATGAGGGGTCTTCAGCCTTGTTGAACCAGAGGGTTTTTGGGGAATTTCAAGAACAGATGGTAAGTGAAACAACAAAATGGCTACCATGGGTGGGTATGGCCAATCATAAAATGTCTTCTATGATGGCTGGGTCCAATCATAAAGTATAGAGAGATCCCACAAAACATTAGGCTCCTTTGATTGAAGCACCTGTTACCAAATGGGTGCTCTTGCAGACACAAAGGTGATATCTCCTGGGCTGTTCTGAAGCACCTCCTACTCCAGTTTAGTACAGGAATGTCAGGAATGGCTCCTCAATTTGAAAAAGAGATGTTTTGTGAAATAAGCAAGGGAGTTCCAGGAAACACACTGGTGAGCCTCATGGCACATATGGGCACCAAGTTTGCCCACCCATCCTTGGTGAAGTATTAATAGGTATGCAGCATAAAGTTTCCAGATTTCTCTTCAGGTTCTATTGATGTCTTTATCTTTCCCCCACATTTTGGTTTGGCTTCCCTTTCTGAGGTTGGCTTACCTCTCTTCCCAGAATTCCCAAAATCTAAGGGGCAAACTAGACGTTACAGCATCCACAGGTCCAACTTGTGGATGCCTTGCCAATGCCATTTTAAAGTTGAACTCAGGCATTTAAAAATGCCATGAGGGCCCAATTCTAATCAATCTAGTATTACCCGTAGTCTCCGCTACAAGGGACAGAGATGCTACTATATAGCACATCAGATCACTCCCATCCTACCTAATAGGAAATTACCAACCATCTCCCAGAGGGTTTCCTGTAGCCTTTACTGTATACCTGCTACTCTCCTTGGTCCCAGGAGTGGGACTTTGTTCTCCTGCCTAACTCCACCAGCATACAAAATAACATCCTGCCTGCTTGACAGACGAAAAACTAGATTGAAAGCCTTGATCTGCCACTTTTTCTCTGCCTGTAAAGATGGTTTTAAGTTCACCTCTGGGCATTCACAAAGGGCAAAGTTAACATCTACAATGCAAAGTTGAAAAATTTTATCCAGATTCCTGCAATGAAGTGTCTAAAAGCACCAAAGGTTCCATTTTCAGGTATGCAACTGCACTTCTCACAGGTTGTTGTTTGCATGAAATAAGCAGCTTGAGCTACAGAAGTTGTGTAGTTCTATGCTGACTGTAAACATAAAAGTGCACTTTACATTCTGACTCTCCCATTTAAAATGTATTTAGCGAGCAGTTAGATCAGTAAGAATCTCAAAAGGGTCCAGACATAATACCTGGCCATCACGAGAGCTATATGTTAAAAAAAAAAAATCACTTTAGGAATTCAGTCTGAAGTTTAAAGCCTACATAATGAACTATTGTCCTAAAATCATTAATGGTGTAATATTCATGTTCATGAAAAAGATGTAATTATTGTGTATCATTTCTAAATATGTTTAGTACTGATTACATTTACTGTTCTCTATTTGTCTTAGATTTCCAGATTAATGAAACATGTGTTCGAAGCACTAGAAACACATCCCCTCCATTGCATTCCATCACACATAGTCCACAGAATTTTCTTGGCACTAGTCCAGTTATTTTCATCAAAAAAGTTACAGAAAGCAACAATAAAAACATGGACAAACATACTCTAAGCCAGAATTTATTTGGAGTGACAGAAAAACCCTGGATTCCCACAACGATCCATTACTTCTCTAGCACTACAGAACAGGTAAGATAAGTTGTTACCTGAGATTGCAGTTCTGCTGCTAGTCTAAAGACAGAATTTGTCAAGAGCAGAGAATGTATAGTTGCTGAAAGAACTAAACAGTTTGCACTCCACCTTCTCTGAGGGAAGGGTCAGTTGAGGAAACCTTACAGAGAAGACTGTAGGAATAATATAGCTAAGGGATAGGGAGATCAGAGGTAAGGATGCTGGCAGAAGGGTAAATACAAACAGGGAACAGAGGGAAAGGAAACTTCACAGTAATTAAGATCTGGTGGGACAGTATGTGGAAAGGCAGAGAAAAGAGCACTGGGGAGGCTGGTCAGACCTTCTGCTCCTCAAGTGCTGAGAAGTATTAGAGTCGGGAGTCCATGGAACAGTGAAACAGCTAGATCTTTATTGCTGGTCCGGATGAAGCATACAACCCAGGGCTCCGAGCCCTCCTTTTATGCTGGTCAGGGATAATCCCCTGGCCTCGCCCAACTGGCCTGATAGGCTATTATCAGTCTATTTACATCTCATAGGTTCCCTGGGAGGAACCTAGGTATATGATTGGTGGCCGGTTTGAATCCACCTGGCCTTTGTTCTACCTGGCTGAAGCTCAGGTAGTTTCTTGGCCATGTGCTCTGGCCACATGGCGGTCGCCATTACTGGAGCACATGGCGACCGCATGGTCAATACATTACAAGTGCAATCTCCTGTTTTCTCTAATTGCCACTGCAGATGCAAAGACATTTGCAGCACTAACAGATTCTCCTCAAGGATATTTTCTCCGGGATTTTCCACCCCATCTTCCATTTACCCCCAACGGCAGATATACCTATTATCAGTCATTTTTAAAAAGGCAAAAAGCCTACTGCGTGTGAGGAAAAAGAATGGCAGGTGTGAGGAGAAAAGGCAAACAATGTGGTGCCAGATCTGGTTACAGAAATCCATGCTTCCCTTGCCACTCTCCCCAAATCCACTTCTGGCAGGTTTGGAGAAACCCACAGCAGAGCCAGTGAAAACCTGGTAGGTGGAAGCATGGCTATGTCATGCAGAAGCCAAAATAAAACTACTGTGGTTTGCAGAGGAGGGGAACATAGAGTTGCTCTTGTTGCCATGTGGCTAAATAAAATGGAACAAAACAGTATCTTGAAAAGCAGGAACTTGAGGCCATGATCAGTGGTGAATGCAGAGAAAGTAATAATACAGGGAATGTGTACTGTTGGTGGCAGTAACTGAGCATGGAAGAGAGGTTTGGAAGCTGGAGGCTGGGTCAGGGAATCTAGAGGACACAGGGTTGGTAAGCCTGGGTCCTAGATAACTGATATAGGAATTGTGCCACTTACCACCACTGCAGTAATGTGACCTAACAATGCTCAAGGAGTAACAAGGATCAAAAAGCAGAACAGGAGAAACTAAACCAACTTTTGCATATTAATTTAAACCAACACCCAGTTCTTTGGCTCTGTCTTTCAATTCAAATGCTCTGTGTTAAATTAGAGGGAGAAGGCATTGTAACAGAGAAAGCAGAAGAGATCCCACTTCATCTATCAGCACAGAAAAGGCAATGTACTTGACACTGGAAGGAAGGGCTAGGGAAGACTCACTCTTCTTGTATCAATGCTCAGTGTCTCCCACAGAGGCCCTGCTTGTTAGGCATGTAGAGAAGACTAAAGAATGAAGGTCATTATTCTAGTAAGGATTCAGTGATAAAAGTGCAAAACCTGAACATGTCAGTCTCTTAGCAGTTAGTAATGCATGGACATCTGCTTTGTATGGATCATACTCTATGAACAGAATATGAACCAAAACAGACCATCAGAGATGCATTCTGGTTTAGGGCATTGATGTGTTACATAGTGAGATCTACTATGTTCATGTGTCAAATTCAAAAGGACTTGTGGCTGATCATGGTGTTAGGCATGCTGTTTTGCAATTTACCATCCTCCAAGATATATTTGTCCATCTTTAGTGAAGAATGAAAAGTGCATGCGTTATGTTCAGTGTTAACCTGTGTCTATGAAAATACAGAGGACTGTATTAAGTGCAAATTATTATTGTGAAGAACAGTAATACTTGCTCATGTACACAATGAAAATCTGGATGCTGCAGTTTGAGGTCAACCCATCTTCAAGAGACAATGGCTGTTGCTTGGTTGTTTTGCTTTTAATGTTTACATTAGAGCAACCTTGGGTTGCAAGTAAATCTACAGCTTGAACTTTCAAGAGTATGGGAAAAACTATGCAAAGACTATTTCCTCCTGATAAAAATGGGGGAGAGTTGGTGGATTTTTAAAAAATAAAAAGCTAGGAAGCCTTGGGAAAGGATCTGAAAGAGACTGGAGTCTGCTATTACTGATATTTCCAAGCACTTGCCAAATTTATTCCTTGCTCTTTTCTTCAATCTCCTGTCTTAAAACCTGCCTCAGGAGTAATTGTCATTAATTGCATATTTATCATATCTACTCATCACCAGCTCTCTCTCTCTCTCTCTCTATTTTTAAGATTGTTATTCTATTAAAAACTTCTCTGTCTGTTGCCTTTAGTCTAGTGTGTATAGCTATTTTGGTGTTGTGGTTAGGAGCACGGACTCTAATCTGGGAAAACTGGGTTTGATTCCCCACTCCTCCATATGCAGCTGCTGGTGTGACCTTGGGTCAGTCATCAATTCTTTCAAAGCTGTTCTCTCAAAAGTCGTTCTCAAAAGAGCTCTCTCAGCCCCACCTACCTCACAGGGTGTCTGTTGTGGGAAGGGAAAGGAGATTGTAGGCCGCTCTGAGACTCCTTCAGGTAGTGAAGGGCAGGGTATAAATCCAATCTCCTCCTCCTCCTCTTCTTCTTGTTGCCCTAAGCACGTACTTATTTTGTTTAATGATTAGTCTATGGCTGGAACAGAGTCAAACTCGGTTACAAAGGAACTATTTTTACTTATGTTTTATTGTACTGTTTGAAATTGGGTTTAAGCTGCCTTGAGCAGTTTTCTGGAAAAGCAGCTAAGAAATTACCGAAAGAAATAAACTGGTATCTACCAGAATTGCACTGCAACCAAAGGTGTCTAATTGTTCATAAATTATCTAAAGTCAGTGGAGAGCCACATTATTCAGGATAGTAAAATTCAAGCATACTTCAAATATATCCTAAAGGATCTTTCCAAACTTGATGAACTGGCAACAACAGTGCCATCTAAGCAGAATTACACCCTTCTAAATTTATTGACTTCAATGGACTTAAACAGTTGTAACTCTGTTTTGGATGGCATCAAAAATAACAAATTACTGTTAATGTAACAAGGACAAAGTGACGTGCACTGCTGCCAAAAATATGCTGATGGGGTCTGAACTGGTAGTATGTAACCACAAAACAGATCTTGGGGTCATGGTGAAACAGCTCAACAGAGAAAACAAAGGCGAAGACAGTATGAGGGATTATTTAAAAAAGAGGAAAAAGATGATTGCTAAAATTGCAATTTATGTATTATTTACTTAGAAAATTGTTTATCCCACCTCTTCAGGGAACCTGCCCTGTAATGCTTTTGTATAAACGTACAGTGCAGTTACAATTGTGGGAGGGAATGTGGCATGGTATCGCCTGATCTCATTGGTTCTCGGGAGCTAAGCAGGGTTGGGAGGGAGACCACCGAGGAAGACTCTGCAGAGAGGAAGGCACTGGCAAACCACCTCTGCTTCTCACTTGCCTTGAAAGGCCCTTGCTGGGGTCACCATAAGTCAGCTGTGACCTTATGGCACTTCACACACACACACACACACACACACACACACAGAGTTTCATTTGGGGTACTGGTCCATAGCCACCCAGTCTGAAAAAGGATAGCGTAAGTGTGTGTGGGGGGGGGGGGGAGAATACAGAAAGAACAATCAATATGATCAAGAAACTGGAGTGCCTTCCTAGGGAGATCCAGATTCAAATCCAGGGATGGATTGGCTCCTCCAAGGCGGGGGGAGCTCTTTCAAGGCAGGGGTGAGCTTCCACTGCTGCAGTTCAGCAGCCCCTGGCCCCAGATGGGCAAGAGACATGGCACCCCTTATCCCATACAACGTGGGTGGACAGAAGCTGCAGTAACCCTGCTCCTTTCCTCTGCCTTTTGTTGAAAAGGGTGGGGGTGGACCAAAGGGCCCATTTCCAGGGCCGTTCTCGTCTTCTAGTCTGCCTCCATTTGAATCCCCATTCTGCACAGAAGATTTCTGCTTGACCTTGTGCTAGTCATACACTCTCATCCTAACCTACCTCACAAGGTTGATGTAAGGACAGAATGGAGGAGAGAGTAATGACATAGGCCACTTCAGGCCCTCATTGGAGATGAGGTGGGGCACAAATGAAGTAAATAAATAAAAAGTGAAACCAGATAGGTTTCTGCATATTCAGAGCACTCTCCAGGCACACAGAAAAATATGACTTTGTAAAGAAAAAAATGGACCAATGAGCTATGAATATGTTACTGGGTATTGGGCATGGTGTTGGGTTGCCAACCTTCAGGTGGGGCCTGGAGATCTCTCAGAATTACAAGAACAGAGATAAAAGTTTCCCTGGAGAAAATCACAGCTTTTCGAGAGTTTACTCTATGGCATTTTACCCTGCTGATGTCCCTCCTCAAACTCCACCCCTTTAGGCTCCACCCCCAAGTCACCAGGAATTTCCCAACCTGGAGCTGGCAACCGTAGGGGAACTGATGCTCCAGCTGAGCATCAATGAAAGGGGAAAGGCAGGGGGAAGTTATTGAACCCTAAAGGAGGAGATCCAACTTGTGTCCCCCCATTTCTTATTCAACAGCAAAGTGGGGCTGATCACAAAAGCAGCCAAAACAGGCCACCCACTGACAAAGCAAAGGATCAACATATATTCAAGGGATTCCCCAAGTACTTGAAGGGCTGTCATCTAGAGGATGGTATGGAGTTGTCGCCTCTCCAGGCTAAACATACCCAAGTCCTTCAACCTTTGCTCATAGGTCTTGGTCACCAGACCCCTCACCATCTTTGTTGCCCTCCTCTGGACACGTTCAAGCTTGTCTATACCCTTCTTCAATTGTGGTGCCCCAAATGGAACACAGTACTCTAAGTGTGGTCTAACCAGAGCAGAGTAAAGAGATACAATCACTTAGTGTGATGTGGACATTATATTTCTGTTAATACAACAGCCCAAAATGGCATTTGCCTTTTTATCTACTGTATCACACTGCTGATTCATGTTCAGTGTATGGTCTCCTAAGACCCCTAGATCCTTTTCATACATACTACTGCCAAGACAAGTCTCCCTAATCCTATAATTATGCATTTGATTTTTCCTACCTAAATGCAGAACTTTACATTTATCCCCACTGAAATTCATTAAATTTGTTTTAGCCCAGTTTTCCAGCCTGTCAAGATCATCCTGTATCCTGACTGTGTCTTCTACCATATTTGCTATCCCTCCCAATTTAGTATCATCTGCAAATTTAATAAGTATTCCCTCTATTCCTTCACCCAAATCATTTATAAAGATGTTGAACAAAACAGGTCCCAGGACAGATCCTTGAAGCACTTCACTTTTCACTCTTCTCCAAGAGGTTGAGGAACTATGCACAAGCACTCTTTGGGTGAAATCTGCCAACCAGTCACAGATCCACCTAACAGTAATAGGATCCAAACCACATTTTACCAATTTGCCAACAAGAATATTACGTGGAACCTTATCAAAAGCCTGAAATTAAGATAAACTATGTCTACAGCATTCCCCTGATCCAGCAAGGATCTTCTTGCAGGCCCCCACCTTGACAACAACTATTAGCCACAGTAACTACATGAAACCTTCAGTTTATGTCACTCCTCCAATCCATGGGATTTTAGAGGACATGTGGCAATATTACTACATATAATGTTCTGCTTGATGTTATGAAGATAGAGGTTGTACTGAATGGAATGTGAGAAGAAAATAATGTTTCTATTGATTGCTTGTTGATTCCTGCTAAGATAGTAGAGAGGAAATTCACATTTCCAGTTTCAAGGAGGGCGCTGAAGATGTTTCTAGAAAAATGGGTTGCTGTATCTCAGCTTTGCAAGGACCCGTTAATTTATTTTATGAGATTTTTAGGCCACCATTCCCTGCAAGCAGGGCTCAGGGCAGCTTACAGCAAAGGTGTATACAATAAGTGCATTAAGTTAAAAACCAGCAATAAAATACATAAGACATAAATCAATCAATAAAACAATCCAATTCCAAGATGGCAGAAAAAAATGCAGCTTCCACAAGCCTCCTGGGGGGGGGGGGGCTTGTGGAGAATGGAGGGTATGAGAGTGCCAGACTACGTGCTGTCCTGTCGCTGTCCTCAACCAGATACCTGGCAGAACATCTCTGCCTTAAACGTCCTGCAGAAAGGTAACAAATCCCTGGAGAGAGATCCACCAGGCAGGACAGCCGGATCTCTCTCGGGCTGGGGATCACCAGGAGCAGGGGTCCTTTGGGGCCAGAGCGAGGTGGAGTGCTGTTCCGCCAGCCCAGGAGTGTGCAGTAGGGCAGCCACAGTTGCCGAATTGCCGCTGAAATTCGGCAGTGACTTTAAAAGCAGTTGGAGGGGAGGGGGTTTGAGGGAGAGGCTCCAAACTTGCAGGGTAGCTTCTGGGACATCTCCCCCAAGTACCCACCAAGTTTCAAGAAGATTGGACCACGGGGTCCAGTTCTACGAGCCTCTAAACAGGTTGCCCCCATTCCCTCTATTGTTCTCTATGGAGGGGAAAAAGTAACATTTTTTCCCACTATAGAGAACAATGGAGGGGATGGGGCAACCTGTTTGAGGCCCTGTAGAATTGGACCCCGTGGTCCAATATTCTTGAAAATTGGTGGGTGTTTCAGGGAGAGGTCCCAGAAGGTACCCTGCAAGTTTAGAGCCTCTCCCTCAAACCCCCTCTCCTCCAGCCCATCATATACCCTATGAGTTTTTGCCATTGACTTCAATGGCCCATAGGGTATAATAGGGCTGAAACTGACATTTGGCCAGTTATGCTACTGAGTTATGCTAATAGGTATGCTGATGAGCTCCTGCACCTCTTTTTCTATGAAAGGACCCCTGACCTTCCTGAGCGTAATACCGGTATTCCTGGGGCATACCGAGAGAGGCGGCCCCAAATGTTTGTGGGTCCCTGACCACTAAGTGTCTTAAAGGTCAAAACACAGCACTTTGAACCTGATCTTGTGCTCCACCAGAAGCCAGTGCAGCTCGCACAGCACAGCACAGGATGAATATGTGCCGTCTGAGGGGTCCCTGTAAGGCTGTAAGGCCGCATTCTGGATCAGTTGGAGCTTCTAGGTCAGCCTCAAGGGTAGGCCCACATAGAGCAAGTTACAGTGGTCAATCATTGCACTGATTACCATGGCTAGGTTAGAGCGAGACAGGTAGGGAACCAGTTGGGAAAATGTCAACCTGGCAACTTTTGTGACTTGGACTTCCACTGACAAGGCGGCATCCAAAGTCACACCCAGACTCCTGACGGTCAATGCTGGTGATAGGGACACTCCATCAAGAGTTGGGAGTTGGCAACCCGACCATGGCTCCCCTCCCCCATGTCATAGAACCTCTGTATTACCCAGATTCAGTTTTAGTCTATTCTGCTTTAATCACCCAGCCATGCAAATGCTCATCTGTTGCTTCATCAAACATGATGCCAAGAATGATCACGATTCTAGAGTAGTTGCTGTATCAGTCTGTTGCAGAGAAACCAAACAGAAGTCCAGTAGAGCTCTGTTTATCAGATGTGTGAAGCCCACAGGAGATACATTTATACTTAAAAGTTATAAACCACAGGATAGTGGGTGTGGCTGTACACTCTCTATGCATTTGATGATGAGCTATGAGACAGGAAAGCTTAATGTTAATTTGTATATTTTAATTTGTTAGCAGCCTTGGTGGCTCTATAAGGGCAGAAAGGTGGGGTAAAAATCATAATAATTAATTACTATCATTAATACTACTATTAATATGTTGTTAGTCGTTAAGGTGCCCTGGGACTTCTGCTGGAAATGCCACCTGGCTCATGTCTCCTATCTCTTCAGGTCAATCATAGTGTGTTGCAGGTACCTGGGCCCAGTGTTCCCGAGTCTAAGCTGAGTGAGTAGGAGCTAGCTCACAGTCTTTTAGCCTCCAACTCACACAATTTTGTCTTGGCTCAGGAAGGCTGGCTCCAGAGTGAACTAATTTATGCAGCAGCCAAATCACCTGCTTACAACTGTAATGCCAGAAGCTCACAAAGTAGAATTTTTGCTCACAAGACTGCACGGTTTAGAGTGAGCATTGCCTGGTGGGACTGGGAGTAGGGCAGGCAGGAGTAGTCAAGGCCCCCTGATGCCGCGGGGCTGGTGGTTCTCCCACCACGTAGCAGAGGGCCTCTCTCTCGAGGCTTCCTGAGGGCACCAGGAGTTCGAAGGAGCCTGGCTGAGGCAAGCGTGAAAGGAGACGGGTTGCAGAGGACATTCCAGGGCGAGGAGGAGGAGGAGGAACGCCTGGAGGAAACCATCTCCTCGTCCGTCCAGCGTCCGAAATAGCCCTGGGAAAGAAGTCCCAGACGAGGGAGGGAGTGAGGAAGGAAGGGGGGTGGGAGGGGGTGCGCAGGAGGAAGAGCAGCGAGAGATTGAGAACGAGGCGCTGCGAAGCTCAGGGCGCGGGAGGGGGAGGGAAGAGGGAATAGCCTGAGGAGAGTGGCAAAGGCGGGAGCGCGCGTCTCTTTTGCCTCCTCCTCGGGCACGGCGGAGAGAAAGCCCATCTTGAGGAGACACGGCGGCTGGCGAGGGTAGGTCCCCTTAGTCAGAATGGCTGCATGGGAAGAGCCGCGGGCCGCCACCTCCCGCCGCCGCGCGCCCTGCCCGGAGGAAAGCCCAAGGAGCCTCCTGAGCGCTTGCAAGTGAGGCGCTGGCCAGCAGGGGGCCGTCGCGGGCTGAGACCCTCCGTCTTGCCGCGCGGGGTTTTGGGGGGGGGGGGGGGCGAGGAAGCCCGGCGCCGTCGTCGGGGGGGGGGGGGGGGGGGGAAGGCGCCTCCTCGCTCCGGTGTGCAGCCTGCCTGGCAGATCCCAACGGATGGCAAGGCTGCGTTGCGGAGCGGGAGTCTCCTGGTGGCTTCTCGCGCTGGCCCTTCTCAAGGTGGGTGACGCTAGCAGAGCGGGAGACGGGGCGCCCCGGGGCGAGGGGAGGGGAGAAGAGTGGCTTTCGAAGGCGAGAGTCGGACGCCCTCCTGCGGGCGCCGCGTTCGCCCACCTCTCTCCCCGACCTGCCTGAGCTTGGCTGGCCGCCCCACCTAAAGGATGCTCCGTCGGGTCGCTGCTCCAGAGTGCTGAGTCAGCCGTTTCAGGTGCCTTCTTCAGACCGCAGCCGCAAACATGTGCGCTAGTTCCTGCCTGGCATCCTTTCACCTCTCTGCCCTCTTCGAGATGTTAAAGGAATAGATGGATTTCCCTCTTCATTCTCTCAGTTTCACTATGGAGTGACAGGGGGGCTTTGGGATGGTGCCTACACAGCAAAAGTGCGACAGATGCATTCGCCCAGTCGGAGCATGTGCCAGTGCGTTTGCCTGGGTCATTTTGTAAGCAAGGAAGTCACCTCCATCGAACGCGGTAGGATTTAGTCCAAGCCAGGGTGTTTAAGGCGCAAGAGTCTAAAGGAACCGTTTAAACTGGTCAGGATGCTGATTGAATGCTGTTTCTGATCGTTCCCTAGAGTGGTCTAGCAGCTCCAGTAAAATGCACCATCAACCAGACGGAATGGAAGGTCTCCAGCCAGTCTGTTTATCTCAGGTGGAGGAGTCTTGGGAACCCCTGTAACTTCAGCGTAACTTGCAGCTCCCAGAGTGCCTTATACAGAGTTTGCCAGCCCATCCAGAAACCCAATGGCTCCTATGAATGTGACTACAATGGCTTGGAAGCAGGGACTTTGTACTCCCTCTGGATTGTCTCGCTGTCTGATGGCGAAGCCAGCAACATCACAGTGCAAACAGGTAGGGCTGGCAGGGGCCAGACAGATGCCTATTTGGGGAGCAGTTTGCGCATAGGGGCTCTGTGGTCCTTTTTATCTCTGTGTTACTTATCCTAATTTGGTATGATCGTGTCCAATGAAAATATATGGAGATAGCAGTTAGAAAGGTTAGATGTTGGGTGCAGAATTACATCCACAACCCTTTGCTTATAATACTAGCCTTCAGAAAACAACCTCCAGGGGTTTTTTTGTAGCAGGGAACTACTTTAACTACTTTAAAAGGATGTGGTAATCTCCATTTGAAATGAGAATTATTTTTAATTGCTTCTTAAATAGTTTATATCTAGAGTTCCTAATTACTTCAGTCACAACCTTTTCAGTAAGCAAATGATGCCTTGGTCAGGTATCCTCATTATGATGTTGTTATTCATCCTGCGTTACACTTTAATGTGTGGCTATTGTTTGCTCAAGAGACTTTAGTACAAAATGATATGATTTTTTCCAAATAATTACAATAACATTTGGAAATGATGAACTGACCCTGCTTCCTACAGGTGCATAGGTAAGATCACTCTTGAAAACTAGTGTGCAAAGAGCAGGTGTTCCTGTACTGCTGCAGGGAAACACAGGTGACTTCAGATATATTTTTAAAGCCTCTCATTGCTAATATAATTGCCATGTTCAGATATTGAACAAATATTCTGTTATATTTGGACTTTTATCTTGTGCATTCTGTACTTTTAAAAATAAACTTTATATTGGAAAGGTATGGAAGATGAATATTCTGGTGTCACTTCTTATTGTTTATGATATGCATATATTAAACTAGCCTCCTAGGCATTATAAATGTAATATTAATAATGGAGCAATAAAACCAGTATACAAGGGGAACAAACCTAAGCAGCTCTCCTTAGATGTAAGTCCCATGTCTGGTGGGACTTACTACCAGAAAAGTGTCCTTAGGACTGCAGCCTAACAGTACTGTCCTAAGCAGAATTACACTTGTCTAAGTGAGGTGAAGTCTATGGGCTTTAAAGGGTGTAACTGTGTTTAGGATTTTACTGTACTTGTACTAATGTTTAGAACTGAAAGTACCAAATTGTGGGTTTTCTAACTAGCAACTTGTATCTCCTGTTGCTATTTAAACAAGTCTTGGAGGTTGAAAATGAATAACGCAAAACATTATTATACAGCAAATGGCACTCTGTGTAAATCGAAATATTTAGAATATGGTTAATGACAGATTTCTGTGCTTGTTGGAAACGGTATTCTGTAAAATGACAAGGCAGTTGAATGAATGGAACAGACTTGTTGATGATACTGTTATGCCTGTTGGAAGCAAAGAGTTTATATGTGCAAAATAAATAAAGTTTGAGTCTATATATGTATTTCATAGTTCTTAAAAATATCATTCTCAGATTAAATAATGCTTATTTCATGAACGCTAGCCACTTGTATGTGATGTATAAAGACTGGAACGCAGGCCAAGTTTTAATTTAATGTAATCAAATGACAAATAGCCTGTTAATGAAAAGAAAAAATGGTAATGCCTGGTGCCATTACGAGGTCTTCTGTTGGGACATTCCTTTACCTTTAGCCTTTTTACTAAATATTTGCTCAGTCTCTGCTGATGTTTGCAAAATCTTTTTGCTTTCCTTAAAGACATTTAGAAATCTGAAGATTAGAGACTCACTTCTTAAAGTGCTATCATGCTATCAAGGTATTGATGGTTATGTGATGGAAACTGAAATAATAACTTATAAAATTAGTTATTTTATTAGTTATTGTCACTAATAAAGTGACAATGCAGGCAAAGTATGTGTCTTACTTGGATCTTATATAAAGAACAATTTCTCAGTGTTTCACCAAGACTTATAGAAAACTCAAATAATTACTAATAATTAATTAATAATTAATAGAGTACTGTAAAATACTATAATTAAAATATTTTATTTTATTTCTGTGATATATCAGTATTGGACAGTTGCCAGTCAAGAACTTTATAACAATGTAAATGGTTTTTTAAGTGTTTGTTTCCAGCCAGGGCTTTTCAGGCCAGGCACTTCCCAAGCTCATTGTTCCTTTGTTCTAGCGGATGTACAGAGGACTGAGTGTTTTGTGTTCTGGGCTAGATAGATTAGATAAAGTCTGAATTTCTGAACTTCACCTTCTAGGCACGCAACCTTTTAATTTGCTTTAAGATTTGTGTCCCACCTCCACTACTTTTGTTAAATTGTTTGTTTTAGGGCATGATCCAGCAGAATTAAGCACTCTGAAATACTGCTTTTAGCCTGGCAGTACACATTTCTGAACAGAACATTTCCTTGATTTTCCAGATGTACTCAGTATTGGATTTAAATATAACTAGACCATGCCCTTAAGAACTGAATTGCAGCCAAAGAATCAGGGCAGACAACAAAATGTTAAGCAAATAAAGCCATTATCAGATGTTAAAGTTCTTAGCACCATATAATACTGGACAATAAAATTCAGAACCTTGTTCAGGGTCTTAGAAATCATGGCCTTGACCTGGGGCAAGAACACAAAAAAAGATACTGAAGCATCAATGTCATGTTTCTGATGATCATCCTCTATCAAAGGTAGCAATTGCATTCTATATCAGTGGAAGCTTCCAGATAAAGGCCAGTGCCTTGTAGACTACATTACAGATGTCTAGTCACAAAGTTATGAAAACAGTACTTAATGCTGGGTACAGATACTAAAGATGGAGTGCAATCTGTACAGACGATTTAACATGAGAATGACCAGAAGGCACCTAAAACAGAAGGGAGAGAATCTCTTTTTCTATAGTCTCAGCCAGGAAGCCTACCCTGTTGGCCAAGGAAAAGGGTTAACCAACTTGAGAGCAGCATGTGCTGCTTTTGGCTGGGTTGCACTGTTCCCTGAGCAAGTTCTGAGAGGGAAAAGCCCAGATTATCTGAAAGGTTGACACACTGCTTCTGACCTGTACACTAGGCTGTGCATCCCTGAGTACAATCCCTACATGGGGGTAGTGGTTGGCCAGCCCTCAAGTCCATTCCATACTGCTTTTGACCTGGGTGGCATCTTTTCCAGTACAGAATGAAAGCATGCCTATGCATTGTCACCAATACTTCCAGACATGGGCGTCAACTACGGGGGGGCTCGAGGGCTCGAGCCTCCCCCGAAATTTCCCAGGGGGGGCTCAGCCACCCCCGGCAAAAGGGAGCGCCCACAGGTGGCCAGTCAGCCGGCCAGCTGGCCGTTGCCGCCTGTCCTTCCCCCCACCCCCGGCCTGCCCTCCTGCCTCCCTGGGGCCGGGGGGGGAGAGAGGTGGCGGGGACATGCTCCCGCGTGCGGCAGTCAGCCGGCCAGCTGGCTGCCGCCGCCGCCGCCGTGACTGCACCCCAAGCGCGGGTCTGCCTCCCTGGGGCAGGGGGGAGGAGTGGAGGGGACATGGTCCTGTGCGCGCGCGCACGCTTCGCATGCACGAGAGAGCCCCCGCCTTCCTGGGGATCTACAAAGTCTACGCCCCTGCTTCCAGAGGTACTCCCTGTTTGCCATGGCCAGGTCAGAAGCAGTATGTGATATCAGCATTTTGCTTGTGTAGCATTACTTCTTAAATGGGTTTGTCAGATATTTGTACTCCCAGGTTAAAAGAAGCTTTTGTAATCTAATTGCCCTCTCCATCCCTGCACAAAGCAGCACACCTCAGATTTTATTACAGCACTGTGGACTAGCAGTTCCTCCTTGCCTGAAACCCATGTTTCCCTGTTATGACCATCTCTCCCATCAACACCATAAACATCTTCAGCCCAATGTCTTCTTCCTGGGTCCTCTTCAATATGGCACTTAACCTTTTTCTGTGCTTCACTTCCTGGTTTGTCATTATTATTTTTTCCTACTCTCCCGTATCCCTCTCATGCTTTCCCTGATCTCTTTGGCTCTTCCCTTAAGATGTGCCTGACCTCAACTTTACCTCTCCAGTCCCCACAACAAAGAGACATTGACATTTTATTAGTAGTACTTTTCACAGGTTCTAAGTGAATGGATGTACTTTGCATTATGGATTTTTCTTTCTCTCTTGGTGTTCATTATTCTTTATTTATTTCTGAATACAGATCCTTTGCCACCTGCAAAATTTGAAATCAAAAAAGAAAAAATCTCAACCACCACCTTACAGGTTTGGTGGAGCCCTTCCTTAGGAAAAGTAGATCGATATAAGCTACAGTTATTTGATTCCACTATCCAAAAAATTCAGGAGCTCCACGTGCCAGGAGGCATTTCAAGAAATGAAGAGACATTTGCTAATCTCATACCTGGCAGCAAATACACTATCTCTATCAGCACCATTGCTGGAACTAAAAATAGCCCTACCATTGATATCAGTGGTTTTACTGGTAAGATTGGGTGTTTTTTTAAAGTAATTCATGAAAAAAATTGTTGTGTCAACCAAGAGAATAATGTCAGCCTTGCCGTCAAGCTGGTACAGGACTTGTGCAAGAGCAATACTAGCACGCCCATTCAAAGAAGGGTATAACTGTTTAGGATGGCACTGTAAAAGGGATACGTTTATGATTTGTAACAGAGTTTCCCGAACAGAAACATCCGAACCCTAGTATGGGTAACAGAAAAAGTCTGTTGCAAAACAGACAGGGGATGGATTAGTGGAATTCTGCCACTGTCAAAAGTCGTTATCCAAATCCAGGCTAAGAACTTTTGTTAAGGGAAGCTGCTGCAAAACGAAGTTACAAAAATACTAGAGAGAGACTAATCTCATCCTAGTCTTGGTAGATGCCACCAGTCCTTTCAATCTATCCCAACAGTTTAGGAGTAAAAGGACAAGTCTCCCAACCTTTCAGGGAATTAACAAGAAAAGTCAGCCCTGCAGAGTAGGAATGCAGACTGTGGCTGTGGTCACACACACTGAATAATCCACTTTCAATCCACTTTTAATGCACTTCCCAACTGGATTTTGCCAGTTCACACAGTAAAATCCAGTTGGAAAGTGCATTGACAGTGGATTGAAAGTGGATTATTTAGCGTGTGTGATCGCAGCCTGAGTTTCCAAACAAAATCAATTACCAGGTAGGTGATCAAAGGCCAAGGCTTCTGGAAAAGGCTTTGAGGTCAGTGAAGGCAGAAATCCACAAGGTAAAAATGTAAGTATTTTATTTAATGCAAAAAGTAGATAAAAGAGACAAGACTGTGAAGGAACATAAAAATAAATTCAGTGTTTTTCCAGCTTAGCTAATACGGTAAAGCAAGGTTCCAAGTTACCTAATGTTGGTTCATCTCAGGCAAGTACTTTCAGCAATCCAAAGCAGATCTCTCTTGCAGAGACACCAGGGCCTTAGCCCACACAAATGAGCAGTTCAGGATGGATGTCATGAGCACAAACTGAGCTGGGTAACCACTGACATACTTCATGCCAAGTAGTTACTGAGTTCCTGAATGGCAAATGCTAAGTCACTTTATCGAGTGGGTCTAGGGTTGCCAAGTCTTGCCTTCACAACAGCGGGGGAGTCCTGGTCCCTCTCTGGGAGTCCTGCGCATGTGCAAAGCGCGCATGCACCACGATGACATCACCCAGAAGTGACATCATCATGCTGGGCATGTTGCCAAAGTGACGCTCTGGTAATCATCCTAAAACTCTATGGTACCATAGAATTTTCAGGGCGATTGCTAGAGCATTGCCCGGTGACGTGCCCAGCACTATGATGTCACTTCCGGGTAACATCATCACGCCAGGCACATCAGCCTGATTGGGCCACTTTGGGGATGGGGTTCCCCCCCCAGCCGGATCCTGACCGGTGGATTGGGAGCCCATTTAGTGGGGGAATCCCCGCCCCCATTGCGGGACTTGGCAGCCCTAAGTTGGTCCCTGATTGGCCCCAGGCCTGTTAGGCCAAGAAGAAACCTCAGAGGTGACGTAACGCTCTCTGTGTTGCTAACCTCGTGACGTATAGGACCAGAGGGGAAGAAATGCCTCGTTCCCACAGCTGTAAGACCCATACCTCAATCGCTTGGAATGTGCTAATTGCTTAGGCCAGAGCAGGATGGTACTCCCTTTCACTACAGCTGCAAACTGTCTTGCTTACAAGGTCACACTGACTCTGGACTCTAACCATCCCTGGGAATGTTTTTGTAGACCTCTTTCAGCCTGAACCAAAGATTTTGTTACACAGAGCAAAAGCAAGGAACCATTTTTCTTTACAGCCACTGCAAAGTCTTATTGTAGTTTCACAATCCTGCCTGGGCCATGTGCAAATTAAAACAGGAAAAAGGAAAGCTAGATGGATCTTGCCTAATTTTGGGTTGCCAACCTTCAGGTGGGGCATGGAGACCTCCTGAATTATAAGTGATTTCCAGATTACAGAGATAAGTTCCCCTGGAAGAAATAACTGCTTGGGAGGAGGGTAGATATATCCTCCTGAGGTCCCTCCCCTCTCCAAACCCTGCCCTCTTCAGGCTCTACCCCCAAATCTCCAGGAGTTTCCTGGTTCTGATATGAAGTTTGCTCAAATAAAAAAGCTGGAAACCCGTAATAGGCAGCATTTGCACTGTAGGGTTTTAACAGTTTTATTGGATATGTTTAAACTGTTTTATTCATTGATATGCTGTTATATGTTGTACACCACCCTGAACCCTCTAAGGGAGGGCAGTTTATAAACTGAATCAACCAATCAATCAGTCATTTACCAAAGCATGAAGTGGGCTGATAAGTAGACTTGTTTCCTTTCTTTGGACCACAAGGAAGATTGACTTGGAGAAGCTCCATGAGTTTTTTGTTGTGGAAAAGCTGGTGTACTGAGATTGTGATTTCTATTTTGAGCCTAAAGAAATGTCTGAAGTTAAATTCAGCTGTTTTTTAATTGTGTTAAATGTCAGGGTCTTTTAAAGAAGAAAAACAACTTTAAATATTTTCAACAGTTTATGCAATTTTTAAAATATAATTATCATTTTCTTATTCTTTCTCCCCTCTTAACAGCTCCTTCTCCAGCAGAAAACATCCAAATCTCTGTCCAGATGGAATCAGTTCATGTTTCTTGGTTACCGGGAGTTGGGAATGTGGATCAATACAGACTGATTTTACTGGACAAAGGCAGTCAACTTCAACAAAATGAGCTAGAGAAACATGTTTTGTCCTACAATTTTTCAGGACTAACACCAGGACATCAGTATAATCTTACAATCATCACCAGGGCTGGAGGACTGGAGAACTACAATTTTAGGCTAATTAGGACTGGTGAGACTTTTACAAATTATTCTCTGTGACAAAATTGTGGTAGACTTTGCTGACATAAATTGCTCTATAGTTCCACTGGAGTACATAAGATTGTAAGACGTGTGGTTTTCATGGGAAACAGAAAAAGTTGCAGTCTTGAGCTTCTTGAGTTAATAGCAAGTGAATAACCCACTTTAATTCATATGCAGTTCTACGTGTACTATGTAAAGGGAGCAGCTGTAGCATGCCAAGGACATAGTAGGCATATTGGAGCTCCATCCTCAACAGCAAATTGCTGGATCAGAGAAATGGAATATAATAGCTAGCAATTGGTCCATGTTAAACATTTTTCTGTCTCTTGCTTTGGTGTAGTTATGAATTCTGAACTAAGACATTTTTTTCTGGCATTTATATTGACTCTCCTGGAAGAGTCCATGTGACTCGGGTGTTTCAAATAGACTTCATATGACTCAGGTGTTTCATCTAGTAAAATAGTTGCCATTGATGGCATGCTAGGTAGTCATATTTTTTTTCTTATATTAATGGCTACAGCTCACTCAACCCCCCATTTTGTTTCAGGGAGGTGTCAGCAGATCCTAAGGAACAGCATAGGAGGGAAGGGTCAGTCTGCAGTGAAAGAGGTGAATTGGTAGAAATGGCTGCTCCCAAAGTTGAAAGCCCAGAAGTGGCATGGGGTAGCTCTAGGAATCACCAGAAGCTCCATGGTAAAACCTTGGGGTTTCCAGTGATTCCTAGAGCTACCCCATGTCTCTCCCAAGTTTTCCCAGAAATGACATAGTAACACAGAATTCTGGCTTTTAAAAAAACTTTTCTCCCACCCAGTGCTTGGAGTGGCAGTAGACAAGGGCAGCTGCCACTGAGGGGCTTCCTACCATAGTGGGAGGCCTGGCAGCCATATATATACTGTCCTGATACATTATATTTTTAAAATGGAGCAATATGCACAACTGGATTTATTACAAAAACAACACCCCATGAGGAAGGCTGATTTCATTGTCTGGGATGCAGTGCGAAGCCAACACCCTCTACCTACCATGTTTCTTTTTATGTGTTTTTCATATATGCATGTGTGTATTATGTGAGAGTGTGTGTACCTGGAAGTCATAGCGACCTCTGGTGATTGACCCCTACTGTGGCCCTGGAGGATATTCAAAGGGGTGGCTGAATAAAGCCTGCCCTCACCTTCTGACTGCTGGTATTCCAAGGAGGTCTCCTATCCAAGTGCTTGCCAGAGTTGACCCTGCTTAACTTCCAGGGCTGAGGACAGACTGGCAATCTGGAGTGGGAGGAATCCGTAGGCAAAAGCTATGGGGGGGGGGGGGAATTCCCCGGGGCTGGCCGTTCACACTGGCCAGTGTATTGCTCAAGGATGCTGTTATGGAGCGTTCAGACTGCTGCGGAGCGGCCCCAGGTGGGCCAGCCTCCACAGCTTGTGGCAGGGCTGTTTCGGCAATGTGCATATGTGCGCAAATGCACATGAGCGCTCATGCGCAACTTGCCGAAACAGTACGTTCACACAGCCACCTCCGCTTGAATCCCGCCTTCTTCCGGTTCACACTGCCTGAAAGTGGGAGGCATGCGGAAGACAGCCCCTGGACACCAGTTTCTCCCGGTGTCCTTCTACAGTGAGAGGAAACCGGCTTCAAAGTGTGGAAGTGTGGAAGGGTGCCGAGGGACAGCTGCAGATGTCTGAACGGGCTCCCTTCCCCCACTTCCCAAGCAGACCTCTCCCAGGGCAGATTGCCAGTCTGTCCTCGGCCCAAGATCTGACAAGATTGAGCTTGCTGGGCTATCCAGGTCAGGGCCATACCATGTTAATTATAATTTATGGAAGACTACAAACACTAGTTGTAGACCATATACGTGACAAACAAAGGAAAGCAGAAAACAAACTCATCCCAGAATATACCAATAATGCTGCAAGGGTCAAGATACCTCAAATAAAATATTATCAAAATATATATGATGTACACAATGGCAAAGATTAAAAGCATAAGATCCGAATATCAGACTGCATAGAACATCAACATGAGTTTAACATAAACTGTAGTAATTTCACATATAAAGTTGATTTTACATACACAGGTGATGAATATATCAAATAACCAACAGGACCATACACATTTCGGCCTCTAGGGCCTTCCTCAATGGTCAATAATATACTATTTCAAAAAGACACACATTCACCAGTTAATATATAAATCCACACCCGGAGCTGCTTTCTCATATGTTGTGCTGTTGCTGAAAGTTTATAAAGTAAACATGAATCCCTTCTCATGGTAACTGCACTCACACAACAAAATCTTCAATGATATAACAGTCTGGTATAAAATTTCTAAAGTCTCTGGATCAAGAGTTGCAATAAAGTCCCATTGCACTGGAGTATTACCAAGAAGTAGTATCAAAGAGTTTAAAAGATATTGTGAACAAAATTAAATGGAGGCAACACAGTAAAGGCAATTAACACATGGGCAGTCTCAGCTTTAAGATACATAGCTGACATTATCAATCAGAAACAAGCACTTTTAGGAGCAATAGATCACAAAACTCACAAGATAATGACAATGCATCACTCACTACACCCTAGAAGTGTTATTGATCATCTTTACTTACCAAAGAAATTAGGTGGAAGAAGTCTCCTGAAAGTTAAGTAAGCAGTTGAAGAAGAAAAACAAGCACTGAATGACAACACCAAGAAAAGCAAAGAGAAGTTTCTAGATGAAATGTACAAGGTAGACTTATTTAAGGTTATAGAAACCAAAGATTACAAAAAAGATTGAAATAAAAACTCACTTTGACAATTGGAAGCAAAAGCTTTTGTGTGGGCAACATTTGAAAGGCACAGAGAACAAAGTTGATAGTGAAAATACCTGGAAGCAGCTCTAAAATGTGCAATTGAAGAAAGAAACAGGAGGACTCATTCTAGCTGCATAAGAGCAGACAGTCAAAATGAATAGCATGAAAGCCTAGATTCAGAAGACCAGTGATGACAGCAAAGGCTGACTTTGCAAGACAAAGGATGAAACAGTTGATCACATGGTCAGTGCCTGCAGTAAAATTGCTCAAAATAGCTATAAAGAACATTACAATAGAGTTGTGGCTATGTGGCACTGGAATATTTGCAAGAAGTATGGTTTACCATCAGCCATACCACTTACCACTTCAAATTTGGTGACAACTTGTTCCTTTACATCAATGGTACAGCTGTGGGTCCCCACATGGCCCCACAGTATTTTACCATCTTTATGGCCAACTTGGCAGAACACTTCCTAAATTCGTACCCACTCACACCTCTGTTATACCTGTGATACATTGATGACATTTTTATTGTGTGGACACGTGGTAAAGAAGCCCTGGACATATTCCAGCAAACATTCAACATCTTTCACTCCACTGTCAACCTAATAATGAGCCAATCTATGCGAGAAATACATTTTCTGGACACTACTGTAAAAATACGCAATGGACAGATAGACACCACCTTATACTGGAAACCTACTGAACATGCCTTGAATTACCATCTTAAACATACCAAATGATCCAGCCAGGCTTTATGCTATAGCTGCATCACTCCAGTCCTACAGACAAGAGATTCTTACCTGATGGATCTACAACAAACCTTTTTGGAACTAAAGTATCTACCTGATGAAGTCAAGAAATCGATCAACAAACCCAGAATAGTACCCAGAGGAAACCTGTTGCAAGACAGGCCCAAAAGAGACAATAACAGAACACCACTAGAGGTCCCATACAGCTCTCAGCTCAAAACAGTTCATCAGCAACTTACAACCTCTACTAGGCAATGACAGTTCTCTTTCATAAGTACAAGGCAAGCCTTTTCTTGCACACAGACAGCCCCCAATCTTAAACAGTGCCTCACCCACGATAATGCAACATCTGATTTGAAAATGGACACTGGTACTAGAGCTTGCAATAAACCCAGAGGCCAACTTTGCTACCACATACACCCAGACAACACAATCCCTGAACCTGACAACATCAACTATACCATCTCAGGCTTATTCACTTGCTCATCTTGCAACATTGTATATGCCATTAAATGCCAACAGTGCCCTTCAGTTCTCTACACTGGGCAAACAGGTCAAACCCTATGCCAAAAGATAAATGGACACAAATCTGACATCATGAATCCCAAAACTGAAAAGCCTGTAGGAGAGCATTTCAACCTCCCAGGGCACTCAGTGGGGGACCTCAAAGTAGCTGTTTTACTGCAAAGGAATCTCAGAAACAAACTGGAATGGGAGATTGCTGAATTACAGCACTCAGGACAATTGAACCCTAACAGAGATATCACCTTCTTATCTCACTACACACATGCTAAATCACTCAGTTCTCACTTAAAATTAAACCTTGTTGGTCTTAAAGATGCCACAGGACTCAAACTTAGTTCTCACATCTGTTGTTAACTCTTTAATTATCTGTATGGTATTTGCTGTATGGTATTCACAGATCTTACCAACTACATTATTCCAATCTCAGCTGTACATATGAGTCTTGACTCTAATTAGCCCTTCCTGGCAACTAACACCCCCACACCTATACGTACAGCTTGAGGAAATCTATTTCAGTGTATCTGAGGAAGTGTGCATCTATACATGCTAAGTCTCTCAATTCTCACTTATACCCAGAATTGAACTTTGATGGTCTTGGGGGTGCAACCCGGATCCAAACTTAGTTCTCACCTCAGTTGTTAACTCTTGTATTTGTATGCTGATTTGCTGCCATTCACAGGTCTTACCAACTGCTTTAATCCAATCTCAACTATAGTTATCACCTAGTTACTTATGCATCTTGACCCCCCCACCCTCTACCTATATGTTAGGTTTGAAGAAAACTGTTTCAATGTGTCTGATGAAGTATGCATGCACACAAAAGCTTATACCCAGAATTAAACTTTGTTGGTCTTAAAGATGACACTGGACTCAAACTTTGTTGGATTACCATCAGCCAGAAATTCATGGAACCACACAAACCAGACAAGATCATGGAGAATGAGGAAACAAAAATTCTTTGGGACTTCTAATTGCAAACACAAACACCTGGAGCATAACACCCCTGATATCACCATTGTAGAAAAAAAAAGAGAAACAGGGTTTGTATCATTGACATTGCAATCCCAAGAGACAGCAGAACAGAAAAGAAAGAACAGGAAAAGAACATGACATACTAAGACCCATGAATAGACTTCGAGTGTCTCTGGGAGAAGAAGGTGACCATTATACCAGTTTTCATTAGAACCCCTGAAGTAATGCATAGAAGTCTCAAGAAACACCTGGACATTCTGGGCATTGAGCAAATAATACCAGCTCATCTACAGAAGACTGTGTTGCTTGGAACAGCAAGAATCCAGCGAAGATACATCTGCAATTTCCAAGAACTTGACTAAACCTCAAATTGCAGAACATCATCTACCAATCAAATATCTGACTGTAACAAATCATCAGCATCATCCCATAATTGTTGTCTGTAGTATATTGCCAGTTTTAAGATGGAAGTAGATGTATTAATACATATAAACCTTTTTAAAGGTAAGAATTATTCTCCGCTCTGGAAAAAAGGGAAAGCATTTTGGAATGTTTGAATGATACTGTTTTGTTTGCTTTGAATCCACAGATTAAGATGCTGTATATTTATCAGCAGTGTGTATCCACATCTGGTGATCTATCTTTTGCAAACTATGTGAGGTATACTGAACAAAGAGTATAGTCTCTGAGCTAGAGACAGTAACATGTAAAATGACCTTATGCAGTATTTCAGAGATTATTAGGGCCAAGTTGATTTTTCTCCGGTTTTGTTTTTGAGCCTAAACGCAGTGATTTCATTTTCTCTAAATGACATCAGTGAATAGCCAAATATGGTCAACCGCATCCGTTTGTAACACCATTATGAGCCCAAAAAATTCCTTGATCCTACTTTTTTGTGACTTTTTGCTACTGTTCACAGCTATCCTCTCCCCATAGCTGCTTCAGTTGCCATTTTTTTCACTTCTGTTTCATTTCTTCTCAACCAGTGCCAGCTAAACAGGGATCATGTAGTGGCTATGATGATGCTATAGTAGTAAATATATTTCAGAAACAATTATTTTGTCTAATTAGTCAATATATTCTCTTTTTTAACAGCCCCAGCCAAAGTCTTAAATTTGGTAGTAGCTAATGATGGCAGTTTGGATTCATTAAAAATGACATGGAAGAGACCACCAGGGAAGCTTGATTTCTATAATATCACTTTGTCTCATCATGGGTCTCTTAAAGAAAGGAAAACATTACAGCCACCTGTCACAGAAGCGTACTTTGACAAGTTAATTTCAGGATGTCTTTATCAGGTTGATATTCGCACAATCAGCGGAGAATTGTTTGCTGAAGTGACAGCAAATGGCAGAACAGGTACGTTTCTAGTGCATCCAATACTTATGCAGAAAATATTATTGAGAAAGAAAAGCAAAGGGAACCAAACTCAACTTGAAATATTCATGTGTGTGACTTTATTAGAAGTGCAAGTCCAATAGAATACTGTATATGATAGTTTTATTTCATATGTATGTATAATGTTTTAATTGCTAATTGATACACTATGTATCATTTTTTAATGTTTGTTACACTCAACCTTTTGAGTATCTAAAGAAAATATTCTTGAGAACAGACAAATTTTTGACTTCAGTGCAATATGCCAGTTTTATTCCCTTGAAATAACCCCTACTGGCCAGTGCACATTCAGCACTTCGCATCAGAAAGTCTCTGCTGTGTCCTTTTGATGATCAGGTAGAACTTGACTTTAGTTCATCACATAGATGGTCCCAAACCCATCTTTATTTATATAATGAGAATACAAAAATGGGAGATGCTTGCAGAAGACGATAAAAGTGGGGAGTGAGTGCTAAAGCCCTTCCGCACACATAGTGACTCTAGCTGCAAATACCTTCCTTGGTATTTTTTCCCAGTATGATTCTGTTCTGACTTTGGTGTTCAGTTTAGGGTTGCCAACCTCCAGGTGGTGGCTGGAGATCTGGGATTACAATTGATCTCCAGGCAACAGAAATCAGTTCACCTGGAGAAAATGGGGCACTTTGGAAGATAGACTGTATGGTATTCTACACACTGAAGAATCTCCCCTCCTCAAACCCCATCCTCCTCAGGCCCCCAAATCCCCAGGTATTTCCCAATGGCAACCCTAGCTCAGCTGGAGGAAAAAACTGCTAGGGGACAATTGCACAGCAGAACTGGCAAATGGGGAAGGATTAAGCATTTCGTTTCTTGCCTTCAGATTCTCCCCACCCAGTTCTACCTAATTCCTGAATTAGCATTAAAAGAGAAACTCAGGGATGTGAATTTTATGTGTCTCTTGTAATCCGTAGGTCTGCCCTCAAAGTGCTAGGTGACCCTTCAGGCTACAGAAACACAGATAGATACTTACAAGAGAGCCAGCATGGTGTAGTGGTTAAGCATGGAGGACTCTAAGCTGGAGAACTGGGATTGATTCCTCATGTCTCCACATGAAGCCTGCTGGGTGACCTTGGGCCAGTCACAGTTCTCTCAGAACTCTCTCAGGCCCACCTACCTCACAAGGTGACTGTTGTTGGGAGAGGAAGGGAAGGCTATTGTACACCACTTTGAGACTTCTTAGGGTAGAGGAAAGCGGGGTATAAAAACCATCTTTCTTCTTGTCCTCCTTAAGAGGAGTACCAGCAGGAAATCCTATTCCTCTAACTGCTGATGGCTCCAGCTCCCAAGCCCCCTCCCCTACCATCTCTGGCTTTTCCTCTCATCACACCTTTCTTCCTCATCTCCTTTCCTGCTCACTCCTGCCATTTCCTCCCCTCAGTTTTTGTACTGCTTGAGCCACCTCAAGTTGTGCCTGAAGTCCAATGGGATTTAATTTTTTTTGTTATTGTTTTGCAGTGCATGCACAGATATCACTGTAAACATGGAGGGGGTATTTTACACACACACATCAGTTTTTCCTAAAGCACAGATTTCCACAAAACTAGTTGTTCCTCTGGATTTGCAAACCCCTACATGATAGTTGAATAGATCAGGAATTATTTAAAGAAAAAAATATTCCAGCATATACTTTATTTGTCTTTATGATATAATTTCATTTTCATCTGGCAACATTCTATGCTTGCCAAAATCAGTTGGCTGCTTGACGTGTCACTCAAGCTGTCCCTGTCCACTGGCTGTGTTGCCTGAGTCTTGCCATCAATATTCTAAACAGTTTGCTGTTCCACTCCACCCAATAGCCAGTCGGAACACAGAGATCATTTGCATATGTTGCCTGATTGGCTTTTGCCTCAAACATTCTAATCAGTTTGCTGTTGCTGTTGGGTCATTGAATGTGGTCCTGAAGTAAAATACATCTCCCAGTCTTTGCTTAATGGTCACTGGAGTTGCTAAAGTACATATCCCAGTCTTCACTTAAACAATCACTGGAGTTGCCAGTCTTCCTGTGGGGCTTGGAAATCTCCCAGAAATCACGATATTCTGCAGCCACAGCACATCCCTGCTGCGGTCCCATCGCACTCCACACCCTGCCCTCCCCAGGCTCTGCCCCTCAAATCTACAGGTCTGGCCCTCCCCTTAGTATTGCCAGCCTCCAGGCAGCACCTGCTGAGGATATAATACCCTTCACTATTAGACATATTGATACTATGTTTTGTTTTGAGTCACTCTATCTGAAATTAGGGAACATGGGATTTAAAATCATATAGTGGCATTTACATTTGTGCAAATCGAGGTTGCTTTCAAACAGCCTCAATTTGGGACGTTACTGAATAAAGGTAAAGGTTTCCCTTGCTCGAAAGCCAGTCGAATTCTACTCTAGGGATGTGGTGCTCATCTCCATTTCCAAGCTGAAAAGCCAGCACTGTCTGAAGACATTTCCGTGGTCATGTGGCCGGCATGACTAGATGCCAAGGCGCATGGAACTCTGTTACCTTCCCACTGAAGCAGTACCTATTTATCTACTTGCAATTTCTTGCTTTCGAACTGCTAGGTTGGCAGGAGCTGGGACCAGAGACAGGAGCTCACTCCGTCACGCAGCACTCAGGTCTCAAACTGCCGAACTACCAATCTTCCAGTCTGCAGTTCATTGTCTTCCCAGAAAAAGATAACTCAAAGAGAAATAATTTTTAAGAGCAATCTTGCATAAATAAATAAATGCTCTGATCTATTGGACTTAATGTAAAACTTTTGAGTGGTTCAAAATTCTGTCATGTGTTTTTAAATGAAATTAATTAAATATAAACATATTATCTGTAATGGTACTATAATCTAAACTGCACTTTCCTAGCATTTGCCAAATTAGTTGTATAGTTTATCCTCTGTCTATTACGTGCCTAGTTTAAGAACTGACTATTTAGCTACCACAGATGGATATTTGTCTCTCTGACGTGTGGGAGACTCTCACTTTTCTCTCTAAAATTAATGGTATTACATGGCATGTTAACATTGCCATTGATCCTCACATTAAAAATGGCAGATATGTGAATCAACTGTGTCTTCCATGGTTAAAATTTCATCTTGCACTGTCAAATTTTCATTTCAGTTCCCCAGAAGGTTTCGCAACTCAAAGCAGTCAGCATGGGTTGGCTAAGAAGCCTGAAAGTGAGCTGGTTGCCTCCTGGGGGAGACTGGGATAGATACTATATTGTGGTGTTCGACCATTCTACAGTGCTGCTGAATTCTACAGTGCAAAAAGACAGAAGAGAATATATTATCAAAGATATAGAACTGGTTCCAGGAAAACAGTATGAGGTTGCAGTAATTGTAGAAAGTGGAGGCTTGCAGAACACAGCTCGTTGCAGAGGCAGAACAGGTAAGCATCCTTTTATTGTAGTCATCGGGCATCTTTGAAGAACAATGAAAATATTGTTTGGGGGAAGTTAATCAGTGGAATTATTATGGGATACCAATGCCATAATAAAACATTTTTTACTAAGTTGATATATATTCTTATTATGGCTGTATTCATAGGGTCAGAATCAGTTTACTAGGTATGTCGACTAGGGAAAAAAACCCAGTTGACTTCAGATTTGGGTACTTTTGATCCAAAAATATTCAGTATTCCAGAGTATTCCTGAATACCAGTACTGGTATTCTGCTGGTATTCAGGTTAATACTTGGGAAACTTGAGTATATTTGTCTCCATTGTACCCTGTGGGGACCGCTGCAACTCAACCAAGCAAGCATTTAAAGTTTAATTCTCTCCTGGGAGAGCTTCTTCAGTGGGGTGGTTTAAACCAACATGCAGAAGAAGCCGCCCTGGGATCTGTGCAGCGAGGAAGGGAGAGCCCTCCCCAGCCGCACAGACTGAGCTGGTGGTTTTTTTTCTTCAGGGTGGTTTAAAAGAAGCTGACCCCAGGATCTGTGTGGTGTGGGAGGGCTTTTCCTCCTCACTTCACAGACCCAGCTGGGAGAGGGGAGGGAAAGGGTTTAAACTCCTTACCTCCTCTCTGGAGTCACACTGCTGCTGTGGCCCAACTCCTGCGAGGAGACTGGGAGGGGTTTAAAGTTTAAACCCCTTACCTACTCTCTGGAGTTGTGTTGCATCTATGGCCTGACTTGGGGAGGGGAGGGGGTTTAAACTTTAAGTCCCAGAGTCAAGCTTGGGAAGCTTGAATAAAAGCTGAAAAATATTGGCTTTTATTCAAGTGGGGTTACTTTGGTAGCCAAATATTGAGGCAGACTCAGCATGGGTTCTGTAAGGGAAGATCTTGTCTCACTAACCTGTTAGTGTTCTTTGAGGGAGTAAACAAACATGTGGACAAAGGGGACCCAATAGATTTTGTTTACCTTGACTTCTGGAAAGCTTTTGATTAAGTTCCTCATCAAAGGCTCCTAAGTAAGCTCAATAGTCAAGGGATAAAAAGACAAGTCCTTTTGTGGATCAAAAACTGGCTAATTAAAAGGAAACAAAGAGTGAGTATAAATGGGCAATTTTCTCAGTGGAGGGTGGTAAGCAGTGGAATACTGCAGGGATCAATACTGGGTCCGATGCTTTTTAACTTGTTCATTAATGATTTGGAGTTGGGAGTAAGCAGTGAAGTGGCTAAATTTGTGGATGACACAAAGTTGTTTAGGGTAGGGAAAATCAGGGAGGATTGTGAGGCACTCCAAAGGGATCTATTGAGGATGGGTGAGTGGGCATCAACATGGCAAATGGGGTTCATTGTGGCCAAGTGCAAACCTGGTATTTTTGACCACTGTGTGACAGAGTGGTGGACTGGATGGGCCATTGACCCGATCCAACATCAGCTTCTCTTGTGTTCTTACGTTATGTTCTCTGATCTGTATTCGGCTGGATAAATGCCAAAAAATACCAATAAGGTATTTTTCAAGTATCTGTTTAGCTCGGTATATACCAAGCACCCCCCCCCCAATATCTATAGGGATCATATTGTTTGTTGCATTCCTGTCAGTATAAAGCTGTGGCTGAGTCAGCATTTATATGTTTGCTCAACAGTTTAATTAAAAATTAGCTTAGGATCATTGAGGAGAAATTAGTAGCAACTATGGCCGAGGACAGATTTGTATTTTGCCGCGCCTCCGCTACGCGGCAGAATAAGGCGGGGGGAATTGCCCCCGCCGTGCGGCGTTTGCACGCCACCAGAAGAAAGCCACCCGCAGCGTTCAGACTGCGGGCAGCTTCCTACGGCGGTGTGCAAACGCCGCACAGCTCCCCCTCTTGGTGTGCGTTCACACCCGCTGGAGGCGGGTGGAACGCGCACCGCAGCAGCCGGGGCACCACTCCCCGGCTGCTGCAGGAGGAGCGCAGCACCGGATGCGATGCGTCCGGGCCGCCTCCTCAGGGCAGATGTGGCCGTCTGAACGGCCACTCTGCCTCCGCTTTTGAATCGGAGGCAAAGCGGCCCAGACTTCCAGTCTGTCCTTGGCCTATGTAACTGTTATTTGAGCAGGAAGACCATAAGTATAAACTAGCTGTTTCTATGGAGCCTGGTGGCTAGCCTTAATTTAGTTTTTAACTATCATTTTTTCACTGATGCCATTCATGTGTTACATGTCGTATGAATGCAGTTCTCTAATAATGTCAAGTGCAGTGTTCCAAGGCTCTAAACAAATAGATATCAAAAAGTTACACTAGTCAGTGATGCATATTGTGTAGCCGTTAACCTGAGTACTAACAGTGTTGGGAGTCTGCTTTCTGATCCTTCCAATAAGAACTCTGTATCTATCTGTCTATCTAAAATATTTTCAGACTGCTTTTCCCCCACAACAGTTGGCTGGTTGCAATACATAGCCAGCTGTCTTGTGACTGCCAGTGGAAGGGAGAAGGATGCTCTGATCCCAAATCACCAGCCAAAGGAAAAATAGTTTCTGCAGATGTTGCCCCATAGGTTTGGGGGCACTTTTCTCCATTTTTCCTCTTAATATAGACATTTAAAGATTTCTGTGTAAAACTACTAAGAACTCTTGGGATGGAGTGAAATATCAGTCAGATAAATGAATGAATGAATAAAAGTTGGGCAAACAATAGTAAGTGAGCAATTTTCATTTTAGCTGGAATATCTGATATTCATTTTGGTGAAATGAATTGTTTTAAGGTGTGTGTTGTAATCCCAGAGTTATTCTAAACCCTTTGAGGTCAATGAGTTTAAAAGAGTGTAACATGGTTTAGAACTACACTGCAAAGTTTGACCACTGATGTTCATCAATCTGGTTTTTTATTTTACTCCCTAATAGACTAATCCTAAGAAATTAGTCAGAAGAAACTGCTTGGAGAAGATGCAGTACAGAATGTAAATAAATAACTAAGTCCCAATGAATTTAATACAATTGATTTCTAGGACTGCAGCATAAGAACATTATAGATAAATAGCTGGGATAGGATTAGTCTTGTTCTAACTGTTGGCAGTGTGCATAGGGTTGCCGAGTGCCGGCGACTTACCGGTGGGGGGGAGTTGTTCTCCCCCTGGGAGCAATTCTGGCGCACGCGCCACGGCGACGTAATGATGTCACCCGGAGGTGACGTCATTACACGGGGGAAGTCGTCCTCACCGGACGACTTCTGGGGCGGGGTTCCCCCCGCCGGCCAAATGCCAGCCGGCGGATCGGGAACCCCTATAGCGGGGGATCCCCCGCCCCCCGGGCTGACTTGGCAGCCCTAAGTATGCAAATAGTAAATAGCAAAACTAGTGTAAGATGCAACAATATAAACTAGGAGAGGAATCAGTGTTTTGGCCCAAAAGATCATTCCAGATATGTCTCCAGTCGCCTTTTCATACTTATTCCAACCCAAAGACAAAAAAAAAACCCTTAATTTTAAGGTGAAAACTAGAATTCTGTTGATTTTGACAAGCATGAGAGTGCTACACTGGAAGAACCTTGGAGGTGGCCCAGAAGGCTGAAGTACCCCCTCCCCCCGCCTGAATTAAGCTATTTCTGCCTGTGGCAGAAATAAATGCCACATTTACAAAAGGGAAGGGAGTAGGCTGAGAAACAATAGAAAGGAGGTTGCATAAGAAAACCGGGCCAGGACCCCCACCTCACCCCCTGCCTTATCTTACACCTTGGGCTGATTATTTTTCCTGCTACACCCTCTTCTGATCCTTTAGTTGCTACGCACATTGTGACTCTTTGACATTACATTTTTTACAGCCTCAGAATGCCAGGTTACTGTGTATTGTATAAATGCACTGTTAGGCCCATGCAGATTTTGTGACCTACCGAAGGCTAAGCAAGCACTCTTTGGATTCACTATCACACATGTTTGTTTTATCTCTTCGGCTAGAAAAGGGCAGAAAGTTGTTATCACTTATTAGAGTAATAAATACTGATTCTTAGGTCACTGTATAAAAACTGCTGCAGGGCTTCTTTTTTTTTGCCAGTTAGATTACATGTAGAAAATGGCATTTTACATTAGATTATAGATCCAGATGGGCAGCTGTGTTAGTCTGTCTGAAGCAGTAGAAAAGAGCAATAGTCCAGTAGCACCTTAAAGTCTAACAAAATATGTGGCAGGGTATGAGATTTTGTGAGTGAGCAGTGACTCACGAAAGCTCCTACCCTGCCACATATTTTGTTAGTCTTTAAGGTGCTACTGGACTATTGCTCTTTTATACTACACCAGATTATGTTGCAGTTCTCAGACATTTCTGTGCGTGATTGGATCAAACATTTGATCACACTTTTAATTTGAGGGTAAAGAGACTTCAAAACTGAGCTTGGAATCTGGCTGTTCCTGCATTAATAAATTTGATTGCTCTTTCTGTGCCTTTTTCAGCCTTTGCAATATCCTTTTCCAGATGACGTGATTAGAACTGTACACAGTGCTCCAGATGTAGTGGCATTCAAAACTGCCCAGAGAGTTTGTGGTGTGGGGCCTGATGTTGGGTGCCTCACTACAACGTGTGTATGTGTATATACAATCAAAATTGGTGGGACCACATGCAAGAGTTAATACATTCATTGAGCTATCTACCATGATCCCAAGCTCTTTTCTGGTCAGTCTCCAGTTTCTGGTCAGTTTCTACCATTCTGAATCATTTGGTGCTGTATGCAGTCTTAACACTTTCACTGCTTACCTCCTAAGCAAATTAAAAAATAGTACAAAGCTGTTCTATTAACAGAGCTAAGTAATTTTCTGGGGGAGGGAGGGCACCCTTAAAACAACTCATTCTGCAAAAAGTGAAAACACATCCCTTACAGCTTTGAAAGCTGTGAGCACAATCTTGGTTATTAACAAGCTTCTTCTCATTATGCAGTTGGCACCTCTGGGCTGCTTGTAATTGCTTGTGTGTGATTCAACACAATAAACTAATTTTTATTTACTCATTTGCGATATCAGTTAGGCCTACCCATATGGTTTGTATACAAATCATTGCCAAACATTCTTAGTGATGGTTTTATGTGTTTATGTAGATTGAGCCACATTGCAATACTGTGCACACAGATCAGCTCACAGTGTGATGCAAGCAATGTATAGAAGACATATCATTGGTGTCATAAGAAGTAGCTCTAAGTAACCCATGGAGAGATCATAGGAAGCAGAGTAAAATATAAGTAGTATTCAATGTTGTTTGAACAACTCTGGTCATTTTCATATTCATCTCTGATTATTTGATAATAAAATAAATATATCAGTGGTAACAACTAAAATCTATCCTGTATTTCAAAACTAATTTGGCGTTCTATATTAGAGTGATGGGTTAAATATGTAGGACAACTAATATTTTGTTAAATGAAAGACTGCAATGATGAAAGGCTCTTCAGTGATGAGGTACATATATCCAGAGTAGTGTTCTGTAGCATTAACTCCTTTTCTTCCACATTCCCATAGATCCAGAGCCAGTTCTTCAACTGCGTGTAAAGCATGCAAATGAATCTTCCCTTACCATCATGTGGGTGCCACCTGAGTCTGAGTGGGATGGTTATCTGGTTTCACTTGGAGACAGAACACTTACAGTCATAAACAAGGCTCTTCCTAAAGAAGCCCGAGAATTCACTTACAGTAACCTGTTACCTGGCCGAAAGTACATAGCTACCGTCACCAGCATCAGTGGGGATTTGACCAACGGGACTTCTGTGGTAGGACGAACAGGTATCATAGAGTTGACATATTGTGGATCCTGACTTTTGTTTAAGTGCAATAGCTATACATTTCTATCTTGGAGTTAGGCACTAATCTTGAATAAGTATATGCCTTTTAAACATAGATGCTATGGTCACACAGAAGTACTGTATGCGGCATCAAGATTCTTTTGGCACAGTTAATTTAATCAGTGTGCACTTTCTTGGCATGGGGAGGTGAGCCACATGCTGAAAATGGCAGCAAACATATACATACATAGACTCAAGAGGCAGGGGTGGGAACTGGCAACTCTAGGTGTCTTCTTGTCTCAGTGCTAAGAGCCGCATCCTCACCATAGCAAGTCATAGATCAGGTCAATAAACATTTTTTCCACTTCTTTCTACAAACCCCCCCAACAACTTTATCTTGAATTATTAATGCCAGAATCCTTCTGCTTTTGCTGTTTCTCATTCCTGTCCCATCAGGTAGAAAAAGCTTTGATATTGCCTGTAGTCCTAACTGCTCTGTCACAGCTTTTATTGTTATAATGGTTGGGTTTGCTTGGAGTAAATTTCTCCCTCATTGACCCTAACGATGATCTTGAATTGCAGTTCCTGCTCAGGTGACAAGCTTAAGTGTGGAAAACCAAGAGACAACCAACAGACTGTTCACTACCTGGATAAGGGCATATGGAGATGTAGACTCATACCAAGTTTTGCTCATCTATGAAAATGTTGTCATTAAAAATGATAGTGTTTCCAGTGACACCAACAGATATCACTTCTACTCTCTGAAACCTGGAGGACTCTATTCTGTGGTTGTCACCACTGTTAGTGGAGGGATATCTTCCAGACAAATGATTGCAGAAGGGAGAACAGGTAAAGATAATACCGGAAAGTTGTACTTTCTTGAAAGGTGAAATCTAAGCACATGCAAAATTGCAGTTGGAATTTTGTTTACCATTTCACAGAGAGGTCATCTGCCTTTATACATTTCAGTGAACTCTCTATGCACTGCCATTCTTTTTCAGTGTTTTCAGTTGTTCGATTCCACATATTTTGGGTAATGTGGTTCTTCCTTTTGTACTGCATCATGGGGTTTGCAGTCTTCAGCTGCTCCTAAACATGCATGATATTGATTATCTTTAAAAAAATGTATATCTGGATTTGGGGCATAGTGGACCTCAAAAGCAGCTAACATAATAAAACAATTTAAAATATATAACTGATAATTTAATAATTTAAAAATCTGCATGAAAATATTAAAACTAGAAGACTAAAACTATACAAAAGCACCCAGAAAAAAAATTTAAAACAGCAGGATTGAAAATATCAATACAATTAAGAGGCAAGGAGTTAAATTTATTAACTGAAATTAAAACTTTTTTAACAAGTGTTTAGAAAATTAAAAGGTAGCACTTAAGGAAGTCTGTGATTTGTAAGAATAAAGACTCAGTGAAAAAGCTGGCTGGATCCCCACCCTGTGTGTTTCCTGCAGGGGCAATAGCCATAAACTTTGTTTTATCTGAGGGGATGCCATATGATAAAAAATATCTGAGTGGAACTTTTATTATTCTTTCCACTAGAGGGCAGGAAACTCCCAATAGTTAGGCATGGCTCTCATCATTCATTGCTGTAATAGATGTACCAGGGTTTAATCCAGGGTATGATTTCATGAAGGTTATGTTACTCGTGATTATTTCATTTTTTTGTTTATTTATAATATATTCTGTTTTTTGACCAAAATTGTATCCCAACCTGCAGGTAAAAATTTTAAAAACAACAAATATTACTTAAAATGGAAGCAAATGTTCTGGAGAAAAGATTTTCAACTGAACTAGATCCGGGTACAATGGAGGGATGTTTGGCTGCTTCTTGCCCTCCCTCCAATAACAATGGCAAATTGGCTTTGCTTCTTTGCATGCAGGTTAACAAGAGGCTTCCAAATCATAATATATGTTTTCAGTGGTAAGCCATGCTCCATGTAATCTGCGAGAATCTGATGATTCAGAAGCCTGCTTTTATACAATCATCATTCATGTAAATGTATTTCTTGTCTCGTAACAGAGATGTTTAATGCATTCGCTTTTTTAATTGCCACCTAGAGTGAATATGTCCATTCTGTTATAACAGTAGATGTGTGTGTTATAAGAGAACTTTCTGTAGATATGCTTTTGATTGCTTTGTTGCATAGTTCCTTCCAGTGTAACCGGAGTAACAGTGAACAATTCAGGGCGCAGTGACTACCTGAGCGTTTCTTGGCTGCCAGCTCCTGGAGATGTAGATGGCTATTTAGTAACACTATCTCATGAAGGAAAGGCACTTCAAACTCTCACCACTGCAAAATCCACCAGTGAATGCTCCTTCAACACCCTTGTTCCTGGGAGACTCTATGATGTGACAATAACCACAAAAAGTGGGAAATATGAAAAGCATTCCTTCAGTCAAGAGAGAACAGGTAAATGAAAAAGCACAAAATATATCCCGCCAGGCATCATTATCCATGTATCTGTGCATAAGATATATCTAAATATATATACACCTGCCTCAGGGAGAGTAAAATGGTGGCCTAAGAACAGAGCTCCCTCTGAGGTTAATGACAAAAGGTCAAATGAGTCCAACAGTACATTATATGTCTAGAGGCTGATATAGGGTAGGTTGACCTAAGAGGTAAAGAACAAAAAAAGACATTCAAAAATTAAATATAACAACTAGTATTTTTCAGCTGTGTAATACTATGCATACAAAAGTAGATAGACATAAGACCATTGAGAGTGTGATCCTAAATAGAATTACACCATTCTAAGCCCATTGACTTCAACAGCACAGTCCTATGCAAGCTTACTCAGAAGTAAGTTCCACTGTATTCAGTGGATCTTCTTTCCAGGTAAGTATGCGTAGGATTGCCCTGTAATTCCTCCAGAATCTACCTGCAGAAAGATTGTTCTTACTGCCCTTGAAGATATGGAACAATGAATTTGGTAAGAGAGTTGCTGCTGTTTATATTCATACAAGCAAAGTGAATTGCACTATGTGCAGCAAGTCATTATCAATATAAATGTGTGTCATTGAATTATGTAGTGTAAGATAATACAATCATATGTACCCTGATCCAGGTAAGAAGGCCCATGTATGTATCACTTGTCATTTTATGAACAACATCCAAATTTACATGTTGTCTATACTTGCTGCATTATTTTTAATTGAAGAGCTATCTGAATGTTCTGGAGGGGCATCCACACTGCACCAACGAGTCATGTGTAACTATACACAACTACACGTGTACCAGAGCTGGGCCTCTCTGGTCTCTCCCTTCCATTGTCTTTCATACATTCGCTTCAGCTTGCAGTGCACATTTACTATTTCTGAAATCAGGACATTTAGGAGTACCTTCTATCTTTCAGTGCCTTCAAGTGTCCAGGGACTCACGGTGAGCAATTCTGCAAGAAGTGACTATTTAAAGGTGTCCTGGCTACATGCCACAGGAGACTATGATAATTATGAAGTGATCATCAAGCACAACAATGACTTCATCCAAACAAAAACCATCCCTAAGGATAAGAACGAATGTGTGTTCACTAACCTGGTTCCAGGGCGGCTTTACAGTGTGACTGTTAGCACAAGGAGTGGAAAATATGAAACTAGTGAAAGGGCCAGTGGAAGAACAGGTAAGAAAATAAGTTCTCAAAATATCCCAAGATTTCCAACAGGAAGGAGACAATATCTGCAACTATTTTAATGCTTTATTTTAAATAGGGAATCTGTTAAAATATAAGATTAAATTGGAACTGTGTGTCATAAAAGAAAAAGGGTGAATATTTTAGAACAGTTGAAATGGGTGTAATGATCATCATCATCATCGTATGGCATTGTGTGTAGAATAGCCAGGAGATCCTAAGATTGTCTGGCAGCCAGACGTTTTAGCTCTTTTCAGCATTATGCACCACTAGGTGGCAAGCTAGACTTGTTTTTAAGGCAAGAGATGTTTCAGAGGTGGTTGGCCATTGCTTGCCTCTGTATCATGACCCTGGTATTCCTTGGAGGTTGCCCTTCCAAATACTAGCCAAGGCTGACCCTGCTTAGCTTCCGAGATCTGACAGGATCGGGCTAGCCTGGGCTACCTAGGTTAGGGCTAAAACGGGTATACTACCCTGATACAATAAGTTTATGATTAGGGGCTCCTGATATACACAGGGAACTTCCCCAACTATAAGCATTCCCCATTAAGTCACATAGAAGGAGCAATTCTATATAAACTAAAGCAGTTGTACATGGAGTTGTAAGAGGCTGTCAGGTATATGTTGATGGTCTTCTCAGTTAAGAGAAATATAACTTTATTCAGAATGAACAGGTAGAAAACAGGAAAAAAAGAACGAGGTTTTTCATAGTCCATCATAGCAGCTAGTTCCAACATGTGGTAAGAACCATAAGTGAAACCTGGCCTGGAACAGCTCCAGATTCTTTGAAAAATGTACCTGGAAAGAATGTATAGGCATTGAGTCTTCCATGGTTGAGAAATAATGAAAGTCTGTACAAGCAGGAATTCCATATGGACATTACAGCTCACACAAGTTCTAGATCAGGCAGGTGGACCCAGGACCTGGGGTTGGTGTGGTGTAGTGATTAGACCAGGACCTGGGACAACCAGATTCTAATACTTCACTTAGCCATGGAAGCTCACTGGGTGACCTTGGGCCCATCACAATCTCTCTGCCTAACTACCCTCAGGAGGCTGTTGTTATAAAGAATAAGTGGAAGAGGGGGACAATGTGAAAAGCTGCTTAAGGTGTCTAATCAAGGAGAAAAGTGGTATATATATTTTTTTTTTAAATGTAAATGATAAATATTATCCAGAGTAAGTTTAGGTTCTAATCAAACATTTAAATAATCTACAATAATATCTTCGAATATTGAGTTTATTTGGGGGTTTAGTGCTACAAGTCCTAGTGATATCAAGTGTTTAACTGAAATATGTTTTACTTTGTCTAAATTTCATCCAGTGTGTTTATATTATTGATTGAATAATATATTAATGTGTGTATCAAGAGAGATGGTCTCTTTTATATCGAACAACCTGACAGTTTAAGCATCAGCATTTGGCCCTGTTGTAACAGCCTATTTCCTGTTGTGCCATCCAAGCATAAAGAATAACATTGGTGAGAGTTTCCATGTCAAACGCCTATCACTTTTCAGCTGTTCCTAGACCAAGGTGAAAAGCATGAGGTCTGACTTAATTACACTCAGATGGGAGGGGGAGTCCTGCTCTTCTCCGGGGACCATCTTTTGGATCACATTCTTGATTGGCTTACAGGGGTCAGGGGGTCCGTGGTGCAGTTTCCCATAAAGTTAGCTTACACCCATCTGGGGGGTAATGAGAAAGTTAAATAACAAGTTTCAAGCCTGCCCAATATTGCCATTGGGGGCCAAGAACCACCTTACTGCATCTCCAATCTGTTGCTCTGTTACTTATGCTGATCTGAAGCCGTCTGGGTGCGCGTTTATCCTGCTTCCTGGCAGTGTGGACACAAATAAGATGCACATCAAGCGGCGCCAGTAATGTGAACCCGCTGATCCAGCTGCTGTGCCCATGCGCCTATGCATAGGTCGGCAAAATGGACCAAAGCCACGCACCACTGTGGCACTGCCACCAGGGGCCGCCCCACAGTGCGAATGCTCCATTCCACCTCCTCCCCGGTATGGTCCCGCATCAGTCTACACAGTGCGAACAGAAAGCCCGAGTCTTTTTGCCCCGCTTCCCTTGCGCTTCATTTTGCCAGTCTGTCCTCAGCCTATGTATGTGTAGGAAGCTAGCCTTTGTTATTTCATTGCACTTGCTTATGTTGAAGCCTGAACCACGTTTTAAAATATCTTTCAATAAAGTCTGCTGTTTTTATTGATGTGTTCTGCCTGTGCAAGAGTCCAAACCCAGTCTCGGTCAAACTATCAGAAGAGGATTTGTGTCATTATGTTGATCATACCTTAGCCTCATACACGCAACCCTTCTGTACACTGACTGAATGTGCAAAGACAAAGAATGGACACAAGCATGCTGGCCTTGCCCCTGCCAACACATTTCCTCAGCCTGTGACTATGGTGCCTATGCACAGAGGAAGTATCTGACAGCACACTCCCTTCCCATTGTTGGCAGTGCTTGGAATGCAGAATCCCCATTTATGGGGAGGGAGCACAGCTTTCACACATCAGCACCATGCTGGTGATCATGCCGAGGCAGGGGCAGGGCTTGCTCACTCATGCCTGCTCTCCTCCATGCATTCAGTCAACACACAGAGAAGTTGTATATACAGGGACTGCATTTAAAGAAAGTAATACGGGGGGGGGGGGATAACCCATATAAACTATATTCAGAAATAATTTTTGGTGGCATACTGAAGTTTTGTGAATGGCTGCCCCCAAATATATCAGTGATTCCAATAAAACATTTTATTGGGAACATTATTTTTTTGTTTTAATATATACCTTTGTTGGTTTAATAACAATGATGACTGTTACTGGAAAAGCGTGTCTGACTCTGTTCTATCATTCATTCCCCAGTTCCAGAATCCGTAAAGGATTTGACACTTAGTGATAGAAGCACTGAAAATCTGCGTGTTACTTGGTCCAAAGCTGATGGGGAAGTCGATCAATATGAAATCCAACTTTTCTTCAGTGACAGGCAGGTTTTCCCACCCATTCGTCTTGAAAACACCTTTGAAGAGTATCGTTTCACATCTCTAACTCCAGGACGCCTTTACAAAATTGTTGTGATGACAATAGCTGGAGATACACAACGATCTACTTTCATAGAAGGATTGACAGGTTAGGATTTTCCATTTCTGTAGACTGAGAAAAGGATGGGAAGTTTTGTAGGATCCATGCTGTATACATACTTAGTAATCATTAACAAATTTTGGAGAGTACATCTCTCCCCCCCCCCCCCCCCGGCTTTGTGGCATTAGTACCTTCTGCTGTGTAACATTCTGTTAAACTCACTCTTCTGGAAAACTGTTGTTTACAAAATAACCAAATATAATATTTTCTGTATTGTGTAGTCCAATCTAGCTTCCCCAATTTTGTTTGCTGCAGCTTTAGATAATTAAGTGCTAGGCTAAGAAAAATATCTGTTGACTTCTTTGGCCATTCACATTGTCTGTTTTCCTTCCTTAGTTCCAAGTGCTGTCAAAAACATACATATTTCACCCAACGGAATGACCAGCAGCTTGAAAGTGAATTGGACCCCTGGAGGAGGAGATGTTGATTCATATACAATCACGATACTCCATCACAGTCATCCCCTTGATTCTCAGACAGTCTTCAAGCATGTGTATGAGTACACATTTAACAAACTAGAAGCAGGGGAGCAATACAGGGTCATTGTACAGACTAACAGTGGCACATTGCACAACAATTCAACAGCAGTTGGACGAACAAGTAAGTTTCTTCCTGGAAAATGGGACCACGTAGTCAACTGCTGACAGAGCACTGAGGGACAAGGGTTACCTCTATTGCACTGTGTTGGGTAGACTGGCATATATTATGTATTTTGTTGAACTGCAGAGGCAGGCAATGGCAAACCACCTCTGATCTCATCAGGTCTCAGAAGTTAAGTAGGGTTGGCCCTCGTTAGTACTTATGCAGCCACTCAATGAGCTTATGTCTAAACTCTCAACTGTGGGTTCCTTGCAAAGTTTGTTGGTGTGACTGCCAGATGTGGCCAGAGGTGATTGCCTTTTCTTCCTGCAACAAATACAGTTTTAAAAAAAACATAGCAATGATTTATACACTATTTTGGACTCATGTACATACAGCATTAAATGCCAAGATAACCCAACATAAACAGCAACTGAGAACAATACAGTGGTCTGATATCTTTGGGGACAAGTTACTTCAATGCATATTCACTGATCATAGTTGACCATGCAATGCTTATATTATATTATTGAACCTACAATGGTTTCATTTCTAGCAATAAGAACTATGGACAACTGCAGTTTATAGTGCTCAACTGTAATCTCTGTATGAGAGCTTTCCCTATACTGTAAGGCATGATTGCAGGCAAGCAATCATTTAAATGTGATAAGCAACATTTATTTCTGGTCAAACAGCTCTTCCCAGCTCTCCAGCTCACCCCCCCCACCGGGAAACAGCCCTGTTAAAAAATCAAGAGACCCTTCATTCCAGAACCTTTAAAAAAAGCACCACTACAGAGGGGTTTTTTTTCCAGAAAGTAAATGTATTTGTTTAATCAATAAATTGATTAATCATTTAAAACCTTTAGTAAGATGTCTGCCCTAGTATCTATAATATATTAGAATGGGCAGGGTCTACCACACCTTTTCTACCCCTTCCCACAGAAGATCTTCATAACAATTGGAATGGAGACTGAAGGTAGAAGAGAAGACACAAGGGAGGTCAAAATGACTTTTCTTCCACTCCAAACAGACCCAGTTTGGTGTAGTGGTTAGGAGCATGGACTCTGATCTGGGAGAACTGAGTTTGATTCCCCACACCTCTGCATGCAGCTGCTGGTGTGACCGTGGGTCAGTCACAAGTTCATTCAGAGGTGTTCTTTCACAAGCAGTTCTTGAAAGAGCTCTCTCAGCCCTTCCTATCTCACATGGTGTCTGCTGGGGGCAGGGGGAGGGAAAAGAGATCATAAGCCACTCTGAGACTCCTTTGAATAGTGAAGGACGGGTGTAAATCCAATCTCTTCTTCTCTCTTTTATCATCGTCTTCTTTCAACATCGGGAGGGAAGGGAATGATACAAGTTAATTTGGCCCAGGGATCAATCCATACGCACTGCATATTGTGCTATCATTGCATTCCGGAAATCACTTTCTACTGGATTGTTTTGTCCACACAGGACAATCCATTTGCAAAAGATTGCTATAGCACAATGATAGCACGATGCCTAATAGTGTGTGGATGCAGACCACGTGACCAAATTCGATTGACTGAAGGTCATACGAAAAAAGGTGTGTGATGTGTAGATAAATAAGATTCAACAGTGTTGTTTCCAACTAATTATTTAATAATTCTCACCATGCATGAGGAGATGCTGTACATGCCTTATTCACATTTTAAATAATTGTTCCTAGTTCCTGCCCCTGTTCAGGAATTATATGTGGACAACCTGTACAGCAGCCACTCACTGGTAGTAACCTGGCAGAGCGCTGTGGGTGTAGCTGAAAGATACGACATCCTTCTCCTGACTGAGCAAGGCACCCTTCTGAGCAACAAATCAGAGCCCGTGACTGCTAAGCAGCACAAATTTGAAGATTTAACACCAGGCAAGAAATATAAAGTACAAATGTTGACAGTCAGTGGCGGCCTCTTCAGCAGCTGGGCAGAAACTGAAGGCCGAACAGGTAATTTCAGCATTTTTATCAGAGGAACAGCAAGTAGCTGTAAAGATTGAATATATTGGAAGACCTGCTTATTATTTAATCAGAGAAAATATAATCAGTATTTCTGTATTGCTTTCATATGTGAATGTTATGATTTGCAATTAATTTTCTATCTAAAACAGAGTAATATACAATGGTTAAGGTGCTATACCATTGAATAGCTTCCAAAATATCTGTCATTACCTTCCTAAATTGTTCTGGCTATAAGCCTTTGCCAGGCTCAGAAAACTGGTCTGTTGTACCACAGATAACTTTAAAACATGGTGTTCTCATTCAGTCAAACCATTCACTTGAAATTAATAGGAACTTTGCTTGGGACTAGTGTTTGTGAGAATACTGCATATTGATTAATCCACAGTAACACATTTGGGCTATTTTCTCACATGATGCTTAAATAAGCATTTATTTTTCCAATAAGACCAATAAAGAGTCCACACATAATAAAGAGTCGCACATTTGCAATCCCTGTTGGCAAGCCATGAAAGAATATGATAGAATAGCCTGCTGAGCTCCACAGTATTTATGCTATGGAGTCCTGCAAAGATCCCCCTTGTTTCCCATGTTGTTCAACATCTACATGAAACCACTGGGAAAGATGGTACTAGGATTTGCAGTGTGATGCCACCAATGTGCAGATGACACCCAGCTCTATTTCTCCCCATCAGCTGAATCAGTGGAAGTCCTGAACCAGCGCTTGGAGAACAGCTGTGGTAGTGGGGTGGAAGAGGGCCAGGAAACTGAAGCTCAGTCCAAACAAGACTGAGGTACTGTTGGCCAATGACAAAGCTGCTCAAGGATTGGGGGTCAGCCTGTCCTGGAGGAGGTTGCACTCCCCCTGGAGGAGCAGATTCATAGCTTGTTGGTGGTGCTGCATCCTGGCCTATTGTTGGAGTCTGAGTGTTCCTCTGTGGCACTTAGCACCAGGGCTCTTTTTGAAGAAAAAGCTCAGCAGGAACTCATTAGCATCATAGGCCACACCCAACAGCAGAAACTCATTAGCATATTAGGCCACACCCCTGACAGCACAGCTCCTACCAAAGACATGTTGTAGTGTGCCAGTCAGTTTTATAAAGAGTGAGCAAAGCAGGCATCCCACCGATAAACCAGTAAATAAATAAATGCTGTTTTTTTAAAAAAAATCTTACTCTTTAAAGTTTATCTCTGCTCTGCAGAGGGGAAGGTGGGCACCAGGACCTTTATACTGAAATTTACTAAATTATGGCATCAGAGATGCCTTGGTTTGGTAAATGCATGGCTGAAGTCTCTGAGCCAGAATACCAAACAATTGCTGTGCACTCAATTTCTGAGCAATGTACAGAGTTCAGAGTCATTCCCCTGTCCTGGCCAGGCTCCATTCCCCAAATAAGGAAGGAAGGAAGGAAGAGGGAGGGAGGGGATGGAAAGAAAGCAAATAGATGTGGAGAGAGGAAAGAGAGAGAGAGAAAGAAAGGGAGGGAGGAAAAGAAAGCAAATAGGGGAGGAAGGAAGGAAGGAAGGAAGGAAGGAAGGAAGGAAGGAAGGAAGGTAGATAGGTAGGTCAGGCTGGAGTGTGTGTGTGGGGGGGGGGGAATCAGCTCCCTTGCTTCCAGCTCTAACACACCCCAACAGAAAGAGAAAGAGAAGAGAAAAAGACTGAAAGAGAGAGAGAAAGCCCCCCCACACACACACACACATGCTCCCTGTGGCCCAGAAGTTCCTGGAGTACACTTTCTCCTGCAGCCCAGTTCTCCTGCCAAGCCTCCAGGCTTCCCTCAGAGAGTGAGGAGCGGATCAGGGAAGGGGGACTGACCTGCCAGCCACCTCTCCAGACGTTCTTCCAGAGCATATCCCAGGCTTTGGCTGTGGAGTCTCCGACCTGCTCGCTGAAGGACCGCCTGAGCTGGGGCTTGGCAGACCAGCACTTGCAGCTCATCCTAGCAGCCTCCGCTTCACATGCCTGTCAACGCTGGGCTTGCGGGCTCAGCAGCGGCAGCAACTCTTGCTGCACCAGCCTCCTAGGGAGACGCTCAGCTGCATGGGGAGCCCAGCCACTGCCCGAACAGCCGCGTAGTCCAGGGCTCACAGGGCTGGATCACTTCCTCCAGGCGGCGGCACCTGGAACTGCACTGGACCATGGAGCACTTGTGCAGAGGCGCTTTTCCCCCAGTCCTCTCCTCCCTCACTGAAACTGCCCCTGAGAGGGTCATCACACCCCACTCCCCACCCACTTCCACTGACAGTGCTGGCCATGGCAGGCCCTCGAGGGCTACCAGGCCATGCTGCGGGGACAGCGCCAGGGCCTTTCCACTGCCCGCCCACCTCCCTCCATTGATAGCCACCAGCCGCCACTCACTCCCTTTAAGTGCAGGGAGCCTGAAGATGCCGAATGCCCGGTCTCTGCGTACGGCACTTTCCTGCCGACAGGGTGGGGAGGGGCAGGCCAGACGCCAACCAGAACGCTGTTCTGGTGAATTCCAGCCCAAAAATTGGCTAATGTGCCAGCTATGGCCATTCTTTTAAAAATGTGATTTGGCCACAGAGATCCATTCTCTGATCACATCCAGGTTAGATTACTCTAATTTGCTTTATTTGGAAATGGTCTGGAAATTTCAGTTGGTCTATAAATCCTCTTCTGTAGCCCTGCTCTCTGTGCCCCAAAATTCAGAGGCGAAGGCAAGTGGTGGCCAGAGAGAGGGCTTTTTCAGTGGTGGTGCCTCACTTTTGGAATGCTCCCCTGTAATGCTCACTTAGCACTTATCTCACTTTCTTTTAGGTGCCTCCAAGCCCAACTGTGCAGCAGCCATCACTGCCAGACTCCGTTGTGTGGTGGTTATATCCACTACTATCAGGCTGAGCTCAGATGTACAGTGGCCACCATCACCAGGGTGGGCCAAGTTGTGTAGTGAGTCTCTGGTGGTCACTGCCAGGCCTGTCCCCAGCAAGTCCACCTCTAGATGGGTACAGAACAGGGGAGGGAGGCTGGACCTTTCCCAGAGTTGTTTTGGCCTGCAAAGTTCTTGCTTTACAGAAACCAAGGCTTGGAAGGCTCAGCAGTATTGTTGTGATTGTATATAGGGTTGCCAGGTCCCTCCAAGCAGCTGTCGGGGTTGGGGAGTGTGCTTACCAGGAGCAGGGAGGAATGCCTGGCATTTCAGCAATGTGCCTTTGTGACCCAGAAGTGATGAAGGCACGTCAGGGATGTTGGGGGCAATGTTCTATTTTTTTTATTAGCTTCTACCACAGAGTTTTTGCTCAGAAACCAGAAAGTCGCCCCCACTTTCCAGGTCACGTAAGGATGTGGCTTTAATTCCCAGTGTTCTTCTCTTGGGGGGGGGGGGGGTAATTCCCCTCTGCCAGCAGTGGAGAGGTGGGGCCTGGCAGCAGGAGGCACCCCCTGCTGAGGGGTCTGTCATTCCTAATTGCATAAGATTTCAGCTTTTTCTGCAACCTGGGACTTCTTTCAGGTTTGTAGAAACACCCCCCCCCCCCCCCAATCTGTTCCTAGCTCCATTTTGCAGATCTGTTGCAAAATGCAGAATCTTTACAGTGTGGCTTGGAATTGGAGATATGATGCCCTGTCTTATTATAATGGCATCAGCTTGTTTTTTAATGGCTTATTTTAATAATGTAAGTTTGTTTTAGTGATTTCTTTAATGGCTGTGTTTAATGGTTATTTTTACTGGTTTTGTTCTGTAGTCTTTGTTGTAAGCTGCTTCAACAGGTCTCTGGAGAGGTGGTATATAAATATTCTAAATAAATAGACAATCCATATATTTGTTAGTCTTTCAGGTGCAGCAAACTCTCTTTGATATAATACTCCCTCTGTTACCTCTGATTTCAGTTCCAGCAGCTGTCACAAATCTGAAGGTCACAGAAAGCACCACTGGGCGCCTGTCATTTAACTGGACTGCTGCTCAGGGAGAGCTGGACAAATATGACATTTTTCTGTACAATCCAGATAAGTCTCTTCAGGACAGAGTTTCAGGGGAACAAAGTCTCCAACAGTACTCTTTCCGGAACTTAGTGCAAGGCCGGTTGTATAAAATGGTGATAGTTACCCACAGTGGCGATCTTACTAATGAAACATCCATCCTTGGGAGAACAGGTAATGGACTGATGCTTCAGCACCAAGATGGGCTTTAACAATAATGATTGTCGACTTTAATTGTGTGAAGCTATTACTAGGAGTTTCTAGTTCTCTGACAAGGTCATAATGAGCCCTAAACTTCACATATATATTACAAACACAAAGTTAGAGTACTTGCAAGTGTCATGCAAGACATCAAAGGTAAGACAATACAGATGATAGCCGTCATCCTGACTGAAGGCACGTGTCTTATGCATAGCCATGGAATTTAGTGTCTGATGTCAAGCTTACCATGCTGAGAAGCTCAGCTTTCATTTTAAGTGGACAATATGTTTTAGTTATTACAAGTCTTGGGGAAATGTGTAGGTGTTGTATGTGGCATCAAGAAAGCTAAAGAGAAGGCTAAGCAGCAAACTGAATGGTCAGGATGAAGGATTCAGTGCCTGCATTGCCCTGGCCACTCTTCTGGGGCTACTCTTTTCTGGCTACTTCTTGCACTGCCATTTCAATGAGTGCAACATTAAATATTACATTAGTAAGAATCATTATCTGTCTCTTGCTTAAATAAGGTCATATGATGGAAATACCTAAATCCTAACTGTCTTTCAGGGGAAAAAATCTGGGATGATTAAACTTGGCACATTTATCATTCTTCTGCAGGCAGTAAAGGATAGGAATCTCTAGGACTAGAAGAAGGTCCAAATTTCAGAAAACTGTTATTCTTTGGTGGATTTTAATCAGGGGTATACATTTCAGGGAAATTTAATCTAGAAAGTTTTGGATTTTCCAAAAACGGATGTACTCCGGCCCTAAACGTGCAATATTCAGGGAATAAGATCCAGGCTCATGGTCTTTTCATTGGTTTCTGTGAAAGGAGAAGTTTTACATACAAGAGAATTTCTCATTTTGTTTCCAGAGTGTATTCCTGATTATAAAATAGGGTGCAGAAGCCATGTGGAGTTCAGTTTGTGTTTTGGCACTACTGGACCACAGAAACTAAGGATACAGCCATGCATCTCAGAATTGCTGTTGGGGCAGCCCAAAATGAAAGTTACCTGAGCAGGCCTGATGATTACATGAGTGAAGCCAAGTAAAGTCGGGGGAAATTCACCACTGATTTTTTTTTCTGAAGCGAATATGGTGTAAGTGCACAAAACCTTGCTTATGCTCTAGGAATGGCTCTTGGCAGCTGAACAGTGATAGCCAGTATGAAACGAGGTTTGTAATTTTAAGTTTTAGAATTGTATTTAAATAAATACAATTTTCACTACCTGTTTCAATTTTTAAAAAATCAAAAGACAGGAGCTTGTTTTTCTTTTGCCCATTTCTATTTTGTCTTCATAAGGTGACCATAATCAGTTTTCTCCTTCACACATCCTAACAACACTGATTCTTTTTTATGATTGTTATTATTTTAGTTCCGGCTCCAGTTAACAATCTCAGAGGATCCAATCAGAACAAGACAGAGAGTCTGTGGTTTAACTGGAGCCCTGCACTGGGAGATTTTGATCACTATGAACTGGATCTTTATAACCCAAATGGCTCACAGAAGGAAGCACATTTTGTTAAAAACTTGACAGAGTGGTGCTTCCGGGGCTTAGTCCCTGGGAGAAAATATGCTCTTGTTGTTGTTACTCATAGTGGTAAGCTGACCAACACAGCAAATGCTGAAGGAAGAACTGGTAAGGAACTCAAGTTGCATTCATTTTTGCTTTGTTGTTGCCATCTATTGCCTTTTCCTATTATCTGGTTGCTTCAGCACTGTGAGAGAGATTTTATAATGACTGGTTAAAGACATAGGAATGTTTGGAAGAGTCTGTACAGTTAGGATATTTCTAAGTCTCATGTCCTGTTTCTTTATGATCACAGGGAAATAGAAAACAACTAGATAAGATGGTTTCATTTTGGCCAGGGGGCTAAGATACCATGGTTGGATGGTTGAAGCAGAGCTAGCTGAGACTGAACCCATCAGAGATGGAGGTTCTGTGGCTGGAAAAGGGAGATTCAGGCCTGGGATGCCTCTGACTCCGGCTCTTGACATGGTAGCTCTAATGCCAGCACCGAATGTTAAGAGCCTGGGTGTATTTCTGGATACCTCCTTATCGATAGAGGCCCAGATCACAACTGTTGCCAAACTGCTGTGCCAGATCAGGCAACGTGCCCCCTTTTTGTCTTTCTCTGACCTAGCCACAGTAATCCATGCAGCAGTCACCTCCATGTTAGACTACTGTAACTTGCTCTAATCAGGGCTACCCTTGAGACTGACCTGGAAATTACAACTGGTCTAGACTGTAGCAGCATAGGGTCTTACTGGAACCCCACTGACAGCACACATCGGACCAGTGCTCTGCCAACTGCACTGGCTCCAGGTTGAACACTGGATCAGGTTCAAAGTCTTGGTACTTCAAGGCTCTAAACAGTCTAGGACCAACGTATCTATTGGACTGCCCCTCCGGGTATATCCCCCAAAGAGCGTTATGCTCTGGGATGAAGAACTTTCTGATGATCCCTGGCCCTAAAGATATCTGGCTGTCCTCAACCAGAGCCAGGCCTTTTCAGCTCTGGCACTGAACTGGTGGAACTCTCTGCTGAATGACATCCATGCCCTGCGGGACCTAGTGCAGTTCCACAGAGCCTGTAAGCCAGAGATGTTTCACCAGGCCTATGGTTGAGGACAGCAACAGTTTTCCATCGAGCCTGACTCGCTCCTTTCCTCTCCCCTCATGGGGCTAAGTTTATTAGTGCCATCTGAAAGTGAAATTGGAATTGTATTAAATTGTTTAACTGTTTTAATTTGTTTTTAACTCGTGTGTTACTAAAATGTTGTTCACTGCCCTGAGCTCTGCTTGCAGGGGAGGACAGTCTACAAGCTGAATGAATGAATGAGTGAATGAATGAATAAATAAATAAACAAACAAACAAACTAGGCAGGACATTCTCTTTCAGCTTCAACCCTCCACCAACCCATTTGCATCATGGGGATAATATTATTAAAACACGACAGATTTGTGTGTAAGGGCTACAAGATAGTTTTAGAGGGTAGCTGTATTGGTCTACAGTAGAACAGCTATCTGACAGAGGTTTCAGAAGGTATCTGACAAAGTGAGCTTTGACTCTCAAAATCTTATATCCTGAAAATCTTGTTGGTCTTGAATGGTGCACAAGAATGTATGTGAAGCATTCTGAACATTGTAATATGCTATAAAATACTATTATTGTTGTTGTTGTTTTTATCATCATCATCATCATCTATGTGTCAGATATGCAGGTGAAACAGATTATGTATTTTTTCCAATTTTTTCAACTTTCTCTATAGCACCAGTCCCTCCAAATTCTGTATCATTTGCTGATGTCACAAATACCTCGTTATCCATCACATGGTTGGGTCCTCCTGACTGGACGGATTATGATGACTTTGAATTGCAGTGGACCCCAAGAGATTTTCTCAATGTCTTCAATCCTTACAGCAGTAGCAAATCAAAAGGACGTATTGTGTATGGCCTCCGCCCAGGACGACTATATCACTTCAGTGTCAGGAGTGTCAGTGGCCCCGTTCGGAAAACTTACAGTGAATCACTATCTGGAACTGTGAGAACAAGTAAGATCCCAGTTTGAAGCTTAAGAACTAGATCAGGAGATTAGCCTGTATCCCACAACTGGTTTCAAAGGCTTAAGAACTCTTATGTTTTCTTAAGAGGAGGTAGCAGTTTTCAGTTCCCCATTCTAACTGCAAATGCCTGGCTTTACATCCTAGGCTGTTCCTGAGTTTCTGCTGGCCTCAGGAACAAAATCTGGGGAGACACACAGGGCTGCAGGGAAAGAAGGCAAAATCAGCAGTAGGGATGGGCACAAACTGGCTGATGAACTAAAGTTAATCACAAAATTTGGGTTGTTCATGGCTCATGAAGGTTTGTAAACTGAAGAACTGCCTCGAACTTCCACAAATTTTGATGCAGTTTGTGACAATTCATGAAGAGCAGAAAAAAATGTTTAAATGACTCCAAGTCATTTAAACTCGTTTTCTGCTTTTCATGTGAAACAGGTCAGCTGGTTGGTTTAATTGGCTCTGAGCCATTTACATTGCTTTCTGCTCCCTGCATAAAGCAGTGGGGATTGCTACCAGAAGCCACAAGGAGCTGAAAGCAGGGGGTGAAATGGCTGGGAGGCATTTTACTCCCTGATTTCTGCTCGCTGCCAAAAACCACAGTGAGTAGAAAGCAAGGGTTTAAATGGCTCACGAACCAGCATATCTGTTCATGGTTCAGTTTGTGGTTCAGCCATGAACTGTGAACCGAACCGCAAAAATGTGAATTGCTGCTCTGCTCTTAAGAAACCTTCTTGCTCTTAAGTATTCAGAACTGTGTGGGTAAATATAGGCCTTGAAGAAGCAACCTGGTATTTTGGATAAGTTTATGTTTGGTAGCAGATGCACAAATGGTTGCATTTCTAGATGAAGTTTCTGCAATATCTTATTTTACAAAAGAGCTCACAGCTTAATGTCATTGGTGTCTGCAATCCAGCAGTATTCATGAGACTCATAACCTAACCTATATCAAAGAATTGTTGCAAAGATCTAATGGGACAGCCCCATATCTGCCACCCTGTGCTTCTTGGATGAGCGATGGGCCATAGATGTAGCAATTAAATGAACAGGGTGCCCTTGAGAAGCTCTCTGGCAGCCTCAGCCCATCATCAGTACAATAGGAATAACAGCTTTATATACAGGACTGTCCTGAGGACAAACAAAGAGCTACCGTAAAGGGTTTTGCCAATTTAGAAATGCTGTCTAAATTATAAGTACCAGTAGATGTAGAACACTAATACCATAGGCTGTGTTCCAGGGAACTCAAGAAACATGGTAACTATCTGATCAGCTAGCCTGAAGAAAATCTAGCATTACAACATTAGTGTCTGAAGTCATAATACCCTTTGAAAATTAACTTTAGCTTTAATATATTTGGATTCATTCTTGTACCACAAAGTAAGCATAAGATATCACTCAAAATGTTTTTTCTATGCTACATCTGTTTTTATTTGAAGGACCGGAGAAGATACAAAGTTTGCACTGCCGGCCACAGACCTCTACTGCCATTGCATGTTCCTGGATCCCTCCTGACTCTGACTTCGATGGTTATAGTGTTGAGTGCAAAAAAATGGATACGGAGGAGATTGAATTCTCCAAAAGAATAGAGAGAGAGAAATCTGTGCTTAATATTATGACCCTAGTGCCTCATAAAAGGTACTTGGTGTCCATCAAAGTGCAGTCAGCCGATATGACCAGTGAAGTGGTAGAAGACAGTACCATCACTATGATAGATCGTAAGTCTTTTTGCATAAACTGGTTTGCAAGCTTGGTGCAGTGGAGAGGAAAATGGGAGGGGGGGCAAATTCCAGTGTTTGATAGAAGACTTTGAAATAAATGACATGTGGCCAGAATGTAGAACATCTGCTCTGTTGCATTCAGTGCATATTATAATAATTCATATGAGTTTCAAAGCACTGAGTGTATTTTTAATTACTAAACATTTTCTTGACTCATGCTTCAAGAGTCACAGACAGGTTTTATATTCTAATCTGTCAGCAAACTCAATCAACTCTTTACCTTCCATTTACAAATGGCTCTTTTCATCTTTTCCTTCCTTTTTTTTTTCTTTTTTGGTCTTTTCTTTCATCCTTTGTTGGCTTCCTGTAGCCCTCCAAACAAGATAGCTGGAGATACGTTCCTTCCTACAGTCATGAAGCAGGAGATCTAGCTTCTCTCAAGTCTTTCTCCCTTCTTCTCTCAGGTGCACTTTTGCTTATTGCAGTGAGTGTTAAGGAGAAGAATTGCTTCCCTGAATCCACATCAGTTTAACCATTTCCCCTTCATGGCAAATAACAAAATGTTGTTAGTAGCAAATCACTGCTATTAGTTGAGCTGCTGAGATGTCATAGAAGGGTTGAGCAGCTTAGTGTTAAATATCTAAGTGCCATTTTTTCACAGGTCTTATAACTTGGCATTCATTCATCGATGAACATTATATTAAAGATGGCATAGTTTATTGGTCAGTGTGGACTTTTGAATGATATTTTGTTGATCCATTATCAAATGAGCAGTTTCAGAGCCATTTGATGAAAAAGCACAGGCAACACTTGATGTTCAAGTTCATAATAAGCAAGAAATCAGATGGCAGACACTGTGGCATAGTCATTGAGTGGCCCGCCAGAGCTCAATAAATTTCCTGGTTTTGCTGCAGTCTTGGAACTGCAGAAAGACAGGGATCATCAATCACTTGGTAGGTGGGCTGTATGCAACTTAGTAGGTGACAAGCTGTGCAGAGGTGAGGTATTGGTAAGACCATTTACAATGCCATCCAAAGCAGAGTTACACACTTCTAAGCCCATGGACATCAACGGACAAGGGTGTCACAATAGGTGCCAATGTCTGTCATTCTAGCTGGCTGGAAACTGGATCACAAAAAAACAGGAATTTCAAATACATACTATTTCAGCATTAAGCATATCCCATAATATAGCTGAACTGAATTCAGACTTGAGAACTTCACCCAGAATTTTTAGTCCATATTTAAAAAAAAAAATAAATGTATGCAGTCCTGGGAAGGACTGCAGGAAAATCTGTAAAGGAGTTAATTAGGCTCTAATAATGCTGACCTGCATCTGCTTACCATCAGGCATTAGATAACTTTTGCTTTGGAAGGAAATGCCACCATATATTTATTCTGTTTGACTGAAAGTTTGCATTTAAGCTATCTGTTATTGTAGTTACTAACAGTACAGTGAATTGTTTTTGTGACACAACTGTTCCATCATCTAGGCCCTCCACCACCACCTCCACATATTCAAGTGAACAAAAAGGATGCAATTATCACCAAATCTTCCATTCACTTCACTTTCAACTGCAGCTGGTTCAGCGATACCAATGGAGCCGTGAAATATTTTACTGTGGTTGTAAGAGAGGCTGATGGTACGTTTTCATGCATTAACATGATGCCTTCTTATCATCTTCAACAACTGGTTGAGCCACTGTAAATTTACATAAGATTTGCATAATTCCAACTGTAGTAATAACATAGTATTTCACTTTTCCAATTACTCCTCTCTAGACAGTGAAGAAATGAAGCCAGAACAATATCATCCTTTACCTTCTTACTTGGAATACAAAAGCAACAACTCCATCCAAGTCTATCAAACAGATTATTTTGCCAGTAAATGCACTGAAAACCCGGACTCCAGTTCAAGGAGCTTTGACATTAAACTTGGAGCAGAGATGGAAAATCTGGGAGGAAAATGTGATCCCAATCAGCAGAAATATTGTGATGGGCCACTCAAACCCAGGACTGCCTATAGGTCAGATTTATTGTGGCAATCATGACACCAAAAAATGTGGCACATTATTTAAAATTATGCTCACTAGGTACTGAAGCCATTTAAGCTGCTGTATATTAATAGCTCCAGCTTCATGATCTTATCTCTGTTTGACTGTGCCATTTAGAACAGTTTTCCCTCACTGTCTCATAGGTAATGTCTGAACTGTTCCTTCATCCATGTCTATGAATGCTGTGGTCTAATGTATTGAGTACTGACCTCTGTGAAGTGAGAGGTTGTGCCACTTTCACATTGATGTGTTTCTCCAGTCTTTCTATGAAAAGTCTCAGATCCTTAATCTTTCTAAGTGGTGTCCTGGAATATGAAAATAATAACACACTTATTGTAGATTATTCTGATACTGGGGACACGGTGGTTGGATCCAAACTTCAGTTTCTGCTGGCAGAAGGACACTTCTGCTGGGGCAACTGCACATTGCATCCAGTGCTATTCCTGGTTGTGCCCTGACCCAGAAATATGGCATTTCAGGCTGCACAGTGGGATGAAGAAATATAGGGCACCAGAAAAGTTCCATTCCAGTTGGCACTTGGTAGTACCTCAGATCCAACTCAATATACTTGACTGTTTCACTGGGGTGAACACAACTGGCATATCAAATAATGAGTTGGATTCCCCCCACCCAAATTTTCTTTCCTGTTCTGAGCTTTGTTCAGTTGTTGCTTTCTGAACAGGAATCTCAGCCTGTTGTGACTTTCAGGGATGCACTTCGCTTTGTCACATCAGGGAGACACCACAAGTAAATAAAACAAAGCTCTATTATAGTTATTTGACTACAGTATCTGCACCAGGTTTTTAAAAGCACACATTCAGCAGAACTGGTCTGTGAAGAGACCCTTATAAACTAATAATAAATATGTCTTTGAGCCTTTTCTGTCCAATATTAGCTTTTTCCTCAGAAACTCTCTGGCTAGAAAAGCAATCCCCAAACCACTGCAAGTTAGATCACAGTGGCTACATCTTCCCTTAAAATTGTTATGTTGTTTTCTTCCACAAATTTTGAATTGAATGGGCTTATCAAATAGGGGCTGTGTATCAGGCTGAAGACTTGCTGGGCCAGCAAATAAGCATTTAGGATGAGTATACCAGCTCCTTTGCCAACACAATATTAATCATGGTGGAGAATTTCAGAATTAGAGTGCCAGTTCTTAGAAAAATGGGCCAGCTTTTCCAAATGAATTAAGTAGCCAGCTGTGACTAGGAACATAAAATGCTAAAACAGAATGGGCAGCAAAACCTGCTGTCAAATAGTCTACCTAATCAATTAAGCTTCTTTACAGAGCAACCCTATGCAGAGCTACTGAAATCCTTGAGCTTAGTCTAGCATAAGTTTGCACAAGGTTGCACAGCGAGACTACTACATATTTATGATTCACAGTTCTATAATTGACCTGAATATTTCCTCTTTACCCAATTACTTTTTTTTCACAAGTCACTGCAAAACTCTGTCTAGTACATTTTGTCTAGCTGCATTCAAAAACCTTGTTTAATTCACTTGCATGGATATCTCAGAAAATAAGTTTAAAAGCAGAAAACATACTGGGAACTGAAAGATGAACGTGGATTAGGAAATTCTAATTGGTAAGAAAAATTAGAGGGAAAGGCTGCTCCCCCCGCCCCAATCTGCCACCTGAGGCCCCTCCTCATTTTGCCTTCATTGTAGAGCCAGCCACAGTGAAATTTTCTAAAAAATATATCAAATAAAAAGCAGGTATGTCACTTATGACGTGTATATCCCAGCCTCTAAACTGAATTGCAAATTAGTGAAGCATTATGTTGGATCCAGAGGGGTAGTTCTGTTCACAGAGAAAGATTCCTTCCAAGGAGCACCATTCTATCCAATTCCATAGTTTGGGTGCAGATAAATATGTCCTTTTTCTAGAGCTGGAAAAAGTCAAAAGTACCCAGACTCTTTCAGACCTTCTTAAGCTATAGTCAAAGTACAATGATGAGAGTAAGAGAAATGAATAAGAATTATACTTCATACCTCCTAGAGAGGTCTAATGTAAAAACACTTTCCTTCCTCTCCAAGGATCAGTATCCGGGCTTTCACACAACTCTTTCGAGATGACTTGAAGGAACTTCCTGAGCCACTCTTCTCCGATACCTTTTTCTCCTTGCCAATCACAACTGAGTCAGGTTAGTTTTACCTCTTGGGATATTTGAAACATGAGCTTTGTCTAGAGACAGGTGAGGTTAGGAAGGACTTTGCAAAGTTTGGCTAAGAGTTCTTGCTGTCACCAAATTCAACTAGGCAGAAGGCTGTGACCCTTTTATTTATTGAGAAACGGGGGAAAAAAACATCAGTTGCTTCCAGATTTGGAGCCTAGACAACTTAGGTATTCTTTTGGAAACCTTAAGAGCTTCTGCTTGTGAAGCATGTATAATCTGCTTCTGCACAGAAGAGTGCAATACTACTGGTCTAAAACCTGCTCCATAGTTTAATTTCAGCAGTTGACCAGGACTTAGCTCAAGGAAGTGTTTCCAGTGCCAAGATCTACATGTGAAGAAATAGTGAAGGACAGTGCCTCTGAGCATGTTCAGGAGTATGTACATATGTATGTTGTGAGTCATGTGAGTTCATTAGATAATGTACATAAATGTGCATCTGTAGAAAGGCATAAGGCACTAATGATGCCTGAACATCCACTGGTTCAGCTCAGTATCTGTTCCCTAGTTGTAAACAAGGAGCTGTTTTTTCCCCTAGACACTTCAGTTGTTTGTGAACAGCTATTCATTGGTCCAGGTGGGCAGCCATGTTGATCTGAAGTAGTAGAACAAATTTTGAGTCCAGTGGCACTTTTAAGACCAACAAAGATTTATTCAAGGTTTGAGCTTTCATGTGCAGGAGCACTTCCTCAGATACCTTTCATTGTATCTGTTCATTGGCTTACGTTTCACATATTCAAATTGTATACAACAGTTCAGTAAACAGTGTTTCATTTATGCACATTCTCACAAAGCCTAGTGAAGTCCTTCATCCACAGAACTGTGGTGGCTGCATTCCATTGGCAGCCAATAGTACAAATAAACGTTGAGCAAATCAGTCATTCTCCCAGCAATTATAAACACTTGGTGGTGGTGTTTTTTAAGTCTTACCAGTTGGTGTTAATGTCCATGTCTAAACAATTTCATGCATATACATTTTTGAAAAGCCTTATTAGAGGCATAGATCCCCCATCACATCATTTAATACCCTGACCCTACTGTTTATGACTCTGTAGAGAATTGTTTCATCTACAGTCCAGTTGCAAAAGCCCCTAAAAGGCAAAGAAATGGAACTCCATCACCATAGCTACAGTGCAACGGCAAAGCTGTTTTAACAGCTGTTCAAAGCAGAAGATAGACAGGTGAATAGATTGACATTTGGCTCACAGCTGATAATGGCTGTCAAACATAGTATGTTATCCTGTTAAACTTGGTCACTGCAAAGTTTGCAGCATCCTTATAAGAAAGTGCCGTAAAGACCTGGGGATTTTGCACATTGGCCAATTAACATGCATAGCCTCCATATGGATAACGTCAACTGGCTAGTCAGTGTGTGATATCTCTGCTTGGGAAGTATGCACACTGCTTACACAATGTGCAATTTATGTGAAAGTTATAAATTGTAGGCAATTTGCAACAATTGATCACATTGTCCAATCTCTCTCTCTCTCTCTCTCTCTCTCTCTCTCTCTCTCTCTCTCTCTCTCTCGGTGTGTACTGGTATATTGTTATTGGGCCCTCAGAAAACTGTAAGTCAGGAGGTAGGAATAGTGTATCATAGAATGCACTCCTTTTAGCCTCAAAAATCTATATCCAGATTATTTAATGATTTATGTATTCAATTCTTTTAGAGACCTTATTTGGAGTTATAGAAGGGGTGAGCGCTGGTTTATTCCTTATTATTATGATGGTGGCTGTCACCGCATTTCTGGTCTGCAGGCGAAAAGTAAAGTGAGTAGAGATTTGTGTTTCTTTCTTTCCAGTATTAACAGGTATATGAAAATTCATGTATAGGGTGATATAAATCTCAGGACATGTCAAAGAGAAGCTTTAAATGTGGCAACTAATATTATGTTTTGAATGTAAGATACATCAGGAGCTGCAGGAGCACACTGCAGCAAAATAGTGTTGTGGTGATTAATTCTTGAATTGTTCTTGCAACAAACATTGTGGCATGGTTCAGACATCACACATTCCATTAAATGACAATGAATTACTGTGATTGTCCAAATGCAGCCCATTTTACCAGTTGTGGTTAGTTAGAATCCTTAAAACCAGGACCTGCAACCCATGGTTTGACGTTAGCGATGATTAATGAACTAGTCTTAACAATAGGTTTGTATTATGTATGAATGCAGACATCTAAATGCTGTGCACAGCTTTCACACCTTCCCTCTCCTGAAGCATCCAAAAATAACCCCTAAAATTCTGGGGAACCCCAGGAACAACACAAGGAAGCAGTTGGAGGACTGCTTCAGGGAAATTGCCTCCCTCCCTCCATCATGCATGTGTGGATCTTTTCAACAGGATTCAACCCTGAATCCTGATTTGGTCCCTGATGCCACCCTTACACACTTCCCAACTACAGAGATGCTTGGCCTAAGTGAAGATGATGAAAACAGCATTTGTCAAAGCAAACCATGATTTGAAGGAGTGCCTGCCAGCCAAATCCTGGTCTCTCTAATTCACACTAGCTAAAATAAGACACAGTTTAGTGTTGTGCCTGAACAGAGCATATTTGTTTTGGACCACATGTGACCTTTCCTGGCAATCCAAACTAACCCTAGTGAATCAAATTTTGTGCTTGTCACATTTTTGTATTGTAGTAATGGGCATGAAAGACCAACAGCAAGGATGAGCATTCGAAGGGACAGGCCACTGTCAGTCCACTTGAATCTGGGACCAAAAGGGTAAGGTCAAAGTGTTTGCCCCCAGCATCATAGGGCGGTGCATTCTGCCTACTCACCAGCTGACGCATTCTTTCTTTTCTTTCCAAATCACTTAAAGGAACCAGAAAACTTCCAGGTAAGAGCTAAAACTAAGTTGCTGTGGATAACATTATTTCCACTGATTTGGATAAAACTGTCTCCTTGTTTATATGCCGTGATCTCAGCTGAGGATTTTTTCCCCTTGACTGTTCCAGCCCAGTAAAAGTAAATCAATTTGAAATGCACTTCACTAAGCTTCAAGCAGATTCCAACTACCTCCTGTCCAAAGAATATGAGGTAAGACTCTAACAGTGTAAAAAGGGATTGTTCAAATGGGTTGTTTGGGTACATCTTGGCTGCAATTCACAATGTATTTATTCCAGAACTGTCCCATTAAAATGAATGGAAATTGCAGCGTAAGTGGATTGGGGGGGACACTGAGGGAAGGAGATGCATTTTGCATAACCAAGAGGAGAGAGTAGATCACATGTTTGGTGGCAGGTCCAGGGCGGAGGGCATTGTGGAGTGACTGCAAATGTAGATACCACCATAGTATGCCCCAGTGGTCTGCACAAAAGTATCTGTGTTTATCAGCTTGTCCATCTGCGGCTTCCATCCAGTGGTACATACACTTCCTGAGTCTGCAGTACATCCCATCCACCCAGCCTCACACCCTCCATTCCGACTTTGTCAGCTGATTCTCTGTAGATTATTTGTCAACCTCCAGAGTCTTTTATTATTCACATACATATAAACAGACCTACAACTTTCCTAAGAGCAGCTTAATCTGGTATGATGAGAAATGGGTGACGTTTTTGTTGAACAGCATGGAAGAGCAACCTGTCTAGAAGGGGTTGCCCTGGGAAAGGGGAGGGGGCAAAGGCTGGCTGAAGAATGCCTCAGTGCCTTGTGTGTGCCTCAAGACAGATTTGTTTCATTTCAGTAACATACAGATATATTCTTATCCCTTGATTTTGGATCGCTGATATTCTGTAGGGTATGTACATTAACATCATTTAACTATTTTCACCTCCCATTTGCTTTTGCCTTTTACAGGACCTGAAAGATGTCGGTCGAAACCAATCGTGCGACATAGCACTTCTGCCAGAAAACAGAGGGAAAAATCGATACAATAATATATTGCCCTGTAAGTCTAACACTGGACATGAGCCTTTTCTTCTCTTCCTCCTCTTATCTTTTCAGCAGGAACAAGTGGACAGAAAATGTGGCATATCTCTCGTCCCAGTATCCTCCCTGGCAGCGAAGCACTTCTGCCATCAGAGGGTCCTGTTCTTTGAGCTTCATAATGTATGCTCTTGAAAAACTGTTTGCTGACTTCATACTGGAATACAGTGTCTAATGATGTTCACCCTGGTTATGAAAAGCTTCAGCTGTTAAAGCAATTTTGCTGAATTGTCAGTGTTGATGGTAGGCAGATGTAGCAATAAATAGGAACCTCCTCATGCATGGCTGATTTTATGAGATCTGCCCCAAAAGATAAACAGAGTTACTTCCACAGTAGTCTTTCAAAAAAATCAGCAACTGAACTCATTATAGTATGCTCATAAATCACTCACCCAGTAGTACTGATTTGGTAGACAACAGCCTCTGCCCCTAAGAATAAATTTTAAATCATGGATTCCTTCCATGACTTTAAAACAGAGTGAATGAGACTGTATTTTATTTCCAAAGAAAATAAATATTATTCATCTGCAAATAAAAATCTTACTTCAGTATGAAGTGAGAGGAACAACACTTAAATGGGGTGGAGGTCTTTGAAGTACTTACCGGGGAATCACTTGGAGTTGTTGTGCAACTCTACATGCTCAACTTGGGGTGGGGGGTGCACATCTCCACCCACTATGTGACATCCAGACAGAAATTTTTCTCTGCACAGGCAACAGGAAACCTCCCCAATAAATGGAAGCATTCACATGACATCATATCCAGTCTGGGCACAATTTATCTGCTTCCTGGGGATTTTTTTCTCCCTTTGAGCCATTTTTTTCAGCTCAAAGGCAAAACAGTAGGATAACTTCTGCCTGCAGTGGCTGTATGGAAGGGAAAATGTAGCTAAGTTCTGCTTTCAAGATGGTATGGGGGAGCTTGCAACTGAACCATATCCCCCCTTTTTAGTCCTTTAAAGGGATTTTCTAACACTACAGCACAGGTTGGCAGGTAAAGGGAAGGAAAAAAGGAAAAGAGAAATTCCAGACTCTGGGAAGTAGTCAAAAATACTATCACGTCTGTGCTCTTGTGCAGGCTTGATGGAGAAAACGGGGAGGACCAGGAGGCAACAGCACAAGCAGGTCAAGGAAAGGGCTTACGGATGTGGCTCCTGCCTGTTCTTGGTTCTTGTACTGTTGCTGCCATTGTGTGTGTGTTAAGTGCTATCAAGTTGCTAATGACTTACGGTGGTCCTATAAATTAATGTCTTCTAATGTGGCCTATTGTTAACAGCCATTCTCAGATTTTGCAAACTGAGGGCTCTGGCTTCCTTGACTGAGTCAATCCATCTCATGTTGGCTTTTGATTCTGTTTCTGTCACCTTTTACTTTTGTTTCTCATCTGTCTTTAGCAATTTTAAGAGTTTCATCAGTCATCCATTGAGGCTTTTCTTTTAGCTACGGGAATAGACTTCACATGCACTCTTCCATGATAATAGCTCTAGTTTCAATCCATAGTTCTTCTAGTTCATGTTCCCTTTAACTTAGTAATGCAAATCTGTTCTTAACATGGTCTTTACTCTCTTCAGGAATGTTGTTTAGATTGTATTTTAGCACCATGACAGTTTTGGTGTTTTTCTTCAGCTTTTTTTCTAATTTTCAATATTAACAATCCATGACCTGTACCACAATTGGCTCCTGGTCTTGTTTTAGCCAAAAGAATAGAGCTTCTCTGTCTTCTGCTTCTGGTTATGTAATCTATTTGATTTCTGTAGTGGCTGTCTGGTGATGCCCATATAGACAGTCACCTGTTTGGTAGCCTGAAACATGTGTTTGCAGTAAACAAATTGTTGTCTTCATGGAATTCTGTGAGTGGCTCTCCTGCTTCATTTCATGATCCTAGCCCAAATCTTCCAACAATATTTGATTCTGCTTTGTTGCCTACTTTTGTGTTCTAGTCACCTATGATTATCAGCACATCTTGTTTGAGTGTGTGATCAGTTTCTTTCTGGGTGTTTGCATAAAAGCTTTCAATTTCTTTTTCAGCAGCATCTGTAGTTGGGGCATAAACTTGAGTGATGATTATATTGATAGGCTTTCCATGAAGTCTGATTAATATTATTTGGTCAGAATTTGCATTATAGCCCCTGAGTGTCTGCACTACATCTTGCCTTGCTATTAGGGCAACTCCGTTCCTTTTGTGTTTGTCACCCTCCAAATAAAACACTTTGTAATTTTCTGACTGAAAATGTCCTAATCCAGTTCACTTTACTTCACTAACTCTCAGGATGGCAGTGTTTAAATGTTCCATTAAACAATTTCAAGTTTACCTTGATTCATACTTCTCACATTCCATGTTCCTGTTATATGTGTATGTGTATATACAGCTTTGGACTTCTTTTTTGCATCCATTCACATCAAAAACTGAACATCCTTTCAGCTTTACTCCAGTTGCATCATTAAGAATAGCACTAGTCATAGTTGTCTCCAGCTCTTCCCCAGTAGGTGATTGGGTGTTATCCCACCTGGAGGTTCCATCTGCTAGTACTATATCTTTTGTTTTCATTTTGGATTGTCTCATCATAAGTTTTTCAAGGTAACAGTTGGTCAGAAGTGGTTTACCATTGCCTTCTTCTGCTCAATATTAACCAGGGTTAACTGTAGTGTCACTGCCATTGTCTATGAAAGATCTTCCGCCAGTGTCACCTTCCACTACTACTGCTGCCCATTAGCTACCATTCAAAAATTCCTCTGCCCCCATCAGCACTGGAACTACCCATTCTCTTCTGCTGATGTGGCTATTGATTCCCAAAGGGGGTGGGTGCGAGTTTGGCTTAACTGTATGTATTTACTACTGAAACCACAAAGGAAAGAATGAAAAATGAATCTAATGAATGCAGTGGACATGAGTGAAAATCCTAAATTAAAATGAAAAAGCGTTCATACCTCTAGGAAATAAAGTGTGCAATAGGCTTCTCCATCCACGCAGTGTTATCTGGAACATCACAATTTTGTTTTCCTGTTTGAAAATCCAGCCATGAATATGGTTCACGACAGGGGTTTGTTGTTGAAAATTGTATGCATTGTTTGTTTTAAAATTGGTGTTTCCTTCAAGTTAAAGTATTCTACACCTGGTTTCTAACATAGCTAGATGCAAGGCACTATAGAAATATGAGATCTTTCCAGCACAGAACCAGATACTCAGGTTCATACCATGAAAGCACAGTCATTCTTTTCCCATTTTTATATTCCCATTAAAATTCTAGTAATGAGGATCTAGCATTAATATATCTCCAATGAATCTCTTTCACAGACGACACAACACGAGTGAAACTTTCAAATGTAGACGACGATCCATGTTCAGACTATATCAATGCAAGCTACATCCCAGTAAGTTCTTTTTCTTGTTTTATAGCTATAATAAAAATATTAGACATTTCACAATACTCTATAATCAGGTTCTTATATCTCTGATCTACCATTCCCTCCCCTAATGCACTTGAAAGTATAAGAACTGCAGTTGTTGCCATAAAACTGGGCTTCAGTCACTGCTTAAAGTGATTCAATAGGATTACTGTAGTTATATCCCATCAGCATTGTAAGCAGCCAAGCACACGTTTTCAAATGTCACTGCTCTTGCAGAACCCGTACCAAAAAATATAGCTATTTACTGCAATTGACACCAAATGACTGAAACCACATTTAATCCTGAAAGCATTTGCACCTTGCATTACAGCAAATTTGACAAAGATTACACTGTTCCATTTGTAATAAAGGACAGCAGAACCTCTCCACATCTGTAGATCTCCAAATAAATTCATTCCCATCATATTCTCCCTACCTGGCCATGCTGCTTTTCCAATCTCTAGGGCTTCTATGAGGTTTTTTGTTGTTGTTCATAGCTATATTGACCTTTTACTTTCCTCATGTAAACTGTATTGTTTGTGAATATTCTGATTTTGAATGCTATATTTTGTCAGCAATTAAAGTGTTACAATACAATCCTAAACAGAGTTACACCCTTCTTAAGCCACTGAAGTAAATTGGCTTAGTACAGTCTAGGAAGAATTCAGCTGGTGATTTAGACAGTGTTGCATCAGCTTGGACTACCACAACATAGATTATAAATATAAAAAATGATTTTTCAGTCATTCATATAGTTAACAACCCACAATAAAAATATTTTCTTGGATGTTTTTCAGTGGATAAGTTTTAGCCATGCTCAGGACCAGATTTTTAAAAAACTGTAAAGCTAATTATTTATCTAGAGTTTTTTGTTCTTCAGGCATCTTACTCTGTGATAACTCTGCCTTCTCACTGGTGAATAATTTGGATTGTATGGGTTGGTCTTGGAAGAAGAAGAGTGGCTGGTACGAAAATAAAGCCTGCTTTGTGGCATAGTAGTTGTATAGATGACCTTTTGATTATTTCCAGCCATATGACTAAGTTCATTAATACATCCTCTTTTTCTACCACTCTTCTGGTCCTAAATATTAAGGCATGTTTTAAGCTCTGTACTTTCAAGCCATGAATCCAGGAGCAATTACTTCTGGTGTCTGGTTAGGTTGCTGGTTACTGGCTAGAAATCTGAACTAATGGTGGTTTTCTGAACTGGCAGGGCAATAATTTTCGTAGAGAATACATTGCAACTCAAGGACCTCTGCCTGGCACAAAGGATGATTTCTGGAAAATGGCATGGGAACAGAATGTTCACAATGTTGTCATGGTAACCCAATGTGTTGAAAAGGGCCGGGTGAGTAAATAGTTTTCCTGCTTAATTACTGCAAAAAGTTGTATCAAAAATAGCAGTGAAGTAACCCAACCAAGGTCAAGACATGTTGAATTATAAAACAAGAAAAAGGCCACTTCTTGAAGAGCTTGTCTATGTATGCAAGAAGAGACCTGTATAGGGATGGGTATGAACTGAACCACAAAGCAAAATTTATCACGAATTTTGCCCTGTTCATGGTTTGTGAACCGGAGTTCATGATGGGTCTGCCATCATGAACTTCCACAAACTTTCAAAGCCGTTCATGTTGGTTCGTGGATAGAGCAGAAAGCAGGGATTCCAAGCAGAAACAGATTCCAAGCAGAAAGCAGGGGGTTAAAAGTATTCCAAGCCCCTTTAAACCCATTTCTGTTCCCCCCAAAAGCTGCAAAAGCTGTTTTGCACTTCATTGTGTGCAGTCCCTTTATATTGTGTGCAGTCCCTTTATAGTTAAAGCTCAGCTGTTTTTTGTGCTTTCTGCAAACCCCATTGAAAGGAACTGTGGTTTCTTTCAACAGGGTTTGCAGGGCCATGGACTGGGAAGTGGTTTGGTTTGCAAATAAACCTCCTGGTTTGGTTCGTGGTTCAGCATTTTTCCAGTTTGTGATTTGGCATTTTTCTGGTTCGTGCCCATTCCTAGACCTGCACAAAAAATTCAACTAGTCCTGTGGCTTAGAGTAACATTGTAGTAGCAGGTCAGATGATCATTAGTAGACCCATGTTATCCAGAAAAAAGGCAATACATTGTGAATCACTGGATAGTCCTTGCTAGATTTGAGTTCAGTAGCACCTTAGGAGACCAGCGTGGTTTACAGGGTGTGAGTTTTTGAGAGTGAAAGCTGGACCTAAAGTGCTGTCCTACTGCAGACCAGCATGGCCGCCCTCTGAAACTCTGTAGCTCTTGATTTGTTTTTAAGTTCCAGTAGTCAGAAATGGTCATTATCTCACTGATGCCTAGGGTTGCCAGCTCTGGGTTGGGAAATATCTGGAGATTTTGTGGGATAGAGCCTGAGGAGGGCAGGGTTTGGGAAGTGGAGGGGCTTTGATAGAGCTATTCATACCTACAAGAGAGAATATGCAGCCAAGAAACTGAGTAAAGTCTACAAGTATTCTGCTCTGAGGAAGCTTATTGAAACAGGTGTTTGAGCAAACCTGTCTGCAGAATTGTGACTTTTTGTGCTACTTGAATACAAGAATAAGAAAGACACAAAGAACGTTTCACTGACTATTGCAATTTATTTGCATTGGATGATGTTTGTGGTGAAGAGGACCAGGCAGTCTTCTGCAATAGAGAAGAGTATTATGTCACTGAACTATTCTTATTGTGAAGGATATTTATGTCCATGTGATTTCACAGAAATGTATTAATATTTATCAGACACTTGAAACATTGAATTGACTTTTTGTAATTATATCACAGTTGTTAGTGTTTATTTTTCATTAACCAATCCCATGATCTCTCTGGCTACTTTAACCACCTGGAGGTTGACAACCGTACAGCAAGGCAGCTGTTTCCACAAAACTCTACCTCCACACAATTTGGTGTTTCCTTTAAGTTTTCCAGAGTTGAAAATTTTTAGTTGTAAAACTGAATTTTCATGATAAACATAACTTCCTGTGAAATATTTCTTGGGCTATCTAAATGTTGTAGATTTAGAAACTAACCATAAAGACAAGTGAAATAGAGTAATTGGTAATTCATTCACACACGAAATGCGGGTTCCTTGTATCTAAGGAGAGTTCAACACCTGGTTAAGGGATATGTATGATTGCTTCATCATGTTCCCAGCTCAAAAGCCCGCTCACGATGCCATGTCTCATCCCATCTAGAAGGTATGTCATGGAATGGCAGCTGTGAGTAGAGAGGCACATAATGATATATTTCAATTTGTATGGAAGTGTTCTTTTCATACTCTCAGGACACCAATATGTGCATGTGAACTAACCTTGATACTCACCCAGGACTTATATATGATTTAGCCAATTATATATGATCTACCAGTTCAGTATATTGTATAATGATACAATGTGTGTGGCAATTAAGAGAAAGACAAAATGAATTGATAGTACATATTCTGTTATTCTACTTGAAGCAATTCTTTGTATAAAAGGGAGCTTTTCATTAAGACACACAATGCATCAAAGGTTGGCATAAAAGAAAAGGCAACCATAAATGTTCACATTGTGAGATCTTAGACCTGCATTCTGCAGTAGTAAATTGTGTCATAAAATCTACATTATGTTTGAGGAAGATTATACCATCATATATTTGCCATCCATATCCAAAAACTGGTACAATTATATCGAACTGATTAAAAATTGGGTTAGCCTTCTAGATTTAATAACTTATGTTAATTTGTTTTCTAATGAACAAAAGGCATGAAGGTAGAAAAAGGATGTTGTTGAGTTATTAAAAGTGGGCCTTTTATCTCTGCAGGTGAAATGTGACCATTACTGGCCCTTTGATCAAGATTCCTTATATTATGGAGACTTAATAGTCCAAATGCTATCTGAATCAGTGCTCCCAGAATGGACAATTAGAGAGTTTAATGTTTGCAGTGTAAGTATAGCTCTTTTAGCAAGCTTTCCCAGTTTTAAAGTCAAGTGTTCTGGCACAATTTGATGGTGAAAGTGATGATCAGGTTCCTTTATTTTCCTTTATTTTATTTTAATTACTTCAGTTATACCCTGCCTTTCTCTCCAATGGGGACCCAAGGCAGCCTACATTGTTCTCTTCTCCATTTTATCCTCACAACAAACCTGTGAGGTAGCTTAGTCTGAGATCATGTGACTAGCCCAAGGTCACCCACTGAGCTTCCATGGCACTATGGGGATTCAAAACTGGGACTCCCAGAACCTAGCCCAGTCCTCTGACCACTACAGCACACTGTTGTCATCAGAAGTAACAGAAAGAAAGCAAAGCTTGTGGGCAGCTGTGTTTTTAATAGTTTCAAGTGGAATCTTTTAAACTTTTTGCTGTCTTGAGTGCCCTAATTGCATGGAAAAGTGAAATAAAAAATGTTTTTAAATAAATGTTAGCCATAGAAAATACTATAAAATAACCTTTATCTTATCAGGACCAACCCAAATATCAAAAAATAGCGAGCTTTTAAGTTCCCCAGAACTCTTCTATCAGGCTAGAGTCTGGACATTCAGAATAAAAAAATTTCTAAAGGGGATGTAACAGAATAGGGGGTGGTGGAAAAACCCTAGTTGTGCAGTTTGAGAGTCTTACAGTGGTGCATAGGTTTGTGCTGCAGACTGCAAAACACGTTTCAAGATGCCCAGAAGCCTGCAACACATTATAAGACTCTTCCAACTGTAGACTTGGGGCTTTCTGTTCTTCTTGTATTCTCTTTCAACCTTACCCCCCCTAAGGGGGGGTTGTTCTGAAAAGCCTGGGGAACTCAAAAACTTTCTCAAGTGGTTAAAATCATTGGATAGTGCTTGTTTTTGAAGAGCTAGCATGACAGTCAGTGTTGGATGGTTGTTAGAATACTAAATTAGGAATCGGGGAGAACTGAGTTCAGTGGTCTTAAAGCTCACCTTGAGCCAATAACTAGCCTAAAGCTACTTCACATCTTGTGGATAAATTGGGGGAGGGGGGGTGTTTGCCACCCTGAGCTGCTTTGAGGAACTGTAGGGATAAAAATCTAAGATATATGCAAATATCTTGTTGGAGTAGCAGCACAGAAGCATTGGACTCCCAGCTAGATCTCTGAATTGCCAGATCCCTGTCAAAGTTTTTGTTTGCTGCTCTGACAGATTAAAACAAAACAGGAGTCATCACTCCTCTGATATTCTACAAAATGAGAAATATGGTGTGACAGTGCCTGCTTCCTGTTTCTAATTTTCCCCTAATCTTTTAACTGATTAAATAGGAAGAGCAGCTTGATTCCTCTAGACTTATTCGTCAGTTCCATTATACTGTGTGGCCAGACCATGGTGTACCAGAAACTACCCAGTCTCTCATCCAGTTTGTACGAACTGTTCGGGATTACATCAATCGAACGCCCCATGCTGGACCAACCATAGTACATTGCAGGTAAGAAGAGAAATGAAACAACAGTCCTTGGAGTCCTTTTGAAAAGAAGTCCTAGACGTGGAGGGGGCCTTGTTGGCCATCCAGTTCAACCACCTGCTTGATGCCAGAAATCCAAAGCATACCCGATAGATGCCTATCCAACCTCTGCTTTGAGACCTCTGAAGAATCATCCATTTATTTTATTGAAAGGTTCATTGAGAAAATATGTGGGGCTTGCAAAGTGGAGGGGCATCTTTAGAAGTTTGTAGGCAGTGGTATAAGACTATTTTATGTACAAACTAAATTTAAGCTACAGGCGTTTTCTTGGGAAGAGGCTAAATGGGATTATACTGTATTTTGTATTTTAAAAAAAAAGAATACTAAGCTCATTGAGCCATGAGGGAAAAGTGGAATATAAATACTTCAATTAATATATGATAAGGGGGCTATTTGGACTGGAGCCAGGGCACAGAGGGAGGGATAATACTTGCCCAGTCAAAGCTGCTGCTGCTCCCAAAACCTAAAAGTAATGTGTAGTGTGTTGCTAAATGTTTTCCAGCAATAGAATGTAACTTCCAGGGCTCTCAACTTGAGTCCTTTGAATGTGATAATGGCAAGGAGGAAATAAGTTATTTTGGAAGGAACAAGTTTCCACTTTTTATTTTAGTGCTGGTGTTGGAAGGACTGGCACATTCATTGCACTGGACCGAATTCTTCAGCAGCTGGACTCAAAGGATTCTGTAGATATTTATGGGGCAGTGCATGATCTGCGGCTTCACAGAGTTCATATGGTTCAGACAGAGGTAAGCCTTGGCTCTGGAATGTCATTATTGTTTGTTATTGTTGCAATAGCAATAATAATCAAAATAATCAGAATCCTACAACCTAGGGCAGCCAGGTTTCCCAGTCTAGTGGGGGACTTCCCACTCTGTCCCCCACCACCAGTTGAGAATGCAGCAGAGGAGGGGGGGCAATTTAGCAGTGATGCCATGACAACACTTTCCGCATGAACCGGAAGTGGTGCCATTACATCGCACTGACACAATTGTATGCCGAAAGTGATGTTGTGGCATCAATGTGATGCTGATTAGGTAGGTCCCCACACTCACAGTCTGTTGCCAGGTGCCAGCACTGGCCTGGCTGTTCTGTAGCCACAAATGAAACTAATTCAAATCAATATATGAAATTCAGTTGAACACAAACATGCCTGTTTTGCTCCCTAGCTTCTAAGCCTTCCGCCCAACCTGTCCACTCTGGTCATTTTTGTAGGATTTGCTTTGGTTGCCCCCACCATATGAGACTAGTTTGGTGGCAACCCAAGAAATGGCCTTCTTGGCCATGGTGCCAAAATTTTGGAACTCTCTCTCCAGGGGGATTGGTCTGTCTGCCTCTATTGATGTCTTCCGCCAGTGGGCAAAGACTTTTTAATTTCATTTGGCATACCTCCAATAATGGTTATTGCCCTCCTCCCTTGGTTCAAGTGCTGTTTATGTGTTTTTATTGAATTATTTTATAATTCTAAATGTTTCTGTTTGACTGTTTAATTTTTTTAATGCTTGATGCCTTGGGGAACCTGATCAGGTAAAAAGGTAGCATCAAAATGTTTTAACTTAATAAATTATGAGACCCAAAGGTCTTCTGTTGTCCACTCCATCCCTGACCACAGCCTCTCCTGTCCACTGTTTTTTTCTGAAGTTATTCTTCAACATCTATTTCTGCTTGATGTTTCACTTCCTCTTTTTATGTCTCTTCTTTCCCTTTTGCCACCAGATCAGCCTTCCCTCTGATTCTTCCAGTCATCAAAATGTCTCTTTCTCTAGTCACTCTTCCTGTACACTGCCCCCTGTGCACACGTGCACTTCCTGCCAACAACATATAAGCACTCTGTGAGGTTTTTCCAGCACCACTTTTTCCTTGTACCCTCCCTTCCTCAGATCCCCAGGCCCTCTTTTTGTTAGGCCTATGCCTGTTCCACCCATCCTTCCCTCCAGCTGTTGGTTCTCAGATTTCCTCATACTTTGTCCTTTTCCTTCAGCTGTTCTGCCTCTGAGCTCCCACCACTGAGCTTCCAAATCTTGAACTTATTCCTGTCTTTTTGCACTATGCAGAATTATCATGCAATCTCTGTGGATGTCGAGTCAATAGTGCTTGTGTAACACTGTCATTTCTTCTTTTCACTCTCTTGGGACAAGCACCACTTGGACTCTGTTACCTTTCGGAGTCACCCTTCACTTTGATGCTTTTCAGACAGGGATGGGCTTGCATGGTTTCCCTTTACTGGGACAGCTGCTGATAAAGCACAGCAGCAGTGAGGCTTCCACATGGCAGGTTTCCCACAGTTTCCTTGCCCTAGTTTAGGAGCAGCAGCCAGCACCCTTCCCTGGACCACCAGAACTTTCGTGATCTTTAAAAATGTGTTCTAAAATATTGTAATATCTATAAAACATCATACCAAGATGTGTCACTTATTCTCTGAATTCCCAGCTTTCATTTTTAAAAAAGTATCTAACCCCTTCCATTGTGGAGATAGGCCTTTATGGTTATATCTCTGCAACAGGAGAGGCTAGAGACTTGATTTTAAACAACTGAAAGCTGGGAATTCAGAGAAACTGATACAATTTGGCAGGGGCGTAGACTTTGTAAATCCCCGGGGGGGTGGGGGCTCTTTCGTGCGCGTGCATGAAGTGCGCGCGCACGGGACCATGTCCCCACCACTTCTCCCCCCCCCCGGCCCCAGGGAGGTAGACCCAGTTTCGGCAGCCAGCTGGCCAGCTGACTGCCCCTTGCACGAAGCGCGGGACCATGTCCCCGCCGCCTCTCTCCCCCCCCCCCCCGCCCCAGGGAGGCAGGAGGGCAGGCCGGGGGTGGAGGGGAAGGAGAGGCGGCGACGACAGCCAGCTGGCCGGCTGACTGGCCACCAGCGGGTGCTCCATTTTGCCGGGGGTGGCTGAGCCCCCCCCCCCCCGGAAATTTCGGGGGAGGCTCGAGCCCTCGAGCCCCCCCGTAGTTGACGCCTATGCAATTTGGTATAATATTATAGCAATATAATGGTATTTTAGTGCCAGGTTTTTTTTAATAAGCCACTTGGAAGCAGGGGGAGGAAATAGCTGCTGTGGTGACAGGCAGGGCTTTGTTTGTAGAAAAAGCCCAGCAGGAATTCATTAGCATAATAGGCCACACCCAACAGCAGAAACTCATTAGCATATTATGCCATACCCCTGACAGCACAGCTCCCTCCCAGGATCAGCTTCCTCAGGTGCCCCGTGGCTTGCGGGGTGCATGGGAAAGCCAAGGAGGGGAAGTAGTTTAAACTGCCTCCCCTCCCTGGAATGGCTTGGCTTCCCCAGGCACCCGATGGCTTGCGAGGCGCCTGGGGAACCTGAGGGGGGGAGGCTGTAGGCGTGGCCAACTCAAAAGCCAGCCAGAACTCCGTTCCTGTGCGTTCGTGCCCAAAAATAGCCCAGGTGACAGGGTTAGAGAAAACAGCTGCCGTGTGGCTGGGAGAATCCAGTTTTACTGACCCACACACTAGCCATCCAGGCTTTACTGTGAACTTTCCCCAAACGAAGGTGCAAAGCAGGTTTGAGAAAGATCAGAGAAAAGCCGGGGAAACATCAGGAGCTGCATGAATCAAGGGGGAAAACACTTCCCAAAAGCGTTGAACCTGCCCAAAAATGGCCAACACACACAGGATTACTGTCCTGGCTGCTATGCTTGCTCTCTGTCTTCAGCCAAATGCATTGCTGCTCTGCCTCTCCAGCCTGTACAGCAGGGAAGGGAGGGAGTGGACATCTGTAACTACTGAAATTTGATTACTTGTTTTTTCAATGAGAGCAACTTACTTGCTATAAAATAGTTAAGCAATTCCTACATAACCGTCACCTCACAATAAACACAGCCCATTACAATGGAATGGAGGACAATCGAACCATTTTCTCTAGCTTTGGCCAAGTGCCCACTTCACTATCCATTTATGCAGACAGTAATTTAGACACTCTGAAAAGACTTCAGACAAATCACTAGCAATCCCCCTCCCCATGAGTGAAACAGGGTTGATGTTTCAGAGCATTAGGCTTAGTGAGGGAGCTGATAGTACAAAAGATGGGACATACTTAGCTCTGTGTATGATTGCTCAGAAAACTACCAGACAAACAGGCAGAGATAAAGGAGGATGAAGAGCTGAGGATGTAGATACTTATCTGTGAGCTGATTACTTGGAAGCTACAAGGTCAGTAGCATAACCACTAAAGTGTGCTCTATTTATTTACCAAGTGGGTCCTGCCATAATTCATGGTGAATTCTGGAGGGAGGTTCCGTCTTTTTCCAGCCTGTTGTGCACAGCTGGGTAATAAAATGAAAGGAAGGGGTGACAGGTAAGGACCAACAGAACTAAGAGTGGGTCATCACACCTCAGTGCTGCAGTAACCAACTGTAGATTTTGCAGCCCTTTCTTAGCATAACTCCATCCCACATCGCTGATAATAATTTCCTTTCCCTTGCTCCCAGACAGCTACACAACAACTCTTTTAGTAGACTCTGGTTTTCTGTAGAATTTGCCAGCCTACAATGGTGTACAAATATGTCGATTCTGTATTATAGTTCCGTATATAGGAACTGTTGCCATGGAGCGTTAAACCTGGTAATGTCTGAAAGTGCTTGAGTGCTTCTATACAGGACTTCAGAATTTTCCTGAATCAGAGAGAATTCCAACAAGTAGTCATTTATTATCACTGAAACAAGGTTTTTTTCTATGCTAGCAATACAAATGATTCTATTATAAAAGAGGCACTTTAGGCACTAGGTTGTCATCAGATCAGAAGGATATTTGGATACAATTTGGCTTTTGGGTTCTTTGACTATGCTAGAAATTCAGCACGCTAGAATAATTTGAACTAGAAAGTGCATTTTATCATGATTCAAATGGAACTGCCCAAAAGGTCTATGCAAAAGGTCTACACAAAGTCCCATTGTATTAAACGAGATTTACTTCCAGGAAAGTGTTCGTAAGATTGCAGCCTCCATGGTTCCAGCTGAGACTCTAGGGTGGCAAAGGCTCCTTCTTTGCAGCCTGGAAAAGACTTGTAACCTCTTCCCTAGCCTGCCATTGGGCCCTGTCTGTGGGTCAGGACCAATCGTGTGCATGCCCAACAGCCTTCACTGACCTCCCACTCCTGTTCCCAATTTGCCTGATAGCCTGACCTGTTTGGCCTAGCTGCAGCTGCTGCTGGCAACTCCTTATACGGGCCAGTTGGTGTGTATACATGGGTCATTTCGTAGAAAAAGAGGTGCAGGAGCTCATTAGCATACCTAATAGCATAACCAGCCGAATGTCAGTTTCAGCCCTATTATACCCTATGGGCCATTGAAGTCAATGGCAAAAACTCATAGGGTATATGAGGGGCTGGAGGAGAGGGGGTTTGAGGGAGAGGCTCCAAACTTGTAGGGTACCTTCTGGGACCTCTCCCCGAAATACCCACCAAGTTTCAAGAAGATTGGACCACGGGGTCCAATTCTACGGGGCCTCAAACAGGTTGCCCCATCCCCTCCATTGTTCTCTATGGTGGGAAAAAAGTTACTTAGAGAACAATGGAGGGAATGGGGGCAACCTGTTTGGAGGCCTGTAGAATTGAACCCCCTGGTCCAGTCTTCTTGAAACTTGGTGGGTATTTGGGGGAGAGGTTCCAGAAGCTACCCTGCAAGTTTGGAGTCTCTCCCTCAAACCCCCTCCCCTACAGCTGCTTTTAAATCCGCCACTGAATTTCATCAGCAATTCGGCAGCGGGCCAAATCAGATCAGAGAATCTGTTTCGGCCCATAGCTGCCCTACTGCCCACTCCTGAGCTGGGGGAGCGGTGCTCCGCCTCACTCCGGCCCCAAAGGACCCCTGTGTGTATAAGACCCAAGCATTGCCTGGATTACTGATACTGGCCCCCTTGCCATTGGGGCAGCTATAGGAGCTGTTAGTCATGGCCACCTGCTGCCAGCTGGCCTGCACTACCCACCTCCCTGGTAACTTCTGGGCTGCCTCCATGCTGTGGGCACATGTGTGGCCAACGTGCTTGCTGCACTTTCTCCTGCCTCCTCTCCCTGCCCCCCCCTTCTCCAGCTGGTGCAGTCTGCGCACCTCCATTCACATGGCTGCTGCAATAAGGTTGCCAGGAGGCAGCAGGGAGGCAGCAGGCAGCCAGAGAGGAAGGCAGAGTGAGCCTGGGAGTGCTGCAGGGACCAACTGGCCAGCCAGTGGGGAGGCCACTGGGGCCAAAGCCATGCTGGGGATGTGCAGGGCAGCCGGGATGGAGGGCTGCATCCAGACTGAAAGCTGCAGTTGCATCGAGCAAAGCTGCTCCAGATCCAGAATGTATGGCCTGATCTTTGGGGCTGGCATGGGTGGAGGCACTGCAGATAGGGGTTGCAGTCCACAGCACCCCACTGATGGCTATGGCCCTGCTTTTCTCTCTTTGCAGTGCCAATATGTATATCTGCATCAGTGTGTTAGAGATGTCCTAAGAGCAAGAAAGTTACGTAGTGAACAGGAAAACCCCTTGTTCCCAATATATGAAAATGTGAATCCAGAGTACCACAGAGGTAAGGTTGGCTTTAATAACTCTTAATAAATCAACTATAGCCATATGTATTTGCCTAGGTTAGTATTCCTCTGTTCTAGCTTCTTTTTGCTCTCTGCTCCCTTTTGTATCCTCTAGGTATGGAATATTCACACTGTGCCCTAGATTTCAACATTATGATTGAACATGAGAAATGGTGGCTATAGCAACCCCCTCAGGACTACTCAGCCCATAGCAACTCTATGTACCTAGCACAATAGTCATCAGATTTATTTAAATGGAAATTCTCCATGTTAATGTTCTGCTTGGGCCTCCTGTTGGAAACATTTATGGTAATATGCTATGTTGAGGTTACCATATTTTTAAAACCAAAATAGAGGACATATTTCCAGACTGACTACTTTAAACAAGTGATCACTATAATAAATCTCATTTTCAATACCCCTATTTAAGTTGTGATAATGGCTACAAATATTCGAAACCTTCCAATCCAAAAAGAGGACATTTTCATCCATTTTTTAAAAAGAGCCCAAAAGAGGATGGACACCAAAAAAAGAGGACATGTCCTCTGAAAAGAGGTCATCTGGCAACCCTATGCTACGTTAATGGTGGATGAGCTTGGTGAGTTGGAATTTGCTATGAGCAAGGGAGCTACACAACCTGAGAAGAAACACAACCATAAGTAGGCTTTTGCTTCTTCATGTATATGTCTGCTTTGAACCCCTTGCTTCTTCATATGCAACTCATGCGTTGAAACTCTGTTCCCAACTAATGAGTATTTTTTTGCAAGGCTGGCTCAAAGTATTTTGCTGCCCCCTTCTAGGTTCAGGGTGAGTATACCTAGCACAGTGCTTTTGATGCTCAACTTATTCATTATAGGTTTTTTAGCAAATTGGGTTGTAGTTCCCCAGGCCCAACTTGCTTTCTTAGGATTTCCTAGAGCAGCCATACAGCAGCTCTGGGGAATGCCATTTTGAAAAGTCAGCAGGAGCCAGATTCTGCTTGGTATTGTGATATAGCAGGAAGAGGGGCTCCTACCTTTCCCTCCACACCAATTTCAGTAGCCAAAACAGCTCCAGCATGGAGTTATTCGCATAACTTTGGAATTGCATTACCTCCCTGCCAGGGCCGCTTTGCCTAGGATCTCGGGGGTTCTAGTTACAGCACCTCAAAGAAGACACTCATTTTCCCAGAAAGCACTTTTCTGGGGGTTTGGGGGGGCATAGATTTTATAAATCCAATCCTCACCAAACTTGCGGTGCAGATAGAGGAGAGTCAGCAGGAGATCTCCTGTGATTTAGGTGTCTCTAGCTTGCACAATATTTGTAGTATACACTCCTGAACCTGCACATGTCAAAATGATAGTCAAAACAGGTGGTCATTTTGACAGGTTCAGTGGTAGTGTATAGAATGGCTCCTGTGTAAGCTAGAGACACAGAGCTCCCTTGGATGCTCCTCTACATTACATATAAGTTACATTGCTGTAAAGTTTGATAAATATTTAGACTGAGTGGAGACAGTCTGTCTGGAAATGTATCTGTTCATGAATCCGCACAAACCTCCACAAACAGCTTTAAAGTTTGTAGAAAGTTCATGTGGGTTGACCTACCACGAATATCACTTCGTGAGTCACAAACTTTAGTTTGTGAGCTGGTTCATGCCCACTCCTAGTAGAAACCAGTCAATACATAATCTGTATAGTGCTTTTCAAAGAGCACATTGAATGGCTAGAATTGTAAAGATTTAAAATACCACTACATGTGTTTTCTAATTATAGTTTTTTGTTTTGTTTTCAGATGCTGTTTATTCAAGGCACTAAAGTTTTAACAGATTCCTGCTTTTTTGCAGTCAAATCTGTTAGCTTTTTCTTTAAATTAATTTTTGATATTTTATGCACTACAAAAGTGCCAGACATACCTGTTGATGCTGTGTGTAATTTATTGGTCTGGTGACTTTTTAAAAAAGCTATATAATTTAAATATAATAGATATTGTTGTATATAAATGTACTTTTATATTATGTATATATGTATTTTATCTGTATTTTAAGTTTCAGATAATACTATTTTTCCATGTGAATGTTATTTTAATGAATTCTTTGGTATAAACTATCACAAGCTAGATAAGTAGCGAGACTTCTAACTGGGGGTGAAATTTTTAAAACTGCAACAATAATCCTTTCATGCATAAGCGGGCAGTTCTTATGCAGTCACTTCTTGTGTGTATGTTGAGGTTTGTGCTGCACATGGGAGCTGTGTATGCATGGAGGCTTCTGCTTTCGCACGAGTGGAGAATGCAAACATATGGACTTGGATAATGGAATCATGGAATCACCCACTTTTGATGAGGATTTCATTTCTATTTCTTCAGATTTCTCAAAATATATTTTTTTGGGGGGGGGTTGTTTTGTTCTCTGTAAGGCTGCAATCAGATGTGCCATTTGGTGCAGAGGGGAAGTAAGCCTATTTCTTCTGGTGGAAATTGACATGGCATTGCACAAGCGCACATCCTTTGTAGCTGCGGGCTCAGCTCATCCCTGAGTGGTCAGACGGCACATGTGGGTGAGTGAGAGGGTTGCCTTTTGTTTTCCATGCACATAAATGAGGAATCACAAGTCTGCACAGAGGGCTCACTATGAAGTGTGCGGTAATGCGCATACAGCTAAGCAAGGGGGGGAAACAGCACTGAGTCAGGATGGAATGAGCAGACCATCCCGACGGCTTGAGTACGTGCTTGAGCGATCAGATGGGACAGTCCATCTGTGGCCCATCAGCAAGCATTAGGACTGGACTTCCCCTTGTCTTTTAACTCCACTTCCGTGGCGGGGCAGCACAGGGTGCTGACAGCTGCGGGACCTTTGCCAGATGTTGCTGTTTGATCATGCCCTTTAGATCCATTAGGCATTCACAGCTGAGTCGGAGCTAAAGGCACGTCTGACCACAGCCTAAATTAGCTTTAGCTCTCATAGTTGCAGAAATACGGTATTGGAGAACAGATGGGAGAAAATCCCAAAGAGGCCAAAAGCTGTATCAATTTTAAAAATGGAAGAACTTCATGCAACCTGCAGGGTTTTTTTTCCTTTGGTGGAGTAAGATACTTGAAGAAATAGGGCTGGATCCAGCCAGCTTTTCTACTCTCACCTAATGTCCCTCCACACTACAGCCCTCATCCTATATTACTTTTGTCCATGCTGGGCTCATGATCCCCAGCACTACATTTTTGGGGTTTAGAAGTGAACCCCTTATCCCTTTTCCACGAGAAGAAAAGCTGCTGGGATCCAACCCACAGTTTTCTCTGCTGAATCTTGAAGATTTAAACATGATCACAAGCAGAAGAAATATCCTGCATCGGTGAAGGTGAAGTGCTTGCATAACATGGGTCGGTTGTCCGTCATTCCTGTGCATCCTAAAATGCATCCTTCATTTTAAAATGACAGTTCATCTCAACTCTGACAATAGCCAGATGCTTTAAAGTTACAGCAATATGTCAGGTTACCAGGACCAGATACATGACATTAAAGCATTGAATTAAATCACACACATTTGCTCAATGGGACAGTAAGGTGAGATTAAGTTGTACACAGAAATGAGAGTAACTTTGTTTTCTTACTACAAAATGGATATGCAGCCAGACCTAGAAAGTATATGCAGTGAGTAAGCATTTATAAAACAAAGCAGTGCTAGAACAAAAATCTGTTAGAGTCTGATAACAAAGCCTCAGATTAAAAAAAGAAGACTGAGACTCTCTCAACCTAGTAAAGATACAAAGGTGTCCATCCTCTCAGTGTTTGGATGGCAAAGAACAGCAGCTTTGGATGGCAAAGAAGAACAGCAGAGAGAATGGATTTAGTCTATATTTTTCACAATTTTCCGACATTTTGTATAGGAAGCATTGTTGTTCATTGCAAACTGTGTGTGTTCATCCGTTCTCATGCACATATGTGTAGCATTGCCAACTGGGGTGTGCATTCGGGTCTACCCAAGCTGAAAATCTACCTGCAAAATATTTTACTGGCATTTTTTGGATAGATTTCAGCATCCCAAATGTATCCAAGTTTTCTTGGGAAAACCAAAGAAAATTCCAGGGGAAAATCTTAGATATATTGGGGGATTACCAGGGAGAAACAAAAACAGCAGAGAGGCAGAAGCTGATTGCTCCTGCCTCTTAGGTGTTTGTCATGCTTCTCCTGCAGCCTCTTTAAGTTTTAAAGCAGCACAGAAGATCCTGGCTGGTCCTCAGACTGTCTTCTGCAATCCCTGTAAAGTTTAAAGGGACTGCAGAAGACAGCCTGAGAACCAGCCAGGATCTTCTGTGCCATGTGGAGCAATGTGATTTGTGTGGCACAGCAGTTCCTGGCACTCACTTCTCCTGCAGCCTGGTTTAAACCGGACTGCAGGAGAAGCAAGTCCGGCCAAGAGATGCCCCTGGGATCAATGTGCTCCATGCGGCACAGCAACTCCTGGGGCTCACTTCTGCAACCCAGTTTAAACTGCAGGAGAAGCGAGCCCAGCCAAGATCTTCTGTGCTGCCAGGATCAGTGTGCTCAACGTGGCACAGCAGTTCCTGTCCATGCGGAGCAGATTGTTCCCCACTGGCTCAGCTTTGTGCAGGCATTTTTTTAACCAGAATTTTTCTTCTTGGGTCTATTGGACCCCCCCAAAAAATCAGGATTTCTGAAAAATACCAGATCTGAATACCGTATCAGTATTGGAATCTGGGATGTTTTTGGAAATCCTGAATTTTTTTCGGGTCCAGTAGACCCTAACCGAAAAATACCAGTTAATATATATTTTTTGCGCACCCCTATTGCCAACCTCTATATGGGGCCTGGAGATCTTCTGGAATTCTAACTGACTCAGACAACAGAGATCAGCCCCCCTGGAGGAAATGGTTACTGTGGAGGGTGGACTCTACAGCCTTATTCCCCATTGAGCTCCCTCCCCTTCCCAAACCCGGCCATCCCCCCCAGCTCCACCCCAGATTTCCCAACCCAGAGCTGGCAGCCCTATGTGAACGGTAGAGAATTTTAAAATATTTTTATTAGTCTGAACACTGTTGAAGTGGGAAAATCCTACTCTTTTTTATTTTTTAATTTTATGTTTCCCTTCCAACAAGTTGCCTAAGGCAGTACATAAAACAAAGCATTTGCAGAGGGAAAAGTCCAATGCAATAAAATTTAATCTGAAAAACCAGCATATAAAACCAAATGAGTACCAGCAACCCAGGACAGAGATCAGTTGAAAGCATTAATGGATACAAATGTCCCCGCTAAAGGGTGTGAGGCAAAAAGGAGAAATATCTGGCCAGCTTCCTTGGGAATACCATTCCAAAACAAAGAGGCCTCTGCAATGAAGGTCCTTAAGAGAGCTTTTTCACAAAAGTAATAGATGCAGAGCTCACCAGAGAAATCAACAAGATGAGCATATTGCTTTCTGTGTACAATGTACCATCCAGACATTTTGTGTGAAGATGAGGCTGATTCACACGGTTGCCAGCTCCAGAATGGGAAATACCTGGAGATTTTGGGGGGTGGAGCCTGAGGAGGGGAGGGTTTGGAGAGGGGAGGGACTTCAGTGGGTTATAATGCCATAGAATCCACCTTCCAAAGCAGCCATTTTCTCCAGGTGAGCTGATCTCTGTCACCTGGAGCTCAGTTGTAATCCCAGGAGATCCCCAGCTACCACCTGGAGGTTGGCAAACCTACTGATTCACATGACCCAAAATTTTCCAACTACACGAGGAATTCAGATACATTACAGAAGCCTACATGATGAAGTGGTTGTTGAACTGATCTCATTGTAAGCCTCGGTGATTAGAGTGGAGCCTTTTATCCTCTTCTAATAACCATGGAATACTGTGTGGACAATGAGTTGGAAGCAATTAGGTTAACGGTCACTTTCACACCTTTAATTTTTCAGCATGGTATAGTAGTTAGAGTGCTGGGTTAAGATTTGGGAGACCCAGGCTTGAATCCCCACTCTGCCATGGAAGCTTGCTGGATGACCTTGGACCAGTCACACACTCTCAGCCTAAACTACCTCACAGGGTTGTTATGAGGATAAAATGGAGGAGAGAAGAACAATGTAAGCTGTTCTGGGTTCTCAGTGTGATGGTTGTTACTGCCTTAAGTGTTCAGTAACAGCTTGATATGATCTTCCCCACAGCTCTAGCCCCAAAGAAATTCTCCAAGAACATGGTTTATTGAATGTTCCTCTGAGTGCTCCAGTCCCCATAACCTCTATGGAGGACACAGGCTGTTCATATACATTCTATGGTCTCTGTATTAGCAAACAAACCAAGCAGCACACAGTATCTGTTCAAACGCACTGGGCAATGGCTCATTTGAACAGAAAATCAAAGTTAAATTTAGAATCATTTGTCTGTGCTAGGAAAAAAGAAGTGGGGAGCCAGGACAACCCTCTTGTCACCAAGGAGACAGATGGAGCAGATGCCGCTTCATTTTTAGCAGTTTACAGATCAGGTGTTTTAGTGCAGCAAGCTGCATACTAGTGAAGAGCTAAGGAAATAAGCTCCCACAATGCTCTTGCAGAATTTATATATTTTTTGTTTAAAACTTTTCTATGCCACTTTTCCACCTAAACAGGTTCTCAAGAGGGCAAACATCAAACCATTAAGACATTTAAAACATTAAAGCAACATTCAAAATAAGGTATATGTAAAATCTTTTTTAAAAATTCAATAAAAACAGACATATAAGTACAACACAATCAGGGAGGAGGGCCAATAAGAGCTACTGGTACACCAAACAAAATAAGTAACCACCTGCTGGCAGAAGACAGTGATAGAGGGAGATAAATCTACCTGGAGAGGGAGCTAAGTTTTGGCACCACAGCCGAGAAGGCCCTTTTTCAGGTTGCCACCCATCTAGCAGGGGCACCCAAAGCAGGGCCTCCAAAGATTACCAGAGTGGATGGGTAGGTTCATAGGGCAGAAGAAAATTCCTCAAATATGCCACTATTTTTCCTGTAACTGACCTGGCATTTAAAAACAAGTTGTTATAGCCCAGAAGGAGGGTGATATGGCCACCTGCAGGGCTAGTTTTGGGCAGGAATGCACAGGAACGGAGTTCCAGCTGGCTCCTGAGATGGCCATGCCTTCAACCAAAACCTCTGGCATGCGTGGCTACAGAGCACGCTGCCCTCCCCACGTTACACACAAGAGGGAAAGGCGGCATGTTAAAATGTGGTCTTACCCTCTGGGGAGCCCATCAGGATTTCCTTGTCCAGTCAGCTGAGAGTGAAATTGACAAGGAAAAGCCTCTCTTTACCTTCCCTTCTCCAGCTGACATGTTGCAGCTGGAAAAGGGCAGGCAGGGAACCCAGGCACGTTGAAAATGCCTTTCTTTCCCTCCCCAATATGGGGCAGGGAGAGAAAGGCATTTAACCATGCCCCCCACGCTTCCCCAAGTCTCTCCGCAATAGCAGAGAGGCTCAGGGAAGAAAGGGGCATGTGTGTATGCCTTCCTTCCTTTCCCCAGTCTGTCCGCTGTGGCAGGCAGGCTGGGGAAAGAGGGCAGGCATGCAGACATGCCTGGGTTCCCCTCCTGATCTACTCCAGGTGTGAGAAGATCAGGAGGGGAACTCAGGCATGTTGAAAATGCCTTTCTTTCCCTTTCCCAGTCTGGGGGAGGGAGAGAAAAACATTTACCCATCCCACCCCACTTCCCCAAGTCTCTCCACAAAAGCGGAGAGGCTCAGGGAAGGAACGGGGCATGTTTGCCTGGCTGCCCTCGGTCTCTCCAGCCTGCGTGCCTTGGCGGGCTGGCTGGGGAGACCAAGGGCAGCCAGGCAAACATGCCTGCTTTCCTTCCCAATCTTTTGGAGGGGGGGTAGGAAACTAGAAAGGCAATGCTGAAGTGCCTGGGATCTTTCAGATCCCAGGCACTTCAGCACCGCCTTTCCCCAGCCATCTGGTTGGGGGGTGGGTAGGAGACTAGAAAGGCAATGCTGAAGTTCAGCAGTGCTTTTCCTCTGTCGTCTGGTGGGGGGGGGGTTAGGAGACTAGAAGGGCGTTGCTGAAGTGGGGCAGAGAAGCTCGGGGGGGGGAAGATGCAAGCTTCCATGCCTGCCCTATGCTTTCCCAGCCCCCACCTAATATGCTAATGAGCTGTGCTATCAGGGGTGTGGCCTATTATGCTAATGAGTTCCTGCTGGGGTTTTTCTTCAAAAAAACCCCTGGTCACCTGTATCACCCTGGCTTGAAGAAGAACCAGAAGGGGGAAAACCCTGCAAATGTCCCTTCCCCGTACTTGGTCTGTTCTTCTCCCACCACCATATCTCCCCCTATCCCACATCTTATTGATCATGACACCATCCCCTTCTCCATTTTACTTCTCCAAACAAATCCTCAGCCAGCAGGTGACACAAGGTCAAACAACCAAACTTATACAATACAGTCCAGATGCCAGCTCTCACCTGGATCTGGAGAGGACAAACAAGTCCAGAGAACAGCTCCCACCTGGTTCAAAACAGCAACCGAAAGACAACCAGTTCTTACCTGGTATATGACAAACGACAGAATGGTATATCCCCACCCTTCCTCCTGTACAAAAATGGTAGTCCAGGCACAGTTGCCTTCAGCCAGCTTGGCTCTATGTGCCAGCAGCAGGATCATTTGCCAGCCCACTACAGTGCAAGACGCATCTAGAGCTTTAGAAATTTGCCAGGTCTCTGAGCTAAAGCCACAGGGTGACAGCTCTTTGCTTCGCACTGGAGGCTTGCACTTCAGCCCAAGCCTCAGTTTAAATAGTGCAGCAGGTACCTGTGAACACATCCAAGGAGCCCCTGTGAGTCAGCAGCTTGTGGGGCCAGGAGATACAATTCAGGCAGCAACCCCAGCAAACTGCCAGGCGGCTCCAACACTCCAGCACTGTTCTCCTGCCGCCCTTTTCCCACTAAAGATGGCTGAGTGGATTTCATGCCCCGTTGTCCTCATCCCACACATCTTCCCCCTATCAAATCAGGGATGTCTCATAATTCTGCTTCAGATGCATTGAGTTTCATAGCACTGGGTTTCATACCCACTTCTGGAAGCTTGACTTTTCCCCCAAACAAGAACAAGGCGGGATAGAAATCAAAGTAATAAATACATACATACATACATAAACAAACATTTTATCCCTGGATTTAAGACTACAGCTAACATTCCTCCATCATGTCAGTAAGTTATTTTGAATCCGGGGGGGTGGGGGGCAGTATTTCTTTAATTCAGTCTTGAAAATAACATACCCATAAGCCATTTGCCCATGACGCTACAGTTCAAGCCGAACTACCCAGGATGCCTGAATGTGGAAGGCTGGGAAATACAGGCTACTATTATTACCTAAGCAAAATTTTCAAGTGAAGTTCTGCATTCATATATTTAGCGCACACAGCTGTATATTCAACCCTGACTAAAATGCACAGGGTGTGCGGTTGGGTGGGTGCGAGCACGTGCATATGTACATGTGGGGCATGTACAGGAAAAGAATTTGCAATTGCTCTGTCCTGAAAAAGTAATGCAGCTAAAATCAGCTGAAGAAAGATGTGCAGCCATGAGGACCAGACACATTGTTTCTTTAAACAAACCTATATTCCCTGCCTTCTTATCAAGAGATTCCATATATGAAATGGAAGGGGAGAAAGAGCAAGATTGGAAAGGTTTCCATTCAGAGCACTTACAGACTCAGAATACTAACAACTTCCTTGCTTACCCAAGCAAGATAATAAAAATGTTAATTTAAATAACAAAGCCTCCTTTGAGGATAATAGATTCAGCAATATTTCCCACACTGGCATGTGACGATCATTACCAATAATACCATTACAGTGGGGTAAGCAACTCTGAAGAAGCACCAAGTGAATCAGATAAATTATCTGCAGTATCTATTCTAGAGTCATCTTTTTGCTGTGGGAATGAATTGTATTCAGTAATATATGATATAAGGGCATGCACCTTGAATTAAATATCCTCTCTAGAAGACACTTCATCATTTCTAAAATAATACAAACAACATTCCTTTCTCATTTTTACTTTAAAACCTCTTCTCTTTGGCACATGTGATGTGTACAGACAAACGGCATACTTTTGAGGCTGCCAGCAGCTAATTTAACCATTTAAGTATGCAGCACTGGGGAATGGGTTGTGAGCTGCTTTCTCCTTAGCATAATAAAATAATACAGAACTCTATGTATAATGTAGGGAGATTGAACATCTGGCTAGCCAACACGCACCACTCCTTTCTACCAAGTCAATGGAATGGTCACAGTGTACAAATGAAGTTAAGGACTAACAGATGACACCTAGAAAGCCTTTGCATGCAGCATTTGCCATAATAATAAAGTAGACCAGTAGAATTCCAGGATTGATACAGTGACCAAGTAAATCAAACTGCATCATGAGCCATCAGTTCCAGGGTTCTACAAAGAAACGCTCCGCAGATTATTGCTGTGATCGCACACACTAAATAATCCACCTTCAATGCCCTTTACAACTGGATTTTGCCAGTTCACACAGTAAAATCCCACTGGAAAGTGCATTGAAAGTGGATTATTTAGTGTGTGTGATCACAGCCATTCTTCACAGACATGAAATACACATTGCTCTCAAAGAGCCTTTTAAAGCATAAAAGTGAATGGGGCTCTGCCCACCCTTACCAACCCACATCATGTGAGCCCAGCAGCAGAACTTTGGATCATGTTAATCATCTTCAAACATTTTATCAAATTGTTTTTTCAACCCTGGCCCCGCCTAATAAAACTCTCTGCTGAATAACATCTATGCCCTGTGGGACCTGATACAGTTTTGCAGGGCCTGTAAGCCAGAGATGTTCCGCCAGGCTTTTGATTGAGGGCAGCAACGGGTACCATCTTGGCTGGCACTCCCTTTCCTTCTCCCATCCACCCCCTCCTTCCCTTTCTAGTTCTGTTTCAGTATTTATAGGAAGCGGTGACACAGTTGAAAATTTAACAATGCCACCTGTAAATTGTTTATTTTAAACCATTGAACTGTTTTATCTTGTATTTAATATGATATCTTTTAGTATTGTTGTTCATCACTCAGAGCCCTGAGTATTCAGGGATAGAGCAATTCAGAAATCAAAATCAAAATTATAAATAGAAATCTATATATATAAAAGAAAGTCCACTCACCGTAAAATCAATGCCCAGGCCAAACCGCTGGACCTAGAAGCACCAAATTTGGGGAGAGTGCTCTTACCATGATAGGTGCTCACTAAGAAGGGATTTTTAGACATTCAACCCCTAAGTGGGTCAAAAGGGAAAAAATGTGTTCCCCCCATTGATTCCTATGTGGCTGCCTCCTTGCACCCCCCACTGTCTGATTGATCAGCTGCAGAGCTCAGCATTCTGAAGTTAAAAAAACAGTTACAGGAGACTGCAGAGAGCTAATGGTAGTTGAGCAAATCAGGAATGGCCAACAACCACCTTTGAGGGGCAGTGATGCTGCTGGCCCAGCCTCTCAGATGGCTTCCAACACACTCCCCCTCACCTCCTACATTTAACAGGTGGTTGTCTGTCAGGTGCAGCAGCAGTTGCAGGGTGCTTAAAGCCACGAGGGAGCCTGCCCCACCAGTAATACCTTAGTGATCCTGCTGGCCCCACCTCCATAGTGGCACCACATCCCTAGAGTCGGATTTGACTGACTTTCGAGCAAAAGAAACCTTTACCTTTTACTAATGGCATCAAATTGTATAACAGTTAACAAGATTAGCCTGCTGCTTGTCACATACTGCATTGCCTTTGTATTCATTGATCAGAACTATGGAAGGCAGGAAAAGGTTTCCATTTTGGCAAAAAAGGTGGACTATAAATGTAAATAAAGGTTTGTACTCATGGTACAATTGATTAGTATGCTACCTACATGTTTTTGCCTGAATCCCTGGGAAAATAAGGGGTGGAGACTTACTCTTTAGTTTTAAAAAAATTCAGGAAGTGGGCTGAAATGTCCACAAGGAAGCCAAGAATTTCCCCTGCTCTGTCTCTCCTTTAGTGTCCCTACAAAAAATCAAAAGTGGAGTTCAGGAGCCAACAAACAAGATTACAACACTTAAATTCTTATCAATTGGCTGGTAAACTGCACTACAGGATCAATAAGCCTTACAAGGAACCACATAGTGGGTGACTTAAACAAGCTTGCTTTTCACTTGCATTTGACAGACACCTACCTAACACTACCAAAGCATAACTGGCAGTGAACTCCTAAGGAGAGCTGTACCCTTCTAAATCCAATGAAGTCAATGAAGTAAAATTATTTGAGGTTGCAATCATACGCACAATTAGCCCTGACATAAGAGCGAATGCCAGGTGGATTAAAGGACTGCAATCAGACAACAACATCTGGGAAGTGCCCCGCAGCTGTTGGCAACCCGTTTTACTCCACCACATAAGTGGATTTAAAAGACACCTCAGAAAGTCCAGTAGCAAACGGGTTGCTATGAGCCACAGATGAACTTTCCCGCATCTGATTGCTCCAGCGCGCTCTCATGGCGTCAGGATGGTCTGATCAGGCCATCCCGACTCTGTGCCATTGTTTTTTTCCCTTCTCAGTATGTGCATCATCACAATAGGGAGTCCTCAGGGCTGAAGTGTGAATCATCAATCCCTCGTTTAAGCGCATCGGAGACAAACGGCAAAAAAAAAACCCCAACTAACTCATGGTTGCATCTGATCATGCAGTGGCAGGCTGTGCCCCAGCTTCAAAAGACTGTGTGATCGCGCAACTGCAGGTCAACTTCCACCGGAGGAAATGGCCTCTCTTCCCCTCTTTATCTTGTGCATGTGACCGCAACCTGAATTATTTTTTGGATTAGGATCATGGCACGAGGTGGTAAGGCAGCAATGAGAAGTGGTGAGGCAACATTGGTCTACCACTGCCTCATCATCACCAGCACTGCTTACCCCCTACTGTGAATTCTGTTCTCTTGGCTGAAAACATGAAAAGTATCCAGGCTATACTGTAGTGGCAATGTATGATCCTAATAACCCATTTTCCAAAGTAAATTACATCCTTCTGCTCAGTGAAATCCACAAAGCATTTGTCACACCATTTTATGAGTAGATCATGAATAAAACAGTTGCTTATTTAAAACACAGTCTTTAAATTCTACCTGACTGCCTTTATGTTATAGATTTTGTTGTCAAGCTGTTCAGGGAAAAGGTCATCATCAGTAAGTTTGATTGAATTAAAAAACAGCTTCATAGAACTTGAAATTAATCAGATGCCCTTGCATTGTTTTTATGCTGTTCTCTGAGTGTTAAAGGTAAATTGTAATATCATTTTTGCATTTACTTAACTTTACATTTTGCACTTTACATTTCTGGCACACACAAAAAACATTTACAACCCATTCTTATGTCTGTTTACTTTGGAATAAATGTAATTTATTTCAGTGGGACTGGGTTTTTTGCATAGGGTTTCAGCATGAGCACCAAAATAGAGGAGACACTGAAAGATCCATTGTTTCAAAACTGATACGGGCTGCCTGTGTGTTTTCCCCCTGGGGCAACCAACAGTTGGGGGGTGGCATTTGAAGTTGGAAAAATAGCTCATGAGAAAGGGTTACACCACAATCACACATAAACCACACTCACACAAACATAAACCCCAATAACGAAAGCAACTGGCGGATATTTTTTATTATTATTATTTCTTGAGATTTATATCCCGCCCTCCCCGCCAAATGGCAGGCTCAGGGCGGCTCACAACAAAGATTAAAATGCAATCAGTTTAGAATGACACATATTCCAAAACAAGATCAGCGGCATTACAATATTCCCACAGGTGCATCCAAACAGCATTCATGCATAGTCCTTGTGTAAACATACACAGGCTGGCAGATCGAATCGCCGGCAGATGGAACTGGGCCAGGGCTAAGATGTTTACCCTAGACGGCCCCTACCTGAAAGCCTGGTGGAAGAGCTCTGTTTTACAGACCCTGCGGAACTGCATCAAGTCCCGCAGGGCCCTGATGTTCTCCGGGAGCTCATTCTACCAGTGCGGGGCCGCCACTGAAAAAGCCATGCCTCCTTCAGTCCAGGTAGGACCAGTCGGTTTTGGGATCCAGATCATAGTGCCCGCTGGGGAACATATGGAGAGAGACAGTCCTTCAGGTAGGCAGGTCCCAGGCCATATAGGGCTTTATAGGTAAGCACCAGCACCTTGAACCTTATCCGGTACGCTATAGGCAGCCAGTGCAGTGCCTTTAAGGCGGGCTGGATATGCTCCTGTATAGGGAGACTAGCTGCAGCTTCCGGATTTGGCACAAGGGCAGCCCCATTTAGAGGGCATTACAGTAGTCCAATCTTGAGGTGACCAATGTATGGATCACTGTCGCCAGTTCGTTGCATTCAAGGAAGGGGACCAGCTGCCTGATCAGCCGCAGATGGTAGAAGGCTGACCTCGCAGCGGCTGCTACCTGGGCCTCCATTGATAACGTGGAGTCCAGGAGCACTCCCAAACTCCTGACCTCCGATGCCGGCACCAATGGCACCCCACCGAAGGCCAGGAGAGGGATCCCCAACCCTGGTCCGCTCCGACTCAAGCATAGGATCTCCATCTTCATCGGATTCAACTTCATTCAGCTCTGCCTGAACCATCCAGCCACAGCCGACAACACCAGGTCCAGATCATCCGGACTGGTGACCGACTGACCACCCAATAACAGAGCTAGGTGTCATCCGCATAGTGATGACAACCCAGCCCAAACCTCCGTGCAACCTGGGCAAGGGGGCGCATGAAGATGTTAAATAACATAGGGGAAAGAACTGCTCCCTGCGGAACACCGCAATTCAGCGGATGTTTTTCAGCGGATATTATAGGCTGTTGCACAAAATTTTGCAAGTGAGGCTGTAGTTGTTGGATTTCTGTCTTCTGGGAGTAACCTAATGTATCCCAAGCTCATTCTTCTAGGTATTCTATTGATCGAAGGAGTGATGGTCTGGATGCAAGCATCTTGATAGAAGGGAAAATGTAGAAGAATGTGATCTACAGTCTCAATTTCTCCTTCATTGCAGGGGCATGGCCTTTTCTCATAGGGGATTCTATTAAACCGCCCCTCCAAAACCGCAGAGGGGATTGCAGCACACCTTGCAAGTGTAAAGGCCCTCCTGTGACTGTGCACCTCCAAACGGGACAGATAAGCAGCTGGATTGACTATATATTTAGTGTCCATAAGGAACAAGAAAGTATTATTTATTTATTTATTTATTTATTTATTCGATTTATACCCCGCCCTCCCCGCAAATGGGCTCAGGGACTCTCCCTAAAGTAGGGACTCTCCCTAAATCAAGTTGGTGTTCAGTGTCCAATATCCTTTGTTTTATGGCCCATTTTGCCTGGTCAAGGCCCATGGTTAAAATAATAGAAGGTGAAAAGCCTAGGCTCCTAAATTTGCAAATAACTGTCTTAAGCCACACAGATTAATGTTCATCCAAGAGAAGCAGTGGGGTCAAACCTTGGCTTCCCATGGCACATCCTGGCTTCCACTCTGACAGTGCTAGTCTCCAAACATAGCACAACATTTGGTACACAGTTGGGGACTTGTAATGCTGCTCTTAGGAACTTTGATTGAACATGATCAAGAGGGGCCAAAGCAAGATTATGTTGGTTTTACCATAGTTCAGTGCAAAAGTTGGGCCAAGGTTTTGCCCTGGAAGAGTTTTAGGGCAGCAGGGATGTAATGTCCATGCTTAGTTCAAAGAAATCTAAGTATACCGTGAGCCAACTTTTGCCCAGTATCTGCTGCTCAGGCAACGTACAAGAAGCATGGAATACTGCACCAAGATATGTGAAGGTCTGCATCTGTTCAGTCAAATGACCATCGATGGTCCAGATTCTAGACTTCTGTTTCTTGCCAAAGACCATTATTTTTTTATATAGTTTATCATTGGCCATTTTTACCATCAATGAAGACGTTCCTGATCTCATCAGTTTCTTCCTGGACTGAGGTGGATATTAACAGGGATAGCGTGTTAATATGATAATGTTCTTTCAACTATTAGAATAAAAAATGCAAAGCAAGAGTAAGAGACATGCATTTCAAACATTAAGATGCATAATTGGAGTTATATACCATGGAGCTTGGGCATGGGGCCCAAGTATCAGAAACTCAATATTCAGGTTTTCTCATGGTATATTGCAGCTTAGCTGCAAACTGCTGAAGTCACTGCTAGAAAGAATCATTTGAAATGCTGTCCCAACTTATGCAAAAGGTCAAGTCAAGATAATTGGCACAATTTGCCCTTTAAATGTATGTGCTTGGCAATTAAGTAACAGTGATCATGCCAATACCAAAAAGAGACTGGTCATCATGGAATCCTATTAAAATCCGTGGTTCATATATAGGGCATCTACAATGTGCTTCCAACTGCTGCCCTTTTCTAGTCTTTTTTTAATGAATTGTTTTGGAAATGGGTTTTCCTGCCAATTTATTAATCCTATTGAAGAAAATGTCTTCCCAACCAGACATTATAAATGCAGGGAAACTGGAAATGATTGGTACTGTTGTGTTTTTCACAGGAATAACCCAATTTTAATTGAAACAAAAATGGTACACTGAATTAAAAATATAAACAGACTAATATGTAGTCATTTGAGGAAACCAGTTGCCCAGCTTCAAGCCAGTTCTGTGACAGTTACCTGTTGGCTAGACAGATTTGATGAGTCCTGAAACTGGCAAGATAGATCTCCTATTAAAATTAATGGTTCAGTTTGGTGTAGTAGTTAAGTGTGGTGGACTCTAATCTGAAGAACTGGGTTTGATTCCCCACTCCTCCACATGCAACCAGCTGGGTGAGCCTGGGTCAGTCACAGTTCTCTGAGAACTCTCTCAACCCTACCTACCTCACAAGGTGGCTGTTGTAGGGAGAGGAAGGGAAGGTGATCGTATGTTGCTCCAAGACTCCTCCTCCTCCTCCTCTTTCTTGACATCACCATTCCATGGATAAAACTTCTAAAGTCCTGTCCAAATAGTAGCTTCTCTTGTTCAAAGACCACAGAACACAAGCACTTTAGGCGACTCTGTGTGCAGTCCTAAAACCAGTTTCCTGAGAGTAAGCCTCCACTTTATAAAATGGAATTTACTTATGAATAACCCTGTTTGGGATTGTTCTTTGAGACAGTGTCACCAAGAACAAGGAAGTTAGTAATGCCTGCACAGTCTACAACATTCCCCATGATTCTGACGACTAACCAAGTAACGATATAAACAGTAATATCTCCTTTATCACTGTGGTTGTGTTCCTGAAAACATAATACAAAGTGCAACCATTTCAAAAGAAGTATTGATAACACGGGCTCTAACTGGGATGTGCTCACAGTATTATTATTTTTTACATATAAGTGGCACATGAGGCAGCAAGTGGAGAAGATGGCAGTCACCAGCTGTCTGCCTCTCTTAGGCAAATGTGCTGGAGCATCCTGGGCAGCCTCTGGTGGTCAACTTCCATGGCAAGGTTTCCTCCCAAGAGAGCTGTGGCCACCTTCTTACTCAGCTCCTACACAGACCACGTTTCTTGGCTATGCAGGCTTTTTATAGATCTCCAGGGCTGTGGGAAAGTGGCTGTCCTGCACATGGCAACACTGTGTCACTTTTAGCCCAGCTGTATTTCTTCTGGCAGGGTTGATAACGCCCCTTCTCAAAAATTTTATGGGGGAATTAAACCCAGGACAAAGAACATTAAAAGAAACAACTCTGTAGGAAACAGCTTTAGAGGAAGTACATGTATGCTCCTATTGACAAAACCCACCATTCTTGCTCCACAAAATGAGAGCTACCAGGATGAATTTCGACAATGCTGAAAAGCGAGTAGTTCTTTCCTTGAGGGGGGAATGTAGGAATGTAGAACTCAAGGTGGCTCACAACATGACAAAGAATACAGCCTTTGCTGCCTCAGTGGCTATTTATCCTGCAACAAGAAATTAGAACTGTCGCAAACTCTGTGTCTGTCTCTGTGTGTGTCTGTCTGTCTGTGTAAAAGGGTTGCTCGCTCCATGTTGAGAAGTATATTTGGGGTATTTGGGGATGGAGCATGGGGGGGGGGGGGTCAGGGAGGGGAGGGACCTCAGCCATACAGTCCACCCTCCAAAGCAGCCATTTTTTCAAGATGAACTGATCTGTTACCTGAGGATTAATTGTAATCCCAGGAGATCTCCAGCCATCACTTGGAGGTTGGCAACCGTAGTGTAAAGTGCCATCAAGTCACAGCCAACTTATGGCAACCCCATAGTATATCAAGGCAAGAGATTTCCTGCCTCTGCCTAGAGACCCTGGAATTCCTTGGCGGTCTCCCATCCAATACTAACCAGGGCCAGCCCTGTTGGGCTTCTGAGATCTAATGAGATTGGACTAGCCTGGGCCATCTGGGCATGGCAAGTTACAAATAGTAAAGAAAAGTTCACATAACACTGCTCTTATTAGCAATAATTACGTATGCAAACTGCATAATTTAGGGAAAAGATTACAGAAAGTCTGCACTAAAGGAAAAGAAGCCCTGAGTTCAAAGGATGTTCGAGGAAACTTAGTTTAAAAAAAAAGGCATTCCTTTTTGCCTTTAGATCATTTGTTCTCACTTTGAGCACATCAAGGAAAGAGCTCACTGCTGAGTTGTTACAGATCACATTCAAAGCAGATATGCATAATGTCTCCTTATATACACCTCATCTTTAATTTACTTCCCCTGTTTCTTATCTCAGTAATTAAATTATGCAATTCACTTGAGTGTCTTAGAAAACAGATGGTGTGAAAGATGACATCCAAAGCAAAAGAAACGTTATAGAACTATTGCAGGCGTATTTTAAAAGGGTGAAATGCATATTCAAGGCCTTCGGTGTTGTAGTGAGCGTCATCCCTTTGGGAGCTTGGCAAGTCATCAAAGTATGGTCCTATAGGCACATACTAATACTCTGTCTTTGTCTTTCTATTTCCAGTCTTTCAAGGCAGGTTACATCCATCAAATTACTAACAAAGAAGCATCCAATTTAACAGTAACAAAAGACAGAAATAAAAATCCATTAAAAATTGGAAAGACACCCAATGCTATCTGAAAGATAAAACTGGCACCAAGTGGAGACAGAATTCTAAAACTGGGGCACCCTTGTAAAAGAGACAGTATGGTGCAGTAGTTAGAATGTTGAGCTAAGATCTGGGAGACTTGCGTTTGAATCCCCACTCTGCCATGGAAGCATGCTGGGTGAACTTAAGCCAGTTGCATCCTCTCAGCCTATCCTAACTCACAGGGTTGTTGTGAGGATAAAATGGAAGAGAGAATTATCTCAGCCACTTTGGGTTCTCATTGGGGTGAAAAGTGTGGTATAAATGAAGAAACAAAATATAAATTAATCAAAGGCCCCTCAGAGGCTTGGGACACCCACAACAGGAATTCAGAAGATGACCTTAAGGAGTTGGTGGGTCCACATGATATCTAGAGGCCACATAATCTGTTGCCTGTGTATACCATAGAAGGAAAATATGACCAATATAGTACCCATTTAATTTATGATTGTCTAATTTTTTTTCTTTTAACTGAAGAACAATAGTCTAATTGGGGTGTCACTTGCTATTACTATTGCAGTATTTACTTTAATCTCTTCACGTTAATTTGCTATTCTCAGTGAAACTCAAGGTAGATTGCAGAATTATAAAAGACAACACAAAATACAATATAATACATAAAATGAACAATGCATTAAATTGGATTACATAAATAAAGAACACTGAATAGCAATAGTCTAATCCATCGCATGAACTGGATTTCACAATTCAGTAACCAAGATTTAAAAACTACATTTCACATTTAGAGAACTCTGAAGTTTAGACAAAATAATACATCTCCTAAACAATGCAGTGTAAAGAGGGAGAAAAAGAAAGCTGTTTACAAATTTCACCATATCTATATACTAATGGCGAAGTGACCAGCACCGTGTGGATACCAAAATCTGTGCGGGGTAGCACTTGGGGGAGGGGTTTTTTCTACACATGGGGGGCCACCGCCGCCGATTTTTGGGAAGGGAGGAGGGAGCGAGGAGAGGAGGTTCAGTGTGTGGCTGCCGCTGATTTTTGGGAAGGGAGGGGGGAAGGGAGGGGAGGGGAGGAGGCTCGGCACATGGCTGTTTTGGGGGAGGGAGGAGGGAAGGAGGAGAGAGAGGCTCACCTGCCCCCCCTGCGAGTATCCTACTGCCAGGAGCCCATGGGGGGGGGCGAGCAGCAGGCTCGGCAAGATGGGGCAAATGCCCCCTCCCGCAAGTTTCTTGCGGGTCTCCCCTTGTATATATCTAATTCTCAAGTCCCCTTTGCATGCGGAGACTTATTTCCGCAGATAGAGGGCATACTCTCCCCCAACAGGTTTTTCTACAGACTCAGAGGACTCTGTGGGTCTGCAGAAAAATCCAAAAAGTTTTTAAAAACCTTTTGAAATGGCTGCCACAGGGATCTACTCCAGGCCCCACTACATTGACAATAAGAGGAGGGGGGCGGGCAGGAAGTAAAAGCAGGACTGGATCTGGGATTGGAGGAGGGGGCAGGGCACGGCCCTTTCCAGGCTTATTTTGGAGCCAGGCTTGGGACTAGGATTGCCCGCTCCAGGTTGGGAAATTCCTGGAGATTCTGTGGTGAAGCCTGAGGAGTGCAGAGTTTGGGAAAGGGAGAGGCCTCAGCTGGATATAATGCCACAGAATCTACCCATTATCTCCAGGGGGACAGAGCTCTGTTGTCTGGAGTTCAGTTGTAATTCTGGGGGATCTCTAGACCCCACCTTGAGGCTGGCAAACCTAGGCCTAGCAGCACCCTCTGGGTGACTTGATACCACCTGACTTGCACGATTCAATGAGGTCTGAATGCTTGCTACTGTTCAACAGCAGCCACCCTATGAAAGTCAGTGTAGTATAATGGTCAGAGCTTCAGAGTAGGGTTTGTGAGACCTGGGTTTAGATCTCCATCTTGCTGTGGAAGCTCACTGGGTGATTTTGGACCAGTCACATACTTTCAGCCTAACCTACCTCGTAGGCAGGAGAGAATAATGTAAACTGCTTTAGTCCCTACTGTGGAGAAAAAAACATAGTTTTTCTGAGTAGAAGCTTCAGGAGGAAAGGAGATGGAAAGCTAAAGACAGAGGGGCAGATAAAGGTAGGTTGACTGTTGGGTGGGAAGGAGATAGGGATGCCAACTCCAGGTTGGGAAATTCTTGGACATTTGAAGGGTGGAGTCTGGGGAAGGTTGGGATTGAGGCGGGGAGGGACTTCAGACAGATATAATGCCATAGACGCCACCCTCCAAAACAGTAATTTCCTCCAGGGGAACTAATGTTGCCAACCTCCGGATGAGGACTGGAGATCTCCTGGAATTACAACTGATCTCCAGATGACAGAGATCAGTTCTCCTGGAGAAAATGGCTGTTTTGAAGGGTGGAGTTTATGGTATTATACCCTGCTGAGGTAACTTCCAGGCTCAAACTTCATCCTCCCAAGGCTCCACCCCCAAATCTCCAGGAATTTCCAAACATGGAGCTGGCAACCCTAAGAAAAAGAGGAGGAGAAAAGAGTGGATTTATACCCCACCCTTCATTACCCAAAGGAATCTCAGAGCAGCTTACAGTCTCCTTTCCCTTCCCCTCCCCACAACAGACACTCTGTGAGACAGGTGGAGGCTGAGAGAGCTCTTATGAGCACTGATCTTGAGAAAATACCTCTGAAAGAACTTATGACTGACCCAAGGTCACACCAGCAGCTGCATGTGGAGGAGTGGGGAATCAAACCTGATTGGTGCCTCGCTGATGCTCTCTCTCATCTCCCGCAACATGAATCTCAGAGGGAGGAAGTATTTGACTCTATGTTTTCTCCTTCTCAGCTGGGAGGGATGGTGGTGACTAGGAGTCAGGCAAAGTGGGACGTAACAGCTCCCGTTAATGACTGGATTGTAAAATGTGCTACTGAATACTCGCAACAGGATAAAGATGCATTTGAGGCAGAAAAGGGGGCCCGGGAGGATCCTGATGGATGTTGGTACAAAGGTGATAAGCTCATGGTGCCTAAATCTCTGAGACTGTCCATTTTACATGCTTGCCATGAGTCCAAATTATCTGGTCATTTTGGATATTTAAAAACGTTGAACTTGCTTAAAAGACCGTTTTGGTGGCCCCGCATGCGCACTGATGTCTCAGACTATGTTTCTTCCTACCAAGTATGTTTGATGTGTAAGAAGTGGGGGGGAGGGTAAATCTCCAGGACTCTTGCAACCTCTCCCTACTCCTTCCAGACCCTGGGAGGTGATCTCTATGGACTTCATCACCAATCTGCCACCCAGCAAAGGGAAAACTGTAATTTGGGTGGTTGTGGATTTATTCTCAAAACATTGTGCCATTCAAAAGACTTCCCATGGCCAAGGCCCGGCCAAGGTGTTTTTCTCATAGGTCATAAAGCTCCATTGTTTCCCGAGGAAGATAATTTTTGATAGGGGGGCACACTATGTTGCCAAGTGCTGGCAAGAGCTCCTGGACATCATGGGGATTGAACCTGCATTGAGTTCCACTTATCATCCTGAAACTGATGGAGAAACGGAAAGAACAAATCAAACTTTAGAACAATTTTTGCGTTGCTACACTAACTTCCACCAAGACAATTGGGTGGAGCTGCTTCCATTTGCAGAATACAGTTACAATAATGCCCTTCATTCATCTACTGGTGTCTCTCCTTTTATGGTGGCTGAGCCGCTACATAGACTATTGGACAAATCTGCTAAATGGGAATGGGGCCCCCGGCACGTGGCTGCCTTCAAAGCCATGAAATCTCTTCTGGTCTCTAATGCGGTCCTCGCCCATTTCAATGAGTCCCTCCCTGTGGTGCTGGCCTGCGATGTATCCCCTTACGGAGTGGGAGCTGTCTTGGGGCACCGTCTGCCCAACGGCCAGGAGGTCCCATTCGCTTACTACTCTAGGACCTTGACATCTGCAGAGAGGAACTACGCACAGATAGACAAGGAGGCTCTTGCTATCGTGGTGGGGGTAAAAAAGTTCCATGATTACCTCTATGGCTGGGACTTCATGATCACCACCAATCACAAACCCCTGCTGGGGCTCCTTGCCTCTGACCGCCAGACTCCTCAAATGCTGTCTCCTCGGGTTCTACGGTGGTTCATTTTCCTCTCTAGCTACCAGTACTCCCTGGTCTACCGCCCCGGCAAATCCATGGGCCACGCGGATGCTTTGAGCCGCCTTCCGCTGCCCAACTGTGTATATTCAAAATTCTCAAGGATTACCGATACACAAACCCTTTCAATTTGGTTTCATTTTTTAAACCTGAGACTTCATGGCAGACATTAAAGGGGCCAAGAGTTACAGAAATTACTGTCAGTGTAACATCTACATTTTACATTAATCAGCTTTGAATATGCAATAGATTATTAATTAATACTAGCTATGGTCCCTTCACAAACAGTGCATTAGTCTGATCCCATGAGACTGATACAGCCATATGAGATAGGCTTACCGGCTGCCTGATTTTGGCCTGCAGACTCTCGCCCACAGTCCTTCTCCCCCACACTTATTCAATGGAGCAGCAGTGGGGAAATGAGAGGTGAAAACAATGTTGCACCCTGTGTCAGCATCATTCCTGGATAGGGTTACCAGGTCCATAACATCCATACCGGTTTAAGATTATATTGTATGGACACAAGTTCCCTTTAAATCTTGGGCGGTGGATCCCTTTAAAAACTGAGCGTTGTCTTAGGAAGCTTAGCATTTGAATCCATAGGATCTGCAGGAGCTGAAGTTGAATTAATACTTTATAGAGAGAGATGTATTAAATAAATGGTAAGCAGTATTCTTTTTAATATGTGAGGAGGTATATTCTAACTGGGTGTGTTTCATTCATTTTTGCCATTTAAATTGTCTGCATATTAAATTTTCAGAGAAAAAAGTTCAACTTTTGAAATAGCGTGGGCGGAACATGGTAACTTTACAGCTAGCCATCACGTGAAGTGAAACATTGGAACCTTTTCATCAGAAATTCTTCTTTCATGAGATGTTTCCTGGGTGAAAGTCATCAGTATTGGAACTTTTATTGCCTAAATACTTGCCATTTCTTCTATAGCCTTATCCTGCATGAACGCCAGTGTTATAGTATATTGACAGCATTTAGATAAGTTATTTTACATTATATTGAATACGTTGGTAGAAGTTAGTGCTGTATTATTTTGTCTTGCATAATTTTGTGATCACTCCCTTTGTACCCAGCAGTGATGTCAGTCTATCACAGCAGGACACCAGGAACATTCTGGCATTAAACCAGTGACATGTGGATATCACTACCAGGAGTACATTTTCCCCAGCTGGCCCACAAGGAATCCCCTGCCCCCTGCAGAGAATGGCAGTCCTACTAGCAGGCTCGTAGCCATGGGGGCATTTGGGGCAATGCCCCCCACAGATGAGTGCTGTCCCCCTCAGACAAAAAAGATTAAAATCTTTGTTAAAAAGTAAGATGTTTTGGCTGTTTCAAAATGACTCCAAGCACAGTCAGGGAAGCTTCAGTCTCATTTTCTTTCTTTTTTTCCAGGTCAAAAAGTAAATAGGTTTTTAACAATGCAAAAAAAAAAGATTTAAAAAATTGCAAAAAATTTAAAAATGCAAAATAGAGTCTGAGATTCCCCACCTCCCCAGCTTACACAGAAAAGCAGCCTGGAATCAAGTCTTTCCAATCGAGAGGACTAGAGGACTAAAGGAGGACTAGAGGTTGCAGTGGAGCTGCTTCTGAGTTCCTGGGTTCAATGTACAAGCTCTCTCTCATGCAAGCATCAATAGCACCTTCCAATCTAATATTCTTTTGAAAACCAATTACATTTGCTTTTTAGCTTGTCTTTCATTCCAAGAACACAACAGCTCACAGGCACTCACCATCTACCTGTGTCCAAATTGCTATTTCCTATATTGAATTCATTCTTTTCTGTTGACTGGTCCTCACGCAGAGAGATCCATCTGCTAGTGCTCAAATAAATTTTATTTTTAATTAACTTCCAAACAGTGCTTTGAAACATATGTTTGCTTAACATTGGCTATATTAATTTATCTAAAAACTCATAGCCTGACAGGGTTCTTTTCTTAATAAACCCATACAAATTATAGTCTTTAAAATGCTCAGAACTGAAAGATAATATATTCATGTTCAAATCCCTTGTTAAAATATATTTTATTTGTTATATCTCTGCTCACTTGCTTACCAGTGCTGATGGTATTCACTTTATGAAGCAAAAAAATAATAGTTGTAGATTTTCCTTCTTGTCCTCATAAACTATTAGCTTAATAAAGCTGCATTTCCCCATATTGTTTAAATAGAATGTTCACTTCCATTTCCATAATGCTCAGAGATTATTATACATTATGTGGACTGATGCCTGATTACATTCTCATAACTTCCTGCAAACAACCATTTCAGAAGACGGGGGTGGGTGGGGGGTAGAACTACATTGATACAGATATGAACCTGTGCTAGCCCTGGAGGGGTGGGGCAGTAACTGGCGGAGGAAAACTAACAGATCTGTGGAGAGTTAAACATCCCTCCACAGCCCCTGCGTCTCCTATGCCAATTGTCTCTTCTACAGCCACTTTACAGCTCAGAAGTGGCAGTCCATTAAAGGTTTTCATACTTGAGTTCACTGGTAACATCTCATTCCAGCTTGATTTCATTTAAAAATCTAGTTAGTGACAATGGGTATAATTTCAGTTCATCAAAGTGTCTGCTTCATTTTTCAGTGTTCTAAAACTGATTTGAATTGTGAGACAGCAAGAAAACGCAGATAATATCAAATTACGATATAGCATGGTTCTCAAAACACACAAATTATAAGAAGCTCTCACTAAACAAAAGTAACACAGTTTACACGGTGCTCTGTACAAAAATAATTCATATAGGAAAAATAAAGTTCATATACATTCATGGATAGTGTTTTGCAAAGGAAATGTCAAAGTCATTTTAAATACCTGATAGCCTTTTCCAGAGCAGAATGGCAAATACCAATATGAACTCCTGGGTAAAGGGCTGGAAAAAAAACCCTCAGTGTCAGAATTTGTAATGAAAATCTATGGTATTGAAAAAAATCTTCAATATGCTTTTTGTAAGGGCTGCAAAACTTTTTCAGCAGCAGACATCTTGGTCATTTACTGATTTGAGCTTGACACTTAGTTGTTTAATCTTAATTCATGTTTTTATGATATATTAATATACACTGTATGATTTTACAGTTATTATGAGCCGCCTTGGACATTTGGAAGACCAGTATATCAATTCCTAAATAGATTAAGGCTAGACATCTTTTTTTAACTCAGTTTATAATCCTAGTCACACATTGGGATGTGTACTGTGGATGCTTTCCTCCTGCCTAAGAAAGGTCCCATAGCATAGCAGAAAAGTCTGTTGAGACAGAACAGTAGGATACAACCCAATGTTATTCAGCTTTTCAGATAAAGGATGTGCCTAAACAAATAAGAAGATTGTCAGGCCAAGACCAACCCTGTTACAAAAGAGCACAATATCTCCCTTCCTCTCTTCACAAAATTAAATTAATATAGTTTGTCAAAAGGCAATGTGTTTTCATATGAATAAAAAGACATTAGAGTAATAGACCAAGCCACAAGGCAGCTAGTTTGAAATATAATGGATTAAAAACAGATTATTTTCTACTATAGTAGATCATCCAACCCTTTCTAAATTGGATTGTAAACAATTAATCTGTGGCTATTCAACAACATGTTGTCTTTTTGGAAACCACCTGTTGGTCACATCCTAAAACAGAAATAACCATTTTACCACATATGGAATCATACATTTCAAAGCCTTACTGGAATCAAGATAAACTATATCCACAGCATTCCCCATATCCAACAAGGTAGTAACTCTCTCTCTCAAAAAAAGATTAGGTTAATCTGACATGATTTGTACTTGAGGAACCCATGCTGGCTCTTAGTAGTCACAGGCATCCTGTCTAAATGCTCAAGGACTGACTGTTTAGTTATTTGTTTTAAACCCTTCCAGGTACAGACATCAAGCTGACAGGTTGGTAATTATCCAGATCCTTCTTCTTCTTGAAGCTGGAGACAGCATTTGCCTGCCTGCAGTCTTCTGGCACCTCACCTGTTCTCTGAGAATTCTCAAAAATAATGGACAAAGGCTCCAAAATTACTTTGGCAAGTTCCTTTAGTACCATCAGATACCAATTCATCTGGCCCTGGGGACTTAATTTCATTTAAAGAAACGAGGTGTTTTTGTACCACCCCTATGCTTGTCCTAGGCTGCAGCTCCCTTCCCTCATCGTGTGCTTTCCTTTTGCACAGGTTGAGCACTGTATCCCTTGCAACAGAAGACTGAGGCAAAGTAGGAATTGAGCAGTTCTCCCCTCTCTTCATCACCTGTTAAAATTTCACTTTTTCTCCCTGCAATGGGCCTTCCACTTCCTTGTTCTTGCTCTGAACGTAACCCAAGAACCCTTTTTTGTTGTGTTTAGCATCTCTCACTAGCCTAAGCTCATACTGAGCTTTAGCTTTTCTAACACTCTCCCTACAAGCACTGGCTATTTGTTTATATTCATCCTTGATTATAAAGCCTTCTTTCAGTTTCCTAAATGTGTCTTTTTAATTCTCAGATCTTTAGAGAGGTGTTTATGGAGCCATCCTGGCTTCTTTAGGTTCCCTTCCCCCCCATTGGAATTGTTTGTGACTGAGCCTTCAGTACGTCGTTTTTAAGAAACTCCCACCCCTCCTGTGTGTGTGCGCGCATTCATGTGTGCATATGCCCATGTCTGGAAGTCATGGCAACTTCTGTTGACTCCTACTGGGGCATGGAGGACATTCAGAGAAGTGGCTTGATAGCCTGCCTCTGGCCTCCCAGCCCTGGTATTCCCTGGAGGTCTCCCATCCAAATACTTGCCAGGGTTGGCCCTGCTTAGCTTCCCAGTACTATGAGATCAGGTCAGGGAAACTCCCACCTCTCTTGAACTCCCTTCTTTTTAAGTATTTCTGACCATGAGATTATACCAAACATAACTTTAAGTTTGTTAAAATTAGTTTTTCTAGAGTCCAGCCTAGATATCTGACTACACATAGCTTTTCCCTTCCCCAAGAAAACCAAACCTTTCTTGTCAACACCATCTACATAGCCAGTTGTTCATTTCCAGTATTTTTCTCTCTCTCTTCTTAAGCCATGATCTTTGACAGGAAGAATGGACAAAAACACAACCTGTGCTCCCATGTCCTTCAGCTGTATACCCAGAACCTCATAGTCTCTTTTAATACATTCTGGGCTATGCCAGGCAGTAGCACTAGTTCCCATATGGATGAACAGGAAGAGATAATAATTTGTGGCTTGGTGAGTCTTTCTAGCCTTTCTGTTATATCCTGGATGCATGCACCTGGTAGACAACATATATCTTGAGATTACAAATCCAATCAGCCCACTTTAGCCTCCACCCCTCTCAGTAGGGAGTCCCCCATTACCACCACATATCTTCTCCTATATTTGGGGGCAGAAGCTTGAGTCTTCTCATCCCCAGAGGCATGATTTTCTTTAAACTTTGCAGAGCCCATGAGAGTAGTTCTTGTTCCAGTGGTTCAGAACCAGTATCTATGGGGAGATCCTGGAACCAACTGCTTAGCAATAGAGGCTCAGAGTGTCTCCTACTTTTCCTGTTTCTGTGGCTCACATTCTTCCCCACGCCCTCTTCCTGTGTTGGGTGCTCTTCTATTTCCTTAGATGCTTTTTCCTCATGCTGCTGTTGCCCTCTCAAGAGTGCTTTATGCATTCTGTCCCTGAACTCTTTGCCTTTCCTTATTAGGTGAAGTGCAGATAAGCCTGCCTCCAGTCCTTGTATCTTCTCTACAGGTAGGGCTACAAGTGTAATTCCATTAACCTCAAGTAAGAAAACAAACATGGCACAGACTTCACAGGTCACTACCTCAGCTTCCTCACAGCTCTGTTGCTTCAATCCATATAGGAAGCAGTCCAGTCTTTCCTGCACTCCCCTGCCAAACTCCCTCACAAAACTCCCGGTTTGCTCCTCCTGTCCACCCACTCCAGATCACAAGTTCACTAGCTTTGTGGTACTATTTATACAGCTGTGTAACTGCAGACCTCACCCTTAATAAACTCAAATCACCCTTAATCAGCAGACACAAGAAAAGAGGGCAAACATACACTACACAAAACAGGCCACAGGAAAAAAGGAGGAAAAATCACACTACCTGAAACAAGCCTCAACTCACTCAACATAGAACCTAGCACCAGAACTCAGCAGCCAAGCACAAATTTTGCACCAGAATCAAACAGCCAAATCAAGCAAACTAAGCACAAGCCACACCCTTAGTATTATCACCTGTTTACTTCCACACAAAACAAACCACACCTGTGGTATTACCACCTGCTTTACTCCCACCCACAACTCTCTGCTTGCTTGTTCCAGATTGCCTTTCAACAAGGACAAAATTTTGTTTTACAGCAAGGACAAACTTTTCGGCAAGGACAAAGTATCCCGTTAAAATTAACTGTAAGTCCAACTATCATAAACTAGGAGTCAAAGAGTGTGATATATTCCTGAAATACACAAGGGATTCAAGCAGCAGTCAGTGCATTTGAGAAACCGTCACTGGTGATATTGAAACACCTACATTTTGTACCTTTCTGTCCCTTGTACTTTGTTTTTTCAATCTAAAGGGTTTCCTTTGGGGGGAGCTGTTCTTTCAGGAGCCCTCTATCAATCTTCTGAAGTAAATTCCATTTCTGGCATTAACTTGGAGGATTCCTGCTCAACCTGTTTTTATGGGGTTGGATCCAGCCAGGTTTTCCTTTCAATCTCACCAAATTCTCCTCCTTATTATGGCCTCAATCCCACATGATTTTTGTCCACAGGGGTGCCTGAGACTCCAGCATAGACTTTGCAAGGGGACTTTCCTTCCACTACTTCCCTCTGGCCTGCTGCCTGGTAAGAAAGAGGTTTTTGGTATGGAAAATGTCCCTTCAATCCAGTCACTTGCTGAAGTTTTCTTTTTTCCTTTACCTCGGCTTGCCATAGAATTAGTTAACTGTAGAAACTCTCCCTACCCACCCACCCTCCCTGCCGCCGCTAATATGCAAGAAGAAAACACACATTTGACAGTTACACAAATGACACTATGGGGGGTCTACTTGTATAATAGCTCACATCCCATGCAGCTATCCTCATAAGTTGTATTATTCCTTCAGTAATGAATACTTTGACTTTCAAAATGCATCCATGACACTAGGTGATATTTGGAAAAAATAATATATCCCTTGCTGAGACAGATGTGCTTCTTGATCTTCATTTAATCCCTACAAATATAGTTTACAGGGATTTCATGAACATTCAATCATTTTCTCGTTCTTTTTGGGAACCTGCCATTATAACAGCATGGTTGTTTCTTTTGTGCTGTTATCTAGTCTGTTCAGAATAAGTAAATAATATAGCTCTTTTGTTCAACCCCCCAAAATCTTTTTTCCTGATGTTTCCTATTGGTTTGGGTTTAACAATGCCCTTCTGAGAAGATGACTGGACAAAGACAAGCACACACAATTGGATCAAAATGTGTACAGGATAAATTAATCTCTACAGGAAGAGAGACAAAGGCTTGCTAGGAGCTTCAGTCTAACCAATAGCTTTGACACAGACACAAGAATCCTGCTGGATCAGATCAATGGCCCATCATGCAGCCCAATATCCTGCGTCCAACAGCAGGTGCTCACAGGCCAAACCTTCCCAAACCTTCTGGTTACTGCTGCCTCTCTAGCAACTGCCATTCAAAGGTATACTACCTCCAAACACTGAGGTCCTATTCAGTGATCCTAGTGGTTTAACATTGACAGGAACACCATTAATTTAACCTCTTTAAAGCCGTCTTACCTAACATCTATCACCACATTCTATGGCAGTAAGTTCCACAAGGTAAGCTCCACAGGTGCATTCTCTTATCTGAGTCTACTCCCAAATTCTAGTGTTTTCAGACAGGGAGGGGAAAAACCCTCTATCCACCCTTTTCACAACATGCATAATTTTATAAACTTCTAGCATATTTCACCATAGTCGTCTTTTTTTTTAACTGAAAAGTCCCAAATGCTTTAACCTTTCCTAGTAAGGATAGCATTCCAATCTCTTGATCAGTTTGCCCTTTTCTGGGCTGCAACATCCTTTTTGAGGTACAATGTACAGGACTGCATAGTATTCCAAATGCAGCAACACCATAGATTTTATAGAAGGGTGTTACAGTACTGGGCATTTTGTTTTTGGCCACTTTCGTGATAACCCGTATCACAGATTTTGCCTTTTCCCCTCCACTGTTACACAATGCAGACATCTTCATAAATGATTTTAATGTGTGTTATTTTGGTTCCCCAGATCCAACTTTGAGACAGAGAGATATCAGGTATGAAGGAACAAATGGCCCCAAGAGCACTTCCCAGCTCTGTTGCTGCCAGTTCAGACATACAGTGCTCTCAAAGGGTCAAACGACATGTACTGATTTTAATGTGTGTTGTCTTGGTTTCCTCAGATCCAACTTAGAGACAGTCAAAGATTAGGGGTGAAGGAACAAATTTCCCAAGCACATGGGGCCTTGATTGAAATCAGGACCATGGCTCAGCAGGGAGAAAGGGCTTCAGCCTCCCACCCGCTCCATTTTTTCAGCCTGAAAGGGCTCTGGGGGTGCATTATCTACCCCACTGGATACAGAATATATTGTGACAAATACATATTTTTGATTGACATTTGTAAAAATATAGCTATTTAATCCCCATGATCTGAAGGATATGTATTAATCCCACATAGGTACGCAGACCAAATGCTAGGGAATTGGATATCGGGTGTGAGGCATTTGTGAGCTATTTCGTGGACAAAGTCTTGGCCCTCTGCCATGACCTCCCCGCCACAGTTGAAACAGTGAGTGAGCTCAAAGCTCCATGCACGTCTTCAATTTTGACTCTGGATCAGTTTGGCCCGCTCAGCCTAGAGGAAGTCGACAGATTGCTCTTGACTGTACACCCAACCACGTGCAACCTTGATCCATGCCCTTCCTGGCTTATTAAAGCTGGCCACAAGGGTTTTCTGGGTGCCCTCAGGGATATTATCAACAAGTCCCTCTCAGAGGGGCTGTGGGACAGCTGCCTATACTACTTTGCCCCATAGCTGGAGCGGTGCCTGTGTACTGATTACATACCCAGGCAGTTTCAGGGCTGTTTCCAGGGGCACTCAAGGAGGCGATGGTCCACCCTCTCTTGAAAAAAACATCTGTGGAACTGGCTGAATTGGCTAACTGTTGGCCGGTCTCCAATTTGCCCTATTTGGGCAAATTAATTGAAAGAGCGGAGGCAATACAGTTGCAGGACTTTATGGATGACACATCCATGCTAGATCCCTCCCAGTCTGGCTTTTGCCCAGGACACAGGATGGAGACAGCACTGATCGCCCTCACAGATGACCTCCAGAGGCATCTTGATCAGGGTGGACTGGCGGTACTGTTGCTGTTGGACCTGTTGGCTGTGTTCGACATGGTTGACCATCAGTTATTGGCCCACTGCCTCACTGACATGGGAATTCAGGGGCTTGGCTTGCAATGGCTCACTTCCTTTCTTCAAGGTCGGGGACAAAGGGTGGCACTAGGGAGCAGCAGTCTAGAAGGCACCCACTGCTTTGTGGGGTTCATCAAGGGGCAGTGCTCTCCCCGATGCTATTTAACATCTATATACAACCCCTTGCCCAGATTGCCCAAAGGCATGGACTGGGATGTCACCAGTACGCTGACAACATCCAGATCTATTGGATGTTGGGCGGCCAGTCGGACTCCAGACCAGAAGATCTGGACCAGGCACTACAAGCTGTGGCTGGTTGGCTTAGGCTGAGCTGGCTGAATCTGAATCTGATGAAGACGGAGGCCCTGTGCTTGAGTCAGGGCGGGTTGGGGGTAGGGATCCCACTCCTGACCTTTGATGGGGTACCACTGGTGCCAACCCCGGAGGTTAGGAGTCTGGGAGTGCTCCTGGATGCCTCCTTAACAGTGGAGGCCCAGGTAGCAGCCACTGCTAGGTCAGCCTTTTATCATCTTCAGCTGATCAGGCAGTTGGCTCCCTTCCTTGACCACAATGACTTGGCAACAGTGATCCATGTGATGGTCACCTCGAGACTGGACTACTGTAATGCTCTCTACATGGGGCTGCCCTTGTCACAAATTTGGAAGCTGCGGCTAGTACGGAATGCCATGGCCAGGCTTCTACTGGGCCTTCCCAGATGGGAGCACATCCAGCCTGCACTGAGGACACTGCACTGGCTGCCAATAGCATACCGAATTCGCTTCAAGGTGCTGGCTCTTACCTTTAAAGCCCTATATGCCCAGGGTATGATATACCTGAGGGACCGCCTTTCCCCATACATACCCCAGAGAGCACTAGGGTTGGGGTCACAAAATTGATTGACCCTCCCAGGCCCTAAGGATGCCAGGCTTGTTGTTACTAGGGCAGGGCCTTTCCAGTGGCGGCTCCATACTGGTGGAATGAGCTCCTGGAAGAGATCAGGGCCCTGTGGGACCTTTATCAATTCCACAGGGCCTGCAAAATGGAGCTCTTCCACCAGGCCTACAACTAGGAGCTGCCCCCACTATCCACCAATGTACCCGCGGTCCAGTTGGCCGGCTTAGGTCACAGTGTCCCAGGAAGAACATCGAGCACAAAATTGTTAGCTACTGTATATATTTCCTAGCACGTCATCTTAAGTAACTATTGAAACACTGACAGCACTTTATTATTATGTGACTGAACTATTTTTAGCTGATTTTATATGATACTTATGTACTATGTATTATGTACTAGTGAATGAAAGCCACCCTGAGCCTGCTTGTGGGGAGGGCAGGCTATAAATTGGATAGATAGATAGATAGATAGATAGATAGACAGACAGACAGACAGACAGACAGACAGACAGACAGACAGATAGATAGATAGATAGATAGATAGATAGATAGATAGATAGATAGATAGATAGATAAATAATACATTTGATTCAGGATTCCTGCATAACACTATCTGGCAATCTGGTATGCAGCTATGGTTATTCCTAGACCTCCCATTTCTCACACATCAGTTGTGCTGCCCCCCCTTACCACAGCTGCTATTTTTATGCTGCAGTCTGGTGTCTTGACCACTACCCAGTCTCTTGAATATATTGGCTGGATTGTATGGTTACCATCAGTGTTCCCTCTAAGCTGAGTTAGTGTGAGCTAGCTCACAGTTTTTTAGCCTCTGGCTCACACATTTTTGTCTTAGCTCTGGAAGGATGGCTCCAGAGCAAACTAATTTATGCAGTAGCCAAATCATTTGCTCACAACTTTAATGCCAGTAGCTCACAAAACAGAATTTTTTGCTCACAAGACTCCACAGTTTAGAGGGAACATTGGTTACTATACACCCCTTCCCCTTGTCCACATACCATGCTTTAGAATGTGGTACCCTTATGCAATTGGCCCTCTTTCAATCTTTGTTGGTTTATGTGTTGTTCAACATATATGTTGACTGTTCAGAATGGACTACCCCGATAGGAGCAGCAATACTGGGTGCTAACTAAAACATCAGATACACTTATATTTATTTGTAACCAGCGGGCTTTAATGGTACCGGTGAACTGCCTTTCAATTTTAATGTTACCTTAACCTAGCTGTTCTTGAAAAAATGGACTGCAGCCTCCAGTTCTTGCTGCAACTCTTCCCCAATCATGAGAACTGAGGCTCTGCCAATTCTTTGGTGTGATCCTATTCTTAAGCTAAAACAGGTCAAAAATATATAATGGCAGTCCCTGAAACAAGTATATATATCAACCATTATATTATATGTTTATTAAATCCATCCCCATTCAAGTTGGAATTGCATCTGCATTTTGGAAATGTTAAAACTAATATCTTAATTCAAGTTTTTTTCCTGCTCCTATATTTAAATTTAGCATACACATAATAGAATTTCAGAAAAGGTGTACTTTGGTGGTCAAATCATTTCCTTTATCAAATTTATAGAACTGAGCACTAAAGAGCTAACAGAATGTGGATATCAAAATAAATGAAATTTAATTGCAATACATGAAAGAGAATCCATATCCTTTAATAATGCTGAGCTTTGGAAAGTATACTGAGGCAGAATTCTTCAAAGTAATGGCAATATAAATATTGAATAAAACAGAAAAATCAGGACAGTTGGTTGTGCCTGAAATGAGACACATTCTCAGTGGGATGTATTTGGAAAAAAATGCAATAAATGATCTCATCAAGATAATGGTACATAAATGAGGATGCCTTGTGCCTGGAATATCAAAAAGCGGGGTTAAAAAGAAAATAGGTAACTGATTCAGTAGCATAGTAGAACTAAAATTAAATTAAATGGGACAGTGGATGGTGTTGCAGTTGAGACAGATTGTAGTACATCTCACATCAAGCTTCATGGTTTTCTGTTTAAAAAAATATAAATGTTAACCTGTTTTTATTGCCCTCTTACCCTGTTTTGGTGCAGTCATACTAAAACAGGACTCAGAGAGAAACCCCTCACCAAATCATGTGTTGCACCTTAAACCAATATTAGCAGGTAGCCGCAGTGGACAGGACCAGGAGTGCCTTTCACCTGCTTTGCCTGGTGACCTAGTTCCTGGGTAAAAAAGGATTTTACCAATTTGGTGCATGCCCTGGTATAATCTAGATTAAACTACTATGTGGGGCTGCCCTTGAAGAGTGTCCAGAAACAACAGCTGGTATAGAATCCCATGGTAAGAATATTGACTGAAGTGGGTTGCAGGGGCCGTATCACTTCACTCTTGTTCCATCTACAATGGCTTCCAATTTGCTTCCAGGCCCAATTTAAGATGCTGGTATTGAATTTTAAAGCCCTATATGGCTTGGGACCAGCATACGTCAAGGACCCCGTACTCCCATATGAGCCTTCCTATTACAGTCATCTTTAGGAGCCCTAACACCAGTGACCCTATTGTCAGTGGTGCCTCGATGGGGGGCAAAATGAGACAGTGCCTTCTTGGTCATGGTACCAAAACTGGAATTTCCTTCCAAGGGACATCCATCCATCCATCCACCAGTGCATGAAGACTTTGTTTCATTTGGCATTTCCTTACTGCTCTTCTTTCATTTGTATTTTGTTGTTTTATGTATGTATGTATTATTTTTAAAATTAATTTTAATGTTTAACTGTTTACCACCTTGAGGGCCCTAACAGAGTAGATAGCTGGAATATAAATGTTTTAAATAAACAGTTATTTAAGGGTGAGTTATCAGGGCACCCAACCATCCATCCCATATTCTGTTCATCAGCTAGTCCCCACTTGTGTGCTCAGTAACCAAAGTGCCCATTCTCAATTTCTTGTGCCTATCTATTAAGTTTGTGAATGGGAAAACTGGTGCCAGTGTTAATTAAATATTAGGTTGCATGAGAAATTAGAGGGTGCCCAAGACACTTTGGTACCTGCCTGAAAAAGAAAAGCCAGTGGGCATCTATACCCCTCACCAAAGAAGTATGTGGTTTACCTTAGAACCGTTATTATTTTATTTATAATCCATGTCTCTCACTGAGCCTCAAGGCAGATTACACAGTGTAAATTAAAACAATCAACAGGATGGGACATCAGATAAACAACACTTTGGATTGCAACCCCCCCCCCCCCCGGTTTTCAACTGAAAGTCTAACAAATTTATGATGCTATCCCAAGCAGTTAAACCCTTCTAAGTCCACTGAAGTCAATGGGTTCAGAAGCATGCAGCTCTTAGGATGTTATATTAGAACTGCAGTGTCCTACAGACCTTGAACATGTGAAGCTGCCTTATACTGAATCGTGCCATTGGTCCATCAAGGTCAGTCTTGTCTATTCAGACTGGCAACAGAGTCTCGGGCAGAGGTCTTTCTAATCACCAGTGGCCAGATGGTTTAAATGCTAGGGATTGAACCTAGGACCTTCTGCATGCCAAGGAGTTGCTCTACCATTGACTCAAAGCCCCTTCCTGGACCTTCATCTATGTACCCAAACTCAAGTCCACTTCTTACCTTTACAGAGAAACCACTTCTACTTCTTACCTTTGCAGAGTACCCAATGAATATTTTTATCTCAATGGACTTCATAACAAAAATAAATTAAAAAATGAGACAATTCAGTAGTTCTGAATTTTCATGTTGAATAAAACTATTTGGTTCATCTATAGTATGGATTTTTTTTCTTCACAAAAAAGAAACAAAAGGATTTTATTGTATTGCATCTCAAAGTTTGCCTCCACAGTGAGTGAGGTTCAGAGGATATCGCTAAGAACAACAGACAAAAGAGTTTGCCATCATTTGTCAAATGGCAAAATAGTCAGAAGGTGGCAATTTTCTGTTCAGTGAAGTCTAACAATGCAAGTCCTGGAATGTTGTGCTTGGTTGTCATGGTAACAGAACTGTGGCATATGGAATAGAGGTCCTGATAGCAAGATAGTGGAGCAGTCTTAAAAAAGATGCTCTTGTCTGATCAATAATGTTTGGGATAGTAATTTTAAAGATAAGTTGTTTTCCTTGAGTACTTAACAACCTTTTATCCATTACATTTTTGACATCTGTTCCCCCTACATACAGTGAAAGACACACATATACGTACACCATGCATTATTTATTCATTACAATGCAAGTGGAAGCCACACACACACACACACACACACACACACACACACACACACTGCATGGGGAACAACAGATGCATACATAATTCACAAAGGGAAAGTCTGGGATAACTGGATTTGTTTTACTGGTGCCCTCCAGGTTTCTGGAACATCAATTTGAAGCCCCTGAGAGCTAGAAAACATAGTGATGACACAGTTGTTACACACCAATCACATGGAGGCTTTCAAGGGTCAGGTCTAGGTCCATTTTATATGGGACCCAGACTGTCTAACCTCTGCTATGAAATGGTCCTGGTCTACAGAGGGGGGTAGGCACTTCCCAAATCCAGGTTTGGCAGATTTCACTGCAACCTTTACAGCTTCTACGTAGTAGCATTTTGTTTTTGTTACAAATCACTACAGCTACATGAATACGATTCCTGAATAAGCTTTAACCCTGATTGTGTGATTTTGAGTTATTCTGATATATAATCAGGTAACTCCCAACAAAATAGTAAGTACAACTTTTTAAAGTGACAAGCTTACAACTGTTATGAAGAAGAGGTTAAGAAGCAGCAAAGACAAAACCAACCGGTAGCTTTAAAAAAAATGCAGCCAAATTAAATTAAATGGATTTAGGCTAAATTCACTTAAATGGATTCACTAAAATGTATCTATGCTAATTTAAAGATATAATCCAACCTCTCTGAAGTGAATGGCAAAACTCCAATCAATTTGAAGAGAGTCAATTACATCCCATTTATGATTTATGTAAACATTTGGCTGCAGTGACTGCAGACTTTCAGATTTCCTAGGATGGTGATTCGTGAACGTGATGAAAGATAACATCCTTGACAATGGGCAAAAGCCATAAAAAAGTAGACATTCCTGAGTCCTACTGATCAGCCAGTAGTATTGAGGCACAGCAGTATACTTAAGGTATGACTGATTGCAGCAGCAGCTAGACATGCCTAATTTCCAGATTAACAATTTCCAACCAGAAATGTTGCACAATTTTATGATGAGAAGTAAATTTGTTTCCCTAAAATGCACATGAATTGTTTCTGCACATAATAAATATATGGTTAACATACTGCTTGCTGATTTGGGGTTGACGAAAAGCTGCTATTCTTGAGAAGAGTGGCTACACAAAACTGTAACATGAGGAGATAAGTATCATGGCGTTCAGTTTTTATTTGCAACATACTTAATCCTAAAGGTCTGAACTATCATGTCCCCTAAAATGAGCACAATTTTCCACCCGTAGGAGGGGATCCACAAGGAAAAGGTAGTTCAGTAGAGGTCTTCCATGTATGGAACAGCATATGGGAAGGGAGGAAGCAGTAGAGAACTGGATAATTCCTAATGTTTTCTTTTTAATCACCAAATTATTTGGAATTTGATGCTTATTTTAAAATGCTCGAATGGCACTGCTGAATACGAGAATTTATTTTGCCTCTCTAGAAAGTATACCAAACTCACAGAATGAGACCACATGCTAATAAAAAAAACCAACCACTTTTTTAATATTTCAGAAATACAGTCTATGAGAAAGGAAATAATAAATATTCCATACTAAATTATAATGTTAAGAAAGATAGTTTTGCTAAGATGAAATCAACCACACTTTGGGTTTTCAGAAACTGTCTTTCAATCCATCCTGGAGACCTGGAGTGAAGAGCCATCTTTCGGGTTTCATTCAATGCAGTACAGCCAGTTTGGTGCAGCATAAGATCATTTGGTGCAATAAACATATTTGCTTTCATAATAGCAGAAGCGGCTAGCTGACATTTCACAGCATGGTCACCTAAGATTAATCTTCAGGCATCGGCAAGACCAGCATCTAGCAATACACTGGGAATGGGCATTGCTGGAAATGCACCATGGAAGCGCCCATCAGCTCCATTTGGCACTTCAGACTTGCCTACAGCTCTGCAACTTTCCTTTAAGGGAGTCCTCCATTTAGGAGTGCTTCCTCTTCTTTATTGCTTCTGCTTTAACAGCCAAGCTTTTTGCACAAATGGTCAGAATCACAATGAGGACTCCTACTAGGAAGGTAACCACTGGCCAGAGGAAGCAGTGCATAAGAACTGACTCATCATGTGTACGTCGCAACAGGACATCCTCTGGCCTGCAACAGAAAAAACAAAAGAGGGAACAAAAAAGAAGTCAGTCAATTACACAAAACCTATACAGTCGATAACCTCTCAAGAAGTGATCAAGAGGACTATTTCATTTTGTCCACCACCATTTGCTTGTATATTCCTTTGTCAATTTCTATTGCATCTTTCCTTGTGGTGCACAACTTAATAAAAAAGATACAGTCTATTTTAAAATTTCAACAATTTACAAATATCTAATAAATATTTATAAAAACAATACAACTGCCCAGAACATCTGCCATAAACATTAAGATGCTCTCTTCACATATTCAAAGGTCTTGCAACTGTTACAAGAACTAAATAAGACAGAAAACATAATTCATAGCACAGGTTTTTGATATTTTGGTTTTGGCAAAGGAAACGTTAATGAAAACGTTAATCAAACCCAGTTCTCCAGATTACAGTCCCCCACTTTTAACCACTAGAACAAACTGGCTATCTACCACTAAAATAGACCATTGCTACAATAATCTCAAATAATGAGCTCCATATTCTGACAGAAGAAAAGCTATGTGTGATTATTTTTGTAATCATCAGAGACCCAATAGTAAAAGGTACCACATCACCCATTTTGCATCAACTGCATCCAGACCAGTGTTCCCTCTAAGCTGAGTTAGTGTGAGCTAGCTCACAGTTTTTTAGCCTCCAGATCACACATTTGACTCCGCTCAGGAAGGATGGCTTCAGAGCAAACTGATTTATAGAGTAACCAAATCGCTTGCTCACAATGCCAGGAGCTCACAAAGTAGGATTTCTGCTCACAAGACTCGTCAGCTTAGAGGGAGCATTGATCCAGACCTGAGTAAATGTAATGATGTAAATTTAAGACAATGAGTAAATTTAAGACAACTGAGGAATAGTCTGGAATACTGTTCAAAACAATTATCTGAATTTGACAGTCAAACTGTTTTAGCTCAGAGAGGAAATTTGGAAAAATGAGTAGCCAAGATCATTCTCTAATTTTAACAGAAATTGGGTGCAATTGTACAAATGATCAGCATGATACATGACTGTACTAGCTGGAAATTCCATAAAACTCATGATGTTTACCACCGTTGAAAATGAGACAACACATGGCTATTCAGACAGCACAAAATGTTCAGTAGTGTTTCAGGTTCTGGAACACCAAAAAAAGGATGCCATTTTAGAGGTCAAAAGGTTACCATTCAGATTGCAAAACAAAACATCTGAGACAGCAACTGCTATCTGCTGGGATACCTTACCACTTTGGATCTGAAAAAGACCATTAACTCCCTTAGCAGAGGAAACCAAGAAAGATGTGGACCCTGGCCCAGGCCACCATGAGAAGGCCTGTGCCTCAGCCAAACCAACATTGCCTCCACCATCTTGGCCCCACCAATAGCAATTACTAAAAGCTTTTGTTAGAACAGGATACCTCTTAATGATGTATTTTTTTAGGGTACATGCTTTGTCCTAAGTGGTTTGGAACAGCAGAATACTAGTGCAATAAAAGCTTTATTAATCAGTACTCATTTAACTGAAACGCCTGTGGACCCTTAGGGACAGAGGATCTTGTAAACTCCTAGCACACTGAGGACAGTTAACACAGTCCATATGGTAAACACATGGCCACCACAAGGACTTTGCATCAGACATGCACCTGGAGTTTCATTCTGTGAACTCTATTTCCAGGCATGCAAGGAACCAGTTTGAATCAGGGCTGTGGCGTGCAAAGGGCATCAATATGTTTATGTTACCCCACAGGGCAAACAGCAGCTCCCTGAGGCCATTTCAGGTTCAGAAAACTGCAGAGGGAGGAAGGATGATGCTTGGGCCCAGGTGCACTTAGGAATTACATTTCCAGATGGAAGTATTGTATTGTATTGTATTGTCATTCACACTGTAAGCGGCCTTGAGTGCTCATAAGGTAGATAGGCAGCTCATAAATGTTTTAAACAGACAATAAGCAAATGACTGTAGAAGGTCCATGTGGAGGACACATGAATTTTTACATGTATGAATTGGCCTACTAGCTATACTGGGAACCCCATGCTGTTCCCCAGCATTTCTTGCACATACCGGCCCTGCTCATTAGGTACACAGTGAAGCAGCTATATTAGGCAATGGTGGAATAATAACTGAACCACATGTTCAAACAAGATTGTGTGACCCAGCATATTTATGAATACACGATGCCATTATGACCAGCTAACTTTCTTAAGTAATGGTGCCCCAATCAAACAATTTCTTATATGTGTCAGGTGCTGAAGCATACTTGTGCTTATCCACTGAATTACTGAAGTCTGGAGTCCCATGAGCACATGGAGCATTTGCATGATGGAAACATCTGCTTATAGAGGTGGATATGGAAATCCACTTGCACAACAGTTGCATGTGTGCTTTGGAGCCTTCAGAGGACCTACCACCAAACTGTCAAGATGGGGTAGGAAGCTTCTCAGATCTCTGCAGCTTTACTATCACCAGGCTTCTTCATTTAGCCTGTACCCCATATGTTCTGATAGCTGCCCATTCACTTCAACTCTACTATGCAAATTTTAACCATGGGATCCTTGTTTCACTTCCTGGCAACTGGTGGTTAACTAAAAGAAAAAAACTGCAACTAAGGTAACAAAATAAAGGCTGACAGATGTTCTGCTCTACAAAATTAAACCACCTTATTATGGGAGGTCCTTTATCACAGCAGGTAATTATTCCAATAGCCTCAGGATACAAGCCAGTAGTCCACAGATGTTCATTATTATATGCTTTCATTAATGAATAACTGCGTACAGCACTTTACCCTGTGCTTGGATAAAGGCAAGAACCACTCAAGTGCAGTACTGCAGTCAAATCATAACAGAAAATAACACAGAACTTATTTTAGCACAATGGGCCTGCCTGCCTGCCACGGAAGGTGGGGGGGGGCATCAGTAGCTTCTGCTCCTTCCTGCCCAGAATCCCACCACCTGCAGCTTGATTTCTGCTTCCTTCCCCACCTGCAGGGGTTCAGAAGGGAGATGTTCATGGGCTGCCTCAGGGTACACGGGTTCGTCCTCCCCTCTGCTAAGTGTAAGTTTACACTGTACATGTGCAGACTATGTATTCCTTGGGGGGGGGGGGGGTTAATTCTCTCCTACATTTTTAACAACTTTTCAGATTTTTTGCAAATCTAGGGAGTACCTCCAGTTTGGTGAAAAATTTCCCTTCAGTCTACATGGCCCTGACCTGTGGATTTAAGTATCCACAGATGGAGCCATATTGAGAATTAGATATATTGCTAGAAGGTGGCGCCCTAAAGGCATTTTCTCTTATCTAACTTATCTAGCTTATACAAGCCTTGTCTTTATGCACAGAACCCTTCAAACCCCATTTCATTCTCCATCAAGAAAGGCAACTGGTTACACCAGCAGTTTTGTATGGGTGCCTACTCAACTGCAGATAATACATTTTTTGGTGATGAACTTCATTCTCCCTTTTGTTTATAAACTGCTGCATGATCAATAAAGGGAAACATGTCTAAAGGCAAAACACTAGAATGCCAAGCCTGTACTTGCCAACAGAATCCAGTTCATTAATATAAAATACAGGCATTTCCAGAGAAAACAAACCTGAAGCACTATGCAATCAATTACAGCACTGCTGATCTTGAAAGTAATTAAGGCTGTTGCAATGAGTCAGCACAACAGAAAGGTGTTTTTATGCCGAGGCTCATCTTTCAGCATTGTGAGCCTGTCTGTTGCTGGCCATTGGAACTGGGTGCCACCTGAAGAGGCTCTTGACACTCCCAGGTTTTCCTCTCCAGGAAATGAATGTGGCATTGTACACTGTTGATCCAAGCCCTGTTACAGACAGACAAAACTGACATGTAGATGTTCAGAAAAATGACAGAAACTTTTATCACCAGAGGGATTCAGCCTTCTTGAAATCATGCACACTGACAGGTCATTGTGCTCCTGAACAGATGAGAGGCCTAGAAGGCCAGCTGCAATTAATGCAAAGAACGCCTTTCACTGATTCCTGGTAAAATTCCTGCAGCTCTTTACATCAAACTGGTCTGAGCCCCTTCCATCAATGCCTTTGTAATTTTGAGACTAGACTACCGTAATGCATTCAGCATGGGGCTGCCCTTGATAAAGGCATAGAAGCTTCAGCTGGTAAAGAAAATGACAGTTCAAGGATGTTATAGCAGTTCTTCAGATTCCAAAACTGGAGACCACTTGAACAAGCAACTCATGAACTGAACAGCCCTAAAGAAGTGAGTTAGCACTGGATTGTATCCTAAACACTCCACCCAACGTCTTCCTCTGGCAGAAGACTCCATACCTAGCTGAGCAGACTAGTAGGATTTCCCCTCCCTAACTCAATTTAATCTCCCTAACTCACTGCAGAGTCGTTGGATTTATTGCTACATGGGTTTTCATTGGACAGAGATGAAAGCAGGTTGGAGATTAAATGAATAAAATTATCCAAGATCAGCCAAGGATACCTATCATGATCAGCATCCATATACTAAACAAAGAAACGAGGGCACAGCGAGAACTGTTCTTGGTGGCTGCTTCTTCGCCTTGGAATTCCCTATCTCTTAAGTACTGTCAATGCCTAAATGAAATTACCCTTCGGACACATTATCCCAACACTACTATGTAAGATGGCAGAATTCCGGTATGCTAATCCCCATATACCCTCTGCTTAGTCTAAACATACTGTACTTACTTTACAATAGTCATTAGGAAGCAACTTGTACACAGCTGTCACACCTGGCACATATCTTTGCAGATGACCACAGTGAGCCATGACAGACCCTCTACATCTCCTAGCAGAGTTTCCAGAATCCTGGATTGACTGACTTTGGTGCCCAGTTATGTTTCCTTCCTCGCTTATGTGAACAGTTACTTATTTTCACTTTCTGCTACAGCCAGGTAAATTGCAGAGGCCATTCACACCTGTTCTGCCATTTCCCCTCATTCACAATAATGGCTGCACAACTGCTCTGTCCAACCAAGTCTCAATTTCTGAGCTACGGACTGCTGACTGGAAGAGCCAGTTTGGTGTAGTGGTTAGGAGCATGGACTCTAATCTGGGAGAACCGGGTTTGATTCCCCACTCCTCTACATGCAGCTTCTGGAGTGACCTTGGGTCAGTTACAAGTTATTTCAGAGCTGTTCTCTCACAAGCAGTTCTCAAAAGTTCTCCCACACCCACATACCTCACAGGGTGACTGTTGTGGGGAGGGGAAGGGAAAGGAGATTGTAAACTGCTCTGAGACATCTTCAGATAGTGAAGGCCAGGGTATAAATCCAATCTCTTCTCTTCCTCTCCATGCATACACAGCTCCTAGGAGCTGGATTGGATGACATCACATACCCAGCCCTGATGGTCGTTCTGTATTTGCAAAGGCCTCTGCAAACTGCTTCCCATTGCTTCATCACACACCAGAATACCCTACACACATTTGGCAGGGTTCACATACACAATATTTTCTACAATAATATTTAATTAGCAAAGTTTTATCTTTGGCAACTTTTTGACAGAGAGATTTCTAAACACTGTATTGTTGGGAAGTGCACATTATACTTATCCCCTGATGAAAATCTTGTTTTATCTGGGAACTAATTTTTAAAACAACACTCCCTTAGACTTGCAGACATATTGGGGAAAGAACATGGCTCACATGCATAACATGAATAACTTCCAAATGTCAGTCCCTCTGAGCTCCAGTTAAAAGATCCCAGGCGAGCGAATATTGGGGAACACTCTTCTCTTCCTGAGGTTCATGCGTCACTGCCAGTCGGGAAGACAGGACTAGAGACCAGTGGTGACTTGGTACAAGACATCTTCACATGTTTAACCTCACTGTATGCATATTTAGCTCAACAGTCTTCCTAAGCGTAACGTGTCTTATCCCCAAGGATACTTGGGGATAGAATTCAGAATTAGCATAATTCATTGCAGTGTCATAAAGCTGGAAGGGATAAGAGAATCATCTGTGACAGGCAAGCATTTGAAGGGGCAGGCTTATCCAGCCTACAGTCCCACCACAAAGCTGTCCACACAACTGAGGTAGCAGTGTGCAGGTTCCAAGAGCAGATGTAAGGCAGAGTGGTAGTTCCAAAGGCCTCAAACAAGGATTCCACACAGCACTGGAGAAAGCAAGCTATCCCCCATCATGCACCAAAAGACCGACTGATGCAGACCAAATTTTCCCTATGCACTAAGTTTACAATTGGTGCACCATGAATTTGCCCAAGATCTATTCCAGAGTGCCTTGACAGAAACAATGCTTTCTGGAACTCAGTTCTATTTCAACTTAAACCTCTCCTGGGATTTTGCTTCCAACAAGGCTAGACTACAGAACAGAGCACCAAAGGGGATACATATGAAGCGCCAGATGCCCAAAGATACTCACCTGAGGTGCTGATTGAAGTAGCATATGAAAGGATGAGAGCCAATTTTGTCTTGCCAGTAATCCTGCCACTGCATTACCATTTCAGAGTTTTTCTGATTTTCTCTTTCACAGGGCGGGATGTATGAACACTGTTGAAAGAGATGTCATTAAAATTGTGCTGTTTTAGCATGCAGCAAAATAAAGTAGCATTTCTCTTTGGACCATCCTGAAGTTTTCATAATTAAATTAACACATATGTTCCAGAACTGGGCAAGAAGACCGGGGGTGGGGGGGTGGGAACTAATCAAACACTGTCAGTTACTGATAGCATTACTGTTTAATTACTGTATATTAAATGATCACATACAAGAGTGGGGTTTCACACACACACCCCTGACCTCTTATTATAGATTGTTGTATAAAAATGAGAGTAATAGAACAAGAACCAGTCTGTTGTTTCACATGCCAAAATACAGGGAATTAAATTGCCATCTTATAAGAATGTGTGCCTTGAAAAGTGAAAAATAAATACAAATATAAAATGTGCAGAAAAGTCAGTGTTCCACTTATTACGATTTAATGATCAATCACAATATGTTGAAGCTGGTGGACAGCAGACATCAGGGCAATTACCTGAACTGAATGCAAATCATACTTCTTAAAAGTCAAGACTATTTCCATTGTCTGTTTAAAAATACAACCTGGTTTTAAATGACATCTGGATGTAATATGTCTACAAATCTAATGTCTTAAAACTGAATCCATGACTTTCCATTACATACACTGAGCACATTTCAGTGCAAAACACCAATCTGTGAAGGGTGGGGGGGAAGCTTCTAAACTCCTCCAGGCTTGTGGAACCATGTTTTGGATTCTAGTTTTAGTCTCCAATTTGGGGAGGAGGGGTTGTGGCAGCAAACTGCACCCTCTTCCTCCTCCCACCAGTGAAACTTTACAAGCACCACAGGAATGAGGAAGCCATTTCACTCTATAGCTCTTCTTGTTGAAGCCATTTAACCAGCATTGCCACTACACAAGGTGTCTTTTCTGTGCTCAAAAAGCACTGCTAGGAGAAAAGGATCTAACAGATAACTGGATACAACCCTATGTTTTGAATTGTTCTAGCGCCTGGTTAGGAGGCATGTTAACTTCTGGAAATGAATGGCTTATATAGGATGGAAAACTTGATTTAAATATATTATTTTATGTAGGCTTTTTTCCATGGTACCTACTGTGGTGAGGTTTGAGAAGATCAGAAAAGTCACGTGATACGTCCCACTCTCACAGCTACCACTCAAATTAGGAAATGAGAAGTCTATCAGGAGACCTCTACGATTACTCGGAGAGCTTCAGGACAAACTGACATTTTGCAGAACAATCCCCCAAGATGCTAGCCTGGCCCCTACTCAATCATTCTTAGATGTTAGGTGAAGATATTTTTACTCTCCTCAGTCTTGAATGATTTACCTGCAATGTGATCCTGAACTTTGCTGTAAAGTGTCCTCCCCTTGCTTCTGCCATGCTTTTACTGATTGTGTTGTTATAAATGGAATTTACTGGATTTTAAATAAAATTAAATCTATTACTGTGTGGACCATTACTCTGGTTTACTTTTTCTTTAAATCACAACATTTTGCTATGTTATACCCTCTGCAGAGAAAGCCACTTGAAAAACCTTTGAATCAAACCATCCAAAGTCCTGATTTTAAATCAGAACGTCTAGGAAGAACAGAGAGATGAAAAATGTGTTGTCTGACTCTTGCAGAGTACCAGAAATAATTGCTGACAGAACAGCATAGGCTACAATGGAGTAGAACCTGAACACAAGAGACCTGAACATAAGACCCTGGACTTCCTTGATGGTCTCCCATCCAAATACTAACTAGGGCCAGCCCTCCTCATCTTCCGAGATCTGAGGAGAATGGGCTAGACTGGGCTATCCAGGTCAGGGCACTTCAAACTAAGATAAAAAAAAGGTATTTAGATAGAAGAAGATTCTCATTGGACTGAATAAGACTGAAGCTTCTGAACAGACACTTAAATAAAAATGTTGAAAACAAACATTACATAATACATTAGAATTCTTTCTCAACAGGCAATGGGCCAGATTCGCTCACATCCCCCATCACAATATGTTTGGGTGCTCAGTGATGTTACATGCTTTGTAAATACAGGTTTCAAGAGGATGTGTGTTGATTTCAGCAACAGTATGTGAGCTGGCCCCTTGGCAAATGCTAGGCTACTTGGGCACTTGTGATTTAAGTAGATACTCCTGAAAGCTGACAGCTTAGGATACGGGGAATAAATATATTCCCATTACATCAACCAACAAGAGTCATAATGGCTCGCTTTAATTAATTTTCTCTCCAGAACAAGATCCACACGCAGATGGGCTAAAGCAGCTTTAATCCTGTTGAATATTTTCACATTCATATTTTGAGATTCAGTCTGACCTACCTGTCCTAATCTTATATGAACCAAAACAAATTTAGGACTGCATCACTGTATCCATCCCAATTCCCCTGAAATGCAGATGTGATATCCTCGGCAGCTACCACTCAGGAGCTTTCTGGACCTATTAGTGTAGGAATAAACTTAGCAGGAGTGATCCATCTAAATCAAACTGTAATACTATAGAAACCAGAAAATATTTTTACAGCTTCAAGCTGTGTTTTGAGAAGATTTCAAACGGCAGCTAATTTGGTTTTGTTGTGTAGGAAGTTGTAATGAGCTCAAAGTACACATTTCTCCCCTCCACATTATCGGTTTGACAGATGGTAGCTAATCCTGCTGAATAGTCAAATAGAACCAAAAAGGAGAGTTGATGTAAACTAACAGGGCAACCCCCTCCCCAATCGATAATGAATTCATTGTTGTCATCTCCCCGACTAATCGGAACATACTCATCTGATAAACATTCTGAATAAATATTCAACGCACCTCGGTAGTGCATAGTGCTGACTGCAGATGCTTACATATCACTCTTACCTGCAAAGTTAAATGAGGATTTACACTACACAAGTGTGGTGTAGTGGTTCAGGGTGCTGGACTATATCTAGAAGACCCATGTTCAAATCCCCATCTGTGTCACGGAACTCACTGGGTGTAATTCGGCAGGCACAGCAGGAGGAGGGGCCGGGGTGCCAGGAGGGCTGGAGAGACTCAGAGAGATCCCCCAGTAGCCTTTCGAGGCGCTCCTGTTCCTCACTGGCATCCCTTGCTAGGGCAAGAAGCCCCTCCAGGTGCCTGGCAGCTGCCATTACAGATGCTGCCAGCCCCTCCATCCATTGCTGGCCCCTGGCAAAGGCTTCACACCACTTGCAATGGCTCTCCAGCTGCTCCCATTTGATTGCTGGCCACATGGAAGAAAGGGTGGGCAGGATGGGCTGTGCCTGTGGCTGGAGACCTGGCAAGTGGCCAGAGTCCTCCCCTCCTCTGCGGCACCAGGAGGCGAGGTTCTATTTCCATGAGCACTAGGGGGGGGGGGGGGTTGTGGAAAGGACCACGCACCTGTGCAGATGGCTGATCCCTCCATGGTGCAGGCACCCGACATCCACCCAAAGGCAGGCATATGCTCCTGGCTCTGTGGGTCCTGGGATGGTTTCAAGTGGCTAGGACCAGGCTTTGCACACACAGTGATGGCATTAACCCTCATGGTAGCCATCAGGGAGGGAAGCCATCAGGTAGGGTGATGCACATATTGACTGTGACCTTCATTTTTGCCATCAGCAGCCACGGTTGCCTGGTAGGCACTGCTATGTGCCACCTGAGCCTTGTATTTGCATAAGTGAATATTCCCAGGGCAGCTGGGATCCAGATGGGCTAAGTGGGCCACCACAGGGGACTGCCCTGTGAAACTGACCATCTCTGCTCAGCTGCGTGTAATGCTACCCATGAAGTCTCAGTGAGGCAGCAGCTTGAGCCAACAGCACTGTTTGAACAGCGGTTTCTGCATGGATCATCAGCCTTCACTGGCCCTGTGTGCCCAGGGACCACTGCCAGAACCGATCCATTAGTACATACCTATGGTATTTTGTGTTTGCACTCACTGCCGTGGCAGTATGTCTCCGCCCCGGCACCCACCTGACGGACTCAAAATGATTCATAAGGCAGTCTTACAGCTTTTGGGTGTGTGGTCTGTGCTTTTGGCTGGGGGGACAGTGGCCTGTCATAGCATTTCCCTCCCACCCACCTGTGTCCACTGCTGTGGCAGCATTATTGTCAGGATGGGCTCCCTACCAGAGTTTTGTCTGTGAGGACTGTATGACCTATGCAGTAACCCACACACACACTGTCACTTCCCATAGTCCGCAACAAACACCAACACCTGGGACGGACACAATGGATGAGCTTTATTGGAGGAAACCTTGGACAAGAGAGTGGTAAGGCTGGGGTCGCAGCATTGACATCTGGACTCCACTCGGTCCTTTGGGGGCACCTCCCTAATGGGGGTGGTTAGGAAGGGCCAGGAGGCTGGATGTATCTCTGTGTTCCCAAGGCCCAACTTCTGGTGTAGAGGGCACATGATGGGATTTCAGCTCCATGAATGGGGTGATGGCTCTCCGTGTTGAAGTGACACCTGTGTGCAGGGAAAATCCACAGTGAAACAGCCACAGGCATTACTCGTTGGCAGCTTGAGGGGCATTTGGCACTCTGATGCCACAACGGGATCCAACGGGTGACAGAATCCAGACTATCCACACCTGATCCAGCATCCTTTCAAAACCTCCATGCATCTGCACACATACTCTGTCAGCAGTATCAGGGCATTGTGCACCTGCAAGGGAAGGGTTTGGACATCAGGTGGGATCACTCGGCACACAGGATGGAGGGGACTCACACCCACTGTTGTGTGTTGTGCAGGAGGAACGCTGCTAACAGATAGGGCATGCAGCCTGCTGTGGTGGCACTACCATCAGTGCCTTTCCCTGGTAGTTGTCTTGGGCAGCCCCCAATGCACCGAACTGCCTTGTACACAAGATCCATGTCCATCTGAGGGGATGCGCCTGCCCCCCCCCCCAGCTGCCAGGTTCAGAAGCAAAAGATGCCATGTCCAGTGCTGCTTGATGCCACTGTTGTTGGCCAGGGGGGAGGGGTTGGGGAAAGGGTTCCTTGCTTACCTGTTTGTGCATGGCTGCCCCTTGGGATCCCAGCTGATGAGCTGCTATACCTGTTGGGCTTGAAATCTGGGAGAGGTCAGCCATGGAGGACTTCGCTCTCCTGATGGTCTCTTCCCCTCAAGTGTTCGCCTAGCAGTGCTAGGTGCCCTGTCTGTATTTTGCCCACCACTGAGGTCCATGTGCTATCTCTAAGTCTGCATGGCAGGGAGCTGTCAGACAGCATCCTGTGCCACACTCCCTACCTTTGGAGTTGTGTGGCTACCTCCCAGAACCATCTGTAGGGTGGGTGGGCTGTCACTGGGTGCAAGGGATGGGCAGGGATGACACGGGGGTTTGGTGACTGGGTGAGGACTTGGTTGGTATCTTGAGTTGCTTGGATACCCTAAGGTGTGGCTGTAGCTGGGGAGGAGTGAAAAGGGAGTTACCATAGCCACCAGTGCCACATCTCACAACATTTTATTTACAGCTGTTTACAAGCACAAGGGCGACTTTTCCAATCTTTGTGGCAAGAAATGGATGCATAGGAAGACATTATGTTCCATCTTTGATAAAGCAGCAATGAAAACTAACTCAGAGGCTGGCAGGATTCGTTAGCCGACATGGGAGTGTCCCTGAAATTGTACATCATCCTCCTGCAAAGTCAACAATCTGCTATTTTTTACATCTCTATGTTTGAAGTTGGAATATTTGAAAAAGTCTGTATTGGAAGCTTACAGATTCTGAATGGACTAACTGGCAGCACAGAGCACGTCAAATATTAGTGAACTTTATTTTTCATTGAACCTTTAATGGACTAGAATTGAACTGACTGTTGTACCTTATTTATTTATTTTATGAAACTTATGAATCGCCCAATCTGCTAGCAGGTTCTGAGCGATTTGCAACCTTAAAAGCAATTAAAAATACAATCAACATAAAATTATCACAGTAAACCAATAAATTAATCAATCCAAGATGGTGATATAATCCCCTTTGCTGGCTACACTGCTGTCTGTGCAGCAGGGCAGGGAAGGGCATGTGGGGGTCATAACAAGAAAGAGAGGGTGCCAGTCTTAATCATTGCTGCCCTCAACTAAAAGCTTAGCAGAACATCTCTGCTTTACAGGCAGAATGGCATCATGTCCCACAGGGCCCTAATGATGTTTGGCAGAGAGTTCCACCAGATTGGGGCCAGGATCAAGAAGGCCCTGGCTCTAGTTGAGGACAGCCGGACCCCCCTAGCAAGAAGTTATCGTCTGATCTCAGCATTCTTCTGGGGTTGCTCCCAAGAGAATATTCTTCTCTCTCAGGCTTGTTAGCAGCTCTTGGAAGGCCGATTTGTTTTCTCTCACCACTAGGCCAGGTACAAGATGGCCTGGCTCCTCTCAATGTTTGGGATAGCTTGAATAATGATTTTTTTTTTTTTACTCGTAGCCAGCAATTGGAGTATAAGATGCTTAGTTGTAGCTATACATCTCGAGGTCTGGCTAAGTTTCGCTGTGCATATGAGCATTCGAATCCTAGCAGATGTGAACTTAGCCTGCTATTTCTGTAAGCTTGATCATTAAAATCTCCTTGTAAGCAAACCTGTATCTTGCATATTGTTTCCTTGGGATCTCTGCAAACGTGGACCTCTTGGCCAGAGCCCCAAACAACCTTATGGACTTAAAATGGTGTGATTCTGCTTTGGATGGTATGGTTAGTTTGCAAAGCTGAGTTAACATTTAGTGAATACTGAAATAAAATTCAGTGTCATTGCACTGAAAAGACAATGGCCATACACTGGGGAAACTGAAATAACCAAGGTGGATTAAAAACAAAAGAAGTCCCAAATGAGTCCATAAAAGGGTGAAAAAAGATTCCTGATAATCCCCTTCTACATCCCTCAATTCTACTTGATTTTATTGTGTTCCTTCTGAAAATTGTTGTGTGCTTCTCTCATTTACCTCTCTGCACTCACTTATAGCCAATACTATAGACAAAGATACAAATCACTTCACTAAAGTTTAGTCTCTTGGTGAAAGGTTCTAAATTGACAACAAAATATCCTCATCTCAATTACCTCCTTTGGTCTAGCAGATACATCATTATTTTATAACCAAATAATAAAATGCTGTACTTAGATGACACCACCAACATTTCAGCACACCAGAATAAAGACTAAGACACTCTACATATGCATGGGGGCCCTGTTACTGGAGACAAGTCCAGTTCAGCTCCTGGTGATTCCTGATTTAAATGAAAACTAATCAGCCAACGAAGGATGAACAAAATGAAGCCTTTCCCCTAATAAACATTACACTACAATGTTATCTTGTGCATCTCTTGGTTAGAGCAGCAGGGGGAATAATTCCCTCAGTACAGGCCAGATACTTGTGCATTTCCCACTTGAACTAATAGACCATGCTTGAAGCCATTTTCAAAGTACCTCTGCTTTTTACCAGAGTATTTTATTAGAATCCCTTTCTTGCACCATACACCAATAATCCCTTTGGCTTCTTTCCCCATACTTGGTTAACCTTATCTGAGCTCCCTGTATTTCATCACAGTTGCACCAAATTACAAGTTTGGTAACTTATGTAGATTCAATGTTTGGTTTGGACTCTCCATGTCATCCAGTTGTGATCCCACCAGCAAGCTGACAGGAGTGATTCATCTGCAGGAATTTATAATTTTTAAAAACAGTGTCCCAATTAGTCTTCTGATCTGAACTGGTTACATCAACTGGCAGTGATTTGCACAAGCCTATTGGCTTGGAAAAAAAGGCCTCTGTATTCATGAAACTTTCTGCTAGGAAACAGGGCTTGCTGCTGTGATCACAATGGCCAGATGTTACTCACTCCACAAGACTGTATCCATAGGAACATTCTGTGTGGAAGGTTTTACAGTTTCTGTACTAGGCCACTGTTTATCTAGGTTTGTGTTTTAACTTAAAATTTTCTAAACTTGCCTTTCCATAGCTTTAAGTAGTTTATAATTCTTAGAATTTATAAGTCTAAAACAAGGGGGATGGTTACCTATAAACCAGTCAGCCTTTATTGGCATAAGAAGGAATTACAATAAAAGAAATACTTATAAACCAATAATTTGCCATTACCTGGAGATGCTGCTATCTGTATATCAGCATCTAATACTTCAAAGAAAGCATGTAGCATTTCTCCATCTACATATCACAATTTATAATAAAATACACGTTAGAAAACAGATCATATAGAATTGGGCACAACGTCGTCTGGACGCTCCCATATATTGTGGGGACTTCCCACTGCCCATGTGGGGAAAAATCCTCGCGCGGAAAAAGTCTTGATTCAAAACACAAGGTGGGCTTCAAGAAATCACCTGATTCTTGTGCTCTTTAGCACTTTAATTTTTTTGTTTCCTATACTGACACTTTCTTTCCCTCCCTCGTACATCTAGAGTAGGACTGTTGTTGGTGCAAGGCATCCAAATAAGCACGCTGAGGATTACAACCCTCACTTAGGAACATACAGGAGCTACTAAACACTTTACCTCTAGTAGGAAACTAAAGAAATTGGCAAATTCTATTTTTAAGTACTTTCCTTTCTGATCCTAGATCAGCAGGATGTATCATAGCAGCTGCCCTGAAAGCCTAATGCTACACAAAGCAATCCCAGTTAGTGCTGGAGCCATATCAAACAGCACACTCTTCCCACGCACTTGGATTAATGGCAGTGTTCAGAAGACATGCTTTTTCCCTGAGTAATGGTGTCTTTTCCTAAAGTAAATATTTTGGCTTTGCTAATATTGCCTAGAGGCATTAGCTGTTACTGCAGCGCAAATACAAAATTCTATTAACGCTCACTTAATTAAAATTGTAACTTTGCTCATTCCTACCCAGTTTACATTCTAAATAGATTACGAAAAAGCAGGCTCTCTGTGAAACCTCATCTGCGGCACTGTTCGGATCCTCTCATTATCATTAAAAACTCAAGTCTTTGGCACTGAGTGCAATTCAGGCACTAAAGGAAGGAGCTCCAGGCCAAAGTCCACCAGTTCCATTTTCAATACATGCCAGTTGTTTTATGCTGCCACATAAACAGTACCTGAGGGCCTAACTACATAATACAGTTTTCCCGGGTGAGTTTCTGAGTCAGGCAGAAATATGTTGTCTCAGAGTTTTGTGCTTGTCAAAGGTCTCTGTCTGAATTGGGAGCGTGTGGTTGCCGCGAGAGGGGAACGGACCCCCCCCCCACACACACACACCTGTGCCATTTTCCTAATCTGAAATGGCTTTGGGGAGGTGTTATGTGCCATGTTAGGAAAATTTAAACTGCAGCTCCTCCACACACATTTAAGTTTTCCCCAGAAGCAAACAGTGATTTCCCAGAGCCATTTCAGGTCAGAAAAATGGTATGAGGGAAAGGCTTAAGAATCCCTCACTCCATGTCCTATGATCCCCCAAACCAAACTGGCAACCTGTCTTCCTGGGCAACACAGAAATCCCAGTCTTCATCTGTTGGCCTGGTCCAGGATCATACACAGGAAAAGTGTTTCATGTGTTTAGATCCCAAGTCTCTAAGCCAACAAGGTCTAGCTAGCCCCGTCCCTTCCCCCAGCCATCTGAAGCCTCAAAGCAGCTCTTCACACTGTTAGGCAAGTGGAGAAACATCATACTTCTGGCGCTTTTGGGGGGAGGGTCTTCTTGCTTCTGATCCTGCCTTGTACTCTGCTGTTGTCTTTTTTTATATAGGCACACCTATGAGAGATGGGGCCTGTTCATACATTAAGCTTCAGAGTACGTTTAGATACCACCTGGAATGCACCATACAGTTCACTGCTTGCAGAGCTCTAGAGTTAGAAAGGACTGCAGGAGCCGTAACCACTGGCCATGTTGAACAGCTTGGTCTCTGCTGAAACCCTTTAGGGCAGGGGTGGGCAATTGTTTTGGCTCGGGGGCCATTTTGTGGGAGCAGAGGTTAGCGGAGGGCCACACCTTTTAAAAAGGTTGCATTCATTCGTTAACTTTGTATTTCAGAAAAGGTATAAATGGTATAATAAAAATCAATAAATATAAATTAAATAAAATAGTGGTCATTTTATTCAATTTATTTATTGTGCTAATTTCATATCACCTATAGCTGCAAGCACATTTAATTTTAGAATCAATTTAATAAGACAAATGTACCCTATCACGCTTTTCTACAATTTTTTTGAAATCAGGAGTGAGATTGCCTGTTGAGATTCTCATCACAGCCAGAAAGTTAATGTCTGTCAAAGAGCATCTATATTTACTCTTGTTAATCTTCATGTCTTGGCGGGCTGCAAAAAACTCTGTGGCAGGCCGCATGTGGCCCACGGGCCGCCATTTGCCCACCCCTGCTTTAGGGAATGGCCTAGCAGCAATGCAAGGGCATTGGCAGCCAGGGTGGAGGCAGCCCTCAGGATTACACTGTTCTTGATTCACAACTCCTTTCTCCTTCATCACCATGCTGTTAGCCCAATTGCCTTGATTTCTTAATCAATATTGGGGAATTATGCATTTTAAATAAACTGGCAATAGGCAAAAACGGATCATCACCAGTGTATACAGAGGCTGCGCTCTTTCCAGACAAACCAAAGAGTAGACACAGGGACTGAATTAAATGATAAAACAGTGTTCCTTTACTAAGAAATAATATCTCATTCAAACAATACAGAATCACACACACACTTATGCAGATTCTAGGAAATTAGAGAGATTAAGAGACGGTTGCAGCAGCAGGAAGTTGTTGGTATCCTGTAGAAGGCAATATTTCCCTCTCCAGAGATCTGGTGTGATTCCGCTGGAAAAATTAATGATAGGCTGGGAGAAAGATGGGGGGGAATCACATGTGCTGAACCAGCAGCAGCACGTGTTGGCCCTTGGCTGCGCAGACCAAGAGTCTTGAAGGTAAGGGAGGGCAGGAGATCATCGAAGCAAGAGAGCTAGCTGGCTGCTGGGAGCTCTTTTTTATTGGGGGGGGTGGTCTCTGGGGGCAGGCCTGGCCAGATGCCTGTCTTGAGACCACCCCTTGCTGGTCCACCCACCAGCTCTTGTCCAGTAGGAGAAGTGGGGTTGGGCAATGTTACACTCTACCTAGCAAAGGTCAGAGATACTCTTCCAGCAGGAGGATGACTCATCTTTTGTCTTGCAGACAGGACTAATCTCCCTGGGCAGCCAAACTGGTTTTTAGCTGGTCAAGTCCATTGTTTCACTGGTCAAGGAATGTTGGGGGGTTGCAGCCTGCGATGTGTAGAGAACATGTAATGTTGTTTGTGAGCACATGTCTTTAGCCAAAGACAACATGGCTATTTTCTGTGTGTCTCTTTGTATAAGGAAACAATTCCTGGAGCTGGCAACCTCGGAAAATGCCTCTGCTGGAGATGTCTGCAGCTGTTTTCTCCCTGGTTACTCTCTCTCCTAGTTTGTCCATACATTTAACAACACAGTCCATTTTATTATCACTTATGGAAAAGAGTGCAAAAGCACCTTGCAGGGCTTACAATGCCACTGCTCTCTTTCCACCTCAGTGTTGCTGCACTACTCCTGCTCCACCTCACAGTGCCTCTTCTATCCCCATCTGGCCATTAAGAAAGAAGCATTCCTAGTTGCCAAGCAACTAGAAGACATATCTCAGTTACATCAAGGGGACCAGGTTGTTCCTTCCATGGTTCTTCTCAACTGAAAGATAATTTTCTCATTTCTCCCCCACCAGCAAAGAGAGCCAGCTGCAATTTCTGTGGAGGTGGATAGTACAGAATGAGGAACAGGGAAGCCTGATGAATTAAAATGCAGACATCAACATAATGCAAAAAAACCCCCAAAAACATAAATGGAAAACCCTGCGCTGTTTTTATTGTACCTCTCATGGCAAATACATAAAAAGTACTCCAGAATGTAAATATCTAAAGACTCTTCTGCCACTAAAATGGAGGAAATTGTGTTTTACAAATTATCATCATAATTACTTTATACAGCACTTTTCAGTGCTCAAAGAGCTTCAGGTACATTTCCTCAGCAATCCTAATACCAGACAGTATTATCCACCCACTATTGCAAAATGGGCGACTGAGGCCAAGATACAACAGCTTTCCAAAGGCCAAACACAGATACTAATCCATCAACTCTAAATGATGTCAAAGGCTGCTCTGAACAGACCTCTTTGTCATAGCGTGCTGGCAAAAAAGGAGGCTTCTGGAGGTGAGGAAAGTTTCACAAACAGCAGTCTGACTTCCCAAAAAATTTTCTTCCAGACACAAGGCTTCCAAATAGTGAAGAAAAGAAGTCTGCTGATTCTTTCACAAATCTGCTAGTGCTGAAAGACTCAGTCACTCGCTCTGATGTGATACTCTCTGGTGATGAAAAGCCAGTCATTTCCCTCCCATTCAGCACTGCCTTCATCAGAAACAATATGCTTGAAATGAGGAAGTCACAGAGACAAACAGGTAAAAGTCTTAAACCCTCCAAATCATGGAGGTGCAGCCTTCAGAGCCCAAATGCCTGGCAACAGTCACTGTTTTTAATTCTTTTAAAAGTTTATTACTGCCTGGGGTCTAGTTCTCCAGACTTCCCTCCTTTGTGTGCAGCACTAATAGGACAGTCTTTCTTCATGGATGCCCTGCAAACAGTATCTGGCTCCTGCAAAAGGACCAACACCCGTAGGGATGCCAGCCCCAAACCAACTTCTGCACCTGAAGGGGGGAAAATCAAGTTGGAACCCATACCTCGCTAAACTGGAACTCACTTTTTAAATGACACACAAAGAGACAAAGTGACTACAAGAAGCTGAGCTCCTTCCAGAAGCTTCTGCCAAACTTTTGCTTCATAGTAAGGCCAGGTCTGCTTCTCTGAGGCCTGATCAGCTGGGCCACTTGGTGATTAGCTTTCTCTCCCCTCATCCAAGTTGCTTATGCTTAGTTCTGTGGGGTTTTTGGCTTTTTTTGCTCTAAAATTTTAGAGCCATTTATATCTGACCTTGATTATATTTAGCACTTTCATTTCATTCCGAACACTAGGCTTATGAACAACATGCCGTTGTAGACTTGGGGCTCTAAGACAATGCCATAAATCACAACACAAGCTTTCCAGCATTTAAATAAGGAAATTTCCACCATCAGCCAAAAGTAAGGGACAAACTTTTCAAGGAAACTTGTCAGAAGTAGGTGATGAAGGAACCTTGCCCAGACATGAGACCTGGAGTTCTCACAATACGAGGTATTCAAGGTAGCTCTTCTAAAACTTCATAAGGATATTAGCTAGCGAAGTCCCCTAAACCCCTAGGAAGTGCTACATTCAACTACTGACTACTCCAACACCTACTTTCCCCATTAGCTTTGCAACAACTGGACAGATTTTTCTCTGTCTCCCAAATGCAGCAAAAAATATCTTCCTGTTCTACTGGCGATGGTAACAGCAAGGCAGATAACAGACTGAAAGAAAGAGGAAAGGAAAGAGATGACTAACAGAGATGATGGGGTGTAGTGGTTCATGCATTGGACTAGAATCCAGGAGACCAAGGTGTGATTCTCCCCCCACCCCACCCCGGCTGCAAGATCTTGGACTAGGCGCTCTCTTTCTGCCCTACCTAACTCACTGGATTGTTGTGAGGAAAAAAAGGAAGGGGGTGATGCTGTAAGTCATTTTGGGTCAGCACTGGGGAGAAAAGCTGGGTATAAATACCTAAATAAATTACATGAGTAAATGTCAGAGCAGTCCAAAGGAAGGATGCACACACGAGAGAGAAAAAACAGATCAAGTATAGCCTGTATTTGGATTCAGAATTCAATCCCATCCCAAGAACTTGGGACAAGGAACAATATGCTAATTGTATCTTCTTGACCATTTATTCTCAGTGGTTGAGGGGCAGGGACTGTCACCCACTCCTAACCCTGAACTACTATTTTCAAAAGATTTTACCTTTCAGGGCCACCCTACCTCCCTCTCCTCCATACAAGCATCAGGCCACCCCTGGCTGTTGACACTTCATAGTTTTTCAAACTCACTAAGGTTAGAGAGTTGGACTAGGATCTGGGAGGACCACATTCAAAACCTCACTCTGCCACGGAAGCTTGCTGGGTAGCCTTGAGTCAGTTACACACTCTCAGCCTAACCTACCTCACAAGGTTGTTGCGAGAATAAAATGGAGGAGCCAAGAATGATGTAAACTGCTTTGAGTCCCCACTGGGGAGAAAGGCAGAGCAGAAATGAAGTAAACAGATAAAACTATACTCTCCTGCTAATCCAGCTACAAGGTTCCTGAGAACGTCTTGGAGGTCCTTTTGAGAATCCACTGATTAAGAGGCAAATTCCAGAAGAGGCAGAATGAGTCTGCAGCAGTAGAAGCGCAGAGAGTTCTGAGAGGGCTTGGCAGCCAGCCTCCCTGGTTTACTGGGGCTTGAACTTTCATAGATAGACAGCAGCCTATTTAATGTGATCCTCTATCAGATAAGTGTTGATTCTGAAGCCGCCTGCAGCTAACTGTGATTTTTGCTACCTACCCCTTCATGTGATTGTAGCCAGCCAGCGTGCTTCGAAAAGGTCTCACTCATTTGCCGTCTCCGTCTCTTACAATAGACAGCAGACAGAGAGGTTCTACCACCCAGGAGAAAGAAAGAAGGTCCTCCCACCTTTTAAAAAGATTGTCATACAAATCTTTAACTTTCTATGTATTTCATTACCACACAAATCTCAGCATACACTCTTAGTCCTGTTCTCCTACAGAACTTTGTTATGCTTTCTGGCATGACAACTTGATTGCACAGCTGAGCACAAGAAGGCGTCATGCAATGCACTACAAGAAATCTCAAGGGTACAGCAAAGGATTTACAGTGGGAAAGCAAGGAACACGTGTTTCCAAAACACACGCCTCACACAGGAAAATCTAAAAACCAGTGCACAACTGGTATCAAGCAGCAACCCCACTATGCGGGGAAGAAAATGGATGCTACTTAGTTGGAATCATAACAACAGGTCCGTCCCCTGAATGTCTTCCAGGTGCTTATTGAAAACAACCTTCATCCTACACAACTTGCAGACAGAGAAGCCTCAAGGCCAGGGCCCCAAGATTTCCCCTCCCTTTGTTCCTTCTGAACATCCAGCCTGAGGAAGAGCTGTGCAGGATTCAAAAGCTAGCACAAAGTACTAGGTTGTTTTGATTGTTCTTAATAAAAGACATGACATGGCTTCCATTTTTAACTATGGACTAACGTTGATACCTTTTTTTTCTTTGGGGGGGAGCGCTCTACATAGGAAAATATGTCAGCAAGCATGCCAACATCAGCTGTGCTTCCTTATCAGGAGTACAGTCTGTGGCTGGGTTTGCTGCTTTGTAAGGTATGAAAAAGGGCTGCAGTGGCTCAAGTGGTTAAGATGCTGAACTGCAGACCAGAAGGTCAGTAGTTCAGCAGTTCGAGACCTAAGTGCTGCATGACGGAGTGAGCTCCCGTCTCTGGTCCCAGCTTAGCAGTCTGAAAGCAAGAAATTGCAAGTAGACAAATAGGTACCACTTTGGTGGGAAGGTAACAGCGTTCCGTGCATCTCAGCATCTAGTCATGCCGGCCACATGACCACGGAAACGTCTTTGAACAGTACTGGCTCTTTGGCTTGGAAATGGAGATGAGCACTGCATCCCTAGAGTCGTATTCGACTGGCTTTCGAGCAAGGGAAACTTTTGCCTTTGCCTAAGGTATGAAATGATTCCGGAAACTAGCAGCAAGCAAAGTCTTCTAAGTAGAGGAAATCACTCCAGCAACCAATAAGGCATTGTGCTTTCTTGGCTATTTTCCCTATTCCAACTTCTGCTATTAGCCTTTCTCTCTCTTCTTCCAGAGAACTAGTGGACCACTTGCATCCAAGGGAGGCTGCAATGCTTTCGAGTGATGCTTGTTATCGCAGTGGGTATGGCACAGGGAATGGCTGTGGAGCTCTGCCCTGTCTTTCAGCAGGGCCTCTGCCATCCCTAATAGATGCCAATGCTTCAGAAGGGAACATCATTCCCTCAAGTTGATCAGCCAACTTAATCAGACCCAGCTTCTTTTCAAAAGCCACAGTCACTTCAAAGCCAAACTCTTAGCAGGCATATCAGCTGCCAGGACAAAAGAGAAAAATGAGAAGAAGAAAAGATTCATGGGGAACTTTAGACATTTGAGATCATTACAACTAATGTGATGGAAAGTGGCCAGATGAGATCATGAGGGCTCATAAGCAGCAGGTAGCGGGTCTTTCCTGGAATCAGGAGAATTGGATTCAAATCCCACGGGCCTATGCTTGGAGGAGGGGAGAGTAGGTTATGGCAGCAGCATATGGATGGATGCTGCACTGTTGTTACACTACAGCCATCATCCATAACTAGACCTTCATGCGTGGGCAAACCAACCTGTCGGAAAGGACTGCGACAGTGCAACGGCAGTGCAGGATCCAATGATGTGGTCCGGGCTGCAGACCCATTACTCCAATATCGTCTGTGGACTTCAGGGGGGGAAACACTCAGAAATGTGTCTGTCATGATTCATACAATTATTATGTCAGAGATTGGATTGTGGGGTGTATGTGTGCAAGTCTGCATACAGCAACTGTGCATGGTTCAGGAAATCTGACTGACCTCTGCCCTAGACTCACTAGCAGTGGGCCAGTTGCTGACTTCCAGCCTAGTGTCTTCATCAATGCTTCCTCTAAGCCGTGGAGTCTTGTGAGCAAAAATCCCATTTTGTGATCAACTGGCATTAAACTTGTGAGCGAGCAATTTGGATACTGCGTGCATTTGCTCTGGAGCCCTCCTTCCTGAGCTAAGACAAAAATGTATGAGCCAGAGGCTAAAAACTGTGGAGTTAGCTTACACTAACTCAAGTTAGAGGGAACACTGGTCTCCACTTGTAAGATCAGAAAAGTTTTACCATTTAGAGCTTTATCATTACCACATTTTATCCCACCCCCTTTACTCAGAGCCAAGCACACAGTAACAATCCATTTTATCTTCACAGCAAGCCTGTGATGTTGATTAGGCAGTGTGCGATTGACATGACTGTGATCTTCACCTTTCTCCAGTATTTATCTTATCTCCCCTTATGTGCACATTACTTTTCTCCCCAATGGGAACCCAAAAAGGCCCACAAAATAATCCCCTTCTGCTGTGAGGTAGATTAGACTGAGGGCGTGTGACTGGCCAAAGGCCACCCAGCCAGTTTCCGGGGCAGAGTGGGGATTCCGACCAGCGTCTTCCAGATCCCAGCCCGGCACTCGAACCACCATCCCACACTGACTCTGATACTTACGGGAAACACAAACCACTAGCGATGCCTGTTATTTAATCTCTTCCACCACTGAAAACAGACTCTGCAGGAAGATCTGACTACAGGAGGTGGGAACAGGACACACTGGCGGGTGGGGCTTCCCTGGGAATTTCGACCACCCTGCAGAATTTCCAAATGTGCCACTGCCCCCCCCCCCCCCAGCAGCAAAGGACCTGCAGAAACTCCCACTTCCCCACCAGTCCTCAAAGGCGCCCGGCATCAGGAGCCTCCAGGGGGTCTAGCCCCTCTCTAACCTGGAGCATCCAGCCAATCAAGGCCATACCTTGTGCAGAATGTACATTATGTCCTGGGCTGGGGAAGGGATGCCAGGGCCGTTGGCTGCAGCCAAAAGGGGCAGCTGGCGAGCTTCTCTCCCACTGAAGAAACCGGTGGATTTGCCAGCTGTCTTTGGTCCCGGAACATTACAGCACAACCCTCTCCGGGACTGAAGAGCACACCGCCGCCCCGCGCCCAGCCCAGCAGTCTGGGGACCAGAGAAGGCGCAACAGGCCGTTGACCCTCTCTGGACTGTCCCGCCCGGCAGCATCGCGTGCGGCGGCCATCCACGCGAGCCAAGCCGGCATCCAGCCTCGCCCGCCTTTCCTTCCGAGGGTTGTCTGAACCCCTGGCGGCCTTGGCAGAAGGGGGGAAGGGTCCGGATCCAGGAGCGTAAAACCACAGGGATGTCGGGCTCAAACTTCTTCGCTCAATACGGGGTACAGGGAAGTCGCACTCTGCACATGCCTCGAGGCGCGGCTTACCTTGGGGTTGGCCAGGAGCTGGTGCTCGTCCTGGTGGAGCAGCAGCGGGGCGTCGGACTCGGAGTTGTTGACGTAGACCTGGAGGCAGGGGTACAGGGAGGTGCCCTTGCAGTCCGCGCCGCACGTGAAGGTGCACTCGAAGAGCTGGCCGATCTGCTGCACCGACAGCACCGTGCAGTTGGCCGCTTTGCCTTGCAAGTCCTGCAGGGCCGGGTTCAGCCAGCAGAAGCCCAGGATGAAGAGCGACACGATGCCGGAGACGATCAGGAACAAGCCCAGCCGGATGCTCTTGTCCTCGGCTTCGGTGTACTCGTAAGCCACCCTGATCTTCGCCATCGCCTCGCCGGGGAGCATGGGAGGCGGGCGGAACAGCAAGCGGCGCCGGTCGGCGTGCAACGCTTCCCGCCCGCCCGCGCCCGCCGCCAGGGGACAGACGAGAAGCCCGAGCGAGACCCACCGGCCAGCCGGGCGGAGCAAACTCCACTCCCGCCGCCCGCTCAGTCCCAACTGCAGGAGGACTCCCTGGCCGGAATCCAGCCCAGGCAGGTGACCGGAGCCCGGCGAGGGCGCGCAGCTGCTTCCCGGCTCTCGCCCGCCACCTCGAGAAGCTGCGAGGAGGACCAGCCGAGGCGCCTCGCCAGTCCCTCTCCGCGCACCTCCCCCCCCCCCCCGGGGCTGCCTCCCGCCGGCCTCTTCGCCGCCCACCAGTGCTCGGAGTCCAGCCCCGCCGCCGCCGCCGCCACAGGTAAGCTCCTCAGCAGGCGAGGCGGAGAGTCCCGGCCCTGCCCTCTCTCCCCTCCCGCCGCCGCCCCACTGCCATGGATGGCTGGCGGCTGACGACCGGGGGGAGCGACCCAATGGGTCTGCTGGCAGCCAGGCGGCAGCACCGCCGCTCCTCTCCTTCGCCGAGCTCATCTCGGGTGAAAGCGAAGGGACAGCTTGGCCCGGGATTATCCGTCCCCGGCGATTTAAATCCAGGAAGAGCTTGATTGCGAGTTCTGATTAAGAGCATCCGAAGGCCACCGGAGAGGGGGGTGGGAGGGAAAAAAGAGCCGTGAATGGGAGCAGCGCCACGTGCGTGCGAGCTCGTTCCGGGGGGGGGGGGGATTCCAGCCGGAATCGGAGGAGCACGTGCTCGCCAGGCAACGGGCCCCTGGGCTGGTGTGGGGTTGGCACAGTTTAAATAGGGAGGGCGGCTCTCGATTCATTCGTTTCTCGCTTCCAGAGCTGGAATGGCCGAGGGAGGCACGGAAACAGATTCGCTGGGACTGACAACGTCTGCCGTTTCAAAAATGCAAGCGCAGGCAGAAGGCACGGCTGGAAATCATTGTGAAACCCACGAACTTTGGGATGTTCTGGAAACTTGTGGCTATTTTTTGTCTGGGGAAATAAATGTGTTTGGCACCGTCTGAAAGGAGGCCGTGCGCGTAGTCGAGCTTCGGGTGCTGCTCGGGGATCGGTGAGTGGCGCGGGAAATGCCTCGGCGCCCATGCCGGAGGGCCACCGTCGGCGCACGCAGTTCCCTCGCTGCTACTCTGGGGGCTGCGTTCACCGCGCCGACCTCTTCTCTTCACCGGGCCGGACGTTACAACACGTACCTGGACAGAGGGAGGGGAGAGCAGGTTCTTCAAGCCCCGGTGTTCAGGTCGGAGCTGGCGTGCATGGAAGAGGGGTTTTTATTCTGGCCAGGGGAGGTTTAGCTGCAGGCTTTGCTTAGCCCGGTTCCATCAGGCTCCTCGTGTAAGGCGGACCCCGAGTCCCCGGGTAACTTTCGTTTCCCCTCTGCCGGAGGCGAGAATTAATGAAGAGAAGGCCGTTTCCTCAGCAAGCCGCCGGCATTCTTCTTCCATAACCTCCAAAACAGCGACTGTTAATTTCCCACTCCCCCACCCCCAGAGTCCAGACACTGCCCTACAGGTGGTTCGTCACCAATGACTTCAACTGACTGCTTTATAGATCGACTCCGCTGACTTGGGCCAGTTCCCTGAGGAAACAGCACTGTCCTTCCTCGGTGGGTCAGGGGCACACATGGGGGTAGGTTTTCTATCAGAGTCTGGCTTGGGCTAGGGCTGAACCTCTGAGTGTATTTTGCAGGCTGGTGGCAGCCCTACATTCAGACCTTAACGATGGGGACCAAGAACAGCATGAATTGCCTTTGAAGGCAGGGACCATGACAAGGCACTTAACTGCAGCCTAAACCATTTGGATACACTTTACCTGTACAGGAGTTCTCAGCATCCTTTGAGCCTGCAGCTACTTTTGAAAGTTTGAGAAAGGGGTCTTGAGCACCACCCCAAAATGGCTGCCGCAGGAGGGGGAGCCAACTACAATACCTACCTCCTTGTTCTGCAAAAGAATTGCATGCAGTCGCCTTGAAGACGTAAAGCTGCCTTATTCAGTCTGGCCCATGGACTGTCGAAGTTAATACTATCTGTACTTTAGTTGAAGCCTGTTTCAGCCACAGGAAGGACAGCAAGCCTGGAGAAGGAAGGCAGGGGTCTGCTGCTGAACACGTATCTCCCATCATGCAACAGCTCAGCTCCCTGGACTCCCAAGACCGAGAACACAGCTCCTTCTCTGCTTTTTGAAAGAAGATAATGGCAAGTTAGCCAGGCCTGAAGAGGCCTGTTGTTTCCCCTGAGTGCTGGACTCATGGCCGTGATCTGGATGGCCCAGGAACCACAGACTGGCAAAGGAAAGCCTGGGTGCCTTGCCAGTCCAACTAACCCTCTAGTGTCTGTGGCTGCTATTGTGGCAGGGGGTGGGGGAACCCTTTCATTTAAATGAGGGCAGCCGATAACAAGTTCTGTCTCCCATCCACTTTCTGAAAAGTTTGGCAGGTACCAGGAGAAATCGTGGCAGGTGCCTTGGCACCCTCGGGTACTACACTGGGGACACTTGACATAGAATTTCTCATAGGTATGAGAGACAGCATTCTAGTTACTGTAATGAAAGCATGGGGATTTCTGCTATCTCTGTGTGCGTAAAGTGCGGTCAAGTCGCAGCTGATTGATGGTGACCCCACGGGGTTTCCAAGGCAAGAGAGGCTCAGAGGTGGTTTGTCATTGCCTGCCTCTACGCAGTGACCCTGGGTTTTTTCAGTGGTTTCCCACCCAAATACTAGCCTACTTAGCTTCCAAGATCTGACAAGATCAGGCCAACCTGGGCCATCCAGATCACGGCCATGAGTCCAGCACTCAGGGGGAACAACAGATTGAGGGAGGGAGGAGGCATGCAGTACAACTTCCTACACAGACCTTTTAAATTTTTATTTATGCCCTACTTGAGCCAGTTTGGTGTAGTGGTTAAGTGCGCAGACTCTAATCTGGGGGAACCCACTCCTCCACTTGCACCTGGCTCGATGACCTTGGGCAAGCCATAGCTCTGTACCAGCTGTTCTCTCAAGGACAGTTGTCTCTGAGCTCTCTCAGCCCCACCTACCTCACAGGGTGTCTGTTGTGGGGAGGGGAAGGGAAAGGAGTTTGTAAGCCGCTCTGAGACTCCAAGTGAAGGGCGGGGTATAAATCCAATCTCTTCTTCTACTACTTTTCTTCCCAATGCAGGGGTGGCCAACCTTGCTTAACGTAAGAGCCACATAGAATAAACGTCAGATGTCTGAGAGCCGCAAGACAGGAACAAATATCACACACACATTTTTATTTTTAAAAATATGCAAATTTGCTTTTTATTAACGTTAAATGGGACTGCCAAAAATAAAAACAAACGAGGAAAACCGGTTATTGATAATGATATTACTTGTTTGCTAATGATAATGAGAGAGAGAGAGAAAAAGAGAGAGATGGAAAGAAAGAATTAAAGAAGTGGAAAGAAAGAGAGAGAGAGAAACTAGGAAAGCAAATAGATGGGAGGGAGGAGGGAAGGAAGGAAGGAAGGGAGAAAGAGAGAAAAAGCATGCCTCCCCTTTGCTTCCCCAGCCGCCCTGCCAGGAGCCACACAATATGTGTGAAAGAGCCGCATGTGGCTCCCGAGCCACAGGTTGGCCACCCCTGTCCCAATGGGAGACCCAAAGCGGCCTATCACATCATTCTCCCAACAAGCTTCCACAGGAAAGTGGATATTCAAATTTTGTCCTCCTGGACATGGGCTGTATGGCTAGCAGAAGAAATCAAATACATTTGGTGGAAGACTGTGGGTAGGGAGAGGAGAGGCAGCAGAAGGCAAAGACATACTGGACATTTCTGCTCATTAGTCTATAGTTGCAAGGTGGAAATGGGGAGTTTACAGCAAATCTTTGGATATTTCCCAGCCATCATCATCCCATATAAAAGCTAAAAAGGTAACTCACCTTCCCAGTTACTTTAGGAATGACCATTACTGGCCCAGACACCGGTTTGGGGTGGGGAACAAGATCTTCTCGCAGGTCAAATGTCACCAGCAAACCACCCATTGGCCATCCCGGCCTCAAACTATTTACAACCAGACCAATCTCTCTCTCTCTGTAAAGGTAAGGGTTTCCCTTGCTTGAAAGCCAGTCATATCCGACTCTAGGGGGCAGTGCTCATCTCTGTTTCCAAGCTGAAGAGCCAGTGCTGTCCAAAGACTTCTCCGTGGTCATGTGGCCGGCATTACTAGACGCCGAGGCGCACGGAACGCTGTTACCTTCCCACCAAAGTGGTACCTATTTATCTACTTGCAATTTCTTGCTTTCGAACTGCTAGGTTGGCAGGAGCTGGGACCAGAGACAGGAGCTCACTTTGTCATGCAGCACTCAGGTTTCGAACTGCTGAACTAACGACCTTCCGATCTGCAGTTCAGTGTCTTAACCACTTGAGCCATTGCACCCCCCCCCCCCAGATTTATAAAAAAGAACATTGGCATGTAACCAGGAACATAAACAGCCTTTTTGCCCCATGCTTCTAATGCACATAGACAGGATGGTGATTTTATTGGTGATTACTGGCTCTATCCCTAAAAGATTTTAACCATAGGTCTACAGCAAAAATAAATCTCACGGCTCTGTTTTCTTCATATATTTTGTTTCCAAATCATGTGGAATTCTGTTAAAGTCCTTAATAAATGACAAAAATCAAGGGATACAAATGATTGGCCTGGAAGTGTTTCCACTTTACAGAAAGAAAATTAGGGAGTCATATGTTTACCTTATCTTTTACACCTTTTTGAAACGTGGTGGTTTGCTGGTCAGATATAAACAGCTTTTCTCCTCAGGTATGTACAGAGGTATGCAGATTTTCAGAGAAGAGTCATATATGCAAATAACAATTATTGTTCTTTAAAGACTTAGCTGGCCAAGCTTTATCCCTCAGTTTCAGAAACAACATGAGAATCTGGAGTCACTTCAAAAACTAAGAAACTGATTATGGCATTGGATTTTGTGACTAGAGCCCTGTTTGGCAGATACATCAATGGTATATTTCTTAAGTCATTATTAATAATTCTAATCAGGACAGTATTTCAAACCAAGTGATAAAGCTTCCAGAATACCTGTATTTCTGCGTTATACACCAGTTTTATGCACTGAATAGTTAAATTTTGCATTTTCCCACTGAGATCCAAAACGTCACCCATATTAAAATTTCAAGTTACACTTTGGTATGTGTAAATTGCCTAGATCAGGGGTATTAAATATGCAGCCTGTGGGCTGTTTAAGGCCCTTGGAGGGTCCCAATCAGGCCTGCAAGGTCCTGGCTGTTTCCTACTTCCATGTGCACTTCTGCTGCTGCTGCCATGTTACATCTGCTTTACCAGTCTCTCTCAATCACACAGGAGAGATCGATTGGCAAGGCTCTCTCGCTTCCTGGCCAGGCTGCAGGAGACAAAGGGAAGCCTTTCTTTCCTTCCCCTGGCTGAGGCTCCTCCCTGAAGGGAGGGAGGGAATGAGGGAGAATTTGCTTTGCTGAGCTGCCTCAATCACGGGACAAATACCAAGCACCTTTAAGACCAACAAAGTTTTGTTCAAGGTATGAGCTTTTGTGTGCCTTCTTACTGTTTGTGTGTGTTTTGTTGGGCTCTTTATGCCAGGGCCCTCCTAGGTGCAACTGGGTTCCCTCCCCCTTTTCACTGTATTCATGCTCATGATCCAGTCTTTCTCAGTAAGAAAGCAATGCGAAATATTTGAGGAGGAGTAACAAGCCAGTAAAATAGATTAGTCTGAGAGTGTGTGTCCAGACTTAGTTCACCCCCTTTGTAGGAAGTTGTAGTTATTTCTCTGGGGAAGAGTATAATTTTGTAGACAAACACATGACCCTCAGTCTGTGTTAGGATGCCTTCTCATGTTTTTGGCCAGCACACGAAGCAACTTATGTACAAAAGGTTGCAATGCACAGACATTTCATGTTTTCCCCATGGTCCTAGACTAGGAACACTGAACATGAGATTTCTGTAAAAAATGTCAATAAATCAAAAGTAGATTTACACCTGTACTCAAGATTGCTACAGCACAGACATTTTGATGCAATAATTCAGAGCAGAGGTGTCAGTTATCAGAGACTGTTATCAGAGACTAGACAAAATATTGTAAGATAGCTAGTGTTTTGAGCATGTTTTATTTAAAGTTTTAAAAATCTTTAATTGTGTTTGTGTCCTTTATAAAGTTTCTATCTCCGCTACCTGGCATTACATCTTATGACACACATGGTCCGGCCCAACAAGTTCTCATTTATGTCAGATCCAGCCCTCATAACAAATGAGTTTGACACCCCTGGCCTAGATATAGGTCTTAGTACAATGTATTTTATCACATAATTTTAGGAAGACACTCAAAGTGTATTAATACAAATCAATTCAAGATACAGTTGGGTTCTGCTTTGTAAATATTAAGAGAAGAATTTCATGTTATCACAGATAGATTCCAGTATAAACTTAATTAAATATGCTGTAATTTGATTTCTTGCTCATTTCGTGGATTCTACATGCTATGGCCTATGTGGAAATAGAATTGCTTAATTTGAAAATAAGGGAAGATACCAAAAGAGAATCATGGAGGGAAGAAGGGGGTAATAATGCATAATGCACTAATTAAAGCAATGACAAAATACAAATTATTTACCAAAAGGACATTTATTACATTTGAAAACAAAGAGTTCTAAAGTACCATCAACCTCCACAATTTCTGAGGGAAAAGATGCACACTGGAGGAAATTTTCTTTAGAATCCTGTGTAATTCGTGAATCCTGTGAAATTAGCAGGAATAACAGGACAGTACAGTCCTAAGTGGACTTCTGCCCTTCTAAGCCCACTGACTTCAACGTACTTTGAAGAGTGTCACTCTGCTAGGATTGTGCTGTAAGGTCATCAAGGTAGTCTTGGGATTCCGTTTTTTCAGAAACCTGCCTGCAGCTTTCTGAATCAAGCAATAGATATGTAAACATCTGGTTATTGTAAGATTTAGTCATTCTTGCAATTTCATAAACATATAAAAATGAAAGGAAATAGGGTGTCTTCTGTGAGCTTGGTTCATGAAACTTTCACAACATAAATGGCACTTCTGCATACAGTGGCTACAAGACAATCCTGTGGTTGCATAAAATGGCCACCACTACAGTGGAGCATGTGTTGGCATAATTAGCATGCTTTCTGAGCATCATCAGAAGTGCAATAATGGCAACAGACAGAAGATTGAGTGAACACAGTAATAGTTGGCAGCTATGTTATCCACCAATGACATTTGACAATGCCATTCACTTGTGCCCAAGGATACCTTTTCCTGTTGCCCAGCTATTATTTGATGGGTTACCAGTCGTTGCTGCCAGCAGCCTTTTTATAAATCACCTCCCCATCCGCCATTTCACACCAGCAGTAACCAGGAGAGGGGGAGACAATTGCAGGGCCCTTGCATACAGCCCTTGCTGGTGCTTCACAAGCATGGGTGTGGTCAGGATGCAGCCCTTCAGCCCTGCCAGAATGTTGCCCTCCTGTTCTGTGCCCCATCATGCAGTTCTGAGGGCCCAACAGAGGGCCCATCAGCTGACTACCACCCCGAGAGTCACAGCTGGAACAATCAGCTCCACAATGACAAAGTAAAAAATGGAATTGCTGCCACTTGGGTTCTCCCTCAGGCACTTGAAAGCTGTATGAGAGACTAAAGGGTCACACAAGTATAGCTTTCCCCATTACCGCATCTCCATGCTACATATTGCTCCACCTGTTAGACAGCTAACAGTAATACACACGTATACTGGAGTCCCACGGGGAAATGGTAGCATTCTCAGAGATATTTGGTTCCCCTTGTCACGGCTGCTGAAAGCTTTGACTGACTGTAGACTGCACAACACTATCTAGGGGACCCTCTTTTCTGTGAACATGGGATGACTGTGTAGAGACATGAGAAAGAAATGAGGATGGGAATTGCATATTCTAGGAAGAGGATGACACTATGGCCATGGGTGTCAAACATGTTGCTGCTTGTAGTGTGGAAGATTTATTGGCTTTTCAGGAGTCCTGCTTTGAGATATGGTCTCCCCCTTTCTGACTTACCAAAGAAGAATTCTTCATCCTTTCTATTCATTGAATTCCCAGTAGGTGTTCATGCCTGGAGTTCCAAGTCATGGTTCCTGTTAGGATTCTTACTGCATTTCACGTTGATTTCCTTGGCTGTTGGGTGTTTGTACAAAGTGCCCCATTATCAAAGTCACGTGTGTGCTCACAGTCCATGAGACACAGGGACAGAGTGATGCATCCTTATATACATCTTGACATACGAGCTATGCTTCCTTGGCAGGGCTTAGATAGTATAGACTTGGTGTTGTGTCAGGACAGGGTTAACTGGAATCTTCCAGTGTGAGGATGGAGGATTGGGCATCCAGGGCTCTCCATTGACTGATGGTTATGACAGCTGTACTGGCACAGATTTACACCTGCATGACATAGCCCTGGAAGACAATAGAACCACCTGTTCTTCAGTTTCATCACCACTAAGCTGTGCTTGCTCTTTTTCGTCTTCTGTAAGCTAACTATATTACACTAACTTGTGTCATCCTGATTTCACTATGCCAGTGTAACTTGAAGCAGCACCAGCACAGAGAATTTAGCAGCAATTTTTATTTCACCCAGCCTGTGCTGCTCAAAGGCTAGGACTACACTTGAAGTATCCCATGTAATCTACAAGATAATCAATAACGTGGCAGAATTGATTCAAAGAACATATTCCTTAATGCAAGCTCTCTTAAGTATTCTGAGGAAAATGAAACAAATAATTTTGCCTTTGGGTTCATAATAAGGTCAATAAAAATACAGTGAAAACATTATTTAACACTACTTATGTTTCTGAAATCTATGAAATCCCTCACTTTTCAGGGGTTTTCCTTTTAAATCCATTAAAAAGGGTGCTAATCTGTTTAGTAAATCTTCAAGGAAAGTCATGAATGTGCAGAAGAAATTACATGACCTCATTAGGAAAGCACACAAGCAGAAGTTCCTCAAGATAAAGTTGATTTCTGCTAACCTCAGGTGAAGCCACATAATACTAAGCAAAATATGAATTTTCAGTATGCAAGGTTATGTTCATACATAAAACTGCAGATCCTCTCAACAGTTCAGAGCAATTGCCACAAGTTACATCAAGCCTTTCCAAACTGTTTGCTAATGCTAGAATTAGATGTTTAAAAATTCTCTCATCAAAGAAGTTTGAAAAATACTTAGCTATAATTTCCTTTTGAGCATTTCTCATTTGAGAAACTTGAAATCAATAGAAGAGTCCAGTAGCACCTTAAAGACTAACAAAAGTTTGTGGCAGAGTACGAGCTTTTGTAAGTTATGGCTTACTTCTTCATACCCTACTACAAATTTTGTTAGCCTTTAAGGAGCTACTGAACTCTTTTCTAGTGCTACACACAGACAAAGATAGCTATCCATCTTGAAGAAAAAAAAGGAGATTGGATTTATACCCCATCCTTCACTACCCAAAGGCGTTCCAGAGTGGCAATCTCCTTTCCCATCTGCTTCCTACAAGAGACACCCTGTGAGGTAGGTGGGGCTGAGAAAGTTCTTTTGAGAACTGCTGTTGAGAGAACAACTCTGAAAGAACTTGTAACTGACCCAAGGTCACAGCAGTAGCTGCATGTGGAGAAGTGAGGAATCAAACTGGGTTCCCCCAGATTAGAGTCTGCGCTCCTAACCACTACACCAAACTGGTTCTTAGGTAGACTACAGTGTTCAAGAAAAACAAACCTCCACATACACACCTACCTTCCAAAGGAAAACTGTTTGTGAAATCCAGATGCACACCCCAATCCCTTTGGAACTGGGTTTGATCCAGCGATGTGTCCGCAGGGGGGAAAAAAAGCTTAGTGCAGCTTTGCTTGTGCAAGCAGTAGAACAATGGTATAGCAACACTCAGTACTGTGATATAATTTTTTTGATGAAATAATGTGCATATGGCACAATGAAATGTACCACAGATTATTCAGATTATTTAATTTGGTTTTGAAACTATCGGAAAAAATACCTTGTGTAGTGTCTCCCATACTGAAAAGCTGCAATACAATCACTCTTGGTTGAGCAGGGATGGTTTTGAGTACAGAAGTCTTCCATGGAACCCAACTCATCAAGTACTCAAATTTGAAATAATCTACATAATTTTTTGTTGCTGGTGTACTAATGTAAAAGCTTCCACCACCGTAAGTGCAGCACTCTGTATGGAGATGATTGTACAATAGAATAAGCTGTGTGGGAAGGCCATGAAATCCTCTTTCTTGGAATATAGGGATGAAGAAGCTTTTCCTGCATTTCCTTTAGGCAACAGGCATCTTGTTTTGATGATGGCTGATGGCACAGCAGTGTTCTTTCCAGCTCTGCCTATCACTTGCTTCATTTAGAAGTGTTACAGTTAATGGACCAGGCACACAATAATGAGACAGACAAGTGAATATGGAAAAAAATATTACCGTGACAAATAATCATCCCAACCCATGCTGAGATATAGAAATATTTTCTGGTTAAGAATCCTATGTATTTTACTATTCCTTGACTACACTGCTTCTTAAAAGTGAAGGTTATTGAAGACTTATTAATACTCAACTGCAAAAAGTTTTGCTTCTCTTCTCTCCCTACTAGATTTATTGCACAAGGTCATCACTTACCCCATGGATTCCAGTGGTACTTGGGAGTGCCAATGTTCCACCAAAGTGAATCAAGCTCAGGGCATGGTTTGATATTAAAATAAAAATAATTTGCATAGCTAAGGAACAAAATTCACTCTGAATGAAAAGAACTAGATACTAAATACTCTATAACTCAATGTTTTAGTTCAGTTGGAAAGGATTGTAATACTGAATAAGACAGACTGCCAGTCAAGATTGCACTTAATGTTAATCAGTGTAAATATACATTATGGGAACAGAGCTGAAGTTAAAACATTGGGTACACTAGAGCTTGATGGCTATCTTTTCACCAATTTTATTTAGAAACTGGCTACCTCATTTGAACTGTCAGTTGTCAGGGAAGAACACAAATATTCAGTGTTTAAAACTAAACATTTTTGCTGTAGGATATTATAAAATCATGAGCTCTGGTCTTCAGACCAACTTATTTACAAGTGGCTTTAGTTAAAGTAAATGGAACTGCTTATGAAAAAGCTGATCCAAAACAGCCGTCTTTTTAAAAATGGCTACTGGAAGTGATGACCCAGGCTAGCCCAGTCTCATCACATCTCAGCAGCTAAGCAGCATCGGTTCTGATTATTACGTAGATGGGAGACCACCAAAGAAATCCACGGTTGCTACGCAGAGGCAGGCAATGGCAAAAACCACCTCTGTTCATCTCTTACCTTGGAAACCCTGTAGGGTCACAAGTCAGCTGCAACTTGATGGCCGCTTCCACCATCACCAGAGGGGAAAAATATTGTGGGCAGGGGCAAACCAATAAAAGAAAGGAGCAGTACATCAGACATAGCAAGGCTTCATTAGACACCACTGTATCTGAAGCACTTTCAGAAGCATGACCGTGCTGAGCCATGGTGTTTCCTCATTTGGAATACTGCATACATACAGTTCTAGTCATCGTATCTCAAAAAGGATATTGCAGAGCTGGAAGAAAATGCAGAAGAGGGCAACCAAAATGATTAAGGCCATGAGGAAAGGAGAACGTAACAGGCTTATAAAATTACAAGTGAGGACATGCGATACTTGCAGGGGGAATCCCTCCATCCATCACCACTGGTGCGGCTCCCAGCCAACCTCCCATCACAGCTGCCGCTGCCTGGCTCCCTCATTTGCCAGCTCGAGAAGGTGCTGAGGACTGCTGTGCCTCCCAACCCAACTCCCTGGATGCCAGCTGGGCAGCAAGGACTTGCATGCACCCCAATTCATTTGATTGCTGCCTGGGGGTGGGGGATGGAGAGGACTCGTATACCCCCACACACCCCCGATTCCCTCCTTCCCAGTTCAGTGGGCGAGCAGACTTGCTGGCTTGGCAGGAAGCAGCAAGGACTCCTGCACACCTTGGCCAAATCCTTCACTGCCAGCTTTGCAGGAAGCAGCAAAGACTCCTGCACCCCATGTCTGATTCCCTCCTTGCCAGCTCAGTGGGGTCCCGTGAGACTGGGGTGTTAGGCAGAATCCCATCTCCCTCCCCCCCCAATTGCTGAGTTCATGCAGCTCCAGGCCCCACCACGCAACTCTGAGCTCTGCTACAGCAGCAGAGGTGACTGGGAGCCATTCCAAGCCTGGAGCAGCTCCTGGTGTTAGCCATGACTGGGCCTGGAGCAGCTCCAGGCATCCACTACTCCCACGGACTGGTTCAAAGTTGCTATCGGCATCCCAGAGCAGCTCCCAATGGCTGCCACCACTATGGCCAGGCCCAGAACGGCTCCCAACAGCTGGGCCTGCAGTGGTTCTGGTGCCCACTTCTGCAGCCAGAGCAGCTCCTAATGGCCGCCACTACAGAATCAAGGTAAGTGTGTTGTCCATGAATGCACAGAGAATGCTTGTTCATTTGGGGAGAATTTAAATCCCTCAATAAGATTTCAGATTTTCCTGCAAACCTTGGGAATCTTTCAGGTGCAGGAAAATCTGTTTAGCATCAGTGTAGCCCCAATCTGTGGATTTAGATAGCCGCAGATGGGAGCCACACATCACTATTAGATATATAGATGCATGGGATAGAGAAAGTGGACCAAGCTTTTTCTCCCTTTCCCACAATACTGTAACTCAGGGTCACCCAGTGAAGTTGATGGACAGTAGGTTAAAGACAGACAAAAGACTTCTTACTCTATAAGTAACTAAATTTTGGAATTCATTGCCAGTAGATGTAGTGATGGCCACTGGTGCACGGCTTTAGAAGGGGTTATATTGATGCATAGAGGGTAGGATCTATCAATGCATACTAGCTAGTGTTAGTTAAGGGAATCTCTGCATACAAGAGTAACAAACTTCTGGATACTATTTTTTTTTCCAAATTTTTACCTCGCCCTCCCCACGAACGGGCTCAGGGCGGCTTACAATGAGGCACTTAGTGCCAGGTCACAATAAAACAATTAAAACAATTTAAATAATTGAAAATATAGTCATTGCAATAACAGTACAGTTTGCAACCATTGCAAATAAGTGCTCGCTATGATGTTGTCAAACTTTCAGATGGCATCTGACTGACTCCCTTAGTGCTGGCATCAGGGTCATATTCCAGCCCTCCGCCTGGCCCGGGCTTCATTCAGGACCGGCCCTCATCGCTGGTGTTACTGGTGATGGATGATGGTAAATGATGGTAAACGGTGGCGACTCCTAACCAAAGGCCTGGTGGAAGAGCTCCATCTTGCAGGCCCTGCAGAACTGCATAAGATCCCACAGAGCCCTGATCTCCTCCGGGAGCTCATTCCACCAGGAAGGAACCGCCACTGAAAAGGCCCTGGCCCTGGTTCCCGCGAGCCTGGCCTCTCAAGGGTTTGGGACCTGAAGTCGATGTTGCAACCCCGACCGAAGTGCTCGCTGGGGTATGTATGGGGAAAGGCGGTTCCTCAGGTATTCTAATGCTGAAAGGCACTGTTTTGGCCTCTATGCCTTGTTTGTTTACCCTCCAGTTGCCCTGGTTGGCTGGATGCTGTGTGAAACAGTATGCTGGACTAGATGGACCACTGCTATGATCTAGCAGGGCTCGGATATTCTTATAATCATACAGACAAAGTTCATTAAAGTCTTTATAACTTAGGTCTCTTTGTCAGGAAACCCAAGCCTGGATCCCTCTGAGCCACTGCCTTCCAGACTAGTTAACAGTGTTTAAACTCGTGGTTCCCTGAGGTTAAATGCACACAAGACCAAAACCTTTAGAAAAATACACACAGGTTTATTGAGCAAATAAAATTAAAAATACTACTAGGCAACAAGTCTTTAGAGTTAATTAGCAAAGAACACAACAAACACTAACCTTTTCTTTCTGACACTTTAGTACCTTGCATTAACTGGTGCACCATTCAAAATTGCAGAGTCCAGGCTAGAAGCTTATGCATCTATCCCATGGGATCAAAAGTTAGTGTAGAGTCACCCTTAACTAAGGCCCCATTATAGTTTCTTGCTCTCTGGCATCAGGCAGGCTTCGGAATCCAATCAGAGTGCTCGTTCACTGGAGCCCTAAGAGATGATTCAACTTATTTCTGGTTCCCTCCTCCCATCTAGTTACTGAAATGAGCGCAGGTTTTCACATTCTGGTATCAGGCCTTGAAAGAGATATAGTATCTATGAGAAAGGCTAATTAGCAACACCTGCAAGCTGAAACAGACCCACTATTATTCATGTTAACTCTTGGCAAAACTAGGGTGCTTTGCCTTCCACCTTTCCTTTAGGTGAGGTAAGATTAATTTCTATCAAAAGGCCATGAGTATTTTAATAGAAAAATAAGGGTCGAGGAGACAAAAAGCTCCATATTTACCGAGCCTTTCACCTTAATAGACCAATTTATAGTATTCACTTTATAGACCTCCTACAGATCAATCCAGATCACAGCATGGTACCAAAGCAGAACAAGTAATCAGATCAAGAGAGCCTAACCCTACAATGCAAGGAAGGAAAACCTACAATCTACTTATGGTGATCTGCGTGAAACATTTCTTGAGTACATAAACTGTTCCTGCAAGCATTAACCTGGTTAACTCCCACCAAAATAAATGTGAAAAATTAGTGGTAATTAACAAGCCTCTCTTGATTTCAAAATGAAATTTAATATCTGTTCTTCTCGATAATGGGCCGCTAGTGAGGCTTTAAAAAGAAATCGTTAAGGCGCCTTTTATAAATTTGTCTAACTCTGTCTTCAAAATTAATGACATTAACTGTGAAACTATTATTCCAGAATTTTAAATCTCCAATAAACACAAATGTTTTTTGTGATATTTAACCTGCATTTGTTTGTGTCAAATTTATACTTCAGAAAATGATCTGAATGTAGTTCAGTGCTCAAACTAAGTCCAGGTCTTGGACATCAAAGTGCCTAGGAACTATAATCAGAATGCTCAAACAAAATGCAGAGTATGTGAAATTAATAATTGTGCCTAAACTTTTCTCTGTTGTTATAAATGCTATATAAAACTATAAACAACTGGCTAGCACTTATTAAAGTACTTGGTAAGAAAAAGATATGGGTAGCACTCATAAAAAGTAGCAATTCCACAGACCAACAAAAGGTTACAACTTGAGGAGGAGATATGAACCCTGCAACCAAGGAATGGTTTGGGGAAAAATTAAAACTTTACTATTGCCAACAAAATAGATACTATTTTAAACTTACCTTGTAAATTGTAATGGAAATAAAATTATTCTCACCAATAAAAATAATAAAGGTTTATTGGACTATACAATCATCATGGAATTGTGACTGTGTCTGCTAATATGAGATTGGTACAGGAAGTAGTCTGCAACTGATTTGCTCTAGCAGTCATACTACTCAAAGCCAACATTAAGACTAAAAGTGCAATTTTAACCAGTTAAACCCTTTTAAGAAGGGTGAAACACTGCTCAGAATTGTACTGTAATTGTATTTAATAAACCATCTTCTGTTCCTGGCATGACAGGCCTTAACTCACCATAGCTGGTGGTGTAGCTGACGTTCAAATAATCACATTAACTATAGTTAGATTAATTAAACTGTGGTTCTACATTATATCTGAACTGAGCCAGTGTCTCTGGGGTTATTCTACATGCATGGCAGCCAGCTGTTTAACTAAAACAATTTTTAATGTATTATTTGTGAAGAAAATAAACCAGCAATGTGTCTACTAAAGCCTCTCAGTATAGCTAATGGAATACTTGGTTTTAAGTTGATGCTTCATATAGTCACTCCCCCGCCCCGATTTTTCATGACCTGTAACTCAAATAATCAGAGACTTTCAGCTTTATGAATGTCTCTGTTAAACAGAAAGGAAATGGAATGGAGGATAACCAGGCAATCAATTTTGTAAGGAACATTCTCTCTCTCTCTCAATCTCTCATACACACAGATTTAAAAATATATATTTAGTTCACTGTTAGAGATAAAACGTATTCATTTGAACAACTGGATGTAATGGTTTTCACAAGTCACCACTGTCTATTCTCAGTTCCACATCAACAACAGTCTAAAGTAGAACTCTGTTCTTGGCAGCATGTAATGCTTTATTTTGTTAGCATTAGCATCATGATATTCTCAATCCTGTTATTCATCTCAAAGTTTGGATCATGTACAATATTGCAAGTTAGACCACAATAAAGTGCATCTGAAATCATATTTTTCAAAATATGGAAAATACACACTAACTTTTTGAAACAAAGTTCTTTCAGGGTACACTGCTAGGCACATAAAAATCTTCTGTAATCTTCCCATAACTACAAATCTATAGGGCATTTGAATGCACATTAAGCATAAAACCAGTGTGTGGGGGGTGTCATTTCAGAAACAAGATATGCTTAGTGCCTTAGGATTTTTGTGGAACTTTCTTGTGGTAATGGTAGTGGGTCAGTGTTTCACAAATGTCTACACTGTGAATAATATTATTGTGTTTTCCCTTTTAAACATCTTTGTAAAAGTGTATTCGAATCACTAAGAAACAAAACCAGATAATCTGAAGCAATGTGTGTGTCATAAAGTATGTTACCAGCATGAACACGATTCAGGTTGAGGAAGCACTTTGCTTTAAATAATAAGATGACAGTGGTTAGTTTATATTTTTATGTCTGTCATTTAACCCAAAATACATATAAAATGTAGATTTATATTTGATATACACCTGATATAGAAACAGCAAATGATAGCAAATGGCTGGTTTCCCATTGTCATTTGAGAGAGGAAAAAACCTCACAAATTCTTTTGCACTAGACTGAGGAAAAAACAGTTTAAAATTAAACATTTCACTGACATTATTTTGCTTCTTTTCTCACTTTGGTAATTTCAGGTACGATGTACCAACTTATAACATCTGATTGTAGTATTGTTCAAAGTGGACTGACTGAATTACATATTAATAAAAATGGGTCACACTATCTCTCTCTACAGTGCCTTTCACAAATGAAATGTTACTCATGTTGATTATTTAAATTTGAACCTTCAAGAGAAAAAAAATAGGCATCAAATGAAATGTACCTTTTCTGCTCAAAGGTTTTAAAACGACATGCCCATGACAAATATGAAGTTATTTCAACGTAAAATCTTTGGACCATCTCCCCATGATCGCCCATGTTATTCAGCTCCCATTGCTAAAATACATTGTTCAGTTCTGTTAGCCTGTCCCAAGATGGCAACATGTTTGATCATGAGTTTAGGCCGACAGTGGAGGGGTATGCAACTCGTATTCAATGAAGTGTCAGTAGCGAAATAGACTCTTCATTTTAAGTGCCACAATCACTTTATAGCTTGATATTTTTAATACTTCAACTTTTTCCATATTTTTTCTACTGCTGAAGAAGCAATATCACAATCTCAAATCAAAGTCAACACTGCAGTGAGGAGAGCTTTTCTACTTTATTACAAAGAGAAGAAGCCTTTATGTGGTCAGAAAATACAAGATTGATCTTTTTTTTTCTCTTCCTATGAAACGCTGCTGTTCAAACAGCCAAAGTGAATTGTCTCAGTTCACTTCGATAAGTCCCATCACATTCACTTGGGTATGGATGTCCTTGGCTGCTGAAATCTGGCCCTTTAGTGCACAGGGCGACAAAGAAGTCCCCTGACCAGCAGTTCCAGAATGTCCCGTTTTCATATATTGCATCCATGCACACCTCCTAAAAATGAGGTACAGCAGGGCAAACATTTTCCAAAATAGATGTCATATATATAATATATACACATTCGTACATACATACCTTTATTCATGTGATGTCCAAAAATTTAAAAAAAATGTACACATTTATTACAAAATCGTAACAAAGACTGGACAGTGTTTTGCTCATTCTGGAAAGATGAAGCTCAGTAACACACAACCTTGGAAATGATCCTGAGGTTGTGGCAATATCTTTCTTCTAAACAGTCAGATATTCTTGCATTAAGTTGGCGAAAACTGCCTTTTCAAAAACTGAAGGGGAAGTAAAATGAAGGAAGCAGACCTTGCTCATCTTTCCAAATGAAATACGAGAAGGATCTTCACATAAAAATGCACAAACATTTCTTTTATTACCAAGAGTGCTACAATGAACAATGCAAATTTTGTTGTCTATTTCTTTTTTCTCCTTTTTTTTACATTTTGGAAACTAAGTGGTAAACTTTTGTCAGTGTACTTGCTTGTCTTTACGGACCCAAGCTTGTCTGCTGGCAAAAAAAAAATAAAAATAAAAAAATAAAAAATAAATCAGACCCTGCTCAAACTAAAGAAAAACAAATGATAAATTTAGTTGTTGGGCAGCACATAATTAGTAAGGCAGGACTTCAAATGGTGACCCCTTTGCATGAGCCAAATGCCAGATCCTCAAAAGGAATTAAAACCACGATGCCTGAGCCACATCAGTTTTGCAGTTATGTTGAGTATTGTGCTGAGACAGCCATACCCCAAGACAAGGGAAGTCTTTAGAAGGCTTGCTGAGCAGGGTTGTAGTTGAATGTTGATGGCAGATGAGGCCTTTCTTCTAGTTTGTCGTATTCCAGATGGAACTCCTATAACCCAAATAAAAAGGCAATAGTTTCCTTATCAGCAGGTGGTGCATCAAGAACTGAGGGCTCATGCATTTAACACACACACACATAGAGCTGCTGCTTTTTACAAAGAACATCAACAAGTCTTCGTTTTGGTTTATTATCAGAAGAAATAAACACCCTGCAAAAACAATATTCTTCACTTTACCAACAGTGGGTTGGATCCAAAGGTTGTTCTCTGCAGGAATAAATCACTTTTGCTCTTTTTTTCACCAATTCATGCCTTCCGCTGCAATGCACAGAGGTTCCCAAAACGCTGCTGCTGGTGAATTAGAGCCAAAAGGCCATTTTCTGCCAGTGGGAAGGGGAGGGGGAGTTTCACTGTTATTGTTTCTGAATCCTGACCCTCAGGAGCAAATGATGGGCAAAGTTACAGTCTGCAGTGAGAGGGAGGAATCAGCAAAACAAAAAAATGAACACAAAAACCTCCCTGAAAACTTCCCCATAAAATGTTTGGCTTTATAAGAACCAGCTTTTTAAGTAGCTGCAGTGAAATTAAGCAGATTCTTATGAAGTCAAATATCCTATCATGTTAGCCAGTTTACGCTTTTTCACTATGTTTCAAAATTATTTCCATTCAGTGCCACAGTATGGACTTTGCATAATCAGGGTTTTGGAAGAAGGCAGGCTATAAATATATGCAAGTATAAATCCAAGTGCTATCTCTGTTATAGGAAAAATAAGATATTTATTGAATACAAGATGCAATTATTTGGGACACAAAAACAGGAAAAAATGCTTTTAACTCTATTTTATATCCAGTGTGTAAACAGTCAGCTATCCAATCACTTGAGACATTTAAGAATTGCTTTGAGGTGACCTAGCAAGGAAACATCATAGGAGGAAATTAAGTATGTGTGGGGAAAATAGCATAGTAAAAATAGCATAGGGACCTTTATCCTTAAAAAAAAATCAGGAATTTAAATAAAACTACAACTACATACATTAAAAGTATCATTAAAAGTATAAACATAATTTCTGAGACCTGCTAGTACATTAAAGGTTGTAATCCTAACATGCCTGCTAAGATCAAGTCCCACTTAAATCTACAGGACCACCTTCTAAAGAAACACAGCTAGGATCAGGCTGCAAACTCCCTTTTGGCTTGCACTTATTTTCTCTGGCCATGCAGCACGAGATTTCCTGATGAGTAAACACTGATTAACAGTAGTTTTTCAGTCTCAGTATGTTTTTCTCTGTCTATAATTTCAAAGTCCTTACTTTAAATTAGAATCATACTAAAATATCAGTATTTTTTTTTATTTCAGCACTAAAATATTGAATTCAGCTCTACAACAGCCTTTTTAAAAATGAAGAGTTTGTGAAATAAATTTATATTCCTTTAACCTTAAAACAATGTCACTTGCAGAACCTTTTACCCTTCTTGCTCCAACCCAGCATCAACTGACATGCGAGACACTCCCTAAAAGAAAGCAGTGGCATGGATGCCGCAGGTGTCTAGAGGTGGGGGGAGGGCTGCAAGGAAGGATGATGCGGGAAGGCTTAAGAGGAAAGTTCCAGGGCTCCAGGGCACCAGCACCCCTCGGCTCTAAGCCCACTACAGTGGGTGCCAAAGCATTCCTATTCACCTCAATATCAGAGACAGCTTCATTGTGGCACAGAGCAGTCCCAACACATGCAATGAGTGCAAAGTCTGTGCCTGAGACAAAGTCCACACCCACGTTAGTAAAGCTCTGCAGAGCTCATGCCAACAGTGGGCAGTTGCTAATAAGCTGCTACTGAAGGGCAGCATTAAAAGACACAAGAGGGAGACAGCTACTTGGAGGTTGGAGCTTCTTTTCCTCTCTCTTCTTTAACACTTGTGCCTTAGTCTATATAAAGTAACCAGAACCCATCCTATACCCTTGGTATAGGCCAATCATCAAGTGGCAAATGTTTGGCCATGGTATGAAACAACATGCTGGATTCCAGCAGGGCTTTTCTTAAATAATAGATGAAACTCAATATATACAAAGAAAACTGCTGTTTGCCCATGGTTGTCTGAATGAATTGCCTTAAGTATATATGTAGCGAGAATTCAAGCATTCAACCTCCATCTTCTTTTCCTCAATCTCCATTGCCATTCTTTGGTTCAGACATACAAGTCTTATGTCACAACTCTGGGGAGGCAACATCAAGCAGAAAAAGCATGTCTTGAGCTTAGGCTTCATTCCCCTCCATCACACTTCTCTCAACATGAATGTTTATAGGTATGTGGCAACATAAACTGCCACTATTTTGCACTTCATATATTCAGCTCAGCTAAGATTCACAGGAAAAATGCAAGTCACAGGATGTCACTACATAATTACCTATCACGACATAATTACCTATCACGACAATATCCTTAATTTATTTCAATCACCTTCATGGCAAAGAATTAATCAGAGGCTGAAATAAGCTGAAAATGAGAACAGCTCCCCACTTAACAGTGGATCTTGAAATACTTCCGGTTTATCCTAAGCAGGTAGGTAAGCAATAATATGGTCATTAACTGGGACATTCAACAGTGAGTAAAGGTGAGAATGCAAATGCTGCAAACCAAGAAAAACCCAAGAGGTGCATCTACCCACTACAGAACTCTGTCCCTGTAAACCAGACATTAATAGCTTTGGACAACCTTGGATAGCCTTCCTTTTACAAACAAATTCTTCTGACAATATATTCAAGTACACACAGCAATGTAAAAGAAAAAAAAATCTACAAATACAGGTTTTAAACACTTGGCTGAAGGAAAAATACCTTAGCTACTTTTCTCCAGTTAAGACAGTCAAAGAAGTAATATGTTCCCCTTTCGTATGTATTGGTTTTCATTGTTGGCTCCATGCCTGGTGCCCTGGTAATCCATACTCGTTCTTCTTTGTGGTATCTCCAATCTCGGTTAAATCTATTATGATTTTATCAGGAAAGAAACGCATCTGTTAGCTAGAATGATTTCAGTGTAATTTTTCTAAAAAAACAACTGAACAATGTACTCAATTTAACAACGTCTAATATATAACTATATATATATACCCTGAAATTTAAGTGACATGAAAATAAAGTTTGTATCCCCAACGTGAAAAGTATTTGAACATCCTGACTTGTGAACAGAGGGATTAATATTGAAAGTGTTTACATTCATTCAAAATACTTTTTTATCCATAATTCTATACAAGTAACAGAAACCTTACACAGGATCAGTAAATCTCAGTACCATTTGTAAATCTTGAAATATAATTCAGAGGCTCCAGGCTACTAGCTAAAAGTTTTGGATAAGAAACTGAAGGCCCATTGCTGAGGACATCAGCACATAACTGTTTAGTGCTCACAATGACAACACACTTCTCCAGCCTAGCAGATGACTGGTGTTGACCAGCATTTAACCAACATGTACACCCCCACTGGATGATGTAGGGAGCTCTTCTTCCCAGCAAGCAGAAGCATGTTTCCTCTCATGTATTACTGTCACTGGATGAAGAAATCCAGTGACATGGCACATTAAAGTAACTTGCATTTGAAATAGAACACTTAAAAAAAAATCAGCCTAAATGTGTGCATGTCATCCCTCCCAACCCCAGTATAAAATTCACTGAAGTCGGAACCTACAGCTCTACTGCTGCTAATAGCTGTAATACATCTCCTCCATTCATGTAATACAGATAAAACAGTAGATCTTCCCCATAGCGGCCAAGCTTTATTGCAGCCAACTGTAAAGGAAAAGATGAACATTTTTTTAAAAAAGGGTTTGCATAAAGACATTACAATCTAATGTGAAACTTAGTTACAATACTGCATTAAGGGGACAATTAAGTGAAACATTATTGTGGCAGAATTCCAACCAGCTTCAATGAGACTACAACAACATTTACAAAGAAGCATGTTGCCAATGCTTTTTTTAGGAACAAAATGTCATTCCCCTGTCTAGCTACCTACTGACTCAGTAGCAGTAGTAGTGGACATTATTTATTTTATCTGTTTAAAACATTTTATATCGCACAACTCTCAGCATATAGACTGAAGTAGCTTCCAACCTCAACAATAAAACAGTTATCAGGAAAACAAAAAAACTAGCAAAAGGACAATAAAATAGCAACCTTAAAATTCTCTCTTTAAAAACCAACACGTAATATATTGGTGCATTTATTTTAGCAGTCAGAGCATTTTTGTTAAGGGACACCAGGCCATACACATGTCGATTAGCCAAAAGACTTGGAAAAAGAAGGAAATCTGCTGTCACGTGAATAAATGAGATGAAGACTGGTCTCATTTAAGTTACTCTAAACTAGAAGTCAAATTACAAAGCCAAGTAAAACTTTAAGACTTTTTCAGAAAAAAGTGTGTAAAATTTTTTGGAGTATGTATTAGCAAAGATCCATCTATTCACTTGAACTGTAACTGAGAATAGATGCGAGCCTTTTATTAAGTGTAATAATACTGAGCAAATTCCTGAAGTATTCAAAAGAGTGTCAGCCTTACATATTCTCTAGGAACACTGTATTTAGTGAAACTCTCAAAAGATATATATCCTATTTGTAAAACTGCATCCAAATATAACAACTAATAACAATCACCTTTTATGCAGCATTCTGAACACCTGACAAGGAAATATTTGAACTTGGGTTTCCCTAGCTCACATCTTCAACCACTATACTTTACCAGATTCTCAAAAAAAGCTTCTTTGAAAATCAGTCAGTAATGCAAATTGTTTTTATCGGGGCACAGAAAGTATACTCACCTTATCCCTAATGTGAATGTTCGTTAAGTATTCAGATGGAACATGGAAGTCTAGATAATGGAATGAGAAGAGACTTAATTCCTAACCCACGACAGATTCTTTATTAGGCATTTAATATTATACAAAGCAAAAGCAAATTAAACATACCTATGTCTTGAGGTCGACAAGGTGAAGACGCCCAAGGTGATGCAAATTTGGGGTAAAGATTTCTGCACAGAAAAAAAAGGTGACTGAGTCAGTATCAATATCCATCTTTCCCCTTGTGTTATTTTTTTAAACAATTACCCATTCAGTCTTGGTTTACATATCATCAAGACTGCACAGTAGTCACTGAAATCCTGGTTTTGCACAGGTTGGGTCCATGTCACATTAGTGATTTATGCAAAACCTAGTCAAATAGGTTAGCTTGTTATTTCCCACACCAAGGCCTGCAAAAGACCATACAGTTATTTCCAGCTCTTGATGAAGAAACTATTCTGTTCCTGAGGTTCCTTATTCTCAGAAGAATGGGAACCGTTCACAGCCCAACAGAGCTACAATCTTTAGTGTTTACCTCTGAGAGAACAGAGAGGGACAGATGAAGACAAAGTTCCACCTTAATGGTTACCAGGTACTCAAATTCAAAATGCATCCACCACTGAAATCTTTAAGCCATGGAACTATAACTATCCAGTTTAGTCTAACTTGTTGCTGTACTAGGCACAGAAACGATGAGGCATAATGGTCAGGACACTCTTCAAATATAAAAAGCACCGATAAGTATTGCCAATGCCAGTTTGGGAAATTCTTGGAAATCTGGGGGTGGTGTGTGGGAACAGAGTTTGGGGAGGAGAGGAAAGTAAGTGGGGACGTTCTACCATGGAGTGTGTCCTCCAAAGCTGCCATTTCCTCCAGAGGAACTGATCTCTGTAGTTCGGAGATCAGTGCCACCTTGAGGCTGGTACCACCAAGCTGTTATCATCTGATGTACTGAACGTATTCTTTTGTGTAATGAACAGGATAATGAATTTAAACAACTGATTAAACAACAGTGCATTCATAGTTTTGGATCTTGGAAAACAGGTTCATACAAGTACTTAATAAAGGGAACATGATCAAATACTTTCTGTTTTACATATATCTTGTTAATGAATGGCTTCTACCCAAAGTATTAATCACTTCACTGATTTCTAGAAGATGCTGCAGTCCTAATGAACAACAGAGCAAGCGGGGGGGGGGGGGGGGGGGGGAGAGACACGGACAACTAACTCTGTCGTAACAGCAAGTTTTCAGGCAACTTACATTCATATGTTTAAAACATGATTTACAGTTCCAGGAAGGGTCTGCAGATGCAGATAACCATTATATTCCATGCACGTGCAAAACCCATATGGCCAAACTGCTATAACCACAGCCCAACCTACCATACACAACAGTTATATGGCTAGGGGTCAGAGATTCTCAATGTGTGCCTAACGTGCTTCTGTGTGAGCTCAGAAGAGTTTGTACTTTTCTCATATAGCTGATACATCAAGTACTCCACCTGAAGGTTCCCAAACCTCCATGACAGGCTTTTCTCAGAATATGGAAAGCCTCTAGTATGTTATATAGATTTTTAATATGATCCATAAATCCTCTCGCTACAAACCTGTACTAGAACCAACAGTGGACAACTGCTCCTTTTTCAGGAACGTGGGAGCTTAAATTTACAGTACATCAGTGGCTCTTTCCTCTCACTGATTACAGCAATGTAAGAGACAAAGATAGTAATGTAAGCCATCTGCCATATTAAGGCCAAATTCAGGCCAATGGCTCATGGAGAACAGTGATGGTGGAAAGTGTTGGTAAGTTGCAGCTGACTCATGGCAACCCCGCAGGGTTATCAAGGCAAGAGACGGACAGAGGTGCTTTGCCATTGTCTGCTTCAGTCTAGCAACCTTGGACTTCCTTTTGTGGGTCTGCCCTCCAAATACTAACTACGGCTGACCCTGCCTAGCTTCCAAGATCGGACAAGATCAGGCTAGCCTGGGCCATCCAGGTCAGGACTAATAGGAATTAAATAATGGCAAGTGACAAACAAATCTTTATAAGGCCTGCTGCTATATAAAGGAAATGTCTGCTGCAGTATGGCACAAGTGTTTCATTAGTTATATACACAAGAAAATATGCTCCATTCTCCAGAATTAAGTATTTTTTAATTGATATACAAACCATATCATCTTTCTTAAAGTTGAAGGGAATGAAAAAACTACCCTGAGTTATTGGAAATTTGCAGATCTGAACACCTTGAAGCAAACTATGCTATTAAAGTTGGCTTAACTATCAATACATTTTCAGTTTACCTTACAAAATAGCTTTGAAGTTTTGACACTTTTAAGTAACTAGCTGAAGGCATTGTTTTAGACAACAGAAATTGTGTAAGAGCTAAAAGCAACTTACTCAGGTGAATTCAGATTGAGACCTAGTGTTGTCAAGTCACTTCCTAATGCGAGATGCACCATGCCAGGGTCTGTCTCTGCTGCCCTGATGAATGTTAACAAACCAATCATTCCAAACTGATCTGTCACCATCCCTTGAGGAATGTTGGTTACCCGACCTAGGCAAGACCAATAGATTAATCTCAAACCGTACAGAGTGATTTTTTATAACATTCACAAAAGAATTAAAATGGAGGGGAAGAATCCCACACGCCTACCATCAGGTAACACCTGGATCCCTTTTTTCTGCTGGTTATTGTTTTGCGTGGTTGAACTTTTATCTCCAGGAAATTTAGGCCCGTCTGCACTAGAGGAAGTTTTGCCCGATGCATTCAAATTCTATCAGGAAAAAACGTTTTAAGAAAGTCAGGTGGCACAAACATGTAAACTATCATGCATACGGGGGATCTGAGGATTGCAGCCTTTCAGGTGTACATAAAAAACTAGTGCATGCCATAGTTTCCCCACTTTTCCCCCCAAAAGGGAACTTGCAGAAGTATGTTGGAAGTTGATCCTGAAGTCACCTCAAGTTTGGGAGGCAATTGGTTTTGCAAATATAAAGGACCATTACTAAGAAGAAGAGATTGGATTTATACCCCACGCCTCACTCAGAATCACAGAGTGGCTTACAAACACCTTTCCCTTCCCCTCCCCACAACAGACACCCTTTGAGGCAGGTGGGGCTGACAGAGCTCTTTCAAGGACTGATCTTTCAAGGACTGCTCTGACAGAACTATGGCTTGCCCAAGGTCATCCAGCAGCTGCAAGTGGAGGAGTGGGGAATCAAACCTGGTTCTCCCAGATTAGAGCCCGCTGCTCAGAAGACTGGCAGTGCACACAGAATTCATGATTATCAGAGCCCTAGACCAATTCTAAACTGTGATCTCTTGAAATATTATTTATTCAGCTGGTACCCACATGATGAAAACTGCCTAACATGAATTACACATGGGGGGATTGTTTTTTCTCTTTGAAACACACACTTACAGATTTACTGTCATCATTACTTGATGTTGGGTCTTTGTAGTTGGAGCCTGGTAATGCTGGAAAATCTTCGTTGTGTATTGAGAAGTCCTGGGTTTGCTCACTTGCTGGTTTTGTTACCATTCCAACTGTATTGAAGACAAATGTACCACATTAGATATTATAAAATGTACTTCTCTGTTACTACTGAGTCAAGGAACACTGATTTTGATTAGATTTTTCTACCCCAACAAATCTGGAAATAAAGAAAATTAGAAAAATAAACAAATGAATGAGTCTGCATTAACTGTCCATTTTAGGTTAGAAGAAGAGCTGATTTATACTCTGCCCTTCATTCAGAGTCTCAGAGCAGCTTACAATCTCCTTCCCTTCCTCTCCCTACAACAGACACCCTGTGAGGTAGATGGGGCTGAGAGAGCTCTGAGAGCACTGCTCTTGAGAGAACTGTGACTGACCCAAGGTCACCCAGTTGGCTGCATGTGGAGAACTGGGGAATCAAACCTGGTTCTCCTGATTAGAGTCCACCACTCTTAACCACTACACCAAACTGGTGTTTGAGAAAACTATCCCAAGTGCAGGTCTAGTGAATGATTCTGGGTATATAATTTCATTAAAAAACCAGTGCTCTTACTAATATTGGCTTCTTCTATAATACCTCAGTTTCTAGCATATTTGCATATTAAAATTCTATGACTCTTAATTCAAAAAAGCAGGTCAAGCCATTCAAGACTGGAATATGGTATTCTAGGCTAGAGAGCAGTATTCTTTACTACAATGAGGAAAAAGCACATCAGAGCCCACTTTCTGCCCAATAATAAGTGTAAACTAGTCACAAATTACTAAGCAACTGTTATGACAGAATAGAAACCTATAGCATATCTTCCTGCAAGTTTGGAAGACACAAACGATGCCAGCTTATTTCTAGGTTTCTTTGCTTGATTTTATAGACTCACTGATCACTTACATATCACTTTAATGTGCCACATTTTTACAATCTTTCGTCCTTAAAATTTTTGTAAAAGTACACAAGACCTATAAAAAAATCTATGGTTGTTTTTTTTGGGAGGGGGTGAGCTCCTACAATCAATAAAATAAAGTCTGGACATTTATTAAAATACATTGACATTATAAATAGAAGCTATTCCCAATTTAAAACCAAACATTTACTGTAAAAGCCACGTAGAAAAAAGATAAAAAAGGAGATCAGTCACATTTTAAAAGAAAAGGACTCTAGGAAAGACTGGAAACAATAAGCTCTAAAAACCAAAGCACACTGTTTAGCTATTCTCCTATTGAACTCTTGTCTTAATTTATCTGAGAAATAAAATGACCTATAGAACAATGCCACACTGCAAATTCAACATGGTCCATTTTAAATGTCTGCTGGTGCTACGCAAGTGATAAAGGAAACATTCTGAAGAGATATCTAGAAAGCACTGAGTACGGACTTACCATAGGGTGCCCTTCCAGCTAAAGGATTTATTAATGGAGTTGGGTTCCCACTTCCTTCCCTTCGGTTTCTGTCCGCTAGTGCTGGAAAATCTGAAAGGTCCAGTCCCGTCACATTTTCACTGCCATCTAAAAGTAAATACATTCAAGACATTTTTCTAAAAGAATTTTCCTCAGAAATGGTTACATATGCACAATACAGTATCGTAAAAAAGAAATTAGTACCTTTCTAATAACCAAGATTATATTTTTGTCGCCTTCTTATCCTACAACCATTTTAAAAAAGGAAATCCCAAAATGGGAAGGGGGAAAAAAACACTAGTGAGAGAGAAATTCCAGAGCGGCAGAACTCAAAGCAAGAGATTCAACTAACTAGTGAAAAGAGCCAATGTCATAAATAGTAATGTACTTAAATATTTATATCCTGCTTTACAACAACAGTTTGAGGTGGCTGGAGGTATCACACCTGAGAACTGCTGATACAAAATACTTAAAAAGAAAAGCAGCTGGGCTGAAAAACTACTGCAGCTGTTAAGTACCAGTAAGAAAGAGGCTTTAAGAGAAGAAGAAATAGCATTACTGATAGCATATTCTATCAGGCTCATTCACACTAGCAGCTTATTACTGGTTTACCACCAGGACCAGATGATGTACCTCTGCTATCTCTGTTGGATTTACATTTGACCAGTGGTAATCTGGTATTAAAGTTACCAGGAGAAGATCCAGCAATAATTCAAAGCCTCCTATAGGATTCAAATAATTCAAAACATGCTGCGAAAAACAGCATTTAAAAGGGACAAAGTAGCAAGAACTAGCCCTGAGAAACCAAAGAAAAGAGTCAAATACTGTGGACACCAAACTACTGCTTTCATTTCCCTGTTCATGGCCAAAATCTACTGGCTGGGAATGGGAATTACTAGTGGTAATTCTAACAGCTGTGATATCTACTTCCCTTGTGTTTGTTTATCAGGGGCCAGCTGGGAGAAAAGTTGCAAGCATAGGACTAATGGACTAGGCCCATGATTATACCCCTGAAATTATATGCAGAAGGTCTGACCACATATGCTAATAGAATGCTTAAGTACACAAAATTAATTTTGTCCGTGTCAGTGGGGCACTTCTCTGCCACCCACAGGGTACTTTTTAAGTCACTATGGTAACCTGTTGCCTAGATTTGTCAAACCCAGCTGTAGAGCACACAAATGGAGGCTTTGATGATAGGGTGTTTTGCACTTTCTCCAGAGTCTATCAACCAAAGCTGATATTAATTTACTTTAAATATACCACCTTTCTCCCCAACGGGGACCCAAAGTGGCTTACAACGTTCTCCTCTCTTGTGTTTAATTCTCACAACAACCCGGTGAAGTAGGCCAAGAATGTGTTACTGGCCCAAGGTCACCCAGCAAGCTTCCCCATGGCAGAGTGAGGATCTGATTCCATTCTGGTTAGGCCTCCCCCCCCCCCCCCCCAGTGACTACAGATCCTGGAAGCCAGACTGGGACCACACTATCTGCTGCTGAGACGCATTGTTGTTTTAAATGCTGATGAATTTTGTGAAATTAGGCTGATGATTTTATGGATTTTAATTGATTAAATAAAATAAAATCAATAAATTTATTTATTTATTTTTGAGATTTATATCCCACCTTCCCCATCTTATGGCAGGCTCAGGGCGGCTACAAACAAATTGTTACACATTAAAACCATAAAATCTTACAATGCACAACAAATCACACAGCAAGGTGGCATAATTCGTCAGCTAAATCTGAACAGCGTCACAGATGGTAACCAGTTCATCTCCCAGATAAACACAGAAAGTGTGTATTGCTGTCTGCCCCATGGCTGTTGACCACAGGGTTCAGTTCAGTTTTATTCCCCATGCTATTTAATATCAATGTGAAGCTGCTGGAAAGGTTTGGGTTGCATCAGGAGGTTTGGGCTGCAGCATCACCAATATGCGGATCATACCCACCAGCCCTGCTCTTAGGATGAAATGCATCCAAGCCCATGAAATGATCCCTGAAAGGGGGGGGGGGGGACGGACACAAAAGGGATCACTGAAATTCTTGCATCCATTTCAGTGTAAGAGCAGGGCTGGTGCACCTGTCCACTGTTAGGCTGAAATGGATTTCAGCGATCCCTTTCACTTCCCCCTCTGCTTGGAAGTGGGAGGGAGGAAAAGGAACTGCTGAAATGGCTTCCATTTAAATCTAACAGCAGATGGGCATGCCCACTCAGCTGTTAGGTTTAAATGGCTGCAAACCATTTCAACAATCTCTTTTGTCATCCTCCCAACTTGGAAGCAGAGGGGAGCAAAAGGAATAGCTGAAATGGCTTGCATCTATTTGCATGAACCTCTGAAAACCACATGGAGGGTTGTGGGAGGGTCATTTAGGCAAGATCACACTAACCTCAGCCCACAAACCATGACCCGGGTGATTTAATTAGTGAACTTAGGGTCGTGGGCAGGTTCCTAGTCATCCCTAGTCCTGAGTAATGATTTTAAATTTTGGTTTTATGTTTTAATGTATTTTGTGCTATCTGTTTTATCTATGTTTGTAAGTTGCCTTGAGCTTTGTAAGAAAGAAAGGCGGCCAATAAATGTTTAAAATTAATTAATTAATTCCTTTTATATTCTCCATTCTCAAGACACAAGCACTCAGCAAAAAGCTCTACTCCAACTGGGGATGCAACGACAACATACTCCACAGGCATATGAGAAAGGGAGATCCCAAAGTCTGCCCGCTGTAGATAGTTCTCCCCCAGACAGCCAATCTATGGTTACTGTGTATTGGCCCAGCAGACCTTTCTCACTCAAGAGCTGCTCTCAGCATCCTGAACATGAGGGACACAGAGTAAGCACGCACTGTATGGCAGATACCTTTACCAGTGTCTAGTGCAAGGTTAACAGGGAGTACATTCACCTTTTTGGGTAAGGACCAGACCACCCACTGTAATCATTACTACTACTGGCCAAACACTCATCACCTCCTTGGATTCACAAGATGACAACACAGCCACTTGAAGTGGCACAACACAGGGACTACAGAGAGCTCCAATGCAACCTCCTACAGGGGAAGGATGAATACTGTCTCAATATTTGCAGTATCTCCCCCAGCAGATGAATCCCACAGTGCGTCCAAGTGCAGGAGGTAGGAGAATACAGCATGGGACTGCGAGAGCACCTAGGTGATGCCACTCTTATTCACTTGCTTATCAGCCTTTACTAGTTCCTAAGTCTAGATGTTATCTGTTGCAAATGCTGACTATCATACATTACTGTCTCTGTTATACTCTTAGCTCTTATCAGGCAGTCCTCTAACAAGTGCAGAGGCAAGGATGTTCTGTATTCCCAGGGTAGTGTAAACCATGAAGGAAGGCCTACAGCAAAAACTAGGGACACAGCAGTGTCCAATAGGCATCCAGCTATTCCTCTCCAGAACACCAGTTCTCTTGCCCTAGCAGAGCTGCTGCAGCTTTGGACAATTCTGTGCAGGATTAAGTTTTATATGAGAATATAATAATGAGAACTGTCTGTCATATAGCCTGGGAGCACTGCTAGAGAAAGGTCAGCAACCTTATTCATCTGACTTGCTTTCAAAACTCCATCACTGGTGCTGTCTAACAAGGATTAAAATTTTACAATACTCTGCTTTAATTGTGTTTGATAGTTACAGATCTTTCCCCATTCCCTGCTTGTTGCTCAGCTGTCTTCACTATGGTATTCTCATTGGGAGGGGAGTCCCAAAGGGCTCTCTACTTTCTGATTACTTGAGTTCCAGCAGAGGTAAGGGAGCAGGCTCTTAAGGATTCACAGTGCCCTTCATCACTGCTGCTGTCATAAACCATGCAACACGACATGGATAAAAAGGTTTGCTTAGATAATAAGCAACAGGTGTGGGAAATCAGTGTAACAGATATGGGAAAGAATGGCAGGTGAAAGAAGGCTACAACAAAGAAATGAGTAGCCAATCACCACATAGTGCAAGTGGTCAATTGGTATTGACTAGTTCTGTCAACACAGTCTCTCAGAGAGACTGTGAAGGTGCAATTTTTGTGGCAGACTAAATCTGTGGTGTTTCACAAGGCTAGGTAAAGGTTTCCCTTGCTTGAAAGCCAGTCGAATACGATTAGGGATGCGGTGCTCATCTCCGTTTCCAAGCCGAAGAGCCACCGCTGTCCAAAGGATTTCCGTGGTCATGTGGCCGGCATGACTAGACGCAGAGGCACATGGCATACCTTCCCACCAAAGCGGTACCTATTTATCTACTTGCAATTTCTTGCTTTCGAATTCCTAGGCTGGCAGGAGCTGGGGCCAGAGACAGGAGCTCACTCCATCATGCAGCACTCGGGTCTCGAACTGCTGAACTAATGACCTTCCAGTCTGCAGTTCAGCATCTTAACCACTTGTATGGCTACAGGAGCTGCTGAGTGAAGTGTGGGTTCTAGCCTTGCCTGCTACTCCTCTTTTGAGGCTGGTTTAAAAGGTGCACTGAAAAGATGAGCTTTGCCTTAATTCCACGTGCTCTGGATTGTGTTTCGTGGGACGTGGTTACATCACAGTGTTGTGCTGGTATACACGTGCTCCTCCCATGCATGGCTAACATGAGAGAACCATAAGCATGCCACTCAGTGATTAGTGGATGTCGACATAGTTGCCATGAATGCAGGTGGTGTTATGGTTTCTGTTCGTTTAAGATATATTTTCCCCCTCTTAATTTCTGTTCAGCATGCTTAGGCTACCAGATATTGGCATTAGGGGCCATCAGAACCATGGGACTATAGGGCTGCTCAATAAATATGCATAAAATATTCTCCCATTCATCTTATCCTGTTGGAATGTAACAACTGACAGCCAGTTTGTAACAACTGACAGCCAGCTCGACTGCTAGAATAGTCTGTGGGAGACCTGGGTTCAAATCCATATCGCCATGAAACTTACTGGGTGACTTTAGGCCACACCTCCTCTTTCCGCCTACTGAGCATAAAGGGTTGTTGTGAAGACAAAATGAAAATATGGTGTATGGTACTCTGATGACCTTGGAAAAGGGTGGTATAAAAATATAAAGACAGAATTTAGAGCAGGCTTACCTGTTCCATTAAAAATGTTACTTGATAAAGAGTTATTCATTCCAAATGCCTGATTCCTGTTCATTCCAAATCCAGACATACTATGCATAAAGGAAAAATAAGTTATATCACCTTATTTAAACTGTGGCAACAAACATAACAAAACACTAAACTCTAGCTATTTTGCTGTGTATTAATGTAAGTTCTGGCTAAAAATACCAGACTTTTTAAAATTAGAAAGGTGTACAATGTTGGTGCATTGATCATATAACAGAAATAACCAGCTCCAACAGGAAAAATATACTAGAAAGAAATTAAAGGTTACAATCCAACTACCTGATAGCTTATATAGCTAGACTCTTGGAACAACTGAACCCCTATAAACAATCCAGGAAAAGAGGGTCCAAGAACCTAAAACCTCTGCAGAAAATAACTATTTTATATACCTTACTAGTCAAGAATTCGTTACTACTAACTTTGACAAGAAGTTTTAAAAAGAGATGCGAAGAAATGAAATTATCAAGAAGTATATTCCAAGATTGTTTGGAATACCATAGTGAGAAGGGCTGCTGATAAAAAGAAAGCTACAAACAGAACAAGGTATGAAGAGCAACTCAGAGGGTAGGCAAGGTTTACACAAATAAGGCCTCAAATAATGCAGGAAGTCCAAAACCTCACCAGGAAGACAGCAAGAGCATGTACAACCCTGAAACCTGTCAGTATGTGGCTTAAAAGAAAAAAAGAAAAGAAACCAAAGAGCAAAAGAAGATTTCTTAGCTTGAGAATGTCTCAGTTCTGATTGGGGGGGGGGGGGGGGGGAATCACTCTCTTCCTGTTTCTCACAACTGTTTACTTTTATTTAGTCACTTCTCCATTTACACTTCAGGCACTCAGGGGAATATACCCATTAGGTTTACCCAAACAACTGGTCTTTGGGGATAAATCTCAGGCAGGAGTATAATAAGGAAGGCCGTTACTTGTTCTTCTTAACATAAGCAGAAGCACCACGAAACTTGTTTTACTCATCTGGAAATGGCACTTTGATATTCAGATTCAGGATTCTCTATGTGAATTAAAGGGAATGGCTAGAAACAGGAGTCAACAACCAAATTGTACTCTAACATCCTCATTTCTTGAAGCCATTGGTATGATTGTTTGAGAATGAATAATGGATATAAAAGGACTTTGGCTTAAACAACGTAACATAAATGAAGTAAGTCCTAGTAACATAAACAGGATTTTTTCTTAGACAGAGCACTACTGTACCAGTAAATAATGTTTTAGTAAAATCTGCCATGTACTCCTATTCCTAGAACAAGAGTAATGATAATGCATGCCCTCCATCCTTAAAGTCCACCAAAAATGGGTTGTGGCTGATAAATATAGCCAGTGAAACAGCTTGAGAAAGAAACTCCACACCTTCTGTGGCTTTGACTCCATGATTATAGGCTACAAACAGTAAAGCCTGCTGTTCTCAGTATCCAAGGAATAAAAAGAGCAGACTCTGGTAGCTAGTAGTTCAAAATCAATCAAAGCCTGGTGTAGCACTTTCTAATCCAACAGAACACCATTTTTAAAACTCTCTTTGGAAAACTTCATTAACTAATAATCTACCTCCCCAACTTATTTGGAAGCATCTTATTAGCAAGCATATTGTATTCATCATAAATCTACTTCCTTATTTATAGATCTAAAATGCATATACTGAACAAATATTAAAATGCCTCTCACTCCCTAACAACATAATCTCATTTTTTCAACCAAAATCAATATAGCCAAGAAGCAGAATTGAACAAAAAAGCTGTGGAATGAGACGCTAAACCAATATTGTAATCAATATGCTAAGAAAATTCATTCATATAATACCATTTACAGACAGGCAAACCAGTCACAGTTTTAAGCACAGAATCCTTTAGCATTACCAAAGCTGATGTAGCCTCCAACAGTATTATATATGGTATTATATGAAAGAATTGTTCTGAAATTCTCATAGAGAAGACTGAACACAAGAATTTTCATAAAGACTTTAATACAGTCTCAAGAGAAACAGAACACTACAAATGAGCATGTACATATCTTTCTCTCTGAAGAAGAAGATATTTGAAACGGTGTGCATACCCGGAATCTTCGTTATTGTATAACTTTATCAGACTGCATATTGTATATTCCTTGCCAGTGATTGTTTGCATTGTATTGTCATAATTTTTGGATTTTGCCTCACAATATATGTTTGAATTTTCTTAGCATATTGATTACAATATTGGTTTAGCATCTCATTCCACAACTTTTTTATTCTTGTTTATGTTACTGTCAAGAAGCAGAATTACACATGCTAAATACTGCTTTGGTTAATGAGCAAAGATCACATCTAACCGGCTTGACATTAGATAAAACTCCCATCCCTCATTCAATGAAGCTCTAGAAGAGATGTATTTATTTAAAGTTTCCTCTTCTCCAAAACATTTTTTTTTAATTTTTTTTATTAATTATCATACTATACATTCTCCAAAACTTCATATAAAAGAAGTAGGTCTGGGAAAAGCGGTTGACGGAGGCTTCCATAGCAGAATTAAGATATGAACAATACATTACCAGAAAAATACATAAAACTCCATCAATATAAACAAAATAGTGTGAGTTCTGCTTATAAATAAACAGAGCTACAATTTTTTGTATAACTTTAACACAAACAAGCAATTATAATTGTCAATAACAAAAGTGATCCAGAGAGCCCTGTTAATAGTTCTGCAAGGTGCAGGCTATGTTACAGACTACACCTCATGTTTCTAAGTGTTTTAGAATAAATGCATTTGTGTTGGAAATTTCACAACATCCAAAAAACTAACGCATGGGTTTCTGTACTTGGCCTACTACAACGCTTCAGGGGAATATTAGGTATGAACTCCCTAATCTCAATGCAAATTTACTAAAAGTAAACTTCAAATATTAAACCATTATGTTTTGATTTTAAAACATTACAATGAATCACAGATGTTAAAAGTATTTTATTTCAGATTAGACTCACTTATTTCTCCCCAAATAATTATTATTTACCTCTTAAATCCCCGAAAGAATCCAAACAGTATTGCCTATAACTGATGGCACAAGAAGCAGCACTAAATCCATCTTACCTGTTCACAGTAAAAGGTTGTCGAGAGGGTTGCTGCTTTGGCATACAGATTATGCTGGGTGAGCTTCGGTTGGGGCTGCCTAATCCTGAACTGCTCATGCTGTTTGTCCTACTGGGAATTCCGATGCCCTGTCCAACCTGGGAGTGGTTCATCATATTCCTAGGATTCATAGGCAATATACCTCTGAAAAAAAGAACCAGTGGAAATAATCACTGAACCAATTCAGCAAAATATTTTTATTTATTTATTTATTTAATTCGGTTTCTAGGCCGCTCTCCCCGCATAGCAGGCTCAGAGCGGCTTACATAATTAGGTGAACATCGTTCACAATAAAACAATTAAAACAGTTAAAACCAGTTAAAACATTACAACATTACACAATAAACATATTAAAGTGCTCAGTGCTATCTGATGGCATGCCAGATGGATTTACTTGCAACCAACTATTAGTAGCATGAAGGTCCTCAGAGACTTGATGGTAGGTTAAATTGCGCTTTTGGTGGTCACTAGGTGGCAGGGGGGGCAAGACAGGGGCAGCGGCCCCTATCCAAACGCCTGGCGGAAGAGCTCCGTCTTGCAGGCCCTGCGGAACTGCATCAGGTCCTGCACGGCCCTGATCTCTTCCAGGAGCTCGTTCCACCAGGTAGGGGCCGCCACCGAAAAGGCCCTCCCCCTAGTGGCAGTGAGCTTGGATTCTCTTAGGCCAGGTATGGCCAGGCGATGTTGGGCCCCGGACCGAAGTGCTCTCTGGGGTGTATACGGGGAAAGGCGGTCCCTTAGGTAGGTCGGACCCAGGCCATTTAGGGCATTGAAGGCCAGTACCTGCACCTTGAAGCGAATCCGGTACGCCACTGGTAGCCAGTGCAGTGCCTCCAGCGTTGGTCACATGTGCTCCCATCTCGGGAGACACATCAACAACCTTGCTGCGGCGTTCTGCACTAGCTGAAGCCTCCGGATTTGCGCCAAGGGCAGCCCCATGTAGAGAGCGTTACAATAGTCTAACCTCGAGGTGACCGTTGCATGGATCACTGTAGCCAGGTCCGAGCGATCCAGGAAGGGGACCAACTGCCGCACCAGCCTCAGATGATAAAAGGCTGATTTGGCAGTGGCTGCTACCTGGGCCTCCATTGATAAGGAGGGATCCAGGAGCACACCCAAACTCCTAACCACCGTCGAAGGCACCAACGGTGCCCCGTCGAAGGTCGGGAGCGGGAGCCCCGACCATGGGCCACCCCAACTGAGGCACAGGACCTCCGTCTTTGTCGGGTTCAGCTTCAGCCTGCTCAGCTTGAGCCAACCAGCCACAGCGTGCAATGCCCGGTCTAAATCGTCCAGTCCCGTGCCAGACTGCCCCCCCAACATCAGGTAGAGCTGGGTGTCATCAGCGTACTGGTGACAGCCCAGCCCCGCCCTCCTGACAATCTGGGCAAGGGGGCGCATATAGATGTTAAAGAGCATCGGGGACAGAACAGCCCCTTGAGGCACACCACATTCAAGTGGGTGTCTCCTGGACTGCTCCTCCCCGAGCACCACCCTTTGTCCCCGACCTTGGAGAAAAGAGACCAGCCACTGTAAAGCGAGTCCCTGAATCCCCACGTCAGCGAGGCGGCGGGACAGCAGCCGATGATCGACCGTGTCGAACGCAGCCGACAGGTCGAGCAGCAGCAACACTGCCACACCGCCTCGATCCAGATGTCTCCGGAGGTCGTTAGTAAGGGCAAACAGCGCTGTCTCGGTCCCGAACCCCGGGCGGAAGCCTGACTGGAAGGGATCTAACACCGAAGCGTCATCCAAGTATCCTTGCAACCGTATCGCCACCGCCCTCTCTATTAATTTGCCTAAATATAATTATTTCCACATTATGCTGCCATAATCTATTCTTAAACATATAGTTTGGACACAGAATATAATTTTCAGAATTGCTTCTAAGTAAAATGGCTGTTGGATATCTGCATATAAAGAGTTGCTTAGACCAATAATCCTCTTGATAGTGGCTCCCAAAGTTTCTCTCAGATGGAAGTCTTTCTCAGCTCTGAATCTCAGGTTTTTGAAATTATACTAGGGTCAAACCTGGAACAGATCATTTGTGCAACTGTACCTATAAGGCACAGTTTATGAAAGTCAATTCAGGAAACAAGGCTAGTCAGACCAAATGCGAAACAACAGCAAACATGTGAATACAAGTTATTAAAATATGAAAACACTAGAAAAATCACTGGTCATCAATATATGAATGCTCTTGGGATATCAATTTGAAATGTTGTGTAACATACACTAGTTTGCACAGCAAAATGCAATTATTGTTTTCTAGTAGACAGGAGTCAATATTGCATTTCAATCTTTTGCACAGCACCCTCAAGCATAGGCAATGATCTAGAAAATTAACACATTTTTATTTTCTTATTCTAAGTATCTGGAATGAAAAACAGCTTAAAGTTTATACATACACACACACAGTCAAACACAAACCCAGCATATTTGAAAAGGTCCCTTTAGAAGCCTTTGCTTTCAATAAATACCTGCTCGGAGATGGAGGCGTGTGAAGTGACATTGTTGGTACCCCTGTTGTTGGCGTTACGTGGCTCGGTAACTGAGTGCCTTGCGATAAGCTGCGATTTAACTGAGGGGTATTGTTGCTCAATCCCCTCATTGGAAGGCCTAGTGCACCTATTAAAAAATTCAGAGGAATATGCAGAACGTGAAGATGCAAACTTTGATTTGATTTGATAGCAAAAACAGTGCATAAAACTGTTGAAGGAAATGCAGATTTTAAAAATCAGATATAAATCCAGTGACTCCTATTCCAAATGGAGTTTTATTGAAGCATTCAGATTTTCATTTGAGAAAAATATGCACTATCGAGAAAAATTTCCCCCTGAAGCGTTAAATCTATTCTGAGTGATTGATTGCTGCTCTGTTAGCCATGTTTAGTTTAAGATAAGAGGAATATAAGCAAATAAAAGTTTTAAAATAAATTTGCTTGCAGAACTCATACTAAAACTGAAAGTCACCATGTGCCTGTCAGTTTTACTATGTCTGTGAACTGTTCTGTTGTCTGAACCAAGCCCTACTGCTGTGAGCACTGGGCCATCTTGCCCACTTGGCTGGAGGGAGCACAGTCACCAAAGTGCTTTTGCTAAAACACAGGGTGAAGTCACTTGCTTTTAAAAAGGCCTTACTTAAAAAAATACCTTAACATCCAACTCTCCTTTTAGCACAAAGACACTGAATCTGAATTTTAGTCCTTTTTCTTGATCATATCATTGCATATCAATTGTATTTCTAAGAGGTAAAAGAAAATCATGTGTGTCTCATCACCCATATGCTAAAATATGTATTTGCTGCATATAGCAGACTATTGCCATTTTAACACGTCAAAAATTAAAAGACAACTTAATCATATATTACAAAAATAAGAAGTCTTGTTATTATACTGCTTCAGTCATCCATTCTAAGAATTTCAGGAGGTGTGTGCCTTCTTTGAATCATCAAAAACACATACATAGCTGTAATGACAAACCTATACCCTGTAGCAGAAGAAAACATCGAACATATTGTCCATATAGCTGATTTAAATTCAGTTTCACAGAAACAGCTCATTTGTTTTTCAGGAGGTCACGGAAATTGATTTGAGCCAGTAAAGAGCTATTTCAGAGTCATGCTTTTGCGTAATATTAGAAAGCACAGTGGAAAGGATGTGGCTTGTTCTCCAAAGTCAATTAAGTAACTGTATTATTCAAGGAAAAAGTGGACTTTGTGGATGTTATACTGTCTATTCAGCTGTTATCATCAACAGAAACAGCTAAAATGGAAACATCAGCCCTTCCTCAACTTCTTAAATGGACAGTATATTTAATAAACTATGTTACAGCCATTAGTTTAAAAATTCTGTGATGTACATGTTAGCAGTGAAAACAGTGATTAACTGGTGCAGTAAAAAATCTATTAAAAATGAAGGCATGTGTGCCTTCTGTTTTATTACAAGGAGTTCTAGCAAAGAGCTCAAAAATTACACCTATTGCTATTTCCATGGAGGAGCAGGGAGCACAGCCAATACTGTTGTCTATGGGGATCTTCAGGCCTCCATAGGATAGGCATGTCACGTGCTGCTGTTAGGACCATTATTATCCTTTTTTTAGGACCATTATTATCCTTTGTTGAGAAACGCTCTGCCACTTCACTTGCCAAACTGTTTTCCCAGGCTTCCTACTGCCTGCCAAACCCTGCTCTGACATCAGCTTTGGAGAACAACAGGAGCTTCCAGTTTATCATAAATACTACCAGGTTCTCCTGCTCATATGTATGTAAAAGCAGAACAGAAAACATATACCCACACATACGCTTACATAGCCTTTTTTGTCTATCCAAGTGTGGTATTTTGGACTGGGGAAGAATCCTAGGACACCCTAGTGTTAGAATCCATGAATTAAATGACAGCTATTCACAAAAGCAATTTTTGATTATTTATGAGAAGCGACACTAGTGTGTGAGGAAGAAAATTAACGGTCACACTGTTATATCGTGGGGAGTATTGCGGGAAAATAAGGACTTGATGATGTTACCCTGTGGAAATGTGCATGCATTCTGAGACAGACATTTAGGGGCAAGGAAGTTGTCTCCAGCTTTGCTTTCCATTTGTGTTCCTAATTTTGTCCAGGGCCAAATGAATTATTATCAGAGATACAGCAATATATTACAACAAACCCAGATTATTTTCATATCTGAATCAAGAGATACTGCCCATCCCAAGACCCATGTTTCATGAATATACAGTGATGGCTGTTATACTGAATTACAGTATTCTCAAAGACCAAGGAACCAAAGAGGATATCCATAGCCCCTTGCAAAAGTTAAACTCTTATGATGTCCAATAACCTAATCATTTAATAAAAAGTATGAACAGGTCAAAACCTAGGAGGAGTAACGTGTGAACACTGACCACCAAAACTATTGTTTTCAACCTATAAACTTTAGTTACAATCCAATAACTAATTTGATATACAACAAAAATAGCATAATTTTCAGTACAGGGCAAATTGCCTACTACCTGATCTAGAACTATGCTCTTCATAAACAATTTAAATGCTGTGTAAATGCTGAAAAAAAACTTAATTTTGTGTAACCTCCTGAGCTTAAAAAAAGAGTCAACATTATAGAAAACAAAAGCTGCTCTTTGACTTGGATTCAGAGAACTGGGAGTGAAGGAAAGCACATGGAATGGATCCTTGCCACCTTCCCCTTCTTACTGCAGCTACTCCCCAAAAAAAGGAATTCCTGAGGGCTAGGGAGCTCTCAAACTGTGAGAGATATAGCATGGAGGGGCTGCAATGTAAAGGGGAAATCAGCAGGACTTGCTCCTGATACATACTGTTATGCAAGTGGAGCTTTTCAAGAGGCTGCTGAAAGGAGAGGAAAACAGCAGAGATCCAATCTGCAAACAGTCTCCCTTCATGGTTCTCTGATTCAAGCCCATTTTTCAAAAATATGGATGTGCTGAAATCATACAGAGAGCCAAATCAAGAAGTCTATAATACACAAGCACAGTTTCAGAACAACATAACTACCATTAAAGAAGCAGGTATAAAAATAAAAATAGCATTCTTACTTTGTTGCCCGTATAAACTTGCCCCAAATTGAGACAGCTGACCTGATGTTGATGGTGATGCCAACATCTAGATATGAAAATGAAAAAAAAAGTCAAAGTGAGGATAGATGATTTCTTTCTACAGCATTATACTCTTTAATACAAAGTAACACAGGCCAACTATAAAATAACTTCATCAGCTGAATTTTACAAAACATTAGCAAAACATGGTTATAAAAACAGAAACCAAGTATTTGAAGGATATCCATGCTCTGCTAATAGAATCAACAGATGAGACCCATAGGGAGAGCTCTTTGCCTATGCACGGAACCTCCGGAGTGCCACCTTCCTCACAAAAGCTGCTCCATAGGCAGGGGGAACCTCTGGATACATCACGCTGTCTTACTAACAGTACCACTAAACAAAAAATAGTTATAGAAAGAATTTATGCTATGAAACTTTCTATTAGGCAATCTGGCTTTAAAGTCAAGGAAAACAGGTTTTTAATAATATATGCAAAATATATACATTGGTTTATCAAAATCTGCTGCAACTAGAGATTCTTTACCATAATGTCCAATGCATACTTATATCACTATGCGGCTTTTACCACACACACACACGTATCAATGATCTGTAATGGAAACTTTTCCATTGCTGTATGCTTTACTTCAGTCTGGGCTGTCCACTTCAGAAGGCAGGTGGATGCTGACATGACTGAATATGCCTTAGTACAAAAAACTTGGTGAGAAGGATTCCAAGTAGGGGTGTGCACAAAAAAATTTTTTTAGTTTTTCTCAGGTTCAAGAATACCAAACCAATATTCTAAAATTACAAAATTGGTATGATACTGGGATTTGGGGGAAATTGGCACTGTCGAAATTACTTGGCTTCATACCCCCTTTTCTCGCTGCGTCACGCTGCGGCCGCAGTATACCTCGGCAAGGAAAAGGAAGGTATAGTCCTTTTAAATGCGAGGGAGGCATTCAACCCCCTTGGTTTTGTTCTCCCCAGCTCCAGAGAGAAGGATTTGAAACTGACCCACTCTCCCTTCGGTAGCCGAATCAGATTTGGCTTCATAAATACCTGAAGAATACTAATAAGATATTTCTCAGGTATTTATTCAGTTCAGCTTATGCCGAATGCACACCCCTAGTTCTAAGTCCAATGCTTTCCAACCCAAGGCTTTCCCTGACTGGTTACTTTACACAGAACAGGGCCCCCCAGTGTGGTGTGTACCAACACCTTTGCTGGTGACCACTAAATGCTTTTAGAAAGTAGATGGGCTAGGTGGGGATTTTGCACATCAGGGCTTCTGATTGGCTGGGCAGATTAAAATGCATCCTGTTAAACAAGATTCTGCCTGCAATGCTGGAGAGTTACTATTAGAGTTAAAAGATAAACTCTATCTTTAAAATTAAAACCAGCAGACCTTGATGAAGGCTTACACAATTATGTATGGATTAAGAAACAGGCTACAAAGATCATAATACAAGAAAGAAGTCACATCATCAGAGACGGACTTTTGAGAATATGGTTTACATGCCAGAATTGATTGAGCCCCTCAAACTCTCTGCTTACGTCCCCAATAGAAGCTTAGCATGATAAGAACACAAGAAATAAAAATGATTTTTAAACACTCTTGGCAAGATATCAAAGATGAAGGTGTAAACATTCAAAGCCTGCAATATCACCAATCAGTCTCAAGGCTAAAGGAGATCATGAACACTGAAGGTGGAGATCTAAGAGATGTGACTGAATTTTAGCAGTTGATTATAAAACAAAAAGAGCATTTACTACAATGGATATGTAAGATTTTATCCCAGCTAGAAACAGAAGATGAACAAATGAAAAAATGTATGATTAAGTGGATGCAAAACTTTACAGAACAGACACCTATGCAACAATGGAAACGACTATGGGGAAAAGATAGCAAGTTTACAGACAGACAGACAAGAAAACTGGTACAAAATGTTTTTAGATGGTATACAACTCGAAAGGACATTAAGAAAGCCGATAAAAACTACAAAGGAAAATGCTGGAAATGTCAAGGCATAGATGGAACCTTCTTTTATATGTGGTGGACTTGTACAAAAGCAAAAAGATCCTGGAAACGAATACACTGAAAAATGTAGCACATATTAAAGCTTAAATTTCCAATGGAAGCTAAGACAATGCTATTAGGTGTCCTGCCTAACAAATTATCAAAAATCTTAGAAAATTCAAATACATGATGATAGCAGCTAGAACTATTTACTCAGCAAAATGGAAATTAAATGTCTGTCTATGTTTAGAAGAATGGGAAAATAAACTTGCTAAATATGCAGTAATGGCAAAATTGACAACCCACTTGAGAAACAGGTCTATTATGAAATTTTAGGAGCGATGGGAGTGTGTATGTGTATTTCAATTGGAAATGTAGTAGATATATAATAAACCATCCTTCACACCTTGATATATTTTTATCTGTTAAAAGTTCTAATGAATATGCAGAAGTGGTGAAAAAATGTAATATTGAATATGTAGGAATGATGAAACTAATGATGTAGTCAAAACAGATTAACTGTGAAGTTTGAAACTTCAACTTAAAATGTTGAATACAATCATATTCCAATAGAAGTAAGAACTATTGTATATTATAAGTAATACCTTAACAATTATAACAAAAGGGATATAACGGAAAATATTTTCTCATACATTTTGTATTACATGATTGTTCTTGACAAATGCAATTATGTTGTATACCCCCTTTTTTCTTATTCTTTTCTGTACCCCCAGTCTTTTTTAATAGATTCTTTTTAAAAAAAAGATAACCTCTATCTCTGACATTTTGTGGTTGTGCTCACCACCCTGTAACAGAATTCCAAAGGAGACCACAGACTCAAAAAAGTTGGGGACCCCTAACATAGAAAAAGAAACACGTAAACTTTCAACTGCCTTCTGAACTAGTACAGCAGATACACAACTTTAGCATCTCACTGAAAACTAGGCTATTGATTTCTGGCTTTCATTAAGAGCCATTTGCCTGGGTGCCTTCAAATAATCAGACGGGGAAGCTTTTCTATCTTGTCCAGAAAAGGCATACTGATGAAGTGGTGGTGGAGCAACTCCAGGTCCTCCTAGGTGATACAACTACTTTGGACTCCTCTGAATTGGGTTTCAGGCCAGGTTATGGGATGCAGACAGTGCTGGTGGTTGTAGCTTATGATACCATTTGAATGTAAATAAGGGATGTGCTTTTTTGTTGTTATTGTATTCATCAGCAGCCTCTGATACAATGGCTCATACCATCCAGCTGAGACATTTGGAAGTAGAAATAGATTTCAAGGGATGTGTTCTTTGGAATGGTTTAAATCACTATGGAGCAGATTCAGAAGGTTACTATCAGAGACCAGGTATCAGTGGGGCAGTACTTGCACTGTGGGGACCCATAACACTTAGTTTTATCTCCCGTACAGTTCAACTGCTATGTAAAGCCCTTGGGAGAGATCATTCATAGTTTCATAGACACTCAGCTCTATATTTCTTTGTCTAGACCTCCTGATGTACTCTACCTTAAACCAGCCTATCTGGCCCCATGAATCCATTCCATAGTTAACCTCAAGTCTAGGCTACTGTAATGCGCTGTACATGGGCCTGCCCTTGGTAGCATCCCAGAAATGCCAGCAGATACAGAACACTGCAGAAAAGCAGTCTCTGCTGTGGCTTCCACCTGGTGTAACTGCCTGCCTAATAAGGTCAAGAAGGCTACCATACTTATATTGTTCTGCAGAATATTTAAAACAGAACAGTTCAGGATGGCATCTTATAAAGGAGAAAGGGATGGTATAAAATGGAATTATTCATGAATTAACTTTTTATAAAGGGAAGACAATTTTTGATTATCTGTGAAAATTTTGGCAGTTTCAATTCTGTCCCTAATGCATTGTTTATTGGATGTACTGAATTGCTTTTATTTTATTGTTCTCTGATTGTGTACTCCAGTTTTATTGCATTACTTATTTTATGTATTGCAATGGTGTTTATTGTACTGTTTTATTATTCTAATGAAAACTTCCATGAACATAAATAGTACAGCTATCTCTCAACTTTGTAATTCTTTTGATGATCCTCAGGTTTTGTTTCAGTGGAACTCAATGAAATGTGCAGGAGTTACTAAACTGGCACAAGCAAAAGAGCCCCCAGGTTCTGAAAAGGAGCATCTAAGGACTTTGACAAAGTTATGATAAACAGGTCTACTATGACAACAAAATGGGACCTCCATACTGAGAGGCAGTAACTACCCAACACTGGGAATAAACAACTGGGAAGAGCCATCACCACCTGATAAGCTTCAAGGGTTATGTAGCTGGCTATGCTCCCATTTGCTCCCCTTATTGCACCATACATCCCACCAGTGTTCTCGTTTTAGATCAATTGTAATATAAGCACCCGGGGGAAGCCCTTTGTTCTAACTTGTGAAAAATATGCAAAGAGTCACAGAGCTTACATCTTTTTCTGATCGATGTGGAAACATCGAAGACTGGCTGTAGTACATGTTTTCATCGTGGTAGTCACTGTCGACCCCCTCTACAAACTTCTTTCTTGAAGCACCAAACATGCTGTTTGTCACCTAGATAATAAGAAAATAGCATTATGCTTTGTACATGGTTATTTGTCAATGAAATAAAAATATTTCCTCAGTTTACAGATGTTCTATAAAAAGACTTATTTTATGCTATTGTTTCCTCATTTCCCCAAATTCAGGAACAGCTAACCTCAGAACCATGGGAAACTTCTCTTAAAATACCATGGAGGCAACCCAATTCCCGTTTATATTGTTTTAAATTATTCAGAGCTAGAATCTGTACCCGCTATGCTAAAAACAAAATAACTTTACATTCATACAGATGTACAAAATGCTTCACTAGCTGTATATGTTGACAACCACCCTGACAGGTACACAACAGAAGCTGAGAGATGATACATGTTTATCAGTAAAGTAGTTATCAATCCAAACCCATGTTAGCCAGGGGATTCTTAACACTTCGTCAACCAATGTGCATGTCTGGGTTATTCTGCCAAGGAAGGAAAATGAACTCAGGCATTAGAGGACACTCATATTGGATTAGCTTGTGCTATACTCAGTCACCAGTGACATTAGGTTCCGCAAAAGCTATTATTTAAACACTTTTCTATTCCACCAAAGAATATTCCAGATTCCCCCAATACACTTAACTAGTGCTCTGACTTCACTACTGGTATATCCCATTGCACAAATCTCCTGAGAATGTAATTATCACATACAAAATGGAATGCATATTTAACAGGCTCAGGGGATTATCTCCTCTTTTACTTTGACTGAGCAAAGTGATGATGAGAGGAGAAATCCTTAATGGCAGCTGTTCCTAGCAAGAATGAGGGAGAGTAGACTCAGCCAAGTCAACAATGGTCGTGCATATGGTAAAAGAAGACAAGATATTCTTTGCTAGATAATGCCTCTTTATTGCTTCTGCTCAGGGATAAACACATCACCATCGTATAGCTCTCCATTATATAACTATTATATTCCTAATGTTATGTTACTGAATATCAGCACCACAACAGCCAACGAAGAATATAAAAGTTCTGCCTAACTTTAAAAAAGCAGAAAAAACCTAAGGAAATATACAAAGAGAATGTGAATAGACAGGGCTGTCATTGTAGCATGACTAGATTTGTGTAGGAAAAGTTCTCTTAGTCAAGGTTAGAAAATACCTACTCACAAAGTAACACACGACAGCTTGCTCAGCTGATAACAACCCAGGGGGTTCTGGTCTTTGATGTAGGCTTAATGCTAGCTACGTCTTTGATGTAGGTGTTAATAGTAGCACCTAATCTCATTTGTAAGTATGTGCTGAAAAAGTGACATGGATAGAGCAAAACCAGTACCGCCTTGAGTAGGAAAAGTTTCCTTAGTCAAGGTTAGAAAATAATTACTCACAAAGTAACACATGACAGAAAGCAACAGTGAATGGGATGCAGCAACTCCAATTTGTGACACGATCAACTATAGCCAAGCCATTCAACAGGGAAAAGATCACTAGGACAGGCCAGCAAGGGCACTGTCGTGTGATTACGCAATGTAAGGTCTAAAAGTCATACTCAGGTCAACGAAACTTCTCATTCCTGGATCTCACAGAATCCTGACAAAACCACATACCATGAATTGGTGTTTCAGGACTGTGGAGTGTATGGTCTCCAAATAAAAGGTTTTTGTGCACTGTACAGGCCCTTACATCATGGCCAACTCTTTAAGTTTAGTTGACCTATAAGCCTAGGCATTAACAGCAGACACAAAAAGACAGCAAGTCTTGGCTGTGCTAATAAGAAATAGTATGACAAACTCAAAGCTGAATTGGGGGGGGGGGGGATGCTACAAATCCAGCTTGATGCCTTAGGTAAAAACCTGATCAATCAATGACCTGATTAAAGGTCTTTCAGAATATACCACTTCATGAAATTGTTCAAATAAACTACTGCATTATGACTGTGTTAAAAGTATATTATGCAAATGTGGATAACTGATCAACTACTATATTCCAGATGACAAAATAATGACATAGTAGAACCTCTCTTCCTGCACTTTGTCACCTTTTCTAAATCCCAAAATAGGTTTGTTCAAGCCCCCTCCCAAGAGACTGAGGCGCTTGATGGCACTTCTATCACGGACACTTCTATCACAGTTAACAAGAGCAGTTATACAAGCCGATTACATGTTTTAAATGTATAAAGGAGGAACACTTGGGAAACAAAAATGATTAATACAGCATTAAAAACAAACCTCTTAATTAAATGGGAGGGGGTGCATGTCTGCCATTTATATACCAATAGGGAAACTGCAGGCTAGCAGTCTGCATTTAGACTAATCAAAGTACACCTACAGCCTCAGTGTGAAGAAATGCATACCTCACCAAGAGATAAACAGGTTCATCAAATTTAGGCAGCAGTTACTGGGATTAGTTCAAGGCACTAAATTAAGGCACTTCATGGCCTTGGAACCTTATATCTGCAAGACTGCCTCTCCTCCTACAATCTGCCACGACAACTTCAGTCATCTGAGCAGGGCATTCTGCAGATGCCACCCTACAAATGGACAAGATCAACAGCTACCTATTTATGTGCATTCTCTGTTGTGGCCCCCACCTAATGGAATGGCCTACCTGAGATCAGGAAAGCTCCAGGGCTTTGGTTATTCTGCAAACTGTGTAAAACGGAATTGCTCTAGCGCAGCAATTCTCAACCTGTGGGTCGCGACCCCTTTGGGGGTCAAACGACCATTTCACAGGGGTCGCCTAAGACCATCGGAAAACACATATTTCCAATGGTCTTAGGCAGGGCTATTTTTCAGCCGGAACTGCTCCGGCCCCTCCAGAGGACCAAGGCTCTGGCTCCTGGCCTGCCGACGCTCCTTTGCAGGGGGGGAGCGAAGTGGAGAGTGTGCCTGGCATGGCGGCATCTCTTCCATTTCCAAGCAGAGCCCCGCTGCACTAGGCGCGCTCTCCACTTCTCCCCCCCCCCCCCGCAAAGGAGCGACTGCAGGACAGGCCTGCAGGGAAAAAACGAAGCTGACGACCAGGAGGAGAAGCGCTGCCGCTGCTGTGGGGACGCCTGCCTCACCGCAACTACCTCCCGCTGCCTGAGGGGAGCCGCGCCCGGCCTGCTCTGGCCCCTCCGGAGGACCAAGGCTCTGGCTCCTGGCCTGCCCTGCAGTCACTCCTTTGCAAGGAGGGGGGGTGAAGGGGAGAGCGCGTCTGGTGCAGCGGGGTTCTGCTAGGAAATGAAAGACACTCCCCTCCCCCTCCCTGCCCCTCGCCAAAAACCCCTGCTCTGCTCCTCTCACCCTTGGCTCGCCAAAAGCCCTGCTCCCTTGCAAGGGGCCAAGTTGGCGCCTGAGCTTGGCCTGCTCCAGCGGGGTGGGGATTGGCGGGTCTCCCGGGACTCTCCCTGCTGCTGCGCCAAGAGGAGTAGGAGTAGAGGGAGGCAGCAAGGACAAGGTAAGAGTGCAGGAGGCCCCCCCCCACCGCCGGTGGCAGTGGCGGCATTTTCGACCCAACCCCCCCACAATAACCCCCCCATTCTCTCCCTCAGGAAAAGGCATGTGTTAGAGCAAAAGAAAATGCCTCTCTCCTGAGGAAAAGGCATTTCATAGAATCACAGAAGAGTTGGACGGGACCTCCAGGGTCGTCTAGTCTAGACCCTGTGTCATTTTTCAGTGCAGAGGAATCCACCAGACTGGCTGTCCAGCCCACCTTCAGTTGAAGACAAAGCGGCAACAAGCTAAAAAGATTTGCCAGGCAAAATGGATGATTCTCCCAGAAATAAGTCTGCAACAGATCACACAAACACACACCCAAGGCAGCCCCATTTTCAATTGGAAATGTAGTGAATTGGTTGCTGGTATAATATTATTAAGAAGTATGGAACATTCTCTTTTCTGAGGCTTTGAAAATATTCCACACCTGTTGCAGCCTACATTATTCAAGATATTTTTATGAATGCCAAGAATAAATAATCTTTGGTTTTGGTGATTTTGGATTAACAGACAAAATTGCTCCATTATAAACAGGGGATTTATAGTATCTCAGTGTTTCTAGCTTAATGTAGCTTCATATATTTTATACAAATGCATTTTCTTCATGAAAAAAAATCTTAAGGTTTGGTTCCTTTGGTGCACAGTCCACAAACTACTTCCATCCAGTCTTGTTTTCCTGATTTATTGCAGAAAAAGCAAAAGTATACTAACTTGATCTGTATTTTCATGGTTGTTGTAGGGTAGCTTCCCTACAAGAGCAAAGGAAACCTAAAGTGTCTTTAGTCAAAGTGTAAAGCTGGCTCATCAGCTCTGAGTTGGGAAAGCAGAGGGGAGCTTTCACAGCTGCCGCAATGGAGGAAATGAACTAATGTGACAGGTTGCCAGATGGCCAGCCAGACAGGGGAGTCACTGCAATGGCTGTCACATTAACTTAGTAAGAGAAGGAATGGTGGCAGGGTGGTTAGACTGAGTGGTGAGAGTGGGGGTAAATAGGCGGAGCACTGTGGGTGGATAGAGCCCCAATCATGGGGGTTGAGTAGAGTGCTGAGGATGGGGGCAGTAAGGTAGACAGGGCATGTACTACACTCAGACCACATCATATGTGCCCCTCCCAATATTTTGGTATTCTCCCTCTGAAAACTCTTCTTTCCATCATATGAATATACTATGTGAGGGCTTTTTGCATGGCTAGGCAGTCCTTATCAGGTTCACCAGGGTAGATTTTTGAATGCCCTTAGGTAACCTGACGCATCAGTCGCTAAGTGAAATAAATATGACAGTAAAAATTAGTCTGTTTAAGTAAAATCCCCTTGCACAAAGCTGAAGAGTTTATTAATTTCCACTGATTCCACTTTTCCAAATTTTTAGAGTCTAATGGCACTTTTAAGACCAACAAAGGTCTTAAAGGTGCCACTAGACTCTAAAAATTTGCTCTACTGCTTCAGACCAACACAACTGACCAACTAGAACTATCAATTTTCCAGTTAAACATCAATTCAATTCCAGAAGAATTTGTTTATTTCTGACTTCTTTCGATTACGAATATAAGGAACAGTCACAATGCCACATTTTCATCAACTATAAAAACAATGGTAATCCACAGTATCTTCTGGAGCTGCCCTGTTCAGTATTAAGTGAAGTATATAACTCTTGTTGGACTGGGAAGGGAGGGAATGTACTTTGTAATTTCGTCTATTTTGCATGAGCTTCCATTTGTTCTCCCTTTGAAGAGTCTTCACTGTGCTAATTTATTCTTACCTCCCTGGCCTCAGCCTCAGATGTCAGAGAGCTCTCTTTGGCAAAAAATTTCTTATTTCTAATTTTCCTACACTTTTAGATTTCCTTTGTTCAAAAAAATTTCTAACATAAAAATTATAGATATTCCTTCTGTCTTGCAGTGTTCTCTCACATTATGATACAAATTAAATATCAAGTAGTTTCTTCACCAGCTGAAGAAACGATGCAGAATTAAATGTCACAACTTAGTTCAAGACAAAATTGCGTGTAGAATTGTTCATCCATTATGGGGAGGGGGAATCCAAAAGTAACACCAGAGTAACAACTCTTCTTCAGGCTGTCTAGGTGTGCTTGTTTTAAGGTGAGGGATGACGAGAGAAAAGATTATACATTTTATAATGGAAGACCGTTAACAAGCACAGCTTCTGAAATACCTTAGCAAAGGAAACATAGAAACATAGAACTGGAAGGGACCTCAATGGCCATCTACTCCACACCCCGGAACAATGCAGGAAATTCACAACTACCTCCCCCCTCACACACAGTGACCCCTGCTATATATCCAGAGGAAGGCAAAAAAAACCCTGTAAGAATCCCTGACCAATCTGGCCTTCAGGAAATTCCTTCCCAACTCCAAAGTGGTGACCAGTATTATCCTGAGCATCAAAAAAAGGACCACAAGAACCCAGCACTGATTCATCCATTCCTACCCTCCTTCTCATCATCTGCCTAAGTTCACAGAATCAGTATTGGTATCAGACAGTCATCTAGCCTCTGCTTAAAAACCACCAAAGGAGGAGAACCCACCACCTCCCGAGGAAGCCTGTTCCACCAAGGAACCACTCTGTCAGGAAGTTCTTCCTAACCAAATGTTTAACCAAAAACTTCTTTGATTTAATTTCAATCCATTTGTTCTGGACTGACCTTCTAGACAAGAGAAAACAACTCTGCTCAACCCTCTATGTGACAGCCCTTCAAATAGTTGAAGATGGCTATCATATCTTTTTTCACTCCTCTCCAGGCTAAACATACCCAACTCCTTCAACCTTTCCTCATAAAACTTGGTCTCCAAACCCTCACCATCTTAGTTCTCCTCCTCTGGACATGTTCCAGATTGTCAACATCCTTCTTAAACTGCAGAGCCCAAAATGGAACACAATACTCTATACTGACTTATGTTCAGTGTATGGTCTACTAAGACCCATATATCCTCCTCGCATGTACTACTGCCAAGACAAGTCTCTCCCATTTTAAATTATGCATTTGATTTTTCCTACCTAAATGCACTTTACATTTATCTCTGTTGAAATGCATTTTGTTAGACTGAGCCAAGTTTCCTAGCTTGTCAAGATCATATCGTATCTCGATTCTGTCATCTACTGTATTTGCTACCCCTCCCAATTTCCTATCATCTGCAAGTTTAAGGAGCATCCCCCTTATTTCTTCATACAACTAATGCATAAAGACGTCGAACAACACAGAGCCCAAGACAGATCCCTGAGGCATTCCACTTGTTACTCCTCTGCAAGAGAATGAAGAACCATTCATACACACTCTTTGGGTGCCACCTGTCAACCAGTTACAAATCAACCTAACTGTAATAGGATCCATAGAGTTCTTAAACTGTGGTCTTCAAGGGATCCATGAAGAGGGTACAAAAATGTGACTTTTCTTTCAGTTTCCCTAACCTAAAATAGGTTACGAATCAGTGCCTTAGACTTTATGACTGACATCTACTCAAGAGAAAAAAATGATCTGTTAACCTACTTCATGAATATTTAGTAAACTTCACTCTCTCACACAAGGCAATATGGGTACACATTCTAATCATGACCATGAATATCACTTCCATGCGTGCTCCCAGATCATTAATGATGAAATCAAAAGCATCCTTAAATAACAAAGTAAATAACTAACTTGAATGACAACTCCCTGACTAAAATGCCAAAAAAAATTATTTTTCTTACAACAGGGCTCAACAAATTCCAGGTTTATAATTTCATATCAGAATAATGTTTTGTTGTATGACAAAAAAAATGCATGTGCATGAAGTTACTGTCATTGCTTGGCTTACATGCTAACTTTACACCATCCAGTGGTGGTAGATGAGTTAATTTCTAAACCAGCAGCTTCCTATACTGGCTCCAATATTCAATTAAATGGACCTATTTAAAGGAATAATGAAATTACTAGAAATTGGGGGAGATTAACTCCACATTTCTTTATATACCACAATACCGTTTCTTTATATACCACAATACCGTTGTCATAATTTTAATAAAATTAAAACCGTTGTCATAATTTTAATAAAATTACAAGAAACTGTAAAGAGTTTATGATTACACACCATGGAACCAATAATTAGAAAATATGGTCATTAAAATATAAAATGCTGCAGGCTGAAAAATAGTCTAACTTCTCCATTTTTGGCCTAGCTCCCACAGTCAAAGAAAAATTTGTCAGGGTCTGCCATACAATATACAGACATAACATGTGGCTGCAAAGATGTGGTAACAGCAGCTAAGATAAAACAGGTGGGGGCCCTGTTTACATTATGAGATGGGATCACACATGATCAGTTAAACAAGAAGTTTCTATCTTCATTTGAGAAATGATGGAATATTGAAAGACTACAATCATGTCAGAAAAACCAGTTATTTAAGAGGAGGCAAACTGACAGGCTTTAAGATGCACCCACATATATACATATAGGTCTTAAGGTATATGGATAACATATCTGAGGGATCTTTGAAGAAATTTAATCCACACCATGTTTGATTAATCACAGAAAATCAAGGTTGGAAGATCCAAGAACCTGGCACCTGATCCCTACTCTCACTGTAGCCCTTGACCTGTACTGTTTTCTGCCTGCAGATGTTCTCTGACAATGCCTTTTTAGGGATCACAGAAGGTTGCTAGAAGAGGAGAAAGGAGAAAATCTACTTCTGCCTGTAGAACATCCACAGGACAAACCCGCATGAGTTTATACCCTAACCTAATGGGCCTCAGGGGTGGCTTACAAAATGGCAACAGTAACAAAACAAAAAAATTAATGTAAACACAGTTAAAATAAAAGAATCACCACAATTAAATCGCTATATAAATAAGAATGACCCACTAAAACTGCAAAGGGGCCTACAGTGAATCAGATAAATATTAACAACCCAGCTAAAAAACCTGTCATAAGAATCTCCATAGACTATAATATGGAAAGCAACTTTGCCAATTAGGCATAGGCATTTCCTTTCCCCACAATTATTTAGTACTTACACATCTCTCCCTTTCTTTTATAGACACATTCCCATACACCAACCCTGTATACCACTGTACAGTCACTTTAACATATGGAAGGTTCACAGAAGTACCTACAAGTTTTAAAGTAACCTTTTCATCCTGGATTCCAGTACTGAAATGTTTCATTTTATCATTTGTTTTCAATAATTCAAGGTCTTTCCTAGAAAAACCTAATACGCACTAGGAAAATATCTACCTACCTAAAAACTGTACTTTTGCCCATTAACTTTTTTGTGTCTGTTGAAGCAAGGAAGCTTTGATGGACACTTCCTGTAAATGAAGTAGATTATGTTATTAGTAAAGTTCTGTGAATTGGCAACATCAGCAAATACAATAGCTTTCACTTTGCTACATTGAAGTCAAAATAATATTATAGACTCAAACCCTAATTCAACTGTTACTATTAGAAGCTTGGGAAAACATTATAGTTGTGAAATGTGTATCATATACAACTCATTTAAAAACTAAGTATATTGAATGTATTCATGTTTTACCGAACTTTTAAATGCTAGGCATGATTAGGCATGCCTTCCACTAAGGCACTAAGCTACTGACCATAAATCTTGTGGCAAAAATTCCATGAAGTAATTATGTGCTGCATGAAAAAGGCACTTCATTTTACCCAATAGGAAAAAGTTTCACTTGACAACTTTAGCAGTAGGTTTTGAGACAGAATAATGTCTCTATTCATTCTACACACAGTTCAAACTTTAATATGCTTTTATCACATCTACACCTACTTGTGCAATGTAATCCCAAACATAATTACACCTTCTAAAACACTGACTTCAACTCACCTATACCCCACTGTCTGTTTAGGATTGCATTAAGTCCCCCCGCTCCAAACTGGGGGAAATTTCCATAACCTTGTAAGTCTTTCTTCATAGAGGAATATGTTCTAACATCTTCATCATTTTAGTGCCCTTGTCCAGTTGTATAATATTTATGCTGAGATGGCATGACCAAATTTGCAGAGGGTAGACATGCTGGTGTGCAGTAGAAGACTTAGATCTAAATCCTGTGGCATCTTAAAGACCAACTAGATTTTGGGGGCATATGCTTTCAAGAGTTTACGTTATCTGTAAACCTGACCATCTCACAGTTTTCACCCCAACTCAGATCCAGTTATGAATAAACTGTTCCAGTCTCAATACAGCTCATCAGGAAGAACAGTTAATTCTGTCCTGAATAAAACAAGACTTACCACCAGTTTACCTATGAGAGAACCAACCTTCTGTGCCCTTGCTGTGGCACTAGAAGCTGCCCCCTTCTCATGTGCCAAAGTAACTGTACCCTTTGACATTGTTCTCTCAATGCACATCCGTAATTGGCACATAAAATATAAGTCAGCAGGCTGTCAGATCCCACCTAGAAGCCTATACACAAGAAGCCTGTACCTAGAAGCCTGGGTGTAAGATTTACTGAATAAATAGAGATTTATTTCAAAGTAAATCTGCTAAGGACTGCTTCCTTAGAAGAGCAAAATTTTCCAGAAAAGGTAGCAGGCAGCTGAGTGTCTGTGTGTATATACAGGTATGTATGATTTTAAAAGCTTCTTCTGCAATACATAGTTTATAAACCAGTAAAAAAAAACACTGATACTGTCTCTGATTATTTTCTATAATCAAGGGCAGTTTCTTTGACAAGGATGCTCCCTGAATATTTGAAATACATAAATATATTTAACATATATTAAAATTGCTTTTTTAAAATCTGCAGATTATAAATTACTCTCTTCCTGATGTTGTTTTTCCCTCACTTCTTTGATTCCACATCCTATACACACTCTACAAAGATCTACGAATACCATTACTGGAAAGAATTTTTGCCAACCTTGTGGTGATACCATTTAAATTTCATGGGAAATCAGCAGATAAAGGAAGGTGTTCCCATGCCCAACCTTCTCTTGGCCTTGGCCAGTTTCAAACAACAAAAGCAGGACAAAAATGCCAATAAATTGTATTCTTGATACCACCATTGAAAGAATTACCACTTTCTACTGTGAAAAGGAGAACGGATTTAGTACAGTCAGGCTGAGCTTTATGATATACTTTAATCTGTTCTTTTCTAATCAAATACAGAGGGCATAAAACATCAGTCACACTAGAAATATATAATTTAACATTACATAAAAAGAGGCCACAAACTCACAGGCAGTAAAGCATGCTTAAATCTACCAAATAAATAAGATATGCTTACCAATTTTGACCATGCATCTCCACTAAGAGGCAAAACTCACAGAATTAAATGGGACATTCCTAAACATGTATAGAACTGCGGCCTCCCCAGTACTTAGTTAAGCAACGAAGTGTGATTAAATCTTTAAACCAAGAACTATCAAACTATCATTAAACTGCAGTATTTCAAACCAAGCCATTTGAATTCAACAGAATTCAATGTTCACTAAAAGGGTCTTGTGAACTCTTTAAAAGCCAAAGAGAGATCCATCCTCATCTTCATCTGGTAACTTAGGGAGGCGGGTGTCCTCTCATCACTGCTACACACAGGACACATAGCAGCTCCTTTTGCAGTGGCAGTAGTGGATTTATGCTTAGGTTGTGATATAAGCAACAGTTCTTCCCATAAATCACCATCAACTACAACAGAACAAAGCAATACAAATCAAAGCATATATGGGGCTTTAATATTCTGTATTCTTTGGGCTGTTGCTGTAGCACAAGTTATGATCAAATATAACATTTCCTTGGTTTCACCAACAAGTAAACATTTAAGAAGAGGAAATGAGAAGTGATGCAACATGCTCACATAACAGCCCCTTCATTTCCCATGTTCTCCAATACCACATCATATTCACAGAAGTATCAAGTACTAGAAAAATACTGGTGGTGAGCAATGATGCCCTCTATCCCTCAAGCGCTACATGTAGGAAGTATGACACATAAAAGATACAATGTAAATCAGATACTTCTCAATGGTTCACACCATGACCTACACTAGGAAAGCAGATTTGACTTAGACTCCAATATAGGTTTTAATGGTTAGATTACAATTTATAAAGCTTTATTGCTGCTTGATGACTGATGTTCATTTTCTAGTTTGCAAGCCATCTTGAGGGCCATGTAGAAGGATATAAAAGAGAAAATGCATTACTAAAAATACCTCAGTAACTCTCATTTTTAAAAAACATCTCATCAGCTTAACAGTACATTTCTGCCAAAATTAATTCAAAATTTTGCAGGATATTACTACAAAATATAGGAAACCATTGGCTACAAAAGTCTACTGTTTTTTGTACTCTTTTAGTAAGTTCAACTTTTCCAAGATCAACAATGTTGAGGAACTTGCACAACAGATACAGAAGGTTCTGCTCCCTTATTCCTAAACCAACAGTTTTAAACAATATGCACACACGCAGGGAAACAGTAAGCTATAGAAAATAATTGCTGCACCTTGGTCACCAAGCAACATTTGAACAGAAATTTGAAACAGATTGTTATTCCAATGTAAACCTGGTGCCTATAATATGAAATATTTTTCCCAGTTTTGAAAATTTAGAACAGAGGTAATGTTTTCAGCAGACATTCCCAAATGACAACCTTAATCTACAGTCTATGGCTATATTCAGGTAACCACTAACAATCACGAAATTTCTGTGTTTCTGTTAATAACTCATCTCTCTCCAAAATGCCCTGCATCATCTAGAATTAGTATTTCTATTTACAAAACAGTATTTTCTTAAATACTTCAATTTAGATCATTCTAGCACCATGCTGTCCCAAGATTATAGCTATTTACATCTGATGAAGTGAGCTCTGACTCACAAAATTTACACTGGGAATAAATTTTGTTAATCTTTACAGTGCCAACAGATTTCTGTTCTACTGAAGTGGAGTTACCAAAATAAGACTGTTGAAAGTGGTAAGTATACAAGATTTTGCTAAATCAGTTCATGTTAATTTATTTAGTGCTGCATTCTGTTTCCGACAGCAGCTAGTCTGATGCCTCCCAGAAGTCCACAAAACATTCATGAGAACAAAAAGTCTTCCCCTCATTAATGCAAAAAGCCACACCAAAGTTGGGGGGCAATCACTATCATCATCAGCCAGTTAGGAAAAGCCAGGGTCATTAACCAAGTGGCTTCAAGACTTGGGATACTCCTCTGCTCCCATAAGCACCACAGCAAAAGAGCTAAAGTAGTTCTAAGGACATGCCACATGCAAAAGTGAAAGTACAAATTAATGGGAGTCAAGAAAACAGTTTAAAATCTCTCCGATTACACACATGTGGGCATTTCATTACAACTATATTTACTGTGGTTGCATACTACCCAGCTTCTCATGTACAAAGCTGTTTCTTCAAAAGTTTTTTAAGACACACTGCCAGCACACAATAGGGCACAATGTTGCCTGTGTGTCACTGATTCTATTGGAGTGTGACAGTATTTAAATGTTAAGGTTTGTTGTTGGGTTTTCTCATTTTGACAACTCGTAATTATGTTAGATATTGTCAAGTAGAAGGGGGCAGACTACCATTTCACATATTTATACTGAAAATGAACCAATATGAGAAGTCAAGATGACTAAGAATTATATGTGGAGACAATGAATGTACAATTTCTACCAAAGGTATCTTTAGAGGGGGAAAATATAACTCTGGAAGCACTGTTTACTTCCCACACTCAGACCTACGTATAATACTGAATAACTGCTAATTCTCTACAGTTGTGTGTACCAAAAGAAGCTATAAAACATACTGAAGTTTACATTCAGCGTATATTAAATGTTCTCAAATAATTTTACTTCAACCCAAAGGTGGTCTAGGACAGGTAATCTCCTTGTAATGTCATTGGTTAGTCTGATACAATAAATCAGGGTCCCCAACATCATGCCTGTAGGCGCCATGGTGCCTCCCTAACACCTTTTCTGGTGCCCCCCAAGTGTTTTTTAGAAAGTGGGTGGAGCCAGGTGGGGCTTTTGCCCAGCAAGGCTTCTGATTGCCCACTGGAGATCTGATCAGCTATGTAGATTTTTAAAAACATTGTTTTGGCAGCAGCTGCCACCCACAGCACAAGGATCTTCTTTACTATGTGACTGAAGGGAAGATATGGCAGCCATACCCCCTCCTGCAGCAGCCATTTTTTGGTAGCCATTTTGTTTCTGCACCCACCACATTGTGCCAGAATTCCAAATGCCAGCTCAAAAAGACTGGGGATCCATACAATAAATGATCCTTTGGGGGGGGGGGATTAACACTGATGTCTAATCAGATTTTGGAATACCTAAATGAATTTTAAAGGCTACCTATGGAATTAACAAGCGAGCTTAAAAATAATCAGCCTAAAAGGGTGTATTTGTAACTGGCTGTCACCTTTGCTATCATCTTGGCACTCAGGGAGCAGATGGGAACATTAAAGAAAATTATATTGTTCCCAGTGTCCTGACATAATCAACAATGCGATGTAATACAGTAATGACAACAGATTAGGACATCAATATGTGCTGGCATTTCAGATGAAGCAGGGTATTGTAACAAAGAGCAGTGGACTGATGAAAAGCAAACTCTATTTTGAATTTTTCCCCTTGCTGCAAAATCTTGAGTAATCTATCCATGTCTATACTAATTTAAAGATTACACAATATGAAATGCAGCAGTTTTAGGACAGAATTTAACTATGTTGCAGAAATGTTATGAAACAATTTTTCACTGCAGCTTCCTAAAAAGTTTGTATAAACACATCTGACACTTTATAGTACTTATCTGATACACATTTTAATTCAAATACAGAGAAATAAACCCATATAAACCCATTTATAAGCCCATACAGAAAAACGTTAGTGCTACCTCAGTACACTAGAGACATCAACACAGTTCTCAGAGAATATTTGCCTCACCTAGAATTTGTCCACTTGACTGAATAAGGGCTATCTAGTTAACCACATACTGAGCCTGCTGGGTTAAAGTCAAAATTTCCCTTGTTGAACATGCTTTGGAAGATTCGCCTAGCACTATTTGGGGTTCTTTTAATTATAATTACGAATTCTTTCCACCTTCTATCATTGTACTGCCAGTGGCAAAGTTAGAATGTCAGCCTGGGCTTAAGTTCAAATCTCAGTTTACCATGAAGCTCACTGGATGACCTTGATCCAGTCAGTATCTTTGCTTAACCTAACCTCCCTCACAAACATGCTTGTTGTTGTGACTATTACAAATTTCATTGCTTTAAAAAAAAGTAACCCCTTCAAGTTGGCACAAGTCTAACACTCTCAATTTCTTAACATAGCTGAAAGATTGGGAGCAGACTGCAGCCTGATAACAGAAGTTTACCTAATTTGTTCTCATTTAAATCAAGAGCTATTCAATCAAGGTAAAGTAAGGTGGATAAAATCAATTTTTTTAAAAAAATTAAAAATCAAATTTTTAAATTGATTTTTTAAATAAAATGCTTTTTGAGGAAAAAATCTATTTAAAGAATTTTCAATTTAAGATACATTATTGTCCAAAAATTATGCATCATAAAATAAGGATCAGCTTTTAATGTTTCAGTAAATGAATTCCATTAATCCATTTACAACATCATGCTCTTCTACAGATTTCTGTAAGATTATTGGGCAATTTTTCTATCTAGAAGATATTATCACCGGTGCTTGTTTTTACAGTTCTCAAAACTGTGCATTTGTGTCTGCAGAGATCACAGGCCTCTTCATAGCAAAAACGTTATAAAATAAACAGAGGATTGAGAAAAAGACCTTAATCCCATTGTTCCTTTGCAAATTTATGTACACAGAATCAACCCCCTACCTCTTAAGTACTAAGTTTCAAAATGTTCAATGAACAGAAGACTGCTGGGAGTGGAATAGATCTACACAAGAAGCGAAGTGTGAGGGAGAGGCAAGCAGTAAAAATGAAAGTGAAACCCTTTAAGCAGAATATGCCACAAGTCTTTGGATCTTTCTATGTATAGCCTGAGGTTTATCATATTATTTCCCTGGAGAAGAAAACCTATAATGGCAGCAGGCCATAAAAGAGACCCAGTTCGGGAATATTTTAATGAAGTTCCTCTACCTATGGGTAAGACAGGCATGCATACAAAATGCAAACACTGCAACAAAGAAATTCAAGGCCTGGTGGCCCAAATGAAACAACGTCATGAGAAGTGGTGTGATGAGGACAACAAAAGGAACACGTTTGAACAGGCAGGATCTTCAGGTTGGTAAATGCTTTGATTTTTATATTTCCTAAATGCCTTGAGGAACTGTCACATTTGAGCAAAAAATATATTTCTTACAAGGGGGCCCCCGCGATACTTGCGGGGGGGAGAAGGAGCTGAGGCTCCCCCCGGGCCTGTTCCCCAATTCCCATCTGACCCCCGCTCCTTCCCCTACCCCCACGGACTGCAGCGGGCCTCGGCGCTGCTCGCTAGGGGCTGCTGCTTCTCCCCTTTCCCCCCAAGCAGGTCTTGGCGTCACTCGCCGAGGGCCGCCGCTTCTCCCCTCCCCCCCGGCGGGCCTCAGTGGCGCTCGCCAGGGGCCGCTGCTTCTCCCCTACCCCCCCCAACGGCCCATGGCAGGCCTCGGTGGTGCTCACCAGGGGCCGCCGCTTCTCCCCTTCCCCCTCACATGGCCCGTGGTGGGCCTCAGCAGCGCTCACCGGGCCTGCCACTTACCCCTTCCCTCCCCGGGCTTTGGCAGCTCTCCCTGAGCTGCCGTAGTTCTGAGTGTGTCCCCTGTGCACGCGCAGGGCATGCTCTCTTACTTTTCGGGGGATTTAAATATCCCCTGAAATTTTTTTAGAACTTTAAAGATTTTTCTGCTAACAGGGGGAGTTCCTCCCTTCTGTAGAAAAACCTCCTTGCCCCCCCAGGTGCCCCGCCGCACGGATTTAAGTATCTGCACCGGGGGGGGGGGGCGCCTTCGCTATTAGATATATAGATTATTATTACTGCATGTTACTGTCATTTTGAGCCAGTTATGAAGAAATAAAGAGTTGAAATAAGCAACTATTCCTTTTTTGGGCAGTACTGAGTGGCAATGAATATAGTAAAACTAGATAAGCAAAAATGGTATAAATAATAAAATAACAGCATTGACTTTTTTGTTTAGGGGAATCCATCATCAACATAAAGGATTCTGGAAACTATCCACCTTCAAGATCACCATCCTCCTGTCCTACAGTTTCAGAGTTGTCTGTCCAGAATAGTGTTTCAGTTACATCATGTATATCACATATCCACAGTCACCTAAAAGAAAGAAAACAGCCGACCATCCAGGAACCACCATAGATAAGTTTGTGATAAAAACAGATTAGAAAGAGTTACCTGATGGGGAAATTGCCCAGTATCTTTATGTAACAAACTCTTCTTTCTGTCCGATTGAAAACCTATACTTCATTAATATGGTTCAGTCACTGAGAAGAAATTTAGAACAGCAGGAAGAGAATACAAAGCTAATAACATATGGTTGTGGTGGTTAAGTGCGTGGACTCTAATCTGGGAGACCCAGGTTTGATTCCTCACTCCTCCACTTGCACCTGCTGGATGACCTTGGGCAAGCCGTAGTTCTGACAAGGGCAGTTCTCTCAGAGCTCCCTCAGCCCCACCTACCTCACAGGGTGTCTGTTGTGGGGAGGGGAAGGAAAAGGAGTTTGTAAGCCCCTCTGAGACACCAAGTGAAGGGCGGGGTATAAATCCAATCTCTTCTTCATTTGCTGCACCTCCTAGCCAAAGACTTCAGTGCTCCAGAAATAAAGATTTATGTCACTGAAATTGCTAAATACTTCTGTGACAATCATTTTGCACCAGCAGCTCTGAAAAAGAATGGGTGGAACCAGGCTAACGCTCCCACAAGATGTTAGACAAAACTCTGTAGTGGACTGTTTGGAGCAGTTTATCAAGAATTGGCCTTTTCTGATGATAGTTTGTGAACAAAATCTAGAGAAAATAGATTGCATTGTCATGGCCAAAATCCTCAACATTGGGCTTCAGCGAAATGCTGAATTTATGCTGAGCATCCTGAAACCCATTTCTGAAGCTTTAAACAAAATACAGAAAAATAGCTGTTTTATTACTGATGCTGTTGAAATTTGGAAGGAACTGAGTGAGTACTTAAAAACAGAACTACACACTGACAAAGTTAAATTACAAGCATTAAAAAACAAATGGGGCAACACTGCCTCCAGCTCATAAGTGCTGAGGAAGAGGAGGTAGCTATGACATGGGTATCCAGGAATCACCCATCTGTAATGCCAAATATAATAAACGTCAGAGCTAAGGGGGAACCATTCAAGAAACATATGTTTGCTGATGATGTTTTAAAGGAAGTCACACCAGTGAAATGGTAGAAGTCACTTAAGCACTTGGATTTAGAGACTTTTGAAGTAAATGATTTCACTTTTAATAGTAGTAGTTTCTGCTGGTGTAGAAACAATATTCTCTTCCTTTGGACTCATTCATTCTAAATTGAGAAATTGTTTGGAACCCAATGAAGTAGGAAAGCTTGTTTTTCTCTTCCAGATTATGAACGAACAAGAAGATGAAGATGAGTGAACTACAGAGAAAGTATTTTAAGTTTTTCATGTGTGGACCAGGCTGATAGTCTTAACAGTTTTTTAAAAAAAGATATTTGGTTTAACTACATCAGTTAACAAATACAAATGTTTAAGCAAATACAAGAATACATGTGCTATAATGTTATTGTCTTAGTTAAATAAAACTATTTAAATTGTTATTATTAAGGTAATGATCATTTTTCTCCTTCCAATAAAGGACAGCAGAAAAGTTGTCCAAATATGAATGATTAACCTATTCAACTGGAGATAGATAATTATGAAAAGTATTGTGAGGTGAACTATCTATGATGTGTTTCTAACAGTGTAACTAAAGCAGTAATCTGAAAAATTGTTATTCTAAAAATGAAACCATCTGGTTGTAAATATTAAGATTATACCAGCAAGAATGAATATTTATGTAGAAAACCATGATTTAAATCTAATCCACCCTGGGTAAAAGTATCTGAAGCCTTCTAAGAACCATGGCCCATGGATTTTGGAAAACAGCCATTAACTGTGGCTGCCTCCCATTCCTCTGGCACAAATCAGGACTTAGAGGAGTTGCAGGTTATTGGAAGCAACAAGAAACCTCTGCCACAAGCTCGTGAGATCTTCAGAATATGTGGACTGTACCAATGATGTGTACTTTCCTCAAGGCTTTACACTGGGGTTTTTACCTACTCAGAATAATCCTCACAATTTGCGAATGACTTCACAACTCAGCATGAAATGAGTTGCTCACCATACTTTAAAAGAAAAAACAACAGGGATTCTTGATACTTTACATGCCCACAAATCCCAGCATGAGGCTGACCATCTTCCCTTCTCAAAGTGCTTACGTCAAGATGGAGGACCAAGTCCACAGTCAGCAGGATCCCCATCTCCCAAAGGGGTCACGAGTTGTGACTGAATTGAAAAGGCAGTCAGGAAGGAAGTAATTCATAGTGGCCAACACTGTCTTGGCAACAGCATTTGTGGAATTCTGCACAAAGCTATAAGTCTGTAAGATGAGAAAACACTTTAAGATCCATTTGAGTGCTTTCATTAACACACACTCATCCAGTACGTTTTATCATGAGTGTGGATTTTTTGTTAGCATTTTCACATTTCTGTTTATCTCCCTTTGAACCAGGCTACTAAAAAAGAGTGAGTGAGAAAAGAACAGATCCCCAGAATCCACCAATTGGAGCCAGGCACAAAATGGTAACTTGAAGGGTTGAGATCATCACAATTCCCTGCTGCATCTCACAAATCATACCTTGAGATGAGCTTCATTTATAAAAATCGTTACATCTGATTATTATAGATCAAGGAGTCTAACATTCCTGGACAAAAGTAACCTAACTACAACTATCCATTGCTTCATAACAACTAAAATGGACTACTATAATACTCTTTAGACAGGATTGACTTGTTCAAGTGTTCAGAAACTATAACTGGATCAAAATGCATCTGCCAGAATTTTAACTGGCACTCTTTGTTCAGGCGATACAAATCCAATACCGATCCATCTTCACTGGCTCTCATTTTGCTTCCAGGAGCAACTCAAGGTCTGGCTTTGACCTTTAAAGCCCTAAAAATCCTGGGAACATGTTATTTGAAGGAACAAATCCTTTCATATGAACCACCCTAAAACTTACATGAAGACCCAAGGCCATCTGTGTGTCTCCCCACCACCATTACCTTCTACAGTACAGCAGGTAGGTATTAAGGAGATAATGTTTCTTTTACAGCATCTGGACCCTGGAAGGCACTATATTATTCAGGAAGTCATTTGCTGCAGTCTAAATTTAGCTGCTGGATTTGGGTGTTCAACTGGATCATGTGGCCTGTGGTTTTTCCTTACTTTTGTAATTTTTAAATTAATTGGTTTAATGTGATTTTACTGTTAACTATGGCTGTTTTGGGTGGCAGGGGCAGGACAGAAATTTTATAAACAAACATCACAGGAGTTAATACTGATGTTATACAGCTAGCAGAATAGAGGATAAGATTTATCACACAACCTGTCTCTACAGAACAGATATTCTAAAGCATTTATTACTCTAACACAAGAATAATAACTAAATTAACAAACAGAAGAAAAATAAATTGGGTACAGTATTTCTCAAGTAGTAGTAGAATGTTTAATTAGACCAACTATGGCTCTAGCAAGATGATCATTGATATACTATAGATAACAGCAAAAAAAATTACTAGCGAAGTTGACCTCTGGAAAAATTTGTTATCTGCTCAAATGCATAACAGCCAAACTTGTATGTAAAACAAGAAGCCACACACACATAAAAACAAAGCCACATATATATGAGTTTGCACAAGCCTCTACAACTACATGCTATGGTTTCTGTGGTTAATCTCCCCCGCATCTCTGGGGAGCATGATGAATTCTAACCCTGGAAGCTGGAAAGTAGAGTAACAACTACATGCACAATCACATAAAGAATATGACTTGTCCATCACTGCACTGGGGATTTTTCATCTCTTCCTTTGGTAGCAGCAGCCTGCAACACAGCAGTAGCATGCAAAGCTACTGCTGCTAAAGTACAACTGACTAGCCAGTCTTCTCGTTTTAAAAAGCAGCTGCTGTTATACCGTGCTCCCTGTTCTCCAACAGCTACTGCTCTAAAGCATCCATCTTTAAATTTAAGAATAAAAAATAGTGCCAAGCAGCATTCTGACAAGGTGGGGGGGGGGGGGGGGACTGCAGCTGGCCTGACATCATCCTGCAACCTACCACTCAGCTACACTGGAGGTTCTATCTGCAGACAGCTCTCTAAAAGTGTAAACGAAAGTATTCCAATCCAGCTTTCAGTATCATTGTATTCAAAATTTTAGATGATGCTTAACATTTGTTACTGTTAATATCCTAAATAGCAGCTAAATTTTTAGCATTTTATACTCTGTATCTAGGTTTAAATAAGTTAAGAGTTTAATAAGATAGCAGTTGCGGTGCTAGTTTTTTGTAATGCTAATACTCTTCTGAACATGTCATAGCCCATTATACTACTTCATAGTGTATACTGAAATCAGTCACAAGAGTCTCCATAAAGTGCCAAACAATGCAATTCGGGGGGGGGGGGGGGGTTTGAGTATGTGCGTGGAAGTCATGGTTGACCTCTGGTGACCCCAGTGGGGCTTAGATGTTCAGAGAGGTGGCTTACTATTGCCTGCCCCTGCATCCCAGCCCTGGTATTCCTTGGAGGTCTCCCATCTAAGTACTTGCCAGTGTCGGCCCCTGCTTAGCTTCTGAGATCTGACAAGTTTACACTTGCCTGGGCTATCCAGGTCAGGGCTCAAACAAAGCAATTCTTGCACTTAGAGGCCAGCCAGAAATCAACAGCATGACTCAAAGCTGCAAGGAAACAGTGGTCTATGGAGGCAGAACAGATTTTTTAAAGTAAGTCATGGTTCAGAAAAAAATGTATTTCTACTGTCCCCCTCATATTCCATAGCATTAAGAATACCCTACATATTTTGTCATTAAGAAACTTCTCATTATTGAAATACAGATGTCCTTTTAGTTCCTTTACACAACCTCATGTTATACTTCAGATGTAAAATGCTTCCATTCAGCTGTTTCCCATGGTACTGGTAACACCCGACAGGATATAGAGGGAACAACACCTACAAGAAGTGGTACTAACTAGTGCAGGACAAATGTAAGAAAAAATGATAATTAAATACTAAAAAAGACATGCACATTGTTGACATTATATAGGAATTTTCTTAAGCACTTGAGTCAGTACAATTTATTTCCAAGCATATATGACAAGCTTTCAGAAAAAAAAATACCATTTGACTGCTATAGTTAGCAGAAAGCAAATAACTGTAGATGATGTCGGGGAATAACTATTTTATGCTTCTTATGACAATACATTAAAGATATAATTTATTCAGTAAATTTTAGAATTTCTGCTCCTTATAATTAAGTTTACCTGCAATACTAAATATGTCACAAATATTTAGGAAATTCTGCTCCAAGCCCCTTTCTTTGTCAACAAAAACTGCTTGAAACTTATGACCCGACAACAGGAAGTAATCAATGGGTATTTTGGGTTTTTAAGATCCATGAACTGAAAAGGAACTTTATCCCTTTTTTATCCTTTATCTTAAAAAAAAAAAAAAAAACTTCCTAAGATTTTATTCTATAACTTTACTTCAAGTACACTGGCTCCAAGACTGGTCTTTCTTACAATCATAGTTGGGTGGTAACCCAGTATTTGCACATTTTACTTTCTCTCATGCACCAGCCTTAATCTGTTCGATATGCTCTTAAATTGGAAGAGAGAGTGAGATTTTAAATCTATACATTCTACAAACAAAGAGACATACTGTTAAGCTTTCCTCATATCTTATTCTAGGTATAGGTAAAAGTTCTCTCTTTCCTCAGTATATTTTCTCAGTAATGTACTCCCAAGATAAACTTCTTGAAAAATGTGGATCTTAATAAACTTTTCCTCCTTACTTGCTGCTGAACCACACACACAGGCAAAAATCTCTATTTTTAAGACTTGTACTTTGTAAACGCAGATTGCCCGTAGAAACACTCAAATATGTCAGTGTGCATTGCTAGACAGGGCCACAAATCTTATGCAAGGAGAGCCTGAATTTCTGAAATGTGCATCCTAAACGTACTGCAGATTTTGTCTGAATAGAATGAAGATGTCCCATGAGAAAATGGGCCATTGGATACTTATACCATAAAAGGTCCTTCTGCTCTGAGGAAAGGAGGACATCTTGATAGAGCGATTCCCACCATCCAATAAAGGGAGGCAGGAACTAATTTCCAGCTTCCTGTCCTCAGCCTCATGGGAGTCACCCTCTCCAGTTTAGACTAAGCTTTTCTCTACACAAGGAGGAAAAAACAGAAGAAAAGTAGATACATACACAGAATGAGTGAACAAAGACTGAGACAAGAAGAAAAACCTGCTTTATTGTATCCCTGATAATGACTTTGGGAGAGACAAGATGTCCTCCTTTCCTCAGAGAACGACCGTTCATGATAAGTATCCAATGGTCTGTTCTCCCTCAGAGGCAGAGGTTATCTTGATAGGGACCACCCAGAGTAGTGTCCTCAATTATTGGTGGGTTAGAGTCATCATCACTTATTACATTCTGTAGCACTCTTCTACCAAAGGCAGCATTAGCTGAACTGTATGTGTTGATTTTGTAATATCTGATGAAGGCTGCTACTTTACAGACTTCTTCAATGATAGCATGCTAATGAAGGCTGCGTTGGTGGCAGCACTCCGGACAAAATTAACTATGATACCTGAAGGAACCGGATTAATTTGGGCTTTGTAGGCCTCAATGATACAAGCCTTCATAGTGTTGCTTATGGCCAACTTGGACTTCCTTTGTTTGAAGGGGGGGTATGGAGATAAATATAGCATCTGTTTTTCTAAAGAAATTGGTTCACTGTAAGTAATACTTTAGGGCTCTTCTAACATCGAGAATGTGTCAAGCCTTTTCCTTTGGAAGCCTAGGCCTTGGACAGAACAACAGTATGTACCATTCCTCTGACCTGTAGAATGCAGAATTAACCCTGAGGATGAACATGAGACCAGCTCTAAGGACCACTTCCTCTTTATGGAAGATGCAAAGGTTGCCTTTGACCGAAAGTGAATGCTAAAATTGAGGCAAGCGATGGTTTTAATGGATTAACCCCCTTTCTTCTGCACCATCATGTGAAGGCTTTCCAAGACATATTGTATATTCTGTTGGTGGGTTGTCTCAGGAATGCCAGTAGAGCCCCCATCATGTTGGGATAGTATCCCAGTTGTAAGAAGCACCTCCTTTCAACCTTTCAGGCAGTCAAGTGCATCCAAGCAGGGTCAGGATGCCAGATGGGGCCCTGTTGTAGCATGTCTGGGGACACTGGTAATTTCCAGGGGGGTTCTACTATCATCTCCTGTAGAGTTGAGAACCAGGGCCAGTGTGGCCAGAACAGGGCCACTAGTATAATGTCTGCTCGTTAATCCTTGATCTTCCAGAGGACCCTGGGCAGAATTGGGAGAGGGAGAAAGGCGAATAGAATCTTGGGCCAGGAAGCTATAAGTACATCCATTGCTTCTGCCCTGGGTAAAAGAACCTCATAAAGAAGCCGCTGGACAGCTGATTGCTGGGGAGGAAAACAGGTCTACTTGTGGTTGTCCAAATCGATTCACTGTCTAGGGGAACTGCTCCTTTTTTAAAGACAACTCTCCTTCCTCTATGGTTTGTCTGCTGAGCCAACCTGCTTTGTCACTGGAAGACCACTTTATGTGTTCTGTCGTAATTGATAATAAATTCTTCTTGGCCCAGGTTATGATTTTCAGGGCTTCTTTGTGGAGATTGGAAGACTTCAGCTCCCCTTGCTTACTGATGTAGGTCTTTGCCAAAATATTGTCCATTCTTCATAGGATGTGTCTGTGTTGGACTTGTTGGTGAACATGTATTAATGCTAACCATATGACAGGTTGGATGGTTTGCAATGAAGGCTTTGGAGAGTAAGTACTAATAATCCTCAGCCTTAAATAACCTATTTGGTTGCTCTGGTATCTCTATGTCCTCCTCATTTTGCTCATCAGAGAGAAACTCTCCCTCTTCCTGTCCTGCTGCCTCTGAGTTGGAGGAAGTGTCTGAGTCCCAGCCTAATGCTAAACACTCCTGGGGGGGGGGAAGAGGGGGCCCTTTGGGGGGCTGCCTTAGTTGGCCAGGCATGAAGACCCAAAGATCTGTGATCCCTGGACCTGCATTTGTTGGGCTTTCCCCTGTCCTGAGAGGTAGGGGGGAGAAGACAAAGAGAAACAGGGCCCTATGGGGTATCTGGATGTCCTACACCACCTGGTAGGGTTGGGGCGATGCTCTGGCAGATATTCCCAAGCTCCTCCTGAATAACTTAATAAAAAATCCAGAAAAAAATGATATGGCCCAGAGAGTCTTATGTTGCCAGGGCTGGACTCTCTGCTGTAACTGGAATCCAACTGGAGGGCATTAGGGCTTCCCACATTCAGTTGGTCTTTTTGCAGGCAGGCTGGATTGTGCTCCACTTGAATGCCCTGCTGGAACTCAGTGGAGACCTCTGCAGCCTCTTTGCAGAGCCAGTTTGGTGTAGTGGTTACGTGCGCGGACTCTAATCTGGGAGAACCGGGTTTGATTCCCCACTCCTCCACTTGCACTTGGCTGGATGACCTTGGGCAAGCCATAGCTCTGTACCAGCTGTTCCCTCAAGGACAGCTTGGGAAAGCGCTCTCTCAGCCCCACCTACCTCACAGGGTGTCTGTTGTGGGGAGGGGAAGGGGAAAGGAGTTTGTAAGCCGCTCTGAGACTCCCTTGGGGAGTGGAGGGCAGGGTATAAATCCAATCTCTTCTTCTTCTTCTTCTCTCCAGGCATTTTCTCCAGTAGGCAGCTTTCCTAGGAAGGGGCACCCACAGAGTAGGTTGACTCAAAATGGCCATCATCGTAAGCCATGCAGCCCAATCCAGCTACTGGTCTAGGTGCACTTGCAGCAAGGTGATTTCTCTTGGTGTGCTTTTTCCACGCACCAAGTGGTCGGCCATAGCTGCATGCTCTGACCACAGGTGGGCCATGCTGCTATCCTCGGCAGTCTCACTTGGGCATTGTGCCAGCGGTGCCTCGCCCATGAGGAAAGGGATAATCTCGCCTGCCGACAAGCAACCATCATCCTCTTGCATTCCTTAAGTGGCTGCTATGCACTTTCCTGCTCTCTGTGGCTGAACAGACTGTGAGGTGTCTGCAGGGAGCAGGGTCCTGGGGTCCAGGAAAGAGAAAGAGGAAAAAGGAGACATGGCAAGGAAGAATCAGTGAGAGGGAAGAGGATGAAGAGAAACAGAGCCCACTTGCCTAGTTACACTTCCTTCTGAGGCAGGAAACAAATTGGAGAGGGTGACTCACACGAGGCTGAAGACAGGAAGCTGAAAATTTGTTCCTGTATGCCTCTATTGGATGGTGGGAATCATCCTATCAAGATGTCCTCCCCCTTAGAGGAAGAAGAAACAGACTTCAAAAAGAAAGTTGTATACAGAGAATCCACAAGTTAGCCAGTCAAAATATGTGCTCACTACCAACCCAGTCCTGATGGAGAAAGGAGTGAGAGCCATCTCTCACCCTCTTCTGCTATATTTACTATCATCTAACTTACTACCCAGTGGGCCACGGTGGCTCAGAGGTTAAGATGCTGAGCTGCAGACCGGAAGGTCTGTCATTTGGCAGTTCAAGACTCGAGTGCCGCGTGATGGAGTGAGTTCTCGTCTCTGGTCCCAGCTCCTGCCAACCTAGCAGTTTGAAAGCAAGAAATTGCAAGTAGATAAATAGGTACATTTCAGTGGGAACGTAACAGTGTTCCGTGCACCTCGGCGTCTACTCATGCTGGCCACATGACCATGGAAACATCTTTGGACAGCGCTGGCTCTTCAGCTTGGAAACAGAGATGAGCACCACCCCCTAGAGTCAGATTTGACTGGCTTTCAAGCAAGGGAAATCTTTACCTTACCTTTACTTTTAACATACTACCATCTCATATAACAAGCAAATATAAAGTTATTTTCTTCACAGAATCAGAAAAAAAGGATGTGATGAAAACAAAGGTAAGTCAGTCCAACCCCTAAATCCAAAAGTAAATCCTTTGTCCATTAGCTTATACAAACCAAAGTAAGGAGTGGTACAATTAGAGTGTAGTTGTAAACAAGGAGCTCTTTACTGAATATAGTTTTGTATAGCAATCTGAAGTGTGCATTCAGGTCTACCCAAGCCAAAAATGTACCCCAAAAATAACAATGTTGGGTAGATTTCCACATCCCAAATGTATCTAGGTTCTCTCAGGAAATTGGGGGGGAAATCCTGAAAAAATCCTGGATACATTCGGGAACTACCAGGCTGAAAACAGCAAAGAGACCAGAGCAGATTGTTCCCACATCTCAGCTGTTCGTCAAGCTTCTACTGCAGCCCCAGTTGTGCCGGTGGGGAGCAGACCATTCCTGCCAGCTCGGCTTGGGGTTGGCTTCTCATGCAAACAAGTTTAAACCAGGCTGCAGAAGAAGCCAGCCCCGGGATCTGCTATGCCGCCAGGAACAGATTGCTCCCCACAGGCTGGGCTTTACACTGGTATCTCCTGCAGCCTGGTTTAAACCAGACTGCAGGAGAAGCAAGTCCGGCCAGAATCTCTTGTAGTGCACGGAGTAATGTGCTCTGTACAGCACAGGAGCTCCTGGAGTTCCCTTCTCCTGCAGCCTGGTTTAGACTGGACTGCAGGAGAAGTGAGCCCCGCAAGGATCGGCTGTGCCCATGGGGAGCAGACTGTTCCCTACTGGCTCAGCTTTGCAGTGACTTTAAAAAAAAAAAAACAGCTATTTTCTACTCAGGTCTATTGGACCCCTCAAATAATTGGGATTTCCAAAAAAAATCCTGGATCAGAATACTGTACTGATATTGGGATCCGAGATTTTTTGGAATGCCTGAATTTGGGGGGGGGGGGGGGTCCAGTAGATGCAAACAAAAAAATACTGGTTAAAAATCTTTTGCACACCCCTAATAGCAATGCTATTTGCATTACAGAGGATTTCTAGTCACTTCCTTTTTTTAAAAAAACTACTACATGCTGACAGTAGGATTTAGAAAGCAAAAGGCTGAAGGAATAGATATGAATATGCCTGGAATCATTAGAAGGACAGCCAACACTGTAATCCAACTTCCCCAGGATATCAGTCATATCAGTGGGATATATTTATGAATAGGTATACTTAGAATTGTTCTTCAAGACTTTGTATATACATATATACCACAATGTAATATATTTGAAGCTAAATGTCTTCTGTACAGCCTATGCAGTTACCTAATGACTTTTACCACACAAACCTCATTATACTCTGCTCTTATATTTTACAGTGGTGATGAGCATCAGCCATCAAGCAGCCAGCAATTTGTTGCATAATTTTATGCCCTATGAGAATTGTCCATGATGCTGATGGTATTGAGCATTACGCACAACCCACCACTGTTTTCAAAAATTGCAAAAATTAAATATTTTTCCTTCTTAAACTTCCATACTATATTAATTTCTCAGGAAAATAATTTGCACATCAGAAGGCAGGATAATAGTTCACAGAAGGGACTCAAGAACTTCAGAGAGAGGAACTTAATTTTAAAAGCACACTGACTATGAAGTGCTACCATGGAACAGAAACAAATTTGGTTCAGCAATGTTTCACTGAGTTCATGGCATTTTACCACGGCTTCTTAGATTACAAACAGACTGAATTTAGTGTCAGTCCCCTGTGACTAGGAAGAACAGACACTCAAGTAAAGTCTATCAGGAGTAATAACCTTACCTCTTTTGATATGCATAGGTTTGAAGAAGGTTGACAGGAAAGCATTTTTGTATGCATGAGTGTATGACAACACCATGATGGACACAGATTCATGCAAGACACTGAGCTCCTGAGATCTTGGATACAATTCAAAGGCCACTATATAATTGGCATGTGGGCCCTAGATTTTTTTTTTAAGGCTTAATTTATGATAATGTACTCCCTGATATAAATGATCATTGTCAGATAAATATTTACTTCAGTTTAACGAAAGACTAACAAACCCCAGCGTTATTCACCCTTTTAGTGGAGATATAGAAACGTTATTCACCCTTTTAGTGGAGATATAGAAAAGATCAGCTAAGCAACAACATAATTCCTAAACAAAACCCACAGCATGAAACTACACAGAGATCACTGCATTATTCAGACTTTACCCCAGGTAAATATGCATCAGATTGCAGCTTCAGTCACTTTCATATGAGTGCGACTTAAGATTTTAGCAACAATAAAAGTCATTCAAAACTTTTCAGAAAACTATTTATGTTAACAGTCATATGAAGTGCTTTTACAATATAATCCTGAATTGTACTCTTATAAATCCAAGATAACTTTGTTTAGGCCTGCACTGTAATTTCAGTTCTAGTTCTCTGCAGAAAGCTTTGGTTCATGTTTTTAAATGGAGAGAATTCTTACAACAATCTAAATCTGTAATAAACTCAGTTTACAGATTTAACAGAATTTATACATAAATGCTTAACAACATTATGTATTAGCTGAAACACTTCTAATTTGTCCTATGGACGTGCTCTTTTTTCCCTTCAGTTCTCCTCGGTCAGCTTTTGAATCCCATTTTCAAAGCTATGTATTGCTATATTCTGTAACTGCCACACAGTATCAAGAATGCTTGGAAGTAAAATGCAACATAGTTGCCATAATCTAGCACTCAGATTTTAAATCTTGTTGATATCAATAAACTTGTGTGTAACTACTATTTGGAAGCGATCGAAAAAATCTGTTGTAATTGAAGTACAATTTAAATGAGCAAAACGTATATATATCTTCCCCCCATCCCATTAAGCATTGGTTCCACCATTAATAACCATCCACTAAATAAACCAATTATTTGAGAGCCAGTGTGGTGTACTGCTTAGAGTGTCAGACCAGGATCTGGGAGATCCCAGTTTGAATCCCCACTCTGACATGGATGCTTGCTGGCTGACCTTGGGTTAGTCATACACTTTCAGCCTAAACAACCTCACAAGGTTGTTGTGAGGATAACAATGAGGAAAACAGATGATGCAGGCTATTTTGGATCCCCATCAGGGAGAAAAATAGAGTATAAATGAAGTAAATTCACAGTCTTTCCATAGTACCTACAATTATGAAACCTGATTACCATCAAATATTCCACATCATTCCCTAGCATGTAAGATATTTTCTCCTCAAACATCTTAAAACCCCACATCACAACTAAGCATCTTCATGAGGGCAGAGCATCTGCTTTGCATGCAGGTGGTCTCAGGTTCAACCCCCAGCATCTCCAGTTAAAAGGAGCTAGTACTAGCTGATGTTAAAGACGTCAGCCTGTGACTTGGAAGAACCACTACCAGAGTAAACAATACAGACCTTGAAAGACCAATGGTTTTTCTCAGCATAAGGCTTCATGTGTTCAATCAGAGAAAAAGACTGAAGAAGGAAACAGATGGTGCAAAATCACAAACTTCCACAAATGTATATGCCGATCTCTTCTCTTAATTATTAGGTGGTACTAAAAAATCTTACACCTGCTCATGGACACTGATACAAGTGCTTTTGAAACTTACCAGTAGAAGAAATAATAGCACAAAACAATAGGTGTAATTTGTTCCAGTCCCACTTGCTGTTTAGGCAAGACAAATGCAGAAATGCCTTACTCTCTTCATAGCACAAAATAAAAATGCAAAGCAACTGCCTTAGATGTGACATCCTGATTCTTAGTTAACTGCATCACACAGCCTATTAAAATGTGAGATGAAGCACCAAAGAACACAGCAAAATTATACTCCTAGCCAAGGTATGGGGGAGGGGGGGTACTGGCACCTCAGGGCTCTCCCAAGTCATGATCCCTGGGTGCCACCCTACCCCACCCACCCAGAGAAAGAGGAAGTGGACCCGCAAGAACAGCCAAGTGGGAATCAGTGCAATATTATGAGTACTGACACCTTAACACAAAAAAAAGCAGTGCTCCAAGCTATCCTGCAATGAGACATTTTGCAGATCACAATTCCCAAGAGAGAAATTAATGCTAATTAATCTCTAATAATCATCATTAAGCCATTTTTAAAACATCAAAATTACCAAACACTTTGACCTCTGTATTTTTACATAAAACTTAAGCATAACTTCACACATAAAAAGTAAACCAACAAGAATGAAAAAAAACATTTGAGTTGTCTATATATAGATTTATAAAACCAAATCTCTTTAAAAAGGATCAATCTTTTTCTTAGCAATACAGTATTTTAGCATAGTTCACTACCTTAAATTAATCAATACTGCTAATATATTTAGTAATTGTAAAATTAGCCATTACTAAGCTACATTCTCCATTTAAATTTCAAAGTAAGGGTTGTGTTTTGTCTCTGTGGTCTATAACACAGTTTGTACTTGCTTCTTTGCTAACCTGACTTTTCATATTCTCATGGTCATTAGGAGATACCCGATATTACTTCAAGCTGATTTTCTAGATCATCTGTTAAAACAAACTTTATCTTCCAGATACCTCAGGCTATGTAAACCAACTTATGCTGGAGGCACATTAATTTCTCCTACTATCCCAACATGGTAGAACAACAATATTCACTCAGTGGTTCAGGGACCACCTGTGGCTCTTCTGTTCCCTAATGTTGTACCCACCCCATTTCCAGGTCACTGGGGTTGGAAGGTGGTTCCCACACTGAAGTAGTTATGGCTGCTGGAACTTGAGAACAAGTCTGTGGCAGACCCTGAGCTACAGGCCTCGTGCCAAGGATGGAGGCAGTGATGTAGGCTGGAAATTTTTTCTGAGGAAAATTTTCTGACCTACATATTTAAATATGGTGTGTTTATCTACAGCTGTCAGGGCTGTGGTGCTGCAAATCAATCATGTTAGATGAGCTAAATTAGAGATATGACGCATGGACAAACCCCAGTCCCGGTACATGGTCCAAGTTGTACATGATATATTTCCCTTTCCCTAACATTATTTAAATGTTTATTTATATTCGAACAGGAAAATTTTCCAGTTCAAATTATCCTGGAAGACCCACATCACTGGATGGAGGCAAAGGACCCATCCTTACCAATCCCCCTCCCTCATCCTACTCCACAGCTTCTATACTCTCATCCCAGCTCCTGGAAAGCTACTAGGTGAAGAGAGAGTAAATCCACCATGGCAGTCACCCAGGAAAAGAACAAGCTGGTCCTAATGAGATGGTGGTAGTTTTGCTCTCCTTTCTCCACAGCCAGCTTGTTCCTGTCCTTCATTCTGAGGAGAGAGCAAAGAGGCAGAGAGGGAAGCCCAGATACACAACAGCTGGCAAAGGTTCAGCAGTGGTGTCTACATGCTCAGAAGTACTCTGGTATATTTTAAAAGGTTACAGTTATATATTTAATATTAATAATTATATTACTACGTGTCTGGTGGGATGGTGCATACCACATGCAGTACTTGTGGATTTTTTATGATAATTGTGAATTTGGCTTTCTGTGAGTCACAGAGTGAATACCACTGTGTTAGAAGTACCCTGCTGATTTCAGAAGTTCAGCATTGTCTTATTTTCCTTGAGATGAGAACACAGCCTCATTTCAGTTAGAAGACTTGCTGAGGACTTCAGACCATGCTTAGCTAATCACAAGCAAAATATTTCCAACTTTAAGTAAGACAGGAAATTTTAACTTCACAAAACACCTTAAGCACATTCTAGCTCTGTGGAATGCCAATTACACAGGCTACATTCAAATGAGACACGTCATGGTTTGTGATTAGCACTAGCCATGAAATCCACAAGGTCATATCATACCTCTCCTTTGCACACCAAGACTGAAGACCCCCTGGTTTAGAACCAGCTTTTATTTTTCCTGACTGATAAATCAAGATTAGACAGTGGTTTAGAATGCTCCTATGCATGCAAAAAACAAACCATAATTAGTTAAAGCACCCAATTCAAGTGCTATGATTTATCTAAAACTAAGAAAGTTTCAAATACTGACCACAGTACACAAGGAGAAGAGTGAAGAAACTTGCAAGGCAAATGATTTTATTTATTTCAATTCATTTGTACCCCACCTTTCTCCCAAATGGGGCCCCACTGCAGTTTACGTTGTTCTCCTCTCCTCCATTTTATCCAGTCTTGTTCTTATTTGAATACAGCAGGGGTGGCCAAACTGTGGCTCAGGAGCCGCATGTGGCTCTTTCACACATATTGTGCGGCTCCCGGCAGGGCAGGTGGGGAAGCTAAATATCATTAGCAAACAAATATCATTAGACAAATAAATATCATTATCAATATCTGCTCTTACTGCTTTTGTTATTATTTCCGGCAATCTCATTTAATCTTAATAAAAAGCAAATCTGCATATTTCCCGGTTAAAACATGTAATATTTGTTCATGTCTTGCGGCTCTCGAACATCTGACATTTATTCTATGTGACTCTTACATTAAGCAAGTTTGGCCACCCCTGGAATACAGTGCCACAGTGCCATCTAAACAGAGTTGTATCCATCTCAGTTATTAACTTCAATGGACTTGGGAAGGTGTAACTCCACTTAGGACTGAATTGTCAGTCTAGTACAATGGTTTTAACTGTGGTCCTAAGAGCAAAAGTGCTTGCTGATACATTATATATTAGTCTCTAAGAAAATTATAAAAATACTTGAGTATCTTATAATTTTCCATGCTGAAGACACAAACACTTTTTTAGTTTACATTTGTAAATCTTAAGCCTTAAACCATATTGCCTGTTTTCAGCAGTGCTTACCTTAAATGGTAATTTCTAAGTATGAAAGGAAGTCAACAGACCCACATGAGGAAAATCAACTTCCAGAATGGAAAGCAATAGGCCAAGAAACTTCTTGCATGAAGTTTGCAAGAAAAGCCTCTGTCCTCCTGCAGTGTGTTGAGAGCAGACTTGTTGTAACAATCGTTAAATACTCTGGAGTGATTTTAACCAGCAACTATGACATACAACTGACTTCACCCCAGGCATCTTAAGCTTTGACGGCAGGAATCTGGCTATGAAAAAGACCCTATGGAGGCCAAAGGTTTGTCATGCAAGAAGCCAAAGCAAGAAAAGTAAACTGTATTTTTCTGCCTTGGTTCTGTAAGACATAACAGTGCTTCAATGTGGTCAGCTTTGACTTGGTCTATTCACATAGAAAAAATAGAATTCTGAGCTGGTAAAATAGGCTATACCATTTCAGATTACAGGAATGTTTACAACTTTTCCTCTACTCATACCACTCCTGCAACAGAAAACTAGCACAGCAAGAAACACAAGGGAACAGTAAAAAATGTTGTATTGTTAAAACCACTTCAAAGTGTTTAAAAATTGTTGTTATAGAAGTCTGCTCTCAACACACAGCAGGAAGAGAAAAGGGTTTTTTCCCCTGGCCTTCATGCAGTAAGTTTCCTTGTTTGTTTCAGTCTTACAATCTTCAGCAACCATGTGTAATTTTGGGGTACTATAAAAAAAGTTTAGATGATCCATAAGACCCAGGATGCTAAGGGGACTGTCTATAGTGATAGTGAACATCAAAGGGGATGCAGATCCATACACCAACCTAGCATGCCTACATGCAGTGCTTTTCCCTCCACCTTGATTTCCTGGTTGAAGCAAAGAACAACTGCAGAAGTAGGTGAACTTTAATTCTAAAATCATTCAAGTGTTTTACCACAGGGGAGTCTGCAAACAACAAGAAAACCAAACCGTGATTCCCAGTACAGCAAGTGCACTATACTATCTAGTCCAGGACCTTATTGAAGGGGAACATTCTATTAGTAAACTGCAAGCAAAGATTTTAACAACCCCAAAGCATAGTTACTACGCAATAAGTCGTCGTTCCACATGCCCCTCCTGAGGACCACAGTTCTAGCCCTTCCCATTAAATTCTGCTAGTTCCAGCTAGGAGGGAGGGAGGAATTGGAGTGGGATGTTGAAATACTCATATTACTTTTAAAAACTACACTGACATAAAATATGAATCTAGCAGTTAGACACAATCAGTATAAATACCTTTGTCATTACATCATTGCTAATGGTAAAATATCCAAATACCTCTGTCCTATACAAACAATAAACTGTGTATCTACCCAACATTACAGACAAAGGTATAAGCTGCTCCACTTAAACAGTGCCATTTTAGGAGAGTTACAGCCTTCTAAGCCCATTGGACTTAGAAGGGTGCAACTCTGTTTAGGATGGGACTGTAGGATGCCAAGTATAGCTTAGGCTGTGCCTGTTGGGAAAGCAGGAACAAAACTATAACCAGAAACTATTAACATTTCAATAAGGAAACAAATCTTGGTTTGCAACAGTGTGCAGACCTTAGCATTTTAATGCAGAAATACAAAGAGCTCATTTTGAGTGTAAAACCTCAGATAATAAACAGTCCTATAATATTTAAATGGGGATGTTACACTTCTATAGAGGAATTCACTGCTATTTCATCATTGTGAATATCAAGTGTCCCAGTAACGGTGCAGAGATAGAATTAACCATCCTTTATTTAAATCCACTGCATCTCAATAAATAATACATCTCTGGTACAATTCTGTAATCAGAATCAGTCTGAAACAGCCATTTCCAGTCTGAAAATACTTTAAATTTTCACTCAGTTTCAAAAAATGGAAACTGTGTGAACTGAAAAAAAACTATCCAACTCTTTTAATGTGTTTTGATTTTGTGTATTGTTTAAAATATCAGATTCTCTCACTTGATGCAGAAGATGGAGAAATTCAAGTAAAGAAGAAAGAGAACAGAATTTGCCTTATATACAGCTCTTGCCACCATGTTGCATGAGCAATATGCTTGGCAGGCTCCCAAGTTGCAATGCTGCACCAAAACCTTGAGGATGCTCTGTACTCTTTAACATTTTAAAGCTCTTCAGCAACATCACATCCAAAATGCATTTCCAGTTTATAAGTCATACATAGTAGACAGTGTTATCAGTACTAACATCTGATAGCTATCTTTGAATCTTAGATTTGTAGCAGTGCAAGCTGGATATACAGGAGCAGCAACAATAAAAAAATATGTGATTTAAGAAGCATTTTACTCATTATTCAAAAAAAGAGAAAGGGTTCCTTAGAAGTTTTTCATAATACCTCCCCTCCTACCCAGTTTCCAATTGTTCCATTTGAGACTTCAGATAATTATAGGAAAACATATTTTCCCTCAAGAAGGTGTCCACTTTGCCCCCAGGGCTTCACATTTTTAATGTTTACCCAAAAGCCCTTTAGAAGCAGGAGGATTTACTCCCCTTTAAACAAGCTCCGATCACTGCTTACATCTAAATGGTCTGACTTACAGTGACAATTGCACCATAACAGATTAAGGCCAGCATGTTGTAGAGGTTAGACTGTGGCACTAGGATTAGGAAGACCTTGGTTTAATCCCCACATAATACGAAATTCACTAAGTGACTGCAGGCCAGTCACTACTTCCTTGTCTAGCCTACCTTACAGAATTATTGTGAATAAAGAAGAGAGGAGAGAGTTTCTATATGCATTGCTCTAGCTTCTTGGAGGGAGAATAAGTTAAAAACATAATATAATCAACAAGCTACAGATTTAGTTACCAGTATCACTGTACATTTTGGGGCATCTCTTAAATCTGATATGAAGCTAGTTGCTAGAATTTTTTTTAATATCAAAAGACCATCTACAAGATCCACCATGAGACCTGTATAATCATTATACAAAAATTTAACTGCATTTTTAGAAAAATTGAAGACATAATAAAGCCAACACTTGATCAACATGAAAGCTAAAAACATACTCAAATCCTTCACTGAAAATAAAAGGAGGACTGGCACTAGGGTTGCCAATCTTGGGTTAGGAAATACCTGGAGACTTTGGGGGTGGAGCCTTGGGGAGGGGAGGGTTTGGGGAGGGGAGGGGAGGGACCTCAGCAGGATACAATGCCATGCAGACCACCCTTCAAAGCAGCCATTTTCTCCAGAGAGAACTGATCTATATATTCTGGAGATCAGCTGTAATTCCAGGAGCGCTCCAGAGTCCAGGCCCTATCTTAAGGTTGGCAAGCCTAATGGGCACACCAGTTGGACTGTCTAATTGACTGTGTGTTATCTGAGTTAAAGTGTGCCAACCCTCCTTCAACTTCAGGGGAAAAGTTTTTGGTATTTTTAGCTTTCATGTTGTAATCAACTAAGCAAATGTTAAACATTTGTTGTTAAATATCCCATGAGCCCAAGAACATCACTGTATAGGTAGCAGCTTACCTATTAGTTCATTATTGAGTAATTCAGTATCAAGGTCTACTTGTCCACTAGCCCTGCAGCATCAGGGGCAAGCCGTGTAGCATATCAAAATTTCTCTAACTGAATATTCACTGTAACTGCAGACTTCCCAAGACTGGAAAAATTAAACTGCAGCAGACTTAGCCCAAGACTATTTTAATAAATGCTACTATTCTGCTTGCTTCTTTTTTAAAGTTTTAGCTGTAGACTGGCAGTGTTCTAAGACAAAAAACAAAACAAATAGCATTCACTGAATCATTCCTATTTATAAAAACCTAATATTGTTAAAAGATGCAGTTTTAAAAATTATTTTCATAACTAACTCTTTTGTAATTATTGCGTTAACACTATCAAAAGTAGTTTCTTTAAAAGTTAGTGTTTAAAATACATTACCCAAATTTGACAGTATTTGACTAGTCAAGAAACCAAATTATTTTTGACTGATCAAATGCCCAATCCCAAATAAAAGGGATTTAAATATGCTTAACTTTGACTTGAGTGTATTCTAATGTTTCAAGTACAAATTACTCACCTTCATATATGTATAAAGATATTAGTAACAAAGCATCCTTTAGCTATACATGTTAGCTTTCAGTATATTCACTCTACAATTTTTAGAGAACATGAAAGGTTTTTTGATATTGCACTAATACTCCTAATGAAACACAAATACACACATGGAGTTAATGAGATATCACTGAGATCAAGGATATTTTTAAGTACTAGCAAGCCAAGCCTTCCCAACCTTCCAGGGCATCATTAAAAGCAATTTCTCTTGCCAAGTTTTGTTAGATATTATTTGCACTGCACTTCCTTGGTACCTACAGAGTTTGCTCCTTTTTATTCTTATGCAAGTTAACAACTCTAGCCAATTTCAAGGTCATGTGACATACACAAGAACTACCATCTAAAGGGATCAACATTATTTTATCTCCCAGAGATAAAAAATGACTACTCAACACAAAATAAGTACAGTCCATGAAACCTTTAACAACAGCTTGATGAGCAGACATTAGCAGATGATTACTGCATACCAAACTGTTATATGTACAGAAGCAGGCGAGGCCATTTTTTTCCTGGCTTGTTGGCAAATTCCCACATCAGGCAATCAATCCATCACAATAGCTAAACCCATGGATATGATTTCTCTCACTGAGTTGTATTCAAGGCTTATGGACCAACAATTTTAAGTCTAAAAAGGATTTCAGCATTGAATCTTGTCCCCAAATTCAGCCCTATAGTGACTAGCATTCTGTGCATACTGAGCCTTCAATAACAGAAGTGTCCAGAGAGAATAATTCCATCACAGCTTACAACCACTTTAGTCCTGACAGTTCATTGTCCCAGTGTTTCAAATAAGAAACCTGTCCAATCAAAATAAACTACCAACACTTTGCATTCGGCTGCTATATTTTAATTTGTATGGTGCACTATCTACAGAATCAGACAATAACCCCACTTGCGAGACAGAAATCCCCACTATGCTCAAATGCTCAATGGATAATTCTCACAGGATTGTTAGGAGAATAAAATGGGGTGGAGGGCCATGTGCACCCCCTAAACTCCTTGCAAGTAGTATGGGGATTAAAAATTAAGAGCTTCTGAAAAACCAGTACCAAGTTTGCAGTGCAATCTTAGGCAGACGTGTGTGTGTAAAGTGCCATACACCATTCTAATTCCACTAAAATCCATGGTTTTAGAAGGGTGGAACTGTGCATAGGACCACACTTCTAAATACTTTCGTTTCACAAGGCTGAGTCATTACAGCATTTTAAAAACTTACCAACACTAAAAACACCTTTAAGTTTCTTAAAATGGTAAACACTAGAGCCCAAATACAGTCTATCACTTGTATATGTGGGAACTTTGCTTCGAACTACTCACTACTGTGAAGTGATAGACGCCCTTATTCACAGAAAATCTTTCTGAACAATAAATCCCATGCAAATAATCAGACTGCAGATTTTTCAGTTATTTGTAAGTGTATGAATGCAACTTTAAAAAACAGAAGAAGAATTCAAATCAATAATGAGGTTCACTAAAGCAAGGGATGATTAGGTAATGCATACATTTCACCACGGGAAGCTGAGCTGCTAAGAACATAGAACCAAGTAAGTTGAAAAGATAAAGTAAGGTGTTCAGGTGTACATACTATTATATGGAAACTGTTAAATAAATCACCAAATTAATTGCTCCTCAAATAATTCAGTTCTCTCTTTAAAATTCAGATTGTACTTCCTCACTCACTGGAGTCTTCTCAGAATACAAACAGTTTTTACTTCCTGTAGCTGCATGAAATGTCAAAAGTCGAGTATGTTAGACTATGTACTGAAATACTATAACCAAACCAGGAAGTACTGGGAAATTTCAAAAAGCAGACACCAAGAACCGCTTGAAACATTATAAACTGTCTATATGGGAAGCATTTTTGCGTAGGAAAAAGTCTGCAAACAACATGCAACTCATAAGATTTGATATCAGTAAAAGCATCAGCTACATATACCACTCTGGAAATTGACAATCATTCTTGAAATTATTCTTACTATAAACTCTTGGTGTGACACATATATTAGAAACTATCATCTAAAAAATGGGTAAGTTACCTCAAACATCTCTCCTTTTTTTTTTAAAGAACAGAAACTAATTACCACATTATTTTATGAAGGAACTTGACAGAAAGAATGTGTGACATTAATAATATGGGGGAAATGTGAACAGTTACTCTTAATCCTTCACATGCGCTCAATTTTATGTTATTAGTTATTATATTTCAGATTATGTGTTTCTTATGACAACACCTGTGTCCAACATAGGGATGACAGCCTCCAGATAGGACCTGGGGATCCTCTGGAATTACTGCTCATCTCCACACTACAAAAATCAGTTCCTCTGGAGAAAATGGATGCTTTGGAGGGTAGACTGCATGGCATTATATCCTGCTGAGGTCCCTGACCTCCCCAGGCTCCATCCCCAAATCTCCAGGAGTTTCCCAGCCTGGATCTGGCAACCCTACCCCCTCTCCCGTGCTGGTAGCCAAGGGGGACTTGGCAACTGTAGTCCAACACAATTAGGCATGCCACTATTTTAGGCCAGTGGTCAGTCAAAAAAGTGTTTAACCATTTACCACTGAGTTAAATAGAACTTTTTCCCAGATACAAGTAAACAGAACTATAGGTTCTATCAAAGAGGAAAGAGCTCAGAAGTTTTGCAAACAATTTATGTGTTTATGATTGTCAGACATATTATAAAGGGATGTATTATAACGGGATGTATTACAGAATTAACTATCTGAAAAGGGTATCTGAAAAAGTGTGCATGCACACAAAAACTCATACCTTGAATAAACTTTTGTTGGTCTTAAAGGTGCCAGTGGATTTTAAATTTGTTCCATAATTAACTATTGTTATGCATATCACACAACTACTTATCTATGAAAGTTTAAGAATTTTCAAAATTATTTCTGTTTAATACACCAGTTGTAGTTTAATCAAAACTTAAATAAGTTAAAAAGTTGTGTGCAAATATACTCAGTCTATAAAGAAACCTAGAAAAACCTATGTAGATGGTATCAAAATATCTGTTATGCATCTAAATGACAAGATTTCAGTTATGTAAATATTTAATAATCTTTCAGACCAATTTCATCAAACAGAAAAATTTTAATTCTTCATTGTATAATACTAATATACATGAACAAAGTAACAATCAATGGCCTGTTTAAAAATTCAGGTCACATTAGACATTTAATGAAAACAGGTGCTTTGTTTAACTTTCAGTAAACAGATTTGTGAATAACATTTATCCCTTAACGTTGTGAGTGAATGAGTTCACATGGAGAATGCACAACATTTTATAGAAGTGGATTTTTCTCAATCCACTCCCCATCCCCCCCCCAAAAAAAAGCCTGTATGTAATCAAAGCATCTTTTAAGACTAATTCCAAACTTCTATTTCAGGAATACCAAATGGTGTCATTTTCTTTTCATCACACAGTAAATAAAGTAACCATAATTTTTTTAAAAAACAGGATTGTGTGTGTAAGGGAAGGGGTGTTATGTCAGTTCCATAGTTTTGGTCAGTTCCATAGTTATGTCAGTTCCATAGTTTTGGTCAATTTCATAACCTATTTACATTTTTCAAAAAGCTGTTTACTCATTAAAACAGACTGGATTTATCCTACCCACTTTTCTGGTGACAGACCAAGGGACCCCTTTTGAACCCCCCCACCCCAAAGGTAATGCCTGAAAACAGGGACCAACATTTAAAAAGGACAAATGTGACAGGGGCTGCAGAAAAGAAGGTATGTTGGGCAAGATCACCCCTTCTCCCTTCCAGGAAGATGGAAGCATCCATAGCACTTCATCTTTTTGCCCTCAAAATGTCCTGAATGTTCAAAAAGTGTAAAGCAATTAATATGTAGTCAAACTTCCACCACATTCTTCCTGGGAAAACAACTGCAAGTCTAGGATTGAAGCAATACCACAGATTACCAGGAGACTGCAAGTCTATGATGGGCTGGCATATTTCAGAAGCATATAGCTTGGTCAAATGCAAAATTAGGCCTACTGAAAGCAACTGGATTACACATCTGTGACTGTGCATAAGACAGAGTTGTTTGGTACCTATGCCACCAAGTACCTGGAATTTTGAATCTCTTCTGGAATAAATCAGGGCTTTTAACACCTGGAATAATTACCAACACCTGGAATAACACTTTTAACACCTAGCTCCTAAAATTTGATATCTAAAGATGCTACATCACAGATATATATATATATATATTCTGAAAAAGCGTTTTAAAAGAAAAAGATGGGGGGGCAGGGGCTCAAACATATTCGGTATTATTAAATAGTGACATATAACTTATAGGAAGAAAAGTGTGCTACATGCAAGGCCCGATCCCCACACTTTAAGCACCAGACATGTAAGAAAACTCCACAGCAACATTTGAAGCTTGCCACCTTGATGGGCTGTATAACCCTCAGTCTCCCCAAACCCCGACTCCTCCTGCTCTTTCGACGTGACAAGCCCGGTCACGTTATTGCATACAGCCTCGGCTCAAACAAAGGGTCTCCCTCGCATTTTCCTCGGGGAGGGGTGACTGCCATTTCACCATGTCCCATCCCCACCTCCGTTATCAGCTCCCTGCCGGTTAGCTGAAGTGCACGCTTCAAAGCGAATGCTCTCAAAACAAAAACACGGACCATCACCACTGCACCTCGGCCAGGAGAGGTTGGAGCGCGCAAGAACTGGGTTTGAAGTTTGTTCTGCAAACATCGTTGGGGCCAGAAGAGGACTCTCTGCAGAACCTCGGACGGCGGCGAAGACCCGGAGGCAGCGGCAAGCAACGAAGGGGACCCTGCTCATGCCTGGCCTGCCGTCCTTACCGCGCGCGGGTGGGGGGGGGGGGAGGCGGGTGTCCCATAAAAAGGCCGCAAAGGCTCCCTCCCGCCCAGCCCCAGGGCCACCCCGTGCAGGGGGACGGGGGGGAGAGAGAGAAGCATCGAGGCGGCGGGAAGCCGCTCCGTCGGTTCCTTACCCGGAGCCCGGGGCATGAGGGGTGGGACGAAGCGTTCGGCCGCGGGCCCCGACCTGCGCTCCCACTCCAGTGGCATAAAAGGCAGCGACGGAGGGGGAGAGCCCGCCGCAACTAGGCCAAGCTGGAGGCGACAAGAGCGGGAAAGGAAGCTGAGGGGCCAGGGGAGGAGCGGCCGGAGCAGCAGCAGGAGGAGGAAGAGGAGGACGCGGCGGCCTCCCTTGTGTGCCGCCTCCCGCGGCGGGGCCTCCCCCCTGCTCTGGGCACCGGGGACTGGGAGGCCGAGGGGCAAGCGGGCTGGCTGGGCCTGGCGGCTCCTGCGCTCCCGCCTCGGAGACGTTGCGCCGCCGTGTCTCCCTCCCCCTCCCTCCTCTCCCCCCCCCCCCTCTCTCTCTCTCACACACACACACACACATCCCTCTCTCCCTCTCCCCCCTCCTCTCCCTCAGAGAGACAAAAGCAAACGGAAACCGAGCGGGATGAGGCCGGCCCTGGCAAGGCGAAACCGGAGCGGAGCCGGCGGGAAGCCTCCCCCAGGCGCCCGCGGACTCCCCCGGAGGGTTCTCAGGTGGGCCGCAGCGAAGAAGGAGGCGGCGGGGGGAAGAATAATAGAGCCGAACTCACCGCATGAATTTTCTTGTCCCGAGGATCCAAGATGGCTGAGCACCCCGCACGGAGGATGCTGGGGGAGCGACCTTTACCCTCTGACCCCGCCGCAGCCGTCGTGACCCTGCCGTCGCTGTCGTCGCGCCGGCCGCCACTCGGCCGCAACCGACGGACGAGCAGGACGGACGACAGGCGTGCTAGGCCGGCCTCCACCCGCCGCTGCAGCTGCCGGCGCTTCTTGAGAGAGAAAGGCGGCCTCGCTTCCGCCTTCCTTCTGCCCGGGCGGCGGCGGCCGGGCCGCGCCTTGCCCACTCCGGGACGGTTGGAGGCGCCAGCGGGGCCGCCGCGCCTGTTCGAGGCCTAGCCGTCCGCAGAGCCACCCTGCAGAAGCACCGGGGGACGGGGGTGTTGGTGTTCCTTGCTCGGTCGTTCGGGTGGGTGGGCGGGCAGCAGGGAGGGAGGGAGGAACCCGCCTCGCACCCCTACGCACACAGGGCATTGGGAGAGGACAAGACTGGGATCTGCATCGCTTGGGTTCTCTCCAGCATACAGCGGGGAGGGAGGCATCTCTCTTCGCCTCCCCTGCCGCTCTGGAGCAGTTTGTAATTACTCTGCTACCCAGAAGACTAATCGGGGCCTTTCAGCCTACACGGATGTAACGTCCCTGTTGGGAAATAAGAGACTCGTTTGGTTTTTGTGTGTGAGGTCGGTCTTTGTGTTTTTTGATGAACGTACCAATATGGCTCAAGGTGGGCAGCCGTGTTGGTCTGAAACAGTAGAACGAAGTTAAGAGTCCAGTGGCACCTTTAAGACTTTTTATTCAAAGTGTGAGCGTTAGTCTGAATAAAACTTTGTTGGTCTTAAAAATGCTACTGGATTCTTACTTTCTACCAATATGGCATGAGGGTAGAAATTAGCTAACATGCAGGAGGGATAAGATTAACACCTCAGGGTTTTTCCCCCACTGGTGGATGTAAAGCTGCAGGTAACTGTCTTGGAAAAATGCCTCCCTTCTCACCCTGGAGGAAATGAGGACAAAAAGATTAGTCTTTCAGGTAATGTGCCTCCCCACCCTCATCTTTCCGTCTTGCTTAATGCAACTTAGCAGATATAACTTAGGACCAGTTTTAAACTTGGACCGATTTCCCACAAGCAGCTGCTCCGCCCCCGCTCTTCCCTTTCCCCCGATTGCACGTGTCAATTTTCCACTGTGTGCTCCGTGGCCGCATTTTGACCCGCAGCTTTGCCCGATCTCCTCTGTATCTGCTAGATCCTAATAAACAGGATCGTGAAGACACAGGGGAAATCGGGTGAAGCTGTGGGTCAAAATGTGGCTGCAGAGCACATAGTAGGAAATTGACACGTGCAGTGGTGGAAAGGGAAGAGAGGGGGTGGAGCAGCGGCTTGTGTTAAATCGGTCCTAGTGATGTACCAGAAGAACTTACTCATCTAAGTATTGTATGCACACATAGCATCTCATTTAAACTGAGCCCTTAATGTCTATGCATGGAGTGTTAGCAAGTCAACACAGCACCCTGCTGGACTGTGGATAACTGACATATTAACAATGGCAAAGCAACCACTTTAAATGAGATACTGGACCCATTCAGTGCTGATGGATAAAGTCTTCTGGTTCACTTTACAGTATGTTTAAATCAGGCCCCCTTTCCACTACAGTGGACCACAAAAAAGTAGAGGCAAGTAAGTATTTCTGTTATCTCCTACAAGGAAGAACAAAGTGCTGTAAGTACTCTTCTACTTAAAAATGCAGGCAAGCTCATAGGTTTAGATCTCATCTAAAGGCCATGTACAGAAAAACAAATGTCCCATCTCTCAAAATGCTTCATCACATGCTGCTTCTAGAGGTACAATTATGTTTATATCAAGGCCTCCATGTCCTTCTGAGGGCCATTTCACACATTCTTTTTCTACATAAGTAACAATTGCATGTAGAACATTCTTTGTTTAAATGTTTTTTAAAAATTGCTCCATGGAGGTACCATGTTATGATGATCTCACATGCATCTAATCTACTTTGTCGTGTCTACATATGATAAACTACAGAAAAATGCTATCCATGTAGGAAATTTTCAGTGTCTGTATAGTGTTATAGAAAAACTACACTACAGGCCTGGTCATCTTGGAAAGTTTTCTAGGCATTAACTTGCTGATCTGATATTGATATGGTTGATTGTGTAATGTAGAATATTATGATGACAATAGCATGATGTTACTTGGGTAGAATTCTGAAGGCAATCTGTCCACCCACACCTGCATTGTTTAATTATGCATGTTTTATCTGGTGTCTCTATTTCAGCTTCAAATTATCTCTGGACAACCTGTCTAGACACCAGCAATTTGTGGCCAGCCTAACTAGAGATTGTGACCTTATCACAGTACTTGACAAGACTTTCACTGGGTACAGGCAGAGTTTGTTGTAGCTCAGCAAAGACAGTATTAATGCTTTTATCAGTTAGGTGTTAGCATAACTTTTGCAAACTCTACTAACCTTAATGGCTGGTACCCTCTGTGTGTGCTCTGAAAGCTAGAAATAATCAAATAGCATTCATGATTTCCATGCTACAAATTACTCATAGTAGCCCAGTGTGACCTATCAGTTTGGAGGGTGCTATGACAACCTCTAGGTGATAGGAGACAAGTCTCTGGGTTTTATTTTAACCACAGTTTTGTATGGCGTAGCTTGCATGTGATTGCAAATCCAATTTCACAATGTTTTACTGCCTAAAAGAACTTGGAATAGCAAATTGTCTTAATTTTAACTAGCCCCATATATTTACTTCTTTTTAAGCAGAACTTATTTGCGCAATTGGAAGTACTGTGATTACTCACCGTTTTTTTCTATCCATGTGTGAAGACAGCTTTTGTATTGTACCTACCATAAATTATTCATGTAGATTTTTAAAAATGTTATTCTCTGTCTTTATTTCCATTGACTCTAGGCCAGAATTTAAGACAAAAAGAGATAATTATACTGTGGGAAGGGTAAAGGTTTGTCTGAATAACCTTATATAAAATAAAACGTTGAAATTATTATTAAAGTACTTAGAATCTATAAATTCGGGATTGCAACACAACGACAACATACTAACATTTTGTGTTTACTTTTATCCTTCTGGGTCTGAACTGCATGGGTTGATTTTTAGGAAGCAGGGTGTCAGGTGGAGCTTTACTGTTTCGTTCCTGCTTCAGTGTGATTCTCCCCTGATATTTGCCTTGTCTGTTTTGGATCTTTCTTGGAGGGTCATATTGTTTATCGTTTGATATTATGATGCCTATTTTTATTAGGAGAATTCTTGACATTTAGCCATGTATGTGAAACCTGTTGGTTCATTACAAACAGGGCTATTTTGGGGCATGAACACACAGGAATGGAGTTCCGGCTGGCTCCTGAGTTGGCCACACCCAGCAGGAACTCATTAGCATAATAGGCCACACCCAACAGCAGAAACTAATTAAGATTGGCTACATTAGGGGTGTGTGGCCTAACATGCAAATTAATTCCTGCTACAAAAAAAGCCCTGGGTTTTGACAAGGTAAACAGAATAAGTAGCAAAAGGTGGGTGTGGCTGGATGACCACTCTTCTGGTAACATGGGGGTGTGGCCTAATATGCTAATGAGTTTCTGGTGTTGGGTGTGGCCTATTATACTAACGAGTTCCTGCTGGGCTTTTTCTACAAAAAAAGCCCTGATTACAGACATGACGTATCACTGTTCGGCAAGCGGAAGTGATCCACCACACTCTCTCTTCCACCTCCTGCCTCACTCCTAGGTTCCTTCCTTGACTTCAGGTTTTCACTAACCATAGTTTGCTGTGATATCCAGAAAGGCAAATTCTTGTTGACTTCTTGCTTCCAAACCACAACTTGAAGCTGCATTTTAAAGTATATTTGAAACTGGATTGGTGTTGGAATTTGTGCATCATGATAAATTATGTTTAGTGAAAATTAACAAATAGAAAAAGGAACCCATATGTAAGGGAACAGGGAAAGTGATAGCTTTTCCAATATCAAATCTATGGTTTGATGTTATGTAGGAATTGAGCCAATGTTTCCTTAGCAGGGTGATTGTAGGAGCAGGGTCCTCTAATTAAGCACACAGAGAAGCCGTGATGACTTTTGATTCACTTTTTTCCAGTCAAGTTGCAACTCTTCACAGTTCCAAGAAACAGCTGCTTGAATTTATATAAACTAAGGATTGAAAGTTTATCTTCCAAATATTCACTCAGTTACAGATGGCTGACCAGCCTAGGTTCTTGTGATTCTGCTGAGTAAACTTGTGCCCAGAATTTAGCTGGAGAGGTTTGTCTCTCTGTGGTTCTTTCATTTTACAAGCTGAGGATTGCTTTTAAAGGGAAATTGAGAGACCTTTCTTGATCATTGTATCCTGTATCATTTTTTCCCATAAGGAACAAGAAAGTTGCTTGTGTTCTCTGTATTGTTCTAAATTGTTTGGTGGGTTTTTCCTCAAATGTTCAGACTCAGATTTATGTTTCATTAAACAGTTCTAGGCTAGTAATTCCTGCAGTATAATCTTTATATCTGGAATGTTTAGAAACTTTGTAGAAATAAAAGCATTCACTTCAAGAAGGAGAAAGCTGTGTTCTGATGTTTAACTAAATCAGCTGTTCTTCTGCTTTGTGAAGAAGAAAAATACTCCATTAGTTGCGTTGTTAGTCTCAGAACCAACACTGTAAGGCAAGAAATGGCCAGAAAGTCAACAATGAGAAATGGGCTGGTAATGAGCTGACAGGTCAAAGTACAAGCAGGAACAGAGCAAAGCTTAAGAGAGCTAAGCTGAAGGCAAAGCTGAGGTTTGTGCCCCTGAATCCCTGTTCCATCATTCCTTCATTACTCCCAGCCATTCTTTCTTTTATTTGATTGTGTCATTGCAGTGCTATGCTACCAGAAAGTAGCATATGATACCATGTCCTTGGAAGTTTCTTTTGCCTGCCTCCCCCAAAAGCATTAAAGGTATATATCCTAATTAAGATGTTCAAATTTTACAACTGGGACATTTTAACAAATTGTTTATATCAGTTTTATATGTCGTTACTGATTTGCTGGCTTGGTGCCGTAACAAATAAAGATTGATTGATTGAACTGGGACATTACGTAATACAAGTCAAGTCCTTGTGTTGCACTAAAGGGTTCCCCATACCTGATGGGTTCATTTGTTGTTTATTTATAATACTTGTATACTCATAGTATTCCATCCTTCAGTCATGATTTCTAAAGCAGTTTACAGCATAAAATAAAAATCAGTAAACATAATACAAATTAAAATAAAAAATACTGCACAATAATGAATTCCACTGAAACAAACACAAGTGTTGGATCTCTTAAAGGTCCAACAAATAAATTATGTCTTGAATCTGCTTCCGAAAGAAGGCAAGTCACATAGCAGCCCACACCATTTGGTAGAGGACATTTCACAGAGTTGGGGCAGGTACTGAGAAAACCCAGGTATTTGGATGCCAGTTAGCGTCCACAAAAGATGGTGTCTTGCACAAGGCCTCGCTAAATCATAATTCACTCGGGGAAGGAGAAGGTGGCTATTGGTAGCCAATGAGGTTGGTGCAACATAGTCCCATGTGCTTACACCAATCAGCAAATATACAGCACTAAGTGCAGTTTCCAGACATTTTCAAGGATAGCCCCCTACAGAATACATTATAATAGTCTAGTCCAAAGGTTACCAAATTCTGAATGGCAATAGCCACATCTTACAGGAAAGAGAAGAGAGAAAGCAAGGTTGCTAATACCACAAACGGTGTTTGAACATTTTAAAGCAATAAACAATATTAGTAAGAATGAAATTTAATTCTTTAGTCTATATGCGCATGTACCTAACCACATCATTCCACTTTTTCCTGTCTTTTTACTATTAGATTGTAAGCCTGCAGGCAGGGCTAATCAGTTTTATCTCTGTATATTGCCTAGTTATTTTAAGCTCTTTATAATAATGTTTATTATCATATTAAGTGTTCTCTTTTTTAACTTAAATATTCCCATTTTGATGAGGCTGGCAAGAGAGTAATGTCCACATGACTTCTGTGTTTAAAGTAGCATACAGCTCCAGACAAATGACTTTGTAGGTGTACAGGTATTTTCTTATTTCCCATGAGTAAGGAACTACTTAATATGAAGGGAGGGGAATAAGAGTTCATATAATTCTCATCTGAAGGTCTGGAGGGGAGGATTGGAAAGGTGCTGCCACCTGGGTTCTTTTGCAACACGTATGTCTCAACTCCAATTGCTCCTTCCCTATCAACTAGTCTTCCTGAAATCAGTGTTTGGAAATTTTCTTGTTGCTAGAGACAGTGCTATCATAGGGACAGTACTCACCCACCCATGGCATTGGAACTTATCCTCTGGTTAATATGTTCCACCTTTTGAATTCATATATTGCTGAATATTGGATGCCAGCAACATAGAACAAGGGAAGATCATTACTTTCATGCCCAGCTTATGGATGCTCTGGAGGCATCTGTCTGGCCACAACTGTAGAGCCCCAGTACAATCTAACATTCCTACATTAGCCTCCACTAGCACATAGATTTCAGAATACCCTATCCTTGTCCCACTGCAATAACTCAGGGATAGGATTGTGCTGTCACAATGAGTCTTTTTACTAAACATTAAAACATTTCATTCTGTAATCTATATATCATTAATTATAGGAAACTCCATATTGTTGTCTCCCAATGGGATATCTTTTTTGTTAACTAAGTTAAGATATAACTGATTTGCAAAATTATATACAGCTGGTGCTATTATTGTAAGGTGAAAGAGCGAATGAACAGAAACTACGGATTTCTTAGATTTACTGTTTCAGTTTAAAAACTTGCAATGACAACAAATGAATCCTGCAATATTCCACAGACTGTTTTGAGTAAATGCCTGCTAACTGATTTTAGGATTGCTACTGAATATACTGAAACTGTGGACAGCATTATGCCAGGATAGTAGATTTTAACCACTGCCCTATACCACTGACGTAACTGAAGGGCAAAAGGGGCATAGTTCATGGTCACAGTACCCAGCACGGGTATGCACTGATAGGGAAAGCTAGCCAGTGGTGTTCTGCTGCCTATCATGCCACTTCAGGGGTCACAGGGGGCCCCAAGTTTGGCAACCCGTTCTTCTGTGATGCAGTAAGAACATCATAGTGATAATATTCAATAAGAGTCATGACTGTTTCCCCAGTGTCTCATGGTCTGCTCTTTTATGGGGGATATAGTTACTTCATTAATAAGAGAGAGGCCTCTCTAGTCAAAGCTTAGGCATTTCACAAGGAAATACTTCAGCTTCACCAGAACCCACTATGCCACTATGATGATGGTATAATGCTCTCCCAATCCTACACACTTCAGCATAGAAGAAAATACAAGAACAGCTGCAGAAACAAGCAGCCACAGACCCTCTATATAGCATATCTGGCAACTAGACGTCTTCAGGATGGGGCACTTAGTGGGAACGGACAGTGGCTTTACAATCCACCACACTCACCAGGGTTCAGTGTCTGCAGAACTAGTGTGCTAATGAGCCAAGTAGTATTGCTGCCTTACCATGTAAGGGAAGAGAGTAATTGATTCCACAGTGTGTGGTGTAAACAAACAGTAAATGGACACTGGGAACCAGTCAAATGAAGATGGAGGAGGGATGTTGGGTGGGATGATGAGGACTGGTAGATGAAAGGTGTCCTGGCCCAGGAGTGAATCATGAGACTACTGGTCCATGTGTTTAGTCACTTTCTAGCTTCTGTCTCAGAACTGTGCACTAGTCACTTGCTTGAACCTTAGGAATTTGTGTATGTGGCCTTTCATTTGGGATTCCATACTCAGGGATTGAATCAGGGACCTCTTATGTGCTGAGGTGCAGACAGAAATTGTTTTATAGAGAGCTCTATGATGTATAGAGAGGTAACTGAGTGTGTCATGGTGAGCCTTGTCACATGTCACCTGCGCTGAGCTCGCTGTTGCCAAGTGCATATTTATATCCCTTTTCCTTAGGCTCAAGACATAACTGTGTGTGACATTCTCAACTTTGCTTGCAGTTATTTGTCCCATAGCATGACTGTCTCAAATCCTTCTGGGATTCAGTGGGTAGGCCCTCCTATCCACTGGACTATGGAGCTGTCTTTACCTGGCTATTTTTGTGGTGAAATAATGTTCAGGCCGCTGTTGTCTGTACTCGGGCGCTACAAGGTATTTGAATCCCTGTGGTGGCAGGTTTTAATGGCTGCCCTTCTGTACATTAGGATATGGAGCTATCTGATAGGAGCTGTGAGCTCTTTTGGCAGCAAAGAATGCTGGGATTGAGCGTGAGCATTGTGATCTAAGTATGGTGACATCATAATAATATCCCTGAGATCACTGTTAGCTTATGCCTTCCATACATGGCCAATTGTGATGGGGGGTGTTAACAGTTTCCATGGATGCTAAAAGAGGGCCTATTAGTGTTATTATGTTATTACTTGATTTTGTAATTGAGCTTTCTTGAGCTTTCTTATCTGCTGGTATGAGTGTACAGAATGAGTGTACATTATGGTATTGTAATAATGGCATAGTGGGGTCTGGTGTAATAAAACCACACTACTTGTCTACCAAAGTATTCCCTTATGAAATTCATGGGATTCTCCTAGAAAAGAATGTCTTGATGTATTGATAAGAGAACAACCATACCCTCGGTTATGTAGCATAGTATGAGGCAGAAATACAATGCTGGTCAAATCACATACCTCGAAAAAAAAAACCAACACCCTATGATTTGCGAGCCCAAGTGCTCAAGGACACATTAGTTTTGCAAAATGACAGCACCTGCATAGCTCAGTGATAAAGAACAGGCTTGCAAGCACAACATTCAGTCCTTGGAATCTGCCACTAAAGAATATCAGGTTGCAAGGCAGAAAAAGACATCATACCTCAGAGAGCCACTGCCGTTCTGAGTACACTGGATGGGGCAAGTGGATCAACAGTGTGACATTATAAGGCCACTTAATGTGTTTTATGTTCAAATCAGCTGTTTAACCTCTAGTGTGTTCATATGAATTTGTTGAATACCTGACATCAAGTCTGTCAATGAATTAATTGTGGTTGGATTAGAGGGTGAAAATGTAGCCTCTGGTGTGGAGGGTGGAGCCTTGGGACAGTTAGGACTGGAGAGGCAAGCAGCCTGAGCAACCCTCCATAGCAGACATTTTATCCAGGGGAACTGATCTCTGTCACCTGGACAACAGTTGTGATTCTGGGTGCTCCCCAGCCCTTCTCTGGAGGCTGGCAATGGTAGTTTAAGTGAAGGAAATGGCTGGTTTGGAGGGCGGAGTCTATGACATTATACTGGTCTGTATTTCCTCCTCAAATCCCACCCTCCCCAGGCTCCACCACTCAAATGTCCAGGAATTTCCCAACCTGGAGTTGGCAACCCTGTTTCCTTCCCACCCAACAGCCAACCTACCTTTATCTGTCTTCAGCTTTCCATCTCCACCCCTCTTCCCCACAGCCTCTACCTAGGAAAATTACAGTTTTTCTCCAATGGGGTATAAAGCAGCTTACATTATTATTTCTTCCTTGTTATCTGCACAACCTCTGTGAGGTTGGTTAGGCTGAAAGTATGTGAGTGGTCCAAAATCTCCCAGTCAGCTTCCACCGCAAGATGGGGATCTGAACCTGGGTCTCGCAGATCCCAATCTGAAGCTCTTAACTGTTACATCATAATGGCTTTCATAGGGTGGCTGCTGATAAACAGTAGCAAAGCAGCTGGGCCTAATTAAGTCATGCAAATCAGGTGGTATCAAGTCACACAGAGGGTGCTGCCTAGGGATGCCAGCCCCCCCAGGTGGGACCTGGGGATCCCCTGGAGTTACTGCTCATCTCCAAACTACAGAGATAACTTTCCATGGAGAAAATGGATGCTTTCGAGGGTGGAGTTTATGGCATTGTACCTCACTGAGGTCCCTGTCTTCCCCAGACTCCACCCCCAAATCTCCAGGAGTTTCCCAGCCTGGATCTGGATCCGCTACTGGTGGCTGGGGGGGGGGTACTTGGCAACCCTAGACTGCTGCCAGTGAAAACCCTGCCTTTTACTGACAGAAACAGTTAGAACCCTGCCCCTCCCCCGAACATTTTAATCTCTCATAGTTGATGTATGGAGGTGGTGCCATTTCAGAAGTTATTGGGGGGGATTTAACGGTCCCTGAAGTTTTTTTCTAACTTTTTGGATTTTTCTGCTGACCGAGGAAGGCCCCTGACTATGTAGGAAAAGCTGTTGTGGGACAGTGAGCTCTCTTTTGGCAGATATAAGTATCCACACAGAAAAAAACCCTCTCGGAATTAGTATATAGATATGGAGCAGAGGTCCATCAGTGGCTCTTAGCCACAAGGTATAGATAGGAACTCTCAGTCTGGGGCAAGTGATGCACTGTATTCTTGGTGCTTGGGAGGAGGAGCAACAGTGTGAGGCCTTCTAGTGTCCTGGCCCTGCTGCTGGACCTCCTGATGGCACCTGGTGTTTTTGGCCACTGTGTGACAGAGTGTTAGACTGGATGGGCTATTGGCCTGATCCAACATTGGTTTTCCTTATGTTCTTATGTTACGTACAATAACTAATGAATGGAACATTTTCATTTAGAGCATTGAATAGTTAATATCTGAATGTTTATTCCTAGTACCTAAAGAATCCAGCATAGGCACAAAACTCTTTACAGAACACAACAATTTGTGAGTGGCCAGAGGAGTCTGACTAAGCCTTACTCCTCCAATGCCACCATTCTCCAAACTCCACTTCTTTGGCCCCTCACAATGGGGCAGTATTGTTATACCAGTGTAAATCTAGTTATACAAGGATTTAGTTAAGCAGGATGTAATTTTGGAATAGACAATATGCAATACGGCTACACAAATATATTTTTAAAGGAAAGTTGGTGAGTTCTATGGAGAATCAAAGAAGTCCCGCAAAAACTGATTAGCAGCACAGCATTTTCACATGAGAAAAGATTTAAAAATCAATTAATTTGGAAATCAGACAAAAGCAAAAACAAGCATGTAAAAAGACGTCATGTTCTGAAGCCAGAAAGAAACTGTTCTTATCTTACAGCAAAAGAAGAAAATGAGTATTTGAAATTGAAAAGTGACACATTCAAAATTGATAAAAAGAAGAACTTGATCAGAAAGCATGGGTGTTAGGCAGTGTAACTCATTATGAAGAAGAGAGTCTAAGATCAGAAGACAGATTTAAAAAGCTGGACATTAGCTGTCAACTTAAATCATCAAAGCAAACTCTTAATGACAAATGCTATCAAATTTGGCTTCGGGGCAAAAATAACAGACTGTTATAAAATAGGTTTTTCTACTTGTTTCTCAGTATAGGGCCTTAAAACTAAAAAGGGTTGATGCCGGCCACTAGGATAGCACACTTGAAGGACTTGAAGGCTTGATATAGTTTTTAGCTCTTAATTCAGTAAAAGGTGATTAATCCCACTAGAGAATTTTTAACTGCTAATACTTAAAAAAAAAACATAAAAGGCCCACTAAAATGCAAAACATTGGGTTGGATCCAACAACTTCTTTCTGCTGTGAGGAGTTCTAGTCTGGAAGAAGGTTTTTCCTCTCTCTAGAACAAGATTCTTTATCTGGTGGAGGGAAATCATAAGGATCCAGCCCATAGTATATTCATATGAATGACAGTCACTAAAAGCCAATTTGAATTTTTAAAAACATATCTTTCATAGACAATGTGCAAGCTTCACACATATATATTATGGATTTAAGATTTGCAACATCAGATCCCAGGGTATGGATAGAAGGCACATGATGGAATACATTGCTGTAGCTAAGTAAACAGTAGTCTATTCAGTCCCTGGATATGGGACTTCCTTCGTTCCCAATGTACATCCCTTTGGGTTCCATGATGGAAGAAAAGTAGGATATAAATGCAACAATAAATAAGTGATGACTTCAGTGTGTGAATGGACCATCTTGTATACAGTGCAACAGACAGAATTTTATTAGCTCTTAAATTACCAGCACCTCAGTGCTTGTCAATGGAGTTGGTTTGTGCAATCAGCTGCCAGTGACTGGTCACCACATGCATAGAAATCAAGTGATACTGTGTGTCAAGTAGGCTTCATGATCAAACCCAGCTTGACTGGAAAGACCTGTGTACTGGGATTTCTGTAATTGTTTTAAGTGAATTCTTTTCCCTGGGTGTCTGCTTTGAAGATGAAGAAGAAATTTAAAATGGCTGGAAAGAGGCATGAGAAGGAAAGGTTAATCACTTTAAAAATAGAAGTCCTCCTGACACTCTAGTCTTTCATTTTAAGTCTAATTTGGCCTAGTTATCTGCAAGTCTTCATAAAGATCCCCAGCCACTGGGATTTGAATCTACGGGATGCCTGTTCCAAAGGCAGGAGGTGCCAAAGTTTAGATGACTTAGACATTATTAGAAACAAAGCCAGAGTAAACTAACCAGTTAGTATAACGAGAAGGAGTAGGCTGTTCCATAATAAAGTGCTATAAGCACTCATTGCCACTATTAATGACCGTACTCCCAAATATTCCAAAGCTAAACTTTGGGTGGGGCAGTTATAAAAACTTGATGTCAATGTTGAACTTCTAAAGTACTTGCTGATTTGATGATGGTGTTTTAACACAGATTTGTCTAGGCACAGATTAAAATCAAAGCTGGGAGCTTTGCCAGTTACATGCTGAAAAAAGTATCAGATTATTTCAACTGTTTAATCTCTCCTTCTGTACTCTATACTATGGTTGCTTCAAATAAAGATAACTACACCAGAGGCTGAAACATTGCAGAGTCACTTAACACATGTAAAATGAAAATGTGCAAAAATTATTTTCTTCTTCTCAGCTTTGACATTCCAAGTTCTTTGTGGAATTGTTTGTAACCCTGATAATCGTTTACACTTATTAATCTATTTTTACTAGTTTTGAGGGGGCAGTTTGCCATGGAGACCTTTCTACTGTGTCATGCCACATGCTGGCCTTGTCTTTGAGCCCCCTCCTTGATATGTATAGATAAAACTTGGATTGAGGTGTGTGTGCCTATAGGAGGTGTTCTACAGAGGCCAGAGATCCTATACTCGGGAAAGATGGAAGTGAGCTCTTATTTTCCTTTCCTATGTCGGGTGCTCCATAGGAGACATGCAGTCTCTTCTGCAACAAGCACAGGTCAGGGACAATAGGGAGAATGCCTGTATGAAGTTGAATTAGTTATTGTCTAACTTACCCAGTATTGTCTACTCTGACAGACAGCAGTTCTCCACTTTCTCAGATCCTTTGGAGAGAATCCCAGGATAAAGTATCTCCACAAAGACTCCATTTAGAAATTTGTCCTTTACGGAGAGAAGGGTTTATTACCCAGTTAGGTGACCAGTAAGTAGGATTTCTGCTGATCCAGGGAAATCCTCAGGAAACATAAACCACATACAAAGGCCTCAGATAGATGTTTAGAGAGCCCACTTTTCAAAGGAAGCACCATGCAAGAGACCACTAGTTGACTCAAGGTAAGGCATTTCAGAGAAACCTTCTTTGTTCTTCTCTGCTCCTTTTCTCATTCTTTCTAGTTAAAGATTTATTTTATAAATTATACCTCCAGTCAGGGGTCATTTCATAGAAAAATAGGTGCAGGAGCTCATTAGCATACCTATTAGCATAATTCATTAGCATATGCCACACCCCCTGACATCACCGGAAGTGTGTCAGAAAGGGAATCAAAAGGGGGGGGCATCTTCAAAAGCCTCCCCTTCCCTTCCCCAGCTGGCCTGCCAAGGTGGGCGGGAGGGGAGTGAAGCGAGAAGGGCCCCATAGAATACAGTGGAAAGATCGTGCCACCACTGCCACACAACTCTAAACAGAAAGGGTTTAAACTTTAAACCCCTTCTCACTTCACATCCTCCACAGGCCCGCTGGGAGCTGGGGGAGGGGCTTGCCAGCACTGCCATTTGTGCCCACTAGAGGTGTGCAAATTTAAAAAATTTGGCCCGATTCAGATCAGGCCAAAGAAGCCCGCATCTGTGCCGGCTGCCGAATGACTCCCGCATGTTAGTTTTGGCAATGCAAGACTATTCCGGGAGTCATTCTGCCGGCCGAATGTCAGTTTCAGCCCCATTATACCCTATGGGCCATTGAAGTCAATGGCAAAAACTCATAGGATATATGAGGGGCTGGAGGAGAGGGGGTTTGAGGGAGAGGCTCCAAACTCGCAGGGTAGCTGCTGAGGCCTCTCCCTGAAATACCCACCACTTTTCAAGAAGACTATGGGGTCTAATTCTATGGGTCCCCAAACAAGTTACCCCATCCCCTCCATTGTTTGCTATGGTGGGAAAAAACATTACTTTTTCCCACCATAGAGAACAATGGAGAGAATGGGGGCAACCTGTTCGGGGGCCCATAGAATTGGACCCCCTGGTCCAATCTTCTTGAAACTTGGTGGATATTTGAGGGAGAAGCTCCAGCAGCTACCCTGTAAGTTTGGAGCCTCTCCCTCAAACCCCCTCCCCTCCAGTCGCTTTTTAAGCTGCGGCCACATTTCGGCAGCAATTCAGCGGTGGGCCAAATCAGATCAGAGAATCTGATTCAGCCCGTGGCTGCCCTAGTGCCCACTCCCAGGCTGGCGGCGTGCTGCTCCACCTCACTCCGGCCCCAAATGACCCTTGTCTCCAGTTCCCCCTAATCTATTCTTTGGAGGGCAATTCCCCCAGGAACAGCATTTGGGGGGACTGCAGCTGGAAGGGGAAGGCATGCTTCCCCAGACTGAAATCTTTCCATTCATGAAAGCTGTAGTCAGGATCTAAACCCATCTGCATGTACTATTCCTCCTCATAAACTTCATTCCTGACTTTTCTCCACCTGGATTCTCAGTATTCCTTGCAAGGTTTATGGAGGAGCTGCACCACTTTTTTTCAGCAGACCCCATTTCTTATTTGTGTCTCTTCACTGCCTGAACTGGAAAGGCTCCCTTTGCCAGGAATGGAGGTGAAGCCCCACAGCAGCTCCTTAATTCTAGGAGTGGGAGCGGCAGAAGGAGGTTCTTCTGCTCAGGCTCTCCTACGGTGCAGTTGGGCTGAACTAAATGTGGGGCATATTCAGGAGCATAAGATGTCTCTCTCCAACCGTACATGGAAACACCATTAGCAACATCAGTCAAATATATCTCAGTATGTTATAGCTTTAAGTCTAAGCAAGTGGGGATAGATGAGAGTGGTTTTAAAAAGCCTGTTAGTGCCCATTCAGGCACTTTGAACCCTGCCGTACTTGCAGGGCGATGCTGCTTCCCTGCTTCTGTTCACAGCATCACAGAGGGGAATCAGCCAGGATACGCTTCAGTCTGAACGATCAGCTCTCTCCTTTTAAAGCTCATGCAGAAGGATGTTCTCTGTCCTCCTCATTCATTTTCATGACAACACTAAACTGGTCATGGGGGAATCTGCCAGGCAGAAACAAGGAGATTTCAGATAGCAGCATGGAGACTATCAGATCATCTAAGTTAACACTCATCTCACAAACCAACATCCCCAGCACTGCATTGCAGGCAGGCAGGCAGGCAGGCAGGCAGGAAGGAAGGAAGGAAACCAGCAGAACATTTTAATCAAGTGGGACTAGAAGGTCCTAATTTGGGTTGTTGTTGTTGTTGTTTCATTCCAGGACAGCCCATCTCAGAAAGGCAGTTCTCATCCCCCTCCCAAGAAATCCACCTCAGACTTTAAAAAAAAAACCCTAAGGACATAAATGTTAAAAGCTTCTCCCAAAGAGTTCCTTGTGTCACAGTGTAGGCAGGAGCTACAGGCAATCTCAGAGGCCCATATTAATAAATCAGCAAGAAGCCAACATGATGGGCATATAAGGGGGTAGATCTTCATTTTCCATGCAGGGGTTCAACTGTTTGTTCAGTTAACAACTTGGAGAGGAGTTGCTTTATCATCAGACAGAACACGATAAAAGGAGCAGTTTGAACAATAGATAGCTTGACATGGTGTACATTCATAGGGTAATTAATGCCCTTACTTGCTGAAATGCTAGTTCAGGATGATGTGACATAGATTCTTCCATCTGTCCTCATGTTCTTGCTTCTACAGTTTTGCCTGTTCTTGTTTTCTTGCGCCTCTCTAACAAAGTATGAGATTTGTAACAGAGGTGATCTTGTTACTCAAGAACAGAAGGGTGATGCATGCATGAAAATACATCACTAGTCTATACTGATGTCTCATCAGTTGATGATTCACAGCAGAATGTATGTTGAATGGCATATACCTCCCCTGGAAAGCATGCAGTGAAAAGCTACAATCTTACCATCATTTCATTTATTACGATCCAAGATCAGCCAACAGCAACAGAAGAGCACAAGCTAAACACAAATAAAACATATACAAATATTAAAAAGTCTTAAGTTTGTTAAACACTTACAAGGAACTTAATAAAAAGATTGAAGCATCTGCTTCATAAGAACATAAGAGAAGCCAATATTGGATCAGGCCAATGGCCCATCCAGTCCAACACTCTGTCACACAGTGGCCAAAAATACCAGAGTGCCCTCAGAAGGTCCAGCAGTGGGGCCAGGACACTAGAAGCCCTCCCACTGTTGCTCCCCCTAAAAGCACCAAGAAAACAGTGCATCACTTGCCCCAGACTGAGAGTTCTTATTTATACCTTGTGGCTAATAGCCACTGATGGACCTCTGCTCCATATGTTTACCTAATTCTGTCTTGAAGCCGTCCATGCTTGTAGCCACCACCACCTCCTGTGGCAGTGAATTCCATGTGTTTCCTTACAGACTGAGCCAAGGCCCAGAATTTGACTACCTTAAGAATGGTTTCATTAAGGCAATCTGCAAAGAGAATGGATATATAAAACTTATCAGCTCTGCTTGGAAATTTACATAAAGTAGGAGTTACATAAAGTGAACAAACAGCCATATAAAATAAACAGCGAAGTAATATATATTTAACTCTTTCAGTGGCATGTCTAATGCATACAAACCATCACCTGCAGTCAGTGCACAAGGAGCTTGTATACTCAATCCTCCGCTACTCTGAGCTTTCTTCTAAAGAAAGAATAGGATATCTGTAGAGCAAATAAAATAAAGATGACAGTCTAAAACACAAGTGCTTGCTCTTAGTATGATCAGAAAGTTCTTCCCATAATATAAACAAAATATTTTCCCTCGATTAGATCTTGGTTTTTCCTACCTTTTCATAATCTTGTTTTTGTTTTTTTTAATGAACCGCAGGAAATTTTGGTATCTGATCTCAGAAGACATGCACACTCCTACAGGGGGGAACTTAACCAAAACTACCTGCAGGGTTGCAGCTCATATTTGGGTGTCCATCTGCTTTACATGCTTGGTCTTTCCTTCTGCCAGCAGTCAAATATTATGCATGGTCAGTAGGAGACACTTCATACTTGACATTTTCCCTGCACTAATAAAATCACCTCTGTGTTGGAATGTGTCGTGTACCATATGCAGCGCTGTGCAAGTTGTTAATTTCCTGCAAGCACACAGACTGGGCTGCTGCTCAGTGGCATCTCTGAACCCATTTCTCTTTCACAATATAATCTTACTCAGCAACGCCTCATCTTTTTGGAGAATAGACCACCGGCATCAGACACACGAACATTGTGTTTTGCAAATAACAACAGTATGGGGAGGAAGACCTCCACAGTTATATTTTACATACATAATCACCAAATAACATTCAGCCTACACACATATGCTCATGCTGTTAACAGTCTTTCATGGCACCAGACAAGGTTTGGATCCACAACCCTTAATTAGCAGTGGATGAAATGAAAAAAGTGTACTATATACTTCTTGTGTACCTTCGCTCACAGATGCTGTTCTCTTCCTTGCCTTTGATTCTTCCACGGTTGCAGATGTCTTTGTTTTTCTTATATTCTAAATGAGTGAACCAGCAACAGCTTCAGCTGAGCAAGATGGTTTCTTTGTTATGAATTATTGTACCACATAGAATAACAAAAAAATTACTACATGATTTTATATTCATTATCAAGCTAAACAGCTGCCAAATGTCTGAAACACACTGTGATAGCTCATTGAAATTGTGGATCCTGCACAGCTTGACTCCATCTGGGTTCTCCATTGCTCCCGTTCTAACACATTGTGCTGAACCTTCTGATCTTTGTATGCACAGGTACAACAACACCTGCACCAAGAACAACATCAATGTAATATGCTACAGCTCACGAACTTTGCAATTCTGAACCTGCCTGGTGCTGAAATAGTCTCTGGAGCCCTGCTCTACATGCCTTTGATGACAGATCTGAGGTTGGCAAGGTTTCGGCAGGGCTTTTTCAGTGCTGACCTCCTTACTATGTAATATTCTGCCCTAAAATGTTTACCCCTCCCCATTTTGGCCTTCTAGAAGCTGGGCAAGCCTTTGTTTTTGTGAAAGATGGCTTTTTATTTTTAATGATTTGATGTTTAATCCATTTCTTTTTTTGGTTGGTGATTGCCATTCTGTTGGGTTTATTTCTTTTACTGACGTTTAATTGTTTTTGGTTCTTGTGCTCCTTTTATAGGTTCCTTTTTTATGAGATGCTGGTATTTAATTGATTTTTTTTAGCATTCTAGCCTTTTATGAACTTAAAAAAAAATGTACAAGAACTAATCAATAACCAGTGGACTGACCAAATAGGTGTACTGTGCATAATCCACCTAGCTCCTGACAAAAAAAACGAGCCATGAGTAAGCCAAAACAGAACCGTGAAAAAATTACTAAGAATACTCTGTGCATATATTGATTAAACCTACAACATCAATAAACAATAAATTTTACATCAACAAATACCTTATAAGGTTCATTACAATCAGAAAATTACTTTTTCAAAAGATCTGTAGTCCACTCTAAAGGCAATTATTGTCAATTTCAAAGTGCCTTCTGTAGAAGAAGTCATTTCTTATCTCCTGAAGATTCCAACCTAGAAACAATATTCACTTGAGATGTGGTTAATACTTTGCTATACTTCAAAGATGATTTAGTCCTTCCTTTATAGAATAAGCAGCCACAATTCCGTCTTTCACTTGGCATTTTATCAGAGGCGGAATGATTCAAAGACTTCACATCTCACAAACATTCATTCACTTCACATATACACAAGGTCAGTGTATATATGGGAAGTATTTCCCCCCCAGCAGAATTATCTAGTTTCTCCAGCAAAACTGCTGGATCCAGAAGAACTCCCAAACTCGTAAATGAAGATGCCTTATATTGAATCAAACCACTGGTCCATCAGTGTCAGTAGTGTTAACTTAGACTAACAGAGAATTTCCAAGATCTCAGGCAGAGGTCTTTCATACCACCTACTACCTGACTCTTTGTACTGGACTGAACCTGGGCCCTTCTTCATGCCAAGCAAGTGCTCTGTCACTGAGATGTGGTTCCTCCCCAGCCTCACCTTCCCAAGCAGCACAGCCTCCATTTTGTCAGGATTCAGTTTCAACTTTTTCATCCCTAGCTATTTAACCACATCAGCTAGGTACTGGGTCAGAAAATTACACCTACCTCAGACAGTCTAGACAAAGGAATGTAGAACTGATTGTCATCAGCATACTGATGACACCCAACTGCAAAAACCACAAATGGTTTCTCCCAAGAGCTTTACAGAGATTGAACAGCATGGGAGATAACACTGAGCTTTTCATAGCCCACAAGATTCTGTCAACATCCAACATGGTAACCAAGTTGAAATGTACCAGATGGTACAATAGACATGTCTACTGCCTGGAACCACTCTCCAACTTGCTGCAAATTTGAAAGATTTTGTCAGCAGAAAAAAGTTTGCAAAGTGTCACAACTAATAATCAATTGTTGCGAGGATTGCCAAGTTGGATCAACCCAGTCATAGGCATCAACTACGGGGGGAGCTCGAGGGCTCGAGCCACCCCCAAAATTTCTTGGGGGGACTGAGCCCCCTTGGCAAAACGGAGCTCCCGCCACCGTGTCTCCCCACCGTGCCTCCCTGGGCCCTTTCTAGGCCCGCCTGACGCCACCTCTCCCCCCTGCCTGGCCACTCCTGCCTACTTCCCTCTCCCTCCCTCCCTCCTTCCCTCCCTCCCTCCCTCCCTCCCTCCTTCCATCCAGGGAGCCATTTGGGCAAATGCCAAGCGTGATGGCATCACCCAGATGTTGCCAGGGTGATGCTCTGGCAATCGCCCTGAAACTCTATGGTGCCATAGAGTTTCAGGGCGATTGCTAGAGCGTCACCCCGGCAATGTGCCCAGCATGATGGCATCACTTCTGGGTGATGCCATCACGCTTGGCATTTGCCCAAATGGCTCCCTGGATGGAAGGAGGGAGGGAGGGAAGGAGGGAGGGAGGGAGAGGGAAGTAGGCAGGAGTGGCCAGGCAGGGGGGGAGAGGTGGTGGTGGGGATATGGTCCCGGCATGCATGCATGCTTCATGCGTGCACACCTGCAAGAGCCCCCGCTCCCCCCCAGGGATTTTAAAACTTGACACCCCTGGACCCAGTGGCAGGGGAGTGGGAGGGACTTTCTGGAAGGGGGAGAGCATGCGATGTGCATGCAGCATAATGATGGCACACAGAAGTGATATCATCACAGTGGTAATATCACACGGTGATGCTCTGATATTTTGGGCAAAACTCTGGTTACCATACAGTTTTGTCCCAAATACCAGCGCGTTGCCACACAGCATTGCTGACGTGATGACATAACTTCCATGTGACATCATTACATCATGTTTGGGGGTGGGATTCCCTCCATTGGCCAGCTGGCCCGTGGTGGAGAAGAGGCCCAAAAATCAGGGGATCTCTGCCCCCAACTGGGGAATTAGTAAGAAGAAAGGAGGCTACAGAAAAAAGGCCAATAAACTCACAAACAAATCTGTAGTCAAAGCACGCTAAATAAATGCAACAATAATTATCTAGAAAGCAAAGTCAATAACAATGCCAAACTCATATATATATTATTGTAGAACCACAATTATAATAAAGAACAATTACCCAAAAGTGGGTGGTGGGAGAGGTAATTCTGACTTGCAAGAGAGATGGAGCTGTGCCTAATTGAAATATTTTGATTGGGATGTCGCTTATACATGTGTATTCACTGTATGTTAACAAAGACTTACCTGATGAAGGAATAGATCTGAAATGCTGATTATATTATCCAGAATGGTGTACTTTCCACTTGAAACAGATCTTATTTACTACAAGCCACAATATATAGATGTTTGGACTTCAATTATATAAACAAAAAAATTCCTTGTGTGCTTGTTCTATTTATGAAGGAAAATTGTTCTTTATTATGATTGTAATTTTGGCATTATTATTGACTTTGCTTTCTAGATAATTATTGTTGCATTTATTTAGTGTGCTTTGACTACAGATTTGTTTGTGATCCCAACTGGGGAATGGCATCCTGTCTTTAGCAGGTGCTGAAATACTTTAAACAACTGAACTATCCAATGCAAGTTTTCAGTGCAGTCTCAAGTGAGCTGCTAACTTGAGCCCCAAAATTTCCCAGAGCATTCTTGAATTCAATGTGATCTATAAGTCTCTGTGGATGAACCATTTTAATTATCTCCTGGTCTCTGCATGAACCTCTACCCCCAAACCAGTTCACACAGACACTGCTCCCAAGCAGTACAGTGTGAAAGGTTTAATCTAGGCTATACCCTTTGGAGTTGCCTGAGTGAGGCCACAATGGCCAAGGGGGTCAACCTTCTTAGTCTTGTAATTGCCTACCTTAACACTTCCTTTCACTGAATAAAAAGACTAGCTTCTCAGCCAGTCCAAACACTAAGATTTCAGTTCACTTTGTTGCTTACCTTTGGTCTCCTGGGCAGTTTTTGGTTCCCTGGGCAGTTTTGGAGAGAGCTAGTTAGATAAAGAAGGTTGGATGAATTATTGTTGTAGAGCACTTTATGAGAGTCTAGCCAATATGGCTTTCTGCTGTTTCTCTATTAAACAGAAGCCACATAACCAAGACCATCTTCAAAATGGCCTAATACAAAGGACTAGCCCTGACCTGGATAGCCCAGTCTTATCAGATCTCAGAAACTAAACAGGGTTGTTCTTAGTCAGTATTTTGAAAGGAGACCACCAAGGAATACCAGGGTTGTGATGTGAAGGCAGACAATGACAAACCACGTCTGAACATTTCTTCCCTTGAAACCCCCATGAGGGGTCACCATAAGTTCTCTGTGACTTGACAGCACCCCCCCCACACACACACACACACACACACCCCAGAGATTTGGGAATATTTGTATTTATTTCCCATTCTATTCTCTTTTCCCATTTTTACACGTTTTCTCCTTTGTACCTTTATAAATCCCATGTACATCTCTGCTTTTCCTATTATAATATCTTTCCTTTTTACTATGCTGATTCCCACATCGCAGAGAACACAGGCTGGGCCTGGGTTCTCCACCCCACATCCTGTGCAAGCAACAGTCGCACCTGGGCGGCAGGCTGCCTTCCGTTCCTTCATGTGGGGTGCCTGATTGGGATCACAGCTGTGGCATGTGTGGGGAAGGGGCTTCAGTTTTTCTCACACTATTTTTCTTACCAGAAAAGGTCCATGTGGGGTACCATTTGGTCTGCTGAGGAAAGCCACAAGTGTACATGTAGGTTTCCCTAGTGGGCCAAATACTATCCACTGGGACACTTGTTGGTCAGGAAAACGCCACAGGGGAGGCTTTAGCCCTTTCTCCACAAGTGTCATAGTCCAAATCAGGCACAAAGCATATGGGAAAAGAGGAAAACCAGCAACACATCTGCGACTGTTACACAAGGTGCAGGGTGGGGATGCATGTAATATTTAGGAGTCCATTTCATGTTCCAGGGTACCAGGGTCAGCTCAAGTTTCAGTTATGGCTTAGGGTAAGCTGGCTAGGCAAGCTGCTGTGAACAATTCTGGGAGGACTTGGGCTCCTTTCTTTCTTTGTTCTAAATAAAGTTATTCTTTGTTGACTCAATACTGCCCTCGACATATCCCTGAGTTTGCAGCATCCTACACTGCTAAGACTGTGATTCAGCCCTAAAATGATGCCTGAGTGCTAACACTCTGCCTACCTAGATGAAAACCACTGTAGTCATTTCCTTACTGTGGGTGTCCTTAATTCTTGTATTCTGTAACAAAGGCATAATACCTACATTAACATTTTATTAGAAATGCATTGATTTCCTTCTTACTTTGGCATGAACATTTTACATTTTAAAAAACTTCAGAAACTTGGGGGGCAGAGAGAATGTGTTCTGTCTATAAGGCTGTCAGTTTTGCATCAACCTAGCCCAGCAATTAGCAAAAAATTATGATCTTATAGCCCTTAATCAGTGAACTAGAAGTGATAACTCCCTTTCTATGTCTAGAGTGGAAAATGTTTGACATTGCACATGGTTCTAATTAGCACTTCTGGAGGCAGCTTCTGCAGGCATGCGGCAGGTTTTGTATACAGCTTCAGCATGACTGCTAATGGCAACTGCACTTATTCATCATCCTATGTGGGGATACAGGTCATGATGCCATCTCTTGGCACACAAAGATGAGAAATCTAGCCTGTTAAGATATTGGAACATACACTGGTTTATATAATAGCACTGAGAGAGAAATCAACTTGGCATTTACTATGATTATAGAACATGCTATTACTATGTCCTAAAATACTAAGACAAATGTACATTTCAAAGCCATCGGAAACAAAAACAACAACAACAGAAGTCTACTGGCACCTTGAAGACTGATATTTATTTCAACATAAGCTTTCATAAGTCAGTTTCTTGTTTTATATCGCTGCAACAGACTAACACAGCTATCGCTCTGGAATGATTACCAGTGGAAACTAGTTTAGCAGTCATGATTTTGCAGAAAGAATTCTGGGAACTGTCGTTTGGTGCGAATAGAATCATAGAATCATAGAGTTGGAAGGGACCTCCAGGGTCATCTAGTCCAACCCCCTGCACAATGCAGGAAATCCACAAATACCTCCACCTCCACACCCACAGTGACAACTGTTCCATCCCCAGAAGACGGCAAAAAAACCTCCAGGATCCCTGGCCAGACTGGCCTGGAGAGAAATTGCTTCCTGGCCCCAAAGTGGCAATCAGCATTTCCCTGGGTATATAATGAAGAAAAAGAAGAGAAGAGAAGAGATTGGATTTATACCCCGCCCTTCACTTTTAGTCTCAGAGCAGTTTACAAACTCCTTTCCCTTCCCCTCCCCACAACAGACACCCTGTGAGGTAGGTGGGGCTGAGAGAGCTCTGAGACAACTGTTCATCTAGCAGGTGCAAGTGGAGGAGTGGGGAATCAAACCCGGTTCTCCCAGATTAGAGTCTGCACTTAACCACTACACCAAACTGGCTCTCAAGAACTAAAGGGCCACAAGAACTAAGCACTGAGGCAACCCTTCCTGCCCTCCCTCTCATGATCTGCCTTAGTTCACAGCATCAGTATTGCTGATAGGTGGCCATGTAGCCTCTGTTTGAAAACCTCCAAAGAAGGAGAGGCCACCACCTCCCAAGGAAGCCTGTTCCACTGAGGAACTGCTCTGTCAGGAAGTTCTTCCTAATGTTTAGCCAAAGACTATTCTGATTTAATTTCAACCCACTGGTTCTGGTCCAACCTTCTGGGGCAACAGAAAACAACTCCGTACCTTCCTCTAGATCAGGAGGGACCAAACTGCGGCTCCAGAGCCACGTGCAGCTCTTTCACACATATTGTGCAGCTTCTGGCAGGGCAGCTGGGGAAGCATACTTTTTTGCCCTCCCTCCCCCCACCTCCCATCTATTTGCTTTCTTGGTTCTTTCTCTCTCTCATTCTCTCTTTCTTTCCACCTCTCTCTCTCTCTCTCTCTCTCTCTCTCTCTTTCTTAGACAAATAAATATCATTAGCAAACAAATATCATTGGACAAATAAATATAATTATCAGTATCTGTTTTTACCCCTTCTGTTTTTATTTTTGGCAGTCTGATTTAATGTTAATAAAAAGCAAATTTGCATATTTTGAAATAAAAACATGTGTAATATTTGTTCATGTCTTGTGGCTTTCAAACATCTGATGTTTATTCTATGTGGCTCTTACACTGAGCAAGTTTGGCCACCCCTGCTCTAGATGACAGCCCTTCAAGTACTTGAAGATGGTTATCATATCACCTCTCAGTCATTTCCTCTCCAAACCCAGCTCCTCCAACCTTTCCTCATAGGACTTGTCTCCAGATCCCTCACGATCTTTGTTGCGCTCCTCTGGACATGTTCCAGCTTGTCTATATCCTTCTTAAATCATGGTGCCCAAAACTGAAACAATACTCTCGATAAGGTCTAACCAGAGCAGAGTATGAATGGATACAATATTCCAGAAAGAGATTCCTTAGCCATTTTATAGCACTACAATTCCTAGCATTTCTGCAACAGGTGCAGTCATTTTTGATGGAGTATGAAACTGGTTGAGATTTGTAAAACAAATATTTTCCCTGTGGCCCATCCAGTCCAACACTCTGTCACACAATGGCCAAAAACACCAGGTGCCCTCAGGAGGTCCAGCAGTGGGGCCAGGACACTAGAAACCCTCCCACTGTTGCCCCCCCCCCAAGCACCAAGAATACAGAGCATCACTTGCCACCAACTGAGAGTTCCTATTTATACTTTGTGACTAATAGCCACTGATGGACCTCTGCTCCATACGTTTATCTAATTCTCTCTTGAAGCCATCCATGCTTGTAGCTGCCACCACTCTTTTGGTGAAGAAGTACTTCCTTTTATCTGTTCTAACCCAACTGCTCAGCAATTTCATGGAGTGCCCACGAGTTCTTGTATTGTGAGAAAGGGAGAAAAGCACTTCTTTCTCTACCTGCTCTATCCCATCCATAATCTTATAAACCTCAGTCATGAGGCAGTTAATAAGACAACTGAACAGGTGCAGTCGAGTTTTTTAAGAAAGATACTAGGTGTTCCACCTTGTGCCCCCTACGAAGCCCTCTGTCTGGAATGTGGTCAGAGGTTTATGTCTACGAGGTTGTGGCTTATGACCTTCAAATATTGGGCCCGACTGCACTTTAACTCTGCTCTTTCTAGCTATAGCTACCAGACACTAATCATGGCTTGCCACTATGGAGAAAAAAACTGAAATCCTTGATTATCTCTTTTGAATCTATGCTGATGCTCTCTGAAACAGAGGTGTTTCACAAAATAAGGAATAGATTACTGGAGGCAGAGTTGTGGAACTTGTATAATGCAGCCAATAAGACTTGTTCTCCTCTGAACTACGGGATATTTCCCATGGTAGGATGCTTGCAGTTATTTCTTCCAACTACAATCTCCAAAATTGCGCAGAATTTTAACACTGGCTAGGCTTAATGTTTTACCCTTGGCAATTTTATTTGGAAGATTCCAGGGTACACCCTTTGCCAACAGACTTTGCCCTTGTACATGTGAATCTACTGAAACTATGTACCATGTGCTGTTTGAATGTTGTTATTATGCTGGCATTAGGCAACACATTTTATCACCAATTTTGGGTAGTGTGTCAGATTGTTCCAGGCTGAACAAACTACTATTTCTGTTTAATAGTACTGAGGGAAACATGACTGAACCTGTGGCAAAGTTTTTACTGGCTGCTGCCTCTATACGTAGTAAAATTTTGTAGGTCCTCAATGTAGGGTAATTTTTTGAATGGAATTCTATTTTATGCAGAATCTGAATTTTTGTTTCTTAGATATTATGTTTTTACTTTTATGAAGTTCCATTAAAGGAATTGTTTGTGACAATCTTCTGTTATAACTAACTAGTGAAGCTGGCCAAACACCTTTTAGCATCTTGAATGCTATCTGGCTTACACCTCTGGAATTTTCTATATTAAGTCTTTCCTGGTCCATGGAAGATCAATGCTGATAACTGTTGTCCTTCTCCATAGCTATTCCTTCACTCAGAGTCTCAGAGTGGCTTACAAACTCCTTTCCCTTCCCCTCCCCACAACAGACACCCTGTGAGATAGGTGGGGCTGAGAGAGCTCTTTTCAGAACTGTCCTTGAGAGAACAGCTCTGACAGAACTATGGCTTGCCCAAGGTCATCCAGCAGGTGGGGAATCAAACCTGGTTCTCCCAGATTAGAGTCTGCGCACTTAACCACTACACCAAATTGGCACTGTTTGTGCACTGTTTGCTGTTCCTCCAGAGCAGCTGGTTGGTTGATTTGTGAAACAGGATGCCGGACCACTGGTGCAATCCAGCAAGACTCTCTTATGTTCTCTGTGCATACAGTCTGTACATGCATAGGCCCTGGGCAAGGCCAGTGCATTCAATCCCTGTTAGGGCCTGAGCTCTAAGTTCCATTCTGACTATGCTGGGGCCTACACACATGTCATGTGTACAGGGCTATTCACTATTCACAGCTGCATGCACTTGGGACTCTGTTCAGATCTTTGGATGAATGCGGGAAGAGACTGGGTAAGGGGGCAATCCCAATTCCCCTTCTCCATGTTGTATGTTTTAAAAGGGCTATAATTTCCTTTCCTCACAAAGCTGAGGGCAAAAATGAATGAGTTCCCTAAAGTAAAAGGGAGAATAGAGAGCAGAAACAATTTCTGGTTGGGGGGAGTTCATTCATGAGATGAAGAACAGCAGATCCGTCACAAGATTACAGTTGCAGCAGGCTTTAGTTTTTTGCCATTATGCCTTGGACCTCCTTGTTGCTTCCCACCCTGATCCCCTCCCCCTCCGGCCACATTTCTGGATATTGTACTGAACATTCAATCTGATGAAGCATTCTAGAAAACTCAAAAACTTGCTAACTCTTTTGTGAAATTCTGATTGACTGTAATCAAAGTATTACCTGACTTTTGTTTTCAGAATTCACAAAGCTAGGAAAGTTTGTGAAGGTATTATATTGACCTTAGAATAAATAACAGGCCGCTGACAGCTTGAAAACTGATCCCTGCCTCCCACTCATTCTCTTAGCAAGGCAATGAGGTTCTTAATATAGGGGGCGGGCTGTCATCAGACCCTTTACTTCCTTAGGAAAAATGTTCCCATCATGGGAACAAAAATAGTTCCCCTTTCTATTGGTCTCATTATCTTAGTTATTTGCATACTATACTCAATAAAGCCACGGGCTTTTACATTCCTGCTCTTGAAAGTGCCTCTTTGTTTCACATAATACAGCAAATGTTTCCTTTTCAGTCCTGAATAGATAGCACCATAAATAGCAACAGCATCTATAATGAGAAAAGATGGTTGTACTGGGAGTAACTAAGAATAATTGTCAGTCTAATTCATCTATTACACCATCAAAAACCTGTAAATAATTATAATTGTAAACATGCCAAATGTTTGTGCAAGAAAGGGTAGTCAGTAAAATAAATGCACAGTTTAATGTCTTAGGCTGTGGCCACACAGCCCTTTTAATCCGGGAGGGACTGCTTTTTTAAATTCTGGTTGGGATGTATACACATCCCAACCCCGGCGGCAGCAGCGGGCAGAGGAGGAGGCCTCGGTGGAGGAGTCGGTGGCGGTGAAAGAGGCAGGCGGAGGAGGAGGAGGTGGGCAGCGGAGGATGGTGGCAGAAGAGGCATGCAGCGGAGGAGAAGGCAGCGGCAGCTGGTGGAGGAGGAAGAGGCAGCTGGCGGTGGCTGGAGGAGGCTCCCTTCCCCGAGGCCCACCAGCCGCCTGGTAAGTTGGGGGGGGGGTTTCCCCCTTTTGCACTTGGGCGCTTGAGTGCCCAAGCGCCCAAGTGCAAAAAGGGGGGAAAACCCGGGGGGGCATCTGGACAGCCCTCTCTTGCAATGATTGCGAGAGAGGGCTGTCCAGATAGGCTCAATTGCAGGTTCCTCGCGTGACCACCGCGAGGGGTCAGAAAATGCGGGAAGAACCCGCCATTGAGCCTGCTTTGGCGCGGGATTTGTCCCGGCCACTGTGGACAGTCCCTTTAAATGCAGGAAGAAACAGCAGTTCCTCCCACATTAAAGGGCCGTGTGGCTACAGCCTTAGAATAATAGCAGTTGCTGGTTCCAAAGAAAAAAACTTTGGAAGAGATAGGGAGGGTCATTTTTAAAATTACTGTTTCATTCACTCCATCGGTTGAATCAAGAGAACTGACGTTTAAAGGGAAATCCTGGTTACTTCTAGAAAAAGAAAACTTGAACAGAGTTTTATCTTAGCAGCTTTTAGCGTACTGACAGCTATAAAGATCCAATAAAGCTTGCTATTACCTCCTTAAGTTACTTTCCCCATTGTATCCTCTTTCATATACACTACAGCGCTTCCTCATTAGGTGCATGTAAGATAATTTAACAACCATATTAAATATTTTGATTTTTTTTAAAGTATATAAATGCTGCTGTGGCTAGAGAGGGTTAGCACACAAGGGCACTACAAATGGATATCCTGGCCCATTGCCTGTTTTTTATCTCCATCTTCCAATTACTAACCACTTTTAAACAAGGCAATTGAAAAGCTGTTTCTTGATTCATTCAAGAAATCAGAATATACTGTCATCACTCGCTCATACTGGTATTTTAAGGATGTCCAGTTGATTTGTTACTTGGAAAAATGAATACGTTCAGCATTTAATACTTTTGAATATAATAATCTCCTAATTGCCTGAAGCAATTTATCTTTACATAATGACATCATTTTAGTAAACCGGTTTCAATCAACTGAAGGGGCTTTGTGTGCTTGATCAAATATAAGAAGGATTTGTGGCTCAGTGCTAGAATATGTGCCTTGCATACAGCAGGTCTCAGGTTCAGTCCCTAGCTTCTCCATTTAAACTATCTCAGATAAAAGGTGTTGGAAAAGACTTTTTGCTGCTAGAGACCCTGGGGAGCCTCCGCCAATCAGAGCAAACCATGCTGAGCTAATGGACCAATGTTCTAACTGACTCTACAGTAGCCTCAAATGTTCCATTACAGATCAGAGAGCATAACAGGCAATTGCTAAGCAACATCAAATATTCCTGCTGAGAGTGGTCCACTACGTTCCCCTGATGACAGTAGAAACAGGACACCAACCAAATTCTAGGAGTTCATACAGAGTTTTAAAAAAATTCTGTGAAGAAAAGGTATCACAAATTTCCACAGTCCCTCACCCACCTGGGATTAGAGTGGGTTTAAGCTGAAACTAGATGTTATGTGTAATATGTGATCATTATGGGGACTTTCAGCCAGACGGCAGCAGCAAGTTTCCCTTAGAACTCAGTTATGAAGCATTGCAGGGACCTGATTTGGATCTTGGCTATGGTGTGAAGGGAGATCTGGTGCTTAGGCAGGGAGTCCCTAGTGATATGATAGGTAAGGCTTGGGTGCTGTTCCTGTGAAAAACAGTTAAAAATCTGGGGTGTGGCGTCAATTGAGGAACATGGCTGATGCTTAGAGGCTGAGCTCCCATCCCCTTTCCCCTTCTCGCTGACCCGCTCCGTGCCTGAGGCACCATTATTCGAATCTTTATATGGGAAAACAAGAGGATCTAAAAACAAAACCCTAGTGCCTGGTCCACGGTCTGTAAAGGCTTTTTTTTAATTCAGGAGAGACTAATGATGGCACACTCTCAACCCAAGACACAAGGTCCATTATGGCCACCAGAGGTGACAAATCAAAACCCAACGGTGCAGTACTCACCAAACAAGACTTTGCCGACTCTTTAAAACTCTTCAAAGCAGAGATACTAAATAATACTAAATGAGCTCTGGCAGGGAGGGTGGGGTGTAAATCGAATAAATAAATAAATATCACTATGCTCCTTATGCCTACTGGTGAACAACTTGATGCCATTAAAACCTCTCTTCAACAAGTTACTCAAATGGCATATGCCGCAATGGAATTGGGGCTTACTGCCCAAGAAGAAGTCCATCATCTTCAGCAGCATGAAAGTTGGGCAAAAGATAAACTTATGTTACATGAAAACAAATAAAGGCAAAATCATTTAAAATTTTCTGGGATTGCTGAAAAGGAAGAAGGCTCTGCAGAGCTATCTACATTCCTGGCAACATGGCTTGCATTAGTTTTACAGCTAGAGGAGGGTATTGCTCCTATCATTAATCATGCCTACAGACTAGGTTCAGCAAACAATCCACGCCTTAAAGGGCCAAGGGATATTATAGCTGAATTCCAAGACAGTTGTACTAAGAGGAGGATTCTCCAGGAGACTAGTTAAGGGCTTTCCAAAGACATCTAGTGAGACTGTTCATAATAGCTGTATTCTTATTAAGAGTTGAATAGGTATGGGGGGAGGGGTTGGAAGTTGTTATATAGACCACATTTGATATTGATAACTGTTATTTAAAAAGGCTATGCCTCAGGGCTCATTTTGTAGCAGGAGCTCCTTTGCATATTAAACCACACACCCCTAATGTAGCCAACCCTCCAAGAGCTTACAGAGCTCTTCTTACAGGTGCTACTGTAAGCTCTTGGAGGATTGGCTACATCAGGGGTGTGTGGCCTAATATGCAAAGGAGCTCCTGCTATGAAATGGGCCCTGCTATGCCTTGGTTTTTCCTTACTTTTTCTTTGAATGGGTGAAACAAGTGGTTTTAACCACAATTTTCTTTTCACCCCATAATTGTAGATATCATCTTAATGGACCACCACTACAAAATAATAATAAATGGCTAGTAATATCAAAATATTTTTAATGAAATACCGGGGTATGAATATTAAAATAAAACAAAAAAGAATGACATCTGCATTAGTTAGGTTAAGACCAGGTGTTTTATTTATCCAAGAGAGTCATTTGAAATCTATAAATCCCCAAAATCCTTAAGATTGTTATTTTGGAAAATTAGGGGAGGAAATCTCATCCAAATATATCAATTCCATCACAGACCCCCAAAGTAATATTCTTACTAAGTCTTCGCAAATAGTTCATTCATTTGTTAATTACTATAAGCTGTTATACGATACCAAGAACCCTAGCCTGAAATTGATCACTGATCGTTTCACTGCTAATAAATTAATAAACAAAATCTCACCAGAACATAAAGCTGCAATAGGAAAATCTATCATGATCCAAAAAGTTATTGAAACTATAACATCTTTGAAAAAATTAAAAGCCCTGGGCAGAGATGAACTCCCTGCTGAGTTTTATTTAAAACATTCTACCCTACTAGCGAGCCCTTTGACTGATGTTTGCAGCTGTGTATTATCCAATGGGACTATGCCCCAAACTTGGGCTTTATCTAGTGATTCCGAAAAAAGGGGGAGATGTCCCCTGCCCAGGCTCTTATTAGCCAACCTCACTTCTGAATCAAGATGTAAAAAAAATTTCAGCAATCTTTGCATCCGGGCTTAACAAATTTATTATGAATTATGAACATTTAGACCAAACTGGATTTATGTCTAATTGCAGTATAGCAGATTATATTCATAAAATGCTTAATGTTATTAACTACTGTCAGATTAACTGAATCACAACTTTGATTCAGGATTTAGATATTGAAAAAGCATTTGATAAACTGGAAATTAGTTATCTAAAATCACTATTACATCACATGGGTTTTGGGGAAGGTTTTTTACACTCTATCCAAATGCTGTACATGGCCCTGAAAGCCCAGGTATGAATCAAGAGGCTAAACTTGAGTGATTTCTTGCCCTTGAGGAGGTACGAGGCAGGGATACCCCCCTTCTCCACTTTTATTCGCATTCAGTAGAGCCTTTGGCTTCTGCAATCCATCAAAACACCCAAATAAAAGGCATCATAATCAATAAAAAGGAGTATAAAATAAGTTTGCCAATGACCTTGTCTTATATCTTTAAAACATGCTACAATCATTACAGGCAGTCGATATTAAGTTTAAGAAAGGTAGTTTAGTCTCTGGGCTACATATTAACTACACTAAATTAGAAATATATCTGTTGAACCTGAACCTAGATATGATTAAATCCATTAAAAGCTCATATTCATACAAATGGATAACTAGATCCTGGCATTATCTGGGGGTCAACATTCATCTAAACTTAACAGAACTTTTGAAATATAATTTTACAGAGTTTCAACACTCAATAAAATTTCTTACTAAACAATGGAATTGAGAAACTCAGTTTGATTAAATTTTTTAAAACCTAAATTTATGTTTTACTTCAGAACTTTACCTATTCCATATCGAAAGCTAATCTAAATACTTGGCAAAAAACTCTGAACAATTTTCTTTGAAACTTTAAAAACCTAGGATCAATTTTACATTATGCACAGGCCTAACAGATTAGGTGCCCTTGCTTATCCAGATCTTTGCATGTGTTACAATGTGACTCAATTAACAAATCTAGTAAAAATGTTAAAGCAACCTTCAACTACATATTGTTTGGGTATTGAACAAGACTTTGCCTACCCTAGACCTCTCTATGAGATTATATGGAATAAATGTACAGAAAGGCCAACCACTATCAAAGATAATTTTTTTAAAAAAATTATAAGACATAGAAAATACAAATAAACAGACAAACATGCATAACAAACACAAAATGGGGTAACTTATTCTACATCATTGTTATATCTAAGTACCTCATGCGTATCTAGTTATCTATCATTTTCCAACCTTATATCAAAGTATACTCTTTGCATATCTATGAGTATACAATTCATAATGTCTGGTAGTTTAAATATTGTCTGAGCCTTTTGTTATAATCTTCAGTTAGATATATTTAATAATTTAAGTATACCATTCATAATTTCTTTTGATTTAGTCTTTTTACGTCAACATTTAAAGGATTCTACTCAGTTCAAAAGTTTCCCAGCAATCTCTCAATTAAACAATCATAAGAATTCCCTAACCAGTCTTATTTATAAAGTTTCATCCTCTTCTTCCTTTTCTGGTTTCTTCTCTTCAGTAAAGTCTAAATTCTATATCTTTTCCCCTTGTAAGTAGAAAAACTTTTTTCTGGGAGTAGCCATTTGTAGTCAGAACTTGAAATGGTTTGGGATTCCATGGATTCTTTTATTTCGTCCCACTGAACTGCTATATCTTGTACAGCTTTTACAGCATTGGAGATTTCATCAGTTACTCTTTTGCTAATTCTCATATGCACTTTTGTGGGTACTGTATCCTTCTTTTTAGGTGCAGAGTTCATTCTGTAGGTCACGTCAATTTGGTTGTAGTCTTGTTCTGTATCTTCAGTAGCATTGCCTCTTTGTTCCTGAACTTTCTCCATCTTGATTGTAGTTTGTAGTGGCAATATCTCCCTTTTATCTTGCATTGAATCTACAATTTCTTTAACTGCCAGTTTAACAGCGGAAGCAGTTGTGTCACAAATTATAAATTGCAGATCCTCCCGCGAAACCTGTACCATGGTAATATCTACAGACCACCACCACCCATAGCTGAAAATGCAGCCCCTGGCACCTTTTTAGCTCTGTCTATGCTAGCTATTTTAAAACAGTATATCAAAACAGAGAATCAGCAAAGTTGGGTTTTTCCCAACAAGACCTGTGAATCAGACCACTTCCAAAGTTTACAAAATAATAGCTGTTCTAGTCACATTAAAAACCAAAAAGCTTACAACATAAGTCAGGAATCTTATCAATTGTTTACCATGCAGTACAATACAGTCTGAACACAGTGAATGTTTGTAGTTTCAACAAATAAAGCAAGATATGTTATAGGAACCTGGGGGAGGGCAAATTCAAGACAAAGTCCAATTTTTCTTTCTTTCTTCTTTTAAAGAGGAAAAGGTTTATAATCCTTTTGATGAGATGTACTTATTTATATTCTTTATTGGGATTGATTGGTTATAGTCTTTTAAAGAGTCTTCATATAATTCCAGATAGTTTAGTTATCGTCCAAAAAACCAATAACAAATACGCTTCTGCTTCAATGGTATTTAGAGTCAAACAGATTTTCCTCAAAGTTTATAGTCCAAAAAGTAATATCATAAGCTCAGACAACAGCTTTTCTTTTCTTCTTTGCCCTGGGGATCATTTAAAGATGATTTTTCTCTAAGTTCTTTTCCTTTTTTTATTTATTTCACATTTGTATCCCGCCTTCCCCGCAAGCAGGCTCAGGGCATCTCTAGCCACCTGAAGGAGGGGGAGGGAGGAAATTTTCCACCCCTTCTTTCCTTGTCATTTTAACCAATTTGAAGAGTCGACAAAATCCTTAATATTGTTGCTTTTAGCTGTACTCATGGTGATGTTCATCATCGATGTTATGGATGAGGTCTCTTTCTCTCCCCCCCCCCCCCGTCTCAGTGTTCACAGATTTGCACTCATGGCTGCCATGAGTGTGCTTGCTCAGGTCCTGCTTCTAGGGCGATCCTGGACCTTTCCTGCCTGCCACCGCAAGGGGGGGGGGTTGTCCAGATCAAGCCCCCTGCAATTGAGCTCCCCTCCGAGGAAACCCAATGGAGCCCAGGATCCCCTGGACCCCACTAAAGACCCAACAATGTGGCAGCTTCATGGGAGCTCCTCCCTGAGCTGACCGTCGCTGCTGCGCTGTAACTGAAACTCAACCAAAGATAATATGTTTCATCCCACCCCTTAAAGATCTGGGAAACGAGACTATTCAGGTTAGCACCTTTCATTTCTCCATTATCTACCTTCCTTGGGCAGAGTTGGTCTGAGCCAGGGATACAACAGAATTCATTCAAAACTTGAAGAATTTCTGATTTAAAGCAGTTTATAGATATAACAAAAAATGGGCTTATCCTAAGTAAAACCAACTTAGAATCTAAGATTGGTGGGAATATCCCTTGGTTTCAGTATCTACAATCTAATCTTATAAGATCTTATAAGAGATACAACAGACTTAGAAAAACTACTTACTCACATGGCTGCTAACTATAAAGGATGCATCTCAGCCCTCGATAGGATTTTGATTTCAGTTGAAGCTACAAAACTTCCATCCTATATAAGCTCTTGGCATAAGGATTGTCATAGAGAACTGTCTGAAACCCAGTGGTCTAACATCCAATCTTTTTTTTTCAAATCAAAATAAATAGCAATTAAAACCCAGTCTTTTAAAATCTTAGGATAGTGGTATTTAACACCACTGAAATTACACCACATTGATCCCAAAATTTCACCACTCTGCTGGAAAAGATATGGTGAAATCAGTTCATACCTACACTGCTGGTGGGATTGTATTCACATAAGACATTTCTGGCACATTGTCAGGGCTCAGATTCAAAGTATTACAAGCTATGTAATCCCTATGACTCTGGAATCGATGTTCCTGAATCTGTGGCATAACTGTTTAGTCCCCCGTTTGAGAAGGGATCTGATTGCTGTACTTTGCAACTTGCCAGTGGTGGGGAAGAAACCCACAAAAGTGAGGTTTCCCCTGCCCCTGGCAGCAGTCTGGCAACCCCAGATTTCATCCTCAACACCAAAACATTACTGTACACCTCCAATAAATGTGCATTAGAGGCCCACTTCACTCCCCATCTGAAAAAGTAAAGGTATTGGTTTGACCAGTTGGGAAGGAATTCAGTGGATGTGCAGTAGCACTATACATTCTCCAAAAAAGTAAAAGACACTGAAGCGATGACCACAAAAATAGCAAAGGTGGCACCAGCATTATAGGAAAAAAGATGGATGGACCTGAACCATTTTGCAAAGAGAGATGCTGCCATTCTAGGGAGTTCAGGAGAAGGAAGACATTTGAGGGTTTGAGAGGTTGGAACACTGAACCCTTTCCCAGGGCATATCACAGCTCTGACCATGCTATCTTGTTAAATGGAAAGGAATAGGTTGCTGACCTCCAGGTGGTATCTGGACATCTCCAGATGCCCAAGATCAGTTCCCCTGGAGAAAATCGCTGTTTGGCTCTGTGGGATTATACCCCACTCCCCCTCCTCAGACCCTGCCATCCCAAGGCTCCACCCCAAAATCTCTAGGTTTTTCCCAACCCAGAGCTGGCAACCCTAGAAAGAAACAAGAATTTCCCTGTTGTTTTATTGTGACGCATTTCAACATGCAGCTATACCATCTTAACTTTCCTATGACTCTGTCCGGGGTGAGAGCTCTGCCCTCAGATTTATTTAAACTGGTGGAGGGACCCAGGTGAATGACACAGGACCCATCAGCAGCTGGAGCAGCTACAGCAAGCCCCCGGGGGGAGCCCTGCCAGAGAACAGACAAAGAAGCATGGGGTGGATGCTGCACAAAGAAGAGGCAGGGCTCTGCCACCAAGCCGCACCCAAAGGCAATCCCACAGAGGAGGCTTGCAAGATCCCCACCCCCTTCTCAGCCCTCACAGACCACAAGAGGTGGCAGGGAAAGGAGCAGGCAGAGAGGGCCTGAGCTGGAACCCATCCACCTCTGTTACATCCAGCAGGGCCATGGCCTTTTTCATGGCCCTTTAAGGGAACCCAAGGCTGCCCCGCTGAAAGAATATCCTTTAAAAGGCAGGAAGTAGGGTAGCCAAGGAGGACAGGACAGATCTCCGTCTTGCAGTCAGAGCAGAGTGGAGAGAGAAATAATTCTCCTCCTCCCCCAGTGACTGAGACGTTGCCTGCAACCTGCTGAGAAATGGTGCTGACATTCCCATAACAGAAAGCACTAGAAGCATAACTATCTGAAACTTAAAGCAGTATTCTTTTTTGTTGTTGCCTTTTGAATTTACTGCCTTTTAATTTAATCAAATGTTCTCATGTCTTTGTGTCATGCAATAAGGTGAAAGGAACAGAGTGATCTATTAATATTATATTCATCCCAGTCAAGGCCTTGCCAAAGTAACTGCATCCCAGAATAAATAATGCAGAATTTGTCATTTTTCATTAAATGTTAATTTATTATACCTCTAAAGTCTTTTAATATGGCTCTTTAATTGACGGTAAACAATAAAAAGGGACAGAGCACTTCCACAGGGATGGACAGATTCTCTTAAAAATAACCCTTGCAATACTGTTGTCTTATTGCTTTTTTTCCTTTTACTTCCTTCACCTCTGTTTCAGGATACACTGATCCATCTGGAGTTTTTTCCACAGGGTTTCACTGAGGTCCCACTTAGTTTGCACACCAGAAAAATGTCTTTCATTTGGAATATGTTTAATTTTAGAACATACAAGCAGTGGCCTGCAATACTTACAAAGGGGAAATCCCATTCCCCCCTTTCTCTCATGGCCCGGTGTGGCCCCCAGGTTCCCCTACAGTCACCAGGTCCACCCCTCCCTCCCGCTACTTTTGGTAGCTCACCAAGACTTTCCTCTCCCCTTCCCTACTCTTGGCAGCTTATCCAGGAGGGTTCACTGAGGCTTTCTTCCCCCCTCCCCACAGCATTCTCTGGGAGCCACTCTGAGCCCAAGTGGCTCCCAGGGTGTGCCGCTGCAGTTGGGCCCCAAGGAGCTCCTGGAGTTGGTTATTGCTGCTGCCAGGTTCAGCCATAGTAAAAGCCAATTAACTATGTAATTTTTTAAAAATTTTTTTACTTTACATGGGGGAAATTTAAACATTTCAGATTTTTCGGCACACCTGGGGAGTCCCCCAACTGTGCAGAAAAATCTCTTTAGCTTCCATGTGGCCCCAATCCTCAGCTTTAGATATCCACAGATGGTGGCCACAGGGGGCTAATAGTATACAGATTATGTGGAACAATGTAGCATCATGGAAACAACTTTACTTCCTGATTGTCACCCTCGCTATAACAGGTGAGAGAGAGAGAGAGAGAGAACACTTAGCAGCCTATAGCCTACTGTTCCACGCAGCAAAGTTTGAAGCTTTCCTCCAGCCTAAGGAGATTTCCTTCAAATCAAGTGGCTTCAGCTGCCATGCTTACAGGCCAAAATATGGCAGATGTAACAGATGATGTCCATCTCCTGGTTATCTGATAGCAGAAGAGGACCTGAACTTTAGAAGCAGAACTTTGGGATAGGGCTGTAGAGAGCCACCATGGACCCCCCCCCCCATCTCCCCCCCTGACCCTGATGCAGTTTGGCAGCTGATCTTGGCCTCTCCCCAGGAGGCATTTGTGCCATTGGCCATTGGGGCTCTGTGGCTTTCAAATCCCATGTCTGCCCTCAAATGGCTTTTTCCACTCATCCTTTTTTTTAGTTTCCTCAGACCATTGCAGGACCATGTGGATTGTCGGGCACAGCATTTTGTTCTGGGCTGGTCAGTACGCTGACTCATCAAGATGGGGAGCTTCTCTGGGACTCGAGGACCGTCTCTGTATAAACATGGATGGGTTGATGCTTTGGGATGTCTGTTTGTCTGCAGTGTTGCACACTATTAATGTCTTGGGCCCTCAGGATGCTATGGTGATCCAACTATGGGGAAATGATTTACCCAGTCAGAAAGGGGTTGACATGGCACTCACCATTGTAGCCAACCTATAGACCCTACATTCACGTTTTCCTCAAGTGCACTTATTCTGGTCTGAACTGCTTGAGAAAAGGCTCAGAGGGGGGATGTCACCCTGGACAAGGTGGACTCTGCCAAGAAGAATGTGTGCAAAGCTACAGTTTGCTTATGGAATCAGGCAGTGGCTCGATCATCACTACCCAGACATTTCATTTAAACTATCAGCCCTGTACATGCATGACAGCGGTGCCCACCCAGCTCTTGTGGTTGTTTCAGGAATTGGGCTGCATCCATTGGGGGGGGGAGTGCCACCTGTGTGCCTGCCTCCCTTGTTGGGAACCCTCTTAAGGGGCCTTGGGGTTGAGCCTTATAATGGTATGCCCGGTTCGGGGGCAGTTGCCTGGCTCCACTCCCAGGTGGCAAGGATCCCACGCAGAAACAGAGCTCATTTCGTAGCAGGAGCTCCTTTGCATATTAGGTCACACACCCCTAATGTAGCCAACCCTCCAAGAGCTTACAGAGCTCTTCTTACAGGGGCTACTGTAAGCTCTTGGAGGATTGGCTACATCAGGGGTGTGTGGCCTAATATGCAAAGGAGCTCCTGCTACAAAATGAGCCCTGAGAAAGAGTCTTGTGCCTTTGTGGAACCACCACTGGTTTGCCACTCCAGGTTTGCCCAGTGGGTGGGCTGGGGGTGGTTTTCATCAGCCGACAGACAGGTCGCCCGATGTGTTGGATCCTTCCCTATGTTGTGCCAGTGCTCCATTTTGCTGTAATCAATAAAGCTGTGGCCTGTTTTAATCCAACATGGTACTCTGTATGTTTTGTTTCACTCCCCCCTTTTCTTCCTCTGTAGCAGCCTCTACCTGCCCTTAGGACCGCAACACTCAAGCTAATTCCAAGGTTGCAGGGTCTGGACAGCAACAAGCTCCCATTTACACAGGCAGAAAGGTCCACTTTGCTTTGCTCATGCCCTGATGTGGTCAAGGACTTGTGTGAATTGTGAACTCTCCCTACTTCTTCATAGCCCATCTATTATTTATATAACCACATCCCAAACTGAATGAGACATAGGGCTAAACTAGACCTGATGTCATGGCTGCCATGAGGACCACAGTGCCATTTAAAAGTAATTTTAAAATGTTGCAATTTTAACATGTTGCTGTGTGGCGCTCTTATTCCCCCCCCCCAGTGTTTTTTCAAGTGCCAAAACAGCTGTGAGGGGAGGAGGTGCCAACATTTTGCCTTCTTATTGTCTTTTAAAGACAATGATATATCCCAGCTAACCACTAGTGGTGCAGTTAGTTAATTTAGAGTCTGGATTTAGTGGTCTTATCCTCCCTCCCTTTAGAAGGTAATGCGTCCTTCCAATGCAAAACTCTAGCTTGACTTCCACCTACTACCTACCCCTACTCCTCCTGAGCCTATATACTGAGCCCATCACATTCTGCCCCAAACTCCACCCCTGACAGCACCACTGCTTTCTGAACAGGAACATGGAAATTCTCTGCATACTCCTGTCTTCCAGAGCAGCATCCACTGATGGAGATCTGAGCTTTCACTCCAGATTGGTGGGCTCCCTTTGACAACTGGGAATGCACCCAGTGCACCCACTTTTAAGGCATCATGCTGAATACATTTTTATGCCAGCCTTCCTCCAAAGGACTCTAGCAGCAATCTTGGGAGTACTTAGAAGTTGGGACAACACATAGGCTAGCAGCCCTGCAATGCTGTAACTGCCTGGTGAGTGGCTACAATAGCTTCTAGGGAAGCCTCAGGTGAACATACGAGGCTGTTTTATACCCCTTTTCAGCAGTAGGTACTTCTTTCCCTCCCACAGGTTTCAGCATGATGTTGACAGTCTGTGTTCCTGGTCTTATTCATAGCTCTGCACAGGATACAGCAGTTACAACTGCTCTTCTGTGCTATTGTGCAGCTTTAGAGCTTTGCAGTAAGCTCTGTCCAGCAGTTGGTCTGGTCAACTTGTGCCTTTATAATGACAACATATCCTAGGGGGTAGGTTGTTTTCCTTCAAGGCAGAAGCCTGGGAGAAGTGGAGCCCACTTCAAAATAGCAGCAGTTCTAGCTCAGGATTTGAGCTCCACAGGAATAGCTGTCTTCCTCCTAAGCTCTTTGTGTTTGCAGCCATTCAGACACCTTATGTGAAGGCCTCCCAGCTCTCCTTCAATGGACTTAGAAGGGTCTAGGTCTAACTAGGATAGCAATGTAACTTTTTTTGAGGCAGTGAAGTCCTGGTAGTAAGCAGTAGTCTATCTTTACCAATATATTTATTTCTAGAGTTACTCTAATAACAAGACCCCATGCATACATGCAAATTAGGCTCCATTAACTGTAACACTCACCTACCAGTTTATAAAATAGAAAAAAATAAATATTTATTTTAGTTAAGACAAGCATTTTCTTTGTTTCTTTGCAAATCTGCAGTGTGAATATGTAATAGCAACTGATGGTGCCACAGCTTATTTTTAAGATCACGTTGCCCAGAGGATAGTTAAAAACAACCAAAAAACCTCTCCCATTCACTAATTTTACCTCACATTTCACATCAAAAGTCATACAGGCCCTATTGAAGCAATATAGAGTCTCTGTATGAAAAACATTTAATATTGTATAGAATCTTTTAAACTGGTATTTAACCATGTTTAATTCTAATCAGACTTACTTTATCAATGAATCTGCAAGGAACAGGGTCTCCTGTGTATCTGCAAACAAGTTTTCCTTAATTGGTAAGCTTAAAAGCAGCTCTCATTAGCAGGTCATGTGATAATTGTGTCTGACTACAGGAGAATGCATTGACCAATTTTATTTGCAAATAACATTTGGCACAAAAGAGCAATAAAAAGGAGAAAGCTAATAATCTGAAGATCAATTTTCTACCCTTGCAAAGCTTTTGGCTGTGTGTTATTAACATATAAATTAGCTTGCTGAGGACACTGAGAATAGTTTATGAGCTTAAGATATAGGTAAGACAAAATATTCCAGGACTGAGCTCAAGACTTAGCGTGGGTTATTAGACTGGGGGGGAACCACCTATGACCTTGGACTGAGGAGAAAACATAAGATTGCCACTTAATATGTCTAATACTGAGGAGAGAGAAAGGAAACCCTATTGCCTGGTTATTTTATTTATTTTAAAATTCTTATGCCATTAGAAATGCTCAAGGTGGCTCACAAAATGGTATATATAGAAGAATGACCATAAAGTCTATGTTAAGAAAAAAGCGATTAGACAACAATAAATAGAGAATCACTAACACCAGCAAATGAAACAATGAGAGTCATAACTCTATACAAGACACAGAGTATTACAGATGTGGGATTTATTCACCACATAAAAACTTGCAGATAGGTGGCTTTCAGGATGGGTTACATAAAATAATAAAATCAACAACCGAAAATGCAATCATAACCATTATAGTTAAACAGGATTTGCACCAAAAAACAACAACAAAGTATCTGATATGTACAAAATGCCACCATACCTATATACCACCCCTGGCAATATTAAGAAGGAAGAGAAAGTACACACCTACACACTCCCGACTTCTACCTACATATCAATCAGCCAAACCTACAAAATTAACAAAACACCTGATGCCTAAACCTACATTGGCTCTGCAATAAGTGAACAGTTCTGGGGAAAGAGTACCAGTGATGAGACTTGGGATACTGCAGATTTCATGGTGAATGTGTTTGGCAGTTGAACTTACCTTGTCTGTATCAGTCAGACATGTGCAAATCAACAGTTCTTTTCAGTTCAGCACCAACAGGTTTTCACCGGGTTTCTGAAAAACTATGTATACAGACAATCAGCAGCTATTAACATCAGTAAAAACAACTTAGATGAATACCAAATGATAGGATTTTAAACACATTTATTTATGACAGATTTATATGATTTGTGACTAATTTAATTGTCTATAAACACTTGGCTGCTGAGCTGAGCAGCAAGGAGGGAGGCAACTCAAATGGCACTGGGCTGTGTGAGAATACACATGCACACAAAAAGCAAATTGTGCCATATTGTAAGGAAGGTAAAATTGAAGAATCCTGTTGAATAGCCATGAAGAAGAAGAATATACCCAGTCCCTTAAAACACTGGCACTCAGTTCGTGACTGACAAACAGGACATGAGCCAAACTGGCAGATGAGGCAGCACTGCCACATAATAGCATGGCTTGGATCCAACAGAGCATTTCTGCAGATGAAAAAAAAAATCCATTTACCCAGTATTATTGTCTTGCTTCTCCCTTCCTGCTGCAGCTCAAAATGGACCCCCCCCCCCAACTGGTCCTGGGTGACAAAGAACCCCCACGAACAGAATTTCCGGGAGATTTTTGGCTGCAGTGAGAGTGGGAAGGGAAGCAAATAATGCCCTCAGGGCAGAAATTGTTTTGTCTCCAGAAACATTTCACTAGATCCAAGTTCAGTTTTCTGATGGCTACCTACTTCACTTCTGAAGATGGAGGCACACAGAGCAGGGCCTCTGCAGAAGATATGGGTGGGTAAGTTTATATTTGGGGATTTAAAGTTTATATTTGGGGATTTAAAGGTAAAAGCCAGCTTCATTAGCTGGGCTCAGAAAACTATTGGAGGCCAATGGTACTATTTCAAGTCTGGGGTCCAATCAGTTTACTCCTGGTAATCTCTGCAGTATCTTTTTTGTACACTTACCTTTTAACAGACTTTTAGCAAGTTTCTTTAGAGTTCTGATATCATCCTCCATTTTGATTAGACTTGATCAGGAATATCTCCATTTTTAAAGAGAATGCTTGAAATTTAATGACAATGGCAGTCCACCAGGCTTCATCTTCACAAGGGTTTTCAAAAAGTTTTCAAACATAAATGCGCTTTTCTGTTTAACAGAAAAGCAGTCCTTCCAGCTTCTCAGATGCTACATTCCTTGTCCTTATTTTCCAAGTAACGAAGCATTTTAACATAAGTATGATCACTGATCTACATTCATCCCTGTGTGCTTCCAAAGAATTACTTCAAAATGAATCCTGGAATGTTGAGCAGGCCAAAAGAAGTGAAGGTCATCACAAGTTATTTTAAAAACCATTGATGGAGGTATGGCTAATATTTTATTGTTTGTTTGCTCTTCCCTGTTCATAGGGCTGTTTAGAAAACAGTACAGATAATTTATTCTTATTATGTCCTAATGTAGTTTGAAATGAATGTGGCTTTTAATTCATTAATCTTCACCTTAAACATGGCCTTTTAACTGGTGAGTTCTGTGTAATTGATATAAAAATCAATGTTGGCATAAAATAGCAAAAAAAATCCTAGTGCAACCTGTGGCAAAAGGTCTATAGATACGAATGGAACTACATTTCCTGCTGAAATAAACTCTGTACTGTGTTCCCTTAGCCAGCAACAAGATTAAATTTTTCCACCTCTGGGAGACAAGTTTGAAAAGTAAAGACTACAATTTGTACAATATTCTTTGTTCTAGCCAGTGAGGTAAACCGTGCCTGTAATTGCCAGGGCAGTACAGGTGGCAAGAGGAAAAGTTTTGCGTCCTGATTCCTATGAGCTGCTGTTTCTGAGCTTGCCTTATGCTGAGGGCCTGCAGCAGGAATTGGTAGCTTCATCTACCACCCATAAGCATGCACAGGACTGGGCTGAAAATATCCCAGAACATGCAGTTCCAGAGTCTCTGAGCCACAGCTGAGAAAGCCTCACCCCACATATCCATTAATTTCAACGGTAGATATAGGAACAGAGAACAGGACAACAGAGGCAAATCTGAGGCTACAATAGGGTTGTCAGCAGTGTTCCCTCTAAGCTGAGTTAGTGTGAGCTAGCTCACAGTTTTTTAGCCTCTGGCTCGCACATTTTTGTCTTCGCTCAGGAAGAATGGCTCCAGAGCAAACTAATTTATGCAGTAGCCAAATAACTCGCTCACAACTTTAATGCCAGGAGCTCACAAAGTAGAATTTTTGCTCACAAGACTCCATCGCTTAGAGGGAGCATTGGTTGTCAGACTCCCAGTCCCAGCAGGTGCTGGCTCACTCTGGACATACTGTTGAATGCTGGCAACTGTATGAGAGTTGACCACTCGGGGGGGGGGGGGGGGGGAGAGAGACACAAATTAATTAGCCCTGTTCATCCTGCATGTACCTGCTTACATCTGTTTGCAAGAAAGAGCCAATGAGCATTCACTTTACAAATGAAACCAATGATCAGTACCTGAATAAATGTGGCGTTTAAATCACTCACTGATCTGTACATGCATTGAACATAACATGAAAATTATTCAACATGCCTATAAAGAAAAACCAAGTGTACACTATGCATGGAGTGCATGTGCATTCACATTAACTTGTGAACAGAGCTCGGTGTTACTTTCTTGCTTTCTGCCCACACTCTGCCCTCCCAATCATCAACACTGTTAAAATTGACAGTGCCGGTCATCTACTCAGCAGTGGCAATTTTTCATGTGCAACATGTACACAGCATGCGTGAAGCATATTGGTGATGATTTCTCTTAACAATATGCATATTTAAAAAACCTGATTACAGGAATAATTTTGAAATGAGACACAGACCTTTAGGCTGTTAATCCCTGCTGATTTTCTTTTCATCTGAGCTGTTCAGATGAGTTAGTACAGTTGGCACTCGCATGTCTTGTGGGTGCCAATTTCGAGGCTGTTTTGAGAAATCTTCTAAATTAAAGAATATGCAAAATTCAAGGTTTAACAAAGCATTACTTCTTTGACAGTTTTTTCTTCTAGCAGCCCAAATCAGAAGACCTGCCAAGGCAATCATGAAAGTACATAGGGTGGGAAATTCCTACTGTACCAACCAGACTAGATTCACCTGGTGGAAAACATACTTCCCTGTGTCCTGACAGCGTCTGCACCTCATGGAGCCTGATAATAAACACAGAACACCTAGTGAGCCACAAATTGACTCTTGGATTCTGTACAGATAATTTAAGTAGCTATTTGTTACTAGGGCCCCAGAGGATACCTTCACGTATATGACACATATGAATTACAGCAGATCTTAACTAGTTTACTCAGAACTCCCAGTGAATTCAATTGAACTTACTTCCTAATAAGAATATTTAATATTGCAGCCTTAATTGAGGAATTCTGTATAATGTGAATGCTTGTAAATTCTTATACCAGCTACTTTTGTCTAATTAAATTCCAGCAGTTATATCACTTCTTTGTTTTGTATGACATGACATGTTGACTATTTGGGCTTAAGGGTCCAACTGAATTATGAAGGCAAGGAGAGAATACCCCTTAATGAGAATTCTGTTGGAACAAAGCAGCCCTATGAAATCCATAAAATCATCAGTTTCAAAGTGTATGCTTTAAAAGTAAGTGTGTTTGTTTTATGTATGGTGGGACCCAGACAACTTTTTTTGCGGTCTCACTCCTCCTTATTCCAGCTCTCATCTGACAAGGTTTTTATACATGCAAGTCTCGTGTAACTCCCTGCAAAACCTTTTGGGATACTCAAAGGGGATCCTTCCTCCCTTTTTCACCGGTGGAAAAGTGCATTAGATCCCATCCATAGTTTGGTAAGACCACCAGATGTAATGGCTGCCTAACCAACGAATCCCATTCAAGTTTCATTTTCCTCTTGGTCCCTTTTCCCCATGTCCTTCTAACCACCTAGGGTATAATTTCCAAAGCACAATATTATTATTTAACACAAACAAGTATCATTTAACTTGCATGCATAATGTCATATTTCCCAAGTGTAGATATAATGGTCCCTGCTTCCTTCATAACTGTAATTTGCTTGGGCATAGTGGGGAACCTGTGATTGGGCCATACCACTTCAAATTGCAGGTAGGGGCTCACCTGACTGAATAACCATCTATCCCAAAAAGGAATCCCTTTGCAGTGTCAAAACTAGCATGCAAGAGAGAAAGCCAAGCTAGAATGCTTCTTCCTGACATAACTTCTCTGTGTGCTGGAAAATGTGTGTGGGCAAACAGAAGTACTTGTAGCCTCAAGTGGTATAGGTCAGACATTTTTATTTTATTTATTTATTTTCCTTAATTTATATCCCACCCTCCCCACAAGCAGGCTCAGGGTGGGTTACAAGGTCACATAAAAGTTGTGACAATAACAGTACCAAATTCGAATGACATATAATAATTCAGAGGTTAAAATTTAATACCAGAAGATCAGAGAACCAGAGTGAAAGAAGTAGTGACACTCAGATGGAACCTTCTAGGTGATGTTGTTAGACATCAAGCCACTGACCACAAGGCCAGAGCAATCTGCAGGGGAGGCCAAATAATGGAGAATTTGGATGCCCACTGCCTCAACTGAAAGCCTGGTAGAACAGCTCCATTTTACACGCCCTGCAAAATTGTAATAGATCCTGCAGGGCCCTGATTTCGACGGGAGCTTGTTCCACCAGGCTGGGGGCAGGGCTGAAAAGGTCCTGGCCTAGTTGAGGTTAGCTGGATGTCCTTCAGGCCAGGGACAACCAGAAGATGTTGATCAATTGAGCACAAACTTCTGTGGGGCACATATGGGGAGAGATGGTCCCTGAGATATGCAGGTCCCTGGCCACATAGGGCCTCAAAAAGTCAGCACTAGAACCTTGAACTGAGTCCAGTATGCTATAGGCAGCCAGTGCAGTTGGTGAAGCACCAGCTGAATGCATGCCCACACAGGCATTGCCGTCAACATGCATGCCACCACATTTTGCATTAGCTGCAGTTTCCGGGTCAGGTTCAGGGGCAGCCCCGCATATAATGAGTTAAAATAATCTAGCTTGGAAGTGACCTTGCATGGATTACTGGGAAATGAGATAGGGAACCAGTTGCTTGACCAGCCAAGGATGATAGAAAGCTGATCTAGCAACAGTGGCAACCTGGACTTCCATAGAAAGGGAGTAGTTGTCAAGTGCTGGGGCAGGTTGTTCAGAGCCTAGATCGGAGAGCCAGGAGTTCGGAGCAGAAGTGGAGTCATTCATAGATGAAGTCAGAGAGACAAGAGTTCAAAGTCAGAGAGAAGTTGTTCAAAGCCGCAGTCAGCCAGCCAGGGATTCAGAGCAGGAGCGGAGTCATCAAAGCCGAGGTCAGAGAGCCAAGAGTTCAAAACAAGGATGAGGTTGTGCGGAGATGGAGACGGGGTGGGCACAAGGGCGTTGCGAGTTTGACTAGTTTGCTTCCACAAGAAACCGGTCCACAGTGGGAAGCTAAATACCCCTGTGTTGTTGCTTCCAATTAGCGATTGGTGTGCGCACCATGCTTCTGCTAAAACTCAGGGCTGAATGACCGCCTGCCTCTCAAGTGTGCTTCATGCTGCTGATATGCCAGATCCTGGTGGAGGTGGTCCCTTAATCATGCAACTGTTGGAAGTGAGTCAGGAGGGCTGTCTGCTGACAGCTGTTCTTCCTCAGCTGTTATTGATGCAGGTGGCAACGGCAAACTGTCCATTTCAGATGCTTCAGTAGGGCCCAGGTGTGGATTCTGCTGCTGCTGTCAGCTTCCCGTCGCCAACGCCCATCACAGTAGTCCAGGATAACCCCTAGACTCTTCACCCTTGGCACCTGCACCAAAGGCATCCCATCTAGGGTTGGGAGCTGGATTCCCAATCCCAAATCCCCACGACTCAGGTACAGGACCTTCATCTTCACTGGATTTAGTTTCAGTCAGCTCTGTTTAAGCCATCCCACCACAGCCTGTAGTGCCTGGCTAACAACTCTGGGGTGGAGTCCAGCTGGCCATTCATTAATAGATAGAGCTGGGTATCATCAGCATACTGATGACAACCCAGCCCATACCCCTGGACCAACTGGGTGAAGGTGCACATATAGATGTTAAACAACATTGAGGAGAGGATTGTATCCTGCGGCATATCACAGCTTTCCAGAGAACTAGGTCCAGCGCCTTCCTCAGATATCTTGTAACAAGCAAAACTAATAAAAGAGAGAAATAGAAAAGAATCCTAAAATGATTGTTATGGAATATCTTCAAACTCACCCTGCTATTGAGTTTAAAGAGGACTGAACCAATTACTTTAGCTTTGTAAAGATTCAATTAAAAGATACTCGTGTCCCATGGAACAAAAAAAATGCCACTCTGCTGCCTTTTTTTCATCTCTGCTTACTGCTCCTTAGGTTCCATGAATGTGAAATATTTATGCATTTATCTGTGCATGACCTACTCCTACTATGCAAGCTCTTTTTAAGAACAAAAAGGTTCCTTAAAGCTGGTTACAGGAAAAAAACTTCAATTCAAGAGAGAGAGGGTCATATGCTATCATATCCAATACAACTCAGCAAATACATGGTCTGTAATCAAATGGAAATGTGACTTCTTACAAAATAGGAGTGATAGTAATTAGGCAATCATGACATTTCAAGATTTGTAGTTCTTCATCAGGGGAAGCCCATAAAACCAACAAAAGCAAAGAGCTGTTCTTTCCAAATGGCTACAGGAATCCATGCCCTGACCTGCATGGCCTAGGCTGACCCTACCTTGTCAGATCTTAGAAGCTAAGTAGGGTTAGCCCTGGATAGTACTTGGATGGGAGACCACCAAGGAAGTCTGGGTTGCAATGCAGACGCAGGCAATGGCAAACCACCTCTGTTCATCTACTGCCTTGAAAACCTCACGAGGGGTTGCCATAAGTTGACTGCAAAAAGAAAGGGGGATTGATTACTTAGAAGGTGACCAAGTGAGATTGTCTTCAAATGGAAGACAAAAACGCCTTGATAAGAGTCAACATTGATTTCCCAACATTAACAAAGAGTTTCAGGGGGATTACACATGCAGACTTCAGTGCAATCACTGTTGCAGAACTTAAAAATATATGCAACCATGGCAAAGTATCAAATTCATATTATCATTATTGAATTGTTGGCCTCCAAACAAGATTTAAACAAAGTATTTGCAGAGGATATTAATTTTACTAATTTTATCTCCCAAACCATTATTTTTAGAAGGTTCTGAGTAAGTTTACTCAGGGCCAGGGTGATCACAGAAGGAGGGACAGCCCTATAGGCCATTGGTCCACTGTCTGGGGCTTTTCTTGATGGCCTTACTGGCTTAATGACTTTCTGGGATATTCTAAATCAATGGACTTAAAAGGATTTAAAAGGAAGTAAGTCTGTTTAGGACTGCAGTGTTAGAAAGACAAAACTCTGCTTTTGAGTCCCCTGTCATGAATCAGCCAAGGCTCAATGGTAGCGATGACTCCTCAGGAGAAGAGGAGCCCCATGTAGACAGTCTTGAGTTAAGGGAAGCTGACTGGCAGGAAAAGGAGTTGCAGGCTTGTCAGGACTCACAGCCAACAGCTAGCGCAGAACCACCAACACCCTCCAGCCCTGGTGCAGCAGGTGAACTTCAGTTGGCCATTCCCAGCCTACCAGTATCACCTACACCCTTAAAGCACCACAGATAGAGGCTCAGAACAGAGTTACAGACAAGATGGCAAAGTGCACACCTCCTGGTCTGACACCAACTACTTGCTGATAACAAAGATGAGTAATTGCAGGATTGCTTCTCGGCAACTGGTTGCAAGCATGGCCCTCAGGAGTGGGGCTATAAAACTAGCCAAAAGAGGCTGTCAGGGATGGATGCAATGCGTACAGTGGACACTTAGCCACTGACTCTGCCTTGCCTGACTTCTGGACCTCTGACCTTGGACTGAAAGACTCTGCTTTGCCTTATTTCTGGACCCCTGACCTTGGACTGAACAACTCGGAGTTGCCTGACTTCTGGCACCTGATACTCTGAGCCTGTAAGCCAGTACAGTCACTCTTGCTTTAATGCTTTCCACGGGCCATTCAAAAACTTCATCAGATTCTATAGTCATTCAGAATGGCTTCATCAATGGATTCCAATAGCCCTTCTCTGTCACACTTCTGAGTAAAATTACAATAAATAATATTATTCCAAAAAGCTATCATCCAGTGAACGTTTTCTTACACCAACATTAATGGAGACTTGAGCATTTTTGTAATTCAAATGAAGTAATATAAAACAAGATAAATAAAGCACCTTCTGCTCTGAGAGCATCTGTGAAGAGCTTGTTGGGTGAAAAAGAGCCCAGGCAATGCCAGTGAGAGGGTAAGGTTGGGGGCCAAATGTGAAAGGGGGGCTGGAGCAGTCCTAATTAAAGATAAGAGCTTTGTGCTTGGGGAAAGGCTATTTGTACTGAGCCTGTAGATATCTGTCTACATACATAATAACTGGAAAAAAATTCAACAAAATCCATGAAATTTTGTACGTTTGCCAAGGAATGACTGACCAATGCATGTCAATGCCGGTGTTGTTCTAGGCAGTTCACCTGGCTGGCATAAATATAATACAGTCAAGGTTCTTTGGGCCCATTTGCAGCTGTTCTGCTGGGATATACTGACTCCACTTCCAATATGTAATTTTTAAAAAATCAAACTGTATCAACAATGTATAAAAACACATTTTGATTTTTCATATACCACTTAACTGATATTTTAATCATTCCATACATTGCATAAATATTAAAGAGCATAAAATTACTTTTTATTTGAGGAATGAACTATTGTGTTATGACCATTCATAAAGGAATTAGAGTTGATATATGGGACAAAGATTGTCAGCTAGTAACATTTGCAAGCCCAAAATGCATACCTGGACCAGATGTAGCTATTTTCAACCTCTGTTAAACGTATCAGTTCACAGCAAAGGTAAAGTTCCACAAAACAAAATTAAGCCTGAAATGTCAATGCAACCTGAAGTCATATATACTCTGGGATGGGAATGTACAATTAGTTTTGCTTTATTTATAGAACAGCACCTGGACGGCAAAGCAAGATTTTCAAAATCACATAAAACTGTGATTTCAAGTATTTTTGATACAGATCTAATATTAGATCCAGTTTTGTTATCAATCTATTACAGATAAAACTGTTTTCTTATGGTATTGCTTACAGGGACAAAGAAAAAAATGAGCTGTACCCAGCAATGTGCCAACAGAACAAAAAGGGGGGAAATGCTACGTGATAGTTGTCTGATTTATTATTGTACAAAGTTCCAATGTGTTCCACCCTGCAGGCTTCATCTGGGGGAATCAGAGCATCCACCTACTGTTGGACTGTCCACAGCAATTACGTTCTTTTACTAGTAAATCCTTTATTAGTGAATTAAGTTCTTTTAGTAATAAATCGGACAACTATCACCTGGCAATTTCCCCCTTTTTGTTGTGCCCTTATGGATCTTTTTTTAAAATAGCATCTGAATTCAGTGAAGCAAAAATTGTTACTTTTGATTTGATGCAAACCAAACAAGTCCCCCCCCCCCCCCCGCATGAATTTGGAGCAACTATGGAAGCCGCTGGCTGCTTCTGAATGGGGATTTCCCCCAGCATGGGCAACAGGAACCCTCAGGAATATTTGCAAACATCCGTCTGACGTCTTGCCCAATCCATGCATAACACATCTGGCTCCATACTCCCCCCCCCCCCCGGAGCTTAATCAAAAATAAACCTCCTTTGACCCAGCTCAAAGGGAAAACTGTGGAGTGGATATAAGTGCAGCCCCCAGCCAATAAGGGGAGATTAATGGAACTAAGCTCCACCTTCAAAAAGACATAACTGAGGACTCTACATTCCCCCCTTCAGCTCTTTAAAGGGCTTCATTTGATTCCACAACATTACGGTGCAGCTCAGCGGGGGAGGGGGGAAAGGAGAGGAAAAGGGGTTCTGGCCTATTGGGGGCACCAGAATTGCTATCCTGCTGCACTTTCACACACCCATAACAGAGAAAAGGGGGAGAAGCAGGGGTGGGTGTGGGGATACTGTTCTTGACTGTTTCCAGCCTGCTTGCTGCGGGCGGGGGGGGGGGGTTGCTTTGAAAATGCCAAGTGGAAACAGCCAGTGAATAGCATATTCGATCAGTGGATTGCTTATCTTCTTATTTTAAAATCATCTTCCCAACCGAAGATCAATAGGAGGTAACTATGGCCAGTGTTTTTTTGTAAACGAAAAAAATGTTGCACTGATTTGTACCAACCCCCCCACCCTTCCCCCCAGGACTTGGGAGAGCCCCAGGAGTACCACCACAAGAAATAGTCCTGGCTGTGGCTACTCATTAGTGAGAGGAAAGTACTTTACATCTGCTTGGAAGTGGTCTTCATCCAGGCAGCATCTCGAGGCATAGGATAATTAAAAAAAAAAAAACAGTTTCTGGTTTAAGGGTAGTAAGCCCAGCCTGAAATGAAGCACTGATGGTTCTTCTTTTGTTCCAGGCATGAAAGTGACCTGGCCACAAAGTACCAAATATTTGGAAGCAACTTCTGTACTAGGAACTTGAAGAACTGGGCTCACAGGGGCTCAGTTCAGACTGGAACCACAGCACATGCCGACAGAGGGCTTAAACTGTCACCTCTCCCATGCTATTTTCCTGACCTGAAACAGTCCCAGGGAGATATGGCTTGACCCACTGTGGAAATCATGTGTACTGATGGGCTGCTTATAAATTTTCTCAGCATGGCAAATAGCATCCCCCGAAGGGTGTCTCAGGTTGGGAAACTGGTTAGGGGGTAGGTTAACCAACCTCTCCTGCCCACCATGGTCCCAATCCAAATCTGCCCATATTTGTCTGGGAATTCTGCCCAGCATATAATCCTAATATATCATCCTAATGATATGGACCCAGAGAAGTCTTGGACAAGCTACTCGCTCCCAGCCTCAGTTGGCCATCTATAAAATGGGTACAACTGCATTTTGCATGGTTTATTGCAAGACTGGATAAGATATAAATCGGCATTATTTATCCTTAAATGTACATATAGTTTAGCGTGTCTTTAAAATCCATTTGACTTTTTACTAGTTGAGAAAAAAGTAAGCTGTGAGAGTCATTCATTAGTCTTCTGTCTCTCCCCACCCTTTCTAAACACCAAGTGCAGCTTTTTGCACAGCCAGCAGGCCCATAATGAGAAAATCCAGATCTGCTGGCGTTCCCTTTGTGAGCTTCCTGATCAAGCTTACGTTCCCTGTTTAGAGGGCGCATGGTGAGAACATGTGCAAGATGACAGACAGCTCATGTACTGACAGCTTTTGGCAAAGCTGCATTATTTCGCAGAGGGCACTCCATCTGTCACTGCATTCAGCCACAGAAACTGACCTCGTAGCACTAAAGAAGCCCTGGCAGATTAACATTTAACGATGCTTTCAGCTTCAGCCCATATCAGTTTTCAGCTTCCAGGGGACAGACACAGAACAGGGAAAAAAGCAGCATGCCATGAAGTGTGCTAGCAGTCTCTTCCATTCTTGCCAATATAGTCTGAAATGCTTTCCCCCCTGCTGATTCAGTAATCTAAGAAAAATCTGACTCCTTCCCACTTTATAAGGGAAAATGCACTGCCATTCTGAGGTTTGTGTACACAAACCATGTTCAGAAATTGTCATCCAAGGGCTGTTTCCCCAAAATTATTACCCCAAGACAGTAAACTCTGCACACATCAGAAACTCTCTTTGGCTTCCACATGACAGTCACGGCCTAATATGAACTCTGCAGTTTGGAAATGGTAACTGTACTATTCAGATGCAAATTCAACACTATCAGGCTCAGGCTCAATAAGGACAGGTGGAGACTCTGCAGAAATTCATCCCTCTGTTTCTAGTGTTTATGTTACTTTGCTATCCCTAGTTGGGAACACTCCATGTCTATTTTAACTGGATCCTTTACATACTTGAGTGGACCTTGTCTTCTGTTGCGCTCTGCTAAGTAGTGTGGCGTACCTGTGCCTTGGAATCCTGGAGAGTCAGTTTGGTGTAGCAGCTAAGTGCATGGACTCTAATCTGGGTTTGATTCCCCATGCCTTCAACTGCAGCTGCTGGATAACCTTGAGCAAGTCATAGTTCTGTCAGAGCAGTTCTTGAAAAAGCAGTTTCTGACAGAGCTCTCTCAGCCCCACCTACCTCACAGGATGTCTGTTGTGGGGAGGGGAAGGGAAAGGAGTTTGTAAGCCGCTCTGAGACACCGAATGAAGGGTGGGGTATAAATCCAATATCTTCTCTCTTCTTCTTCCTCTTAGGCCCAATTTACACCTCCCCTCTGAAGCAGTTTGACTACTGTCTTTTCCCAAGCTCATTTCACGCTGGTTTCAAATTTCACTCCAGGGGGTCTGAAGAGTACTAAGCAACAGCATTTGTTTAAAGCAGTATAATGCTAGCTTGACCACAGGAGGGCAATTAACGAATGTAAACAGTAACTTATAAACTAGACCAAGTATGGTTTGAAACTAGAAACAGGTATAGACAGTTTTTTTAAAAAACTAGAATGATTCTAGAGGGAAAGTCAGATGTAAATTTGACCTTATTAGACTTTCTGCCCCTTCTGGGTAATGCTGCCACTGCCCCTTCTTCAGAGTATACACACAGATCTGCCACTGAGTTGCGAGGTACCGCCCGGAAAATAATTAACACCTCCCTTGTTGAAAGGAAATTCCCGGGGGCTCTCAAGGAAGCGATGGTCCGCCCACTCCTAAAAAAGTCACATCTGGACCCGGCAGAATTGGCTAATTATAGGCCGGTGTCCAATTTGCCCTATTTGGGCAAATTAATAGAGAGGGCAGTGGCGTTACAGTTACAGAGGTATCTGGATGATGCTTTGGTTCTTGACCCCTTTCAGTCCGGATTTCGCCCGGGCTATGGGACGGAGACCGCTCTGGTCGCTCTAACGGACGACCTCCAACGGCATCTGGATCAAGGCGGTGGGCTGGTACTGCTGTTGCTCGACTTGTTGGCAGCGTTCGACACAGTAGATCATCGGCTGCTGTCCCGCCGCCTTGCCGACGTGGGAATCGGGGGGCGGGCCCTGCAATGGCTCGTCGCATTTCTCCAGGGTCGGGGACAAAGGGTGGTGCTAGGGGAGCAGCAGTCCTCGAGGCACCCGCTCGAATGTGGTGTGCCACAAGGGGCAGTGCTCTCCCCGATGCTCTTTAATATCTATATGCGCCCCCTTGCCCAGATTGTCTGGAGGTTTGGGCTGGGATGTCATCAATATGCGGATGACACCCAGCTCTATCTGATGTTGGGCGGCCGGTCGGACTCCGGCCCAGACGATCTTGACTGGGCATTGCATGCCGTGGCTGACTGGCTCAGATCTAGCAGGTTGAAATTGAACCCGGCGAAGACGGAGGTCCTGTGCCTGGGTCGCTGCGGTCCGGAGTGGGGGGTCCCGCTCCCGACCTTCGACGGGGCGCCATTGGTGCCAGCGCCGAGGGTGAGGAGTCTGGGAGTGCTCCTGGAGCCTTCCTTGTCAATGGAGGCCCAGGTAGCAGCCACTGCCAAGTCAGCCTTTTATCACCTACGGCTGGCGAGGCAGCTGGTTCCCTACCTGGACCGCGATGGCCTCGCCACAGTGATCCATGCGACGGTCACCTCGAGGCTAGACTACTGTAACGCTCTCTACATGGGGCTGCCTTTGGTGCAAACCCGGAAGCTGCAGCTGGTGCAGAATGCTGCGGCCAGGCTACTGATGGGTCTCGCAAGGCGGGACCATATGGGGCCTGTCCTGGCGGCGCTGCACTGGCTGCCTATAGCATACCGAGTTCGCTTCAAAGTGCTGGCTCTTACCTATAAAGCCCTATATGGCCAGGGTCCAACATACCTTAGGGACCGCCTTTCTCCATACCAACCCCAGAGAGCACTACGGTCGGGGTCTGAACACAGGCTACGTGTTCCTGGCCCCAGAGACGCCAGGCTGGCCAGAATGAGGACCAGGGCTTTCTCAGTGGCGGCTCCTATCTGGTGGAACGAGCTCCCAGAGGAGATCAGGGCCCTGCGGGACCTGATGCAGTTCCGCAGGGCCTGCAAGACGGAGCTCTTCCGCCAGGCTTTTGAATAGGAGCCGCCACCGACTATACTAATCGCAACCATCTTGATGTGCCCTGGTCCAACACGGTCTCAGCGGTGGCCGAGGGGGGGGGGGTAGACCTGCCACTTGGTCGCCATCGAACGCTGTTTTATGGAAGCTTTTAGGAGTATCTATTTGTTGAATGTTATTTATTGTTATTTATTGTAATGTTTTTAATCGATTTTATAGGTCAATGTACCGATCAGGCCTTTGGCCCATGTAAGCCGCCCTGAGCCCGCTTGCGGGGAGGGCGGGATATAAATACGAAAAATAAATAAAATAAATATAAATAATAATAAAACTAGGTTCTGGGAGATCCAAATTCAGATCCCCACTCCGCCCTGGAAGCCTGCTGGGTGACCCTCGGCCAATTACTCATCCTCAGCCTAATTTAGGCCCAATTTACACCTCCCCTCTGAAGTAGTTTGACAGCTGTCTTTTCCTACACTCATTTCATGCTGGTTTCAAATTTCACTCCCTGGGTCTGAAGAGTACAAAGCAACAGGATCTGTTTAAAGCAGTGAAATGCTAGCTTGACCACAGGAGGGAAATTAATGAATGTAAACAGTAATTTTTAAACTGGAACAAGTATGGTTTGAAACTAGAAACAGGTATAGACGGGGTTTTTAAAAACTAGAATGATTCCAGTGGGAAAGTCAGATGTAGATTTGACCTTACTTTACAAAGTAGTTGTGAGGATAAAATGAAGGGGAGAATGTTGTAAGCCACTTTGAGTTCCCATAGGAAGAAAAGGAAGTAACCCTGTTATGCCTGTTTATCCCATCATACAAGTTGGTCAAGGAGTCTCTGATCCTGTCTGACTCTTTCTCAAACTGACGAGGCTCAACTAGACAAGGAATGGCACCTCTCCAGTGGCTATTAGTCCCAGTAAAGGGGGGGGGGATAGCCATGGGGGAGGGATAATAGCCATGGCTAATAGCCATGGGGGAGGGATTTCTATCAGGGAAGGATAACCTGCCTTAGAATCCAAGACCACATTTGATACAAATTGCTGCATTTTGCTATCGGATAAACCCTGAAACTGCCATAGTTCTTCAGTCAAGGCTCCAAGATCTTTAAAAAGTGAAAAGCTACTTTATTCACATAGCCAGCTGCTTGCTAGTTACAGGCACTATAGTATAAAAGCTGAATGAGGAAAATGCACAACAGTCCCTGAGAAGAAACTGAAGTGGGCAAATCCTTTCCTGGTGAGAGAGTATGTGTGGTAGTTACTGATGAAATAAATACATCAGCTATAAAACTGAAGGACATAACAGAATGACCATTGTTTTAAACTCCACTCATATGACAGCGACATCTACAACCACCACGTATTCTTATTGCATCAGATAACAAGCCATTTTATACCTGGTTGTTCAAAGCAACTTCCTTTGCAGACTGAAGGGATAAAACAAGAGCCCAGGTGACTGAGAAAGGATTAATAAAAATATGTTTAATCACTCAAAAGGAGTAAGCCAGCAGCAGGGCCTTCACCTGATGGAGGTAAACGATTCAGGAGGATGCTAGTCAATTTGTGGAAGTAAGATCAGTTAACAGAAGCCAAGTCAGGATGTTTGAAATATGCAGATGACCTTGCAGGAGAGCCAAGGGTGGATGCAAGCTCATGGCTGCTCCTTCTCAACACACAAACTGTAGCCAGCTGTTAGGTGAAACAAGTGCTCTCTGGATCCAAGCCAAAGAGAAATAAAAGGCTTTAATTTCTGCCCTACATTGATTTACTGTGTGCATCTGGCCAAAAGCCTCTTTCAGTTCACTAGCAACCCAGGCTTACATGTCACTGAGGCTCTGCTAGGAAACTTCTCCCTTGCCACCCCCCCCCCCAAGGAAGAATGAAGCTGAAATTTTACCTCTTAGAAAATGTGTGGCAAATGCATTACCTCTGAATACAAAACCCAACATTAATGTGGAAAAGGCAACATAACAGCTGGTATTGGGCATACTTTTGTAAATGAAGCAAATAAGGAGATAGAACTTTTCCAAGACATGGGCTGACAACACCCCTCCAGCAATAGTTATGTCACCCTCCTGTCTTATACCTACCATGGAAAAGTCTTGGCCACCCATTGTTATGAAGAGCTGTGCCTGCTGCCAGGGGTGGTCTTAGTCACAAGGCATCTGGGCCCTGCGTTGTGGAGGGCCACATTGGGAGCTCCCACCACCCTGCAGTAGCTGCCCCAGCTGCTGCCCTGAAGCTCCTTCCACCATGGAGTCACTATTGATCCTTGACACTGACTAAGACTCAGGCAGTGTCAGAGGAGGGCAACCAAGTGTTGCGTGGTTGGAAGCATCCAATGCCCTACTCTCCCATACTGCCTGAGTGTTTTGGGGGTCCCATCCATGAGTTTTGGCTAAGTCCCCAAATCCATAAGACTTCCCCCCAACTACTGCTTCAGCTTACACAGTCCATGACTTACACTGTGTTTCTACCCACATGCTTTGTTGATTTGAAACGTTATCTTGCCCATACAGTTATACAGATAAGTTTGCATTAAGACCAATGAGCGTGACTGATATCTAACCATATGCAGAACTGCACTCATGTTGCATTTGCAACCGTACTGTACCAGCACTAAAATTGGTGCACATTAAATCAGCATTCTTATCCCTAGTCAATGTCTTGTGATCTCATGAGGCATTCATTTATTCACAATGCTTCCCATTCACTGTAATGTTTATTGTGGACATGTGGAGAGATTTTTGGTTGTGTCTGATTAGGTCATCATAAGTTGCACTGCACTGTTGCCTCAGAGTTTGGACCATACTTTCTGGGGACTGTTTGGTAGGTAGACTTTGATCAGTGGATCTTAGCACTTAGTACTCATGGTTTTTAATACTCAGGTTCTGATTTGTGATTGTCATGTTGCCTGGCCTCAAGGGCTGCTCTTCTTAAGGCGAGCAGAACTGCATTCACTGTGACAATGACAGAATATTATGACCCTTTTGCCCAGTTACTAAAAAAAACAGAAGGCTTTGTACAACAGGTCACAAGATGAAAATCTAGGGGACTGTTGAGAAAGATGCTACACTGATACAGAGATAGTTTCCACTGACATGGTTTGGTTTGCCAATGACAATGTACCAGACCTCCCCCCCCCCCCCCCCCATGACCGCAGATCCTGAAACCCAGACTGGGACCTCACTATCTGTTGAGAGGCGTGGCGTTGTTTTAAATGCCGATGATCTTATTGAATTAAGGTTGATGATTTTATGGTTTTTAACTGATTATTGTTATTGTTTTAAATTGTAAATCTGCATTAACTGCAGATATATACATATTGGTACCCGCCCTGAGCCTACAATATGGGGAGGACAGGATACAAGTTTAAATAAATAAATACATACATACATACATACATACCAGGGAAGACATTCAGTTGGCGTAGTTAAATGTGAGATTGGTAGAACTGTGCCACTAGATATTTGTAAGAGCTTCAATGCAGGATCCATTCTAGTTTTCAGAAGAAAGGGAAATATGGGACCCCACCCACCCACAATGCACATTTATGAATGAAACAGGGAGGTATTTTTGCTATTTGATTAATATGGTAGTTTGAAGTAGATTGATTCTTAGATGTGTGGCATAAACCTCATTAGAAATCCCATTGTCTTCCTTTGGTTTGGGAACAGCTGAATCTGAAAACGTAAGGTTGTCTCACTACAATTATTCTGTTCCAGAACATCACTAAAATGAATGCCTGCAGCCCAGTTCACCAAGTAGATCAGACAGATAGATAGCTGGATTTAAGCCAATTGAATCTCATTTAAATCAAACTACGTTCCGTTGGAGTTGTCAGCAGTCATGCCGTTTGATTAGTACAGATTGGAATATGAAGACCTTGAACGACAACATAGTTTTATTTACTTCAGTTTATTTCTATAATAAGGAGTTTACTTAGAAAAAATAATCTGGCAAATAAAGTTGTCGGTTTCACTAAAGGTATTCCCTTCCCCTCCTTTTGCAGGAAGAGTTAATGCCAGCCTTTTAGTTGCATTTGTGATAAAAATAGAAGAAATAATCGGTGAAAAATATCCCAGCGTAGTTAGGATCTGTTGAACAGTCTGCAAGATCCTGTTGGAACAAAATGAAGCAGATTAAGACAGAACCCAACCATAGCTCAGTGGGTTCCCCCCCCCCCTCTTTTTCTCTGATTGCCTTTGTTGACAGACTTACTGGAGCAGCAACCCGAAAATGATATGCACTGTCATACATGGAAGCTACAGGAAGATCCCAAATATGTTGGAAACCCTACAGAACAAATGGGGAGGGGAGAGAAAGAGATCATAGGCAACCAAACCGGCATCATTGTCGACTATGTTGTGATTACAACTGTTTGACAGCTGCAGTACCCATTAGTTTTCAAGCATGTGTGATTATGTCAAAAACTAACAGGTGAAAATTGTACACCTTCCTTAACATGGACATATTTATATGGGCAATGAAACCCTGGATAATTTTAGAAACCGGTTGCCAGGACTGAAGACAGAGCAGGGCTATTTTTGGGCAGGAACGCACAGGAACGAAGTTCCGGCTGGCTTCTGAGTTGGCCACGCCTACAGCCTCCCCCTCCTTGGGTTCCCCAGGTGCCTCGCAAGCCGCGGGGCACCTGGGAAAGCCAAGCTGATCCAGGAAGGGAAGGCTGTTTTAACTGCCTCCCCCCTCCTCAGGTTTCCCAGGTGCCCCACAGCTGTGGGGCACCTGGGGAAGCCGATCCAGAAACTGCCTTCCTTCCCTTGGGTTCCCCATGCACCCTGCAAGCTGCAGGACACCTGAGGAAGCAGATCCTGGGAGGGAGCTGAGCTGTCAGGGGTGTGGCCTAATATTCTAATGAGTTTCTGCTGTTGAGTGTGGCCTATTATGCTAATGAGTTCCTGCTGGGCTTTTTCTACAAAAAAAGCCCTGAGACAGAGTATAAGGTAGCTTGATCTTCTGCTCTGTCTCTGGGAAACCAAGGCATCTGTTCTCTACTTGTTGGGGGTGGCAGGAGGAAAATTTTATTCACCAGAAGCAGGACCTGCAGTTTGGCCCACCAAAACTACTCACCATGGGTTGAACAGTGGCTGTAGGAAAAATATAATGAGCTACTTTCCTTTAAAAAGCAGCCAACCACAAGCTTAGAGGCTGTATGCTTAGTTCCTCAATGGGAGTTAATCATCTACTGTCCGAATCTAACTAGGTTCAAAGGGAAGGCAGAGCACAGTGAACAAGAATTGTTCTTACTCTGCTGGGTGAGCCTTTCTACAAGGCTTACAAGGAACTGTTAAAATTCAGTAGGATCTGAGAAGCAAGGGTTTAGCAGCTAAATCCATCAGCGAAGCCAGTGTCTGATCAAGGCAAGACCAACCAGAACAAAACACAGTCATTGCCAGGATGCAGCCTTCTAATAAGGTTATCTTCAGCAGTCTGTGGTTTCCCTCTTCCTTAGTTCCACCCAGCTCCATAGTTTTAGCTGTACAACTAGATCTGTAAAGGGGCAGCCCTATTAGAGTGTGGTAGCAATCCCCCCCTCCAAAAAAATTGTCTTTTCCTTACTTTTTCACACTCTTTTCCAGATTTTCCTCATCTTTCATTTGCTCTCTTCTTTTCATGATCTGCCATTCTTATATCCCCACCCCAACATCACCCCCATTTTTCAGTCTTGGTCTCATCCATCCTGATTGGTAATTTAGAATGTACAGAATAATAGTAAGGCAGTAAACCCTTGTTATTATTATGAACAGAAGGGGGGAGTTAATATTTCCCCATAATCTATCAAAGTAGTACAATGATGCTCTACCCCACCCCTTTACATGGATGATAACAGACAGGGGTCATTTCGTAGAAAAAGAGGTGCAGGAGCTCATTAGCATACCTATTAGCATAACCAATAGCATACGCCACGCCCCCTGACATCACCGGAAGTGTGTCAGAAAGGGAAGCAGGGGGGGGGCATCTTCAAAAGCCTCCCCTTCCCTTCCCCAGCTGGCCTGCCAAGGTGGGCGGGGGGGAGCGAAGCGAGAAAGGCCCCATAGAATACAAGAGAAAGATTGTGCCGCTGCTTTACACTTTAAACCCCTTCTCGCTTCGCTTCCTCCACAGGCCCACTGGGAGCTGGGGGAGGGGCTTGCCACCACTGCCATTTGTGCCCACTAGGGGTGTGCAAATAATATTTTTTATCAGGCTGCATCTCTTCTGGCTGCCAAATGACCCCCGCATGTCAGCTTTCGCAATGCAAGCCCATTCGGCCGGTTTCGGTTTCAGCCCCATTACACCCTATGGGCCATTGAAGTAAATGGCAAAAACTCATAGGGTGTATGAGGGACTGGAAGAGGGACTGGAAGAGAGGGGATTTGAGGGAGAGGGTCCAACGTTACCTTTTCCCCACCATAGAGAACAATGGAGGGAATGGGGGCAACCTGTTTGGGGGCCCGTAGAATTGGACCCCCTGGTCCAAGCTTCTTGAAACTTAGTGGGTATTTGGGGGAGAGGCCCCAGCAGCTATTCTGTAGGTTTGGAGCCTCTCCCTTAAACCCCCTCCACTCTAGCCATTTTTTAAGCTGCTGCCAAATTTCAGCAGCAATTTGGCGGCAGGCCAAATCAGATCAGAGAATCTGATTCGGCCCATGGCTGCCCTGGTGCCCACTCCTGGGCTGGCAGAGCACTGTTCCACCTCGCTCCGGCCCCAAAGGACCCCTGATAATAGAATGTTATAGAATGTTAATCTGCTTTAGTGGTAATAAATGAGGAACAGAATTTAGTTTAGCTTCCATTGCAAATAGCAGACAGGGATCTGCAGCTAATCTGGGCCAGGATATTCTGATTCCTTTCTTTTGTGGCCCTGGAATTCCCATGATCATCCTGAAGCTGGTGGCCATTTTTGAGATTCCCTAGTTTTATTTTCTGATGAGTTATGTCTGCCACAAACAGACAGACAGATGGACATGTGGATCCTTTTATTATTATAGCTGTGTGGTAACAGCCAGACAAGTAATTTATTCTGCTAAAATATTTGGTTTAGATCAGGGTCATATGAGGGGGCCCAGATGGAATCTTTGTCTGGGTGCCCATGATGACTCTTCTTGGCAGCCTTTATGGCAACAAAAAACAATACCTGTGTGGTTTCCTGAAAAGGTTCCCTCTTCTTGCGGGTTTCAGGATGATATGAACAAGGATCTCCATAGGTGATTTTGCATTGAAAGATAATTAAAGGCTCTGTTGTACTTCAAGAAAAAAGGATAATATGAAAAGCTGTAATGTTACATTCTACAGTTTAAAGAATGTTATACTTTAAGAATGTAGAGTAACAGCCTTCTGAGGGCCAAACTGTTTTGCAAACAGGCATGACATCAGGGAACTAATATTACTAAGAGTGCTGGGTGGGGCCCAGTTCTGCTCAGGAGCATGACACAGGTGAAAAGAAGCTTCAGCTTTCCTTCCTGTGCTATTTTCCTGAGCCAAAACAGCCATGGGGGCTCCAGGTGCTAGTGCATGTGGAATCTAACAGTAGGGCAGTTATGGTCCCCTTATGGCTTGGGAAATGGTACAGCTGGAAGCAAGCCCATAGCTACAGTAGGACCTTTTGGGGCCTGGCCCCCTGATTTACTGCCCAGGCCCCCAACTTCCATTTTTTATTTTATTTATGGTGCTCACTTTGGTGAGTGTGTGGGTATGTGTGCAGCTGTTCCCCCTGACTTATTTAAAGGCCCTCTGAATTATAAAAATTCTGGCTACAGGCCTGGGTGGAAGGCTGAAGCCCCTTATGCCCCCCATGTCACATTCCTTAGCCAGTTTGAGCCCCAGTATGCTTGGGAACATTAGTTCCCTGACATCATATCAGTCTGCAAAAATGACACTTATGTCACAGGTAATGTATAGTTTGGTCTTAAATCCACTACAGTCAGTGAGATTAGAAGGGTGTATTTTGGATTAGGATTGCACTGTAAAACATCCAGAGTGGGCATTGCTTACTTTCCCACAAGGCAATAGCTAAAAAGTTTTCTGGGAGTCAATTCCATCTACGGTAGTGCCAATTCTAGCCATACAGTAGCTCAGAGATAGCATCAAAAACATCAGAGAGACACAGGAATGTGCTGAATAAAAAACTTGTTAAGTACAAAATTGATGCCAGATGTTGTTAAGCCTAAAATCTATGGGCCAATCATATTTGACAGTTGAATTTACATTTAAGAGATCAAGTAACAGATCTCCTTGTGCAAGAAGTTGTAACATTCAAGGAGAAAACTTATTCCAATGTTGCCAATCAACTTTGGTGAGCAAGCCGTTGATGGACTCGCCTAATCATGGAAGCTGATCTGCAGCATTGTGCAAGTTCAGTGATACGGCTCACATATAGTGCAGAATTATACATCTGTTCTCTGCCCAGTGACTTCAATGGACTCAGGAGGGTGTAACTCAACTTAGGACTGCACTGACAATATCAATAGCAAAATTATTAATTGGTTTTAAGGATGTGACCCAGTTCTGTTAAAGTTAATAGAAGTTTTGACATGAATATCAGTGAGAGTGGCTCTCCTGGTTCAAGAACATTGACTCTTGGTTTGTTGTAGAATATCTAACCATTCCCATTGTTAAAATATGTGAAGCCTTTGCCTGGTTCATGACCTGTATACACACAATGCTAGCTACATTATGGAAAATAGTTTGTCCATAGTCAACATTGCCTCTGTACTTACTTGATTTCCAGTGAGATTTTTACTTTGACAGGTGTGTATTTGTTAACAGGAACAAAGTAACTGTAATTTCCAGACCTAAAATGAGAATAACATCAATGACATTTAAAACCATTAAAAGTAAAAACATGTATGAAATTCACAAAACCATAAGTGGCCCAGTGCGCAATACCAAGTTGATCAAAACACTGAATGGGCAGCAATGATTAGCAATATCCCAGTATTAGGGACCACAAGTGGGAACCCGCAAGAAACTTGTGGGGAGGACGAATCCCTTCCCTTTCCTTTGCTTCCTCCCCACCTTCTTTAACAAACTCCTCCCTCTTTCTTCCCTCTCCCCCCTCTCTATTTCTTCCCCTTCCCTGACAATCATCCCATTCCCCCAGCTTTGCTTAGTCTCCTCTTCTACCACCCCTTCTCCATCTCTCTATTCTTCCTTCGCCCACTCCTTCTCTTACTTATGTCTCCATCTGTTTTTCTCTCTGTTCCCCTCTTCCTACACCTACTGTCACTTTCTTTCTCTTTCTCCCTCCCCACCCCATTACCCTCTCTTTCTTTTTCTCTCCATCAGTCACTTAGATCCTGCCTGCTGCTGGATCCACCCTTGGCTTGCGGAGCCTGTCTGTAGCCGTGAGGGGGGGGTGTCTCTCTCATTGCCTGCTTTCTCCAGCCTGCCCTCCAACCAGCCCCATCTGAGCTTTTAGACCAGAGCGCCTCCAAACTTTTCATCCCAGCCCTGTTGCAGCCTCATCTGCCCAGCACCCTTGCTGGAGGCCGCTGCCTGGTAGTGACGCTGCTGCAAGCCAAGCCAATCCCATGGGACCCACTGGAGTGCACAAAGACTGGGGTAGAGGAGACTCCCCCCTCTGATAGTCCTGTCACTGCCAACTCCCTTCTGGAGTCCTGCACCGGCCTCTTGCAACCCAGCAGCAGGAGAAGACTGTCTGGCACAGCAGCAGGGGTCAGGGGGCTGCCCATAGCTCCACCACCTCTGCACCTCAGAGGCTGGTGAGGAGGGAAAGGGATGGCAGGGCTCAAAGCAGCGGCACTTGGCCTCTGTCCTACCCTCCTTAGTGTTTCTGCCTCACCATCTCAGAGAGTTCCAAGGAGAGAGAGGGCTGGCGGCAGCCACAGTTGTGCACAGATGCTGAGAGGTTTGGGGGGATTAAAACCCCTCCCCTCCCCTTCAGTGCTGCTGCCGCCGCTACTGACCCCAAGACCAGCGAGGCTCCCAGCCTCTGTTGCTGGGCTGCTGCAGCTCCCCCCCCCATTGCTGGCGTTGCTTTTGATCTCGGGCCCAGCGAGGCCCTCAGCCTATGTTGCCAAGCCTGCTGCAGCTTTCTCCCATCCATCACTGGTGCTGCTTTCAATTCTGGGCCTGATGCATGCAACAGAGGAGGCAGGAGGACACTATTTTACTTTAGGGAAAATTTAAACCCACCAGTGGTTTTTTTTTTAAAAAAATCAGATTTTTCTGCACACCTGGGGAGTCCCCCAAGAGTGCAAAAAGATTTGTTGAGCCTCCACGTTGCCCCAATCTATGGATTTAGCTATCAGCAGATTGCAGCCACAGGTGGCTAATAGTATATAGATAACAAGCTTCTTAGCTGTTTCAATAGGCAATGGTGACGTGCACTAGCAAACCAGTCAGCTATTTGAATTAGGGTGGCCAGGTCCACTTGTTGCTCCAGTGGGGGGATTTGGAGGGCCTTCTGGGGGTGGGCGGAGATGCCCCCAAACCCCACCTCCAAGAGCAACCACCCTGGGCCACCTCTCTCCCTGCCCTCCTGTGAAATTTAAAAGGCTTCAGCTGATCAGTGGGGAGCACATGGCCCACCAATCAGCTGGAGGGCTCTTTAAATCTTTCAGGAGGGATGGAGAGAGGCTGTGACTGGCCACATACTCTGCTTGCAAAAAGAATCACGGCTGTGATTTGAGCTAGATCTTTTTGATCCAGCATTGCACGACCAGACAGCTGTGAAGCGCTTTACTGTGCGGGACTCCCATGGTGGATTGTCTAGATGGCATCCACCACAAGGAGCTGTGCGGTCAGCTTTTTAAAAAAAAAATCCTGTCTGCATGCGCATATGCACCTCAACATATACTTGTTTTTCCGCGCATGTGCGGACTAAAATGGTAAAACCACCACCAGTGGTACCTTCCTCTAGGTACCATTTCAATTAATAAAGTTGATAAAGTTCAGGGGACTGTCAGAAACATAAAATTGTTTGGATTGCTTGAGCGGAGCTCTGGGGACATCACATGTTTAAGCAGTTATGCGCACATCGCTAAGACTTTTTAAAATGGCGACTGTTGGGATGGTCTGGAGACCATCCCTACAGGCTGATTGCGCGCTGGTGTAACAACTAGACAGGGGAAAGTCCAGCATTGGCCTATCAGCCAGCTTTAGACTGGACTTTCACCACAATCTTTTAAGTACGGATCCCCAACGGGGATCAATGGGTTACTCACGAAAGCGGCACGATTCCCAGATGCTGTGATCTGGACGTGCACTTTAAATCCAAAAGAGCCATAGGAATGCGCCGACCAACTGCAGCAGGCCTTCTGGTTTTTCCAGGGTTACCTAGCTGCAAACAAAGGTTTGGGTGGTGGTAGATTAACCTCTAGCCCAAGCCAACACATTGGGTTTCTGCACTCTATCAACAAAATAGTTTTACTGGTTTCCGGTCGGAGGAATGGAGGTCTGACATGCTTTGCAAGTGCGCAAGGTGGACAGCGGCTCTTCTTGACAGCTTGGGTGGACAAATCCACCTGACGCAACCTCACACAGGTAATGTGAGGACTAGCAAGCAATATAATCCAGGTTTGAGCAAGCTCGGTGAAGGAAAAGTCTCGGAGGAGACTTTTACAACACCTTGAGCACTGCAGCCAAAGAAGATTCCTGCAAGTATCTCTAAGGAGCCGAGCTGAGCTGATTAAATCAGCATAAAATCTCCAATTCCCCTGATTCCTTAACAAAGAAGACAAAGTTTAAACGTTGGGACCACATCTGAAGAGAAGTAACAACATAAGGTAACGGAAAAAAAGTTTTTGCCTTACCATTACCGCGTTTTGAAAGACGAAAAGCAGATCTGGTGAAGCAATAGACTGTTGCAGATTGGATGAGTGCAGTTTTGAAACGTTAAAAAGCTGAATTTGAACTTAAAAAGCCAAAAAAACAAGTTGTTTAACATTCCTGCGGTTAAGAAGAGTCGGGAGGGGGAGCCAAGCATCGCGAGACAAAGAGGGGAGGAGGGAACCAAGCATCGCGAGACCAAGCTGTGAGGATTGAGACAGGAAGTGACGGCCTGAGGAGCAGACAAGAAGGGAAATGGAGAAGAACCGGAAGAGAGCAAAGGGGACTGTAAAAACTGCCGGACCAAAAGGACTACAACAGGAAGTGACGTGCGGAGAGCAGACAAGTAAGCAAGAGGAAGGGACAAAAGGAAACTACGGCAAGCCAGAAGCAAGGTAAATAGACTGTAACCTTTGACACGAACCATAGAGGAGTTGCGCCCACCATTTTGGATTTATAAAATTTTTAAACATTAATATTTCAAAAACTACATAACTTAGAAGGCTAAAACCAGTGGAATTTGAACTGACAAGACATGCTTGTCTGAACTGGTGACTGATTTGGAAAACAAGAAAAAATCGATCTTTTTTAAAGTGACAAGACGGACCATGGACTGAGATCGAGAGCAGCTACATGGTCCTCCCCTACAATGGCAGCAAAAAAAGAGAGAGAACTGTTAGCTGTTATGGAAGCAATGGGGAAAAAAATGCTGGATGTAATAGGGGAGGTAAATGCAAAAATGGCAAGCGCAATTGGAGAAGTAAATATTAAAATAAATGCCATAGCTGCACAAGCAGATAAAAATTTTATAGATTTAAAATCCGAATTACAAAAGTTAACCACTAGAACACAAGACATAGAAACCAAAGTAAAAGAACTGGAAGAAAATACTCAAAAAACAATAAAGGATAATGACAGAATGGAAAAGATGATGCACTATAGAGACATGCAAAACCATCTGAGATTTAGAGGTATAGAGGAAAAATTAGGTGAAGATATTTTTACAAGAATGCAAGAAGCATTAGCAGATTTTTTACAAGAGGAGGAGGAAGCTGTTAAAGAACATATGGATCTTGTTTACAGAGTCAATTCTATGTACGCAAGAGACAAAAATATACCAAGGGACGTAGTAGTTCAATTTACAATGAAGAGGACAAAAGAACAAATCTACAAGAAATGTTTTACAGACTCCTTTGAAATAGGTGGAAAGAAAGTTATCGTAATGAAAAAACTGCCCAGAGCAATTTTGCAAGACAGGAAAAAATTCAAGCGTCTGACAGACAAACTGAAAGAGAAAAAAATAAGATTTCGTTGGGAAATACCACAAGGACTGAGTTTTTATTATGGTAACAACAGAATAGTGATTAAAAATTCAGCAGAAATGTACGCCTTTGTTGGTGAGAACAAGGAAGAATTTGGTGATATTTAAGACTACAACAAGATGGATTATAAAGTACTTTCATAGAATGTAAATGGACTTAATTCACCCCAAAAACGTAGAATGGTAGGTCACTGGCTGGAGAAACAAAAATGCAGTATAATTTGTATACAAGAGGCCCATCTTAAGAAACAAGACTACAAATATTTAATAAGAAAAAAGTTGGGAGAAGAATTTTTTTCATTGGCAAGTAATAAAAAGAATGGAGTTGTAACATATGTCAAAAAAGACTTGGAACCCAAACTAATATTTAAAGATAAAGAAGGAAGATACTTAGCTATTGAAATTTTTTTACATGGACAGAAGACTTTGATTGTGAATATTTACGCCCCCAACGGAGCTAAAGAATTTTTTTTTAAAGAACTACAAATGGAACTGGACAGTGTAAACTATGATCAAATCATGATGTTGGGAGACTTTAATGGGACTGTGAATAATAAAATAGATAGGCGCTCAAAAAGAAAAGACGACACACTAGGGAAACTTCCAAAAAAATTTTTTGAATTGATAAAACAGGAAAAGCTGGAGGATATTTGGAGGAAGGTTAACCCACAAGGGAAAGACTATACTTTTTACTCTAATAGGCATGATTCACATTCAAGAATTGATATGATCTAGATGTCTACTAATCTAACATTTAAGACAAAAAAAGTTGAAATTCTACCCAGAATAATCTCAGACCATAATCCTTGTCTATGGACCTCTGGGCAGACAAAAAGACAAGGGAGATGGAGAATAAATGAAGACTTATTAGTTAAAATAGTTAAAAAATTACATGAAGAGACAGATTTATATTTCCAAGCGAACATACAAAAAGAAGTAAAAATTCAAACTGTGTGGGATGCGTACAAAGCAGTGATGAGAGGATTATTGATATCACTGAATGCTAAAGACAATAAAAAGAAAAAAGAACAATATGAAAACATTGTACAAGCCATTAAAGTAAAAGAAAAGGAACTGAAGAACAGACCAGGAAAAAAGAGACTGCAAAATGAAATTTGGATGTTACAAGACCAAGCAAAAGCTATTTTGAATCAAGAGACTTACTGGAACCTGAAAAAATTGCAACAAAAAGCATTTGAAGGTGCAAACAAACCTGGAAAGTATTTAGCATGGCAATTAAAGAAAAAACGTGAAAATAAATTTATTACTAAAGTGATACGGGATAATATTGAGATAATAGACAATAAGGGAATAAAAAGAGAATTTTTAAATACTATGCAAAGCTTTTTAAGAAGGAAAATAAAGACAGAAAAAGGATTAAAGAATACCTACAGTCATTAAAATTACCAAAACCAACAGAGAAAATCAAAGAACTACTTAACAGCCCAATATCACTACAAGAGATTAAAAATGCAATAAATGACTCAAAACTAGGGAAAGCACCTGGATCAGATGGATTTACAGCTCAGTTTTATAAATCGCTACAGGAATCGATCTCACCAGTGTTATTGCTATTAATGAATGACATAGGAGTGACAGGTGAGGTCCCGGAGACTTGGAAAGAAGCAACCATCTCACTCATTCCGAAAGAAAGTCAAGATTTAACCGATGTTAAAAATTATAGACCAATTTCTTTGTTAAACAATGATTATAAGATTTTTGCCAAGATTATAGCTGATAGGCTTAAGGAACATCTTAAAGAGACTATACAGACAGAACAAGCAGGATTTTTACCTAATCGCCAAATAAGAGACAACTTAAGAGTAGTAGTGGATGCTATAGAGTACTATGATAAACATCCGGAGAAGGAAGTGGGCTTTCTTTTTTTAGACGCGGAGAAAGCGTTTGACAATTTAAATTGGGATTTTATGTTTGAAGTGCTGGAACATCTTGAAATTGGAGACTATATGCTTAATCTTATTAAGTCAATATATAGTGAACAGAAATCCTCTTTAATAATTAATACTGAAAAAACGGATTACTTTAAAGTGGAAAAAGGAACACGACAAGGATGCCCACTTTCGCCGTTGCTATTTATTTGGATTTTGGAAGTCTTGCTACTAAATCTGAAAGAAGATAAAGAAATTAAAGGCTTAACAATAAAAGGTTTTTCTTTTAAATATAGAGCCTTTGCAGACGACGTGATGTTTATAGCCGAAGACCCTATGACTACACTACCATATTTGTTGCAGAGAGTAAGAGAGTTTGGTGATTTGGCTGGGTTTTATGTAAATAAGAACAAATCGAAAGTGATGTGTAAAAATATGTCAAATAATAAGCAAATTGAATTACAAAATCTTATAGAATGTGAAGTGGTGAAAAAGACAAAATATCTAGGTGTAAACCTAACAATGAAAAACATTGATTTGTATAAGAATAATTATGAGAAACTATGGCAGCAAATTATGCAAGATATTAAAAGGTGGAATGTATTAAATTTGTCACTGTTGGGTAGAATTGCAGTGGTTAAAATGAATGTGCTACCAAGAATAATGTTTCTGTTTCAAACTATTCCGATTGTGAAAGATGTAAAAACATTCAAATGCTGGCAGAAGGAATTGACTAAGTTTGTGTGGGGAGGGAAAAAACCAAGAATTAAGATGAAAATAATGTGTGATGCTAAAGAGAGAGGTGGGTTCCAGTTACCAAACTTAAGGCTATATCATGATGCAGTATGTTTGACTTGGGTAGGGACATGGACTATGTTACAAGATAGAAAGTTATTGTCCCTGGAAGGTCATGACTGTAGGTTTGGGTGGCACGCATATTTGTATTATGGTAAAACAAAAATGGACAATATGTTTAAGCATCATTATTTGAGAAGAACACTAATCGATACGTGGACAAGATATAAAAACTTTTTTCCAGAAGAAATACCTATGTGGATTGTACCCGCAGAAGTTTTAAATCCATCATCTCACTACAAAGGACAAGACTGGTTGAAATATAGAGACCTGTTAACAAGACATGGTAAAGACTTTAAATTGAAGGAGCAGCAGCAGTTGGACTTTGATTATGGCTGGTTAAGGTACAGACAAATATATGATATGTACAGAAGTGATAAAAAATCTGGTTTTAGAGAAAAAAAATGAAATAGAACAAATTTGGGAGGAAGATGGGAAAAAATGATTTCTAAAATGTATAAAGTATTGTTAAAATGGTTTAATGCTGATGAAATGGTAAAAGAACAAATGGTAAAATGGGCGATAAATTTAAACAAAGACATCGAAATGGAATCTTGGGAATTTTTATGGAAAAATGCTATGAGTATTTCTACATGTTATAACTTAAAAGAAAATTGTTTTAAAATGATGTACAGATGGTATATGACACCAAAAAAAATTGCAAATATTAATCAGAATATGTCTAACAAATGTTGGAAATGTAAAAAGAAAGAAGGTTCTTTTTATCATATGTGGTGGACTTGTGATAAAGCAAAGACTTATTGGTCTATAATACATGCAGAAATGGAAAAAAATTTGAAATGTACATTTAAGAAGTTGCCTGAAATGTTATTGCTTGGACTTAAACTAGAAGAGATAAATGTAAAGAAAAGGACAATAATATGGTATATGATAACAACAGCAAGAATGGTGTATGCACAAAATTGGAAAAATGAAAAAATACCAGATGTGTGGGAATGGTTGAAAAAATTGTTATATATGGCTGAAATGGATAAATGGACTAGAAAGTTGAATGACCTGTACTCAGAGACCTTTTTAGAAGATTGGAAAGATTTGAAAGAATATGTTGAAAAATACTGGGACATGAAAAACTACATTTATACATGGTTATAATAACATAAAGCAATAGAATTAGAGTATATGAATGTATTAAGGATAATTAGATAATGAAGTTGTTTTTTATTTTAGAATTATATAAGAATATAGAAAGTAAGAATTAGTATATAAGTATTTTTAAGATATATGACTGTTACCAGAAATGTAAACATAGATATAAGTATTACTATTTTGGATAAAGTGGAAAATGTGTTATGCTTCAGATGTGGTGGGAAACCGCCAATACAAGATAAAAACAAGATTATACAAATAGAACAAAATGTTATATAATATGGAAAAAAGGATTTGTATAAGATAAATGTATTAACTTTAATGTTTTGAAAAATAAATTTTTTTTTACAAAAAACAAAATAGTTTTACCAACCCACACTGCAGATTTTTGCTGCAATAGCGATGATCAATTTTTTGTTGTGTCTGTAAGATCTGCATAGATGTGATTCTTGTATCAGTCCCTAAAAACAAAGAGAACCATTTTTCTAGATTATTTCTCAAGCAGAGAAACTCGACATTAATCATACTTTTTGGGGGGTGGGGGAAAGGAAACGTTTATGTGCAGATCACTGTTAAAAGAACAATAACATTTTACATGTAAAAGGGATTTGTAATGTAGACTTGCCTACTGCTTAAGAAAAATCTGTGGCCTGATTTAAAAGCGACACTGGTAGACATTTCTGGTCTTGTGTGCACACATGTATACATGCAACATTAGCAATTCAGCAGACTACCAGCCCAGCCTATGGATCTCTGCTGTGCTGCTATTGCATGCACAGCAGCCAACAGCTTTAAAAGAGGCACTGAGTATGTGCCCCATTGTACAGGCAAGGTCATCTTACTCTGCAGTGTCTGACCCAAGCCTGCCACACAAGTTGGCATCTGGCTGCTTCTAAGAGCAACTGACCCCACATTTGCTCTTCTTTCTCAGCATGGCCTGTTTGTTTCATGCATCACCACTACAGCTCAGCCCCCAAGTGGTTATCCCAGACTTGCTTGCAGGAGCTAGGACTGGCATTTGCAATAGTCCCCATGCTGCTGTTTTCAGACACTAGCCCTTTCCAACAAGAAGAGATGGGACAGGCACCTAAAATAATGTTATGCATGCCCCGCTTGCTGGAGCCATCAGGAATGCCAATGGTGGGACTTCACCTGGACTGGTTGCCTTTGCAGAAGAGAGCACTGGAGGCCTTAGGCATCTTTGCAGTGTTTACTTTACCAATACAGACACAGAGCACAGGGGAAGGCACCCCTACAAGGCAGCAGTTCCACTACCACACAACAAATACACAGACAGCAGAATACTGCATTCCCCAAGTGCTTCCACCACCTCCAGAAGAGTCTGCCTTCCTCTGTGTGTATGTGTTGTGTTATACCCCACAGAGGTCCCTCCTCTCCCCAAACCTAACCCTCCCCAGGCTCCACTCCCCCCAAAAATCTCCAGAAACTTCCCAGCCTAGAGCTGGCAACCCTATCAGATCTCTTCAATTCCTGCTGGCAGTCCCCTGGCCTCGTATGGTAGGGAAATAATGCCAGGAAAATTGCCATCGCTCCAATGGCATGGCATCACTTCAGATGTGACCCTGGAAGGAACAAGTAGTGTTTCAGTGGAATACTAACGTGTTGTGCTGATGTGATGACATTGCTTCTAGGGTCACATCAAAAGTGACGTCACACCAGAATGACAGCTATTTGAATTTCCCCATACCCTTGATGCTCCCTCCAGTTACCACCACTTGGCTGGCAACCCTGCAACTGCTGGAGGCAGCGACCACATGGCTCATCCTCACCCAGCCCCATCACCTCTAGGCCCAACCAGAGCCAGTGCAGCAAATCTGAAGATATAGCTGGGCCTGGCTTCACTGCATTGACCTGGGGGCAAATAACAAGCTGGGCTAGGATAAGCTATAACTCTCTCAAGTAGTAGCTGGGGCTTGTCCTTGCCCAGGCCCATTGCCCTTGGAAGGCCCAGTGGGCCTAGGTAGCAAATCTGGACTCTGTGGCTCTTTAACTACCCTGCCTCCCTAGGGTTCCCAAGTCCCCCCGGAGGCGGGGAATCTCCCGCTCCAGCACCCCATTTTCTGCCGGCCTGGATTGGGCTGCTGGGGGGAACCCCACCCCCAAATTGCTGGTCTCCGAGGATGTGCCCAGTGCGATTGCGTCACCCGGAGGTGACGTAATTGCGTCGGGCACGTTTGGGGGGGACGTTCTACTATTCGAGGGAAAACTCTATGGTTTTCCTCAAATTTGGGAAGTCCTGCCCCCAGCATGCCTGATGCGATTACGTCACTTCCGGGTGACGCAATCACAGTGCGCGCACTTCGCATGCACGCAAGAAGTATTCCAGCAAAAGACGGACTCCCCCCACTCCTGGCCAAGGTAGGACTTGGCAACCCTATGCCTCCCTCATAAGGATTCCAGCCTCCAGGTGGGACCTGGGGATCCCCTGGAATTACAGCTTATCTCTAGACTACAGAAATCAGTTCCCCTGAAGAAAATGGATGCTTTGGAAGGTGGACTCTGTGGAATTGTACCCCATGGAGGTCCCCAAATCTCTGGAGCTTAACAATGTGGATCTGGCAACCCTAGCCCCCCCCCATTCCCGCTGGTGGCCCATGGAGACCTTCCTTCCGCTTCTGGTAGCCATGCTGGTAGCTTGCCCTTGCCTGTCAGGTACCATCACCCCCTCCCTCTGGTCAGTTGGGCAGTGACAACATCCATGGAATGTTACTGGTGTGACTCAGATGGCCAGTCCACATCTGCACCTGTCCACCCACCATCAGATAGGTGAGAAATCCACCTCTTTCAGGCCCTATCATTAAACAGAATCTTTCCACCAACACTTAGGGCCCATTAAGAGAATAGTCAAGACACATTACCATTCCTTTTGTCCTACTGGCTAAATTGATAAGAAGTCAAGCCTACAACAGTAGGGTTGCCAGACCCCCTGGTTCTACGGGGTTTCCCCAATTTGGAGGGGCTCCTTCCTGCCACCAGCCAGCTGACAGGCAGGGGGGAAGCCCTGCCCCCGAGAGCAACCACCCAGCCTCCCCCCACCTCTTCCCAACTCAGGGCTTGGAGTGTAGGTGTGCATGGCCTCCCCCTCCCCAAGCAGTGTTTAAAGGATGTCTTTAAATGCTGTTGGGGAGAGTCGGGGGCTGCAGCTCCCCAATGTGATGACATCCCTTCTGTGTGATGTCATCATGTTGGGGGCTCTCCACCCCCTCCAGTTACGCCTCCCCCAAAGTCCACCGCTGGGGACTTCGAGGGGACCTGGCAACCCGATGCAACAGTAATGCTGCAATACCAGGGAAGAGAGAAAAGAGGCCTGATACCTAAATATGCCCCCAAAGGGATGGAATGTTCAGAGTAGCTGAAAGCTGGATAAAAGAGAAAGGGGGGGGGGGGAGGAGAAAGCAGGCTGCTCAGGTCTCTGAGACAATCCTGGAAGGGGGATGTTGCGAGAGGGAGGACTCCCAGCCCCCCCATTGTTCCTCATGCCACCGGGCTGTTCTTCCCTGAAATAACACATGCAAGGAAATTATAATGGACAAGGTACTTAAAAGATGCACAAGGCCTCCTAGCAACAGGTTCATAATCTCATAAACCAGATGTACAGATATTTTAAAACTGAAGTGTTTTCGAGGGATTGTTTTTAAAGAAAAGAAGCTCACAGTCATTTCCAAGGTCAGGCTTCTCAATACAGTTTGGTTCCAATAGTCCTTTTCTTTTATTTCCTAGAAGAAGAATAGACATTTATCTCCTTGAAGAGGGCCTTCACAAATTGAATCACAAAAACAAATATGCAACCGATATCAAAATGTGCTTCCATATTTCCAGGAGGTCAATCCAAGACAGGTTTGAAGAATTATGTGCATACAAATCCCTTTAAGAAGACATATGATACTTTTGTGAAAAGGTATTTTTCCCATTCTGCAGTTTTTGGCAAAATTTATAGGGATACTTATCTTTGGAGAGGGGGCAAGAGCATGAAAACAAGAGTGTGAGTAGGTGTAAACACAACTTGGGGATAGCAATTGTTGATAGGAAAATGGCACAAAGGGAAACAGTTATATAGTCATGCAGATATATATACACACACCATACTGGCCTCCCATTTTTCAAGTCACAGTCCCACTGAGTGTTTTTTGATTTTAGAAACTGTCAGTAAACTGACCATCTCCACCACTCAGGTGGGGAAGGAATTTCCCTTAGCACTTGGGAAGGGCTTATGGCAAAATGCAGCTCCCAGCACAACCACAAAACTGAAAGGCCTCTTGGTATATGACTTCCACACCTCAGAGGATTTTATCCCTTAGTGCACTCCATGATGCTTCAGTCACCTGCCAGTCACAGAACTACATGCAACAAATACAGTTTCTCCTTAAGATAAATTGTATAGGTCGTGTTCTAGAAACTCCGGAGTTCTCCATAGACCATTTGAAAACCACTGCTATAAGGCATGTTGAGATCTAAATGTATTAGTGGACTGAACCCTTTTAGCAAGTTTGTGGCAAAACAGTCTCAAAACGTAGATCAGGGACAGGACCAGAGTGCAAGAGAGGAGATGGGAGCATACAAGTCAAAGATTCATTCAGCAAACATTGTTATCATAGTTTGTCCCTACAGCTAAATGGAGTCTATATGTTCAAGGAGGTTGTGGAAGTTCCTTCCTTGGAGGTTTTTAAGAAAAGGACAAATCAGATAATGGAATTCAGAAGATGATTGTCTGGAACCATGCAACTCTGGGCCATTTACATGGTCTTCTTTTGACTGGCATATTTTCCCTCTTCATCTGTTCTTCCTTTGGTATGTGCAGGAATGTAACCACCTAGAGAAATTTGCTTCAGTAGCAACTGCCACATCATGCCTCTAAAAATGTCACTTAGTTGTAAACCAAACATTTTCTGAATGCGTTCATCCTTCTTCTGAGCAGTAGCTATACAATCTTAGCTCATTACCTAACTTACTCTCCTCCTTTGTCTTCATCTTCTGATACTTTAGATTTTTTCTTACTGCCTGATGAAGAGGGCAGCAGTAAGTTTTATGACATGGCAGAATATCACAGAAATTCACTTCAGGTATGATGGGGGTTGGTTTGCGGGTTGAGGACACTGTACTATATCTGGTCACTAGAAAAGAACAAATTCATTAGTAACATTCACATAACCAGAGTTTAACAAACCCAAATTCTATGTCAAGACAACCCTAATCCCACAACTTGAACAAAACACACACATAAATCATGTTTGCACAGATTTGCTTATTTTCCATAAGTAGCTTGTTCTGCTTCTGTTATCGATGAATAAGGCCAATACACTGTGTAGTGCCCTCAAGCAGGCCTGTAGCTAACGCAGCATGGGGCCCAACCCTCTAGTGTTTCTTCCAGGCCCCCTCCCTCTCGGGCTAGCCCCAAATTGAATTAATGCAATTAACTTTGATTTAATTAGCTGCCCCCTGAGGCCCCCTCCCCCCAAAAATCCCTGAAGCCCTATACCATGACTTCTAGAAGTCTTGGTACCCCTCCACCTCCAGCTTCTGACATTTTAACCACCACTGACTGTATATTTATTCCTTCAGGAATAGCTTTTACAATACAAAAAAAGTAAACAAAGAGTCAATTCCAGGCCTCCATGGTACAATTTCAAATACAACAATAATATTATTTATTTTAGTCAACAATTTTCAACTTCAGAAAATGGTTTACAGCACCATACCTGTGAAGATGGTGGATGGAGGGATTGTCATCAGAGTAGTTGAATTGCTGGGAAAGGATGATAAAATGATAAATGGGAAAGGATGATAAAAAGCCTTCGACAACATATTGATGATAAAATACATTAAAAAATTAAAACATGCCCCAAAACAACAAGAATAATTGTTTTATTTATTAGGTAAGTATACTGCTCCATAGAAAAAGCTTTAAATTAATAACAATAAAAACATAATAAAACAGTCATCATTAACATAATTACAAAATCAGAAACAGCAGCACAAAAATTAAGCAGCACAATGTGCTCTAGATCAGGGATCCCCCCAAACTTTTTGAGCTATGGCCATCTCCGGAATTCTCACACAAGGTGGTGGGTGCAACCACAAAATGGCCACCATGGGAGGTGAAGCCAACCACAAAATGGCCACTGCCAGAGGTGGAGCCACACACACTCACATAGAGAAAGCCCACTGTAGGAAAAGAGGGGCAATTTAAGAGAGAGAGAGAGAGCAAAACCAAAATCATGGTGACAGCTGCTGCCAATGCAATGTTATTTAATCTGTACAGCCAATCATATCTCCAGTGGCAAGTCAGAAACCCTTCTGGGCAAGATCTCTACCTAGTCATCCCTAGCATTGCTAGGCCTCCTAGTATAGTGCAAAACACTCCCTCTGCCCCCTGCTCTGTTACCTGCCCCCACTCAGCCAGGCAACAGGAAGAAATTCTCTAGTGAAATGAGAAGAGATGACATCGACATCCCTGGCATGATAGCATTGCTTCCAGTGTGACCCAAAAGTGAGGTCATCATGCAGAGTGATGCTCTAGAATTCAGCCAAAACTCTATGGTTAAACTATAGAGTTTGGGGCAAATAGTAGAACATCACTCCCAGCATGATCCACATCATTCCTGGATCATGCTAGAAATGATGCCATTGCTCCCTGCTAACCCCCCCAACCATGAGTCCCTACCTCCCTGGCTATGCCTAGCACCTTACCCACTCACTTTCTACAAACACTTGGTGGGCACCAGGAGAAGTGTCAGTGGGTGCCATGACACCAGCAAGTCTCATGCTGGGGACTCATACTCCAAATCAGTGTACAATATCAAATGTTTGGCAGTAAAGCACTAACTTGACTTTCCTCCACAAGGAGGCAAGAGAGAGGAACAGATGATCATTCTGCAGAAGTGAATTCCATTATGTCAGGATGACTACTGAAAAGGATCTGCACTTGGTCAGTCTTTTATCTACCTAGAACTGGAAGATCTTAGAGAAAGAAGATTCATACAGAAGCAGACCATTTTGCTAATCCACACATTACAGAGAGCATGGGTTTAGTCCAGAGTCACCCTGTGTCTATAACCCTCGGTTCCCAGAAATATAAAGGCTGTTGTTGAGGATGAGCACAGCTGTATTGTGTTCCCTCCTACTTATCCTCAACAACAGTCAGGCAACAGTATTTGGACAAACTGGAGTTTCCAGACAGTCTTCAAGCCCCATGTAGAGAACATTACAATAATCTGAAAGTCAACAAGGCATGAATGACAGTGGAAATCTAGAAGCCTGTGCAAGTGACCCATTCCTACTCCAGGCCTATAAGAAGGCAGTGCATAAAACAGCAAATGCTACTCAAGAGTAGAATTCCATCCCTTGGAGGCTTGTCAGTCTTCTTAATGCCAGATACATTATGACAATGTTATGTACCTTAAATATGCTGGTATCTTCCCAGAGTACTTAGGACAGAAAGGAATTCAAGTCCAAATGTATTAATGAATAACAGATAAACCACTTGCCTGTGTTCAGGATGGACAACATCTTGCTCTGGTACACTAAGTACATAAAGGGTGGACATGGTCGTAACACTGTAATGAGACATTTATTCCATAGACAGATATCCAGCATCATTGACAATGTGAGGACAGAGCTCAGAAACAGTACTGAAAAAACACTTGCTAATTTTTCAAGGGTAAGGCATAAAGGCCTTAGATTAGGCTGGGTAAACCCATTTTGAACTGCAGCCCCGGACCTCTCTAGTCAGGTCCGTAAGACCTCCCCCCCCCCTCCCCTGGCTTTTCTGCATGTCTGACTTACTCCTGATTTTCTTGAGAGTCAATCCACAAGCACTGGAATCGGTTTGGGCACAGTTGTTTTGCCCATCTGTGCTCCCTTTTCACAGTTGGGGAGTCGATTTATTTTCTTCCGCATGTGCCTTCAATAATGAGGATTTTCAAGAGAGGGTGCTTTCGTCATTGGTAGAATCATTGGCGGCATCTTTTAAAAATGGCACTAAAATATTGAAATATCACCGAAGTGTTGAAACAACAGACTTAGCAGGTTCTCTGAATTCCTGGCTTTCATTTTTTAAAAAGTAAGTCTTTATCTCTTTTCCTTGTGGAGATGTATGGAAAAATACATATCTCCATGAGAGAAGGAGCTATAGACTCACTTTAAAAAAAATGAAAGCTGGAAATTCAGTGAACCTTCTAAGCCTATTATTTCAACACCTTGGTGATATTAAAAAAAAAGAGAAAAAATCACTAGCCTTCAGGGTGGATGGGAGGAGAGGGTGTAGTTTGACCACAACAATGGGCTAGAGGTGGGTGGGAGTGGGTGGGTGGGACAAAGATAACTGACAAAAACATTGCACGTGAGGAAAAGGCTGACTTAAAATCAATTTCCAGAAAAACATTGGGGTAAGTGGTCTCAAAAAAACTGGAAAAAATCAAGAGAAAAACAAAAAAACTGAAGTGAAAACTAAAGGCACAAAAAATGTGTGCAGAAATCAGGGGATAAAACAAAGCAGTATGGGGCCCGAACAGATGGGGGGGAACCCCATGCGGAAAAGCCCTCCTTGTCTACCAGAGGGACAGGGGAAGAGCCCTACCTCAGTGGTAGAGCATCTGCTTTGCATGCAAAAGGTCCCAAGTTCAATTCCTGGCATGTCCAGTTAAAAGGACCAGGTAGCAAGTGATGGGAAAGACCTCTGCTTGAGACCCTGGAAAGCTACTGTCAGTCAGAGTGGCCAGTGGCCTTGATAGTGGCCTTGATAGATCAGTGGTCTGATACAGAATGAGGCAGCTTCATATGTTTCATGCACTCAGCTGCACAAGTGACACAGAACCTCTGCTAACCTGCAGTGGATGATCTTGGTAGTTTGGGGGAATCTGAATAAGGGGAGGGGAGAGCCCAAGTGATGGACTCCATGCTGTCCAGAATCCCAGTCCAGGCAGTTCTCCCCACCCCATGCGAAGTATCTGCACTTCAGCTTGTATACATAATGAAGTTGCCAGACCCCCGGTTCAGATGGGTTTTCCCCCAATTTTGGGGGCTTCAGCATGCCACTGGCCAGCTGGCCGGCAGGGGAAGCCCCACTTCCAAACAGGCACAGCACGTGTCAATGTCATCAGCATGATGATGTCACACAGAAGTGACATTATCACATCAGGGATGTCACATGGTGACACTCTAGCATTTTGGCCAAAACTCTATGGTAAATGCTAGAGCATCACCAAGTGAGGTCCCCCACATGATGACATCACTTCCATGTGACATCACTGTGTTGGCAACACACACACCCCGGAAAGCTCCCTCCCACCCCCTGCTGTTAGAACAATTAGACCTGGCAACCCTAAATGAAGAGCATGAGTGCCTGGAAAGCTCCCACAGAAAATCAGAGCCTTTGTCTCCATTTGTCATCCTCAAACCCCTTGACTATCATTGGTTCAACTAAACCAGTATTAGAATTGAAGGGGAAAAAATCCCTTTTTCTCATCTTCACTTGAAGAAGTGAATCAGTGTAGGAAATATTTGTTAATTTCCCAAGTGAGGGATATGAACAATAATTGTGTGTTGTTGTTGTTTTTAAAAAAAATTAACAAAGCGAGAATAAATTTAAATTTTTTAAAAAAAACACACCCTCAAACATCCAATTAATGTGCTTCTCTTACCAAAGTGCCATAACAGCCACCAAAGCAATTACAGTTATCTGGAAAATCCTGGTGCTGGACCATGACATTTTCTTCACTGGAAAACACACCTGGGGTGGTGGCGGGGAGAGAAGCAGGGATGTAAGCTCAGAACAGCAATACCTGCATGGAGAAGTCAGTGCATCTCTCCGGAGGCACAAAATATTTTGTCCAAACACACATTCATACCAACATTAAGATACTGATGTGTCGCTGTGCAAATTGACAATCTGGAAGGACAAACAGGCTAGCAACTTTGCATGTGCTGAAACTGCTCTGGCAAAAATTATTGTGTTTTCCTAGGATAAATTAGCCTGGGTCCAGTCTATACTGGATTGTTTTTGAAGAATCCCCAATCTAGCACATGTTTATTGTACTGTACATCTAAGGAGCCCAGAAGTATGGACTTGGTTCTCTATTTTATCCTCATAAGACCCCTATGGAGGAAGAGTGGCAGCCTCCAGGTCATCCAATTAACTTGATGGCTGTGGGGGATATGAACCTGGCTCTCCCAGGTCCTTGACTAGCACTAACCACAGGACCACACTGGCTCACAACTGCATGCACAGAACTAGGCACTCCTCCCATCAGTACAATGCTCCTATTCTATATGGAAGAGGACTGACTGGTCACCGTGCTTGGGTTTTCAGGGGAGAGTCATCGCTCTGTTTTCTTTGGTTTTTGCTTTCACCTGCAGCATGTGCCTAAGAATCTAAGTCCTTAAACTGAGTTGTCTACCATGAGGCAACTTTCTTGTTCCGGCTTTTTGACTCGTAACATGTGGCACAAGGGCAGCTTAGTGGATGGAAGTTCCTGCCCAGGTGAAAGGTTCATCTAGAATAAGTGATTCTCAATTAACCTTCCAGTTGAAGCCATTATGACAAAGGAAACACTTCTCTCAGAAATGCTATAATCTTTCCAAGACTTCAGTTTCTTAATTTTGCTCACCTTGTCAGGTTTTGTGGGAACTGATTTTTGTAACCAAGAAGCAGGTTGGTCAAATTTCCTGAAATGCAAAATATTTCTTACTTTCCTAATTCATCATAGTAAGTAATAAAAAGGGGAGGAAGAAAAACAACACAGGCACAGAAGGAAGCCTTCCTGAAGCTCACTTCAGTAAATGCTTGGTAGCATTAATTATCTGAAAAGTAATTGGAATAATATAAATTCCAAAGTCTTTCACTGAACATGCACACTGGAAGCCAGTTCTGTTCACTTGAAAAGACTGAAGACCACTTGGTCTGCGTGCAGAGGCCTCCAGAAATTATTGGAACCCCAGTGCCATTTTGATCACCGAGATACTTATTTAAACAATTTTGAATTCACAGCTGTAAATAATAACCTTGATTATAATAAAGCCACATGAAAATGTGCCAGTAATAAACAGAAATTGCTTTCAGAATAATTCTGTGTTCCTACTGGCATTCAGGATGTTGTCCAATAATTTGTGTCAAAGTACATGCCCCGAGGAGAAATGTGGGTACCTCACTGAATTCTTTCCATTGGCTGTTGACTTTAAGCTGTTTATCCATTTCTGTTTGGCGAGTTTTTTATTCCATGCTTCCAACTCTTCTATCCTAACTTCAAGATTGTTTGTTAATTTGCAGAGCTGCTTAACTGCACCCACATTCTCCATAAAAATCTGGTCCTGCAAAACAACACAGATAATTCCATCCATAAATAAGATGCAAAAATAGCAAGGAGCTGAGCTGCAACCTTGGCTCACCTAAGGACTTCTGAGAATCTGGGGGGGGGGGGGTGTTTCTTTGGTTGCTTAAACAGCAGAACCTCTCCCTTCCCCAACCCTACCATATCATATCACAGGTTGATCTGTAGACTGTCCTCAATTTCAGAGGTGGTTTGTCAGGTACAGCCCCCAAGCATAATTTGTCTGGGCCCAGTCCAAACCTATAATGTGGACCCTTCTCTACCACCACCAACATACAAGGATTTTATCACATACATATAACATCACAAGTCATGTAAGGAAAAAGAATAATTTTATTTCCAAAATGACAGATCATAACATGGGCTTGCAATCACAGGCGTCAACTATGGGGGGGCTCGGGGGCTCAGGCCACCCCTGAAGTTTCCCAGGGGGAACTGAGCCCCCCTGGTGAAATGGGGAGCCTGCCCCCGCTGCCCCCACCATTGCCACCACGCCTCCCTTGCCGCCCGCCCACCCACTGCCACCGCCACTGCTGCAAGAGCCTCCTGGCCGGCCAGCCAACCCCCTCGCTCTCTCCCTCCCTCCTCCCTCCTCCCTCCCACCCGGGGCATCCGGGGACCACCCAGCATGATGGCATCACCTGGAAGTGATGCCATCACGTCGGGCACATTGCCAGGGCGTTGCTGTAGCAATCACCCTGAAACTCTATGCCACCATAGAGTTTCGGGGTGATTGCCAGAGCATCGCCCCGGCAATGTGCCCAGTGTGATGCCATCACTTCTGAGTGACGCCATCATGCTGGGCGGTCCCCGGATGGCCCCAGGAGGGAGGGAGAGAGCAAGTGGGTTTAGGGAAGCCAGCTGGCCAGCCGGCCGGCTGGGCCAGCAGCGAGCCGGGGGGGAGGCTCTTGTGGTGGTGGCAGCAGTGGGGACATGGTCCCCGTGTGCGCACGCAAGAAGAGCCCCAGCCCCGCCCGGGGAATTTACTAACTCTATGCCCCTGCTTGCAATAGTGCTGCCAGCTGCATGTTGGCATCCAGTAGGAGCCTCTGGGGTCAGGGAGCAATGTTGCGATGTCAGAGTTTCTACCCAGAGGTGACTCATGATGCTCCAGGAATTTGCTCATCTGTATGGCTTTTTAACCATAGAAGTATGCCAATTTCTAGGGCATTGTGATGTCATTTCTGGGTACAGACACGAAATGACGTTAGAACATCATGTCATTGTGTGATGTCGCTTCCCGCTCAGCAGGGTGGCCAGATCCCTTAGTGCAGGTGGGGCCTTACCAGTGAGTTCACCAGGCCCTGCCCTCCAGTTGCCAATCAGCTGGCCGGAGGGGGCCTTACCAGTGAGTTCACATTACTGGCACCGCTTGATGTGCGGCTTATTTGTGTCTACACTTCCAGGAGGCGGGATGAACGCGCACCCAGATGGCTTGACACCGGTTTTACCAGGTACCTTTTTAAAGCGGGATGAAAACACTTCAGGACAGGGTGAGTGTGGCACGGCAATGCCAGGCAGCTGTGGCTGTCTGAACAGGCTCTCTTAATCCGCTTGCAAAGCGTGCCTTTATCGGGCCAAACTGCCAGTTTGAACTCAGCCATTAAGTGTGCAGACTCTTAATCTGGGAGAACCGGGTCTGATTCCCCACTCCTCCACTTGCACCTGCTGGATGACCGTGGGCAAGCCATAGTTCTGGCACAGCTGTTCTTGAAAAAGAGCAGTTTCTGTCAGAGCTCTCTCAGCCTCACCTACCTCACAGGGTGTCTGTTGTGGGTAGAGTAAGGGAAAGGAGTTTGTTAGCTGCTCTGAGACTCCCTTGCATAGTGAAGGGCGGGGTATAAATCCAATCTCCTCCTCCTCCTCCTCCTCCTCCTCCTGTCAGTTTCCAGAAGGGACCTGGCAACCCTACTGCCCAGGCCTCTTGCTCCTACTGCAGTGAAAAGGCCCCGCAGGACCTGGAGCTTGGGAGGTGAAAACTTGCCCACTGCACCCTGGGAGGATGACAGCCCTTGCTGGTAGCCCAAGAGATCATCATTCCTGAACTCCCAGACATTACTAATGGATATCCATACCCCCCTTGACCAAACTTGGGCCTCTTCACGCAGCATTACTGTTCAAATGCTTTCAGAAGCATGGGGACATCACTGCACAGATCTTTGGATTCAGGTCTTGGTCTATATTTCCTCACTTCCACCCTGAGATTGCATGTATATGACAAAACAGACGCTAATTCAAAATAAATAGCTGGCCCCTTTGGACCACCTCAGTTCCATCCTGAACTGCTAGATCTGTTGTTTTAAAAATCCATCTACAGTAAACTGGCAGTGAGCACTTTATGCAAAAGACATAGCAACCATCTATCATGCACCACACACAGTAAAACATGTTTTGAATTAATGTTGAACCTCCACACTAAATATATCATGGCAGACATCTGAGGTTTTTCAATGTTTGCCTCTACAAACGGTTTCCCAGCATCAGATCCAGAATCCCCCACCACACTGTGTGTTCTGTGCATATCAGATGGTGCAAACAGGCTCAGCTGAACCATTTAACTTGCAACTCCAGCACAACTTCTCAAGGGAGGAAAGACAGATGGAAGAGCTGAGTCCCTTATGCTATTTCTGCAGTGGAAGTCAGGGAAGGATTTTGCTATAATGGGATAAATGGCCCTGTACAGACAGCACCAACTCCAGGCCTTCTCGCAGACCTCCTCTGAGCTTTCCATTGTTTTCTTATTTATGTAGTAGATCAGTTCATCCAGCCGTGAGAGAGGACTGAAATATCATAAATACTGAGAGATTACATAGCGGCAGGCACAAAAGCAAGCATTTCAGTGCACCACAGGGCAACACACTGAAGTGGTAAGAATCGCTTTGCCTCTGGTGAGGTGACATGCAAATAAAGAAATTGCTAAATGTGTCACTGGCCCAACCTTTAGGATTCCTCCTTAAGAGGTACTACTAGTGCACTACAGGATAAGACCACTTAAGCTGTGTTCAGATGTCATGGTTAGGGTTTCCAGCCCCTAGGTCCAGCAGGGGTTCCCCTGTTTCTGGGGGCACCAGAAGCCCCTCCCCCAAGTCCTGCCACAACCCATGGCCACTCATCTCCCTCCCCTCGCGAAGAGATTTGAAGGGTTTCAGCTGATCGGCAGGGAGCACATGGCCTAGGTCCCTTTAAATCTTTCAGCAGGGAGGGAGAGGGGCTGTCGCCAGCCTCAGCTCCACTTGCAAAAAGACCTTTTAAAGGGTCTTTTTGAAAGCGCAATGGGGGCCACGGTGTGTGGGGCTGAATCCCTATCCCTTTAAAGGGTCTTTTTGCAAGCGGAGCTGTGGCCGGTGACAGCCTCTTTCCCTCCCTGCTGAAAGATGTAAAGGGCCCTCCAGCTGACTGGTGGGCCACGTGCTCCCCGCTGATCAGCTGAAGCCCTTTAAATCTCTGCAGGAAGGGGAGGGGAAGGGGTGGCCATGGGTAGCCGTGGCTTGGGGTGGGGCTTGGAGCATCTCTGCCCACCCCCAGAACACTCCCCAAATCCCCCCATCAGAGCAATGAGGGGACCTGGCAACCCTAGTCATGGTAGATGGTGGTTTGATCAAAACCCAGTTAGTTATGGTGTCCAAATGTACAATAATCTAGGATGTGTTGGCTGGCATGAATTCAGGATTACAAATTAGGATGTGTAGCTATTGCTCAATTATTGAAAATGTTTATATGCCACTTTCCCCATGGGTCACAGGAATCAAAGCACCTTTCAAAGTTTAGTCACAAGTGATTATATAATAATCACCCCAAACCCAAATACATCAAAATATCCATTATTTACAGCCCAATTACTACAAAACTGAAGCTGATACTGAGTCCTTTTTCAACCCCACTCAGACCTTAAAGGCTTGTTGCCACAATTGCCAAGAATCTCCAGAACAGCAACTGCTCTAGAGTTGCACCTACACAACCACCAAAAACACCCAGACTGAAGCAAAAATCAGAAAAGGTAACCCACCTGCAGGCCAAGGTGGCGGGCGTCTCTCCCCTTCCCATCCCAGGCAGCCACCTACCGCTTGTGCTAATAGTGATTTGTTGTGATGTCTGAATTAATAAACTGCAGCTCGTTGGATAGCACCCCCAGACACTTGCAGCTGCCAGGCCACAGACATGCAAATCAGTTTCATCATGACCCCTGAACCCAAGCCTTAGATGCAGTTCACACAGTGACATATGAACTGAGTTTCTTCTCCCAGGAATTTTGGTGTCACCAGACCAGCACTGGCAACCAGCAGGAGTATTTTGAGGCCAGGGAGCATAGTTGCACATTTTTAGCATACCGATGGCCAAATTCCTAGAGTGGTGTCAGGTCGTTTCCAGGTACAAATGGGAAGTGACGTGTTGTCACAACATCACACAATGTTGTTCCCAGCTCCTGCAGGTGTAAAGAGCCCCAGCAGTGTGTGGAGCCTGGGGGTGAGAGTTTGCTTGCTGCTCGAGGGCAGAAGGCAAGCCTACTCAGGATTTTGGTTCTCTTTTTAAATGCTTGGGTTGTATGAACAGGCTGATATCTTGTTCAAGATGCTCTGTCACTAATTTGCTCTTCATTCTGCTTCACTAGTATAAAAATATATGTATTTTCTCCATTGTTTCTGCATGGCTGGGCATGAGCACATGAAAAGGCCCCCATATCATCATACTTGTTATTACGGTGCGTTTTATAAAGCTGCCTTCCCACCCTGCTGCAAAATATGAAAGCTCCCATTTAGACTTTGCATAGCATCGCTATTGTTGTTTCATATGTTGCTAAGCTGCTGCCGTATGTTTAAGCCACACAGAACACCATTGTCAGTGACAGAGATTTTCTGTTTGATCTGATGATGCCCATAACATGCTGCTGCTGCATAAGTCACGTAGCATAAACAAGATCCACACAGTGTGACAAGACCACACAATTAAACAACACAAGATATTCTACAATTCGTTTACTGAAGAGTATCTTTAAGGCACTCATCTGCTTGAAGCCATGAAACTGATTTTATGGCCTCATGGGCCACGTGAAAGTGATACGAATCTGCGGCCTCGTCCAATTCGGGTTCAGAGCTTGCCCAGTTCCTCAATACCTTAAAATCTGTTTAAAAAGAAGAATGCAGGTCCCCCTAAATCCTAAAAGATCCTGTTCAAATCCTTTGGATATGGAGAAAACTCACATTGGCATCTAATTAAAAAAACCTAATGGACAGAAAACTTTAGTAAACTTTATCTGAACTGACAGAAACAGGGTTATCCTATCTCCCCTATGCCAGAATCCCTTTATTCCATAAAAACCTAGGAGATTAATAAAAACTTTTGCTTATCTTGAAAAGTCTGAAGCAAATGGCTTTTTACCTTCTTTGATAAGCATAAGGCCTAGCATTTAGTTAAAATTCACCACTGACGTTGTTGAAATCACTGGGAAATCTAATACTTCGTGCCAAGAACACAGACTCAAAGGCCTGGTTCACAACTACAAGATAATGAGGTGGCTGGAATGAAGATTGCAAGAGACTGGCATCAGATTGCAAGTGGCATGACTACCAGATGCCTCCCCACTGCCTCTGCCCACCACCATGCAGCTAGGCAGAAACGCCAAGTGAAATGGGAGAGTGAGCGGCACCCGATGTCATGACTTCACTTCCAGCACAACCTCTAAGTTACATCACTGTGTCAGGAGCCACTCTAGCATTCACCCAAAATGCCAGAATGCCCTGTAATATGTGGGTGCTAGAGTGTCCCCCATATGATCATGTCACTTACAGGATGTGCCCGAAGTGACATCATTGCACAGTGACAACACTGCCAACCTAAGTCCTCACTTTCCCATCTCCGGCTGATTACCAGCCATGGGTTGGAAGCCCTAGGTCAGGTGGAAGAACATAGAGGAGCATGCTTAGGAATGTTCTCCTATCTTAAAACCTCCAGCCAACAGAAAATTCAGCCTGCAGAGAGATGGTAGACCATTTTTTCCCTGCTGTGCTATTTTTATGCTGGCATGGAGGTTATTTTATTTTAATTTTTAATTCGAATGAATGTTCAAAGCTAGAATCTGTCACACATAGTCTGAAGTGGTTCAGTCCACCTCACTGCCACTGGGCTGTACTAACTCATTCTTCTCCATCTCTGAGCGAGGCCACAGAACTCATCCACTCATCCAGTTGCAGATGGCCACAATCCTTCTAGACCTGCCATGAATATGCTCGTCTGGTTTGGATTTGGTTTTTCTATTCTTACCCATTGTTTTATGCAGGGCTTTTTTTGTAGAAAAAACCCAGCAGGAACTCAGTAGCATAGTAGGCCACACCCAACAGCAGAAACTCATTAGCATATTAGGCCACACCCCTTACAGCGCAGCTCCCTCCCAGGATTGGCTTCCCCAGGTGCCCTGCGGCTTGCAGGGTGCATGGGGAACCCAGGGGGGGGAAGGCTGTAGGCGTGGCCAACTCAGAAGCCAGCCAGAACTTTGTTCCTGTGCATTCCTGCCCAAAAATAGCCCTGGTTTTATGAAGAACCAAAACAATGGTCAGAATTTCCCAATTTTTAAAGGCAAACACTGAAAACTGTATGTATATTCAGTCATGAACTTTGGTTTAAGGACACTTTCTTATTTAAATAAAATCTTTCTTGCATTGCTCTAGAGTACCTTGTCAACCATGAGGAAATTATCAACTCTCTCTCCATTTTCACATACAAAGTCTCCAGCTTCTCGTATGGCTCTTGGCAGAAGTTCTTGAACTTCCTGGGCTATCACTCCTGCTTACGAAAATAAAGACAACTGTGTTATTAAAAACAACCCCAAATGCCCACAGACTACAATCTGTACACACACTCTCTCTCTCTCAGGTTGTACAAAAGTATAATTTGTTTGTCTCCAGGGCCATTTCTAGGTGTTGAGGGCCCTTGGCAACATGCCTTCTGGTGGGACTCCATCTCCACTATGGCTCTTCACACATGCCATTGCAGTTGCCACTGCTGTTCACTCTGGGAGTTGGTGGCCACAGTGGCCATCCCTGCCCCAACTATGGTGGCAGCTGCCCTTACCTCAAAGGAGCAAAATGGAGTGTGCTACTTCCTTGTCTGTCGAAGATACACAGGACCTGCTCACCTGGCTGCCTTGGCTAGTGATGGGTGGGGACAATTAGAATTTGCCCCCCTCATCTTCATCCACGGTGCTGGGGGGCCTTTGACAACTGACCAAGAGTGAAGCTAAGCCTGCTCTTCACCCGTGTAAATTGTCTTCATCAACACATAATGTCTGTTCGTGACCTTAGGGTGGATTCCTCCCTCCCATTGTCCACCCTGCATCTCATGCATCTTACAATGTGTATTTGAAAAGCAAGGCAACATCAGGGTATTGCGACAGAATAAGTGGCCAAGGTGTTTTCGGGGACTTTCTGCCTGAGCAACTAGATGAGTTGACTGGATACCTGTTTCATGGGTCTCATTAATTCCCATAACAGATGCAAACTCAGGCTTGTAGTCATATTCAACCAGCCTCATCTGTGCTATTCTTCTCAGCTGCTGATGTGTATCAACCTAATTCACCAAAGACAAGGTGTTGCATATTAAAATAATTAATACATTCAAGTCATAACAAGGATTTCAGTAGGGAGTCATGCTTTTGATACTTGACATGGCTGGCATTATCTTTCTTTCTCATTAACTTTTTCGTTTTAATTCATATACTTTCTTGGATTTTGGGGTGAGGGCAAAAATTATAAGAGTACAAAGTCCCCCTTCACCACTTGCCTTAGAGGCAAATGCCAGCAAATCAAATGCTGGATAAGCCCTCTGTTTTGCCCTTTGAGGGTTAAATAGACTGTCTGCTTCTTTTAAAAGTGGCAAATATATACCGTTTTGATAAGTATATCCAACCTCCCATTGTTAAATTATAATCCTTACAACATCCCTGTAAGGTAGGCTGTTATTATCATCATCATATTGGGTGATTGAAGGTGCCATACCAGAGGTGAGATATGAACCAGATAACTTCAGGATTACAGTGCATTCTTTTAGCTACAACTCTGTGCCAGCACCTAGTTGGGTATAAAGACAGAAACTGCCTCTGAAAGCTACAAGAGGGACAGCTCAATCATATCCGTTTTAGCTGTTTTTCCTCTCAAGACTCCATACACACATCTGAAAGGGGGGAAATAAAAGGTCCATTCATGTACAAGTCCTTCACTCAAGACTGCGCCTCCCTGGAGTTGCTTTTAAGAAGGGCTAGGGAAAAGACACATGGAAAGGGTCATTCAAGACTGAAGAGAACCTCTGTCACACATGCAGGAGAATGGGATGGAAACAAGGTGGCCAAGCCTTCAGGTGGATGGATGGGCTATACCTGACTGCAGGTAGTCGACTCCTGCTTCAAATAATCACTGGACTAAATAAATTCCATACAAATAGAAAACTAGCAGAGCAGGAAGAAAAAAAATCTATGGCCTCTTCTCTTTGCTTGCTCTGCTGGTTTTCTCACTGCAAGGGCCTTTTCAGACTGGCCAGTTGCCTCTCACTTCCTCCTCATTTCCCCCTCTGCGACTCCTCCTGAGCAAACCTGCCGTTTTCGCACTATAGCAATCTGCTCCTCTCCCCCCCCCCGAAGTTTTCTGTTCCCATTTGGGTTGCTTCGATGCTCTCTGTGCCCGCCCCTTGCATTTCCCCTCCCCTTCCCTCCCCTTCCCTCCCCTTCCTCCCCCCCAGCTCCTCCCTCATTCCCCGCTTTTCCTTTTTTTTTTTTAAACGCATGCGTGGTAATGTTATAACGTCATAGTGGAATGACGACAGTGCATCACCCGCCTTCCTCTTCCCAGAATTCATCAAGTCCCTCCTCAGTATTCAAATTTTCCCGCCGTTCTGGGTTGATGCAAAACGATTGGCGGGTTACAAGGAGGACCCCCCCCCCCATTGGTGGATTCTCCGATGTGAACTGAAATGTCGTGTGCTTAACCCGATCAAGGCAACAAAATGGAGGATGGGCAACATGGCGTTAGCTGGCCAGTGTTAAGAAAAAAAAAATTACATAAATGGTGGTGGTGGTGGCGGCGGCAGCTGAGGAGGAGCAGCATGACACGCAGAGCAGTCTCCCCGCTCCGCAGGAATAGTTATAGCCCCTTGAAGACAGTTCAATCCATTTCTGTGACTTTTCTGCAAAGAAGCGCGCCCAGCCTGCTCTGCAGGGGCTGCCAATAAACAGCAAATTAACCCCCCCCCCCATAGTAGATGTGAACGTGTGTTTATTATATAAAGACAACAATTGTGCCGTTTTCCCTTGCTGCATCAAAATTTCATTATGATGTTATAACGTTATAAGGGCCTTTTTTAAAAAAAAAAAAAGGAGGGGGGGAAGTGGATCGTGGGAACGCACACAGGGAGCGGAAAGGAAGGCAAGTTTACCCAGCCCGCCCGCCCGCTTGCCGCGGCTTCTCCACGGATTGCTAGAGGAAAGCACCCACCACCAGCTCTGCACAGGCTGTTGCCGGGGAAGCCCAAACAAAGGGCAGCAGTTACCGGGGAGCAAGCACATGGAGCTCTCGGGCCAATGGCGCCCGGCTCCTGCTCCCAAGAAACGGCAAATCCACCTCGCCAACGCAGTCCCTGTGGTGCGATCTTGCCTCCCTGCCTCCTTATTTCGATATAACGTTAGGAGGGCTCGTTTCAAAAAAAAAAATTCAAGAAACGCCCACCGCGGGGCGGGCCAGATGGAGGGCGGGCGAGTGGGTGTGTTCTCATCTAGGTTTCTCCAACGGAGTAAACAGGAAACACCGCCAGGAACAGGATTTTCTTGCTCCAGGGATACTCCTGAGCAGTGCGGTGAAACTCCGGAGGAGTTTGTGAGCACGGAGCAACTGATGTGAAACTGACCAGAAACTCCGGTGCTCACTCCGGTGCTCGCCCCGGAAAAAAGCCAGTGCGAAAACGCCCCAAGTGTTTTGGGGTTTTTTTAAACCTAGTGGACCTTTCTGAAATGTGATCCCCACCTGCAGTCCCTCTACTACCTAAACCTCCAGAGCATGTCTCTGGAGAGGCAGAATATAAATTTTCTAGATAAATAAGATGAATATAAAAGCGTTCTGCTATTTCATCCCTGAGCACTCCCCTATAACTCTAGGGTTGCCAACTGAAGCTTTAAGGGTGGCATCTGGGGGGCATAAGGTTTAGGGAGGGGAGGGACCTCAGCAGTGTATAACTCAATAGAAGAGGCTCCAAAGGAGCCATTTTCTCCAGGAGAACTGATTTCTGTAGTCTGGAGATCAGTTCTCATTCCAGGAGAACTCCAGGGCCCACCTGGAGGTTAGCATTCTGTCTACTTAGTTCTCTGTAAATCATTAAAAAGAGTTACATACTTCTTCCTATTTTCATTTTCTGTTTTTTGGCTATTCTCTGCCTCACAGACTTTCTCCTCTTTGGCCATTGACTCATCTACCTTAATTTTATTCTTCAAGAATAATCCAGTAAGCATTCTTCAAATAAAATAAGCATTTAGAGCATTTCTCCCTGTAAATCTACAATATGCACTTATTTTATTCATTTACAAGATTTTTATGCTTACTTTCAGCCCAGTAATGCACTGATGTAACCTTCCACTTATATACCATGCTAGTTTCAGCAGCTTGTTTGGTGTAGTGGTTAAGTGTGCAGACTCTTAATCTGGGAGAACCGGGTTTGATTCCCCACTCCTCCACTTGCACCTGCTGGATGACCTTGGGTAAGCCATAGTTCTGGCACAGCTGTTCTTGATAAAGAGCAGTTTCTGTCAGAGCTCTCTCCACCCCACCTACCTCACAGGGTGTCTGTTGTGGGGAGGGGAAGGGAAAGGCGTTTGTAAACTGCTCTGAGACTCCTTCGGGTAGTGAAGGGCAGGGTATAAATCCAATCTTTTCTTCTTCTTCTTGTAACTTTATATTTTGTTCTATTGACTCACAGCTCACTTATGTGACCCTATAGGGTTTTCAAGGCAAGACACTTTCAGAGGTGGTTTGCCATTACCTGCCTCTGCATAGTGACCCTGAACTTCCTTGGTGGTCTCCCATCCAAATGCTAACCAAGGCTGAACCTGCTCAACTTCTGAGATCTGATGAGATCAGGCTAGCCTGGGCTATCTAAAACTTTGCCTCCTTTGCAATGTCACAACTTCACAATCCTGCTTCAGGACATGTGTATGTTTCATCTTTATCACAGTGTTCATGTACCTTTGTGTGGCTCTGATGCAGATTTAACAAGCCCTCATCGCTCTGCTGCACTCACCTCTTGAATGTTCCGTTTGGCTCGACGGTCAGATGGATGCATGACTGTCCCCATCACTTTCATGTTTCCACAGACAACCAGAGCTTCATCTGGTGCATCTGTGTTAATTCCTACTCGACCATGACAAACAACAGAGTCTGGAACATGTCCTCGCTGCCAGAGCAGATCACTGTCATTCTCAAACTGTGCAGGGTTTGAGGCCTGAAAACGTTTTAAGTTAGAAGCGTGCAAATGGAAAGGCTGGAGACAGCGGTAGGGCAGACAAATCTATCCATGGAAATGCATTTGTGTGCTTCTTTTAGAGCAATAAAAGTCACAAATAAAATAACTTCACAAAAGGGAACCTGAACATGCTACATAACCTCATTTGAGCTTATGGGACACACTGAACAACAAGAGTGGGAAAATGGCACAGTATGCTTTCTCCCATGTGCCATGGTTTCTATCCAGACTGGAGCCTCCCACTGGCAGCTATTTATGAAACATACACCACAGATCTGCTCACAGATCTTCCACTCTCTCATCAGGTTGGCTCGGAGAAGTGTGAATTGGCTGGAGGCAAAGCACCTAAAGATGCAAGGACACTCTCTGGGGAAGTGACATGGGGTCTGGGACTTGCTGCCTGCTCCCAGTGTGCTCTGCTTGTGGGTTGTAAATAAAACACTATATGCCTCCAGCAGTCTCTCCATCAAAGGAAGGCATTTGGAATTTCTCACCCTCGGGGAAGTGGGATGAGTGTGGAATAAGACCTATCATGCCAGGCCATTTGGTAACTCCCATCCAAATTAGCAATGGAACAATTTGGTCTTTTCTAATTCTAATTCTGAAAGTTAAAATTGGGCTCTAGGAGAAATCACGCCAGGCCCAATTCTGAATGAAGATATGGGAAAATTCTGCCCACCACTAATTGTTTTGGACAGGAACTAATAAAGGATGTGGTGTGACTAATATATGTGCACACAATTCATGGTGTCAGGAAAGACAGAGAGAGAAAGAGGGGAAAGGGGAAACCTCCCATCCTGCCACAGCAGCAGCCATGTAAGTGAACGGGTAAGTGGAAAGGAAGGGTTCCCCCCCCCCCCACTCTCTCTAGCAAACCTAATGTTTGAACCCTGCAATGGTAATATTTAGCCATCTCTACTGCAAACTGAGGCAAACAGAGGTAAGCAGCATGGCTGTATGAAGGTGCAGCAATATACCCAAATTTATTTTAAAAGGAAAAGCAATCAATATGAAATTCCAATTTGAATCTAAGCAAAGCAAAATCCCAACAAGTCAGCATTTATTCAAGGAGCTGCGTGCCTACCTTTTTCTCTCTTTTTTTAAAAAAACCAGGCTCTGCCATCTGTGGCACACAGAGCCAAGCTCGCTACAATTAGAGCATGATCTGATATGCCTGTTAACCACAACTCAGTGGGTAGATGTCTAATCTTTCCCAGAATTGTAAGCAAAGCAGAGCACGAGTTTTGCCCTTACAAAGCTTGCTGGTTTTTGCTGCACCAACTGTGGTAAAACATATCTTGCTGAGATTTTATTCATGGCAGAAATAGAAAAGAACAATGACATTGTAATTGTTTTGACCGTTTTGTCCAAGGGTCTCAAAACATTATACATGGCTTAGCCTGTTTCATCCTCAGAACAGCCCTATGGGGTATGTTAAGCTGAGGGATAGTGATCAACTTCATGGTGGAATGGGGGTTTGGGGGAGTCTAGTTTTGACTGAAAAAAGCAGACTAATACACACACACACACACACACACACAAATACTAAATTCCCAAATCCAATTATATATTTTTGGGATACAAAGTTTGTTGGGAATGTAGAAACCTGTTGTTCTGAACTGGCTTCATGAAGGGCATCTTTTTGTTAATATTTTAAATTCATTTGATAGCACATTTGTAATGCATATGCATCATTTGAGTAATCCTCACAGCAATCCCATGGAGTAGGTCTGCTTTGCTGTCCTGCAGATCGGAGACTGGGGCTGGCTTGTCTGTGGCCAAGATAAGATCTGAACCAGAACTTTCCCAGATTCCAACTCATTTCCTTGGCTACAATGTTCCACCAGCCCCTCACTGGGTCAGGTTCTTTCATTTCTTTAAGTTCACATAATACTCATTTGGACCTACCCTGACAATTATCTTTTCAGAGACATGAGCAGTCACCAAATACGACTGGTCTTGACTGACGGCGTATAATCCAACCACCAACTTGAAGTATCTAAATCAATTTATTTTAAAGTTAGAACATTATCCCAGACACATGTATCACAGCTCCAGATGTAGATAAAGCAATTCTATTAAAAATCCAGTTTGGTGTAGTGATTAAGAGCGGCGGACTGTAATCTGGAGAACTGGGTTTGATTCCCCACTCCTCCACATGCAGGCAGCTGGGTTACCTTGGGTCAGTCACAATTCTGTTGGAGCTGTTCTCTCAAGAGCAGTTCTCTCAGAGCTCTCTCAGCCCCACCTACCTCACAGGGGTGGGGAGAGGAAGTGAAGGAAACTGTAAGCCGCTCTGCGACTCCAAGTGAAGGGCGGGGTATAAATCCAGCTCTTCTTCTTCTATTATTTTGTACTTTGAAAGCACCGCATTACTTTTTTTTGTTCACCCCTCATATGCACTGAAATACTAATTTTATATCATGTAGTAACGTCTGCTTCATTTACCATTCTCAGTACTTAGATTTTTTAAACAGATTTGGCTACTCTACATATTTAGGTTTACTGCCTAATATGTATTTTGTACCAGCCAGGGGCTAGATGCATTATAGGCACAGAAGTGGCACAGTATAAACTATGGATGTGCACTTCAAAAAAAATTCTAACGATTTTGGATTTAGATCACAGGTAGGGCATTGTTTTTATTACCCTAATTTTTCCCAAATGTTACTTGTTTTGAATTGTGTGGGGTCCCCAAAATTTGAGACCATTATTTTTGTATTTCTCCCCCTCCCCCAGCAGCAGGAGCAGGAAGGGAGGGATGAGAGAAATCCAGCCCTGACTTACCATGCTGGCAGGGCCCCCACCAGAGCCTTCTCCTTGCCAACAGCATCAGGGAGGCCAGGTCAAGAGGGCATGGCTGGCCCAGGATGACCCAGGGAACTTCCATGGCTGAGTAAGGATTCGAACCTTGGTCTCCCAAATCCTAGTCCAACACTCTAACCCCTGCACAACACTAGGACAGCATCACATATAGCCAGCCCTAGATCAAATGGAGCCTCTTCTAAACCCTCCCCCCCGTATGGTCTACTTTGATGCACAATTCATGTGCATCATTTGACCATCATATAAATTACTAAACTTGCACACTATAATCAGTAAATCTGTGTGTGAACACATAGAGACCACCTGCAAAGAAAAACAAATCTGTTTCCTCAAAATTTATAAAACCTTTTTTCAATTTTAAGAATAACTGAAATGTAGTAATATCAAGAAATTGAACAGTATATTCACATCATGTGGACTAGTATTAAAGCAGTATTATCAGAAGTCATAAACCCTTATCTTTTGTTTGTTTCAGTCACTGAGTGGCTAGTTGAGTAGACTGTCATGGGCCGGCCAGCTGCCACCTCCTGGGATGAGGAGGAATCTGAAGAATCAGGCCCCACACCAACGGAATTCCCACCTGAGCAGCTGGATCCAGCAGCAGACCCAACAGGGGAAGCATCATCATCATCTAGCTATTTATTGATACCCCGCCCTATCCTATGAGTGGGCTCAGGGTGGCTTACAACATAAGATCCATAAAACAATAAAAGTGATAAAACCAGTAAAACAACAGATGGCACAATAAACAATAACAAAAAAGAACCCATGCCCATTGTCAGGTGAATAAAAAGCTTCAGTGCCCAAGTAAAGAAGCAGGGCACTGGATAGAGGAGGCCAGAATGGTTGAATGCTCACCGCCTCAACCAAAAGCTTTACATACCCTGCGGAATTGTAATAGGTCCCATGGGGCCCTGATCTCAGGTGGGAGCATATTCCACCAGGTTGGGGCAAGGGCCAAAAAAGCCCTTGCCCTGGTTGAGGCTAAGCGGACATCTCTTGGGCCAGGGATCACCAGGAGGTGCTGATCAGAAGAGTGTAAAGCTCTCCGGGGCTCATATGAGGAGAGGTGGTCCCGCAAGTATGATGGTCCCAGGCCACATAGGGTTTTAAAGGTCAAAACCATAACCTTGGATCCGGTATTCGATCAGCAGCCAGTGCAGTTGGCACAACACCAGCTGAAAGCGTGCCCACAAAGGCGTCGCCGTCAGTAAGAATCCTGCCGCATTCTTCACTAGCTGCAATTTTCGATCAGGCCCAAGGATAGACCCGCATAAAGTGAGTTACAGTAATCCAGCCTGGCAGTGACCATTGCATGGATCACTGTAACTAAGTCCTGAGGGGTAAGTTAGGGAGCCAACAGCCAAAGATGATAAAAGGCCGATCTGGCAGCCAAAGTGACCTGGGCCTCCATAGTAAGCAAGGGATCCAGCATCACCCCAAGAGTCCTTATCCATGGAGTTGGCAACAATGATGCCCCATTATTTGATTCCTGACCCCAGTCCCCCATGACTCAGTTACAGAACCTCTGTCTGCATTGGATTCAACTTCAGCCGGCTGTGCTTCAACCATCCAGCCACAGCCTCTAACACCCTGTCTAAAATGTCTGTGGCGGCGTCCACCTGTCCATCAACAGACAGAGCTGGGTGTCATCCTCATATTGGTGACAACCCAGCTAAAAACCCCAGACCAACTGGGTTAGGGGGCACATGTAGATGTTAAATAACATTGGAGTGAGGATCACCCCCTGTGGCACTCCACGTTCAAGCGGATAACGTGGGGACATCCTCACCCTCTGTCCCCGACCATGGAGAAAGGAGGAAAGCCACTGTAAAGCAGTCCCCCGTATCCCAACATTGGCAAGACAGTGGGTCAACAAATAGTCAACTGTGTTGAATGCTGCTGTCAGATCTAAAAGCGAAAATGCTTCCCAATCATGGCTGGGCTGCTTGATCTTCTAGGAGGAGAAAGATATGCCATGGAAGCTGGCTCCCCCCCCCCCATCCTCTCCTGAGCCATTAGAGTGTAGAGGAAGAGAGCACCTGGCGGTGCAGGAGAGACAAAGGAGCACCCATTAGTTCCTGGAGTGGAGTCCATGCAGAACCAGGACTGACAGGCTGATAGGGAAACAGTCAAAGACCTACACCTGTAGGAAGGTGAACATGACTGCAGTGAGCAAAACCTAGCCCTCAGGGGATGAGTCAGCAAAAGGTGCAGATAAAAAGAACACATTGAGCAAGGCTTGGTGTGGAAGCAATGTTGCTTGTCACCCTCTGTGTGCTGACCTATTTAGCCAACAGACCCAGACTTAGCCCTTAATGTGACAGCCTATCCTTCCACAAGCCTGCCTCCCTTGTCCCAATCCATCCCTGATCACATGTCTTTCCTTAAATTTTAATAAATGGTACAGATAAACTTCTGTAAGGGAACTGGGAAGAGAACTGGGAAGATGACAAAGAAGATTAAGGCTTTTTTTGTTTGTTTTGCTGAAGTTGCAGCTGACTTTTGGGGCTTCTTATGGTTTTCAAGGCAAGAGAAGTTCAGAGGTGGTTTTCCATTGGCTGCCTCTGTGTAGCAACCTGGTATTCCTTGGTGGTCTCCCAACCAAATACTGAGCAGGGGGCTGTCCATGCTTAGCTTCCACAATCTGATAAGATCAGGCCAGCCTGGGCTATCCAGGTCAGAGCAAGGTGAAGGGTTCAAAGCTTTAAATGTATGTAAAGACTAGGGGCAACATGTGACATGTATTCCATCAAAAACATTACCTTTGATCAGGGTTAGGTTTCCCTTTCTTTCTCATATTATTTGCTGTTGTTTCGCTAAAGTGCAGCCTTGCCAGTGTTACTTTGGTGACCTGGTCTTCTGGCAGATCAACTCTGTAAGATAAAAGTGAAAAGCAGTACAGCAAATTACTGATTCTTATCTTATCCACGAGATGCCCAGTATGTTGTCCTTAACTGAGGCAAATATCCCTAGGATAGACAGAACAGTTTACCACTTCTAACTATTAATTTTTCAAATTTGGGCTTGTTAGCCTTGAAATCAAATAATAAAACTCTGTTCTCCCATCCATCTCTAATTGTATTGGATCTTTCAAATGTTCAACAGTTTCCACACAGCATTTGTGGTAAGGTAAGCCAAGATGTTACTGTCCATGGGGTTTTCTTGGCAAAGATACTGGAGTGGGTTGCCATTTCCTTCTCCAGTGGATCTCACTTTGAGTTCTCTGCTGTGGCCAGTCCATCCTGGGTGGCCCTCCATGGCATAGCCCACAGCCTCATCAAACCGCACAAGCCCCCTTGCATAAGCGGTTATGCACACATCGCTAAGAGTTTTTTAAAATGGCGGCCATTTGGGATGGTCTGGAGACCATTCCTATGGGCTGACTGTGCACTGGAGGCATGACCTTAAGGTGGAAAGTCTGGCACAGAGTGCCTGAAGAACTATGGACAGAGGCTCGTGACATTGTACAGGAAGCAGCAATCACTACCATCCCAAAGAAAAAGAAATGCAAGAAAGCAAAGTGGCTGTCTGACAAGGCTTTACAAATAGCTGAAGAAAGAAGGAAAGCGAAAGGCAAAGGTGAAAAGGAAAAATTTACCCAACTGAATGCAGATTTCCAGAGAACAGCAAGGAGAGATAAGGAGGCTTTCCTGAATGAACAATGCAAAGTAAAGTAATAGAGGAAAACAACAGAATGGGAAGGACTAGAGATCTCTTCAAGAAAATTGGAGAAATCAAGGGAACATTCCATGCAAAGCTGGCCATGATAAAAGACAAAAATGGTAGGGACCTAACAGAAGCAGAAGAGATTAGGAAAAGATTGCAAGAATACACAGAAGAACTATACAAGAAGGACCTCAATGTCCTTGACAACCACAACGGTGTAATCACTGACCTCATGCCAGACATCCTGGAATGCGGTCAAATGGGCCTTAGAATGTGTTCAGACGGGCAGCTAATCCTGCCATTGGCCCGGCTGTAATTTGAGCTAGATCTTTTTGAGCCAGCATTGCACGACCAGGCAGCCTGCCTGTGAAGCGCTTCACCATGTGTGACTCCCATGGTGGATTGTCTAGATGGCATCCACCATGAGGAGCCATGCAGTCGGCTTTTTTAAAAAAATCCTGTCTGCGCATGTGCATAGGCACCTCACCATATACTTGTTTCTCCCTGCATGTGCGTACTGAAAATGATAAAAACACAGCCAGCGGTACCTTCCTCTAGGTACCGTTTCACTTAATAAAGTTGACAAAGTTCAGGGGACCGTCAGAAACATAACATTGTTTGGATCACTTGAACAGAGCTCTAGGGAAGTCACTTGTTTAAGCGGTTATGCGTGCATCACTAAGAGTTTTTTAAAATGGCGGCTGTTCGGGATGATCTGGAGACCATCCCTACAGGCTGATTGCGCACTGGAGGTACAACCTGATGGTGGAAAGTCTAGCATTGGCGAGTTGGCCAGCTTCAGACTGGACTTTAACCTTTTAGGTACGGATCCCCGATGGGGATTGACGAGCTACTAACAAAAGCAGCATGATTCCCAGATGTTGAGGTCTGGATGTGCACTTTAAATCTACCAGGCACTTGTGCCTGGAGTGGCTCAAAAGAGCCGCATGAACACACCCTTAGAAAGCATTACAAACAACAAAGCTAGCAGAGGTGATGGTATCCCAGCTGAGCTATTCAAAGTCTTAAAAGATGATGCTGTTAAAATGCTGCACTCAGTTTGCCAGCAAATTTGGAAAACACAACAGTTACCAAAGGATTGGAAAAGGTCAGTTTACATTCCAATCCCAAAGAAGGGCAATGCCAAGGAATGTTCAAACTATTGCACAATTGTACTCATTTCACACGCTAGCAAGGTCATGGTCAAGATCCTACAAGCTAGGCTTCAGCAGTACATGGATAGAGAACTGCCAGATGTACAAGCTGGGCTTAGAAGAGGGAGAGGAACTAAAAATCAAATTGCCAACATCTGCTGGATTATGGAGAAAGCAAGAGAGTATCAGAAAAACATCTACTTCTGCTTCATTGCCTATTCTAAAGCCTTTGATTGTGTGGATCACAACAAACTATGGCAAGTCCTTAAAGAGATGGGAGTACCAGATCACCTCACATGTCTCTTGAGAAACTTGTATAAGGGTCAAGAAGTGACAGTTAGGATATAGAACAACTGATTGGTTTAGCATAGGAAAAGGAGTACAACAAGGATGTATATTGTCACCTTACTTATTTAATTTATATGCAGAGTACATCATGCGAAATGCCGGCCTGGATGAATCACAAGCCAGAATTAAGATTGCTGGGGAAAACATCAATAACTTCAGATATGCAGACAATACCACTCTAATGGCAGAAAGTGAAGAGGACCTCAAGAGCCTCTTGCTAAGGATAAAAGAGGAGAGTGCAAAACTTGGCTTGAAACTCAAACACCAAAAAAACTAAGATCATGGCAAAAAAACTAAGATCATGTCCCATCACTCCTTGGCAAATAGAAGGGGAAGTCGTGGAAGCAGTGACAGACTTCCCGTTCCTGGAATCCAAGATCACTGCAGACGGTGACTGCAACCATGAAATTAAAAGACGCCTGCTCCTTGGAAGAAAAGTGGGAAACCTAGACAGCATAATAAAAAGTAGAGACATCACCCTGCCTACAAAAGTCTGTATGGTCAAAGCCATGGTTCAGGCTTGCTTTTGTCTAGAACCCACTTATTTGTCTTTTTGGTGGTCCACACAGTATCCATTAAACTCTTGTCCAACACCACATTTCAAAGGAATCTACTTTCTTCCTGTCAGCTTTCTTCATTGTCCAGCTTTCGCACCCATAAATAGTACTGGGGGATGCTATGGCATGAATTGACTTGATCTTGGTCGCCAGTGCAATATTCTTACACTTCAGGATCTTTTCTAGCTCCTTCATGGCTGCCCTCCCCATTTTCAGTCTCCTGATTTCTTGGATGCAGTCTCTATTTTGGTTGATGGTGGAGCCAAGGAATAGAAAATCTTGAACATTTTCGATTTCTTCATCATCAGCCTTAAAGTTGTGTTATTCCCCAGTAGTCATTACTTTTCTCTTCTTGATATTCAGCTGTAATCCTGCTTTGGCACTTTCTGCTTTAATCTTCATCTGGAGACGTTTCAAGTCCTCACTGTTTTTTGCCAACAATGTGGTTTCATCTCTCTCTCTCTCTCAAATCGTTAATGTTCCTTCCACCAATTTTCATTCCATCTTCATCTAAATCTAATCTATGCTACCTCCTTATTTTGATGCCTACAATTAAGGACATGACACTAACATGGATTCTCTTATAAGTAGAAGAATAGAGACACATGGATGGGGACAGCTGATAATATCACTTCAGAGTGGTCTAGGTGGACCATAGGATCCTACAGCATACAGTAAAGGACGAGATAGGCTTGCAAAAGACAATCCATGTATCCAAACTCAGGATGAGCACAAACCATGAAAATCTGGCTTGTTTCAGTTTGTGGTGGTTTGGGAGCCACGAACCGTCATGAAATATTAGGCACCAAACAAGCTGGTTCAGTTCATGAGGTTTGTGATATGGTAAAATGCACCCCCCCCCCGGCCAGCTAGAGACACTAAACTCACAGAAGATCTCCAACTGACTCTACTAGCCCTCCAAGTTTGGTGATGATTGGAGCCCCCTAAAGAAGGTGCCCCAGGAAAGTGTTTTCTGGGGAAATGACAGGTGCAGTTCAGAAGTATATAGAAAGGACCTTGAACAAGTTAGAAATATCAAACTCTCTGGGAACTCCATCTGATGCTCCTCTACATTCCCTCCAAGTTATGTGCAGATTGGATTTAGGAGGTCTGAGTTATGACCCCCCAAAGAAGATGCCCCCGGGAAAGTGCTTTGGGGAAAATGTCAGGCGCAGGTTCAAAAGTGTATAAAATGGACCCCCTGCAAGCTACACACACCAAATGCACAGGCTGGAGAATTCTGCCCCCCTGTTTCTTTGAAATTTGGTAAATATTTTGACTGAATGGACACTGTCTGGAAATGTATCCATTCACAAACCGCCACAAACTGCTTGAAATTTTATAAAAAAATCCGTGCTTGTTGACCTGCCACAACATTCAGTTTGCAAACCATGAACTGGCCAAAATTCATCACAAACTTTAGTTTGTGAGCCAGTTCATACTCATCCCTAATCCAAATTTAGAACAAAGGTTTCCTTCTCTATTTGCAATAGTATTACCCAACAGAGTGGGAAATGCTGATGACACACATTCAGCTCTGTATGGGGCTGTCTTGTAGAAGCTTACTTGATAACATATGGCTGTGATTAAATTTCAGTGGGTTATCAGTATTCTGAGGAAGCAAGCATCATAGGGATTGGCAGAAATCTAGCAAGCAAACTCTGCATAGGCATATGGCCATTACCAGGAATATTTTAGATCAGACATCTACACCAATAGCTTCATTAGCCACAGACTTTATTTCAATCTCTTCATACCACTATGGATGAGGATTCAGTTACTTTTCAGTCACAAATTAGTGGAAGGCCTAAGATCTATTTTTGAGCTTACACTAACAACAAAATAAAATGGCTCGCTGGTTGGTGAAGAGGAAATTGGGGCCGCATGACTGGTTAAGGAGCACACTGGCCAAGCTAAAGAGGCCTTGTCCTGAGCAATGTCTAGTTTGGCAGTTAACAAGAGGACTATGGAAGGCACTCTTCGCTTTCTAAATGAAGAATGGAATATTAGATCAAATATAACACTAGTTAAGAACACTATAGGGTCCCCCCCCCCCACTTACGTAAATACATAGAAAGGTCGTTTGGTTCGGTCAGACTGAGATTGTTCAACTACAATCACTTGACTGGGTGCTTCCATCTGCAATAAAGAAATAATAAGCAGGATAATTGTGACATAATTTACGAACCTTTTCAAGAATATTTAAAAACAATGCAACTTTCTAAGGACATCAGCCTATTAGAGCGCTTTCTGATGAAGAGTATATATGCAAATTTTAGGGCATTCATTGTTTATTGGACATATGCAGAACCATACCAGATGGGATTCTGAAGACACAAGTGGAGTTTGACTGACATAATGGAACATTCCTACTTCTCTTGTTGCAGCCCCTTGAATCCACCCCTCAAGTCTCTTCTGAGGTTTGGGGAAGGTTTTCCCCTGGAACACAATGGAATCATTACAACTACCCTATGAAAGTGGTTCAGCAAAAGATAGTGGCTGTCCTATGGCCTTCCAGTAAGCTTCAGGGTTGCACAGGGACCGAAAGTGAAGTCTCCTGTAGCAAATCTAAACACTGTCCCATACTCCACTCTAACTCCACATTAGACACTAAGATGGCTCAGAGTCCTTCAAAGATTATATATTAACCCATCAAATGGAAACTTGATGACAACAGAGGAAGTTCCTCTTGTTCAGCAGGACTTTCTTACCACCTGTACTTCCATCTGTGGACCCCAACAGTATTTTAATAAGTAAATAAAACTTTTCCCAGGGAAAGGCTGCCAGAGGTATAGAAGGATGGAAAGCTGAAGATAGGATGGACAGAAAAAGGTAGGTTGGCCAGTGGGTGGGAAGAAAGGAAGGAAGCAGGAAAATGAGAGAGGCTATGGGGACTTCCGGGGAGGAGGAAATAGTGGGGGGAAAGTTCTTGAGGGTCCCTCACTTGTATGCTTGATTTGTCAGTTCATTTGTGAAGGTAGATCTGGAGCGCTGTAAAGGCAGGCCAGAGATTTATGAACCCAACTTGTTTGTTGTGTCTGTCTATTCCCATAACTGAAGTTGGGGAGAAAGAATGACCTAGATCATTTGAACTTTTGACTGGGGAATAGAAGGCCAAGGAGAAATATGGGAAGGTAACATCTACTATAGCACATGACAAAGCTGGTTTTTCTTTGCCATGCGGCAAGGCAACCTTCTTAGTGAAGAAGTATCATGAGAACAGGAGAAATTTGTCAGAAGAGCAAGTCACTGTTCCTTGTAATTACCTTGAATTGGGGCAATAGTTAAACCATTACATCAAACCATTGGGATGTGGCTGTAGCTCAGTGGCACAACAGCTGCTTTGTGTGAAGCAGGTCCTAAGTTAAATTTCTCACAATCTCCAGTTGAAAGGATCAAGTAGTAGGTGATGTGAAAGACCTATATCTGGGACCCTGGAGGGGCAGCTAACCCTGATAGACCAATGATCTGTCTCAGAATAAAGCAGCCTTGTGTGTTCATAGATAGAAATCAGTACTTTGGAAAGAGAAGATAGACTTTGTTGACCATCTCCTTGGTACTAAAGGGCCACAACTATAACTACTGAGAAAGCAATATACTTAGGAATATGAAAATATGATTCACTTGCCTTAATTCCAAAAGCCTTCAAGTAAAAGCTTTCTATAGGTTTCAGTCCCAAACTGGTGTTGACAAATTTGGGATTTCCAACAACACAAATGGAGACTGTGATCTGGAAATGGTTTTTCTTCTGACAAACAAAAGTATCATCTGCTGCTGAAAAATTAAATCCTTTGTTTGCAACAACATGATATCCCACATCTGGGCTATAAAAACAGAAATAATTTTTAAATAAGTGGAATAATATTCCAGTAATATCAATCTCAACATCATTTACTTTAACCTTGGAGGTACAAATGATTTTTTAAATTGGCTTTTAATACCACTCCTAAATGGGTATATATTTATATAAGCCTTGAAAATCCTCTCAAAAAAGTTCAGAGTCACTTCCCAAGTTATTATTTCAAAAAAGTATTTTCTCCCTTCCTGATCTATCAGGAAATAGAAAAGATCCCAGGTCCTTTGCAATGCCTCCCTGCAATGGAAAGATACAGAGCAGGATTATCCCATGCCAATAGCAAGCTGCTCGGTCTACCACAGATGATATATGGTCTGGAGAGACTGCTGAATGGCTGCTTCTCTGATACACAAGCATGAAGCTGTAAGGTTCCCTTGAGTCTCTGGAGTAGCTGTAACTGGTTCCAACCATGGCAAAAACCAATGTCATATGAAAACACTTTCATAGACACTTCATACCGCGTGGACTGAAGTCGTGAGTCACCCAAGAAGGGCATGCATTGCGCAGAGTCACAGACTATCAAGAGCTCCCCATACCATGTTGCGCTATATCTCACACCTGTTCTATCACATACATTTTGCAAGTACTGAACCTTACAGTTTGGGTCTGGAATGCAATTAAGTATTTCCCTGTACACCAGGTAGTATTGGATTTGCTGCATCTTCCCCCAAAGCAACTAGAACCAGCCATCGTAGGTGACAAGCCATTTCTGAGACTGGGGAGAGTCTCAAAATGAGATTCCCACTGAAAACTAAGGCGCAAAAACATCCCACTGGGTATGTGCAAGGCAGATTCAAACTCAAGAGAGTTCTTTGGCTCCCAGATACTGGGAGCCAACAACCGACTACTACTTTCTGCTAAGTCAGGACACAGTCTTCTTCCAACACAAGGAGTCATTTCCATAGGAGGAAAGCTTCTTATTTAGCAAAAGGGAGTAACTGGAATGGCCCTTTGTGGTACTTAATGTAAATTAATTTAGCCCTGAGCACTATGAGTGTACATCAAGCCACCCTTCCATCTACCAGTGCAACACAGAAGGATGTTTTATGGTTGTTGTTTTTTTATTATTGCCTGCTCCAAAGAAGATGTGATGGTTGTTCACCACTTTATTTGTGGCATACCACTGTCTTTTTCTCAAGATTTGCCCATATATACTTAGATTCAGAAGCTGCTTCATTAGGGACCTTACTCAGAAGTAACTGCTGCCTTGCACGAACAAGGAGTCCCAGCCACACAGTTTTGCTAACTATATTAAATCAGTCACATACCCCTGCATTTCTTTTGAGAATTAGAATGCCGTTAATCAGAAATAACATCCATGCTATTTTTTACTTGAGCACTCATTAGGAGATAAAGGAGAAAATGCTGCTGGATTCCTTTTCTATTCTTCAAGCTCTGGATTTATTTCAACAAATTACATAACTGACTAAACTAAGAGGTTATAATTCAAGAATGAGGGTATATTTGAGATGCAGACATGTTCAAACACTCCCTACTTCTACTTTCTAAGATGTACAACTAACTTGGGGGTTAAGATGCTCAAGTGGTTAAGATGTTGAACTGCAGACCAGAAGGTCGGTAGTTCAGCAGTTTGAGACCCGAGTGCTGCATGACGGGATGAGCTCCCATCTCTGGTCCCAGCTCCTGCCAACCTAGCAGTTTGAAAGCAAGAAATTGCAAGTAGATAAATAGGTACCACTTCGGTGGGAAGGTAACATTGTTCCGTGCGCCTCAGCGTCTAGTCATGCCGGCCACATGACCATGGAAATGTCTTCGGACAGCACTGGCTCCTCGGCTTGGAAACGGAGATGAGCACCACATTCCTCGAGTCGTATTAGACTGGCTTTCAAGCAAGGGAAACCTTTACCTTTTCCTTTACTTCTACTTTCTAAGATGTAGGACTAACTTGGGGAAAGTGAACTCAGAAGCAAAAACCACATAGCCATTTATTTCCTACTGCAGATCACACCATCTTGCAATAATTAACTAAAGAAGCACTGTAAATATTGTCACATAAATCAACAAAGAAAGGTGTTTTGCACGTTAATTCCCATCCCCATGATAGATTCTGGAGTGGCTGTAGAACTCGGCTTGCAAAAGATGCCCTGTTATTGACGCCTTGCAAATTCATTTTTGAGCACTACTACTACTTGTGTAGGAATCAAAGCGTACAACCAAGAATGAGACATAAAATGCATTTGTTTCACTTATTTTCTGCTGTTGCACAGGGGGGCAAAGATGTCACAGATCTTCTTGAAAGAAGCAATGAATTAGCTATCCAGACAATCGTGCCTCTCTTTGCGTGTAAGTAATACATCATTCCAAAAGCTGTAGCACAAGATACTGAGTCTTCATTATATAGAGGGCTGTTTTGTTCCTTAACAATGATCTCTTGTCACATGACACTGTGGAAACCCTCATTCCACATTGCTGATAAAAGGCAGTTCTTTCGATTCATCCTTTCTCTTGGCCATTAGAGGTTAGAAGGGTTTAATATAAGGATTTTAAGAAAGATTTATATCAGCTTTATTCTTAAATAGAATCGTGAAAAAAAGAGCAAAAGGCTCCTTTGAGACTCACTTTTCCACTAAATTTTAGCATTCAGAGAGAACTGGTTCATAACTGAAAGCTCATTCACCTCTGAATTTGTAAGAGCTTGATGAAAAGGATCAGATTTACAAAAGATAAAAAATAAGGCTTTAAGAATCTCTGCTTTAAAGGTTTCTATACAGAAAACATTTGTAATCCTTCTTATTAAAAGAGATGCAACAAAGCCTCCAAATACTATGAATTTTGTGAAAGGGGGGGGGGAACACCTTGGGATGATATATTTCCAAGAAATAAAATACCTTATTCATAAAATGGGACATTAATATAAGAAATAACACTGACAACCAACATTTAACAATACGTACATTAAAAGTAATTCAGTTTGATAATACTGACTGGATGCAGTATTAACAGCCAGACAAAACTACTATAGAATCATCACAAAAAGCACAAAAATCTTTGTTGGCCTATTTGATATCTGATCATGAACCTGTAGCTGAGGAATTATGGCAGATTTGGCATATGCAACTCAGTATTCAAAATCAGAACACAAAGGGCAAGAAATGTTGTACAATATTAAACAAACCTATTTAGACCTTAGATTAAAATTAATACCAAAAAAAGATACAGTATTCTCTGCAATTATTGGATATCTGGTAGACTCCTTAAACTAGGGTTATCACACTGAGAGAGATGTCGAAGATGTAAGCTGCCAAGTGCAAAGTGGACACATATTTTACGGGTATGTCCAGTTGTCGTACCATTTTGGTTAGAAATTAATATTAATTTTGATGCGGGGCTGCCGTCCCCACCCTCAGTTACCCAACTTCACTCTGGTGAGCAGCAGGAAGAAAATGATAGGGGCGAAGACATTGTCACTGTTATTTTGATGTAACATCTGGATAAAGACCCAGAAGTGAAATCAGTGGCCCCACCACAATGCTCCAGACACTGGTGAAATCTCTGCAGTATTCACCAGGTTTATGGGATTCCAGACTACAAAGATCAGTTTCCCCTGGCGAAAATAGAGGCTTTGGAGGGTGGCCTCTATGGAATTGTACCCCACTGAGATCCTCATCCTCCCCAGGTTCCACCCCCAAACCTCCAGCTTTTTCCCAACCTGGATCTGACAGCCCTACCCACCTATTCCCTGCCGGTTGCCAGGCAGAACCTGGAGCCCCTACCAGTAGTCATGCTGGAATAGTTTGTAGCCAAGGTGAACTCACCTCAGATTTTGGTAGGCCACTTGCTGACAGCAACTCACACCAGAAGTAGGGTTATTTATTTAAACTGTTCTTTTGATTAATGGGAAGGGTACAAATATGTCAGATAAAATAATTCTTTATTGTTGCTTTTATCAGTAGAATAAATCTGCAAAGCTTAGTGGAAAATGGATTGCCATTGCTGTTGTATTGGCTTCACTAACAATCATCCCCTGAATAAAAGTTAAGTTAGCTCTCTGAAAATGAATGTAATCCCTTTTTATTTGGGATATCTTAAATGATTAGATATTTCTCATTTTAATACATTTTAATTTAATCCAGTATATATTCCATTCTCTATTTTGTGACTGTGGAAATAAAAACAGAAATAAAAGCGAGACTTTAGATGAAAGGGCAGACCATGATCCAGTGGAAAACACATTCACTACCCATGTGCCCACCATATTCAAGAAACAGTTTGGCAACTTTATACAATGATTACTGGGACTCATTGTCAATCTTTCAAATTCTAAAAGCTGTTTTGGGATTCTAGAAAGGAAGATGCTATTAGGGAAACCAGCAAACATCCGGATAGTATGCATACCCACTCCATTGTCACAGCTATGACCAGGGCAGCACCAAATATTGCTGAATGCTTAACATGGACATTTAACCAAATCTGCTGTCTCTACAACTTCTGATGCTGTGTGAAGGATAAATTTACAGCAGACACTTTTTAGGTGTGTTATTATGTCTTTTTTCCCTCTTTTTTTTTTAAAAAAAGCCACTCCTAAACTGGATTGTTTCTTAGTCTACCAAAGTATCACTGCAGTCCCAAGTACATTGCTTGAGCTGACATGGAACCCCAAATCAGTGCCAGCAATGACAGGCAGTAAGAAAGCCAGAGAGTCTGGCCTGTGGAACATCTTGCAGCTGCTTCACTCGGTGAACACCGTGTCCAGCAGGCAGCATCTTATGTGAACTCACCTGGATTTAAACCCTCTCCCCAGTTTTGATTACCCTCAACAAATCCAGGGGAAAGTATCTTTCTGAGGGTGCTGTGCATTTCTGTTCTCTGTCTGTTCTAGTTTCCAGGATAACCAAAGAAGTGAAGGGAGGAGAGCCATGGGAAGTCTAACCGCTTTGAATCTGTAGTACAGACAGGTGCGCCATCTTGTTCTCGAGAAACGATATTATGCCATTTATTTCTGTACCTTCTCATGCCACCTGAGATCATAATGAAGGCGAACAAATATGATCAGCACTTACAGTCTTTCATAGTTGTGGTTTAAAAGGCTGTTCCAGGGAGACATTCGATATGGTTGCCATGCTAGGGACTGATAGCATTTCTCAGCAGATGCTGCATTCTGGCCATCACTGTCATGTTCTTGCACCGTGGAAGAAGAGTCCTTAACCGTCACTACAAAGAGACCAGTTCACATGTCAAATGGGTGATGTAATATTCTTTGCTATGTGGGAATGAGTCCGGCTGGTTGCATAATGAAACCTCATGGCACACTGCACCACGCAAGACATCTTTGTACATGAGTACAAAGTAAGACCTGCAGCTAACAGAAACAGAGCATTGCTATGCAATTGTGAAATTACCTTCAGTCATGCAGCTTTAGTGGGGAATCCAGTCCAGATGATATTGTTGGCAACCAGTTACATTCTACTGTTTTCCCGCCATCTTTTTCCAGAAAAAACTTTGTGCTTATGTTTTTAACATAACACACAACTGCAGCTCTGAGTTTCCAGAGTGGGCAGTCAAAGTAATACTGAGGTTTCTGTCCCTCAATATTTTTCCTTTGGCTCTGAGCTTAATTACTTTCTATTCTCTCCCACCTGCTACCTACAATGTTCACGAATCAGTTGTTAATCACCAGTTCTTGTCTTTTGGGGGGGAGACTTAAGCATTGCTTTTCACTTTACAGCCAAAGCCACTCTCACTTTTACTTTCACTATAGTGCTATTATGACACTGAAAATATCAATAAAATAAATAGGGTTGCCAGCCTCCAGGTGGGGCCTGGGGATCTCCCGCTTTTACAACTGATCCCCAGCTGACAGAAATCAGCTCCCCTGGAGAAAATGGCTGCTTTGAAGGGTGGACTCTATGGCATTGTACCATGCTGAGGCCCCTCCCCTCCCCTCCCCTCCCCTCCCCAAACCCCACCTTCTCCTGGCTCCACCTCCAAAGTCCCCAGGTGTTTTCCAACCCAGACTTGGCAACTCTAAAAATAAATCAGTTTGACTGCAGAGTGCTTAAACACCCACCCCTCTCAAACAAGAGCAAAAATTTACCATTATTTCAGTAATGCCACAGCCATGGGAAATAACTCATCAGGTTGTTAACAAAGGAAAATGGAAGAAGCTGTAGAACTTTTGCTGAATGGTACTTCTGAATAAACACGGTGTAGGCTCTTGTGCATAGCTGGATATTCATAAAGAATATAGTTTCTGACTGTGGGAAAGAAATGACTGAGCAACACTGCAGTGTCCCAGTATGAAAGCAATCAAACAGTGGGTCTTAAACAGAATTTTTATACTCTATGTGCATTGATTTCAGTGGGCTTAGGATGGGAGTAATTGTGCATAGGACTGATCTATAAGAATATTTTATTGTGTGATACTAACAGCAGTGCATTTGGGCCTCTCGCATTGTTTTCATATCCTGTGTAAATGTTGGCAATTAAGGAGAGAATGTACTGTAATAACATAACAAAACCATGGGTGTGTGTTGAGATATAAGCACTCCTTGAGACATAGCAACATGTGGTCTGAAACATGAGTTGGGGCTGAGCACCCCCTTCCTTTGCTTGAATGGCATCCCCAATTAAAATGCAGCACTTCTAAATGTGTGAAAACAACGGATAAAGCCCTTGTCACATTACAGCTTAAAGCCACACACCTATCTTCATTAACCCTATCCACATCAAAAGCTCTCCATGCCAATGTGGAAACTGATGAGGGGTTGTTACATTTTGCTGTTTCACAGCAAAGATACAGAGAAAGAGAGGGACTTCTTTTCTTTAAATGGGGAAGTAATGCACAATAACTAAATCATGTTTTACACTCCAAAGAACTCAGGGCACATTTCTATGAAATAGGTCAATGATCTATAGTGACTTTAGCTACAATCACTGTGATGCTTTGCATGGTTTCAGAAAGACTGAGGGTGGGAGCTCTAAGTGACCTAAAATGAGCACACCCAAGACTGTGCAGAAGGTGTCCTTCAGCTGCAAGGCTGAAAGGCTTTGAGTAGCCTGTGGGTGACGATGTATGATAGTAAGAATAGAACGCTGCAATCTATGGAGGTTGCAGAAACTGTGAACCAGTGTCTGAGGGTCCAAGTAAATACAGGGGAAAGCAGAGCATTATTGCAGACAAGACAAGAGTTGGCTGGCGTTTCATCTGTTGTGAGATGTGACCTATGATCAGTGTTCCCTCTAAGCTGAGTAAGTGTGAGCTAACTCACAGTTGTTTAGCCTCTGGCTTACACGTTTTTGTCTTAGCTCAGGAAGGATGGCTCCAGAGCGAACTAATGTATGCAATAGCCAAATTGCTCACTCACAACTTTAATGCCAGTAGCTCACAAAGTAGAATTTTTGCTCACAAAACTCCACAGCTTAGAGGGAGCATTGCCTATGATAGGTGTAGTCTCACTACCCCATAACAATTACCCATGCAGTTTGGACCTGATGCATTTGCGTATTTAGATTTTATTGGCAGCACAAAAGCACCCTTTACCTACTTAGGCTGGTGTGCCAGCTGCACCCTTTCCTAGAAGAAGCTGATCTATTGACAGTTGTCCATACCCTTGTGAGGCATAGCCTTGACTAAGGTAACATTATCTCTGAGGGGTTTTCAAGACTATTCATAGACTGTAATTGGGTCAAAATGTGGGAGCAAAAATGACCAACTGTAACCAATTGGGGTGAAACATATTACTCCAATATTGTTCCATCCACTTTGGTTGTTATTTGACCCTGGCCCCAGTTCAAAGGGTATTGACCTTTAAACTCTAAATGTTCTGGAGGCAGAGTATCTTAAGGACACTTTACTACCATAGATACATACCTGACCTCTCATATTAACATCTGGGGGTCCATGGTGTATCCCTTTTCTATCTGAGGCACAGTGAATAGAGGTTGATAATAGGGCTTTTTCTATGGTAATGCCATATATATGGAATACTGTCCCCAAAGAAATCACATCTAGACAATACGTAAATATTTATTCAGAAAAACTGTATGCTACCTCTCCATACCTGCTCAGAACAAATATGTCTTGAGCCAAGAGGAAAGGTGGGGTATAAATATCATAATAAATAGAAGTTTAATAAACAAAGCACCTGGTTCTTTAGGATGGCTTTTGGAACCAGATCTTTCTTGAATGAAGCTGTGGAGCAGGCTGGTTTTTTACTCTCCTAATTCTCTCCTCTAACATTTGCTGTGATTGTAAATGAATTTGATTGCTGGGCCTGTAACTAGCTTTGCCTTGTTAATTGTTGCATAATGGGTTTAGATATTTATCATTGTAATACAATGCTGTTAGTTACCTTGGTAATTTTTCTAAAATGGAAAAGCAGAATATATTTTAAATATGTAAATAAATACAATTTTGGCATGGGTTTAGCAGCCAAGGTTAAACAAGGAAAATTAGAGAGAAAGGTAATCTAGACAGTTTAAAAGAAATAGGGCCCCAACTGTGCAATCTTATGCAGAGTTACTTCAGGATAAGCCTGTCGATTTCATTGACCTTAGACTGAGTAACTCTGCATAGGACTGCACTGTTAATATAATGCTTTACATTTCTATGCACATGCAGTTCACATCAGTGGATGTTACTTATCTTTGGCCAGTGGAACAAAGCAAGCAACAAATGAAAATCAAACCAACATGTAAATCTTTGTCATACAGCACATTAGTGATTGGATGGAAAGATGCATTCTGCTCCAGTGTGAGAGGGAGTGTGTTTATGATCCTCAGATCTCTTCCAGTTCCTCTATCTTACTATTTTTAAGTATGAGACTGTAGACAGAGTACGGCAGTACCATGTTAGGTATATTCTACTTATCTGAAATGAAGGCTCTTGAGGCTCTTCATCTCTGTGTTTTTTTACTTACTTGGTCCAACACTGTCAGTGCATGTGAGAAATTCAAGAGCGTCCTCTGACATCTCAGAACGTTTTCTCTTTTTGGACATCAAGGAAAGGCTGCGAGAAGGGGCAGGACCATTAGTATCAATGACTAAAAGGCTAAAACAATATCTCAAAGATGATTTTAAAAAATCCTAATTCCTTTTTCATGGGAGTGACTTCTCTCTCTCTCTCCTCTTCTGTATTAAATAGTACCTATAGGCGTTCTTAAACTTTGTGCTACAGATGACCACAGGGAGGTACAATCAGCATACTGGCCTCAACCTGTACATCTGTCCTGATCTTCTCACAAATAGCTCCCATCAAAAAGGATATTGCCCCTAAATAATATTTGTACACTACCTGAATTAGTGTTTTAAAGAAAAAAATTAATCTTCTGCTGTAAAGGATGTGTGCATATCTATTTGCATCCATGAGCATTTATCCCTTTAAAATAATTATGTATAAACTCTGTCCTCCATAAAGCAACATTGCAATATTTTAAGGTCTCATTAAAAAAAATTTCCCTTGAGAGGAGTGCAGTCTGCTTTCCTGAATTCTTGAACACTGTTTCCTGGGGGAGGGGAAGTCTTAAACTGGCTAGACAAATGAGGTTAAGATTTTTAAAATGTATGTACTCAGGGGTCATTTTGTAGAAAAAGAGATACAGGAGCTCATTAGCATAACTCATTAGCATAACTTATTTGCATATGCCACACCCCCTGACATCACTGGAAGTGTGTCAGAAGGCAATACCCACTACTCAGACTTCACCCCAAAAATCTCCAGGTCTTTCCCAACTCAGAGCTGGTGAGCCAGCTTTACACTTTGACTAAAGTCACTTTAGGTTTCCTTTGCTCTTGCAGGGAAGCTACCCTACAACAAGCATGAAAATACAGATCAAGTTAGTATGCTTTTGCTTTTTTCCCACAGTGCATCACCATATGTGCCTGCTCCTGGGCTTGTTACTCCTGGAATGGCGCTCCTGCATGCTCCTGCTCAAAATGACCCCTGTGTGTACTTATTTCCTTTTGTGTGCTGCTGACTTTATTACATTATCACTGGCTGATCTATGACTGTAATAAAACAAAGTAAGTAAGAAAATTGACCAGACCAGAAGCTGCTTTCCATATGGTCTAGTTCAGGGATCCCCAACCTTTCTGAGCCTGTGGAGACCTTTGGAATTCTGTCACTGAATGGTAGAGCACAACCACAAAATGGCTGCCACAAGAGGTGGAGCCAACCACAAAATTTTAGGGAGTGAGGTAATTCATAATTCTAATAATAACTCTTCAACATTTCCGCAGAAAACATGTTAAACAGGATGCCCTTTAAAATGAATATATTGTTTTTTTTAAAAATTCTTGCATACACCCAGCATACCTTCTGTCATACAGTGAAGAACCTTATGGTATGGTGGAAACTGCTGCTGAAGCAACTTCTTTAAAGTCTGAAGAGACAATCTGATCTCCAGTGGCCAGTCAGAAGCCCTGCTGGGCAAAAGCCCCATCAGGCCTCACCCACTTTCTAAAAACACTTGGCAGGCACAGGAAAGGTGTCTGTGGATGCTGCAGTGCCCATGGGCACCACATTGGGGGGCCCTGAGTTTAACCCAAAGGCAATTCAGTTTATCAAACCAGTTTTTTAATCTTGGGAAGAAAATAAGGAAACAAGAAGCCACATAGCCTCTTAAACATTTAAATACTGCCACCCTGTGGAGAGAGGTACACACCAGATTCATTCATCTAATGGAAAAGGTTCCTGACATGCCACAGTAAGCTAGTGAATCTCTAACGTGCTACAGAGATTTTTTTAAAAATTGCTGCTAAAGTTCTTCTTGAAAGGGACTTGAACTCTCATTGATTAAGGGAGACATCAGGAACACCGGGGGGAATTGTTGCTATGAAGTTGCATTGTTTTATTGGCTCTGGCTTTTATGGCCCCTGGCCAGAAGCAACTTGATTTCTCAATTTACTTTGCCTGCCAGAAGTTTCACCATAGCCTGGCACAAGTGGGTCTTCAGATCATTATGATCTGAGAAATCTGCCTTTCTCCTCTTTTTTATTTTGTAACATGTGGTCTGATGAAGGGTTTTGGGGAACTCAAAAGCTCACACTAATGTGGGTCATCAGGTTGGTCTTCATAAAGATATTGCATGGATTTTATTCTTGGCTTTTCGGATTTTACTTGTAGACCAACACAGCTGTAAACAACTTGCTGACAGTCTAACACAGTAATTCTGGAATATAAATCCTAGTAATTTTTCTGAAGGTTTTTTTTTGTAACTCCATTTACCACTTCTTTCCTTGAGCTACAATATAAACTTTGTTACCTTGGGTTGAGAGACTCCCTTAAAGCTGGATGAGAATAATTTGAAGAATGGTGTGCAGAAGGCATACAATTATTCCAGAGAGTTACAGCATTGCCTGTCTTCAGACTACAATCTGGGTGTGCTCCATAGACTTGCCCACTGGAATTCCTCTTAGGAGAAGCCTCCAAAAACATGCAAGGAAATGTGCTGGTGGAGCATCCTATGGAAGGAGAAGACGGTGGTAGTCGCATTCCATTACCGCAGGAAATAGGGTTATGTGCATCTGAAATGGAAACAAAATGCACCATTCTAGGTTACTGTGATATATGAACATTTAAAAAAAATACAGAATGCCCAGAAATTAGGACCATTATACCGACCTTTGGACTGTGGTGGTGAGCATGGCTCTGATCCAGAATCTGGTGGCGAGTCTGGTAGCTTGCTTGGCCTGGAATTGGAGTCAGTGGGTGGTAAAGAGGAGAAGGGAGACTGTTAGTGGCTATAAAAAATGTAGTTTTCCAATGTGATAAGATGCTGTATGTTAGATTTCCAAGGCCATGTGAATAGCTTTTACTGCAGAGGAAATGAGCCATTCACATCTCATTTTGGGTAGGCATTGAGTAGACCCAATAAATGTGTAATTAGATGTTAGTCTAGCATGAATTAGAAATTCTGAACACTGCAAGTGTATTTGGATCTGTAACTTCATGAGAAATTAATATGAAAGCAGTGTTTTCAGTCATTCTTTTGCCTTTGAACTGGGTCTGCAGCAGCTGCTGTTGTCCCCTTTTAATATTAATCACCGTCAATTTTCTGAAATTATGTATGCCTTTTGAGGAGCAAACGGTGAAAACATGGCCGTCACTTCAGCACTTAGCAGTATCCCATTAAACAGAAGCTCAAGGCAAATTATCCCCATCCTCAAAATCTTTAGTCCAGCTGCTTAGTTTTTTTCCACTTGGAAACACTGTAAAAGAAAATTCCAGTTTTACCTGTTTGACTCACTTTTAAACTATTATTTATTTCTGTGCAAGAGACTGTAAGTCCACTTTGTAAATGACATCTTCCATACAGAACAAATCTTGAAGAGTCATACTTCAGGTCTATTATACTGGGATTTTCTGTATACAATTATAATAAATAGCTGAAACAAAAGGAAAGTACTGAAGAAACTGGTGTGTGCAGCTTTTCAAACTTACCAAGTTCCAAATAATTCAAACTCACTGCCTAAAAATTCTTCCAACATACATGTATCCGCCATCGCATCATCCAGTGTTCCGAGGACATCTTGTCCTACAGATTTAAAGTGCAAATGTAGTCTGTGACTTCTTGCATAATCCATTAACTTTAGATGGTTAGATGGACAATGTTCCTCCATTTGAAATATAGCACTACCACATAATTCTGGCTTCAGAAGAAAACCCATAATGCCCAACGAAAAGCTATTAGGGATGGGTACAAACCAGCTCACAAACTAAGGTTCATCATAAATTTTGGCTGGTTCTTGAAGTGATGATCATGGAAAAGCAACCAGCACGAACATTTCACAAACTTTGGAGCTGTTCGTGGTGGTTCATGAATGATTACATTTTCCAGACAGTGTCCACTCAATTAAACTTTTTATAAAACTCAAAGGCACTGAGACACAGAATTCTCCAGCCTTGGAAACACCAATAGGAGCTTCCAAAGCTTAACAGGCACTGCTGGCTGTCAATAACAGCATTCCCATTCTGTTCTTTGGGATCAGAAAGCTATGTATGTGCTCTCAGCTCTGCAGCCTCTTTTCTCTTGGCTCTTTGCAGTTACAGAGATAGGCAGGGAACTTCTTAAAAGTGAACTAGGAGAGCACATTCCCTCATGCTTGGGAATTCCTCCTTCCTCCTGGAGTTTTGGTGTTAGGTGGACTCAGGGCTCTGAGCTACTCTGTCTCTCTGCTCAGGCTGAGCAGAGGGGCTTAGCTAGTGGGTTCCTCAGCTGAGGACACACATTTTGATCGTGATTCCTCTCCCCTGCTAGGGGTTGGGAATCTTAGGTAGACTCAGGGCTCTGAGCTTTGCCCATCTCTCTGCTTTTGCCAAGCAGAGGGGCTTAGCTAGTGGGTTCCTTGGCTGAGGGCCCACATTTTATACCTTCCCACCCCTCCTGATTGTGAACCAGCCCCTCTGTGCCATGAGGGTGAAAGTGTATGCAAAGGGAGCTCATCATGGGGGGAAGAAGTCCTCCACCCACCCACCCTGTACAACAGGCCCCTGTCCCCAGGCACCAAACCCATCCTGCCAGCTCACAGGAGCCCACTTTTGGAAGGGAATCACCATAGGTCTCAGAGCCTCCTTTCCCTGATCTGTTTCTGAGGCTCTCCACAGAAGACAGAGTTGTTAGCACCACCCAGAGACCAGCAGTGGATAACACTCTTTGGAGAAGTCTCTGACAGAGATTTGGGAGGGGGAAGCATCCTCCCCTTCCACACAACTCATTGTTGCTGCTCCTGCCTCCAATACACCCCTCCGTGGCCCTTCCCAGTAGAGAGCCAGAAAGCAGCTGTTCCTCCTTTCACCTTCTTCAGTCCTGGGGTGTCATTTCCAGCCCAGACTTTGGAAACATTTCCACACCTTCTGCAGTGACCACTGTGTGGTAGAGTGCCAGATATGCCACACCCACATCCAAAGGGGAACAAGCCCCCAACATTTGTCCTCCTCCATCCTCTACAGGCACCTGCAAAGGGTGCATCCCAGTATGTTTTCACTGGAGGAAAGAATGGCGGCCAGTGGGAGGAAGAGGGGCCCCACTCCCTCTCAGTAGGGAGAAGTGGAGGGGGAGCAGGAGGCCCCTACAAGGCTCTCCCCACTCAAGGTGCCAAGGGTGGTGGGACATCAAGGCAGGCCACCCTCCAAGAGGTCATTCCCATGGGGAATGCGCTATCCAGAAGGCACAGGCTATAGGTCACTTACTTTGTTGGTGAGTTGATTGCTGTGGGAGACATAGCCTCTCACTGGCTGCTACAACACCTGACTCCCTGGTACTCCATCCCCTTGCAGAGGATCATGAGCCAACAAGTTTTGCCCACCATCCACCACTCCTGAGTGATGCTGGTCAAGGGTGAGCTCTCCAGAGCACAAGGCAAAACTGTGCACTTCACAGCAAACCTCTGGAGCAGCCAGCAGCATGGCTACCTCTCCCTTACCACCCACTGGTGGCAGCCAGAGAACCTGTCCATCTGGACTGTTGGGGCAGGGCCCAAGCCCCAGGAGGAGACAGTCCTGCCACCGGGCTACAAAGTGGTTCTGCTCCATGTGCTGGGGATGGATGCAGACTACATGGCACAAAACATTGCTGCCATTATACAGAGTGGCATGAGGGAGGGGATGGACAGTGGCAACATCATTTGTGGCCACACAGTCAGGGCTGCCAGTGCCAATATGCTGGCAGTGGTGAAGGCTGTGTGCCTCAAGGGCACTGTCTGCCTGGTGCACATGGTGATGTGCACCTGGTGCACATGCCTGGTGATGAAGGATACTCTGGGGATGGGGAACACTGTCAGGGCCACCTGGGATGTTGCCACCCTTGTGATGTGAGCCTTGCTGGAGATCTGCTGGTGCCTGGTCAGCCACTTCTTGTGCAACATGAAGTCTGCCAGTCTGCTGTGTGAGAGGCAGGGGGAGGGGGATGAGCCTGAACACCAGCTCATCCTGGACTTACCCACCCACTGGAACTCTACCCATGTCATGATTGTGTGTTTGGTGGAGCAGAAGAGCACTGTGGAGGATGTCACCTCCTCCATGGCCATCCTGCACAGGGAAGAGGAGCTCAGTATCAGCTCCAATGACTGGATGACCCTCTCCCGAATGGTGCGTGTCCTCAAAGCCCTTCCAGGACACCACCAATGCACTCTTAGCCCATACAGCCAGCCTGGAGCAAGTCATCCACTTGATTTGAGGGCTGGACCAGGTGCTGGCCTCCACACTGCAGCTGGGCCCTGAGGGGATGCCTGTTCTCCCATGGGCCAGGGACTTGGCAGAGAGATTGCAGGTGGGCATCACCACCAGGTCGCATCCTCTATGCAAAGAAGGGGAGTACAGGCTGGCCTGTATCTGTGACCCCTGAATAAAAGGCAGCATGGCTCTCCAGAAAGCAGAGCTTGTGCAATGGAAGCTGGAGCTCTGTAAAGAAGTGCAGAGGCTGTAAGCCAGCAGATGTGGCCAGAGGGAACAGCAGGTGGAAGATGCGGGGGGAGGAGCTGCAGCCCAGCACCTCTGCCTCAAAAAGCCCCACCAGGGACAAGCCTCGCTATTGGTTGTCAGTGGTGAACTGAGAGGTCAGCAGCTATGGGGTCACCAGCAATACTCCCTCTAAGCTTTGGAGTCTTGTGAGCAAAAATTCTACTTTGTGAGCTGCTGGTATTAAAGTTGTGAGTGAGCAATTTGGCTGCTGCATAAATTAGTTTGCTCTGGAGCCATCCTTCCTGAGCGAAGACAAAAATGTGTGAGCTGGAGGCTAAAAAACTGTGAGTTCGCTCACACTAACTCAGCTTAGAGGGATCACTGGTCACCAGGTGTGTAATGGTGGAGGATTTCACCAAGATGATGATGAGAGAATACTTCACTGAGTCCCCTGAGCCCACCTCCACCAATTCCCTGGAGTACTGGTCACACAAGGCAGCCATCTGATCTGACCTCTCTTGCGTGGCCATGAGTCTCCTCTCCTGCCCTCTCACCAGTGTCCAGAGCAATTTTTAATTTATTTTTATTTACTTATTTCAATTTATATCTCACCCAACATCTACCTCATAACACAACACCTAACTCATGATTACTTTAAATGGAAAACTCTGTTTTCCACTGGTCTGGTTGGGCTGGGATGCCCTGCCTGCCAAACTGTCATGGGATTATTTTGGGAAGCTCCTGTCCTGTCAGTTGTCTGCCTTTCTGTTATGGCTGGCATCACTAATCACTTGTAATGGAAAACTGTTTTCCACTGGTCTAGTGGGGCTGGGGTGCCCTACCCGCCAAGCTGTTGTGGAGTAACTTTGGGGAGCCCCTGTCAAAAGTCTCTTGTCATGTCTGCCTTTCTGTCATCACATCACTAATCACTTTAAATCAGGGGTCCTTTCGTAAAAAAAGAGGTGCAGGAGCTCATTAGCATAACTTATTTGCATATGCCACACCCCCTGACGTCACCGGAAGTGTCAAAATGCCACACATCCCTGACGTCATGCATGGGCAGTGTGTCAGAAGGCAAGAAGGGAGGGAGGGGGAAGGCAGGAAGGAAGGGAACAGGAAGGAAGGTAGGTAGGTAGATGGGGGAGAGAGAGAGAAGAAAGGAAGGAAGGAGGGAGGAAGGGGGGAAGGAAGAAAGAAAGGAACAGTAAGGTAGGTAGGTGGGGGGAGAGAGAAGGAAGGAAGGGAGAGGGGAGGGAAGGGGGAAAGGAAGGAACAGGTAGGTAGGTAGGTGGGGGGAGAGAGAGAGAGAAGAAAGGAAGGAGGGAAAGGAAGGAACAGAAAGCTAGGTAGGTAGGTGGGGGGAGAGAGAGAAGGAAGGAAGGGGGAAGGGAAGGAACAGGAAGGTAGGTAGGTGGGGGAGAGAGAGAGAGAAAGGAAGGAAGGGGCGCTTCTCCCCCCCCCCCACTGGGGCCAGCATTTCCCTCCCTCCCCCCTCTTGCTTGCTTGCGATGGAGCTGCATTCCCCACAAACACTACCTCGAGGGGTGATGGAGAAAGTCTAAGCCGACTCCAGGGGTCTGTGAAAGGAACAGGCCACAACAAACGTTCTGCGGGGGGGTGGGGAGGGAGAGGGCTTCTCCCGGGCCGGCGGTGCTCGCCGCGCGGCCCGGAAACGTTCTGCTGGGGGGTGGGGAGGGAGAGGGCTTCTCCCGGGCCGGCGGCGCTCGCCGCGCAGCCCGGAAACATTCTGCTGGGGGGTGGGGAGGGAGAGGGCTTCTCCCGGGCCGGCGGCGCTCGCCGCGCGGCCCGGACACCATCTGCGGGGGGATGGGGAGGGAGAGGGCTTCTCCCGGGCCGGCGGCGCTCGCCGCGCGGCCCGGGGACGTTCTGCTGGGGGGTGGGGAGGGAGAGGGCTTCTCCCGGGCCGGCGGCGCTCGCCGCGCGGCCCGGACACCATCTGCGGGGGGGTGGGGAGGGAGAGGGCTTCTCCCGGGCCGGCGGCGCTCGCCGCGCGGCCCGGGAACGTTCTGCTGGGGGGTGGGGAGGGAGAGGGCTTCTCCCGGGCCGGCGGCGCTCGCCGCGCGGCCCGGGAACGTTCTGCTGGGGGGTGGGGAGGGAGAGGGCTTCTCCCGGGCCGGCGGCGCTCGCCGCGCGGCCCGGGAACGTTCTGCTGGGGGGTGGGGAGGGAGAGGGCTTCTCCCGGGCCGGTGGCGCTCGCCGCGCGGCCCGGGAACGTTCTGCTGGGGGGTGGGGAGGGAGAGGGCTTCTCCCGGGCCGGCGGCGCTCGCCGCGCGGCCCGGGAACGTTCTGCTGGGTGGTGGGGAGGGAGAGGGCTTCTCCCGGGCCGGCGGCGCTCGCCGCGCGGCCCGGGAACGTTCTGCTGGGTGGTGGGGAGGGAGAGGGCTTCTCCCGGGCCGGCGGCGCTCGCCGCGCGGCCCGGGAACGTTCTGCTGGGTGGTGGGGAGGGAGAGGGCTTCTCCCGGGCCGGCGGCGCTCGCCGCGCGGCCCGGGAACGTTCTGCTGGGTGGTGGGGAGGGAGAGGGCTTCTCCCGGGCCGGCGGCGCTCGCCGCGCGGCCCGGGAACGTTCTGCTGGGGGGTGGGGAGGGAGAGGGCTTCTCCCGGGCCGGCGGCGCTCGCCGCGCGGCCCGGGGACGTTCTGCTGGGTGGTGGGGAGGGAGAGGGCTTCTCCCGGGCCGGCGGCGCTCGCCGCGCGGCCCGGGAACGTTCTGCTGGGGGGTGGGGAGGGAGAGGGCTTCTCCCGGGCCGGCGGCGCTCGCCGCGCGGCCCGGGGACGTTCTGCTGGGTGGTGGGGAGGGAGAGGGCTTCTCCCGGGCCGGCGGCGCTCGCCGCGCGGCCCGGGGACGTTCTGCTGGGGGGTGGGGAGGGAGAGGGCTTCTCCCGGGCCGGCGGCGCTCGCCGCGCGGCCCGGGGACGTTCTGCTGGGGGGTGGGGAGGGAGAGGGCTTCTCCCGGGCCGGCGGCGCTCGCCGCGCGGCCCGGGGACTTTCTGCTGGGTGGTGGGGAGGGAGAGGGCTTCTCCCGGGCCGGCGGCGCTCGCCGCGCGGCCCGGGAACATTCTGCTGGGGGGTGGGGAGGGAGAGGGCTTCTCCCGGGCCGGCGGCGCTCGCCGCGCGGCCCGGGAACATTCTGCTGGGGGGTGGGGAGGGAGAGGGCTTCTCCCGGGCCGGCGGCGCTCGCCGCCGGCCCGGGAAGAGTGAGCGGGAGAGGCGGCTTTCTTTCCCAGCCGAAGCGTGGGCTGGGAAAGCGAGCTGGGGGTCGGGGCTTTGTTATGTGCCCGCCCCCCGGCCTCCTCTCTCCCGGAGCGGCGCTCCGGCGCGCCCCGGCCCCAACGGAGCCCTGCTTTAAATGGAAAAGTCTGATTTCCGTTGGTCTGGTAGGACTGGGGTGCATGCCAAGCTGTTGCGGGGTAATTTTGGGGAGCCCCTGTCAAAACTTTGGGGATGTTTGCCTTTCTGTCCTTCAGAACCTGACTTTGGAGACTGGGGGAGAGCTGTGAGCATAAGGGGAATGCTTGCCTTGCTTCCAGAGTTTGGCTTGGGGGATCTGCCGAGGTGATGTTTCCCTGTGAGTTTGATGTTACTGGCTTGTTCCTGAGCCATTCCATAGACTCCTGGAACTGCAGAGAGAGCACTAAGGAGACCTTTCTTGGGAGTCCATAACTGGGACCCCAAAAATGTAATCTGCCCCCAACTTGGAGAGCTTGTAGAAGAGTGGACAGCAGGGTGAGGTTCCCTGTGTGTTTGCTGTGTATGGCTTGCAGGAAGTCCATTCTATACACTTTTGATCTTGTGCCTGACATTTCCACCAAAAAGCACTTTCCTGCCTTGACCTTAGTCCTGTTGGGTTTGCAGTGCCACTGGTTCTGCTGGGCTTGCAAAAAATGGCCCCCACCTTCAGTTTCCACTGAGAGATTCTCTTGTTTGACCTTAGTCTTTGGGGGGCCATAACTGAATCCTCACCAACTTAGAAGGCAGGTAGAGGAGAGTCAGCTGGAGATCTGGTGGAAGTTTGGTGTCTCTAGCTTGCACAGGATCCATTCTATACATTCCTGAACCTCCTGAACTTGTTCCTGACATTTCCCCAGAGAGCACTTTTCTTGGGGGGCTGTAACTCGGACCTCATAAATCCAGTCCTCACCAAACTTGGAGTACAGGTAGAGAAGAGTCGATTTTATTTATTTATTTATTAGATTTATATCCCGCCCTCCCCGCATAGCGGGCTCAGGGCAGCTTCCATCAAATTATAACTAATATACAAAATATATATGTACAAAATAGAACAATTAAAACTCCAATAAAATAGAGTGATAATCAAAGTCAAGTGTCACAGTGCAGTCTGTTACCAGTTGGGGTCTGTTGGAGATCTCCTATGAGCTCAGTATTTCTAATACACGTGGGCCATTCGACCGCATCCCAAACTTCATAAACTGAACTGGTTCATCTTGCACAAAAAAGTTTATGATGGTCTGTGGTTCACGAACCAGGCACGCCACAAACCATGAACTGAAGTGTGTTTTCCCGGTTCATGCTCATCCCTAAAAGCTCTGAAATGTTCAGCAAGGAAAGATCTCACAGCCTGCTTTGGGCCATTTTCCATCATGTTCCAGGGCTCCAACATACCTACCTGCCTCTTTCACTAATGCTTGCACCTCACTCAAAAAGTTCACCTGCAGATCCATACAAATCCATAACACAACTGCACTCATTTCCAAAAACTCTCTTCCTTTAAGCTCTGCATCCTTTTCTCCCCACTTCCCATGCAACTCCACTGCCATTTTGTGGGTCCCTTCCCATCCTGTTACAACTCTCTCTAAGCAATTCTTGTATCCTGATGTCCAGCTGAACAACATTCACCCTCACTGACCTGTGCTTTTGTACGGCCTACTGTTTGCCTTTGAAGCCCACGATTCACCTCACATAACCCACACACACACACACACACCCTGCACTGTATGATTTGTCAGTGTCTATTCTCTATCTAATCCAGGCTCCCTGTTTTAACATTTCCCTTTGCAGACACTCTTGATAACCTTTTATTCCAGCCATCCTTGAAGGAGCTTAAACATAGCTTTCCAAGAATGCTGTGAACTATATTAGGCCAAGAGTGTGTAACTGGCCTAAGATCAGGCATAGGGTTGACAGATCCCCCCAGCAACCAGTGGGGAACAGACACTCAAATACACTTCATGGCCCCATGGGGATTTGAATGCAGGTTTCAAATGCTCTAACCACTACCTCACTCTTGCTCTCACTCTGCTGGAGCTCCCCCTTCAATTTACACACCCCCTACAAGCAAGTTTTCCCCCTTTTCTGGAATCTGTTTTTGATTGATTTGACCACTGGCATTTCTTAATTTTGGTCGATACCTGCCGCAAGTAACAGTCTTTTATTGCAGCATCAACCCAAGCTGAGCATAGCTTAGTGTTCCAAGGTGGTGCAACAAGAGACCAAAAACAATGTTTTTGCAAGCTGAGAACATCCTACTGGTTTTCTGAAAAAAACTATAACCAGCAGGAGGCACGTCATACACTGTGATGACCAGTCGGGTCAAATGAACTTCACATCCCCCCACATGATCTCTTTCAGGGTTATCAGTCATTAAGGTTTCTCTCCCTCTACCATAGAAGATGAGAAGAGAAAAGCAGAAAGCAGTGGTGTCACTGGAAGGTTTATCACAGAGGTGTCAAACTCATCTGTTACAAGGGCCAGATCTGACATAAATGTCATTTTTTTGGACCAGGCCATGTTTGCCATAAAATGTAATGCCAGGTACTGGAGATAGAAACTGTATAAAGGACAGCAACTGGTAAGCTCCGAGCTGGTGTATCCTCACTGCAAGGTCTCATGAGCTGGGAGGGGGGTGCAAAGGAAAACCCACATTGGCAGACTGGAGAAGCAGCAGTGCAGCGCTGGGCAGATGCTCTCACAATGCTTGACTGCTGCAGATGAGGTTGTTCTGCTGTGCTGAAGCCACAATGGAGTGGTTCCACCCACTCCACCGAGCATTCCCTCCCTTGCACCAGTTGCTCGCAGGCTGCATAAGAACCCTGGACATGCCGGTTCTGGGGCCCAGGTCTTATGTTTGACACCCCTAGTTTATTGCTTTCTTACTTGTTAGTTTCTGCTTTTGTTAGTCAATCCGAATATTTCAAATTGTTTCTTGGTTCCATATACTTATGAAATGCAAGCTGCCAGATGGCTCTTTTTCAACAGAAAAGAGGCATGCCAGTATTTTAAATAAACAAAAAAATGTAACTTCACCTGTTGAAAAGAATGGTTTCTAACTGTTGTAAAAGTTGTGCTCTGATAGCGACAAACCACTTAAAATGTTACTGGTTGGAGTTGACTAAAGAATTACTGTACAAGGAGCTAAGTTTCTGTCTTCTGCTATGAAAATATGGGCTGAATAATGTCTTGTGTATAATTTATTCTGAGAACTTCTACCCTTCTAATTGTCTGATGTCCTTTGTCAGTGTTTGGTGCTGTCAAGTCACTTCCGACTTATGGCGACAGTATGAATTAATGATTTCCAGAACATCCTATTGGGAACAGCCTTGCTCAGGTCTTGCAAATTGAGGGCCATGGCTTCCTTTTGAGTCAACCCATCTCATGTTGGGTCTTCCTCTTCTCTTACTGCCTTCAACTTTTCCTAGCATTACAATCTTTTCCACTGTTTCTTGTCTTCTCATAACGTGGCCAAAGCACAACACTCTCAGTTTCGTCATTTTAGCTTCAAGGGAGAATTCAGGCTTGATTTGATCTAAAACCCACATATTTGTGTGATGTAACTAGGCTGAATGATATGTAGAGATATAGGGGTTTTTTGTGATTAATCTACTGTTATTTGTTCTGCTTCTGTATGGCTTGTGGGCTATAATAAAGCTTGAGTGGCTAAACCATGACCAACTATTGAAATAATAGAATGAAGAGCAATACCACTATGTTGACCCCACTTTCTAGATTTTAAAATATAGTCCTTACTATTTTCCTTTTGTGCTTTCCTTGAATTTTTAAAAAACAATTAACAATGTTAGGAATCTAATCTAACATTAATTTTCATTATGCTTTTCTTCTACTGTGTCAGAGCAGCATATGTAGATTTTCCTCTTCCTGTGCAGGTAGGTTAAGGGGAGTGGTCACTCTGTCTGCTTCATGGCTGGGGTGGAGTTTTGAACCCTGGTCTCCCAATTTTTATCCAGCATTCTCACAATGGTTCCAAACCTTCACAGTTGTGTGCGATGCACATTCATTTACAATGTGAAAACAATCGGGACTTTGTCCTTCAGTTGCTTATTAACTAAAATGTTCTAGGTATATATTATGGTTTATAACTATCTAAGGTAGTAAACTTGACATTTAAAAGTTGGCTAGAATATTGGCAAGATGAAGTACTGTATAAGGAAAAGCTGGTGGAGATTCTAAGGAAAAACTGGAAAATGGCCCTAGATCATTCTACTGTCACCGAAGGCTCGTATGCTCTCCCGTATGGAATGCTGTTGGGCTCCTTTCTTTTTTGCCATTAGCCTGTACCAATATTTGTACACAATACTGTTAAGAAAAACATTCTGATCACAACATCTGTCTAAAGTATATGGTGATTCTCCATCACTCCTTAACAGTACCACATAAAAACAGAGGTTTGTATTATGACTGCACAGATAATTAAGGTAACTCACAAAATCCGAAATAGGCAATCAAGTAATTAAAAGCTTGCCAGAAGTGCAATGAACAAAGAAAAACTTCAGTAACATCCTTCCTAGTTTGCTTACATAAATTAGAGACCAAAATCTTGTTCAAAAGTTTCAGTCTGAAAACTGACTGTGGAGTTTTACTCTGAAAACTGAACGTGGTGTTTTACTCTGTATTAATGTATTAGAATTTCAAACCACTGCTAGAAGACCTCAGGTTCTTGCTGTGCAATTCTTGATTTTGACAACCACATTAAACTCCGCTATATAAGTCCTCTCTTCAGCAAATCCAGTAAAAAGGCTTGCATGCAAGTCATTGTTTTGCAAAACAGCCCTCTTCACATATTTGATTTAATTTTTTTCTTCCCACTGTTCAAATGAAGATTCCAAAGCAATTTATAATAATTAAAAACTAAGCATTCCTTTTGTAAAATCCAGATTATAATGTAATCATTAAAAACCAATACCAAATCAAGAATTGCGAATAGGGCAATACCAAAAGGAAAAATGCTCTTCAAAACCAATATTGTAAGTGAACCCTCAGTTTTCAAAATCCCTTTTAAACAAGCATGTTGTTAACATTCTGTGGAATGTCATTAGACAAGAGGCTAATTAAATTGCCTGCAGGAAGGCACTTTGAAATTCCGGGGCAACTTCAGGGAAAGTGCAGCTTCTTGTAAAAGTTAACCTAAATGAGCTGGTGAAGCCTGGAGCAAAGTGTCTCCTGCTAATCTTAAATTTCAAGGAGGTTCAGATAATATGTGCTCTACAATCAACTATACCCTGAAGAGTGGAATTCTAAAATTAAACAATAAATACAGTAGCCTGAAATATGTTGGAAAGGTGTTTCAGGCACTGACTCTAATGATTTAATGAAAGTGAGCAATGTCATAGACTAAAAATGTCTTGAAGATCAAGCTCTCAGCACTACCAAGCAGGATTTTAATCTATAGATAAACAGCACTGTTTAGATTTTACTTGGCACAAAAGGATTAATATTTGGTACACAAACAGCTGCTATTTAGATTGTGCATTATACTAAAAGAAACAATGTACTCACACATGGAAGAGGGGAAAGGATGGTACAGTAGTACAGAGAGAAAATGCCATTAATTTGTCCACCTGGCATGAAGGAAGGTGTATATAGTAATGTTGCTACTCATATCTAACAGGCATTGTGAAAAAATGCCCAAAAATTACCAAACTGGAAGAAGCAGGAATAGGCACTTAAGTGCCCCTGTGTAACCCTGAAGGAGCAGAATAGGGCCTTTGAGGCCTAGTTCTCACTTAGGCAGTCAGCCTCTGCCTAGAATTACCACTTCAGTCTGCAGGTGGGTGGGTGACCACATGACCAAATTCCCCAAACAAAGCAGTTCCCTCAAATATAAAATTAGATGGCAGGGAGGATAACTTGACATGTTTGTTTTTTTAAAAAATCCCTCCATACAAAAAAACTATCATGTGACGACCCCAGTTGCAGCCTGAATTGGTACAGTGTAAAGAAAAACTTATCACTTCATTGAAACTAGGCCTGAGACTGAACAGAACCTCCCTCAGTGAAGATGAGAGGGGATCCTAGTAAGGATGCCAGCCTCCTGGTGGGTCCTGGGGATCCCCCATAATTGCAGCTCATCTCCAGACTATGGAGATCAGTTTCTCTGGAGAAAATGAATGCTTTGGAGGGTGGACTGTATGGTATTACACCCCACTGAAATCCCTGTCCTCCCCAGGCTCCACCCCCCCAAATCTCCAGGAATGTCACCAGAGCTGGCAACCCTAAATTTGCTGGACTGAGCTGAATATGTTGGAAACTCATTCACGTTCCATGTCACTGGAGTTAACATTTTGTTTTGTTTTAACTATATGCTTTTATCTATCAGGTTGCACTGCTTTCCAACAATTGCACCCTCAAGATTTGGGGGAGCCCTGAAAAAAGGTGACATTACTGAATACCAGTGAGTCCCATCGCAAAAAAATCCCTGCATGTCGTAGGTCCATTACATAGCAGTTTCTTTAAAATCAGCTTTCCTTATTGGTAGAGAATCCTGAGGCCTTCTAGAGGTCCTTTTTCATCCTCAAAAAAAATCATGGCAATTCCTGATTTGTGTCTATTTTAAACTATTAATTCTAAAGGCCTGTGCTGTCTTGAACAGGTTGTTTCAGATTCCTTTAGATCCCTTACAGAATAGCTTGAGTATAAAACAATCCTTGTCTCTTCATAATCTTTCCCTTTTTATCCTGCTAGTATTTATGAATATTGGCCACAATCCAGCAAAGCACTTCAGAAGCTAATATCAGCTGTGGCTGGAAACCGGGAGCAATGAGCTAATTGAAACAGACATTAACGACAATTACTAGTTGCATTTGCAAAGTGTTGGGATTGGAGGTGTCAGCATCAGTGTGCCCTCACCAGTCAGGCTCACAACCTTCAAGGCATTCCAGAATAATCACTACGCAGCAGTGATAGACAGTAGTGCTCTCTGCCATCTCTGCCTAAGTTAGAAGGGACTAGCCTTCTTCATGCTTTAGACCTAGTAACCGCAAGCCATACCATCGCAACTGCAAAGGGAGACTACTGTAATACACAGTGTTATGAGAGTACCACTACTGGGTATCCAGAGAGAAGGCAGCATGGAATAACCTGATCTCTTGAGGTCTTGGAAGCTAAGATTCCTCAATAATATGCATGCACCAACTTTGATTACATGGATACAAGGGACACTAGATGTGATTAACGATCAGCATATACCATATTTTTTGCTCCATAAGACTCACTTTTTCTTCCCAAAAAAGTGGGGGGAAAGTGTGTGCGTCTTAAACCCCCCCTCACCTTTTCCAAGCCATGGCACCGAGCAGAGCTAGGTGCGTCTTATGGTCAGGTGCGTCTTAGGGAGCGAAAAATACGGGACTTATATATCGATATCCACCCATTCACCTCTAAAGTGGGAATAGGGTGTTTTTATTTTTAGCAAACAGAGCATGCAAAAGAGGAAGGTGCATTATGCCTGCTGCATTCAGCTTTTGGGGACCAGCCGAGCTCTGATACCGGAAGTGAGCTGAGCTAGAAGTGAGAAAAGGAAAACCTAAAAACGAAGCATCTATCTCCAGTGTACCTTACCTTTCTTTATCCATCAGACACTTACCTTCAAAGAACTGTTGAAGGGCCTTGTTTTCATCCACTACATCCATGGGTAAGGGGAAGCAAAACAACTTCCCCAAGAACTTGGGAGCATTCAGACTTGCTCAACTAGTCACAATAGCTTATTTCCCCCCCAGATAGCTGCAAAGCTGCTTGAAAATCCATTGCCTCAACCTAACCAAACACTAGTTATCTAAATTAGAATTTCCCACTTTCAAATTTTGAGTTAGGCCACAACCTTGGGGCAAAACATTACTTCTTACAGCTACAGAAAACCCTAGTAGTTGCTTCCTTCCTTGTTTAAAGGACCTTTACCCCTCAAGCTTACTTTGCACAACACGTGCAATTAAACAGACAAAGGTTACTTGTCTTCTAAACTGGCCTTTCCTTTGTGTTCAGTACAGAATTGTTTTCTTTAAAACCTACATTAAAAACACAACTATGTTACCTGGTATATCAGTCACATTTCATATGTACTTAACAAAGAGCACCGGGCAGCTCTTTCAGCATGCATGTTCAGTTTGTTCTTAGTGGTAAAATGGGTTGTTGCAAGAATCCAAGAGGAAGATTTCATTCCTGTGTACTTCTGCTTCCTTGCAAGAAGAGATCAGATTTTACACAATTGTTTCTTGTTCTGCATTTATGATAGGAAGAGTAATTGTGACCTCAACTGAAACAGTGAAACCTTTCTATTTAGGTAGGCATATTGAACAGCGGAAGACCTATTGCACAGAGATTGAGGTATGGCATACTTTAGTAGACAAATAAGAAGCTCTGCCTGGCATGATCTATGAAGTTCAGCATTGAAAATGTATACTTTAACTGTAAGAATTTTTTTAAAAACTATTAAGCTACATCAAATCCCAGTAGCGCCTTCTACATTACATTATAATAAATGTTGAAAATGTATTGCAGATTTTGTCACTGTAACATAAGACCCTGTTCCCCACAAATATCTTGCTGCACAGATGAGCACTCCCTAAACTGTGGGAGCATTGGGATGCCATCAGCTGAACACTGCTGTAAAAGTAAATGGTTTTCTTTAAGCAATAAAAGATAAACCCGCCAACATTTCCGGTAAGCATATTTTAAGCTGAACTATTTATTTAAAAGCTCTTTGCTGCCCTACCGCAACTTTTCGTAACAGATTTTAAATATATACTTCTTTTTATGTACAATATGTATACATTTTCCGCTACAATAGCAAAATGATTAAACTCCACACTCTGTAAAGCTTGTCAAAGAAGCTCGAAGAGAACACCTAGATGGAGGTGGCTTGAAAGAAAAAGATCAGCAAATACTAGCAAGACAGGAGAAGGTACTGAAAAATGATCATTGTCAGCACCTGCAGTTTCAGAATAGGTGCTATACTTTCAAGGCTGCATCATAAATACAGGCAGCCTTCCATCTATGAAGCAACAATGGGAGAGATACGCCCCACTCAGAACCAAATGTGCGCAGTTGCTTCCCATCAAGAGCCACCAATTTTCACTGCTATCAACCATCCTTTGTGCACAGGGAGCAGGTGATGGTTAAACGGGGCGGGGGGGGGGTCACATCTTCACAGCAAACAGCTGTGCCTCATCACACAAAGCAATGTTCCCAGAGTTAAAGCTATTACCTAAAGCGCCTCTGTTTTGTGGCAGATATTGTTGCGGCAGATCTCATTGTTCAGCATTAGTTTGGTGCTAGTTGGCCCACTCAGATATATTTAGTATTTTGTAAGGCAATATTTCTACCAGTATAAAAGGAGGAGGATTTTCATAATATCTAAAACTGAGAAATGTGTTTAATAGTTAAAATATAAAATACCATTTGCTTTAACAGTTTTTTTCCCCATAAACATATGTGATTCTACCACAATATGTCATGGTCAACACACTTGAACTACTCTCTACACAGACACAAGCTGTTTCACTCAAGCTTAGCCTACAGCATGTGTGTTACAGAAGTTCCAACTGAGGTGCAAATTATAAGCATAAATTAAGATATGTGTAGACTACCAGCTTATTTTAGATTAAGTGGGTATGTGAGCTAGGTTCAGAAGACCCACCTGCTGTGGGCATCACACACTCCAGACAGATCAGAAGCCACAAGCAGAGTCACTGTGTCACCTGGCCCCTAAAGTTTCCTCTTAAAAATATCTTTAATGGACATAGCCTTACCCAAAAGTCCAGAACAAAAGCATGGAAAGAAAACATACATGAATATGAAAAGTGGCCTCCAGCTTATTTGCCAGAGAGCAATCATCTCCTTAAAACACTGGAATAATCAATGGATTCTAATCTGGAGATCCAGGTTTGATTCCACATTTCTCCACATGAACCCAGCTGGGTGACCTTTGGCCAGTCACAGTTCTTTCAGAGCTCTCTCAGCCCCTAAAAACAAGTCTAGCTCGCCACAAGCACAAAGCTAAGAGCTAGAATTTGTAGCTATCAGACAATCCTAGGATCTCCTGGCTATTCTACACACAATGCCATACAATTATTATTAGTGGTACAGAAGGGGATGAAAAGAGAAAATATTGTTCCACAAGATTAACTTTTCTCAACACAAAAGACCTGAAATAAAAATTGGCCCCAGTTCTAACATTTGTCACATTGATAAAGACTATATGGTCCAAGGTTAGCTACATACAAGTGAAAACCTGCAAGGACCCAACAGCCAGCCTCCTTTATCTGTTCCTCTGTCTTAGCTGTCCCCACCCCCCAGCCTCTTCCTAGGAAAACTGACCCAATTGTGTGGTGCCAGCCACTAAGCCAGGCCCACTTGTTTGGTGGGGGGGCACCTCACTTCCCCCTGTACCTTCTTCCTGGCAACCCCCATATCCTCTCCTTTCCCTGTCTCATTCTCTTCTTGTCAGCTATTCACCAACTTACAATTTATCTGTCTCCCATCTTCAGCTATATTTATTATTTATTTGCTTCATATATACCCACAATGGGGACAAAAGCAGCTTCATTTTACTCTCCACCTCACAATAACATGGCTACCCATTGTGACCTGTGAGGTAGGTTAGACTGAAAGTATGTAACTGGCCCAAAATCTCCCAGTGAGCTTCCACAGCAAGATGGGGACTTGAACCTAGGTCTCCCAGACCCTTTTCTGAAGCTACGTAACACTGGCTTTCATAAGGTGGCTGCTGTTGAACAGTAGCAAGCAGCCAGGCCTAGGGGAGTCAGGCAAGTCAGGTGATATCAAGTCATTCACTGTCAGGCCTAGCCTGATGAGTCCTTCCTCAAAGGCCAAAATAGCCCTGGAAAGGCCCCTGTCTATTAATGACAGAAACCAAGTAGAAACCAAGCCTGGAATGCTGGCCAAACTGTTGAGCTGCCACTGTGCTGATCAGTTTACTAAAGATACTGGTGCTCCTTTTATTGTTTTGAGGGTTTTTTTAACCACTCAATGTATTTTTTTAGATATAAGGTTTTTCAGGTTTGTTGAAAGATCCATTGAGCACCACTCCAATTTCTGGATTTAAGTATCCTCAGATGGGGCCACATTTCACTATTTGAAGATGATGCCCATTCAATCCCAATTTTAGCCTCCCATCAAGTACTAGAAATTAAGAATGGGAGAACTATAATCTTAAAAGAATATATCAATGCCCTCGTTTGTAGGCTGCATTGCTTTTTTACTCATAGACAGATATACCAATAGATTCTAGTAATGAGAATACACAATACAGAAAGTTACTTCCATGATTTGCAGTCAACATATTTCAAACATCACAGGGCTCAGATTTTTGAGCTTTCATTTATTAAATTGAAACCCTACATTATAAACTCTTCAGAACAGAAAGAGAACACAAATATTGTATAGCATTTATTTAAATCTGCACTTATCAACTGCAAATTACAATCACTAGTACACCTGAAATGCTCTTGCATTTGCTTTCAACGGAATTATGTGGCTCATCCATACATAAGATCATTTTGTTGAACTACAAGAGTACAGAGTGCAATGTTCACAAAAGGGGAAGCCTTGGACCCGCTGTGAAATAAACATCAGGTGACAAGGATTTTCAGTTGTTTCGAAGGTATGTACATTTATTAAAGTTTAAGCACGCCTCCAGGTTACAGTTCCTCTTTGAAGTATCCCAGTTTTGCCAATGACATCTCTTTCCTCAGCTGCATAACCTCCCAAAACATCTGATCCACTGCACAAAAGAAAAAGGACACTGCTAAAACAAAATACATTTCATTAAAAGCTCCCTCTGTTGAATATGTTCTTTATATAAACTACCATATATTCTATCCTTCTACTAGAAACTACTTGACCTTCCACCGTTCTCCTTACCCTTGCCCAAACATATTTAACACACTGAAGTCCTGTCAGACATGCACAGGTACTCCAGAAAAGTCAGCATTTTAATATTAGGTCAAAGAGACATTGTGTGTCTAGAACGGGGTTGTTAGCCATCCTATTCTATGGCTGGCCATCCCCCAGAAGGAATTGGGGGTGTGCCAGCACACAATGTCACTTCCAGCATAAACCAGGTGACAATTGTTACATGGGGGAAGGGATGATGTTCTACGATAGGAGCGGCCAAACTGTGGCTTGGGAGCCGCATGTGGCTCTTTCACACACGTTATGTGGCTCCTGGCAGGGCAGCTGGGGAAGCTAAATATCATTAGCAAATAAATATCATTGGACAAATAAATATCATTATCAATATCTGCTTTTATCCCTTTTGTTATTATTTTGGCAGTCTCATTTAATGTTAATAAAAAGCAAATTTGCATATTTTCCAATAAAAACAGGTAATATTTGTTCATGTCTTGCAGCTCTCAAACATCTGATGTTTACTCTAAGTGGTTCTTATGTTAAGCAAGTCTGGCCACCTCTGCTCTAGGATTTAACCATAAAACTTTGGGCAAATCATAATATGTTACCCTGATGCAATAATGTATTTTCTGGCTTTCTCCAGGAATGAAGTTGTTTGTCCCCCTCCCCTTTCCTCCTGTCAGCCTGAGAAGTGCTGGCAGGGAACAGGGGTTAAGTGGCCAGGATCTCCCACTACAGGAAACATGGCCGGCCTCATCTGGAACCAAGCTTTTGTAGAGAGAGATTACATTTGAGTTCTTGGATATACATATGACAGTGTTTTTAGAAGAACTCAGCTACTGACAACCTCAAAGGTAGGTTGCCACAAAGCTCAGGGCTAATGCATTTTGAATTAGGAAAGCATTCATCTCTCAGAACCTGCCAATACATTCATTGCCAGAAAAGTAATTTCCCCCCCTAGATTCATTATTCCTACTATTTAATACACAAGGGAGTGCACAGGAGAGAGCCTATGTACCAGACTACTACAGCTACTGGGACCAGAGTAGCAGTAACTATTTAATAGATATGTTGCCATTTTTTTGCATTAAAAATAAAACAAATTAAGGTAGCCCCTTTTAAAATAAGAAAATGATTGGACTCAGGGCCATGGTATAAAGAGGTAGAGTTTTAATCCATATGCACTATTAGCTCATTGGGGCGGAGAAAAGCGTGTCTCTGCTTTTTTTTTTTTTTTTTGCATCCCAGGAGCTACAGCCCAGGGATGGGGGCTATTTAAAACAGAAAAATGATACATGGGCAAGATTAAAAATTCAGCCACCCCCCATACCATGGTTCAATGTGAATGCCTCTCTCCCGCAGTTGTTAACTTCCCCCCCCCCCCCAATTTGCTTGGAAAGAGATGTTGATGGATCTGTTTGGGGGTCTACAGTGGCTCTCTATTGCCCTTGCTCTACACATTTATTTAGAGAGATTTCTTACCATTTGCAGATAGGCATTTTTAAAAATTAGACCTTTAACACTGAGACACCCTAGAAGGTCAACAGTCCATCTTCCTGTTCCTTTACTCACACAGTGTCCCCAACACACAAGAAAGCACATGCACTTCCTATATAGCACAAACTGATATTCTATTCATTTAAAAGTGAACTCATAGCATACTTCCTATGAAAGTCTTTAACATTCATTAATAGTTACCTGATATAAAATAGTAAATTATTTTTATTTGCAGAAATCCTGGTAAACACTGCTTTTAACTTGATTCACTTAAGATCTCTAAAAGCTGAAAGGACACCCTCTTGCCAGTGGTATGCTGCTTTTTGGGGTTTCCAAATCAAGGCCAAAGTGAGACATGGCCTCAGAGCTGTGAAACAGGTGTTAGTAATTTACAGGAATTCAGGACACAAATGACTAAGATGTGTTGCCAATAAGAACAGAGGCAGTTGGAAGGTGATGGAATCCTCTAATCTACTAACAGAGGCAGTTTTGTCCCACAACACTTTACTAACAGTAATCAGGAACACACTAATTTCTGTCACTACATTTGTACTAGACACAAATCCCTGCTTACCATCTTGCTGCTTCACAAGCCCCTGCTGAATATAACGAATGTACGTAAAGAAGTTACATACAGATGTGATCTACAAAAGAAAGGACACGTACTATTTTAATTCAGTCTCACTTAACTTTGTGTGCTATACAACTTTATTAAATACAAGCTCAGAATTCCAGCACAGGAAAGCTTATTACTTACCCTATATCTACAAAAAGGAGACACAAAGTAATAATTGCTCGAGTCTCCCAACTTGATTCTGTGCTTGCATGTTTTACTTTGTCCACTAAGAGCACATTTCCTGTGTAAATAAAAGCATTTTATAATTAAATCTACATAATTAAGAAACAGAATAATTAAACAGTGAATCCTTTTGCACTGCTATTTGCAGCCACTATCTGTGACTTAGAATACAACAGTAATTTACTGGATAATCCCATTTTCACACTAGCTCTCCTTACATTTATTGATTCCAAAAGTCTTTAAAGTGCTTCAGGGAACACCTCTACTGTCCTTGATCTCATACATTCCCCCCATTTAATGTGCTTGGGGTAGGCTGAATGTATCCTTGGACAGTGGTGCTCAGGAAAGCCAGCTCCTCAGCTATGAAATACATTTTTAGCTATATCTCATGACCAAAATTTAAGAGCAGCTGAAAGGACTGGGCTTCCCACTACCTTCAGCACTTGACAAGCACCGATTAATGTGAGTTATGTTCTGCATATGTAGCACAGGAAAATCAATGATGCCCATTCACAAAGTGTACTACAAAAGTACGAATCATTCAAATTAAATCTTCAAAAGCTGCCCTAAAAGTAAAACTGACAGTTGAACCTAGATTTCTTTTCTTAGTGATACAATGTAAAATATTGCTGTAAAAACTACATCAGAATTTTAGATGAAATCCCTTTTTAAAAAAAGTACCTATGAACTTAAGAAACTACCTTATGGGTAGTCAAACCACTGATCCATCAAACTCAGTCTACTCTGAGCAGCAGCTCTTCAACCTTTAACTGGAGAAGATACAGCAAAGGTGGGCAGAAGGTCACTTGGGAGTAAACAGCCACTCCAAGCAGTTAAATAGCTCTCCAACCTCCTCTTGTGCTGCTGTAACCGCTTTCTTATCCTTCCCTTTAAAGCTACTACAACAGCTTCTCTCCTCTTTGTCTTTTATGCTTCTTCTTCCTCCCCATGAGCATCCACCTTTCCTCTGGATAGAAAGGAGACAGCACCAGTGCCCTTTCCCATCTGCCCCTCCCCCTCCCTTCACATGGGCACAGTCACACCTTTGCTCTAGACAGGAAATGAGCATGCTACTGACTCTTCCCATCTGCACCAAAACAGCTATTTGCCTCTTCCAAGGAAAACACAAAAGCATCTTTTTCCCCTCCAAGGCAAATTACACTTTTGTGTGGGGGTTGCATTTTGCTTTGGGAAAACAGCAGAGGCAAGATTTCCCCCAGCAAGCTCTGCAGACCAGCTTTGAAATGTTGTGATTTTTGCATAAACCACCATTTTGCACTTGGCTCCACACACAGAGCTGCCATTTTGGGACTGGTAATTCCCAAGGCCTGCCACAGAGCAATGGCCCCTGCCAGATGAGAAGTTCTGGCCTAGATACACATGACAACATTACTAGCAACATTACAGAAGTTGCACCAATCCTTTTTCAGCTTGATGGAGCTAGGCCTACAATACTCTCACTCCAATAAACATGTACTGGAAAGTTGTTCTTAAAAAGAGTGATCAAGGCAAGCTCCAATATGTGGGAATGCTGGCTGGGATAGCAGATATTCTGTTCATGTGGCGAAGTTACCACAAAGCAAAATCAAAGACCTTGGAAAGGGGCTCTTTATCCTGGAAGAAGGGTTCATCTTGATTTGATTTATTAGATTTTTACCCCACCCTCTCGTCTGTAAAACATGAGAATGTGCCTCAAAACAACACAGTAGCCACTTTGCATATGTGGTGGGGTGGAAGAAGAAAGATGGAAGGCAGAGGATGAGGTGAAGACTGCTGTTTCTCACCTATAGCTTCCTGACCCAAACACCCTTATCGGTTTTAAATACTAGAGGTCAAGATAGTTTTAACAGGTGTTTTATACGTTTTAGTAGAGGTTGAATTTTTCTATTATATGTTAATGCACAAACTTTCTGAGAGTGTTTTGACATTGTGAAGGCCTATGGCCACACACAATAAAATGATACCTACCTATAGTAGGCTTACACAGCCTGTGAGCCACCAAACTGAATGCCATGAAAAGTACCTTTTAGGGGGCTTGACAAGGCATCGTTTTTTTGTAATCCCAAGCAGACAGCAAAAAGCAGGATATGGTTCATCAAGCCCCTGGGAGGGCTGAGAGATATCTTGAGAAAGGTATTAGCTTCAGCAAGAAATTGTGGAGGTTGTCCCAGGAGACATTCAGACTGCTAAACTGACAGCAGCAAATTAATTTCTGTTCAGAGACCCCTGAACTCACTGTGTCATCTATTCTGCCTGGATTTCTCATCATTATTTTATATTCTTAACACTTCTTCACTTATGAACATCGTGGTGGGAGGGAGCAGTATCACACCTCCCATCCGATCTCCTCATATTCAAGTAAACTCATGCGTAGAGTCAACTATGCATACATAAAACTATGTGGACAGGGAAGAGAATCCCACTTGCCAATGCAAGGGAGCGCTGCAAATGTTGACAGACCCTGTATGCACAGAGAGCTCAATGCGCATGTTCAACTAAACATGCAGCCGAGGGTGAAGCCTGCTGCCGCAACCATATGCCTTCCCTCCACATATTCATACTGAACAAAATGGATGCTATACAAAACATTAACAAATCCTGAAGTTTGCATTTTCAGAAATAAGCGTACTTTTTGAGAAGCACAGCATATCATACTGGAAAAGACAACAACACTAGGAAAAGTTGAAGACAGTAGGAAAAGAGGAAGACCAAATATGAGATGGACCGATTCAGTCAAGAATGCCATGGCCCTCACTTTGCAAGACTTGAGCAAAGCTGTTAATGATGGGATGGTCTGGAGGTTGTTAATGCAGAGGGTCCCCATAAGAGAGAAACAACTTGATGGCACAAACGCATTATATGCTCTCTTTACCTTAAAGGAGAAAAGTCATTGCTACGCTTAATTTTATAAAATAGAACTTAAGAAACTGCACTTAAGGGGAGGGTGGAGCGTCGCTGAGTAATGGCGGACGCAAAACTGTAGAGCTCCCTCTATCCATCCTCCAAATTAACGAAAACGACAACATAAAGCTGACTAATCGCTACCTGAAATATGGGACGAACCGGCACACAAAACAGCAGAAAGAAAATTCTACGGTAAAAGCTTACTTTCCCCGGGACGACTCAAAGAAGTCTGCAGAGAGCAATGAGGCCACCGGCTCCAAAATGGCGACCGACACTGAACCCGCTGAGCCAGAGGGAACTACAGCAAGGTACTTAACTAGAGAAGACTTGTTTCAACTTAAATTTGATCTTACAAAAACCATTCAAGAAACTATGGAAGAAATGCTAAACCCTATAAACAATAAACTAGCAAAGCTCGCCAAAGACTTAAAAGAAATATAGAAAATGGCTGAAATGGCAATGTCAGCCGGAGAAACGCTCCAAACCGAAGTCAAAGCTCTGCAAGACAGAGAGAAGCTTTTAACAACAAAAATTATAAACCTTGAACAAAAATGGAGACAACGGAACCTTAAATTTAGGGGTCTGGCAGAGAACGTGGAGGAGAGCACAGACCTAGCTATTTTTTTATCCACATGGCTTGTGAAAATGCTTTGCCTAGAAGACGGTCTGGCTCCTGCAATTGCTCAAGCCTATCAGTTAGGACCTACAACAATGACACGAAGAGGGCGACCCCGAGACATCATAGCTCAATTCGTCTACCCGAGAACGAGGAATTAATTCTACAGGAATCACGGAAACTCGGCATGCTAACCCACAATGGAGAGAAAGTAAGAGTTCTTTTAGATTTACCCCTGGAGGCGCTAGATAAACATCAAGGTCTTTGCAACAAAAATCTACAATGCTAATCTCAAGTTTCGTTGGAGCCAGTCTTCAGACATCCTGATTTTTTGAGATGGCTCCCTCCTACAAGCATCGGATATTGAAACAGGGAAGAAACTCTTGCTGGCACTGAATCTCAGCCTCACCACAGAAGAAGACGACGACCTGTACTCCCTGAACTCTAAGCTAAAATATCCAGTTACTTGGTTATACAGTAAGATTTTAAATACTTCTAGGAATATATTTTTATTGACTTTTGTAATTATATTTGTGGCTGCAATAACTTCTTGAAAAGTTATTTTAGACTTTTAAAACAGTTAAACTGTTAAAACTAAGTGGGGGAATTAGAAAACCACAATACATACACATAGAGTTGACTAAACATTGACTAAAATACAATAGCTTGTTGAGTAGTTGCTAAAATTTCTATGATAATAGCCCACATTAGAATAAAATTGCCAAGGACTTTAATAATAGCTAAGTTGTTATAGAGTTGTGCTGATACTGTTTTAACATTTAAGTCTTTATAAATAGTAGATTACTAATTTTATAGTATTAATCTTAGCTTGGACGGTGGCTTGAAATGGATGTTTAAAGTTTTACTGTGTGGACAACAGTAATATTGAAAATAAGTTAATAACACCTTAAGTTAAAAAAAATTAATATTTAGCTTTATAAGGAAAATAGTAACAACTCACTGGAATTTTTTAAAGACATTTCAATAGTATTAATGGTTAAGTTTCCTTTGAAGTGAGTAACCCCTAAATAAAAGAGAAAATGGAGTAGTAATACAGTTATATAATTTTTAAGTTAATATATAAATTAGATAGCTAAATTCACCTTAAAATAATTGTTTTGAAATGAGCCACTCTATGAGACATATTGGAAATTATTAGTAAAGAGTAGTGTAAATAATCGGTTAGGTGTTTGTATAAAGGTATTTTTTTTAAAAGAAACAAACGTCGTTCAAGAAAATGTAGTTACCATAGTGGAGGATGGGAGGGAACAAGAAAACTAAAGCATAACCCTTTCTTAGATTTCCCCCCATAGTTTGTGTTTTGTGTTTAGTTAACTTTGTGATGGGGAGTTTTTTTGGATATCTCCCTTTCCCTCCAGATTGGAGGGCTCTGAAGTGTTGGCCTTTGGTAGGCCTTTTGATTTTAATTTTTATTAATAGCTGTTCTATAAAATAGACTGTTTTATTGATTTTTAAAGCATGTATAGGATAAAAGTGTTTTTACAGTCTTAGAAACTATGCAACAAAGCTATGAGCACATTATAAGAAATGTTAGAGAAATAGTCTTTCCTTTTTTCACTTTATAGAAAAGAAAGCAAATGAAACAGTAAAACATTTATTTAACTATATAAGAATTCATCCTGTAATACTTCTTGGTAATGGGGATAGACTGTAATTGTCTGTGCCAGTTTGAACAGTTATCATGTTGATTTGATTTTATAATTTAGTTGTAGTTATGGTTTGTATGTTTGTTGTAAAAAATTTTTTTGAAAAATTAATTAAAAAATAGAATTGTAAAAGAAACTGCACTTAATTTACTCCTGTGCCATCCACAAATTGTTGTCCAAGATATCAACTCAAAACACACGGGAACTATTTTTATATAGGTTACTACGCACTTTTAAATGTTGCCTTCCCTCCAAGGAGTTCAAAGTGATGCATAAGTCTGTGCTCTGGAGACCACAACACACTCAAACCCAACCCATTTTCCCACTCAGGTGCAGGAGCTGCCATTAGCACTGCCATGCCTGAAGATGCTCCCTGCCTCAGCCACCATACAACTGAGGCCACAGAGGTCAACTGCAGAGGGAATCAATCGTGTGTCTTTGGGCTCCTTTTATTGCATTCTACGAACTTTCGGGAATGGTCAATGCCTATGCCGACCATGTCGTGTCAAAGGCCAGAATTAATCCTTTGCCATTTATATTACAGGGTTTCTTTCATTCAAACCTACTTTGGTCCTCCACATTCAACTGCAGAAGCTTTCACAAATCGAACAGGTTGCAGGCCGACTGGTTCAATGCTTAACGTGTTGTTTTCCACAGCCTCCAGGACAGCAGATGCCAACTGAAAAAGGTCCAATTAGCAATTTTCACACCACAGTTGCATGTTCCAAAGCTCTGCTCAGGAATTATCCCTCTCTATAGCAAGCTATTCAGGATAAAAAGTTGGTGCAGTGCAAAGGGTAAGGACATAATTGGCCATGAGATACATCATTCTCTTTCAGTTGCAACCTATCCTTTCTAACACACACCCCACAAGAGGATTTGCTACACTTATCGCCCAGTTACTTATGCATCTTGACTCTAACTAGCCATTCCTGGCATCTAACCCCCCTCCCCCTCTACCTATACATAAGGCTTCAGGAAAACTGTTTAAATATATCTGAAGAAGTGCACGTGCACACAAAAGCTTATCCCTGGAATGAAACTTTGTTGGTCTTAAAGGTGCCACTGGACTCAAACTTTGTTCTGCTGCTTCAGACCAACATGACTAACCATTACCCACCTGTACTAATACTGTTCAAATCCCAAATCCCCTACAGCAAGTTAATGTTAAACGTGCTAACAGTGGCAAGGATAGTTTTTGCATGATACTGGAAAAGTCATCTGTTCCCTGACAAACCAGAATGGTTATTGAAGGTGTGGAACACCATGAGAATGATAAAGTTAACTACATTTCAGTGAGCTACAAGTATCAAGTATATGGCTGTAAGTGGGTTACCTTTGGTTCAATATTCAGAGAGAGACCGAATACTTACAAATTTTGTATCCAGTCTTCGAATGGCATGTAAAATGTTGGTATTATCGGAATACGGAATTAAGATATTACTAGATTGGAATTTTGTATTTTATTCTTGTACTTGTTTATGAGAATTAAAAATGAAATATTACAGTAACATCATGCCATGCCTTTACTCTTTTTCCTTTATTAACAAAAAGCTCCATTGACCTGAGGAGCAGAAGCATATCTTTACATCAGCATTTCAGTTTTTAAACCTTTAATAACATTTAATCATGACATAAAAACTATGACTGGGATTCAACGTGATGTCAATAATGTGACAGGGTTTTTTTCTGTTTCTCCTTCCTGGCATAGCTTCTGGTGCCCTGAAATGCTGCTCCTAAGGACCCATTTGAAGGGAAGTACATAATACAGGCAAACTGTTTCTGTTCACATGTTTCTGTGCTATCTGCTAGTACAAATGGCTAACTGGGTCACTGCCCTTGAGATTAAGATGGATGATAAAAAGATTAGATTTCCTAATTCCTCCTTCACATTACATTGCTAATCTAAATAACAATGCAGGATTTTAAAACATTACCTCACTTTTTGAGAAGGTTAAACATGGAAATATATCTTCCCGGTAGATTTTGTCTAGGAAAGGGCACGTCCTGTCCATGGTGGGATCATCCTTCCAGGATCTGAATTCATTATACAAAGCTAAGTCAGCCTAACACAGAAACACAAAATCGAAAGAGTCAAAAGTTCATCACCCTTATGAGTAGCACCCACTGCACAACCGTATCTGTATTTCAATACCTAAGCTTAAAGGGCACAATTCAGACGGGCTCCCACTGATCTGTACACATCGGATTGCCAGCTCTGGGTTGGGAGAATTTGGGGGTGGAGCCTGGGGAGGGTGGGGTTTGGGGGAGGGGAGGGACCTTTGTTATATCTTTAGCATCTTTACTCTCAGCTTGTTCCTCCTGTTGTTTTCTTTTTGAGCATACAGGGCATCAATATTGAACAGGTTCATAACAGGAAAAATTCATAACAGGAAGAAGTATTAAACCATTTTGTTCATATGTCTGAGGCAATCAAGAAATCTCAAAGGGGAAATCATCCAAGGAGATGCCTTAATTAAATGCCAAGTAGTCAGTATATACAAGTTTGCTACATACTTTTTTCTAATAATTCTGCTGAATTTAGAATTGTAACTAGAATCTGCTAGTTTCAACTTCATTAGGCATTCATGCAGAAGAAGTTACCAGCAGCCAACTTTATTAAACTTCTGTGAAAAGCCATTCTTGTTAAACCAATGTATTTATTTTACAAATGAAACTGACTTTGTCTGAAAGGGTTATTTCCCTACATTTCAAACAAAAGCATTAAGTTTTCGGCCATGGAGATCAATTACTTTGTATAGACCACTAAAAACAAGTTTCACAGACAGGCCCGTAACTACAGTGCGGCTTTTGGGGGCTCTGCCCCCTTTCTTAAAGACACAGACCCACAAGAATTTCTCCTGTAAATGCTTTTTTCAATCATTTTAAAACACTTTTTGAAAAGATGTGTGCTCCTTTAAGTAGAGTGGGGTGCTGTAGTTTACTAATTCCTGCACTGAGCAAGGGAATTGGAGTAGGTGACCTCTAAGATCCCTTTTAACTCTGTGTCGAGAAACTGGTCTCCTTTGAGAGAATTTTTCTGCTTAAGTGTTAGCTTTCTTGACTATAGAAGTCATCACCTCCACCTGCCAGCTTATGATCAGAATTGTTGCTTAGAAAGGATTAAATTGCAGCAGCTGAGAACTGTCATCTAAAGTGGTTGACAGCTTGCAATTTAGAGATCTATCCTGATTTCTATCCAGTATTTCTGAAAATTTTCAGGTGTGATTTACACCACCAGAAGGAAAGGAGGCATGTTAAAATGCCTTCTTTCCCTCTGGTAGCCCCAAAAGATTTCCCTGTCAATTTTACTCCCTGCCAGTCAGCTGTGAGTGAAATTGCAAGGGAAAGCCAGGGCTCTCTGCCTTCGCTTCTCTAGCTGACACGATGTAGCTGGAGAAGGGCAGACAGGGAGCCCAGGCATCTTTAAAATGCCTTTCTTTCCCTCCCTGATCTGGGAAGGGAAAGAAAGGCATTTAAACATGCCCCCCCTTCCCCAAGTTTCTTTGCAAAAGCAGAGAGACTCAGAGAAGGAAGAGAGCATGTGTGCATGGCCTGCATTTCCTTCCCCAGCCTGTCCATCGCAGCAGGCAGGCTGGGGAAAGAGGGCAGACATGCAGACATGCCTGGGTTCCCCTCCTGTTCTTCTCCAGGTGCTCCCCACCTGCATGGCACCTGGAAAAGATTTGAAGGGTTACCCAGCCATGTTTAAAATGCCTTTCTTTCCTTCCCCGACCTCGTAGAAGGGGAGAAAGGCATTTAAACCTAACAGCTAACTGGCAGCTCAGGCTGTTAGGTTTAATTGAGTTCTTTTTTTTTGGTATAGCAAAAAGAACCCCCCAAAGAGCTGGATAATATCTGCTTTTTCAGGTTCAGCTATCCCAGTAGCCAAATTTTTCAGGAATCTATAGCCGAATGCACACCTTTAATTATAATGCTGGCTGAAAGCACACGTGCAGAACAGATATTATGAAGGGGAACACAGAGTTCATTGTTGCATGCTGAAAATATCCTCCATGTGATGAACTGTCATGGGGGAAACCCATATGTATGAATCATACCTTCTATGGACACCAGCTTCAGCTCTCAAGCAGCTGTCTGCTATTCACAGAGGCTTATAATAGCATATTTTTTTCCAGTTACCATAATTTCAGCCATATCCATGGAGTCAGAACACTGGGTCTCCACATGAATGCATCCCAGGGGACAGCTGGGGTGCATCACATGGAGCCTGGCCACAGCATAAGCATACCTCTTTTCTACTGTAAAAGCTGTATCTCTCCAAACTCTTCCCTTTTCTTCACTTAAATTGGGGGACGGTTTCCTGAAGCCTTTAAAGCTTTCATGCTTTCCAAGACATGCAAAAAAATTTCCTGATGAGTCATCTTTTCTGTTACTAGAATGCATTCTGGAGGATCAGGGGGGATTAACAGATATTTCTGTGGGCTTTTGTTAAAAGGTCTTTTTTTTATCACACTTTACGGATATTCCAAGTTACTGGTTGACCTAATCCTCACTTTACCTGTACGATTACACAACTGCATTAACAATTGGAAGGAACAAGCACGCTGCTGCAACTACCCATTTCCTGCAGGTCTTCTAATGCAGTCTTACCATATATTCCATTATTCAGCCACCACAGTGCTCAAAATACCTCTTTACAGTCTTTCACAATTGGCTGCACCATGGCGAGGTCCTGGTTATTGATACCCATGGCACTACTTGTGCTCTTGTTCCTTGTATGGCCTTTTTTGAAGGCAGCCTTTCCACCAGACTCGGGCGTTTTCGTTGGAGACGTGGGGGAAGTGGACAGCACTAATGTTTTCAGTGCTGCTACTTCAGCTTGAAGGACATCAATCTAAATATTGAGAGAGAGACCACAGATTTACAGCCTACACAGAATCGGAGAGATGGGATGCATTTGTTTCTACAGTAACTGAACTGAACATTTGCATTTAGAAACTTCATAGTATATTGCCATAAGATCCACAGTCAACAAACCAGAGACAAAGTTATAATTCTGGGGAGCAACGCTGCAACAATCCCAGTACCTATGAAAGTTTTTGCATATAATCCAGTCAATGAGCTTTGAATTAATCATATGCATGTCTGAACATGATCACCTGACAATATGTATGGAAGGTGATATGAAAATGAAATTTCACAGCTAAACTCATTACAGTATTTAGGCTACCAAAGAAAAGACACTGGTTGTATGGCATTGTATAAATGCACAGGTAGCAAACAAAAGCTAATATTAGCCCCAAAAGAGTGCAGATCTTCAAATGAGCTTCATATGTGTTCAGTATGATTTGTCCCATTTGCTGTCACCTGAACTTGAGCAGTTTTTCCTGCTGTTTCAGATTTTGACTTCTACATAAAACATGATGCTGCCAGAACACTAGGAGAACAGTTTAGCAGGTGATTACAGAGGTAAGTTATCATTCCACAGTCCTGATAACAGCAGGTAAATCCTCAGAATTTGGGAAATCCCTCTTTGTAGGAAGCGTCCCAAAGGGTGACCACCACAGCCAATCTACCACCCCTGCTGAGGTTCTAGCCAGTGGCCATTTTAGACTTTGAATGTGTGTGACTTTTGCCAGAACTAGAAACAATTGGAGCACATCTTAATTTCAGATCTGTGAGAGCAGAATATGGGTGTGACACATTAAACATAATGGAACTGGGCTACCAGTAAGAGATGACTCAGTATTAAAGCTCTTCAGGACAATAACGCTGCAGATAATCTGCCAGGGTGTGCATTAGTCAGCAGAGTGGCTGGTACTTCAGTGGTACCCCAGTCTAAAATGGGTCCCAATCCCAACACATATATTCAAATCTGAAATTATTGTGCAAACAGAAGTTTCTAAAACGTCGTGAATTTTTTAGACAATCAGCTCTGATTCCATATGGTACTGATGCTGCAGTGAGAATCCAGCTGGAACCAGCTGGGTTAAAATCAGTCCTCCAACATAAACTACACAGTAAAGCAGACCAGATCAGCAGCTTTCTCTCAGATCAAATTGGGGAGGACAGCTACTTTAATAACTATGACATGAAAGAGTGCTAGTTACAGCTTGATGACACAGATTCTAGCATCACTGCTGCTGGAAAGCGAATGAGACCCCAATATTTTCTCATGCGCAACAACCGTAATCACAGTTCCACAATGCTAAGATTCACTCAAGGCCTGTTCCCTGTACTTTATTGCACTTGAAATCCCGGTTTATTGCTAACAGTGGAAGAACCCAACATGGTCCTCTTATGCTTTAGGAGCTCCCTAACCCCCACTCATAGGTGCTCATGAAAACCAACATGCCCTATTCTTTTACAGGGGAATTCAAGCATCTCTGCTCATCACCGGTAAAAGTGTATTATCAGACGACTCTTACCAAAGCTATGGTAAACACTGGGAAGATGGGCCAGAACAATAAACTCTATAGCCATCTGTCCAACAGACTTTTCAATTTGTCTCTTGCTGCCATAAAATCAAAAAGAAAAACTTATGTTTGAGGCATTATTTCCCTCCCAATATTCTCTAGCTGTGAACCATGCTGAACTGAGTCCACTACTTTCAACTTGCCATTAAAACAAGATAGACAGACTGAGCTCTAATGGCCAACGTAATAAGGAAGAAGCATTCAGAATGAAATCCATAACCTGCCCCAGAATGTTCAAGTGATATTACTCTCCAGCACTAGCTGAGAGTATGTGGACTTGGACTTCCCACATTGTTCAAACACTTGCAGAGGCTACAGAGATGGGAATTCAAAAGAATTTATAAAGGGCTAATACAAAGTGGCTCTTTTGAAAGTTAACATCAGGGAGAAATACTGTGCACACAAATGGTAGCAGTTTTCTTGAAAACTGCTTTCACATCTACTATACACTCACATAGTTCTTTAACCTTTCTTTACAAGCTGAAAAAAGGAGCCTGGGGGTCTTCGGGGAGAGGTTATTTCTGAAATTATAACCCAGAACATGCATATGAAACTCTCTGGAACCCAGCCCACAATATTCACGAGCAACTTTGCCTTAAATATTAAGCAACCAAAACTCACTTTTCCTTGTGCTTCTTTCAGCTGTTTCTCTGCTGTGGCCTGCTTTATGTTTGCTTCTCTCACCATTTTATGTGCTTCCTATTTAAAGAAGTGTTTAGATTAGATGATTTACACGAATACAGATACAGCTTGAAAACAGTATTCTATGGAAATAAAAAATGTTATTCCTTTGTCTTAAAAAATATCTGAGACAAGAACAAGATTTTGGAAATGTTCAGTCAGGGCTCATGAATGCTTGTCACACGACAGAACTCTCAAGGGCCTTGTGAGGGGAGTTACCCAGAGGACTATATAATGCTGGAACTATAATACAAGAGTCTGAGGCCTGTATCAGACAAGACAATTGCTTTTGGCTTGGATACCACAGAAGATAGTGTAGCTGCCATTCTATATGAGAAACCGTTAAGTTGTTTGTAGAAGCACTCCAACAGGCTTTGGATACTAATTTCAGTGACAACACTGTAACTTCTCTTTCCAGGAATGCACACATTCCAAAATAATCTGAAGACACCCCATCTGTGTACTGAGCTGCTTCCTTCTTACAAATGAAGATCTAAAACAAGCTACTTCCCAGACCCGCATTTTGAAGAAGAAAACATCCAAGTACTATACAGAAGAGCCTTCACGGGCACTTAGAATGTACTACAGCAAAGTCTTCAAACACACCTCAAACAGACTAGCAGTAAGTTCTTCCAATTCCTGTCCAAGTTGGTCACGCACTTTAGAAAGTCTTTCACATTCTTCATCTTTTAATTTCAGCTCCTGCAGAAAATTTAAATTTTATTCTAAAAGTGCAAAACTTATGGTATTTCAAAACAAGCAGAAGTCTGAGGAACAATAAACATTACCAAATAAAAAGCCATTATAAATTCTACTGGTGCCTGGCTAATAGTTTCTAGTAAGAAGGAGGGAGGCTATAGAAAAAAAGGCCAATGATATCACAAACAAATCTGCAGTCAAAACCCGCCGAACGAATGCAACCATAATTATGTAGAAAGCAAAGTCAATGATAATGCCAAACTCATACATAAATATATTATAGTAATAGTTTCAGCTTGATCAGACACTCTGAAGCAAATCAGAAAATGCATCTAAGCATCTTGCCACAGACATCCAGGCAAACAGCCAATCCTCTCACAAGCCCGCCTGGTACCACGAGAGGACAAAAAGCAGCCTGCAGCAGCAGTGACCAGGGCAGCACCAGCTGTTCCTGTCAGAGGCTGTGACAAGTTCATAATGTGGAACAGCAGTCAATAAAGACTGCTATGCCCCTGCTCTTAAGATGGCTCTGAATGCAGTAGGCCACCTTAAGACATATCTCTCCCCCTCTCCCCTTAGACCCCACCTCTGGTGGATTAGCTGGCACTGGACACTTCACCCAGCAGCACAATCTTCTTAGTCAGCCATGATTTACACAAGGTGGAGACTGGGCAGGCCCCAACTATAATGCCATTCCTCCTCCCAATAACAGGGCTACTTTTGGGGGGGGGGGGGGCACTGACACACGACCTCCAGAAGAGAAGCTACAGATAAGTATAAAATGACATGTAAGGAGAAAAGTTGGGTTAGGGTAGCTAGAGGAGCTGCTCAAAATGACTGTTGAGTGGTGAGAAAGGAAGAGCCAGCCCATCAAGGTCAGTGCTGCCAGTGGCTCTCCAGGGTCTCAGGCAGAGGCTCTTTCACGTCACCCGCTACCCAACCCTTTTAACTGGGAGGCAGGGGACTGAACCTGGCACCTCCTGCATGCCACGCAGACTCCTCTACCACTGTGCCATAGCCCCCATTCCCCCTCCACGTGGCCTGGGCCACACAGCATATATAACACAGGCGTCTGTATTCTGCTCTCAGAGAGATCACTGGTCAAACCAGTCCACTGTCAGCTGCTGCAGCTGCCCATAGCTCTAGTATGATGCGGTCCCTGTCTGCGTTACTCATCATTGCTTCTGTCGCCCAGAAAATGGATCCCACGTAGCTTGTGCCTGTCCATGCAGTAACTGCTCTCTTGCAACACGCACACACAAGACAGTATTCTGTTCAGATTCCTGTATTACTCCCAAGCCTGAAGTCACAGGCTGATCGAATAAAAGAACCACCGAATGGAACAAAACCACACTTGCATATCTTAACTGCCATAACAATATACAGCACTAGGGGGCAGTAAATATTCAGCAGACCAATTCAAATGTACGGTAATTACAAGTGGAGGATGCATATAAAGTATTCCAAACTCACTAAACAGAAAGCAGAGTAACTACCCTAAGAGGGACAAAGATATATCGGTAGCAACAGAGGCAATCTCACAACAAACTATAGGGCTGAGTGCTACTGCATCGCCTTCCTTCCAAGGACAGCAAAGCTCTTTGCAAAAGAATCCATCTCAGCAGAATTTCCAAGTGATGAAAGTGTTTCATTTGCAAAACACACAAAGCAGAGTAGCTTTGGCCGAGGTATACACTTCAGGCTGTAATCCCTAATCCACTTTCTCTGAAACAAGCCTATTTACATCAACAAGGCTTCTCCTCATTAAGCAGCTTGAAGCTTGTGACAGAAATAATCTTGATTTAACAGCAAAGCTGCCCTGGCAGAAAACATCAAATGAGAGGGTTGTTTGTTCTCTTCATCTGCGACCCTAGGACTCCAGTGCCTGTGTTGTGCAACACTTCAACCGTGGATGGTCACAACTGATTTTTATGCACAAGAAGGAAATGAACACTGTGTCTTGGCTTTGATTTTTGTTTCTAAAGGTTGGCTTCCAACTACAGGTGTTTTTGTAAACTAACCTAAAAAAACTTTAAGTGACAGACCTATCATCTTTTTAAGTCCACCCCTCCTTCAAAAATCTTAGGACAGAGTACATGGTTCTCACTGCCTCTGTTTTATCAGCACAACAGTCCTGCAAGATAAGTTAGGCTGCAAGAATGTGACTGAATGGGAATCAGTCTACTCATTACACTGCCCACAGATGCAGCACTGCAACCAAGGAAAACCCAACTTCAGAGTATCAATAGAAAAGAATATTTGTCATCTTAGAGGCGGAAACAGCAGCAGGATAAGGTGATGTTCATGAATATTATCAACAGCACAGATTCACAAACTCTGTTATCATAAGTAAAATGCTTGTTTAAGATTACTATTTAAACAGTTAACATAAAACATTTACAGAGCTGTGGGTACTTTATTTTCCTATACAGTTAAGCAGCAAAGCAGCCCAAATTGTGTATGAGGGAAAGCTGAATGTTTGAACTCAATACACTGTGCAAACTAACAAACATCTGCATTGTTTATTCTACTATTTAAGAGGAGGGGAGTTACAGCAGTGGAGCATCCTGCACCAATCTCTGAAAAAAGATATTTTATTCATATTCCCTTACCACAACCAACCAATCCTCACCTCCCCAGCTTTTGAGATTCCAGACATTGACCATGCACATTTCGTTTGAATCTATATTCACAGCCACAATTTCTAGAGATTTGGTTTTTCTAATCAGATTCTCAGGAAGCCAGACTCTTTGACCAATGCTACAATTCTATACTTGCGAGTGGTAGACAGCTTTTGGCATACCCTACAAATACAAAAATATGCAATATACATTGAATCTTACCCTTTGAGCTTTAGCAAGTTCCTCCTTCAATCTTTCATAGCCCTTCTCTCTTACTTCTAATACAGATGGGCTCCGCAGGTGAGAAAGACTGTCTGTGCTGAGCCCCAGAACTTCTTCACTCCCTTCTGAAAAATCTGTTACTGCTGCACCCCGCAAAAATTCTCTCTCTGCATTACTGCTTTCCTTTCTGGAACGATCGTGTTTGAATGACCCAACCTGGGGTCCAGAGGTAGAACAAGGTACAGTTTCCGTGACATTGATGCTATGAGGGGAGAAAAGGAAACATCTCTTTTAGCAATGCAACTTTCACAGTTGTGGCCGACTGCACATAAAGCAGGTTTGGTTTTTTTTAATAAAACCCAAATACACAGACTTTGTGTGTTAATTAAAAAACATGCTCCATATCAACAGAAAGACAGTTTTGCACAACCAACCTGATACCTGATGTTTCTGCACAATTTAGGTGCCTGGGAGATGAATAAACAGGTTGCGTAGGCAGATCGGACACGTTCAGAGCACTAGGCTGAACAGGTGTTGAGCATACAGCTGAGGGATGTAGCCGGTAAATGACTGTGGGTGAGGTAGTTTGTTCACAAGCCTTTGATTCATGCACTCCCAGGAGATCTGGAGTAGTAGGTGAAGCTAGATTCACTTCATGAAAACCTTCCAAAGTGTCATTGGCCATAATAAAACATTCATCATATGGAACCCTAAAAAGGGGGGAAAAAATTAATTGCTGCATTAGGCATTTTAGCCATCCTTGCATATCAATCAAACAAGCATCGAATCTTTCCGCATAGTCAAACATTAAATACAAGCTTCTTGAATGTTACCCCCGGATCCCTTACGCTTCTGGGGCCTATGGAACGAAAGGTATGCATGGGCACCATCTTGTTTTCAACCACAGAACCATGACAGGTATTAAGTACAAAAAAATGTTTCATGACGGGACAGGCAGGATCCCATACTTCCAGCTAAGGCTGTTTTTTTTAATCTATGGGACCACCCCCACCGCCAGAACAACCGGGCCTTGCTCAACAATAGCTGGACATTCCAAACTATGCCTGTGTGCCTCTTTTCCCCTTTGCTTTTGCCCCAAGCGAGATTCTTTGCAGTCAGTCTGACCCCTTTCACTACCTTTGCCACAACATCTGCTCTCCATGTTGCTCCTTTTCCATGACACCATACATATATTCACCGGGGGGGGGGGGGGGTCTAGAGATGTAAAACAGCCTCTGCAAGGAAATATTTCATCATTATCTGAACTGTGTTCTTGATTCTCCTGTGCTGGCTTCTCAAAATCTGCCTCTTTTCCTTGTTCATTCCATCAGCGTCTCTATCCAATGAAGAATGATCCACATAAATTAAAAGCCTATCCTTCTCTCTCCCTCTCCATCTCCAGCCAGCATGGTGTAGTGGTTAAGCGCAGCGGACTCTAATGTGGAGAGCTGGGTTTGATTCCCCATTCCTCCACATGAAGCCTGCTGGGTGACCTTGAGCCAGTCACAGTTCTCTCAGTACTCTCTCAGCTCCACCTGCCTCCCAAGGTGCCTGTTGTGAGGAGAGGAAGGGAAGGTGACTGCAAGCTGCTTTGAGACTCTTTAAGTGAGAGAAAAGCACGGTATAAAAACCAGCTCTTCTTCTTCCAGGTATTGCTCCAAGCAGGTGGCTGTGTACACACAGATTCAGGGCCAAATCGGGTGTTATGAGTGACATTGAATGGGAATGCAGTCACGTGTATAACATTTATTTTATTATTTATATTTATTTATTGTTTCAATTTATTTCCCGCCTTGCTGGACAAGCTGGGGGACTCACCTTAAAAGCACTCCATTCAGCTCCGAGTGCTACACTGGGGGAAGAAAGGCTTCAGGCCCTCTACCCACACCGTTTTTTGCCAGCACAAGTGGCAGCAGAAGTGCCTGTTTGCCCCTTTCTCTGGGTACATGTGTCCTCAGTCACACATGCGGAGCCAGAGAAGGGGCAAACAGAGTCCCCCCTCATACCTGTTTCCACTGGCAAAAATGGTGTGGGAGGGCAGACTGAAGTCTCTCCTCTTCCCTTGCAGTACTTTGAGTCAAATGGAGCACTTTAAAGACGAGTTCCCCAGTTTTTACATGGGACTATGAGTTAGGTTGGGTACCCCTGACCTAACTTGTGTCACACATAATGCTTAGTTTGGCCCTCAGGATCCCAGAAAAAGAGTCACAAAGGGGCACATAGAAGGATACCTAAATGTACAGCCTGCCTGGTGGTAGGATTCCAATTTGTCCTCTTATGGTGGGAGACCTCCAGGTAACTGTGGACCTTGCCCACCAATGCTCATCTGATCAGTGGGCAGAAACTGCGGCCAAACTGGGAGTGGGGAACAGATTATCCGTGAGAGAAAAATTAAAAAGAAAAACATGGCTTCATCTACTTACAGGAGTTCCTGGCAATTCCTAGAACTACTGTTGCCACTTCTGGGCAGCTCTAGGATTTGCCAGGAATTCCACAGTCAGAACTTCTTGTAAGTAGATGAGTCCTTAGTTTTCTTTTTAATTTTTCCTTTGGGATGCTCCCCCCCACCAAACCTTCCTGTCAGTTATCAGGCACTGCTTGGCTACCTTACTGGGTGGTAACATGGGGCAGAGCAAATTTAGATCACTACTATAAAACACACGGACACCAATATAATCATCTGCAACTTTCATTCTGGATATCTGTACCATGGTACAGTACTGTAACTTTCAGCAGCAGTAATTTTTTTTAAGTGCCTTCAGATATTGTATGAATCCTGGCTCATCTTTTGGTGCTGGAGCAGCTAAAAGATGCTGGCGGCAAACCTCTTCACAGTTTCTGGTGTTCTCTCTGACTTCATGTGGGCCACAATGACTCCTGGGGAAATCACCCATCTTGGAAGAGTGCTGTCCTTAAGTCCTTAAGCTTGCATAGGGTATCCTAATATTAAATATGTTTTGAAGAATGCAGAATATTGTCGTAGGGAATGGATTCTTGACAAGGAAGGATGTTTGGCAGCGGTGAAGCAAGGTGTGAATGACAGAAGACCCCTCACTTGGTCCATAATGAGGAAGGTATAAAGAGTAATAATCCTTTCCCAAGCCAACTAAAGGTCCCACCCATCAAAAGGGATTAATATCAAAAGCACTTATCAGCAAACTTGAAACATAACTTGATTTTAATCTTCTGAAATCGCATACCCAAAGCAGATTACACTGTTCTCTCCTCTTCCGTTTTATCCTCACAACACCATTGACCAGGTGGACTTGCATATCTGCATGTGTTCATCTGTTTCAAATGCACAAACTACCTTTCAGCCATAACAGCTCCCAAAATGGTTTGGAATAAAAACGATAATTAAAATAACAGTGGTGGCAGAAGGATGAACGAGGGACTCTAATGTTTAGTCCCTCCAGCATAGACATTCCTATGGCTACCATTTCCTCCTCCACAGGGCCAGTGACAAGGCCAGGGGAAATGCTGCACAACCCATCCCCAATGCCAGTCAAATCCTGAGTCCAGCAATGCAGCCCACCAACTGCAGAGTCAGAACTGCGTCCTTTTATTTTGAACAGCCACTATAGATATGCATGGGAGCCATACATCTGCATTATTATTATTATTATTGCTGTGTCACGAACTCACGAGGCAGCCTTAGCTATTTTCCCTCTGCCTCAGTCTCCTATCCACAATATGGACATAATAATGTGTGGAGCTGTTTTGAACATCTGAGGGCGCTAAGCACCATCTAATCATGTTAATTCATGAAAGCAAGATTCTGTCACGTTTCCTTAGAAAGACTGGCATCCATCATGCCAGTTCTTTTTCTTTTCTCTTTTTTTTGGGGGGGGGAGAGGAATAAAATGTTACAGAAGGATCGCCAACAGAGCAGACAGCCCAAACCAAAACTCAGCACATTTTACATCACTGGCAGGTGACAGTCTGCCAAGTTGGAATACAAAGGCAACAATGGAGATAGGGCTGTGCTGCCCTTCTGACCCCTTTCTTCTAGAGAGTGGAACACAGCCCCTTCCAATGGCCAGGCCCCAGAGAGTTGGCTGCCACCTGATGCAACTCCACCCCCACCCCCTTTAGGTGTTTTTCAGTAACACGAGTAGCTGTATTTAGACAAAGGATTGGAACAGACCTCTGACACTGAAGAGGATGTAAACAAATTAATGTAAATGATTTAATGTTTTCAGAGACAGCAGAGCAAGTCAACATCTATCCATATTTTACAGATGTGCACTGTCCTAATGTTCAACTGCCAGCAAATACTAGAGGGGTGGGGGGGGGGGGAGATAGTTCTATAACCTCCACTAAAATAAAATAATCCCAATAATGGAGAAAGAGTTCCATTCCTGAGTGGCGATCATTCTTCCCTGCTTGAAAGCAGCATGCATGCAATAAATATAGTTCACTCTACTAGTCAAGTGATAACATTTGGTTTTGCTACAGCACTAATTTGTTAGTGAAGACTGCAACAGCCCTTTTCTGCAAGACAAAAAAAATTCAAGGTAAATGTTACAGCGATAAAAAAAATGAATACAAGAACTGTAATTTTGTGCTTGTCCACACCCCATTTATGACAGAAGAAAATCTATTTTTGTGATCTTCAGATTACTTGTAATTACATCTTCAGTGCACAGCATTCAGTAAAACTTTCATATACGATGCTAAAAACACATTTGAGCCTCTTGGGACAACTGGGCACCATGCATTAATATTGTTAGTAGGGGAAAGAACATAGATACTGGATTTCATTTTAATTTATTTTTAGTTTATCCCACGTCCAAAGAACTCAGTGTGCTGAACACAGACCCCTTCACCCACTTTATCCTCACAACCATCCTGTAGAGTAGGCTAGAGAGACTGGCCTAAGGTTACCCAGCAAGCTTCATGGCAGAGTAGAGATTTGAACCTAGATCTCCCCGGTTACATTTTGACCTCTAACCACAGAGTCTGAGTTTCACACAGGCTGGTTTTACATTGGTAGAAGCAATCTAAGCATCGTGCAAAAAGGCACCATTAGAGAAGGAAAGTCATTCCTCAAAACACTGAGGAATGTTTTGAGTGTTAGGAAGTTGTAAAAAAGAAATCACAACAAACCACAATTTATGTTTTAATTCTATAAACAAATTGGAAGTTATGACATTTCAATCCCTCGTGGCTTGTTTACATGATCTCGTGCCCTGAGATAACTTCTTAGAGATACTTCAGACTCAGGGTTGTCAAAAGCTGCCAACTAAGGAGTGTCTCTCTGAATACCAAACAGTTTGGAACTGACTCTGGTTTCTTGCTATTACAGACATCTTCAGGTAAGCAGAAGTGATTGGAATACAAGAGGATGACACTGGTGCGAAGGAAGCTCCCATCTTACTTCCATAAAAAGGACACATACCCACCTATTCAAAATTGGACCAGTATGTAAGCCCACACTCATTCATCAGTCATACACCAAAACCTTAGCAGAGTCTGTGCTGCTGCTTTTAAAACACAAAAATTATATAGCTCATAAAAGAAACAGAAACCTGCAATCCTTCTTATGTTATAGTCAATATGTCAATAGGGATTGTTCCGTAGACATACAACCAGGGCTATTTTGGGACAGGAACAGAGTTCTGGCTGGCTCCCGAGTTGGCCATGCCCAGCAGGAACTCATTAGCATAATAGGCCACACCCAACAGCAGAAACTCATTAGGATTGGCTACATTAGGGGTGTGTGGCCTCACATGCAAAGAAGTTCCTGCTACAAGAAAAGCCCTGGGTTTTGACAACAAACAAGGTAAACAGAATAAGAAGCAAAAGGTGGGTGTGGCTGGATGACCATGCTTCTGGTAACATGGGGGTGTGGCCTAATATGCTAATGCACTGTGCTGACAGGAGTGTGGCCTAATATGCTAATGAATTTCTGTTGTTGGGTGTGGCCCATTATGCTAATGAGTTCCTGCTGGGCTTTTTCTACAAAAAAAGCCCTGCATACAACATTTTTCTATCAACGCTAACTGTTCCACACCCTTCTCTAATGCATAATGTGTTCATTTTTAAAAATTTCTTATACCAATAACCATTTTTTCCAATCCAGTTTTATTCTAATGCCCTGCTCAGAGTACACCTCTAAAATGCTTTTTTTTAAAAAAAAAAAGTATGATTGATTGGATAACGTAACTTGGATCTCTCAATTCACCCAATTTAAGACTAGATCTTTCATTTTTACACAGACTGATTAACTGCCATGGACGTGGACTTTGTACACCCTGCACAGACTGTTAACACCACAAGGGACACCCTTAACCATCTTTTTTGTTATCTGGAGCTAGATTTTGTATTCCAAGTAACCCAGATTCCAAGCATACATTACAAAGTATCCACCAACAACAAATAAGCTAAGCAAGAACCCACAACTAAATCAGCACTTAACATAGCTACCCAGAACAAACAGCTTCCAAAAAAACCTCAGGACATGGCAAGGAAAAACAAGATGTCAAATCCATTCTAAACAAAAGAATGTTTCAATCACCTCTTAACGTCTTTTTTTTGGGGGGGGGGGCGAATCCACAAAGCCCTCTTTAATTTTAATATACCCAAGAAACATTCTGGAGACTTGCCTGGAATCTGTCAGATTTTTTCATCGCTAGTCCTTGTACCCAACCAGCACACACAGACACAGATTCAGGTGGGTAGCCACGTTGGTCTGAAGCAGCAGTGGTCTTAAAGGTGACACTGGACTTGAACATTGTTCATTAAAACAGTATAACAGCTCACCAAAAAAGCTAGCCTTTAAGGACATCTACCTGCTGCAATCGATTTTTTAAAGTCTAGCTTTAAGCACTTTTATACAGCTAACATACATGTTTCTTTTAGTTAAACATTCATATCCTGGCTAGCTTATGAATTCCAACTTTTTAGCAGCAGTTGGGGGGAATGAATTATCAGCAAACATGCACTTGTTCAACACCACCCAAAGTTATACCCATTAGCTAATGATGTCTTAGACCTTGTCAGTGGCTAATGCACTTTTCTGCCAGATGGAACTTCCTTTCAAAAATATTTACACTCTATGGTATTCATTGTTTTCTCCAGACCCAGAAGTATGACTTGAAGGACTTCTCTGCATAATTTCAGTAGCAAAACAATACATACATAGAGAAGCAGAAGCTGATAATTTCTGAAAGCAGTTTAAAGTTTCAGCTGTTAAAGCTTGGTACAGAACATTGTTTTGTAAGTCTCAGAGGAGTTTTCAAATCACCACCCCAACAGAAGCTGGCCCAGTAAAGGACTACTTCTTACTAACATGAAAATCAAAGTATGGTATTTAGACCCTGACCTAGATAGCCCAGGCAAGCCTGATCCATCAAATCTCGGAAGCTAAGCAGGGCCGACTCTGGCAAGTACTTGGAAGGGTGACCTCCAAGGAATACCAGAGGCGGGACACAGAGGCAGGCAATAGCAAGCCGCCTCTCTGAAAAACATCCAAGCCCCCAGTAGGGGTCACCAGAAGTCAACCATGACTTCCAGGTAGGCACACAAAACACACCCACACACAAATATAGATATTTTTAAAGTAAGGTATTTAGGAAAAGTTAGATCACTGTGCTACTGAAACTGATGCCCTCAAAGAAATAGTTCCTTAATATGATACATTTTAATCAGTATAGTATCTTTGAAAAAGAAACAAGACATAATTGCGTGCTAAAATAAATTACAGAGGCCCACTTTGTTTTGAAAATGTTATGATTTATTTCCATTTCAAACAATAACCAGTTTCTAAGTGGTTTAAGCAGAGTACATAAAATTCAAACACTTGGCTAGCTACAATACTTTTAATAATATAGTACTGTTAGTATAGATGTACCGTATTTTTCGCTCCATAAGATGCACCTGACCATAAGACGCACCTAGCTCCGCTCGGTGCCGTGGTTCAGGAAAGGTGAGGGGGGTTTAAGACGCACACACTTCCCCCCCACTTTTTTGGGGCGAAAAGTGAGTCTTATGGAGCAAAAAATACGGTAACTTGACCTCCTCCGCACACCCCACTAAAGTAAGACTTTCAAAAATTCTGAACAATTCACTTAATGTATGTATGCCAGGAGATGTCAATTTTTCTACTTCATCATATATTCCTTTCCTCCAGATATTGTTGTTTTAGACCTTAGCCCTCAAAGCTTTCACTAAAGCCAAGCATTTCTTGCTTAGACAAACGGGGAGAAAGTCACAATTACGTTATTAGGGATAAAACTTGAAATATCCAGGACTACCTACTACAGCAAGGGGCCATAATTCAGAGGCAGAATACCTGCTTTCCATGTTCAAATCCCTGGCATCTCCAGTTAAAGGAACTCAGGAAATAGTTAACAGGAAAGACCCTTGGCAGAGATCCAGGAGACGTGCTAGTCAGGAGTAGACAAAGCTGAGCTAGAGGAACAAATGGTCTGACATGGTACAGGGCAACTTACTAAGTTAAGCACAACAGAGGTCTTTATAAGCTTCTGGTTATTCCTCCCCCCCCTTATTTCAGGGACATAAAACATGTATCTAGAGACATGCTATTATTTTAGGTCAAATGATTCTCAAGTATGAACAGCTTTGCTAGCCCATTGAGTCAAATTATGATCAGCATCCCATTCACTGAACCTAAAGACTCAGTGTGGGCAGATCACTTCTGAGGAGTGACTTCTAAAATGGCACAAAACCAGCAGATCCATAAGCCAAAAACGGCTTAAGAGACAGAAAATGAGCCAGCAGAAAACGCAACCTCAGCTGCTCTCTACCAAAGCATACAGCCTATCCAAGGCATTCCAAAAAGCTTCATGAGGGCACACTGTGATCCATCGATGTCCTTAAAACAAATGTCTAAAGATACTTCTGAATCTGCCTTTTGAGCATACACTTTGCAAAGAACAAAATTTAATGTTCTTGGTACCTGCCATCCTACCTCTGTGTCAGTGCAACATCACAAGAAATGATCAAGAGTCTACAATAGCTTCATCCTAAAGTTCAAATAATAACCACAAAGTCCTCTTCCTCCCACATCACCCCTATATCACTCTTATCTTCTCCAGGAGCCACCAACTTCTTAGTCCAGATACAGAATAATTGGTTTAGGTAAATAAAGAAGCCAGTGCTCTGTGCATTAAAGAAGCATGGCAGCCAAGGCAGCCATCAAGAGGAGGGCTTTTCTGCAAAGGGTTTTTTTTTTTGGTCAGTTCTGGTCCCACAGTACTGTGGCTTATCCCCTGATTTCTGCATGCATTTTTATTCTCATTTTCACTTGGTTCCCCACCACCACCCCATTTTTTCTTCCTTTTTTTTGGAGATCAATTTTACCCCAGTCTTTCTCTGGAAGCTGATTCTGAGTTGACTTTTTCCTCATGCAATACTCTGGTTTCTCTTCAGACCACATAAATCTTTTGCCTCTAGTTTTTTCTTCATGCATAAGTTTCTATCCTTTTTCTTCAGCCCACCTACTCTCATGCTCCTCCATCCTACTTTTCAGTGACTGGACTGTTGCCATCGTCAAGCCACTCCTTCTTCCCTGCACTACCCTGAAGATGAGTGGTTTCATTTTTTAAAAGGCATTAGAACCTCATTACATTGATAGGCTGCTGTAATGATAGGTCAAACAGCTTCTCTGAAATCTCAGCTTTCATTTAAAAAAAAAAAAAGTCTATAGCTCCTTCCCTCACAGAGATTTAAGGAAAAGGGCATATCTCCATGAGGGAAGGGGCTACAGACTTGTGTGTTAAGTGTCATGAGGTCGCTTTTGACTTATGGCAATGAATAACCACCAAAACATCCGATCGTTTACAGTCATGCTCAGGTTTTGCAGATTTCCTTTATGGAGTCAATCCATGTCATGTTGGGTCTTCCTCTTTTCCTGCTGCCTTCAACTTTTCCTAGCATTATTGTCTTTTCCAGTGACTCTTGTCTTCTCATAATGTGAACAAAATACGATAACCTCAGTTTAGTCATTTTAGCTTCTAGAGGGAGCTCAGGCTTGATTTGATCTAGCACCCACTTCTTTGTCTTTTTGCCAATCAACTCCACAGTATCCATAAACCTCTCCTCCAGTGCCACATTCAGTCACATCTTGTCAGCTTTCTTCATTCAACATTCACACCCATACACATTAATGAGGAATACTATGGCATTTGTTGATCTTGGTTGCCAGCAATACATCCTTACACTTAAGAATCTTTTCTAGCTCCTTCATGGCTACCCTTCCCAGTCTGAATCTCCTTCTGATTTCTTGGCTGCAGTCTCCCTCTTGGTTGATGATGGAAACAAGGAATAAAAAATCTTTAAGAATTTCAATTTCTTCATCTTCAGTCTTAAAGTTGTATAATTCCCCAGTAGTAAAGTTGAGAAAATTAAAGTTGTTAAATTACCCAGTAGCTACAGACTTTTTAAAAATGAAAGCTGGGAATTCAAAGAACCTCCTTGACCTGCCATTACAGCAGTATATCAATATATCAATGTTTTAGTACCCTTTTTTAAGAAGATGCAGCCATTATATCAATATATCATTATAAGCATGCACAAAAAAATTAAAGGGGGGTGCTGTGATGCCACTGATGACAAACGCACCCTCCCTTGAAAATCCTGATTCTTTAAGGAATGTGTAGAAGAAAATAAACTGACTCCAAAAGTGTGAAAATGCAGAGGGGAGGGCAGAGGTGCAGAAGAACCATGCCCAACCCGATTCCAGTGCCTGTGGATTGACTCTCAAGAAAATCAGGAGTAAGTCAAGCATACAGAAAAGCCAGGGGGAGGGGGAGCTCTTATGGACCTGACTAGAGAGGTCCTGGGCTGCAGTTCAAAATGGGTTTACCAAGCCTAATCTAAGGACTTTATACCCTACCCTTGAAAAATTAGCAAGTGTTTTTCCAGCATTGTTTCTGAGTATGTTGAGCATGTGGAAAAGCCCAGAGGATGTGAGGGAATGCTAATGGTGCAGAATCAGTAAGCCAGGACTGGCATATCATAACCTAATGCAGGGATCTCTTGCACCAGACAAAGTGGATTTGTCTGGGACACAGCTATGCAGTCTGCTTACGTCTTCAATTAGAGTATGTATTATTAGAATATACAAAAGCATTAACAGAGTTTTTTTTTAAAAAATCATTAGAAGACATCTATTTGAAGGATGCCAAGGAGCTCTCATGTACATGGCTTTGTACTGGTAAAATGGTAGTGTGGAGTTATGTTGGAACAGTCTCCTGCAAATGCTGTTCTTTTAAGCAAGATTTTAAGTATTCAGTATCCATTGACAGTTAGACACACATTAGTTATTTATTAAAAGTGTAATGACTATGATTAAATTATTTATCTGCTTTTATTCTCAAGGTAATGTTAACCTAGCGTAACAGAACTCTGCCTCCCCTGAAAGGAAACAGGACAAAAGGATAGATGTGGCCATGCACAGAATACATAAAACATACATGAACTGTCAGAACAAAACGACAAAAGGCAGCATAATTGTGCTTCTTTTTTTCAGCCCCCCCCCTTCATGCATAATAGATACATCTATGGCAGTGGGTAACGACACCCAAATGCACGTCTCATCAACCTTCCATCGGTGCCTAAAGTAAATTTTGAACAAATGACCCAAGATCTTCCTCCCAAATATATTTTCTCTTACATTTATTCCAGAATTAAACAACAACTCCCACAAGGAAGCGTTGATGTGAAGACACAGGAACGGAAATGTTATGATGAAAGAACAGAGCTCCAGAAGTATTTCACATAGTTGTTTCACTACACACAAGCCACAAGGAACACATGCTCTTTTCTTCCCTTGGTCCAACTTAACTTCAGTTTCATAACATTATTTTCTTAAATCTGTAGCACTACAACAGGATTAGTAATCTCCAGTTGCAAGGTGTTTAATCTCCTATCAAAAGGATTCTATTCTGTTACAGGTAAACAATTCTAGACACTACAATGTATAACTGAAAACTAGAAATACATTATGCTTTACAATCCTGAATGGGACAAACATGCAGTTCAGGACTTCAGGCAATGTTTTCTTGACAGACAAGTTTAACTTCAGGAACAAACTGTGACCATCACTACAGTAATTCCACATTTAAATACAGCCAGATTTTTACTACCACCACCATGCATAATAGTCTCGACTATTATTTAAGAAATATAGAAAATAATAATTTCTCCAGCTGCCTAAAACTGTTAAATTAATACATTATGCACAGCTCTGTGTACTGTACACATAATATCCAGATCAAATAATCAAAACCTCAACTAAGAATAAATTATGCTAATTACACTGCATTATTCAGTTTGTATAATGTATTCTACTTTCAACATTAAGGTTTTCAGGGATGCAAAGAAGGGGGCCAAGGGTGCTAGAAGGGAACAGGGTGAGAAATGGCATTAATACATCAATAATAAATGTGTCAGAAGACAAGAACCATAAATGTCATTGGTGAAACACAATAAATTCTGAGGAACTAGAAATTATTGTAGCTGTGGGGTGTTAGCACTTGTTTACAGGCTTTAGGGCTAACTCATAGGGATGAGTTTCTAGCAAACAAGATTAGGCCAACAGAGTAAAACATCAAGGGACATAAATACTTGCACGATGGGGGGGGGGGGGGGGGGGTGAGTACTAGATCTGAAAGGTAGCTATAGGTTTTTAAACGGCTGGAATAAGGATCCACAAATGGTGCTGCCCAGACTACCTACAGGAAAATGAGAGATGCTGATTTCCAGACCGGCACTGAAGTGTCTAGCTAACCAAAAAATAACAGGATGCAATCCTACTATACATCACACATCATCCACTCATTTATGTCGTTTAATTTATATTATATTAACCAACCAGCGCCACGGTGTTTTTGAACTCACCCTCATCAACATAGGCAACAGGCAACACACAGCTACAAACACAAGTGAAGGGGGGGAGAGTCATCCTGACAACAAGCAAGGTGACTTCAAGGTATGCACTACCCCATACGGGAAAATATTAAAGATCAATAGATTTGTATTGCTACGCTCTCTCAAAACGAGTGTAATGAGCCTGGACGGGAGAGGGGAGAGAGAGAGGAGGGGAAGAGCATTTTTCAAGCAGAGTTAAGGAACGAGAGTGCCTGGGGAGACGGTTCCAGAAGAGAAGGCCCCAAGCCCCACGCCTGGGGTCCTCGGGAGCTGCAGGCTTTGCAAGTGAGCGGGTGGTGAAAAAGAGGCGCGGGGATGCCCCAGGTGGGCGCCGAGGGGCTCAGGAGCGGGAGAGAGGGATGCCCACAGGCTCTGCCAGGATGCCAGCAGGAGACAGGCAGCAAGGGAGCCAGGGCTTACCTGCGCAGCCTGCCGAATCCGTTCCCTGCCGGGGGAAGCAACCGTGGCGACAACAACGTCTCCCGACTCTACTCCTCCTTCGGCGGCTTGGTCGCTGGAGCCAGAGTAAGCGACGGGGGCGGGGCGCAGCTGCGCATGCGTCCAGAGGATTGTCGCCGTGGCGGCCTCTGCCTAGACGGGACTAGGCCGGTCAGAAGTCAGGCAGGAGCCCGCGGGTAGTGGCCAGGTACGGGCCTCCTGGAAGCTCCACGTCTCCACCTCGTGTCTGTATCCCGCAAGTGCACTGCATTTGGTTGAGAAATTGGTCGTGGTCGAGAAGGAGAGGAGAGAAAACAGGAGAGGAGGAGGCTGATGTGTCAAATAGTCCTTCCTGATGCAGAAACGTTGGGACTCACTGAATCAGCATAGGCAAGATTGATTACAGTAGTTTGGTGTAGTGGTTAAGTGCGTGGACTCTAATCTGGGAGAACCGGGTTTGATTCCCCACTCGTCCACTTGCACCTGCTGGATGACCTTGGGCAAGCCATAGCTCTAGGGCTGCCAAGTCCAACTTGGGAAATATCTGAGGACTTTGGGGGTGGAGCCAGGAGACTTTGGGGGTGGAGCCAGGAGACTTTGGGGGTGGAGCCAGGAGAAAGGAAGTGACATCATTTTGTGATGTCACATCCTGTGATGTTGCTTCCACATGCTGACACATGAACTCATGAAGTTTCCTAATACTGAGCTTCTGCTGCTGCCTTGAGCTTTATAGGCTTGCAAGCAGCATTACCCAGACTGTGACTTTTATGCCACTGTTTTTTGTCGCTGAACAAGAGTCAGTGTTATGTAGCAGTCAGTTTGTTTGGCTGGGATCTGGGAGAGCCTGGCTCAAAACCCTGCAGTGCCATGGAATCATTTTATTTAATACTGAATCAGGCCATTGGTCCATCAAGGTCAGTATTGACTACTCAGACTGGTAGTGGCTCTCCAGGGTCTCAGGCTGAGATCTTTAATGTCACCTATGACCTGATCCTTTTTTAGCTGAAGAGGCTGATACCTCCTGCATGTCAAGCAGATGCTCTATCACTGAGCAACGGCCCTACTGAATCCTTCCTCATCTCGGCAGAATATGAAGCACTAAGTGCTACACAAGTGCTAAATATGATTTTCATATCATAAGAACAGGAGAGAAGCCACAGTGGATCGGCCCATCCAGTACAGCCCATCCAGTACAACACTCTGTGTCACAACAGTGGCCAAAAATACCAGGTGCCCTCAGGAGGTCCAGCAGTGGGGCCAGAACTCCAGAAGCCCTCCCACTGTTGCCCCCCAAGCACCAAGAATGCAGAGCATCACTGTCCCAGACAAAGGGTTCCATTTAGACCTTGTGGCTAATAATAGCCACTGATAGACCTCTGCTGGATGGGGACAGAGAGAGAGACAGACAGACAGAAAAAAAGAAAGAAAGAAAGGGGGAGGGGGAGAGAGAGAGAAGGAAAAGAGCTGGCAGACCCCAGCAGCTTACCCCAAGCAGCTTACTCCAGCAGCAGGCCACATGCAAAAGCAGGCCCTTCAGCAGAAAGAGCCTCTCTGGGCGGGACTCTCTTGCTCTTTCTTAAAGGGGAAATGTCTGTTGAGGCTTTTTACTGCAGGGCAGGCTCTCTGCAGACATTTCCCTTTTAAGAGGCCAGGGCAGGCTCCGACGTTTCCCTGCTGGCAGCCATTGCCTCCCCCGGTGGCCAATTCTGAAAAGGCGGGGGAAAGCTTTAAAAATCGGTGCTTCCCCCGCCCTACCCGGGGACTTGGCAGCCCTACATAGCTCTGTACCAGCTGTTCTCTCAAGGACAGTTGTCTCAGAGCTCTCTCAGCCCCACCTACCTCACAGAGTGTCTGTTGTGGGGAGGGGAAGGGAAAGGAGTTTGTAAGCCGCTCTGACACTCTAAATGAAGGGCAGGGTATAAATCTAATCTCCTCTCCTCCTCCTAGTTCTGTTCTTCGTGCTGTACGAATTCGTTCTTCTTCACAATCTTTGGGAATATTGCCCCCTGATTCTCTTTCCTCCTTTGTTTATAATCCGACCTCACCTGGTCTACTCAGGGTTTTTACTCTTGCTAGAATGGATGCCCATTCAACAGTGACCATGAGAGGCTGCTTTTTGCATCTTCCCTACTCTGTGTTGGATTTGTGCTTGTTCCCGTGGTAAAATGCATTCAATCTGTCATATTTTATTGGAATGCCCTCTATATTCGATGCCATTTTATTCTACCGTGGCCATTGAGTTTCAGTTATTTTAATCCAAGCAGGGTGGTCCCATTCCTACTCTCAGATCAAAATCCTAATATAATCTTGGATGTGGCAATATATATATGTGTGTGTGTGTGTGTGTGTGGCTTCTGACAGAGGAGAAAGTAGTTCATTGGACCACAAGAATAAAATCCCAGATTTGTCCCAGTGGCACAAAGTGGCAGGCATCATGTAAGAATCAACCGACATTAAGGAGTTTGATCCTGGATATCGAGCATGAAAGTTTCTTTGAATGTATGGCTAAAATCTCTGTATTGCTGGCTTATATCCTTGTGGACTGGTCACTTTCCCCCCCTGCCTAATCTGCTTTATAGGATTGTTGTGAAGATGAAAAACTGAAGGGAGAACTGTATACACCACCCTGAGGTCTTAGTTTAATGGTGGAATAAAAATGTATTAGACAGATATCCTAAATATTCCTATATTAAAAAGTTGTCCTGTTTGAAGTCCTTTGTTTATGTCCTAATTTTTACTTGTGACTTAGAAGGCATTCAGTGATACTGTTGTGTATTGGATAGGTTAAAAGTTAAGAACCATTGATCTAGACAAAGTGGTTCTGGTATCTGTCAGGCTTTGTTTGAACCTGGAACCTGTTTTCAATACCAGTGCTGAGCCCTGAAACAGGTAGAGCCGTAAAAAGGAAGAAAAGTACAAAGTTCATTTCTCTTCACATTTTATTAGGGAGTAGTGGGCCTAAAAAAAGCGTTGACATGGGTCTACCCAAACGAAATGTGCCCAATTAAAAAAAACAAAAAACCTACGAATAATGCTTAAGTCAACAATTGTAACAATTATTCAGCACAGCTAACGTGTAAGAGTTTCTCCCAATCTAGGATCCTTGTTCTCCACATGGCTTCACTTTTTGCAGTCAGATATATGACACGCTTCACAGTTTATGTGTTTTTGTGGTCAGCACTGCTTTGGCAAACACAATATGCCTTTAGAGGTTGTTAGGAAGGTGTATAAGAAATGGACCCATTGGATATCCTGCTCTTCCAGATTTTCGATTAACCATGCATGCCTTCACATGCTCCTTGTCTTTCCTAGGGAATATTATACAGACAGGAAGCAGTAGGTGGACTCTGAGAGACTCAGGGCCAAATACACACTATGAAATCCATATTTCAGGACACAGATTCCCAGCCTAACAGTTATACATTTTAGTGGGGACTCACCTTTAAAAAACTCTCCATTTCTGAACTGAGATACAAGCAGGGTGCAGGGGAGAGACAGAATGCAGGCTTCCCTCCTGTGGCATTTTTGCCACTGGAAACGCCCCCTTTGTCTGGCACGACATGTCCATCCGAGGGCACATGAAGGCAGAGGAAGGGGAAAACGGGGCCCCCTTGTTCCATTTCTGGTAGTGGAAATGCTACAGGAAGGAAGCCCAAATCCTCTCCCTTTTACTGTACCCCACTTGCAGCCAAGCAGAAACTTTTTAAAGGTGAGTCTCCTGTAGAACGTATAACTGTGAATCAGGTTGGGAAACTGTGTCCTGATCATAGGCGTAGAGTATGGGGAAGCTCGAGGGCTTGAGCCATCCCCGAAATTTCCCGGGGGGGGCTCAGCCACCCCCGGGAAAATGGAGCACCTGCCGCCGCACCTCCCCGGGTCCTTCCGAGGCCCGGCGGCCGCTGCTGGAGAGGGAGAGGGAAGGGGTGGCGGGGGGGGGGGAGAGAGGCACCGGCAGCAGCGGCTGGCAGGCCTCAGAAGGGCCCGGGGAGGCGGGGCAGTTTCCCGGAGGGGAGGGAAGAACATCGTCCCAGCGAGCGCACGCACAAAGCGCACACGCTAAGGAGCCCCCCCCCCCCCCCGGATTTCCAAAACTCTACGCCCCTGGTCCTGATAGGTAGATTTCATATAATGTATTTTGGCCCTCACCTGTATGCTTTTTAGAAGTACTATAAGGACTGAAATAAATCATGAGCATGGGGTGAGGAGGCGGGAAAATCCTTCCTAGCTGGGAGATATGCCTCACATATATCTTCTCATTCCCCCTCCCTTTTGATTGAACCTGTCCTGTGGATTTTTATTCTTGTATCAGTGTTAGAATCAAGAAAACTCATTTGGGAGAAGGGGAACTCTCAGATTTGAAATCTAGCTTTGACCATAGACATAATTAAATCCTTTAAAAAAACCTTCCTTGTACAGATTTTCCTCATAAACCTCATAAACCAACTTTAAATTAATTTAGACCTACCAAGGTATGAAACATAAAATGTGTATGCATACCTTTTCATCACTTTGCTTTCATTTTGCAATCAAGCATCTGGTGTACACTCCTGTTTTGGACTTATTTGCACAGTAAACCAATCCTATCATATTCCTTACTACCCCCAGACTCATCAGTCTTAAAGTACAAACAAGCACAATGAAGATCTTAAATATCTGGCAGTGTGTAAAAGCTAAACTGGATATGTACACAGCCCTAAGACAGAATAGAGTAGCATGAGAAAAGGAAAGTGAATTTAACCCTTAAGTCCCTCTTTGGTTGTGCTAATGGAAACCAAAATCCCCATGGTACAATTAGCCTTTTAAAGGTGGGGGGAGCGTGTCTGTTTTGTGCTGGCCATTGTTTTAACTTCCCTTGTAAGCCACTTTGAAAATCTTTTATTAATGGAGTACCGTATAATATTTTTAATGAATATTCATTAAAAGCATCCAGTCATTAGAAAAGACTGCATAAGAATATGCAAAATAATGTCTGGAGAATTGATCCTAACATTTCCTTTGAGATCATTATTTCCCCACAGGTAGCTGCCCAGGTAGCACAAAGAAGAAATTCCCTTCACGACTTGTTAAAACTCAAGCACTTTTAATAATCACTTGCAATGGCTTATCTGAATTTAATATATCACCAAGTAGTTCAGTGTTTGAGGCCTCTCTTACAGCTTTTTCCCAGTGCTGTGCCACTGACTATGTCTGTAGTGCCATTTTTAAGTAAGTGGTTCATTGTAATCTATAGCCTGAATAGATGCATACTGACACAGTTCTGTGCTGCCTGAAAACTCTTGGGTCTTGAGAAACAGGCAGCAGTTGCTGAGCCAGCCAGTGTTCTTTTTCAAAGCTTCCCAGGTCCAATCAAGCAGCTCCCATGCCCTGGAGCAAAGAGGCCATGGCCTTAGTCCAAGCATGGCTATGCACCTGCTGCTACACTGACAGAGGCCCCATCATCGTTTACAATACAATCAGCACAAAATCACACATGCGTTTGAAAGCACAGGAAGACTGAAACAGCACTGTAAATCAGTCTTCCTATATGACCACCAATCAGCCTAGAAACATGTCACAAGGGCATTCCAAACTGCCTTTCTGATTTTCACCTGCACACGAAATATATATATTTATATATTAAATAAATAAATAAATAAATAGTGCTTTAGGTGTAAATTTGGCTTAATAGTGCTGATCACCTGTCAGGCAGGTTAGAAGGAGTGAAAAAATAGCCACCTTGGCTCAATCCAGAGTCTGTTTCCCACTTCTCCCTGCCTAACGGGTAATTGGCACTGATAATTTCTTACTCAGATACTGTAGAGAGGGGGCATCTTCATGTGCAATCTGATCCTGGACGGAAGGGGGCCCTGTCTGCTTCCTACAGTATCTTTTGCACTAGTAATACGGCAGGTTTGTGCTCAGAACACTCAGATTCTAATGACCATGCCTGTGAGCAAAGATTGCCACCGACAGCAACTGACAGGCAAACTTAGCCCATCCTTGGTTGTACAAGTAGGTCCAACCTGCAGGGGCTGTCGCTTGTACAGTGGCAAAGAAATTACTTGCCAGCATTGGAAAAGTAGTAAGGCTAGGCCCCCTTCCATAGCTGAATGGCCTCCATCTACAACGCCAATAAAACTTGATCAAGCATGCTACACCTATTATATGTCAATCTAAGCCCAGACTTCAGTCAAACCACACACTGACCATACTGAATTGCTCATGTTAATTAGTACTATTCAGTACTTCAGACCATTATAGCTTTGAGTCCTAATGGGATGCTCAGCCACCCCTACCTCACTAGCTCTTCCTATTGCCAAGAACCACGCCAGACCCCTGCTGCCTTTCTGTTGCCTCAAGCCAGACCCCCCCAAACATCTTAGTCCTCCAGGCTGTGGGGGGAAATTTGGAATTCTTCAGACAAATTAATCTGTTTATTATGTTTATACGCTCACCTTTCTCCTGAAAAACTCAGGACCTAAGGCAGGTAACAACAAAAGCATAAAATATAATAAAACTGTATACAGACACGCAAACACAAACATTACACTAAGAAATATAAAATACATTGAAACTGCATTAAAGCCATCAAGTTAAAACTCCTTAAAGGTTTCCCTGCTCAAAAGCCAGTCAAATCTGACTCTAGGGGGTGGTGCTCATCTCTGTTTCCAAGCCAAAGAGCCAGCACCATCCAAAGATTTTTTCCATGGTCATGTGGCCGGCATGACTAAATGCCGAGGTGCACGGAATGCTGTTACACTCCCACCGAAGCAATACCTATTTATCTGCTTGCAATTTCTTGCTTTTGAACTGCTAGGTTGGCAGGAGCTGGGGCCAGAGACAGGAGCTCACTGTGTCACGCAGCACTCAGGTCACAAACTGCTGAGGTACCAGCCTTCTTAACCTCTGAGCCACCGTGACTCCTTATGCATAGCTAAAAAGACATTCTTTTTGGCCCAGACTCCAGCTGCCCTAAATGTTCTCTGGAATAATTCTGTTTTACAGTCTAGACAGAAATCCAGTATGGTCAAAGCCCTCCTGACCAAGAGGGAGGCTGCTCCCCGGGTACAGGGCAATCACTGACAAAGCCCAAGCCCCATCCCAGATCACTGCAGATCAAGGGGTTACTCTCAATAGATTTTGCTGGGAGAAGCAAAGCTGACATATGGGAATATGCAATGAGGTATGGTTCTTCTAGTGCATAGGCCCCAGAGCATGAATGGCCCTGAAGGTAAACACCAGCACCTTAAACGAAACCCAGAAATGAATAGACAGCCAGTGAAGAGACTTCAGAATAGGTGAGACACGGTCCCAGCTATCAGCTCAGTAACAAACCGGCTGCTGCATTTTGCACCAGTGGAAGTCCCCAGGTCCTGAATATGTTTTGCCACCAAAACAAAGCATGCTGCACAGATACAACATTAATCATGTTTATTATGTTAACATGCTTCATCCTGAAAAATGATGTCCCACATGCACAGTTTATGCTGACTGTTGATTTTGTTACAGAATGTGGGACTTTTTCAGCATAAAATCCCAGACTCCCAATACACCTTGGTTCCTTCTAGGTGGCCTTCTTATGAATTGCACCATTCTTGTGAGGATTCATCTGATCTCAGAAGCTGGTAGGAACATGCACTGATCCGGGGGGGGGGGGGGGGGGGTGGATACGGCAAATATTTTGCATTGGTCAAATTTCCCTTAAGCAGACTGTGCAAGATTTTGAGCCTTTCAGCGATGTTTAGGTCACAACTCATAAAGCGTACCCTTTACTGCCTCTTCGCACATTAGAGTACACAGGTCTAGTCCGGATCCCCGCTCTGCATCAGTCACGACACAATTACAGATGAAATTTGGGTTCTCCTCACTTCTTGCACTGGGGTCCCTACTTAGGCTCAGAACCACAGTAAATGTGCAGAAGGGACTTCAGCCTTCCCCCCCCCCCCCCCGGTGCATTTTTTCAGCCTGAACAGCTCCATGTCAGTGGTGTTATTGAGCCTGCTGGGGAAACCAGGGAATTTCCCGCAGAGCACCCCTCTGAGAATATGAAGGTGTGCTGCACTGGCCGATGTTTCAAGCCCAGGGGGTGAGGGGAGTTACTGCCTTCTTCTGTGCCGTGCAGTGGGCAAAACAACACAGGCAAAGTCAAAAAGGTTGATGGGAATACTTTCAGCAATTCCTCATTCAAACCAAAGGGGTCCTCCTTTAGATAAGCAGTGGAGTGATAATTATAGATTAGCAAAGAGCCAGATCAGCAGCTGCTGCTTGCGTTTGTTCCTGGCTGTAACAGACCGCAGTCGGGAACTTGGCAAAAACAGGCTTCCAGAAGTGGAAAGACACGTTAACCCCTGTGCTTGTCAGTCCGCTCCTCCGAGAGCTCCAGAGCAATCAAAGCCCTGATAGGCCAGGTGCCTAAGGTGAGGAGGGGAACAAAGTGACCTGAGTGCTCCTTCTCTTGGACCACTGGAGGCCCACAGAAGACCTGAGGTCGTCATCTGTGTCTGAGTGGCCCAGTCAGAATTGCAGGTGAGTGTGTGTGGAATTGGAATGTAGTTTTATTTGGCTGCACCTGAGTTTTGTAAAATGACATTTAGATTGTGCAAATTTCATTTTAACAGATTCTATTTCACAGATTCTATTTTTATGCAGCTCTGGCAGATTCTAGTCCTTCTGTGCGTAGATATAATGGATGTCCTTCCGTTTCCCTGTATTTTTTCCATTGCTTGTTTATTTGTTATATTTTTATCCCATCTGCCCCCAAAGGAGCTTGAGATGGTGCACATGGTCCCACGACCCCCACCCATTTCATCCTTACAACAACTCTATGAGGTAGGCTAGGGTACAGGTGGCCCACGATCACCCAGCAGACTTCATGTCAGAGTGGGGGGGAGCATAAAACTAGGTTCCCCAAAACACTTTAACCATTACTCCTCTGTGTTTTTTTAAAAAAAGCATAGGTCGATGCCAAGGAAAAATAAACTACAATGGCCAGTTATGCAATATAAGCACTGCATATGAGTACATAAACTTATACATCAGTGTATCTAGCATGGCAATTTGTCAATAATGTTTGTACTTGAAAACAAAATTCTGATTGTATATGCATTCTTTGAGGCTGTTTTGCATAATAAAAAACCCCATACTTCTGACCAGGAATGGCTGACTCTCAAATGCCTTTCAAAAACACTGCATAACTATTTCTTTAGGGTGGGCTTATTAGATGATCAGATCTAAGGGGATGTTTTTTGTGTTTTATTGAAAGACTGATCACTTTTGCTTTTAAATCCTTTGTTCCCAAAGCCCTTGAGATGCAGTGAGTTTGAAATTCAATAAATAATATGCCGGGGGGGGGGGGGTGTTATGTGAACTGAGGCCCAACCAAGCTGCAATGCTGCCATTATTTGTGCCTTAAGTTCCACTGACTATACTGGGAATTACACATGAGTAACTAGAATAGGCTTGCAAGCGACTGTGTTAGTCCACAGATAAATTCCAAAAACAGACATCATACTATGCCGTTTATTGGAACCAATTATAATATCACAAAACATGTGAACAAAATACTGTGCATGCTTTTGAGTTCTCTTCATCAGGCTAGGCATTCAGTACGCATATAAAAAAAGAGAAGAGGAGAGAAAATAAATGTATCGCAAAGCCCAACATTTGTTCTAAGAATTGCATTTCAGCCTTGGCCTGGATAGCCCATGCAAGCCTGATCTCATCAGTACTGGGAAGCTAAGCAGGGCCGATCCTGGCAAGTATTTGGGTGGGAGACCTCCAGGGAATACCAGAGGCAGGCTATCAAGCCACTTCTCTGAACGTCCTCTGTGCCCCACTAGGAGTCGCCAGAGGTTGCCGTGACTTCCAGGCATGGACATGCACACACACACACAAATGCAAAAATACCCAAAAAGAAAAAAAGAATTGCATTTCATAGCCTTATTATGTGGTCCCTTTTTTACCAATTGAGATTATATATTAAGAACATAAGAACATAAGAGAAGCCATTGTTGGATCAGGCCAGTGGCCCATCCAGTCCAACACTCTGTCACACAGTGGACAAAAACACCAGGTGCCCTCAGGAGGTCCACCAGTGGGGCCAGAACACTGGAAGCCCACCCACTGATTGCCCCCTCAAGCACCAAAAATACAGAGCATCACTTGCCCCAGACTGAGAGTTTCTATCTGTACTTTGTGGCTAATAGCCACTGATGGACCTCTGCTCCATATCTATATCTCTAATTCCCAAGTGGCCCCCTCCGTGCGGATATCTAAATCCGCATGGGGGGCACTTGGGGGGAGGGAGATTTTTCTGCATACGTGGGGGACTCTCCACATTTGCAGAAAAATCTAAAAACGTTCAAAAAATATTCGGGGGATATTTAAATCCCCCCCAAAGTTAAAGAGTGCATGCACAGGGAACGCTCTCAGAACTGCGGCTGCCGGCGGTTGGGAGGCATCCAAGCCTTGCTGCCAGAGCCGTGGGGGGAAATCAGTGGGTCTGGCGAGAGCCACTCAGGCCTCGTGGTGCTGGGGGGGAAGCGGCGGGCTGAGCGGGCCCACCACAGTAGCCAGGGGTGGGGGAAAAAGAAGCAGCAGGCCGAGCACTTCTGGAGTGCTCAGGCCCGCCATGGCAGCTGGGGGGGGGAGAAGAAGCAGTGGGCCTGAGCACCCAAGAGGTGCTTGGCCCGCCGCAGCAGCAAGGGGGGATGGCAGGGGGGAGAGAAGACTCACCTATGGGTGGTTACTCCACTCAGTGGAGCTCCTTCTCTCTCCCCCCCCACGAGTATCGCGGGGGGCCCCCTTCTTGTGTTTATCTAATTCCCTCTTGAAGCCGTCCATGCTTGTAGCCGCCACCACTTCCTGTGGCAGTGAATTCCACGTGTTTATCACTCTTTGGGTGAAGAAGTACTTCCTTTTATCTGTTCTAACCCAATTTCTCAGCAATTTCATGGAGTGCCCATGAGTTCTTGTATTGTGAGAAAGTGAGAAAAGGCCTTCTTTCTCTACCTGCTCTATCCCATGCATAATCTTATAAACCTCAATCATGTCACCCCTCAGCCATCATTTCTCCAAGCTAAAGAGCCCCAAGTGCTTCAACCTTTCTTCATAGGGAAAGTGTTCCAACCCTTTTATCATTCTAGTTGCCCTTTTCTGCACTTTTTCCAGTGCTATAATATTTTTTTTGAGGGGTGGCGACCAGAACTGTACACAGTATTCCAAATGAGGTTGCACCATCGATTTACACAGGGGCATTATGATACTGGCTGATTTGTTTTCAATTCCCTTCCTAATAACCCCCAGCATAGCATTGGCCTTTTTCACTGCAGTCGCACACTGTCTCGACATTTTCATTGAGTTATCTACTACGACTCCAAGATCTCTCTCTTGGTCAGTCTCTGCTAGTTCAGACCCCATCAACATGTATTTATAGTTAGGATTTTTGGCCCCAATGTGCATCACTTTGCACTTGGCCACATTGAGCCCCATTTGCCACATTGCTGCCCACTTGCCCATCCTTTGGAGTGCCTCACAATCCTCCCTGGTTCTCACCACCCTGAACAACTTTGTGTCATCTGCAAATTTAGCCACTTCACTGCTTACTCCCAACTCCAAATCATTAATAAACAAGTTAAAAAGCATTGGGCCGAGTACTGATCCCTGTGGTACCCCACTGCTTACCACCTTCCACTGAGAAAATTGCCCATTTATACTCATTCTGTTTCCTCTTAATTAGCCAGTTTTTGATCCACAAAAGGACTTGTCCTTTTATCCCATGACTATTGAGCTTAATTAGGAGCCTTTGATGAGGAACTTTATCAAAAGCTTTCTGGAAGTCAAGGTAAACAACATCTATTGGGTCCCCCTTGTCCACATGTTTGTTTACTCCCTCAAAGAATACTAACAGGTTCGTGAGACAAGATCTTCCCTTATAGAACCCATGCTGAGTCTTCCTCAATAGATTTTGTTCACCAATGTGCCTACTAATTCTTTCCTTAATAACAGTTTCCACCAACTTACCCAGTATCGACATCTGACTGAAAGTGCTTTATTCAATCAGTGCATCTGACTGAATGGCCTGTAATTTCCCGGATCTCCTCTGGAACGCTTTTTAAAGATGGGAGAGACATTCGCTACCTTCCAGTCCTCTGGAATGGAGGCAGATTTTAATGAAAGATTACATATTTTGTCAGGAGATCCACAAGTTCACATTTGAGCTCTTTCAGAACTCTTGGATGTATGCCATCTGGGCCCGGTGATTTATTTGTTTTTAAGTAGTCTATCAGTCGTAGGACCTCCTCTCTTGTTACCTCAATCTGACTCACATCTTTCAACACCCCTCCCAAAATCAGCAGGTCTAGAGTGGGCAAGCACTTCTCATCTTCCACAGTGAAGACAGATTAGCCATTCCTCCCTGCCCCAAGCTTCAATATACTGCCAATAACAGGCAAACTCATGCACTTGCTAACTTTGGACCTCACTTAGCGTAGTCAATACTCACAAAAATTTTCACCAAGGGGAGCCATGAATGGAGTGCCTTAGATCGAGAACCACCTGCTTCTCCTGCTGCTGATTCTACCTTGTATGTGGGAAGTCACATTCTGAGCACATTAAAAAAAAAGAAATCACCAAAAAGTATATTGTGGCATAATTGCTAATAGCTCAGTAGACTTCCATAACTTGAAGTTGAGTAAAGATGTGTAAACACATGAAGCTGCCAGGAGTCAGACCACTGGTCTCTCAAGGTCAGTACTGTCAAGGATTGGACTTGGGACCTTCTGCATACAAAGCAGATGCTCCACCACTAAATCAATGCCCCTTCCTCATTCTATGTGTATTCTCTTTAAGCAGAATTGCCACACACATGGAGAATTTGGTGCCTTCAGTTTGGGGACACTAATTTTTTAATACCACATGTTTAATACCATTTAATACTTTCTCAAGATCTGCTTGAGAAAATGTAGGCTGAAATCACAGCAGACTATTCAAACTGCCGGTTGTGAATACTATTCTAACCCAGTTCATACTGGCAGTCAATACTATATATATGTACCAGTCAACACTCTACAAAAAATGTGATTGGTTTCCTGTTGTGTTTTGGCCTTCTGTTTTTCCAGAAGCAATCAGCAGAGAAGATGACAGTCACTTACTCCAGTAAAGTTGCAAATGCTACCTTCTTTGGCTTTCACAGACTGCTTCTCAAATGGAGAGGAAGCATCTACAAACTGCTATACAGAGAATTCCTTGTCTTTGCTAGTCTTTACACAGCAATAAGTATATTATACAGGTACATCTTTTTCACTCTTGTGAAACATGAGGCCCCTTTGGTGTCACATGCAACACTCATTGCGCTTCTCCTTGGATTGTGATTGATGTGCCCAAAGTGGCAAGATTTTGTCCAATAACATTTCTACAATAGCACACTAACCATATAATATTGCTACTACAGTCCAGCAAAAACAGCTCAATTTGTACAATCCTCATGGTGAAAATCAAGGAATTGCACTTATGAATTATGCCAATGAACTTTTCAGAGATAAACACATTAACCGTTGAGGTGGCTTCGAACTGTAAATCCACACAGAAGTCAGCTCTGGGTTTGGTGAGTCATTGTGCAGATTCAGCCTGCTTCAAAACTGAATATACACATTAACAGTGCAATCCTAAGTAGAGTTATGTCCTTCTAAGTCCACTGATTTCAATGGACTTAGAAATGTAGAGCTCTGCTTTGGATTGTACTGTGAATCACCTCTGTCTCTGTCTCTACATCAGATTCCCTTGCAAGTGGAACTGAGGAGCTATATCTCATGAGGGAGGTATGCCATTATAATCACTGCTATGGACCCAGTGAGGCACCAAACATCAATAAGAGAGCTGTAGAGATAACTTTATCCATCCAGTAAGAGAGCTGTAGAGATAACTTTATCCACCCTCCCAGCACCACCAAGGAAGCTATTGATGCCATCTGCCCAGAGAAGCAGCAATGGTAGTGGTGGAAGGAAGATCAACAGCTGCTATTGGGGGGGGAATCACAGCCAGGAGCACTCGGACATCAGCCTGAGTTCATTGGACACCATCAACAACACCTGGTATCCCAAAGACAGATGACTTAAAGAAGACATCCCTTTCCCTTGGCTGCAGAAATTTTCTCAGACCAGCAAAATAACATGGCTCAGAAAGTATCTTCTCCAGTGCTCAGAAATACATGTCTAAGGATTCCATCATTATCACAGCGAAGTGTTCTATCAGACGACTGATTTTATTACAGTGAACCACTCTGAGAACTATCATGGTTGGAAGCAGTATACAAATACTACAAAATAAACAGGTTGCATCATAAGAAGTGAATGTGTTTGAGTGGAGGTTGATGTAGATTTGTAATCTGCAGCAATCACAGTCCCCAATATCACAACCTGCATAATTTATTTTTCCTGATCCTTCATTTTTCATAAGGGGATTGCATAAATGCACTTCTGTTTTGGATGGTGTGTATTGTTAATGCTGTATAGCTAGTGTACTGTTGTTGAAATGTTGCTATAATGCATTGAAAATTTGCTATTCTAATGCATGTTGCTCTATTTTTTATAATACATTTGATTTTATGTGTCACAGGGCTCCCTATTCAATTGCCTATCTGGGACTTTGTTAGAACTATAAAGCCTATCAGCTTCCTTATTACCTGCCACATTAGGAGTTAGTGCTGCATTATCCTGGTTGCCCACATCATATTTTTAATATTTAACCATTTGCTCCTTTTGTCAAACAAATTTAAAAGTCTGTATTTTTCTTACAGGTTTTTTCTTACAGGAAGCCAAAAGAGGTACTTTGAAAAACTTTCATTATACTGTGACAAATATGCTGAACAAATTCCAGTAACTTTTGTGCTTGGTAAGCATATGTTCTATGATGACTACATACCTCCATTTAGAACTCCTCCACTAACTTTCCATGAGATCATATCTCAGGGCAAAGCTACACATCAACTCAGCAAATGCATGCAGGGGAGAATCAGCAGGTGGGACAAGAGGGTGCTTGACCCTTCTGAAATCTTTTTTACAAATGCCCCATACTTCATTGTGTTGTCATGCTCAAATGTAAAAGGCATATTGGAAACTAGTAATTAGTACCAATATTGTTTATGCTTCTCTACTTACCTGAAAGGAAGACCAGGTGGTTCAAGAAAAATAGGGAACCGTCTTAAATTTGCAGTTATTTCTTTTATCTATCTATATACCTACCTACCTGTCTATTAAGGCAATTTCTATGCTACCTCTTCAGATTCCTGCTCAAGGCACCTTACAATCAAAACAATAAATTATCAATATTAAAAGAACAAGCTGTCAAAACCAGCCTAGGGACATAAACAGCATAAATCTATCCAAAAACAGTCTTCAGACCAGAAGCTGACCATTAAAAGGCAGAAAGGTAAAAACCCTTCATAAAAGCCTTGGTAAAAATATGTGTTTGGGCCTGGTGCCTAAAAGGCAGTAAAGTAGTCACCAGGCAGCAAGTCTCAAGGGGCAGAGCATTCCAGAGACGAAGTGCTACTGCAGAAAATGCCCATTCCAGATGGGAGCGTAGTGCCCACTGCAGGTGGGTTGTAGTGCAGAGCCAAGAATAGAGCACACTGTGTACACTGCACAGATCCTGCCCTGATCTTCCCATTGTTCATCCTCAGCCATCTGAAGTAGTAATGACCCAGGCTGAAGCCGCTATGAAACAGCACATGCAGCTCCCTGAATTAAAGTTATATAAGTCTACACTAGTGCAAATCAGGGGCGTAGAGTTTTGGAAATTCCGGGGGGGGGGGGGGCTCCTTAGTGCGTGTGCTTTGCGCGCGTGCGCGCTGGGACGATGTTCTTCCCCCCCCTCCGGGGAACCACCCAGCCTCCCTGGGCCCTTCCGAGGCCCGCCAGCCGCTGCTGCCGGTGCCTCTCTCTCTCTCCCCCCCCCCCCCCCCGCCACCCCTTCCCTCTCCCTCTCCAGCAGCAGCCACCGGGCCTCGGAAGGAATTTTCAGGGGTGGCTCAAGCTCTCGAGCCCCCCCATACTCTACGCCTATGGTGCAAATCCTTAGTTCTATTGGGATTCTCTGGTTTGTTTATTTATTTTATTAAATTTATATACCGCCCTCCCCAAACGGGCTCAAACGAGCCCCAAACGGGTTTGGTATAGCCAGGAATCACCGTTAATTTAGCAAAGTGCCCAATGGCTTACCAGGCAGTGAAGCTTCTGTCCAGTCTGTGCATGTGCTGAGATAAAATAAAGTTACATGGAGACTCTTTTATATTTGCAAACTAATATGAGTTCCATATATAGAACTCCATTCTAGATAGGAAAGAGTAGAGACAGGATAGTAACCTATCCTATTTAACTAGGATGGGTGCAGATGCAGGATACATGTCCTGCATTCCTGATGCCATCATGGAGAAAGCTGGCAATGTATGTGAGAGGAGGTATCAGAACGGAAGTGAAGGAAGTCATTCCCTAAGAATAGCATTCTACTTTGAAGGGTTAGTATCAGCAGAAGGAAAGGATACTCTGTTTGTCCTGCCCTTTCTATCTTTCTAAGGCTGTTTTTACATCTGACTTTCCCGCTGGAATCATTCTAGTTCCAAAAAACCCTGCCCATACTTCTGTGCGGTGTGAAACCGTGCTGCCACTGAAATGTCCACATCTACTAATTGCCCTCCTGTGGTCAAGCTAGTATGCAACCGGCTTCATTCTGCTTTAAACAATTGCTGTTGATTAGTGCACTTAGACCCCCTGGAGTGAAATTTCACACCACTGTGAAATCAGCACAGGAAAAGACAGCAGTCAAACTACTTTAGAGGGAAGGTGTAAAATGACCCTTACTCTATTGTAGCCCCCTCTGAACGCTGAGTCAAAGAGACAGCATACAGTCCTTGACTTCCAGCAAGTTAAATGGCACATCTGATGCATCATGACTGAACATTCATGAACTCCCCTTAGATAGCTGTATTGAGTCACAGTGCCCATTGCTACACTGGGGACAGGAGAAGCATCAGCACTAGATTGTCTAGGTTGATTCCAGACAGGGGTATGAAAACATGCCCCCACCGCAGCAACAGCAAGTGGCATAGGAACAGGCAGGTACAGCATCCACAAACTAAGGGTGCCAGCCTCCAGGTGGGACCTTGGGATCCCCTGGAATTACAGCTCTTCTCCAGACAACAGAGATCAGTTTCCCGGGGGGGGGGGGGGGAGGATGCTTTGGAAAGTGAATTGTACCCCACAGGTGTCCCTGTCCTCCCCAGGCTTGACCCCCAAATCTCCAGGAATCTCCCAACCTGGATATGGCAACCCTACCGCCATCCCCCACCAATGGCCAGTGAGGACCTGTCAACCCTGCCACAAGCACCCCTTTCCCATACCACTCACTGCTGCTCCCATCTTTACCCGCTCCTCCCTTCTTCCCCTTTTTCTACCCTTTGTGCCTGCACAGTTCCTCCAAGGTCCCCTGAATCCTTTCCGCCTCACTTTTCTTTTCCCAGCCAGACCCATAGAGGTACAGCACAGTTTGGCAGGGAAATGGAGAAAAATCCCTTTAAAGGGCTGGGAAGAGAAATGACATGTGCCAACAAGATTTTGTGCAGCATTCTGAAAGTGAACTCCACACCCTTCCCCATAGGGGCAACAAGGAGAGTGTCTGCAAGGACACTACTCCATAGGTCTCTTCTTTGATCTGGAGACAGAGACGTATTTTCCCCCTCCAGTTTAAAGGGAAAAGGCCCAGGAACTGTGTGAACGCTGACTGAAATGAACACACTGTCATGTGAATAGGTAAAGGTTTCCCTTGCTCAAAAGCTAGTCAAATCGGACTCTAGGGATGCAGTGCTCATCTCCGTTTCCAAGCTGAAGAGCCAGCGCTGTCCAAAGATGTTTCCGTGGTCATGTGGCTGGCATGACTGGACGCCAAGGTGCACAGAATGCTGTTATCTTCCCACCAAAGCGGTATGTATTTATCTACTTGAGCCAGCTGTCTGGAAAGGCGAGATAAAAATGTGATTAATAAATAAATAATACTTGCAATTTCTTGCTTTCAAACTGCTAGGTTAGCAGGAGCTGGGACAAGAGACAGGAGCTCACTCCGCCATGCAGCACTCAGGTCTCAAACTGCCCAACTACTGACCTTCCGGTCTGCAGTTCAATGTCTTAACCACTGAGCCACTGCTGATTCCCCCTTTAATGTGAGGCCTCCCCTCTTCCATTGTTCAAAAAATCCCTATGAGGAAGCAGCCCTATTGTCTCCATTCCTCTTTATAAACAGGTCTGTTCTGTCACAGGCCATTTGGCCTTACAACAGAGCTGTAATTACAGAGAGTATTCCAAGATAAATTTGTTCTAAGTATCAACGCATGTTTAACTGGGCACATTATTAGAAGATCCACATACAGGTAAGTTTTACAGCAAGAACTGTGAATCGTTGTTTTGTTTTTTAATCTCCAGGATTCTATGTTACATTGGTAGTGAACCGATGGTGGAACCAATTTGTCAATTTGCCATGGCCAGACAGAATTATGTTCTTGATCTCCAGTACTGTTGAGGGAAGAGATGAATATGGCCGCTTACTCAGAAGAACTTTAATGCGTTATGTGAATTTAACATCTCTCCTCATCTTTCGTTCAGTGAGCACAGCTGTCTATAAAAGATTTCCAACCACAGACCACATAGTGGAAGCAGGTAATATCCATTATTTTCATTTACTCCTCCATTCCTGTCCAGGTTATGTCGCAATAACTGAACCATCTTTAGTGTCAATAAGGCCTAGGTATGTTCACAGACAAAAGCAGCACTTGCAAGTGCTTTCTGAAGATGCTCAACCAGAAAATAGGTGCTTTAGAAAGATACTCACCAGCTCACAGCCTTAACCATGACCCAATATACAGCATTAAACGTAAACATAAAGGTTTCCCTTGCTCAAAAGCCAGTCGAATCCAACTTTAGGGATGCGGCGCTCATCTTCGTTTCCAAGCCGAAGAGCCAGCATTGTCCAAAGACTTCTCCATGGTCATGTTGCCAGTACACGGAACTCTGTTACCTTCCCACCAAAGTGGTACCTATTTATCTACTTGCAATTTCTTGCTTTCAAACTGCTAGGTTGATAGGAGCTGGGGCCAGAGATGGGACCTCACTCCATCATGCGGCACTCGAGTCTCAAACTGCCAAACTACAGACCTTCCGGTCTGCAGCTCAGCATCTTAACCTCTGAGCCGCCATGGTCCTAGATACATCATTAGAAGACATTAACTCCACAGGCAGATGCAGTTTGTCTAAAAGCCTAGATTTAAAATGCTGGAAAACCATCTCTCTTATTTAAATGGAGGCATACATAATACCATGCCCAGACACCCAAGATGCTGTGAGGATAAGGCTGCCAACTCTATATTATGAAATTCCTGAATTTGACAGTGAAACCTGGGGGATGGGGGCAGGGTTTGTGGAAGAGAGGGCCCTAAATGGGGTATAATGCCACAGAGTCCACCTTCCATGCTGCCATTTTCCCAGGGGAACTGATATCTGTAGTCTGGAAATGAGCTGTAATTCCAGGAGATCTCTGGGCCCCACCTGGAGTTTGGCAGCCCTACCTAAGTCCTATGCACAACACTGTTGACTTAGGGGTTAGCAGCAGCCTAGTTCTCAAAATCACAGTCCTTTCCTTTCCTTTTGTCAAATTAAAGTTCTATGAAAAATAGATCTTCAGCAGAGAACAGTCATTATTAATCATTTATTACCCCATAGACAAAAGAAGTCAAAAAGTTTGCAACTAGAGGGTTTTTTGGTCCTTATCAGCAAGTAGAGATGTATCTATCTCATAGGATATAAATCAGAGCACGCTGATAAACATGGTGAAATGTAATATGACCCAAGGTTAATATGCAAACGACACTCCAAGAGAATGTGTGCAATGGTATCAATATTGCCTGAAGAACAGAATGTTCTATTCTGTTCTGTTCTAAAGAATATGTTGGTGGCAGCGAAGACTTTTTTAGTGGCTAGGCACTGGGAAAGTAGCATACAACCTTCATTGAATATGTGGTTCAATAAGTTATGGGAATACCTAGTTATTTCCTTGACAGAGAATCTGGACTTTCATTCAGATTATTTGGAATGTTGGTTCCCTTTTCTTGAATATATGGAAAGACATAGTAACTTAAAAAGGCACTTCTGATAATTTGAAGGTTATATCTATAATTGAAAGCTGTTTGTTTTTATGTTCTTGTGTTTTTTTGCTTTGTATTATGTTGTTATTGTTGTGGTTTGCTTATTGTTGTTGTGTTTCCTAATAGTGCTACTTGATGTTGTTATATTATATAAATGAAATATTCAAATACATTAGAAGCAGGAAACCAGCCAGGGAGGCAGTGGGGCCCTTGAATGAGCAAGGGGTAAAAGGATTACTGAAATGGCTGAGAAGCTGAATACAGTTTTTGCCTCTGTCTTCACTGTGGAAGATGAGGAGTGCTTGCCCACTCCAGAACCACTGATTTCAGGAGGGATGTTGAAAGACCTGAGTCAGATTGAGGTAACAAGAGAGGAGGTCCTACGACTGATAGACTACTTAAAAACAAATAAATCACCAGGCCCAGATGGCATACATCCAAGAGTTCTGAAAGAACTCAAATGTGAACTTGTGGATCTCCTGACAAAAATATGTAATCTTTCATTAAAATCTGCCTCCATTCCTGAGGACTGGAAGGTAGCTAATGTCACTCCCATCTTTAAAAAGGGTTCCAGAGGAGATCAGGGAAATTACAGGCCAGTCAGTCTGACGTCAATACCAGGTAAGTTGGTGGAAACTGTTATTAAGGAAAGAATTAGTAGGCACACTGATGAACAAAAACTATTGAGGAAGACTCAGCATGTAAGGGAAGACCTTGTCTCACTAACCCCTTAATGCTCTTTGAGGGAGTGAACAAACATGTGGACAAGGGGGACCCAATAGATGTTGTTTACCTTGACTTCCAGAAAGCTTTTGATAAAGTTCCTCATCAAAGGCTCCTAGGTAAGCTCAATAGTCATGGGAAAGGACAAGTCCTCTTGTGGATCAAAAACTGGCTAATTAAGAGGAAACAGAGAGTGAGAATAAATGGGCAATTTCCTCAGTGTAGGGTGGTAAGCAGTGGGGTATAGGGTTGCCAAGTCCGGGTTGGGAAATACCTGGGGACTTTGGGGGTGGAGCCAGGAGAGGGTGGGGTTTGGGGAGGGGCCTCAGCAGGGTACAATGCCATACAGTCCACCCTTCAAAGCAGCCATTTTCTCCAGGGGAGCTGATCTCTGTCAGCTGGAGATCAGTTGTAAAAGCGGGAGATCCCCAGGCCCCACCTAGAGGCTGGCAACCCTAGTGGGGTACCACAGGGATAAGTACTCAGTCCAATGCTTTTTAACTTGTTTATTAATGATTTGGAGTTGGGAGTAAGCAGTGAAGTGGCTAAATTTGCAGATGACACAAAAATGTTCAGGGTGGTGAAAACCAGGGAGAATTGTGAGGCACTCCAAAGGGATCTGTCAAGGATGGACAAGTGGGCGTCAGTGTGGCAAATGGGGTTCAATGTGGCCAAGTGCAAAGTGAAGCACACTGGGGCCAAAAATCCTAGCTATAAATACACGTTGATGGAGTCCGAACTGGTGGAGACTGACCAAGAGAGAGATCTTGGAGTCGTAGTAGATAATTCATTGAAAATGTTGAGACAGTGTGCGACTGCAATAAATTATTAGGAAGGGAATTGAAAACAAATCAGCCAGTATCATAATGCCCCTGAATAAATCGATGGTGCGACCTCATTTGGAATACTGTGTACAATTCTGGTCACCACACCTCAAAAAGGATATTATAGGTTCAAGCTGTCTGTCCCACATGCATCCACTGCTGCCTCAATGCCCTCAGGGTCCCCAAAGGGCAGAAGGAGAAGGGGGGTGTTGTTTCCACCCTATGCATTTGCTCACTGGAGGGTACGCTTCCCAGCAGCCCAGCTACATTGCCGAGGGCACTCCCACACCACTCCTGCCAGTGGCAGAGCAAGAGAGGGGGCCACTGGGGTGGGCTCAGATGAGGGGCACGCAGCAGCACTCTCAGACCCCCCAATTCCCTCCTCAATGGAGCAGAGGTCATCTGGGACTGGAATGACCGTCATTCTGCTCTAGGCTCTGTTATTCCAGTCCCATAGCAATCAGTGTCTAGAGACTGTCATTCCAAAGCCATTCTGCATCCATTAGTAGTAATTTATTGCAATAGTTTGGTGTAGTGATTAGGAGCGTGGACTCTAATCTGGGAGAACCAGGTTTGATTCCTCACTCCTCCACATGCAGCTGCTGGTGTGACCTTGGATCAGTTACAAGTTCTCTCAGAGCAGTTCTCTCATGAGCAGTTTCTGTCAGAGTTCTCTTAGCCCCGCCTACCTCACAGAGTGTCTGTTGTGGGGGAGGGGAAAGGAAAGGAGATTGTAGGCCACTCTGAGACTCCTTTGGGTAGTGAAGGGCGGGGTATAAATCCAATCTTTTCTCTCCAGGGGTCATTTCGAGCAGGAGCATGAGACAGCTCAGTTCCAGGAGTTGGTGCCAGCCCCCCCCCCCCCCGCAGGGGAATGCCTGCTTGTGTCATGGCTGCAGCAAAATGACCCCGCCCCCTGGAAAGGTCCTTGTTCCTCCGACCAGCCTTCTGAAGGCTTCAGCCACCACTGAAGCGATCCTCCCAGAATAGTGGTATTTCTGAGGCTTGGATTAGTAGCTGTCCCCTCTCTGCCAGCTCTTTCTTTCTTTCTTTCTTTCTTTTTTTCTCTTTCTTTCTTTCTTTCTTTCTTTCTTTCTTTCTTTCTTTCTTTCTTTCTTTCTTTCTTTCTTTCTTTCTTTCTTCTCTCTCTCTCTCTTCCTCCCTCCCTCCTTCCTTCCTTCCTTCTCTCTCTCTCTCTTCTTTCTTGCCTTCTGACATACTTCCAGTGATGTCAGGTGGTGTAGCATATGCAAATAAGTTGTGCTAATGAGTTATGCTAATGAGCTCCTTAACCTCTTTTTTTACGAAATGACCCCTGCTTCTCTCTCTTCTCTCTTCAATGGAAACCATGCAAGTCATTTGGCATTCCTGGCTGCCAGGTCCAATAAGCATACCCCCCCAAGCCTCACCCACTCCAAAAATAGCAAGTCTGCCCGCAGCACTGGCTCCCATGCAGCCATTGACTCTGGGGACCCCCATGATCCCCTGCCCCCTCAGTGTTTTCTCCACAGATCTCTTCCCCTGGGTGACAGAAGACTCCCCTTCCTAGAGCAGACACACAGTTATGAACTCCCACCTTTCTCCCCCAAGTGGCTTGTATCATTCCCCTCTCCTCCATTTTATGCTTACAACAACCCTGTGAGGTTGGTTAGGGTGAGAGTATGCATCTGGCCCAAGGCCACCCACCTAGCTTCCATGGAGCAAGTGGGGAGTGGAATCTGGGTCTCCCAGATCTAGTCTCATGCTCTAACCACCACACCAAGTTGGCCCATTCACCCAGACCACCCTCTGGTCTCTCCCCCCTTCACAGAGCAGCCTGCAAGGTGAGGGAGGGAACCTGTTGTTAGGTCAGCTTTGGAGGGGCCGCTGGGCCCCGCCTATGTTTGGCAGATGGCCATGACCGGTGAGACCTGCACAACCATCCACAGCCACCCAAGGCACCCAAGAGCTCTCCCTCTTAGACCTGCCCTCAGGAAGGCTTCAAGGGGAATCACAGAAGGGCTGGGGAGGGGTGTGGGGCTCCTGTCATACAGTCAGAACCAAACAGACAGAGACCCAGTTGGCGATCCATCCATGTTGGGCTTGAGTACAAGAAGTGCTGTTGTGGCACCCAGCCTCAAGCAAGGGGAGTGGGAGAGCAGGTTTGGGATCCTCGCCCTTGCTTACCTGTCAGTTGTTGCCCCTGTGGGTCAAGCCTCCAAAGGTGGGGTACCAATTAGGGTTCTGAAAAGGAAGAGGTCAACCACAGAGTATAGAATTCGCTCTCCTCCTTGGATGTTAGCACTAAGTGCTCACCCTGTAGTGCTAAGTGCCCTCTCTTGTGCTTATCCCACCACCAACGTGCCTCACTGCTTGCTCTAAGTCTGCACAGCAGGGAGCTCTGAGATGGAGTCCCATACCGCGCACCCTAACTACTGAGTAGTAAGATGTCCTGGCTGAAGTTTGGGGGGAGGCGATTGGGTGCTGGGGAGGGGAGCTTGGCTGCTCCAGGGAGGAAGGTAATTGGCCGAGCCTGTAGTAGGCACCCTGAGCTCCTCCAAGCCTAATTGGAGAGGCTTCAGTGGCGGGGAGACAACTTGAGTTTTCAGTTCAGTTGGCGCCTGTGGGCCACACCATGTTTTTCATTGTCGGAAGTTTCCGCCTCTGGCATGGGGCGTTCCCAGGCTGGCAGGGCTCAGGGAGCCAACTAACTCTGGCCACACCCACAAAACTACCAGCAAGCATGCTTGCACAGAGGCCTAAGGCAGCTGCAGCAGCCGCCCTGCAGCTAGGGATTGTTTTGGGATGGGGCCTTGGGGGGGACCACCAGCTAATTGAATCAAAGGCTCCAGGGCAGGGGGGGGTCTGCTTGGCACGCACCCACCCAGCCCCCACTAGAGCCTTCCTCAGAGGCAACCCAGAATCTCAATATTAATAGCTGCACACTAATGCTCCTGAGGTCTAGAAACGCTGCCACATTTTTAAAAAAGGAAAGTGTGGATCAAGCTTCCTCCCTCTCTCCTTCCCTGAGCTGGCAATCTCTTCTGAAGCCTGGCACAAAAAAATCCAACAAGAGGAGTGAACTGCCGGTTGTTGCTGGGTCCTATAGAAACTCATTTCTTTTGAGCTCAAAAAGGGAGATGCCAGCTGTGGTTCCAAAAGCTGCACGGGAAACATTTATGCCAATACTCTGATTCTGAACACGACTCAGTCCTTTAGCACAGTATTTTCTGCTAAGTGTGCACAGTCATATTCGTGAGTGCAGTGCTGTAACTGTGCAACAGGCAATCAGGGGGAGGGGTCCCAGAGGGGAGGGAAAGCTCAGGAGCAGGGCCCATAAAAACCACTAGGGGGTGGGCCCCATGGGCCCCGCAGTAGCTATGGGCCTGTGCAGCAACCCCCTGCCGGCACCCAAGAACAATGGAGCAGTGCTGGGGGCCTGTACCATTGTAACTGGCACACTGGTGTATCTTGGACATATGCCAATGCAAAGGTCAGTTGGCTCCCTGAGTGCTTCTGCCCCCCCATTGCACTGAAACTTTGGCCTCTCTCGTGGTAACTGCACATGCTCTCCAAATTGTTCTGATAACAAATATCCAATGTGTCTGGATGTGTGTCTTTTCCATCAAAGAAATACAAGTAGTAATAATGAGAGATTATCCATGGCCCACTGTGTAAACTTTTAGCAACTAGACATTACATGAGAAAGCAACACCTGGCTCTGAAGAAAATCTTTTTTCATATATTTATTTCTGGATGTGTGTTGTCTCACAATAGTAATATTGGCCACTGAGGAAGGTCCTAAGGGGCTGAAACGTGTATGGTCTATTGGTCATAAGATATACCCATCAATTGTATATGTAAAACTATCAGCTCTGTGTGTCAAAGTTTTAACAGTCTGATATTTGGACCATTTCTTTTAACCTATTTTATCTTTTATTAATGTGTACACTATAATAAATATTTGTATTTTTATAATAACTTATTTTGTTAGCTTGACCCTCTTAGATCACAGCTAGAAAAGATGGACCATTGATCAGATCCAGCACAGCTATGTTTATGTTCTTAGTATTTGTGTATATGAATATTTTCAAAGCTTCATAAGATATTCAATCAGTGCTCCATAAGCAGGTTTCAAAGCATGTACTTTCTCAAGAAATAAAATAACAGAAGCTGTACTTTTTTTAAAAAAAAAAAAAAACAGGTTTCATGACAGCGGAGGAAAGGAAAATATTTGACCATCTTCAGTCTCCCCATCTTAAATACTGGGTCCCGTTTGTCTGGTTTGGAAATCTGGCATCTAAAGCACGAAAAGATGGAAGGATCAGAGACAGTGTAGACTTACAGACACTGTTGAATGTAAGTAATTTTAAAAAGCAGAACACTATGAAAAATACTTGATACCCAAGGCTGGGATGAAAGGCACAGTGCAGTATGGACAAGGTCTATGCTGGGTAGACCTGGGTTCAAACCTCCACCCCACCATGAAGCTTGCTGGGTGACCCTGGGCTTGTCACTCGCTCTCTCAGCTCAACATACTTCACAGGGTTTTTGTTGGGAGGACAAAATGGGGGGGGAGAACAATGTTGTAAGCCACTTTGAGTCCCCGTTGAGGAGAAAAGCAGGATATAAATATCTTAATTACACCCCATCATGCCATCAGAGCAAATCAGCCCATAATATTAATGTGTCATTATTTTGGATAATATACATTTTCTTTTCTTTTTTAAATTTAGGAGATGAATAGATACCGGTCATGGTGTAGTCTGCTATTTGGTTATGACTGGGTTGGAATTCCACTAGTGTACACACAGGTACTGACTGCAAATTTCCATCACTACCAAAGTTCAAGATACATTTTTGAAAACATTTTGGGTGCTGAGAAGTTTAAACCTCAATCTATATTCAAACTCTGAAAGATAGGTATGTCTGCCCCTTCCCTTCAAATTCCAAGAGGTTTTTGGAAGGGAAGGGGAATGGAGAACCATTCAGCTGGGCCAAATCCTTATTGTCCAGCTCTGGAACTGCCCTTATTGTCCATCTCCCACGATGCTTCAACTAGCATGAGAGTAGATTGCACTGTATGTGACTGTCCCGAGGACCAAGAGACATGAAACAGTCTAATGCCCTCAAGTAACACCTACGAGAATCTGCAATAGACATGCATAATTAATATCCCCCTTTGTCTTGGATTGATAACTAACCTGTCCTGTTCAAGTTATAAAGTTACAATTTATGTAAATCCACAGGGATATGTTTAGGAAATGTATTTTTAAATATTACATCTCTCAGTTTGCATCATGTTCTGTATAATCACTGTGTCTCTTGTAAAATGTTCAAAGTGTAAGATAAAAGGTGTACTTATTATATATGAATGTATTAAAATCAGTATTTCAATATGGTTTTGTTCATTTTAGGTTGTCACACTGGCTGTCTATACCTTCTTCTTTGCATGCCTGATAGGACGTCAGTTTTTGGAGCCTGACCAGAACTATCCAGGTCATGATTTAGATCTTTACATTCCAATCTTCACATTGTTACAGTTTTTCTTCTATGCAGGATGGCTAAAGGTAAAGTGTCTTTGCAATTATAGGTGACTGGAATTTTCTCATAACTTTGCTCAGAGAACTGATGCGTGAGCTTCACCCAAGTGAACAGAAGTAAAAGTTAAAGCTGCTATGTGTACTTTTAATGTAATCAGTATTGCTAAGGCAACAGTGGGTTGGATCCAGTGCTTGAGCAGGAGGAGCACGTGCATCAGGAAGCTCAGCTCTGAGGCAAGAACAAGGGCAGGGCTTTTTCCTGTCTCCCCCTGCTCCCTGCAGCCCACAGGGTACTTCATCCAAGAAGGTCCCCCAACCCTCAGCAGTTTCTGGGGAAACCAGGAGCCACTGGAGGAAGTAGGAGGCAGGGAAGATCCTGTTGTGCCAGTTCTTTCTGCTTTCAAAATCAACACGTAGGGCTGCCAAGTCCCCCGGTAGAGCGGGGGAAACACCGATTTTTAAAGCTTTCCCCCGCTTTTCCAAAATTGGCCACCGGGGGGACAAAATGGCTGCCAGCAGGGGAACCTCGGAGCCTGCCCTGCTGGCCTCTTGAACTTCTTAAAAGGGAAATTTCCCCTTTAAGAGCTGATCGAGCAAGACAGCCCCGCCCAGAGATTAAGGAGGGACTAAGCTCTTTCTACTGAAGGGCTTCCGTGCAAGGTTGCTGCTGGAGTAAACTGCGTAAGCTGCTGGGGTCTGCGAGCTCTTTTCCTTCTCTGTCTCTCCCCCTCCCCCTCTTTCTTTTTTCTGTCTGTCTGCCCACTGTGGTTTTGTCAAAGGAATAAACTGTCACTTCCAGAGAGGTAAACATCACAAGGAGAGGTTGCCTGTAGAAGGTCTGGGAGTGGGATTGTTTAAAATGTCTTGTTGTGGCTGTTTGGGTCCCCCCAATCCTCATTTCCCTTCTGCAAATAAAAGTTGGGATTCCTCATTTTTATGCCAATTTTCTGTTTCTTTCAACCATGTCCCCCCCCCCCCACCCCTCCGGCAGTAAAAATCTGCATTTTTAAAAGCATTTGTACATCAAGTAACCGGTATTTTAAGTTAGGGATGGATCCAACTAGCTTTTCTGCTGGCGAAAAGGGGAGGACAAAGGTCCTCTTTAGCCACCAAAAAGCCTATGCTGGAGGGGGGGGGGGGAGAAGTTATGGGACTTACACGGACAACAGCTGGGTGAAACAAGGGCCAGAAATAAAGCCTGGGAATTGGGCAAGAGTAAGTGAAAAAGCTGTCTCTCTCTCTCTCTCTCTCTCTCTCTCTCTCTCTGTCCCCATCCAGCAGAGGTCTGTCAGTGGCTATTATAGCCACAAGGTCTAAATGGAACCCTTTGTCTGGGGCAGTGATGCTCTGAATTCTTGGTGCTTGGGGGGCAACAGTGGGAGGGCTTCTGGAGTTCTGGCCCCGCTGCTGGAACTCCTGAGGGCACCTGGTATTTTTGGCCACTGTTGTGACACAGAGTGTTGTACTGGATGGGCTGTACTGGATGGGCCGATCCACTGTGGCTTCTCTCCTGTTCTTATGATATGAAAATCATATTTAGCACTTGTGTAGCACTTAGGGCTTCATATTCTGCCGAGATGAGGAAGGATTCAGTAGGGCCGTTGCTCAGTGATAGAGCATCTGCTTGACATGCAGGAGGTATCAGCCTCTTCAGCTAAAAAAGGATCAGGTAATAGGTGACATTAAAGATCTCAGCCTGAGACCCTGGAGAGCCACTACCAGTCTGAGTAGTCAATACTGACCTTGATGGACCAATGGCCTGATTCAGTATTAGGAAACTTCATGAGTTCATGTGTCAGCATGTGGAAGCAACATCACAGGATGTGACATCACAAAATGATGTCACTTCCTTTCTCCTGGCTCCACCCCCAAAGTCTCCTGGCTCCACCCCCAAAGTCCCCAGATATTTCCCAAGTTGGACTTGGCAGCCCTAACACAGTGTATAGTAACAGACCCACATAACATTGACATAAAATGCCCATTTGTGCAGGAGTGCCAGGACACCTCTGTACCAAACATATCCATTATAAGAGGCTAAACACATTCATACTGCTGATAATGGGCACGACAAAATGTATGGCATTTGCAGTATTTCCGGTTCACTGCTTTTGTCTCAAGCACTCTGCTTGCGAATTCCAAATGTTTTGTACGCTAGCTAGTATCAGCAGTGTAAATGTGTTCGGGCACTAGTAACCTTGCTTTCCAAACAGCTTGGTATCAGCAATATAATTTTTCCAGCTTTATATATAGCCTATTGTCATCACTGCAATTTTGCTCCCTGTCTCTTGTCAAACAACTGAACTATGTGTGCATGTATGTACATAAATAGACTTCCTTCCATTCTGCCCAGTGGAGAGTTCTGTGAAATGCAACATGTACAGATTCTTCCACTAATCTAAGCTAGGGCTGCTTCACATGGTATAGTCCCCAGTGGGCTGTAGAAGCCATCAGAAATTGCTTCTATGCAATGGTGCTCTGGCTTGTGACATTTGTAAACCTTTTACCACATGTGGCAACTCAGTTGCATGGCGAGTCTCCATAACTTGGAAGCCACCAAGAATGTGTGGCAAAGGTGTATAGATACCCTCTGACACAAAAGGAAACCTCAGTGCAGAGTCTGTATGGGTTATTTATTGCCATAACCACTTTTTTCTTGCTTCCTCTCAAGAGCAACCAAATACATTCTTTATTTAGTGAAAATAAAAGGATATTAGTAAATGTCACAGAGGTATTCAGTTAGAGGAAACAATAATGGCTGTCCCTCAGTCAGACAAAATAGCCAATTACAACAAACAAAAGTTGTAGAGCAAGCTGGATGTTCTCTAATTAATATTGATTTTCAGCTGACTGATTTAGTGTTCTTCATCAAGCTTATAATTAGGCTATTAACCTAATATAAATGCCATATTGATTATTTTCTCTCCAGTGAATTTGAACTCAATTAATTTAAAAAAACTGACTTAAATGAGGAATAATTAAGACAAACAGTAAGATACAGAACAGCTTCAGTTAAATCTGTGGATCCAGTTAGCATGAACCCTGTTTTGTAAACTACCTAGTCATCATCAGCAACAATAGCCCACTTCTCTTGTTAAGTTTATGTCAAGTAGCAAGGCTGGATTAACTGTGATGCTAAGTATGCTATAGTGCAGAGTCCTGTTGGGGTGCACCTATATCCAATGGTTCAAAATCCAGATCAAGGGTCAACATACACTCAGACTTCACTACTAGAGCAGGTGAACTAAATATAAATTTACCTACAATACATCAAACCACTCACAAGACTGAATAAAAATGTACTGATTCAGCTTGGTTGACTAAGCATCAATAACTGATGGGGAAAAGGTAATAAAATGTCTGTGCGAACTACATAGTTCTGGCAGAACAAGACTGTGATATAGAGAATGGATATGCTTCAAGGGTCAAAAACAAACAAAAATGGGATGTGTAGTTCCTTAAAAGAAGGTGCTAGTGTCCACATCTATTGCCTTGGCTATCACCAAGGAGAGACAGTTTTTGAAATTCAGGCTTTGGATGCAGAGTGTGGGAATGAGCACAGAGACAGAAATATTCTTTGGCTTCCAGTATGATTTGGGAAATCGATCTCCCTCTGCCCAGTTTGCCTCGCAGCAGCAAAAGAAAAGCGCCACAGTACAGTGAGTGGGACCAGTTGCGACTGGTGGTGTTCTTGGTAGTCCAAGGATCCTGAGGTACACTATGGCACGTTCTCCTTTGAAGGAAATCTTAGGGCCAAACATGTGGCACCAGTTGGGTCAGAAGTCCCCTGACACGACTTGTAGTCACATGTACCATCAGGGAACTATAGGTTCCAGTGCTCCATGATGCAATTCGGTTTAGGAGCACAGCACCAGGTAGAGAGGAGGCTTTTCTGCCTTCCCACCTGAGCCAAACTGGCTGGGGGGGGGGGGCTATTTGCTCCATTGTGGGGCTCAGCGTTTGTTGGCTGCAGCATGCTGCACTCCACAGCAGGGTGAACAAAGCCCCTTGCAGCAGTCTCAGCTCCAGAAAGCAGTGCTGGAGGGAAGGCCACCCATCCTTCCCTCATGCCATGCTCCCAACTTGCGTTACACATACTATCTAGTTTGATCCTTATTCCACAACAGGGGGGAAAAATGATTCAAACTATATGTTACACAATGATGATGATGATGTTTCTAGATTGTCACAAATATACACACTGTGCCCTTGTGAAGGGGCAGACTTGACATTTGGATCATAGTTCAGATTTGTATCGAGAAAGGTGGAGTATCAGTACTGTAAATAAAACTGTATGTGTGTGTATATATACACATTTTAAGAGAGCAATGCTGCTAGACAGCCTAATCAAGCTTCTAACATCTCGTTCTGTCACACAGTACTACTCACAGAGGTGTACAACTTTAAAATTGCAAGAGCAATTGACTCAAATCTAAGATGCTGCATAGAATAATATCCCCAGCCCTATATAACTTGACCATTAAAAAACAGCATAAAACCACAATATAAGTAACCAGTAGAGATGGGCACAAACCAGGGAAATGTGGTTTGTTTCAGTTCGTGGTGTGCCATCACAAACTTTTAGGCACCAAATGAGTGCCAGTTCAGTTCATGAGGTTCATGATGCAGTTGAATGCCTCCCCCCCCCCCCCCAAATTTGCTAGGGACATCAAACTCACAGGAAGTCTCTGGCTGACTCTCCTTTACCAGCCCTCCAAGTCTGGTGAGCACTGGATTTATGGGATCCGAGTTACAGCCCCCCAAAGAAGGTGCCCCCAGGAAAGTGCTTTCTGGGGAAATGAGAGAGACCGATTCAGGAGGTTCATGAATGTATAGAATGGACCCTGCTTAAGCTAGAGACATCACACTCACAGGGGACCTTCCCCTGATGCTCCTCTACATGCTCTCCAAGTTATGTGCACACTGAATTTAGGGGGTCCAAGTTATGGCCCCCCCAAAGAAGATGCCCCCAGGAAAGTGCTTTTGGGGAAAATGTCAGGTTCATAGTGTATAGAATGGACCCCCTGCAAGCGACACACACTAAATGCACAAACCACCACAAACCACTTGAAAGTTTGTGGAAAGTTGGTGCTGGTTGCCCTGCCATGATCTGGCAAATATTCATCATGAACTTTAGTTCATGAGCCAATATTCATCATGAACTTTAGTTCATGAGCCAGTTTTTGCCCATCCCATCTTGCCCAATCAGCAGCAGCCCTTCAGATTCCCACATGAGAAACAGGAGCAAATCCTGACTGTCAGGATTCATTTGGAGAAACTTGCAGTTCACTATGACAATTTCCACAGCACAGAGACCTTGTCATAGAAGAATCAGTAGTTTGACTGTGTTATAGGCTGAATTTTATATAAAAACAGGTTGTGTCAGGCCTGGTCTTCATAAGCAACATAATGAAGTAGTAATTAGGTGGCAGAGTGCTGAAGTCGTAGAATGGATTGTGCAAATTCAGACTGCAGGCGAGGAAGTTTTTCTACATTAACAATATCATTTAATCATAAAACTAGCACAGTTATGTGCAAAGAACTTTCCCCCCAAATGTGCTAGTTTTTTGGCAGGGAGTTTTTACATGGTGGGGAATTAAAAATGTGATTCTCCCCTGCCTGCAACCTAAAGAGCCTATTCTACCATTTTAGGATTCTGTGACCTTGGTCTGGGCACAAGTAGGCCAGGCCTTAAGCTGCACTGTAATGATATTAAAGTGGACACTACCACTTTAATTTAAAGTGTTTAATGGAGCTACCAGCTTCAAATGGCACTTTACACAGAGAGTGATTAAAATGTGGAATTTGCTGCTAGATGGTGCTGCGATGGCCACAGGCATAGACAGCTTTAGAAGGGGATTAGGCAGATTCATGAAAGATAGTTAGGCACTATGACTAGTAGTTACGTTCAGAGGCAATCAGGTTCTGAATCCCAGTGCCAGGAGGCAACATCAGGAGAAGGCCTCGGCCTCAGCCTCTGTGCCCTGTTGTTGGTCATCCAGAAGAATTTGTTGGCCACTGTGTAAGACAGGATGATGGACTAGAATGACCACTGTTCTGATCCAGCAGGGCTCTTCTTATGTTCTAAAGTTCTTAAGAAAGTCAAATTTTGAGGGAGTTTTTCATCTGTCTTCCTTGCTGAAGAAAGGGTTTTCAAGTGCTAAAATTCACCTTCACCTTTGTAAGCACAGTAAAACAGTTTGAATTCATTCATTGACTCCCAGTCATATATAAAGGACAATGGTTCACTCACATGAGATACTTTTAGTCCTGTTCTGTGTTGTCCTGGCTTAGCATATAATCCTTTTTGTTGTAGCAGCCAGGAATCCAAAAATAGCATTTAATTGTTCGGTGTTGCACTCCTTTCAGAGAATGATGCCATGTGCCCTGTGGCAGGCTAGCTAGACCTCGAGCCAGTGCAAAGTTTCCTCCTGCAGTCACCCATGAATATATCTTTCATCTTTCATTTCTCTGGTCAGGTGCTTGCTTGTTCGCTAGTATCTGGCAATTAAGTTGGTACAAGGAGTCTTGTGGTTCTGTTTCTTCTTTTTTTTGTCAACAACTGATGCAATTCTACATGAAATCATGAGTTTTTTCTTAAAACCAGAACCACCCTGGCTTGGTTGGTGCGAAAACCAGGCCTAGTTCCTCATTCTTTTATGAAGATTGCCTCCATTCAGATATAAAGCAGGGAGGTTTGTTGTTTAAATTTTAAAGAGCATTCAAAACCTCTGTCCTCTCCTTCCTAGCCATTCCTTGTTATGTTTAATTGCTTTAAGCTCATTTTTTCCCACCTAGGGTGGGAAAATGTGTAACAGAACACAGTGAAGTAAAGTGTCTGGGAGTGGGGTGGCTTTAGCTCCCCTCCACTTGCATGGCTCTTATGTAAAAAATAGACAACTTCTAGTACTGATGTGAGCCGATCATATATACGGGCCAAAATTAGACAGGATGTCACTGCTTTATCACATCTAGTTTGAGCCCTCTAGGTATAGATGACAACCATTCACTTACATGGGAAAAAGTAAACAGGTTGGCTCAGGGTCTCCACTGAGAAGGAGGGTATGCATACTCCCTACCTTTGGTGATTCTCACCACTGAAAAGCAAGCCTGTCACCTACCTTCATAGCCTTGCCCCTGCATGTGCAGCAGAATGTGGTGGGGGGAAGCTGGTAGAGTTCTATGGTGGTAGAATGGGCCACAACATTTCAGACTGCAAATGCAGGGTGTTAACAGTTTTGAATGTGCTCCTTATATAAAACGAAATCACTGTGAACAGAAACCTAGCATGGCAGAAAGTGGATTAGGTGAAACACTCTCTTATTATGCTAGCGTTTTACCTACAGGAAGTTTCGTACATGGGGGAAGTGTGCAAAATAGCATTGCCCAACCCAAGCTTCAGTTAGTATAATCCAGTTTACCACATCATTCTGCCACATGTGTAGACAAGGAGTCGAGTCCAATCAGCTTTTCTGATGGTGATAATGAAAGGAGGGGTCCCCTTAACCACCAAAAAGAAAAGGGAGGGGAAGATGTTTGGATCCAACCGCAGGCCACATTCCAGGTTGTTTCTTTCTCACGCTAGAATGCAATAGCATATTTGGAAATGGCTTTGGGAGAGAGTGAGTGCTGATACAATACAGTTCATCTACTCTTGTGAGGCTCTCACCTTTAATGCCTGTGACTGGCAAAATCTCAATCCAAGTTGTGTTTGAAAACTATCATATTATCCTGCCTGTTCACATGCTTTCTATCCCCCATTCATGAATTATGTAAGAGATCAGATGTGCCTTGAGAACATTTAGAGGTGACACCTAGCAAAAGCATTGTCCTTGTGCTAGGAACATTTGTTACAAACCTGCAAGAGTCAAGAACTGATCTTCATTGGTTGCAGCACTAGGCAATGCACCGATATCTTTTTCTGTATGATTCTCTGACCACAGGTTGCTGAGCAGCTTATCAATCCATTTGGTGAAGATGATGATGATTTTGAAACAAATTGGTGCATTGACAGAAATCTGCAGGTAAGATTTCCTTGCTTCTTTTCTTTTGTTTGTCTAGTGCTATAGACTTTCTTCTCTGCAACCAATCATATCTAATGGTACCATGTGGCCTCTTAAAGGGGACATTATACAAAAAGCATAGCCTTTTCTCATTTTGGCCATATTTAATTTACCATAAAGTATGTTTTCTATGATAGATAAATATGATATTATATAGGATGAAATATATAATCAGAGATTTACAGTTGAAAGGTACTACAAATGTCATTTCATTAATTACTGGTCCTCTGGAGAGAAAACCTAATCTAAATAATCTCCAATATCTGCTTACCTTTGACAACACTGAGGATTTGTACGTTTCATTGCTGACTCAGGGACATGATGCAGAGATCTATGGTTTCCCAGGGTGGAGGATCTTATTTTAGATAAAAGCATTCGGGGAGCAAGTGGAAAATGAGAACGAAGGGTGTTTGGCCATTCCCACCCATATCATTTCCCCCATTTAAATTGCTCCTTGAAAGTTGCTATTTTTTTTCCTCTGCAGGGCAAATAGCAATTGGGGATCTGATTATATTGAGGAAATTGTGCAGAGGAAAAGATGTTAAACCCCTGACTCTTCCCAGAAGAATGTTGCCAACCCAGTTCCTGTTCCTTGACCTATGGCTGCTTTATTTAAAAACCAAGAAACAACTGTATAAGATCTTGATCTCCAGTGTTATGTCCAGTTTGACTTTTAGGATTCAGCATCCAGTCAATGGATTGTATCGCTTAGCAATCTGATATCATTAATCCATTATCCAAAGGATTGATAAATTGCACCATCACACCCATCTTTCAGCTTTTACACTACGTCATCCTCACTCTGTCTACTTTCCAATCCCTCCTTCCAAAAGATCTTCATCCCATGGATTTTGACCCTAACATCATAACTAAACTGAGTGTTGATTCATTAGAAAAATGTTATAAAATCAGAAGGGTTAGATGTGAGAAATGTAATCATTTTGCCAGAATATCTGCATTTTGTTCTTTACATGGCACATGTCCAAAACAGCTTGCAGTGAGCCCATTAAAACATATAAAAGACACAACATACATACAACAAGAGACATGGCTATAAAGAAGAAGCTAGCAACTAAAACATTTTAAAAGTCTGGTAGGACTATAAAAGCAGCACAAAGTTCAAAACACAAGACTATCTTGGCTCAAGATCAGATAAAACAGATGAGTGAATACCATAAATATAGCAGCAGCATCTTAGAATCAGCAATAAAATGGGCAGGGGGTATCAACAAAAATGTCAGAATCGAGACTAGGAAGCTCTTAATTTCAAGGACTGAAGTGGTCACCTCTCTAGCTAGTTTATAAATAGTTGTGTTAGAAACCAACATTTGGGTAATAATTGAAACAGCAAAGCTTATGAGATTCTTTTGAGGTTTCAACCCCAACAAAGTTAAATTCACTGCACCTATTAAATCTGAAGCATTTACTGCAGCAAGACATGCTTCTCAGCACATTTCAAACATTAGTTACCATAACTACAGACATTTGTGCATTCATTAAGATGCTTTCTAAGCTATGCTAAGGATTCAAAGCAGGTCCCATCATATCTTCCATCATTTCACAGATGCAAATAGGGACAGTCTGCTAACACCCCTATTTTCACACAAGGATCATCATCTTCCTGTGCTCCTTTTTACTGTAACTTGAGAACCATGGGACCAGCATGTACAAAAGCCAGGCGGGATGGGGGGACTGTGGGATGTGGAATGGTGATGAATTATATGAGACTGAGGGCATAACTATATAATATACCTGACATATGTCAGGTCACAAGTGTGTTACTGGACTCAGTCAGATGTACAGCAGGGGAAGTCACCTTAAAAAGCACTCGTTTGCTTGGCACCGTGAGGGAACACTGCAAGGGAGGAGAAGGAGCTTCCAGTTTCCCTCCCATCCCACTTTCACCAGTGGAAAGGGTGGAGGGGCTTTTTGCCCTTTTTCTTGGGCTCCATGGGTCCTTCCTGGGGCATATCAGGTCATTCAGCATTGAGCGGGAAAGCTGGCTGGATCCAGCCCATTGTCTTTTAAACCATGTTGCTCTTCTCTCTACCTCTTGTGTTCATTTACGCTGCAATTCATTTATACTGTCTTCATTCACTCTACACAGCCTCTTGCATTCTGGTTTTGGAAGCAGGCGTATTGGTAAACTGATCATAACCATTTCTTTATATTTCAGAATGTTTAATGAGATGTTTAATCTCATGCACTGGATCTGCTCATGTTTATTATAGATAAGCTGGAAAGAAAAAAAGAGGGAGGAAACCCTTCAAACCAATAGAGAAAACAAAAGGACAGAACAGAGTCACATATAGGTGGGAGAAACGTGCAATAAACCACCTTGAGCCCAATGATTGAAAATAATGATAATATATTCAAATAATATACACAATAAAAAATAACAGTATCATTTATCGCTACGTTCACAGTACATAAATAAAATGAGACACATCAGAGAGACATACAAGAAACTGTAGCTTAAGGTCAGGCTCAGCAGGAAGTGCTCCACTCTCAGCCCCAGTTTTCCACTCTTGAGAAACTGAGAAGCAGGAGAAAAAAATGGCCTGCATACTGCCACCCTAGGAATTTCCTCTAGTCTCTATGGCAGTGGTTCTTAACCTGGGTTCGATCGAACCCTAGGGGTTCGGTGAGTCAGTCTCAGGGGTTCGGTGGGGCCTCCAACTTAGTACTATTACTAAGTACTAAGAATTATTTTTCACTAAAGAAGGGTTCGGTGAATGCGCATATGAAACTGGTGGGGTTCGGTACCTCCAGCAAGGTTAAGAACCACTGCTCTATGGTCTTTAGCATCACCCAGCAGTGGCATCACAGCCTCTGTAATTGCCACCCTTCCCAGGCACTGCCCACAAAATCTTCCAATATTTGCATAGGTGGGGTTGGGAACTCTAGCCCAAATTAGAAGTTATGTGTAATATGGAGTTGCCATGGGGACATGTATCAGTATAACTGATATCCCTGTGAGAACTCAGTTTGTCCTGGGGGTGATGACAATTCAGATTAGGAATGTAGATTGGGGGAGAGGAGCCTCTGCATTCCCCATGCCATTTTTCCAACCCAAACAGCACCAGGAGCATTATTTGCCCCTTGAGAGGCCTGTACATGCAAGCTCCAGCCCCCCAATGGGGAAATAATGCCCCTAGGGCCATTTCCAACTGGGAAAACAGTGCAGAGGAAATGGCTGAAGGCCCTCCTCTCCCCCAATCTGCAGTCCTGATCTAAATCGAATCCCTGTGGCACTTCACAACTGAGTTCCCACAGGGAACTCGCAGCTGCCATCTGGCTGCAACTCCTGATGCTGTATGGAACCTCTAGTGTGGGCCTAAGGCTACAACACAGAGAGCACCTTTTGGTATGCTCAAGGCCTTGCATGCATCTAGCGGAACTGATTTTTTTTCCTCCTTGAACCAGGAGCACAATTTAAACAGCTTCTGAAACTCCCAGAGACGTCAAATGGAATTTGGTACAGGAACTGCTGTCTGAAGGCATTATCAAAGGCTCTGCTTGGGGAGTGCTGAATTAGTAACAGTGTTCTCTGGATTGCTCCCTAAGCATATCATACCTTAAACTATGTTGCAAGTATTTCTAATGCATAATCATTATCCTAGGTATCACTTTTGGCTGTTGATGAAATGCATATGAATTTACCAAAACTGAAAAAAGATATTTACTGGGATGATTCTGCAGCCCGCCCACCATACACACTAGCAGCAGCAGATTACTGCATTCCATCTTTCCTCGGATCTACTATTGAAATGGGGTAGGTGATGATTCCAAAAGTTTGTTCCGCACGTGGTCAGAAATGGTTCTTCAGAAGTCCAGTGTACCAGATCAGTAACACTCATCCCTATGAAGAAAGTTTTGTTAGACTTTAAGGTCCCACTAGACTCCTGATTTATAGTTTGAAGGAGTTGTCAAAGGCCATATTGGGTGTCTTGTTTTCTGGGATGTCTCTGGATATTATATCTCAAACCATGCGGCAAACATCCTAACTCATAATCATGATGCTAGGTATCCCCTATTCCAGAATAAGCTTTCGTGAGTCGGAGCTCACTTCAGCAGGTGCGTGAAGTGTTGAACCACCACCCCCTACCTCTGCCACCATTGTCTTTTACCTCCCTGGCCACTGCTGAAGCCTGGCACACACAGCAAGAGACCATGTGGCAGCTTCTCCCCATGCCTGTGCTGCTCCAGTTTCAAGGAGGGTCAAAACAGTGATGCAAAGAAGAGCCAGACTGCAGCTTCCTCCTTTGCAGTCTGAGATTTTCCCCGTTACCTGTATGGCATGTGGGAAGGACCACCCTGGCAGCAGCTCCCAGGTCACGGATGACATGAAAAAAGGAGCCACAGACATGGCCAGATAGACGGAGAGCTTAACTGGACAAAGCTGATACGTTGAAACCCATGGTTCTTTTCTGCAGCTGGTGGCTGCTTCTTCCAGCGCAAGGCACTTTCCCCTGATGGATTCAGGAGGCTCTTCCACTGGAGGCTCTTGCAATCCGGGGGAGGTGCCTTATGTCAGAGAAAGGCACCATATTTAACAGAACAGATCCATGGGATGAAAAATGAAGTACAGACTTATGAAGAAAGAAATGTGGTTGATAGGAGAGAGAACAAGGAGTGGCAGGAAAGATGGTTCAGGCTTGTCAGTGTCGATACAGACATGCTGGGTGAGAGTAGGAATGAGAAATTCTCACACAAATATGCTAAATCCCTCTACAAATTATGCATACATAAATTTTATTAAAAATCAGTGGCCTCTGCAAATGTACTGCTGGTTGCAGGATTACCACTGCAATGTATGCATACATAACTGCAAACGATTTTTCTGTTGCTAACAAATTTTCTTCGGTCAAGTCATACTTCAGTTCCAACTGCTGCAAGCGGCTTTTGGTGGCAGAACAAAGACAAAAAGTAACAGATGCTTTCCTATTCTATTTTGTAGTCTGGCTGATAGTCAGTTTCTCCGGGGAGACAACTGGATCTACGATGATGATAAACCCAAACGACAGCATTCAATGCTGAGAAAAGTGAAGCGATTTCTGAGTGTCCGTGAAGAATCCCCGGCTCCAACCAGGAGGACCTACCAAAGGCAGTCAAGCGAGAATTCTGTTTTTTTCCCATCTCATGAGATGCGGCACATCGGCAATTTACAAGAAATGCACTCTAGAGCAAGACTTTTAACCTCAAATGGTAGGAAAAACCATGAATGGCCTGATAAGAATGCCAGGATGCCTGAAGGCATGGATCTAGGGATCATCAGAGAAACTAGCAAGAATGAACCCACAGAGATATGCTATCAGTCCAGTCTGGATGACAGCATATCCAAAACGGACTCATCAGTCTCAGATAATACTGTTGCTGAAACAAAGGATGATGAAACCAGACTGGATTCACAAAGGAGGGATACCACTAATGTCCTGACAGAAGAGGATTCTGGAAGTCAAAGTGGATCAGATCCTGACTCGAAAGGAATGAAGCTGATCCTGTGTAGGCCGCATACCAGTCCCACAGATTCTCCTGTGTCTCCTTCAGAAGTGGCTTCACTTCATGTGGATTCAGAGCAAGGTGATTCACCCACCAGCATAACAGACAGAAAGCCATCCAACTTACTTGAAAGCACAACATCTGGCAACATCCCAGATAATCAAATATGGACATTTCCACATTTGCATATACACCCTATGGTATCCCACACAAAAACTGCACCTGTTTTAACAGAGGCTGGAATAGCCTTTGGAAAATGCAATGTAAACCCTGAAAGCAGTCCAGTGTCTACTCCTGTTGCTATAAATAAATCTGACGTATTCAATTTACTGGAACAACTAGATACTAAAGAAACAGATATAGTTGATTTTAGTAATGAGAAAAATAAAGGAAATCTCTGACAAATCAGGAAATATCAATGTCTTTACTATGGATTCGTGGCATTCAGAACATTTATTTTAACATCTCACTTATCCCATCACCCACCTCCACGCACACAAAGCACATGATGTAATATGTTTTCAATTTCTGAATTCTGATGCAGGGGTTCTGAAACATTTATATTTACCGTTACAAATTCCCTCAAGGCAGTGGTTCTGTTAAGGGAAAATTCCTCCCTTTCCACAGTTACTAATATTCATTCTGTTTCCAAAACCTACCCATCAGTCGGAAGTCTAAAGATCCACAACTGTTCCTCAAATGTATCTTGAAACATTTTTGCTCAGGATGTTTCAGCCTTTCACTTCAAATTCATCCTTCTCTTGTTATCATAGATGGCTAAATATTAGTTTCTTTCACTACAAAATCACAATGCAGGCATTTTATAAAAATAAGTGTATAACTGCTCCATATCAGAGCCAGTTCCTAACTTTCTATCCAACCATCTTTAATTAGTGCTGTGATTTTAAATTAGAAATAGAGCCACCAAACTCTTTTCATAGCCTTCTGTGCAGTTTGAGTCAAAAACAGGAACTTTGAAAAATAGCAACTATTGGCATAAATACCATGCTGATTACCCCTATGAAATAGGATAGTTGACTTCATTTTTTTGGATTATCCTTTGACTACTATTCTTATTACTTTTCTTTTTTTTTCCATTCTAGTTTAGGACCAAACATTTTTCAGTAGGATACCCATTATCAATATCCTGGCTTTTTAATTTTACTAAATGCAGCTTTGAGGAAGTAGCCCTGCTAATCTGATCAGGACAAGCAGGGCAGAGACAGGAGACACTCCTTCACACTGTTTTCCTGATCTAAATCATCCCCTCAAGATAGGGTTTGCTTAGTAGGAGAAAAATACAGGAACATCTATCCTGCCTACATGCTGTTGTTCTTCCTTTTCCGAAAGTTTTTACAATGCAATCCTAAACAAATGTATGCTTTTGTAAGCCCGTTGAAATCCATAGTATTAAAAATGTGTAATTCTGTTTAGGATGGCTGCAACATTTTTGCCCTTTTTGGTGTGACCCATTGATGTGTAACCTCTGCAAAGGCACCTCTCTGTAGTGTTCTGATGTGACGTTGCCTCCCTGCCTTCCTCATTTTTGCTATGTTCTGCTACCTCTTTGCCTCCCTTATTTTTGCTGTCATCAAAGGCTCTCGCCTTAGAACTCTTAGTTGGACCCAAAAAACAGGATGGCTTAGCTGTATATCGTATAACAACAGAACAGTCAATGTGTGGGGATGAATCTGAGGTAAAAGGGGATCCTTTAAAATAAACAGTCATTTTTCTTAAACATTTAAATAAACATAGAGTTTATTTATAAGCATAACTATCAGCATAATGGTTTCTGTATGGCTAATAAGTGTAATTATTTCAAACAGGTACATAAGCGTAAGGGTTCCTTAAATAGACCTAACCATACAGGCTTATTTTCTTACTTGCCACTTAGGCCAATAGCTTCCACAAAGCTTAATTTCCCAACTTGCCACTCAGGCTAATAGCTTCCATACAGAACACAGATTCTCTCACATTCTACAGCACCTCACTCAAGCTCCTTCTCCCACAACCACAATGGTCAGCACGAAAGCCTCTCTTTGGGTGTGTTCAGACGTGCAGTTTGATCTGGCTTCGACACACTTAAAATACAAATCAAATGTGCGCGTTCAGACAGCCGCACCTGGCTCCCATCCCCAGCCATTGCTTACCAGAGCAAACTCTGGAGAAAAGCATAGTATTTTGATACCAGGTCCTTAAGTGGTGTTTTCTGCGCTCTCCCAGTTGAAGGTGCATTTTCCTCAGTGTGATCACTCCACCGTCGAGCCACTTCTGAGTCTTTAAAAAAACACCCGCCGCAGAAGCCTCTGGCTTCTACTTTTTGCCTGCCATTTTTATTTTTGCCACAGCAATATGCACATAGGCGCTCTTCTGCCCCTGCATCAAAAAAATTTTTTTTTACTGGCCACTACTTTTGAGTTTGAGATCCCAAGGAGGCCAGTTTCAGGCAAAAAGTTTAAAGGGACGTGTTCTGTCAGGGCGGTGAAATCACAGTGCTTGTGCAACTGTGGCAGGATTTGCTCTACTGTTTTTGCGCATGCGTACGGTTGTAGCTCCAGATGATTGCTTACGCGCATGCTCAAACTTAGGAAAAAAACAAAAAAAACCCAACATACACTCTGTGTGATCACAATTGTCCGGGTTAAAAAAAGCCACATCGAAGCGGGGCAATTTAAAATGACTCCAACACACCATGTCAATTCCACCCCCTAAGGTACAGCTACCATCCAGTCGTAACACACTTCACTCACCCATCCAGCCCCCCTCTTTCTTACTCTACAGGTGTACATTTTAGATCACAGCAACATACATTTAAACAAAGAAATAAAACACACACACAGACCCCTTTCACATTACCATTCTAAACCAGATGTTATCCATCCTTGGCCTGATTCCAAGGAAAGCAATACAGAGACAGGACTTTCATATAGTAAATTTCATTAATGAGCCGTCTCTGAAGCACTTTGGCCATTTCAAACAGTGCCGCTTTTTCCCCCTGCCCTTTTTCGCCATGCAGTTATTCTTGCCATTGAAGTGCTACTTTGGTCTAGTGCTATAGCACTCAACTTAGAATGATTTTTAAAAATGCAAGAAAGACCATGTAGCAAAAAAGGGTGTGTGGAGGGAACAGCACTATTGGAAGCACTGCAGACACCTTAAACAGCAGACCACAGAATTCAGAAGTGCAGAGGTGAAAATGGAAGAAAGGAGTTTACCTAAAAAATGGCTCAGCCCCACTTTGCCAACCGGACACAAGCAGCTTTGTATGAAAAGGTAAATAAAATCCATTAGTAGCCAGTTGCTGAAACGGTTGTGTCTGAAATGACACAAAAAATGTATTAGCAACCAGCTACTAAAATGGATTACAAAGGCTGTTTGTAAGGGGCCACAGTATTTACAAGGCAAAACACCACAATGGCACTTCAAAATTGAGAAAACTGTGGGAAGGAATGAGTAAACTACCACATTCCTCCACATTATTTTTGTGATTACATTTATCAGGTCCCTGCAACTGCACTGAGTTTTAAAAGACTGAAGATCAGTCATGACTTTCCTGATTTTAACCCTTAGAAATAACTCAAGAATTCTAGAAATCTTCTAGGAAGGAAGAAAAATCCTAATACATTGTCATGTTATCCCAGCATAACTTTTTGTGGTCTAGGGACTAAATAACATTTAATGCTCCTTCCAGTTCTATGTGTTGATAATGGTCTAGTGTTGTCAGTGGGTTAACAGGACTGTTTCACAGAACAGAATGAAAGCCTACAACTTTCATTTTGGGGGGGGGCAAGAGGAAATATAGCTCAATGGCAACTGCATGTGTGTGTTTGTTTTGAATATTCCTCATCTGCACTGAGGCACAGAGACCAGATAAATTAGTTCTGAAAACTGAACATGGTGATTCAGCAACTTCCTGATGCAATGTTATCTTTGCACCAAGAAACTCCTGTAACACCACAAAATCCTTCTAATCCCAGACTTCATTTCTGGAGTGCACTGAGGATCAAGCTCAGTCTCTCTACAATCAGGCATTCCACCCCCAAACCAGAGAATCTTCCCGCCTTTTATTTAGAAAAACCAAGTGAACCGAATCTACTCATCAACAAGTCACCCCCTTCCCCAAAGAACGCTGGGCTGAACAGCCATAAAGAGACTGTGCTAGTTATTTTTCTCTGGCGACCCACTGACAGGATTAATTAATCATTTGTTTATCTGATTCTTTTGGATCTGAATGCAAACTGTGGGCATGCTAGGTTGTCAGGTGGCTAAAATAATGAAGCTCTGACCTAAGCATACACTACAGAAAGATAAATGAACAGAGGCTTTTATATAATCTGGGAAGATATTCTTGCAGCATGGTTCTCCTTGTGCTCTAAGTACGACTGTCCTGTGTACAATGGTAATTCCTTTTCCTGCCTCACCAGAGATCCCAAGTCAAACCAAGCAGCCACACTGGGGAATTCACTGACATTGGGGCAGAAAGAGGTGTAAATCAAAGTAAGAAGCAAGGGCAGTACAGCTCCTCACGAAACCTTTGGAGATTTCCACTTCATTACATTTGGATTTGCCTCTTTTAAGCCTCACAATAACGAGTAGTTCCTTTGTATAGTGCACTTAAGATCTTCCATTCCCCTTTCCCACAGCATAAATTCATAATGGAACACAAACCAAGTGAAGCCATTTGCAGTTGGAAACAACCTGGTCAAACAAAGTGACAAAAGGACAATTCCAAAGGTGGTTTTCTTGATCAGTTTTAATTCCTTAGTACAGCTGAATCTAGAAACAGATCTAACAAGCAAAAAAGGCACTGATGAGAGAAACACAACATTTGTGAATTGGTCTGGGATCACAATATCCTTGAACAAGTTTAACCTGGTGAAAAAGATCTTCCCAGAGGGAGAATACAAATCTGTATCTGAAGATGAGAAACAGATGTAATTCTCATAAATGACTCTTACATTGGGCTGTATGATTACCACATCTAAAATTTAAATTTAAAACCCGCATTGGACTAAATGTACAGGTTTGTTTTGGAGGTTTTGGTTTTAAAAATTGCCTCGCTTCCATTTTCTGTCCCTATCAGTACCAACACATGCAAGTGTTACATTCTGGATCAAAAAGCATTTTTATCATGTGAAAAGGTGCCCTTGCCTGCCCACAATGCAACACAGAGAATTGTTCCAGACAAACCAGCAGCAATGAGAGCAGAACAGGGGTGCAGAAGACACCCCAGTCACACTGAATTCAGTAGGGCTGACTTCCAAATTGGCTGCATCATAATTTTTCAGTGTTAAGCTGCTGGTTCAAGAGATCATTCTTCAAGGGGCTTTGGAGTTTCCAGTCACTGATTTAATCGCAAATGGACATATCAACTACAAAAGCAGAGAAAGAGCACTACCAAAGCTGACTCCGGAATGTCAAGCCTTCTTAAATTCCCTCTCCCTCAAAATATTGCATGTCACATATAAAGCAAGGATATAGGTATCAGGAAATTTTCTGTTCATTCATATATTTCTAGTCAGTCCTATAATTTTTCAGCAAGTTTGTTTTATGAATGGGTTTTGCAAATCCAACCCTGTCATTTCCACGATCAAAAATACAATAAAAACCTGACATAAATACATCTCCCAGAATCCACGTTGGTATGTTGCCACTGCCAACTGCCATAGCCTGAAAACCAGAGACACACACCAGTTCCTCTCTTGTCCTTTCCTGTGGTACAAAAACAAACAATTCAGTTTTGTGCTGAATTTCCCTGTGCAGAGCCAAAACTGGGGGATGTGGTTTGTGAACATATATAGCTGACCTCTTTGGGGTGATTTTTCACAGGGCTTTGAAATGTAAAAGTGTTTCTGGGGAGAGGGGTGTCTTGGAAAGAAAAAAGAATTTGTCCCTGTTGCTGAGGCAACCAAGTCAACATTTCTTTTTCCAATCCAGTTGTGCAGACTTAACTAATAAGGGCAGAGTGAATGGAAATGTGCATACAGATAAACTTCCAGTTATATGGGGTATACATTTTAATGCACATCTGACTCTGTGTCTCCATCCCCATTCCACCCCATTTAGACACTTGGAACTATGCAAGTTGAGTCTTAAACATGCAGCAAGATTTCATCAACTGCCATCATGTAGCTGAATCCGATTGGCCAGGTGGTACTGTGATGTCATCGTGCTCACTATATTATCCTTGACTGGCTAGGATCACTCAGGGCCAAAATGCATGTTATAAGTGGGGACCTGCAAGAAACTTGTAGGAGCAGCTATCCCATTCCCCCCACCTCTGCTTCTTCCTCTCTCCCCCTACGTCTCTCACACTTTCACCTTCCTACCACCCCTTTTCTTACTATCTCTCTCCCTCCCCACTCCATGCATGTCACTTCCATTCTGCCCCCACCCCATCACTCTTTCTGCCCCTGTCACTCTCCCGGCCTCCCACCTACTCCCACCTACTCCCCCAGCAGCAGCTCTCCAGGAATCACAACACATTGCCCAAATACAGAGAACAGTTCCTCTTAGGGTGGGAAATTCCTGGAGATTTGGGGGTGGAGCCTTGGGAGGATGAGGTTTAAGCTTGGAAATGACCTCAGTAGGGTATAATACCATAAATCCCACTCTTCAGCAGCCATTTTTCCAGGAGAACTGATCTATGTTATCTGGAGATCAGTTGTAATTCCAAGAGATCTCCAGCCCTCACCTGGAGGTTGGCAACATTTGTTCCCCTGAAGGAAATGACTGCTTTGGAGGGTGAAGTCTATGGCATTATATCTCTCTGAAGTCACTCCCTGCCTCAGTCCCCACCATCCCCAGGCTCCACCCCTCAAATATCCAAGAATTTCCCAACTTGGAGTTGGCATCCCTATCTCCTCCCCACCCAACAGCCAACCTACCTTTATCTGCCCCTGTGTCTTCAGCTTTCCATCTCCTTTCCCCTGCAGCTTTTACTGAGAACAACTTTGGTCTTTCTCTACAGTGGGAACTAAAGCAGTTTACATCATTCACTCCTCCTTTTTGCCCACACAATAACCCTATGAGATAGGTTAGGCTGAAAGTATGTGACTGGTCCAAAATCAGCCAGTGAGCTTCCCCAGCAAGATGGGGATCTAAACCTGGGTCTTGCAAACCCTGCTCTGAGGCTGAGTACAGACTGGCAGTCTCCGCCGCTCTGCCTCCACTTCAAAAGCAGAGGCAGAGCGGCGGTTCAGACGGCCGCATCTGCCCAGAGGAGGTGGCCCGGACGCATCGCGTCTGGCACCGCGCTCCTCCCGCACCAGCCGAGCACCACTTCAAAGTGGCGCTCGGCTGCTGCGGCGTGCCCCGCGCGCGCGTTCCACCTGCGTTGATGCTTGGCTGGGAAGGAGATAGGGTTGCCAACTCAAGGTTGGGAAATTCCTGGAGATTTGAGGGGTGGAGCCTGGAGAGGGTGAGGTTTGAGGAGGGGTGAGACCTCAGACAGGTACAATGCCATAGACTTCACCCCCCCAAACCAGCCATTTCCTCCTTGGGAACCATTGTTGCCAATTTCCAGGTGGGGGCTGGAGATCACAGAATTACAATGGCTCTTCAGGTAGCAGACATCAGTTCCTCTGGAGAAAATGGTGGACTCTGTGTCATTATACCCTGCTGAGGTCACCACAGCAAATTGACGCTTAGTGCCCAATGCCTTGGCACTCTCCCAGAGCCTTTTTCTAGAGCCCATTGTATTTATTTCCACAATGGGCCTTATTCCTAGTTAGATATATAGATGTTTGATGTGCACTGGGACACTGGTGCCCAACCCAATTCATAGTAAAACATTAGAGTGGGGACAAACTTTTAAAAACTATTAAACATATCTTCATCACCCTGCATGGCTCTAAACACTGCAAAGGGGAAGAAGGAGCTTCACATTTCCCTCCTGCACAGTTTTCACCAGCAAAAACGTGCCCTGGGAATGGACATATGGCGCCAGGTGAAGGGGCAAACAGGCTCCCCCTGTTTCTGTTTCTGCTGGAAAAACTGTGCAGAACAGAAGCAGGAAGCCCCTCCTCCCTCTCCCAGCATTTGGAGTTGTGCAAGGCAGCACTCATAAAGGTTTTTTAAGGTTAGTCCCTGCTCTCTCATTTGCTACAAGTAAGGTCAGGCACCTATGTCCTTAAACAGGATTTTAAAACAGTAACCTTAGGGGGCTGCACTGAGGCACTTAAAAAATAGAAAGACCAGTACCCTTTGGGAAGACAGGTTTCACCTCTTTTAAAAGATACTTTTCATGTTGAAAATCACTGAGAAAATTCAGCACAGCCGTAATCTTCGTTGCATTTTGGAGATGGCCAGTTGTGAGGATTTAGATACATACCTTGATTATATACTGCTCTGGTGGTAAAGTGAATTCTTTCCCTGAGATAGTAAAGGTTATCTGAGGCAGGCTGGATAGTCTTCTGCAGTCTACAACATACTGTAACATAAAATAATTTGTTTCTTGACTTGAGGGTTATGTTGCTATTTGCCTTATCAAATGCTACACCACTTTTGGAGAGCTCGCTATCGAGGAATGATGGTACTGTAGGGCCTCGTGGCTTGACTTTGGCCTCTGGTAAACAGTGGAGCGTATGCTGCCTTTGAAGAGGACAATACCATTTTTAGCTATGATGACTAAGAACCACTGATAAACCTGTCCTCTGTGGTAGGGAGATGTTCAGCACACTCCTAAGAGCCAGTGAGTTTACGCAAAGGCTCATGCAGCATGAGGGCATCCTGGCATTGGTGCACTGTGCTGAAATGATCTCGTCTCTATACAGCACTTTCACTCAGGGCCTCAATCTTCAGCACCAGTCTTCCTCCCATGCCGTTTTCAAAAGCCTAATGCCCAAGCAGGATCTGGTCCTGTGGTGTTTGTAGCATGAAGTGATTCCAGTGGTAAAATGGTGGTGACATCCCCAGGATGTCCCCAGGGATGCTGTACTGTCTAGTGTCTGGGTAGTACAGCTGTGCCAATTTGGTATGTACATGGAAGTGGCAGTAAAGGAACAGCCCTCCTGCCTTGTTTGAACCCCAAGAGATGTAGGTGTTGGCACAAAACTGAATGGGCCAGACAGAGTTCACAGGCTGGGGTAGGGACCCAAGATAGTTATACAAGACTTGTAGGTTAACCTCTCTTCCTCTCACATGCTGCCAACTCAGCACTGGGCTGAAGGGGTTTACCCCCCACACACACATTATCCTAAACAGAAATTATTCAAGTAATGACCTATTTGGCCCATTTCAGCAAACCACTCCCATCCCCTGAATTATTTGTTTATGGAATTCACAGGTTGGGTCCGGAATCCAAAACATTTCATACCCTGTGAATTCCATCAACCCTGAGAGGAGTGAGTAGAAACAGCCAGCTGGGCATAGGACTGCCCTTCAATAGCAACACCATTCACTACTGGTGCAGGTTTAGATCATGCCAGTTAATAGGGCTAAGATGCCATATATACAGAGATTGGTGGTTAAATGAAAAGTCACCAGTGAATATGGATAAACATAAATGGAATAACTTCTATAGAAAGAATTTAATAACTTCACGACTGAGTTCATGGCTTTGTTTTGTTTTCCTGAAAAGCACTTGGAATTTGTGAAGTACATTGCAGGTCAACACTTCAGCACCGACACTTTCTCAAACTCATGACATTACATTTCTTCAAAGGATACCCCCAACTTGAAAGAGATTTCAGTGGAACTGGCAACTACATCGGTATGCTTTAGGTCACAGCAGCCTGAAACACTCCACAAGATGGCAGCATCTCCTTGCACCACAACTCTGTGTGGGCTCAAAAGATGTCCCTTCTGGAGCACAGAGAACCACTTTCCATTAAATCAAAAGACTAGCAGGAATTATGAAGTCTACTCAATTGAATGAGGAAATCAAAAAGGTTGCAGGATATTGAGAGGAAATAGAGTGTGTAGAAGCTGAAGATGGGACTCTTTTTCTTACTGGTGATTGAAGACTTGCTGTCACAGCTCTCAAGCAACCAGTGCAGGGATAAACCAGTGATGTAATTAAAGGCACAGAGGAGAAACACCCCCTCTCCTAGCCTCCATGCTAGCTCCCAGCTCATGACTGCTACCAATCATCTGCATCCATCACCGCTCAAGGCATTCAGTCCTTTGGCATGCCAATGATAAACCCATTTATCAAGCATTTGCAGTGGTGCTCCAAAAAGCTGAATCCTGCACAGGGAGAAATGTACTTGACCCATTGACCACAGACTGGGAGAGGACATAGAAACAGAGAGTTGGAAGGGACCTCAAGGATCATCTAGTTGAACTTCCTGCACAATGCAGGAAATTCACAACTACCCCCCCCCAACTCCCCCAGGGACCCCTACTCTATGCCTAGAGGAAGGCAAAATTCCTCAAGTATCCCTGACCAATTTCACCTGGAGGAATATTCCTTCCTGACCTCATAGTGGCAATTGGCATTACCTTGGGCATATAAGAAAGGGCCACAGGAGCCTAGCACTTCCTCATGCCTTCCTGCCCTCCCTTACATGACCTGCCTAAGTCCAAAGAATCAGCACTCATGTCAGATGGCCATCTAGCCTCTACATAAAAACCTCCAAAAAGGAGACGTGTGTGGGATTCTCAGTTGTTTTCTCTTATGCACAAAATAAGGCTATCCACAGACATTCACACATTGGTCAATGTTAGGGGGAATATTGCCTCCTTTTCAAACTGGGGCATATTGAGCCTTACAACGTCCATTGGTATTATATCAGGTTCCAGGTAGTTTCAACATAAACCAACTAGTGATTAAAGCAATTGCAATAAGGATATACATAATTTGACATTTTCCTCTAGTTTCCACAAATATGTCTCACCTTTTCTTTTTCTCACTTTGAGTACTTCTCCCCCCCCCCACTTCCCTTAACAACTAATGGGTTGGATCCTGCCAATCCATTCTATTAGTGGAAGTGCTTCCCACCAGAGAAAGGAGCCTTCCCCCAGTGCAAGAGCCTCAGAGACACATTATGTACTGAGTCCAATTTCATGGATGCATTCCTCTGGTGGAGGTGCTTTCCGCTGCTGGAAAGGGGCTCAAAGAGTTCACAGAAGATTGTAAAGCATCTTACATATGAAGAAGGCTCTTTCCCCCAGAGGAGGGAACCACTGTTATACATTGGTTCATCCATCATTAAATCATCAGATCTTGTTTTCCCCGTTCTCCCCAGCTCCTCCCACAGATATGTTTACCTCTCCATATGGGGTTGGTGTGGCTCCAATATATTGCTGCAGTTTGATTATTTCTGTGAGTGGGCCAGTAATGAGAGAAGTACCCGAATCTACAATGGCATTACAACCATTCAAACATAATACCAGTTGTCCTTGGACTTTCATGCTGTATTATGGGGGAAGACAAGAAAGCAACACATAGGAATATACTTTAAATGCACTGTAAGCTTGTGGGAAATTGCATTTATAAAAGCAAGCAAAACTATAAAAATCCTTATTAAAAATTATAAAAATCCTTCAAAAATACACAGCATCTTACAGCATCTTAAAAACTTACACGATTTTATTCCAACATAAGCTTTTGTGCACTAGAGCTCACTTTCTCCGATGCATTCAGTAGATCCTCATTATGCAGACATTTTATAAAGGAGGTATAAAAAACCAGTGGGGTAAAATTGCCTTGGAATGCAGGAGGCACAGGGCAAAACAGAGTCACGTACAAGACAGAGCTAATCAATATTAGTTATGCTAAGTTAGTTAACACCTGCAATGGGGCCATGAAATGCAACTAGGAAAAATATAAATCTCACCAAGAAAAATGCAAGCACCAGTTATGCTGTTTTAGTTCAAACAAGTGGTGCAAGGCCCCCCACACCTTGAGGGGGCGGGGGCAGATAATCTTCAAGCAAATTTACTGACTGGAAAAATTTTAAAGATTGAGCTACACAGGAAAAACAAGCAGTTTTGTCGATTATCCACCCTACAGCTAAGTGAGAAGATGGAAACTGGAACAGGAAGGGTGTCCTCATGCAAGTATCTCCCAACCCCATATTTCACTACTGACCCCAACAGCATCCTTCCAGCTGTTGCAGTTTTCTGTGGAGAGTTACCAATTAGGATGACAGAAAGCCGTCCTCCAGTACAAATGACTGTTTCTCAAAAGTTCATTAAAGCTGTGTAATGGACACAGCCTTGTCCTCCTGTTCCCAAATTCCTTTCCCCACCAGCCTGAAGGGAATCCTATGGCAAGCGGTTTGTCTTCCTTCATCTGAATGGCTAGTGGGGGCACAAGACACTTTTCTGCCTGAGGCCATTCTCATTGCCACCCCTGCCTCACCACTGCAGCTGCTGCCTCCTCTCTCACTCAGGCACTGGAGCGACTAGTCGATCCTCCTTCCTCTCTCCACCCCAGCCCTCTTTTACAAAAAGCACCTCAAGCCACATATGCCCAGTGGGGCTTCCCAAACTTTCCCAAGATTCTTTCCTCTCATGGGTCCCACTAATGGCCACTGGGCAGAATGAGGAATTGTGCCTCCATTCTTTCATCACACTGCAAGGATTCAGTGCCAGTTTTAGCACTCCAGTGTTTCTACCTTCGTTGGGTCTCCCTTGTCTTGAGGGCTGAGCTGACAATCTCATATTTTCAGTATGTATGTGTATTAAGAACATAAGAACATAAGAAAAGCCAATGTTGGATCAGGCCAATGGCCCATCCAGTCCAACACTCTGTCACACAGTGGCCAAAAACACCAGGTGCCCTCAGAAGGTCCACCAGTGGGGGCAGGAAGCCCTCCCACTATTGCCCCCCCAAAAAAACACCAAGATTACAGAGCATCACTTGCCCCAGACTGAGAGTTCCTACCTATACTTTGTGCCTAATAGCCACTGATGGACTTCTGGTCCATATGTTTATCTAATTCCCTCTTGAAGCTGCCCATGCTTGTAGCCGCCACCACCTCCTGTGGCAGTGAATTCCACAGGTTCATCACCCTTTGGGTGAAGAAGTACTTCCTTTTATCTGTTCTAACCTGACTGCTCAGCAATTTCATGGAGTGCCCACGAGTTCTTGTATTGTGAGAAAGGGAGAAAAGGACTTCTTTCTCTACCTGCTCTATCCCATGCATAATCTTATAAACCTCGATCATGTCACCCTTCAGCTGTCGTTTCAACAAGCTAAAGAGCTCCAAGCGCTTCAACCTTTCTTCATAGGGAAAGTGTTCCAACGCTTTTATCATTTTAGTTGCCCTTTTCTGCCCTTTTCCCAATGCTATAAGGTGTGGCGACCAGAACTGTACAGAACTGTCCAGATGAGCTCGCACCATTGATTTATACAGGGGCATTATGATACTGGCTGATTTGTTATCTATTCCCTTCCTAATAACCCCCAGAATAGCACTGGCCTTTTTCATTGCAGTCGCACACTATCTTGACATTTTCATTGAGTTATCTACTACGACTCCAAGATCTCTCTTTTGGTCAGTCTCCGCCAGTTCGGACCCCATCAACGTGTATTTATAGTTAGGATTTTTGGCTCCAATGTGCATCACTTTGCACTTGGCCACATTAAACCCCATTTGCCATGTTGATGCCCATCCTCGAGAGATCCCTTTGGAGTGCCTCACAATTCTCCCTGGTTCTCACCACCCTGAACAACTTTGTGTCATCTGCAAATTTAGCCACTTCACTGCTTACTCCCAACTCCAAATCATTAATAAACAAGTTAAAAAGCATTGGGCCGAGTACTGATCCCTGCGGTACCCCAATGCTTACCTCCCTCCACTGAGAAAATTTCCCATTTATACTCACTCTCTGTTTCCTTTTAATTAGCCAGTTTTTTGATCCACAAAAGGACTTGTCCTTTTATCCCATGACTATTAAGTTTACTCAGGAGCCTTTGATGAGGAACTTTATCAAAAGCTTTCTGGAAGTCAAGGTAAACAACATCTATTGGGTCCCCCTTGTCCACATGTTTGTTTACTCCCTCAAAGAACACTAACAGGTTAGTGAGACAAGATCTTCCCTTACAGAACCCATGCTGAGTCTTCCTCAATAGATTTTGTTCATCAGTGTACCTACTAATTTTTTCCTTAATAACACTTTCCACCAACTTCCCCGGTATCGACGTCAGACTGACTGGCCTGTGATTTCCTGGATCTCCTCTGGAACCCTTTTTAAAGATAGGAGTGACATTCGCTACCGTCCAGTCCTCAAGAATGGAGGCAGATTTTAAGGAAAGATTACATATTTTGTCAGGAGATCCACAAGTTCACATATGAGTTCTTTCAGAACTCTCGGATGTATGCCATCGGGGCCCGGTGATTTATTTGTTTTTAAGTTGTCTATCAGACATAGGACCACCTCTCTTGTCACCTCAATCTGACTCAGGTCTTTCAACCCCTCTCCCAAAATCAGTGGTTCTGGAGTGGGCAGGCACTTTTCATCTTCCACAGTGAAGACAGAGGCAAAAAATGCATTTAGCTTCTCAGCCATTTCCCTATCATCATTCACTACACCTTTTACCCCATGGTCATCCAAGGGCCCCACTTCTTCCCTGGCTGGTTTCCTACTTCTAAAGTATTTGAAGAAAGTTTTATTGTTGGTCTTTATGTTTTTTGCGATATGCTCCTCATATTCCCTTTTTGCCTGCCTGATCACAGACTTGCATTTTATTTGCCACAGCCTGTGTTCCCTTTTATCAGCCTCACTGTGACTAGCTTTCCACCGCTTAAAGAAATCCTTCTTACCTTTTACAGCTTCCATTACTTTGTTTGTTAACCATGCAGGCTTTTTTCTATACCTATTTCTGCCTTTCCTAACCCGTGGTATATATTTTCTCTGAGCCTCTAGGATTGTAATTTTAAATAGTCTCCAAGCTTCCCCAGAGAATGCAAGAAATCCCCCTCTTGCTTGTGTGCAGCCCCATTTGTGCCACAGTGATCAGCCTTGAGACTATCTACCTTGCTGTTAGAGGAAAAGATGACCAAGATTATATAAAAAGTCTGTATCAAAAGCAGCAACACTGCCTTTCTTCCTAATTGACCCCCATTTTGAACTTTTCAGCGTAGACAGAGTTCCTGCTGTTTTCAGTGATATGTCACTGAATTCTTTATTATCTCATGGAAGAATTCCTCTTGAGTTCTTTCAAGATCTTTTTGTTTCCTCAAATAATTGGCTAAAGCATAATTGTAACCTTTTGTTCCTAAGCCCACACTCATTAGGAAGCATGATGTGTGTATGTCCTGCACTGCTGGCATATCTAAATGGGAGGCTGTCCCCTTTTCTACAGTCTCGCCCCAAGGTTTCTGTTTAAGTAGACTTACTTGTTGACTTCAATTTGCCAGTACTTTTTCTCAGTGACTTTAGCCCAGTGAATGACTCCTTTGTAGAGAGAATGGTCTATGCCCCCTAGGATCAATTCACCTCCATCTTCATTGTTGTCTTCACTAAAAACAAAAAAGCCAAAGGTCTGGGTCCTATGGGAAAAGCTTGTGGAAAGAGCTGGTGTTATGTACTGGGGCTGGAACATTCCAGGACTGTTTCTACCAAAGTCTGGCTGAGCTTGGAGCTCTAGAACAATAGCCTACCAGGGATCTGAGGGTGGCCAATGAGGAATTAAGGGTTCTGACAATAGCCTATTGTTAATAGTTGTTTGGGAAGTGGGTGGAGTTGCATGCTATTTAAACAGGGCCGTTGCCCTGTTTGTTTGTCTTGTTCTTGCTGAATCACTAATAAAGCTGAGCTGATCACTAGGCTTGGGGTCTGACCATCAATGGAACCCAGTATTTAACAGCTGGCAAAACAGACCTTTTCTACCTTGTCTTTCTCCTGGCAGTCCTCTGTACATCCTCACAATGCTCTGAGGGGCACTGGGAGACCCTTGTAAACAAAATGTTCCATGGCATGGGAAGGGGGCTACAGTGAGGGATTAAACTGGGTGAAATCACCCCTCTCTTCCACCAACAGTGGAGCAACCTCTCTTCCAGTTGGTGAGGGAGGAGGAGATGTTGCCTGATCCCACCCTTCACTGCAGTCCCCGGTGCTGCAAGAGTGTGATGTTTATGAGGATTCTCAGGCCCCCAGCAGTGGATTTCAAAGCACAGTGAGACATGCTGGGAAAAGGGCAAGACAGGCATGAGCCAGTCTGCCAACTCTTTCTGCAAGTTTTTCCATAGAATCCAACCCATGATAATATATACATTAATTGATTAGATACACAAACAAAACATGCAATCATTGTGTCACATGGAACTTAATAAAAATGAAATCCACTTTAACCTTTTTTTAGATGACAAAATTGTTGATACTGGATGAAATCACAATGCAATGATTTAATTTGTCTGCCATTACATCAAAGTTACCAAGTCCGTACCTAAAATGTAACAGTCAGATGACATCAACAGGTACTACAACAACAACAGCAACAAATGTTAGTCGTAACTGCATCATAACATTTTCTTAAAGATTTACAGAAAACCCTTTAGAGATTATGGCCCTGATCTATAGATTCTAGCACCTATCAGTAAGTGGCACGTGTGCCATAGGAGCTGTGCATATTCACAGTGACGGTGCTGTTAGCTTGTTAGTATAGGGAGTATAGCATTGATCCATTTTTTCCCAACAAATGTTCAGTGCTAGTTATGACGGAAGACTTAAACAGGAGGATGAAGGACTTTTCATTACCTGCAGCATCTTTGGGGATTACTAATGGCACCCAGGAAAGTGATCCATGGATGAGAACCAGTTTCCATGCATGGACCACACTGGATGAACCATGGAGAAAACACAATTACAGGCATTGTGAAATAAATGCAGAAATAAATGTATCCCTCCAGATTTTGCACTCATGAGATTCCTCTACATGTGGGCTTCCTTTTCTCTTGGGCTCCCTAAGTGAAGGGGATGAGCTGGAACTTTGTGATCTGAGATGTTCTGTATCAACCAGGGAGGGAAATCTTGAGACGTATCTGGCAGTGGAAGAAGACCAGGACTGAACTTTTGTTTCCTGTCCTGCTATAAGTATTTAAGCCTCAGTGTGGCAGAGGCACAAGCCTTTTGGCAAGAACTAGAGCAGCCTTGCTCATGGCTCACAGCCTGAATGAAATAGCCTAGTGGATCTGGCACTAGCCCAGCAGTCAGAGTTGCTCTGTGCATGTTGTTGTAGTTGTTGCCATTTGTCTAAATTACATTTTGATGTTTCTTGTAAGCCACTTTGAATCCCCAGTGAAGAGAAAAGCAGGATCAAAATGCATAAATAAATTGGAGTCCCTGCCCATGTTCAGTTTTCATTTTCTCTCAAAAAGGTTGCCAACCTCCGGGGTTCTCCCAGAATTATAACTGATCTCCAGACTACAGATATCAGTTCCCCTGGAGAAAACGGCAGCTTCAGAGGGTGGACTCCACAGCATCATATCCCTGCTGCTGAGCTCCCTCGCCTCCCCAAATTCCACCCCCCCCCCGGGCTCTGCCTCCAAATCCCCAGGAATTCCCCAACCTGGAGTTGGCAACCTTGTCTGTCAAGTATTTCCTTTAAAACTATACTGAGAAAATGATAGCTCTTCTTTTCACTGTATACTACTGACCGGTTCAAGATGAACGAGAATACAGGCTCCTCTAGTAGCTCTTGTTTCATCATATTGTCAAATACTGGAAGTCCGCTCCCAACAGCCAAGGATGGATAGGCCAAGCCCATCACCCCATCAAACTGAGCAAAGACAAAGGTCAAGCCAGGCTCAAAGACTGACTCGCCAAAGTCCTGGGCCTCAACAGAAATGTTGCTGATCTGTTCATTTATTTGCCAAAGAGAAACAATACAAAAAGTGTTGTTTTGTGACAGGTTATTTATTTAGTTCAAGGCAATTATTTTTACAATTAATATCTTATGTATGCTACAAAATTTTAAGGAATGAAAAGCATCATCCATTTTCGTAGCCAAGTTTTCATTCCAACCCCAAGCCCAACCCAGAAGGCTCTGCTTTTGCCCCCTTCCAACCATAGCTCTCTTCCCTTAGCACATCCCACACCTTCCCCTGACTCTTTTCTGTGGCTTTTCAGGGGAAACAGGAGGTTGCAGAAAGAGAAAGCAAGCCAATAGAAGTCAACCAATTTATTATATTTTATCCCAGTCATATTCTGTGGGGCACAGAGTGACGTACAACCTTGAAAGGGGCTTTGTTGCTACAAAAATGAAAGACTACGCAATGTTTCTTTGTATAGAGCAGGGGTGGGCAAATTGCGGCCCGGGGCCACATGCGGCCCGCCACAGAGTTTTTTGCAGCCCTCCAAAAAGATTTCAGGACTTCCAAGAAAATTGAGCCTAAATTCAATTTGCTCTCTTATCCCATCACAGCTGATATTGATGCAGCACCTGAGGAGCTGCAGCTTGAACTTACTGGCATGCAGTCAGATCACACTGTGAAAGAAATGTTTAATGCTGTGACATTAGTTGACTTTTACAAATCTTTGTCTGCTGAAAAAATTTCCATGTATGAAGAAATTTGCTGGGAAAAATGTTCTCTATATTTGGGACTACATATATTTGTGAGCAAAGTTTTTCTTGCATGAAGATCAACAAGAGTAAATATAGATGCTTTTTGACAGACATTAACTTGCAGGCTGTGATGAGAATCTCAACAAGCAATCTCACTCCTGATTTCAAAAAAATTGTAGAAAAGTGATAGGGTACATTTGTCTCATTAAACTGATTCTAAAATTAAATGTGCTTGCAGCTATAGATGATATAAAATTAGCACAATAAATAAATTGAATAAAACTACCACTATTTTATTTAATTTATATTTATTGATTTTTATGATACAATTTATACCTTTTCTGAAATGCAAAGTTAACTAATGAATGCAATCATTTTAAAAGGTGCAGCCCTCCGCTAACCTCCGCTCCCACAAAGTGGCCCCCGAGCCAAAACAATTGCCCACCCCTGGTATAGAGCATACCAGTACTCTGGACAGGGCAGCAGAGCTAGCAAGCTAGATAGGTCAGTTTCTTCTGTATCCTTTCTGTTGTTGGCTGTGCTGCTAGGGTTGCCACCTCTAGGCTGGGTAATTCCTGTAGATTTGGGAGGTGGAGCTGGGGGGGCGGAATCAAGAGCATATAATACCATAGAGTCTACCACCCAAAATAGTTATTTTTTCCCAGAGAGCCAAGATCTGCCACCTGGAAATCAGGTATAATTCTGGGGGCTCTCTAGAGCCCAGCCGGAGGTTGCCAACCCTATAGTTTTCCTAGAATGCTACTCTTAGGAATGTCCTTCCTTCCACCTAACTCTTTATCTTCCTACTTCATCTAATTTCCATCAGGACAGAATTTGCTCTCAGTATCTCTCTCCATTCTAGCCTTGAAAGGTAGCTAGAAAGCTTGTTTTTCCATTTCTTTCCCAAAGACTTTATTCCTATGGCAGCCTCCCCCTTCTGTTAGGAAAATCAGTGATAAGCTTAACAGTTTCTCACAGAACTGATATGATTCATTCAGTTTCTCCCACATTTTCCATCAAGAAAAAGACTGAGGGGGTGAGATCTTAAGTTTGCATACAAGTTACAAATGTGTACATTAAACAACCCCCCTCCCTGCAAAAAAAAACCCCATTTGGTCTATAAACTTTTTGGCCTGTCACATAGGCTGTCATCCCCATCCCCCCCCCCCCCCGCCTTGCCCCAGTGGTTGCCATTTCAAGTCTCTTCTCATGTCATGATCCTGACCAGCAGTTAAGTCTCTGAATTATAGTTAATGCCATCAACTGTACTACCAAAAAGTTGCCAAAAGACAGAACAATTGAAAGCAACATCAGAAGAGTTCCACTCACCTTTACTGTCTCTTTGGCAGAGATGCCCAGCAGTTGCCCAGTACCATATTGTAAAAAAAACGGTTGTCCAACATGTATATAAGTTTGTGAAAGAAACGACTTGAAGTTTGGACGGTTTCCTGTGAAAACAGAGCCCACTCTTGACCTGGCATGACTTCCCCCAGTTTAAAACACGACTTTTTACAAACTGTATTTACAAAATACAGGTTCAATCTTTCCTACAGGCAAACCACAAAATATGTTTTTTCACTCGTATCTGCAGCCTCGGAGCAGTGGGGGGGGGGGGGACTGCTTCTAAAAGAAAAAAAGGGGGAGCCCAAATGGGCTTGGAACAGCACTACAGGGGGAGGAAGGTCTCCTGCCTCCATTCCCCACAAAACAAAAACAAAAACTGCAAGTTGGGGATTATTTTGCCAATTTTGCTGCTTCATGTGGCATGTCTCTGCACATGGAGCAGAAAATTAGGTAAAGAACTCTCCTTTCATGGTTTTCATGCAAGAAAACTGCTTGAGGAGGAGGCAGGAGACCTGGGGCACCATTTGAAGCTCACTTGGGCTCTTTCTTTAAGAAGCAGTTCCTTACGGCTGCTGTGTGGATGTGGGTAATACAAGTAAAGCAGTGTAAAGAAGTGAAGGAATGGACTGTATAGTTTGCCTCTCAGGCCAATGGCAAGTACAGGGCCAATTCAAGACACACACACACCACACACACAGCTACCCAGGTGAAAGCTGAGCTTTTGAGGCTCTGCTGTCCTATCCATCTGGTGCTGGGATCCGGGAGGAGTGAGTCAAGTGGACAAGTGGGAGCCAAGCCCCTGTAGCGTCTTAATGCCTTCCTCATTGTGAGTGGCTCACTTGGAGAACCAGCCGAGATAGGACACAACCACTGTCCATATCTGGGCTTTAAATAAATCAGTTGCAAATGGCTGGGCAAATCCAGCCCCACTGTCATAACAGATGGTGTCTCTTCCAGCCCTATTGCCTTTCCATTTCTTTTTGCTCATACTATGGCTTTAGGACAAAACAGGGACCATTCCAATATCACTTTTTGAAGTCATCCAATGAGTATACACTGGGGAAGTTATATCACAATCACAAGAGGAAATTCAGATCCTGCATGCTCACACATATGTCCTGCAGAATATTTTGCACTGCAGTTAAAAGCATCAGGAAGGGAGAATGGCCTTACCAAATATTTTATACAGTTATGGAGTTCCCATGGGTAACCATTCCACATGTGTGTCCTCATAGATGCCTTCAAAAGTCATCCTGTGAGTGATAAACATCATGTTGGAATTAGTCCCTTGTCCGTCACAACATGCCAACATTAGTCCCTTGTCCGTCACACACATTTCCTCACTCTTTAAGTGCTGTGTTGTTGAAAATGTTCAGTTCCAGGCATGCCATATGAGAACTTTGTACAACTTCGTATTGAGCAGTTTAACTAATAATAATAGACATAAATAATTTACTTCAGTTGCTCAGTAGCAATGACTTCCTGGTTGGGATCACCATTCAGAACAAATGTGTCTCTCTCCAGATCACAAAACTGTTAAAAAGTAACAAGCAAACACACATTCCTATGCAACATATGCATAGAATTCCTATGGGGGTGGGCTTTCCCTTTCACTTGGATGTGTGGGAGTGGGGCAGCTGCAGGCATGTACCCATGTGTACAGCTCTGGTGACTGAGATTAGCATATGAAGAAGCTACACATTTGCATTGGAGCTCATATGCCTACAAGAGATTACAGAACCAAGCAAGGCAATAAATTTTGGTGCAGAATTTGGCTATGTCTTGGAACTGGTTCCTCCTTCTTACCACAGACCCCTTCAGAGTCCCCTGTCCCTCTGGCGTTTCATGGAGATCAGTGTGCTGTAGTGGAAGGGGAGGGGCAGGAAAGTTCTGTTCTACTGCTAATGAAAAATCTAGTGAGGATTCAACCCTCTGGTAAATATTCTATGCTACCATCCCTCTGGCTGGCTGGCAGAACTCAACTAGCAAGCTCTTCCATTCCTCCAGTCTATGTTTTCACTCCAGTTCTTGAGAACAAACCTCCTAAACTGACTTTCATTTGTGTTTACTCAGGGCAGAATTTGTAATAACGGAGGGTTCTGCTGCTTCAAAACATTAAATGATATAATTCTTACTGCAGGCTTCGCTGGTACAATAACAGGATGGAATCCAAAAATTGGAGGAGCCAGTGTCAAACACCACGGTGAATGTCTGAGGTGGAGTGCCGATGCTCACCACTCCATAGTACTGAGCCTAGAAGGGGGGAAAATCCATCAGTTTAATATTCAGTTCCCTCCCCACATACAACTGAAGTCAGTGCTCATTGCTGGCGCGCGCGCACACACACACACACTGGTGCAAGTAATAAATCAATTTAAATGTGAAAGCTGCACAGCTGTTTAGATGTGATCTAACTTGTCTGCACCAAACTTTGGGGCTCAATTTAAAAATGCAAATTAGAAATAAAAAATGGACAGCAAAATGGATCAGAAAGGTGGGTCACTAGCAGTTGTACATGATCAGACCCCCAACTGATGAAGGAGTACATCCCAGATTTCAAGTGTGGTTTGATTAGTGCATAGAAAAGGAAATACACAAGAAATAAATATTATTCCCTCAGCATTACTTAAATGATTGAATTGCAGTCTGCATGGAGACACATGAGACACAGATGTTGAATTCTGATTTCTTTAAAGACTTGAATCAGAGAACATTTATCATCTGTGAGAGTGGATTTAACACTACATTATGAGTTGAATGGCATAGATTCCCTCCCATCAAATGGAGAGGAAGGACTATGATGAAAGAAAAGGTAGTCCTTGACTGTCTCCTTTCACTTTAGAAGAGCAGGGCAAATCTCTCCTGTCAATGAGTCTATTTTCTTCTAACCCAAGCTGGAAGTTTGATTCCGTATAAGGCAGCTTCATGTGATCTCTGTCATCTGAAGAACACTTGTAATTCCAGGTGATCTCCAGACCTGGAGGTTGGCAACCCTAGTTCACCTGGAGGAAATGGCTGCTTTGGAGGGTGGAGTCTATGGCATTGTATTGTTCTGAGGTCCCACCCCTCCTCAAACTGCACCCTCCTAGGCAACCCTATTTCCTTCCCACCTAACAGCCAACCTACCTTTAACTGCCCCTCTGGCTTCACCTTTCCCTCCCCCCCCCCGCCCCTCGCAGCCTCTGCATAGGAAAACTACAGTCTTTCTCCATAGTGGGGATTAAAGCAGTTTACATTATTCTCCTCTCCTCCTTTTGGTCTGCACAACAACCCTGTGAGGTAAGTTAGGCTGTGACTTCTTCAAAATCAACCAGTCAGCTTCCACAGCGAGATGGGGATTAAAACCTGGGTTTCCCAAACGGTGCTCTGAAGTTCTAACTGCTATACAACACTGGCCTTCATAGTTGTGTCATACAAGTCGGATGGTATCAAGTCACCCATGCTTGCAGGCCTAAAGTTGCCTTGGCCCCAGTGAGTATTTCATCAAAGGCCAAAACAGCCCTGGAAAGCCCCCCCCCCAACCTTTTACTTACAGAAGCTCAGCCTAGAACACTGTGGTTGCCTAGCAACATCCTCTGAGGGAATCCATTGCTTCAGGAGCTCCTTTTATCATTTTAGGCTTTTTACTACTCCCTAAGGTATTTCTTCTCAATTTCAGATTTTTCTGCAAACCTGCAGCCCTTTTCAGGTTTGTAGAAAGATCTGTCTTGCCCGTTCACAATAAGTTTGCCAGGTGCCCTCGCCATCACGGCGGGGGGATTTGGGGGGCATTCCAGGGGGTGGCCGGGTTGTCATCAGGCAACATCCTGATGTGATGATCTCACCTGGATGTAAAGTCATTGGGTTGGTGACATCACACGTGACACTCTGATTTGGGGGGAAAACTCTATGGGATTTTTTGCCTCAAAACCATAGCGTTTGTCCAAAAACCAGAGCATCACATGCAACATCGCTGATGCAATGACGTAACTTCCAGGTGATGTCGTCATGTCAAGGACGTTGCCTGACGATGTCCCTATTTGGGGGGGGGGGGGGTGTTCCCCTGCTAGCCAGCTGGCCGGTGGTGGATTGCAGCCCCCAAAAGCTGGAGAACCTCCACTGGGACCCGGGGGCTAGCATGCCAGTCACCGGATTTAAGTATCCAAAGATCTGGCTGACTTCACCATTAGAATATAACCCTAGGGCTCGTGAAACTCACAGAGAGGAATCTGACACCCCTCCTTCTGTTGCTGAGCCAGAGAGTCCAGGCCCAGCCACTTAGCTTGGTGCGTGCCTGCGGTGGCAATAGTGTCTGGTAGCTACTCCAAGCCCAGAGCAGCTCCCGGTGTCCACTGCCACCACAGCCGAGCCTGGAGCAGCTCACAGCATCTGCTGCTACTGCAGCCAGGCTCCAGGGATCCACTGAAGCTAATGCCAGGCTCCGCCCCAGCTCCCAATCACTGCAGCAGAAACAAAGTAGGTGTGTTGTCTGTGCATGTGCAGACAATGCTTTTTAATGTTTTCAAATTTGTATTTTAATTTGGGTGAAAATCTGTTTAACATCCTGATGCATGGATTTAGGTATTTAGGGCCACATAATAATATATACAAGTGGGGACCTGTGATGCTTGCGGGGGGATCCCTTCCCCTTCTTAATTTTATTCCCCCCTTTCGCTCACTGCCAGCTAAAAAAGGAAGGCGCCCCACAAGGATCATCATGGCTTCCCCCACACACACACTGTTGCAAGTCACTGCTGCTGGGCCACTGCACTCCCCCCCCCCCCGCCCTCCCACCGACACTGATGCTGGATCGGCCAGCATGTCTCCAGGTCACTGCTGCTGGGCCCATGATGGCCTTCAAAGCCCCTCCACCCTCAAGGCTGCTGCTGCCGTGCTCCCACCTCCTGTCCCCACCATTGATCTTGGAGAGGTCAGCGACCAGAGAGATTCGTGGGGGTGAATCCCATATCCTCCCACTTTCTCACTGGTGTGACCCCCACTGTGGCCCCTGTAATTCAGATCTTGAGGCAACCTGAGTCATCATGTATTGTTTGGCCTTAGTATGAGTCAGTTTTGTTTGTCTTCTACAGTAAGCATGTGTGTACCTCTAGAATGGATGGCTTTAACTTACACCATATAGTTTAAATTATAAATGAGAAGTTCAAGGACTCAGCTTTATCAAGAAATCATTCTTATGCCTCATTACAAAGTGATTATTTCTATACACAGAGAGTAGTTTTAAGATGTAAGTGTTGTAAGATGGCAACTGGAGCAGCTGTAGTTAGGACATCTCTAGGCAAGCAGTATATTTAAATAAACACATTCCTTCATGAGAGATGGGGATCAATTCTTAGGGGAGACTGAAGGATCTTTTCTAAGCCCACTATGACGAGTGTCAGTGATGATGAGATCCTACCAGCTATTCCACCATAGCAGGTGGGAAAAGGCGCTCCTTTTTGTCATAATAGGGTTTAAAAAGATCCTCAGATCTTTGGGGAATCCGGAGGATCTTTCAAAACACCACTGTTTCAAAAAGGATCCCCTTCTCCCTCCTGCTCCAGTGGAAAATGATCTAGCTTGATATAGAAAAAGGGGATACAGCATAGAAGCCCCCTGTTTCCATGTTCTCTTTCCAACTACTCAAAAGAGCTTACCGTGGTGGAATTCAGGACCATATATTGTGTGAGATTCAGCACTGTTCATATACAAACGTGTTTCTATGGCAAACCTCACCAAGACTGAGTAATATTAAAACTGCTGAAAGAGCTTTTCCTTTGTGGCTCTGTTGCACTATGTTAAATGTCTGTATTCAGAAGCCAAACAAAGAATACCTTAACACCAAGAGCTAATCTCTGTGCACTAGTGAACTTTGGGCGAAGGACTCTGTTTCCACCCCCATATCAGACTGTGAAGCCCTGCAGCAGCTTCTCACGTTCTATTTTTAGGAATGGCCATTTCTGGGCCCCACTGCAGGCTGTGAGGTGACATTTTGTGCCCAAAATAGATTCAGCACTTTCACTAATGATGTCTGGTTGATATTTTCATTGCTTTTCTGGATAATTTATGTTTTGCACATTTCATTGGGTCAGCAAAGGCTAAAACAAACCAACAAAATCAACAGATCAAAGAGGAGACTGCAGGGCTGCCCCAGGTTTGATTTCCACTCTCCTCTACATAAATCAAGAGCTTCATTTCCAGCTTCTAAAATGAATGAATGAATAGAAGGAGCAAATGGAGAAGCAAGTCACTTTGGCAAAGATGCTTCCAGACAAAATCCTGCCTTTTCATTCAGAAGGATGCTGTTTTCCATCTCTTTGTATTCTTCCATGTGAGAGGAAAGCTCTGCTTGTTTCGTGCACATGAAATAGTATTTCCTCATCCAATTTCTTTAGTAACTTTTGCTCGCAAGCCATTTCAAGACAGTTGCCCAAAGGCAGCCATTTCCAGACTAAACTTCTGTTATATTTTAAGAAACATAATTTTAAAAAACTCAGCCCCTTTTTAACCCCTCATCCCTTGGAACTCCAACTTTGTCCTAAGAATTAACTGATGACCTGAATACAACATAAATGTACAGCATGGTAAAATTGCTTCAGGTGGGTTCAGTACTGTTTTTTCTTGGCATAAAATGGGTGCCAGTCCACCAATTATTTCTACATTATTCAGATACATAAGAATCTGGATTCATTACCAATTCCCGTAGAAAAGCATAGGTGCCAATTCTATCCTGATTTCATTTCAGGTTCCTGGATGCTTATTTAGAAAATGGGATGAGGACATGCCCAGCATACATGTTTGTACAAACACTCATATCTTCCAAAGTTCATAGCAAAGGGCAGATTTGTCAAGCTACCCTGGGGGGTGGGGGACTGCCTGTATTCTTTTTCATTGTATCATAGGTGAACATACTTACATTCATGTAATCATGGAGTTTTTCTGTTGTAAATCCCACTAATGAATAAACATCTGGAGAGTAGCAATGCAGGTATCTTTGTGCAAAAATGTCAGCCTGATGATCTTTCATGAACTGATAGAATTCTCCTCTAGCTTGAAGCTGTTGCTTGATAGATAGAGATCGAATCAGAGGGATCCTGTGGCATAAATACATTTTTTGGTGAGGCATATAGTACTTACCAGATGCCAAGATTTGTACTGTTCTATTTTGAATGTTAATAGGCAAAAGGGACACAATATGCCAGGTGTGTCTCGAAGCCTTATTTAAATGACTGGGAGTCATGAAAGTGTCTGAATGTGACCTTATACAGTTTCTATTCATTCCAGTGGGGCTTGTGGTAGAAATGTACTTAGTGGTTTTTTCCAGATGTTTGGATCTAGGACCATCCTGCACTAAACATATACAACTTGCAAATACCACAAGTATCTTTAAATAAGATTTTGAAGCAGCCTTCACAAAATCTTCTTGCATTAATCCACATCCTAGTTAGAACCAGGCTGTCCTGTACCGCAGTGCACTCTGTGTAGATCTGCCTTTAAAGACAACTTGGAAACCACAGCTAGTTGAGAATACAGCAACTGGTGTATTGACAGGGGAACCTATTTCTCCAATCATCAAAGCTCTTCAAGACTAAATAGTTTGTTTTTTAGCATAATTCAAGAGCTGGTATTGACCATAAATTCATGAACAGCTTATGGCCACCAAGGGTGTAGACTTTCCAATTTCCCAGGGGCGGGCTGGGGCTGGGCCAGAGACATTACAGGCCATTGTCTCCAGGAGCATGTCCTGGAAAAGTTCGGGGGGGGGGGGGGGGGCTCCAGCTCCCCAGCCCCTCTGAAGTTGACGCCTATGATGGCCACTCACTCACAGATGAATCTACCTTACAGTGAAGATTATCTGCTTCTCCATGTGCCCCTGGCATCAGGAAAGGGCTTTTCCCCCCCAGTGGCACCCTAATCCTAGGATTCCGTCTTTCCTTTACATTTGCCTGATGCCGTTGTTATTACCATTGCACTGTGAAGTCCATCCTGTTCATCTATGCAAATCTCGGTCCTGTTGATATTTATATGGTGTTTTATTGCTAGTTTGGTTTTTCTTATTTTCCTGTTTTACTATTTTGTTTTGTTAATCTGCTTTAACATTTTATTATAAATTACTTTGTAGGAAATTTAAACAAAAAAATCTTAAAACAGTATAGATGATAAAAATGTCCAAATGAGGCAGATACCCCAGTAAGAACACTTGAGATACGTGAAGTCCTTTCTTACCTTACTAGAGCTGTGATCAATGGGAGAGAAACCAGAACTGCTAATAGGAACTTCATGACTTCAGTTGACTAGGAAGAAAAGTAAGGCTGATCACACACCCCAATCTCTTTTATACTTTATACTATCACAGCCAGCTGCTTGTCAGGTCAATCAATAGCTGGCAGTCAGTAGTTTGGCAGAACATTTTGGAATGTGCTCTAAAGGTAACCTTTTATTTATATAAATACTGCTGCCCATTAGAACATATAAAAAGGGAGACATGGAGACCTGCAGTGAAATATACCCCCCTCTATATTTATGTACACACACACACATCATAGTCATAAGCCATTTTTTAATCTTTCCAAGGGCAGAAAAGGGATATCTAAAGAGACAACAGTCCATATAATTATTTCAGCTTGCTCCCTCAGAATGCCAACATCATTCAATGTGAGACCAAGTTTCAAACATCTGTTCCACTGTCTAGCTAGAATGCTGGGAAGCAGCAAGTCAGAGAAAAGAGGGGAAGACCAACAATCATTAGGTTCTCATGGCTGGGTTACCCCAAGTATAGGGTTGCCAGGTCCCCCCTGGCCACCAGTGGGGTACGGGGGCAGGTAGGGTTCCCAGAGCCAGGTTGGGAAACTCCTGGAGACTTGGGGATGAAGCCTAGGGAGGACAGGGACCTCTGTGGGGTACAATGCCCCATTGCCCACTCTTCAAAGCATCCATTTTCTCCAGGGAAACTGATCTCTTCAGTCTAGAGCAGGGGTGGCCAAACTTGCTCAACGTAAGAGCCATATAGAATAAGCATCAGATGTTTGAGAGCCACAAGACATGAACAAATATTACACACACATTTTTATTTAAAATATGCAAATTTGCTTTTTATTAACATTATATGAGACTGCCAAAACTAAAAACAAAAGGGGTAAGAACAGATATTGATAATGCTATTGATTTGTCCAATGATATTTGTTTGCTAATGACATTTATTTGTCTAAGAGAGAGAGAAAGGTGGAAAGAAAGAATGAAAGAGATGGAAAGAAAGAGAGAGAGAAACAAAGAAAGCAAATAGATGGGGAAGGGAGGGAGGGAGGGAGAAAAAGCATGCTTCCCCTTTGCTTCCTCAGCTGCCCTGCTGGGAGCTGCACAATATGTGTGAAAGAGCCGCATGTGGCTCCAGAGCCGCAGTATGGCCACCCCTGGTCTAGAGATGAGCTCTAATTCCAGGGGACCCCCAGGTGCCACTTGGAGGCTGGCATCCCTACCCAGGTAGCAGATGTTAGAAAGAATGCGGGTCTGCTTCTTTCTACGCTGTCTCCTTTAGGCAGCTGCTTCCTCCAGCAGAAATAATGCTGTTCTGAGTGTCAGACATGCTTCATTTGCTTTGATCACTCCAGGCACCAAACCAGCCTCTGTCCTCCTAACCTCAGCTATCAGAAGCACCTCTCCTTTGACAAGCTATTCTCCTGGACATCCTGCATTGGTGTGCGGGTTGATGGAGGAGTCACCATCCAGAAATTCCCTGACTGCATCCACACCGTTGTCCTTTTTCTTTCAGGATATATCTACAGCCCCTGATTTTTTTCTGAGATACATTTTGCCAGCACCACAAACATAGATGAGGAGCACTGGACTGGTGGAAATGGGAGAATGACGTAGCAGAGAGGCACAGAAAGAGAGAGAGAGGGAGAACAAGGGAGAGCTTTTGTGAGTGGGAGTTATCTCTCTAAACCTAACTCTGTTGGCTTGTTTCTTATAGCTGTAGAATAATAGAGTCCTCAGCTTATGTGTCCTATCTCTGGCCCTTCTTGTTTTCTGTCACATGACATAATGCAGCTGTGATGTCATATAACTTCCCATGACATGCTTTCAGCTCAGTGGGTACCCATTCTGGAAAGGTTGAGGATCACTCACCTAGAAAATATAGAGAGGGCCCAATTATGATAACATCCCAGGAAAAGAGAAACATGCTTTTCACTAGCTTATACTGATGTTGTTCTCAGAAGATATTCTGGGACACTCTTTAATGTTTGGATCTCATTAACTCAACTCAAAAATCATCTGGCAACATGATATATAGCAATCTAAGGTCATATTAACTTATTTTGATAAACTAGATTAATGATTAAACTGGGAACCAGGTGCCCTTCCCTGCCATCACACGTTCTTGTTCAGCACAGTATATAGGACTGAAGATCTTTGGTGGGTGGGGAAATCTGATTTACAGAGATGAAAAGAAGCATAAAGGAAAACTGCACCCCATAAAAATCCATATTTCACATACAGGAAAGACAAATTCTGACTGCCAAATGAGCCTGATCTTGCCAAGGAATTTATATTTATCCATTTTAGAGATATATGGATAAGCTCTGACTTACATAGCCCAGGCAAGCCCAAACTCATCACATCCCAGAAGCTAAGCAGGGCCAACTCTGGCAAGCACTTGGAAGGGCGACCTCCAAAGAATACCAGAGGTGGGACGCAGAGGCGGACTAATCAAGCCATCTCTCTGAAAAATGTCCAAGCCCCTAGTAGGGGTCACCAGTAGTCAACTGACTTCCAGGCAAGCACACACGCGTGTGCAACACATTTTTAAAAAGAAAAAAATATACACAGATATATCTGAAAATGTTTTGGTTCTGAGACCTAATCAAACCATACAAATCTATTTTTCTTTTATGTCCTTTAATCTTTATACTGTTTTATTTGTAAGTGGCTCTACCCACCAACGTATTAGTAATTGGATTGCTCTCTATTTTGTATATAATCATTGGGATAGGGAGAGATGGTCCAGTGAAAGGAAAATCCTTTCGTCTTTGAGCCAGCTGCTCAGAACTGAAGCTTGCCACATTGAGCTTGCTCACATTGAGCATCTTCCCCCTTCCAAAGACAGCTTGAGGATTTTGCTAACCTTTGACAACTCTCTGATTCCCACAAAGCTTCTTAAATTATGAACATGATTGTCTCCTTGCAACTAGAGTTTCTTGTGAGGAGCCCCCTTCAACCATTGCTGCCTGAACTCCTGGACAGAGCTGCCCCCTCAAATTCAAATAACCTGGACAACTTAATAGATCTTGTCTCTGCATCCTGCTACACAACCAACCCTGGACGTTTTAGACAACTTAGCTGCTGTAACTGGGTTACATTCTGTCAAATCCTCAGATGTCCAGTACAAAGGGGAGCAGAGAAATATTCTACTTACTTTGAAACTGCTCAAAAACTCCATTCACAAATTATAGTCTACCGCTGACCCTTTGAAACTCTTCCCTTCTAAAAGCCATAATGTCAGTGAGTCAGTATCAGCTGTGCAGGGAACTCAGGGAGCTCAAGAAACCTCTGATGCCAGTGTTATTCCTGACACAGACAACAACCCAATCCAACTGCATAAACTGGCTAGCACAACTTCTACCATGCAACTGAAACTGGACCATCCCCATGACCAAGTGATTAATTTCAGCCTAGAAAGTTTGACTTCATCATTACATGGCTTTCTACTGGTATTCTACTGGTATAGCCTGCCTGGTTACAAGCAATTATAGAGCCGGTATTATATTTGTGGTTTTTTTACAAAATGTTCCTTTAAGATGGATGTGGTCAGTTACACTGCAGTAACTTCAAACAATACAGCTGTTTTGAGTTTTAATCCAGGCTCTATAATTGCTTGTATCTAGGCAGGTTGTTGCATAGGAGGCAATACCAGCATTAGAAGTCTTTTGGTTAATTTCTAGGAGTTCTGTTACTTTGAACTGGTGCCCCATGGATAAGATTTTGCACACAACTACTGAACTATTTTGGTAAGAAATGTCATATTTTTGATTTTTTGCAATTTTGTATTTAATACATAAATTGTAAGCACATTAAATTGTGATTCTTTTACAGTAATGATTGTTACCTCTCTGGCATTTACATACCTTGGAGAGAAAAATATATTTGTATCATTATTGATACTGGGTAAGCCTAAAATATATATATTTGTAGTACTGATACCGGGTAAACCTCAACTGCACATTTTCCATCTTGCTTTAAGATACGTATATGTTTATATGGTTTCATTTATGGGATTTGCACTATTTTTCAGTTCACTGAAGAAGTTTAATGGAACGAGTAAATTTATACCCAGAATCCTCATGTAATTCTTCTTTCAGATGATTAATTCTTCTTTTGAATGATTCCTCTTTCCATGTTGATTCATATTGTATTTATTTTGTATTTATTTTTGTACACTTTATCATATAAAAATAATTGCACATAATATATAAATTAAGTATAATTAGATGGAAGAGGAAAGCAGACAATCTCGATTTTACATCTTATTCCAAGAAACATGCCATGGGGACTACATACACCTAAAAGGATGTCCTTCCTTCTCCATTCCAGCCATGGCTATTGGGCACACCGGTCATCTGAGAGTGGGTCTGTGCTGTTTAATATCAGTGCCGTTATTCTCCAAATCAACCCAGCTGTCATCCTGCCATCCTTTTGCCTAAGCTATTTTATTTAAATTAACTGCTCTTTGTTGATCACTGTCAATGTGTATTCACCCTCTTGTAATCCTCACACAGACTGAATGAGTACTAGCAGATCTTGAGACAGAATACCTCTGAGACAGAACTCCTTATAGAGGGAGATTTTAATGCAAGAATTGAGAAAGATGACCTATCCCTGTGTACTGCCCTAGGAACTGGTCCGAATGACTCCTTTTTCTTTTCCTTTTCCAACATAAGATGCTCCAAAGACATATGGATGAACCCAGAGGTTCACTTCCTAGCAAATTTTATTATGTCCACTGGCAGTTCAATCTTGAATGGATCTCCTCAGCATGATTTTCTCGGTGAATTTACTTCTAGCTCAACACAAAGATCAAGTATTATTGATTATGTCATCTTATCACCCTACTTAAGAAGGCTAGACAGGGATTTTTATGTAGATGATCGCACAGAGAGCAACCACTTTCCATTGATTATTGTCCTTGAATATGAGTGCTCCCGATCACCACCATTTACTAACAACACATCAGAGAGCTTAATCCTCCTATAAAAGGGTTACCTGGAATCAGAGGATGGATGAGGAGATCACTAAGGTACTTGACTCTGAAACCAAACTGAAGCAACAATTAATCAATGCCTCAAATGTGTCTGAGGCCCTGTCATTTCAGGGAACTTATTAACATCATTAAAACAGTGTTTGCCTGGCAATCTACTGCCTGCAGACATAAATACTCAAGAAATAAATCAGACTCCTGGTCTGACAGCAACTGCTGGAAATTGAAAACCCAACTTTGGACCCTCTTCAGTTTTCATTGCAACATAGATGTACTAGACTACCTGCCAATTATTTTGAGCTGAAAAAACAGTGAACTCTTCAGCACACTATCATTCTCAAGAAGAGATCGCTGCTGAATAAGAAATGGGATCTACTGATTAGGGATCTATTGATTAATGCCTGATTAGGAATCTATTGATTAATGCCTCACTAACTGGGCTCTAGTCTCAGGCGATTAATGCCTCACTAACTGGGCTCTAGTCTCGGGTGCCCCCTCTGACAGAAGTCGCACTCTCGATTCTCTAGTCTCACCCCAGTTATGAATCGCTCATTTTTAAAATTTATTCTGTGATCCATCAGCAAACACTCTGGATTACCAAAATAGCATCCTTCAGGATTTCCCCAAATGGTCTTCCATTACTCCAAAGGAAATTAAATATCTAAACAGTACACTGCAAACCAGAAAGGCCTCAGGTCCAGATGGTCTCCCCAAATTATTCAAGAAACATCTGGAATAGTGGGCCTCTCCTCTAGCTACCTTTTTTACTCTTATTGATAAAACTGGAAGGATACCTGAATCCTGGACTAAGGTTACAGTGGTCTGGGTTTTTTAAAAAGGCAACCCCAAAACCCCTGGGAATTACTACCCAATAAGCCTTCTCTTGATTACTGGTAAACTCTACGCAAACCATCTGCTGGACAAACAATATTCCTGGCTTCATGACCAAAAAGTTGTGGGCCCTGAGCAGATTGTTTTCTGCTCTGATAGATCCAATCTTGATCATTGTATTACACTCGCCAACTTCACTGAGAAATATAGAGGTGCTGGGGGGGGGGGGGTGTACTATGCCTTCATCAACTTGAAGGGGGCCTTTGACTCAATATCCAGACGTTTATTGTGGAGCATTTTTTTTTAATTTGTATCATCAATAGCCATACAACACCATTGAATCCTAGATCATAGAACTTGTAATGGGATGCATGGAAGGATGCTATCTAGCAGAGACAATTCAGTGGCATAAATGAACCTACTACATTGTTTAAAGGATATGAAATTAATACAAACAATGGCTCAATAACATATTGTAATAAAATGGCCCAGGAAGGTACTTTTATAAAGGGAATGGGGGATTGTGAACTGCATACATTATTATTACCTTACTCTCACTGCACTGTTTTTATACTTATATAAAACCATTTTCTGCATTAAAATATCATGTCTAAATACTCTGCTTTGTTTCAGATTGCTGTAATCCTAGTCCTATAACATTGCTTATCAGATGTCTCATCCTATTTATGATATGACTTACATGCCTTGAGTCTCAGTGAAAAAGATGGGCTATAAATAAATAAAATAGTCACAATGCTCCCTCCTTACATACAATTGCTTGAATGTGTGTGCACAAGATTTAGAGTAAAAATGAAGCAAACTCCAACAAAAGTGAACTTTATCCAAGTAGCATGACTCTAGTTTGTCCTCCTTGGTTCAGAAAATGACCTTACATTTTCACATTGTATCTAATGCAGATTGCTTTTTGTTTGGGAAGCTGGATTTCTTTCTATACCAATGTTTCTCTAGCAGTTTCGTGGTCCTCTTTCTATACCAATGTTTCTCTAGCAGTTTCGTGGTCCTCTTGGTAAGTAGTCCGCTTTCTAGAACCCCCAATATGAGGTGGCATATGAAGAGCTGGACTGAGAGCGCTGCATGAGTGCCAAGGCTTCCAGGGACCTCCCTTTCTTCTGCAGCCTCTCAGAAGCCCCTCCTCCAGTGCAGCTTTCAAAAAGTTGGGAGAGGGTTCTTCCTGGTCTCTCCTGGACTCCCTCTGTTTGCTCTGCTGGCTCAGGAAAGAAGAAAAGCAGCTGCATAGGATAACTCGATAAACCTTCTCCTGGTTGCTAGAAGGCATCTGCTTAGCCACTCACCTGAAGAAAGCTGCAACAGTTCAGCCAGTGGTAGCTAACCTGTGAGAATACTTCACAGACACACACCAGAGGTCTCTTTCCCCCATCCCTGGAAGGGTCTTTGGGAAAAGGTTCATTCTCTTAAAGTCTGTGTTGAAGGACTCCTGAGACAATACCAGGTTCCCTCCAGAGGGATGCTCAGCACAGGAAAGGCCTCCAGAGACATTACACCAGGAGTTCCCAACACAGTACCCATGGCGCCCACCAGGTCAGGGCCAGATGGGGCTTTTGCCCAGCAGGGCTTCTGATTTGCCACTGGAGATCTTCACTGGGTGACAGAAGGTAAGCAAGAAATTATTTGCAAGAAACTATTTTAAAACAGTATGTTCATTTTCCATAACATTTTCTTGGAGGATTGTTCCAGAGTAGGTCACCAGGTCTTTGTCCAGTATGGAAGAGCAAGGACATCAGCCTAGCAACCAAATGCAGATTAGTCTGTGCTACTGTGTTCCCCATAGCTGCAAAAGTTGGACCACGAAGAAGCAAGGCAGGAGCAAAATTGACTCATTTGAGCTGTGGTGCTGGAGAAGGCACCTGAGCATTCATTGGACAGCAAAGGTGGCAAACAAGCAGGTATTAGAGCACATAAAACCAGACATGCCATTGGAAGGAAAAATCACAAAGCTGCGACTGACTTATTTCGGCAATATCATGTGGAAGAACTCACTAGAAAAGCAATTATGCTTGGACTGGTTAGCAGCAATATGACAAAACCATACAAGTCACTTTTTTGAGTTGGCCATGAAATCAGCAACTCTCCTTAATCCATACATTGTGTGATGTGTGTAATAACACCTGTTTGTTTGCCTGGGCCCACAGACCCAGTGATTTCAGCTCCAAGTTCAAATTTCTAGCTGAATAAGCTTGCCATGAAACAGCTCGTTTTTATTGCCCTGGAATCAGCTATAGGCTATACCTAACTACTGCATTGTTGGCCACAGGCATTAATATGATAGACTAATATTAAATAGGGCTTACTCCACCATGGTTTGAGAAACACTGCTTTCTGTACATGGACCTGTGCACCTTTTCAGTCATTAAAGATTAGCAGTTTCTATTAGGGGACTTCTTCCATCACTTTGTCCAAGTTCATCTACCTACAGTACCACTGGTGCCACTGGTTGCCCTCTCCCATATCTGTGTCTACTACCAAGCTTTCGCCTCTGCCTTCCTTTTCTTTTTAACAGTGCACCTGCCTTGCTGCTTCACCCTTCCATGTGGCTGATATATATATATTCGAAAACCCTCTCCCAAACCACCACCCTAATCTCATTTAATTTGCTTCTCTTTGGTCACCTGACTCTTACCCCACCATTAATGGCTATACCTGGCCTCTCCCTTGTCTGTCTCCAACCCACCTAGGCAAAGTTTTGTAAGCAGCTAGCATGTTATTGACCATAAATATGCAATTGTTGTACAAGATGGCATGCCAAATATTACTGAGCATGTGGCTGAATGAACTCTTGACAGTACAATTCCTGTTACTCATATGTGGCCACAAGAGGCTCAGTGCCTTAAAAGTGGGGCTTTTTTTGAGGGGGGGGATTTTAGAAAATATTCCAGATCAACCAGAGGACAGTTTTAGAACTTCAGAAGGATAGTTTTGCTTTCTTTATGTCTGAGAGCTGTCCCAAAGTCAGGTCTGTATTTCTCATCAGCAGACACTCCTTCACTTATCAGAACATTTCAGGGCTCTTGAGATTAATGATTGTTGCTATGTAGACTGAGTATGTATTATAGCAGGATGGAGGAAGTTGCCAAAAGAACAGCACACAGGGTTTAAAAAAGGCAGCTTCCCCAGTCCACAAGATTGATTCTTGTAGCAAGAGCCCATTTAATGTTGTGAAGTTTTCAGGATGGGTAATGTTTTCAGAGCAGTTATTGCTTTTATTCCTTCTGATGGGTGTCAGAAATACCTCCTAGGGGACCTTGAAGAGATGCCAATTGATAAAATGCTGGACCTGAGCAGCAGCCAACTGAGGCGATTTCCCTTGTGTGTTTGTTCTTTTAGGGAGCTGGTCAAGTTGTACCTGAGCGACAACAATCTGAACTATCTACCCCCTGAACTAGACCAGCTCCAGAACCTCCAGATCCTTGCACTGGATTTCAACAACTTTGAAACACTCCCCTTAGTTGTGTGCAGCCTGAAGCAACTGTGTATTCTTTACCTGGGAAACAACAAACTCTGGGACCTGCCTATGGAGCTCCACCTTCTACAGAACCTCAAGACCCTGTGGATTGAGTCCAACTGCCTGCACCACCTGCCCAGTGTGGTGTGTGAACTGAGGCAACTCAAGACCTTGCACGTTGGATCCAACGCACTACGCTCCCTCCCTGGACAGTTTCGATACCTGAAGGAACTTCGTACTATCTGGCTCTCAGGCAACCTTCTGGCTGATTTTCCACCTGTGCTGCTCCACATGCCCTTTCTGGAAGTTATTGATGTGGACCGCAACGCTATCCGTTACTTCCCCAGCCTCAAGCAACTCAGCGGGTTAAAGCTGGTAATCTACGATCATAATCCTTGCAGAAATGCACCCAAGGTGGCTAAGGGGGTGCATCGGGTAGGGAGGTGGTCTGAAGAGAGCCCAGAGCCTAGGAAAAGGTCAGGTCTGGACAGGGGTAAAGGAGCTGAGGATATCACTTCACTTCTGCCTCTGCCTCTCCCCTGCAAACTGTCTCTGTCTGATTAATGAGCTTCCTCAAGATTGCCGCACTGACAGCCTTCAACACAGAAAACAGCTGAGCAAGGCCATGACTCTTGCATCAAACAATGTGCCTGAGAACCACACAATCAGGTGCAGTTTTACTTTTAGAGACCATGCTTTTTCACGTGTGAATTTACTGCATTTCTGTAGGGTGTGAACAGGTAATGTGAGCAACTACAGCAATTGCCTAGAATTAAAAAAGAAACCTTTCAACTTGACTAGCCCTCCATAGATATCCACAAAACCTTCTTTGAAGAAGAAAATCTACCAGGTAGAGTAAAGCAAGTACACAATAAATGAAGTGTCAAACAAGCTAAATCCATTTTGGATACCTGGATGCCCAGTTGCATTTATTTTTAATTTTTTGTACAAGGAAAACTGAAGATGTAGCACTTGATACGATTTTAGGAACTGCCTATAAGTCTTTTGAGGACACTATTTTCAAAAAATTCATATTGTAAATTAACTACCACAAGGAAAAGCTTACCTCAGTTGTGCAGTAGTCTAAATGAAAGCATCCAAGGCCACTGTAGAATGCCATAAAAAGCACAGTTAAGGCATCTATACTGCAGCCTTAAAGTGGTTTATCAACTGCTTCCGTTCAGAAGGAAATATAGATCTGCAAGTGGAACTAGTCAAGGGTTTCTTTCCAGCACCTTCACCTAATTCTTTTGGGGACATGCTGATGGATAAAGCAGTAGGAAATCAAAATATTGTTGGTGTGTATTTATTGCAAGCAACGATTCTAATTGCATTTTATATATGACCATGTATGACAAGACTATTTGCAGTAATTTTTCTTTCCCTTTGGAAACACATCAGTGAAAAACAAAATTAGTGAGTTCATGGTATTTGTTTTCTGTCCCTTTTTGTTTTTCCTGTTTAGTTAAAGAAAACTGGTTGTTACTTTAGGGGCTGTTAACTAATACACCAGTGGCAATGCCTGAAAAGGACAAAGGTATACAGCCACTTATTTACGTATTTGGCTAAAAAAGTTCATTGACCACTGGATGTTTCCTCACAATTTCCAAAAGTATCTTGGCTTTCGACTATAAGAAACCTTACGTGATATAGAGTTCACTCACAAGCTTCCAGATAAAGATGTCTTTACAGTAAAATTAATATATTTTATACAAATATTCATTCAAGAGGTATGCCTTGATTGGAACAAACTGTACTGTAATTTTTAAGGTTACAGTATTTAGCATTGCAATGCCATATAGTTATTCTTCATGTAAATATTAAGGCCTATTACCATGTTTTAGTATAAAATGTGTACATTAATTCTGATCTAGTAACAGCAGTGTTTTATACATGAATTAAATCTGAAGGTAGCCTGACAAACTGAAAACCACTAGTAAAGAATGGTTTTCAAACACACACACACACACACACACACACGGTTCCATCAGATGAGTCCTCATTTTGCACGCTGGAGCGGTATTATTATGAATAAATGATACTACATTTAACTCCTATTCTATCTAAATTGAACCTAAGAATGAACCCAAAATTGAAGTTTATAAGCAAAAACGTATGCAGAAAAGATCTTCGCTCAATCTAGATCTGAGAACTTCATGTCTTGTAGCACTGGGAGCTTAGACAGTGCATACGAAAAAGCCGTATTGCTGCAGAATTGTATACTTTGAAGTTCCTCTAAACATATAAATAACACTTTTGCAAAACTCCGGGGGCTAAGTATGGGTTGCCAATTACATATCAGTATTCTGTTTTCTGGGATTTATCACAGCAAACAGTTACAAGAGCTGTAAGAATACACACATTCTTCATATGATACTGTGCATGATTTATATTAAGACTCCCAAGACATTATGAAAATAAAGACTCTCACTCAGGTGCACTTGGCAGTTGGCCCCACGCTCTGATCAGTTAGATGTTGAGCCTCTTTAGGTGTCGATTGCCTTTTGTTCCCCCCCCCCCCCCCCCCCCCCCGCAATGTAGGACCTCTCTTCTTTACTATTACCTGGGCTTGGAGCTGCAGCAAGTTAATTTTTTTTGAAGTTAATGTGCTCACAATAAGTTAAATCTACCTACATGAGTCTGTCATGTAAGATATGCATCTATTTTTATAAATAAAAGTTCTTTCTCTTGTTGCTGTTGGGAGTAACTGTTGGGAGATCATCTTTGTAATTTGCCTGAACAGCATTTCCCCTTTACCAGGGAAACATGGAGACTCTTAAGATACTGCATAAAGTGAAGTTCAAAAATTCCTCAAGAGATATATCGCTATGGTTTCTAACAAGTTTGGAAGAAAGCCTCAAATGCTACATGGTGTGCATTTATATCACCACACACACAAACCGTCTTGGCAGTGGAAGGCATCCTGCACAGGAAGTGGGTGAACTTTACACCTGAGCAGAATGGCACTGCTGAAAGGAAACTGAGATCTTTACTGAAGATGAGCAAATGCATGCTCATGGATGCAGGCCTACCCAATAAATGGTGGGGGCAAAGCAATTCTGACTGCGAATAATCTCCAGAACTGACTGCCCACAAAAGGGAGCACACATACACCCTATCAAATATGGCATGACAAGGGACCGAACTGGGTCCAAACTGGCAGAGACTGACTCAGAGAGAGATCTTGGAGTCATAGTAGATAACTCACTGAAAATGTCGTGACAGTGTGCAATGAAAAAGGCCAACACTATGCTGGGGATTACTAGGAAGGGAATTGAAAACAAATCAGCCAGTATCATAATGCCCCTGTATAAATCGATGGTGCGACCCCATTTGGAGTACTGTGAACAGTTCTGGTCACACCTCAGAAAAGATATTATAGCATTGGAAAAAGTGCAGAAAAGGGCATCTAGAATGATAAAAGGGTTGGAACACTTTCCCTATGAAGAAAGGTTGAAGTGCTTGGGGCTCTTTAGCTTGGAGAAATGACGGCTGAGGGGTCACATGATTGAAGTTTACAAGATTATGCATGGGATACAGCAGGTAGAGAAATAAGTACTTTTCTTCCTTTCTCACAATACAAGAACGCGTGGGCACTCAATGAAATTGCTGAGCAGTCAGGTTAGAACAGATCAAAGGAAGTACTTCTTCACCCAAAGAGTGATTAACACGTGGAATTCACTGCCACAGGAGGTGGTAGCAGCTACAAGCATGGATGGCTTCAAGAGGGGATTAGATAAACATATGGAGCAGAGGTCCATCAGTGGCTATTAGCCACAAGGTATAGATAAGAACTATGAGTCTGGGCAGGGATGCTCTGTATTCTTGGTGCTGGGGGGAGGACAACAGTGGGAGGGCTTCTAGTGTCCTGGCCCCACTGCTGGACCTCCTGAGGGCACCTGGTGTTTTTGGCCACTGTGTGACAGTGTTGTGTTGGACTGAATGGGCCATTGGCCTGATCCAACATTGGCTTCTCTTATGTTCTTATGACACATTAGAGTATTTGGCAGCAAGGCCTTCACTTTCGAAGCAAAGAAGAAAAGACAAAAACTAGATCCTAGGATCAGGGTGTGTTTTTGTGGGATATGATTCTGGTGATAAGGGGTATAGAGTGCTGTACCCAGAAACAGGTGAAGTCTATGCCAGGCATGTGATTCACTTTAATAAAAGCAGAGACTGCATCATGTGACTCAGAAAAGGCAGATGACCAGTACTGGCTCTTGGACCTTGAACCAGTGCCCAATGATGACACATCAGAACAAGACACACAACTTGAGAAGGCAGATTTCAAAGCAATTGTGCCCAAGATTCAGAGCAGTACATCAGAGGAATGAGAAGTCAGGTGGACTGCACAGCTCGGTGACAGCAGATGAAAACCCAGGACCACACCTTTGATGCTCATCACAGATCACCTTTGTAATTCGTTTGAACATTTTCTCCTTAACCAGGAAATGTGAAATATCGGGGATACTGTGTAGAGCTTCTGTGCTTCCAAGTCAAATTAATGTTTTTACATTTAACCCAATACTTCCCCTCAGTGAAACAGTAAAAATCTGTGCTAGGATTCAGATGTGTTCTTTGGTTTGAGATTGTCAACTGCTTCTCTTGAATTCCCTGTGATCCTTTCCTCCTCCATCATATATATTACCTGTGACATTCACAAGCTACTCTCAAAAGTTCAGAGAAAAACACAAAGGCAGCATTCTGACAGTTGACTGCACCCTACAAGCACTTGTACCACCATACATTCATTAATATTTAGGGTACTAAAAGTTTCTATAAATTTTGCTGCAACATTCATTGGGCTACCTCTCTAGGAATTTGTAAGAAAATCTTGGCCAGATCTGACAGCTAGTGATCAGGAGGATTCCAATTAATTTCTGCTTGCAATAATTAAATATTTTTAAAACACAGTGATTTGTATTATCTTAATTGCAATTATGCATTTTGAGGCATTAGAAGTAAACAGTGCTTGTGTGAACAGTTGTCTGGGCATCTTCCTTGGATTCAGTACTCCATATTATCTAAATTCTAACCACTGCTACAAAAAGCACATATTTAGAGGTACTGTACTAAGGAAACCAAGAGGTCAATTAATATAGCTGAAATTTTTATTACAGAGTACTAACAACGAATGGAGGAGAGATACTGATGTTGTACACTGAAGTGGGTTGGTCTTTGAAATATTATAAGCTAAAACAGCAAAAGAATAATCACATGCCAGTTCTAGATATACTGACTCTTTTATTCCACAAAAGGAACACAATGAAGTACTTTGCAAAGTTCTGCTCCATATGGTCTTCTTGACAGCAGAATACTTAACATGGGTAACGGTCCGGTACACGTTTCCTGAAAGAAGAACCAGAATTTAGTATGTGGATGTTTAAGAAGAAAACTATATTCCACATATTTCCTAAAAATTCTCAAGTTTAATTCTGAGCAAATAAGCTTACCTGGAAGCACCGACTGTAAAACGACAAGAACATCCCTATACATCATTTATGAGAACCTATGAGATGGCAACCAAGGCCGCTAAGAGAGAATACTATGCAACCAAGATTGCGTCTGCGAGCTCATGCCTGGACCAATTGTTTAGACAATTCGGTCCTTGACCACTCTGCCTCAGAGCAGACTAAACGTTAGAAAACTGGATATTGGCTGTGAGCAGTGTTCCCTCTAAGCTAAGTTAGTGTGGAATTTTTGCTCACAAGACTCCACAGCTTAGAAGGAGCTTTGGCTATGACGCTTCTGCGAGCTTTTTCGCAGATAAAGTCTTATTGCTCTGCTGCGACCTCCCTGCCACAGTTGAAACAGTGAGTGAACTTGAGGCTCCATGCTCATCTTCTTGTCTGGTAATGGATTGGTTCAGTCAGCTCAGCCTAGAGGAAGCTGACAGAATGCTCACGACTGTACACCCCACCACCTGCAGCCTTGACCTGTGCCCATCATGGCTGATTAAAGCTAGCTGTGACAGATAGCAAGGTTCCCTGCAGGAGACTGTCAACAGGTCCCTCTCTGAAGGGACTTTCCCAAGGGCTGTTAAAGAAACGGTGGTTTGCCCTCTCTTAAAGAAGCCATCCTTGGACCCAGCAGAATTTGCAAACTATTGGCCTGTTTCCAATTTGCCCTATTTGGGCTGCTTTGCAGAGTGCCCCAAAGGGTGGTTCTATCCCTGATGTTATTTAACATCTAATTGCGTCCCCTTGCCCAAATTGCTCGGAGTCATGGACTGGGTTGTCACCAGTACGCTGACGACACCCAGTTATATCTGCTGTTGGGCAGCGGGTCTGACTCTGGGCTGGAAGATCTGAACCTGGCGTTACAAGCTGTGGCTGGATGGCTTAGAATGAGCTGACTGAATTTGACGGAGGTTCTGTGCCTAAGTCGCAGTGGTCCAGGGTTAGGGATCCCACTTCCGACCTTCAATGGAGCACCATTGGTACCATCGCCAGAGGTTAGGAGTTTGGGAGTGCTCTTGGATACCTCCTTAACTATGGCCTTTTACCATCTTCGGCTGATTAGGCAGTTGGTTCCCTTCCTCGAATGCAGTGACTTGGCAACAGTAATCCACACAATGGTCACCTCAAGATTGGACTACTGTAATGCTCTCTACATGGGGCTGCCCTTGCCCCAAATCTGGAAGCTGCAGCTGGAGCAGAATGTGGCGGCCAGGCTGTTGTTGGGTCTCCCTCTGCAAGAACACATCCAGCCTACGCTGAAAGCACTGCACTGGCTGCATAGAGCATACCGAATTTGCTTCAAGGTGCTAGTTCTCACCTATAAAGCCCTTTATGGTCAGGGGCCAGCATACCTGGGGACCACCTTTCCCCATGTTCCCCAGAGAGTACTGTGTTCAGGGACACAAAACCTTCTGACTCTTCCTGGTCCTAAAGAGGTCCGACTGGCCATCACCAGGGCTAGGGCCTTTTTGGTGGCAGCTCCACGCTGATGGAATGAGCTCCCTGAGGGTATCAGGGCCCTGGGGAATTTATTACAATTCTGCAGGGCCTGCAAGCATTCAAGTGAGAGCCACATATAACATCTTAATTTAAAACCAGAGCCTTACCCTGGAATTTCTACCACTGGCTGTTACCATTATTGACTGACACCTGTTATGAATAAGACTCTGAAACTTGTTTGGCGCCTGACATGCAATATTATAGCATTTTAGAATCATTGTATGATTTTATTCTGTTTTTAAGGAATTATGTAAGCCACCCTGAGCCTGCCTCGGCAGAAGGGCAGGGTATAAATCCAATAAATAAATAAATAAATAAAATCATTTCACAAACATCTATATGGTTACAAGACATCCAGTAAGACATCTTACAAAGCAATTATTTTTTATGCTACAGTTTAAAGACATTCTCTCCTAAGCTCTACCTTGGAGCTGCTTTGATGATGTCATCTACACGGAGAATCACTTCTGCTGCTTCTGCGGCACTCAGCAACACTTGCCGTTTCACTTGAAAGCTTTCAATTACTCCCAGAGATCCCATGTCGGCAATGGCACCCTTCTTCATGTCTTCAAGATATTAGAATAATAATAATTACTATTATTATCTCCCTAAGGCAAAAAACCAGAATGGCTTTGCATTCTCTACTTAGCCATATAAAACAGGTTTGTGCTTACCGAAGCCCCACATGATTCAGGGATAGCTTCACCAGAATCAAATTAAGTACCTGATATACATTTTCTACTTCACATGTTCTTTATCTCTTTTAAAAGAGCTGAATAAGTTCTTTGGGGCTTAATATTTAATGGAATCCAAGTCGATTGGAAAGTCTTGATTCTGTGTAATTTTTACTGTTATCCTTGGACAGAACACCCTGCATCACAAGGAATTCTTGAAACTCAAGCCTGGTAAGCCACAGAAACATAAATTTCACTATAGAGTCTATCTGTAAAGATCTCACCGAGTCCATAGGTAGTTTTTCCTTCAATGTGAGCAGCTCGAAGCTGGGCAACCAGATCTGCACTGTCATAGCCAGCGTTATCAGCTATGATGGTTGGGAGCTAATAAAATAAAAAGGTTATTAGGGGATTTTTGTAGGAACCTGGAGATCAATAACAGTTTGTTTGTTTTTTTAAATGAAAAGTAGTCAAAAAATCTTTACTAGCCTTGAATTTGACATAATTTTCTCTATATAATACACATTTTCAAATCTTCTGGATTTTATGTGTGGGGAGAAAACAGGGTTATTATAATTATATTTTAAAAATAGTATAACATAGGATGCAGGGTTTTTAAAAAAAAACTAAGAACCACAAACTAGTCAGCTAAATCAGAAAAAAAAATCTCACATGAACACGCATGAAGCTGACTTACACTGAATCAGACCCTTAGTCCATCAAGATCAGTACTGTCGACTCAAACTGGCAGCAGCTCTCCAGGGTCTCAGGCAGAGATCTTTTGCATCTCCTACTACCTGGTCCTTTCAACTGGAGATGCCGGGGATTGAACCTGGGACCTTTTGCATGCAAAGCAGAAGGTCTTCCACTGAGCCACAGCCCTTCTACTGCATAACTCAGGCATCATGGGAAAACTAATTTGTTCATGATTGGTTTTGTTGCCATGCTCACTTTGCTCCCTCCCTTCATGTGCTCATGCAGACAGCATGACTTAATGCCCCATCATTTTAGAAGCGTTCACTCAAACCATCATTTTTATATTTTAGTTTAATCCTTTTCAAAACAGGTACAGAGGCAGTGAACATGCAAACAAGCACAGCAACAAGCCAGGCTTGTGGTTGTTATGAACAGGGGCTCGTTTGCAATGTCTGAATACCACTACAGCAAGTTTACAATTTTGTTCACTTGGGTAAATAGCGTTACTGTCAGCTAGAGGCCAACTGGAAGCAAAATTCTGCTTGTGGAACAGGACAACCCTGCCTCTTCCCTATCGGAGCCCTACTCATCTTGGAAAGTCACTTCTGTGACAGCTGGGTCTGATGCTTGGGGGAATGTGGTGGGGGGAAAACCACAGCAGCAGAGATCAGGACATCACCTCCTTACTGTCTTCCATGTTAGTATCTCTGCAGCACCACTGCTGTATTTTTATACATACTGCAAGTACCTTTTCATATTTATCAAATATTATAAAACACTTGTTTTACAAAGAAAATTTACTCTATACTCCCAAACTGTGTCAACTATGCAAAAAGTAGAATATTTTACGGTCTTAGAACATGAAATTCTTAGTGCCTAGTCCATTGCTGCTACTGCGTCCACAAACCTGGACTGTAATTGGTACTGTAGTTCTTGACAAAATGTCAAATTTTACAGGAGGAGAAAATGAGGGAAGCCAGCTGCCAGCTTGAAGCATCCAGGCTGAGCATTTCTGCTGCAGATGTTTAAAGCCAGGGCCTTAGCTTGATGGATTCATCTAGTGGACACCAACTCAGGGTCTCTTATCTATTTTTTAAGTCTTTGGGTTTTTTTTTTAATATTGTGATATAAATTTGTTTAAAAGTGTATTTTTGTATACCATTTGGCTCCCCACTGGAGATAAAAGTGAGATTAAAATGTCCTAATATAGGTGCAATGACCACAATGATTAACAAAATTATTCCAGACATGTTACTTTGCTACAGAACATACACCAACACACATCATATAATCTCTGATAATCCCTCAGTTTACCTAGTAAAATAGAAACAACTTTACTACACATTCCCAAATCTCAGATGATAAACAATCACAGCTTAGTACCCCCCCCCCAAAAAAACCAGAAGTCAGTCAGTGCAAGCAGCAGAAAAAGAAACTGAAGACCAGAAACAGCCAATGGTGATGTGGCTGCAATCACTATACTGAATTTCTGTTACTGAGCAAATTTAATCACATAACCAATGCTTTAAAAGTAGATTCCACAAAACTATGAAGAGCTTAGGCACTAACAAAAGCCAGTATTTTAGAAATGTTTTCAAAGAATGCAGATGTAAAAAAAAAAAAATAGCAGCAATTAAGACAACACCACAGGTCTAAATGGGAATGGCCAAGATTCTTAATGAGGCACGCACAGAAAGAACAACATTAGCATGTTGTGGCAGACCACCCAGAAACAAACCACTGGCAGGGTAGGACAGGCCCTTGGGCCCAGCAGCAAGACTCACCTGAGTGGAGCAGGGTGGGACCAAGGGCAGAAAGGTGCAGTAGCCTCAACAACAGGGCAGCCTTTGCAGTCTGGCCCAGGGACGTTCAAAGGGTGTGGAGGCCGTGAGCAAGCCTGCTTAGAAGAACAATTGCTCTCTGGGCCCAGGTGTTTTGAGACAATGTAGGGAACCAAGGGGGCAGACCTTAACTCAAGGGCCAGGTATGATGGTGGGGCTATAAAAAGGGAGAATGGGGAAATGGGAGAAGGCTGGCAGGAGGAGGAGAAGGCAGAAGGAAGAGGCAGGTTGCAGCGTTGTGGCTCTTCTCCTTTGTAATGTAACCCTGAGGTGGGTGAAGGGCACCACACCTTCAGGGGTCTGGACTGATAAATAAAACAACCTGCATAAGGGAACAGTGGCCCAAGACCTTATGGACTCCAGGTATGATGTTCCCTCCTGCCCCCAGAGGGCACTAAACATAGTTTTTGAACTACAAGCTTGGAAGTGAGAAAAAAGATCTCATTTACAATAATCAATAACACACCAGAAACATAAAATTTATATAAATCACTTATCCTCGTTAGTTCTACAAGACTTGCTCAATAATTAACTGAACACTAACTTACCATTCTCAAGGCCTTGGCAAAAGACTCCATTGCCACAGACTCTTTGCCTGGCGTTCTGTTTGCAAGCTCTGTGACAGCATTAGCCATTAGCATCTCAGAGCAGCCTGTAAGCAGAAACCAGAAATGTTAACAAGCAAGCAACAATAAAAGGTATTTCCATTCCCTTTAAAAATTAAAAGAAGGTTGAATATTCACCTCCACCATATACTGTTCTGGTATCTTTTACAGTCTGTGAGAGGACACAGAGAGCATCATGTAAAGATCTTTCCGCCTCATCTATGATCTGCTGCGTCGCACCACGGAGAACTATGGTACAAGCTTCACCTAAAGACAGCCAAGATTACAAAATGGCAGTTAATTCTAGTTAAATCACCCGCTCAAGAAATTTTAATGTCCCAATATCTACCATGACCCAGCTCAAATGTTATTCTTGCAGCATGGCTGGTGCCCAACAATTACTGTGTCTCCCATTACATTTGAAAGTATGGGAAACTCTGCCTTTATCATGTAACAGAGTCCCATGTCCACCCCCCTCTCTTAAATGAGCCAATTCTGTCATGCAGAAGTATCTGCATAACCTGGTGGCCACCCATAGTGGCAGACGTGGAACTTCAAGAATTAATAATGGGTTTGAGATTAACTCCGTTGAACAGAAGATCTTCTCAGTCTTCCCTTTCCCCCCAGATGAAGCCACTCCAGGGGTACAACCTACCCATAGCAACTCCAGAGAAATGAATAAGTTTATCTTCACCAATCATGACTTCTTCAATAAGGTTGCAGGTCCCTAGCTTTACTAGCTCGGGGTGATCAAAGGTTGAAGCAATTTCACCACCTGTGAACATAAGGTTACATAGCTATTGAGTAGCATGAAACAGCTTTTTGAAATTTAATTCTTCGTAGGATAAAAGGCACATTCCAAACTGCAGTGTACGCTGCTAAAAACACACATCATTAACTAATGTTATGTAATGTAATCAGTAAGAATTAGAAACCGATGTAGGTCTGACAATGGCTCTGTCCAACCTGATAATGCATGAATCATTAACTAGCTTCATAAGGAGCTTAAAGTTATTTTTATAAGAACTTCCAGCTTCTTTTCCACAAGCCAAGAGGAGAACAGCAAGGAAAAAAATTGTACACTGTAAGATAAAAAGAATGGCTTTGATCCATGGAAATAGTTTCCACCAGTTCTCTCCCCTACATTGCATTGCACAGTATTAATAGGAAGGATGGGAAAATCAGATTGCTTGAGTGGAATTTGTACTTCTTTGGATTCAAATCTAGGTCTTTTAAGTCTTAGGGTACAGCCCAGTATCTTCAGTTCACAGACAAGTTGAAGAACACTGTTGCTCTAGTCTTTAAACCTCTAGATGCACACAAACTTCAAGCACTACATTTTGCATTCACTTCCGTTATGGCAATTTCTCAACTGAACACTCTGAAATGACTGCAAATACAAAGCCAAAAATCAACAATACGTTGTTCAACACCAATTCTTGAATAAATAATTTGTCACTGTACCTGTAACAAGAGCCAAACGTTCAACTCCAGCAAAATCTGCATGTTCAATAGCCATAACACCTGCAGCAGCAAACAATTGTTCTGGGTAGTTATAGATCAACTGCCTGCAATTAAAATGAATGCATCACAATGGGGCAGCAAGCAGGCTTATTTTTAATATTTTCTCTCTCTTTACAGAAAGATTTCACGAAGGCCCACACATACCTGTTGATAAAACAATTTATTCCATGCTTCAGAATACGCTCAACCTTCTCCTTCATTTTCTCTTTTTCAGCTTGTTCTATTTCTGCCACCTTTGCTGTAGAATCCACTCGTACACGGGAGCCAAATATCTAAATTCAAGACCAGGTAACAATATTTCCTAATTTATTTTTTTTTAATACACACTCACACTATGTAAATAAAATACATGAACACCTGCACCTGCCTTCTACTGACTCAGACCCATCATCCATCCATGAATATTATCTATTCAGACGGGCAGCAGCTCTCCAGTGTCCCAGGTAGTTATGTCTCATCATCGACTGCCAGGTCCTTTTAACTGGAGATGCTGGAGGATTGAACCTAGGAACTTCTGCATGACAAGCAGATGCTCTACCACTGAGCCACAACCCCTCTCCCTCTCAATAGTGTTTACTGTGTTATTTTGTGCATTTTTAATTGTTTATATTATTATACTTGCCTGTAAGCTCTCTTGAGCTGCTTCAGTAGAAAAAGTGGACCAGAAATGAATTTTTTTTAATGTAATTTTTGGTGTGCTTATATGCCATACTCTGGCAGATCAAACGTAGTAAACGGAAGTGTTTGCCCACACACCCATCACTTACCTTAATTTTATCAGTATCCATGCCAGTATTTGCAATAAGTATCTTTGCATTTTCAATTCTTTTTGGCTGGTTTACTCCAATTTTTTTATCCAACAGAAAACCTGAAATGGCAGACAAGAGGCAAACAGATTTACTTTACAATAGTAAATCAGTTTTATACTTTCCATTTTGCAATTACTTATATAATATTCATTCAGAAGAGAAAACAGGAAACTTTTCCTAACCCAGTGCCTGAAACATCAAATAGTTTTAGACTTGAAAAAAGCCTCCCAGTGACAGAGAGTCGGAAAATATGCACATTGGAAAGGGGTAACAAAGCTATAGCCAGAAAACAAGAATATAGTTAAGCATTCACAGTTAAGACAGATAAATTTTCAGAAGCATACAAAAGCTGACAGAAGCAGTCTTCTATCAAAATTAAAAACTGAAAGACAGAGCATTCCATGAACTACAAAGACAATAATTCACCAGGGAGCAGAAAACTGTAGGAAAAAACCAAGTATAAGAACTTCACTCAGTACTTTATTAACTTTTCAATTGTGATTAGTGCACCTTCCCTTACATAAATAAGAAGCGGAGTCTCACTTACAACCTAGGCCAATTTGCCTATTATCCACTCAGCAGTTCCATCCATGCAGCAGGGCAATAGGGATTCCAGATGTGTTCCCTGCCATGCAAACAAATGTGCAGGGTAGCACATTTGTACCATTTGGGGCAGACCCCACAGAAGGAAAATGGAATTCAGATGGTGTCATGCCCATTACACTCTTTATGCTACTGAGTGTGAACACACTGCCCCTTGTCACACGAAGTACTGCCACACGATAAACATACAAAGTAGATCCAAGTCTGAGGTGCCTGTCTTGTTTGCAAGCAAAAGTCAGAAGTCAAAGACCTGAGGTTGGACAAAACTATACCCAGTTCCCAGTTCCATGGACTGTGTGTGTGATGGAAGAAACCCTGTGGGTTTGGGGTTAACACGGCTCTCTCAAATTTTCAGCTAGTGAGAAGGAAATTCTCATCCTTCCCAGTCTGCCATTTGTTTCTCAATAATTACTAACAATGAGAAGCACATGATTAATCAAAGGTGGTGACCTGAAAAACTAAAGGCACTATTTATCATATATTTTCTGCCATGTCTGAACTGCTACGAATCTAATATTTGAAAAAATGGCAAGAATAAGAACAGTAGCATGTCCAACAAAATGACTTCAGTCTGTCACATTATACACGTATCTGTCCATGAAACTAGGGCCCTCTTGGAATTTTTGAGACATTCTACTGACTTGAAATCTTTTCCACCATGTGGACCACCACAATTTGACTGGGAAATGCTAACTTACATTATGGAAATAAAGCAACGTAGTCAAAGAATAAAGCACCAGATACTACTTGGATTTAAGATCCTTAAATAAAGTTTATTTGAGGATAGTTCAGATGCTTAATTCTTACAAGACTTTATGGTACGACCTTTAAGTGCTTAAATGTAAAAACTGATTTGCTGGAAAGGACTATGCATCCAAGTATGTATATAGTCCTTTAAATTAAAACCATTTAGGAAGTACTGCAAAGAAGACACATCTAGACATAAAACTTCGTTGGTCTTAAATGTACCAGTGGATACTAAATTTGTTCATCTACATTGAGACATGTTCCACTGCCAGGGGAATTACTTCAGAGGTATTATCTATGTAAAATACCTTACAGTAGGACTGATCTTCCAAGTAATTTGTTTTTATACTTATTTAGTGAAAACTTGCTATTGCAAAGAAAGATCACGAAGCAGTGGAAGAGCACACACCTAACATCTCCAATTAAAGAATCTTTGTTCTGACTCTGTATAAAGGAGCTTCATATAGTCACACTATTTTACTACAAGAAGCAGTAACAAGGCTTCCATAGATGCCTTTTGCTCTCACAAGCAGTCCACTGAAATGGCTAATAAGTGAAATGATACCTTCATCCAAATAAGAGTCAATCAAACTTCCTCCTAGCTTCTTGATGACATGAATAGCTTCCAGGTTCCCAGATCCCTTCAGCCTAAGGACAGCATCCACTGCAAGTTTAGCAAAGTGTTCTTTATGATGAGTAAGTAGTTTTGAAGACAGTGTTGTTTCTGCAATGTTCATCAGATCCTGTCGAAACCTGGCTTCATTAGCACTGAAAAGCAAAAAAATGAACTTACTGATTACATTTTATTAAAAAGTGACCACTCCTCAAGTTCTACACATAAACAGCAAGGTGTTCTAGTCTCAAACATGCATCAAAGCCATTCCCAAAGTTGGAAGAAACTTCAGCATTTTCAACACACTACAAAGAGCTGATGTTGGAAAGAATCAATAAGAATTTGCATGCACACCCTCTCTCATAAAGTGAACTGGCATATGCTTAAAAGGCTAACCCTGCCCTCAAACCCTTCAGAAGGACCTTATAGCATTACTGTATACATTCCAGAGAAAAGATTGTAAAGCTATGCCTTATACATAGGTAGGAAAAAGTTATCATGCTCTTTTCTGAGAAACCATGTTTTTCCTTGCAAACATGAAAGACTTCAGTAGCTTGGCAGTTAACAGCAATCAATATGGATAAGCAGTGCAAGAGGCCATTAATATATGTAGTTCGTATGCTGGTAACTAAACTACACAATGTATTACAAAGCACTGTTCTCAAACAGTGAGTTTTCCAGGACCTCAAAAGGTCTATCCATCCCTGGCAACAGGTTTTGTCTCTTCAACAAAACCTTTTCCCCCTTTCCTTACACCACACTTACCAAGAGTTCAAATTCTGACACATGCCGAACTTTTGAAATTTAAGATAATCTTATCATACCTACTGGCTGACTTCCTACAGAAAGCTCTCCAGTGTCTACTGCCAATTTTGTAATGTTTTATCCACCAAACTTTAACACCCACAACGCTATTATTTAAAACCTGTAGTATCTAAAGTTATATAAAGTTCCATCTTTTAGGAAAGTAGTCTTTAGCTCTTAATGCTGCTTGCCTCCCAGGTACAGATGTAAAACATCTGTGCATAAGTATGGCAGCTCAAGATAAAAAAGCCACAAGCCTGAGACACTAACCCGTGATCCACTGAAGAGTTCACCAAGGCTTCTCTTGCTGCTTTTGTGGCTTCTCTCCAACCAGCAATGATAGTTTGAGGATGAATCTTTCTTGCAATCAGTAGCTCTGCCTCCTATTAACAATCCAGTTTACTTTAATAAATCTGAAATGGAATACCTACAGCTTGTTCTTCAACAAGTGCATATCATTTCCCACTATACGTCGTTTTGTGAAACTATCTGCTCAAATGCCATAAAGACAAAGAGAAATCCTTATTTACAAGTTTGACTTGCAGACTACATGGAAGAATTTAGGGGTATACTTGGATTCCACCTTGCTGCTTAAGACACAGGTTAACAGCGTAGCAAAAAAAATCTTATCTTAATTACATTTCACCCAAAAAGCTATCCTTTCTAGACTGCAAATTCATCTAATGTTTTTGTAACTTTACTATAAATGATCTCTACGTGGGGCTGCTTTACTTAGTGCAAAATGCAGCAGTGTCTTGAATAAGACAACTCATTACAAATGTACATTATACCCATGAACATATCAACCCCTACAAACTTCACTGATTGCCTACTGGGTTCCAGTTTTAACTCAAGGTTCTCACTTCTAAGCCCTCCATGACCTGGGATTCACACCTGAAGGATCATCTCTCCCTATACATATCTGTACATCAAGGACACTGCCTCTCATCAGAATGTTCTTGTTGTGCCATCACCTAGAGATGCATGCTCTTCTTTGGCTTGATCATGGTTTCTTTATGACATGACTCAACCTTTTCGAAACAGCCTCTCAGAAGAATCAGAAGGCCATCATTATCAATGCTCAGGAAAAGCCTGTTAATACAGTACTTTTAAAAACAGCACTTCCTTACGTTTTACTGGTGAAAATGCATTCTGTTTATTAAGGCTAAGGTTATTCTTGCCTGGATTGGCTAAATCGTTACTGTAGATTTTGCTGTTGCAAATTGCTCTAACTTTAGTTATATGCCTTAATGGCAAAAAAATTGTAAGCCTCCTTGAGCATGGAGAAAAATCTGGTTGTTAGTGTTTTGTGTATTAATAAATAAATGTTACATACTTAGGATTGTCCTTGAAAGTGGCCCAGAAATTTGGAATAACTATTTACTTCAGATATATAATGCACATATATTTATACATTGCATATACATTTATATGTATATATATTTATACTTTTCATTTAGTACCGTATTTTAGCAGAAATTTTCCCACTTCTGCCCATTTGTACTGGACAGAAAAAATTGTATCTCTTTATTTTAAATTCAGGGGGAAAACCTGGAGAATAAAATAGACTTTCAGCACATCATACCATTCTCTATATTATATCAGAATACTCTTTATCACTTAGGAAAATTTCATGCTGATAACTGCAAGTTAAGCGCTTAAGAAACAACAAAAATATAATTAAGTATTTTGTTACCCTTAGTAGTTCAGCTGCTAGCACAGTTACTGAAGTAGTCCCATCACCAACTTCATCATCTTGAACCTTGGACATATCTATAAGGAGAATGTTACCCCATCAGCTTTACTACTGAAACATCATATATCTAGTAGTACTAAAATATCATATATCTAGTAGTATCGTATAGTACTAGAAATTATATACAGAAACTAATTTGGAAACAGAATTCCTTTACCCTCTATAGATTGGTACAGTGCCAAACACAGGCAAAGACAGTGCAATCTATTTTGTAAGCGTCCTGGACAGTCCTCCCCCCCACAGCCCAATCCCCTCCTCCCATGGGCATCAGCCAAGTAATTTTGTAAAACAAGTGCAAGGTGACTTAATATTCATAATGTTCAGCTTTTCTTAGCATAGAATATCAATTGCCTTTGGTGCAGAAATAAAGCATGATTTATTGGGTAAAGTGCCATAGCCAGACTGAGGAGACTTCAGATAATCAGTATCTGTTTCATTAGAGACAAACTATAAACAAAAATCTCTTAATACAACAAAATACGCTTATAATAATATACTTTGTCAAACATACCAACCAAAACCTTGGCAGCAGGGTTGTCAACTCCAATAGCTTTTAAGATGGTTGCCCCATCATTAGTTACTGTTACTGTGCCCTCTCTTCCAGTACTGAGAAGAATCTTGTCCTGTACAATCCAAGTTTAGGGAATTATTAAAGATTTGATTCACAGTGATAATAGTGAAACAGCCAATGTATTTCAGAATTTAGAAATATCTTACCATTCCTTTAGGCCCCAAAGTGCTCTTAACTAGGTCTCCAATGGCAATAGCTCCAACGAAAGATGACTAGAATGACAACAAGTAGTTTCAAAAAGTGGTAGTAACTAGACTGGTATCAAGCTACGCGTATTAAAAATAAAACACAGTTAGGTCTTACAATCACTGATGCTAGAATTATACTTATTAGTGAACTCACCAGTCGGGCTGTCTCTGCTCTCTCTTCATCAGCACCAGCTTTGAAAATGTTCACAGGTGCTAGGGACATGGATGCCTGAAATAATGGTAATCACAGCAATATTTACTGTAGCATGAAGAACAATGCACTTCACACTATCACTGCTACATGAACTCTGCTATACCTATTGTCTTCATTTTACCTAGATGTATTTGTACAACTAAGTTTACCGGGGTCACTGGGGCAAATGTGTGAACGAATTACATGATCTTAATTTATATATACCTGCATCTTTCTTAAAGCTGTAACGAAACCTATTTTAGCCTCAATTTTATCACCTATTCTCTATGGTAATTACACTATTTCTTAATATTTATATGATGACTATACAGAATACAAGCCAACTTTTTCAATGCTTTCCTTACTACTCCCCCATCTCACATGGCTTCTGTCGTGCAGGTCCCATGATCCCCAGCATAGCCTTTCTGGTAATCAAAGGGAACAGTGCCACAATGGCATACAGACATAGTTCTGTAAACCACAGATCCTCATGATTTTTGCTTTGGGTCTCCTCAAACTCAACATGAAATTACGTATCACATGCACCATAAAAATCACGGATCCATAACTTCATGGTGCTGCAACAGTGCAAAAACATGGATCTGAAGCATGGATTCTCAGGATTCGTAGCTACAGCCACAAACTGCATTACAAAAATATGATTAAAACCATGGATTCTCAGGGTATTTGCATTGGCTTACCCCAATTTCACTATCAAATCACACGTCATCTCCGTGCCCACAGACTGCAATACAACAATCATGGATTCACTACTTCTTGGGGTTGCCACAGTGCAAAAATGTGGTTCCAAAGCACAGATCCACATGAATCCTTAGGATTTTTGCATTGGGTTATCCCAATTTCATTCTCTAATCACATGTAAGGACCGTGGCCACAGACTAGACCACAAAAATAATGGATCCACCACTCTGTGGTGCCCTTATGGTGCAAAAACATGGTTCTGAAGCACAGATCCTCATGAATCTTCAGAATTTTTTGCGTTTGGGCACTCCAAACTTAACATCAAATCACAGATCCACTGTTTCTTGGTACCACCAGGGTTCAAAAAAAGTATTTCCAAAGCACAGATCCTCATGGATGTTGAGGATTTTTGCATTTGGTCCTCTCATATTCACTGTCCAATCACATATGGACTCAATACATATTTTGGGGTGAGTTTGTGGTGACCCCACATAAAATTCCTAATGATCGATGCTTTGGATCCATGTTTTTGCACCATGGTGGTGCAACGAAGCAATGAAACTGAATTTTGCAGTGAAAAATGTGACTATGGATATGATAAACGATTTGATGAAGTCTTCCCTGACTTACTTTGAAATCATAAGCATCCATGTTTTTGCACCATGAGATGGCACCTCAAAGTGGTAGATCCATGATTTCTGTGCTGCTGTCTGTAGCCAGGGATGTGATGCGTGATTTGGTGGTGAGTATGGGTTAAGCCAATGAAAAAGTCCTGAGGATCTGTACCTTGAAACTTACATCAAATCACATACCCTGTTTACGGCCAGAAACTACAACATAAAATCATAAATCCATCACTTTGTGGCACCGCCACAATGCAAAAACATAGTTCCAAAACATGGGTCTGCATTATATCCTGCTCATGGCCAGAGACTGCAACACAAAGAAACACAGCCATGGCACAAAAATACGAATCCAAAGCAGGGATCTTCCTGAATTCATATGATTTTTATGTGGGGTTATCCCAAACTCACCACCACATCACTCATCACATCTGTGGCCACAGACTGAACCACAGAAATCATGAATCCACTGATTTGTGGAGCCACCATGGTGCAAAAACATGGATCTAAAGCGTGATTTCAAAGTGAGATCCCAGAAAACTGACCATCAAATCATTTATCATATCCATGGCCAGCAACTGCTCCACAAAATTCATGCATCCATTGCTTTTTGGATGCCACAGTACAGAGAATCCATGTGTTTTGTGGTTCAGTCTGTTGACATATGTGAATTTACAATCAATTTGCATACAGCTGGGGGGGGGGGGGGGGACACAGAAACACAGATCCCACTCCTGGCTTTCTTGCAGTTTTTTTCACTGGAAATTTTGGGCAGTACTGGGGGGGGGGGGCTTCTATGAAATATTTTTTTCCCTTTAAATGAACACAGGATTTCTCCAGTCCTGATATTTTTTCTTTAGAACCTAGTGAAATTCACTAAAACATACAGTGCAACAATTTAGTATACTATTTTTGTGTACAATGTACCTGCTATTTACTGATTATTAAGTTTTTTAATAATAATAACATTCTTTTAAATCCTGTAAATAGTCAATCAATACAACTCTACATGAAAAGTTATAAATTATGTGTAATCTGCCTTGTGTCCCTGTGAGAAAGGTGGACAATAAATAAATAAACAACTGGGAGGGGAATGTTGTTGTTAAAACAGCCAAATAAGATCAGGGGCGATATTTCAAATTTCTCGGGGGGGGGGGGGTTTGAACATTTTCCCTACTGGGCTTCAACACGTCCAGAAATTTTACATCTATAATAGTATTGTCAGTCTCGTGAGTGAAACTAAGTGTAGAGCTTGTTTCAGAAATCCACTTCACCAAGGAAGTCATAAGGACCCTTTAAAAGTATACAGGGGGAGGGACAACAGAGACCAAGAGATCAAAGTAACGTATACATTGATACTTATCTTTACGACCACCCTGTAAAGTAGATCAATATCCACCCCCCGTTATAGATGGCTAAGCTGAGGCTCGCCTACAGAGTCTACAGCAGAGGCGCTATCTGAATCCCACGGCATCCGTTTAGCCGCAATGCTGTACAAACTAGGGGACTACAAGAACATGCGAAAAGCAGCAGAAACCCGAAGGCAGCCCAGGGGGGTCCTGACCTTGTCCTGTCGGCAAGAACAGCACCCTCCCCTCCCTCTCTCCCCGTCCTCCCGGCTTCAATCCCCGGGGCCAGCCACACGTGGAGGCGCAACGGGCAAACCGGGACCAAAGGAGAAGAGAAAGGGAACAGCGCACGTCAGACACCCTCCCAGAAACGTCCCGATTAAGACTTTTTCTTCACGGGGCACCAAGAGAGGTTCGAGGGCTGCAACCGCAAGTGTGTCTGAAAGGCGTGTTGATGCCGCTATTGCACTGCCGCTATTCCTCCCTCGGCCTCTTTCTTCTCCTTCTCCTTCTCCTTCTCCTCCTCCTCCTCCCCCCCCTTCGAACAATTCTGGAAGCTTCGACCCCTCCTTAGCACGCCACGCGCATCCCGAAAAAGGAAACAAGTAACGGCCTCAAAAGCCTTCTGAAGGCCCGACCGTGTCCCCCTCAGTCCGACTCACCATGGTGGCGACGGTCTCGGGGCCTTTCCTCGAGCCTTTCCAACAGCCTCGTGCCCGGACTTACAGCAGCGCGCGGCACCGCTCAGCCACCCACCAACTGACACCGGAAATGACCCTTTCTGACGGCGCCTCTCATCCGCCGGAAAAACGTTGCCTGCTGGGAGATGTAGTTTTCGCCCAGTATTACTGAAGTAGTAAAAGGAATCAATCCTCGGTAGAATTAAAAGGAGTCTTGTGGTACGTTAAAGACCAACAACATTGCAGTCCAGTGTAAGATTTCGTGGACTAGAGCTCACTTTTTCAGGTATAATGCCTGGATCCGCACTATGCTGTCCCCACCCTTTACAGCCCGGTGTTAAGTAGCTGAGCCTAGATCACAAAAATTCTTTTTGTATGACGTGTACATTTTACATCATTCTCTTTCATAGCCACTTAACCCTGCTGCTTATTTTCGTACCTCCCACTGGTGGCATCTAATGATGTAGGCTAAAAATGTTAGTCTTTATGGCATATAGAATTGCAGCTGGAGATTTTGGGGGGGGGGGGGGGGGATGCAGCAGGAATGTGTCGCCATACAGTCCGTCTTCCAAAGTTTCTTCCAGGGGAACTGGTCCTTGCAGTCTGGTCATCAGTTGTCATTCCGGGAGAACTCCAGGCCCCACCTTGAGAGTGAGACTGCTAACCCTAATGGCGCAAGACTGGTTTGCTTTTTGCTGAAGCACTAAGTACAGCTACCACTCTCAAGTTAGTGCACTAACAACAGTTTCTTTCCTTATGCTCTTGAGCCGTACATTCTAAAGCTGACAGTGATGGTCATACTAGTGCAATACAAGGTTTCAAAACAGCTATATTTGGATAACTGACTGCTAAACATAACTCCCACATCTTTTATAGTTCATTGGATTGGATCCATGGGAGGATTTTTGCTTGCAAATAGAGTCCTTTTATAAGTGGAAGTATGAAAAAAAGCTTACACTGGCACTAAATCATGCACAGTGATCGTGGACTGCTTTTCTGCTTGTGCAAGACTTAGCACAAGTAGGCAACCAGCAGGATGCAGGGAGACTTAGCCTTCTTTGCAGATAACAATTGTATCCCAAAGACTTATTTAAAACATGTCGTTGACGTAGGGTTGCCAAGTCTGGGTTGGAAAATACCTGGAGACTTTGGGGGTGGAGCCAGGAGAGGGCGGGGTTTGGGGAGGAGAGGGGCCTCAGTATGGTACAATCCCATAGAGTCCACCCTTCAAAGCAGCCATTTTCTCCAGGGGAGCTGATCTCTGTCAGCTGGGGATCAGTTGTAAAAGCAGGAGATCCCCAGGCCCCACCTGGAGGCTGGCAACCCTAAGTTGATGGTGATTGCTCCACTGTAGATGACATGTTAGATTGTTGCAGCAAAAATAAACCGAGATCTCATAACACCTTAAACGCTTATAAGAACGTAAGAGAAGCCAATGTTGGATCAGGCCAATGGCCCATCCAGTCCAACACTCTGTCACACAGTGGCGCAAAAAAGCAGGTGCCCTCAGGAGGTCCACCAGTGGGGCCAGAAGCCCTCCCACTGTTGCCCCCCCCAAGCACCAAGAATACAGTGCATCACTTGCCCCAGACTGAGGGATCCTATCTATACCTTGTGGCTAATTACCACTGTTTAGGGTTGCCAGGTCTGGGTTAAAAAATACCTGGGGACTTTGGGGGTGGATCTGGGAGAGGGTGGGGTTTGGGGAGGGGAGGGGAGGGGAGGGGCCTCAGCATGGTACAATGCCATAGGGTCCACCCTTCAAAGCAGCCATTTTCTCCAGGGGAGCTGATCTCTTGTCAGCTGGAGATCAGTCGTAAAAGTGGGAGATCCCCAGTCCCCACCTGGAGGCTGGCAACCCTACCACTGATGGACCTCTGCTCCATATGTTTATCTAATTCCCTCTTGAAGCCATCCACGCTTGTAGCCGCCGCCACGTCCTGTGGCAGTGAATTCCACGTTTTAATCACTCTTTGGGTGAAGAAGTACTTCCTTTTATCTGTTCTAACCCAACTGGTCAGCAATCTCATTGAGTGCCCACGAGTTCTTGTACTGTGAGAAAGGGAGAAAAGTATTTCTTTCTCTACCTGCTCTATCCCATGCATAATCTTGTAAACCTCTATCATGGTTTTACTCTAGTGGCAGGCTTTGAACAGAAAATGAAGAGTTACTAAGATTACTTGAAAGTCACTCTGGTTCAGCTAAAGCCTCACTTCTCCCATTCATTTTTTTACAGCCCTATTATTTTGTTATCTGTTTGAAGGTGACCAGAACATTCATGAACCAATTGATAGTTATTGCTGTTGTGGCTGGGGGGAGGGAGGGACAGCAGGCAAAGCCATTGCTCATTATTCTTTTATAATAGTGGTAAATGATTATTAAAACCTAAAATGTGCAGTAACTTTGCCTGCAAAGTGAAAAGCAGTAAATAATTCCTACTTCCACAAACAGCTGGCAACTAACAATTTATTAATGCCATTGTCATGGCTGGGTAAGAACTGCAATTAAGCAGAACCAAAAGGAGGAAACTTTAAAGCGCCAGTAACCCTACATAAGAAACTTCAATAATACTTTTATTTTCCTTCTTGGGCAGCCTAGTATTTATTTGTTTGGGCATTTTCCACCTGTTCTTCTCTGCTCAATGAGAACTCAAAGCAGCTGACAATGCCAAGCAGTAACTGAAATTAACAACCATAAATACCATAGCAGGTTACTTAATTAAAAAAATCTAGTTGCCATCAGAACCCTTGATGCCAGCAGTCTTCCCGTTAAAAACATAAGAGAAGCCATGTTGGATCAGGCCAATGGCCCATCCAGTCCAACACTCTGTGTCACACAGTGGCCAAAAACCAGGTGCCATCAGGAGGTCCAGCAGTGGAGCCAGACTCCAGAAGCCCTTTCTTCTGAGAGGCAACTTCCTCTTATGCTTACAGGAGCTGGAGAGAAGGGGCAGAGCAGGTGGTAACAGATCTGCCCTTGATGGTGACAATCTCTCCTTCAGCACCTTCCTCAAGTATTGCAGTTACATTGTTTTAGAAAACTGTCACACAAAAAGATCTGAAAAGTGAAAGGACAGCAGGAGAAAATACTACAGTATAAGTGCTTGCCAATCTTAGAGAATATTTATTTATTGGATTTATAGCCCACCCTTCCCTGTACAACAGGGCTCAGAGCAGGTAACAATAATCAAATAAAAGTATTTAAAACTCTTATACACTACTAACAATATGATGGCCCATGAAACAAAAGCACAACACAGTGCCCCTTATCCTGGGGGAAAGTGAATAACATACAGATTAATAAATAAGAGAATAACAGCAAGGGAAAGGGAGGGAGAACAAGGGAGGCCAGTCTTAATGAAAACCATCGTTGTCCTCACCCATAGGCCTGGCAGAACATTTCAGTCTACAGGCCCTACAGAACTGCATCAGGTTTTGTAGGACCAGGTCTCACTTGGCAGAGTTACATCCGGTTGGGGGCAGCGCCGAAAAAGCCCTGGGCTCTGGTTGAAGACAGCCGGATACTTTTCAAGCCAGGGATCACCAGTAAGTTGTTATCCATTGAGCATAATGCTCTTTGGGGGGGATATACCAGGAGAGATGGTCGCACGGATATGTTGGTGTCAGACCGTTTAGAGCAGGGGTGGCCAAACTTAATGTAACAGGCACACAGAATAAATGTCAGATGTTTGAGAGCCGCAAGACATGAACAAATATTACACATTTTTATTGGAAAATATGCAAATTTGCTTTTTATTGACATTAAATTAGACTGGCCGCAGTCACACTGCCCTTTAAATCCGGGAGCCCTCCCAGATTTAAAGGGACCAGGGGGGGTTATTTCGGGTTGGGATGTTTACACAACCCAACCCCAGTGGTGGTGGCTGGCGGAGGAGGCAGGTGGCGGAGAAGTCGGCAGGCAGCAGCAACAGCGGAGGAGGTGGGCAGCGGAGAAGGCGGTGGCAGCCGGGGGAAACACCCTTCCCCTAGCCGCCTGGTAAGTTTGGGGTTCCCCCCCCCTTTTGCACTTGAGTGCCCAAGAGCAAAAGGGGGGGGGGAACTGGGAGGGACGATCTGGACAGGCCTCTCTTGCAATAATTGCGAGAGAGGGCTGTCCAGATAGGCTCAATTGCGGGTTCCTCACGCAACCACCGGGAAAATACTTGATTTTCCTGGGGTCGGAAAACACGGGAGGAACCTGCAATTGAGCCAGCCCGCTTCGGCATGGGACTAGCCGCGGCCGGTCTGATCGGTCCCTTTAAATGCGGGAGGAAACAGTGCTTCCTCTCACATTAAAGGGCTGTGTGACCAGGGCCTGTGTGATAAAACTGCATGCGGCTCCCGAGCTGCACTTTGAACAACTCCTGGTTAAGAACTTTAAAGGTTAGTACTAAAACCTTGAGTCTGATACAGTATTCAACTTGGAGCCAATGCAGCTGGCGGAGCACCAGTTGACTGTGGGCGCTAAGTGGAGTTCCAGTAAGAACACACACCGCCACATTCTGGACCAGTTGGGAGTTTCTGGTTTGTGTGAAAGCACCCTGTGTGTTAGGAGAAAATGATCCCCTCAGCACACTCCCACAAGTGCTGCACATGTACTGCTCATGTGGAGGTCGTCTGAACAGCTCACTGTCCGGTCACACCCAAATATTTCCGCTTTATTGCATAATACATGACTCTCAGATTTGGGGCTGTCAATAAACAGCACAGGGACTGATTTTGTACCCATCCCATGTCCTCACTGGTTACTGACTTTATACTTCTCACAGAAACAATCCCTTTCCATGGGTTTATCACATCAGAGTGCAGATGAGAGGTGTTTGAATATGTTTTCAAAGAACTCCTTGCAGGTAGAAAACTTCCATGGGAAGGAGGTTTCTATGGCCAGGTGTAGAGAATTTTTTGTATGCACAGAGGATCATTCAAATGCACACATGGTCCAGTGATATCCTCCTGGTTGTGCATCTAACACTGGAATTAGAGAGGAAAAATAAAGTGTATAAAAAGACTGAAGGCTGTATTAGAAAGTCCTCAAGACTGGATTGTATTTCCCAGCCAATTGCCTATCCTTAACATGGTCCTATATTCAGCATTCTCTACTTGAACAGATTTGCCCCTTAAAGAACGCTGAAATGATTCCTCTTTTGAGATCAGTAGGTCATTTGTTCAAAGCTATCCCAATCCCTCTGAACACAGTAACAGTTAAGGCAAAATGCCAACTGCAAACTGAGGTAGGGACTGCTACACTCAGTAGAGAAATAGTTTGTTATAATAATAAACTTGAATAATTCAGAGAGATGGAGCAACCAGCTTCAATATCCAAGCCACAACAGCCAATAAAAATGCATTGTGTATGCTGCATTAAGGAAAGTTTAAACTGGCTTGACTGTAAGAACTCAAAAAGACATAGCAAATCCTGAATCAGAAACCCAATGAGCACTGCACATGCTTACATGGTAAAAATCAATATTTTATTGCCATGCTACAATTCTTATGAAGCTGGCACTGATAAGGGGACAATGTTATCAATATTACAGAACACATTTAAAAATGGAAATCTGGTAAGCTCAATGAAAAGGCAAGCTAAAATTAATTGGTAGTACATGGTGGTTGAAAATAAAAACATACTATGCATAGTACAATATCATTTTGTCTTGAAAGGAAGCTTGGAATGTTGAACAAGAACTAGGGGAAGGGAAATTCAAACGGTGAGTTTTTGTGTAAGAGGTTTTGGCAATGGTAATACCCAACTCTTCAGACTTTTTTATTATAAAATAAGCTCTAAAAAGCTACCTTTATACAAAGTTGCTATATTGATGCCTTTATGTAGGAAAACATTTTTATAATGCAAAATTAGGACATACAACAACTTTACAGTATTTTACAATGTAATGACAAACTAACAAACAAATACAGTTTTGGCTTTTATAGAAATGTATATTTATGCATTTCATAAATGCATTTGTGGCACACTGGTGATTACTTGTCTCCTGTTGCCTGTTTTCATGCTAAGACTTGAGATCAGTTGTACCGTAACTTCAGAACCATAGTGTGGTTAAAATGGCAAACAATGCTTCAGATGACATGGCTGTAGGTGATGCTACAATGGGAAAAAATGTTATGCTTAAAAAATTATTTAAAAAAAGGCACCATACTTGCTGGTTGGGACACACTATATCACATTATATGTTACAAACACTATTTCCTTTTGCAAAATGGAAGCATTTCCTATACATTCAGTAGCAATCAATGTCTTATAACCAAGACAACTGCCTGCATTCAAGGTTTGGCAAATATCAGGGAAAATACAGAATTAGTACCATATATATGTATTTTATATAATATATTTATATTTATATATATATTTATATATATTGCATTGGAAATTAACAGGGAGTTAAGGTTGTTGACACCCATTATTAAAACAAAAGCAAAGTATACAAAAATTCCTGAGTGAAGGGTCCTCTCCATTTTTAAAATTTGTTTAAGAGAAAATGCTTTAAAAATCAATGCACTGAGTAAAATTCAGACAGTAATCTCATTCTGCCCATTAACAGAATTAAAATTATCATTTGTGAATTCTGCTAACCACATCATCTTGTTTTGACACAGACATTTCATATTCTATGCCAACAGAACATACAGGCCATGCACTGGAAGACTTTAACTTTATGCCTTAGGGAGGGAGCTCAGATGCAAGTGAATGACTCAGGTAAGCACTACGAGTTCCTACCTTTATTCAAATAATCCCCGTCTTCACAAGTGCAAAGGAAAATGGTAGTACCAGTCCTAGTTTGTGGCTAATTTTATAACATTTAAAGGAGTCATCAGGCTGTCCTAATATTGCTCAGGGCTCATCCTATGGCCTTGAGACACTTCAAGCAGACCAACAAGGATATATTTATGCTTTAATTAGAATGCTATGTAGGCCTTTCATAAACTGTAAATCTGGCCCTACATCACAAATTCTTCTGTGGTCAGTTTCAAAACTGCTGATTAGAGAAAGATGCCTTTTTGTATTAGGTCCTTTATGAACATGCAAGTCTACTCTCTGCTTAGAAACCTAGCCATCCAACTGCTAATGACAGTCATATGTTCATATTTATTTGGAAAAGGGTACAATGCAGTGGATATAGCAGAAAATATGTACTTTATGAAATATTTACCAACATGGAAACAGTGTAAATATTTTAAATGCCCTTTGCAAATATACTGTTAAAAGTAAACACACATTGTTTGAACTATAAAGGCGATGCTGTATTAAATTTAAACCTACTTCCACACAAAATATTGTGTTAATATGGAATAAACAAGTGTATTAGGATATCAGCCTAATAACACATTTGACAAAACATCTTGAACATATCTCAAGAGCAATTAACTATGAAGGCCTTTTAATATTTGTGGCCAGAGCCATTCTGAACATTGGACTGGGTCAGTTAATGCTGACCTATACGATCAGAAAGAAGAGATGCAGGACTGAAAAAATAATGTCAAATTAAGTAATAACTTGCCTGTACCTATACCATGAAACAGATATCAGGAACCTTAACTCCATATTAACATAATTATTTTCTGTAAGGATTTCCTTACGAATTTCTAGGGCCTTGTGGGATATGAAGCACACCATTTGCAAGAGAGAACAGAATTCCTGCACCATTAATAAGTTTAAGGGAAAAGATTGACAGTTGAAAAAAGTTGAACCTAAAATCCCCACCTCTATGCAGTTATTGAAAGTACCGGAGCTCTCTCCCCTTTTGTATTCAAGAATGCTAGCATGATGAAAGAATTAACAAAATTAGAGCTTAAATGCAGTCTCTGATTCTTCTGTTACTATAGAAATACTGTGAGATATCACTATGCTACTATGCACAAAGAAAGTAAGAATATAGAACTGAAGTTACTAATGATTTATGAAGAAACAATTAAATTCTATTGCTTAGCTCTAGTAATGGAAAAGAACACGATTACAGGATTGAAGTATTTGTCTAGCCAATATTGTTAACTCAAAGTATGCAGCCATAATTCAGGGCTTCATACTTTGCTTGTAAAAGAAAGCCTTGTGTTTTACATTTAAAGGGATGGGTATCTGTTTCAGTCTTTCCTGGATAAACAGAATGAAAGTCTAAAACCCTGTCAAAATTCACAGTTGACCACTGTAGAATGAGATTCTATACAATACTGCTTAGGTCTAGTCTATTACCAGTTTGTACATAAAGACATACCTATCTTTAGTTAGAAAAACAATCCATAGTACAGTAGAAGCAACAGTACCAGTGACAAATTGAAGTTCAGGCTACTTATATGCATACTGTCAACATGATAAACTGTATGCAGCCTGGAACTCTTTAGGCTTTATCTGCACCAAGCCTTTTTGGAAAAAATATTTCATTTTACCTTCTTTTCCTGGCCCAGAAATAAATTTTGACAAGTTTCCTGTATGTGTGTACTTTCCCACTCTTGGAATGTATGCCCTTTAAGTCATACCTTTGGCACAGTGTTTAAGAGTCCTGTAAGTCGAATGGGAGAAAAAAAAATGGGGGGGGGGGGAGTAACATGAACATGCAACAACTTTGAATTTGGAATATTGATGATTTATGGGATTATGAAATAGAAGCTGAAAACTTGCTGTTTGCAGCCAAAATGCATAAGGTGTATAGGTGAATGGGTATAATAGTGCAAATTCCTTGCAAATTAGCAAAAGGAAAGACAGAAAGAGAGTGACTGAGGAGAGGTGGCTATGAACAGAGACAACATAAAAGACTCAATCCACAATCCAATGTTGAAAAACACTTGCACCTTTTCAAATGCATGATTTTGTGCAAGAAAACCATGCTGCCTTCTCTGCACAAGTTATCAGTGGCACATTGTGGGGGGAAATTACTGAAGCAGACGCAACTTTTGCATTAGTTTGTTCCAAGGCAATCTGCTCTCCAGTGACAACACCAGGGTTGCCCATTCCTGGCTGGGAAACTCCTAATGATTCGGGGTGGAGTTTTAGGAAGGCAGAACATAACACCATGGAGTCCAGCCTCCAAAGCAGCCATTTTCTTCAGGGGAACTGCTCTCTGTAGACTAGAGGTAAGTTTTAATTCCAGGAGCTCTCCAGGCCCTACCCAGAGGTTGGCAAGTCTAGATACTACCCCAATTTAGCCTCTGCATCTGATGTGACAATTTCTGCATTGCCTTCAGCAGGAATACATAAATCAACACTGTTTCACTGTAGAATTATAACAGCAAGCATTATCATCTTCACTCAGCTTCATGTGTGTGTACTTTGGCTCTCTTTCCATTCTGCCACTATTTGCCTCTGTATGTTATCCCGAAGAAAACTGGAACTAAGTAATAAAAATATACAGATATGTTTGCAAGGCATAATATGATTTGGGCTGACATATAACACAGGATGATATCCTTGATTTTATAGAGATGGTTTCTAGAATAGCATAGCACATCCCTGTTATTAAGCCTGGTGAGGTTTTATTCTTGTGAATGTGATAAGCTGTTGGATGCTATTTTTTAAAAAATGACAAAAATATATCATAAGACTTAAAATCAGTTAATATTAGCACACATATTTTTACCTTTTTGTAATAATGAAATAAAGGCTCACTGACCATTAAAGTTACAACAGAAAGGCACCAGAAAAACTGCATGCATTCTTTCAGGGCATCACATGGATGAATAGTATTGCCACTTTTTCACAGGATTCTGTGGGGATGAATTTCTTCCTCATGCTGGTTATTTCCCCCCCAAAGTATTTGGTGCTTTCCTGCTAAGCACATCTGCCAGTCCAATGCAAATATTAATACTGATGACAAAGTAAAAAGGAGCCCCAGATCTGCAGATGATGAACCTCTTGCCAAAACTTTGATGAGTCTCCAGTAAAGTGCGGATCATTGGATTTCATAGCAGCTAATTAGACAAACCATCTGATTCTACTGAAAAGACAGCAAAGAAGCTCTGAAATAATCTTTAGCTGTTTAGAAATCAGAAAGGAAAGAACTATCCTAGTTTCTTTCCAACATACGTGTAAACAGGTGGTGTTGAGGTTCATTAGAAGCACAGACAAGTTAAGGCATTTCTTGGGGAAACTATTGAAACAGAGGATTTGCATACAGAAATAAAATGGTAGCCACATCCTCCTGCCTAGGTCACTCTGGTGTACAATGGCAATAACCATTTACTTAAGCAAGACCCTGGCCTTGAACAGCATGCAGTATAGGCAGTCAGGGCACAGTTTGCTACAGTACAGACGAAGAAACTTTTGTAGACACATTTTGTTTGCTGCTGGTTTGAGTATCAGCAGTCTCTTGCATTCTTGGCCAAAATCAGAGCTTTTAAAAATATCCAAACTTTCCCCACAGACAGATAAAAAAGAGGGTTTTAGTGTTCTCTCAATATTTGGCAATGAACTAGTCCTTTTATTTTTTCTACTGGCAAAAGTTTATAGCTAGCAGTACATCTGAACACATTCCATATAAGGATCAGGAAGCTAGTTCAGGCAGTATATAGCTTTTTAAACTATTATGGAAATGAAAGCCAGAAGTTTACAATTGAATAGAAAATTAGCTTTTCTAGGAAGCTCTCCGTTTTTATCTTGCTCAACTGTCAAAGGAAGACAGTTAGCTTTTAAAAAATGGGGTGGGGAATCTATTGCACACAATTTTACTCAAGGATATGTATCCCACTATAGATATACATATATGTATCCCATACACACATGCTGTCAACTCGCAGCCAACTTATGGCAGCCCCAGATGGGGTTTTCAAGGGAAGAGTCATTCAGAGGTGGTTTGCCATTTCCTGCCTCTGCATAGCACCCCTAGACTTCCTTGATGGCTGACAGTGCTTAGCTTCTGTGATCAGGCTAGCTTGGGCCATCCAAGTCACAATAGTTTACAATATCTATTACTTCCTTTACAATTGAAGGTTCAGGCTGCCTGTGTTGTATGGGGACTTGTGCTGCGCCAGCAGCCCTACATGCTTTTCTAGCTTGAAACTGGGGCATTCTTGAACAGAGCACCAGGGAAGATAAGCAGATGCTAGATGTATTGGGAATATTCAGCAGTAGTCAAAGTATAATCCATTCACAAAAATATTGCTTTTAGGGATTTTATGTATTGTTAGCAGCTACTCAGGTCTCAAGGCTTGCTGTGACAGCAAGCGTGATACTTAAGATGGAATATACTGCTAGCAGCCCAACATCACAAAGGAGGACATGGTGGCCACATTGCAAGGGATTTTACTGGCATCCTGTACAGATGTGCCAGTGCAGATGGAAGCAGAACAGGATCTCTGTCTCACAAAACCTAAGAACACTATTATTTGTAGAATATGCATTGGTACACCCCATGATGGATTCAAATCCAGCCTTCAAACTATGACACTGATCTATGATTGTTTGCCTCTGGAAGAAACCAAGGCATGAAAGCTCATACCAGTTATTTTCTAAGGTGCCACAGCACTTCTTAACCTCAGCTATGGATAATTAATGTTTTCTTGTGCAGGCAATAAAAAGGTCTTTCTGTTAGTGACAATATTACCAACAAGTCTTCAAAAAGCTTTTCCATGGCAATATGGAACTTGAACAAGATGAAATGCATAAAATATTTTGAAGATTATATACAAAATTAATAGTTGCAATTTAAACACTGTACAGATACACAAATGAACAGTGAAGAAAGGAAAAGTAAAGTAAAATTTAAAGGATCTTATTATAGATACAATGTAACTCTGAACTACATCACAAATGTCTTAATATCTGTACAACTGTACAGAAAAATTTGAAGCTGCCACTTGAAAATCTAACACAAGGCTGAATGCAGATTCTGATGAAAGGGAATACTGTTGTGATGTCTCTCATGTCGAACAGTGACAAGTTCTTTTCTCAAGATGGCCAAAAAAGTCTAATAGAAGCACATGGGCTGGGATCAAGGCATGAGAAGATTTCCCCCCCCCCCCCTTATGTATGTGTGGGGAATGGAGCAAGGGATTGCTTATTTTTTCTTCCAGTTGCAAGGAATTTTATTCTGATAACATTTATATCCTAACTTTCTTCCATCATGGAACTCTAGGCTGTGTACATAGGATTCTAAAGATTTCCCACCCATGCACTGATCAGACTCTTAGTATCAAGCAAGGTTATAGCATCATGGGTGCTCTATCCTGGGCTGCTCTGGGTGGTTACCCTGATCTTCAGGAGTCACTTTGAGTGGCAGAAACGGGTGGGAAACAAAGAACACCCATTGCACATGCAGAACATTGCACATGGGCCTTTGGATTCTGGCTAAGGAACTTCCAGCAGAGTACAAACTGTTTTGTGCCAGCCATGCCAACTTGCCAATTTATCCAGATGTATCCCATTTTCCTCTAAATGGAATACCTGCTACACATTAATCACTGTTAATTTCAACCTTATAGAGAAAAAGAAACAAACCTTCAGCATAGACTATTTCTGAAATGCAAGCTACACCAAAACTTGTTCCTCAAATACTAGTTACTGCATTTATTGTTGGTGGCTTTAAAGTGCATCTGGTCATTAATTCATGAAGTGTTTAAAACTGTGCTAAATGATCCTTTGTATGCTTAAAATGTTGCTGATTTTATCAGTTTTTCTCAAGCTACTCGCTCTAAGCAGTGGCATCATATACACTACTAAATTTTTACTTACTACTTGGATTTATAAAGAGTTGCACTCTTCAATACTGTGACAAGCTATATGGCGGGCTTTAGAGAATGACAGTTGCTGTCAATTCTTTCCTATCAACTAAGTTCTGGTTTCTGCCAGAGTAATTCAGTCCATGTCTTCTGGATAGAGGAATTCGTACCTTTTTCTGAATCACTTAAAACAGACCAGAGAGTCTGTCATTTATGCCACATGACGTTCAACTGGAACATTTGTGTCTATGGACATGTGCTATGAAAGACTACAGTGATCTGCTAATAATGCAAGTTTCAGAAGGCATAAAAAGTCATGCCTTTAGGGGCTTCAGGCACATGGCCGGTTTGTCAAAATTGGCATGTTACTCCAACTTTCAGTCAATAAAACAGGCACTATAAAAGATGGCAATGCTGTCCAAAAGCTGTTACTACAAATGTAAAATGAAGCAGTGTTATTTAATACTCTACCTTAAATTCCCTTTCATTAAACAAGCACATGAAATATTAAGAAAGTCTACTGAATCTATGAAAGGTGATTTTTAAAAATCAAAATGGAGCACTCATTCATTTTTAAAACAATAAAAACTTCATAAAGGTGCAAACAATTTAACGCATTCCAGGCTCACATAGGCAAGTCAGTACTGTTATGTCTAGTTTTTCGAGAAGTGCCGTCGTCTCGTGGCAGTGCTTTCTGCAAGCTTGACATAGCAGCTGTTCTTTCAATGTCTATCACAGCATACAGCTCTGTGCGCCTAGTTGGAGTCTGTGGAAGAGGAGTGGTGGGAGTTTTGGGGGTCTGAGGGTTATCAGAGTCACTGCCACCTTCCAGATCAACCTGTATATAGTTGAGCTGCCTGTGTTCTGAATTCGGTCGCCTAATATCAAAATTAAAGACCGTAGGGGTACAGTCTCGCCGTCGTGTATATTCTACTTTGTGAGCACTTAATGGCACTGTTACATTCTCTGTATTGACATAATTATGCATGGGATCTAAGTTATTGTGGTAGCCATTCAGAGACGGGGTCTTTGGTCCTAAACTGTCATCATCCTCTTTACTTAGCTTATGGGCTTCCCAAACTGGAGGCAAAGATGGCAAATTTTCATAATTCAGTAATGCAGTTCTCCTTTGAGCTGAATTGTTGATATTCTGTGTATCGGAGGTACTGGATGATATCAGACGACCTCTCCTGAGCCCTGGAGCACTAGGTAGAGACAATCTATTTACATTTTCATATGCTAGTTTATTACCAGAAGAGGCTTCTTTGCGTTCATCACTGTCATATCCAGTGTCCCATTCACTGTTACTACTCCCACTAGCTTGAGTGCTGCTCGCACTAGTTTCAGTACTGTTCCCAATAGCTTGTGTACTGTTCCCACTTGATTCCAGTTTTTCTTTTTCCATTAATTGCCTCTGGACAGGTGTTGGGCCCAAAATAAATTTGACTCCTTCAGGTTCCAGTACAACCTGGGCATCTCTGTCCTCAGAACAATTTTCTTCTTCTTTCGCCTTGCTTGATTCTGCATTAGAAACCCTTCGTTCTAGAGGTGTACGCACGCCTGGCCTGTTTTTTCTTTCCTCCTGTACACCAGTTGTATTCACATATGTATGGACCTGTAAAGGACAGATTAAAGTGTCAGCGACAATATCACTCAGCTCCATATGATTTGCCTTACTCCCTTTACAGCTCATGGCCAATGACCACATAGTTTTGTTGTTCCTAAAACAGTACATGGTGACATGTACATATGCTTGCGTAAGAAACTATTTTCTTAACACTTCCACCTGTCAAACTCAGGGCCTCGTTTGCCATGAATTACTGCTGGAATTCCTAAGGGGGGATAGTCCTGTGTATGTGTGGGGGTGTGCGTGTGAATGCTTAGGGTAGTGGCTGGGAAACTTTTTCCAAGACAGATCCCTTCTCTGAGAAGAAGTGTAAATGACCTTGGCTGATGTCTCTGCTTGCTCCGCTCTGATAGATAATGTAATCGTAGTCTCGCAGGTGGGCGTTGGAGTGTGGGAAGCCTAGGCGGGCTGGTTGTGAGCTATGATTGGACTGGACCTTTGGGGGCTTGTTTGAATCATGTATAACTTTGGAGCTTCACACCAGAACTTCAGTTCTGACACAGAAGGTCTCAGCTTAAAATCATCTTTACTACTCAATAAACAAATCACTGTCAAGAGAGTGTTGTTGGGAGTAACTTTGTTCAAGAGTCTGACACCACCGCAGAATATAAGAGTAATAAAACCTCAGTACAAATAGATGTCATGGTAACACTGGACATGTACATAAGAATTAGATTAAAATGGGAATACAATTAAATTAAAAATCAACATTCCTTACCTGCTCCTCTGCTACAAGCAAAGGATGTGTTGACTCTTCACCTACTGAAGGAAGACGTGCACTTCCTACAGAGGGGTGTCTGCTGGAGGGATGGGATGAAGCATCTCCATAGGAGGGGTATCTTGGATACCCATTAGGTAAACTCTGACCACTCAATCCAGGTGCTGATTGGAGAGAAAACCCAGTTATTCTATTGATATGAAATACTGTTTTTCTTCAGAAAATGTTTCATGAAAACATATATATTAAACATTAAGTCATTCTAGGTTTTGATAATGAATTAAAAGAGGACAGAAATTTTTCTTTAAACTAGTATATCATTACCAGAATACATTTAAATAGGTACATTGCTTCAAAAAATACAGAGTTGGATCATACAGCTCCCTTCTACTAAGTGCAGAACCTTCCTGTGCTATAGGAAAGCTCCTTACTTGACACGTGAGATTCACAGGGCCTAACCCCCAGAGAACAATGAAAATAAGAAAGCCACAGAATCAGTATTGAGGCTGCATCATACTTTTACCATGAACAATCAACTATACACATGGCTGTCCTATATGGCACCAAAACTTGCTAATGCCACTTATAATGGATGATACTTTTTTGATATATTCCACCAACAGTGCTTAGGACTATTTACATAAAAAGTAGAGTAAATTTAAAAACAAAACATCAGATTGAAGTTTAGTGTCCCTTATTTTTTAAAGGGGGGCTTATAATAAAATCTTAAAGGAGGAATGAGCCTCCTCAAAGTCATTTTCACCCCCAAATTACTATTTGTTTTCCTCTCATTTTCCATATGCACTATGATCTCCTAAAGAAATCAAGGGAAATTGGCACAGCCACCAGTGAACAAGCCTTCTGAACCAGAGTTGAAAATGCAAGGACTCCCTGATCACCACTATCAATCCTGTCTTTTTAGGAATATATTTCAACATTTAAATTCACTGGTATTTCATACTCAGCAGCAATTATGAAGTAATGTGAAATACAAAGCCAGACATCTTTAAAAATGACTGGTATTTTATTTTTGAAAATGCAACACTAGCAAAAAGAGTTTGGGCTTGTGCACACAGAACAGTTTCAGCTCTTTTAATGGACTGACAGCAGCTCTGTGGGGTCAAATGCTCCCAATCTCAGACTGTCTCCTTAAGTGCAAATGGCCTTATACCCCACCACCAATGCTCCCTCTAAGCTGTGGAGTCTTGTGAGCAAAAATTCTACTTTGTTAACTACTGGCATTAAAGTTGTGAGTGAGCGATTGGGCTGCTGCATAAATTAGTTTGCTCTGGAGCCATCCTTCCTGAGCTAAGACAAAAATGTGTGAGCCAGAGGCTAAAAACTTGTGAGCTAGCTCACACTAACTCAGCTTAGAGGGAACATTGCCCACCACCCTTCATCCCCATTAGGAAAGGATCTCAATGACAGTTAACGGTAACCAGGGTAAACTGTTAGAATGTTGACACTAACGACAAATTCTGCTTTCAAATCCTGGTTAGAACTGACCATAGTTAAGAACAATGCCAGTAGGATGATAATAGCTAGGGAATTCATGCCAGAGAAGTGAGGTTGCATATAATTTTTGGCACACTTCTTGGCCCTTTCTGCACTCACTACTTACTGCAGAGTGTCCAAGCAGTCAAGCCTGTAAACTTGACTTCAGATTTCTGTGTCTGCCATGTGCACCAGTCTTACTCCATCTGATGTATTTATTCTGCAGCTACAACTGCACTTTTCTAAATCGGGGTGGAATATCACTTGTGACGTGTAGTTGGCAGTGTCCAATTAAAAAAAAAAAAATCACACAATTGCCCCATTGCAGCAGTGCAGTACTGTCCAGCAAGCACCTTCCATTTAAATCCTCATAGTTCATGGTTTGCATGTGCCTTATAGTGTTATTACCTTGAATGATAGGGAACAGAAAGGAACACGGGGAAAGGGGGGGGCACTGACCAGACTTGTCCTGAAGCTGACAAGCAACTGACAAGGAACTGCTGAGCGCTAAGGGAGAGGGCAACTCTGCTGTGCATGTGGGTGTGTTGAGTGTCTTCAAAGGTGCTGCTTGAATGTCAGTAACTTCTGATTATCAGCAAACAGCCCCCCTTCCTACATACACAGCTAGCTTCTCCCCTCTTGGTCTTCCACTCCTCCTCCTTTCTAAGCAGCCTGCCTGTTCTCCCCCTCACTCTTCCCTGATCTGAGAAGCAGAGGCACAGAAGCCAGGCTGAAGATTTCTCCTTTAAGGTTCAGAGGATGGGTTTGTCCTGGCTTATGATGAGTGTTTGGGGGGGGGGATTCCTCCCATTTCCCCAGGGCGGCAGGAGAAGGCAGCTCAGTACTCAACGGCTCCCCACAGGCACAGCAATGCCAATGGCTCCCTGCAAGTTCAGCTGTGCACTGCCTTCTCCTGCTGGCTGGTTTAAACTTGGCAGGCTCCTTGGTGGGTTCTGTTGAGCTGTCCGGTTTAAACTGGCCTGCCCAGCAGAGCCCCAGCCAATCCTGTGGGCAGAACTCTCCCTGAAGGATCGGCTCCTTCACATACACATTCGCCACTACCTCAGCCTTTCCCTATAATTTTTTTTAACCCAGAGAAGTCAGTATAGTGAAAAACTGATTTTGCTAAACTCATCCTGCTTGTAAAAAAAACTGATTTTGTAACTCATCCTTTACTTGATAGAAAAAGTAAGCGCTGATGAAGGGGTAAGATGGCGGAAGGTGCATAATGGACAGGATGACCTTGATCTTGGCAGGGTGTGGTCTCCAAGGGGCGGGGAAAAGGCAGGGCGAAATCCGAGGGAAACTCTATGCTTTTGAATTACTGTCAGCTTGGAAGAGGAGCAAGGGGGGAAACTGCCACAAAACCACTTTCAGAAAAGTCGGGGAAACAGCAAGCAGAAAGCAAACTAAGAGCTGAAGAGACAATGCAGAACTAAAAAAAAACAAAAAACCTGACGGACATGCAAGGTGAAAGTGGAAGGAAATGCAGAACGAAAAAGATACCGTGATGGAGAGGCGCTATGAAAGTGACAGAAACTACCAGTGCATAAAAGGCCTTTATTTCGCCACTATGGTGAAGGAACTGGGAGTGTTACATGTTAAGTTAGTACTTTGTTTATAGTTTTTATTTCTTCTTTTCATCTATCTGGGACTTCATACCTCTAACCTCTTATATCAATAAATATGAGTCTTCACCACACATGTGAAAATTCACAAGAAATATTAATGCTGAAAACTGATGAGGAAAGATCTTGTTGTGACTGTAGCATGTCAAAAGTAAAGCTGGTAACCTGAGTTTATGTTCACACCCAATACTCAGGAGAAAAAAATACTTACTGGTAGGTGTTCGGGGAGTTTGTGGAACTTCCATCTCTGTTTGATGCTGGTTCCTTTCTACTACTGGCTCTTCTACCACATTTATGCTGTTATTCTGCATGATCTCTTGCAACATATTAAATAACTCTTCAGCACGGGCACACTTGAATGCAAATATTCCTACAACAACATATTATACATTAGATAGTTATAAGAAGGAAAATGGACATTTTAAATTTAAAAAATTGCTGGAGACCATTTAAGTGCATACCTGTTAAAGGAAAAACTATTAAATTAACCATAAAGTTAAACAACCTTTTAAAAAAAGTTTTAAAACCTTTATGCACACATTTTAAAAAGGGTAAAGAGAACAGAACACAGAAGAGTGTGTTGGGTATGCACTTCAGGGGGGAAAAGTTTATTCGTAAGCAGTAGCCTTTGTAGGAACAGAGTTTTGGTGCAGCAAAGATATGCTTTTAAAGTTTCTGCTCCATTACCAACACAAAACCAAAAAAGATAACATAGAATTCCTGCACAAATAAGAAGGATTTGACACAGGGAGCAGGCCCAGGTTAATGTAAGGATTTGGGATGAAGGATTATAGAACAGATTCGGGTGAAAAAGACCAAGCCAGTTTGGTTTTGGTCTGACGGATAGACACAGAAACAAAATAGCCAATACCACAGATTCTCCTGTAGTACTGTTCCACTTTGCTTTTCAACAGCAGAGGGAGCCCAACTTACCATCATTGGCAAACAGAGAACCCGGGCAGTTGTAGCTTTGGATTTTTCTTCCTTTGAAAGCATGAAGTTAAAGTTGACATTCTTGTTAACAAGTGTGTGTGCCTTTGCTGAGTGTCAGCTTATCTAACATGCTAGATCTACTGCACGTATTCTAATTCAGACAGTGCAACTAGGCGCATAGAGAAGGGACAAGCCATAAACAGGCAGTAAACTAGAACTCTGATTCTAGTTTACTGCCTAATTGTCAATTGTAATCACAGAAATGTTTCAGGAGGTAGCAGTTAAGTCAGTTTTATGCATATTTTATAATATTCCTAATTTTAGCACAGTTGTTTTTCATCACTCTACAGCTCCATTTGGTCTGTTCTTGCAACTCACAATTCTCTTATCCTACAATACGCTATTCAAATATATGTTAATACTTTAAGGGGCTGCTGATTGTGGTCTTGGTCATTCTGTAAAAAGGCTCGTGTTTTTTATGTCTAGCTCTTGTAACATATGGCCCCATTTTTGAACCCTTTTTACTCTGAGGTACTACTGACCACATAGCCATATCAATGCAGGAAGTGCCGAAGTCTATCTTGTAACCAATGCAAACTGTAGAGGATTATAGGGTAAGTTCTAGGGCAGACACAGTTTATTTATTTATTTATTTATTTATTTATGCCCCGCCCTCCCCACAAGCAGGCTCAGGCGGCTTACATTAGTCAATACATAATAACATTAAAATGCATATAAAATCATATAAAACAGTACAATTACTGCTAAGCACTAGCCAAGCCTTCACATATACAGCATGAACCAAGTATATGTTCTACAACACATACAAATTCCATTGTTGCTGTGCATTTTAGGAAATGATTGAGAAGGCCTCTTAAAGAAAACCATTGCTGATCTTTTCAGTGAGGAACTACAGGGTTTCCCAAAACACAAGTTGAGAACTACCTTCTTGGTAGACAAAACACATCCTAATGAAGAGAGCAATTCAGGAGAAATTTAAACCTATACATTTGTTACACAGAAGCAACTTCCACACACGTTTGTGATACAGCACAGACTTCTAAACTGAAGGGTGCCTGGGCCAAGGAAACAGAAAGCCCATTAAGGAAAAGCTAGATTAGTATCCAACAGTATTAATGAACCCCACATTGTGTGAGGGAAACAAACATGTACACTGAACTAATTGGGAAGGTGCTTAACAACTCCCTGACAATTATTTATATCTCCTCAGAGGCAGAATTGAAATGTGCACAATGTTTAGCTGCAACTAAATAAAATATCAGCACAATTTTTTTGACTTTTCACAGGAATTTGCACCGAGGGGGGGAAGCATCCTCTCTTCCTTAGTGACCTCCTTAGGGAGGTCCACATTTCAAGAAGACTGATTCTAACTGATTTGACCTCCACTAGCAGAGATGATACTTTGCAGCTGTAGTCCATAAATGTTTGAGGTGGGCTGAATATGCACTTTTGACATGTAGTGAAAGACTGAACTAACGGCAGCCATTATACTTAAAATTTTATCTTTTTTAAAAAGTAAACCAACACTCCAAAACTCCATCCTTCACAGAAGAAGGGAAAGCTTTACACAAAAGGCTGGAGATCACAATAATATTTGGTAATTACACCAGACAAGCCATTTCTGTCACCTTTAATCATTTAGTGAAAGAAAATTGACATCTAAAATGTTGATAACTATATGCTTCCAAGTACACACACTTGCTTTCAAGCTCTAAAACAAAATCTAATAAGACTGGCTAAACATTCCCTTTGATACAGCTTTATTCTGACATACTTCAACCTCCAAATCTTCCATCAATAATTTAATACAGTTTTAAGGTTATCAAGGGTATACATCTGGTATTACTCGCACAATACTGGAGAGAGGTTATAAAAGTAACTTCCTGATATCCTCCGCTGCAACAGCTACGTGTATCTTAGCAAAGTCTTCTGAAATGTGTAAGATCAGCAGCAGCCTCTACCTGAGCCTTCTCTGTGGTGTCTCCTCTTTTGTAAAACGGCCTGCCTGACATGATCAGGAAGGCTCCTGTGCTTTTATTGTTCTGCAGAATGCATAAATCAGAACTGTTCAGGAGGATATTTTTATACAGAGAATAGGGTTGTAATAAAATGGAATTGTTCAGGATGACTTTTTTTTTACCTGAGGGGCTAGGGCTGTAGTTTATGGCACTGTTTACTGTATTGTTTTCTGACATCTGTAATCCAGTTTCTTATGATATGCCATGTTATATACTATTTCATTGTTTTCTAAATCTCCAGTCAATTTTATTGTATTGTTTTTTGTGTCTTATACTGTTCCTATTGCATTATCTTTAAATTTTCTAATTCACCTTGAGTCTCAGCAAGAAAGGTAGACTATAAATAAAGTAAATAAATAACACGGATCAGACAATGAACCTGGCATCCCTGTAGTCTGGATTCTTGTTTCCAACCAGTTAGGTGAGTCAGGAAGCCCAACAAGCAAGGCATGAGCACAAAAGTTTTTCTCCACTGTTGCTCCTGCCTCCCATCAACCGGCATCATAGACATGCTGCCTCTGAAGATGGAGATTCTACTTAGCCACCATGGCTGAACAGTTTGATTGACCTGTCTTATCTCCTTTTAAAGCCATCTAAACGAATGGCCATCATCATATCTTCTGACAGCAAACTCCAGAATGTAATTATAAATTGTATAAAAATCATTTCCTTTATCAATCTAGAATTTATTGTCCAACAGATTAATTGGACGTCCCGAAGTTCTGACATCATGGTAGAGGGAGAAAAAACTCTTACCTACTTTCTCCACACCTTAAGACTAACACATTTCACCTCTCTATGATGTCCCAATTTAATTTTCTAAAGTAAGAAGAACTAGACATTTAGCCATTCCATCTTGTTTATCAGCCATACTAACCTGTAGCCATGTTAATCTTCTGCAGCAAACACAAAACGCAAGTGTGACACTTCAAAGAGCAACACATTCTTTATTCTAAACTTCACAAGACTTCATGAACTATAGCCCAGTTTGTCAGATGCATAAGCATCTATGGACAAATGGGCTCTAGTCCAAAGTATATGTATCTGTCTTTAAGGTGTCATAAAATGCCTTTAGGTTTTTGATAATTCTGGATTGCCATTTCTGCATTTGCTTTTCCCATTTAACAATATCTTTTCTAAGATGAAGCTAACAGTACTGAACATAGTATGCCAATGCACTACACAATAATGCTAATTTTCAAATTCCTTTCTGTAACCACTGATGCAGGAGACTGCCTTTTTCATTGCCTGTACATTCAGCTGGTATTTTACAAGTACAAGTAAATTTATTGTATTAACCCATTGGCCATTACAAACTACAAAAGACACCATAGCAATAATAAAAATTACCACCATTAGAATCAGATTAAAATTGACTACAAATTGTGCTAATAAAAAGGCTAAGACAGATTTAATCAGGTAATCAGCCCCTTAGATCTAGTTTTGGACGCTGCTAAAGCAAACAAAGAAACTCTGTAAGATACATATGCATCATTATCTGAGAGCAGGAATGTAATCTTCTCAGTTTCTGTGTATGTTTGCATAGCCGATAGCATTCCTGCTAGAAATTTCTCTTGGGATACTATATAATGGACTGTAAAGCATGTAATGAGGAAGGTCCTCCACCACTGACAAGCCACATATGCAGACAGTCCTCTTTTGGAGTATGGGAATAGCAGCCAGCCAAAAGTGCTGTTTGTATAGACTGAAATCGTAGGGCTGTAAAGGGAACTCTGAGGTAAGACTTAGAGATGTTGACTAAGTAGCTCGACCTGCGATGGTCCAATTTATACCAGGGAGCCACTTTGGATTTCAGAATTAGAGCACAATTAATCAATACATCAGTGTCATATATCCAATTCCTAAATTGCGTGTTCTCAGCTGATGCCCTAAGGAGGTCATCTGGGATGGTATACCTTTGATGATGGTATTGATAAAGTTAGAGCAGGTAGGGTCTAGCTGGTATTTTGATTGAACTATTCATCATAACCCTAACAGCTGGGTCATCATGACCAAGTCAAACTATGGTGATCTCACCTTCTTCCCTCCTTCACACACAGGAATTTCCCTTTTGTTTCTTGTTTGCTGAGCAGCCCCTACATCTATTTTCTTCTAATTTGTTGGTTTATGGCTGTCCCACCCTGTCATGTTATTATATATTTTGATGCTGGCCCAGCTGAGGGACTTGAGGGAAGAAACAAAGTCACCTAACAAAGTCTAATGGCACACAAGAGGCTTTTGAAAGTTCAAAAAAATAACAAAAATATTTTATTTAATTTGGAGGGGGGAAGTCAGATGGACTCAGGGGCAGGATGTATGAGGTGAACTGATAATAAAAACTGAGGTAACCTTGTAATCACATTAAATCCCGCTAATGTGTTGCAAACAAGTGTTTCTGCTTTTCAATGAGGTATTTGAAATTTTGAGGAGAGAGGCTTTCTTTTAAGTTTCTGCTTTAACTCGCAAGCAGAAGTTTCTGAGTTTCACTGACAATTCCAGTTTAGAAGACACGAGTGTTCAACCAAGTTCCTAAAATCCTTCTATATATACAGACCAGGGATCACTCCTCTTTTAAGAATTATCTCCCTTTTCACTTGGCAGGGATTACTTTTCTTGACTAGAAACTCTGTCTCTTTTCGGCCTGAATGGGGATCTTCTGTGATCCTCTCACTCTTTATATCCTTCGGTTTGAACAGCCTGTCACTCAAAGGTTCTCAGACTCCATGAGGCATTAACGCTTGACAATCCATCACACAAACCTCATCAGTGTAAGTGTGAAGTTAGTTTTCTGCTCCACTGTGCATTGGTTTTTATTTGCCACTTTTACCATTCTGTCTATTTATTCAGTTTGATGTGATCATTCTGAAGCTCTTCACAGTTGCATGTGTTTTCAACATCCTGAAAAATGTGACAGCATCTGTACACTTGGCCACTTCACTGTTCACACATAATTCCATATCAACTGGCACTGAGTTAAATGCTGCTTCCACCAATATAGATCCTTGGAGGAGCCCACCATTTATCTCCCTTCATTTGGAAAACTGTCCATTTTTCTCCAACTCCCTTGATGAGGGAAGACATCTTCACAACATCTTACATGGTTCAAAACAAGGCAAAGTTTCAAAAGGATGGCATGGCAGTCAGTGATATAAGATCAAGGATTCCACTGAGTTAGTATAAGCTCTTTGTATAACCCTGAGCAGCTCTTCTTAATGCTTTCTGCATATTCTTCTGTAACTAAAACATGAGCTATCATAAACCTTATTCAGCCTGTTTCAGTAAAACTACTGAATGAGAATTCAGTACTGTAGGCTTTCTATTTGGTGATTTCAATAAACTTCCACTATTACTTACAAGATCACTTTTGGAAATACACAACTAGGCTAAATTTCATTACCTTATTTTTAGTCAGAACAATTTACATTGTAAGATCCATCTCCCTGTAAGTTATAAGCAAACTGGGCTATTTTATTAGGCTATTTTAAGTCTTCTAAAACAGAACAAACACATGTAATACACCCGTACCTGAATTTCACTTACAGATGTGAAATGGGAGGCTTCATACATACCTGGTCCAGTTTGACATCTTCGGCCACTTTCAAAAGAGAAGAGGTTGGAATCGTAGCCATAGCGGCGCAGACAAAGGTAATGCCACTTGACAGAATCCCGTTTACGAGTATACAGGATTAGTTCTGTGTCAGTAAGTTCCATTATACCAGAACCCAATTCATTACCATCATCATCCACATTAATAACCTATAAAATATTTTTTAAAACACAACATCAAATGCTTGCATATTTAAAGGTAAATCATTTCATAGTTACTTAAAAGTAATTAACTAAAACCATGTATCCCATTAAATTCAATTGGAAAAACGATTTTTAACTGAAGTCTCAGCACTATTCCAGAGACAGGCAGCATAAAGTTATCCATATAGATTATAAATGTTCATGAAATGGCATGGCTCTGTGGTAAAACAATACCAGTGGATTTAATTTTCTCTCTGTACTGGGCTCATGAGTGTAACAGGCCGCACATACTGAAATTTACCATGGAAGTCCCTATTAATCCTTAACATTCCTCCTCCTTGTAAAACAGAACTCAGACCATCAAAGCAACAAAATCCAACACAGAATTTTACCTTGAATTTGTTTCGATGGTTATCTGGAACATTTTCTTTATCTGGACAGCTACAACAGCTACCCATGACTTTTTCAGAAGACCATGTGATTGCTACAGCCAAAGCAAAGAAAACAATTTTAAGAAAGAGATGAAAGTAAACTGTGCAAATGGCAGTTATATGTTAAAAAATCAAACTGGCAAAGGACAGAATTATGCACCAATGTGGAGTTTATAAACATAAAAGCTGTCACTTAAATTTCTGTTGCATGGACTTACACTTTATGACAAATTAAATTTAGCTGTTTATTAATAAACACATATTTTTATGTTCTGAATAAAAGAAAGGATTGAAAAATGAATAATGGGGATGAATCCAGAAGTAATTTCTTCCAATGGATGGGATTTCTGTCAGTGGAACAGGACTTTCTTGCCTCTCCCACTGCCGGCCAACATTTATTAAGAAACAGGGCTTAAGTTAAGATAAATCACCAACATAGAAACACACAACTCATTAAAACAAGCCCAGAGACATAAAAAACTACTTAAAACTATCCATAAAACAGACCTCAGACCAGAAGCGGATGATAAAACAGCTGGAAAGATAATTAAAAACCTGGGTTAAACGAAATGTTGTGGCCTGATACCTGGCCCCTATTTTACTGTCTTTTAGGTAAGTCTCAAGTAGAAGACTGCAACTGAAAATGCCCTCTGTCTAGTAACCATCCACCTCACCTCTGAAGGCAGGGGAAACAGAGAGCAGGGCTTGGGAGACAGAACTGGTGGGCTGGACAGTACAGGATGAGATGATCCTTCAGGTATCCTTACCCCAAGCCATTTAGGGCCTTAAAAGTAAGAACTTTTGAATTGTGTCCAGAAACAGCTGAACAGCCACTGGAGACCTTTCAGTACATGGCTGATACAATTGCTGTAACCAACCCGACAGATAGCCTGGCTGTCGCATTTTAAACCAAGTGAAGTTTCTGGACTATTTTTAAAGGCAGCCCTATATACAGCATTATACTAATATAACTTAGATGTGATCGAAACATGGATCACCATGGCCAGATCACACTTTCTGAGACACAGCCATAGCTGGCATATCAGCCAAAGCTTATAAAAGGTGCTAAGTGCCACATAGGAGATCTTAGTCTCCAACCCCAGGCCAAGACCCAGCAGCACCCCCAAGTTATGAACGTACTCCTTCAAGGGAGTGCAGCTCCCTTCCAGACACACTGACTTCACAGTACATGAACACATTCTCAATCTTGTCTGGATTAAGTTTCAGTTCTCATCCATCCCTTACCTTCTTAAGGTACTAAATCTGGACTTCCAGACCCACTCAGCTGTTACACAGAACTAGAACTCGGTGTCATTTGCATACTGGTAATATTTCACTCCAAGTCCTTAGATTACCTCTTCCTGCAGTTTCATGTAGATATTAAACAGCATAAATGCCCCATAGCATAAATGCCCCATGGCTCAGCAGCAGTACCCCAACACCACCTTCTTAGCTGGAATTAGCTGGTCAAGCAGAACAAAGCCAGCACAGCACATATTCCCCCCCAACTAACCTATCCAGAAGTATACCATGGGTTATGGTACTGAAAGTGGATGAGAGGTCCAGAAGAATCAACAGGGATGCACTCCCCCTGTCACTTTCCTGGGGAAGGTAATCAGTCAGGGCAACAAAGTGTCAGAATCAGTTGGATCTGCGAGATGCCTACTTCAGGGTGCGCATAAGGGAGGGGGACGAACCCAAGACTGCTTTTAACACCCCCCTAGGGCAGTTTGAATACCTCGTGATGCCGTTCGGCTTAAGTGGCGCGCCCGGGGTCTTTATGAGTTTAATCAACGAAGTGTTGCACAAGCACCTATTTAAGGGCGTGTTATGTTACATAGATGATATCTTGATCTATTCCACTGATAAGAACGAACATGTGACTCTGGTCCGAGACGTGCTGTCAACATTACTAAAAAACCAGCTGTTTGTGAAACTGTCTAAGTGCGAGTTTCACCGCGAGTCGGTGGACTTCCTGGGCTACCGCATTTCTCAGAAGGGGTTGGAAATGGACCCGGGGAAAGTGGAAGCGGTGGTGCAATGGGAGGCTCCGCGAACGAGAAAGCAGCTGCAGAGCCTGTTAGGATTTTGTAACTTCTATCGGACTTTCATCAAGGACTTTGCCAAAGTCACCCTTCCCTTAACGGACTTGTTAAAAACCAAGGGGAGGGGTCCCGAGGCAGGAAAGCCGGGCGAGAAACTGGCGTGGAATGGGGAGTGTCAGAAGGCATTTGAGGCTTTAAAAACTCTTTTTACCTCAGAGCCCATTTTGGCGCACCCGGATGAGACTAAAGACTTTATAATCCATGTTGATGCCTCGGATGTAGCAATGGGGGGGGCCATCCTACAAAGGGACTCTGAAGGGAAACTACACCCCTTAGCGTACATATCGAAGAAGTTCAATGAAACTGAGAGGAATTGGTCGGTGTGGGACAAGGAAGCTGCGGCCATTAGGTTGGCGCTCACTACCTGGCGCCACTGGCTAGAAGGGGCGCAAACTCCGTTCGAGATATGGACGGATCATAAGAACTTAGAAGCTTTGCGCACGCAGCGGTCCCTCAACGCCAAACAACTGCGCTGGGCGGACTTCTTCTCAAAATTTAACTTTGTGTTAAAGCATTTTCCTGGGAAGGCTAACTCCCTGGCAGACGCGTTGTCCAGATTGCCCCAACACGAGAGTCTGAAAGACGAGGTATTCGATTCCATGTTCTCCCCCCAGCAGCTAGGAGGAGTGGTTGTCACCAGGAGCAAAGCAAAGAAAACCGAGCGCACCACTGGGGACTGCCAATGGGGGGGGGAATATGCCCCTGAGGAAATAGAGGAATTGGAAGCAATGGGAGAGTGTGAACAAAGAAAGGACAATTGTTGGTTCCGTGGGGACAAATTAGTGGTGCCAAAAACCAAGCGCAAAGAAATCCTGCTAACTTGTCACTCTTCAAAGCTTGCCGGGCACTTTGGATTCCTAAAAACCCTTAACCTGATCCAACGACAATTCTGGTGGCCGCGCATGCGTCGAGACGTCTCGGATTTCGTCTCGGCATGTCAAACCTGCTTAATGTGTAAAAAACGGGGAGGCAAAGTCCCGGGATTGTTACACCCCCTCCCCACGGCTTCCAGGCCCTGGGAAGACATAGCCATGGACTTCATTACCAATTTGCCCCCCTCAAAAGGAAAAACAGTGATCTGGGTAGTAGTAGACACGTTTTCCAAACAAGCCCATTTCACTCCCTTCAAACAGTTACCCACCGCCAAAGGGATGGCTAAAGCCTTCTTTAACCAGGTGATAAAATTACATGCTTTTCCGAGAAGGGTGGTGTCCGATCGCGGAAGTCAATTCGTTGCCACCTTCTGGCGGGAGCTTTTGAACCTAATGGACATAGAACCTGCCTTAAGCTCGGGTTACCATCCAGAAACCGATGGCCAATCCGAGCGAACTAATCAAATTCTGGAGCAGTTCTTAAGGTGCTACACCAACTACCACCAAGATAACTGGGTGGACTTATTACCCTTTGCAGAATATAGCTACAACAATGCAGTGCATTCTTCTACTGGGGTCTCACCTTTCATGGCAGTGGGAGGTTTTGAAGGTAAACCGCTCCCCACCCTCAAGGAAGACCCCCAGGCTCCCCCTTCAGACTTCAAAAACTGGTGGTCCAGTCTCCAGGACTCCTGGCCGTTGATTGGTAAAGCCTTGGACCATGCCAAGGAGGACTATAAAAAATATGCTGATCGTGGCCGAGCACCGGGATGGGACCTTCAACCCGGGGACTCAGTTTATCTCTCTACCAAAAATATCCACGGGCTGCAGCCCAGCAGGAAATTAGGATGGAAATATGTTGGACCCTTTAAAGTGCTACGAAAAATCTCTGATGTCTCCTTTGAACTCGACCTGCCTAAATCACTAAGTTCTATACATCCTGTGTTTCATTTCAGCTTGCTGAAGAAAGATCCTGGGCCGAATGCATGGCATCCAGTTCCTCCAGTTCCTCCTCCACTGATGAAGGAGGGGAGTCCACACTACGAGATAACTGAAATCCTGGATTCCAAGACAAAGAGGGGCCATTTGTATTACTTAGTTAGATGGTTAGATTTCGGCCCGGAACACAATGAATGGATTCGTTCTGAACATGTTCATGCCCCCAAGTTAACTAAACTGTTCCATAAAATGTTCCCTGAAAAAGCTAGGTGAAGGGAATCATGGGGGGGGCAGGGTGTCAGAATCAGTTAATTCTGTCAATGTAATCTTGCATGCACACTATGTATTATGTTATGTATTGGACCTGTATTTTCTCCTTGCTTGGTCGGGAGGGTGACGACCCCTAGGGTGAGAACAACGAGGCCTCTCATCCCTGCCTCCGCATTCCAGCTGCCCAGGCAGTAACTTCAAGGGGAGGAAAGACTCTCATCTCTTATCTATGCTAAAGAACCTTGGAGCCATGAATTGTTATGTGAACGGAGAGGTCTGGTTTGGGAAGGGAAATTTACTGCTTAACACCTCACTTTTTTCCTGTGTGAACCAAACGGTCAAGACACCTTTTAGCCCGCCAATTTTCCCTCCTGGGGATTGGCTACCTATGGGTAATTCAAACTCCTTGGAATGGTATAATAGACCCGCTTGTATTATTTGTCTCATCTCTGACAATACCCCGAGACGCTGTACTAATGTAGGAATAGGCAATAAAGAACTGTGGTTAACCAACCGAGATCTGATCCTTGACTACTTTGAACAGGACTCTCACACAAAGGCTGTTGAAATGGAGCACCTTGCCCAAGAATGGAATGCTAGCAACTTTGTGGTAGTTATTTAGGTCATTTGAGTTGAGAGATGAGGGGCCTCAAATCACAACTACTTCTTTCAAAGCTGTGGGAAATATATACCCTCCTACAGAGCAGCATTTTTTTAAACTTTTTTTTACATTCAACCAACCCAGCCTGTCACACTATTATTAGCCAAGAGTGGCGAGGAACAAGCCCAGAAGTGGGTGTTCTGCCACTTCAAAGCAGTTTGTCCGCTTCATCGTCTCACCAAGTGAAAGTCATCCATAGAATGACAACTGGACTTAGCTCCAGTGACATCTTGATGCTGAACTAACTAAACCAACTATGGAATCTAAGTCACTGCAGATGCGAGCAATTTATCTGCAAAATTTATCTGCACTGGCTACTGGTTTCAAAACTATTATGTAGTCACATCGACAGAAGGGCCAGTGCCATAAATGTACCCCATGGTGGCATGACATCTATCAGCCCGTGACGGCTTTGACTATAGCGAAGGGGCCATGGCTCAGTGACAGAGCATTTGCGTGGCATGCCAGTCTGAGTGGACAATACTGACTTTGATGATTCCAGGGTCTGATTCAGTGTCAGGCAGCTTCCTGTGTTCATGTCTTCAGACTAGAAAAATTCCCAAGAAAGCTTCCCCTCAGGAAATTATTCAAAAGGGAACTCTAAAGTAACTGTGCAAGAGTCCCTCCACCAGCTACTTTTAAGAAGAGAACATCATTAGTGACACTGATATTATAGCTATTCTTAGATCCAAGAGAAGATTTTAAAAATAAGCAAAAAACTTATGCTTAAAGTGAAACTCACCTAGATTTGGCCATTAATATCCCTAGCCTCTGGTGCAGCATCAGTATTTCTGTCATACTTCAAAACATTGTGTTGTTCTTCCACACAAACTGCCACTTGACCTAGAATGTCAAGATTTAAAACTCAGTGTTTTAAACATGAAACTGGCTCTGAAACAAAAATAGCATAAAGAGATGTTTACATAGGTAACCATACAAGCCTATGTTGGCCATTGAGGTGTTGCCTACCGATACTGTCATTTATTTAAGGGTGGTGCCTGACCTTCCCTTTATGTAAGTAAGCAAGAACAGACAGGTCAAATTAATGTGGGGACAGGACATTTGCAGCTGTAACAGATCTTCCACTCAAATTGCATATTTTGTAATCAAATGCTTATTCCATAAAGAAAACTTTTTTTTGGCTGCTCTTTACATTTTAGTAATTCTGTGAGTTCGGTTATTTGCCACTTGCCTGAGACAGATTACAGATCCCACCAGACAACAATTTGAGGAGGCATCTAAGGCAGCCACATCACACAGGTAGTTAGCTCTATACTGGCATGCAAGTCTTGAGTGTGGCTGTGGCACATCAAAAATTTATTATTTAAAACATGCATTTACCACCTCTCCATTAAAAGTGTACAAGAAAGGTTCTACAATCAGTGGAACAAAACAATATAGAATCAGTATGAACAACAGAATGTTAAAAACATAATAGCTAAAACTAAAGATTGCACATGTGGCTAATGTATTAAGGGCTACATTCTTCACAGCAGGCAAGAAATGGCTATGTGCATGCATCTTGACAGAGTGGCACACTGATCGCTGCTACCACTTTCCCAGGCTCAAAGGAAGCAGCATCAAAAATCTGCAGTGTGGATCCTAGCCCTATCCAGTCTGGTATCTGATGAACAAAGCGTTGTCTCTTGAAAGTTCCTACCCCAAAAGTCTTGTTGGTCTCTAAGGTGCTGCTGTACTCAAATCTACCTGCACCCCCATCCAATGACTCCACTGAGCAAAGTTTGAGCATAGCTCATTGGAGGATGGCTGGATCCACCCCTATGTCTACACATACTTCCCTTTTGGGTGAACATAATAAGGATTGAGTATTATTTTTCTACTGAAGTGAAAGGGAAGAAGTGGTGGCAGATACTGGAACGAGGATGGGAGGGAGGGGAAAAATGGATAATCAGACCTGGGGCAAGTGATCAATTCCTTAAGTTCAAAATCTGACAGTCACAGTACTTTTGTTGCTAAAACTTCTTTGTTTACTTGTAGGATTTTAAACATCAAGATCATGCAAGTCCAACCTGCTGAACAGACACCTGCTTCTTTCAAACAGCAGCAAACTGGACATGCATTGGTACGCACACAGAGGTTAATGATGCAGCAAGTCAGTGTCTTATATACATTATGTCCACACAGTCACCCCAGAGGACAGTATTTTAAAAAGGAGGAGGAAGGTCCCCTTGACTAAACATTTTAAAGGCAGCATATGTCATACCACTACACAGCCCTTAAACTTTTGCGGATAAAACAGTACAGTTCAATAAAATGAAAACCTTTTGATAATACTACACAAGTCCAGTTTTTCATGCAAAACAGCAGCCCCCATTCATGGGGTCTCCAAGAAAGCCAACACTGTTGTGCAGTCACCAATAGTCTACCACAGTTCTGTTGAACATCTTTGTTTTTGCATCAATGTTAAGCCCCACCTTCATTTGTGCAATCTAGTCTGTTTCTTTTTAAACAAATACTTGGGTCAGTTCTTCTCAGTGTCACGCGAGTGAAAACTGAGTAGCTCTACTGAAGTCTGTAGTACATATAAATTAATATAGTCCATGTGTGTTGAATTAATAAGATCAGAACCTGACTCTTATTATACAGTCACTGTTATGACTAAGAAATGTCTTGTTTGGAAAACTGTTTAATTATATGTATTGCATAAAGCATTACTTTTTCGTAAAGTAAAAATGTATTGCCAGTGGGCATTCCTTTCATCTTGCATAATTAAATTGCACTGGGAAGGCTCAATTGGTGTTCTCTAAGCTTACACACAGTGTTCTGATTGCTTTTTACACAACACACACATCCTACCTCTCCACTCTGGAGCACAGTCTTAAAGAACATCCCATACACAATAATATCTAATTTACTTTTGCCCTGTTTGAGACCGAAATAAAACTTCTTAGTAAGATCCAGTTTTCATTGCCAACTGTTCCTACAGGTTTGTTGAAACAAGCTATTCAGCTTCATCTGCTGTAGCACGTACAAAAGTTATGGGATAACAATGCCAGAGACAGTTATCACAGATTTTACCAGCAACTAAAGTAAACATTCATAGATGCACAGAGCAAAAAGGCAGACTGAAAATACATTTGCTTCTGCAGCATGTCTCTGGATATTTGAGTCCTCGGGTTTGAGGAATTCCTGTATCTACTGCTGTACCTTACAAATGAGATCAGCATAGAAGCAGCCTTGAATCACAACTTGTAAATCATCTGATGGTTTCTTTCTGACTTGACCTACATACAAAAGGTATCAAAGCTAGACACTGTGTTCCCTAGACAAACATTTAGGGAACAATACCAATTTTAAAGCTAGCACCATTTCATTGTCATTGTAAAACCAGGGTCTTTTTTTCAAAGAACCACTGTAATCAAATAGTGAACTGACTCATCCCAGTATAGATGACAAATGCAGCACAAGCAGGGCACACAGAGACAAAATGAGGGTCTCAACATACTGCAGAGACTTCCCACCTATCCACAGAAACATAACTTTGAAAATTATCCAAAACAAAGTAAAACTTCTGATCGGAACTAAATTATATTCCAAAAGGCATAGACGATATGAAGTAGCTGAGTGTCAGTTAAAGGAAAGGGGGAGAAACCAGACTCCTCAAGTCCCTAAAAGCTCATAGAATGCTTGAGAAGATTTTGGAGCAGGGCTTTTCAAATTAACCCCCTTTCCCACAACTCCTTGTGAGTCCTAACTATGTCTATGTTTTATTTAGAGGTTTTTTTTAACTTATATCTTTTTTAATTTATTTATTTTATTTATGGTTACAAACACAGCTAAAAACTGGGTTACAATCTTATCAAACATAGAATTGAAGGAGCTTTTAAACCTTACTTTGTTGCCATGTGTGGTACATACAGTAAAGTCTTGCTGGAACAATGCCGTTACTGTACACACAAAAAAGCCTTGCCAACATGTTGCCTGACAACTAGGACTGACAAGGACTAGGGCTGACACAGCTCATTATTTCAGTGCAGCCACTGGACAACAAGCCATCTTTCGGCGAAGAGACTGGGGGAGTTATTTAAAAAGGAAAATGTCAGCTTCTATTAAAGAACTTCTCACTTCTTGAAATTGTAAGGACAATATACAGGCATATATTTTACAGGATCAAAAAAAAAAGAACAAGCTTTATGGTTATAAAACTGGTATCATGATGCTTACTGGCCTGGCAGTGTAAAAGGATTCTACTGTCTTAAGCTGGCAGGGGGGAAATCACCAGTGGTGTAAAGAGCTTCCAGAATCTAAGTCAAGCTCACTGTCAAGGTCCTGGTTCCATCCAAAATCTTAGTGTATGCACAACACCCTACATGCAACATACACACACATAAACTAGCAATCACATACCAGATTGAAGAAGAATTTGAACAAGCTGTAACATGGTGCTGATGAGGCAGATATGTAAGTGGGCAAATGCATTGTTGGTCTTTTTTGAGCAAGGCTGCCAGGCTGCTGACTAAACTAAAACTGCTATATAATCACTGGAGTTCAGAAACTCCAGTCTAAGATGGCTGATACCTTCCTGGTCCTTCCTTTAATTTTTCAAAGTCTCAGCAGTTTTTCAGGTAAATTAGTACAAGGTTTATATGAAGCAAATTAGAGAGCAAAAAACCATTTTATAGTTCTCCTGACTAGCCCTGATTTACATACAATTGAGTGGTAATTTGGTTTACGTTCCAAGTATTCCATTGAACTGAAAAATCCCAGGTAACTGGTTGCCAGGGCTGCTAAAGACTGGAAGTAGGTTTTTTGCCCTGCCAGTGCAAGAATTGACTTGCTGATTGGATCAAGATCCTCTTTGTCCAGCCCAGCTGTTTGTCTAGTAGTTAAAGGTATGCCATTCTTGAATATCAAAACTCTATTTAACTACCACGGTCAACAATCATTCCGTGAATCTGCCTATTCCTTTTTCAAAGGCCATTTTCACATGGGCTATTTGCCCCAGGTTCAGCGCTACTGGGAAGCGTTTTTCCCCTACTTCCCCACAGCATCATGGTGCATTTGTGTACCTCCTGGCACTTCCATGGCATCTCTCATTTACAAACCTGCTTTGCTGCAAAATTTTGGGAAAGATTGCTATTTTGGGAAAGGCTGCTATTTAGGTTGGGAAGTTGTGATTTTTCTGGTCCCTCCCACACGGCAGCCAGTTTCCCTGAAACTATCCCCACAATAACCACCAGCCCACACCACCAGAGGACATTTTTTAAAAACTGACTATGGACTATTGTTACAACAGTCTGCATATCAGAGTATCTAAATTCCATTCTTTCATTTAAAACAAAAAAAGTCATTCACCTGTTTTGTTGTTGGGATGTAAGGGGAAAGGCATATCTTCACAATGAAAAGGGGGTTGAGACTTAGTTTTTTTAAAAATTCAGAGAACCTGATATAGCGATAGCTATATCACTGAACGTCTCGATGGCCATTCATTGAATGGCATTGAATGGCCACTGCCAGGGGACTGGGTTAGAGAAACCAAGAGGAACTTGGCCATGAGGAAGCCCCATTGCTGGGGCACTGCATCAACAGCAACAGGGACACTACAGAAGCCAAAGTTTGAACCCTACCTTCCTTCCAATGTATTTGAAAAAGTGTGCATGCATACGAAAGCTCATATCTTGAATAAAGCTTTGTTGGTCTTAAAGGTGCCACTGGACTCTAAATTTGTTCATGGTGCTTTCAGCTCATCTTGCAGTAGTGAATTCTATAAGTTAACTTTGTGCTTACATGAAACAGTACTTCTTTGTACATGTCGTAAATAGGGATGGAGACAAGTGTAAAAAGGGCAGTTCAGTTCTGGGCCTACGAACCAAATCTCAAACCAAGCCAAAACGGTCTGGTGAGTTTGGGTTCCCCATTCCCCCAACTGCATCGAGCTGCAGCTGGGAGAAAGGCAGTGGGAACCACCCTGGGACTTCCCTTCCACCTTTCTCCCAGTCGCAGCTTGCCAGGGCTGGGAGAAAGGGAGGGATCGCCTGGGAAAGGACTTCCTTTCCCCTTTTCACCTGGCCATGGCTTACCATGGCCAGGAAAAGGGGGGGAATTCCCTGAGAAGGGTCAAATGGCCATTTAGTTTTGTCCCTGGATGCTTTGAAGGGGAGGAAGTGAAACCAAGGTGTTTAATGGCTCATAGCCATTTAAGCCTAACAGCCGATCAGGTCTGCTGGTCAACTGTCAGGTTTAAATGGCTGGCAGCCATTTAACCCATCAGTTTCGCTTTCCGCCTTCAAAGGGGGGGGGGAGCAAAACCAAGAGGTTTAATGGCTCACAGCCATTTAAAATCAAGAACTTAAAAAGGTAAGTCAAACAGAGTAGATGGCCAACAATTAAAACTTAATATATATAATATATAAAATACCTGTTTTTATTTGTAAAGAATTAAAAAACCTACAGGGACCCAGTTACATTTCATATAAAAATTCCAAAATCATACACACAAGAGCCAATAAACTTGACCTGACACATTTCGGCCTGCTTAGGCCTTCTTCAGAGGTCAAACACAATGAGAAACAAATAGGCTGAGGACACTTTGGCTTGAACTAAACAATCACTGAAAAGCACTTTCTGGACCAGAAGTAAAAAAATTAATTTTATTTATTAATAATTTTGAATTAAGTTTAAATATTGTAGATTGCATTAGTTAATAATTTTTTTGCTTCTAGATTATTATCAGTGAAATATCATTTGGCATATGATTGCATCTTGGGAGGCCTTGTTTATACTTTTATTCTATGCCTAGTAATTTCACTTTGGAAGTAAGTCAATATGTTTTTAGTATAATATAGGCATTGTTTATTCATTTTATTATATATATTTAATTTCATGGAACCAATCAGAGTTTAAGCTCCTAGCTTGAGAGGTGGAGAGCATTTGTAAGTCTATTTAAAAAGAAGGCTTCTAGCCGGGAGAAAAGAGGACTGATGTATGCTTCTACCAGGTACAACTAGAGAGCAACTGAGCCAGCAACTTGAAATAGAGAGCATTTACTAGCCATTAAAAAAAAAAGAAGGCTTTCAGCTGGGTATTAAAGAAAGGACTGGTTGCTACTTTTCAGAAATAAATTAACTGGCTTGCTCCTAATTTAAGTACTTCAAGTGGAACTTAAAGATAATTTGGTGAAAGCAGTAGCTATTTTGAAAATGGATCCAGAAGATATGAAGAGAACTAAAAAGAACTTAAGCTGTAAAAATTTGAAGGAAATATAATTGACGCCAAGCTGCACCTAGAGGCTGACACCTTTTACTCTATGTAAAGTTACTCCTGAGGAAGACTGGTGAAATGAGTGTGTAACTGGGTGCTCATTGAGGATGAGGATGTTGGACTTTTCTTGCCAAATAATTGATGTTCATAAGAGTTATTAAATATTGTCATTTTATCACAGGGCTTGTTTGTTTGTTTAGTATAATATAGGCATTGTTTATTTATTCATTTTATTATATATATTTAATTTCACTTTTTTTTTTTTTACAGCAATTCTTTTCTGGTTCATTTTGTATCCATGCTGTATAATTGTAGTGTATTATGGTATAAGCCAATTTGTTCCTCGTTGTGTTTGACCTCTGAAGAAGGTCTAAACAAGCGAAACATGTCAGGTCAAATCCATTGGCCCTTGTATGTATGATTTTGGAATTTTTATATGAGGTGTAATTGGGCCCCTATATTTTTTTTAATTCTTTACAAATAAATACATGTATTTTATATATTATATATATATTTAATTGTTGGCCGTCTACTCTGTTTGACTTACCTTTTTAGGTTCTTGATCCTAGGTTTCAGGGTTAAGTCTGTTTCCCTTTTTCGTTTACAGCCATTTAAAACCAAACAGCTCAGCAGGTCCATTGGTCAGCTGTTAGGTTTAAATGGTTGGCCCCAAACAGCCAAACTGAACCATCCCAAAGTCTAGTAAATGTTCAGAAAAGGTGCCTTCCCTAAACATTAGTTCCTGAGCTTTGAACTGCCCCAAATTTGGCCCAAATTTTGGTTCATGGGTCAGTTTGTACAGTGTCAAACTTCATTAGACACCCCTAAATTCTATCACTATCATATTTTTCTTCCAAGAACATTAACTTTAAATACTCTACAATTTTCAGGGTTTAACCATTCCAAAATAAAAAGATGGCTGTTTTTAGTTCTAGCCTAACTTGTAAAAGAATTGCTGAATTGCAATTGAAGTTTAATCTACAGATTGCAAGCACTAATTCTACCTCAGCATATTGAAATATTAGTTCTTCAACAGAGAACACAATTCCGCATTTTAGGCATAGGAATTCCATTCAAATAGTATTGCAATTATATATTCACCTTTCATATGAAGCAGAAAGATGATTCAAGAGCAGTTTCACTGGACCAGCAAAATACTTCTTATACTGCCTTGGCCTTCCCCACTCACACTCTCCAACTCCGATACAAAAAAAAAATAAAGCACAGGAAGTAACTTCCCAAGGGCCAAACCAGAAATTACCTGGGAATGCATGCTTAGGAGGATCCTAAAGTTATTCAAAAGCTGCTTTGATGGCCTCAATTCAAATGAAGGCCATGGAGAAGATGGCGATCTAGAAAATAACGTGCAAAGAAAAACCCCTTCATTCCCCCAGTACCAAAGCCCTGATATTAACTATACCCATCACAGCTACTTTTAGCCTATAAAACAGCTAGGGGGAGATCCTAATCATGGATCTCCTGAATCAGATCTATTTTGGACTTTAGGGCTCCCAAATAATTCCACATCAAAGAAAGGAAAAATAAAGTCAAAAGCATATTCTGTGTCTCTAACTGATTTTATTGTGTTTTTTAATAACTTTTATATTAGACTGTTCAAATCTCTAATCTTATTGGAAGCCACTACATAGCCTTCGGCTCAGGGGCAATGTTAAAAAAAAGCAGCCAAACTTAACAATGCACTAAAGAACCAAGACTTTCCTCTCTCTCAGTGAACAGAACAGACTTACTAGAACAGTACTAGATTGCTATTTTTAAACACTCACTTCTTACAAGAAGTAGCAAAAAAAAAAAGAACCCACACAAAATTAGCCCATTTAAGCTTTTAATACTTAACTTGTGTATGTTATAAGTTTCTTGTACTGGCATGCAAAGAAATTAATGCATGATGCAGAAAGTCTCAAATACTGAAAGGACTCTACAAAGTTTTACTAAGCTTCAGAAGTAACTTCCACAGCTGCTGTTTTCAGAACATGAAAGAAACTACATTCAGTTTGGAAGTTTATGAACACATTCTTCAAATACCAGTAATATTAAAGGTCTCAGAAGAGGCAAGACCTTGTTCCCCAGCCTTAACATCACAGTTTAATCCTTCGAACAGCTGATAAAAAAAAATCCTGCAGTTTAGTTGGACTTCACAGTTTACGGGAAAAAATCCAACATTCTGAAGAAAGAAAGTTAACTTCCTGAAACATCTAACACAGATAAGGTCTGAAAACTTTGCAGAGTCATTTCGCAATAGCTCCAGCAAAAATTAAAATCTCAGTTGACCAGAAAATATTCAACTATTTTTCAAACAATTATTTATTTACATAAATTCTGCATCAGTTACACAGGTCACAAACACAATGGACCTTTTTACCATTTGTTACTTTAAAAATTGAAAATGAATCTCAGAGTATTAAATGAACATACACATACATGAAGCTTCTTTAAGAGACCACTGATCTATCAGTCAGTACTCTCCACTCTGACTGGCAGCAACTCTCCAGGGTCTCAGACAGAAGTTGTATTACCTGATTCTTTTAAGTGGATCTGCATGCCAAGCAGATGCTTTGCTACTGAGCCTCACCTCTCCTGTCTGTTAACACAGTATTATCTTCAGCTGTAGAAGCATGGTTTTGCAAAGATCTTTGAACAGCATCTCTTTTTTTTGGAACATAACCTTTGTGTCAAATTTATGTTTACCTATAACACAGTTATAGCAACAACAACAAAATCCACAAGCTGGGCAGATGGAAACATTTGCTCAATACATACATGTGGTCAGATCCTGACTAGATTTCCATGGGCATGGGGAGGAGGGTGTTTTTTGTCAATGCCCCGTGACAGACAGTCAAGGGTTAATGTTCTAACAGAGTCTGAGAACAAACAGGTTGCTTTCCTGTAACTGATTATCTTCGAGTGGTCATCTGTGCATTCACACCCATGGGTTTCTGCACCTGTGCAGGAATTCATCGGTATCTGGAAAGCTTAACGGAGTTTCACGCCCAGAGCCTCCAGGCATGTGTGCAGCCCCTTCGCGCATGCCCAGAGGAGCCAGGCACGGACATCCCACCAGTTCCTTCTGACCGCTGCCACCAGAGTAGGAAGAAACCACCTGGCAGCAGACGGGAAGGATGGGCGGGCGGTGTGAATGCACAGATGACCACTCGAAGATAATCAGTTACAGGTAAGCAACCTGTATATCTTCGACGTGGTCTCTGTGCTTCACCACCCATGGGAGAATAACGAGCAGTGGCCTACCTGGAGGAGGGTGCAGGCAGGCAGTCAATGCAAGGCGGTTGACAGGATGAGTCTTCCCATTGCAGTACAGCCCGACGCCCTGGTATCGAGGGCATAATGCTTTATGAAAGTATTTGGGGTGGCCCAAGTGGCAGCTCTGCAGATGTCTGCCACTGGGGCACCTCTCAGAAACGCGGTGGAGGTTGAAACAGCCCTAGTGGAGTGGGCCCGCAAAGGACCCAGTAGCAGAGTGTGGTCCAGTTTATAACACAGGGCTATTAGTTGTACAATCCAGCGGGAAAGTCTCTGGGAGGTAATTTGACGTCCCAGACGTGCTGGAGCATAAGAGACAAAAGTCGGGGTGTTTGTCTGGTTGCTTTAGTGTGGTGAAGACAGAACAGAAGGGCACGTTTAATGTCCAGGGAGTGCAACAGGCACTCCTCCTCCAAGGAGTAATTGGAGAAAAAATCGGGCAAAAACACCTCAGAGTGTAAGAGGAATTCCGATAGGACCTTAGGAAGAAAGGAGACATCAGGAACTAGGCACACACCATTCGGTAAGAAGAAGAGATAGGGTGCGTCATGTCTAAAGGTGAGGATTTCGCTCACTCTTCGTGCTGAGGTGATTGCTATAAGGAATGCCGTCTTCCAGGCAAGAAGGATGAGGTCACAGGTAGACAGCGGCTCAAACGGCTTTCTTGTGAGGTGGCATAGAACCAGGGGGAGGTCCCACAAGGGGGCAGGCTGCTTGATTGGGGGGTAAAGGTGAAACGACCCTTTCAGAAAGCACTTGGAGAGGAGGTGGGCAAAGACGGAGAAATTGTCCACCCTATTGTGAAACGCCAAGATAGCAGCCAGGTATACTCTGATAGAGGAGTGAGACAGTCCCGCTTCTGCCAGGGAGAGTAGAAATTCAAAGATGCAGGCTAGACCCACCGAAGTCGGTGAAGTGTTGCTCTGCTCAAGGAATCTGGAGAACCGAGCCCATTTGTATGCATAAGACCTACGCGTGGAGGCCCTACGGGAATTCAGCAACACATTGGCTACTCTGCTGGAGAAAGAAGAGGGGAAAGTCTCCACGCCATCATCTTCAGGTGTGGGACATCGTGGTGGTGTAGTGGGGTGCTGGAGATGCTAAGGAGGTCTGGTTCCAGAGGAAAGTGACGGTAACGACCCCGAGCAAGGGACAGGAGAACCGGAAACCACGTCTGCCTGGGCCACCATGGGGCTATGAGTATGCAATTTGCTCCTTCGTGTACTATTTTTCTCACCACTCGCATGAGCAATGGCAGAGGAAGAAAGAGGTATAGGAACCTGTGCGTCCAGGGATAGAGAAGGCCATCCCCCAAGGATTTGGGGTCAGTCCCTCCCTGACAGCAGAAGAGATTGCATTTTGTGTTGTTCCGGTCTGCGAACACATCGATTTCTGGGGTTCCCCACTGTTGGAAAATGGGGAGGAGATACCGCTTGGAAAGTTCCCAGTCGTGAGGGCAAACTTGTCCTCTGCTGAGACGATCTGCCGTGGTGTTGAGGGAACCAGGAATATGTGTCGCACAGATAAAAATGCCCTCCTGAATGCACCAATTCCACAGGCGAAGCGATAGAACGCAGACAGAATGTGAGACTTTCCCTCCTTGTCGGTTGATGTAGGCTACCGCAGTCGTGTTGTCTGTCAATACCGCAATGCAGTGGCCCGCTACAAGGGGTAGAAAGGCGTGGAAGGCAAAGAGCACTGCCAGCAACTCGAGGTAGTTTATGTGCTTCGAGCACAGGGAGACGTCCCATGGACCCCCTGTGGTGTGGCCACAGAGGTGAGTACCCCAGCCCTAATGAGAAGCGTCTGTTGTCAGCGTCCTCTTGGGTGTGGGGAGATGAAACAGTGCCCCTTGGAAGAGATTTGGGAGGCAGGTCCACCAAAGAAGAGAGTCTCGAACCCGTTGAGGAGGGGAGAGAAGGGTCGATTGGGCATCCACTTGCGGCCGAAAGGAGCAGAGGACGTGTAGGGATGGGCCCAGATGACGTGTAGGGATGGGCTCTATCGTGTCCTTTTCGAGGAGGGTGGTTACCTCCTGCAGGAGGGCAGGTGATGGAAGGATCGTGACAAAACCTGTTGGAGGGGGCTGTGTGAGTTCTATGAAATATCCCTCGGCAATGATTGATAGGACCCAAGCATCTTATGTCACCTTGCGCCAAGTCTGAAGGAAAGGAGCTAGGCGAGTGGGTGGACCAGTGGGAGGGAAGGAGTCAAAGGCCCTGCTTCTGGGGTCGGGTGAATTTCTGACGTCCAGTTTGTTGGCCAGGTGAGAACTTCTGCTTGGTCTGGTAAGCTGGTCTTTGTGGATTCGGAGAGTTCCTGGGTCACCAGGGGCGCTCTGGCGAACCTCTCAAGGAAGGTCTGCGGGACCATGATCTCTGATGGGTCCCTTGCCAGGAGTGTTGCCTGAAGGGTCTCGTGGTAGGTGCTGAGATTCCCAGCGTGCGTGAAGCCTTTATGCTCTTGTCAAGGTCTTGTAGCATGGTGTCAGTTGTAGAATGAAACAGACCTTGGCCATCATAGGGGAGATCCTCGATGAGTGACCTGGTATCTTGCTGTAAGTTGGTTGTACGTAACCAAGAATGTCTCTGTAGGGCTATAGCGGAAGACATAGTTTTAGATGAAGCATCAAGGGCATGCTTAGAGAAGTTGACTTGCTGCTTGGCAAAAAGTAAGCCCTCTTTCTGGATCTTTCTGATAGCCAGGCGTTTGTCTTCAGGGAGGCAATGGATCAGATCAGAGATCTGCTCCCATAGAGTGTACCGGTATCACCCCATACATGCAAGGTAGTTGGTTGTTTTGAGCCCTATTCCACCTGCTGAATAGAAACGCCTTCCAAAGGCGTCCAGCTTACGACTCTCCCTGTCAGGATGTGTGGAATGACTTTTCTTCAATCTCAAAGAAGAGGAGACTACCATCAAGTTCGGCCTAGGATAGTTAAGGAGGAACTCTACCCCGGAATCCTGCAGTTTGTACATGTGGTCGAGCCTACATGACAATACTGGGGCAGACGATGGTTTATCCAATTGGGATTTTGTTGCTTGGAGCAAGACAGAGGACATTGGCAGGGCAACTGATATCGATGTATCCATCTGCACTATATTGAAAACCGGGTCAGTGACCAATGGTGTAGGCTGAGCCACTGGGATGCCTAAAGAGTGTGCCATGCGCTTGATGAGCTCCCCATAGGATGAGATGTCTTCAGACGGGGATATAGGCAGGTTATCTGAGACATCAGGTTTCGGTGACTGTTGATCTGGGAAACTATGAGTTACCGACGCCTCCTCCTCGGAGTCTTCTGCGGAAGAATCAGAAGCCGAAGGCGGTGTTGTGGGGAGACCTTTATCTGGAAGCTGGGATGGCGGCGGTGTTGGAATTGATTGCTTCAGTGGCGGTGGCCGGGGGTCCCATGGTTGCTGATATTCAGCGGTGTGAGGCCTCCATACCAGAGGGGAGGGAGACCTTGGTCTGTGAGCTTCTTGATACCGGGTGTCTAATTGCTCCGGTGGCTTGGAGAGTGCGGCCGAAGGGTATTGGTATCGAGGCGATCAGGATCAATGTGATGTCGGTCGAGCCCATGTAGAGCAGGGCGTCAGGGAGAGCCATGGGCTCATGGCAAAAACTGGATAGGCTCCATAGTGATAGCAAGGGCGCTGGTCACCATAAAGTGGCAGGGAGTAGTCGTGGTGGGTGCGTGGAGGAGACCTATGTGGTTCTCGGGGCTCGAATCGCTGTTGTACTCAGTCCGAGCTCGAGGAGATCTGCCAGTGAAGTCTTGCCGGTGCAACAGATCCTTATCAATCGGGGAAGTCGAGTGGTGAGAGGCAGAATACGGCGATGCTCCCCGAGATGCATCTTGGTCTGGAGACTGGGCAACGTTGAGAAATTTTTGAGTCTCCAAGACATGTTCTGGGAGATTGGTTTCCAACTGAGGAACGGGCGAGTCCAGGAGATGTATAATCTCTGGGGGAGCTGGCGCTCGAGGTACATCCAAGGACTGATGTCCCGAGATAGCAGTCGAAGTCGAAGCTGAGGCTTCAAGGACTGCAAGTCCAGAATCCGGGCCCGCCTAGCGGGACTTATCGGCACTGGACGGTTTAGGGTGTTTTTCCTTCTTGTCTTTTTTTTTTCTTGGTTGATGTTGAAGAGGACAAGTGGATTGGCGCTGGTCTCTTAGCAGACCCATGGCCTAAGTCCAATGCTGCTTTCGATGCGGGAGGTCTCGATGTGGAGCCCGACGTCAAGGGTGCTGTCGATGCCGAAGTGGGAGGTAAGCCCGCAGAATCCATTGAGGTCGTGGGACGGAGAGCAGATTCGAGGAGCACAACTTTTAAGTGAGCTGCTCTATTTTTACGAGTCTGGTTCGAGAACTTTGAGCAATGAACACAGGACTCAGGGCGGTGAGATTTCCCCAGGCAGAGAATACACAGGGAATGGCCATCTGGAGCGGCTAGCTTGCTATTGCAAGAACTGCAGCGTTTAAAACAACCCCAGCACTGAGCCATGCAGAGAGTGAGAATTCGGATGGGAAGGAGGGGGGGCGGGCCCAAGGAGACACCCAAACTTCCCTTGAGGAGAACATCAATCCAAGCCCAAATAAGTCCGTGATCCAAAGGCGTAGTCAATTCCAGTCCAAGTCTGAATGTAGGTAAAGGCTTTCCAAAGTACTTTCCGAACCGACGAGAGGCTGTTAGCTGCGCGGCGGTCAGAAGAGAACTGGCAGGATGTCCACGCCCGGCTCCTCTGGGCATGCGCGAAGGGGCTACGCACATGCCTGGAGGCTCTGGGCGCAAAAATCCATTAAGCTTTCCAGATACCGATGAATTCCTGCACAGGCGCAGAAACCCATAGGTGTGAAGCACAGAGACCACGTCGAAGATCTTCAGGGACAGGTGGTTCAAACAGAATTCTGTGGAGAGTGTCAGGTAAGAAATGACAGTTGGGGACTGACAATTGAAAAAGAGACAGTTTAGCACTGATTTAGGACTAGGAAGAAGGCACAGAGGAGTGAAAAAATCACGGAAGATCCCCATTCAAGCCAAAAAGTGACAGAGTTTCTAGTCAAGAGAAGTAAACCCTGTCCAGTGAAAAGGGAGATAGCTCTAAAGAGAGGAGTGATCCCTTGGTCTGTATATGTAGAAGGGTTCTGATAACTTGGTTGCACATTCCTGCCTTCAAACAGTGAAGTGTCAGTGATAGGGGTGTGTGCTTGGTATATACTGAGCCAAATAAATACCCCAAAATATCTTATTTTTAGACAATCTGATTGAGCTACCAAAATAGCCACGCCTGAATAAAAGCTACCAAATAAAAGAGAATGTAGTCTCTTTAAATGCCTTCCTTGCCAAGTTGTGCTGTGCCACAAACTTTAAATGCGTTCAGTTCACTTGCTGAGCTTCTGAACTCACCAAGTGAAATTCTCCATTATACCCTATGGTGATGATCTCCATAGGGTATAATAGAGCCAAATAAATTTGGGTTTCCCAAATATTTACTTGAATACCAATAGTGGTATTCTGGAATATTCAGGAATACCAATATTTCTGGGGTCCAATAGCCCCAAACTGGGGGGAGGAACAAATTTTTTGCACACTCCTAGTCAGTGAAACTCAGAAACCTATTGACTGTAAGTTAAAGCAGAAACTGAAAAGAAAGCCTCTCTCCTCAAAGTTTTAAAGACCTTGTTGAAAAGCAAAAACACTTACATGCTGGCAACATATCAGCTGGATTTAGTGTGATTACAAAATTACCTCAGTTTTATTATCTGTTCACCTCATACATCCTGCCCGAGTCCACCTGACCTTTTCCCCTCCAAGTTAAATAAAATAGTTCATTTTGAACTTTCAAAAGCTTCTTGTGTGCTATTGCAGAAGTAGAATATAAGAAGGTAATTTTGTCTCTTCCTTCAAGTCTCTAGGCTGGGCCCGCATCAAAATACATAATAACGTGACAGGGTGGGACAGCCATAGATCAACTAATAAGAAGAAAATAGATGCAGGGACTGCCCAGCAACAAAGAAAGGAGAAACAAAAAGAAAATCATGTGTATGAGGTAGGGAAGAGGATGAGATTGCCATAACCCCCCTTCTGGAGCAGGAATAACTTGGAAGGAGTAGGAGGTCTCCGATAGCTGGCAAAAGTCACCCCCTCCTCCTTGCACCCATTAAAAAGTAGCTGGGATCCAAACCATTTTGTAGCATCATCTGTTGTAGCTCAACAGCAATAGTCTTTTCAAATGCTTTAACTTCTTCTGCATACTACCTACTTAGTAATTAGGCCCACACTACTTCAAGTACTTAAACATATATGCTGTTGTTTCCTCAGTCTTAACTGATCAGTTTAAGGCTGCAGCAGTCACTGACTGCCTTTCTGGATCCCTCAGATTACTATCCAGATATCTTTCCAATATGAATTACATTCATTCTTCACAGGTATCTTATCCCCACCACAAAGAAACATATTTTAAAAGCTGTTAATTGTGTTTAATTACCAGTAATCCTTTGCATCCACCCCATGAACAAGTCACGCTACGTGTCCATTATATCCTCCTAAGATCCATGCTTTCCAAGCTTACATAGAGGAATAAACACAGAAGTTTGTATCACTTTTCAACCTAAAACTGTCTCCTGAATTAGGTATAGCTTTGATCATCAGACTTATTCTTGAATTTTTTAAAAGAAAAAAGAAACAGTCAAGTATCCCATCTTACAGTTTCTTTAACATGTCATTAATCATTTAGAAACCAAATAATTTGGGAAACCAGAACGGCAATGTGCACAGAGCTAAATACATCAATAGAATTAGCTGTACAATGCCACCCAAAGCAGAATTATGCCCTCCTGAGCCTATACACTTTTATGGACATAGAAGGGTGTGACTTTGCTTAGGCTGGCACAATTAAGAGTATTATCTCAAGATGGGTTTGAATGTTCCTTTTCAATATGAAATGCAAGTCATGAAAATTCTGAAGTTGAAGGTATCCATCATCTCTGTAATTGTACATTAAGCATCACCGTTTCAAATATGCCAGTGAATCTGTCATATTATGCCTCAAAATCAGAAAAAAGGGAGTTTTCATAGCATGCTCTAAATGCTTTGGCTCCTAAGAAAATGAAGTAATTGGAAGCCCCATACAAGCTTCAACAGAACTGTAAATTGCTACACACCGCCCACATAGCTTAGAGTGCTTGAGTGTGTGTGATTAGGAAGGCTGATGCATGATCACACCAAATTCCTTCCCTCAACTCACAGATCAAAAACTTGCCCTCTCAGCTACATTCTTCTTTAAACAGCCACTGTTACCCTGGTAACCCTATGCTGCTGACACAGACAGCTGGTCCATTTAAAGTTGGCCCTAGCTGGCAGCTGAAATGTTTGTTCAATCAGATGGGAATAGTCTCCTTCAATTCCCCAAGCTACACAGAGGAGCTGCTGCCTTCTACTTTCAAACCTGATTATCATTTTTAAAAATTATATCATGGTGTACTACACAGAGAGACAAATTCTTCATGTATACACCCTTTTTGTTTGACAAGGCATGCCAAGTAAACATTTTAACAAGTCCAAAGAACAATAAGAGGAGGAAGAGGGGAGAAAGCATTTTTAATAAGTATTTTTAAGTACATACAGTGGAAGCAATCAGTGGGTTGAATCCAAGGAACGATGATTGGAGTCCTTCTCATGGAAAACATCTTTCCTGTCTTCTGCACGCACTATCCATGCCATCCAAAAAGCTGCTTTTAAAAACCAGGAGATCATCCAGAACAGGATGGCCATTAGGGGAAGATGCAGGACTGTCTCTCCTGTGCAAGGCTACCTTAGGACCCAAGAGACTTTTGTGTCCCTTAAATAACAAAGCATCTTGGGACAACTTAAAGATTAATAAGTTTATTGTGACATAAGCTTTCATAAGCTCAAACTCATGGCTTATGCTACAACATATTCATCAGACTTTAAGTTGCCACAAGACTCTGCTGTTTTAGCTACTGAGACTACCATGCTGGTCTTTGCTAAGTATGCTTCAATAGGTATAACCCTACATGTATATTAAAGATAAACACGAAGTCTTTACCTAGTTCCTCAGAGCCTAACTCAGACTTCATTCCGCATTCGTGACAAAGGCTGGCTTGTGATAGGCACAAACAAAACTTTTTGCTCTGTTCATGGGCTCTCCTCACACACAGAGAGCAATGCAAGACAACTATGCTTGGAAAGCCATGAATCAAGCCACAATGTGTGAATCCTTGCATCTGGGTGCACCAGGGCTTGTTTCCCCCTCACAAACCAGAATTCAAAGGATTGCACGCAAGAGGGGAGGAGGAAGGGCAGCACACAGATATGGCAACATTCTATATTCATGCTCATCATAGATAAGTACAAATTGTCTGTCGTCATGTCTGAATTGAGTGTCAATGGTTCCCAAACTTACAGCTGAAACACGCTTTTCCAAATTAAAATTGGAAGCACATTTCACTTACACCAAAAACTTTGAGCATAAGAGTTAAGAAGCAAGAGCTCTCAGGGGAGTCCATTTCCTGTGTTTCTGGACAAGCCACTTCTGAAGACATAACTCTATAGAGCAGGGGTGGCCAAACTTGCTTAACATAACAGCCACACAGAATAAACACTGTTTGAGAGCCACAAGACATGAACAAATATTACACATTTTTATTGAAAAATATGCAAATTTGCTTTTTATTAACATTAAATTAGACTGTATGAAAGAGCTGTATGCAGCTCCCAAACTGCAGTTTGGCCACCCTGCTACAGTGTGTCTGAATTGGAAGTGATTGGATCTATCATTCCTGATCAAAAGAGATGGCAAGACCACCTTCCCTTCAGTCCACAGTGACTAGAAGAAAGGGAGGCCAGAGTAATGGAACTGTGTAGATATAAAGTGGGCGGCCTCTGTGTCATGGATAAAATATTATCATTACTATTAGGCTATTATTGATAGGATGTTCTTGCTGCACCCAGGTTGGGAATTACTAACCTAACCTATTAGAAAGCTTAATTAATGTGTGCACAATTAAAAGTTTAACCAAATCAGACTGTTATCTTCTAAACCAATAGTGGAGTCCCAATACTCTCTCATACCCAACATCCCTCTTTTTGACTTTCAGCAATGTTACCCTTGTCACACTTGCATGCATCAAAGCAAGAACAACATTTCAATTCCTTTGTTTTTTTGTTTTTTTTTCAGTGGGTAAATAGCTCTTTATTGATTTTAACAGATATAATACAAAATCAACTTATATATTAACTTAACTACAGAACGTTGTCTACCCCTTTACTTCAAGGGCAAGTTTCCTCCTTTCAACCACATATTTCACAAAAAAAACATAACAGCATTTCAAACCAAGGAGTCTAACCAAAGATACCATTTATGCCAAGTTTCATAGTAATTCTTATCCTCTTTCCCTTTTAGCTTAGATGTTAACAAATCCATTTCTGCTATGTTAAAAAGTTTGTCAATAAATTGTTGTTTGTTTGGTATTTTTTCCAACTTCCAGTAACTTGCATATATTATACGTGCCGCTGTCACTGCATGTATCAGGAATTTTCTATCAGCCTTAGAATATCCATCTGGAATAATACAGAGCAGGAATAATTTTGGGTCTAACTCTATCCTAAATTGCATAATTTCTTCCAAAATTTTCTTAATCCTTGACCAAAAAAGGCCGGCATACTCACACCGCCACCACATATGTATATAGGTACCCACATTCTTTTTGCATTTCCAACATAAGGCTGAAATAGATGTGGAAAATTTGGATAATCTGGCTGGTGTTAAATGCCAGCGGTAAAACATTTTGAGCAGGTTTTCTTTAAATGATACTGCCCTAGTGAGCTTGATATTAATAGACCATATTTTGAGCCATGACTCCAAATTAATGTTTTGACCTAGATCTTTCGCCCAAACAATCATATTTGGCTTAACCATCTCCTCCAACATTTTATCCTTTAAAAGATATTTATACAGATGTTTGATAAGGCCCTTCCCTGTTCCCAACCAAATCTTATCCAATTCGTTCGGGGTCAAATAAAACCCTTTCTGTTGGTCAGCCTTGTGGGTGGATTTTAGTTGCAACTGTTCCCACCAAGATAACTTCATATTCATTTGTGATAGGGCCTCTATATTCTTCAAGGTACCTGTGGAATCTAGTAAATCACTGTATTTTACTTTTTTTCCCTTCAGCAGAAGGGTTGGTCGTATATTTGCTTCCAAGGGTGCGACCCATAAGGGTGTCTAAACGTAATATTTCCCCTTAATATCCACCCATGTTTTAAATAAGACCCCCCTTATAAAGTGGTGTTTAAAATGGACTCTATCACATCCATACCAAAGATACTTGTGCCACCCTGTTATTAGGTCGTGTCCTTCTAATGTTAATGTTCTCATATCCTCTAACATCAGCCAATCCTTCATCCATACCATAACAGACGCTCTATAATACAATCGCCAATCTGGTAGACCCAATCCTCCTTGTTCTTTGCTATCTTGGAGGTCTTTTAAGCTTATGCGTGGCCTTTGGTTCTGCCAAACAAATTTTACCACTGCTTTGTCAATATCCTTAAAAAATTGCTGGTTTTGGATTATAGGGAGATTTTGGAATAAAAAGATTACCTTAGGTAGTATGGACATTTTAACCGTGGCCACCCTTCCATAGAGGGACAGCTGGATCTTAGACCATCTTTTAAAATCCTCACTAATTTCTGATAATAATTTTGTATAGTTATCTCTGTATAGTGAGCTGCATCTATTAGTTAACCATACCCCTAAGTATTTAAATCTTTTAACAATCTCAAAACCTGTCATCTCTTGGAGTTGTTCTGTTACCTTTTGGGTACAATTTTTGGTTAGTATTTTGGTTTTATTTGTATTTATTCTAAAACCTGCTATTTGTCCAAACTGGCTCAAGATAGAACTTAAATGCTTAATTGAAGAAAGTGGGTCTTCAAGGATAAATACCATGTCATCTGCAAAGGACAACAGTTTATAACTTTCTTTTTTCAGCTCGAGACCTGATATTTCTTTATCCCTTCTAACTGCTTCCGCCAAGGCCTCTAACGTGAATATAAATAAAAGCGGTGACAGCGGACAACCTTGCCGTGTTCCTTTATAAATCGGTATAGTATTCGTTAATTCCCCATTAATAATGATTTTAGCCTCTTGTTGTTCATAGATTTTTTGTATCATATTATAAAATCTTTCTCCACAGTCCCATTTGCGAAAAAGAGCCAGCATGAAATCCCATTTGATGTTATCGAACGCTTTCTCTGCGTCTAGGAAAAGTAAAGCCAGTTGCTTCTCAGAATGTAATTCGTAATATTCTAAAACATTTAGGATATTACGTATATTGTGACGCATCTGTCTACTTGGTAAAAAACCAGATTGATCTTTATGGATTACCTCCATCAGAACCTTTTTCAGCCTACCTGCTAAAATTGTCGCGTAGATTTTGTAGTCGACGTTCAGGAGGGATATTGGCCTGAAATTTTTGATATTGGCTAGATCACAATCTTTCTTAGGGATTAACGAAATTAACGCATTCTTCCAAGAGTCCGGTACAATCAAATTTTCATAGATGTCGTTTATGGTCTTTTGTAAATGTATTATCAGTTCATCTTTAAAAACTTTATAAAATTCTGGCGGGATCCCGTCTGGACCTGGCGATTTCCCTTTTTTCATCTTTTGGATGGCCTCGCTTATCTCTGTTGGTTTTATAGTTTTATTCAGAAGCTCCTTTTGTTCTTGTGAGAATTTCCCAAAGGTATATTGGTCTATACAACAGGTCGACAGTGGTGGTGGATCTTCTTTTTTGTATAAATTTTTGTAAAAATCTTCTGTTATTTTTTTCATAGTTTTAATCTCAAAGCACTCTCTCCCTGTTTCGTCTTTTAGCTTGCTTATACATTTCCTACTATATTCTTTCTTCAATTTATACGCAAGCCATCTGGAGGGTTTGTTAGCGTTATCGAAATAAAATTGTTTAGTATAGTTGAGTCTCCTTGCAATTTCTTGCGTCAGATAACAGTTCAATAAATGTTGTGAGTGTTTGAGTCTATTCTTAGCTTGCTCTCCAAAGGGATTTTTTTCCAAACTTTTTTCATCTTCTTGTATTCTGGTTTGTAACCTTGAAAATTTTTCTTTATCTTTTTTAGTTTGCCAAATTTGGTACCTTATAGCTCTCCCTCTGGCATATGCTTTGAAGGCATCCCATACCGTCGCGCTACTGACGTCTGGCGTTACGTTTTGTTTGAAGAAGAACAAAAAGTCCTCTTTAGCTTCTTTAACAAATTCAGGTTTGGCCAGTAGCCATGTTTTAAAAGACCACCTAGTGCTCCTCTTAGTACCATACAGAGATAATTCTATTGGGTTATGGTCCGCAAAGGTTGATGGTAAAATTTCCACCTCTTTCAGATCTTTTAAAAGTGACATTGATGTCCAAATCATGTCTATGCGCGACCATGACTGATGACTGTGTGAGTAATGGGTATAATCTTGTTTGTATAAATTCCGTATTCTCCATATATCAATCAGATTATGTTCTTCTGCCAGCTGTTGAAATGCAGTTGGTAACTGATTTTTGTTGTTCCTGTTCTTTTTTCTAATACACTTCTTGTCTACTCTGGCATCCACTACCGCGTTGAAATCTCCAACTATACATATCTCATCCGTCAAATAGTTATTCAATACCTCATGTAGGTGTGAGTAAAAACCCTCTTGATGTTGGTTAGGAGCATATATATTGGCCAGTAGCATTGGTTTGGAGTGTCTGAAGATTTTAATAATTACAATTCTGCCATCATCTGAGTGAAAAATTGGCTCTGGTCTTAAAAAATCCTTCATGTAGATCACCACACCTTTTTTCTTTTTCTCTTTATCTGCCGCTATAAACGTCTGTCCCAACTTTTTGCATTCGAGTAATTTAACGTCTTTTCTCTTTATATGTGTCTCCTGAAGACAAACAATGTCGGGTTTGAGCTTCTGTAGCTGTAGTAACGTTCTCCTTCGCTTCTGCGGTCCATTGAGACCATTTACGTTCACCGAAATTAATTTAAGCTTCACCGTTTCCATTTCTTCCTTTCTTTTGGGCCTCTTCTTTCGATTGTTGCCTGGTCGTGATTACTGCTTTGGGTTCCGGTTCCGGCTGCGGCGACTGCAGCAGCTAGCGGAGGAGCTCCGTGCGGCTGTTGCGGAATTCTTCGTTTACTTCAAGCATTCTTGCTTTGCAGTTGCTTGCTAAACCTTCGGAGGAGGCTTAAGGCAAGGTCCTTTGGGGTGGCGGGGTCCCGGACGGCGGTTCGGCGACTTCTCAACCCTACAACCAAGGCAAGGAACAGAGACAAGGAGTCTCAAGAGATTGAGGCATCAGCTGCAGCCGGTAGACCCTACGGGGCGTTGTCAGCGACTCAGACCACAGGGACATGTAAGAAGGCTTGCCACTGGATGAAAGCGGCAATTTGAGAAGAAAGAGGCCAGGTGTATGCAAGCAATACACTGGAGATATGCCATTTATTTGTGTTTGTTTTCAGCTTATCCACTTCCTTTAAACTTATTTACGAGAACGCTCCTTCCCTAAGGAGACGGGGAGCAGCCACGGAGGGAGAGAACGGAGCCACGTTGTATTGAGAAAGGAGCGAGGTTATGAGCGGAGCGGAGGTTACAAGCGAAGCCACAACCTCCAATTTATGCACTTTTATTTGTGTTTGCTTTCAGTTTATCTGCTTCCCTTAAACCTATTTGCGAGAACGTTCCTTTCCTAAGGAGGTGGGGAGCAGCCACGGAGGGTGAGAACGGAGAGAATGGAGCTGCGTTGTAGTGAGAAAGGGGCGAGGCTATGAGCGGAGCGGAGGTTAAAAAGCACGAAGTGAAGCCACAGCCTCCAATTTATGCACTTTTTCATTTATATAATTTGGCGTTATCAACGCAAATAATTAAGTCGGCCCGTTCACAACTGTTTACAACAGCGTTTCATCCTGGAACGGAGGTGGAACAAAACCAACGTCCATGACGCAAGGGAGGATCGATTTTTCGCCATTGATTTGTTAGGTCTGGTTTTCGCCCGCTTTACATGTACTGTTTATTTGAGGTCCCCTTATTTGCCTGTGTTTCCTATATTTTTGTAGCTCTGCTTGTTCCATAGAAGATAAGCCGGCTCGGAGAGGGCCCAACTTAAATAAAAAGGTGTGCGGGCAAGCAGTGACTGATAAGGAACGCTGCGTCAGAGGGATCACGTTTAGCAACGCTTCACCACCCAGACAGCTTGGACTGGATCCCTTAAGCACTGGTTGACACATATTGAAGGGAGACTTGAAAAAACTGGGGTTGCAATTGCTATGTTATAATTCTTTGGACTTTTGTTTTCTTTTGTAACACTAATAATTTTGCTGGAGGCCAGAATATTTATTGGAAAGTGGCAGAGCAGTGACTATTTAAGGGGGCGAAGGGGACTAATCGGATGAAATGAGATACTGGATTGACTGATTGAAAGTTGAGTAAGGTTAATTTACAAAGTGCAATCGTGAAGGATACAAGAGTAATTAATTTGGGGTGATTAGTGCATTAATTAATGAAGTAATTAATTAACTGGGTAAATTGATAGGTGATAAAATTGGGTCTATATAATATACTGGGTAATTAAGCCCTCTAAATTGATTTATTAACACAATAGTGATTTCTGTCTATATTGTAATTCATATTCATATTTCTTTTACTGTGTGAGGCATAATGAATTTTTTCTGAAGTATTTACTAATCAATTAATTAGCTAATCGACTAACAGTTTGTATTGTGACTACTAACAAAGACTAATCTAATAACTGACTAACTGCAGGGGTATAATTTAATTGATTAATTTTGAATAAGAGATAGAGAGCAAGATAAGACAAGAACCAAACTGATTATCAGAAGACAGCTACTACCCTATTCTAACTATTATAGATAGTCCTTATTGTATTCTGGGGAGATCCAGAAAGTTAAAGGCCTTCTGAGAGGTACAGGAGGCAGAGTGTGGAGTTTTAAAGTATCTTAAAGTAATTAAAATCAAGGAAAGAGCATAATGGCTAGTGGAGCTAGGAAACCCTCAATCCCAGGCCAGGGTCAGTCGAACCCTTCACCTAGCCAGACTTCGCAAACCAAAACATCACTTACCACACTCGCTCAAATGAGTGTTAAAGAATTAAATCAACAAATACAAGAAAGTATTGCTCAGTCAATGAGCCTAACGGTTAAAGAAATATTACCGAGCTTGATTAATAATGCAATGGAACCCATCCAGACGAAATTTGACAGTTTCACACAACAAACTGCGACTCAGCTGGAAGCGTTTAAAACACAAATCCTTGAAAATAGACAAGAAATAGATAAATTAAATAAACGGATAGATAAAAAAGATAATGAAATGGAGGAAATTGCCTTGCAACTTTCTGAAACAAAAGCCAAACTAGACTCAGTAGAAACATCGCTTTTAACATTGGAAATGGAGAAAGCATCAAATATCTTAAGATTTCAAAACATCCCAGAAGTGCAGGGAGAAAACGTTGAAAGAGTCATGACAGAGGCCCTTTCCAATTTTATGGACAACAAGAGTATAGAAAAGATGGGAATGGAGATTGAGTCTGTCTACAGGCGTAATACAACAATGGCCAAGAAGCTGAAAACTCCAAGAGAAGTCCATGTCAAATTTGTTAAGCGTACTACAAGAGACAAAATTTTGGATAAAACTAAAGACTCTTCATTAAATATACAAGGGGTCGAGATACCAATTTTAAGAGAAATACCCTGGAGAATTAGGGAAAAGAGAAGAAATTACCAACAATTGGCTAGTATACTTAGAATAAATAGAATTGCATATAGATGGCAATTTCCGGAAGGCTTATCTTTTACCTACAAAGGAAATCGATATAATTTAACCTCTGTATTTAAGGTGGACGACTTTCTGACTAGGTTTGGTGGAGAATTAGGGAAAGAACAGAGCGAAACCGAATCAGAGGGATCAGAACCTCAACAAGGAACAGTACACCCGAGTGATTCTAAAGAAAAAAAGAAGAGAAAGGAACATTTCAATTCCTTTGTAAGTTATCAGGAGCAATGCAACTTGTCTGCTCTGACTTTAGAGTTCAGATTCTGGGGTTCTCTCTTAGCCAAGATAAGAATAAAATTGTAAAGAATTTTCTTGTTTTTCCTAATATTGATAATATGCTAACTAACTTTAGTGCCCAGGAGTTTTCTATACACCTTTGCCTATACATCTGACGTTTCATTTTAGGTAAAGAGTTTTTACTACTAGCCATTTCATTTTATTGCTGAAATAATCAAACCTGAGCAAGACCAACACAAAGGATAAGCAATCTACACTGCAGTCCAATGCACAGCTGCTCAGTTCTAAGCCCACTAAAGTGAATGGGCTTAGACTGAAGTAATTCAAAACAGAATGGCACTTCTAGGGTTCTAAAAAACAAGGATGACCAGCTTCTTAAGCCTCAGGGGGTTTTACCCATTAAAAATGATAAAGGAGTTAAAGAAAGATCTCAGTTTAAAATATCTAAGCACTTGTATACCACCTGAAAAAAGCCGCACAAAGAGCTTTAACATCTACCACCTTTCTTGGGTATACCTGTCAAGCTCTTGTAGCTTATGGCGCTTCATTTCCTGTTCACTCAGCTCCCAAATTCCCTTTCTCCACAGTACTGTTCATACACATTCACCCCCTTTCCAACACACATATTCTCACTGAACCATTTCCCCTGCAACCTGAGGAAATCATAACCCCACTTTCCTTTACAACAGAGTAAGATCTAAAATCCAGAAATTCTTGTTTACAAACCTATTGGACTGCATCCAGCTATCCATGCACTGATTTCCTGCATTCCCTTCTATTAGGAAGGGTATTCTGACTCCTGTGAGTCATTCTGGGGGTTCACAGAACCTGAACAGAGAAACAGCTGTGTGAGTTGGGGTAAAGTACTCCTTCCTCACTGCAATACTATTCTGCTGCACGGGTTCTGTAACCTCAGGAACCTTCCAGGGCTGGAAGGAGATGCTGGAATGGAGAGGAACACAGAAACTCCATGTATGCACAGTTGGATTCAGACCATTATGCTTAATCATGCAAAACTTTCTGCACTACCTTGCAAACTACTATTTGAGGAACAAAAGTGAAGGGGGTCCGTACCTTGGACAACACCCAGAGACTGCAGAGAGAACACTGTTTACCCAGCAGTCTTCTCTTAAGAAACAGGATTTATACAAGGTAGGCAGAGCTTTAATAATTTTAGGCTGGTCACTGATTTGATTGCTTTAAATAGTAAGAGACCAAGTTGCCATTTTCTCACTTGAGGCTGAAAAGGCTTTTGACAAAATATACTGGAAATTTATCTTTGCCACGTTGACTAGATTCAGTTTTCTTCATGAATTTTTGAAGTGGATTAGAATTCTCTATTCATCTCCCAGATCCAGGGTGTTGACTAATGGCATATTTTCTGCATCATTCCCTCTAGAAAGAGGTAATATACAGGGTTGGCTTCTTTCTCATTTTATTTTGATCTATATCTGAACTTCTGGCTTGTGCCATCAGACAAAATAGTAATATTCATCGCCTTGTACATAACTCCTTGAAATTTAAAATTATTTTTATGCAGATGATCTTTTATTACTTTGGAACCTCAGTCTTCCTTTCCTGCATTAATGGATAAGATTAATACCTTTGGAGACTTGTCTGGCTAATCAATTAAATGGGCAAAATCTGCATTCATGCCACTGGGAGACAATATATCATGGCGTATATTTGCCTATGGACATTTTCAGTGGTGCCCAGTTGTCTTCACTTACCTTGGAATATTGATTCCTAGAGATATTACACATATGATTATGCTAAATTTTAACAACCTAACTGCTGCTGTATCATTGGATTTGGACTGATGGGCAACTTTAAACTTGCATTTATAGGGCAAAGTAAATACACTCAAAATGAATATTATATCTAGGATTATTTGTATTTTACTTGCAATTCCTTTCCACATACCTTGCAGATATATTCATAACATTAATACTTTGTTTTGAAAATTCAGTGAGACTCCTTACCAATTTGGAGTTCTTTAAAAAGGATGCAGTTTCCATTCAGTGAAGGAGGATTTGGTTTTCCTGATCTTAGTTGTACTATTGTACTTGTACTATTGATTGGGATCACTCCTTGAAGTTCAACTATCCACCTTGGACTCTGTCGAAGGCTTCTCATCTGGTGCCCCATTCTAAGTGGAATGAATTATGGTCTACTTATGCTAGAAGAGATCCTGTTCTTTCTGTAGCTAGAGAACAATGGTGCATAATGTCATGACAATATCAATTTGATCCATTTTAACATGCTAAATTAACATTATGGGCCAATCCTTACCTAAAATTTGAAAGAAGTCTTTTATATATAAGGCTTGGACCAATAGGGGAATTTTTACATTGGAGCAGTTAATAGGACTATGATGATGAGTTTTTGTCATTTTCGTAGCTGAGGTCAACTTCTGTTGAATGGCAGTATTTACAACTGCAACATCTGTTGGTATCTAAATACGACCCTGCAGCATTGTCCCAGAGTCCTTTTACTCCTGGAAACTCTAATTGAATTAAGGCAGAAAACTAAACCTGTAATATTTGTTTATAAACAATTGATGTCATTAATAAATAAAATATGCAGTCTCAGGAATTAAAGAAGCCAGATAGAGTACTGAAAAGTGTCTAACTGTTGGCACTGTAACTCACAGGTCATGTCCCTTAAACATATACTTTGGGCATGTCCAGTCATTCGGTTTTTCTGGAAGGAAGTTATTAGTCATATCAATTTTGCATTAGAATATTGATTTTTGAGGATTTTTACATACTTTTAAAATATCTGCCTGTTTCTTGAAGACTACCCAATGATAAAAAGAAAAAGTGCTCTGTGCCCTTAAAATACCCTTATTACTACACTGGAAAGACAAATGCCCACCTCCAATAAATCAATGGATTGAAGACCTTAGAACTTTATCAATATTTGACCACATGGCATAGACAACAATTGTGTATGGACTTATTTTTAGATATTTGGAAACCTTTTACAAAAATTTGTATAGATCAGCCACCACTGTTATATTTTTGTCTCTACTTTATATATAGCTTATTTCTCTTTTCAGTGGAATTTATTCACAAGTTCACTGGGATTTACTCACAAGTGAATGCGAAGAGGATTACATCTTTGTGGTGAAAGTCTCCTCAAAGCTTGGGATATTCACTAAGCCCATCTTCTCATACTTGGTTTTGGTCTGTTTGCATGTTTCACTCATTAAAAATTCAAAGTAGCAGATCTTTTCAGATCACATATAGGACAGCTCATCAAGTTGGATGTCTACATGCAGGACTTGTGTATATGTACAGCCCAACAACCCCTGCCTTACAATTACCAAACTTTGCCAAATGCATTGGCAATCAGGTAAACTGAGAGTGCTGAAACTGACACATTAACCAAATCCATCTGAAAGAATAACTTCATACAATCATCCCAGGTCCCCATTGTGGTGTCCACCAACACTTTTCCGGTTGCTCACCAAATGTTCTTAGGAAATGAGTGGGGCTCTTTCCCAGCAGAACGTCTGACTGGCCACTGGAGATCTGATCGAGTGGGCAGATTAAAACAACACTGTTTCATTGGCACCTGCCACCACAGAATTCCAAAGGTGCCCACAGGTTCAGGAAGTTTGAGGACCCATGGTCTAGCCCATGCAGTAAAGAATCTTCAGGAAAACTTATTTGATAGGTCTCACTATAAAGGTACAATTAATTATTGCCTGGGTATACAGACCCACCAACATCTGCAGCCCCCTCCTGGTGACTCAGGAGGCATTGCTGGCTGCCTTGCTCCTTTTGGAACTCTCAGCAGGTTCCAGCTCAGCAGTTTCAGTGTAGCTGTGTGTCAATAACGCAACACCACAAAAGGCAGCTCTTAAGCAAGCTGCTGAGAGGCAAAGCCACCTGGGACATTTTTCCTTTAACAAATTAACAAAGGAGGGAGCAATATTTTGAATAGTGAAATTGAGCACTGGTTTAAGAGTTAAATCCCCTCTACCCTCCCTGTACAACCATAAGGCAAATTGCAGGAGCCTGAAATTTATCTGTGGAATGAGGAGGTGATCTTCATATCTGTACCCTAAATGTTGCTAAATCTCCAACGTCCCCAGCATTGTAAACCTTAAACAAGATAGGATGATGACATGGGTGATGTCATACTTTTCACGTGCAGCCCCCTTAGTTGCAATCATGGTCAATTCTGGCCCAAGAACTCTTTGACTTGTACACCCCTGGCTTATGGTATGCCCCACTGAACTCAGCTTCATCTGGATTGTTTGAATGACTCCTGGGTGATTTTCAAACTTCCATATGCATGAAACTTCCAATGACACAGCAGGTAGCCAGAGATGTACTACATTTCGTAACAGGTAGCTGCATGACAGGTAGCTTCATGACAGGTTAAGCTTGTTTGCATTCAAGCAACTGCATGGATCACCAGAACAGCAGACATGCACCTCCTCTTGAATCTGCCACTGCCTTGTTATCGAAGACAAATTGCTTCTTTTGTAGCCACCATATATGCTGCAAGGATGGCAACCACTTGAGAAGAGATGCATGCCACCCTTCTGCTGCCACCTTGGATCTGCCTCACCTCAAGCTGCTGCTGTCACTGCTCCATCCTGTGCAGCCCACCTTGAAGTCACTTCCTTTGCAGCACATGTCTTCTGTCCCATCTGCTGTCTTGCATCCAGCCAAGGCATCAGAGGACAGTATTTTCTTGGATCTTGTTGGGGAGGGGCAGCATGGGAGGAAGGGATAAGGAGTGGCTCACTGGCTTAAGCCAGCTCTGAGAACATGTGCCAACCCAAAAAGCAAGCTTCTTCATCCAAGTCATATTAGAAAATACTTCATTACTTCCTTGTCAGGTTGTTTCACCTGTTAATTTCTGCTTTGTCTTATAGTTGTTAAAACATGGGTATCTTGCCAGAGAAGACACTGCAAAATGATTGCAAAAAGTGAAATGTTCTAAAAGCCATACAGGGAATATTCTGCTTACCTATCAAAAGGTAATCTCCATACTGTAGGGGCATTTATAGATTACAATACTGGCATACTCACTTTGATAGTTAATACTACTTGTAGGAAAAGCAAGCAGACAGTAATTAGAATTGGGTGTGACTGAAACATGTCAATATTAGTACTGAGTCAAAGAGATACAACTATTATTGCAGGAATAGCTACTTGGAGCAACACGCAGGAAGAAGCGGTGACAGATTTACACTTCTCTTTCACTTAAACTCTTGCCAAAGGAAAAAAAAGAGGCAGATAGAGACAAGTCACCTGCTCTCTTATCAATGACCTAATTAATCTTGCTGCATATGACACCCTTCACTCTCCACCCTGATATTTGTGCCACTAATGGCAATTGCTTTTATTACATTCTCTCTAGTGCTCGTGTTCCTAGAAAAGCAGCAGATGCTTTAAGACTTGTCTTAAAGGTGCCACTAGACTCAAACCTTGTTCTATATCATTTAAGTCAGGGGTTGGCAATTGTTTTGGCTCGGGGGCCACTTTGTGGGAGCGGAGGTTAGCGGAGGGCCGCACCTTTTAAAATAATTGCATTCATTAGTTAACTTTGCATTTCAGAAAAGGTATAAATTGTATCATAAAAATAGTGGTAGTTTTATTCAATTTATTTATTGTGCTAATTTCATATCATCTATAGCTGCAAGCACATTTAATTTTAGAATCAGTTTAATGAGACGAATGTACCCTATCACACTTTTCTACAATTTTTTTGAAATCAGGAGTGAGATAGCTTGTTGAGATTCTCATCACAGCCTGCAAGTTAATGTCTGTCAAAGAGCATCTATATTACCCTTGTTGATCTTCATGCAAGAAAAACTTTGCTCACAAATATATGTGGCCGACTGTCTTGGCAGGCCGCAAAAAACTCTGTGGCGGGCCGCATGTGGCCCACAGGCCACAATTTGCCCACCCCTGATTTAAGTGATGCGCTGGGATTTCAGCTGGAGAGCAATATTTCAGTCTTGGGCAGATTTTCAATTACCTTTCCACAAGGGTAAAGTATTTCTTGATCTAAAATATACATTGGCAGGCATAAAATACCATACTATTATTTATGTATTATTTACTTATTAAATTAGATTTGTTAGGCTGCCCTTCCCTACAAGCAGGGAAGTACAATAAATAATTCAAGTTACAAACAATGTAAAAATACCTATAACATGTCAGCAAATAAAACAAGATGTAAGAAGATAAATTTTAATTTCTACAGGCTGCTTAGAGGGGGGAGGGGGTTGCAGAAGGGTGTGTGTAAGAGCGCTAGGTATTATACTATCCCGTTGCTGTCCTCAACCAAATACCCTGGTGGAACATCTCTGCCTTGCATGCACTGCAGAAAGGTAGTCAGTCCCGCAGGGCACGGATATTCTCCGGCAGAGAGTTCCACCAGGCAGAGCCCTGGCCCTAGTTGAGGACAGCTGGATCTCTCTTGGGCTGGGGACCACTAGAGAGACCAGAGAGTTCTTATTCCCAGAGTGTAACGCTGTTCCACAGGCACACTGAGTGTGGCGGTCCTGAAGGTATGTGGGTCCCTGACTGCTAAGGGCCTTGAAGGTCAAAACAAATACCTTGATCCTGATCCTATGTTTCACTGGGAGCCAGTGCAGCTCACTTAGCACAGGTTGGATGTAACAATCTCGGCTCCGATGCCAAGAAGGAGTCTGGGAATAGAAAGAGCAGCATCCGTCCACCAAGTGGGGACTCCAGGAACCTGAGTGGAATTGGTATTGCGGGGCAGCCAAATGACGATCAGGTCAAACAGGCAGCCAGGTGTGTTTGATGAACAGTCGATGTTTGGATTAGAGACAAACTGGAGAGGATGAACGCATCAAAGGTGAAAGGGATGTCACTGGAATAACCACCTAATTCGGAGGAAGTTGGAAAGAATCCATCATGATTGATTCCGAAGGAGGAGGCTCGTGGCCGATGAGGTGAATGGCTGTACCACTGGAGTGGCCGTGGAAAGACCTGAAATGACCAGAGGCGCGACCGAAATAGTTGTCGGTGCCTGGGTTGACTTAGGCTTCTTGTGCTGGTGCACTGCTCCAGGATAATCAGCAGGGTGCTTAACGGATTTATCCAGCTTTGTCTTCTTCTTTGTCGGTGCCATGGTCTTTGGTATCGAAGCCGTTGGTACCAGGGTGTCTTGGCAAGGCTGAGGAGGCAGAGCCGAAATTGAGTGCGCTGAGGAGGACACCGGTGGAGCCAAAGAGGCTTCGATCAGGAGACTGTGAAGACAAAGGGCTTGGTTCCTGTGCGCCTGCTTTGTGAACTTGGCACAATGCGGACAACTGTCTACTCGGTGAGCCTCACCCAGACAAAGAAGACAGAGTTGGTGACCGTCGGTGGAAGGGAGCTTAGCTCCACAAGAGGTGCACTTTTTGAAGAAATCAGTGCCTCCCATACGCTGCCCTCATAGACCTCCACAAGGGAAGGGGAAGGGGAGGGAGACGGAGTAGCAAAAAAGAGAAAGACCAAGATAAACTGACAAAGGAATTTTTTTTTCTTTTTGACTGTAGGAAAGAGGAGAAAAAACAAAGGACGAAGAAGGATGACAACAAAGAAATAACGATGGAGAAGAGAAGGCACAGAGGTCTAGTTCGAGTGGCAGTCAAAGAGGAGCAGGACATGCCTTCTCCTCAGCTCCGAGCATGCGCAGAGCATGCCCGTTCCCCAGAGCCTGAAGAGAAAGCATACCATGACTAAAAGAAGCTGTAGAATCTTCTGAGGCTCGGGTCCATGTGTGGGACTGCACAGAGACCACAAAGAAGATCTTGAAGTTCCTTCACAATAGGCACCCTTGCTCTAGGAGCCCAGGCAGCTTCTCCACAAACAAAGAGCAGGATGAAAATGCTTTACAGATGCATTTACCACAAGAATTTGTATCAAGCCGCTCATTTTAACTCTTATGCCTTCTAATATTTCCATGTGATATTCTAAGCATGGCTATACACATTTTGACATGGAAAACTGTTCTTGAATTATTAGGTCACCACATTTAAATACTCATGAAACATTTTACAGATATTCTTGCCCCTGTATCTGGACTTCCAAGGCTACCTATCACGGCTGAAAATTAATCAGAGTAGAACATGTAAGTCTTTACACAGACTTCTATATAGTTGATTTTCCTGGTCCATAATGACTCTAGATATGTAATAAATATGGCTAAATATCTGACTTATCTGGATGTGCCATCCTATAGCAGAGCTCTTACCTTGGCTCGCTGTGCGGCCATTCCCTCTAAGGTCCTAGAGGGGAAATGCAGAAAGATACCATATGAAGACAGGTGCTGCCCATGCTCTATGGGAGAAGTGGAATCGACGTTACACATGTTCTTCCGCTGTTCTTTTCATCAAGTTTATAGGGACAAGTTTATTTCCCCCCTCTTAGATAGACCAGCACTCAATGCAGATAGTGCTGATCTAAAGAGACTTTTGATAGAGGAAAATCAGCACATCTCCAGACAAATAGCTAAATTCTGCTTACAACTGGTAAAATTCCACAATAAGAAGCAGATCAAGAATAACCCTCATTTATCTTGTGCATGACTCATAACTATGTTTTAGACATCTTGTAATTATTTTGACACAATGGATTGTTAAACTTTCTTCACTTTAACATTTTAAAGATTTTAAGGTAATATGGCTAAATATATATTTTTGGAGTTGAATGTTATTTTGCTTGTACTTAACGAACATGGACTATTTTGATCAATGGTCTTTAACCTTAAATAAACACCATTTATATAGTTGCTTTAGAATCAAGGCAGCTTCATTGTGCCCAGTCCTTTAAACTCAATCTGGAAAATTATTTCCATTTTAGGCATCAGCCTCCTTTCTTTAGAAGCTAGCACCACATTATGCAGGCACCACAAACAAGCCTGAAAATGTTTTAAATTTAAAATGTAAATCTACACTAGGAATCTTACCAGGCTTTCCACTCCTTTCTGCCCCCAGCTTGCAATGCTTTCAAATTTCATACAGAATTACCATTTGTTTCTGCCAGTCAGGAATATTATTGCACATGTGCAATAAGCACAACCACATCTCACTCAAAGGCAAAATCAGTAGGCAAAGATTTAGAAAGAAGCACTGTCAGACCTACTGATCAAGGATGCTTCTGCTCGCTCTCTCTATAATACCCATAGCCTACTAAAGATTCAGGGCACAAAGATTTACAGTAACAGAGTTATTTTGCAACTTACGAACATTAGGGGAAGAGTAGGTAACCGAAGCAGTATTATGCACAGAACCCTAGGGCATGCCAGTGCACTAAAACAATTGTGTAGGGTGTATATTTACTACGGATTGTGAGATCTTTTGTGTAGCTCTTTCTAATAAAGGCCTAATAAAGAAACTTCATGGACAATCCACTTGACACATGAGTAACACTGTACAGTTTGAGTTTCACAAGGGGCATTTTTGATAGTGGCTCTTTGTTGATATCTTACTCTGAATTTTGATGTGGTTTGCCTCTTTAATTGTGAAAGGCTACAGATCCTTGGCTCTCAGAGAAAGATCTGCAAGACAAACTTTTCTTGCAGCTTTTTGCTTTATAGTTTAAACCATACTATCCACCAACTATCCTATTCATCAAATAAGACACCATGAAGTTATCAACTGCAGAACAACTGAATTCCTTCTCACTCTTCCGACACTTACAATACCAATTTCCACTTTAGCCTATATTTGATGAAAGTAACAGAAAAAACAAAGTGTGTCATAGCTGGCTCAAACTAATACTCCAGTCTGTTTGCAAACAAGTAAATGCAAACAGCTGAGACCTCCAGCACCAGCACAAATTGTGCTCTGGGAAAATTAAACTTGCCTCATTTCTCATTACTTATTCACTTGCCTTCTCACTCACATTAACTACAGAACTATCCCATCTACTATACCCACATCTCTGCAAAAGGGGGGGGGGGGTTCCTTCTCTCACTTATCTGCCCAAACTATTGATCATGCCAAGTATGTGAAAGGTTAAATTTGTAGCAGACACGCAAGAAATAACTTGTCTTGAACAAACAAAACTTATCAGGGTACCTATAGTCAAGGCAATTACAGTTTTTACAGTCTGTGAAGAAAATATCAACAATGTACACGCCAAGAAAAATTAAGTAGCCATGTCCTGCCTCTTCCCCACAGAAGTGTTTTATGTTGCTGAGCTAGTACTCTGAAATTGTTTTACAGATGGCTCCGTATTTACATAATAAGAAGTGGTAGTAAGAAGAAAATGAAAATTATTATTAAAGGGAAAAATAAATAACTTTACATGGCACAGAAAACCTCCCCACCTCACAAAAATATTTATGAACAAGGAAGTTTCAATACAAGTTTTAAAATATCGCCATGATTCCATTAACTACAATTGTTCGTTTTTTAAGGTTAACTCTGCATCCACTGAAATGCAGAGACAAAGCACTGTGCTTGCAGCTGTGAATGTTAACCAGTTTATTTTTTCATTTGGATTCTTTCAAAATAATCCAATGTGCAGGTTAAGTACATAGACAAAGTCTACCAAACAATTCCCTGCAGATCCCTTTGATAACATGTTGCTCTAATTCTAAAGGGTCTTTTATGCAGCTTCGAAATGTTAAGAACTGTTAGTAAAGATTACTATGTTTGAATTAAAATATAAAATTAAAGAATAAAAATTCCTACAAAGAATTTCTACACAGCTTTAATGCTGTTGAAGTAAATTAAGCCTGCACATTAGCTGCACAAAATCAGTCTCACTATCTATATCAGAAAACTGAAGAACAGATTAATCTATCTGTTGCCTGCCTACTCTCTGTAGATATATAAACAGCCAGTCTTTTCAATGGAAGGCCAGGACAGACATTGTATAAAAATAGAACAACATACATTTCAAAGCTGACAGCTTTAATAAATGTAGGCCTTACCACATTTTTCAATAATTAAAAACTTCACACACACCTCCACAATTTCTTTTTCATCTGATCTAGATGAGACAGTGAGTCTGGAGCCACTAACTGGTTGGACGAGACCAACAAACTCAGTTCAGATAAGATGGTGACACTGTAAGAACCCGGCCTGGTCAGGGAGATGGTGTTCAGTCTGAACAGAATGGGGCTGCACCTTCTGTTAGCACCTTCTGTTAAAGAAGCAAAATTGCATATTCAGAATACTTGTAAATTCAATTTTGACTGTATATTCACATGGCACCCATGAAATCCCCTACCCTAAGAAAAGTCAAGGGGGCAGAGTCCCTGAAAATTTAGGGGGGGGGGGGTATAAATTAGTGTCAGGGCATACATGGCATAAAGTACACATTTCCCAGTGCTGACTTCACCCTCCCCAAACTGGCCCACACCGTACAGGCAGGAGGACACGGCGAGACCCCTTGTCCTGAACTATACTGCTCAAGCTCATACTTAGATACATGACTTCATAAACATACAACCCCAAACCCCAGCAGTCAGTTCTAAAGGGCAATTTCACTGTGACACTAAACTGTCAAGATCCAGACCTAGACGAGCAAGGAGCTGAAGCTTAATGCTGCTCTGCTACTGTACTATGGGAAAGATTTCCAGCTGTTATCCCATCCCCATTCTCCATTATTCCTCAACACATTTTATTCCATTCTTCTTTATAGTCCAATGCACATATTTTAAAATGTGATGAAGGAAATACTTAATTGTTTTTCCTTTTAACAATGATTGGGTTTTTTTCCTTATTACGTTTTGAGTTCACAGTAATATAATGCTGTTCCTTCAAGACAAAAATACATTTTAAAATACTTTTAATAGTACAATCCTGTACAGTTACTTCTGTCTGAGCTCATCAATTTCAATGGGCTTAAACGCTGCACAGGACCACACTGTTAATCAACCAAAAAGCCAGAGGGTCAACTAAAAATCTCATCAGCTATCAAGCATATGAAATATTTGAGCCATGTAATGTCTACTGTCAAACGAATTCCCTTAAGCAATCCACTAATGGCGTGCCCAAATAAAAAGTTCTTTTACTTATTGAAGAATGTGTGGAAAGAGGCAAGGAAAGTACATAAAGACCAAACTATAACCCAAATGGACAAAGGAGCAGACTGACTGGTGACTGGCTGCTGTCATTTTAGCAACTGGGGAATTCCACAGCCACAATTGTGGCTGTAGCTGCAGTGATCTCACAGTGCAGCCGCAATGGCAAAGCAGGCTGCCAAAGGTGGGCAGGGCTAAGAAAATGGCATTACCCTGATCACTCTTTGCAGCAAACCCCAGAAATTATGCATGGCACAATATCACAGGGAAACAGTTTCAGCAACATAGCTGGGCGGAAAGTGCTGCAACCATAACGGTGAAATCCTCAAGCTATTTTACTCTGCAGCTCTTCAGTATCCTGCTATTTGCATGAGAATTTGATTTTATTTTTCATAATATTCAGTGGTGACTGACAAAATTGTCAAACCTAAATTACCAACTGGCTGAGAGAACACACTATGGATGTTTTTTAAAAAAAACAACCCAAAACCTTCCATGGTAGCAAATATAGCCTCTGGAACGTAAGCTGTGTTAGGAAGCAGGTCTAACTTGAGTGAGTTAATAGAACAGTTTATTACAAGTTTAGATAATTTAGGAAAGGGAAAGATAGTGTATGGGCTCCATCCAGTACTAATTTGAACAGTAACAACTGATAATGGGCTACTTAATTATTTCCTATCTTCAAAATTTATTCATAGGTGTCTGAAGTGCTACTATAACAAAACACAGGTGATAGAAACTGAAGAGATACGAGAGCATAGCAAATTCAAATGTGACCTTTTTTTAAAGCATAAAAATGAGACTAAAAACATTATTTCGCTTTCTGTAATGTTAGCATTACATGCATCTAACAACTACTGAGTTTTATTCCAGCACTCTTCAAACAGAGAACCACTAACTTTCCTAAATATCTCCATACTGTTTCTAGATGTTGAAGCACTTAGTTATATAAATGGACTTCGTGAGGGGAAATATGCAAACATGAACAGCATGTTCACAGTGAAGATAATGAGAGATTAAGCACATTTATTGGCACTGACTCAAGTGAGAACCTTTCAAATGGCAATTAATGTTCATATACACTATTCCAATGATATTCACAGCAACAGCTACTCCTCTTTTGTTTCCTTGTTGTTGTTCAGACACACAGTCGAGTCTGACTCTTCGCGACCCCATGAACCATATCATACCAGACCCTCCTGTCTTCCGTCATGCTCTGGAGTTTGCTTAATTTCATGTTTCTTGCATTGATAACACTGTGTAACCATCTCATCCTTTGTCGTCCCCTTCTTCTTTGACCTTCAATCTTTCCCAGCATCAGGGTCTTCTCCAGTGAGTGCTCCATTCTCATTTGGTGGCCAAAGTATTTGAGCTTCAGCATCTGGCCTGCCAGAGTCAGGGTTGATTTCTTTTAGGATTGATCTCCTTGATTTGATCTCCTTGCAGTCCAAGGGTCTGCTCCAGCACCATAATTCAAAAGCATCTATTCAAAAGCACTTTAGTTCATTGATTCCCAAGATGTCGATGTTCAGTCTTGCCATCTCATTTTTGACCACGTCAAGCTTACCTTGATTCATAAATATTACATTCCAGGTTCCTATGTAGTATTGTTCTTTGCAGCATAGGAGTTTCCTTTCACCATAAGACATATCCACAACTGAGCATCCTTTCAGCTTTGGCCCAGCTACTTCACTCTTTCTGGGGTTACTTGTACTTGCCCTCTGCTCTTCCCCAGTAGTATACTGGACATCTTTCAACCTGAGGGGCTCATCTTCTGGCATCGTATCTTTTAGCCTTTTGTTACTGTCCATGGGGTTTTCTTGGCAAAGATACTGGAGTGGGTTGCCGTTTCCTTCTCCAGTGGATCACTCTTTGTCTGGGTTCTCTGCTGTGGCCTGTCCATCCTGGGTGGCCCTCCACGGCATAGCCCGCAGCCTCATTGAATCACGCAAGCCCCCTCGCCACGTCAAGGCAGTAATCCATGATCCTAGTCAGCCCTAATTTTTGGATTTTCCATTTTAGTTTGCCATGGTGTATTCAAAGCATTCTTTTGCAATGTTTACATGTTTAACTTTTCCGCCTCCTAGAAAAGGTCAAGCAAATCTAAGTCTTTTTGCAACTACATCTCTTTAACTGGTATATTATACAGCCCACTTGAGAAATATATTTGGCAGAATATCCTAAACTCTTGCTTGCTAAAAAAAAAAAATGCCTCAAATACAGTGTCTTATTTATCCCACCCTACTAGGAAGGTTTAATATTTTTCAGTATATAAAAGGTCACATTGTTTTCAGTTTCTGGTCTAAATCCAAATTTTGTCATTTTCAGTGGCTAGCACTTGTATACACTAGTGATAAAGAAGCTCAGCTTATTAACGGCTCAATGCAACCATGATAAAAATCAAGCTGAATGTGTGTTTTAAAGAAATAAAGTCAACTAACATTAAAATTATGAAGTCATCTAGCACTTGAAAAGCTGGATTAATTTCACTAAATAAACCATAAACCCTACACATTAAAGCTAGCTAGCTAAAAGGGAAAGACTGATTTTTTGATTTGCGCAGCTGAATAATGCAGTCAACTGAAACAGACCAGAAGTTAGAAGAAGAAGAAGAAGAAGAAGAAGAAGAAGAAGAAGTAGAGTTGGATTTATACCTTGCTCTTCACTTGGAATCTCAGAGTGGTTTACAATCCCCTCCCCTTCCCCTCCCCACAACAGACACCCTGTGAGCTAGGTGGGACTGTGAGAGCTCTGAGAGAACTACTCTTCAGAGAACAGTGCTGAGAGAACTGTGACTGACCCAAGGTCACCCAGATGACTGCATGTGGAAGAGTGGGAATCAAACCCAGTTCTCCAGATTAGAATGCACAGCTCTTAACCACTACACCAAACTGTCTGTGCAAGACCTATTTTTAAAAAGAGTTGCTTTATTTAGTTTACATTTCAGATTTGAAATTTTGAATCCCACTAGGCCTTTGTGTTTGGGATGCAATGCAACAGACTAGAAAAAAAAGATGTAGATATGGAGCCATACGTAGCATTCTAGTAATCTGCAGTGGGGAGGACTCAGTCATGGTTCAGCAGAGCACATTCTGTGTCTTATTTTTTCTGCTTAAAAATTAAAATCTACTCAGCCCTCTCTCAGGAGCTAGCCAACTTTAGCATGCCATCATTCACAATCCATAGTTTGATTCATGTCTCATTACCTACTTTTGCACATGCATAAAATCCAAGGCTACTAGTCAGCTGAGCGCCTGAAAATGTTAGTTTTAAAGACAGAGACTGAAACTCATGCAGGCTTGCTGCTGACTTCTAACACATAAAATATTTTCCAACCTTGATATATTCTGCTCTGTTACTCAGAACAGTAAACAATATTTCAAATTCCTAACTGACAGTATGCATTTATCCAAGAACTACAGAGGATCAACCTTTGTAGAAAGAAGGAACAGGGGAAAGCAAGAGTTTAGGAAGATACTAAGTCCAAAGAAAAGAGCTACAGACAAAGATACAGAACAGGATACAGGAACAATTAACATGGATGTCAGGCAGAGAAGAGACACAATGTGAAAATTAAACAGTTGTGGGAATAAAAAGGAAAAGAATATGGCGACAAAACTGCAATACAAGTGTGAGGCAGACAATGAGGTGAGGGGGTGACACTTCTTTATTCAGCAACATGGAATCCAGGATACGGCAGAAGAGAATGCTACTCTGATCTGCTTTTTGTTCTCCACAGTGCAGTAAATCAGCCTCTCACACACACACAAACACCTCTCAACAGTGTGACATTGTGCTTTCCTAGTTAAGCTTTTCTTACTGTCCTCAAAGAGTTATGCGAACATGGGAAGCTGCTTTATACTACTGGTCCATCCAGCTCAGCATTGTTTACTGTGGCACCCACTTTCCAGGGCCTCAGACAGAGAAATGCCTTCTTGCAGTTCCTACTTCCGAGACCCTTTAGGATGCCAAGGAGCTGAACCTGGGACCTTCTGCATGAAAAGCACTGAGCCAAAAAAACAAATAAAACCCAGACATGTGCCAGCCATGACTTGAGCTCCAGTCACAAGACTGGCAACCTCATATGATACCCATACATTACTACTGCAGCTGTATTACTACCACAGCATGAAATGTCTACCATCTAATAATAACAGTTCCCACAGCTACTGAATGTGCTTGGTGACGCTGCCTTTGCAATTTGTCACTTACTGCCTATTCAAGAAAATGCATTTTGTTACTGTTTATTGCTTTAATGTTATTGATCTGTTTTTGCAATTTTGTTAATAATTGCAAGCCTTAGATTTTATTTTAAAGCAGAAAAGTAGGGCACAAAATGTTTTCAGTAAATGAGGTTCAACTCTGCTAGCATTACTAATCATATCTGGAAAGAACAAACTGGTAAAGCCTTAGAGTGAAAGAACTCTGTATCCAGGTAGAGAGCAGCCAGACACATGGTGTTTTTCCAGCTTGGCAAATACTCAATTATAATTTAACTAAAAGACAGTCTACATGCAATCTATAGTCAAACACAATCCCCTACTTACCACCATGTATAGTGTCTCAAACTTGAGAATCCTACCTAATACTTAATCTGAACAAATACCAACTTGCTAGCCCTGATGGTGGAGGACTAAACTAAGTTTGTTATTACTGTATACTATAAATATTACTAAATATCTACACGTACTCATTAAGGCTGCATATGCTGCATTACCATCAGGTGTTTTATTTACATAGGATTTATCTGCTTTTTGATGAGTAGCAATACTCTTGATAGTCATTCTGATGGCCCTATGTTATTTTTAAAAACCTGAAGTTGAAGTCACAGCAGAAAATGGGTAACAGAGAGACCTGCACAGTGGTTTTTACTATGGCTTTTGCAAGGTAAACAATCTACTACTAAACTGAACTGCCAGAAAGCTCTGCAGCTATTTTTGGCTTATCACATGTTAGCATGGTTTAGTATCCAGCACGCCACCAACTTCTGTAATTTGTTCAATTAGCATGCTTCTCAATAGTTCCATGATTAAAATAGCTGTTCACAAAGTTTGTAAAGGAGGGAAGATGAGAGGGTTTTCTGTTCAGCCAGCCTCTCTTAAACCTTTACTGTAACACTAAAACTTTTCCTCTGCATCAGAGAATTCCCTTGAAGCCTCATGTGCACTACAAAATCTCTATTTTAGTGACAGCAGTTAATAAGAACAGAGCATGCTAAATTCACAACTCACGCAGAACTCATTTTAGTATCTCCCAAGCAGATATCACCCTTTTAAAATCTGGCATCGTATGCTGGTAAAGCCAAGTTCTGCAAGAATACAAACTGCTCTATTTTGAACTTCTACTGTGAAGACCATAGAGTGGGCTGTCACAGACCTCACCATACTATAAGAGGGAACACTAAGCAGGAGTTGGTTAGATGACCACCACTTGCATGCAGAAGCTGATTTGGAAGCTGCAGCTACTGCAGAATGCTGGGGCTATACTACTAGTCGGTGTCAGCTAGTTGGAGCATGCAACCCCAATACTACAGCAATAGTACCTGGATATATCTTCTCTCATACGCTTCTGCCCAAGAATTAAGATCACAAGGAAAGGCCCTCTTGTCTTGACTGCCCCACTAATTAAAGACGCTCGTCTGGTGGGCACACAGGAGCGAGCCTGTTCAGTGTCAACCTCCTGATTATGGAACAAACCTGCCAGGGAAGTGCCCCTGGCCCCCTCACGGTTGATCTTCAGGAGGCAGTTGAAGACAGTTTTATTTTGGACTGCATTTGAATAGTTTATTTTTTATTTATTGGCCATCCTAATTGGAGATTTTTAAATTGTGGTCTTTTATGTGTTTTTATGATTATAGTTTATATTGCAAGCCACCTAAGTTCTGCAAGGTAGAAAGGCAGCTTATAAATATTTTAAAAAATAAATATTTTTCAGTAATTTAGGTATTAAAACATAATATGCTCAAGTACATTTAATTTGTATGAAATAAAATGCTTCAACTGAAAAGCATTTCAATTGTGAAATTATATGTAAATCCACAAAAAAATAAGAACAGTGAAATCCTAAGCAGGTCTACTTGGAATCCTACTGCAGTGTATTTTATGGGGTTTACTCCCAAGAAAGTGTTCTTAAGTATAAACTATAAATACAATGATAGGTGTATATTCTGATGTATGTAATCCTTTTTAAAACTAAGAGAAACAAATCATGTGAAAAACCTGAATTCTAGTTATGAGAAACAATTTGAGCCCAACCTGTCAAACTGAAGTCCACAAGAATTTTCAGTCTGAATTAGCCTTTAATAACAATTAATTTCTCAAAGAGACAGTCACCATGATCTCATCACTTTGGTTAATCAATCATCTTGGCACATAAAAATAGCCTCTCCTTGAGATATCCTGAAAGTCTGGACTACCAGGTTTTCATCTAACATTCCAGCATTCACTATGAGCTACTTAAATCATCCATTCTCACAATCAGATTAGTTCTGTATTTCTCAAAACTGAAACAACTACTGGCATTAGAAGACTTGTTAAAAATTATTCTTTAGCTCCTGGACTTTTCTGCTCGCTTGACTTACTCCTGATTTTCTTGGCAGTCAATCCACAAGCACTGGAATCAGCTTGGGCATGGCTCTTCCGCACGTCTGCCCTCCCTCTGCACTTTCACAGTTGTGGAGTCAGGTTCTGCACGTGCCTCCAATAATGAGGTTTTTCAAGGGTGGGTCATCACTGGTGCCATCACTGCTGGTGTCACAGTACCCCCTTTTGTGTCTGCTTATATTGATATATTAGTATACCATTGCAATGGTAGGTTCTTTGAATTCCCAGCTTTAATTTTTGGAGGGAAAAAAACTTTAGCACCTTTGCCTGTGAAGCTGTGAAGAAAAAGGCATATCTTTTAAAAAAAAGACTAGAGACTTACTTTTTTTAAAAAAAGAAGAAAGCAAGCTGGGAATCCAGAGAACCTGCTAAACCTATCATTACAATACTATATCAATATTCTAGTGCTTTAAAAAAAAATAAACAAAACTACTCTTTTTGGGGAGGGGGAGTGGTTTGGTGATGACAATCCCATCATAAAAAAGTGGGATGGAGTTGGGTGGGAGTCGGTTGGACAAAGAAAAACAACATTATGCACAAGGAAAAAGTTGACTCAAAATTTGCTTCCAGAAAAAGACTGAGGTAAAAAGGGGTAAAAGAGGTCTCAAAAGAATTGGGTAGGGGGCAGGAAAACAACCAAAAAAGAAGAAGCTAAAGGCACAAAAAAGCATAAGGAAATCAGAGGATAAACTGAAGCAGTACAGGGCCAAAATTTATGGGGGGAAAAACCATACCGAAAAGCCCTGATGCATTTAGAACCTTTCAGAAAGGCAGAGATTTAACTAAGGCTGGCAGTTGTCTTTCAAGCCACATTATTTGTCTCACAAAGGAAGACTATCAGAACAATTAAGGGATATAGGTGCTCTCTGTGTCCACTGGTAACTGACTGATTTATTCATCACTATTCTGTATCAACTGACCTCTCTCACACTCTAACAACAATGAGACTCTATAATCATATCATGTACTGTAGTAGTGTTTCCTGCCTTTTCAAGGGTGTATAAGATAATGTAGAGACATTCAATAATTATTCATTAAGAACCTGCTGTTAATTGTCTTCAGAGATTCTGATTTGCAAGAAGAATCTTGACCAACAAAATTAAATACATAATGTTCAGTGAGCAATGGATCCCTGGAAAAACTGCTACACAAACCTACTGTAGTTTAATTTCAACCTCAATAAGGTAATGCTTTTGAATTTCTCATATTTCCTACAACATATAAAATATAATGGAGGGTAAGATTCCACCAACACATTTCTTTGAAATACCCAGTTATAATAATATTCAATTCTGTCAAACACCTACATCTCTTTTTATATCACTAATCCAACATTCAGTCTAAATTAGCCCCCATATAACACCAAGGAGACAGTTGCTACCATATCATCTAAAATGCCAGCTGACATTGCTCATGTCAGTAATCCAGCAACTACACATGAATAATGCAGTGCAAGGGTAAATCATCTGCCCTACGCTGTGGCTTTATCACATTACCAGAAATTCTATGAGAGCACAGCAACACCCTCAGCCTCCATCCTCTCTCAAACAGAACTAGGTTGCTTCAGTTTATGGCAAATTGCTTTTTTTTGGGGGGGGGGGGGGAGTAGAATCACTACTTTTGACACACATGCTACTTAGGCCATGGCCTTTTTAAAAAGCCTGACTGAATGGCTGCATTGATCTCACCAGCAGCAGTACTCCCAGGAATTCCACCAGCACTTTTGGGCATCAGTTTGAAACTTATTAGCCTTAAAGCCTAAAATTTCACATTAAATTCATTATCAGAATGACTCCACGTATAATCCTGATATTGAAGTTACAATTAAAAATGTTCAAGAGATAATGCATTCAGAATCCCTGATTAAACTGGTTATGCATCAGGGGAACAAGGATACATGTTTGTGGAAACAAGTCTTTATTCAAAACACTAATTAGTAAGATTGGTGACCAACAGGTTATCCAGTAGGTTTATCATAAATGCTATAAGCAAAGGAAATGTCATACTTAGATTGCCTTCTGGCATGTTGCTATACTTGTGGGCTGCTCACTACATAAGGGCTTGAAAACTTCCAGGTGCCATGTCACCATGGCTCCTAGAAATTTCATTGTAGTGCCTAGGATTTTCAGTAGTGCCTTGCAGTGTTCCCAAGAAAAGTACAAACTTATCATTTCACATCAGAATATGCTTTCCCATATGACAACATACATGTGCATGACATTCTTGCCATTGCTTTTTTATATGAACTTTGTGGTAAATGAATTCATTTCTTCACTAGTTGCTTAACCAGTTGCTTTCTAGACTGGCTCCAATACTCAATTAAAATACCCAACTAAAGCAATAAGATCTGAGGAACTGGGAGAAATTTAAGTTATAGTTACATGCCAATGTATTCTTGTAATGATGACAAACATGGAATCCCCAGGACTTAACAGGGATATTGATTTCTTATCTCACTACATTTGCTAACCTCATTAGCCCTTAGATCTTTATTCTCTGATCTGGGGACGGGGTAATAACTCTACACAGCCAATCACCCCACTTCAAAAAAGGAGATGCTGTAAGGTCACCTTCATGCTTGAGAGGAGACGGATGGAGCATAATGGCAGGGTCTCTATTATTCTCAGCATTCCACAATTAAGGATATATGTGCCCATCAATCTCCAATTCTGACATATTTCTTTCTTTCATTATGTCCTCCCCCCCCCCCCCCCCCCCGGGAATTAAACCCAAATGGTAACCATATAAACTAAGCATGTTATTCCTGTTTGGTCCTTGAATCTGCTAAACATCTTCATTATGCTGTATGCTAATTTACTGCTCACCCTCTACCTATATGTATAAACTGGTAATTTCCATTTCATTGTATCTGAAGAAGTGTGCATGCACATGAAAGCGTATACCTTGTATAAAACTTTGTTGGTCTTAAAAGTGCCACTGGACTGTTCTGCTACTCCAGAACAAAACAGCTACCCACCTGAATCTATGGTTTCCCTATATTTATTTAGATACTACAACAATGTTGTCACAGGTATAATAAAATTATGATAAACTGTGAAGAGTTCAGGATCAGGTTTTGAGGTAGCAATACTTTGTCAAGGCGTACCCCGTGCCACATGTGCAGAGCATGATCCAAGTTGTCCTGCTTTTGGAAGTCTTTGACCTAACTTCAACTGACTTAAATCCAATTTATTAGAATTAAAACTATGGTTCAATCCTAATTTATAACCCTATTTATGAGGAGAAGAAACTGCAGTTTGTCTAGATTAAAGCATAACAAACTGAAGATCAGGAGTATCTGGAAACAACAATAAGCCAGGTTTCTGTGCTAGGCCAACAAACCTGTTTGTTCAAGACATCGCAACAGAGCCCAACTCTAATGTTACTGAAATGTCCTCTAATACACGCCAAATCTCTCCCCCCCCCAATTCATAACTAGAAAGACATGCCATTGTCATTCATACAGAACATCAGAAATGAAACATACTTCAGTCCAGAAGAGAGACGAAAACCTCTGTTTTTATCAGCACAGGAATCCAGTTATCTCAAATAAGGTTGGGGGAATGCTCTAAAAAAGGATTGATTTACAGGATTTTCAAAAGGTCCACAACAGATAAGACCCTCAACTTCCCTGAATCAGTATTCACCTCCCTAAATGATGGGAGAAATGGTCCATCTGTTCTCTTCTTCTAACCAGAGAGCTGCCAGGAAGAAACACAGCTCTGGCAGGAACCCAACAAGAGAAAGACCATGTACAGCTAAAGTATAGTTGTTGTCCTGAACTGATGTTTAGAATGCCAATGAATAAGCCGATACTTAATCAAAACATTATAAAGATGGCGCTGGTACGAGTGTTTTCTGGAGGAACTGGATACTTTAGATTCATAATGTGTTTATGCCTTTGTCTTTTTTAAAGGGATTTTATTAAATTTTTCAAAAAGATAGAAAGGATAACAAAACAAGAAATGAGAAAACACTATATAAACTAAAAGGAAGCTTCCAATTTTTTCCGCAACATACAAGTATGGTCGCAAAGTTTTCGCTTACTCTATGTTTACAAAGAACGCTTTCTTTTTCCTGTTGTCCAAGTTCCTTATTCATCAAACCTACAAGTCATCAAATCATTATTCTCTGTTTCATGCAAAAAGTCTACAAGGTGTTTCCAATCTGCAATAAACAAACTTATTGTCCTTTCTCTACTCGATGAAGTAAGTTTCAACATTGCTGCAAGTTCTAGCACCTTCACAAAACCATGTCACTGTTTATGCCTTTGTCAATGCAAGTAAAGCAGCTTGGGTTTTCTAGACCCAGACTTGCTTTTTGAAGAGAAAGTGACCATGGTTGCTAAACATGCTTTATTACATTTTTATCTTGTACAGAATGTCTCACCCTTCCTACTTTTGCTGTGGTGATCCCTGAATCAGTAACATACACATTTGACTACTACAAAAATATCTGTATGGAGTTGCCCTCTGAAGACAAGTTAGAAGCTTTAGTTGGTAAAGAACGCTGCTTCCCACCTTATATCTGACATAGGACACTGGGATCAAGTTCAGCCTATATCACAGCAGCTGAACTCGCTATCCATTTACTTCTGGGTTCAATCAAGGAATAAACTTTTAAAGTTGTCTGCTGCCTGGGACCCACATGTATCCCTAAAACCTCGTGCACCTTAAGTCCAAACTACCACCAAGTAGCCCAGACCTAGATAGTCCAAACTAGAACAATCCTGTCAGATCTCGGAAGCTAAGCAGGGCTGGCCTCAGCTAGTATTTGTAAGGGCAACCTCCAAGGAATAGCAGGGTTGTGACAAAGAGGCAGACAATGGCAAACCACCTCTGAAACATCTCTTGCCTTAAAAACAAGTCTAGCTTGCCACCTAGTGGTGCATAATGCTAAAAGAGCTAGAACACCTGGCTGCCAGACAATCTTAGCATCTCCTGACTATTCTACCCACAATGCCATATGATAATTATTAACTATTATTACCACCAAGTAAAAAGTGTAGGTGTGAAAAACAGGGTATTTGGAGTGGTTATATCTGCCCTATGGCTCAAGATCCTATAGTGATAATGCTTGGTGTGTCACTATTTAGCTTTCCACAGAGATTACAGAAGTTGTATTACTAAGCTTAAATGCTGCTTGGATCAAAATAGTTGAATTTTTATCAGAATATATTTTTTGCCATGCTGTGAGCCACCTTTAGCGCAAGGAAACAAACGAAAATTACTTTAAAAGAATGCATGGGTACAAATCTATCCAAAGCCATATATTACAGAGTAAGATGCTACCAAACCAGATCTCACAAAACAAGAACAAGGCAAGCCCCTTTCCGCCTAAGGCTCCTGACTTCTACTCTCAGCACAATCTTACTGTTGTTGTATTTAAGACGAAGCTAAAATGTACACAAACCGGGCACGTCTCACTTTAAAACACCGAAGATACACCAGGAAACCGAGAAAAGAGGAGTGGTCCTTTAAACTCACCCGAGAGTTGTCACAACGAGAAACGCGCGCGCCCTGCCAGGCCCCGCCAGGGGAGGAAGAAGACGCCCCTTCCCTTGCAAGAGAAAGCGCTTCACGTCAACAGCGCCGCCGAGGCGAGCCCTCTAGTGACATTTCACCGGCCACTGAAGAAGCCAAGGCAGCTGCCCAGACGAAACCGCAGTTAGGGCGGACGCCTTCTTGCACCATCCCCCAACAGAGGCATCCTCGTACGGAGGCGCCGCACGCCGAGGCCCTCGCCTCGCCCATCCTGCCGAACTTCCCCAGGGGGACCTGCCTGCCCCCTGCTTTCCCCGCCCGCACCGTCCACCGGGCCCCGCTACCGTCCCTGCTGGGGAGGGAAGCGGGAGTCCCTCGCTCCTCCTCTGACCCCGGCGGTCCCAAGCTTGCCGCCCCTCCGTCCCGTCCCAAAAGAGAGCGGCTCTCTCCGCCCGGAGGCTCCCGAACCAGGCCGACGGAGCCGCCGTAGACCGAAGGGAACCCCTCGGAAGGAGCTGCAGAGACGCCAGGGGGGAGAGTTGCCGGGGGCGGAGCCGCCGCCAAGAGGGATCCAGCCGCACTCACTTCCTTCATGAGGCCGAACCGCCTGCGGGTGGCCGGAGACGGCCGCAGCCCCGAGTCCTTGCCTGCCTGGTCGTGGTCGAACCGGAGTTCCCGTCCCAAGAGCGGCAGCCAGGCCTCGCTCTGGGCCGGACTCTGCCCAGGACAACTTCCGAGGCCAGGCGGGCAACTCCTTCCGGAGCAGCCGGGGGGGGGGGGAAGCTCGGCGAGCGCCGGTCTTCCTCGCGCTGGGGCTCCTCGCTTGCTCGGCCTACCCGGAGGAAGGGAGGGGGATCGGCGGGCGGGCGGGCGGGCAGGCAGGCAGGCAGCCACCCACCCGCGGCCAAGGCCTCGCCTTCGAAGGCGGCCACCTTTCGCCGTTGCCACGCAACGCTGAGATTTGTGTGGGGATTTTCAACGCTTAGAAATCACAGCGGGGGGTGGGGGAGCGGCTTTCAAGGGAGGATGGAAAGTAGGGAAAGGCGGCCCGAACCGGAGTGGCATGTCACCGGCTGGCGCTTTTAAAGCAGCAGGCGCTTTTAAAGCAGCAGGCTTAGGATCGCGGGCAAAAAGCCGGTTATAAGAGCTCCCTGGTGGCTGATCTCCACGGTTGGTTAACAAAGTGCCTTGATGACACGCAGCTGCGTTTCCCCTCATCATCTACAACAGTAAACGCTTTAACGAACGCTCAGGGGGCAACGTAATTTTAGCCCCGTACACAAAAACTTTAAGCAAAATCATACCGTGTTTAAAATATGTAGATTAAGAGGTGTGTGGAAAATCTGAGCCTATAACTAACAATATACTCGGATTTCCCTTAAAATTAGCTCACCACACACTATCCAGATTTATTGCCAGCTTCATTCATAGTTTCCGGATAAATAAATACCATGTGCATACAGTTCTGATACATGATGATTTAGTGGTGCTTATTAACAAGCGCACAGTCCTACAAGTGCGGTTCTAAGCATAGTTTTCTGGAAGTATAGGTCCTGCCTCCTCCATTTTATCCCTGCAACACCTGAGGTAGGTTAGGCGTGACTAGCCCACGGTTTTATTCTCTGACATTTTATTTGGCCATTTATGTAATCTGACTATTTGCAATGCAAATCAAGACCAGCAGGAAAGTTTGCTGATAATGTTTAAATACTAAGGCATTTTTTAAATATTCTTTTTTGTTTGCTGTAGGTTTCCAATTCCCAAATTGTTTTCCCCTCTGCTCATTGGTAAGGTCTAGGTTTAGAAGCTCAGGCCTCCTCCTTGGCACATAATTCACCAAATTCCTCCCTTAAAATAACGTTATCTGGCCATGATGATCCATGCTGTAATCACTTACAGGTTAGATTACGGTAGTACAGTCTACATAAATCTGCCTTTGGAATGGTCTGGAAACTTCAGTTGGGCCCAATGTGACCATCAGGTTATTTGTTGTGAGCTGGATACAGGGATTGTATCATCCTATCCCAAAAAAACTGTGGCTGCCCAAGAGTTTCCAGGCACAATTCAAGGTGCTGATTCTTACCTTTAAGACCCTAAATGGCTCAAGGTTAGGGTACTAGAAGGGCTGCCTTCAATTGTACTGTCCACGAGTTCAGATCTTCTGTGCCCCTACCTGCAGAGGTGAACTAGAAACATTGCTTTGAAGTGGTAGTGCCTTGGCTTTGGAATGCCTCCCTCCCTGCGGTTCACCTAGGGCCTGCCTTACTTTCCTTTAGGGGCCAGGACAGAACACTTTTAACCAAGGGGCTTTAACATTTTTACCTGTTTTGAGCTCTGTTTCTGGCCTGAGGACTGTTTTGTAATATCATTTCAGGCTAGTCAGTGTTTGTTTTATGCTCTGGGTTGTTTTTAATGGCTTGGCTTGTTTTTAATAGCCTCATTTTATTGTTTCACTTGTAAACCTCTTGAGAGGCATTTTCTAAATAAATAAATAAAGCATTTGAAGTGGGCAAGGAAGGACATATAGCAGCAGAATGTAGTCAGGCTTCAGTTCCAAGAAACATCTGGTGAAACTTCACTGAGTTGAAATATTAATATGATTTTGGCTCACCCAACTTATTTAAGGGCATATAAAAGATTAATGCCATTTAAAATTATATAGGTGTGTTCAATTAATACTATCTACAAATGGAAAATAAATCTAACATTTAATCAGCAGTTAACTTCAAATTTGTCGGGATTTTGGTTACTCTTTTCACAAATTTCTTATTTCCCCCCCAAAAAAGTATAATTATGTCAGTTGTGCTGCGTCTCATTACAGATAACTGTTTTACAGTATAATTCTCAGCACCACTTATTTGTGTCACTATTTTTAAAGTAGATTTTTTAAAACCTGAATTGATTAAAGTTATCTACCTGTTGTCTTACACTCTGATCCTAACCATGTTTACTCAGAAGTAAGTTCAGTGACATCAGAAGGACTTACTTTCAAGTAAGTGTGCTCAGCACTGCAGCCTTAAATTCCTCATGTATGTGTGTCTGTGAGATTGGGGCCTACATTAGCTTCTCTTTCTCCCAAGGCATCTCAATCTTGACCTGTCATGCCCCTATTATTCCAGTCCTTGCACTCTTATACGAAAGAACTTCTATTGTGTGGTGCTTTTGTGATGGAGATTAGACTGCATAGACTACATATTTTCACCTGTGACCCATATTGTTTTAGAAAGTAGCCAGCTCTGTAGTCTAAAGACCAGTCAAGCAGCATAACTTGTTTTTACACAGTGGAATATATCTGTTAAATAAATTGTTCCTTATTCTTTCCCATGTTCTCTTTTAGTTTGCTGGAGTAAATCTCATTCTTCACCAGTTAATTTCCCACAATCCCTTGTGGGAGCATTTCTGAGAGAGGCAGTTTTATAAATGAAAAACATTCTGGACCCCACACATCTCTGACTTTTTAGTCAAATGCTTTCCTTTGCCAGAAGAGTCACCAGCAAAAATACACTTTTACAACCACACATGGAAGCAGGTAACCTTCTGTACCTAAAATTCACCATAGCACAAACATTGTGAGCATTTTATTCTTTGTACTGAGCCAGCTGCTTTCAGACAGCTGGGAATACTGTCTTTTGCCACATGATGAATCATGCCATATTCTGAGCTGTAATAATAATTTAAGGGATCACAGTGCAGGGAGTACTACCTCTCTGCAATGAAAAGCTCCAGCATTACTCAAAGACAAGAGCTTTGTTGTTGTTCCCTGCCCCCCCCCCCACATCGCGTATTTATAACACAACGAGGGCACATTTAGAATGACTTAAGATTTCACTTCTTTAAGGATTTTTGAACTTTCCATTGTCATTTTATTAACTAACTAGGATTCTATTATGCCTTATGGAATTAAAACAATTCCAAATATTAACGTGCAACAACAAGATACAGTTTGTAACAAAAAATGAATTTGTGCTTTCACTGCAGAATACACCATTCAGCAGACCAAATAATAGCGCTTGAAGCCTATTCATGGTAATATTGGTGCATATTTACTTTCACAGTTATGAAGAAGGGCTTTGGTAACAGAGGCATGAGGTACTCATCACTGATTTTGTAATAATGTCTTCTAAGTGCTCATGACTCATCTACAGTACCTCCCAGATGAAATCTAGCAAGACAAGACCTAGCTGCATTTTAAGAGATTGACTGTAGTGTGACTTCCAACATGCAGGATTTCCAAAGAAGCAACCATTTATAAACACCTTCTTTTCTGACACATATGATAAAAGCTTGATAAAGTTGCATATACTATGCAAGCAAAGTGCTATACTGCTACATTGTATGCTTCCTCCTCATGTCCTAAGGAGAGTAAGTAGTCATATATCAAGATTCAAAACATGCCTGTTCTTTTACATGGAAAAACACTCCCCAAGCTGTGGGATCCATGTAATAGTTCCTTGTGATCCAAATTTGCTTCCTTACTCATGGGGAGGGGGGGAACCCTGGATATAGATTATGTTTTGCAAGGAATATGAGATTATAACGGCCCTCCAACATTAAACATATTCACTTGGACATGCTGATACTTATTTGAATTGATTGTACTTAGAAATTAATGTTTGCCAATAACTAACCAATACTACATGTTTACTGATGTCATCTTTTGCTGTATATTACCCTCAGGAATTATTTTGACAAATTACATACAAAGACAAGAATGCTGAAGGCTGCTTTGTGCTTGTGTTTCTTAAAGAGGAGACAATGGCACTTTAAAACATCCTTTGAAACCAGGGTTTGCAAAAGCAGTTTGCAATATGACAGGAGGGTTGGTTAAGACTTTCAAAGCATCCATCTGAGGAAAATACTGTCACCAGACAGTTCAATAACATTACTGGCTTGAAGATGAATGTGTACTGGTGTTGACTACATAGGTACAGAGTGAAATAAGTATGCCTGACATTCAGACTATCCCCTTCTTAGTAATTCCTGCAAGGGTACCCCTACTTTGGGAGAAAACCTTTTAGGTCTGGTAGCATTCACTTCACTTCTATATAGAGCTTGGGCTTCAAGACTAGTGAGATTTAAAACTGGTGCCAAAAACTTATGTAATGCTTACGGAATTCCTGGGGGCACTGATGCAGGTGGGATATTGAGGACAATTTATTCCCTTTTTGTTATGCCATCAAATAGCCATCAAGTTTGTTAGGGAAAGCCTAGAATATGTCCTTTCATACTAACTGACCAAATTCTTAATAGTGTTATTGCAGAGATCTATAAATCAGTTGATAGATGTTAGCCAGCACATTAAGAGTGTTATATAAAATATAATAGAACACCTTTTTGCAAATCTGTTCAATATCTTTCAGCCATAAGCCATAGCAACTTCACACCAATATGTATATAATTAATATTTTGAGACAAGACAGACCCTATAAAATAGAGTAAGAACCACAGCAGCACATCACACAGTCAAATGCTGTAATGGAGTTCTCTTCCCCTTATGACAGAGAGCAAGAATATCTCTCTTGAGTTTGGTAATATCACTTATTTAAAACATTAGGTAAGAATGGAGCAAGTACACATCCCTGCTTCACGCCTCAAGTGATTAATACAGTGTCTGTTAAAACGCTACAGAAACTGATTTAACATTCAGGTACCAGTGTAAAGACCACTCACAGTAACAAGATCTAAACATGGTGCTCAATTTATATCAGAGTATCTCCCTATCAAAAGACTGCTTTCAAATCATGTATAGGTGATACTTCCAAGCAGGGAGCAATGCTCTTCCTCCATGCACACTGCACACATGCTGCATCCCAACCCCAAAATATATTTTTTCTCTGGCTGCTGTTGTTTCTCCTACAGACCTGAAGAAGTAGATATGGCAACCATACTTAAAAACCTATTGTCTGAAACGAGTAAAATAATTTTAATGCATTTTAGTCACGCTAAAGTGTCATCCTAAGAACGCTTTCCTGGAAATAAGCCCCACTTAATAGGATGTGGTAGGACTCCAAGTAGCCTTCTCTAGGATTGCACTGTTAGTTCCACTAAAGTTTCTGCAGGTCCTTCAAGACTTTACATCACTTCCGAAAGTCCCTGCTACACATTGGATGGGAGACGGCATAGCTGAAGTTGCTGTAAGGAACTGCCGAGAAAGAAGATATGCAAACTAGGGCTGTGATTTGTACAGCCTAGCTCATCCTGCTAAGGTTGCCCACATAAGCACTGTAGGTTTGACCAAAGAGCAATGAAAATGTCTGTTAACTTTGAAACAGATACCCAGGGGTCATTTCAAGCAGGAGCTTGGGGAAGCTCAGCTCTGGGAGTTGGTGCCAGCCCCCTCCCCCACAGGGGAATGCCTACTTGTGTCATGGCTGCAGCAAAATGACCCCGTCCTCTGGAAAGGTCCTTGTTCCTCCGACCAGCCTTCTGAAGGCTTCAGCCACCACTGAAGCTATCCTCCCAGAATAGTGGTATTTCTGAGGCTTGGATTAGTAACTGTCCCTCTCTGCCAGCTCTGTCTCTTGCCTCCTGACATACTTCCAGTGATGTCAGGTGGTGTGGCATATGCAAATAAGTTATACCAATGAGTTATGCTAATGAGCTCCTGCACCTCTTTTTCTACAAAATGACCCCTGCAGATACCAACAGCTGATGGCGAAAATCTCATCTTCCCTAAACAACAATTGTTCTCTAGGTTTATTAAAGAAGTTTTGAGGCAGGGGCGGACTGTAGGATAACAGAAAATGCAATTACTAATTATCTATCTCAAATTTGTCTCTTGCTACTTTCTCCAAGGAACTCACTTAGAAGGTCCACTCAATATCCTGAATTCAGCAGTCCTGAACAGGTCCACTAAGAATCCTATTCAGTTCTATTAGGTTAACTTCTAGGTAAGTTTTCTTAAGGCTACATTGTTAGTGAATATCACAGCTGAGTAGGGGATGCCATTATCCTTCATAGTCATGTTCAGTCTGGCTGTATTTATTAAGAAAACATCCAGGGTTTTTTTTACCCCACAGTAACTGTTATTGCATTTTTTTATTTATTGTGTAAAAATTATGAGTACCTATAAATGTAACGACCAAGATCACATTATTTACTGTTGCAATGAATGTCACTGAACACAGACCCAAGTTCTTATCAATATCACCTCTTGATTGGAAGGGGCTTTGTGCTGGAGTCAGCAAAAACATCTTTCTTGGTTAATATCTTCTAGCCAGTGACTAGCTGAACAGGAATGGGAAAGGGCCTAGAAAGTTCCCAGAATTGCTCCCAGAAGTACAAAACAAAACAAAAAACGAGTGTCACACAACACCTAAACTCTCAGAAGTCAGCTGAAAACTGCTATTGGCTATTATTGTCTATGAACACTAAGTGGAATCTCCCCAAGTGTGATAAAATTCTCTGCATTGGAAAAGAGTGAAAATCAGTTCAGTTTTATACCTGAACTGTATGGCTTTATCAGGATTGCTCCCTTGATGCCATGCAGCCAGTTAGAGTCTCTAGGGTTGAGCTACTGGATTCTAGCAACTAATCAACATGTTTTCTGGCTATTACTCTGTCATCTGGAAGCTGGATGACTACATAGTCCCTTCTCTCATACTTTGAAAGATGGAGAAACTGAAGGACTCACAAAGCCCCCCCACCCCAGGGGGGATCACTGGGCCTCAATTTGAGAAACACAGCGCTAAACTAGGAGACTGAGGACCCAGTTTTGCACTAGTGAAGACTGATCCCTCACACTGATAATTGGATTCATAAACCTGAGCCTATTCATTTTAGGGTTGCCAACCTCCAGGTGATGGCTGGAGATCTCCTGCTATTACAACTCTTCTCCAGGTGACAGAGATCAGTTTACCTGGAGAAAATGGCTACTTTGGAAGTTGGACTCTATGGTGTTATGCCCCAAACCCCTCCATCCTGAGGCTCCACCCCCCAAATCTTCAGAATTTCCCAACCCAGAAGTGGCAACCCTAATTCATTTCTAGATCCATTGAGTAATTTAGGGATGAATTCCCAAAGGAAGCACTAAATTGTAACCAACTAAGGAAATTAGCAACTCTTCAAGAACAACCTCTCAATAAATAAATAAATAAATAAATAGCCTTTCCCCCTCAACTAAAAACTGAACTGCCCTGGTTTTCAAAAATTATTTTCTTTCACTAGCATTGATCAGCAGCAAAGTCCCAATATGGTTTTTTTTGTTTGGATTTATACCCCACCTAGCCAGCAAGGGTGTTATCATTTTGAGACTTTAACTGTAGAAACCATTCTATTATGGGTCTTGGAGGAACAATCCCCTTCCTTGCTAAAAGTTCAATTAATATTAATGAGAAACAGAAAGCAATTTTGCACACAACTGCCACCTGGTGTACAATGCACATCCAACTTATTTAAATGTGCTCACTATGAAGCTTCAAGAAAAGTAGATTATACCTCTTTCCTAATTCTTAAAAATAGAACTGATTTCAAGAAGGCAAATGTAGATCTATGCTGCTTTAGTAATGTGGCTTACGTATAATGCAAATTAAATTAGAAAGATGGGCAAAAAAACCCAATTTGGATCTAGTTGATAACAACACTGTACGTTTCATTCTACCAAATTTCTTCCCATTTCAGTAACTTAAATTTATGAGATACTATTAATACGGAACAGCTGCTTGGTCTTCTAGCTTAGTATAATCAACACTACAACACCACACTCTAGCTAAACTAAGCAGAATAATTAATCAACGGGGCTCCAAGGATAATGAATGCCTCTGGTTCTTTTTCTTCTGCTTGAAAGTTTGCCTTTTGACACAAGGCATTTCCCCCCTTATGTCCTCATTTGAGGCTTAGGTTAGGAAACATTCTCACCCCCAGTTCTAACTATGACCCCAGCATTTCCTCCGTGTTCAGGGATATTGGGAAAGAGTATAATTAGAAGTTGGTGAGATACACTGCACAAAAGACCTTCTTTATGAAGACCCTGTATCCATGGATATAGATTCAGGTGGGGTAGCCGTGTTGGTCTGAAGCAGCAGAACAAAGTTTTGAGTCCAGTGGCACCTTTAAGACCAAGAAAGTTTAATTCTGGATACACGTTTTTGTGTGTGCCTGAAGAAGTGTGCATGCACAGGAAAGTTTATTTATTAATTTATTATTTTCTATTTATAACCCGCCTTTCCTGCACGAGCAGGCTCTGTACCCAGAATTAAACTTTGTTGGTTTAAAGGTGCCCCTGGAGTCAAACTTTCTCCTGTATCCATGGGTATAGCATCATAGGAAAAACAAGAAAGTATAGTAATATATAGACCAAGACCTACAAACTCTTCTTCTGGCATGCCAGACAATTATGAAAATGGTTCATAAAGCTTTGGAGCACCAATACATTTCATTCTCAATGTGACCCCAATGTGGATACTTAAATCCAGAGACTGGAGCCATGAATGGACAAGTCACATCTTTCTACAAACCTGAGAAAAGTTCCAGGTTTGTACAAAAAGAATAATCTGAAAATACAGGGGGGAGGGGGGTTAACCCCCTCAAAATGATAGAAGCAGTGGCTGTATCTTTAAGAAATAAGTGGCCTCAGCTGTCATTGTTAGGAAACCACAACTGTATCACCAGCTTTCCAGCCTTGGTTTCTGTCAGTAAAAGGCTTGGGGAGGGAACGGACCCTTTACAGCTCTGTTTTGGCCTTTAAAAGAGGACTCATTGCTGTCAGGTCCAGCAGCAACCATTGGGTGACCTGTGACTATGTAACTTCCATGACTGACCCAGGTCCTGCTACTCTCTACTGTCCAACAGCAGCTACCATATGAAAGGCAGCACAGAATAGTGGTTAGAGCTTCAGACAAGGATCTGGGAGACTCAGCTTTGAACCTCCATTCTGCCACGGAACCTTACTGGGTGACCCTGGGCCAATCACACATTCTCAAGCCTAATTTACCTCCCCCGGTTGTTGTGAAGATACATATATTATCCATAGTATGAGGCAGTAACTGGGGTGTTAACATGTCAGGACAATTATATATTGTGAATCACCCAAAGTCAGAGATAAAATAGAAACATATGCCTAATAAAATCAGCTAGCAGTGAAAACCCTTCAAAGGGGACAGTTCGGCAGATCTTGAAGAAGCCACTTCAGAGGACAGGTGGCACCCTTTCCCTGTGGGCTATGAAGGGACACTCAGGGCACATGCTTCTGTTGAGGGTGCAAAGTTGTGGGGGTTTTCCTTCCTGTTCTATGGCACTCTGGGATGGGGGGAAGTAGCACTGACAACAATCAGTGGCAACATCAGCAGGCTGTGATTGGCTGCATCTGTGTGTGCCAATTAGCACATCCTATCACACACCACTACCTGACTGGTGGGTGTTGATATTGACTCCAACATGCTCAGCTGTCTTCCATCAGCAGGTGAAGACTTTGTTTTGCTTGGCATATTATCAGTAACTTATTTGTCCTCCCTTGTTCTGGTATTATGTGTTTTTTTTTTTCAAATTCAAATTTATTACAATCAAGACCAGGAAGGTTAAAAGACAACTTTAACAAATAATACATAAAGTTTAAAATCACAGCGCAATTAAAACTCATACTTCAGCCTTTAGCATTTTCTTAGACAAATAGTTCCACTTTCTAAGAACCAGTGCACAAAACCTTGCCACTGCATAATTGACTGCCTTCTATCTGAAAAATTTCAGGGTTAAAATCAACATAATGCTGTAATGGCTTAAATCTGGAAAGTAAAGGAGTAAGTATCTTAAGTCATTCTTCTTGGTAATATTCACAATGTAAGAGTATATGTACAATTGATTCAGCCACATTACTTGACGAATATCATTGCTTCACAGGCTGTTGAGAAAATCTATCCTGTAGAACTGCAAATGGAAATGCAATAAAACGTGCTCTTGAGGAAGCCCATCTATGCCTCTCATAGGTGATATCTGAGGGGTATAAGGGTACTTACTATATAGCTTGGTACTTTTTTCAAACTCCTATAGCTTAAAGGAAGTATTGCCTCTTGATTTTGGGACTCTGTCAGTTAACCTTTGAGAAATTAAAGTTTATTCAGTCCAATATCCAGCAAGACTTCTGGCTCCAATTCAATCAGCTTAATTTTATCAATTATCTTTAAACACCATATAGGATTAGGATTGGAGGCTAATAATACGGGAATTAGTCCCTTGGGTTCAAGGTGGATTCTTAGCCAGTAGTGTAATATATGTTCTCAAACTTTTAATTCTACTTTAGGCAGAGCTACTTTGTCTAAGGATGACATTGGAAGTACATCTTGTTGGAAAGGTCAAGCTAGCTGACACATCCGCTAAGGCCTGATCATAGCCTGATCTTCTCCCTTTGCTACACAATGCAAATTGTTCTCTTGGGGCTTAGCTACTGATAAGGCTGTTTGCCAGGAGGAAGCTCTATCTCCCCTGTGTTAATGTGATTTTGTACTGAATGCTGACGTGGACTGAAATGTGTTGCGTAAGGCTGGTGTGTAATGCTGTCAGCTAGGGCTTAGCATTCAGGCAGACCGGTGCTTTGCTCCTTCAACCCTGTGTCTTGTATGCAAAGTCCTTCACATCTGGGTACACTGAAAAGAGATCTCAAAATTTGAATCTTGACATTGGTAGAGAGTCCCAATTGAGAGCCATATAAAAGACGAGTTATAGATTTAGTTTGAAAAAGCTTCAAGGCAAGGCCGCAAATATAAAACCTGCACCTTTCTTCTTAAAGAACCCAAGAATGGTGTTTGTGGTCTTCTCGGCAGCATTTGCTGATAAAATCACATTAGCCTCAAAACTGGCATTATGGGGGAAAATAACTCCTAAATATTGAAAGTTCCTAACTTGGTCTATGATGTTCCCATTAATTTCCCAGTTTGATTTCTTGAAACGTCTGGTAAAAAGCATGACTTTTGATTTTGAATAATTTATTGTTAGGAACCCAATGCTAAAAAATTTTATAGCCTGCTTTAGACCTATTTTGGTTTGTGACAGAAGAACCGCATCATCTGCATACATCACAATTGGGAGTCTTTTTCCCTGCCAAGCTAGGAGCATGAACATCTGTTGTATGTAGGCATTGGATCAGAGAATTTAAGTAAATATTAAATAAAAATGGCGCTAATAAGCAGCCTTGCCTCACACCCTTCTGTACTGGGATTTTTTTTGATAGTTTGCCATCTTGTGTATCTGACCTGTATGTCATTATTCTCATGAAACTTGATCATCAAATAGAGCAATCTTTTATCAATAGAAGTGTCTCCCATTTTTTGCCCATAGTCTACCCCTAGGGATGGTGTCAAAAGCATACATAAAGGCTGCATATAGGTTTTTCCTGGGAGACATTGCATGCTTATGAATAAGGTAATCCAATATCTGGCAGTGATCAATGGATCAACGACCTTGTGAAAAACCAGCTTGTTCAATTTCAAGTACATTTTCTTGAGCTAACTATTTACATAATTTCAAGCATAAGTGTTTGGTATATATTTTACAATGATATTGGCTGAGGACAGACTGGCAATCTGAAGCGGAGGGAACTGGAGCGGGGGGAAAAACCCACGGAGCTGGCCGTTCACACTGGCCAGAGCAATGCGGATCAGTGGCGATACGGAGCATTCAGACTGCCACGGAGAGTTCAGACTGCCGCATAGCCAGCGCGCGCAGCTCGTGCGTGCTGCTGCACTTTTTTTTGTTTTCCTTTGATGTTTTTCGCATATGCGCACATGCGCATATGCGCAAAACTTTTTGCCGGTCCGTTCACACTTCCTCCGGATGCCTCCCGCTTCTTCCAGTTCACACTGTTTGGAAGCGGGAGGCATGCGGAGGAAGGCCCCTGAACACCGGGAAAAACCGGTGTCCAGGTAAAGCGGAAGGAAAGCGACTGGGAGACGGGTAAGTACGCAACGGAGCCGACGGACAGATGCGCATGTCTGAACATGCTCCTTTCCTCCGTTTGCGAAGTGTGCCTGCCCCGCTTTAGATTGCCAGTCTGTCCTCAGCCACTGAAAAGACCAATAGATCTATAGTTGTTTGGGTCACTTCTATTCCCTTTCTTATATATGGGGACTACAGTAGCTAATCCCCAGTCCTTTGGTATTTGGGCTGTTTGATCTATATATGTAAATAAGTTAGCTAATACTGGTGCCCACCAATCTATATGTGTTTTAAGAAGTTGAAATCACTACCTGGAGCTTTACCATTTTTCACCTGCGAAATTAGTGACCTCATCAACTGTAACTGGTGGCCAAGAGGAAATATCCTCTAGTGCAGGGGTGTTGAACTCATTTGTTATGAGGGCTGGATCTGACATAAATGAGACCTTGTTGGGTCGGACCATACGTGTCATAAAATATAATGCCAGGTAGCAGAGTTATAAACTTTATAAAGAACACAAGCACAAAGGTTTTTTTAACTTAAAATAAAAACACGCTTAAAACAGCTCTGTAAGCTGCAAACCTACTTTTGATTTATTGACATTCACCACAGAAATCTCATGCTCAAGAGTTCTGAGTCTAGGACCCAGGTTAAAACGTGAAATGGCTGAGCAAGAGTCTAGCAAAGCAAGCTATGATGCAGCAGCAGAACTGGAAGCAGGAGATGGCCAGTTCCACTGTGGGCCTGATAGAAGCCCTCTGAGGTTCTGATCTGGCCCCCGGGCCACATGTTTGACACCCCTGCTCTAGTAAATCAATTATAAGCTATGCATATTGATCTTTATGTAAAATCTCAAAATGTTTTTCCTAAGTTTCTGCTTGGATGCAATTTGTCATGGCATTTACTTTATCCTTCTGTGTTCTCGAAATTATTTCTCAAAACCTTGTTCTCTCTCTTCTTGGTAGCAGTTATAAGTGTTTGCCATTCCATGTGTACAGCTGCTAACTTTTTAAAAATAGATTTTTATATTCCCTCTTTGCTTGAATTTCAAGATTGGCATTTAAATTAGGGTTCAATTTGAATGCCCTCAAACTTTCTATAAGTTGAGTCTTGGCTTGCAGGCATTCCTAGTCAAACCACTTTTTATTAGGTAATTTCCTTCTATTTTTAATGTTACCGGTTCTTGATAATAGGATAAGTTTTGATGTAAGCATTTCATATGATTTTAATATAAACTCAGAATCTTCTGGGGAGGCTAATAATATATGGGAAATAACTTTAGCTTCATCTGTCTGAGTCCAGGTGAGGAATTTCTCACTAAGTTGAGTATTCCAGTTAATGTTTAACCTTCCTTCCTGCTCTACCCTGTTCAAGTCAAACCTCTCTCTGTTTTTAGGGAGTGTTGATATTTCTGCCCATCTGACATTAAGGGGTAGGTGATCGCTTTCTGGTCTCACATTGACTTTGAATTTAATATTACTATTGTAAAGATTCAGGGAGGTCATTATATAATCAATTGTAGAATGTTTTATACCTGGCCAGTACGTAAACTGGCCAGGACAATAATCAAACAATGAACCATTTAATATGATAAGCTTCAATCTGTATGCCATTTGCACCACCAATTATAAATTATTTTATAATGTTTTATGTTCATTGCCTTGGGGAGCCTAATTGGGCAGAAAAACAGCATATTTTTAAAAAATTAAGTAGTGGATCGACACATGTTGCTTTCTCCCTGTGGGATGTCCATAGGGATCTGATCAGTGCCACCACTGTTATATGACAAGCTTGTGGTCACTGTCACAGCAACCCTCAAGACTGGGCTGTGCATCATGTTAAGTCCGAAATACGGATACTTAAGCGGCAGGCTAGATCAGACCCAAAATCAAGCAGCAGTCAACTACAAGTTGATCAGAGACAATGGTTTGTGGTCCACCTTTTCCTCACCTGCATATCAAGCCATCATTGCTGGTTGGCTTGTAGTAGCCTCCTACACACTGCTGGGATTCTAGGCATTAGGGTCACTCTCTGATCTTCTACAGACTAACAATGGTATGTACAGAGCAGATTACGAGCTGACTTGATAAATCTCAACTTTATGATTCGTGATTTAAAATAACCTTACTGCTGCTGCACAGTCATATCACTTTCTGGTACTGAAGAAAAGACATACACATGTGAAAGAAATTTAAACCACGGCAACATGAAATAAGACTGTCCATTCCCAAAATACTTTTATTCACAGAACTCAAAAACAACAAATAAAAAAGGCTGGTGTCTGCAATTCACACAAAGCACAAAAACAGTAAAATTTATAATCTGCCAGGTATATCCAATGTAAACCCAACAGCGATTCCTTTGTTCAACAGACACTCTCTCAGATGATCCTGACAATGCTGAACAGAAAGCCACATGAATCTCACAATGCCATTCTAATCTAAGTCCAACGAAGTCAGGAACATAACTTTGCTTGGGATGGCACTGTTACTTTACTTACCTATGCACCAAAGACTTCCTCCTATCTAGGTCAATGACTGAATAGCTTATAAAGTGAACAACATTACTAGATATATGAACACCAACTACGCAGAGAGATTTCATATACGGCTCAGTGAAGAACAATACAAATGCTTAGGTTCCTTACTTTACCTCAAATGCAATTTAGATTTTTTCCCCAGTTCTGAGGTAGTTGTATGATTTAAAATAAGAGATAAAACATCTTTAATTTCAATTCTGAAAATATTACTTAAAAAGAAATGGCACACGTTGTTTCCCCTTGCAAAGAAATGCCTAAATCCCTTATATGCAGTAGCTGCTACAAAATATGTATCAGTTCCATGATCGGCTCTTTAGAAGGTTTCTATGTATTATATCTCTTTGGACTGATCATCATCTTCAAGTTTCCTGATTTCACTTTTCAAACAGTTTATAGTTTCACGACTTGCTTTTAATCTCTCTTTAAGTTCAGCAATCTCAAAACTGGTTTTCTTTTTGGCAGCTTCTAGCTTCTCCCGAGTTTTTACTTCTACATTGGCAACTGAATGAAAAACAAAAGTTATGCTTAAAAATAATATTTCAAGAACCTTAGCACTTCTATAAAGCCAGATTGCAGACCTGGTCATTTTTCACAGCAACTGCATTATAAATTATAAATCTGGCTGTTGATCCTCAAATCGACGCCTAAGATACCTAAAATACAGTAAGACACATAGCTTTACAAACTTGGCAATTTGACTTACATTCTGTTTCATGCTTATAAGCACCAAGTGTTAATTGACGAGATGTAGTCAGGAGTTGTTGCATCATTGCAGTAGGATCCTGGAAAATCTAAAGGAGAAAAAGCAACTTATTTTTATTCTATGCTAAGATAAGCAACTTCTTCCATTGACATTTGTTTTCTTACCATCTCATCATAGAATTCAGAAACTACAGTTTTTTTCCCCAGGATTGCATTAGTATCAGACTGAAACAACTTCAGCAAATGGTACAGGGTCACCTATGCAAGAGAGAGAGGTGAATTATTTACCTTATACCTTATTTAAACTGTGTGTCACCAAAAAATTGTTAATATCCTACAACAAGGTGCAGTGATTAATAGTAGAGAAGTATTCAGAGAAAAATATTATTGGACTACACAGTATCTCATGAATCCAGTTAGCGGAATAGTCAAAGGGCACTTGAACAGGTAATGCTTTCAAGTTCACATCTTTCAGAATTATAGTAGATCAGAACTGTCCCACACTTGATATCATAAGTTATTGTACTCATCTTGGAAGCAACAGACATGGAGCAAACAATTTTGTTTTGAATTATTTTCCCCATTATACAAGTATTTTCTTCTTGTTTTCAAGTATCATAATTCCCTCCCCTACCTTCTCAGCTATTAAATTCAGCTATGCATCGCATAAGCCAGCTCTACATTTGGATTTATTTAATTTTAAAAAACAGAAATTACAATAATCTCAGTTACACACATAATGTGTTACCAACATCAGCTCTTAAAACCATGATCCCTCTCTGACCAAGCATAAAGTACTAACTGAAAAACTTCATAACTAAGGCTGAACCAAGTCCTTCCTAATAAGGGTGCTAGACTATCTCATGCCAAGCTTGTGGGCATTTCATAATTGCTTGTAATATAGAATTTAAGCAGACATTTTATAACAGTATTTTAAAGAGAAAAAGTACACCATCCCAACAGTCTTCTGCACAAGCAACTATTCAAGTTAAAGACACCCCTACTATTAGATATGAAAAAGGCCCATGTCATTTGAGTTAGAATACTTACAGGTCTCTCATTAGGATCAATAAAAAATATTTTAATGATAATTTCAAATTCGCCCCATCCAGTTTCAGTGATTTCATACGGTGGTTTAGTTACAACTAAAAGAGAAGAACAGTAATCGTAAGTGTACATATGAGTGTACAATTAATGTAACTCTTGTTTCATTAATAAAACATAAATTGTACCTCTTAATGGATTTCCATAGCTTTCATGCAACTTAAACTGAATTTTCTTTACGTAGGCAGACATATCCTAGAACAAATATAGCCACCAATTACTTACAGCTTCTTTAAACACTTTACAACATTCGTTGTTGTTTCCTAGCCCCCATCACCCCACCATTTACCCTTGATTTGTTTGGATAGAATTAGCAGTTTTTAAGCTTCTGGCTCTTGCAACATGTGTGTGATCTGTCTGACATTCCCTAAGATGCTTCTTAAACTATCATCCTATCTAGAAAGATAGCACATTCCAATAAAAGCATTCCAGCCAATGGACATTTCCAGCCAGCCAACTTCAGACTGCAGTACTTCCCAAGGTATTCACTGTACCTTTCCCTAAACAATTATCTTTTAATTTATTGTAGTACACAAATTCCCAGTTTGGAGCAATTTATATACTAATTTCAGATTAGACGACTGTTAAAAAGCCAAAGAACCAACCACAAGGGAAGTTCTGTGTACGGAATAGATTTTCCTGTTTCTCTGTTCCTGTTCTAGCCCCCAAGAGACTCCTGAGAGTGAAGTTAAGGAAGGGTATGCAACGGGGATAGAAGAACTCTCAAAAATAATTTTTCTCTTAAGGAAGTACCCTTGCGTTCAAAAAGGAGGTTCAATAAATTCCAGCCCCATAATCAAGCACGATATCAGAATAAAATAAATCTGTTTATATATTTATGAACTTTTGAGTTGATTTTTTTTGCCTACCTCATTTCTATAAGGTTTAACATAAACTGTCCACTGATGTGTGTGTCCATCCTCTTCCCGTTTCTTCCCAAAATAGCGTGCAACATTTCCATAAACTATAGGTTTCACAATAGTAACACCCTTTGAATAAGACACACACACAAAAATCATTTCAGAATTCAACTTAATATAAAAACTGACATTTCATTGAATGTGTTTTCCAGCATTTTGAAACTAACTCTTTCTTCCATTATATCTTAAGAAAACCATATTCCCTTGACAGAATATAAAAATACAGAGCCACACTTTTTCTTAGTAAATATAAAACCCTGCAAAAGTTATAAACTGTGAAAGAACTTTGAAACACAAACAATTCCAAATGTTATTTAACACAAATTTAGATTCAAAATTACAATAGTTATTTCTAAAAACCAGATCAGAGAAGTCTGGGGAAGAGAAGCTGATTGAAAAAAATAAAATTGAAATGCTAGTTCAGTTTAAAAATGGAATCCAAAGAACCCAAGCCTAAGTGTACATAATCAATTCTAATTAATAGACACTTCAGAACTTCTTGGTTTATACTAAGATGCACACGCATCATCTAGAACTGTACTATTTTCTTTCAAACAAGACTTAATCCCCACCTGTATGTATTTCTGCATCATCCTCATTGTTTCAAAGCACTGCCAATAATATACACAAAAACACAAAGTAAAATGCAATAATACTAGAAACAAATGACATAAAATGCCATATTTTAGCAACTTAAGTATTTATAGCTTGCACAGAATTAACCCATCCATTGAAACTTACACTAATTGACTAAGTCGCCTCTAAATGTGCAGCAGCTAAGGTTGCCAATTCCTGGAAATTTAGGGGTGAAGCCTGGGAAGGGCAGAGTGTGGAGAAAGGCTATAATGCCATATAGTTCACCTTCCAAATGCCATATATTTCACTGTGTCATTGTTTTCCAAGAGAACTGATCTCTGTAATCGATATTTTGGGCAATCTCCAGGCCCCACCTGGAGATAGGCAACCATAGTAACAGCCCTAAAAGATGACGGTGCCACAGAAACTACCCGGACACGCGGCTGCCTTCGGGAGTGCAAGAAGAAAGGGAAAGAGAAAAAAAAGCCGCTCTCCTTTCCCTCCCCAGATAACTCTTGGTCTTGAACCTGTCACTCAAGCCACCCGTTAGGTCGCGCGCTTTACTCTCCCGCCCATCGGGCCCGAACGATGCTCACACCTTCACTCTCCCTCCAGAGTCAGGCCCAAACTCAGCCATTCTCTTGAACATATTGCACCGGAAAAGAAGGCTCCTCCTCACGCCGCCCGAGCGCAGCCAGGCCGCCCTAAGGCGAAGCCTCCCCCACCAGCCCTCTCGCCTGAAGAGCCGCGGAGCGTAAAAGGCCGACTGCTCGCTCGCTCGCTCGCTCCCTCCCACCGCCTTTCCCACCGCGCTCGCACCCCCGCCTCCCTTTACGCCGAGCCTGAACCACTTCCGGCCATGGAGAGGAGCGCAATTCGCAGTGTTGGGCTGCCTGCCCGGCACCTCCCACCTTGGGGGGGGGGAGGGTCCTGTGTCACGTGGTATAACGAAAAACGGATTCTGTTCAAAACGGAAGGCGGTTACTGTGGCGAAAACTCTCGGGCTTTTTGTACAGCCGGGCTGTCGCGACAGCAGTTCGTTGCTAGTGGAAGGTTTCCAATTGGACGCGCCGAGGTTTTCTCGTAGGAAACGGGCCTCGGATGGCTCTAGCAGTTTATTTATTTATTCAATTTATACCCCGCCCTCCCCGCAAGCTGGCTCAGGGGCGGCTCACATAGTTGGCACGCAAGTACAATTAAAACCACATAAAATCAAAACAATTCAGAATACAGTAAAATCATGCAATCATAAGGTGATAGCAGTGATTCCTTAGTTGATTAAGTTGGCGCATAGGCGTAAACTACCGGGGGGGGGGGGCTCGAGCCACCCCCGAGAAAATGGAGCGCCCAGGCCAGCTGGCTGGCCGGCTGCCGCCGCCACTTCCTCTCCCCCTGCTCCACGGAGGCAGGAGCGGGCGAGCGGGGATATCGAACTTGTGCCAACAGGCGCGGGCTGCCGCCTCGTTTGCCCGCCGGCTGCTGCCGCCGCTGCCTCCCCCCCCCTGACCTGGCATGCTGGGCAGTTGCCCAGCTGGCCCCACGGAGGCAGGAGTGGCCAGGCTAGGCCAGTCGGGGGGGGGGGGCGCGCCCGGCGGGGACACAAGAGCGCCCCCCCCCCGGGGATTTTAAAAGTCCACGCCTCTGAGTTGGCCTACTAAAAATGGTTAGACAGTTTACCAGCTCAGTGGTCTTTCTCAGCTAGGGCCTCCGCGAGGAGAGGGCTGGTGGCGGGATAAAATTCTGGGAGATCCAAGTCAGCTGGAGGGCCCCTGAAGCCAGCGTAATGGTTGAGAGGAAACAAATGGTGCATTAACAACTGAATCAGTTTACTACCCTTGACAATTAAGGCTACTTTTACACATCTATCTCCTATTTTGACATGTTTATTACCTCAGTTTCCTCCCCTAATTAAATCCAAACAATTGGTGACCATATGAACTTAGCTTATTGCTGTTTAGTCTTTGTACATCTTCACAACATCTTCATTAAGTTGTATGCTAATTTACTGCTAGAACTGTTAGCTTCCATTTCAGCGTATCTGAAGAAGTGTGTGTGTGTGTGCACACAAAAGCTCATACCTTGAATAAACCTTTCTTGGTCTTAAAGGTGCTACTGGACTCAAAAAATTTTCTAAAGACCAACCCAGCTGCCCACCTGGATCTATTTTATCCTAATGCAGTTCTTGTTGCAGGTATTAGGGGTGCAGGGACGTCTGAGCACAGGAAAAAGCTAGTCCTTTTTCTGCAAGACTGACACATAGCTCTGGCATGTGTGTGCTAATTTGCTGCCATTCATTGATCTTGCTGCCTTGATCCAATCTCAGCTTCACGCATCGTCACTCCCCCCATCTTCCTGTATGAAAGGTTTGAAGAATTTTTGTTTCAATTTGTCTGAGGAAGTATGGCTTGCACATGAAAGCTTACACCTTAAGTAAAACTTTGTTCATTGTAAGGTGCCATTGGACTCAAACTTTGTTCTGTGGCTTCAGAGCAGCACAGCTACCACCTGAATCTAACATCTCTATGTGACAGAGATCTGTTCACCTGAAGAAAATAGCTGCTTTGGAAGGTGGACTCTGTGGTTTATACCCCTTTGAAGTCCCTCCCCAAACACCATCCTTCTCAAGCTCCACCTCCAAAATCTCCATGTATTTCCCAATCTGTAGCTAGCAACCCTACTAACAAATCATGCTGAATCCATCAACCGAGCCAGCGTTAGAGCAAGACAACAGCAAGCTGATGGCTGCTTTAGTAATTCCCAGCCTGCAACCTGCTAGCAAGGTGGTGTCTCTAAATTGGTCCTCCCTTCCTCTCTTTGTTCCCAGCTTCAAAGTTTTGCCTGCCCAGGCAAAGTTTGCAGAGTGGTCGTTAGTGTGTTGCGGCAAGATAAAACAGCCTTTCCCTCTCTTTTACTTATTTGCCTCTTTTCCAGTTTTTTCATTCATTTCACTCTCCTTTCACCTAATTTTTCTGTATTCCCCTCCCCTTATTTCGAAGTCTTGATCTCTCATCTTCTTCTCATCCGTATCCTGCTTGGCAACTTAGAATATACTCAAGAGTAATATAGTAGCAAATATTTGTTAGTATTATGAACAAAAACTGGGGGAAGTTAATATTTTTCTATGATCTAACAAAATAACAAAAGGATGCTCTCCACCCTTTATATGAATGGTAATGGAACATTAATTTGGTTTAGGGGTTGTACATGTGGAATTTAAATTAGAACTCCCAGTTCAGTTTCTGAGTTACCATTATTATTGTGTTGGTGGGAGATCTATAGTCCTTTGTAAGGTCTACTTTGCTATATGACAAATGACACCATCTTTTTGATATCAGCAAAATCCATCCCATTGGTCCCAGCACCATAATTCAGTTTGCCCCTGCTTTAGTGCTAGGGTAGGGGTGGACAAACTTGCTCAGCGTAAGAGCCACCTAGAGCAGGGGTGGCCAAACTTGCGTAACATAAGAGCCACATAGAATAAACATCAGATGTTTGAGAGCCACAGGACATGAACAAATATTACCTGCTTTTATTGGAAAATAAGCAAATTTGCTTTTTAATAACATTAAATGAGACTGCCAAAAAGAATAACAAAAGGGGTAAAAGCAGATATTGATAATGATATTAATTTGTCCAATGATATTTGTTTGCTAATGATATTTAGCTTCCCCAGCCGCCCTGCCGGGAGCCACATAATATATGTGAAAGAGCCACATGCAGCTCCCAAGCCACAGTTTGCCCACCCCTGTGCTAGGGTAAATTAAGGGTAAATTAAAATAGATTTCTTACTGCTTTACTTACTAAAGAATTATTGAGACATGTATTGTTTTTTGAACTAGAGCCCACTTCATCAGATGGAAGAAGTGTATCCTATCTTGGTAGACCTATACAAGTGTGCAAAAATTCAAAAAAATACTAAATTAGATTCATAGCTATAGAGCAAGGGTGTCAAACATACAGCCCACAGTACAGAACTGGCCCCTGCAGGGCTCATATCCAGCCTATGAGCAACTGGCTCTCTCCTGCTTCCTTCTCTGGGGCTGCTGCTGCATTGCAGCTTGCTTTCACCTGGCTCCCTTAATAGCTGTCTCCTGCTTTTCCGGGGCTGCTGCTGCATCACAGCTTGCTTTTGCAAGGCTCTCTCAATCGTGCAGGAGAAATACAAAGTCAAGCCTCCCTTCCCTCCATTGGCTGAGGTCTCCTCCCCCCACCCTCCTTTGGGGAGGAAGGGATGGGGATGGGGAAAAAGACAGAGAACACGAGAGAGAACAAAGTCAGAGTCCCAAGGCACCTTTAAGACCAACAAAGTTTTATTCCGTATAAGATTTCATGTGCATGCACACTTCCTCAGAGTGATGGAGTGAGGGGGATACTTCTGACAAGCACAATTTACCCTGAGATTGCCCTCTTCTGCTGTTTACTCTGAGACCTGATCACATACACACATGCTAAAAGGAAGGGGTGCAGCAAAGAGATGCGTTGGGATCTGGAGAAAGGAGAATCAAAAGGAAATTATTTTGGCTTATTCTGAAAAGTTTTTTTTAAAAAATTAGATTTCTCTGTGGCCCAGCTGGGATTTTATTTTCTTCAAAAAACCCTGATTAGGAATTACAACACTTGGATTAGATTCCATTGTTTAATGACTAGAAGTAGATGGCTAAGTATTAAAAAAGGAGAGTTTATAAATTTCAAAACAGATAAATACATAAAAGGTAAAAAACGTGTATATGTGTCAAAATAGTAAAAAAAACTACTCACTTCATTACTTTATTTCCCAGCAAATGATATTTCCTTTGTCAAGTGATTCTACTTTCTGAGTGCTATCACACAGAATTTTGCTACTGTGTGTGATATAAGTATTAAAAACACATTTACGGTTCCATATATTCTAGTTCAACACACCTCCCTCTCTCCCCTCCCACCTCGCTGGCTTTCTTCACATTAATGCCCCGCTTGCTTTTTAGCTGTTTCATTATTATCACTAGCACTGAGTGGACTTTGCCCAATTCGAAATCAACACATTACTTCACTTGGAGAGATGAAGACCTAACAGCACAGCCTGCAATCTTTATTAGTGGAAAGAAGCAAGAATCCAGTAGCACACCTTAAAGATTAACAAAAATTTGTGGCAGGGTATGAGGTTCCATGAATAACTGCTCATTTCTTCAGATACTGCTAGAATGTGAGTCCATTGTTCCTTATATCTTGGAGAGTAGAGTGATTTCAGATGCCAAATTACAATTAGCAGGCGTTGGTAATGAGACAGGAAACCTAGGTCTCCGTTCAGTCCAGCAGGATGCATTGTCTTGAGCTTCATTATCACTTGCCATTCAGCAGTTTTTAATCTCCCTTTGTAAGAGAACTGCTACTCTTAGGTCAGCAACTGAATGTCCTGGAAGGTTAAAATGTTCCCCCACTGGTTTTTAAATGTTGTGGTTTCTAATATCAGACTTATATCCATTTATTCTTTGCATCCTCCTGGACTGAACTGAGACCTAGATTTCCTGTCTCATTACCAATGTCCACACCTACTACCCCTCTCCATATCACATCTAATCCCATCAAGCCTGCTATTGTAATTTACCTGCCATTGCCATTTGGCATCTGAAATCACCTTTATAAAATGTGTATCTCTGGTACCTCGTGTTACATGTCATGGCACACATGACTTGGCCCAATGAAGTGACATTTATGTCAGATCCGGCCCTCGTAACAAATGAGTTCAACACCTCTGCTAGAGAGAGTAATATTGAGAGGCGCAGGCTGTGCAAATGGAGTAGATGTGGAGGGAATTTTTTAGCAGGCACAGCTTATCTGAAGAGAGGAAAACCACTGCTTTGTTTGAAGAATTATGATATCTGTAGATATGAGGGACCTGCCCCTGACCACTGTGCTCATAATATTTAACAGTAGTTTGAATACTGAATGATCAGTTCTTCCACCTGCCAGAAGGGTTGCAGCAGAATTTGATGAAGCAGTAGCACTATCTTTCATCCTTTTTTTTTGGTGAGCTGTCAGCAAAATTAGATCTTTAATGAATGTCATACCCAGTCTTTCTTCCCAATGGTGGTGACCCAAGGTTGCATTGTTCTCCTGTTCTACATTTGATCCTCACAACTACCCTGTGAGGTAGATCTGGCTGAAGAATGTGTCACCCAGCAACCTTCCAAGGCAGATTGGGGATCTGAGTATTAGAGACACATGACAGATTGCTTAAAAACTCTCTTATTACATGTAGCCTGGTTCAGGGTGTTTGTTCCCTTCAGTTTTGGCACTGCAACTTCCATCGTTTTGGGTTGGTGGCAAATTTTCAAATATAGCATTATTTTCTGCCACAAAGAACTGAGTCTGTGTGTCTCAAAATAACCTAGGCCAGAATAGTCCCATGCTTTTCCTTTTTGGCCCTAGAACTCCCACAGCCATTCTGCAGCTGGTGGCCAATTTTGAGTCTCCTTGCTTTATTCTCTTATGTCTGCTACAAATAGACGGATGAACAGGCTTTTTATTTTATTACTATAGTTTCATGGTAACAGCAAGCCAAGTGAATTGTATTGTTATATTTGGTTTGGATCAAGGTAAGTGGGGAGCAGTTAGAATCTTAGTCTGGGGACCATGGTGGCTCTTCGCAGCTCTGTGCACAGTATAGTGTTGGGGGATAAGATACTGTCTGCTGAAACAAATAAAAAGGCACACTGGAACTCAAAGAATTAAGGCTATTTGCACACTAAACTCTCCAAAACATTTTTGTTAGTACGTATGCAAGTTATAAACGAGGCGCTTGGGTTGTCTGCAGTAAGCACCATGTCTTTGAAATGTAAGTAACCATCTTTGTTAGAAAACAGATTCATCCATACCATAGTTCAAGCCCATGAGAAATTATGTTTATTTTTTAAGGTGCCACAGCACTTTTTTTTTTTACAGGCTAGTGAAGAAACTCTGCAGTACCTGGACACTAGAGCTTTTCCATAGGCCTGCTTTGTAAAGAATCCATTTGTTCTGAAATTACTATTTTTTATACCTTCAGGAGTCTTGCCAGGTTTTCTGTGCAGCCTGCTGCCACGATCCTTTACTATGCCTAATGGCTTAATTTACAAGGTTGAAGTTGCTTTGCAATTCCACCTTTGCCCTTAGTTAATTATTCATGAATCCAATCAGCAGTGAAAAAGCCCTGCACTCAAAAATTCTCTCTCGACACCCACAAATTGTATATCCCCACATTAACAGGACTACCCCTATAATGGGACTCATGCTGTTCACTGTGCTCCAAAGTGGACTGGCCCCAGAACAAATGCAGATAAACTGGGATACCTCTACCCTCCCCAGAAGCCTAGAGGGCAGTATTGGAAAGATGCCCTGAATAAGTATTTGGAATGCCTCCATGGCCTCTGCCCCTCTCTCCATAAGCTTTGAATCACAGAGAGTTGCACATTCAGTTATCTTTAATGTAAATTTTGGACTAGTCCCATCTATCATAACATTAGTTATTGTTCTCTACAAAACATTCTAGCTGGAAATCCAGTTTCAAGTCCCTTTTAAAAATATTGTTGCGGTACCTTTTTTTTAGACCTATATTAGAAAAAATGTTGGTGTTTAGTGTAGTATCTTCATGACCTTGATTGTTTGGCATGCTTTTTCCATAGGATTGCCAGCCTCCAGGTTGGACCTGGAGATCACCCAGAATTACAACTGATTTCCAGACTACATGGATCGGTTCCCCTGAAGACTATGGCACCTTTGGAGAGTGAACTCTATAGCATCACATCCCTGCTAAGCTCCCTGCCCTACCCAGGCTCCACCCCTAAATCTCCAGGAATTTTATTTCCTTATCCCCAGTTAGCAACCCTAGCTTGCCTATTATTTGGGTAATGCCTAGACCACTTATGGCCCCTGTAAGAGCAGAGGTACTGTTGTCACCAGAAACATGTATGATTCAGGGTGGTCCGAAGTTTTTTGGGGGGTGCAGAGAGCATGCAGCTGTCCTCGTTCCTTATTTAGGGCAACTCTCCAACATTTTCCTGAAGGTTTCTTGGGAACACCTCCACTTAGCTCTTCGCAAAAGCACCAGTGCTTGTCCCCTATAGGGAGTAGTCTCCTCCAGTTACTAACCCCCAGTGGAGCTCCCTTGGAAAAAACTGTAGCTTCTGAGTGTCAACTCTGGCACTACATTCCTGCTAAGCTCCCTCCTCAAATCTCCCAAGAATTTCCCAACCCAGAATCAGCAACCCTACATGCTTCTGAGTGTACAATTCAGGGTGATTTAAAGCAGAGATGTCAAACTCATTTGTTATGAGGGCTGGATCTGACATAAATGTCACTTTGTTGGGCTGGTCCATGCGTGCTATAAAATGTAACATGAAGTACCAGAGACATAAACTTAGATGCTGAATGGCAATAGCAGGCATGATTGGATTAGGTGAGATATGCAGAGGGAAGTAGGCGTGGAGATATCAGCACTGGTAATGAGACAGGAAACCTAGGTCTCAATTCCATCCAGGAGAATACAGTCTAGGAGGATGCCGAGAATAATGGACATAAGTCTGACATTAGAAACCACTATATTCAGTTGCTGACCTAAGAGTAGCAGAGCTCTTGCAAAGGAATTTCAAAGGGAGATTAGAGACTACTGAATGCAATCAATAATGAAGCTCAAGACAATGCATCCTCCTGGACTGAACTGAGAGCTTGTTTTCCTGTCTCATTACCAACGTGTGCTATTATCATGTTATCTGAAATCACTCCACTCTCCCAAGATAAAAGGACCGATCCATGTGTTCTAATTCCTAATCAGGGTCTTTTTGAAAGAAAATAAATCCAGATATGAACAGAGAAATTCAATAATTAAAAAAAAAAACCTTTCAGAATAAGCCAAAATAATTTCCTTAATGTACATTGTGCTTGTCAGAAGAATCCACCCACCCTCTCCCTCCCAAGAAATATGCTTGGACACAAAAGCTTATACCTGGAATAAATATTGTTGGTCTCGAAGCTGCAATGGGACTCCAATTTTGCTTTCTCTTTCCTCACCTTCCTCCCAAAGAGGAGCAGCAGCCCCGGAGAAGGAAGCAGAAGGTTTCTGCATGAGAAAACGAGAGCGAGACAGAGGCTTGTTTTTGTATCTCTCCTACACAAAGCAGGAAACCGCCATGGAGCGCTCTGTGTGTGGGAGGGGGGGGAGGCAAGAGACAGGAAACAAGCAGCAAAGAGCCACTGAGACTTGGGAAAAAGCAAGCTTGGGTGTGGCTGCAGGAGCAGCCCTGGAAAAGAAGCAGGAAATTGCTGGGGGGGGGGGAATGGTTTTGAGCCTTGTGCGGGCTGGATTCAGCCCACGGGCTGCATGTTTGACACCCCACGTTTAAAGCATGGTGGGGCAGAGCCACCCCACTTCCTTAATTAGCATTTTCCCCTCAATACAGTCCTCTAGACTTCCTAGGGCATCCCAATTTTCTGTTTTTATTCATCATCTGATCAGGCAAGTAATTTAGCTGTTCATATTTTTGATATGCAATTATTTTGAGTGAACTATTTGGATTTAAAGGTTGGACAGTGGCTCAGTAGGCTAGTAATGCCACATTCAGTCACTTGCATTTCCACTTAGTAAATACTGTTCCTTCTTTCTTTGGTTAAAACTCTGGGCAGTCATTGCCAGAAGATGGACCAATGATCTAACTCAAGGTAGTTTCATATCATCACTAGGCCTTTATATATAGACTTAATGTTTTCATCTCCAATATCACCTCCTTTTCCAGTGTCAATGAAAGAAGACTGGCTAGACTCAAAAGGGGTTGTGCTTTAGGATGTGCTACAGAAAGGGATTGCTGGGATGTTCTGTGTGAGAACAATAAGAGGTTAAAAGGGGTGAGAAACAGTGATGCCTTGTGATAGAAAAGTTTTAAAAATGAAGGAAGCCACAGCACCCACATAAAGCAGTGATATACAGGCATGGAGTAGCCTGTATTATGAAACGGGATTCGGATTAATCCCAGTATAGGAACAATCCAAACTGGAGTATTCTTTCCTCAAGAATCTGCACAACTCAGACTAATAAACAAAGCGCTGCTTAGGTACGCCACAGAACAGTAATATTAAATGACTAAATTCAGGATGGTTGTGCAGATGTAATGGTAATGATGTCTGGTGCTTCTACACTGCTGCAACCACTGACACAGTGAAATAACTGAACACTGTCAGCAGTATAGTTGGGTTAATTAGGCATTCCCTTGTCCATTTTGTACCAAAGTTCATCAATGAAGAACATTTTCAATTAAAACAACAGCTGAATATTTTATCAGATTACGAATGTATACCTCAAATGGCAAAAAATTCAAAGGCAGACTTAAGGTTGCATAAAAATGATTTATTTTTCTTCAATACAATGTCACTTCTTTTTCAGTTTAAAAACCAACAAATTGTTGGACAGCAAATTCTTAACAGTCACCTAAAGGCGGGGGAAAAAGGTAATATAATCAAAGGATTAAAAGTATAGATGCAGAAAGTTTTGATAAACCACATGTAGAGGCAAGATTAGGCCTCGAGTCACATGTGATTCCTCTTACCTTGTGAAGACATCAGTGTCCAGAAACTCAACACTGTACATATTTATCTTTGGGCCACCAGTTTAGAAAGCCATTAGAAAAATAAACACACACCCCACTGAATTAACCTATAATTTAGTATCTATGTAGTTTAAGGTATTCAAGATGCTAGGCTAGGGGTCCCCAACCTTTTTGAGCCTGTGGGCACCTTTGGACTTCTGACACAGCATGGTGTGCATAGCCACAAAATGGCTGCTGGAGGCAAAGCCAGCAATAAAGTGGTGCTGCAGCTTTTCAGCCACACATGAAAATCTTTGTGCTGTAGTGGCAGTTGCTGCCAAAGCAACTTTTTAAAAATCTGCACAGCAAATCAGATTTCCAACAACCTATCAGAACCCTTGAAGGTGGGGGAAAAACACCTGGCTCTGCCCACTTTCTAAAAACACTTGGTGGGCACCGACCATGGCGCCACATTGGGGACCCCTGTGCTAGGCAATACAGTAAAAACTGAACCAAGATCACGTGAAAACCTCTAAGGAAAAGTAGCTTGTTCCATGGGCATTCTGCAAATTTTTTTGACAAAAAGGATAGAAAATATTTTAAACTAAATCTTGCAATCAGTAAATGCAATCACTTCTATTAGATTTAGAAAGTCAAACTATTAGTGAAAATATTAAGCAGGTCTCTTCAGTTACGCCAAACCTATCAAGGTAGAGTGCAAGCCTGTTATTGCTTTGACTCAGTGCCACTGCACAAAAATAACTTCCACAGAAGTTAACTATATACAGTATACTTCCTTCAGAGTTGATTGAGGTTAGTTTGTTTCAGCCAGAACTTTAGAAGATGATGCTTAAAATCTACAAACGATCCTGCAAAGGGGAAATTATTTGAATGCTATGATTTGCAGTCATTTTATGAAGGAAGACAAAACAAGAAATGCTCAAAACTGAGCAGAATCACTAGCAGTCAGCATCAAAGGCAAATACTCTGAATGTAGAATATGCATCTGGATCAGTTTTTCATTCAAAAACTGGATTACCAGGGGAAAAAGTAAATATGTAGGCTGTAAAGACAGAAGGGGTATTTGGTTTTACATCCTCTGGGTTTACAATTGGATCTTAAGCGTGCAAAAAAAAAGAGGCAGTCATTAAACCTTTTTTAAAAGCATATGCTACATGTAGTTTACATGGACACAATGGCATTATTTCAATGGACAACCCCAGAGTTAAACTACCTCGAAAGAAACCAGCTTGAGATGAAATGGAGAAACAACTTGTGCACATAGATTTTTCAGACCTATGGCTGTGATTGTCCCAATATTATGTTAAAAAATAAAAAATAAGATATCATTAACATGTTTGTAAAAATATCGCAAGTTTCTTTTAGAAATCAATATTGCTACTGCTCACCCCATTAGGAATTTTTAATATTTTTATTTCAAGAACTCTACATTTTTTTCTACTGACTTCCTTCCAAGACTTTATTTCACAAACAATTGAAATCTTATTAAAATGTACATTTTACAGAGGATGCTATAATGTTAAAAGCTGCATTTTAAGGCTGTTTGTTCTGTACAGTGTTCTACACCAGCCAAGTAAACAATGTGACTAAGAGCCTATATATAAAACTTGGAAAGTATGGTTACTGTACATGAGTGAAAAATGAAGTAGTCCAGTATTTACATGGTATTTTAAAAACTGAAGTCAGTACATAGAACATAAAAAAACTGCAGTACTTATCTGATGGGGAAAATGCAAGAGACTTGAGTATGCAACTTACTACAGAGACTTGGCTAAAGTTATCTAACACTGAACCTCAACAGTTCCAAACTAATCATAATTCCCACTCAAGATCACTCCAAACATAAATTATCATGTAATTAATGGACAATGCAACATTCATTTAGTAAGCCATCAGCTTTGAGGTGTAGTGTAACACAGCAAGTTATTAGTAGATAAGTTAAAAATGGGAATGAAAGCAGAAGGCAGCATACACTTCTCCAGTAGTGAATTTGAAACAGATTTTTTCTAAAAGCACCCCGGCGATTAGTATCATAACTTATTGTAAAATTAAAAAAACACCGACAGCCCATAAAATGCTATCATTTTTACTTATGAATGCCTATATATAGCATTATCGGGTACTTTCTTGCAAGCTATTGCCCCTAACAGAAGCAAATTAAATACAGTTTATCATCAACATACAATTCAGTAGCAGCCAAGGTATTCCCCAGATTTTAGTTTATTGTCTCATGTATGTACAATAGTATCTCCTAATGGAACTTGGGAAAATTCTTAGCCATATTTACTAATCTGGTGGTATTCAGATTTATTTTCAAGACCTAATCATAAGTGGAATGCCTTCTTCTTCTGACATTTTCTTCTGTGTGCCTAAAAAATCTTTGGACTCTAAAAAAGTATTGAAAAACATTACTCCAAAGACAGCTAATCAGGATTACTTATCACTATACTTATAAAAGTTCAGCCTGCAAATATCAAAAAACTACCAAAAATCATTTATAAGATTTTTTGGGCAGACCCATTGCCAGCAATGGTAAATCTGTTAAAGAGAAAATGCAGAATAATTTGTAGCCAAAGTATCCCTTATTCAATGGTAACACATAAGTTACAGAAAACTAAATTATGGTTTAAATTTTTAATTTTGGTTCCTGAATATTTGAAGCTATTGTTCAAATAACAACTTCACTCCATATACACAACTAACTTACCTCTAGTTTCTTCAGGTTTTAGCACTTTAATCCAGGTTCTTTTGTCATCACACATACCCCCAGCAATAATTAGAAGCAATACCACATTGGACTTCTCAAAGTTGGGACAATCACCTAGTCTAAATGGATAAACAATTCCAGAATATTTCATCTATGTCCTATTTGCTGATTATCTTGAGTAATTCCAATTACTCAAGGGACCTCTGCAGTCCCAGCCACCTGTTACAAAGGAAGAAATACTTAAACATGCACCATCACTTTATCCCAGGGTAAAAAAACAGGTGAACCAGGAGTTCCGGATTTTGTCTTTGATTCATTTCAGCTTCCGGACATCCTTCAGTGCATAAACAAGCCAGAGGCTAAAGTGAGTTCAGGAATTTTCATCCTTATTTAGCAAACTGCAAAATCCACCCCCAAATACAATTCTTACAACAAGTTAATCTTCACATTCTAAGAGTGATAAATCAACATAACCTGTTCACAAAGCAGGACTGGACTGCAAGAGAGCCCAAGTGTACAAAAATAAAAAAGCAGTTTTATATTAAAAGGTTAATCATTTAAGATGTTCAAATACTGAACAATTTCACACACCAGGTACACAATTCAGGAAACACAATGGTCAGAAACTGGGTAAACCAACTGCATTGACCTGAGCTGTGCAAATAAAAAGCTGATAATTGCAATTTTAGAAGCCTTTAGTTGTATAGGAGACACAGCTTTCTGAGAGCAATTTGAGGGTTCCCAACTGTAGCAAAAGCATGAGCTCAGGGTCATTTCACACATTATGGCCTGGGTTTAATGATGGAAGGAAGAAGGGGGAGACTCTTTAGAAAACTTGAAGAAGTACACAGTACCAGAGGTTACAAAAAGGTACAACACCGTGAAGTGGCTGATCATATTACATTTTCGTATGCCGCTGTCCCCTGCACATTTGTTTCCTAGATACACTTGTTTATGTGTATAAAGGATGGTTACAAGGTATGAAACCTACAGATAAGAATTCTGTTCTACACTATTCAAGTTTTCATCCACCATGATTAATTAGAAATCTTCCTCACAGCTCCTTTTTACACATTAAATGCAATACTACCTCTGCCTCTGTGTATTGTGCTGAAGTGGAGCCCTCGGCTCAGAAATTTCAGCAACGTGGATATCCTATCAGAGTTGTTACATCAGCCAGGAACCATGCCAACAGCAAACCTGGGAAGTATTTATTCACACATCATTCCCAAGTGTAATGAAGATAGCTTAATTTTTTTATTGCTATTTTCTCCACTTGCGTTGCAGATTAAAAGTATCATTATTAAACACTGGCATTCCAACTTGTGAAACAAAACCTATTATTAGATTTAAGAAATCTCAGTCTATTAAGGATCTACTTGTACCAGCTGGTCTTAAAACTGCAAAACACTATGGCTGTTTTGAAGGGTCACTACAAAAGTGATGGATCTGCTGACTGCAGGCAATTTAGACAATAACTTTTATTCATCCTTCCACTAAAAAGGTTTGCGCATTAAACCATTTTTCTACTTGCGTCTTTTCTGTGTTGTTTATGTTCTAATCTGCCTTGTAATCTCTTATATGTAGGTGCAACTACACATCGTTTGAGAAACAAATTCTCTGAACACTGTAGCAAGATCAGGAATTGAAATCTTCAAGTTCCTTTAGTATCCCATTTTATGGAAAAACATCAACCCACTGATTTTAAATTTTTGGTTACTGACAAGATACAATTAGGCCCTATCAATCTCAAAACACAGATAAACAATGGTTAGAGAGAGAGGCCTTTTGGATTTTTACTTTGAACTTATTGTCTCCACATGGCCTTAATGACCGTCTGGATTTGTCTGGCTTTTGTATAATATGAGACACTGTATTTAATTTGGGGTCTTCTTCATATCAACCTAAGTCAATGGGATATGTTACCTTTGTATGTTCTGCTGGCCCTTTAAGAACGGATCCCAACCCATATATAGGTTTGGCTAATGCAACTGGCTCTTACTTACAGCCTCATTGTTATCAAGGCTGCATATACAAATTTGAATCCGTGGCTTTATGGACTCATACAGTGAGTTCCTTAACTTTTTCTGGTTTTTTCATATATTTCTTTTTTTTGTATATGTAATCCCATTAACTGGTTTGTATTTTACTTTGTTACAGATCTGAATTTCATGCATAGTAATTCCTTTTATAATGACTGATAGAAACAGTAAGTTTCAAAATTCTTTTGGTGGAATGTGTAAACATGTATATAGCACTTTGGTTGGAACTACTGGTTTTCTGTTTCTTACAGATTAACAAGGCCATATACTAGCTATAGCAAAGTAGTTCTGAAGAAGATATCGAAACAGGACAATCAGTTTGTGAACCGTTACTGCTTATATTGTTCATACACTGACTGTTATATTGTTTATACATTGACCTGCTTCACTGTTAACATTTTATTTTTCACAGACATTATCTTTTATTTATAAGCTTGTATTCTAGTCTTGTATACAAATTTTGGATTTTTATGTACTAACTCTTATTAATACAAACAGCTTTGTGCCTTTTTGTAATCTCTGGTACTGTGTACCTCTTCTTTTCCTGGATCCAATGATTCCATAGCATGAGTGGAAAGCTCTTCCATGTGCATATGCAAAAGACGTGCATCTGAGTTCCCTGGGTCTCTATCCACTGCCCTAATCATCATGAGGAGGGTTTCCCTAGCTCTCAAGAGTGGGTTTTTTGGGGAGATGCAAGGGCTACAGTTAGGAGGCGAGAACCCCCATTTCACAAGCATAACTCTGTTTACAGTTCTTAAGGAGCCTAACCTACTGTTTCTTGTTCCACACTTAATAGGTTTTGAAGATTGTGACTAAGACAAATGTTTTGTGTAAACACATCTATCATAAACTTGCAAAAAAGGTGGGATTGGTTACAGTTCTCTGTCAAGTATACTTAATAGCAACAAAGTTTATGAAATGCCTTCCTTCATGTCTTGAATAAATAGTATGTACCTCTGTTGTTTTTACTGAATATTATAGACCGTGATTATTCATTTAAAGTTAACTCTAAACTGTAGATTCAGTTCCTGTAACTATATGAATTGTAGAGAAATAACATTTTTATAAATTGATGCCTTGAAATAATTTTAAAACCTTTAAATTTTGTACTAGCAAAACCTGGGAATTTCTGAAAGCATTTTTCCAATGAGTACATTTTAATTAGTCTGCAAACAAGCAACTTTTTAAGCAAATATATGGTATAACTGTCCATAATTTAAAAGTCAGAAGGTTTTCTTTAGTTATGTTATGACACAGATTAGACATTTCACCCAACTTTTAACAATCTGTTTATGAAAAACCTGCAAAACCCCAGTCACTAAAAGCATCAGGTCTTCATGTGTTAAGGAACACATTCAAAATCTATTTTTCCCTTACACATTTGTGAGTGCCAGTTTTGTACCTAAACGAAAACTAAGCCCATTAGAAATCTTGATTTAAAAAAAGGGGGGGGGGGGACACATTTGTTCTCTTCGGTCAATTTTACCAATGTACAATTATGTACAAATTTGCCTGTGACAGCAAAGCACTGGGAAATGTGTAAAAACACTGCCGCATCATTTGCAACTGGCCAATTATATTTCCAACTGTATGTTTGAATGAACTTTTTAGTGTTGCATATTGTAATTAAGCAGGCAGCAGCATACCAGAATTCAATTTCAGACTTCAGTTCTTTGAAAGAAAGTTCAGTCCATTTGGATCACAAAATGTTAATCTACAGTTTTTACAGTTTCACACACCTTTCAGTGAATTCACAAGCCATCTATGCAAGAAAACTACAATTTTTTAAAAAAGGAACTACTACTCTAGTAGGTGTTGGACACAAATGCCAGTTATTCAGATACAACAGTTTGATGCATATGCAAAAAATATGCAATGTTTTGTTAGAGACAACACCATTAAATATTGCTGAACACAAGACACTCCCTGAGGTGTAAACATCAAATAACTTGAACAGCTTTACACATCAGCCCCATTAAACAGTTTATTACAACACTACATCTACTGCAATCAATTTGGTGCTCTTTACAGACATTATCATATGAACATTTAAACAAGAACCAACTACTATAAAAACAAGCATTTACTTGACTTTTTCCATTGCTTGCACATTTTAATTTTCAAACGTATATAACCAGTAATAAAGTTGCAAGAAGCTATACATTTTAAATCACACAGGTTCCTTCAAATAAAACAGCTATAAGCAACATAAAAATGTAAGAGAGCTACTGGTTACCATGTATGCAGATTTGCCTTATTCAGATCTATTCCTGTTCATTTTATCCATGAATCTTTACAGGCTCTGATCGATCGCATGAAGCAAACTGCTGGACAAGCCTCTTTCCATGAAGTTTCTTGTCTGTTGCGGTGTTCCTCTTCCATCAGCTGTAATGTGTCAAAATTTGTGATGTAGATTTTTGCTAGTCCCACAGTAAGCAAAAATTGTTGGTTTAACTACACATATACAAATCGTGCATCTATTTCCGTGTAATGGAGTCTAACGACATAGACAAAGCATCTGCTTGCCTGATAATCAAACTACAATTATTCCAGGACACTTTTAGAACCATTCATTTACAGCAGTGCAGAATACCACTTAACCACTGGAAGTCACAAACACCTAATGTTCTGGGAAGTAACAGGAACATTTTTCTTTGTATCAAAAAACCACAAAGAAGTAAGCTAATGTAGAAGTCAGAATAATTTGTTACAGTTTTCAGCCAAAACATTTGTTATTTTTTTAAACTAAGATAATAACTTGAAAAAAAATCAATATTACCCCCTCATCCATATAAAAAATAGGATGTGAAATTACAGGCAACCCAGAGTTAGTTCATATGAATTTCCACAAATGTGGAACACTGAGTGTTATGGCTAAATGGTTTAGTTCACTGTATGAACAGGACCTACAGATAGCCAGTTTCCATCTGGACAGTTTAGAAGCTGATGTCACACAGTCATTGTGAAACATATGAACCAGCTCTAATAATATTGTTTTTTAAATGAACACCTCATTCCTAAATACATCAATCCTTAACCAGCTGCTCCTTGCTCACAAGAGAACCATCAGTTGAGCTTCCCCATTCATAAAACCATTATAGCAAGTGAGATCAAGAGTATGGCCACTCTTCAGTACAAGATTAGTACTGCTGAAGGAACTAGAGTTGGCTTCAGCATACACTTAACATACCTGCATCTTCAAACACCTGTGTACATGTGTCAGGGATCCTAGGCACATGTACATGGTTATTTTTAAGTTGTCCATACTGAGAAATGCTTGTTTAGTTACAGCAATCACATTTATTGCTTAAGGTATGGAGCCACGTAAGATTTTTAACATATGACAGATACAATAACTAAGCTGAAGAGGAAGGGAGAAAGATTAATTCTAGTAAATCTGCTTTTCTTTAAACATTAATTCATCCTCTGGAAGAACTGCCTACCCCTAAAAATTACAGGAAATGCATAAATATTACTGGATTAACTTTACATATAAACATCTTAATTTTAATTTCACTTGAAAGCAAGTTCCGGTAATTTCAATAATACTGGCATTCAAGCTTCGTAGCATTAAGTGGTTTAATGCTTAGCTTTGCAATATTAAATTACAATTCTAAGCACTCCTGCTCAGAAGTCAGACACTGTAAACCCAATGGAACCTACTTTCAAGTAATGGGCCCAGAATTAAACTGTGGAACATAACTGCAAAGCAGGTAAGTTATCAGTAGTTGACAACAATTTTCAAAACTTTGTAAAGAATTTTGTACCCAAACTATTTGCAAAAGTACACACATCAATTAATCATTTCAAATAATGAGCAATTTCAAAACTTAAAGCAGTATGCAGCTGTCATAAAGTCACTCCTAACATTGTTTCGATAAGAGAATTCCTGAATTTGTTTCTTCTCCCATCTCTCAATATATACATATATACTATATAACGAATGCCACCAATATGCAAGATCAGGAAACCATTTCATTCATATTCATGAAGGAAGCTAGGCTTCCTTTTGGCACAGCCAAATTTGCCTAAGCAAATGCACCTAGGAAGATGCATTCTAGTCAATGGTCTACTGAGAGACAGGACTGCATCAGCGCAGTTTCTTAAATGTTTCAGAGGAGTTAGATGACAGCTGCAAGACTGCATATTAGAACCTGAAGCTTTTGAAACAGCATTTTCAACTGGCATTAATGATCTTTACTACCTCTAAAAGCATATTGTACAGGAAGAAAATGAGTGAAAAAACCATAATATATATTAGGAATAAATAGTGATTTTCATCTATGGTAGCGCACACATATTTTTAAGGACTGTCAAGACAGCAAGTTTAAGATTTCATTATGCAGACAGACTTCCATCGTTTAATGAGTAGTTGAACATACATTGTTCTTTAAAACTATTTCAACATACATTGATTAGTGAATGCAGACTTGCTGTTTTCTACTGTAGGGAATCTATAAGACCTACAACCCAGTGTTCATATTTATGGATTGTGGTAAAATGGTGTAATGTTTATACTAAAATGGCTGTAACTATTAACTGCTTGTAAACAGAAATGTTCTGCAATGATTTATAATAAAAGTTTCCTAAATACAGATGCACAAGCTTACTGCTATTCAGTGATCATCCCCAACATTTCAATCAAAATTATTGGAATGCATCAGTGACAACACAGGTTTAATGAAATTTTGGTCTTGGACTTCCTTACCATCCCACATACAAAAATCTGCCTTCTAAAACTCACATGATAAATTTTCATCACATTTTCATAAATAGTACTCTTTTAAGGCTCCTTCATTCACTGTGAGAATTAAATTCAGGACAAAATTAATTTAGGAACAGCCTCTGGTTGGTGATGAGAACATGTGATGCCAAACACTATTAGGCAGGGAAAATCTCTGGAAGGGAGGGCCAAGGAAGATGACTCATGCAACCCTAATGTCCACCCACAGTTCCCAAACTTTATTATTACCTCTGAACAAAAGCTGTTTCTTTTGACCTTATTCACTAACTTCTGCATTTATTCATAACTGTTAACTAAAATCCCATATAAAAACCTCTCTCAAATGAAGCTAACATCCAAATTATACCCTTTTAGCACATCATCTAATGTTTCAATCATATTAATGCAACAATGGGTTAAAACCAAAGGAGCAAAAGGAGGGAGGGGAGTGTAACTAATCTTCACCAACCCTCATCCCAGTTGCATACCTTCCCCCCCATCCTATACTGTTAAGGAATATCTTTTTAGAGGGCAGAAGGAGATGGGGGAGTCCTGTTGTGCAGGAGAGGCTCTGCTGTAGATGCAAGCCAGTGTTGTATGCCCATTTAAGTTTACCACTGTGTTTAAACACATCTAAATTCAGTTTAGCAGTAAATGTGAACATTTTTCCTTTTATATGTTGTAAAATTACAATCCTATAAATGTTCACATTGAGCCATGACAAAAACTAATGCAACTTTAATACCCCTCTGCCCAACCATAATATTCAATGACACTCAGTGTTGGGTTCTTGGAAGGGAAATACATCCAGCTAATAAGTTAGCTTTGTGTGGCTGAATATTCTCTAGTAATTCAGTTAGTTTAGTAGGTATACTAGCTATTTTCAGTTATTAATTATGCTGTGGGCACAAATAATGAAAACGTATTGATTTGCTTAATAAATGGGATTATCATTCTTAAGTTATTCAGGGTCATATTTCATTTTCTGAAATAAAATAATTTTGTTTGTTCCACCTGAAATCTGCAAATTTGTTGGTTCCAATACATATAGACAAGTTATTTCAAACCTTAACAGCAATAAAGACCTTTCACTGTACAAGAAGTTTCACATTAAGGGTTTACTTTAAAAGCTATTTTTCCTTCATAAATTTTACAATTTTATCAACAGTTTTCCTGGACTGTTACTCACTCTTATGCTGAAGAATGACACAGACCAATGTAATTCAGATTTCAATATATTAATGAGTTTTTAAAGAGTTCTCAAACCACAGTAAGCAAGAGATTTCGTGCAGTTAACTGGCTGAATAAAACTTCCCCAACTACTTGACTGTCTCCCCCCAAAGAATCATCCCACAAATAGCAACACAAATTGCTGTGCATCTACTAAACAATGCCAGGTTGTACTCACAAGGTGACTATGCATAACAGGCACAATGAGAAAACCAGATTAATATCAAGCCCACAACATAAATCTAACAGCAAAATTACTAACACATGCACAGGATTATTATTCACTATGCAATTATACATTTTTACAACATAAAACTAAAAGCTTGCTCAAAAATGGTAGGTGACCATATCTGTATAATGAATTAAATTCATAAAAGACAATCTGTAGACTACCAGCTTCAAGTCGAAAGACTGCAGCAAACACCATAAATAAATCTGATATAGCATACAGGCAGCACATATGACTTCCTACAGTGACACTTTGAAATGTCAGTAACCATATGCCTTATATGAAGAATGCTATCTTCAAAGATGGGCTGCTCAGCAAAGCACTTAAATACAATAGGAAAGATTTTTCATAGAGAAACACAACTGTTGCTATTTTGTCAGTTTGCAAAGGAACCATCCTCTCCATAAATTTCATCTATTCTAAAATAAGCAGTGTACCTGAAAAGAGGGGTAGCAATATTAACTAATCTAGCAGTAGTACTAATCCATCTATAGATAAGTAGGCATTTAATACAGCTATCCAATCTATTTTTAAAAATTAGGATTTACTAACATTATGAACAAAAAGTAAAACTGAATTCAAAAATAGTAGGCTCATTTGTCTGAAACAACACATGAACATTCTAGTCTTACATATTTAAATGCGTGTAGAATTTATGCGTGGCAAAGAGGACTGCTTTACCTCATGATTTTGAAGGTCTCGATTAGAGAGATCTCCAAAACTGGATTTATATATCTATTTTACCTCATGATTCTGAGGGGTTAGGGATCTCAAAATTTGGGTTTATACACCTATTTTTCTGGTCATAAATTAGGCTAATACATGGATATGAGGGGGAGATAAGAGAATCATGATACCTACTGCACATATTCTACACACATTAAGGAGTGTGTGAGTAGGAGTCTTCAATCAATTCCTCTACAAGAACAAATGGTTTTGTAACAATTTTTCAGGCACAGTATTCTTTTTGCATATAGAAAAACACAGTTTATAAACACTCACTTAAAAAATATGGCATACTTTTAAGTTTTGCACAAACAGGCCTAAAATATTCAGGTCTGTGCGCTCAAAACTAAGAGTTTGAAGAGTTTTGCTTATAGTGGTTTGAGAACAGTATACAGAAAAACATTGTCAAACCGTGAACAAACTCTACATACATATTGATAACTGCTGGCATATTTTGTCCCTTTGTAATTCTGCACCCATCTAGTTGGGTTTTTAAAAGAAATCAACAGTCATAACATGCAGCATTCATTCATTTATTCTAAAGCTGACCAATTAGTTTTTATCTTATTTTAGATACACATCAGATCCTAAGAAAATTTCAAACACTGATTTTTCCACACAGAAAAGTACTTGTGTAGGATGCAGCATGAAATCAGTATGTCTGCTCATTACATGTTTGAAGCAGTCCTAGGATTTGTGATTACTTTGACGCAAATATATTGTTACATATTCATGCTGTTGTCGCCTTTGCTCTAGATATGTAATATGGCCCAACATAAAAATGTTCATGGTCTGCTGGTGATTTGCACACAAGTTGCTTGGATTTCTGGCCAGACTGGTACAAGAAAATAGGTACATTTTAAAATATTCGCTATTTTCTTGTATTTTATATTGACAATATACAAAAAAAGACATAACAGAGATACAGAATTTCATAAATACATTCAAAATAACCCAGTAGCCAAAGTACATTGTCAACACACATTAAAGAACTGACCAAGAATAAGTACATTAAAACCATTTGGGATCAGTTAATGTACCTTTCAGTACCCAAACAAGAAATCTAGAAGGGTACATCGGACTTCAAAGAAGCTGTGCACCAATTTGACCCTTGTCTGTGAATTTACCTAACTGTAGATGACAATGCAATTCAATCCAAGTATGTGTTTAGAACCCTTATTTAGTAGCTTGGTAGCACTTACTACAAATTTATTAGGCTTCTGAGAGGGAAATGATCATTTTGCTAACCTACGTAAGTCTTCAATTATCCCCCGCAATTAATTCTACTGTTGCCACAAATACAGAAAAAAAAGTAGCTCTGGCTAGCACAATAAAAATCTAGTTTGAGGCATACATATGGATTAAAAAACCCAATAATGACTTTCAATTCATTAGCTACAAAAGTTTGTTCTTAAATATCTATATGGTAATATACTTAATGGAGATCATATGGTAAATTTAAAATGCATGACATACAAATTTCAATTGTGGCTGCAATTGTAGAAGCAGCATGGCAAATTAAGTCTGGAAAACAAATGTTTACACAAAAATATCTAGCTTGCTGTTCCATAATCACCACAGAGTATGACTTTGTTCTCATAGCCATCTCCTAAATTATTACACAACCCAGACTGAATAAGCACATGTGATTTAAATGTTTGCCCAATCTATAAGAAATAAACACTTTACAGAAGCCACATATAATTTTAAAGAACAAATTGTGTTTTACAGTGATATGGCAAAACGTGCCACTCCATTTATGCTGTATCTCCTTTCATTAGACAAGTAGTACCCTAGACCATTAGACAAAGTACTGGATACTTTCTTATGGGGTAAAATTAGTGTGCACTCATGTGCATGCTAAAAAGAACATGCACACTTGAAAGCATAGGCATTATACAAATCAAATGTGATTCTGGATTCTGTTCAGTTTAACCATAAACTGTTATTAATTCACATGAATTCCTCCTAATTGTCAAGAACCTAAGACTGTGACCTGACATTTTATACTTGGAATCTAAGATGCACAGTAGCACATGACTGCAAAGTCAATTTCCTATGCTTGGCATTTCATTCCTGAACAGAGACATTTGAACTTGCACACTACTGGTGTCAAATAGGTGATTAGGCTAGGTAGCTATCCAAGTAGAACATATCCTGTTTACTGTTGACTTCAGCCAAGGAAACACTGTTGACTTCAGCCAAGGAAAAGGAGACTTAGCCTAAGATCATTTTTTTAAATAAAGCTTGGATTTACAATCAAGAAACTGCAGAATTACACGTTTATATAATTCCAGATTTTGAACAGCTATCAGACTCAAAGAACACAAAGATGCCACAAGGTGTCCTTGTTTATGCTACAAGCAGCGGCCATTGCTGAGACACTTCCAGCTACCTTTTCACTCACTCTTGTGGCTGTTTTGATGCTGCTTTAAACCCACCTTGAATTAGTCCCAACCTAATAAAAATAAAGGTAAGACTGAAGTGGATTGTAAGTGTTCATATTGGGGCTTTTATACATTCTAAGAATTGAACTGTATACTATACTTCAAGAGAAAGGCAACATTTTAACTATCATATGTTAGTAGCCCCCTAGGAAAAGCTTCAGTCTTCAACCACCCCAATCTTTTAATTAGAGGCCGAAATATTTCTGTAACTGTAAATTTCCCACAATATGTTTACAAAAAACAGTAAAACTCTAAAAATCTCTGTAGGATCATTTTCTAATCTCAGGCCTCAAGCTGTTAATCATGCAAGAAAGAAAACACAGATTACCATTAGTGGCAATTTACAGTTTGACACACTAGACAAGACATACTGCTGAGCATGCCTAAGACCTGAAAGCCTTTTTGTTGTTGTTTGTTTTCTGTAATATAACTGAATTGAGTACCCCTGCCACCATGCCTTGCCTTACACTTAAGGCAGAGCTAATGAACCAAAACTACTTTAGATGAAAGGAAGTTTATTGCTCATATCCCTCAGGTGAATATCAAACCCTGATGCACGAGAATTTATCCTACTGATCTCCTACAAAGCATAGCACTGTACAACTAAAGTCATTGTAAATATTACCTCTTTTTGGAATAGGGGTGGGAAATAACCATTTGTGCTTTTAATACTGATTTATGTATTTATAAGCGACCTTAACCCTGTTCTTTTGAGAAAAGCTCAAAGTATTTTAAATAAATAAATGCTTTTGTTCACAGTGATATCCAGGGTAGCGTTTCTGAAAAGTTAGAAATACCAAATGAACAAGATGTATTGAAAAGTCAATTACCAGGGTATTCGTGGTACAGATGGCATATTTCATCTTTGCAGGTACCATAATAAACTTGTAAGGACTTGAGAAAGAAAAGAACTGTAATGAACTGTCCATAATAGCAATGTAAATGAAATTAACTGTCTAATTAGGAAAGAACTAAGCCTATGGTTAAAGAATGCAAATACAACTTATAATAAACACCCCGATGTACGCTTTCCATTTAACATACAGAGTGCCTTACAGTTCTTCCAACAATTTATGAAGTCACTCATAAATCTCACCTTACTGAGTCTTTCTAGTGAGAAACCTAATGGTCTCTCTTGCCTCCCCTAGCCTCTCTGATATGTGAGGCTGAGGGGAAATGCAGTGTGTGCAAACGTGCCCGGGACAGAGCTGGAAGCAAGGGAAGAGGGAGTGAAAAGGGGACTGTGCTTGTAATCAGGCTGTTAAAAAGATCTACTTGTGATTTCTCTGAAAAGAACACAGATTGTTCAAGCTTGAGGTTAGGGGAGAGATGAGGGCTACCTCTTTCATCTCTACTTGTTATGCTAAAAGTGATTCATTCTAACATTTCTCCAGCAATAAGCTTGTAACAAGTCTATACAGTCCAGAAGAAATATGTTCCAAAAAAACTATGAAGATGAGGCAAATATGGTTGAATTCATAAATAAGGAAGCGGGAAATGCCTATCAGAAGTAGAAAAGGAAACGAGAAAATATATTGCCACAGATAAGAATGAAGCTGACAAGGGGGGGAAAATGCTAGGAACAGAAACCAAGGTCTCAATTACTTTTCTCTTCATGTGAAGATGAAAAAATGAAAACCCACCATTCTGAAGAATTACAAAAGTCTTCCAGGAAATATGAAATGGAACCTATTTTGAGTCAAAATTTTAGGCCCCCCCAAAAAATGTGTTCGAGAACTTGCACGAGTCTTTCCCTCTTAAAAAAAATCAAGTCAGGATGCTGAGAATCTACTTGGATGTATGTGGATATTGATCAGAAAGCCATCAAAATGAGGGAAGTGTACGCTATTTCACCTTTCCTCTGTTTAACTTACAGCCCAGCCTGCTCCTGGTTAATTTTTAAAACCTGGGAGAAAGCATGCCTGTGACTGCATGTCTAGTTTGGTCTTTTGATATCTCTTAAAGTGTTCCAGGCTACTGTTGCGGGTATAGCCGAGCTATTCTACATTTCTACAAGACAAAAATATAGACATCTAAGAAAATTCTTTCTAAATTTAACACTGAAAACTTCGGCTTTCAGAGACAGAACAAGAACTTGTCAGTGCAAAGTAGCAGTTAGAAGATGCTACACAAACACTACTGTTGTGCCACACAAGAATACAGTACAGAAAATGAAATGAAAATGAAATTATTATCAACAGGATATTAAAAGCACACTGAACTTGCACCCCATTACCCTTTATGAAGGAGTAAAAAGGACTAGATGAGTATGTTGGATCATTCCAATCTGGTTTAAGGCCAGGTTATGAGACTGAAACAGACATGGTCACCTAGGTGGAGACAGATATAGGGAGTGAAATTCCATTGATTCTCCTGGACCTCTCAGTGGCTTTTGATACCATCAATCATGGTAACCTTCTGGACTGTCTTTCCAGACAGGGACTCAGTGACCCTTCTTTTCTGCTTATGTTTTTATGGATATGTATTTTATTGTACTGATGTTTTAATGACGTATTTCTGTTCTATTTAAGATGTGGTTCTATGATGTTATTAATCCGTTAGTCACCTTGGTGGCCATGAGAAAGAAAGAAAGAAAGACTGCATTCTGTAAAGATACTTTTGCATGCTCTGTGAAGTAGTAAACAATGTTTTGAAAGAATGACCAAAGTAAGAGGTACCACAGCATGCTAGATCACATGCCGTTACACTGATAGCCTGTTAATTTAGCATATCTTCTCCTTTTCTTGAAAAGGAAATCAATGTCCTTGATATAGATACAAACTTTCTTGTTGGTGCCAAGAACTGTACATTTGTGTAATTTTGTTTTCTACTGGTATCACTTTGCCCAATAAGCAAGAGCAAGAACACAGACAGCTCATACAAGGCCATCTAAATTCCAATTCAAGTCCCTGTGTATTCAAAAGAATTCACTGAAGACCTTGAGAGATACAGGAATTTAAGTAAATAAAAACATACACGGTCAACCTCTGCGTATAATTAACCCATACATATAGCTGCACAACATCCTCCGTCCAAGACCAAATGCTTGGTCTGGGTTTATTTGAGGTGGTTTTAACAGGTCTGACAGCCGCCAATTAAGCTCTAATGGGACCAATGATCAGCATCCTACATGATACTGTTTCAATGTAGAAGCTCAAAAGAATGGTCCTTGCCGCCACAATGGACTTAAGGCACTGCAGTAATGGCAGCAATATCACAATTTTCAGATTGCTATCAAACACCACTTAGCAGCAGCGTTGGCATACTATTGCCATGAAAAGATATTTGTGGAGGAATGGAAGACATGAGGCAAGACTGCCCTGATACATGGGCATCGCAGAGCCCAAAATAACATTTATTACCTTCCTTTGAGCAAATGTTTATGGGCAAGCTGTTATGACAGACCCAAACTTGATGAGATTGCCAGATTGTCATTTAAAAACCAAGATTACAAAGCATACATGACATACCAGAAGACATGAATGCAGTTAAGCAAAAGGAGACAAGGTGGAAAAATAGGAATTTTTTAAAAATACTTACCTGAAATTGCCTATAAGAAGTATATTTAGGATAGCATAGAGCTTTACAATTTGAAAGCAGAGATTTATTCTGAAACACAATTTTAAGTTAATGTTGATTTAAGAAAAGAAACCAAACCTTGATCCTGAAGTCTGAAACTGATATACCCACCTCCTTTAACGATGACGGTACTCTCGTTCTCGATCCCGCTCTCTATCACGGTCTCTATCGCGATCGCGATGTCTCTCACGTTCTCGGCTTCTTTCCCGGTAATAATCATCATGGCGATCTCTGCTACGAGATTTGTGGCGCCTGCTTTTCTCCCTTGACCTGCTGTGGTCTCTCTCCCTTGACCGCTCACGTCTTCTAAAAGAAATTACTTCATTAATTCTCTTAAAATGCATATATTTTGTAGAAGTAAACCTAAACCTCTGAGCCTGCTTTGGCAGGTTAGGGTGGGATATAAATCAGAAATAAAAAAATATATTAAATAGAGTTTTAGGTGTGTAGAATGCTGTCTCTGTCAAGGAACAGAACATAGTGAACTTCAGGGCTGTTCTAGTCCCTGAGCGCTAAGCTATAGAAGTAAAAAGTTTGGTATCACCACATTTTGGTGTCAGCAAGTAACTCAGCACTGGTGTTCAGAGTGTAGTATGTAAACTTTAAAACTGATTTATGAGCATAGATGATACCCCTTCCCCCTGTGAAAAAGCACACTCACTCTAATTTAGTGAGGGGAACTCAAGTTACAACAGCAGAGATGAATTGGAACAGTTTAATATATTTGCTATTTCAACAGTTTAATATGGTCTTGAGATACCATAATGTCACTGAACAGTATTTGTATCAGACTTAATTATTAGATACTAATCAACGCATAATGTCAGTGTTCTTCTATTCAAGAAACTGAAGCTTCACAAAACCAGTGAATTATTCTAGGAGTCATGTCAAATCCATTATAGCACTCCCTAGTAAGGTTTTCCCAAAAAAAACTTTTACCCATTTATATACAAAGGGTTTACCTGGACCCGGAACCATAAGACTTTGACTCAATTCCATGAAGGCAATCTTGCAGAGAGCTAATAAGTACTTTGCAGCGATCATCAGCAGACACTTTGGATTGTTTAATTAAAGAAATTGCAGTCACCAAAGTTTCTATAGCACTTCCATAGTCTCCTGGAAGAATGAAAAACACACACTGAGGAACATGATTTTTTATTTATATATAAACATATGGTTTCTAAACATCCAACCACCGTACTGTTCAATTGTCTTCTACAGTGATGCAGTGGTAAACCTGTCCTTTGACCATATTATTGCAGGTTTTAGGAGGTGGCTTATATGACTGAATACTCTTTCACATAGAAAACTAGATGTCAGGGAGACGAGTGCCCTAATCCGATCCAATCTAATCCAGATGTTGTAGGAGTGTTCCAGAATTAGAGCTCTTACGTTCAATCTGAACTGATGTAGTCCAGTCACAGACTTATCACCCATTTCTGGAAACTTGGCCTACTTTAGGGCCTTCAGAAAGTTGTATTTCTCAAAAATTTCCCTCCCAGCATTAGCAGTTTCAAATTCCCAACAGAAAGCATCTCTATGACTGTGGACTGGGTCCTAAGAATACATTCTGCTAGCAGCAGAGTCTTCTACCATGACTAGAAGCCTTGGTCCAGCAGAAAGATGCATTCATCAGGATCAGACTCTGCCACCAGAAGAAGGAATTTATGGAATCCAACCCTTTTTTATTATGGATGGGATAGTTAAAAGAAAACATACTGACCAGCACTGGCATCTGAAACAGCTCTCGAAATGGCGCTGCTAGAGATAGCCCTATTTCTATTCATGATTTCTTCAAATTCTGCTTCACTTAAAGGTGTCCTTGCAGCATCCATTTCTCTGCAAACATACACGAGTTCAAAACTTTTACTTCCAGCTAATCACAGCTACACAGTTAACAACAGTTTGCAATCATAAGCAAAGTAACACATAAGAAAAAGGTTTTTTTTCCCTAAATCAAGATCTTTAAAATGCAACTCCTGTAGGCTAGAGGGGGGAAAAGGTACACTATCACAGAAGCAGTACTTCTGTAAGTAGTGTTGAAACCTTCAGTCAGATGGTCTACTTAAGCAGTGCTTTCCATCAGAGCTTTAAAATGTTTACAAAGCTTCTACATTTAAGTAGGTATTGCGTCAAGCATATATATAACTGAGGCAGAGGAAACTGGCCTGCCCAATGAATATCACTGAAGATCCTCAGCACAGTTACAACAGCTAGGAATCAGAGTACATAAGTAAATGTTGTCAAGCATTACAAACGCTTTAGATCCTTAATAACATACATGGGTGTGATGTGCTGGCTGTACACTTAACTAGCAGCTTAGTTACTCTTCATTAGTAGCAGAAATACACCTAACTATTCTGAAAATGCCCTCTTGACCACTATCTCATCTGTCAGTAGCACTCTCTAGATACATGTATTGCAATAAACATGCGCAGAGGGGGAGCAGAAAAGAGCATGCAAATACCACCCTTAACCCACACACTATCGCCACACTGTGAGCTCAGAGTCTATGCACACAGGCTTCATCCCAGTGACTGAGAACACAATTTTGGGAATACAACCCATGCACACAGAGTCCATGCTCATGATCACACACAGGTCAGGGACAGTGTGTTCATGCCCTCTCCCTGTCTACTCATGTTGATTTCAACTCACAAAATCTGCAGAGGGCAGCTTAAAACATAAAATCTGGATCTAACAAAGACAGGCTTTTTTTCCTATACCCAACTCTTGCATGCCTAGAGACACAATACCCACCTAGTTCTTCCTTTTATATGGAGCAAATATTAATCTAGATAATATAACTTAATTAACTTGACTAAGGCACCTAGAATGAAGATCACACTTTAGGGTATGGTGTTAAGACTACACATCCTTCATATTCCTTTCAGCACTGCAAAGTTATATGGCTTAACTTGCTTCTGAGAAATATTTCTTTCAAGTGTTAGTTCTTTTGGTAGAAGAAAAATGCAGAATGATAAGCAAAGCTATCCTCTTAAGAGTAAGAAGTGGATCAAGATCCTACAGCCGATTTAGCATAAGAGGAAATGTCTAAAAATTCATACCTCCCTGCGTTTTGAGTATTATTTTTCGATTGTCTCCAATACAATGGCATATGTAATTGTTCTCTTATGGACATGTTATTTCCAGTGAAACGCCTATGATATATAATTGACAATTTAAATATAGTTATGGATTGTAGTTGAGATCATCATGAAAATATTGGACATCATGTGCAGAGACTCTACTTCTGCTTTCTCCACCCTCAACCCTCCCTTGCCTACCAGAACACTATCTTGATATACAAAGATAACAATTTGGTTTCATTATGGGTTCTCTAGGTATTTTCAAGCAATTATGCCCAAAGTTCCACATTTTGGAATGCTGCTTTATAAAGTCTAAAACATACGATTTTACTAATTAATTTAATGGATTAAGTAAAAAGTGAAATAAACTGGTTTAAGAACAAACTGGTTTTCCAATAAATAATCAGGCCAACAAAATCTTCCCAGCCAACATAACATACAACTAAACTTCATATAACTGACTATTTGAGACAATATAACATGCACAGAAGACAGGCAGAATCAAAGAAAGAGAAACAGCAACGGGTATAAATGAACAAGATTTCTTCAAAGACAACTGGAAAACAGGTGGGGGATTAGAACAAGCAAGGCTGCTTGATAAAGCAAGCTACCAGGTGTTTTAACATGACTACTCACACGTTGAGAGAGCAGTCATGGGACGGCAGTGGGTGAAGCAGACAAAAAAAGGAGCGCATCTCAAGACTTACATAGCACACAGAAGGCTTTCCTATCAGAGGATGTGTCCAGTGAAAAGAATGGATAGTTACACTAACATTTACACTGTGCTATATTGCCAAGGAACTGAACTGCAGCTTTGTGTGGGAGAAGGAACCTTGGTAGTTGGACAGTCAAGAAGATACCAACAGTAAATAAAGGCATAAACAAGTTGAAAATGCTAACGTGTTTTTGTAAAGATGCCCATATATTTGTGCACAAGATACAAGTGATGTGACCAACAGAAGTATGATCAAACTAAGGTAAATATATAGCTAGAATTCTTGAGTACAAGTGGGGACCTGTTCACAGGGGGGATCCCTACCTTCATTGCTGCTGATTCCCCAGAAGGCTCAGGGGAGGGGGCTTGCAGGGGGGGATCCCATACCCCCCCCCCAGCATCAAACCTGGCATGGCTCATTACTGCCACTACCGCCATCCTCCTTCACCACTGCTGGGCCCGGCACAGCTGCTGGCATCTTCCGCTGCTACGGCAAAGCCCAGTGCGGCTGCTAGCATCCTCTGACTCTGAGGCCAGGCCCAGGGTCACTGTTGGGAACCACAGCCAGGCCAACATGGAATGGCTCATCTGGCAAGATTGCTGAAAAATCTCTTTAGCATCCACATGGCCCCGATCCACGGATTTAAGTACCCACAGATGGGCGCCACATGTCACTAATAGCATATAGACTGCATTTCATGTACTGGTTCTCAAGCAATGTAGTAGCATCCCTGCCCAGGTGAAAAACACCAAGAAAAGGGACACCAGGATCCAGGAAGGGAAAGGATCCTGAGTTAGATATACCACTTTTTCTTCTTGTCAGCTAAGGGACAGGTCAGTTGAATGACCTCTTGAAAAGGATCCCCACTGATTAGCGTTGTCTCTGTTAGAATGACTGCTGTCCCAATTTGCCCTAACATCACAACTCATTTGGGGACTGTACCTTTAGTTTTCCAATGACGTTTTCAAGAGGAGCTGATAAATGTCTTCACTAATTCTAATGTGACTTTTTTTTTGCCCTGAATCACAGATCTTCGCACACAGTAGGAGGCTACATGCATACCACTGTACAATCTGCTCTAGGATAATATTCTGGGAGCACAAACAACAGAACAATTTAGAAAGAGGACCCCAAGCCTGAAAAGTCTGAGAAACCATGCTTTAGTTGCATTCTCACATTCAAGTAACTTTCAACATTTCCTAAAGCAAAGGAAGCGAAATAACCTGAATGAACTGAGTGCAGAGGTTCTAAATGGGAACACACAGTCTACGAAAACAAAAAGGCACTCACCTGCCTGGCGGCCCATAATCACCTCTGTCATATGGTGGAGGTCGGCCATATGGGTCTGACGGTGGTGGGCCACGGCTGTCTGATGTAGGTATACCACTGTTGGCTGGTGGGGGGAAGAAAGCTGGATTCACGTGTGGGGCTGGTGGGGGAGCACCTGGTGGTGGTCCAGGCAAGTGAGGAGGAGGAGCCAGTGTCAGAGGTGGCCCGAGTGGACCAGGTGGACGAGGGGGAAAAGGGCCTGGGGGTGGAGGAGGACCCTGTTGTGGGGGTGGAGGGCCTGGAGGTGGGCCATAGCCTGGAACTGGAGGTGGAGGACCAGGGGGGAGTGGACCCAATGGAGGCTGGCCAAATGGCTGTCCAGGAAACAGAACTGGAGGAGGAGGGCGGTCACCACGATTGGGAGGACCAGTTAACGGAGGAGGCAGAACCTGGCCAGGTGGTGGAGGACCTGGAGGGCCCGGTGGGCCAGGAGGGCCTAGAGGTGGACGTGGAGGAGTTTGTCCAGCTAAAAGGGGGAAAAATAATTTCCACAATTAAATTCTTTCTGGCAATTTTTTCAGCATCAGTCCTAAGATACAAAAGAAGCCTGCTAACTGATGTTTACTTTTTCCTTTAAGAATCTATGCACTTAACAGAAGATGATACACCTTTAATTAAGAAAGCATATGGTATGACAGTTTACTTCTGCTGTTTGCATATGATGGCAAGAAGGAACATTACATGTCAGCAAAAAACAAATTCCTACTTGAGATTGATACTTTAGAAACAACAAAAAATAAAATCACTTCACGTTTGTGCTTTGTATATGTGGTATAGTGGTTAAAGTGCTGGGAGTAGAATATGGGACAGTCAGGTTTTGAAGCCTTACTTTACCACGGAAGCTTGCTGGGTGACCTTGGGCCAGTCACACACTCTCAGCCTAGCCTATCTCACCTACTTGGTTGTGAGAATAAATGGAGGAGAAGAGAATGATGTAAGCCACTTTGGGACACCACTGGGATGGAAGGTGGGGCATCAATGAAGTAAATAAATATATTTAGTTTTTTATTGTATCTTTTAGAAGCTGATCAACTTTCTACTTTTAATGTATATGCAACTTGTAAGTTTGTATTTCTTATAAAAACAAGGGAAAGTAATGAGAAAGTTATACATTTTGTACAATGTAAAAATGTTCTAACCAAATTTAAATCTAATTCAATTTTTAGGGGCTATAACATCAAGTTTGTTCTTTCAGCTCAACTCTACCAAACCCTAACTGCAATTGGTTATTGAAGAAATTATTCAGAAAATACTTCTACATTTCAGTGTTGGATAACCATACCTTACATCTTGAGTCAAACATCTGTCCATATATAAATGCAGCAAAATACCAAACATTAAAACATTTTACCTGGAAAGGGTGGTGGTGGTCCTCCTGGTCCAGCTGGCCCAGGAAATCTGTCCCCCCCAGGTAGAGCACCAGGAAAACGACCCCTCCCTCTGTTACTTGGTGGAAATGTTGCCCGTGAACTGCCTCCTGGTGGACCAGCTTTTCCTTCTCCTGACATCTGGCCTGACTGTGTAGCTGCAGTAGTGAAATAAAAGTATAACATACAACATCAAATTAGAAAGGCTTTCAAATCTGAAAACTAGATCGTCTGTCTGAAGTTCTACCATTATTACTATTGTACACTCAGGAATAGTTTCTGTGAAGATCTGAACAGCTGTTTTAGGCAATCCCAAGGGCTTAAGAGAACCCAGTGAAATCTGTATCTTTTAGAAGCAGATCAACATGCTACAACACAAATTACTTCTTGGACACACACCCATCCAAAAAAATACATACACCTACAGTTTGAGAAAACAAGCCCAAATGTCCAACACAGAAACACTCATACAATTTAGTGTGCTGGCTTTTATTACTCCTTTCTTTTAGATCTACAAAGCATTTTTTGCCTACAGATCACCAAGTACTTGCAAAAGAAGCACACCAGCAAAGGGTCATTCTGAACCTTCTGTTTATGGTGCTTATCTTAATAATCACACTTTACTGTGGCTCAAAATCTGCAGAATTTAGAACACATTATTAGACGGTTACCCTTTCATGTGTCTTCAGATGTGCAGAATTTTCTGTTGAAAACCCCAAGAAAACTGGTAGGATGGCCTAATTTAAAAGACAATCCAGCCCATAATATTTTATTACATGCCCCCAGCTAAATACTAAAACAGGAAATAAAATACACCTCAAGGGAACAAAGCCACCACATAGTTAAACAAAAGTCCCCACTACTATTGAAAAATGTTAGGTCCTGTTTTCAAATTCTTAAATAATCATTTATTGGAAAATTTTTATTCATTACCAATTTACCATCACAGCAGAATAATTTTGTTTTCTCTACTACACAATTTTTAGTTTTTAGTGTCTTCTGATGGTTTTGGTGCTTGATCCTTACTTACCATTTCAACATATGGATTTATCAGCATAAGAAGTTGCAAAGCTCAATTCCAACAGTCAAGATCACAAGAAAAACGAGTCTATCTTGTCTACCCCTGCTGCTTGTTCTTTTATTGTAGGATAACTTATAGGTGAACAAAAGTATACACAGGAAAAGGCTACCAGAACCATCACAAGGTTGGAAGATACACTATGAGGCAAGGCTAAAGCATCAGCAGCTTTCAGTTTAGAAAAAAGACAACATGAAGCCATCTACAAAACTATGTGTGGTGCAGAGAAACTAGATGGAAACATCCTATGAAACTAGTGGGCAATAGATTTAAAATAGATGCTGTAGAGCCATCTCTGGGGGTTTGGCTTGTGGGTCCTGTTTGTGGAATCTGATTGGCCACTGCTGGAAACAGGATGCTGAATTAGATGGACCACTGGTCTAATCCAGCATGCCTACTCCTATACTGTTAAACAGGTTCTTCTAATCTAGCTTGAAATTCATATCCATATGACGATAGTACAGACTAAATCCCATCCTTACCATTCAATAATATTCAGTTCCCAGTTTTAAAAAAAACACATGCATCAGAAGTAACTTGAACAAAGCATTCTTTCAGTAAATAAAATTTTAGGCAGCATCTCTCAAGCACTTCATGCCCCCTTCAACCATGTATACAACATGGTTACCAAGTTAAAGGGTTTTTTTCTCCTCCCAAATGTCCCTTCCCGTCACTGAAAAGCAGCTGAAAGCAACACTTACTCTTCCTTGATTGCAGTTCAAATTGACTCAGAAATTGCTTATTACATGGAGTTACAACAGGATTTTGACCATGCAATTCTCTTTTAGGTAACAGATCCATTAGTTTTTTGGAGGAGGCATCAGATCCTACACCTACAAGAGCAAACCTGAAGAAAATAATGGTAGAAAAAAATACTTCTTCAGAGGTCATTTAGAAGATTATGTATCAAACGTTGGAACATTATTTTTCATCATACACTAGCATTTCTCGCTCATGTGCTTGCTCCCCCTCTTTCTCTCGAAAGCAGAACACAACTTTTCCGCTCAGAAATATCACTTTTATTTGAAGGCAGACTATACCGGTGCCAAAAGAAAAGATAGAAGGAATAAAACTTAATTGTAACTAACAATGAAGAAAAATTAGACTTGCAGTAGAATTATAAAGTTGGAAGGGGCCATACAGACCATCTAGTCCAACCCCCTGCTCCACCCCTGCAGGGGGTGACAGGGGCGGAGGATGAAGCATGTAAAACCACCCATTCCTAACCTCACCCATGATGGAGGTGGAAAAGAGGAGGGGGAGGCAGAATTGTCCAAACTGCAATGTTTTGGCAGAATTGTAGAAAGAAGAAAGAAAGTGCTGACACTCAAATTCCTTTTAAAAATAAAGCAAAACAGGTCATTTAGAGTAATAAGGACAAATAAGGATATGAAATATATTCTCAATACTACAGCTACATAAACTATGACCTGAATACTATAGTTACATAATAGCCCTGACTGATGACACTGAGAATTCTCACAGGAGCTCTCAGAGGCCGATTTCTTCCATGCTGTCTCCTACACAGGAACAGCTTTCCTTTTTACCTCTGAGGCCGTTTTGAATTCCTTCTCAAAACTTCTCTATTAGGAGTACTTCTTTCTCAAGTTCATTCGTCTCTATATTCTTAGGCCACATGCCTTCCAGGCAAGCAAGATACCACTAAGCTATATTTCCTATTACAAGTGCTGGCAGTAGAAAAGAAAAAGGGATAACAATTATTTCAGCTTTCTTACCCCTTTGACTGACCATTAGCACGATTTTCAAAAAATTTTATCTCCAGAATATCATTTACACCAAGTGAATGAACTGCTTCAGTTAAATCTTCATCTGTGGTCCACTGTAAAATATTCATAATCGACACTTAAGTTTTAGAAGTAACAGTTAAAAAAGAACATGACTCTTTCCCTTCTACTATAATCTAAAATAATTCATCAATAGAACATATACATATATACTTTCCATACTAAGGGATCTCATTATCATAATTAGCTTTGGCTGTTTGAAAGATGGCATGCTCTTTTCTAATCCTGCCTGATAATTTGAAGAAATTATGTTTCTATTTCTCAAAAAGAGAGTCCATTAATTTAACAGAATATTAATGATAATGTTCACCAACTCGAAAGACCTCGTTACAATAATTAACTATAGCAATAAGCTGTGTAGTGCTTACCCAAGTGAGATTTCCAATATACAGTGCAATTCTCTTTCCAGTATATGTGTAGACAACATTTGGTGCTGATCCTTTGCCTACATCATCTCCAACAGAGGGGGGGAGAGAGTCCATATAATCACGGTCCTCTGGTGCATCGCCGTTATTGGCAGATGGAGAAATGACGTCGTCATACAAGTCTATTTGATCATGCCCACCGTATTCTGCTTCCTAAAAGACAATGAAGTTATAGATGCTAGATAAAAATACATTCAACAGTCAGTGTTTTTGCTCTAGTGATGTTTAATTAGTCACTAAAGGTTTAGGTCTGGAAATGCAATCCAAGTTTTAAAATAACAGTACTTTATAAAGGCAAAATCCAAATATGACTCACCTCTTTTTTATTTTAATTAGTATAGCCTAAAGAAATCCCTCTTTAATTTTTTAACTTATAATTTACACTTTGTTTTTGTTTGTGGAGTAAAACATCCAGATCGCAAGATGTTATAGTCCTGCTGTACACTGCATTGGTTAGGCCACACCTGGAGTACTCTGTGTAGTTTTGGAGGCCTAACTCCAAAAAGGATGCGGACAGAATGGAGCAGGTGTAGAACAGAGTGATGATATTAAACTCCAGAATCACAAAATATATTCTAGATGGTATCTTACCCCACAAAGATTGAGCTATTCTCAGATGTGCTGGAAATGTGGCAAATCAATTGGATCTTTCCTGCACCCTGGTGGTCATACCCACAGGTATGCTCATTTTGGGACTTAGTTCTCACAATCATAGCAAAACAGTGGGTCAAAACATTCCGGCTACACCAGAATCGGTTCTACTAAATTATTGGGAGCCTAATTCTTTGACCACAACGAAAGCAGAATTAGCAGCTTTGTTATTAATTGCAGCTAAGACTCTTCTTGCCCAGTGTTGGAAAACAACTGAAATACCTACTTTAAGACAATGGTTCCTGAAAATATGGGGTGTAATTGTATATGATAAGATTGCAACTCAATGGTTAACTGCAGATATTTCAACTAAGAATTTAGACTTTGTAGGAAAATATATTGTGACAGAAACAAATGAGATTAATGCGCTCCCAGCAAAATACAAAGGGACATGACTGCTCTCCTTAAGTATTTAAAGAGCTGTCACTTAAGAGGAGAGCAGGGAGCTGTTCCTGTTGGCAGCAGAGGACGGGACTCACAATAACATGTTTAAATTAGGGGCAGAAAGGTACCAGCTGGATATGAGCAAAAACTTCTTTTACAGTCAAGAGTTGTGCAACAGTGGAATCAGCTGCCTAGGGAGGTGGTGAGCTCCCCCTCACTGGCAGTCTTTAAGCAGCGGCTGGACAAACGCTTGTCAGGGATGCTCTAGGCTGATCCTGCACTGAGCAGGGGGTTGGACTAGATGGCCTGTATGGCCCCTTCCAACTCTGTAATTCTATGATTCTAGGACAATACATCATTTTTCAAAAGGTTCGTTAAAATCTTTCAGAAAGCCATCCTTGTTTTGTATCTAAGGGCCTAATGTAACATTTGTTATAATTCAGGGGGTTTCCCCATTGTATTTTCTTTTGTTTAATGCAAAACAGGTGTGATTGATTTCTGGATTTAAGCCAAGTCCCAAATGGGGAGGGAAGGAAGCAGCTGCCTTTCCCTGGCAGGTATCTGTCTACTCTAAATCACAGTCCCAGTTGCTTTTCAAGGGCCATCCAACCTTGTTGAGCCAATCTAGTTGTAGGCACTTTGGGAATTTTAAGAAAAATTGTGGGTACAATCATAAAATGGATGTCATTTGAGGGAGGGGATCACAAAATGCTGGGAGATTCTAAGCCAAATTCCTTCCTAGGAGGGAGGCACCTGCTTCCAAACTGAATTCCTTGAAGATGCCAAGATAATGCCTCTTGCACTCTTATGAAGCACCTCTTGCTCCAAGGAGGTAGGAGAAAGCTGGGAACAGCCCTATGGCCTGCAGAAGAGACGTCTGGTTTTAGTTTCCAAAAAAAGGGAGAAACTGTGTCTTTCCACAACTACAGGGAAACACAGAGATACAAAGAAGTCTGTGCCTTGCCCTGTGTTTTCTAGTGGTCAGTCAGCTGCTAAAAAGCAACCCAATGCTCCCTTTCTGCCATTTCATTTAAGCGTATTTGAATTTTAACCCCAAGAAGCAAGCAGGCAGCAGGAAACACATTCATGCACCAGGCTGAAGATTACTGTCCTAAGGGAAAAGGAAAATTAAGGGACCCATCAAGGAAAGAAAAAGCAAGGGACTCTGTATTTTCTTCCCTGCAGATAAGTAGTGGGTTTTGAAGGGACAGGGAGCAATCTTGCACAAAGAAATAGAGTTAAGCAGCCTCTACCATCACACAGCCTTGAAGCAATGTATTTTTTAGATACTATGTATTTTTTTTTAAATGGGAAAAAGAATTGCAGAATTATACATCAAGTGTAGTTTGTCCTTACACATTACAGTCACCAAAATGATCTAGCATGTGACCTAGAATAGCAATACAGTATTTTACTCCATACTCTGAAGCAACAAAACTAGTTTTGGAATGCTGCTTTTTAAAGTCCTGACATTCAGTTGGAATGCTAACGTAAATGATTCAAACATTTGTTCTTTAAGAAACTAAATTAAAGCAAATCAAAATAAGCACAATAATTCCAGTACAGCACAATGAACCTGAGACAGCTGGATCCAGAGCCATGCATCAGTTCAACACTGGCCTTGGGCAAATTGCCCTGTTTTGGACTAACCAAACTGACAGGGCTGTTGGAAAATGACACACATATACTTTAGATAACTCCAAACTATGTCAGGGAGAGTTGCCCAATTTAAATTCAGAACACTATTCTCAAAACATTTTTATCTGGGATTTTTGATTTTGCTGTCCAGTATAATGCATTATCTTGAATACTGGTAAACAGACTAGGATCTGAGAGACCCAGGTTCAAATCTTCACTCTGCCACAGTGGAACCTTACTAGATGAACTTGGGCCATTCACACATTCTCAGTCTAACCTACATCAGAGAGTTGTTGTGAGGTTAAAATGGAGGAGAGGGTGATATAAGCTACTTCAATTCCTCACTGGGGAGAAACACAGTATAAATGAAGTAAATAAATGAACCATTACTCACGTGTGCTCCCTCTTCCTACACCTTTCTACCACCAGCATAATATAGCCTATTTCTACCTTAGCAGGTAGAATCCTGGGGTCGACTCTGAAGTCATAAGAGAAACTAACTCCAATTTCAGTATCATGGTTCATAGTGCTGTACCACTTCTGCTTCCCTTCTACATTTCAAAAAGCCAACCAATATTTAAAGTTAAAGAAGAGCCCGGCAAAAGAGGAACTCACTTGGAAGCTCCTTGGACTAGGTTCTATAATAAGTGGTTAATCACAAGTGCTCATTACTCCAGGGTGGGGGGATGAACATTATTTGCTCCACTTGACCAAAATAAAAGTCCAACAGTGTCTTAAAGACTAACAATATTTATTTCTCCATGAGCTCTCAAGAGCTGGCTCCCCTCCAACCTACGGTGCCACTGCTCTTTTGTTTTGTTTCACTACAATTCCTTTGCCATCCACATGATCAAGCACTCCTCCTCTCATGTTCCTAGTAAAAACTTCATCTCCTTGTATTCAGTGGCCAGCTATGCAGGCTCCATGGTTCAGTAACATTTACTGTATAGTAGAGTAACTACAAAAGCTGCATCCTTGCACAAAATAGTTTAACTGAATATCAAAGAGGAAAAATATATTCAATACACTGCCAATTTGAAAATGTATCAAAACATCCAATTAAAATAGACACCAGAGCATTCCTGATGCTATCATTAAGATAAGAGAAGACTCATGAGCATAAGTTATAGTTGACATAATTAGTCCAACTTTAAAAAGACAGCTACTCAAAGTATCTATCAACAGAAGGAAACCTGACTAGTGCATTTACTGTTCAAAAGACATACTGCATTAGTTTTAACTGTCATGTATTCCTGCCATGATTTCTGGGAATTTTAGTCAATGATGGTGCTGAGGATTATCTGCCAGAGATCACTTTTATCTCTAGGATTGTATGCAACAAATACAAATGTTTGCAATGAACTTCAAAAACATACTGCAATTTTCAAAATCTGGAGTCTGGAAATACTACTGATGTATTTGTATCAAAATGATTCCACCCCCACCTCAACTTGGGTATTCAGAATCCATATTATCTGCAGTAGCACCAGATGATCACATGTAGGGACTGTACCTTCCCACTAACATGAATCCATGTGGAAGTTTTTCAATATCCTCTTTTCTAAAGAACAATGAGGATGCTGAGCTTTCTCTGTAGCTAGATCCTCAGTCTGAGGAATGTCCTTTCTCTGAGGACAATTTGGTGGCCCACTTCATCATTGTGTTACCCTGGTGTTGAAAGATCTGCATTGGTTGCCTGTTTCCAGGCACAATTCAAAGTGCTGGTTTTTACCTTAAAGGCACTAAAAGTTACCTAAAGGTCCACCTTCTTCCATACTGCTCAGGCTACCACGCAAAGGTCCTCCTCACAAGCCCTGCTTTCTGTGCCCCTTCTTTCAGAGGTGAGGCAGGTGGTGACCAAATACATGGCTTTCTCTGTGGTGGTGCATTGCCTGGGCAATGCCCTTCTTCTTCAAGCTTGCCTGAAGCCAGGCCAAAACATTTCTTTTCACACAGTTTTAAATTGAGGGGCTGGTTTTTTACCATCATTTTTATGGCATGCTTTTTACCCTGAACTGTTTTATGAAAATTTTAAGCTGCTCAATGTTTTATGCTGTTATTATGCTCTAACTGAATTTCTAATGTTGGATTGTTGTCAACAACTTTCAGTTTTATGTTTTCATTAAGTTTTATTCTGTCACCAAGCAATATGTTTATAATACTTTCTCTGTTGACTTGGCAGATGTCTTTTCAATTACTCCTTTGCTTTTGGTTCAATACTAGAGTTTTATCTGCTATTATATAAATTATGGCTTTATTTTTTAAATGTGTATGCCGCTGTGAGTGACAGTAGAGAATGCAGCTTATAAATACCCTTCAAATGTTTCTGAGGCTCATTCTCCCAGCCACTGAGGCATGGATGCTCCACAAGAGGACCATGCCACTGAATTGACTTCTGTGACCAGAGCCTCTCCTATATTACTTATTTTGACTTTGTACGTGTAATGTTGTTTTTAACATACTAGCAATACACCATATTAAGCCTGAAAAGAGTGAAGGAAAAACAGGGTTTGGAAATCATTACCTAACAAGTCTGGCTTTTATAAGCATTTTAAAAATAAAGAAATTACATTTTAATAAGACCTAAAACACACACCAAGTTTCTGAACAGATGTTTAAGACAGACCATACTAATGCCTTTATGGACATCTTTTGTTTTCAAAAATTTTCACACAACCGTTCCAAAATGGTATGGGAGAATGAAATCAAGAGGGGGAGATCAGGGTATGTTAGCAGGGTAGCAATACACCAACTCATGTAACTCAGTGGACCATATACTCCCAGCTGCTGCGAATTGGCCACACAGTTAATCAACATAAAAAGCTTGGGATTTAGCATGTTTCTCGCCTGCTTTGCAGGAATAAAGGGGTCAGACTTTTTGGCAGCAAAAAGTATTGGTCTTCAGTCTAGCTATCCTGCATAACTAAGCAACACTAAGCATATAGTGAAGAAAACCTTTCTGACACGTAAAGCTAACGAATTTCTTGTAAAAATGCAAGGATTTTAGTAGGTTGAATTGCACCTGGCGTGTTTCTTTGCAAGGATCATGGGACAAGGGTAAAGAAAAAACATCGACAGGGTGTTGGGGGGGGGGGGAGGCTTTAGTACTGTCCAGACCCCATCTGCCAAGGCAATCACCCCGGGGGAATGCGTAGCATCTGAGTATACCTAGAGGAGAGAGATTTGGCTTCTCGCACACCTCTCTCTCGTAGACTCCAGGGAAGCGGCTGCTGCGTCCTTGTGCCGCCGCGTTCCAGCCTCTCTCATCTCAAGGGAAGGAGGGGGGAGAGAGAGAGAGAAATACAAGCGCTGCAAAGCTACGAGAGCCTCCATCTCAGGCTCATTGTTTTCCAGCCCCTGGGGCCTCCGAGAGAAAAGCAAATGGGCGCGCGTGTGAGACGGAGGCACGCAAGTCAGCCCAGGCCGCTTTCCTGCTACCGGGCCGCTCCCTGTAACCACTCGAAGCGCCAGGCGGGAAAATTCACGGGCCGCTTGACGAGGAGGCGCCACAGTCAACAATGGCGGAGGTGTTTCCGTGCGCCTTGTGAGGAGGCCCAGCCAGCCTCTCTCCCTCTCACACACGCACAGAAATCAGCCGCCCCCACCCCTACAGTCCCCACCCCCGCCTGACTCGAAGCGTCGCGGCCATGGCGGAAAGCAGGCGCGCGGAGCCTCCTCTACCTGGTTGAACTCCTCTCCCACATCGGCGTAGATATCTATGTGGTCCACGCCGTCCGCCATATTCCGCTTCTCCTCCTCCCCCACCGCTGCAGCAGCCAGCCCCGCCCGCCTCTACAGCTGCCGCAGCCAGCCACCACCACCACCACCGAGGAGGGGGTCTTTGGCTGGGGGGGGGAGAGAGAGAGTGAGAAGGGGTATAACGTCACTTCCGTGGAAACACGAGAGCTTCCGGGGGTGAACTTTGGGGTGCCTGTTGAGGGCGGAGGGGGTAGGGGGTGGAGTGCTATCACTGCCGACAGTGTCCACGAGAGGGTGTGAAGAGGCAAGAGGAAAATTACATGCTTGCACCATTGTCTCTCTCACCCCCCCCCCCCCCCCCCCGATATATGCCTCTTTTGAGACACAAATAGGCTCAGTAGATTACAGCAAAGTTGCTTGTAAGGGTTTTCGTTGCTAGGCTATGCGTCTTTACTTGGAAGTCCCCATTTGGGAAAAAAGTTTAACTACCTGTAGGTGCATATGATTTCAAACTATTCTATGAATATTTAACTCATAAGTGAGCTTCACTGAGTGAGTTCACTTACTATCACATGTGTATAAGAATGTGCTGTCTCTGCAGTTCGATCCTAGGCAAGCTTACTTAGAAATTATTAAGCAAAAAGTTTTGGTCAAGATTGGAGATACATGTCAGTGTGGTGTAGCAATTAAAATGCTGGATAAAGACAGGTTTGAATCCCCACTCAGTAGCTCACTTGGTGCCTTATGCTCAACCTAGCGGGGTTGTTGTGAAGATAAAATGGTAGCACAGGAAAATTGTGTAAGCTGTCCTGAGCTACTTGGAGGAAGGGCAGGATAAAAATAGGCTAAATAATTAAAGTTCCCTGCAATAATATGGATTTTTTATTACCTAATACCTCAATATATTACAAAGCCCACAAATCATCATAAAGAAAAAAGTTAACAGTGATTACAATAAACTGTTTTATGGCACCCTGAATGTCTTTCCCTCATTTAAACCCTACCGTTCTGCTCAATGAGGACTCAAAAGGCCCCGTCCACACTGTCACTTTTGCTGCTCATTTCTCCCTATTGCTTTGGGCTCCTCCTTCTTTTCCACATGTGTTTTGCTCCCTCTGGGACTACTAGAGAGAACAAAACATATGGGGGGTGGGGGGACCTGAAGCAATAGGGAGAAATGAGCAACAAAAGTGACAGTGTGGACGGGGCCAAAGTGTGGCTTACAACATTATTCCTTTCACCATTTTTTCCTCACAGCAACCCTGTGAGAAAGGTTAGGATGAGTGTGTGTGACTGGATCACAGTTACCCAGTAAGCTGACATGGCAGAGTGGTGATTCAAACCTGGGTCTTTTCAGACCTTAGTCTAGTAACCTTTTTGTTGAGTTCTAACTCTGGTTTAGTTCTCTTAATTTAATTAAAATGTATCCTTAAATTGTAATCATGGGCAACAGTCCTTCCAAATCTCTAAATTACAACTGACACAATATGTAAGAATTCCTACAGAATGCCTATGAAATTAATTTTATTTGAAACATGCACTTTGAAATTTGTAGTGTCATAATTTTGGTTGTGTTATATATTTTTTCTTACTTGTTTGTTGATTTTGTGGTGGGTTTAGAGGGGGCGCTTTTTCACCAGCAAAATAATCACCAAAACATCTTTTTGCATTGTTCAGTGAAGCAGCCTTTTTGTATTGAAGGCTGACCAAGGTCTTTACATTCTTCCGTTTACATTCACTCGCAGGCTTCTTCCTTTTAATTCAGAGTTGCGTAGTTTCAAAGCAAGGGTGTACAGCATCTGTATGCTCAAGCAGAACATAACCAAACCTTTTGCAATGCCAGTTTTCTGGTCTCTCCCAATCTGGACATCCATTATAATTACACACTCAAATAGTCTCCCATAGTATCATGATCAGTTTCAGTCAGTGGAGATATTTACCACAGTCATGAAGTCGGTATTGCATGAACATATACATGAACACATGAAGCTGCTTTATACTGAGTCAGACCCTTGATCCATCAAAATCAATATTATCTACTCAGACCAGCAGCAGCTTTCCCTACCTGATCCTTTTAACTGGAGATGCCAGGGAATGAACCTGGGATCCTCTGCATGCCAAGCAGATGCTCTGCCAGTGAGCCACAGTCCCTCCCTCCCTAATTAGAAGTGGATTTTGAAGGAAGGTCAACTCTGACGTGGAATCCATTAGCAAATCTCTGTTCCATTACATCTTAAGGCATTAAAACCTTTTCAATATTTTATTCTTTCATCAACTTTTGTGGACTAGATGACATCTGATGAAGTTTGCTCTAGCTTTGAAAGTTTATGCTGAAAGAAAAATGTTATACAACACTCCTGTTTACTTTTGCTACAACAGATTAATACAATTGCTCTGTGTTGATAATTATTCTGCTGTTTACAGAGGAAAAAAATCAAGATTATATTTTCAAATGTGAAACTGTTAGGAATTCCAGAGGAGCAGCTATGTTGAGATGCTGTAGCAAAAATAAATAGTAGGGCTGCCAAGTCGAACTTACGATTTGGCGGGGGGGAGTCCTTCGCTGCCCGGGAGCCTCCCTGGTGCACGCGCGATGACGTCACCACGTTGGGGGCGTTGCCAGGGCAACGCTCTGGCAACGCCCCCAACGTGGTGACATCACTTCCGGGTGACGTCACTACGCTGGGGAAGTCGTCCAGGCTGGACGACTTCGGGGGTGGGGTTCCCATTCGGCCGGCGGATCGGGAACCCCTATAGCAGGGGATCCCCCGCCCCCCGGGCTGACTTGGCAGCCCTAAATAGTAGTCATGTGGCACTTTCAAAACTTACAAACATTATTCCAATATAAGCTTTCATAGAGTGGAGCCCACTTCGTCAGACACTTCAGATATTGGTGGTGGTGGGAAATATCATTAAGCCTCAGCCAATTTATGGCAACCCCTCATGGGGTTTTCAAGGCAAGAGAAAAGCAGAGGTGGTTTGCCATTGCCTGCCTTGCTGGTTGCCAATTCCAGTACTAAGCAGGGCCAGCCCTGTTGAGCTTCCAAGATCTGATGAGATCGGGCTAGTGTGAATTCTTACTAGCAGTCATTTTATGTAAAAGGATGGGAGGCAGGACCAAGAGGCCATAAAATGCAAGACGAATGGACTGCTAATTATATCCCACCCTGTACTTATTGTATTTTGTGGCTTCCTGAGAGTGCTATTTGTGGCTTATAGTATCATAAAACGATGGATACTGAGGATTCAGAATTTATCTGAAAAAATGGGTCCTAGCCCACAGAACCTCATACTGGAATAAAATACAAATAGTCTTTAAGGGGCTACAGAACTCCGTTTATTTTTGTTTAGAAATCCTGACTCAACTGAACTGTAGAAAAATACAAAGACCATTGCTAGAATTAACCTGAGGCTATGAATTCACTTAATTTTGTTGTCATACATTGTTCCTACAGTAGATGTCTCTATCATTCTCCAAACACAATTCTTTTCTCTTCCAAGTAGGTATGAAATCTATGTGAATCCTTGCAGAAACAGATTCCAAAGAAATAACTGTGTTACTTTCTTGGGAGTAACCCTCACTGAACAGACCTGAGTAGGATTCTGTTTAAGATTGCTCTTGGTCTACAGCAGCCTAAACAACAACAGAGATTTCTGTCATCATAAAGACTAACAATTGTATTGTAACTAGAGCTTTTGTGAGCCAGATCCCAGTTTATCAGAGGAATTGTGTCTTGCAAAGGAGGTCTGACTCATCCCTATATCTAATTCCCAAGTGCCCCCCCACGTGCGGATACCTAAATCTGCGCGGGGGGGCACTTGGGGGGTGGGGAGGGGGTTCTGCAGATGGGGGGTGATCCCCCCGTTTGCAGAAAAATCAAAAAAGTTTTTTTAAGTTTTGGGGGGACACTGAAATCCCCCGAAAAGTAAAAAAGTGTTCCCTGCGCATGCGCAGGGAACGAACTTACCTGTCGTGTGGTTGTTGCTGGCGGCGGCGTGGCGGCAGTTCCCTGCGCGTGCGGACTTGCGGGAGTGCTGGCGGCTCTGGCGGCGGATGAGCACGGCCGGGGGGGGCGGGAAGAGATGGTGCCGGGGGGGGAGGGAGACGCTGGGCCTGAGTGGCATTAAGCCACTCAGGCCCCAGCAAAGAGGAGTGAGCTGGTGGGCGGGCGGACGAGCACGGGGGGGGAGGGAGGGAGGGGATGGTGCCGGGGGAGGAGGGAAACGCTGGGCCTGAGTGGCATTAGGCCACTCAAGCCGCGGCAAAGGAGAACGGGCGGGAGGGGAACGCGAGGGGGAGGGGGGAGGGAAGGAATGGTGAGGCTCCTCCGGCACAAAGCCGCGGGCCTCGCTGGGCCAAGCCGGGGCGGGAAGTGGAGAAGAGATGGCGAGGCCCGCGGCTCTGCGCTGGAGGGGCCTCGCCTCGGGCAGGCTGGAACGCGGGGGGAAGGGGGGGAGGAAGGAGGAGCAGCTGTCAGCTTCTCCCCCCCCACACGAATATCACGGGGGCCCCCCTTGTGAAAGTCTATGCACGATACATTCAAAAATCTTGGAGGTGCCATAAGACTCTTTGTTACTTTATGTGAACAAAGATTTGTTTTGTTTTTGCTTATAGTATTTTTTGTATGCATTCAAGTGATACCCAAATGTTTGGATTTTCAGATGAAGTGGGGGTTTGGGGTGTTTTTTTTAAAGAACTGTCTTTCTATGGTAGAACCTAGGGCAGAGGTGTCAAACTCATTTGTTATTAGGGCTGGATCTCACTCTATCAGGCTGGGCCATGTGTGCCATAAAATGTAAAGTGTTAGCCAAATTGCCCTGATTTCTTATCAATATTGGGGAAATTACTTATTAATTAATTGGCAATAGGCAAAAAGGGTCACCACTAATATATACAGACGTCCCACCTCTTCCAGAAGGATCAGAAATAAACAAGGAGGTTGGCTTCAGTAATAAAATAGTTTCTTTTCTGAAAGGTTCTTACTCAGACAAACAAAACAGATGCACAAACACACACTTAAACAGAGCCTAAGAAATAAAGATAGAGCAAGAGACGGCTGCATTAGAAGGAATATCGTTGATATCCGTTGAGGGCAATAATTGCCTGTCCAGAGAGATGTTGCGTTCTTACTGGAAAAATAAAGGGAGACTAGAAGGGATCAGGGGCACGTGCCCTGAACCCACAGCAACACATTTAGACTCTGGCAGTGCAACGAAGAGCTGAGGAGGTAGGGTAGGGTAAGAGGTAGTAAAAGCTAGAGAGAGAACAAGTTGCTGGGTGTCCTCTTTTATTAGGGGGCTCTGGAGGAGGGCTTGACTGGACACCTCCCTTGAGACCACCCCTTGATGGTCAGCCCCAAAAGTCCTGTCCACTAAAGGAGAGGGGCTTAAGGGATTGGGCAATGTTACATTCTACCTGACTGTGACAGAGATACCTGGAGAGAGGAAATGAGTAATCAGCTAGACCCTTTGTTAAGCTGATGGTCTTAATATCTCTGAGCTGTAGAACCGGTTTCCATCTAGCCAAGTCCATTGTCTATGTAAACGGCAGGAATAAACTCTTTATTGTTCTGGAGCAAGGAATGTTGAAGGGGGGGGGGTTTGCCTGTCCGAAGAAGAAGAACATAGCTAATGGCGTCTGAAAGCACATGTTCAAGCCACAATGGCGAGTGGCTGTTTCTGTGTAAGTAGTTGTGTCAAGGGAAGTCTCTGGGAGCTGGCGACCTCGGGAACCACTGGCACATAGTCTCAGGTGTCGGCTGGCGTGTGTATACAGCTGGCATTGCAATCTGGTCATATTGCATCTCAGTCCCTTCTACACATTCAGCAACACAGTCCAAAGTTAACACTTATAGACTTTATGTCTATAAGAGTGCATAAGCACCTTGCAGGGCAACAATTGCCAGGTACTGGAGATATAAACTTTATAAAGGACACAGGCAAACCCAATTAACAATATTATTTTTTTACCCAAAATAGAAACAAAAGCAATTGGTTTCTAGCAGTGAAAGCAATTGATTTACTGGGGAACCCAGAAAAGCCACAATCAATGTATTTAATCATATGCAAGACTAGGTTTTTCCCAAGGGATACCATAAAAGGGAGTATCTTAAATTTCCATACAAATTAGTTACTTTTTGTATATATAGTACTTTTAGGAGATTAATCATCTTCCTTGCCAGTAAATCATCTTCCTTGCCAGTTCAGCAACCCCCCGCCCCACGTCCAGCCTCAGCAGCTAAGCACAGCTATGATTCACTCTCACTCTTTGTTCCCTCTCTTCCCCTGTCCTACCTCTGAGGATCTCGTGGAGGCACACCGGACTCTGGCACACCGGTCTCCCCCTCCACTGCCCCACCCCCACCAACAATACTGTGAGTTGGGCCAGGCTGAGCAACTGACCTTGGGTGACCCAGATGATAGGGTCCTGGCTCTCCCAGATCCCCCACCCCACCCCCAGTTCTCATCCCTCCTGTATGGATGGATGGAGAAGCTGTTTCCAAAACCTCCAGGGGGTGCTTTTTGTACTACCATTACCCCTTTTCCCTCATGGGCTGAGAAGAGGTGGGGGGAGAAGGCAAGTCACTGTTGTTGTCCCCCCCTCCCAACACTTTGCATCCTGGCTCCACAACTGTTCAGTTGTGCAACAGTGACAGCAGCACTCCTTTTTCCCTTTGTTCTCCCACTTGCTTCCAAGGCTGGGATGTCTTTCCTCTCAGAGCAGCACACACAAGACAGCCCAGTTGCCTCCCAATCCACTCGCTGGCCCTCCTCCCCCCCTCTCCCCCTGCCAGCCCTGTCTGCATGCCTGCTCTTGCCAACACCCCCCCCCCCGGGTCACCTTTGGAAAAAACATGAAGCCAGTGGGTGCAGCAGTGGCAGTGGCAGCCATTTAGCTCCACCCCCCATGTAGTGGCTTTGCTAATCCTCACTGAGCTGCTGTCAGAGGAGGCAGGGGGGGAAAAAACAACCATGCCTTTTTTCTCTCCACTTTTGCTGCCATTCCCACCCACCCCCACTACTTTACCTCAGCCTCTTAGTCCCACCCGCTAGCCATTTCCTTTCTATTTCTTGACAGCTTTGACCACACACACCATACCGTGTGAACCTACTCCCCACCCCCAAGGAGCCTCCTGCCTTCCCTCCCTTGCACCAGTTGCTCATGGGCCAGATAAGAACTCTGGATGGGCCAGTTCCTGTCCACAGGAACTTTTTTTGTATTTGAGTCGGTCACCTGAGTCATAGTTGGAAGCTGCTCCAGGCTGTTCCATTTCTAGGAATGGAGTGGGGGGGGGCGGAGTTGAAGCCATCTCTTCCTGGTCAAGTCTGCTATGACAACACCCTCCTCCCTAGGCCTTGATGGAGAAGGCAGGGGGGATACAGCATCTACTCCTACTCTTCTCCTGCGGGTCCTGTCTTTTGCACTAGAGAACTGGCCTGTGGACTTCCTCATTGGCCCAGCCTCCATCAAGCCCCCTAACGGGGTTGTGTATCCACAGGGTTGTCAGGTCTTACTTGGCCTTTAGTGGGAGACTCCCAGGTCTTTCCCTGGATTTCCTTATGCACAAAACAAGCACATGCACCGCAATGACATCACCCAGAAGTGACTTCATCATGCCAGGCACATTGTGTGTTGACGCTCTAGCATTTTGGCCAGAAACTCTATCGGCCAAAATGCTAGAATGTCAATGCATGATGTGCCCAGCAAGATGACATCACTTCTGGGTGATGTCATTGCGCCAGCAACATCAACCCAGGAGAGGACTGTTTGGGGGTGGAGCTTCCCCCATCAGCCAGCTGGCCAGCAGCAGATCTGAGCCCCCAAAATCAGGGGAACCCCTGCCCCAGCTTGGGGTCTGGCAACCCTACCTTCTCATGAGGGTTCCAGCCCTTCACTGCCCATGGGGATATAAAGCTGGCAACTGACCCAATAAGGCTGGCCTCTGTTGAGGCTTCCTGGCTTTTTGGATCCAGCCTGTGCTGCTCAGCTTACGCCAGTTCGGGTCCCACCCCTGCCTCATGGTGTCGTCCCAGAGCATCATCAGCTGTGCCTTCTGGACAGGTCCTGCTGCAGTCAACACCCCCCCCCCAATTGCATCCAGCAATGTCGGGCTACCAGGGTTCATTTCAGACATAGCCCCTGCAGCCACTCTGTCCCTGCTCTGCCCATTGCCCTGGCACATGCTCTTCACAGTCCAGCAAGGCAGTGTTATTAAAGAGTCTTTAACAGTGCCATCTGAAGTGGCTTCATGGCAACATACTGGGGAAAACACTTATATCTAACGGTAGTAGGTGGCTATGCAGATCAAAATATCCCCGAAGGGGTCCACCCAATACTAAATTATATCTTTCTGTAGAGCCAGGGTAATCTCCAGGTTTGTAGAAAACCATGAGAATTAAAAAAGCAGAACAGGTAAAGAGCAAAGTGTCCACCTATGCAGACAACATGGGAGAAAGGGGCAATATCTTGGGTTGCTTAGCAAACTGTGAGAAGGGGGAGATTGGCTGTGGGAAGAAACACCAGATGGGTGGTGAAGGTCAAGTGAGCAGATGGACAAAGAGGGAGTGAAGCAACTGGGCAGAAATGAGAGGGAAGGGAAAGGGAAATTGGTAGGGGGGACAAGGGGGTAAAAGCTGATTGAGCAGGTTGGCAAGGAGCGGAAGGACAATTGGGAAAATGGAGAAAGGAGGAAAAAATTGGGCAGGAGGCTGGGGTGGGAATGAGCCTTTTTTCCGATTAGATAAGGGAACAGGGGAACAGGTCTGTGGATGACTGGTGAAAGCTTGGGGGCCTTGCAAGATGAAGAAAGTGGTGGCCACAGTGGGGCTCCCCTGCTTGTACTTGTAGATTATTAAGTGTAGATACAGTAAACATTTAGGGATATAGATTTAGTGCAAAAGTATGCTTTGTATAATAGACTAATGCTGATAAGATTTGGCATCTAGACAATGGAGAAAGACTGGTGGCAAATCCAACGAGAGTTCATTTTAAAGCTGGCTCTAAGGTGGTGGCAGCGGCAAAGTCAATATTTCTCCACTACTGTTGCAGTCACACAGTGCAGACCTGCAGAACATTTACAGGTTGTAAGAGGCCTATAGGTTTCTGGTCTACAGGAGGAGGTGGACTGCTCTGCAGCCTACTGCAATTGTTTTGCTCAACACTTTGCAAGTACATGCCTGTGATAACATCTAGATTAGATTACTGTAATGCAGTCTTCATGGAGATGCCCTTGAAGACTGTCTAGCAGCTACAGAATACTATGACCAGAATGCTGACTGGAATGGGTTGTAGGGACCCTATCACACATCTTGTTCCTTCTGCATTGGCTCTCAGTTTGCTTTCAGGCCCAACTCCAAGTACTGCTGTTCACTTTTGAAGCCCTATACAGCTTGGAATCTGCATACCTGAAAAAACTCCAGGTCCCATATGAACCCACCCAACCATTCTGGTCATCTTTAGTGGTCCAGCTTCAGGTGGCCCCACCATCTGAGGCTAAACAGGTGGCAACTCAAGGAAGGCCTTCTCAGTCATGGGACCAACCCTTTGGAACCCCTTCCCCGTCCCCTGGGAGATGCATCTGTCTCCCTTTGTTGTTGTCTTCTGCCAGCTTGTGAGAACTTTGTGTTTTGTTTGATATTCCCTCACTAATTCTTATTAGCTCCTCTCCCTGTTTGTGTGTTCTTTTGTGTGTGCTTTTAAGTATTTTAAATATTCTAAATACATCTCTGTGGGTTTAAAATTCTTTTTAATTTTGATATGTCTTAATGTTTAAATGTTTGAAATGTTTTAATGGAAAGGTGGCATAGAAATGTTCTAAAAGAATAAAGAAAACTTTACGGGACAGCTTTAAAGAAGCTATTCATTGAAAGACTGGGAACTGTGTTGGAATTCACATTAAATACATGAGAGGCCGATCATTCATGAAAAATGTATATTTCACTCAGGAGATCATTTCAAAAAGTCATCCTGTTCATGTTAAAGGTTACAGTGCAACCTGCCCAGTATGTTAACTCTTCCATTTTCAGTAATTGTAATGGCAATATCATTTTTTTTAAAAATTCATACTATCATTTAATTAGGCTGAAGAGCTGTGACATTGAAAGCACTCTGTAATCACCATGAAGTTCCATGAATGGATGCTTCAGTGACTGACTGGGTTAACAGCTTGAATGTGCCCTGCTAAAATTAATACATAAGTTCATTTATGTCTCTAAGCTGACTGGTGAAAATAATTTGGGCCATCATAAGAAGCTTTGCCTCAGTCAATATTCCCTTTCTATCAATTGGTATAAGTCATTACATCTGATATGGAGGCAGGCTGCCAGCATGCTTAATCCAACAACTAACTAGAATGGAGCCTTTCACAAATATGACATTTCAAGTTTGGATCTATTCTACAGGTTCTGGAAGAGGTATTGACATGGTTGCTAGGTGAAAAGTTATGAAGCCATGAGTTGTGGAATAGAAGGAATACTTTCATTTGAGAGGGAAAAGGAATTTACTCAAAAAAGAAAGATAGTAAAGTTAAGTGGTTGACTTAACTTTAGATGTATGCAATATGCCAGCCAAGGTCCCCAGTGCCACAATGTGCCTTTTATAAGTGAATCAGTGGAGCATTGTCTGATGGGGGTATATTTCCAGTTCCTGGTTTCAAAAACACCATTTCATATTACTCTTGCACTCTGGCTCACATTCCAGACAAAACACATTAAACATCCATTCTCACTGTGTTCGGTATATTAATAGAGTATATAATTATATAGCTAAAATCAGTATAACATATATCTATATACTAATTCCCAAGGCACCCCCTCCATGCGGATATCTAAATCCGCTTGGAGGGGACACTTGGGGGGCAGGGAGATTTTTCTGCACACTTGGGGGACTCTCCAGATGTGCAGAAAAATCTGAAAACTTAAAAAAAAACTTTCGGGGGATATTTAAATCCCCCCCCCAAAGTTAAAGAGCGTTCCCTGCACATGCGCAGGAAACGCTCTTGGAACTGCAGCGGCCTGGCAGTTGGGAGGCTTCCAAGCCTCGCCACCGGTGCTGGGGGGTGGTAGGGGAGATCAGCAGGCCCAGCGGCTGAGAGCCGCTCAGGCCTAGCCGCAGGAGCCGGAAGGTGGGGGGAATCGGTGGCCCGGTGGCTGAGAGCCACTTGAGCCTAGCCACAGAAGCCAGGAGGTGGGGGAGAAGACTTACCTGGGGAGTGGGTCCTCCTACCTCGCCTTCGGTAGCAGGGGGGAGAAGGACTGGTAGGCCCAGCAGCTCAGAGCCGTGTGGGCCTTGCTGTTAGTGTGGGGGGGAGGATTGGTGGGCCTGGGCCTCGCCGTCGGTGCTGGTGGAAGGCAGGAGAGAAGGCTCACCTGTGGCTGCTTTTCTTCCACATGAATCTCCTTCTCCCCCCCCCCCCGCGAGTATCGCGGGTTCCCATCTCTTGTAGTATGATATAAATATGTACTATTTTATCTCTATGTTTTAACCTGTCCTTGAGGTTGACTGTATCTCTGGATTTTCAGTGCTTTGGAAAGGTTACTCTAATCTCCACTAACATCTGTTGGTCAGAATCTAAAAGCAGGTTTCAACTCTTATACAGATGTTTTTGGCAAATTTGGGTCCAACCTACATTATACAGATGTTTTTGGCAAATTTTGGGTCCAACCTACCTGAGGGACCGCCTTTCCCTGTATGTACCCCGGAGAGCACTACGGTCTGGGGCGCAACACCGGCTGACTACACCTGGCCCCAGAGAAGCCAGGCTCGCTACCACGAGGGGGAGGGCTTTCTCAGTGGCGGCCCCTATCTGGTGGAATGAGCTCCCGGAGGAGATCAGGGCCCTGTGGGATTTAGTGCAGTTCCGCAGGGCCTGTAAGATGGAGCTCTTCCGCCAGGCATTTGAGTAGGGGCCGCTACTTCCATCTTCCCTCCCCCTCCCTGTTTTTCTCCTGCGGTATATCTATCAAAGCCTGACTGCTACTTGTACCATCTACCACAAGGAAACAGGGGCTCCGGAGTGATTAGGTTGCCGCCATCTGAATTTTTAGGACTGAGTGTTGAGCACTTTAGATTGTTAATTATGTTTTTGTGTGGTTTTAACATAATGTTTTATATTGTTTTAAGTTTTAGTATGTTTTGGAATCCTGGGGTACCAGGTCTTGTACGCCGCTCTGAGCCTGCAATTGTGGGGAGAGTGGCTTAGAAATCAAATAAATAAATAAATAAATAAATAAATTTGGTTTTGTCTGTGCAATGCATGTGAAATTGCAATGAAATACAGCCTGTTGCTCAAAAACAAAAAAAACTGTGTTCCTGGCACTTTGGCAAATAGTTATTTTCTTGCAAAAACACGTATTTGTGTTGCTGACACTTTTTTCATATTTTATGGGCTTTTTCCCTGGGAAAGCATGATGTTCCCAGAGCATTTGGGACCCCCACAGTGAGCTTCAAAGGACCTTACATCTCTGGGCATGACAGATCCCACTTTAAAAATTTTGGGAACTGTTGCAGAAACATATACAATAACAAAAACTGTTCTTTTTCTTCAACTACTGACCCATTCAAAAGGGCCAGTAAACAGATTTTGGGATCTAGAGATAATTTCCCCCAAAAAACTTTCTTGCCATTGAATATGACCTTCATATTCTCCATTGATTCTTACTGGGCTGATGCAGAAGAAATTCCTGGATAGATTTTATGAGTATGATAAACACTTTCTGGTCTGATACATACGTTTGTCTCCTAAAAACATTCAAATCAGCCACCTATTCCATGGTATAGTTCCTTCTTCAGCATTCAGGAACTTATTTAATCTTTTTTACTCCACCCTTATGCAGACCAGTTTGACACTCCAATATGAATAAGGCAGAAACAAGACTCCTGTAAATGAATGTCCAGGAAAAATTTTTAAAATGTTCCCCTACAGGCTTTTTCTGTGCTGCCCTCCTTACTTTCAAATTTGTCACCATTTGTTTGTTTTATGCACATGGTATGTATATTTGCAGATCTTAAAGTGACTATTCTAAAAGTGAATTTAAATAAAGGACCCAGCAGGAGACTGCTGAGATACCACTATAACCACTGGCTAACTCCCACCTTTTCCTGGGTTTAGCCCAGCCCAGGGGCATGGCTAGGGAAGTTCCCAAGGGTTCTCAGCCCCCCCCCCCCAATTTCTGGGGACCCCCTTCCTAAATCCCACATGGCTCCTCCTCCATAGATAGTGACAATGGCCTGTGATGTCACTGGCTCCTTCCTATGATGTCACTGGGCCTCGGTTCTTTTAAGAGCCTAGAATAGCAATGCCTCTGGCCCAGCCTCAGCCCCCCTCCCCTGGAAATTGGAAAGTCTACACCCTTGCTGGTCACTGGTGTTTTCTTCCAGATCTCATCTAGGCTCAGAACATTTTTTACAGTACTATATCTGCCTTTATGAGCTGATTAGTGCAATTTTGCGAACTAGATGCCATTTCAGTCAATAATAAGATTCCCAAAGGTTTGATACTTCAGTGTACATAGTCCACAGTGTGCACATCACTGATAAGTTAGAACAACGGATCCCAATTCAAGATTATTTCATTAGGTTTACATATACATAATGTTCATCTTGGGATCTGGCACCACCAGGGTCCTTGTTAAAAACTGAGGTGTGATGGAAGACTGCAGCTGATTGCTCTGAATTAGAATGACAGTATAACATTTTCATGATTAACGTGAACGTCAAATTGTTAGTGATGAACAAAACCCATCTAAAGCAAGACAGGTTCAAAGCCTAATTATTTCTATTTTTTTACCAGTTTCAAAATCTTGATTACATAATGAGATAGGACTAAATAAAAAATCAAGTCTATTTGAGTCCACTTTTAATATCTTCGCTACCTGGCGTTACATTTTATGGCACACGTGGCCCGGCCCGACAAAGTCCAATTTATGTCAAATCCGGCCCTCCATAACAAATGAATTCGATACCCCTGCTCTATGGTCCCCCTCTGAAGTCTGAGACTAAGAGACAGCGCAAAGTCCTTCACTTCCAACAATCAGAATCTTCAACAGCCAGGAACCACCACTTTCCTTTCACTTTCCACTTTCCTACTAAACTGCATTGTAATGCTATAGTGAGGCTCAGCAGGAAAGGGGGAAAATACCCTTCAAAGGACTAAAAGACCAGAAGAATGGCATGTGGAAGTAAGTTTCCTCACACCATCTTTAAAGCTCCCATACAGTGGCAATGGTTCTGCCATTCTCTTCTGCCTCCACCGGAATTGCCAATCTCCAAACTGGGCCTGGAGATCTCCTAGAATTAGTTCCCCTGGAGAAAATGGCTGGTCTGGAGAGCGGGCTTTGTGACATCATAACCCTCTGAGTTCCTTCCCTGCTCAAAACCCTGCCATTCCCAAGCTCCACCCCTAAATTCTGCAGGAATTTCCCAACCCAGAGTTGGCTACCCTAGCCCCACTCTCATAGCGGCAATAGAGGAAATGTCCACTCAGAAATCTCCCCTCCCCATGGTTATTCTGGAGATTCCCTTTTGAGCTGGATTAAAACAGGTCTATTTTAATCTGGGTTAAAGGAGGAAGTCCCTGGAAAGCCATGAGTTATGCTCGAAGTGGACATAGTGTTGTGGACATTCCTGCTTTCCATGCAGGAAAAATCCGCATGTGGAAGCAGCCTTCTAGGGTTGCTAGATCTCTCCTGGCAACCAGCAGGGGATGGAGGAACTTGCCAGGAGAAAGAAAAAGGCCCAGACCCTGTTACTGGCATTGCACAGGAAGTGACATCATCATACGGTGACATTACTGTGACACTCTGGTATTTGGGCAAAAACTCTATGGTAAAAACGGCTTCTACCATAGAGTCTTTGCCCAAATGCCAGTGTCACCTGGACATTGCTGGCATGATGACGTTACTTCCTGTGTGATTCCAGCAACGTGGCCTGGGCCTTCCTCTTTCTCCTGGTAAGTCCCCCAGTCAGCCAGCTGATTGGTGGCTCGGGGGCAGGCCTTGGCAGTGGGGGGCCCCTCCTCCACCGGGGGTCTGGCAACCCTAAACCAGTAAATTTTTCCAGCATGCCTCAGACTGAATGCTTCTCACATTGAAACACCAAGACAGGTAATGTGCTATACCAATTGCATTATCTCCAGTACCTTTCATTAAAAAAGGTTAGGGTGAACACTAGACATAAAGGACAAATAAGAAAACTTCTGTTTATAAGCTAGTAGCTGGCTATCCAAGAGGGGGAATGAACCATCTCTTCACTTGGCTCAGCATGTTCTGTATATTGTGGCTTAAAAAAAAAACAAAATCTGTTCATACAATTTCAGTGAAACATTTCTGTAGAAACAAACTAGCAGCAAAATTGGTTTTGAGTGGCTGCCTGAATCTGGCAAGTGAAAGCAAAAGTGTGACTAAAACTGACAGAAACCTCATTCCTTGCCCTCAAGGAAAGCAATCATTCAGTTGGCATGTTGACTCATCTCAAAGCATGCCCTGACCAGAAGGGCCTGGCAGCGTCTCCCCATGAAGGAGAAAGGGTTTTGAATGAGAACATGCTAATAGGGAGGCCATTTTAAAGTTCCAGATTACCTTTTCCAGAAGCATCATGTAAAAGACCTTGGCTGCCTCTCTGTCATGTATTAATAAGAAACTGGATCAAGGCCTGAAATAAAAATCTGAGGACTGCCATTTTTCCCCTGTTATCTTCAGTCTAATTTTCTCTCCATTATTACCCTGCCCTTCTTCCAAGGCAGTAAAGGCTGAATGTATGCTTCTCCTTGCCTTCATTTTCTCAGCCCCTCTATGAGGCAGGTGAGGCTGACAGAGAGCCACACAGGAATCTGGAGGGCTGAAGTAGGGTTGCCAGATCTGGGTTGGGAAATACCTGGAGACTTTGTGAGTGGAGCCAGGAGAGGGTGGGGTTTGGGGAGGGGAGGGACTTCAGCATGCTACGATGCCATAGAGTTGACCCTTCAGAGCAGCCATTTCCTCCAGGGGAACTGATCTCTGTCACCTGGAGATCAGTGGTAAAAGCGGGAGATCCCCAGGCCCCACCTGGATGTTGGCAGCCTGAGGCTGAAGAGAGATTTGAACCAGGCTTCCCAGTCCTAAGTTAACCCTCTGGCCACTTTACCACACTGGTCATACTGATAAATCAAGGAAATCTAATCAGATTTGAGTTTCTTCCCCCTCATTATTAGCTGGTATGTTCAGATCTAAGATTTCTTAGAACTTGTACCTTGCGGTCTTCTAATAATAATACACATTTTCATAACTTATAAAAATTCACTATTTTATTTATTCTCCCTCCATTATTACTATTTGGTTACTTCCTTTATAGGTATTTGGCCTTGCAATCAATCTAATCTCATATTTAATGTTAAATAACAGACATTGTATCAAACCAACTGGTTTAACTCTTTCACATAAAAACAAGCCTTGACAAGGAAACATCCCCATGGCATGGTCTATATACAAAGAAAAGTCCTACTTGCCAACCTTTTAGAAGTCTTTGAGAGGGCAAATCACCATGTATAGTATCCAGTAGACATTACATGTGGGGCATTGTCATATTGTTGTCAGAGTACATCTTTGCAATTGGTGGCAGAGTTATATTGATGCTGGCATAGTGGCTGCCTGGTGCAAGAGAAGCACAGGAACATTCTATCAGGTACATCTTTTAGGCTATTAGGGCTGCCAGCCTCCAGGTGGGGCCTGGGGATCGCCTGCTTTTATAACTGATATCCAGCTGACAGAGATCAGTTCCCCTAGAGAAAATGGCTGCTTTGAATGGTGGACTCTATGACATTGTACAATGCTGAGGTCCCTCCCCTCCCCTCCCCTCCCCAAACCCTCCCCTCTCCCAGATCCACCCCCAAAGTCTCCAGGTATTTTCCAACCCAGACCTGGCAGCCCTATGGACTATATACAATAATTTGATCATTTGCAAATAATTTATGACATACATCTAGATTTTGGTGGAACTCCAATTACCAAAACTATGAAAGATATTCTGTATAGACCCATATGAACCACCAATCTCAAAGATGGTGAGGGGACAATGAGAACCAAGAAGAATAGCTGAGGTTAACTTCTGCTCCCTTTACTCAGATGCGACTGACTCCACTAGCCCATGGTCCTTTCCTCCCCTGGCATCCAAACTAGACAATGATGCCACAGCCAGCAATGACCTGCCTACCCATCAGTTTAGGTAGTTGTTCATCCCTGTTTTAGACTTGAATTGTCAATAATATTTATGCTAAAATATCTTTAAATTCTTAATAAAAATATTGATTATAATGCAGATATCCTCCAGGAAATGGCAGATTACAAGAGGTTAAACACTTTCTCTTAATACTTATGCAGGAGAAATGTCAACAGGCATGTCTATCCTAAGAAGACAACATCAGTAGCCACCATCTGTATAATTCTCCTGTAGCAATTTGTTTATAGAAAGTTCAACCCCTCCCCCATTAAGTTCCCTTCATTCAAATATCATTACTTTCCCACCAAGGAAAAGTTGTAATTTTTTTCAAGTTTTTTTCCTTTAAGGGCGACATTCCCAAGGCCCTATTTTTTAACATAACCCAGTTCCTCTCCCACTTTGTTGCTATAATAAGAACTGCACTCATGCACAACAGGATTTTAGCCAAATCAACATTCTGACCCCCCCCTCATTTCCTCCAAGCAGCTAAAACTAAAATACTACCCTACCAATAGCCCTCACAAAGAACAAAAACTTCCGTTTTAAGAAAGGCTTGTCATTCCCCCTCCCCATAATGACTTTTGGTGGATTTTTTCTACTGAACTCATTAAAAGCTTTCAGTATTTAGGGCTTTTAAGGTGCCTAAATTTTCATTGATCCGGCATTTGTTTTTTGATGCATTAATATATACTGCAAAGTCTTTTGTATTCATAGGCCACAACCTCAAGCAACAAAACTCTTATTACAATATTGTGCCAAGAGATGTTCGGTATTGCTGTGTGACCTGACATTAACAGGCACTGCAGCAGATGTTATGACTAACTATATAGATTAGAAACATATCTGCAAATATAATAAAACTATTCTTACAATGTTATCTCTTTATCTGTTTTATCTGCATGATTTTTATGTATGTACATTTTACGAGCCATATGCATTCTAATTAAATACAGTCAATTATGAACCAGCAGTTTTGGCAGAGCTCTGATTATTGGAGAAATATAAGTACAGACCCAAAAGAGCTGACACCTTCTGTTGGGTAATAAAAAAGCCAACTTTATTTGTTGACATTGATCAAAGGGTTTCTGTGGCACGCACAGGCAAAAAAAAACCCCATTCCAGCCCAGACACAGTGTGGGACATTGGTGGGAAACATAACAGTCAGGCCTCCTCTTGTTTTATTTATTATCTATTTATTAGATTTTTTAGTTGCCATTTACCCAAAGGGTCTCATGGAAACTTACAACATTAAAAACAATAAGGTAAAAAAATATAAAACCAAATAACAAATATTAAATATTAACATTAAAATATGTGGCTATCACCATACGTCTATTAAAAGGGGCCAAACATATGGTTACCCTCCGAAAGCCAACCTAAATAATTCAGCTTTGCATGCCCTGCAGAAACTAAGCAAGTCTGGCAGGGCACGGGTGTCACCCAAGAGTGCATTCTACAGGGTAGCGGCTACAACTGAGAAGGCCCTTCCCCTGGTGACAGCTAACCAAGCCATCCTGAGGCCAGGTACCTGCAAGAGACCCCTAGACAATGACTGAAGGGAGCACAGGGGATTGTAATGAGAGAAGCTGTCTCACAGGTATGAGGGTCCCAGGCCGTTAAAGGCTTTAAAGGTTAACACCAAACCTTGAATTGGATCCAGCAACTAACTGGTAGCCAGTGCAGCTGCCACAGAATTGGAGTAATATGAGCTGACCATGATGTTCCAGGCAGCAACCTAGCTGCTGTGTTCTGTACCACCTGCAGTTTCCGAAGTGTTTTCAGGGGCAGCCCTGCAAAGAGCGAATTGCAGTAGTCCAATCTGGAGGTGACTGTTGCATGAATCAATGTGGGACCCAGACAAAAAAGGAGCCAGACAAAAAAGGAGCTAGCTGGTGAGCCTGGCACAGGTGAAAAAATGCTGACCTTGCTAACATGGACACTTGTTTATCCAATGATAGTACAGAATCCAACCCATACTCTGAGGTTCTTTACATTTTCATTACAGCTGTCAGCTGGACACCACTGGGTCTCGGGAGTGACCCTCCAACTAGCATTTCAGTCTTTCCCAGCCACATGTCCTCCGTCGTGGATGGATTCAACTTCAGCCAGCTCTCCTTTAACCATTGGACTACTGCATCCAGGCACTGGGATAGTGCTGAGAGCCCTGCTGCCAGCTGCTTATCCAGCAGGAGGAAGAACTGAGTACATTTCTACATTTTAGCAGTCCCCAGGAATGTATCTCCTTTCAAATGTAACAGGGGAGATTCCAGAACTTCCTTTTTTTTCTATTTACATTATCAAAAGTGAGAAAGCAAGGACTGCTCATGATGGAAGTTATAAATATCCAGCTGGGGGACATTCGACACCACCAGCTATTCTACAACATAGCAGAAGAGAGGAACAACATCTGCCTGTTCATTTGTCCATCAGCAGCCAGCCACTCTACAGCAGGGGGGGATGGAAAGACGGCACAACTCCTTCCATTTACCTGCTTTCATTTATTAGTATTTAAAAGCTACTAGGATAGAAACCTTTACCTTTATCTAGGATTTTTCTTCCAAAAAAGAAAAGCAGGATAGAAATATATTAAATACAATACAATAAGAAAACATACTGTTCAACATATTCTACAAATCCTGCCTTTATTCCATCTCTCTCTCAAACACACTCTCTCTCTCTCTCTGGCTAAATGTTAGAAAACAGTATGGAATCAGAAAGAACTATTAAGTCAAAGCACCAGAATTCTTTCATATAGCTGCAGTTATGTGAGATACTATATTAACAAAAATAGACTTAAGTATGTTGCGTTTGTACATGTATTTATGATAGGGTGGGGATCCAATTTGTATGTTAGCCAAGGTGTGAAAAAGCATGAGCAGCTCTAATAATAACTGCAATTATGGATGACTATTATTCCTGCACTCTAATCTGTTGCATTCCATCTCAGTTATGTGTTACTAAACTAACTAGAATGTTTCAACAATGCTGTAAAGTTATTATTTGTTTTATTGATGGCTTGTAAAGGTGATCCTTTTTTGCAATGTGTGCAACATACATTAATACACTATCATTACATTTAATGGTCAGCTGAATGACTTGCATGTGAAGGTCACGTCCATGAAGCAAAGATTCCTTTAAAGGTTAAAAATAGTAAATTACTTAAATTGAATTCACCCCCTTTCTGAATAGATATGTTCTTTCCATGCTTTCAGAGCCTGTCTCCATGTTACACTGCTTATGGGTCTGCCTCGTGTCTATCTCAAATCCTGTTGATCAAGACATGCACAGGGAGTTCTGTGTAGAAAACTGATGTCCTGGCACAAGGAGCCCTGATTCATGGTGTGCAAAGATAGGGAGCTAAAGCCGCCCCTCTTGCCATTTTTCTGATCTGAAACAGCCCCAGGGAGCTACTCCTGGTCCACATGGGAATTGCAGCCCATCAGTACACATGAGATTCCCCACTAGGCAAACAGTAGCTCCCCTACAGCTGCCATCAGGTAAAGACAATGGCATAGGGAGGAGAGGGTTTAACCTTGTGCCATGGTCCTGATATGAATCAATCCCCTGTGTGTCTAGAAATCAACACAGAACTCCCAGCGCACATCTGGTTTGACAGGACCTGGAGTGGACCCATAAACAACATAACATGCAGTTATTACTGCTACAGACAGACTAACATGGCTACCCATCTTAACGTAACATGCAGTTAGTTCTTTGGTTTCCGGAAAGATGGTGGGCCAGCCTCATCCCATTGAGCCCTGATGATACTCCTACACAGGTTATGCATGGAAGACACCAGTTAGTTCAAAATCCCCTAGGAACAGAGGCATCTAATGATGTTATCTGACCACTCCTTCCTCCTGGGTTAGGTGCCTCTATTCTTAGAGGCTATGGGGGCAGCAAATGATGCCTGCATCTGCAGCCTTCTAGGCCCACCCTTAAACATGGATGTGGCAGAGTTGCCCAGAGGTCTCTGACCTCCTGCATGGACCAGGGCTATAGCCTGGGAGGGGTAGGCATGGAGAGGATGGAAACCATTGACTGGGAGGTGGGGCAAGTTTGGCCCGGGATCAGTGTCATAGGAAGATGTTGGCTAGCCCTCTCAGACCCTCTTCGCAGTAAAGAGGTGCTTCTTGAATTATGTGGGTGCTGCTTTAAGTGGGCAGAGTCTAGAACAAGAGCACAGGCCCCACTGCTGGGACGGACCCCTAAGGCCATGGTACAGAGAAGTTGGGTGGTGATTGCCAGTGGAGGAAAATAAGCTCTTGAACACGGGTGTGTGTGTGTGTGTGTGTGTGTGTGTGTGTGTGTGTGTGTGTGTGTGTGTGTGAAGTAACTGCTTGGGGAAACCTGTACCATGGGTGCTGCTGCCCCATGATAAAAACAGAGTTCTGATTTGGAGTGAACACCTCATTTGTCACAGGGGAAAGATAGGCAACGTGGAAAGAAGACCCCTGCCCAGCTTGCTGGGGGCCAAATCCATGCCTGCCCTCATAGTGTTGGAGATGCTGGGAATGCCCATGGCAATGTCTGAGGGTGCAGTGATGAGCCCCCCAGCCAGGGCAGTGGTAGATCCCTCTGAGAGAGCCATGAGGATAGTGATTCCCTGGTTTAAATCCTGTAAGGGAAAATGGCTTATAGGCCAGTGGGGGCAGAATGTGGAGAAGAGCGCCTGTGAATCACTAACAAAGGTGTTATGTAATCCCCATTTCTTCCACTAAATTCAGCATGCAGGCTCATGGTGGGATAACTGGATTATGGCAACAGAAGTACATTAAAGTCATCTACACAGTGCATCCCTATGCAGAAGTATACTCTTCTAAGTCCAGTGTTGTCAGTGGCTTTAGAAGGGTGTAACCGTTCAGGATGCCACTGTTAATGCATTTGCAAGTATTGAAATAATGTAAAGGTAAAGGTATCCCTTGCTTGAAAGCCAGTCGACTCCGACTCTAGGGATGCAATGCTCATCTCTGTTTCCAAGCTGAAGAGCCAGCGCTGTTTGAAGACATCTCCGTGGTCATGTGGCTGGCATGACTAGACACCGAGGTGCATGGAATACTGTTACCTTCCCACCATAGTGGTACCTATTTATCTACTTGCAATAATGTACAATGTAATCATTTCTTTTCAGTTAGAAGTATGCTAGACCAAGATACACTCTGGGGTAACAGATGAAAAGCCAAGTGGCTTAGGTCCCCATCGTCATACACACAGTGGCAGGGGAACCGCTTCAATGTGGCATGATCTTACCCACTGAGCTAAGCAGCCACTTGAGCAGAGCATGGCCCTTTCCCCACTGATGGGGCGGTCCTGTCCCCCTCCACGTGCCATCAGACAGTGGTGCAAATGGAATGAAAACACTGAAATGTGTGCTGAATACCAGACGTGATGCATAGCGAATTAGATCAGATGCTGGCACGATTTGCAGTGTAATTAAATTTCAAACATGAACTTGTCTATATTAGGCACAACATGCGGTTTATGTTGGAGGGAAGGTGCTTAGCATACACCTGTGATGCAAATGAGGATCAGCACCTGGGATTGCCAGAGCCAGGACAAAGTGTTATGAACAAGCAGAACTTCTTTTCATAGCCAGTAATGGGGAAATCCCACCACACGTCCATAACATGCTGGGGTGAAATGGACCTTTGTGTGTCAACTAAAGAAGACTTCTAACTTCAAGGTTTCTCTCGCCAAATTAGTGTCTGCTGCTTCATATACTACGCAACACCCTTTGCTGATCAGTGCTGGGACATGTGGCAGGGAATCTGTTCTTATCTCAGGTAGAACACATCATCCTTTAAATATACTTGATGTTATCTGATACTGCCTGATATCTGCATTAGGATAAAGTATAGACTTGTTACTTAGCCACTTATTTAACAAAAAAGCAGCTGCATGAAACCAGAGTAGACTGCACAAGAAACTCGTCACTTGACACCCACCTCCTCTGTTTATCTGAACTTTTAAAAATTAATACCATGTAAGACAACATCTCTGAGGGTCCTTTTTTTCCTTCTCAAGTGACTGAAAGCAGCAGAAGTTTTCCCTAGATAACAGAACTTACTATAGGAGAACTTCTTTAAGTGGCAAGTTTTGCTAAGTTGTCCTCGGAAACAATTAGCCTATTTGTAACTTAATGTGAAGGAGATATTTCTCCTGTCATTTGTCTCCCTGTGAAACAGTGGCATACACTGTTTTAGCATTCTTGCTAGGGTTGTCACTATAGTATGTTATTAAAAGGGATAGGTTATCCCTGTAACATCTAGAGCAGTGGTGTCAAACATAAGGCCCGGGAGCCAGAACTAGCCCATCCAGGGCTCTTATGTGGGCCGCGAGCAGCTGGTACAAGGGAGGGAACAGAAGACTGCTCAGGGAGAGGAGTGGGTGGAGCCACTCCAATTGTGGATTCAGCCCAGCAGAACAACCTTGTCTGCAGCAGTCAAGCAGTGTGGGAGAGTCTGCCCAGTGCTGCACCACTGGCTCTCCAGTCCACTCATGTGGGTTTTCCTCTACACCCCCTCCCAGCCCACGGGGTCTTGCAGTGAGGAGACACCAACTCAGAGCTTACAAGCTGCTGTCCTTTATAAACAGTTTATATCTCTGGTCCTGGCATTACATTTTATGGCACACATGGCTTGGCCCAACAAAACAACATTTATGTCAAATCCAGCCCTCATAACAAATGAGTTTGACACCTCTGATAGAGAATGTGCTAGCCAAATTGCCTTCTTTCTATTAATAAACTTGGGGAATTATGAATCTTAAATGGCAATAGGCATAAAATATGGGACCATAAGTGGTATTTACGGGAGTTAGAGTTCCCAGGATCCAGGAATAGATGCTGAGGTGAGATTGCTAAAGTAATGATTTCTTTACTAAAGGTTTTTCAAGCATACCAACAAAAATCAAGCATTCACATACACGACACAAAACTAAGAATACAGATTAGAAAGTATAGAGAAGTTTGCATGAGCAGGAAATATCATTGGTTGGATGATACTTTACATGTCTGGTGAGACACTTGGATCATGCAGCAAAAAATAACACAATAAGGGCAAAGGGACTGTGAGCTGACCAGCAACACATGTGGACTGATTCCAAACCGGCGGAGAATGGCATCAACAAGGTAGGGTGGGATCAGGAGAGGAAGAAAGGGAGCAATGGCACAAAGCTCTTCTTTTATACCTGAAAAGGTAACCTGAGGCAGGGCTACTTTAGTCACCTGGTCCCCAGGAGATATTTAGAAAACTTAAACTAAGAATGGGCCAAAAAAAAGAGATTAATAGTTGGGCAATCGTGAGCCTAATGTTCGGCAGGGAGGGACACCTCTTTGGGGAATGGGATAGATAAAGGAGAAAAGGAAGAGAACCAATCAGGTTGCAGGACCAGTACTTTGGATTAACGACCAGATATTTGACAGCTGCATTATCTTGATGGGTAGCAGGAAGATGGCTTGCTATTGTTGTTGCTAGGCACATCCTTTTGTCTTAGGCTAGAGTGGAATATGTGTTTCTCCTGGTGATGTTAATACGTGAAGGTGGGGAGGGATGCCTGTGTGATGGAGAAGGGAGTTTTTCATGGCATCTGTGCAAGAACATCTTGTCCTTTTTGTAGAGCATGCCTTCTCTCTGAGATCTGCTGTTTCTGTGTATATGGAGGTCAGGGCTACTGGTCTGCATTCTGGCACTTCAAGACCAAAGTGAAAATAATCAGGAGAAATGCTGAAGAGCCATACGTTTCTTACAGGTTATCACCACATACTGAAGAGTCAAATTTTTAGTTCATATTTTAAATAAATCAATATATTGTTTGTTTATTTTTAAATACAGCATTTTCATCTTGGTTTTAAGGCCATGCTGAAAGTGTTCCAGCAACCAGAGGATCACTGTGTAACAAATTTAAGAACCACAATTGAAGAACTCTGTTCAACCACTGCTACCACCTGACCTTTGCAGGAATTGCCCACTGGGAGGGCCAGGACTCCCAGCTTCCCTTCCAAGTTCTGAGACCTTGCCTCTGTGTCTCCTGCTACCCAGCACCTGGTTACCATGGGGACAGCTTACTGCCTTGTGCACCACTGAGGGAGTAGTCAAGTGACGTTTTTTCCCACCATAGAGAACAATGGAGGGGATGGGGCAACCTGTTTTGGGGCCCGTAGAATTGGACCCCGTAGTCCAATCTTCTTGAAACTTGGTGGGTATTTCGGGGAGAGGCCCCAGAAGCTACTCTGCAAGTTTGGAGCCTCTCCCTCAAACCCCCTCTCCTCCAGCCCCCATATACCCTATGAGTTTTTGCCTTTGACTTCAATGGCCCATAGGGTAGAATGGGGCTGAAACTGACATTTGGCCGGCCAAATGACTCTGGAATGGGCTTGTATTGCTGAAACTGACATGCAGGAGTCATTCCGCAGCCAGAACAGATGTGGTCTGATTTGGCCCAATCTGAATCGGGCCAAATATTTTTTATTTGCACACCTTAGTGGGCACAAATGGCAGTGGTGGCAAGCCCCTCCCCCAGCTCCCAGCGGGCCTGTGGAGGAAGCGAAGCAAGAATTTATTTATTTATTTATTTATTTATTTCTCATTTTTAGACCCCGCCCTCCCCACAAGCGGGCTCAGGGCAGCTTACAAGGGCACAAGTGCCAATCAATACATTGTAAAACAATTAAAATCAGCAATAAAGAAGGGGTTTAAACCATTGCTGCCACGTGACTCTAAACAGAAGGGTTTACTTTAAACCCCTTCTGTTTAGAGTCACACAGCAGCAACGGCACGATCTTTCCATTGTATTCTATGGGGCCCTTCTCGCTTCGCTCCTCCCCCCCGCCTGCTTTGGCTGGCCAGCTGGGGAAGGGAAGGGGAGGCTTTTGAAGATGCCCCCCTTTTGCTTCCCTTTCTGACACACTTCCAGTGATGTCAGGGGGTGTGGCATATGCTAATAGGTATGCTAATGAGCTCCTGCACCTCTTTTTCTATGAAATGACCCCTGGTTCTGAGGAACCTGAACCCAGCTCTTAAGAAACAAGAATTTCTAGTTTGATCCTCAGCAGATCAACTGTCACCATTATGGAACAATGGGAGGTGGCTTGGAGTCTGCCACACCAGATGTCAGAGTTTGGGTCTTCTTACCCCAGACAATGTCCTTGGAATACCAGCAAGGTTAAGACAGAGAGTCATGAAGACAGTTCATAAGAACATAAGAGAAGCCATGTTGAATCAGGCCATTGGCCCATCCGGTCAAATACTCACAGTGACTAAAACCCAGGTGCCATCAGGAGGTCCACCAACGGGGCCAGAATTCCAGAAGCCCTTCCTCTGTTGCCCCCCCACCCAGCACCAAGAATATAGAACATCACATAGTATTCCATCTATACCTTGAAGTTCATGGCCACTCTATTCCATATGTTTATCCAATCCTATCTTGAAACTAGTAGCTGCTACCACTTCCTGTGGCAGTGAATTCCACATGTTAATTACTGTTTGGGTGAAGAAGTACTTCCTTTTATCTGTCCTGAGCCTACTGCTCATTAATTTTATAGAATGCCCATGAGTTCTTGTATTGTGAGAAAGGGAGAAAAGTACTTCTTTCTCTACCTTCTCTATCCCATGCATAATTTTGTAAACTTCTATCATGTCATCCCTCAATCATCATTTCTCCGAGCTAAAAAGCCATAACCTCTTTAACTTTTCTTCATAGGAAAGGTGTTTCATCCCCTTAATCATTTTAGTTGCCCCTTTCTGCACTCTTTCTACTGCTATAATATCTTATTTGTGGTGCAGTGACCAGAACTGTACACAGTATTCCAAATGAGGCCACATCATAGATTTATACAGAGGCATTATGATACTGGCTGATTAGTTTTCAGTCCCCTTCCTAATAATCCCCAGCACATCATTTGCCTTTTTTTTACTGCAGTCGTGCACTGAGTTGACATCTTCAGTGAATTATCTACTATGGCTCCAAGATCTCTCTCCTGGTTAGTTATTGCCAGTTTGGACCTCATCAACGTCCATGTTGAACCTCATTTGCCACACTGATATTCACTTACCCAGCCTCGACAGATCCTCTGGAGTGCCTCACAGTCCTCCCTGGTTCTCACTGCCCTGAACAATTTGGTGTCATCCACAAACTTAGCCACTTCACTGCTTACTCCCAATTCCAAATCATTAATGAACAAGTTAAAAATCACTGGACCTAGCACTTAGCCCTGTGGTACCCCACTACTTACCATCTTCCATTGTGAAAACTGCCCATTTATCCTCATGCTTTGTTTCCTGTTAATTAACCAGTTTTTAATCCAGAAGAGGACTTGTCCTCTTATTCCATGAGAGCTGAGTTTCCTTAGGAGCCTTTGATGAGGAACTATATCAAAAGCTTTCTGGAAGTCAAGGTAAACAACATCTACTGGGCCACCCTTGTCTGCATCTTTGTTCACACCCTCTAAAAGATTTGTTAATCAATGTGCCTAGTAATGCTATCTTTAATAACGGATAATTCTATCTTTAATAATGGATTCCACCAATTTACCCAGTAGCGCATCATCTTCCCCAAACCCACTCATTATTACAGGGTTGCCAAGCTCCAGGTGGTGCCTGGAGATTTCCCAGAATTACAACTGATCTCCAGATTACAGACATCAATTCTCCTGGAGAAAATGGATGCTTTGGAGGACTGACTCTATGGTATTATACCCCACTGAAGTCCCTGCCCTCCCCCAAATATCCAGGAATTTCCCAACCTGTAGTTGGTAACCCGAAGTGAATAAATCAAGCAATGGAGCACAATGAATGTGGTAAGACCTGCTGGTACAGTAACAAGTAGTGAATGGTTATCAACCACATCAACAAGGAGAGGTGTGACTGAATGGGATGAAGAGGACTGGGCAAAAAATGAAATGCATCACATGACACAATGCTGAAAAGAAGTCCCTCTAAATGGGGCGACAGTTCCACAAACCAATCACTCCATGAGGGCTCTGAGTACGTACTATAGGGAAATCACATCTGGGGCCTGAACCTGAGACTTCTGCACAAGCCTCTACTATTCCAGCAAACTACATGCAACACCCTCAATCTGCTCTACATGGCAAAGTCCATTTGTTAATAATACCTATCCAGGAGAGACAAGAGGAAATACTTCTTTACTTCAGGATGGACAAAAGGAAAACTTTAATTAGGATGGACAAAAAACAAGTGATTAAAATGTGGAATTAGCTGTCAGGGTATGTAGTGATGGCCACAGGCAGAAACAGCTTTAAAAGAGGATTAGACGAATTCATGGACAAATTAATCATTGGAGGAAGGTCTGTAGCTCAGCGGCAGAGCATCTGCTTGGCACGCAAAAAGTCCTGAGTTCAGTCTCTCACATTTCCAGATAAAAGGATCAGGTTGTAGGGGATGTGAATGACCTCTACCTCAGATCCTAAAGCGAAAGTAGACAGTACTGACACTGATGAGTCAGTATACGGCAGCTTCATGGAGGATATAGGTCTATCAATGGCTACTAGCCATTGTGACTAAAGGGAGCCTCCACATTCAGAGCTAGTAAACCTCTGAATATGAGTGCCTGGAGAAAATATCAGGAGAAGGCCTTGGTCTGTATGCCCTGTTCTTGGCCCTCCACAGTAACTGGTTGACTAATGTGTGAAAGGAGGTGCTAGCCTAGATGGACTACTGGTCTGATCCAGCAGGGCTCTTCTTCCATTCTTATGACTCACCCCCCCCCACACACACACACTTGTGTCCCCTTGCAATGCTCAGTTCTATTAAATGACCTGGCAGGCAGATCTTGGTGTTTCCTAGGTGAGCTTGCTGTCGTGGTATTCTTTCTTTCTCGTTCCTGTGGCCCTGTCCTCAGATGCCCTCTGCCCTCCAGGCTAAGGAGTGGTTGCCTGTTGTGTGCACAATGGTATTCTTTTCTTCCTTGTCTAGCCCTGGCTGTTTATTTGAAAAAAAGGGTGAATGTTAGGCTAATAATCCAAATCCTTGTCTGGGGATAGTTCTGGAGTTTGTGGCTGCAAGTATCTATTGTTGTCCTCCAACCCACTGCACCATGGACCCCATAAATGGGGCATGCTGTGAGTTTCCCCTCCCTACCTGTTTGCACATTAAGTTCTGTGATATCTGTTACTGTCCCAAGTGGGCATTATTTTAGTTGTTATATTGCCCTACTCTGTTTCAGTTTCTAGGTTTCAGCACTGCTTAAATTCCTGTGCATGGATCTATTAGCAACTGATCAGGCCTTCTTATTAGTCATCACACTGATTGATTGGTGATTGCTCTTTAGGAGAAGGGATGTTCCTGTTTAGACTACTTCTTCTAGGAGGGGAAAAGGCCTGGCCTTGCATTGGCTTTTCCCCTCAGCCACCCTATTTATTTATTCCCTTCATCTGGTTTCGTTATACTTCCTCAACAGCTAAGTGTTTGATTTTCTGTGTTCATCAAATTGTTTCAAGTAAATCAAGTTGAAATGGTTTATATGAAACTGTGGGATTGGTTGTGGGTTGGACACACCCCAACGTATGCTAAGGCTAACTACGTCATGTGGGTGTTCTGCAGTGTATTCCAAACTGCAGGCAGTACTGCGTGGTGACTGGTGGTGAGCGGTGGAACAGTTGATGTTGTAGTGCAGAATGTCAACTTTGCTATGTTATATTGTTTCTACTGATTTTGCTTTGCTGCTTCAGAGGATCACATCTGTGCCACACCAATGTTTTGCTGTGTAGCTGTGGCCAGCAGCCACTAGTGTAGAAGGGCCATAGCATTACACTGTCTGCTAGTCAGCCTTTTTCATCCTTAGCCTGTGGTTCTTTGGTATCTTATAAAATGGGTAGAGAGTCTAGTACATAGAGGGATGTTTGGAAGCTTAATCTAAAGAAGAAGGAGGTACTGTTGGTTGGAGGTTTAACTGATGGAGGAAAGAATGTTCAGCCTATTTTGGGGCTGTTCCTGGATAGTCAGGTAGCGGCTGTGGTCAGGAGTGCCATGGTCAGCTCAGGGTGGGATGCAGTGTTCCCTCTAAGCTGAGTTAGTGTGAGCTAGCTCACAGTTTTTTAGCCTCTGGCTCACACATTTTTGTCTTAGCTCAGGAAGGATGGCTCCAGAGCAAACTCATTTATGCAGTAGCCAAATCACTCACTCACAACTTTAATGCCAGTAGCTCAAAAAGTAGAATTTTTGCTCACAAGACTCCAAAGCTTAGAGGGAGCATTGGATGGCTTTCCTGGAACAATCTGACCTAGGGGGCACTACATATTCTTCAAACTAGGAAATTACACTAAACCATTGTACCATGCTTTACATGGGCTGGCCTTTGAAAGTTCTTGGAAACATCAGGTTCTAAAGGTAACTGCTGAGTTACTGTTTAGGCTCAGTCACTTATATTACATGAATTCAAAGGCTTCCTGTTGGTTTCTGAGCCTGATTCAAAGTGCTGGTTTTAACCTTTAATCCATAAATGGCTTGGCACCAGAATATCTGAAGGACTACTATCTCCAATAAAAGCCTATGAAGACCCTAAATTCAGCAGGTGAGACCCTACTTCATGTTTTGCCATCACTGGAGGTCTGGCAGATGGCGATTTTTCCTGTGCTTGTAACACCAACTCTCTGGGAACCCACCCACCCCTGCTGCCACCCATGAGACATGTCTGAAACTTTCACTTTTGATTTTCAGGAAGACAAATAAAAATATTTGTCAGGCCTTTGACTGACTGATGTTTTATTGCTGGGGGAAGGCAGTCCTTCAGATACCCTGGTCCCAAGCCATGTAGGGTTTTAAAAGTCAAAAACAACACCTCAAATTGGGCTCGGGAATGGATCGTAGGCAGTGTAATTGCTGTAATAGTGGGGTCACATGCTTCCAATAGCTGGCCCCACCCAGGGCCAGTGCTATTATTAGAACAAGTTAGGTGACTGCCTAGGCACAGACCTGAGAGGGGCACAGAATGGACAATCAGCACCCCTCCAACTGGCCGCAGGCTCTCACACTCACTCACTCACCAGCCCTGGTTCCCCCACTCACTCGCACTCCTCAGCCATGAGCCCTGGGAAATGCGAGACCAGACAAGGAACTGCTGAGCATTCCTGGCTTGGGGAAAGAAGTGAGGCGGGGACTCCCTGGTGGCCAGGGAGGGTGAGTGATCCTCCTGGCCCTGGAGCTAAATGAGGACAATTAGAGGTGAAGGTGGCCCCTAGGCCAAGCGCTTACCTCCCCTCCTGCCTGTCCACCCAAGCCTACAGAAGCTAAAGGCAAGGCTGCAGGGGCTTGGATCTCTCAGATCCAAGCCCCTACAGCCTTGCCTGCCCCCTCCCCAGCATGAAAAAAGGTTAAAACGCTTGGGGCTCTTTAGCTTGGAGAAACAACGACTGAGGGGTGACATGATAGAGGTTTACAAGATTATGCATGGGATAGAGCAGGTAGAGAAAGAACTGCTTTTCTCCCTTTCTCACAATACAAGAACTCCTGGGCACTCCATGAAATTGCTGAGTAGTCGGGTTAGAATGGATAAAAGGAAGTCCTTCTTCACCCAGAGTGATTAACACATGGAATTCATTGCCACAGGAGGTGGTGGTGGCTATAAGCATGGATGGCTTCAAGAGGGAATTAGATAAACATATGGAGCAGAAGTCCATCAGTGGCTATTAGCCACAAAGTACAGATAGGAACTCTCGGTCTGGGGCAAGTGATGCTCTGTATTCTTGATGCTTGGGGGGAGCAACAGTGGGAGGGCTTCTAGTGTCCTGGCCCCACTGCTGGACCTCCAGATGGCACCTGATGTTTTTGGCCACTGTGTGACAGAGTGTTGGACTGGATGGGCCATTGGCCTGATCCAGCATTGGCTTCTCTTATGTTCTTAGCATGTGCACACTTCTTCACATACATTGAAACAGGTTTCCTCAACTATTACATGCAGGTAGGGGGAGTTAGTTGTCAGGAAGAGATTATATTAGAGTCAAGATTAATAAGTAACTGAGCAATAAAAACAGCAAGACTGGAATAACAATATAGTAGGATTGTGTAGATTGCAGTTCTCTGCATAGGACAAACAGGTCAAACCCTACCCCAAAGGGTAAATGGACACAAATCTGACATCAAGAATTGTAAAATGGAGAAAACTGTAGGAGAACTACTGCTGCAAAAGAGACTATTTGGTTTGGCAGTTATATCAATTGAACACACTGAAGCATCAGCACTTGACCTGAAGGAACTGGTGAAAAAATTGCAAAGGAAAAGGCACACAAAATTAGATTTTGATGTGCCTGAAATGGAAACATTCAAGAGCCTTAATTTTTGACATCACAGTTCACAGGATTATTCAAAACGATCGGAAAGTTGTGTGCTAAAACTGTTTTCTGTTTGAGAAAGAAATCAAAGGTTGTCATTTTGCTTATTCTCACAATTTAAAAATTTTTTTTAGCAACGTCAAGTTTTGTGCTTTTAATTTTTTCTAGAATTCATCTGTTTTTGAAAATTTGTTAGTGGGGGGGACCAAGTAGTTAGCCTCGCCTAGGGTGCAAAAAAGCCTGGCACCGGCCCTGGCCCCACCAGCAGTAACATTCTGCAGGAGTTGTAGCCTCTGAACACTCTTCAAGGGTAGCCCCAAGTAGAGTACATTGCAGCGTTCCAGTCTAAGACATGGACCACTATGGCTAGATTTGATTGACCCAGGAATGGATGCAGCTGATGCACCAGCAGAAGCCAGGCATAAGCACTCCGACCTGCCACAGCCACCTGGTTTTCAGCAGCAGCTACTGTGTCACTTTGAAAAATGAGCTCTGATACATCGGTACAAATTAGTCCCATTTTGCAGAAGGCAGAACTGAAGTAGCAGCTATTCTGGATTGCCTTTTATTATTTCCAAGGCTTCCTTATTGTATTTGAATTTTTACTAATGCTTTTCCTGTTTCTTTTTTCGGAAGGGGGTATTGTAAGGGGATGACATGTGGGTTGTATGTTTTCGCTGGCCCTGGTTTGAAATGTGCAGGGTAATCCCGGGACTGAAGACAGATATCTATTCAAAGATAGGCACATCCTTCCTGCTTCAGATTTACTCTTTTGCACTCGAAAAGCGCGGGGTGGGGTGGGGGTCACACAAGGATTTTTGTCGCCCGTCACAACACTGGTCTCTCTCACATACACACACCCCGCCCGCCGGTTCAGCGCCTCCTGCGGGGGCTGGCAGCCCGCCAGAGAAGGGGACCCTCTTTCCCTGTGGGCGGGTCTCGCCTCCCTGGACTGGATGGCTCCCGTGTCACTCACCAAACCAGGGCACAGGCTCGTCGCGCGGAGAGATTGGCCCGGCGCCTCTTCACGAGCGCCTCGCACTCCTGCGCTGCTCAGCAGCCCCTGAGGCGGAGCGGCGGGCGCTGCGCGGATTCCAGTCCGAGCGGTGAGGTAAGGCTGGGCGCGAAGGCGCGCAAGAGGCGCGTGACGCTGGGCGAGGCTCGTGCCATTCCTCGGCGTAGCTGTGCTCAGTTAGTCACTCGATGTCTGTTTGATTGTTTTACTGTTCAGGGCGGTGGGAAGAAGGACGGGGAGGAGGCGAGAGACGCTCCGTCCCGCTTGGGACTCGGCTCTTCCTCCCAACTCTCCTCGCCCCACTTGGCGCCACTGACTGGCTCTGCTTCTCTCCTAGAAGATGGACATCCTGTGCCTTGTGCTTTGGCTCCCTTTGGTGGCAGGGCTGGACTTCAGCTACCACCACACTCTGCGGCTGGAAGCTTTTCTGAGGGAAGTGCACGAGAACCACTCCTCCATCACTCACTTGTATAGCATTGGGAAGTCCGTGGAAGGTAGGGCTGCTCTTCATGCGCTCTGTTGTGGACAGAGAACTGCCTTTGGGAAATGCTCCGTAGTGGTAGAGGTGACGGTGTTGCAGCCAAAATAAAGAGGAGTCTTGTGGCACCTCGAAGACTAGAAGACATTTTATTCTGCCATAGGCTTTCATGGACTGGAACCCACTTCTTTGGATGCAGTGAGCGGTACCTTACTATGCAGACATTATTATATGTACAGCTTACAACATTTTGTTAGTCTTTACAGACTCCTATTTATTTGGGGGGACTATTGACAGGAACGTGTTAGTCCACAGCACATAAAGTGGAATTAAGTGCCAGTGAAACCCATGGGATTTCCACTGCAGTCCTGCACAGTTACGCCAGCCAATTGAAATCAAATGGTTGGAATAACTTTGTGCTGGGTTGTACTGTCACTTCCATTTAATAGTCCCAATTCAGAGAAAGCTGTTCATGCCTAAACCTGGATGACACTGTTAATTTCAACAGAATTGAGCACAGGGTTTCTTCTGTATAAAAGTCACGTATTATGATTAAGAGAGGAGTGCAGGCTTGTATTGGCAGGATAATCCCACTTAATAAACCAGATAACATCCAAAACATTTTGAGACAGGTTGATGGTGATCCATTTTTAATTTGTGGGTTTTTAATTTGATGAACTAACATGGAAATGAGTTTTACGGTTGATATACAATACTCTAATGATATTTAACAAAAAATGTCCTTTATATGTATTTATTCTATTATAAAATAAATGTGGAATTACAGCATAGGGTTCAGGGAGAGCCAAATATCCTTTTCAGGGGTTTCCACATTTTTGTGGAGGGAAATAACATTTTCTAAACACTCAAAATACATTTTTTAAAAATCAAGAATCCGGGTACTATTATTTTATCTCCCCAGTTCACAGGTCTATGGAAGTATTATGTGAGATTTGTGTGTGATGGCATCTGTTGACTAGAGCTTGTGATGTTTTTGGTGGAACATGGGGTCTTTCTTCCCCATGCCATTTTATTAACTCTGAAGGAGGAGAACTTCCAATTTATTCAGAGGTATAGTGGGAGGACCTTAACCCCCCCCCACATGCAATTAAAACAATATGGGGGGAGTGTGTTGCTTTGATCAAGAAACCCTTGCTATGAAAAGGAATAAACTCTTCCATCTTCTCCAGACTGGCAGCTGTTAGCAGCTGTATTTCAGAGAAAAAGAAATCAGCAGTGGTGAAGTTCCTGTATAACCTGTGGTTTAATGTCAAAAACTGTAAATTACAGTCAGTGGGAGGTTTTCCTGCAACATTCAAATTATAATTGACTTTAAAATGTTTTAAAGAATCCAGTTTACTCACTGCCAGATTATGAGACTCCTCGAATGTGTTTAGCCTTTGGTTTAGAAAATACTTGCTTTGTCTGTACCATGCAAACAGGTGGTGGTGAAGGCATCTTTTCATACTTCAAGGTAGCTGACTAATGGCTTCTGTGTATACAGTTGAGTTTTGGTAGAGCAAGCTGCTATAAACTGAAGCTGTTTTAGGGCAGGGTTGTTAAGACCTGGGCAGGGATGTGGCATGGTATAGCATGATCTCGTCAGATCTCAGAAGCGAAGCAGGGTCAGTACTTGGATGGGAGACCACCAAGGAAGACTGCAGAGGAAGGCAAATGGCAAACCACCTCCAGTTCTCACTTGCCTTGAAAACTCCTTGCTGGGGTAATCAGAAGTCTGTTGCAACTTGACAGCATGTATGTACAATTGCGTTAAGATTTCCATGGATGTATTCTGTGTTATGCTGTATCAAGTACGGTAATGAAATTAAGGCCAAATATCTTTTCCTTGCTTAGTAACTGATTAGAGTTTTTCTAAGAATACAGTATAAAATTACATTTTTGAGAAGTGTATCATGTGTGTGTAATCGTGTTTACTCTGGTTTTGCTGAAGAACAATCTGTAGCGGCACACAAGGAGGCATGTCAAAGCAAAGAACCAACTACAATGCCTTTGTCATTGAGACAAACTAACCCTTAAATAATACTACATAGTTCAATGTCAAGAATCCAGAATACAAATTAAAATATTTTCATCCTTAGGTCATTGTGAAGACCTGGATCATGCTCTGGAGGTCAAAAGCGCCATTCCACTTTTGTAAAGTGTCTGTAACAGCCCTTTGCTTGTCTATGGATTAATGTATTTGTTTATGCATGTCAGCTGAAGATGGTACATCTATTGCAAGACAAGGGAGGAGATGAAACTGTGACTAAGAAACTGTGACTATCATCAAACATTTCCAGAATACTGTTCTCAATCACAACTGAACCTGAACAAAAGCACAGCATTAGAAAAGAGCAAGAGTCCAGTAGCACCTTAAAGACTACAAAATATGTGACAGGGTTTGAGCTTTCATGAGTCACTGCTCACTTCTTCAGATACTCTTGCTCTTTTCTACTGCTACAGACAGACTAACACGGCTACCCATCTTGAAAAAGACAGCATGATTGATATCAGAGAGATTAGAAGAGAAGAAGAAAAGATTGGATTTATACCCTGCCGTTCACTACCCAAGGGAGTCTCAGAGTGGCTTACAAGCTCCTTTCCCTTCCCCTCCCCACAACAGACACCCTGTGAGGTGGGTGGGGATGAGAGAGCTCTGAGACAACTGTCCTTGAGAGAACAGCTGGGACAGAGCTATGGCTTGCCCAAGGTCATCCAGCAGGTGCCAGTGGAGGAGTGAGGAGTCAAACCCGGGTCTCCCTAATTAGAGTCCGCACACTTAACCACTACACCAAACAAAGAATGATAATTACAAATGGTTAGCCAATTGTTTGGTAGCAGCAAAATAAAACAGGAGTCCAGTGACACTTTAAAGACAAACAAACAAACTTTCAGGAGTCAGAGCTCACTTCATTAAATACATGGAGTGTACATCTTTTAGGCAGGGCATTTATACAGAAATCTGCAAACTACAGAAAGGCAAGGTGTGAAGGTACAAAAACAGTATGTTCTTTAAAAAATAGACACAGTCAAAAATATAATAGATATACATTTCATGGATTTGGAGGTTATGATGGAATAAATTTTGTTAGCCCTACTTGCATTTATAAGCCTGGCTTCTACATGTTGGTCACAATGCACTTCTAATGCACACAACTACTAGCGGTTGCATTCAAATAGCTGCTTTACTTTTTCTGTGTTGAAGTAAACGATAGCTATTCACAAGATTATCAGTGTGTGTGGGTGGAACTGAACAACAACACCTGAACAATACAGTGTGATGGTGCATTTCACTTTCTGTCTTTCTGCTATTCACTTGTGTGATGCAAATCAAACTTGTCTTCAGCACTGGGCAGTACAATGTCTGTTGACATAGATATGCATAGATATATTGTACTCCCACTGCAGCTGCATGTATGTGTATGGGTGTGTTTTAATTAATTTGGATAATTGTAATGATGAAAGTGCAAACAAATAACTCTCCTCCTGAAAAGTTTATGTTAGCTGATTTTATCACACTTTCTCCATCCCCTCAATTTACACCCTAATTACACCTTATTACTAGCACCTTGATTTTATTGATCTTATAATTTTATTGTATTGAATTATTTAAATGCTTTTAATGTGTCTTTATGGTACCTATGTACCGACTCTGTAAGCTGCCCCGAGCCTGCTTGCGGGGAGGGCGGGCTATAAATTGAACCAATAAATAAATAAATAATCTTTACTGCATTTGCTTCCACATGGGCAACATTCCCCATTGTTCTCTCCTTACACAGCGGCAACAGAACTTTTTACACAGGGGCATTCTCTGTGTTATTGCCCCTGTACCTGCCACCCCCCTTTTGTGCTTTTGCTGCTGACTTTTTAAAATAGTTTAGGTATATTGCTGTAGCGTCATGACATTGTAGTATTATATCTACTACCAATTTGTTTTAAGCTGGGAAAAAGCCCACCAGTAAGAAAGAATGGACAGAAAATGGCACCAGATGTGGACATGGAGATGCAGAAAACCACACTTTCCCATCCACACTATGAACAGACCCACTTTGAGTACAGTAATCCCAGAAAGTTCATAACAAAGCAGGTTTGTGAATATGCTCTCTGAGGTAGGGCGAAACCCTGTAGGTGGATAATTGCATGAGGAGTTAATGCCGAAGCTGTAAAAACTCTGCTGCAGTGTTTGGGGGTGAGGGGAGGACAGGGCAGAGCTAAAGTTTGATGTGGAGTCACCCTGATTCTCATTGAATGCTTGCTTCAAATAAATATGACTACAATTTTTTTAGGCAAGACTCAACTATCCTTGTACACTCCTTAAATAAGGTACAAGTGATGTTATCCAGATGAGATGGCAAGGATTTACAATCTTTGCCAATGAGGAATACATCACTAAAGGTAAGCGATTTAAAGTTTAGCCTTCTTGCCTCTGCCATACTCACCAGTTTTTAGACTTAAAGAACACCAACCATTTATTCTGCATGAACAACGTTTGAGTCCAGAGGTACCTTTACGACCACCAAAGTTTAATTCTGGGTATAGGCTTTCATGTGCATGCACACTTCTGCATGTTCAGAGCAACACAGTCAGTGTACTTAAAAGGATGCAGCTCAGCTCAGGATGGCTCTGTAAATCATTCAGAATTTTCAGATGCCCATGTGGATAGGATAGGCTATCTTGCTAAGACAGTGAAACCAATCTAGTGTGGGTGACATCTGTGTAGCAGTAGATTTTCATATTCAGTTCTCCACCGCACATGCAAGAAGAAGCAGTGGAAGAAGAAGCTGCTTAGACAAGAACAAAAACGAAGTGCCCCGCATTCAGCAATCCCTTTTGTATGCAGGTTGGGAGCCCTGATCCAGTTATTAGGGCAGGAGCACCCCCCGAATCCGTTTCTCTCTGTTAGAACTGTGAGGATCTTTTTCTCGTAAATCATCTATGAGCTGTAATTTTGAATTAGCAAAATCAGCCGCAAGACATTACCTTAAGGTTTAAATCCCCATCTTTTGGGTGCCTATAAATATTACTTGTACATCTTTGTATAAGAAACGGTACATTGTTTCCACACCTTGCATCAGATTAAGCAACAGTTATAGCTTGTCCCAGATAATTTTGAAGTCGTGTGTCTCTGCTAAGTATAGGGTGTTGCCTGCTGCATTAACTATTTCACCATAGGAAGGCTTTCTAGCTTCTCTTTTGTTACAGCAACATTTACATGCATGATTAATGAGGACTGCATTTTAATTCTACTGTTCCTTGACAAGATAGAGTGAGTTGATAAGAAGGCATGCTTGATATCATTTGAAGAGTTCCTAATATATCATGCTGGGCTCTCCCCCTTTAAAGAGAATGTTGGGAAAGCTACATCTGCATACCCACTCTTTAACATCTATCTAAAGAGAATTAGGCTGAGGTCCTAAACACATTTCTTTTCATTAATTTTGATGGAATTTACTTCTAGCTCCCGTTGTTGATCACTGGAGGGCTGGGACAAGTTTTATATGACCAGCTTTAAGAATAGACCATTACCACTGACAACACTATACAAAAGTAAAAAATGCGGTTAAGTGGTCTCTATGCCTGAGAGGAGTGAATGGAAAATCTCAGTCTTATTTTGACATATATATTGCTTTACAACTGTTGACCTTATAACCTTGGCTTGTTATTTTGTTTAGTGTTGCATACATCTTCATCAAGTTACATAGTAATTTGCTGTTCATCCCATCTATAAGTTTGAACCTTACCTTCCTTCCAATGTATTTGAGAAAGTGTGTGTGCAGACAAAAGCTCATAACCTCAAATAAAACTTTGTTGGTCTTAAAGGTACCACTGGACTCTAAATTTGTTCAGGTGGTTTCTTTATTTTCAATTGGACACTTCCAGATTTTGTTTTCCTTTGTTTTGCTCGGAAGGCCAAATGTGCAACCTGACACTGGCAACATTTTGCAAACCTGTTTAGCATTCCACCAAGGATGCTTACAAGATTACTTGAAACACCGCCGCGCCCCCTCCCATTGCTTCCCTTTCTAACATCCAGACTGTTGAAAAGTTCTAGAGAAGAGGAAAGCTTGTGTACTGTGTATGTTGCTTTGGTTGATCCTAATGAAATATATTGCATGACTTTCATGGTTTTGGATTTTGCTTTGGACTACTGACCTGTCTGCCTGCTTAAATGCTGACATGATTATTTGGGGCATATGATTTTGTGTGCTAGAGCCCATTTTGTCAAATGCTAATTGAATGTAACAGTTCAAGTCTTTGGCTAAGTGGACTCTGGTTCATGAAAGCTTGTGCCAAAATAACATTGGGTATTGCGAGACATTCTGTTATTTGGCCTGCAGCAGACAAATATAGCTACCCCGCTGGAATTTGTTACTGACCCACTGTAACAGCAGCGGCAACAACTTTCCTGTGTACAAAGGATGCATTCACTTGGAAGTAATTGTGGATTCATAAAATTAATTTCCCTTGGAAGGGTGATCCCTAGTTGATTTTTCCTTAGAGTTCTTCCATGATAATTCCCTTTTAAAATAAATGCCCACCTGCTTGGTGGTACTGCGAGTCAACTAGGTAAAATGTAATAATGAAAACTTATTGTGTGGGTCTATATTGGCAATCAAGGGCTGCCAAAAGCTGCTTCTGCAAATCAGTTTAGTTTTTGCAGGTGGTCAAAATGCAACTGGTTGCTGCAAACTGCTTTGCCCCAAAGTTTTGGAAAAGATTGCAGCAAATACCAGATGGCTGCCACGTGGGCAGGAAAGTTCAGATTTTCCTGACCATGCTCACATGGCAGCTAATAACTGTGTCTTCTCCCCACACACACTCCAGGGGCTTTAAAAATATGCAGCTGAATATCATTATAACAATAAAGTATGACAGGGTCTCTGAATTCCCAGCTTTAATTTAAAAATAATTAAGACTTTTCATGACAGTGATATAAGGAAAAGGCGTATATCTGCAATTATTTACTCCTTTTTAAAATAAAAGTTGGGAATTCACATACTGTTAGAACATAACAATAGTATAGTGAAATTTAGTTGCTTTCTCACAATACAAGACCTTGTGGGCGCTCAGTGAAATTGCTGAGCAGTCAGGTTAGAACCGATAAAAGGAAGTACTTCTTCACCCAAAGAGTGATTAACACATGGAATTCACTGCCACAGGAGGTGGCAGCTGGCTACAAGCAAGGACGGCTTCAAGATGGAGCAGAGGTTCATCAGTGGCTAGTTGCCACAAGGTATAGATAGGAACTCTCAGTCTGGGGCAAGTGATGCTCTGTATTCTTGGTGCTGGGGGGGGGGGACAAAAGTGGGAGGGCTTCTAGTGTCCTGGCCCCACTGGTGGACCTCCTGATGGCACCTGGTATTTTTGGCCACTGTGTGACAGAGTGTTGCACTGAATGGGCCATTGACCTGATCCAACATTGGCTTCTCTTATGTTCTTAAAACAAACCTGAAAAAGTCTTCTGGCAGCCACAGCAGCAATGGGGAACCTACACATGCCTGTCCCCATGTAGAAAACACCAGAAAGACAGGCACTGTTCCCTTGCCCCATTATATTGTGAATTTTTTTTTAAAGTTTTTATTGATTTTCTCTATAACTACATCTACTTCGCTACTGTCTAAGCTACATTTACCTTATACAGAGAATGCTTTATCATTTGCTTAATACTACCATATAACATATAATAATTATGAAGCATTTTAAACCTTGGTTAATTTTCAATTAGAATTGTTACTGCTGACATTAAGAAAAAACAAAAAAGCTATTTGACAGGCATACCACTTTAGAGGGATGCTTAATTATGCAAAGTATATGGAATACATAAGTGCAATTTTCAATAAAACAATTCAGTTCTTATTTCTTCTTTCGTCCTCTTCTTGTCTTTACAGTCTCTTCTTGTACTTTTGGAGCTGCTGCTCCTTTTTCCGAGTCAGAAACTTCTTCTTCACTCTTGGAGCTGTCAAATCCGTAGATACTTTCTTGCGAAGCCAGTGAACCATCTGAGTCTCTCTCGTTTTTCTTTTCTTTGCTTTTTTCCAAAAAAAATTTCGCCTGTTGGACAGAGTCAATCTTATACTTTTTATCTTTAATGCTGAAGCTTAGTCCTTCCGGAACATTCCACCGATAGATAATGGATTCAGACTGTAACCAAGATGTCAATTTCCCATAGGCTTTCCTTCTTTTCCTTATTTCGAATGGAATATCTTTCATCACTTTAACTTCTTCTCCTTTGATCTTCAGAACCGCTTTATTTGTGGTTCTAAGCACCACATCCCTTGTTGATTTTTTGGAGAACCTTATCATAATCTTACCAGGCAGGCTTTTCTTTTTAGTATAATCTGGATAGGTTCTGTAAACCATATCCATGTCGCTTTTTAATTCCGCTGCTTTTAAGCCTGTTACTGGTTCAAGCGCTTCACTTAACAGGTTTTTGAGGTCTTCTCCTTTATTCTCTGGCACATTCTGAAGTCTTAGGAAAAAATTCGATCTTTCCATCTGTAGTTTCAAAAGCTGATCAGAGTGGAGGGCCTTCTCTTTCTCCGCTATTTGTAGCCTTGAATCCTGATTTTTTACTGAAGTCTTTACTTCCAGAAGTTCTCGCTGCAGCTTCTCTGTAGTTTTATTCGACTCCTTTAGTTCCAGCTGCATTTTATCCATCTTGATGTTGAGAGCTGTCATTTGGTCCACTAGAGGTCGCAATAGCGAGGAGAACACAGTGCTCATCTCTGTGGTATCAACCTTTGAACTCGGAGCTGTACTTCCTAGTTTGGGGGAAGGTTTCGTTTTCCCCGCCATTGTTGAGGCTGTGCTCTTTGTTGATAGTTAGATAAGATGAACGAAAGAAGCAAATTCTCAGACTGCGCTTATGACTTTTTAAAGTCTATATCCTCTAAAGCGCGATGCTGCCATCCAGCAAGCCAAACGTACTATTTTTCATGCAGTAACGCCACGTAAAGAGTCTCGTAAGTACGCCGGTCTCGAGGGGGGGGGGTTTCACTCCACCCGCCCGCTGTGCTCTGTTTATTTTACTTCAGACTCACGTTTATTCCATGCGTAACTGTAGTTCAAGCCTCATAGCTTCGCACTCTCTGCTGCTTCACGGATTTGTGCTTTCAGCCATATGGCTCCCACGGCGGGGGAACCTATGGGGGTGATGAAAAGGGACCTCGATCCCCCGGTCGCCACCATAGGGAGAGATCCCCTTTGTGCCACCCCAGGCAGAGCCCCCTCACTGGGGTCTCTGGGGGCTCGGCACCTGTCCAGAGCCCCTTCTTCCCGCCGGGTACGGATCACGCTCCCCGCAGTTGCGGAGGAGCGTGTCCGCCATCATCGCAAGTCTTGCCGGAAGTCCATTATATTGTGAATTTTTAATCCCCTTGCCTAGTTAGTGTTAAGACCCTACATCCTTCGGCTGCTAATTTTTAAGCAGCTGAGATTAAACCAGGTCTTTCTTTTAAAATTCTGACTGAAAATTATGTAATTCTAAACATAATTCTAAAAATAGTATTTTTGTATTAAAAATAATAAACAGATGCATGCCGGGATGGGAGACATGGGAGATATGTCATACTATCTCTATATTTATTGCTTTATTTGCTTTGTTTGAAAGGTAACAGGATTTATCAGCCAGAGAACCCTTGCTTCTTTTCACAGGATACTGTCTGTTGCAGTGTTAACTCAATAGGCTGACTACAGAACTGGCAGTTATTTTGACTGTCAAAATCAGAGGAAGCAGATACTGGCTTTGAACATATCTTTAGTTCTGTGCAGCTATAACCTGTTGGATCTCAAGATGCTCAGGAGAAAGGCAGGCATATAAATATTTCAAATAAAACAATAAATCCAGTTGCAAGGTATTACCACCTCCATCCAAAGTAATTAAGGGTTTTTAAAACAAGTTTTGGAACAATATGTCATTTTTCCTTTTTACAACTAGTTGTTTTTTATTCCAACCTGAAAGCTTTCTACATACTGTAGGAGAAGAGTAAAAACAAAGCTCAATGATCTACTAATCTCAGTTATGCTTAGGGTTGCCAAGTCTTAGGGACTCACCGGCGGAGGGGAGTCCTCCTCTGGCCAGGAGTTTGTCCTGGCGCACGCGCAAAGTGCACGCACCCAGCAACGTTACCGGAAGTGATGTCAGCACATTGGGGGCGTTGCCAGGGCGACGCCCCCAACGTGCTGATGTCACTTCCGGTGACGTCATTACGTCGTCCTCGCTGGATGACTTCGGGGGTGGGGATCCCCCTGCCAGCCAAATGCTAGCCGGCGGATTGGGAACCCCTTTAGTGGGGGATCCCCCGCCCCCCGGGCTGACTTGGCAGCCCTAGTTATGCTATAACATGAAAACTGACCATGAAGGATCTTCTGGAGCTCTAGGATCTCTGCATGGCTCCATATTAAGTATATTATATAGCAGCAGAAACAGTAGAAGTGAAAATGACTTTTGTTTAAACTTCCCCTATTTCTTGTCACATGTAAACAAATTCTGGCTTTTTGTATAAAATGAGGTAACTAATCTGTGGACTGTTATATCATATGGAATACATTAGATGGTACTCCATGGTATTTCCAGTCTACTGCATGTTCCTGATGGTAATTCTCACAGGAAAAATGCATGTAGAAAAAGTGCCTTAATCAATTCTTCCACATATGCTCAGTTTTGTCTCTGGCTAGGGTTGCCAGGTCTGGGTTGGAAAATACCTGGAGATGTTGGGGGTGGAGCCAGGAGAGGGCAGGGCTTGGGGAGGGGAGAGGCCTCAGTATGGTACAGTGCCATAGAGTCCACCCTTCAAAGCAGCCATTTTCTCCAGGGGAGCTGATCTCTGTCAACTGGAGAGCAGTTGTAAAAGCGGGAGATCCCCAGGCCCCACCTGGAGGCTGGCAACCCTATATCTTGCATGTTCCTATCATAAACTAAAGGAGCTTTCTTTCACAAGTCATTTTAAGAATGTTTCCAACCTCAGGGTAAATTCTGAACATTGCTAATGTGGGAGGATTCATAAGAGAACAAGTTTTAAAAGCAAAAGTACATTTCGTTTGATATGGCTTCCTTTCAGTTCTCTTCTAAGGAAATTCAATTTGTGGACTAGAGTTGCCAGGTCTGGGTTGGAAAATACCTGGAGATTTTGGGGGTGGAGCCAGGAGAGGGCAGGGCTTGGGAGGAGAGGGGCCTCAGCCATGGTACAATGCCATAGAGTCCACTCTTCAAAGCAGCCGTTTTCTCCAGGGGAGCTGATCTCTGTCAGCTGGAGAGCAGTTGTAAAAGCAGGAGATCCCCAGGCCCCACCTGGAGGCTGGCAACCCTATTGTGGACTCACTTGTGAAAATGTGTTTAAAAGGATAATACATGCACATTTTATGAGGAATCAATTTAATTTGTGGCATTTTAATGATGGTGCATGCAGAACATCATTCAAAGTTATTACAGAGTGCCTAGTTCCGGAGATAATTTATCAATATTATTAAAGGGCTCCCCAGTATGTATCAGCATAGCACAGATCTCTGTATAGTAAACAGAAACAAAAGTAGATTGGAGTATGTTCCTTAATATAAATACAGAGTTAGACATTGTACTATGTTTAGCTGAGAATGAATTTGTCAAAAAAGCTTTGCACAGGCCACCTTTGTAGGAATCTGCCAGTACGTTAAAGAGGAAATAAGATCTCTTATTTCACCTTTCTTTTGAAGAACTGTGTAAGTGCAGCTGTCTGTAGTGACTACATTAATAACAAATCCAGAAATGGTGTTTCTTTGCCTGACTTTCTTAGAATCAGTGTACAAATGAATGGTACTAAATACTATTCATTAGGATTAAAATTTCTTCTATGATGCAAATGCTCTATCTTTATATTTTCCCATGTAGCAGAATGCTTAGAGTGCTCAAAATATGGTTACGTATGCCTAGAGTGGTTATGTATGCAACCCAGAAGTTTATTGCCAATAATATTATCAGATGATATTGCAGGCGGATATGGATATGGATATTTGTAGCATCTTTGAATGTACTTTATATTATCTAATACAGCGTACAGTTTCTCTGACCCAGCTGCAGGCACATGTACACAAAAGTAGGCTTTTGCATATTTCCCAGCTAGACGTAGAATTGCATGTACAATCTGATACTGCACATTAGACTCCTGGTTTGATCCAACAGACTTTACTTTATGTGAATAGCCCTTTTAAAAGATACTGGAGTTATGAATGTGGATTCTAGTGGGGCACTGAGATGGGGTGTAGAGAAGGCGGAGCCTTGGGCTTGGCGTGCAGAATTTTCAGGCTCCACCATTGCAGTGACTTAGGAAAGGAAGCCTACAAGAAGACTGAGTTTGTGGAGGGCTGAAAACCCTCTGGCTCAAATCCTAGCTGGTATCTTGGAGGGAGCATCCTAGTTTGTCTTTAGAAGAGAAAATCAGGGATTCCCCCCCCCACACACACACATACTTGAGCTAGAACATTACATTACTTGGTATGGGACAATATAGTGGCTGCACCTGGACACTTGCACAAATCTGCCCTTTGGCATGTCTGTCTGTCTAACTGCGCATCATATGTTGCTGCATGTTCTTGTGCCAAATCAAGAAGTGCTAAGGCTGATGTCATCTGCATGAAAGAAATTCCCATCCAACTCTGTGGGATCTACTTCTGAATAAACATGCAGAGAATCAGGCTGAAGTCTTAACACAGTGAAGGCTATATGGAGATATATTTTAAGAATAAACTATTTTTAAATTTCTCATCCCTTATGTGAAGTTTGACAACAGGTTATAAATCATGTAAGTGTGTATTTTGACAAGCAACTACACAGTCCTCTTGGTTCTTATTACTACCTAGTGTATGTATTTTTCCATAAGCTGCCCAGCAGTTTATATCATCTGTCTAAGATGGCTCAGGAGTAGGCGGTTTTGGCTACTTGTCCCCTCACTGATAATTTCTTTCACTGTAGTAGTGACAGCTTATGCCTAGTTTTAGCATGATGGTTTTACAACCTTATTATTAAGTTTGCACTGGTTTAAGTAATGGCAATAAATCTAAAACCAAGACAGATTAGTAAATGATAATGTACTACTCTGTCTTTCCATGTTGGCAAGCTTCTAATTTTGATATAAATGGCTATGAATCCTCAAATATCCTTCCTGGATTCAAAATGCTGTGGTAGTTTTACGTATAGAAACAGTTCAACCCTATCCCTATGGTCACCTTTGTGTGCCTGTTTCCTTAGCACAGCCAGTTCTTGGGACTGTTTTTTGTTTGTTTTTTGGATAAGCATTACATAAATATTGAAACAAGTAATTACCTGAAAACTGCCATAAAGGCCTCTGGAGACTCCAGTTTTGTAGACAGTTGTTTCCTTTGGGACTTAAATAGCTGAAAGTTAGGAAGGGTTCCATTTCTACCAGTACAGCAGTGACAAACACTATCTATAGTTATTTTCAGTTCTAGACAGAACTACATTAACATATTGCTGTATCCGTGCTTTCAATCCGTTAGCAATGAAAGCAAAATTTGTCCTGATGTCTGAAAGGGCCTTCTGTTTCAAGTTTATCCCTTCTAGCCCCTGTGTGAACTCAACAGCTGGGCTTATAAATTGTGTGAGAGTGCATGTGTGTAACTGGAAAAACAACTACACAGTGCTGCATTCAAGAAGGTCCTGGATCCTAGCAGGACACCATCAATCATCAGCATTTAAATCTGAATATGTGGCTGACATAATAGGTTTAAAATCAGTTCTACCTGATGCTGGGCGGCCAGTCAGACTCCAGACCAGAAGATCTAGACTGGGCATTGCAAGCTGTGGCTGGTTGGCTTAGACTGAGCCGGCTGAAGCTAAAGCTGAACCTGGTGAAGACGGAGATCCTGTCATAGGCGTCAGCTTCAGGGGGGCTGGGGAGCTGGAGCCCCCCCCCCCGAACTTTTCCAGGAAGTGCTGAGCCTCCCCCGGAGACAATGGCCTGTGATGTCTCTGGCCCAGCCCCAGCCCCCCCCCCCCGAAATTGGAAAGTCTACGCCCTTACGTCCTGTGCCTGAGTTGGGGCAGCTTGGGGATGGGGGTACCACTCCCAGCCTTTGGTGGGGCACAACTGGTGCCAGCACTGGAGGTTAGGAGTTTGGGAGTGCTCCTGGATGCCTCTTTAACAATGGAGGCCCAGGTAGCAGCCACTGCCAAGTCAGCCTTCTACAATCTGCGGCTGATACGGCAGTTGGTTCCCACGATGACCTGGCTACAGTGACCTATGCAATGGTCACCTCAAGACTAGACTACTGTAACACTTTCTACATGGGGCTGCCCTTGTCGCAGATCCAGAAGCTGTAGCTAGTGCAGAATGCTGTAGCCAGGCTTTTGATGGGTCTTCTTAAAGGGGAGCACATCCAGCCTGTGCTGAAGCCACTACACTGGCTGCCAGTAACATACCGAATCCTATTCAAGGTGCTGGTACTTACCTTTAAAGCCGTATTTGGCCAGGGTCCGACATACCTGAGAGACTGCCTTTCCCCATATATACCCCAGAGAGCACTACAGTCTGGATTGCAACATCGCTTGACCATTCCAGGCCCTAAGGACAACAGGCTTGCAGCCACCAGGGCCAGGGCCTTTTCGGTGGTGGCTCCTTTCTGGTAGAATGAGCTCCCAGAAGAGATCAGGGCCCTGTGGGACCTTTTACAGTTTCACAGGGCCTGCAAGACAGAGCTTTCAACTAGGTGCTGGCACACTACCAACATCACCACTATCAACACCTGTGGTTATGGGTCGGCCCTGGCCTAGAGATTGGGCCATACCATTGATCCTGAAGATCAATGATCTGGTATACAGTATGCCATCTTTATTACTGGAAGTTTGGTTATTATAACTAGCACTTTAATTTTAATTGTTTTAATGTTTAAAATGTTTTAACTTTTGTACATGGTTTTATGGTACTGGTTACCGATCTATGTAAGCTGCCCTGAGCCTGCTTATGGGGACAGCGGGGTATAAATTGAACTAATACATAAATAAATAAAATTATTACATTGTTGCATCAGTCACACAGTTTGATTTTAAACCAGACCTTAGGAAATAAGAAGACAACTATAAGTATGCTTGATGATGGAAAGAATAGAAAGATGAGCTGTATAAGCACAAGGCGAACATAAGCAACAAGGCAGAGCTGTGAGGAGGTGTGGGAAAGGGAAGATCTTATCCTCTAATCACTGCTTTCTCTCTGTCTCTTCTCTCCCATTGCTGCTTTCTCTCCCTCTCACCCCTGTTGTTTTATCTCCACCCCCCATATTGCCCCAAGCCTTTTGCTGCCACCTCAAGCCAGCTAATGAGAATGCCTGAGGTGCTACAACCCATCCCTATCAGCTAGTCAATGGTGGTAGCTAGAGGCTTCAGTAAGAGAGTGCAGGAGGCATGCTTCCTGCTCCCGAAGGCTGGGAGTAAACTGTTCGAAAAGGCAATGTCTGCTGTGCAGAGAAGAAGAGAGGAAGACCCTGCAGGTGGGCAGCAAGAAGACAGTTAGAGAGGATAGTGGGGTCAGCACCTTCTCTCCTGTTAAGTGTCATTCCTTGTCTGTCTCCAGGTTGCTACTCTCAAGGCAATTTCCCCCTTCTTCTCAGAAGTGTCACACTCAGTCTTACCCTCTCTCTCAGCTAGAGATGCAGTGAGGAACCTCTCTCTGTCTTTCCTCTTCCCTATCAAGTATGTTAATTCCTAAATAAACTTTTATCTACTCTTTAATCAGGTTATGTACCATTGCTGTGTTAATTACTCTGCCAACAAAAATAGTGCTCTAAGTTACTACGAGCAAGCTCTTTGGGTTTTTAAAACCCTTCTCACCTTTTAAAAAAGTTTTCCATTTTCTTATAGATTGGGGGGTTTTTTTGGGGAAAAATCTCCCTAGTGTACATGGTCCCATTCAATGCTCCCTCTAAGCTTTGAAGTCTTGTGAGCAAAAATTCTACTTTGTAAGCTATTAGCATTAAAGTTGTGAGTGAGTGATTTGGCTACTGCATAAATTAACTTGCTCTGGAGCTATCCTTTCTAAGCTAAGACAAAAATGAGTGAGCCAGAGGCTAAAAAACTGTGAGCTGGCTCACACTAATTCAGCTTAGAGGAAACACTGGTCCCATTGTGTAGGGTTTTTTTAAAAAAAAAATTACCTTGGAATTGTGTTCAGAATTAGATATGAGTATTATCGCATAATAAAACTTTTATATATTGTACTCCAAAGTTAAGGCAGTGAGATGTTCCATTGGTATAACCAGAAGCTGTTTCCAAATTCTAGTATCACAGGCCTGGATGACTTTTCTGTTGGAAATGTTTCCCAAGTCTGAAAGGCTGTGGCTGTATTTTAAAATGTCTTGTTATAGGTGGTTCAGGGTTTTGTTTAATTATGGTTAAATTTGAACATAAGATCTAATCGGTCTTTTAAATTTTGTTGTATCACAAATACTCTTGTGTCTATCATGTACTACTTTCTAGATAATCTTGTATTATATTCTATGTCAGAACCATGCATATTGCAATAAAGGATGCAATAAAGCTAGTTCTGTGATGCAGTTCAGTTCTAATGCAAGCAAGGAGAAGGATTACTATAATAACCTGTTATTCCCTTGGCAGAGCATATCTTTGTTCTACTTAGTTTAAGGAGGTATAAAGGAGAAGAAAGGGTCAGTATCATTTTATGTCCCCCCAGGCACTAGAGCAAAATATAACTGCTTGATATTCTGACACAGAAAACTCATGGACACCCTGGTATTTGATCAGTCACATTTTCCCTGTGTGAATCCTTGAATGACAGCCAAATGTTTTCACCACCCAACCTTTGTGAATGTTAAATTATGCATTCCTGTCCATATTCCTCTCCACACTATGGATTTTCAGTTCTTTCCCACTTGATCCTTGGAATACCCAAAACACTTCTACACTTGGCTTCCTAGGCTGCTCAGAAGATGCTGTGTTTGGGGTCATTGCATGCTATGCCTGTCCCTGGTAGGGAAACGTTGATGCAGCCATAGTGATGGCTGCTGCTGTACTAGGGTGGGGTTAGACTGTCTCCCTAAGGCAAGGGATGGAAGTAACATGACATTCTGACTGATCCTGTGGACTGGCATGCTTGACAGTGGCTCATTTGGCATATGTTTCATTAGAAAATTAGCCTCTCATATGCATTTTATCACATTTACAGCAAATAAATTTTGTTCATGTATAGATCAAGGAAGGGCAAAGGGCAGATCATGATCTCCTGGTAATCTCAGTTTGAGAACTGAAGATTTCTTAAAGCTTGTTTTTTAGAAACCTTGGGGAGACCTCGTTGACTAGTGTTTGGACATCGCTCTCACGATGCAGCTCATCTTTGCTGCTCCACTCCTCATTTACAAAGCTTTCCCAGGATAGTAAAGTCATAAATAAGTATTTGGACACAAATCACTGTTCTAAAATTGCAAATAAGAAAGAATCACCTCTTAGCCTCAGTATTTCTCACCTTAAAAGACTGTGGTATAATTGATTGCTTGTCATCGGATCTTTGTGTAGCAATTTTTAGAGTTGTTTGTTGGAATCTGTGACGTGAATTTGTACATTTACAGGTAGATACTCCAATTTATGTTGTGCAGCAGGCAACAGTGGGCAGCTCCCCCACCACCACTACAGGACCCATTTAATAATTTCCTATGCCCACCTGCGAGGAGGCTGTTTGTAACTGGTTCCTACTGTTGGACCCCAAAGCTCTGGCAAAAGAAAAAGAAACAATTTGATTTTGATCTCTCAGATCTGAAACCTGACATGTTCCAGTGTCGGTAGCTCAGCAGTTCGAGACCTGAGTGCTGCATGACAGAGTGAGCTCCTGTGTCTGACCCCAGCTCCTGCCAATCTAGCAATTCGAAAGCGAGAAATTGCAAGTAGATAAATAGATGCTGCTTTGGTGGGAAGGTAACAGTGTTCCATGTGCCTCGGCGTTTAGTCAGGCCGGCCACATGACCACGGAAACATCTTTGGACACTGCTGGCTCTTCGGCTTGGAAACAGAGATGAGCACCGCCCCCTAGAGTGGCTTTCGAGCAACTGGCTTTCGAGCAAGGGAAACCTATTACTATCTCTGGACATTAGTTTTTTTTCCCTACTGCATCTTTTAAAGAAATTCACCCAAGCTTTGAAAAAAGGCATCTGTGATCATTTTTGCCTTGGGCATTAGTTGGCTTTTTAGTTCATATAAAATTAAAACATAGTTGGCCCTAACCGGAGCTGAGTTAAGGTGTGACAGGTGCCTCCAGAGGGGAATTTGGGGTGCCATTAAGGGTGACATAATGGAAATGAGGCTATGGTACAAACCACTAAGAAGTTTTCTTGCATTTGCCCCATCGCAATGAAAGAGAACCACTTTCTAGAGGTTTAAGCAAGTTCTAGTTGAAATTGTGCCCAGTTTTATTGTGGAGGATGGAGAGTGCCACTTGAACTTGAAGTCAGTCATTAAGTTTTCAGTTGTTTTTAACGTTAAGTATTTATCCCAGCTGGCCTTAAATAAATTGGTTTTACAGTTATTCTCAATGTCTCCAAATGTCTGACCAAAAGTTCATTCCCTGTCTTGTTTATAGATGCTTGACAAAGTACTTCGCTGTTCTTTAGTAAGCCTGTTAGTTGCTTTTATTTGTTATTATATAGCCAATTTCATGTTGATATCTTTTCTTGTCAAGTTGTCTCTTAACAGAGATTTCGCTTTAAAACTGGATAAATGTTCCTAAAGTGTTTTGTTCTTTATAAAAAAGCTATACTGTGCAATTTTATTTTTAGCAACTTTGGAAAAAATGTTTGGCTGCTATCCTGTAGCCATTTACCCATGCTGAAACCAAATGGATTTCACAAGGACTTGCTTGTAGCATAAAAATTGCATGGCAGTTCGCAGCCCTGTTGCTTATCACAGAGGAAATGAGACTGAGCCAGTATCTTATTTTTGGCATGGGGAATTAATTAAACCAAATGAGAACTAGAGTTCGTTCCAACCCTTCATTGTTTTACTTTGTATTATTTCATCAATGTATATAAAAATTTCTTTTCCACTTAAAGGTAGACACCTGTGGGTTCTTGCTCTGGGAAGGTTCCCAACCCAACATAAGATTGGCATACCAGAGTTCAAGTATGTTGCTAATATGCATGGGGATGAGGTACGTCTACTACTTCATTTGTTGCAGTTTCCTTTACAGCCATATTTACCAGTTAATTTGGAAGCGGCCCAGTTTGTTATATATGATATATTTAAGAGCTCTAAATCCTACCAAATATTAGAAGTGGATTAATAATACGTTTTTAAAATCTAAAAAGGCATGCATAATTGTTGTCTCTTTAGGGTGGTTGTTGGGGGGAGCAAAAAAGATGTATTAAAGGTATGATCAAAAAATCTCTTGCACGTTACATTCATATGATATAACTTTTACGATCATTTAACATATATCAGGCCTTTTTATTTCAGTTGTTATCAACTACAGAGGGCAATAATAAAGAAAATTGTACATATCACCAGAAGAATTCCCTAGGGCTTCTAACACGCTGGGAATTAATCGCAGTGATTGGCCTGCTTCAGGAACTCTCCAGTGAGAGGGTAACAAATTGTCCTGAATGATGTGCCAGAGCTCCTTTATCCTGGTTAGCGTAACTGAAACCTGGATATGGTTGCAATAGTATCTCCGGCTTCAGTTCATTATAACAAGAATGATTTAATTGTGCTTACAAAACTGTGTGGCCAGTATGTAGTAGGACTGTAGTAAAACCAATTCTTCCTCTTTGTGCTTACAAGTGTCTATAAACTGGAGAGGCTTGGGGCTTGGCTTTTCTCATTCTCATTTCTCCTCCTTTATTTTCAGACATATTGCTGCTTTTTTAGCCTTTCCAAATTTTCTTTCGGAAAAAATGCTATCAACACATTATATGTACATGTTTAGTTTATTCGATTTTATTATCGGACTAGTTAGATGGAAGCAGGTTCCCAGTGTAATAAGACAAACATATTTTCTACCTTTTGGCAAGGTTTTTTTTAAAATGAAGTTGTCTGTTATAAGTTACAGAGATTTGATGGGTAAAAATCATTCATTTTTCTACTCATAAAAGAAAAGATATACCTAGAAACATTAAAATTGACAGGTATCAAGACTAGCTGACAACATTTCTAATAAACATAATGTTTCTAGGGAAATGCAGAATTTATTCACTGTGTTGTAGATACAAAGTAGTAGACGTACCTCATGACTATGTTTTAAATATACCAAAGCTACTCATTTATTAACAGCTTTGGCTGCCAAAGGATTAGTCATAGAAACAGTATAGTTCCGTGACCCTCAACATGGCACTGTTTGGCATTATGGTGCCCAGCAATGTATGTCTTGGCACCCACTTGCTTCTTCCTCAGAGCAAAGAGCCAATCCTGGCTATCCTCTCCTTCACTGGAGCAGGAAGATTAAGACCCCAAGAACCCCTTTGGTTCTTTATGGAGCACCCATTTGGAAATAGCTGCTCCTTATCTGGCTTTGTAATTTTGTAATTGTTCCAGTGGGAGCCATTTTGTTATTGGTCCAGCTTCCCAAGACAGCCATTTTGTGATGGCGCCCACTGGACTTTCTCAAAATTTTAGGAGTGCCTGTAGGCTTAACAGATTTGAAGGGTCCTTCTATATTATTTACACAGGTTTATTCACCCTCTGAATGCCATCTGACTGTTTTTTCCTTTATAAAGGCAGGGGGGATCTAATAATAATAATATGCTAATAATCTATTGCCTTCCTACCCTTGCCTGACCAATGGGATGCACATAAATTCTTAGAAGACTTCCGTAGGAAATGCTTTTGTGAAGGTGGGTATAATATATCATAACAAAGCATAGCTGTCTGGGACAGCATTCTTGAGAAGATGTCCTACTGTAAAGTCATTCTTGCTCTATGTTCTATGAATAGATAGACAAATCTCTTTTTTTGTGCCCAGTTTTGCCTTTTTGACCCCAAATGGATTTTGCATTACAGGAAAGGATTTTTGCCTGGGATTTTAATAGGGTCTAAACTGGAGGCATCTTGTGAGAGGAGGGGGAAATTTGGGGTTTTAATCTACTGGTTTTAAAATGTAACATTTAAACAGTGACAAGTAAGCTGTCTTGAGCCACAAAAAAGGTGAGATCAGGGCTTTGTTTGTAGAAAAAGCCCAGCAAGAACTCATTAGCATAATAGGCCACACTCAACAGCAGGAACTCATTAGCATATTAGGCCACATCCCCGACAGCGCAGATCCCTCCCAAGATCGGCTTTCTCAGGTGCCCCGCGGCTTGCAAGGCACCTGGGGAACCCGAGGGAAGGAAGGCAGTTTCTGGATCGACTTCCTCAGGCATCCCACAGCAGCAGGGCACCTGGGGAACTCAAGGAGGGGAGGCAGTTTAAACTGCCTTCCCTCCCTGGATCGGCTTGGCTTCCCCAGGTGCCCCACGGCTTGTGAGGCACCTGGGGAACCCGAGTGGGGGGGAGGCTGTAGGCGTGGCCAACTTGGAAGGCAGCCGGAACTCCATTCCTGTGCGTTCTTGCCCAAAAATAGCCCTGGGCGAGATATAAATACTTCAATAAATAAGGAATTTTGTAGTGAGTCAGCAAGGAGTCACCGAACTTCCCTAGCAAATAAGCAGTCCTATGAAGAGTTACTTTATCATAAGACAGCGAGTTCTTAGGACAGGTGGTGCAGAAATTTTCTAAATAAATAAATAATCTATCATTCACCTTTATAATCTATAATTCACCATTCATTTGTCAGTTTCAGTAGAGATTAGAGAGGGTGACACTACAGGAAATTGTAATGGGGCAGTTAGGTGAATAATGCTGAAAAGAGTTTGTTAGATTGTCTCCAGTCCCATCATATAGGGACAGAGTCCAGGTCTAGTTTATTTTCTTTTATTTATTTATTAAATTTGGTTTTAGATCACCCTCCCCTGGAGGGACCAGGCCCAGGGTGGTGTACAACCTGATATCATATAAACATCGTTACAGACAAAGCCAATAAAATGTATCAGTACCAAAAGATAACATTAAATTTTTCTAATGAGATCACTGGCCTGACGAGGAGGAGGCAGGGGGTGGGGTGTCAGAAGGAATGGAACCGTCGCTGTCCCCAGCCAAATGCCTGGTGGAACATCTCTGCCTTACAGGCCCTGCAAGTAACAGCAGGCCGCCGAGGGGCTATAAGGCATTGAAAAAGTTGTTGTTTGGTTTATTATAATGTTCCATTATTATTTCCTCTAGCTTCCCTGTGGGAGTATGCTGTTTGGATTGCTTTTATATGGATGTCACAGGCATGTGTTAGCTGGTGTCCATGATATGCAGCATACGTGAACTAAGTGATCCACGGGATCCCTTTTCATTCTGCAGTTCTGTCTCTGGGTTCTTTCTTGTCCTTTCCTTTTCAATGCATGCTACAGTTCCCAGTTCCTCTCCTATCAATAGGTGCATCGGGACAGAGGAAGAGAACTCTGTCCTTTGTTCTCCTTCATATCTTCACCAGAGCAGTATGCGTGCATGCAAGCCTGCACCTAAGAGCAAAATCCAACCTAGGAGTATCCTCTCTTCTTTTCTTTCTCTTTCTTGCTAGAATACAGATCTGAGATTAGTTTGAACTGGTTAAAGAAATTCATTAATTGATTTCTAATGATATTATTTTACTTCTAGTTTACTCTTCAGAACTCAGGTTAATTGAGTGGGTTAGTTGTGTATGCATCACATATTTTGTAAGCAGCATTTCTTTTAGAGAGGTAATTTTTTAAGCTAGTTAGATTTTGGTTTTTACTCTGGATTTTCCTATGTTTTGATCCTATTATGTAATAATTTGTTTATATGGTGTCATGTTTATTCTGTAAAAGGAATGCTTAAACTAAAGCATCACATCTATTCTTGTGGTCAGTGGAAATCTCTCTCAGAGCATCACAGTAATTATGATCATCTGGGCACCAGAAGTAAACATAATTTGGCTAATATTTTCCAACATTGTAAAGAATGTTTTTTTGGAGGGGGAAACACTGCAGCATTTATATATTTGGCAGTGGGGTAGAGGATAAATGTGCAAAAAAGAAAGAAAAGTTAAGTATTCTGCTTACACAATGAACTCTTTATCCATCCTAGAGTTGTTCTCAAGTTTCAACCTAAAGTCAAATTACCTGGCTAAAGTCATACATCTTGTAGATGAAAACAGAAAATTAATAGCACAATAGTGATGCTGAAAAAGCAGGCAGAACACTTCACACACAGGGTTAGGTTCGCAAACAGTCATGGGCTGAAATGCTTTACATACCTTGAGGCACTGGGTCTCTTTGGTACTGGAAGGGAATGGAGATTAATTAGATAGCCATTAGAACAGTGTTTTTCAACATTTTTCGAGCTAAGGCACATTTCTTTCATTGAAAAAATCCCGCGGCACACCTGACAATATCTCACGGCACAGTGGTTGAAAAACACTGAAATACAAGATAAATGGGTCATTAGTTGCCTCAGCTCAAGTATTAACTATGACAGTATTACAAATACACGTAATAGCCACTCAACTTGAAATCGTAAGTTACAGATCCAAAGTGTAATGGCTCCTTCCCATAACATTGACCTGAGTTTCAGAAGAAATATAATGTGGATGTATTTTAATACTGCGATTCTGCTAAAGTTTTTCAAATAGAGAGTTTAAACTCTTACTCTTATGTGAACGGCATTCCGCTGACCATAAGTGATTTGAAGAGAAACACAGTACACCCATTCTTCGCTGAGGGACAGTTACTGATTTGAACCCCACCCTGACAGAAACAGCTAGCTGTTACCATCAAACATATTCATGTTTACTGGAATGTCTTGGTGCAAATCACCCCCCCCACACACACACACACAAAACCCAGGAGCCAGGCACTGGAAGAAACCAGCTTACTCTGCTGGAGGAGTGAATGCCCTTGGTACCGAATGTTCCTGTCCTCTGTATTAACATCCACAGGTCTAGCATGACTTTGATTCAGCACACGAGTCCCCCTCATTCATTTAAAACCATCTGCCGTGTGCGAGCCTGCCTCCGACCCCCACGAACTGGATGCCGCTCGAGTCCACCGCCTCACCCTGCTCATTCTCCAACATGCAGGTGGGCATCACCTGACTGCCGCCGCCGACACACGGCTTGGAGGCGGCCAACATCAGCGCCAGGGCCAGAGATGGAAAAAGAGCAGCCATGAAACGGGACCCGCGGAGGCCCACCTCCACCTTCCGGGCTGAGAGGCCACGCAGAAGAAGACAGCCCTCACCTGGAAAGGCTCAGCTGCCCCCTCCGAGGCTCGTGGGGGGGGGGGCACAGACGAGCCAGGGTGTTGGCTCCATCGCGGCCAAGCAAAGGCTGTGATGGCGGGGACCGTGGGGGGCGCCATGCGTCTCCTGAGGAGGACCCCCCTTCTCCTCCTCCTCCTCCCCCCCCCAGCCACTCACCACTTTCATGGCCACGGCCATGTCGTTGTATCTCTCTGCCTGCTCAGCCAGGCGGGCTCGCTGCAGCAGCTGCTCCCGGTCGCTCATGGCTGCTGCCTCCGTTGTGGCGCTGGCAGGTCAGGTGGGTGAACAGACAGAGCCCCTCGGCACTCTCCCTCCCTCCCTCGAGTCCTCGCAAGGCCGAGGGAAGCTGCGCCTCAACGGCGGCTCCCTCCTACCTCAGGCCGGCCACAGAGCGTGCGAGCGGAATCAGCGAGAGCGCGCCACTGTTCTTTCTCGCATGCACAAACGTGTCCCGGAAGGGCAGCCCGGAAGGCACATTTCTTTCATTGAAAAAATCCCGCGGCACACCTGACAATATCTCGCGGCACACCAGTGTGCCACGGCACAGTGGTTGAAAAACACTGCATTAGAAAAAAGGAAGAATTTTGAAAGGTGAACTGTCACAAATGAATTCACTAAATCTGGAGCTCTTTCCAGCCTTCTCCAGATGTTGGGCCCGCCTTCTACCCAATACTAGCCATGGTCTTGCAAGTGACTGGAGCAAGCGCAGACTAAATTTTCTCAATGTCTACTGTGTACAGATTGGTCTTGTATTTTTTAAATGCTTTCCATATCCAGTAGTAGAACTTTGTATGCAGTGTGGACTGCAGCTACTCTTCACAGATTTCTAGATCTGAGCAGCTGCATTTATGCATTTGGCTTCTTCCACTGTAGGGAGAGAAGTCATCTACATAAACATTCTTTGGCACACTTAAGAGTTTTCTCCTTTAAAATAAAGAAAGACCGTCAAAAGTATAGGAGCCCCATGTGCACAATGAATACATGTGGAACTCTGAATCAGTGCTGACATGGTGTAACCAGTTCTGACCAGCGAACTTTAGTCTGTGTGTCTCTTGAGAACAGTAAGGCTAACACTGTACTGAGCTATTGTTGATTGGCAGGCTCTACCTTGCTGACAAAGGAGCATTCTTTACCGCATCACCTGACAGGTACAAAGTGAGCACGACTTTTTTTAATGTACTGTGACTCATTACAGGAAAACAAATAACAAATCAATTTAGAGATGTTTGCATCTCTCCTATGAGGGAGGCAGTTAAGGCAATTATCCAATTTGTATTACTTAAATAAATATGAGTAAAGTATTTTCAAATGGCTAGCATTTTCTATTGTATTATTTTTTACTTTGCTGGAGTGATGCCTATACTCTAAGTAAATTGAAGTCGGCCCATATAAGGAGTTAATTTTCTTCTGCCTATTTTCAATTTTAAAAATGAGAGGAGAGAAAGTGTGCATCATCCCTAAACTTAGCAGAGTAGGATTTTGCCACTTTCTCCTCTACTGGAGCCCCCTGCAACCCCTAAAATTTTGTTCCTGAAGGTCGACAGGAACAAAATAGCAGGCAAAATGAGGTTCTGTGATGGGATCAGTAGAAGTCACTGGCCCCTCCTCTGCAAACAGAAATGTTGTTTTACTCCAAAGAATGGCTCGGTTCTTTCTAACATGCCATTCGAAATAGGATTTAAGAAGGTTTTTGTCCCAAACTAGACACCTACTCCAAGGCAGGGCAATACTCACCCCCAGAGCACCACATGCTACCTACATGACATTGCCAAGAACAAAGAGAAGGAACCATGCAGAACCCATAGCAATAGGTGGCTGGTGCAGTTTCATTGCCTTTTAATATACAGCATATTTTATACATCCAATTTGATTCCTACCCACCCACCCACCGTACCACACGCAGTTAATGCTAATGATACCCAGTGCTATCTTTCTGTTCCTGCCTTCTTTCTCTTTGGTTCTTAGTACTCTTTCCAATTCTCTTGCCAGTATTTAAGCATGGAAATCAGATCGTTAACTCACTATGCTGAAGAGAATTTTACTAAATGTTCCCCTAAACATTCACTTTTCCCTTTTTGTTTCTGAGTAGGCAGCATCACTGTAGTGTTTTCAGCAAGTTGAGACTTTGGCATTGACTCTGATCTTTCCGTCTTGTCCTTGGCACATACTACTGCACTCTCTGTGCCGTGTCTTTTCCCTTTCTGTTGATTTCACTAAAATCCTTATTCAGAATCTCATTGTTTCCCATTTTATTACTCTGAAGTTTTGATCGACAGTCTTCCTGTCTCTTGGCTTAAGTATTGCTCTACTCTCAATGCTTTTGCATAACCTTTTCTTTCTTTATAGTTTAATAGTGTTAAGTTTGTCATCACTCACTCCCTTTATTATCTGATATTGTTTAAATGCTTTTTCCTCTGTTTATGCCTCTTCAATGTTTTGTCCCTTCCTTGGACCACATTGGAAATCTCTGTTTGGAGTTCCCACTTCTTGAAACTTTTAAAGATAATGGTTCTTGCCTCCCCCCCCCCCCCCAATTTGTAATATGTCTGAAATGCTAGGAGAGAGGGATTAATTCTTTATTTTGGGGGGGGGATTCCTGATGTGGATTGGCCTCTGTGGGTGCTGTTTGGCCCTCAATTAAGTGCCATGCCATATTATTTACGTCTAAATAGGGATGTGACTTGTTATCCGGTTGGAGTGGGAGCATGACAGTGTCAATGATACAGAAAACATTAAGCCAACATCATTTTGAAGAAAATAATGATCTCCAACAATTCATATTTACTAGTTAAAGCTAAGAGTACCCATTTAGACCTAGATATTAAATACTACTACTCTATACAAATAGTTGCTGAGCAATAAGTGTTAAAGAAGCTGAAGTACAAAACAAACAAACCCTGCACCTAGTGTGTCTCTCTTTCTGATTCTCTGTATTGTGGAATGTGACTAGACTAGACCCAAGCTGTAGGGCAAAGTTGACATTTATAAGTGGATAAGGAAGCTTCCCTTAACCTAAGGTGGAGATTTTACAAGATCAATTTATGACATAGTTTGTCCTATCTATAAAATATAAGTAAGCATATCCTAACCCACATACAGTCTTATACTGCTCCTGAGAACCTGGTTTGTTGGTCTGACTGACATGTTCAGTGACCACCTCATCACAGTGGTTTCTACTACACCCTAAAGTAAACAGAACAAGTGACATTAAAATATTGATTTATACACTTTTGACCCTTCTTAAAAAAAAAAACCAGCTCTTTTTTCTGTACTATTTCTGCATCAGTCTACTTTTTTCCCTTAACCTAATATAGACTGCTTACAAACCTAGGACAGAGAAAAAGGGTTGTTTATTTACCAATATGAGAATAGCTGCAAGGACGCTTGATATATTACAAAAACAGCACAGATTTAATTAACAGTGCAAAAATATTATTTCATACAAATGTACATATATAAATCCAATATTATATCATTAATGAATGTCCGGTAATATTTTTCGTTCCAAGGTGATTCTTCATCAGAAGAGGACCATCACATGGTGCTTAATACAAAACATACAGAGTTACAATAAATATTCTCTACCTATGTATAATAAAAAGCCTTCAAATATTCTGTACCTATGTATAATAAAAAACCTTCATATTATTGTTACATATTGAAATTAAATTATTCAATACATGTGCATCTACACTGCAAAAAACTTTCTTCAGTAGGTCAGGCCATTCCACTAAAGTCACAATTTCTACAACAAATAATTACAACAATTGATTCATACATTGCAATATAGCATACGCATAAGCATTACAAATTTAGTAGAAGATTACAGAGATTACAACTACAAATTAAGTAAAGGCAACAAGGATTACAACTCACCAAAACAAAGGATGTCATGAATTCTAGCAGTTTTAGGAGTTTTCAAATACGACCATACAGTCTAAACATTCATTATAGTTGTTTGTTATACTGAGCCTGTAGTTCAGTTAAATACATGCTGTGCTTTTGGCTCTTAAGGGAACATAAGCAATATCAAAATGAAACCTACCTATTTGCAGTAATAACCCTGAAATACTTAGAAATGTGGTAAGAAAGGGGAAGAGGAAAAAGGGGGTGGTGGAGATGTTTTGTGTGTTCCCTGGAATCAAAGTCTTACACTTATGGCATTTCTAAGGAGAAAGAGGTAGTGTCTTAAACACTCCCCTAAGATATACATATATAGCATAATGCACTGTTGGATGTGCACCTCTTCAGGAAACCTAAGCAATATCAAAATGAAACCTATCTACTAACAATAATAATCCTGAAATACTTAGAAAACCTACTAACAGTAATAATCCTGAATACTTATTGTTGGTGTACCCCTGGATTAAAGACCTACACTTATGACATTTTTAAGGGTTGCTGGAGTATTGGAATCTACGTACAGGTAACTTGAGAGATCCAAACTAGAGTTTAGGCCAAATGGCTGCTCATACCCTGCAGTTCTGGACAGGTTTACATCGGGACCACACAACGTAGCATCCAGACAAGAATAAAAAAACATGAAAGACACTGCGGACTTGGCCAACCTGAAAAATCAGCAGTGGCTGAACATAGCCTAACTCAAATAGGACACAGTGTCGTATTGAAATGCTGGACAACACATCCAATTACCTTGTCAGATTACACAGGGAAGCCATTAAAATTCCTAAACATAAACACAATTTCAACCTGAAAGAAAAGAGTTTAAAAATAAATAGGGCATGGTTTCCAGTCGTGAAAAACACAAAATGTTCTACATCTTACAACAGCACTATAGATAAGATTAGAATTTCAACAGCCAATCCATATGGAAAAGAACCTCCTCAGGAAAGCTCCTCCATTTGCATGTCACAGCCTGGGAAACTCCTACAAGATAATGACTCAGCCCTACCCCACCTTCTTGAGTTGATATAAATTACCTGCCTACCATTTTTCTTCTCACATTGACACAGAAAGTACTCTGAGGATGCCAGTTACAGCTGCTGGCAAAATGTCAGGTACTACAATGCCAAGACCACGGCCATACAGCCTGGAAAATCTACAACTAAATACCCACACAGTTTAGTCACCAGAAAAGTGGTCTCTGACCAGGGTTGCCTTAGTGATTCGAGTCCTTGGACAAAAGTCCAGGATAGAGCTCCAGAATGAGTTCCACCCCATTGCTGGACCCCCCACTGGGGCTCTCACAGCTCGCAAGGTGGGTGGGAGCCACAGCTGCCACCAGAAGCCAGCTGCCTGAGCCCCAGTTGTAGCAGGGGCAAACAGCTGCAAAAGCCAGCTCTTCTTCTTTCCCCCCTTCCCTGGGGGTGAATGGCTGTGTACAGTCTGTGTACTGTCCCCCCCCCCCCCAAGAATGGAACCTGGGATAGTTGCCCCTGTTGCTCATTAGCTAAGATTACCCATGACTCTGACCATCATATTTTTTTCCTGTCCAGACTAAAAATGTGGTCCATTAAATTTGTTCACTTGTTTTGAGAGCTTAAAGCTTTGCAATATATATACATTATGTATGATCGCTGCACCTCAGGGCAACTGCAATCTGTGCTCCTTATTGTCAGTTGCATTTAAAAACACAACTCTTTGTTTCTTAACACAGGTAGTCGGGCGGGAACTGCTGCTCCATTTGATAGCCTTTCTGGTGACCAGTTATCAGCATGACCCTGTAATTACAAAGCTGATTGATAACACCCGAATACACATCATGCCTTCAATGAACCCTGATGGATTTGAAGCAACAAAAAATCCTGGCTGTTACCCCTTAGAGGGCAGGTAGGAATTCAGGCTAGGATGTAATGGAAAAATTGGGGGGAGTGTCTTAGGGAATGCTTTTAATATATCTTTAAGCCCTGCACCACATCCACATAGAAGAACTAGGCTCCCTTCTATTCTTGGGGCCTTGAACTTCAGGAAGTCTTGAAATGGCATCTTTCTAGGAGATGGCCTGTCTTCATCCCTACTGCATGTCCCTCTGACCCTTATCAGCCTCATTAGTCTTAGACAGATTTCCCCATTCCAATGATTGGTCACTTCTTCTCACCCTTGTTTCATTTAACCCTGAGCCAGTGTGGTATACTGGTTAGAACAGGACCAATAAGTTACATTTACAGCCTTAGTTTACTCTCAGTTTCAAATCCCAGTTTGTATTACCATATTGTATCCTACAAACTTTGTAGGAAGAAAACAAACTCCGGTTTTCCTAGGCATCTTCTTTTGAACATCAAGGCAAATTAGATCTTGGTTCAAGGCTTCCAAACCAGGAATCCTTCAGTTATGCTTTGTGTGAGAACCAAAAGAGAGTGTGCCAGTATGACAACAAACTGTGTTTGTTCCTGTCACAGGCAAACAGAGTTGTCATGATGTCTAAAGGTGGTGTGTTTTTGTCCCCCCCCCCCCCCTGGAGAAAATTGCAGCCCTCAGGCAGAGGCAGTAGAGTTTTCAAACAGTGCAGGGGAGGAGGAGGGAGGGTTAAAAATTTCCTTTCCTGTGCTAGGTTCATCGATTCAAATTGGGGAAGACTCCTGACAGATGCCATTTACAGTTAAAAATCCAGTGGGAGGTCCATACATAGTTGTCATGTCTCTTCACTCTCATTGGCTTTGGAAGGAATTGTGAGTTTCTCAATTTTTTCCAATCAAAATAATTCATTTGTTACAGGAACGTCTACCCAGAGTAGACAAAGGGCCAAACTACAAGTGATCTTGGTCCTGCATCTATCCCATGGCCACCAATGCCTTTTTGATATCATTCGTAGTTCTTTAAAAATTGTCACAAGGCCCTGATCCAGGCTGGGTGCTGGCTAGGCGGGATACAAGTCTAAATAAATACATAAAAATAAATAAATAAAATAAAATGGATGCATGGTGGCCCCAGAAGTTCTTATTCCCCCACACCTTTTCAGGTGCCAAAACAGGCTGATTCAGCACTTGAAAAGGTGCAGGGCAGGGGAGACAGGAAGACAAGAGCTCCTGTAGTCACCATGCTGCATGCCTATTCTGGATCAGGGCCTTGCCACCATTTTTAAAAAAAACTACAAATGCTTTTAAAGAGGCATCAGTGACCACAGGATGAATCTGTGCTCACCATCACTTGTAGTTTGGCTCAAAGCTAATCATTTGCAACAATTTGGGACATAACATGTCTAGGGCAAATGTTTCTCATAACTGAGGTTGGTCAAAATATGCTACTTCATTTCCCTGTAGGCATACCCATATTATAAAACCACTGTTAAAGCTTCCATGACATTAGCCAGATTGATAGGAGAAATTAATACACTTCCAAAAGAAACACAGATAGTTTAACCATGTCTGACTTGCCAGCAGTATGCTAGAGGCATTCTGATACAGGTATGTCCCCTGAATACACAGCTTCAGTCTTAAAACCAATTTGCTTGAACACAGGTGTCTCAGAGATGTTTAAATAATAATAATAATTGTATCTCTTTAAGGCCCAATAGTAATGGGGCAGACCTGAACAGGAATTTTCCTGATGCCTTCGTCAGTAATCGTTATGTAATCCAGCCAGAGACTCAAGCAGTGATGGACTGGATAAAGACTGAGACATTTGTCCTCTCTGCCAATCTACATGGTGGATCACTAGTTGCTAGTTATCCTTTTGATAATGGCAATTCTGGTAAGTTAAAACTTGTAGAACAGAAATAAATTTATAGAGGCCATAGATCCTGGGTGATGTTGCATGAAATTAATGCAGGTTAGACTGAGGGGTCTTCTATGCAGGTTTTGTGCACTGAATCCAACGCTTTTGGAAGAAGTGGGTTTTTTTCTTGCTTCCCCACAGCACTGTGCTGTGTTCATACACCTCAGCTTTCCTTCTGATCTTTCTCAACCCTACTTTCTTAAAAGTTTTGGAAAGACTGCAGTAAAGCCTGAATGGCAGCTGTGTGGGTGCATAAATTTGGATTTTCTGGCCTACATTGGAGTCATTTGTACTGTCCCTGTGACAGTCATTCTGCCCCGCCACTACGGTGGGCTTTTTAATTTTTTTAATTGGCCAGAATATCAGTATACTGTTATAACATAGACTAGTGCTGATTTTTTAAAAAGAAAATTGCAAAAACCCTAGTGGCTCAGGGAAAGGGGGTGGGCCACTTTCGGGGGACTGGGACAGGAAAACTGCAGGGAAAACTGCCATACGGCAGCCCTGTTATTCTTACAGTTTATCTGCAGTCGCACCAGCAACAGGAAAAACACAAAATCTGGCCCCTGTGTGGAAGACATCCCAGTCTATCTATAATTTAAAGTATTTCAAGGCTTTAGTCTCTCCCTCTCTCTCCCTTTCTTCCACACATACACACCCACACACCTCAACATATTATTTTAGGCTTTAATTATTAATTGTCTCACATATTAATTGATGAGAATGTTAAGGTACTACTGTGAGAGAAAGTATACACATGTATACACAGGGCTATTTTTGGACAGGAACGCACAAGAACAGAGTTCCGGCATGCTTCTGAGTTGGCCAAGCCTACAGCCTCTCCCCCCCCACACACACAGGTTCCCCAGGCGCTCTGCAAGCTGCAGGGCACCTGGGGAAGCCGATCCTGGGAGGGAGCTGTGCTGTCAGGGGTGTGGCCTAATATGCTGTGTGTCTGCTGCTGGGTGTGGCCTATTATGCTAATGAGTTCCTGCTGGGCTTTTTCTACAAAAAAAGCCCTGTGTACACATACGTAGTCCCAGACATGATGACGACTAGAAAAGTAACTAGGCTGTATACCTCTTTTGCATTTACATTAAGAAGTCTACCTTATGTCAGCAAACAACACTCCAGCAGTCAACAAGGCACACTACAAAACCAGTCCATTTCTGGGCGGTGGGGCTTTTCCCCTTCATGCATTTCAATGGTCTTTGGATGGAGAAGGGGTAATTTACAATGGCAGCCAGGAATTCAAACAAATTGAGGATTTGTCTTTCACATACTGACAATCCTTACACTGAATGTATAGTGACAGCCAGGACCTTATCTAAACTTGCATAATGCAAACTATATTTACTACTGTTGAAATATGTGTGCACACAGTGTATAAATATTAACAAAATGTCTACTGTGATAATTTTTCTACAGTTACTATTACTTCAGATGGAATTAGCAAAACTATAGACAATGATGTTTTTATGCACCTTGCAAAAACATACTCTACCAACCATGCCACAATGCAAAATGGGAAAGTTTGTGTAATCGGAGATTACTTTCCAGATGGCATTACAAATGGTTTTGCATGGTACAAGGTGGAAGGTAAGAATTCCATCTCTTCCTCTATAGCTCTTAAATGCTACCAGCTGGTTTTGTTTGTTTGTTTGTTTGCATGATCTGAGAAATGCTTGACAGACTTCTATTTTTTAAAAAAAATACTGGAACACAGATAGATCTCAAAGTCTGTGTAGCTTTCTCTCTTTAGTACTTTAGATGCAGAGAAGATCAGTAGGATACCTTTACCGGACCAACTTTTGGGTAAAATGCAGATATGAGTCTAAAATTCATTATTAAGGGGATCATACAGTACTAGGAGACACATTCATTTGCATTTTGAAGCTCCTGCCATGGTGCCCATTTGTCTTAAGATAATTTGCTGGTGTGTAGTTTTGAAAATATAGAAAATAAAAATATAGTATATGCTTGTACTTTGAAATTTGGCCAGCTGTGTTTACTGTATGCAGAGAAGTATAACAGAAAGCTTCAAGAGTGCTTAAATTGGTTAGTAATTTGTTAATTTAAAACCTATGGTTGGCTAAAATACACATTCAACTTCATTTCAGTGTTCTGTCCCACAATAACAGTTCCGCACGTCACTATCATGTGAGAGAGACTCAGATGTTCTTTTTAGTGTCTCCTGCAAAAACCTTCCTACTTTTCCATAAGCAGTCTTATATGGCCTGATGCTTGCAGGAAGAGGTGAAGTGGGAACAATCATTCCATTTCCCACTCATCACCCCATGAGAGCCCCAAGTTGTACACCTACCTGCTGCCATTAAGCTGTCAGCTTTAGCATCATAGTCTGGAAGAGGCCATATATGCCATGTGGCTGTTGCAGCAATGGCCCATCCAATAATCCAGTAGCCAGAAAGGGTCCCTATGTATGGGCCTTCTGTTGCTACCTTCCATCTCAAATGCCAGCCCCATCAGAATTCCTCACTGTCCAACTTCCTCACACTGTCTTCTCACCTTCAGAGTTCTTTTTGCAAGAATAAAGCAGTTACGTTTTGTTAGAGATGTACTCCTAAATTTTGTTTCAATAGAAATCTAATTTTCCCTCTTTGTTTACCCAGTGGAGGATTATTTTGATATTCACCTAAATATTTTAAAACCTTTAAATGCCACTATATCAAATACCTAGATAGCTGGAAGTAAAATAAGCGTACACCCTGGAACATCTTTCCTCCACCACTTAAACAAATAAGACTTAATGAAAGTGTGCACGTGTGCGCGCGTGACCAGCTCCAGTTTATATTAATAGGGGTTCAGGAGAAATTCTATTCGCCTTGAATCTCTTGTGAACAATTAGTTCACTAAGGAAAGTCATTATGCATTGTGGTTGCTGATCAAAATTAAAATGGCCTGACCATAGACAGAAGTTTTGTGGTGGTGTATGTTTGCAGGGGGAAGCCTAAGGATATGCTGTATGTGTGGTTGGTATCAGTGGAAGGAGAGAAGGCCCCTGGCTCAGACCAGCTGCTTTGCATGCAGAAAGCTCCTAGAATCTCTTGGAACTCAACTTGCAATGCTGGGAAAACCCTCTGCCAGAGGCCCTGGAAACCGTCTCCCAGTCAAAGCTGACAAATAAATAGATGGCCCAATGTTCTGACTTTGTATGCTAAATGAAGAGCAGCCTGAACTTGAACACTTGTAGTGGCTTAAAATGTTTAAACGCCTGTAACTATATTAAATACCTTTGCACTTTGAAAAGAGGGAGATGGGAGACAATTACTCTTTACTTAGACACTGGGTGGAATATATTGGCTGCACATTTTTTTCTTTATATCTTTACAAATAAATAGGGTTGCCAGATCCCCTTGCTGTTGCAGTGGGGGGATTTGGGGGTTGTTCTGGGGGATTGGCAGGCATCACATGCAATGCCCCTGATGCAATGATGTCACATGGAACATTGCCCCAAAACCAGAGCACCAGCGTGTGATGTTGCCAATGCAACAACATTACTTCCAGGTGACATCATTGCATTGGGGACATCACCTGACAATGACCCTGTTTGAGGGGTGGGGTTGTCCCCACTAGCCAGTTGGCCAGTGACATATTGGAGCCTCCAAAAGCAGGGGAACCCCTGCTGGGACCTGGGGTCTGGCAACCCTACAAATTACAGAGGTAAATACTCTTAAAAAGAAAAGAAAAGCTAAACATTGAGGAAATTACTGAAGAGAGAGGTCTTCACAGCCCCTTCCTCCCCATGACTAGTGCATTGGTTTCCAATTTCCATAACCGGGTGACTGGTTGCTAAACATGTGAGAGGGCGTTGGTGGTGGTGGGGGATTTGCCTCACACATTCCACTGTTTTTAAGAAGCGCATACAGGCAGCCATGCTGCAGGGGATGGACTATCCACTGTCAGCCTTGCATTTGCATAATAAAGGCCTGGCATTCTTTTTAAAGAAGCTCCCGCACCTGAAAGTAGCCACCATCAAACTCTCCAGGTGAGCCTAGTAGAAGGGTTGGAAGATGATGCTAGTAGCTGGGGCATACCGTGAGCTGCAGGCCAACGTGGCAGCAGTGGAGAGGATTAAACCAATGCTGTCTTTCCTGCAGGCATGCCACTGGACTGCTCTTTTGCACCAGACATGTTTGCTCATAGGAAAAATTAATATCAGGAAACATAGTATAGGTGAATCAGGCAGCTGGGGAAAAACTTTAGGAAAGTAATTGAAAACATTAATTCTTGTTGGTATTTCAACTACATAACAAAACAATTCACTTTAGGTGGGATGCAGGATTACAACTACATTTGGGGACAGTGCTTTGAAATTACATTGGAACTATCATGCTGTAAATATCCACCAAAAGAAGAACTTCCATCCTTCTGGAATGATAACAAAATGGCTTTGATTGAATACATTAAACAAGTTCATCTAGGTAAGTGGTCTTAGATGACCTGCACTTGATCCTAGATGTTATCTTGATAAATCTTATAGAACTGCTTTAATGATGTGAATAGAACTTTCTGTCCAGTTGAATCCATCACTAGATACTGTGCTGTCATTGCACTAGAGCAATCATTTACAACTGGAGTAGCTTCTCTACACAGGATGATCTGGTGGCAAATTATTGCTACAGGGCAACAATAGTGGTTGCAGTCCCAAGTCTGAAAGTGTTAAACCTGCATATGAATTCTATTAGTCCAGAACCAGTCCCCCTTATAAGTTTATGCAGACTGTTCGCTCTTTTTTGCCAATTCATCAACTGTTGGGAATGGGACGCCCACCTATAATCTGATCGGCTTGTTTACTCAGCTGGCTTCTGTTTTCATCTGTGTTCTGAAATAACACAACTATATCTTGGGGTACTCATGTCTCATAATTCCCCAGCCCTCCTCCTTGTTGTACTTTGTTGCAGGTATACTTCTGCTCTCTGAATTCAGTTAACGCAGACTCCCAAAAGCTTATGGCACAGTAAATTTGTCAAGTATTGGAGGTGCCACAAGACTGCTGTTTTGGCACCAGCATGCTAATATGGCTATCCCTCTGGAGTACAGTATCTGAAAAGTTTACATTACATATTTGGAAACAAAAATAACTTTCCCCAGAGAAAGATGTATGAAAACTGACAGTACCTGGTAGTGTAAAAAAAGCTCCTTTAGAAGGGATTTAGCTGCTACATTTGTCACCCTTCACCAGCAGAATACTATTTTATTTTAACCAATGAGCATTCTGACTCCTGGCTGTGCCATTTCAAGGGGCGGGGGAGAGGCATAGCAATGAAGATTTTGTTTCTTTGATTCCAAATATGCTATGAGATATTCAGATAAAACTCTCGTCTAGAATTCTAAACCCTGGAGGTGCCTGTCCAATTAAACGGAGAGCTGAACTGCTGCAAAAAGTTATACTGAACACAAGCAAAGAGCTGCAGAAGAGACCCGTCTGTGGTGCTTTCCACACTGGTGATGGCTACACTGACACCTTGTTTATCCACAATCACCTGGCAATAGAATTACCCCTATGCTTCTACAGCACACAGTATATTCCCCATTACAATGCAGCAGTCTCTCTTAGTCTTTAATTTCCTTTGAAGTTTCCTTTGAAGTTGAACAGTGGTTTTATAATGTATCACTTCACTTCTATCAACCCCACTGTTCAGAAAAAAACATTTCCTCTTTCCGCAAAAAAATAAATTTCTAGATATTAACTGGATTAAAATTAGTTTTGTCTTACAGTGTCACGGCTTAGCAGTGCTTGTACATTCCCTCACTCTTCCAGGTTCTCTCCATAGTCAAGAAAGGTGACACTCACCTGCCGCACTTTGGAATACACTCAAACATATATTTTATATCAGCCAATAGACCTTTGCTCTTCAGTCACTATAAGCACACACCATCTGCTTGTGAAGGACTCGTTCACCTCAGTGTTCTATGCAAATATGATTTCCATGTCATGGCTTCTGTACAGTGCTAGATTGGAATTGCATGGTTACAGGCTACAGTACAGAGTGTGCTACAGCCCTCAGGAAGAACAGAGGCTTTCTGCCTGCTCCACCTGAGAAGGGACTCTTCTTTCTCTGCTTACGTCCTGAGGGCTTGGGCAGGATCTTAGCACACCCTCATCAAATCCATTAGTCTGCTTGGAACACTGGAGGTGAATTTCCTACTCAGTCCCCCCCCCCCCCCATCCATAAAAATTGGTCAAACAATTCTTCTCTTGGTGATAGTTCATTTAATACTTTCTAACAAGTGTTTCAATGTTCACTGTAGTCTTGGATTAGGAGACAAGTAAGATCTGTTGGACATGGCTAGAAAAGATGCACAAAAGGAGCCCACCTAGACTTCTGTAGCAGAAAACATCACCTTTTCATCTACATAGGCAGAAAAGCAAAGGAAATGGGTCTCTCCTTTTCTCCCCCCCCCCCCCAAATCTTGCCCACAGGTGTAAAAGGGCGTGTTTTGGATAAGGACGGAGAATCTATTGCAGATGTAATAGTAGAGGTCAGCGGAAGAAGTCATGTATGTCCTTACAAGACCAATAGAGATGGAGAATATTATCTTCTGCTCCTGCCTGGTGTCTATGTACTTAATGTAAGTATACTTCCCTGTGAACTCCTGTCCCAGGAAATATTGCAATTACCCACAGAGACCTGTGTGTGAACTCTTAAGCACCTACGTGGGGGCAGGCTGCTTCTCCCTCTCCACTTGTAGCCCCTTGCAAGACCCAATGCTTTTCAAGGGCCTGTTTGAAAGATGGGTGGATTTAGAATGTGGTGCAACCTCTTCTATGACTGAGTTTGAATCACTTCACAATAGTGCTTCTCTGAGGAGTGAACACTGGAATCCTGTGGGGCTTTTTTAAAAGATATTCAAAGGTCAATTTAAGAATGAAGATTTCCCCATATTTCCAAATTTACCCTTATATTTGAGAGATCCTATGTCTTACCTTTTGTTACTGTCCATGGGGTTTTCTTGGCAAAGATACTGGTGTGGGTTGCCATTTCCTTCTCCAGTGGAGACATCCTGGAGTGTGAAGTCAAATGGGCCTTAGAAAGCATTACTAACAACAAAGCTAGCGAAGATGATGGTATCCCAGCTGAGCTATTCAAAGTCCCCAAAGATGATGCTGTTAAGGTGCTGCACTCAATATGCCAGCAAATTTGGAAAATGCAACAGTGGCCACAGGATTAGAAAAGGTCAGTCCACATTCCAATCCCAAAGAAGAGCAATGCCAAGGAATGTTCAAGCTATCACACTTTTGCACTCATTTCACATTCTAGCAAGGTCATGCTCAAGATCCTACAAGCTAGGCTTCAGCAGTACGTGGATAGAGAACTGCCAGAAGTACAAGCTGGGTTTCGGAGAAGTAGAGGAACTAGAGATCAAATTGCCAACATTGGCTGGATTATGGAGAAAGCAAGAGAGTATCAGAAAAACAGCTACTTCTGCTTCAATGACTAAGCTAAAGCAATGACTATGCTAAAGAAATGTGCACAGAGAACATGGCGTGCATGCTTAACATCCCAGGCAGTATGTCTCGGGAAGACCCCTATCTGAAACCTGGAAAGCCACTGTCTATTACACAAGATAGTACTGGCCTATGTAGACTGAAGGTTTAACTTGGCAGAAGATAGCTTTGTTTGCGTAATGTCCATTATGAGACTGAAGTATGAAGAGTCTGAAAAACTCTCTCTTTTCTCCCCCTCCCCAATATTGTTGGTCTTTAGGCAACAGCACCTGGTTACAAGTCAGTGCTACAGATAATGAATGTTCCAGATGGCACACAAGACTTCAGTGCCCTGACCTACGACTTCATTTTGTCTGATGTATCTGCTGCACCAAAGCTTGCGTCATGCCCTACGACACCACGTTATACTGAAAGTACATCAACAACACTGAAGCCCACTATTAACATCTTGATTTTATTTAATACTTTGTATGCAATTTTCAGATAACTTATGCAAGCTTTTGAAAGTACTTGAATTATTTGTCTTTACCAGAATATATAAGACCTAAAATAAGCTGGGCAATATTTCCTGGACAATCAATAATTTTTTGGCTATTTTAATACAATCTTACATAATTTACTTCATTATTTGAACTACATTGTAAATGTGTGTTGTGTTCTGGGCAAAGCAGCTGTTATATCCTACAGAATATTAATTCTAGGGTTGCTAGCTTTCACTAGCTATCCTGTGAATCTGAGACAATCAAAGGTACCCTTTTTATAAACCAGCAGCTACTCTGGGTATAGTAACTGGCAAGAAGAAGATTACAAATACTAATAGAAAGCCTGGTGTATACAATTTTTTGCCTGTTCCATTGGCATTTTTCTTGTACTGGAGAGGTAGCAGTTACAAGATCATGAGTGTGCCATCCTTGGTTTGAAACAAGAGTATTGATAATAATAGTTTGTAGGGGACAAGATAACCCCAGTGTAAGTACACTCATCTTATGTGCTAACTACCACTCTCCCTTTTTACAGTACCTGTGAGATACATGCACATACATGAGAGAGACCACACTAATACTTCTGATGTACAATCAGTGGAGGGGTGTGCATCTTTGCTCAGGAATTTAATCTATAACTCACTGGCAACTTGCAACTACTGATCATTAATTTAATTACAATTTTGTTCAAAATCCTCCTAATAATTTACTTTATTGACAGTTTTTAAAGCCCTCGTAATATCATTGATCTGCAATCAGCTTTCTAAAGAATCACTGGAAGCCAATTTCTCTAATTAAACCCACTATATCCTCCACAGTTTGTGTACATGTTTAATTTCCTCTTTTACTACTAAATCATTACATTCTAGTGCCATTATTTAGACCAATATATTAATTTAATTCAGTGGTCATCATCATAAAGATAGTAGTCTTTCAATAACTGGAGAATGACTGAAGTTTCTAAATCTCTGCCTCCAACTAAATCTATGCTAGGATTCCACCACTATTTCTGTACTGCACAGCTAACGCTCACTTGAGGCCTGAGCAAAGCTGCAGTATTTTGCAATACAGCCTATTGAATTCTGAGTGGAACGGATTAGATTACAGAATGTTTATGGACCTACCAAGGAAGAAATGCTGGTTTTCTTACTGCAGGGAGAGCTCTGCTTCCTCTCCACAGTGTCCAGGTGAAACTCTGCTGCTTCCCCATCCCTCCTTTCTCCATGTTTCAGGTGAGTAAAGTACTTTTGTGGGGGTTTTCTTCTATTCATGCTCTTATAGGGCTATTTGAGCAAATGTTTCTTTGGCACTTTATAAACATATTTTCATATAGTTCTTATTTGTAACCCTTGAAAAAGGGTGATTGGTTTGCTCTTTCACTGTACAAAGCCCTGCTCTATTAAGAGGCTTTGTGATGCAAGAGCTGGTCAATCAGTCAGAAAAGGGCTGTCAGTGTAAGGCCTGTAGGCTTTTGCTGCAAATTAGGAGAGCAGATTTCCCTGGGCTTAATCCAGGGGAGGAAGGGGGCATGTCTGTCCAGAATACAGTGACTGTAAATCCACAGTGGGCAAAAACACTGCATGTCTGTACGTGCTCTTAAAACTCAGTCTTGTGCCAAGTGCTGCTGTTCCAAGAGTATCTGCATAGCTGTACTTGCATTAAAGGCGGGGGCGGGGGCGGGGGCGAGTAAACTGAGGGAAATCGTGATCACCTGATGAGACTTCTCAGTTGAACAAGGGAACGAGGCAACTCAGACAGTTAAGCTTTGAAGGAACATGAACAGACATCCCTGGAAAACAAAAATAATTGGCAGAATCAGCTGGAAGTACTAGAAAGAACAGGGAAGCAGCTTCCATCATTAATCATCTCCATACTGATTTCCGTGAGACTTTGCTGTGGTGCTTGTAAAAGCAGTGGTCTCTCCTGACTGCTTCTGTAAGGGGTGCATGCATCACACACAGAGTATATACAATGCAACCCACCAGTAACTTCTTTTAATACAAAATGCTACTGAACACACTCAAGTGCGATGCTGCATTTTTCAAGGTAGGTAAATGAAGCCCTGAGCCTTTCCCCCTTTTGATAACCCACTTTGGATCTTGGTGAGAACAACTAGCTACAAACGAAATGAATAAGTAAATATTTTGTAGCCCACATTTGGGTTGGGTGCCTGATTCTATACAGCTGTAATTTAAAAAGCTCTGACCTGAATTCTAATCAGTCCATGACTGGAAGGGACTTTGTGCTTGGGTTAGCAAGTATTTTAGCTTCTGGTTGATAAATTATAGCTAAAGGCTGGGAAGGAGTTTGAAAAAACTTTCTATTCTTATGAGCACCCTGGTATTACACAGAAAACTGCTGTTGGCTATTATATGTAGAGTGGACATCTGTCTCCATGGGTAAATCATGGGGAAGCAGTGCAAACCACCTCTGATAACTGTTTTAGGGCGGGACCTCTTTGCTGCCACCCGGCCAATTAGTTCCCAAGAACCGGTGCTTTTTTGTCCGAGCTGATCAGGACATGAGGTGATTGTGGGTGCTGGCAGGACCTCTGAAAGCTCTCAACTTTCAAAAGCTTTCGAAAGAACTTCAATCAAAGTTAATCAAAGCTGGCTGTGAGGGGCTTTGGGGTGCCTTGGGGGAGATTATCAAAAAGTCCCTCTTAGAGGGACAGTTCCCAGAGACACTTAAGGAGGCAGTGGTGCGCCCCCTTCTGAAAAAGCCATCTCTGGACCTGACCGAATTGGCTAACTATTGGCTGGTTTCGAACTTGCCCTATTTAAGCAAGATAATAGAGAGGGCAGTGGCAAAGTTACAGGGCTTTCTGGATGACACTTCCATTCTAGATCCCTTCTAGTCTGGTTTTCGCCTGGGCCATGGGACAGAGGCAGCACTGGTTGCCCTCACAGATGACCTTCGCAGGCATTTGGATCGGGGTGGAACAGCAGTGCTGTTGCTGTTAGACCTGTTGGTTGTGTTCAACACAGTCAGCCATCAGCTACTGATCCATCACCTCGCCGACACTGGAGTTCAGGCCTTGCAGTGGCTTGCTTCCTTTCTCCAAGATCAGGGACAAAGAGTGGCACTGGGGAATCAGGTGTCCTGAAGGCACCCATTGGAATGTAGAGTGCCCCAAGGGGCGGTGCTGTCCCCAGTGCTCTTCAATATCTATATACACCCTCTTGCCTAGATTGCCCAGAGGCATGGACTGGGTTGTCACCAGTATATGGATGACACCCAGCTCTATCTGTTGTTGGACGTCTGGTCTGACTCCAAACCGGAAGACCTAGATCGGGCATTACAAGCTGTGGCTGGGTAGTTTAGGCTAAGCTGGATGAAATTGAATCCGACAAAGATGGAGGTCCTATGCCTGAGCCGAGGCGGTCTGGGGGTAGGGATCCCGCTTCCGACCTTCAATGGGGTGCCATTTGGTGCCAGCGCTGGAGATTAGAGATTTGGGAGTGCTCCTGGATGCCTCTTTAACAATGGAGGCCCAGGTAGCAGCCATTGTCAAGTCAGCCTTTTACCATCTTCGGCAGATTAGCTGGCTCCCTTCCTCGAACACAGTGACTTGGTGACAGTGATCCACGTGATGGTAACCTCAACACTGGATTACTGTGATGCCCTCTACTTGGGGCTGCCCTTGTTGCAAACCTGGAAGCTGCAGCTGGTGCAAAATGCTGCGGCTAGGCTATTGATGGGGCTTCCTATTTGGGAACACATCCAGCCTGCGTTAAAGGCACTGCAATGGCTGCCCATAGCATACCAGATCCACTTCAAGGTGCTGGTTCTTACCTCTAAAGCCCTTTATGGCCAGGGACCTACACACCTGAGGGACCGCCTTTCCCCATATGTATCCCGGAGAGCACTGTGATCAGGGACCCAGAACTGGCTGATCCTCCCGAGTATTAAGGAGGCCAGACTTGCAATGACTAAAGCAAGGCCTTTTCCAGTGGCAGCTCCACTCTGGTGGAATGAGTTCTGAGAGGAGACCAGAGCCCTGCAGGACCTATTACAGTTCTACAGGGCCTGTAAAATGGAGCTCTTCCACCAGGCCTTTGGAGCCGCCACTGCTACCATGACCACCATGACTACCATTGCTAGTAATGATAGCAGTTGACATCTTATGATGGAAGAGCCCTGATTCGCTTAATCACTGTCTGAGCCATTTCCCCCCTTTATTACATTTGAAGCACTTTTCTTATGGTATCTGAAGCAGAATGGACTTATGACACCTGAAGCACCTTCCTATGTCATCTGAAGCTGAATGGAACTGATGTTACGATGACTAGCACTTTATTATTTTACTTGTGGTTTTAATATCGATTTTTAATATTGTATTTATATCGATTGTTGCTGTGTTATGTGTGTGGTTGAATCTTATCAGCTGTAAGCCGCCCTGAGCCACCCTTGGCTGGGAGGGTGGGATAACAAATTTAAATAAATAAAATAAATAAGAAAGTCTGAGCATAAATTAAGTAAGCAAATTAAAGGGGGAAACCCAAATCCCTGCCTTCATACCTAAGGCACCCAATAGGGCTCCAGTTTAGCTAGACGGCCATGAGAAAGCTCAACCTCTGTCCTTAAAAAGAATTTGCAGACCTCCCCAGTGGGGTTCCCAGGCCCCAGTGTAAGAAACTCTGTCCTTTTAAGTTATGGAGAAAATATAAAGAACGCTACCCGAGGCACTGCAAACTAGAATCTGTTCCTCAAATATGCCTTGAGAGTAGGTTTACTAATCTCCAGGTAGGGCCTGGAGCTCTCCCAGCATTACAACTGATCTCCAGACCAGAGAGATCTGTTCCCCTGGAGAAAATGGCTGCTTTGGAGGATGGATTCTATGCCTTGCTGAAGTCCCTCCCTTCCACAGGATCCACCCTAAAATGACACAACCCAGAGATGGCAATCTTATGTTTGGGGGGGCACATTACTTGTTGATCTCAGACTATCAGTGTCTAGAGATGTAGTAAAAGGATTGACATAGCTCATCAGAATTTCCTGCCTTAAGGTACACCGACACCAGTAACTAGGACTGAAGAACTGCCTTCAAGCATGGTAATTTGTGTGCTAACATGACTAATAGGCATTTAGCAGACCTTGCCTGTATGTACTTGTGTAACTTTTTGTAAAGTTATCTTCTCATAGTGCAGTGCAGTCCTGAGAGTTAAACCTTTCTAACGTGACTCCCATTAGATTGCACTGCATTTGTATTTCCTGAACTATTTTTTTCTAGACCTTTTTAGCGATCAGTTTCAATGAACCATCTTTATATTCACATTTTCTGCAGAAAAACTACTTAATCTCCTTACCTCTCATGTTATAAAATGGCATCCCCCTGAAGACAGCCTTTTAAAGTTTAAATTAAAAACATCAGATATGTTTTCTGTATATTCTCAAGTTTCATGAGATAGATGCATGACCAGAACTCTTATTATACAGTATTTATATGCAAATACTTATATATTAAAGTATTCTGAAACCAGAGATTTAATTCCAATTCCTTTCCTAATGATTCTTGAAATCCACTTTCCCTTTTCACTGCTTTTGTATATTTGAGGTGACATTGGCCTGTTTGCCTTCCATCCCAAGACCTCATTTTTTGACTGAGCACAGCTAATTCAGACACCATCAGTGAAAACTGATTCGTGCATTGTATATTTCTGTAGCAAGTCTTACTCTTAAACCAACAAGAACAGAAGACTAACACTTCAAGTGCTCCAGGTGCCAGCTTTGACTAGGAAATAAAAATCAGTGGCTGGGAGCCTGGGACATCTTGAGTGCAGCTCACACCAAGCAAGTAACATGTGACTCACATTCCTGCACAAGCAGTTTCTTTTCACTTGGTCCAGAGAAAGATTTTCCATAACCACTGCTTGCAGAGAACTGGCCAGTTTTCACCTGCCTTGCGGCAATGGAAGAAGGCCAGGGACAGACGTTAATTAACATTTCAGATCTGAACAGTTTATATTTCAGCAGTTGAGCTGATATGGCTGTAACCTGGCTGTTTTTCAGTTTTCCACCATTTGGCTATGGATTAACTTTTTTTCCCTTTTAGCTCTAGCTACTCAGCCTCCAGTGACCCAGTTTTTTCTTGCCCCTTTTCCTGAATCCACCTTTCATATTGGCCACAATTTTTAAAAACTCATATGAATGTGTTTAAGTCCTTGATTTCCGTGTTGTCAGCCTTATAAGCACAGAATTTCACTGTAAGAAATATAAGCAAACAGTTCTGACTGGCAGGTTGATGGTCAGGCTGTTGTATATTCTCCATCCAAATTTGGATCCTGTGAGCTAGGACTTCTGGCAGGCATGATGCCTCATCGAGAAAGCATAGCCTCCCATTACATTTCCATACCTGGACTCTTTTAAGTATGGGATACCGGGGCTGGTTGGCAACATTTTCTTATGGCCTAGCTGCCAAAAAAGTTGTATCTCAGTTCCGATTCCTGACAACTATGTTTAATTCTTGATAGAAAAAGAGGAAAAGGTAGGGGCAGCCACATCTGGAATTTTGGCAAGTGACAGTTTGGTGGTCCAGTCTTCATAAAATCCTACCATGGAAATGATGCACCTGCCCCCTGCTGGTACTAAACGATAATGCACATAAACTTAGATCTCACCAGTTTTACCTTTCAGGATCACCTAATCATTTCTAGAACTCCTAGAAGCAACCAGGCATGGACACCTCTGACCCCTCGGAGGGGTCCTTCCTCACCCGGGTAACAAATCTTAAGTGCCCATGAACACACATGGAGCTCTTTTCCTTTGAGAATGCTTGTTTACCTGGCTCATCTTGACTACAGCATGTATACCACCAGAGGTTTCACAAATGAAAATGGATGACTTTTAACAGTGGGTCTAGTTGTAAGTTAAAAGATGTCACATTTCTTAAGTCATTTGTTAGAAAAGCTGTCCAAAAATTCAGGTGGGGCCAGGCCTTTGTTCTAAACTTGACCTCCAAACCTGACATGGCTAGCAAGCTTTGAGAAGGTGATATTTATTGCAACTGGGAGAGTGGAGAGAGGAAAAGAGGCAGTGATCCACAGTCAGAGAAAGTATAGGGTTGGGCTAGGCTTGCCAAGTTCCCACTAAAACAGGGAATATCCCATCCGCAGAGGGCTCTTCTCACCACTGCTCAGCTGGGTGACAGGTGAAAAATGTTGGGAAATGATTGCCAACATCCCAATGTGCTGATGTCAGCACATGTTGTCATGCAATGTGCTGATGTCAGCGTGTTACCAGAAATACACTCCACCTCCATGGTGAGTCTCCTGCCACTTGACATCCTTATGCTGGCAGCCCTATGGTGGGAAAAGTCAGGGACATATTATCCCCCACCCCCCCCAAGCTTAGAGCTGCCTCCAGAAGGGGCACTGAAAACTTGGTTGTTGATTAGAATGTAAAATCCACAAATATTTTGTTTTCCTGGTCACAAGTTTTAAAGATACCTATTTTTCTAGTTATTATGTGGACAGATGCAGAATGATGACTTTTACGTGAAGATCCAGGATCAACATTTTAAAAGCTCCTGACTGTATAACACCGTTTTTCATACAATATTTTAAGGCAAAACAAGCAATAGTTTTCGGTTTAATAATTCCCTATAATTTTAACCTCAAAAATGCAAACAGGGTGGCTACAATGTGAAGGTACAGTTCAAAGTTATTCACACCAGATCTTACTCTCTCTTCTCATGGTATCAGACCAATTCTGAACTGTTTTGAGTTTTGGGGATGGCCTGTGGGAGTAAAGGGGTCTATGCTTTTCAAAGAAGGCCAAGTGTAGATGTAGCAAGGAGAATCTTTTATCATTTAGACTGGGATTAGGCTAGAGGCCCTACCTCTTTCTAAAGCAAATCCCCCTTCATGCCTTAGCCAGGGGAGCTGGGAAGTTTGCCAGGAAGAAACTGCTGCTTTCCACTGTAGCTGACCAGCCGACCACAAGGTAGTTGAAAATGAGTCTTGCACCAGGAGACCCTCCCACTCCAGAGGTTGTTGATGAATTCTTCCTTCCCTCCTCCCTCTCAGGCCTTTCCACTGTGTTACTTTAAATTAGGACTGGAAAACAAGATGCAATGGAAACAAATACATTTTTTGTCAGAAAAAAGTTGTAGACTAGAGTTTGGGTGTTCTTAGAATATATATAATTTACAGAAAATATTTGATTTGTAATCCTGATCTACACTGAACTAAGAACAGTTAATAAGTGGTCTCATGAAAAGCACTATGTCAACTCTTTTGTTAACAAGTTCTTCTGTATAGATAAATATAATTGCAGAGGATAATGGTCCTAATCCACCAAAAAATTATATGCTTTCAAAAGCCTATCAGTTTCAATGCAATTCTGTTGATTTTCCAAAGGGAAAAAATTAAAATTTAAAAACTCTTATGTAAACATTCAAACTATCTTTTCTTTTAAATTAATTTCCTCTTAATTATCAGTTTTCAGAACTCCTTAATAAGACTGCATAGTTCTTTCTGCCCTTCAACTAGCAAAAGTAAGTCCGTAGAATCATCTCTATTGGCTGCCTGCAGACAGGGCAGGGCTTATTGCGCCTCTTCAACTTTTTTGCACACGCATAACATGACATGAGATGTCCTGTCCTTCCATGCACGATGCAACCATTTTTAGGTTGACTTTGGCATATAACACAAGGTTCTATGCTGGAGAGAGGAAGGTTTGAATCTGTGCCTCCGTCTTTGTCTTCAGTCTCTTCCTTCTCCGGCTCTTTTGAGTCTTCTTGACTGCTGCAAAGCATGCTGCTAGATGTCGAGGGCTGCGAGTATTCCTCACTTTCCTGCGATTCAGAGGTCTGTTCTGCTTCATTCGCTTCTTTACCTTCATCTAGCAGCTTCCCTTTCTTACAGTCTGGAACATCAAAGCCCTCCTCGAGCTCTAGTGGAGCGGAATCTTCACGCTTGTTCTCTTGGGACTCCTCACCCTTCGTATCAGGGAGCCAGTTCTCCCGAAGAGCCCAGCATCTGGGGCAATGGCGAGGAAGGGGTGGGTTCATTTCACTGCAGTTTGAGCATTTCCAATAATCCTTGTGAATTAGAAAAGAAACAGTTGTGATTTAGCATTTATTAAACTGTCACTTATACAGTACGTAAAGGTCACCATGGGGCATGATCCTAACTATTCTACTGAGACCAGATGATGCAGTTTACAAAGAGGGACGGTACCCACTTCATTGTTAGGGGAGGGAGGAATCAAGAGGTGACTGCAGAGTCCCAGGCTTTATCTTGTCATCATACTTATCAAGAGAGAAGCCATCTTAGAAAATTCCAGCTAAAAACTAATTTAATTGTATTCTGGCTTCTCTGCAGGTGTCCCCCCGTAAACACTAAGGCGTACTGGCCAAGGTCATCTCCCAGACCTGTTAATTAGCTCACAGTTCAGCTGTGAAATCTGGTGAAGAGGGCCGGGGCTGGGTAAGCTTGTTCCTGTCCAGAATATTCCTTGGTGATATCCCTGTGATTGGTTGGGGAAGGTCAGGAAGATGTGGCTGGCATTCCCTATATAATATAGGCTCTGATGGAAGAGAATACCTTTTCTATCTCTTTTCCTCCACTTACCCCACCCTTGTTGCCTGACGTTAGTTGCTGTATGCTTTGGAGCACCATGCTTTAGCTATAAGAACCATCGCTGCTACTGTAAGTAGTCCGCTAGTTTAGTTGTGGGGGTTTTTTTGCATTAAGACTGCCAGTGAACAAAAGACTACAGAAGGATTATAACCCTGTGGAATCCCACATGTGAAATCCCATGCTAAAGACTCATCTTCCACAACAACCTTCTGAACAGTGGCAGACAGAAAGGACCTAAGTCATTTTCAGACAATCCCCTTGGTTCACACTCTGATCTCCATGTGCCATTTCTAGGCCTGAAAGGATGAAAAGAGTCAACAGCAGAGAAGTCATCCAGGAAATCTCAGAGTTGGTTTGCCATGGCTTATAATTAGCAAAGACCTATTTATAAACAGGATCTTTTCAAAAACAGATCAACAACGGCATCTTGAAAGAGGGCACCCTAATAAGGAAGTGGCAGAAGCTGAGTTTTTGGCTTGATCTTTTAGGTTGATCTTTGTTATAAGGTATATTCAGCGTTAACCCCTAGAACCGAACAGATTCCATGGCCTCTGAAGTTATGAGACTATATCCTGTTTTTCACATAAGCAGATGATCTACTGGTGAAAGAACAGTAGCGGTTAGATTTTAGCAAGGGATGATGTGTGGCAGGAGCTCAAGACTAGGAGCATGGGCCGACATTATTTAATGTCAAGCAATGCCCTCTGTATTCAGAAATAGCCATCCTCATATTTATGTAATGGGTTGATAGCTTGCCTGAATATGTACTGGGAAAAACTGGGGGAGGGGGAGAGAGAAATACTCAAGAGCTGTAATGGACACAGCATGAAAAGCATATGATTGCATAATAATTTTAAAATAGAACAAATTTTAATGTCAAATGAATTAACAGTTTGGTGTCAAATTGATACACATCATGGAGAAGCGGTGTTCCTGGCAATGGTCAGTCAGATAATTTGGCTCTCTAACCCAATTAACACCACCATGGATTAAATAAATAGCCTGCCTTCACAATCCAACACACCCAGTTTTCCTAACAGGCTATTAGATCCATTATGATCTTTTCAAATAAATGTTTGAAATCAGCACGGCCCAAACTAGTCTGCAATGCTTCTTACACCCCAAAGTATTAGTTTTATTCAGGGGTCCTTTCGTAAAAAAAGAGGTGCAGGAGCTCATTAGCATAACTTATTTGCATATGCCACACCCCCTGACGTCACCGGAAGTGTCAGAAGGCCACACCCACCGCTCAGGCTCCACCCCAAAAATCTCCAAGGTATTTCCCAGCTCAGAGCTGGCAAGCCTATCTGATGGCACACGTGGGGGAAAACAAACAAACTACCCATGTCATGTAAAGAGGGGGGATGCCAGGGTACCAGGTCAATATATTTTTATTCTCCTTGGCATTGATAGCTGAGGTGCTTTTAGTGTTCCTTTTCTGTTTGACTGGCAGTCTTCCTCTCTGTTATAGTTGACTGTGGGTTTTATATCACTAGCATTTAGTGTTATTTTTGTCAGCCACAAGGTCACTTTCAGAGAGGAAAAGCAGGTTCAGTCAGCTGAACCTCTGCAGTGTATTGGTCCCCTTTTCATTGTCCCCCCCCCCAGTTGCTTAACTAGCTAACCAGCTCTGGGCAAGATCTATTTGGTTATCAGTAAACCTTGGAAGACCACTGCTTGGAGGCAACATAAAGTTCTGAGGAGCAGAAAAAATTGCTCCCTATTAAAAAGTGCCCAAGCTAGCCTGATCTTGTCAGATTTTGGAAACTAAGGAGGGTTGGCCCTGGTTAGTATTTGGATGGGAGACCTCCCAGGAATACCAGGGTTGTGACGTGGAGGCAGGCAATGGCAAACCACCTCTGAAGGTCTCCTGCCTTGAAAACTGTAGGGGGTTGCCATAAGTCAGCTGTGACTTGCTGGCACTTTCTGCCACCATTAAAAAGATATTAAATAGCTGTTGTTTGAGAATTTCTTTTTTTACCAGATTGTATATTTGGTATTTAGGAACAGCTGTTCACTATACATATGTAACAGAGGACTACGGTCAGTTTTAGCACACCATTTAGCCTTTTATCAATATTCCATTAATACAATCAAAGCTGTCCAGAAACCAGGCTAAATGCAGCTGTTCAGTTTAGAGGTGTGACTTCTGGCTCCTTAAATTTCCCAATTAGGGATGCCAGCCTCCAGGGGGGACCTCAGGAACCCCTGGCATTACAGCTTATCTCCAGACTACAGAAATCAGTTCCCTGGAGAAAATGCATGCTTTGGCAGGAGGACTTGAATCAAGGGCGCAGACTTTCCATTCCCCCCCTCAGGTCTTTCCCTCCTCCTCCTTCCCCACAGGAACAAATAACTTCACCTGGAAAAGGGGTGTGTGGTGGAAAGACTGTACTTTCCCTACAACTGTGAGAAATCACTGGTTGGCTGGGATTTAGTCACAATATTGTTCTAAGGAGCTTGGGGGGGGGGGGGGGGAGACCATGTGCCATTGCTCCTCTGTCCCTTTACCTGCTTCTAAGTCAATGCAATCAAGGAGGGGAGAGCAAAGAAAATGACAGGACTGGCCTCCCTTCCCCTCCCTTGTTTCAGCTCCAAGAATGAAGGGATACTGAGGTGATGCCAAATGTCCAAAGCCTTCTTGGTGGGGGGAGCATTGCTCCATGGCGGGCAACCTGGGCCCCCACCCTCACCCCTGCCCAGCAGTCAGGCAGCTAGTCAAGTTCAGGCAGAGCCATGCAAGGACTGCCGCCACCGCTGCTCCTCCCGCCTGCCGGGGCTCTGCCAGGATCCAGTCCAGAAAGGGATGCAGCAGCAGCACCGTGACTGCAAGGGCCCTGTACCCTCCCCCCAGTGCTGGCAGCGGGAGGCCCACGGAGGGGCATTGGGCCAATTGCTGGCCAAAGGACATCAAGGGGCCCCAGGTGACTTACCGGATCCAGCAGGACAGGCAGGGCAGGAGAATGATGACAGCGCAAGTGGGGTGGGCCAAGCAGCGGGGGAGAGAGTAGAGAGCGTGCCTAGCCCAGCAACCCACCGCCCTGAGAGCCAGAACAGCGCCAGGAGGACAGGACGGGCCAGGCGAGGGGCGGATGGCTGGCTCCCCCTCCCCGGGGCTGCCCAGCTCCCTCGCCCAGCCACTTTGCCAGTGGTCCCCGGGTGAGCCAGCCCACGTGCGTCTCCCCAGCAGGTCCTCCCTGGCAGCGGCAGCAGATCGCTGAGTCCCACTGCCAGAGGCCCGCCAAGGGAGAAGAGGGGCGCATGCAGCAGGAGGCACTTCCCCGCCAGCAGGAAAAGTGAGGGAGTCCGGTGCGAGCAGCCCGGCGGCAGCGAGGTTGGGGAAAGGAAGAGGGTGGGCAGGTGGCAGCTCGCCTGCCTTGGCTCCAGTGCCAGTATGTGGGGGCGCCCAAGGATCCTTGTGCAGCTGTGGAGAGGAGCGGTGGGCGAGGGCGCAGCCTGCGGGACCTATTCCCTCTTGGCCAGCTGGCGCCCTCTCAGCCGGGACTGGTGCAGGCCTTCTAGCTGGCTGAGAGGCTTCTCAGCCAGCTAGGAGACCTGGGGGCAGCCGAAGCTCCTGCCGCCGCTGCTTCCCACCCCCCCCACCCCAAAACACCCCCGCCCGGCTCCTGGGCGCCCGGAACTGGTGCAGGCCTCCTAGCTGGCTGAGAGGCTTCTCAGCCAGCTAGGACACCTGGGGGCAGCCGGAGCGCCTGCCGCCGCCGCTTCCCACCCCCCCTCCCCCTAAAAAACACCCCCACCCGGCTCCTGGGCGCCTGGGACTGTTGCAGGCCTTCTAGCTGGCTGAGAGGCTTCTCAGCCAGTTAGGAGACCTGCGGGCAGCTGGAGCTCCTGCCGCCGTCACTTACCCTCTTCCTTCTCCCTCCTCCTGGCTGACTAGGAGCAGGGGGGCGTCGCTCCCGGAGCGTCGCTCCCCCTAGCTCCGGCCCGAACGGAGCCCTGGTTTTATTTCATAACCAAGAATTTACTTACCGCGAGTGAAATTTCAGGATCATCATCGAATGAATCCATATCACTGTCTTCAGTCGGATATATGGTTACTCGATACACCTGATGGAAAAAAGAAGATTTTGTGTAAATTTCAAAAATTAACTGGAAGCTAACATGTTACAATTCTAAAGAGAAGCAAAATGCACTTGTATATGTTTTTTAAGCCTCTTCATCAATTACTAGACAGTAGGATTAAAAAAGAGTAAGAGACCAGTAGTACCTTAAGAAATAACAAAATTTGTGGTATGGTATGAGCTTTTGTGAGTTACTGCTCACTTCTTCCGAAGACTCCTTACTCGTTCCTACTGCTACAGACAGACTAGCACAACTATCCATCTTGATCTATCTAAAAAGCAGGATGCAGCTACAATTCTGGAAAAAAAATCACAAGGGTCCCTTCTGAGCTTGAAATTGCTTGATTCACAAATGGCTTCAAAGTGAACCTTCTCACCCAAGGTTCAAGCAGAGTTTGGGTTTTTAAGAATGAATATGGACAATTCTGTGCCAATGAAATGATATCTACTTCCAGAATATTCTGTGAAGATTAAGTGGGGAAAAAGTAGAGTGCAACCATGGAGCCCAGAAGCAACGGCAGAAACAGAGGACACAAAGGAACCTGTACAGGTCATGCAAGTCAGCCTTCCCCACTTTTGACCCTTTCCCTAATAACTATTCTCATGTTTCCAAAGCAACTTTAGAAACTATGAAGATTAAAGAAAACTTAGCAAGAAATCAGAGATCCATACAATATCAGTTGCTGACACATTAAAGCCACTGGCTACACACATAACTACGTCTAATTGTACCCCATCTGTATCCCACCCTTCTTCCTGCAGGTTGTTATGTACATGGGGTCACAGAATATGCTGGAGGGGGACAAACATGGCACCCTAAAGTTTATCATGCATCAAAAGATGACAAAGTACATCAACTGAAGCTAGTTTCAGAAGGTAGCAGTGTTTGTCTGCAGTAGAGCAGCTAGATTTGAGTCCAGTAGCACTTTGGAGACCAACAAGATTTCTGGGGTATAAGTTTTCAAGAGTCAGAGCTCCCTTCATCAGTCTCTTAAGATGCTAGTGGACTTGAATCTAGACCAACTGATTATGCAAGGAGAGATAAGTCTATAGCCCTAACTTCGATAGCCCAGGCAAGTCCGATCTTGTCAGATCTTGTAAGCTAAGCAGGGCCGACCCTGGCAAGTATTTGGGAGACCTCCAGAGAATACCAGGGCCGGGAGGCCAGAGGCAGTCTCTCAAGCCACTTTCTCTGAATGTCCTCCGTGCCCCAGTAGAAGTTGCCAGAGGTCGCCATGACTTCCAGGCACGGACACACACACACACAAATGCAAAAATATCAAAAAGAGAGAAATCTGTAAAAATAACAATTCAACACAGAAATTCAAAGTGTCCCGAAGATACACTGTTCCACAATACAGTTATTCTCACAAGGCTCTACCCAGCAGGCAGTTGTAGATTAAATTAATTAGAGCCTGACACAGTTTTCAGGGAGTCAAAAAGCTTAATGTGGGGTTATTCTGTTTTATTACCATAAGCACTAGCAAGGTGAGTTTTCAATCAGTGTAAGACCACCCAGAGCACCTGAATACCACAAATGGCTCTCAGAATTTAATCACCTTTGGGGTAGAACATGTGTGCTTTGTACACAGAAGATCACGGGGTGAATCCTTGGCATTTCAGGTAGGAAAGCTGGAAAAGAGCACTGCCTGCCTGACTGGCTAGGTGGACAAATGGCCTGACCCATTATAAGGAAACTTCTTAAAAGTATGTGTGCATATGACATTCTAATGCAAAGCCATACTTTCCCTAATGAAAGTCCAATGAACTTTGTTTTAAATACACCTACCTCATCATCCTCATCTGTAAGTTCTTGTACATCTTCATTAAGGCTGTAGTCTTCTGAACACATTGATTCAACTTCAAACTCAACACTGAACTGATCTGAAATGGAATCCTGGTCTAACCAATCTGCATTTCCACTTAGTGAATTGGCATTATTATCCTAAAAGAAACAAAAATGCACAATTTTTTTTTTTAAAAAAACCATCTTGTAAATAGAAGAACAATAAATGAAGTCAACGGCTTTAGAAACCATAAGGAGATGTGCATAAGTTTCTGTAGGGTCTGAGAAGAACCACTTGTAACACAGGAATAAACCTGCCTTAATATAGGGAATAACTTAATCTATTATAGTTTATGCCCCTATCCAGAACCTCTATTTGGACACATAACAGTAGGCAATAATTTGCCATTACCACACATGGAAAGCTTTGCTGCAGTTGTGATAGCCCTTCACATTGGAAAATCCTATTCATGGGGTGGAGAGGAAACTCACTTGTGTGTGTGTGGAACAAGGTAGGCTATTCACATCTAGCTCTGCCACATAACTAGGTGAAGGATCATTGGAAAAGAGATAAAACTTAAACACTCAGTCATTTGCACTTAGGGCCAATTGCATCCTTTATGATACTGCAACATAGAATACATCATTGTGCTGTGGCGGCAGCTGTTGCCAAAGCAACATTTTAAAAAATCTGCACAGTCAATCAAATCTCTGTGCTGAGTCAAAGTCCTACGTGGCCCCTCCCACTTTCTGAAAACACTTCGTAGGTGCCAGAAAAGGTGCTGGCAGACACCATGGTGTCTTTGGGCATCATGCTGGGGGACCCCTGGCCTAGCATATCATGACGATTCTCTCTGGCATTAAGTGCTGTGTGTCCAGGCAGAGGGGTTTTTTTTTTGGGGGGGGGGGGGTGTTTCAATCTTGTTATTGCCCATGCATAGGGGGTACAGTTTTAAACACATAAGAAGTTTAGTTAGACGACTCTACAGTTTGGGAGATTTCCAGAAAAAACACCATTAAAGGCTGTTGCTACTTACTGGACTTGACAGAGAGTCCGAGGAACTGCTGCTGTTACTGCGATCGCTGTATAAGCCACTTACTACACACCACGAGAGGCTTTCATCAAAGGTAAGAGAAATACTGTCTGATTTATGTCGTTTTCTTTGTCTTTCATCACTACGGTCTTCTGAAGCATTTTCTTCTATGTGATAAAACATATTTTAACTAAGGGAAGCCTTAAGACTTTTTTGCAACCACTCTATTTGCAAATATCCTGTACAGAGTAAATCAACGTAGACTGGGAAAACGCCTCCCATAAATTCAGTGCTCTCATTAAACCTTACAAAATCAGTACTCTGTCCTCAGACAAGACAGTTACAAAGAAGCCCAGTAGCTGATTTAATGCAACCCTAAAATATCACTAACAGGATGTCAAATCCATGTACTCCTTTATGTACATAAAGAGATTCCAAATGAAGGCCCACTTGATTATCCCATCCTGCAAACAACATGTGTGGAATTCACCACAAAGAGATATTGGCCTGGGCAAACAGAGAACTTTAATGGATCTGGTGCAACTCTTTTAAAGACACTAATGAATAAAGCAAAGTCATCAGCATGATGAAGAGAAACATGCAAGTCAGAATCGGCACTGGCCAGGGCTAGAATGGTGCCATATTCAGGATTTTCATGAGGGCTCTCTCTGGAGAAAAAGTGGATGGATCCAAGAGGGTGTGGAAGAGGTTTCAAGGAACTGAGAATTCAAGGAGCAAGTAGCTCCTTACACTCTAGCATGCTACAAACCCAGGGAGATATGTAGTGAGGCTTCAAGTGAAGCCAAGCTTCATATCACACATGGTGAAGCAGCAGCATCTTCCCTCTCAAATAGATGTGTTCTGTGATCTGTCAGTGACTTGAGCTCTACTCTGAGAGAACCACTAACAATACTGAAACCTAGGCAAAGAAGCCTTCACTTACCTGTCTCACTGTGTACCCTCTTTGTAGAAGTGGATGCTTCACTTGACTCTTGCGCTGATTCCTGTTTAAAAAAGAATACTAAATAAGCAACACTCCTCATGAGTGTTTAAACATAACTGTTCCAGATATTATACTTGAAAGAGTATTAATATAGGAATACCATGTGCTTGGAATTACCTTTATAGCATTTCCATTTTCTAGCAGGGACCTTGACTGATTTGAAGATGTGTTAACATTACTAGAGTCTTCAAAAAAAAATACATATTGGAAATCACTGAAGAGGAACAGCAGGCAACTCAAACATACATTTCCTAGTAAGCGAATTAATACAGTGATTTTCTATAAATATATGTTCTTCAAAGCTCTAATTTAGTAATACAGTATTGTGATGAATTTATAGACACTGGAAAAGCTAAAATACATTAACATATACAAGAGTATAATTAATCAAATTTATATTAATATACTATCTTTCTTACTGTATGTTAGAATGGTCCCTACAGTTCAGGATGAATCAACTTTCACATTTGAAACCCGAAAGAACTAAGACAGAGAAGTCATTTACTAACTAGCCTTTTTTTTTGGGGGGGGGGGGGGGTGTTACAAATACCAGGTTAATCAGGCAAACATTAGTATACGTAGAACAAAGTCTCAGTCCAGTTGCACCTTTAAGACCAACAAAGTTTTATTCCAGGTCTATTCACAGGTTTTACCAATGTTCTTAATCCAATTTTAGCTCTAATTGGCCCTCCCAGGCGATATCCTCCTCACCCGATACTATATTAAATGGTTGGTGACTCTGTTTCTATGTATCTGAAAAAGTGTACGTGCACACAAAAGCTTATACCCAGAATAAAACTTTATTGGTATTCAAGGTGCCACTGGACTTGAACTTTGTTCTGCTGCTTCAGACCAACACGGCTACCCCACCTGAATTTATTTGTATATGTGCATATTTGACATAATCTGCCTGGTGCACCGTGGACACATCCTGGAGGCCTGGTTCCACTCACCATCAGAGTTTTTCCTAGCAGATTTACCACAATCTTGAGCATATTGAAACAATTCTGTGTACACTCCACTGAATGCAACGAGACTTACTCCAAAGTAATTGTATGGAAGACTGCATCAGAAGTATCCCAATCAGAGTTGTTTTAATGAACAGGATCCTAGTTTGGGCTCTTGTCCCCATTTGAACAACTCTTAATTCTTAGTTGCCACAAAACAAACACTCATTTTTTATTGACAATTCTTTGGAATAACTCAACAGATAGCTAGTTAAAAATCTGATTTATGTAAAGCAATACAAATCATAACTATTCTGTCATCAATTACAAGTGACAAGGTAATTAACAGTCACTGCAGTAAGTAAAGGATAAATGGATCTTCTCTCATTGCAATGTTTGGAGTCCTAGCTCCTGCATACCTCCAGTCCCTATCAATATAAATTGGAGTTCCAAATAAATAACAAACAGTGATTCAGACTCATACAAGACATCTTCTTGTTTGCTATAAAGTTAGGTGCCCAGTATACTACTAAACAGCATCAATCCAACTATTACTGCATAAAACTTTCAAAAAAACCTTTTCCCCAAATGATAAACAGCAACGACAAGCTTTTAAAATACTACAGCAAACTAGTTTTACCTTGCTGATTGACTGTTGCCAGGTTTTTGGAAATCATCAAATATAATTGCCTAGAGAAAGATAACAGAGTTTTTAGTTTCAAGGATATAAATTGGATATCACTATTATAAAGTGACCCTAAAGATCAGAATATTTTCATAACGTTTAATAACATGCTAGAATGGCCACTTAAAAAAAAAAAGCTGGGTCTTCTCCTAATACATACATTTTAATGTGAATGTTTTTTCTCCTCACTTATCTCAGCACCCACCCACCCCCCAGCTTAACCTGCACAAGTTCTGGGTACCAGGTTACTTGTCACAAGGAGAAAGGTGACAACTCAACTACAGGTAATTTAGTTCCTGTCCCTGAACTGAAATAAAACCCATCATGTCCAGACGTAGCTAACATATTGGACCACACAGTTCCACAAACAGAAAACAAGACTGTACAGGATCCCCTGAGGGACAAGACCAGTAAATATAAAAGCAAGCAGTGCACATCACAGGGAAATGGGTAACATTCATGACTTTTTGTTTTTGCAATCAACAATTATGAATGAGGAAGCATCAAACGAAGATCCTAACATGCTATGGCTTGGCCAAGAGGACCACTAGTCCTTCAAAAGCTGCTGGAGTTCCAGATGCGTACTGGTGTCAGGAACATGTTAGATTGTCCGAGTTAAATAAACCCCCTATTTAATATGGGGCTGTATGGTCTAGCCTGGTTCTACCACTAAAGGGCATGCTGGGACAGAATTAGCTATTTTCTGCCCTGAACTACTACTATTCCCAGAAAAGTATCTGGAAGTCCTTGTAAATCATCCAGAATGAATTTGTTTGCTAGGGTAAAACCAGACAAAATGTCTGGGATAGGAAAGACTGCAACCTTTGAGTACATTTTAACTTTATAATAAACCATCTCTTCTTTGTTATGAGATGGATTCTTCTGTTGAAAAGTGGTTTACATTGCAACTTTCTGTCCTGTATGGCATAAATAATAAAGCCAATCTCTTGGTTTATTACTAAGTAAATCCAGCTGTTTTGATGTGGGGGAGGGTAACAATTCTAGCATTCTTCTCTTTCTCCATCTTTAACTTTTTATTGTAATGCTTTTATTCTTGAGTAAGAATATGTAATTCTCGAAGTTCCAAATGGCATTCTGATACATCACAGTGAGGCTCATTCCATGCAAAGCAGGGGGCCATTCATTAAATGCATCAGGAATGCAAGTACAAAGCTCACCCCAGCACAGAAGTGAATAGGAAAATTACTAGATGTGTCAGAAGTGTACATGCACAGTTAAGGTTATGATTACACACACTTAGAAGCCATCAACGCACCAAGGAGAATTCAGTCTAATAAAAAGCTGAATCTTGTAGCCCATACTCAGAGTATTATTAATAATACAAACCATCAGATGTATGCACACTATCAAATTACATGACTTCCATAGAATAAAGCCACATAATATTTTCCTTAATAGATAACAGCTATATAATTTACTTCACAGAAATTTCAGAAACTAAAAGCAGACTATGATGGAATTCAATAGCACAAACACACAGCTAAGTTTTCTGTCACACACATCACTAGCACTTAAAAATGTGCAAGGGTAGCTGTGAGCTAACATATGCACTAAGCTTTCACTAAGAAATCAGAAGAAATACTGATACCTGTGTTCTTTTACGGAAAAACTCTGTACTCCAAAAAGATCTCCCAGAAGATCATTTGCACAATGGACAATATGTTGTTGCTTTTCATCATATAGATGTTTAGACATAATATACTGACCAATATAGAATATTACCTGTAACAGCAGTCAAACATGTGTCAGCTCATACAGAATGGAATCAATGCACAAGAATTTGTAGCATATTTATTAATGACTGCTCTTAATATTACTATATATTTAAACTGAAAACCCATTTATAACATTCTGCTGCAATACAGCATAACCAGGAAACAAAATCCAGGGTGAGAATGGGCAGAAGAAGGGCAGGGCTATGCAGACAGGAGGACACTTAGAGTCTCAAAGCATGTTTAGCTATCACTCTGGTAATACCTATATCTCTAAGCATTTACTCATATAAGCAAATGGCTACCATTCCAGCTGATGGACAGAAGTAAAGTACTGCATTTGGGGACATGGTCGCAATGAGGGCAAAACTTCTATGTAAAGCAAAATAATCACCAACTACAGCCTCTTGGAACAACTGCGATTTAGACAGCCAGACATACACATATACTGTCTTGTCATAACCCTGTTAACGTTGCTAGTCCATATATTTTACATGTTTACTACTATATCCGTTTTGAAGTTATGAGAAGCCAACCTTTCAATTGTTGCTAAAAGATCTGCTTTCATTATATAGGAAGATGAGCAAATATAAACCCACAACCCATTGTTCCAGCTTTACATTTTTAAACATTCTTGCTGTGTGAAAGCAACATAGAAATGTGATCCTGTGGATAAAGAAAAAAAAATGCAGTAGATACCTACTTTTGTACTTATTACAAAGAATGTGACTTACCTCCTTCATAGTAAAGGTATCTTTTTGTGCACCAGCAAACTTTAGAAGCTTTAACAACAGTGGCTTGGGTTTAACCTGAAAATAGAGATATCGATACAAATCCCTTAATTATGTACAGTCATGTTCAAGGCGCACAGAGGCTGTGGATCTGCAAGGTTTCTAACATGCCTAATCTTGCTGCTGTGGCTGCAGCAAATCTCCAGAATCACACACAAATATATATTATACTGAATACACACCAGACAACGGCTTCATATTTAGTTTTTTAAAACTGTGGAAATGTTCCTAGAATGCATACCCATTATCTACACACAAATTTAAAAATGAAGTTTCAGAACTGTAAGCTTGGCTACACATTCCCACAAGCAGGAATCCTGTGCAGATGGCAGAGAAACAGGTGTGTGTATGTATGCTACCCCGCACATACAAAGTAATGAGCAGGTATAAACACTACATTCCAAGATATGTAAATACAATTCATGCAATATTCTGCCCTTTAAGGAAGAAAGACCATGTGAATCTGTAGTTCATGTGCATAGGTACAACAACTGCAGCACATTATGATATACATGCAGAAAGCAGGTGTATAGCCACTGATGCTGGTGGTCTGTTCCTTGTCCAGAACTTATAACCATTATACCACACATGGGCTCAAGCCCTTTCCAGATGACATATGCAAGGAGCATGTAAGCACAGACTGAGGGAAGTAAGGAATCTCCACAGATTCAGATGAATACTTACAGGGAGCCTATACATGAACAAGTCCAAACAGGGCTCCTTCATGTCATCCAGATTACATGGTGAGGTCTACAAATAGAACATAAGACTCCATGCAACCATTTGATTCAGCCTTCTTAGGTAGGGAATAGGAGGTGAAGCAGCATTGCCCTGACTCTTCTGAACAGGTCTATCAACTAGGGTTCCCAAGTGTTTACTTACCTTTAGCAGGGGGAGTCCTTGCCGCTCCGGGAGGGTCCTGGCGTGCGCGCGATGACATCACACGGAAGTGACGTCATCGCGCCGGGCACGTTGGGGGTGGAACCTCAGTAATTCAAGGGAAAGCCATAGAGTTTTCCCTCGAATTACAGAGCGCCCCCCCACAAGTGCCCGATGTGATGATGTCACCTCCGTGCCCGATGTGATGATGTCACCTCTGTCTCTTCAGCCCGGCAATTTGGGGGTGGGGTTCCCCCCAGCAGGCGGGCAATGAGCCACTGGAGCGGAGATTTCACCCCCCCCCCCGGGGACTTGGCAACCCTACTATCAACAGTCATTGAAGGTGTCCAAGGAAAACTGGGGCAGTGGGCAGGATCTGGTCATTCAGGCCAGGTTTTGAACAATCTTTTGACAGTTTCCAATCCTGTCAAAGCAGGGTGCGGGCAAAGGCTCTACTCGAGTCTTCAGTTGAAGACACAAGTTGAGAGCAGATAGAGTGGAAGCAAACTAATTCCCCACCCCGCACAGAAGGCGAAGGCAAATCAAGGTGTTTATCTCTAAAAGGAACCGTCTGCGTGATCACAGCGTGTAAATACAAAAGCTTAACATGAGGGTCACATCATCGCAAAAGCGCCCCCTCCCAATACTGACCAGAGCTGCTTGATCCGTTTGGCTTATGCCGGATGTACCCGCAGCGGGCTGGTCGGCGGAAGAGGCCATCTTAGTGTTGCACATTTGCCTGCCAGGAAAGAAAAATACACTCACATAAAAAGAACAACTGGCGACAGCCTTTGCCCGCTTCCCACTAGGCCGCTGAGAGCGCCTCTGCCGCCATGCCGCACGACGGAATTCCCCTACCCCGCTTCAAGCATGCTCTCCCGGATGCCTCACCCGAGATAATCGCCGAGGCCGAGAAGATAGAAACCACTCCACAAACCCCTTCGAAATGAAGAACGGGCTGCGCTTAAATAGCACCGCCTGTTTACTTCTCCGCGGACAAGTCTGGGCTTAACGCCTCTACTGGCGACGGCCCGACATGTCCGAACACGATCCCGTGAGCCGCGGAAGCCGCCGCAGACTGGCGTGAGTCACCGGGAGGGACAGGGGCAGAGGCCGCCAGCGGAGCCCCCTCGTTCTCACGGGCGCCTTCCCGCCCGGCACACCCGCCTTCGCCTTTCCCTCCCTACTGCTCCGCAGGCACCGTGGCAAGTTCCCCGCGTGGTCCTGAGGGAACAGAAAAGGAGGGCCCCTCCCGCCTCCGGAGCCGCTTCGGCAACAACATGCTTGCTCACGTGCCCCTCCCCACGCACCCGCATGGCCTCCGTTGAGGGGGCAGCTCCGTTCTTCGTCACCGAAGGGGCCAAGTTCACGCCACCTCCCGCCGCCGCCGCCGCCATTTCGGGCCTACCAAACGGTCGCGGCCAGGCCTCTGGCTTTGCGAGCCGCAGAAAGGAGTGGTTTCACCCTCGCGCCTCTCTGGCGCCTCACAGCGACTCTACGTGGGCCTGGCTTGGCATTCTGGTGGCAACGGGCGATTTCCCTCAGAAGCACAGAATACGGCTTTACGGTAGAAACGATCAATGAGTTTACTAACACTAGCATCCCCCAAGTCCTTGGATCTGTTAGACATCTTCATTACGTTGTATGCTCACCTGCTACCTATATGGACGGATTGGTAACTTCCATTTCATTGTATCTGAAGAAGTGTGCATGCACACAAAAGCTTATACCACGAATAAAACTTTGTTGGTCTTAAAGGTGCCACTGGACTTGAACTTTGTTCTGCTGCTTCAGACCAGCAGGGCTACCCACCTGGATTGATCCCAAGTGAATGTGTAAAAGATTGATGCCAGGTAGGGTTGCCAAGACCAGGTTGGAAAATACCTGGGGACTTTGGGGGTGGAGCCAGGAGAAGGTGGGGTTTGGGGAGGGGAGGGGCCTCAGCATGGTACAATGCCATAGAGTCTATCCTTCAGAGCAGCCATTTTCTCCAGGGGAGCTGATCTCTGTCAGCTGGAGATCAGTTGTAAAAGCGGGAGATCCCCAGGCCCCACCTGGAGGCTGGCAACCCTAATGCCAGGTCACCCCCCCCCCCCACATGTGGGTCTGAATGTGAACATGCAGCTTTAAACAGGCTTCATGTGCTGTTCTTACCCGCAAGTAAAGGACTGTATTTACTAGCTTTAAACATATTAGTGAAATACCTGCCTCCATAGTATGTGCGTAAGAGGGAGGACCAGCATGTTTCAGGGATCCCTGAGTGATGCAATATGTTGCTGTGTTCAAGATATTTTACACCATCACCTATTCCAGTTCTGTATAGATACAGTGGAATCATACTTTGGTCACATTATGAGAAGACAAGACTTCCTGGAAAAAAACAATAATGCTAGAAAAAGTTGAAGGCATCAGGAAAAGAGCAAGACCCAACATAAAATGGATTGACTAAATAAAAAAGAGCAAGAGTCCAGTGGCACCTTAAATACTAACAAAATATGTGGCAGGATATGAGCTTTCGTGAGTCACTGCTCACTTCTTTATATACAGCCAATTGATCTAGCCACATGACTTCTGATAACAAGTACATAATCAGAGTTTACACATGGTTGTATATACAGGCTGTATCTGAAGAAGTGAGTAGTGACTCAGGAAAGCTCATACACTGCCACATATTTTGTTAATCTTTCAGGTGCTCCTGGACTCTTGTTCTTTTCTACTACTACAAACAAAACAGACTAACATGGCTACCCATCTTGACTAAATAAAGGGAGCCAGGACCCTCAGTTTGCAGGACCTGAGCAAAGTTGTTGATATTTTGGAGATCATTAATTCATAGGCTTGCAATGGTAGTCATTCATTTATACAGAAAATTACATGGATGCACTGGGAAAGTATAGAATCATAGAGTTGGAAGGGGCTATACAAACCATCTAGTCCAACCCCCTGCCCAATGCAGGACCAGCCTAAAGCCTGTCTGACAAATATTCATCCAGCCTCTTCTTGAAAGCTGCCAGTGACGGGGAGCTTACCACCACCCTAGGCAGCTGATTCCACCTTTGAACCACTCTGACTGTGAAAGTTTTTCCCAATATCCAGCCAATACCTTTCTCTTTCTGCATGTAATTTAAATCTGTTGCTTTGGGTCCTATCCTCTACTGCCAACTGGAACAGCTCCTTGCCCTCCTCCAAACGTCAGCCTTTCAGATATTTAAAGAGAGCAATCATGTTCCCCCTCAATCTCCTCTTCTCCAAACTAAACATTCCCCAGGCCCTTAGCTTTTTCTTGTAAGGCTCCGTCTCCAGACCCCTGATCATCCTCGTCACTCTCTTCTGCGCCCTCTTGATTTTGTCCACATCCTTTTTGAAGTGAGGCCTCCAGGACTGCACACAGTACTCCAGGTGCGGCCTGACCAAGGCAGTATACAGAGGGGCTATGACCTCCTGCGATTTCGATTCTATGGCCCTTTTAATACAACCCAAGACTGAATTTGCCTTTTTTTGCCACTGCATCACACTGACTGCTCATATTTAGTTTATAGTCCACTCTTACCCCAAGATCTCTTTCGCATACACTACTCCCCAGAAACATATCCCCCATCCAGTATTTGTGCTTGACATTTTTGTGGCCCAGATGTAATACTGTGCATTTATCTTGGTTAAATTGCATCCTGTTTGCAACTGCCCACTTCTCCAGAGTATTAAGGTCTTGTTGAATTTTAACTCTATCTTCTTGGGTGTTTGCTACTCCTCCCAATTTGGTATCACCAGCAAATTTAATGAGTAGCCCTTCTGGCATCAAATATTGGAGCTGTCCTCCTCCCCAAATGTACACATTTGTATATAGTCCTATATACAACCATGTGCAAACTGATTGTGTACTTGTTTGTTATCAGAAGTCCTGTGGCTAAATCAACTGGAATAACTCCCATAGAGCACTGCATGTATATACAAAACATCAACACGCATGCATGATACATTGATATAACCACATACATGGCGACTGTTATAACTACATACCATATGGAGCCCTACTGGCAACCTGGGAGTCTCTTCTCTCAAAGCTGTATAGTGAAATGCTGAATAACAATAATACACAGTATCAATGATGTAACAAAGTATAATAATGAACAAATACAAAACATAACCTCAGTCTTAAAAGATCATGATAAGTTTCCAAGTTTCCAACGAAGAATCCAGATATGAACTTCATTTCGTGGTTCTTTTTCATAGGAAACTAATTCAACTGCTGAATAATGCAATATTAATACTGCTAATTATTATTATTCAGCGTCTCACTACACAACTTTGCTCTTATTTGTTCATTGTATTCACTGTGTAATCCATAGTCTCTTCTCTCTGCCAGTTAACATATGTAAGAAGTGTGTGGAATATGGATGGTAGGGGAGGCAGTTTTCTCTGGCATGCCTGTGGCAAACTGTGTATGTGTGTGTGAGGGGGAGCACAGGAAGAAACAGGAAAAGAGAATCTTTCTGTCCCACTCAGCTACTGTTGCCAGTCTGGTTAACTTTTGTGTTTTCTGTGCTGACTGAAATGATAGGAGCAAGCCAAATGCAGGATACTGGTGTAAACAGAAAAAGCTGTATGTAGACAACTGAGGAGGCAAATACATACAAGACAGATGAATCCTATGAAATAGTGTTCATACTGGTCATTACGGTACAGCAATCCCTGGAGAGCATTTCATATGTTGCTTTGCATCAATTGCTAATGAAGGGGCTGGCTGGTCACTGTCTAGGCTTGTCTTCTGTCCCAATAGCAGAAGGAAACCTCCACTGATCATGTCAAGAAGGTATCTATACAATCGCCTTGAATGGCTTGTTCAGACAAGCCTGTCTTCTGTCCCAATAGCAGAAGGAAACCTGCTGCTGATCACATCAACAAGGTATCTATGCAATCACCTTGAATGGATTGTTCAGACAAGCAAATATAAAACAAAGTCCAAGCACACAACACAAAACACTTGAGAGCCAGAATGTTGAAAAAAATGTTTACATATTTATCTCCAGAATGTCTAAATGCTGATATGCTTCCTAGCCTTGAGCTGACAGAACAAAATCCTTCATGATAGCCTTTGTTCCTTTCCTAAGAAACATTCCTAGTTAATACCTTTGAAGCATATAATGATTAAAATGCCAGAAGTTCAGTTGATCAGACTTCAGCATTCTAGGGTTCAGTAGACACAAGTTGAAAAAAAGCATTGGGTTGTGAACTTTGACGAGCAATATCAGACATATGAAATAAACTGTTATGGGTTATTAGTATAGCTGTTCACTGATAAAAGCATTTGTAGTTGATTAAGCTGAATAAAGTGGAACATTTGCATATTATCAAATCCCAGGGTTTTTTTCTTTTTCACAAAAGAAGTGTGAGGATGTTTACAATTTAAGAACCTCAGGGTACCTCATTGTTAGACAAAGTTACCTTTAGTATTTTCTCTTATTACCCACAGTGATGCTTCACAAGCAAATTAGACAAGGATGGATCTTTTAGGATCATTAGCAGCTGTTATGGCCTTAGGAAAGTTATTTGAGCATCTTTTCATCCCTAATATTTCTATGACTAATACCCTTTAAAACTAGCTGGTGTCAGTGATGACATGCACATTTTTGTTTTTTTTCACTGCTTAGCCAGCAAATGTCTTTGCCAACAAAAATACTGTGATGGTGACAGTGGTTGTCAAAAACAAACTGGATCCAAAAGGTTTCCTACTCCTATGCCAGCAACACTGCTGTTAATACTGGCCCAATTGAACAGCCCTTGAGTAAATCATATATTAAAAATGCAAACGCTCAGAAAGTGGGGCAGGGGGGCATTTCAACCTCACTGGACATTCAGTACTAGACTTGAAGGTTGCAGTACTTCAGCAGAAGAGTGTGAAAAGGGGGCTCCAGGGAGAAGTTGCAGCACTGGATTTCAACTGAACAGAGACTTAGGATGGTTAGCGTTGAGAGGCTAGAGATACCTATTGAAGGTGTTGTAAACCTGGACCACAGAGAGAATTTGATGATATCATTGGGTTATTGCAAGGATAAAGTGGAGAACAATATGCTGCCTTGAACTCCTTGAAGAGCAGGATTAAATTGTAATAGAGGCATTTTTTTAAAACCACTTGGAAAGGGTGGTGGTGAAGTGTCCTGCAGAAAAGTGATACTAGTATTTCAATAGAGAATCCAGTTCTTGCACTGCGTTTTCATTCTTTTTCTGTTTCATTTTGTACCACCCATTGCCTCTCTGCATGATGTTAAAAAATGCACTGCCTTTGAAAACGGAATCCTCTTGACCCACTTCAAGGTGGGTCACGGACATGTGTGATCTCTAGATTACCTATAGAAGAGTTTACTCTGAATGTTTGCTTTTATTGCAAGGTGATACAGACTTAGCATAAGATATTTAAAACAGTAATTTACTAGGGAAAAAATAGCACAGAATAAAGGAATAGAACATGAATGCACTGTTGGCAGCACTATGCCGAAATATAACCTCTCAACTCAGTCGCACTACCACTGGCCACCAAAAAGTGATGTGACAGAAAAGTTAGAATAGAGTTCTTAAATTTCATGCTACACAGCAATGTGAACTCTGAGAAGCAGGGGCAAACCTGCAAGTAATACTTTCCATTTACGAGACCCAGCACTGAAGAAGAAGAGGAAGAGATTGGATTTATAACCCGCCCTTCACTTGGAGTCTCAGGGTGGCTTACAAACTCCTTTCTCCCTTCCCCTCCCCACAACAGACACCCTGTGAGGTAGGTGGGGCTGAGAGAGCTCTTTCCCAAACTGTCCTTGAGGGAACAGCTGGTACAGAGCTATGGCTTGCCCAAGGTCATCCAGCAGGTGCAAGTGGAGGAGTGGGGAATCAAACCCTAATTAACAAAAGAGAGCATGAGGATCAGATGAGTGGCCCAGAGAGAAGCAATCAGTATATGACTTGAGGCCCAAAGCAACCATGCTGCAGGAGATATTAAGATGTTTCTCCTATTACAGGAATAGGATAAGTGGTCCACATGCTAGCCTCCATCATAAACTCCCCGTCCTTAAGACCCAATTACAGATCTAACTACATGTTACACTTTTCATGGCTCCATGTTCTGTTGTTGACAGATAAAGTTTGAGTGTTCCATGCTTGGAGTAAATGTAGTGTATGTACAGTATACATAAAGCCCTAACAGTACACGTTATGTTTCCTCAGTGGGGTAAACAGGAGCTCCACAGGCCCATTTCACCCTTGAAAAAAATTGTTTGTGTGAGAGAGAGTGAGTGAGAGAGACTGAGGATGCGATCACACGGACGTTTATTGCGGGCCTCGCAGCTGTTCCCCATCGCAATTAAAGGGGCTGACTAGACGGGCCGCATCTGTCTCCCGTCTCGAAGCCGCCCCCCCCCCCCCGCACTCGAGCCCGCTTTTCCAACCACCAGGAAAAACAAGTACCTATCGCGCTTGAAAGAGCAGCGCGGGAGAACCCGGGTTTAAATGCCCGTGTGATCGCACCCTGAGACTGGCGGGGCGGGGCGGGTGGGGCTTAAGCCCCTTTTTCCAGTGCACTTCGGTCCTACTCTGAATCAAGCCCACACACATTTGGGATTTGAGTTCCAAACCTCATCTGAGCCCCGGTGATGAACCCAGAAAGCATATAATAATCCACAGTTGCTTGTTTACTCCATTTGTTGTCTGGTTTTCTCACTGAGACTCAAGGCAGATTACGCATTCAAAACAATGCAACAAAGTATAATACAGTTAAAAACTATGTAAATAAGAACAATACATACAACAATACAATGAAACCAGACTGCAAAATTAAACCAATGCACTCCAAAGAGTATAGAACATATAAGCAACCATGCAACAAACTGCCTACAATTTCATGGACATTAATGCCCTCCTGAACAATTCTATTTTACACATTCTGCTCTCAGAATGGTGTTTTATGGTATATATTGGGTATGAAAGCAAGGTAATTTGCAAGAGGGATTAAAAGCAGAGTTTCAGCACATTTATTGCTCTCTATATTGGAAACATTTTCTCCAGCTCGTGAGACTTGAGTTGAACTCTTTGCATAAAGTGAGGCCTGTTTATCTTGAAGACAGTGCTCTGTTTGAACTGGCATATGTAGTGGCAACTGCACTATTTATAGTAAGTGCACAACTTGAAGCACAGGGCAGAACCCAACAGAAGGTTCTCTGTCCATTTTTATGAAGGCCTGGAAGGTATTTTGTCTTTTCAAGGCTATAAAACCTTTAGCCCAGAATTGCTAGTGATCTTCTTTCAGCAAGGACTGAAAGGCTTTATTCTGTTCTTACTCTTCTTATGCATCACTCAGGTGCTATAAATATTAGCAACTATCTTAATATTATCTTTCTTGGGTCTTTTATTTTATTATATACCTCCACTTTAAATGTAAGAAGTTCTCTTCTGGACCAGACCAATGTTCTGTATTAAACGGCAACCTGTTGCTTACGACAGCCCAGCAGATGCCCGGAAGGCTCAGCAGCAGTGGCATAGAGACAAAGCCACCTCCTGTTGTTGCCAGTAATGCATATTGAGAGGAGGCTGCATTTAGGCATTACGGCTAATAGCCATCAATGGTCTTGTCCTCCACTGGTCTGTCTAACCCTCTGTCAATTGCTAGAAGGGAAAACTGCTCTGCTGCAAGGCACGCACCACTTGCACTACTGTTTATTTATTTAGGGGAATTTTTATGCCTCCTCTCCCAAAATAACATCAAATAACACCATAAAACACATACATTACAGGTTATAAATTTAAACCCAGCCAGAGAATAACAAACTATTGAGCAATGGTATAATGATTTTAGTGAATAAAATGACCTATTCTGACCTGGCAAAATATTCTAATAAGTAGCACCAGTCACTTTGGTCCTAAAAGTGTGCAAACAGAGGTCTGAACTATTGCATTAAATATGCTGCTATACAGTGTTAGCTGCAAAGCGCTGTTTTGTGCTCTTATGAATAATAATTTCATAAGTGTAAGAACACGGACAATAGAGCTGAGTGCATGAGAGGACTTATGATACTGAGTGTACAGAAACATATGCCATCTGCAGACAAACATCATCCTATGCCAGGAAACGACAGTCCAGCAGAAGCCCACTGTTTCCAGCTCCCAGAAGCCTCTCTGATCACAAAAGCCAACTTGTGACTCTGGTTCATCTTATACTTGCAAAGAGACTTGTCCAGACATGTCCCCACCAAGTCGCAGGCTGCAGTTTCCTCCCCCTCCAACAGACATTGTTCCAGCTAAATAAAGGCTTTATTGCCCACTTCACATGGACTATAGAAGCAGATAATGGACAATTGACTTGGCCAGGTCGAGTTTAATCCCTCTTGGGTAGAACAATGGCCTCACCTATGACTCATCTTCCTTCAGGTCCAGGTGTCTCCAGATGTGATTAGGTCATCCTTTAACATTGCCCACTCCCATCCTATACCTTATTGGTTAGAACTTTAGAGGCGGAGGCTTGCCAAGCCAGCCCCCAGAGACGCCCCCCCTTAAGAGCAGTCTCCCAAGCTCCAGATCTCAGTTCTCTTGTTCCCTCCTTCCTATCTTGTTCCCAACCTCCTTCCTGGTCCCTTGTGTGCACGCTAGGGCCCGCCATGTGCTTCTGCTGGTTCAGAGCATGTGATCCTCCCCCCCCCCCCTTTTTTTCAAATACTCTCTATTCTTCTAGCAGGATGGAAACCAGGCTTCTGGAAGGTAAATATTTCCCTCTAGAGGATACCATCAACTTCATGCTGATGCAACCGTCTCTTTAATTCTATCTTACTTCTTAGACCTGTATGATTGTTATGTACGATTTTTGCAACATCTGAATGATTCACTTTTATTCTTATTAAGTAAACTAAAGACTCTTTACTATTAACACTGATTCGAGTCTCCGTGTCTCTTTTTAGGAGGTCTGAGAGAGGCCCCTGCCTCTGTATACAAAAGTGCTAGTTCTGTGAATGCCTACTGCTAATTATTAAGAGCTAATATTCCCCCAATATTGATAATATAATAAAGCAGTCAGGCTAACAACAGCGGAAGGTCAGCTACAGGAACGTGGAAGTGCATGCAGCAGTCTTGCTCTCTAATGTCTTCCAAACACAATCAATATATTCTTCAGTGGAAAAATAAAGCAGCAGCCCCCTTTTCAAACTGAAACCTTTCTCAATTTGCCAGGGATGCAAGTAATGGTGCTACCTCAGAGACAAAAGTCATAGGAAAGGCATCAGAACCAGTTTATTCACAGTAAGCAAACACACAAAAAGTCTTCCCATAAGGGAAAAACAACACAAAACACGTATCTTCATTCTACCTACCACCGAATGAATATATTTTTAGCACACTGTTAAATAGCTTGTACATTTCATTTACATTTTTGTCACCAAGTACCAACTCCAGTCCAGCCATTTTGTACCCTGTACATTCTTACTGTACACTGTATTTACAGTAATGTCATCTTACAAGCGCATGACACAGCAGAATGGGATGAAGAAGCACAAGTTTCTCCTGTGTCTGAAAATATTTTAGGGGGGAACAGATTGGAGAAAAGACTATTGGTATAGTTAGGGTTTGTTTTTTGTCACATCTGCAGACACAGGATTGACTTGTAGGGATATTATAGCTCTTTAAACCACACTGTGGCCAGAGGCTATTTTGTGTCTTTATGTAGGCACCTGTTTTTGACTAAACAGATCCTTATGGTGTATTTACATTTCAGAAAAGCTTGTACACAGCACAAACTTAAGTGCAAATTACTGATCAGTGCATACATTAAAACACGATGCACTTCAAGATAATATTCTACAGCCTATTTTTAATGCTAATTATAGGTACATTAGAATGTAATTTTTTTTTAAAAAACACTTCAGTTTGTCATTTGATTAAATGTTTTGGCTGTCATAATACTGGAATGGTGCATCCAAAATGATGTACATTACTTAAGAAATTATGCTTTGAACACAAACAAAACATTTGACAATGAAATAATCAACAACCTAAAAACAGGCCATGTTGCACTTGTGCAGGGTTGCTTGTTCAGTACTGTACCATCATCACTGAAATGTCACATCACTTGGGACATGATATTTCTTTGTTCATTTTTTTTTTTTTTTTTGCAAAATGACCCCTTATGGGATGTCATAAGCATCCGGTCACTTATAAAAGGGTGCTGCAGAATTCAGTTATTTGGTCCAGCTCATATCCCATTTCCTTTTAAAACAACAAGAAGAGAAGAGATTGGATTTATACCCCACCTGTCACTATCTGAAGGAGTCTCAAGAGAGGTTTACAATCTCCTTTCCCTTCCCCTCCCCACAACAGACACCCTGTGAGGTAGGTGGGGCTGAGAAAGCTCTTTCAGAGAACTGCCCTTCAGAGAACAGCTCTGAAAGAACTTATGACTGACCCAAGGTCACACCAGTAGCTGCATGTGGAGGAATGCAGAATCAAACCCAGTTCTCCCAGATTAGAGTCCACGCTCCTAACCACTACACCAAACTGCCAAATGCCATGCAGGCAGTTCACCAAGTTATTGCTTTATACATGAGTTTTTAAACCTTCCAAATGACATTTTTATATAATTGTTCTTACGGTATGAAAGTCAAATGAACTTTGAAACTTCTCAGGAAAAAGCTATGCACCCTCTAGAGCTAGCTTTATATAAAAGGCCCCATTTTAAACATGTGGCCACAGTCCTCGGTCAGAATGGGAACCTGTGTGTAACTGTGGGACAAAGGCACACAGCTCCTCAGCAACCTCAGGGCTTGTACTCTCTGTAAAAGAGCAAGCTGCCAGGATAAAGAATCATTGTATTTTATCTCAGATAAGACAGTGGTCTAAATAAAAGGAACACTGCTTAAGATGATTACTTTTTAAAATTAAGAGTCTGGACCCTGTGTAAGATATAAACCCTGCCATGTAAGCCAGCTATCATCTTCTATCCTAGTGGCAGAGCCCATCTGTCTCTGTTAAATTGCTGAGTCAATTTAAGGCATAATATCTCATCTGATTAAAACATTGCATCTTCTGGCTCAAGCTTCTGTACTTTGTTTACAAGGCATCGGTGCATATGCAACTGTTCTGAAAGCTTCCCCTCTTCAGCTATTCTCCACTCACATGAAGATCTGACCGCCAGCCAGCTTAGCTATAGTCGAGTTATGTTAACACCAATGTTAACGCAAAGCATTGTTCACGTTTAACCAGAATCTGGAACAAGGGATTGAAAAATCCCTTTAAAATTCCTGATTAAGAGCAAACCCTCCTTAGTATTAATCACTGCAGATCCAACACTTAATATGGTGAAGTCCAAAGGGAAGTTCCACACAAGATAAAGAGGATTTAAGTAAATCCTTTAAGGAACCAGAAGCACTACATCTGCATTGGGCCAAGATAGCGGGTTTTGCCCTCTTTTGTAGGCCAATATTGAGCTATAAATATAGTTCAGGAGTTTGCCCAGCCTTTTTTGAAGCTCTTCGCTTCAAAATGTTTCCTAACTTTAGAAACGTAATCATTCTATAAAGGATCAGACTCTTCCAATACCTTAATAATAGAATACTGGAATTTGGTTTAACTACCAGTTAAGAGATTCCAAATATCTAGAATTATTGCTCCTACTGGATCTTCAACATGGAAAAGTTAAAAAGTATCCATGCATGTTAGAAACAAGACCACATTCAAGAGTCCATTAACCAATCCCCCCCCCCCGCCCCCCCCACAAAAGTTGATTTCACTGTCAGGTCAAGAAGAAACAATGCTCATTGGATTTCACAACATCAGCATACAAAACTCTTTGCCAAACCTTTTAACAGATGTTACACTGACATGATCAGAAAGAAAAAAATGACTTCCTTTGGCATTTAATCTCCCATCTGTCCTAGTGAGTTCATTTGGTATAAACAGGAGTGTTTTCTTAGAACTGCCACTGTCATTCAACGTGAACAAGAGCCTGTTACATAAATAAACTATTTATATTTTAATAAAAATGGATCATGATTACAAAAGCTGAATTTTACGTACTGCCTGATTTTTTTTTCAAAGAACGTAACTACAATACCCTCATTAATAATAGGAGGCAGCTATTGTCTAATCCAGCTATTTTGCTTGTTTTAAAATCAGTGCATATTTCAAACAACTGTTTCCACATCAGTCCTTGATTTACGGACGTTGAACCAAGTTACTCTTATTCCCATCTTGCTCACTGAGTTTGAAGTGGGTGTAAGCTAAAATGCCACACAATGTGCACACAATCCCAAGGCCTTGATTGATGGATAAAGGGTCCTTAAACAGGAGGTACCCTCCCAGGAGAGTAATGCAGAATTTGAAGTGTCCAAACATATTGTATCTTTACATTTCTGTTAAGGAGCATCTCTATCAAAACAATGGTCAAATAGGGAACAACATCCCATACTTATTTATTCTCAAAGGCTGCAAACCTCTGCAGAGTTAGCCTGATAAAATCCCAATGGAAATCAATGGGATTCAATGCAGCCTAACTGCACAAAAGGTTGTATTCTGGGTTAGCTAGCTAGATGACTATCAGTCATCTATGATTTTGTTTTTTAAGTAGCTCTTGATTACTATAAAACAGTATACCTGCTTTAATGTTTCAGATAAAATTCATATAATGTACCCTGTAAATTCATTCTATATAAAATGGAATTCCAACAGCATTTAGCTCAATAGAGCAGTGAAAATACACCAAAGCAGTAAAAGCCTGAAAAAGTAATGCTAGCAAAATTCAGTATATGTTAATACTCTTTCAGCTCCTTAATGAAGTTTAAATAATGTAAGACTTAATAAAATTACCACATTTTGGTCTGCCACCATAGTGGAAGGCCTGGCAGCCCTAACTGACAGCACCATCATTTTAATTAAGCTAAACAAATAATTTAATGCTTGGAGCATCATAAACGCAGATCTCTGCGTTTTCTACATTTATTTTTCTTTTCTTTTTCTTTTCAAAGGTATTCACCAGCCCAATTCTGCCTTTGTTAGATACTTATCTGCAGTTTCTAGTAACTAAAGTGATAATTTTTTTCTTGCCCGCTCATTCTCTATTGGGCTGGAAACTTTACAAAAATGAGGGGAATAGTAAAAAGGAAGCTGAAGGGGAAACACAAGAGAGTCAGATCCTTAGAGAATGCTTAGAATTGATTTAAAACCACACGAATTGAACCCCAAATAGAATAAATTCCACAGGTTAGGAAAGGCACTGCCAAGGCTAAAAGAAGGCCTGCATAGTTAACAACACAAGTCAAGGAAGCTATAAAAAATAAAGAAGCTTCTTATAAAAAGTGGAAGGTCTGCCCCAATCAATTGAACAGAAGGGATCACAGGCTCTGGCAAAAGAAATGTAAGTCAATAATTGGGCATGCAAAAAGAGATTTTGAGAAGCGTGTTGCAAAAACTATCAACGCAAAACAATAAACATTTTTTAAATATATATGGTGCAGAAAACCAGCCAGAGAAGCAATGGGGCCTTTGGACAAAGGAATAAAGGGATTGCTAAATAGGATGGGGTGATGGCAGAAGAACTCAATAACTGTTTTGGTTCTGTGTTCACTGCAGAAAATGTGGGGCACATACCCATGCCACAGCCCCCACTTTCAGGAGAGGAGTATGAAAAACTGAGCCAAACTGAAGTGACCAGAGATGAAATTCTAGATCTACTGGGGAAATTAAAAACCGATAAATCTCCAGGTCCTGATGGCATACGCCCAGAAGTTTTTAAGGAACTCAGGTGTGAGAAAGTTGATCTACTAATCTGTATATACAGCCTATCACTACATTCAGCCACTGTACCCGAAGACTGTACAGCAGCAAATGTGAAACCAATTTTTAAAAAGGAATTCAGAGGGGAACCAGAAATTACAGGCTAGTCAGCCTATTGTCTGTCTCCGGCAAATTAGTAGCAACTGTAATCAAAGATCGAATTGTTCAGCACATAGAGAGACAAAGCCTGCTGAAGGAAATCAGCATGGCTTTTGCAAAGGGAAGCCCTGCCTCACTAACCTTTTGAAGTTCTTTGAGAAACTGAACAAGCATGTAGACAACAGTGACCTGGTAGACATTATATATCTGGACTTTCAAAAGGCTTTTGACAGGGTACCTCACCAAAGTCTCCTGAGTAAACTTAGCAGTCACAGGATAAGAGGACAAGTTCTCTTATGGATTAAAAACTGGCTAAATGTCAGGAAGCAAAGAGTAGGAATCAATGGACAGTTCAGCGTAAGGTGATGCACACTGGGACAAAAATCCGAACTTCAAGTATAGGCTAATGGGGTCTGAACTTGCTGAGACTGAGAAGGAAAAAGATCTTGGGGTCGTAGTGGATAGCTCAATGAAAATGTTAACCCAGTGAGCTGCAGTGGTGAAAAAGGCAAACTATGACTTAGGAATTATTAGGAAAGGGACTGAGAATTAAACAATCGATATTGTAATGCCCTTATACAGATCTATGGTGCAGCCTCATTTGGAATACTGTGTACAGTTCTGGTCACCATATCTCCAAAAGGTCATTACAGAGCTGGAAAAAGTACAAAGGAGGGCAACCAAGATGATTATGAGAAAAGGCTGAAGAATCTGGGACTTTTCAGTTTAGAAAAGAGATTAAGGAGGAAGACATAACAGAGGTTTATAAAATTATGCATGGGGTGGAGAGAGTTGACAAAGAGAAATTTTCTCACTCTCAAAAAAAATAGAACTCAAGGGCATCCAATGAAACTGATGGGCAGTAGTTCCGGATGGACAAAAGGAAATGCTTCTTTACACAGAGAGTGATTAAAATGTGGAATTTGCTGCCAGAGGATGTTGCCCTAGCCGCAGGAAAAAACAGCTTTAAAAGGAAATACATTCAAGGAGAATAAGTCTACCAAAGGGTAGTCTGTCAATGGCTACTAGCCATGGTGACTGAGGGGAACCTAGACATTCAGGGGCACTAATTCTCTGAATCCCAGAGCCAGGAGGAAACATCAGGAGAAGGTCTCGGCCTCTATGTCCTGCTGCTGGCCCTCCAGAGGAAGTGTTTGGCCACTGTGTGAGACAGGATGCTGGACTAAATGGACCACTGGTTTGAGCCAGCAGGGCTCTTCTTATGTTCTTATATTCTATCATCTCCGAACTCTTAACATCTCATTTTCCTGCATGTTAAGAAAAATACCTCAGAAGCAGAAGTGTTTTCTCCCAGACAGATCTCTGGATCCATACCATTGTATTTTTCAAATGTTATATTCAGTCCAAACACATTAAATATATTAGTGTGTTGATAATTTTTAAATATTTATTATTTAGCCCTTTTGAGCCCAAGAAGATATGTTAAGATGTTTTAAATATTTTTACCTCAAATCACTATACCAGACTGAATAATACAGACATTTTTCTTAGCTGACAGCAACAGAAATGACAAATAAGGAAAAGGATACGTGACTGGTGAAGTATTCCCAATGATCCAGTAAATAGACAAGTTCACCATAAAGGCTATTATTCCAGACAGCAGCACCATAAACTGTGGATAAGTAAAACACACACAATTAGAGCAAGTCAATACATTTCAATCAGTGCCTCCTTCAAAAATAGAGATGTGACTGTATAATAGAACAGAACCAGGTGAGAATCAAATAGACAAACACAGGATATAAACAAATGTCAAACAAGTGAAAAGAGCTCCTCAGGGAGGTATGGATATTTCTGATCTCTTCCAATCTGGTTTATGTTCTTTCCTTGGAGAGAAAGCCCAACACCAACCTTACCTTCACCCCAGAAGAACATAATAGGCCACTGCCTGGTACACATATGCTTGTAAGTAGAAGCAATTATGGTGACCCCATGATTTGTGAGGTCTCCTCATTTTCTATAGCCCTACATGGCTTTGGTCAGTCTCTCACACCCTGTTTCCAGGATTTTGTCCCAGCAGCAACAGCAGCTGAGCCACAGCTAAACTTAAGCCCACCTGATTCACCTCCTCGGGTGGAACATCTAAGGTCCCAATGCAGGCAGGTGTTTATAAATGATTATAAGCACTACCACCCTTACACTAGGAGATGGCATGCTGTATATGTACGTACTATGTGTATTTATTAAGAAGTAAGCTATACTGAAACAGATTAGGAATTTGCTCCCAGATAAGTAGGGATACTGAGGGTGGGAGATATTCCAAGGGCGCTGGTCATCCGGGACCCATGGAGTTCTGCAAGTTATTATTTGTTTTCACATGACGTTGGGAATGGGTAGTGTCAAAAGGGAAGCTCAGCTGGGCTTCCTTCAGGGCCATTTTCACTTCCCTGTCCACTCCTGCTCAGAACTATGGCGAGGATCCCAACAAAAAACAACAGAAGATGGAGTCAGCCAGTTCTTGTCACAAGCTGGATGCCAATAGGACAGGAGTCAAGCAGAAGTTCGGGACAGCCTGAGGTTAAGCCGAATCACGAACGAGTTGCCAAGTCCAAAACACTAAGCCAAAAGCAGAGTCAGTCCAAACCAGGGTCAAAGAGGGAAATTCACGAGTAGACCAGTCCAGGGAGCCAACAGAGCCAAAGTCAAACAAAGCCGGAATCACAAGCCAGAGGGTCCAGAATCAAGTTAGCTATCACGAGCCAAACGGGTGCAGAGTTTAGCCAAGAAGACTTGTTGCTAGCACAATTTGGTAGTCTCGGTGCTGTGCCTAAATACCCAGCCAGTTCCTGTGCTTGTTAGCAGCTGGCAGAGAGGTCCCGGCTCCTTCCAGAACTCAGGACTTAGTGATCTGCGACCATGCATGCGTGCCTCTTTCCTTCTTGCAGTTAAGTCTTGCCTGCATTGGGACCTTAGACGTTCCACCCGAGGAGGTGAATCAGGTGGGCTTAAGCTTAGCTGTGGCTCAGCTGCTGTTGCTGCTGGGACGAAATCCTGGGAGGTGCTTGCTTGCGCCTCATCTGGCTCAGGTGGAGGCTCCTCTAGAGCTGGGAGCTGATCCTCTACCTCACTTAGGTCCACAGGAGGCAGATCCTCAGAGGTACTCATGACAGTTCTCTTCCCACCCTGGCATTAACTTTTGAGAAATGCAGGGATCATTTCGTAGCAGGAGCTCCTTTGCATATTAGGCCACACACCCCTGATGTAGCCAATCCTCCAAGAGCTTACAGTAGCCCCTGTAAGAAGAGCTCTGTAAGCTCTTGGAGGATTGGCTACATTAGGGGTGTGTGGCCTAATATGCAAAGGAGCTCCTGCAACAAAATGAGCCCTGGAGAAATGAAATGGTTGGACTTATCTGACGGGTGTCCTGAGCTATATACTCCACAAACATCAGTCAAGGATATAATTAAGCAAAGAACAGTCAATGTTATAATTAAGCAAAGAACAGTCTAACCAGTGTGAGTTTGGAGTCCATAACTTGCTCAGATTCTACAGATTATTCTCTATGATTCCTAGTATTGGGCACCTGTAAAACCTAATGGTCAGGTAGGTTGAATAACAGATGTTTGAATCCACCATCTTAGATCAGACCATTCCAACCAAAGATTCCAAGCTTGGACTTCTTTGTTTTCCTACATTTGAGGCTGCTATGTTTAGTCGAAACTATGAGAGGATTTTCAACAAATTCCTACTATGCTTCACATAAATGAATATGCGAAAGCACAAATGCCTTGTGCTTTTAAGACACCTTTTCTCAAAATCTTACCACAGCAGAAAGTGTCCACGGTCCAAAAACTCCACCTTCTCCAAACATCGGCTCAAAGAAGGGTACAACACACAGCAACATGCCGCAGGACATCGGGGCTTGATAATACAGCAACTGCATAGAGTTTACTTGTAGCTCATGTTGCTTTGCTCCTACCCACTAAAACAAAACAATATTTATAAATTAGTAATGTGAAACACCTAGCTCTAATGTGAAAGGGCAGTTACAAACCTCTACTTAATAATCATGTTGCTACCACTTTAACAACAACAACAAAATCTGGTCAATACAGCTTCATTTGCCTAAATTACCTGTGAGGGTAACTAAAGCATTTGAAAGTTCAGTTGCCTGAATAAATGCATTTTCTTTTTTACACCAGCCTATACTGACAGGAAAACCACTGTGATTAAACTTTGGATCCAGAATGCCCAGAGTAGACTTATTTGAGGGAAATGTCGGTAGCTGGCACACCAGCTCGGGCCTGAGAACATCCTGTTCTTCTCTCCGTCTCCCGACACAATGCATTTCATCCTCTTGAGGCTTAGCTGCTGATAAGACCGTTTGCTAAAAGGATGTTCACCCGAGACAGTTGTCTCCTCATGTTGATTCTCTTGTTGTGCTATGTGCTGATGTGGCAAGCGCAGTTGCCCTATGTAAGACGCTGTTGTTTATAAAATAAACGACCCCTGCCGACTCCGGCAGACCGGTGTGCTACTCCTTCAACCTGTGTCTCGTGTGCAGTCCTTCACTTATTTAAATCAATGCAATTTAAAATCACTTAAATAAAAAAGATGTATCTCAACCATGCATTTAAATCCATTTTCTATTGTAAAAGACATATATTTTGAACATGCGTGCTAGAAGGTCGCTGTAATATTTAAAATATATGTTGGTTTGTAACTCAGTTCAGCTTTTATGGTCATGCAGCCCACATGCACTGCACAATTATGTCTGCTCAGAGACAGGTGTGTTTGTTTGGAGGTTAGGGCAGCTGTCCCGACTTGGGACATTGGGACATACAGCCTTGTAAACATGCCACCAAGCTGTAAACACTCAGAAATTTCCAGATGCAAGGGGTGCAGTGTGACCTAGCAGGCAAAATAATGTTTCTCAAGGAGATGGAAAATAAGAGCCGGTGTAGTGTGGTGGTTCAAGCGTCAGAATACCATCTGGAAGCCCCAAGTTCAAATCCCCACTCTGCCTTAGAAGCTTGTTGGGTGACCTCTGGGAGATTCCCACACTCTGAGCCTAACCTCTGCCTCACAGGTTTGCTGTGATAACAAAATAGTACAGAGGATAATGATGTAAGCCTTCGGATTCCGATTGGGGAAAAAGGCAAGGTATAAATAAAATAAATAAACATTCAGAATTGGGAAACTGAACATACGGTCACAATTAAACTTGAAGAGTAAGTGTGGTCAAACATGTTTGTATTACATTCAGAGTTCATTTTAAACCACTTTAATTTTAAACAGGTGCTTATTTAGATTTAAATTGGATCTTTTTTTTAAAAATTAAAGTTTTATCTACTTTTAATGGCATCCATTTTTAATGACATCCGAGGAACGTCTAGATTTTGAACAGATATTTCTACCTCAGACTTAGCTCCCATCTTTAAAAATAGCATTATTGTCCACCTGTTGCCACAACTGGGGGGAAACAGAACAACCAAACTGGGACAAAGTCCTCTTTTCTAAACAGATTATTTAGATAAATGATGTTCCATGGTACCTCAAGGCAACATTTTTACTACAGGTGTGTGTCAGATTCCCATGCTTAGGTATACACAAGGGAGAATCAATGAGTTGGGCTCTGCAAAGGATTTCTGCTGATAGAGGGAGTGGGGCAATTTTCACCAGTTCCCCTCTCCAGTTACAACTGTCCAACTGTCGTGCTGTATCTGGGTGTCTCCTGTTTCTCAAGAACAGCACCGGGACGGCATTAAGGGCTGCAGTGAGAGAGGGGCTCTGCTACTGGAAATCCTTGCATCAGTGGAAACATTTAGTAAGACCCAGGTCTCTGGCATGGAGTACAAAAGAAAGGAAATATAACTGCAATTTCAGATCAGCAACTGTGCATTTTTGCAGTTTATTGCAATTACTACAGTACTTCCAAAAAGAAAGAAAGAAAAGAAATGGTGCACATTTCATCCAAATGTGAAGACTGAAACACATACAGGGGTGGATTCAAGCCATAGTACTGATTGCCCTTTTCTTGCAAAGGAGCAACGGAGCATTACATCCACATGGCTATTAAAAAAACCCTTGAATTGCATATGGTGAAAAGCACTAATTTACTCACCACTTGATAAAGGGCAGTAACAAGAACTCCAAGTGAAGCAAATACGATTCCAAGAAAGTTAAATTTCACATCATAATAGGAATTTAGGAAAACACCTAAGGTTATAGGCATCTGCAAAGGAGAGGAAAAACATAATTATCTATAAAAATTTATGTCATCTACACCCTGAAAGTACTAAAAAAACCCAACTGTAACTGTCAAATCAAGAGATGCCCAACACTGAATTCAATTATATGACAGAATACTAAGCCTGAAAAGACCAATACAACTCACACTAAAGTCACTTCTCTTGTTAAGACAAAAGTAGCAACCACCAGTTGCGTCCAAACAGCTTCCAGATTTGTACCTCTTTTAACAAGCTGCAAGATCTTGTGTATAAGAACACCCAGCAGTGGTTTTCAGCAGAAGCAAACAGCAGCTGCTCCCAGAGGGGGAACATTGCATTTCTTGACCAACTTCCTATAGCAGCTCCCACAACCGAACCAACCCTGGGCTGTTATACATTTCCTCTAAATGTGCACCATGAGCTCCATGTTGCTTCATTTTTCAAGGTCTGGGGATATGCCACAGTGTTCCCGCAACTGCAACATGTGCCACCCATATACATCTGCACTGTACCCTGTTGAGGTCTGCCATGAGATGAGTGACTGGTGCCACTGGCTTCCTGACAGGAACTCCAAATAGGCGGCACTCCAGTGTCACTGCATGATGAAAACTGTGGGTTTGCTGCCTGCAGTGAAGCCTATTCAAGTGCATGCGGGAAATCCAGGTACAAAGCTGCAGTCAGCAGCCATGTTCATTGGATAGCCTGGGTTAAGGGATTATTTCCCACACAACCTATCTCACAGTGTTGCTATGAGGATCAATAAAGGAAAGTTTGAAACACACTATCCATTGAAGTAGTATCTCATTAATGTAACTAACAACAGGTGCTTATAATCTGTTTCTAATGCATCTGACCACAGTGGTAGACAAAATCGCAAATTTACAAATGAGTTATTATTGTACATAACGTATACAAATTTAAGAGGAACCCCCTCTGGTTCTTGGCAGCACATATAGGGGAAAGACTCCTAGTTTTCCTCTCAGGTAAACCTGGAACAAAATGTAATGAGCCACTGGTGTGGTCCATGCCCTTTCCATTGCCCTGACTCCGTGAGAAGTTCCAGGGGTTTCTTTTCCTTTGGATGAGAGCACAATGGACACTTAGGCCATAGTGAATCCTGCGGCTGGGAAAAAAAAAGATCTTTGGGATCTTTTCTGTGATCATGTCACAGTCAAATTATCCCTCAAGAAAACAGTCCTTTGCTAGGGTCCCCTGCTTCCCATGTACACGCATGGACAGTAGACAGCCGCCCTATGAATCTCTTCAAACCTGCTTCACCAAACAACTCTTTCTTCTTCACCAAGCACCTTCATTGCAGGGCAGGCTACTGCCCGCAGTGACTCTAGCAAATTTCCCCCTTGTTCCTGGATCATATCCTCCAGCTTTTCAGGAAGCCTCTTCACTTGTGGCAGGTTCCTGGGTAGACAAAGCCTCTTGATTCTCAACCAGTGACTGAGAAATTCCACAGTCCAAGCCCATCTACAGCTCATCCATTTCACACATCTCCTCAGCCACTGCCAACTAGATGCTGTATATGTTCTGCCTGTAAGGCAGGTGCTGCTGGATGGAAGTTCATATAAGGTGTCCAACAAGTATTTGAAATGAAGGAGAAGGGGGAGAGGAGGAGGAGATTGTGTTTATACCCCGCCCTTCACTCGGAGTCTTACAAACTCCTTTCCCTTCCCCTCCCCACAACAGACACCCTGTGAGGGAGGTAGGGCTGAGAGAGCTCTTTCTAGAGCTTTCCTTCCACCTTTCTTTTCTAGCATACTTCATAACCTGCGCTCTTCTTATTCTTCAGTAGCTCCTGAGGACCCGTCTACGGTTTGAGGGGGGGGGCGCAGAAGGAGAGGAGAGATATCCCCCCTAACTTGTTAAGGGTTAGATCTTATTTCATAAGCAAGCTGACTTGATATCACAAACTCTGCGCTCTTTGAATTGGTGGTGGGTAGCATCTACTCCCCCAGATGCACTTGCTTCCAGTGCTAGATTTTAGCTCAGGAGTAAATGAAGTCGAGATCAAAAGCGCCTCGGGACGAGGGCAGCGTGACTTTCTGCTATCTGCCCTCCAGCTACAGGGTAAAGGGCATTCCTACCGACATGGCGAAAGCGAGAGGCGCCGCCGCATCCCCGGAATACCTGCTGGGCCCCTGGCTGCCCCTCTCCTTTTTTTCTACGCTGACCTCTGCGGGCGGGTTCGCAGCCGGCACTCCCCCCCCCCCCCCCCCCAGCCTCGGGAAGGGCTCCTGTCACCCCGCGCCCCCTCCTCACCAGAGTCAGCTTGATGCGGGCGGGGAAAGTCTTGCCGTAGGCCAAGCTCTGGATGAGCACGATGACCGGCGTGGTCATGGCCTTGGCCAGCTGGTAGGTGCCGATGGTGTTGCTCTGCAGGGACAGGTTGGTGAAGACGACGAAGCCGCAGAAGCTGAGCGCTAGGGGCAGCACCTGGCGGGGCCGCAGGCTCTTGGGGGCGAAGATGTGCAGCGCCTGGCACACGTACAGCCCCAGCCAGGTGACGGCGAAGTGCACCAGCGTCAGGCTCATGTTGGGGAAGCCCGTCCGCACGTACAGCCACTTGTTCAAGAAGACGATGCAGATGGACGAGGCCAGGTTGGCCAGCAGCCCCGCCGCCAGCCTGCCCCGCCGGGGCACCCAACCCATGCTGGACCCCGGGCCGCCTAGCTCTTCGTCCGCCACAACCTGCGGAGCAGCCGGAGCAGCCACCACTCCCGGGCAGGCGGCGGCAGCGGCAGCGCTGGCTGCCGCCACTACCGCCTCCTTGCCCGCCCATCCGCGGCCGAGCCACGTGGCTCCAGAGACGCAGGCGCTTCCGGTGTCGCAAGCAGGCAGCTCCGTCTGGGCAGGGAGGCGCTGGAGGCTCCGGGACTCTCCTGGTGGGCAATAAGTTCCTGATGGCGACTTTGCAGGAGGCGGGGGTGGGAGTCTCACCCTCCGGCACGAATAAGAGTGCCTTTGGAAACCCGGGAAGAGGTGACGGGGAAGGATGCCCAGCCCGATCTCTGATGTACACGGCGGAACCCCACTGAGATTAGTTGGCGCATTTTACTGGATTGCCATGATGCCGTAATTTGTTAAACAAAAAACAACCTTCTTCTGAGAAAGCTACATACATCAGCAAAAGTCTCTAAGGAAAATTATTCAGTGAACAAGAGCATAATTGTGCAGCATTGGTACAAATGTAAAATAAGGTGACTCCTTGTTGAAACCAAATGTTTGAAATCCAACAGAGGAGCCTTTCATTTCAGGTTAGTAATTCAAGGTTGTAGGATTACTTTGTGAGGCTATTCTGTTCTTAGGGTGTGAAACCTTACCCTGCCCACTTGCAATGTTCCCTCTAAGCTGAGTTAGTGTGAGCGAGCTCAGTTTTTTAGCCTCTAGCTCACACATTTTTGTCTTAGCTCAGGCAGGAGGGCTCCAGAGCAAACTAATTTATGCAGCAGCCAAATTGCTCGCTCACAGCTTTAATGCCAGTAGCTCACGACGGTAGGATTTTTGCTCACAAGACTCCACAGCTTAGAGAGAGCACTGCTGCCCAGCCTCCTCCCTCCCAGCACTTACGGTTAACATAATTCTACTTCATGACTTCTATTTGCTACATTTTCTCCAGAACTGACCATAGGTGACACAGAGCACCCAGGATATTTCAAATAATCTTTCACTGCTTGAAAGTATGTACTAAAATGGAATTGCATTTGGAGGCTTATCAACTTCCTTTCTGTAAAGGTAAAGGTTTCCTTTGCTTGAAATCCAGTCGAATCTGACTCTAGGGGGTGGTGCTCATCTCCATTTCCAAGCCAAAGAGCCAGTGCTGTCCGAAGACTTTTTCCGTGGTCATGTGGCCAGCATGACTAAACACCAAGGCGCAGGGAACACTGTTACCTTCCCACCGAAGCGGTACCTATTTACTTGCAGTTTCTTGATTTTGAACCACTAGGTTGGCAGGAGCTGGGGCCAGAAACAGGCGCTCACTCTGTCACGCGGTCTCAAACTGCCGAACTACCAACCTACCAGTCTGCAGCTCAGTGTCTTAACCTCTGAGCCACCACGGCCTTTCTGTACACGGGTGCAATGAGATCTGAAGAAAAATAAGCCTGGCTACTTCACTCTCTGCATACAGAAGCTCCTGGCAAGGACAAGGTATAAGTTGGCCCCTTTGCAGGCAGTGCTATTTGAGGTGAGGGTAGCTACAAGCCCAGCAATGACAGCGTGGCAGGACTGACTGGGTAGCAGCCAAATCATCCCCAGATGAACAGCAAGCATGGCAAGATTGACACCGCCCCCCCCCCCCCCCGCTCCTGCACTCTCAAGGAAAGGAAGGCCCCCCACTCAGCGCTAAAACTCCTGGCAAGTGAGGAGACAGTCCTTTTGCAGGCATCATGGCTTGCAGCAAGGGCTGCATGTTAGGATGCCACAGAACATGGCAAGCCTAGCTAGGCGGGAGCCTCACCAGCTCAAGAGGATGTCTTCAGCCTTAAAGAGAGAAAGAGAGAGAGAGGAGGACAATAAAGCCTGGGCGCTTGCCATCTCTCGCCCCTCACTGTGCAGTCTCCTATAATACAGCTAGCAACACCCCATTAATAAACAAGAACAGAAGATGTGCTGTGTTGACAACCCGCTGTCGTTCACTGTGATAGTAAGCTCTATTAACGGGTGCATGTAATTAACTGGCATGCACCCCCCCATTCCCCATGAAAGCTGGGTAACAAAGCTTTTATTTTACTGCTTTTAAACAGTTGTATTTCAGCAATGGTTTGTAATTTAGCTTTTCAGCTGAATGCTCTCCTTAATCCTAGGCACATCAAAATAAAGTTGCCAGGTAGCGTAAAGAAGACAGGATCCTGTCTTGAGGGGGGGGGGAAGTGCTCAAAACAGAATTCCTGCAGGAACATTGCTCCCTTACACTGATTCATATTTGTTCCAGCAGGCCTAAGTCAGTTTCCTTCTGAGAAAGTTGTCCAGTCTGCTCGACATCATCAGTAGATCTAATTCTCAGTGTGGCCCCATCTGTGGGTACTTAAATCCAGAGACTGGGAGGGGCTGTGGCTGAATGGAAGCAAAAAGTCCCAGGTTCAATCCTTGGTAACTCCAGTTAAAAGGACCAAGCAGTTGATGTGAAAGACCTAACTGAGATCCTGGAAAGTTGCTGCCAGTCTGAGTAGACAACACTTTTCCTTGATGGACAAAAGGTCTGATTCAATGCAAGGCAGCTTTGTGTGTGTGCTTAGACAAAACAGATCTTTCTATAAACCTAAATCCCAGATTTGCAGAAAAGATCTGAAATCTAAAAAAAACAAAAAACACATTGGCAGATTTAACAGAAGTGGCAGTTGTACCTTCAAGAAACAGATGCCTCTGAGATCTCAGTGGCCATTGGGTGGGCTGCTAGGCAACCTCAATATTGTCAGCATTGTTCTCTGACAGTAAAAGGTAGGTGGGAAAAGGGGTAGGGGCCTTTTTCCCCGGGCTATTTCAGCATCACAACCAACCCCTGCTCCCCTCCCTTCTGTCCTGGAAAGAGGACTCCTATGGGCCAAGCCCAGCACTAACCACTGGGCAACTTGTTACCATGCAAACTTGGTATGGCAACGGCTACAACTTGATGCTACACAATCCAGCTGAGACCAGTGGCAGCCACCGCCACACAACTCAGCTAAATGACTGACAGCATGACTTTTGCAAGTTGGCCAACGTTTTCCAATGGCACAGAAAGCAGGAAAGCAAACAGCTAGTATGATGTAATGGCTAGAATGTATCACACTATGATTTAGGATACCTAAGTTCAAATCCCCACTATGCTCTTGAAGCCTGCTGGATGACCTTGGGCCAGTGAACTCTAGCTCAGCCCAATCTACCTTACAGGACTGTTGTGAGGATAAAACAAGGAGATGAGAATAATGTAAGCTGTTTTATGTCCCCATTGGGGAGAAAGGTGTGATACAAACAAGGTACATAAAATAATAAAATTGTAGAAGGGGGGCACAGTGGGAAAAAGAGAAGGAAGCAGGGAAAGGTGATGGGTTCTGCAGGGAGTAGAGAAGGCGTGCGAGGCAGGGGATACAGGAGAAAATGAAGTGAATCCCACATTTCCTTGTGGGTTCCCCACTTGTAGACATGTATTTAAAGTGATTCTATTTGCTCATGTTAAGTGCAAAAAGTTGTTTTTATATTAAACAAAGATTTGTAATTTTATTGAGAGAAATACAAATTTCACTTAACAGATTTGGAATTTTACACAAACATTCAAATACAAGCCTTCCATTTTACAAGCATCAAAATATATTTCAAAATAACGTTTCCATACCATGTGTGATGTTCACTCACACCACCATTCAAAATTGTTTTTATTACTGAATGGTAGAACTAAGACTGAATTTCATATCCGAGGGGATCCAAACCCTGATCCAAAAGCATGAGGGAAGACTCTCTCATCTTCTGTAGCAGCTTTCGGAGTTCATCCTTAGTAAATACCTGAGGACAAAGAAAAAGGTAAGTTACGCTTAATTACAGATATAACTTATATGTAGCTGATAAACTGTGGACAAAGTAGTCTTTGGTGGTAAGTACAGTGCAAGACTCAAACTGGGAAAGAGCAATGGTATTCATCTCTGGTAACCTCCGTAGAATTTGAGAGAAGGAAGCTTTTTAAACCTCAGCACTTCCTCCTTAGTGCCTCCCTTGCCTTGAAAAGCTGGCATTCAGGGGGGAAACCACTGAGTGAAGCAGTCATAAGGACTCTTAGTTCTCACAGATGCTATACTGACAACTATGATCAGTCTATATAGGCCACAAATCCATGCATAATTAATGTTACTTTATGCCTTCCCTACGTCCCCTACCCTAAAAAAAAGTTAACTATAACAATGAGACACAACAAAGATAACAGTACAGATTATTTATTTAAGGAATTTCCATGCAGCTTCTCCTGGGGAACCAGCCCGAGGCTGATTACAAAGTAACAAAATACAAACAGTCGTTACAAATTCAGATGTGGACTTTAAAAACCCCAGCCAGAGAATAACAAAAATTGAGCAGTAACCATTTTCAGACTAAAAGCACACTATAGAAACATTTTAGAAGATGAACTCAAGAGCCTGGGTAGACAAAAACATTTTTGTCTTACAAGCAACACAGGCACCAGGCAAACCTCAAGGGGAAGGGCATTCCACAAGTGAGGTGCAGTCACTGAAAGGGAGAGTGTAACCCTCTCCAGGACAAGATGACTCCATAGTCCCTGAGCAGCGTTTCCATTGACCAACAGTACCTCAGCCTTGTTAGGACTGAGCTTCAGTTTACTGCCCTCATCCACCCCATTACCTTCTCCGGGCACCTATTCAGGACTTCCACAGACAAACCTGGCCCAGCTCTTAAAGAGAAACAGAGCTGGGTGTCATCTGCAGACTGGTGGCACAACAACTCCAAATCCCTGAATAATCTCTCTTGGTGGTTTCAGGTGGATCTTAAACATCATTGGGGGGGGGGGGCAAGATGAAACTCTGCATACTTCCTCCATCACTCTACAGGTGAAGGTCAATCAAGGCAACCAAGGCAGTGTCCATTCCAAACCCAGGCCTGAATCCAGACTGAAATGGGTCTGAGCATTCAGTCTCTTCCCAGACTGCCTGAAGCTGTGTAGACACTACCAGCTCAAGCACCTTGTCCCAAAAGGGGATACTCACGACAACCAAAGAACAAACCCAGAAGGATTTTTGACCTCTCTTGAGTTAACTTACCATGTAGAGTTTGTGCCGTTCTGATGCAATCAGGTCAGCAAGCCTTAGATCTTCCTGATACTGTCCTGTTCTGTGCAATACCGTATGAAGGAGGAAGCCCATCATTGGCAAGCAGAGTTTTTGCAGCATGATCATCTGATGGGAACGTTCAGGGTCCTCTTCGGCATCCTGGATTTTAAAAAGTGGAATTAGTTTTAAGCAAAAAAAGCCCTCTATAATTTTACATTTACAGTCATACACTCAGTATCCCATTACTTAAAACTCATGTGGGCACACATATACATACAAACTGTAAAATAGGAAAGCAGACTAGCACTAGTTATGCTAAAACCTTGCACCCACTCCAATTTAACCTGGTTACCAAACCCAAACCCTAATTAAGTGGCTTCACAATTACTCAATTTTGGTCTTCCAGAGAAGCTTTTAAAAGCAACACGATTCAGGATTACTATTAAGTGACCTCTCCATATCCCCCCCTTCACTGCTTTCTGAACAGGAAGTATTCCAACCATAGGTTTTCCTACACTGGAGCACGCATTATAGAGTCAGCAGACAATCCAAGATGAGAACGTACAATGCTAAGGCAAAGGCATAGCTGTGTGTTAGCAGAGGAAGCACCACTGTTCTTTAGCACTGGATAAGAGCAGTTTTTAAATGGGTCTTTGAGATAAGAATACACTATACCTCTCTGACATCAACCATCCAACCTCCATCCACAAACAGTAAGACATTATACATTTTCTCTTTCACATCAGCGGTCAGGGCATCCAACAGACCTTTCCATAATCCATAATCTACCTGAAAAAGAAAAGCCAAAGTGAACCCATTCAGAAGTATGAAGCAGCACAACACCCTAGATTCCTTACTGCAATTTGTTGCATCTCCCTATTAATACGTAAACAAGCCTGAAGGGGAAACTACTGCATAAATTGCTCAGACTGTACTAACCTATGTGGCTGACATTTTAAATTCAATGGTTACAATTATCCAGTTGCCTAAATGAGGAATGAGAACCCAGGCTCTAGTTCTCTAAAGCAACCTTCTGCAGACTGTAGGCTAAACAACTGTGCAAAACAACCAGCAGATAAGTTAATGGCTGTAACTGGCTATCCTTTAATTGCAGCTGCGAATTAACCTTGCTGTTAATCACTGCTGGTTGAGCTAAATCCACTAATTTACAATTAAACTACAGAATATTTTCTAATTTAATATGAATTGCAGTTACCAAAGTCTGACTATTTAAAAATTAACATTAGTTACAAAATCCAGCCATTATCCTGGACAAACAGTCCTTTCTGATATAACCTTTCACACCCACGGATGATCTTCTAAGTTTGTATTAATTCCTTGAAATGTTGCATGCCGCCAGCCTCCCAGCATGAGATCCAAGGTGGGTTACAGTCAACAAAATAATAAAATCCAGATAAAAATGAACACAACAATATAATACAACTAAAGTGCAGCTCATAATCAGGCCAGGAGCAAAGTGAGCAACAAGAGGAAAAGAAGATAAAAATCTCACAATATCCCTACCCCCCAAAATAATGGACTTTGCTTTATGTATCTGCCTCAGGAAAGAGCAGTGATGCAATTGCGGAAGAGACCACCTTCTAACCACCCCCTGCCTAATCCCGGAAGGCAGGGGCACTTATGTGTGTTCAGTGCCATCAAGTCGCTTCCAACTTATGGTGACCCTATGAAACAACAACCTCCAAAACATCCTATTGTTAACAGCCTTGCTCAGGTCTTGCAAACGAAAGGGTTTCAATCCACTGCATATTCACTGAGTCAATCCACTGCATATTGGGTCTTCCTCTTTTCCTGCTGCCTTCAAGTAGGAAGTGCCTAATGCCAGATGGCAGGCTTCTTTTTTGTCTGCCTTCTTGGCCTAGTGGTTGGGTTTCTGTTCTTGGGTGTGGGGGCAGAAGGTTCGAGCCCAGCCTCTGTCTTCTTTGCTTTGCTTTTTCACAGGAAGAGTGTGCATGGACTAGAGCAGAGCTGGTTGCCTGTGGTCAGCCAATCAAGCCCTTGCCAAAGGACAGGTGGGTGCCCTTCCTCGTAGGCTATGAAGGAAATACTAAGGCCATGTGCCTCTGTTAGGGTTGCGCTGTTGCTGGTCTTTCCTCCCAAGTCCTCTGGCACTGTGTGCGGGGCTGAGAGTGGCACTGAGAGTCAGTGGCTGCGTCAGCAGGTAGTGACTGGCTGCATCTATGTGTGCCACTCAAAGGGGCCACTACCTGATAGGTGGGTGTTGCTGGGGCTGCTATAGCTTCCAGCATGCTTGCTATGAGGTCTGTGCCTCAAAACGTGTTGTGTTTTCCCCCTCTGGGATGCCCATACGGATCTGACCAGTACCACTGCTATTATGTGGGAGGCTGGGTGCTACCACTCCAAAGGCCCTCAAGATTGGGCTGTTAATGACACAACAGTTGTGTTTCAACATTAGCCAGCAGCAAAAGATACTTCAAGAGCTGATTTTCATGTCTATTTACCTCATACTTCTTCTCCTTAAGTTCATGGGCTACTTTCTCAGTGAAGCTTGCTTGTGAAAGCTGGCCAGGTGCATGTGGCATTGAGCTCATGTGTTTAAACCACTCGTTGAAGGCTTCATGAGCTTCCTAAATTGGATTGGAAATACATAGTCATTTTCATGTAGCTATCTAGAGAAGTACTTAATATATAAAAGATGCCTGTGCCAGTGGAATGCTTTGACATCTAGATTCCTGAGCAACTATTTTAAACGTTATCTTGACATCCAAGCAAATGCAAAATATTTGTGTGTCTCATTGCTCAACATTTGATCAAAATGTGATCTACAAGACTACTTGGACTACTCAAAACTACAGCAAATTTAAGAGGAGATATTCCAAATACACTAATCAAAACAAAGACAAGCAATTATTAAAAATATTAACAGGAGGCCTGATTGCTTACCAGCACTGAACGTGAGCCATGGCTCAGTTCCATAGTTTTCAGCCTTAAAACAAATTTTTAAGAAAAGGATCTACACATATGGACAGAGTGTGTTCTGGTTCTGAGGGGCGAGGCTTCTAGGAACCACTTTTCAGTGTTTAATAGCTGAATCTTACCAGGTATGCTCTGATACATAAATGCTCTCTAATAGCATTGTCATCTTCAGCTGGAAGGGGACTATCCATTCCTTGCTCCTCCCATTGATTATATATTTCTGCTATAGAGTCTTGTGGAATTTTTATGAACACGTCTTTTGCCGCTTCATGTTTCTTAGATGCTATAAAATATAATGTTTAAGAAAATCAGGAATCACGATAGGTAAATGTAATGATTAAAACTACTCCTTTCAAGATAATCATGCTTTTTCCATTTTTTAATTAAAAAATAAAAAGTTGATGAGTAATACTGCAGTACCCAAGAACTTCCTCATTATAGCATTGCTTTGTTTAAGCGCTTCAGCCCTCTGAGCAGGATCAAATACCAGCCAGTCAATTACATCAATCTTCAAGCGATCTTCCTGAAAAATCAATATAGGAACACAAATTTAGTAGTGGGTTTTTGAGTACACAACAGAAGTTAAAGACACTGGGAGACAATCCACAGAACGTTGAGCCTAGTTCTGCATGCCCAGTGCAGCTCTGGATTTTTGGTTCTCTAACACAGTGGAACTCACTTTGCAGCTTGTGGACAGCCACATTTGCAATTACCATCAAAAGAGCCACAAAGCTTCTGCGATGGTTTGGTTAAGAGATTGGGCCAGCTTAGAGGATACAAGACTTCTGAAATTGGAGGGCCATGATCTCCAGATGGGGTGGCATGCCTTCCTCTGGTATGGCCAAGATAGAGTACATTTTAAACAGCATATATTAAGAGCGGCCCTTGTGAAAATATAGGAAGAGATCAGATATTGCTTTTATATGGAAATTCCGAAGTGGGTCTCGCCTCTCGAGGCATTTATAAAACCATCACTTATTTCTTTGGAAAAGAAGGCTAGTTACGGACAGTTATTAGACTCAAATGGCAAATTGAAATCCTCAGAAATGATAGAAAGAATGGATATCTCACTTTCATGGTGGGAAAATATACAATTGCATTCTAGATTCAACAAGGATGAAATAGGATTTCATAAGGAACCAACTGGTTTGGATAAGATTTGGCTGGGTCTGGACACTAAACTTATAAAAAAATTATATGGCCATTTTTTGGATTATAAAATACAGGGTGAATTAGTTAAACCTGCTATGGTATCTTGGGCGCTCTGTTTAGGATACAATATAGATTTAGAAAGCTGGTTTAAAGTATGGAAAACTAACATTAAAATTACAAGAGCTGCCTCATACAAAGAAAATTTTTATAAAATGTTTTACCAATGGCATCTCTCACCAGAAAGACTTTTGAAATTTTCCTCATTAGTAAGCAAAAATTGCTGGAAATGTAAGCAAAATACGGGCACTTTTTTCATTTATGGTGGGTGTGTCGGAAGGCTAATAAATTTTGGTTAATGGTTCAGAAGTCATTACAAGAAATAATTGATAGTAGGATTCCCTTTAAACCAGAATTATTTCTTTTGAATATAATCCCAGTCTTTTTTTCAAAAGCTGACCATTTATTAATATTACATGGTATTACTGCCACGAGAATTTTATACGCCAACTATTGGAAACTAGATAGGACTCCAGATAGAAGTGATTTCATCCAAAAATTGCTAGATGTTGCTGTAATGGACAAAATGATCTCTATCTTAAAGGGAAAAGAAGATGGGTTTTTTTATTCAACGTGGAATAGAGTGTATAACTGGATAAATATTTAGTTAAATTGCTTTGTATAAATATTTTGGATGTTTCTTTGTTTATCTGTTTGTTTTTTGTAATTTCTCCTTGTATGCTTTATTGGATGCCTCTCGTATAGCAGATGAGATAGCGTTTGTAATGACAAGATCATAAAAGTTATAAATAAAAAAAAATATAAAAAAGAGCCACATTTACTTGCAGCCCTGGCATGAGGCCTGCACTTCAGGGAAGCCTGTTCCTCCAGCAACTGTTTCAAGGTGAGAACCACCTGGCAATCAGAAGCCTCAGTGGCCAATGGCTTTGCCCTTTTCCCAGAAATGTGGGGCAGGTGCCATACTGGTGGGTGGTGCTCAGAAGAGCCACACCTACAAGCAATTCTTTGGGTCATACCCACAGAATTTAGAGTTTTAAGGAGATACACCTTGGTACTCATACAAAGGAGATACACCTTTGTATGATATACAAAAGGATACACATAAGGAGATACACCTCTGTACTCAATGTAAGGCAATTAAAGCTTTACTATCAACAGCTTTCAGTGAAAAACTGAAAGAATAAGTTTGATATTAACCAAATCCACTTAAAATCCATTTGATTATTAAAATGTTGATAACTTCTTCACTAGTCACATCTCAGACTCTGTACCAAGAACTCTTCCTTAATTTTTAAGTACTGCTGAGAAAAGCAGAGCAAATGTGTACTTCAGTGGAGAGTGTATATTGTAAAACATCTCCTCTGAATACAGCTACCAATTGAGCTGTATCATAATTACGGAATGATTTTAAATGGATTCAGTTATAGTGAAAACAGGAGGGAAGCTCCTTGTTCTATACTCTGGTTTTAAAAAATTATGGCATATGTAACTTGAAGTCAATCATCACCCGCCCCCCCCCAAAAAAAAACATTGCTGAGGGGGAACAGATCAGGGACAGAACAGGTGTTCTACCTACATTTGTAAGATTTACAGGGTTAGATCTAACAGAAAACATTCACTGAGGAAAGGCTGTGTAATTTTCACTGATTTGCCCTTCGCCCTTCCCACTACAGACTTCCAGCCCTGCCCCCTGCTGTTCCTTGAAAGTCCCCTGTCCTGAAAGAGCAGTATTTGGGGTTGTAGTAGGATGGGGGCAGCATGAAAATCCTTCTTCGTTCACAGAAATCCCTTTCATCAGCAGAGATTTTCCATGGGATGCAAGCAAACCATCATCTGATCTTCAGAGCTGCCCAATTTCCATGGGGAATGACCAAAATATGTTGGGTACTCTTTTCAGTTTCTTTCTGTAGAAAGCAGCACAAGGGGTTTGCTGACACCATCACTGCAGTACACGGATGTAGGAACACTGTCTCTTTCCCCCCAACCATCTGTTATTGCTTGTTAAAAGAACATAAATTGGCTGGAGCGTCTAGTGCTTTGCTGAGTCATTCCAACACATACATTTACATTGATGGAAGAGGCTGTTCGGTATTGCCAAATAAAAATATAGGTCAACAGGTGGAAACTGACAGTGAAGACAATAAGCACACCCCCTTTGTTAATACACAGCTGGCTATATGTGAGGCTGCTTGTGATCTTAACCACAACACGACGATTCACATATCTTGCTGTTACTTTAGCATGATGCAGGTTTTCCATCCAGCAGCACCTGCATTACAGGCAGAACATATATCAGCACTGCTCACCTCTGTAGTGCCTGTATCAATTGCAAGATCGTGGTGAGTGAACTCAGTAGCATCTTTTTTGCAGATGTTTTCTACAACAGTTTTTGTTATGGTTGCAACATCCAAACCTGCATTTAAAGCAAAATGTATAATGTCATTGATGAAGAAATACCAGGGACTCCTAGGAAAAACAAACGTGTTCAAGCACACATCACAGAAGATAAATGAATCAGGGTATTTATCAACACCAGAGTGTTTTAAAAATACTGATATGGAAGATTCCATAGTAGAAGCAAACATAGCCAGTGGTATTTGATTTGTAAAAGAGGCTAAGTTTTAACAGAAGACAGTCAAATGTAAATCAGACATGAGGTTACAACTGTATATTAAATACAACAAAATCATGGCTTGGATCCACAGAACAACAACACAGAACTACAACCCTCACAGAATACGATTCTCCCATCACATTCCTTTCTCCTTTTTCTTCTGGTTTGTGACAGGAAGAGCCCAGAAATGCATCCCAGTGACCCAGTAGGCTATTGGAGCAGTACTCTGAACAAGCCAGTGGGACCTGTACTGGGGAAAGCTAAAATTAGTCAGGGGAAGTTGAAGTTAATAAGAAAAAAGGTTTGGAGAGTTAGGTTTCTAGGGCTGCGAGTTAAGAGGCTGGAAGCTGTGAGTGGGAGAATAGTTAGGTTTTACTGGAAGGTTAATAAAAGGTCTGAGGAGGTATCGTATCTTCAGCTGAGTTCCCCTATCAGGGTAACTGAACTTTTACAATAGGCCATCATGCTTTGCTGGGCTTAGTGTGTTGCAGCAGAGGGCTGTATTTATATGTTATTAAACTGTCTGTGAGATGGTTTTCCTTAGGCACTTACTGTTTGAAACTAAACTTCCCACAATTCTTGGTGCAATGCTAATACTTTTCTCAGTTATGTATTTTTAAATAAACTTTATATTTATTCACTCTAAAAAGCAAACCATCAAGTGCCTGTCAGTTTACCTCAGTTAATAATCCAGTCTTGGGTGGATTTATACCCAGGCCCAGGGTCTGCCTCCTAGAACTGGATTTTATTTCCCACTGGGAACTCTTGGGGCTGTAAGGCAGGTGGGAAAATTCTATGGGGTGGTGCGTAGCCCCCCCCAGGAAAGACTTCACACTGCTCCTGCCCTAAGGGGTGGAAGAGCATTAAGAAAACCTGGGTTGTGGAACAGAGGATATCAGTGGAGAAGTCTGCAGAAGTCGTACTCACACATGTACAACTGGAAGTGCCCTTTTTCATCTTGCACAGGCTGGTTTTTACTTTGGCTACAACACTTTCACTGTGATGCAACTATTTAGGAATGCTGGCATTAAGTGTTTCCTTAAAAAAACAGAATGCTACCTCCTCAATATATGTTATCCATGATATTTCTTACCAGCTTCCTTTGCTAGCTCCAGGCAGTGGTGACGTTGTTCAGTTTCAGTGACATCTTCCAAGAATGCAGCATACTGAGCAATACCTACATCTTGAGGCAAGTGGCTGACATAAAACGCTATAAGATCCGTGTGCTTCTCACATATTAACCGCTGCAGCATAAAAATATTTAATATAATAAGTTTGTCTCATAACTGTTTCAGCCCATTCATCCCATGTTTCATACATGACGTCATAGCCCAGAGGTGCCGCCCTACTCGTGGGTACCCTCAACAGTGGGGCACCCCACGTCTGACCTGAACCAGAAACCCACAAAGTCAGGCCAAAGAGGACACTGCTGATCTGAGGCACAGAGCTAGCCGAAGCTCTGCAAAAGGGGTTTCAATTTCAGGTTGCACAAGGTAGCCCTTGAAGCAATCCCCTCTCCCCCTCCACTCAGCAAAGGTATGCATATGAAACAAACACGAGTTCCACCAGGTAAAGTATCTGCATTTCCATAGCTATTCAGTAACCACCTGGCAAATAGCTCCTCTGTCTCCAAACCTTCACGTAGCTCCTTTTGTGTGACACCTATGCCTATGTGGAAATCCTTTGTCTCCACACCTGTCCTTCCTGCCCTTCCCACAGGATAACTAGATAAACTAATCAAACATTAATTTCATCTGACACCAATCAGAGACCCATTTCCCCCTTTCGTCTAAGACTGGGAGCCTACTCAACCTACCCCGATTGGACCTTCAGTGGTCATCAAACCCATTCAGCCAGCTCTGGTAAGAGCATCAACGAGTATTAATCCCATCAAATTCTGGCCCAGGAGCCCACACCCAGAATTCCTATAAAAATAGCATGCCCCACTTTGGTGGGCACTCTGAGGGCACCTATTTTGAGTACACCCCCAAAGTCTCGTCTTTGGGCCTTCTTCTCCATAGCGTAGAACACCGGCTGTTTACACTATCCTCTTCAAGGACCTCTGCACCTCTGGACAGGTAATATAACCCCTATAACTACTCCTAAAAATCTCTATCATCACTTTTTTATTTCTTAGTTCTGAATTGTTTGCTCTTTCTTGACTGCTTAGTGTGATTGTAATCAGAGAAAATGCTTTAATAAAAACCATTTGATTGACTCTTCAAATCTGGAGTCTTCCTACTGGACTGGACTTTGGTATACATAGGTGTGCTGTCCCTGACCCCCTAGTACCTCTCTGGCCTCCTCTGTCTCATAGCTAATTTCCTCCAACAACGAGGCATGCCACTGGTGGTAACAAAGTATGCACAGAATGTGCATGTTTTTGAAGTCTGATACTGCCACTTCACCTTCAGCAATATTTTTATGACATCCTGAACTTATAAAACAAGTCTATTCAATTGTTTTTCAGACAAATACTGGTCATTTCCATTCCAAAATGTAGAAAAAATAGACACTTGTCTTCAGCTAATAGTTTATGGTCAGCTCACTTATGACAATGTTTCAGAAAACTAGTGTGGTATAATGGATACAGCGTCAGGCTCAAATCCCCACTCTGCCATAGAAGTTCTCTGGATTACTTCAGGGCAGTCACTCAGCCTCACCCACTTTATAATCTGGTTGTTGCAATGATAAAATGGAGGAAGGAAGAATGATGTAGGCTGCTTTGGCTCCCCATTGAGGTGTAAGATGGGGCATAAATATCTAATAAAATAAATAAATAGTACCCATATAACAAATCTAGAGACTTACCTGAATATAGACTTTCAAAACATCAACTGAAACTTCTTCCTTAATGGGGAAATCAGATACTGGATTTAACAAAATACACTAAGAACAGCATCTAAAATTATCTCTGCCATTCTGCTGTTTCTCTGTATAGTATGAAAACTGTGCTCACTATGACCGCTTTTCTAACATTCATCACCAATTTCAATGGGTTATAGCTGAGCATTATTCACGCCTGCATCACAATGCCAGCTGTTCTTAAAAAGTAAAAAATCTATTTAATGAAATCTCTGCTCAACAATCATTCTATATTAGCTTCTTTATGAATTTTGCAAAAAATCTTGGCAAAAAGTATAAATATAATTTGTTACATTAGCATTCCTCATTTCAGACAGACAACTAAGATTCTGAATACTGAAGCCTGCTATGCTTTGGGAATAAGCTTTCACTTATAGACAAGAAACGGCCAGCTATTATCTTCTGAATTCTTAGTGTGTTCTATTGAAAACTTGACCTTTGCTTTATCAATGATTGGGTCTTGTACTCTAGCTGGGCAGCAAGGGAAAAGAAAGGCAAAGCAAAAGGAAAAGGTTCCTTTATGCCTTCACTTCAACATTGTCCTTATTTAGGCATGGTCTGGGAAACCAAAATGGCCCTGGAGCAAGCAAGACTGAGGGTCCCCACTCCCTGGTAATGCTAAGCAGAACTAGCAAGGCTGGGTTCTGTTTGCTCCTGGCTGTTGATAACCATCCAGGGCAGTCGCACACTGGGAAATTTCCATGTAATTTAAATGGCCAGTCCACATCTAACATTCCTTCTCTTCCTGTGCATGCTGTACTCTGAAAGAATGCACTTTTGAATTCAATGCACTTTTGAATAGGATTTTGCCATTTCACACATTAAAAATCCAGTTGGAAAGTGCATTTAAAGTAGATTATTTGGTGTGTGTGATCGCAGCTATTGTTTGAGAGTATATAGCTATATACATAATGTATTGCTACAAATACTAAACTGTTAGTCAGGATTTATCTAACCTTATAACTTTTTAATATCTCTAAATAAACACAAATGGGCCTTAAATTTAGAGACTTTACATATGCACTGGGTGCCTATAACCCACAATGACTGGTTCTGGACATTCACCCTTAGAGAAGACTTGAGGAAAGTTTGACAAATGCTGATAAAACGAGCTTACTTTAGTCTGTAATCCCAACGTGCGGAAAAATAAGATGAGGTGAGTCATGAATCGAAGCAGGTGTCCTGGGAGAACATTTCTGTCTTTAGATAGCCATCTATTAAATTCATCCATCAAACCTGAAAAAAAGAAAAGCTTCAGTTAGGTTTAACACTAAGAAATGTGTAGCAGCACTGGTCTACACAATGGTACCAGTACTGTATCCTAGCTCTGGAAGCACAGGCAACAACACACCATGCTGAGCCTCAAATTACACTGAGCCTTAAATTACTGTTTGATTACATTTGAGGCATACAAGATCACCATCGCTCAAACACAGAATTTAATTATGGTACAGTTCAACAAGGTCACTCCTTCTAAACTTGGTGACAGAGTACCTATCAACAGGACACTCACAATGAGAGGTTTATACATACTTGGGGGCATTCCACAAATACGCAGAAACATACATTTGTAAGTTTAAAAAGAACACCCCCCCTCCAAAGGACTGAGTATGTGCCACAAAGGAAGGAAAACTGAGAAAAGCTGAATGTCATTTAATAAGGAGTGGGGAGATTTGCCTTTTCAAGCTGTTAAGAACTTCTTGGAAAAGAACACTTGTATGATTACTTTTCTCCCTGCTCCATCTTTTGGCAGGCACATGGCTTGTGCATACTGATTTCTAATCTGCCATATATCTCAAGGGACCAGAGGTAGTAACATGACCAATAGAATACCCACCAAAACGGATAATTTACAGACTTGCTTTATGAATTTGGATTTATTGTATGATCTTTGTTGTTTCCAGGTAAAAATCCCTTAGAAGGGCGAATGCTTTGTAGCACAGAGACAGTATTAGGAAAAGCATGCTGACAGCAAACTTACCATCCACATTTCCCAGGACCACAAATTTTTGAATCACATGGTAATGTTCTTGATTCTCTTCTAAAACTCTCTGAAAAACAGTTTATACTGTCAGTGAAGACACACTACTAATAACCAAAACACATTTCGTATATGAAAAATGTTGTCCTGTAACTCTATGCTTCAATACACAGCTATATTAAAGGAAAATAGTTCTATGTGATCAACAGTTTTTACTGAAAACTGCACTATGTCCTGAGATAAACCAGAGTAGCTCCCTGTCTCCTATGGGCTTTTTGTTGGGGGAGCTTAACGTGTGCAGGCGGCTGAAGATGGAGGAAATCCATCCTGGCATATACAATGAAAATCAATACTTCCTTTCATTTTCATTCCAGGAGTTCAGAATAACCCACAAGAAATTAGTCTCTCAGTAGACAAGAAGAAGGCAAAGTACAGCTCTGGTAACCACTGGACATTGACAGCCCAGCCATTGGCTCAGCATCAGTCTAACAAGACACAAATTATCCATCCTACTTTCTTGCTGTCCTTCTGTCCTACAGAATCTCACCTTTACATAGGGTCTAGATTAGCAGAGCCCCTGCTGCACTAGCACTTCCTATGGTAACATGTACACACACACTTGGGTTGACAAAATGTTGCTTGGGATGCATGTGCTAGTAGCTCCGCACAACCCTCTATGGGATTTATATCCTTGTGTCTTGCACTGCTGCCATCATTAAGCTATGCTCCCCAGGTGATCCTGGGAATGGCCCTACAAGTTCATTGTTTCCATTTTAGCACTCCAGTAGGTCAGGTCAACTTTCATCTTCAGCTATCAGCCAACTGTCATCTTCAGCTCTTAGCTTGTGACGGTAGTCTAGCCCAAGCCTCCTAGCTAGGTAAAACTAGGCACACTTTCTTTACAGTCTGACAAATTCCCATTGGATGGCTGTCATTTAAAAATAAGAGGCGTGCATGAACAGCAGGCAGAAAGTGCAACTAGGATCCTCAAGGAAACTTATACTTTCTCTGTGACAATCTGTGTAACAACCGTACCACCAGAAGTGCTATGTTTTGAGTTATACTGTCAACAAAAATAAACCAGTACAAATTGTTGAAATAGTTCACTTACAGTGAGTGTCACAGGGATACACTGAATTGGATCCAGACTACATTTTCCACTCGCACAAGGTTCTTCTGTGGAACAGAATGTTCTCGTCTCCCCACCTCCCACTGCAGCCCACTGATCTCCCTGAAATGCTGCTCCCAGCAGAAAGGGGATCCCTCAAGAAGAGTGTGAGAAACAAACGGGAGGGGGGGGGTCTACGGCCAGAAGGGGGAATGGGTGGAAATCACCCCATGCTTTCTGCCAGTGGAAAAGTTAGTCCGGATCTAACTCATTCATACAGGAATATTACAGATTGACCAAACTAACCCAGAGACTCAAAATATTTTAAAAGTACAGAGAAAAGATTTCAAGTAATTTTTGAAGAAAATGTCTTAACACAGATACTACAGACAAGGAAGTATTAAGGTGATGCTGGAAAGTACTGCTACATAGTTATTCACACAAATAACTTAAAGAGCAGTATTTTGATTAAAATATCCTGGATGTTAAGTACTGAAAGTGCACAATTAAATTGCAAGATTCAGCACTGATACCGCTTACATGTTTCAAATGTCAAATCTTTTTGATAAACTAACGTAGCTGCAAAAAACACCTTCTTCCCACTCAGCTTAGCTTGGAAGATGGTCCTATGTAATTTTTGCTTTTGTTTAATGTGTCATTTAACTTATGCCACGTTTCACCGCTGGTTGGTTTCCAGATTTCTAAAAGTCAAATCCTATCACACTGTCTATTGATGTCCCAGTCTGTATGGACCTATTCTGTGTAATCTGCTGAGTCCCAGAGAGAAATATGGACTATAAATATCACATTTAAAAAAAATCGAAGTGTTACTGTTAAAGATGCAAGATTAAAGCACAAAAGAAACAAATCATTCTCTTTTGAAACAATCTTAAGATTACCTTTTTGTCTGTTGCTTGAAGTTCTTCAAAAACCTTTTCTAAAGTCCAACTTTAAAATATGAAGGAAAAAACATGCAAAAATTGAATTAGACACTGCAGTTGACAGAAACAGCTCATACTACTTTACGAATAAAGATTAAGCAAATGATGACTTACTTTGTTTGTAAAAACTCTCTTGGGAGTTCTTCTGTCTCCTCTGTGTTCATCACTGATGTTCGAATTTCCTGTTCAACAAGCGTATCCACCATCACCCTGAAATATGCCCAAACTGTATCCTCCCAGGTGTCACAAACAGGAAGGAGCTTTAGGTTAAAAAAAAAAAGCAAAAGGTCACCAAAACTAATAATTTGGAAAAGTGTACCATTAAAATCTATCCAGAACAAAGACATGTAAGAAATGTTAACACTATATCTGAAAACCAGTATTATAAAACACTTAGCCTAGAAGAATTCTCAGTAGGCCTACATTCAGTTGTGCACATAAAAACATGGCAAGCCACTTGGAAAACAACCACCTGGAGGAAAATCTACCTCACATACTGAAGTTCTGCAATGTAATTCAGACAGTTTTTCCAGTGCCAACACAACGCTTCCTTTTCATAGCTTGCACTGATCTAGCAAGAAGAAGGTCTAAGCTGTCCAGGGATGTTTTCACACCTACCATGCGGGGCTGCCTCCATTTTTTTGTTTAAACAAACTTAGGATGTCATTATGTGTCTGTGTGAATGGGGTCCCAAAATATCTTCATTGTTCCTATCATACAAACATATAAAGTCTACCACTGCATGTATATCCTCAAATATGGAAACATATGTTAAAAGTTATTTAAGAGGAAAGTACACGACAGCTATGCCCAAATCCAATTAACTATTTTTCAGCATGGTTGAAGTCAAGGCTAACTTAAAAGGTGGCACAGGAAGCTGATTACAGATAGCAACTGCTCATCACCTGACCCCGTGAGAAAGCACAAGCTTTGCTCTGAGAGCCACCATCAAACGTTGGGCTGGATCAAAGAAGAAATAATCCATTACCTGAGGTAAGAGTGCTTGCAAGGGGACAGCATAACTAGCATACATGCCTGTTTGTAAAGACTTGCAAATTCCAGAATTAAAGCCAAGCATCACATTTAGAGTGTCCTGGACCCAAACAAAACAATAACCCATTCAGTGCAGGGGCACACTGCAATCACCCCAGTGGGATGGCAGATTGTATATTGGCCATTTTTAATTTACTGGCAAGATAGTATAATGCTCTTTTGAGAAAATGCTATCAACATCTCATACCTGTTTGAGGTTCCCACTCAGTGCTGCATAGATTGCTCTCTCATACTTGTCAAACAGCTCCTAAAATATTCAGTTCAGGAACATTTCAGATATTTTTCCAAATATTTGATTTTATAGCTACTTAAAAATTTATTGGGTCCTAATTCAGGAAAGCATGACATCCAGGTGATTTTGAAAGGATTAGAAAATAATGGCTACAACAGTAGTTAAGTTAACCATCAAATTCAGTACACCACTACTAGTAGACTTGTTGGCAACATTCTGTCAGATTAAATTACACACAGGATTGACAAATTAAAATATTACTGTAGCTGGTGCTTGCAATACTAATGACTACACACCAGTATTTTCATAGCTATCAGGTTAAAACATACCACATGCCTCCAAGGTCAAATTGGATTATGCTCCCTAGGTTTAATAATCCAAGAAAATACTTTTCAAATTGATCCTTTCTGTTCAGAGGGAGAAATTTTATAAAATACAGAACCAATAGTACTTGATGCCACATAAATTGTATAATAAAGCCCCAATCTGGATATGTGTTGGTTGAGGATGAGTTGTGCTTAATTTTTAATCCTCTCAATTTTTCCAATGGACAATAATCAACATTTCTCTCAGTATTATACAATAAGGCCATAAATGACTCATTACATTAAAACACATCCAGATCTTTCACAAAACCAGTGTGCTTAAAAAGCATTAGTGATGTTATGCATTGGGAAGCAATGAGAGAAGATTTTCTTCTAACAAAATCTATTGTAAACATTTCTTACCTTTTCTGCCAGCCGCCAGCAGCTTATTTTCCAAATGCATCTGTACGGATTTCCTTCTACTGGCTCCAGTTCTGTCCCTATACATAATTTTATACAACGTTAACATGTTATTTAAGAATTCATTAACTAAAGAAAGTAGCATTGTCCTCTGAAAATTTCAGTTTCTCTGAAATTTCCTTCAAAGATTAATTATAGGAGTCTTTTCTAAACATTCAGAATACAACCGTTTTAAAATTACATTTCACAACTTTAGCTCTACTTTACAGTTTGGAAAGATTTCTGAAAATTACTTTTTATTGTTTCAATTTATACTCTGCCCTTCTTTCATAGACATCTTATGTGGTTCACCATGAAGCTCAAAATGTATTTCTACAGCCTTGTGAACCTACAATTATTTACACATAGTGGGTTACTGGGGGGGCAGTGAAAGGAGAAGAAACAAGAAAAGACCTCCCAGTACAGATGAATCACCTGGAAGAGCAGAGACTGACAGCAGATGTAGAAAGCAGGTTACTATTTTTCTTGTATAGGGCTTCATTAAAAGTTTGTACATATTTAATGCAAAAGGAGAGGGCAAAAATAACAGGCCATTAGTGACACTCCTTTTCGAACATGCTGAAACCTGCCAAATACAATGAGCAAAGCTGTTTTGCAATTTATACAACAGCTGTGTTCAAGTATGGATATGCTATGGATACGAAGGTATCTGTGTGCTGGTAGGTAAGACACTTAAGCTAATCAATCAGGTGCACAGACTGTATTATATGAGTTTGAGCCTCAAGTCTTTTAATCTCTCCTTGTACAATTCCTTTTAACAAACAGTAACATGAGTGGCTTGTGCCAATCACTATATAGCAGCACCAAGCTACCCACAGGCAGAGACAGAAAACTTCAAGAAATTCTGAAGCCATGGGTGACTGCCCCCCCAATGCACAAGGAAATTTGGGGGGAAACTGCAATATGTACTTTCCTAACAAACCTAAACCTATTTTGCTCCTTTAACATCATAAAATGCATTATTTATAATTTCATTTGGCATAGAAAATGGTACTAATTTACATTTATAAAATGCCTTAGTTTTCTTTCAGCAAAATTGCAAATGCACCCAATACTAAAACAAAAGAAAGCTGCAAACTGCTGTACCCTATGCTAATTTCGGAAATTCAATTAATTAATTAATTCAAACAAACAAACAGACAGCCCTGAAGCCACTGCAAAAACTAGAGTCCAGGTTTTTCCCAGGCCAAACCAGAATCCTGGACAGGTACCTCCATTCACATTAGGATCATGGTACAATTTCCATCCTTCAAGAGTGGCCGCTCTCCAAGCCTGTCCACACCTTTTGCACAGTCGCTGGGCCTGTAAGATATCAAGGGGAACAAGCACTTTAAAGAATATGCATGGTTAGCTGATTTAAAAAGTGAAGAGGCTGCACTAAGGCAAAATGAAGATGAAGTCACACATTGGTGCAGAGGGAAAAGAATCTTTTAATAATTGTACAACCCCTATGTATTGCGTGTACAGCTTTGTCAGGAGGAATCTACTGAAACAATTTAAAACATAAGAACATATTCAGTACATCATTTTAAAAAAATAATAAAATGCAGGACAATTTCACAGAACATGTACAGAGTGCAATTAATAATTAGTTGTTAATATTTATACAACTGAACCAGCATTGACATGTACTACATATTACGTATTTACAAAGGAATATCTGCTTAAATGTTTTGTTAAATAGGGCATTAAAGGACCATACTGACCTTTCAGATTCTTTTTTAGTTTAATTCCCATACATACACTTCAACAGAGGGAGCTATCTGGGCTCCTCCTGGCTCTTATCTACATGAGCGTCTGCCAGGAGATATTCTCATTTAACCCATTAAGGTGCAGAGTTTTCAGTTTCAAAATCCATTCATTTTCTTTCCTCAACATAATTCTGTCATCCTGTTGATCAGGTTTGAATATAACCCAAAACAAAAAGTCTGTGGGTTTGTGATTGTGCCCTAAGAAATGTTCCACCAGAGGAGCACTAATTCTTTTATAAGATATATTGCTTTTGCATTCAGAGAGCCTTAACTTAAGATTTAATTTAAGATTTGCATGTTACAAGAAAATGGCATCAGTGTAAGGCGATCCTATGCTTCTACTGTTGCCACTTCCTTTTTAGGTGCAAGGTGCTTCAAAGCCTGAGCTTGCAAACACTGCAGTGCAACTATATATAGAGAGGTAAGAGCACTAATACCAAGCAGTCAGTAGTGCCTTCCTTACTGGACAGGGAAGCCTGATTTTCTTAATCAGCAGCTATGAGCCAGTTTGGTGTAGTGGTTAAGTGCACAGACTCTAACCTGGAAGACCCGGGTTTGATTCCCCACTCCTCCACTTGCAGCTGCTGGATGACCTTGGGCAAGCCATAGTTCTGCCACAGCTGTTCTTGAAAAGAGCAGTTTCTGTCAGAGCTCTCTCAGCCCCACCTACCTCACAGGGTGTCTGTTGTGGGGAGGGGAAGGGAAAGGAGTTTGAAAGCCACGTTGAGACTCTGAGTGAAGGGTGGAGTATAAATCCAATCTCTTCTTCTCTTGGGTGGCTTAACCACACATTAGCAAGCTCATGCCCTATAATATTGAATACACTCTGGTATTTGCGCACTTCAAGCAAATTGCAGAACTCTGAACAATAGTTTGTCTTTGCCCAAATAACCTCTCTCTAGTTAGCTGAGAGTCAGCTGGTTAACTCTACTTTCAACTAGTTCAAGTTCACTTAATCAGGTACTTTACAAGGCGCCATAAGGTATTTTATGGACCATCTATATAGAAATTTGTCCCTGTCCAATATAACAATATAATACAGTAAAAGCTTTGTTAACTCATGGGAAATCGGGGCTGCCAGTTGACCAAATATGTCAGTTAACAAAGGTTTTACCAGCACACACACTAGCAACTGGCATGCTGGTTAAAATTTTACTATAATATATTGCTTATGATAAATCTTCCTAGTTGCTAAACCATTCCTAGATGCTAATAGTTTCAGGACTTCAGTTTAACAAGCTAATATGAAAATCTGAAGACAGATTAATTTATACATATTAAAATAACTACGGTCACATACACTGGTTTTGTTGTTAATTCACAGTTACAACCATTTACCTACCCCTGCGTTTAAACTAATGAAAGTTTAGCAGATTCGGTGAATACACATATGCAAGTCCCTGAGAAAGATCTGAGACTTACTTCATCGGTCATTCCAGCTCTAATAAGAGTGAAAAGGAACTTCAACAACCGTGCATCATCTTCCCGATCCAAATCATCAAGCGGCAGTTTCTGCCTTATTGGAGCGTCTGGGTCCTAAATATGAAAACAGCACTGACTCGCAATTGTGAAAACATGTTTCTCCCCACTTACTCATTTTAAGAAAGTATTTGAAAATGACAGAAGATTACTGTGCCAGGTCCTTCTTTATTCCCTATGCTACCATTAAGATCTGCTCTTCTCTTTGAATTTGGGGGGGGGGGGGGGGGGGGGGAGAATAAAGCATGAGTTTTCTCATTCTTGTCACTCTCAGTCACCTGTTTGAAATCCATTCTCTGCTGTGTCTGTCTGAAAACCAGTTATTCAGTTCCATCACTATAATTTGATTCTGCTTGAAAATCCCATCCTTCCACTTAGAGAAAGTAGGTAGACATATCATTCCTTAAAAGTCAGTCCCCTAATCTAAAACAGCTACTTGATGGCAACAATTACTCACAGGCCCAGAAAACAGATCCTGCAACACAGGCAAATGCAAACGTTCACCCTGTACTGATTCAGGCAACACATACAAGCAGCTCATCTTCCAACAGGATATATGTAATCTGTCAACAATATTCTTCTGTTTACATAAAATGAACACATCTATCCCAAAAAATAAATTGACACAACATTGAAATTGGATGTTGCAAATGGCAATATTCAGAAAATGGGAGAACACTCAATTTATTGCTGACCACATCACATTTTTTTAAACAAAGGAACTTCAAAAGGAAGCCTCTAGTATGAAACTGCTGAATTAAAATTTGTCAGGAAAAGACTATATTCATCAAGACTTGAAACAATTTTTTTTTCTCAAGCATTAAAAATTGAGAATTTACTTAGCAAAGCTAAGGACACTGTATTATCATCAGTTATGGCTGTAATTGTCACTGCATTTATTTCACATATATTTGAGATTCACATACAGATACCAGACTGTACCTCTTGTATTTCATGGCTTTTGACACCATTGTTTCCCCCCCCCCCCAATATAAATGAGCATGGGGGGATTCTTTCTGTTAGCTGAAGACAAACTTCTCACATCTGATGAAGAGGCACTGTGCCACAAAAGCTTATGTCAAAAAAGATCTCTTAATTTTAAGGTATAACAAGACAAATTTTGATTTTCCTAGGAACCAGCAAACAGCGACCTAGTTAAATTCTAAGGACCTGGGACACCTGACTCTTTACTTTTGCAATCATTGTTAGCACTAATACAGTACGAATCAATGGACAGTTCTCACAATGAAGAGAAAGAAGCAGTGGGGTCCATTTAATTTAATCATCAGTGATCTGGAACTAGGGGTGAGTAGTTTAGTGGCCAAGACTGCAGATGACACCAAATTATTCAGGATGGTGAAAACCACGGCTGACTGTGAAGAGCTCCAAGAGGACTTCCACAAACTGGGTGAGTGGGTGACAATGTAGCAAATGAAGTTCAGTGTTGGTAAGTGTAAAGTGATGCACACTGGGACAAAAAAATCCCAGCTTCAAGTATAGGCCAGTGGGGTCTGAACTTGCTGAGTGGGAAAAAGATCTTGCGGTCATAGTGGATAGCTTAATAAAAGTATCAACTCAGTATGCTGCAGCAGTGAAAAAGGCAAACTCTATGTTAGGAATTATTAGGAAAGGGACTGAGAATTAAATGGCAGCTATTGTATTGCCCTTGTATAGATCTGTGGTGTGGCCTCATTTGAAATATTGTGTAAAGTTCTGATCACCTTATCTCCAAAGAGACATTGCAAAGCTAGAAAAAGTACAGAGGAGGGCAACCAAGATGATTAGGGGGCTGGAGCACCTTCCTTATGAGGAAAGGATGAAGAGCCGGGGACTTTTCAGTTTAGAAAAGAGACTAAGGGGGGAACATGATAGAAATTTATAAAATTATGCATGGGGTGGAGAGAGTTGACAAAGAGGAATTTTCTCCCTCTTCCAAAATACTAGAACTTGAAGGCATCCAATGACGCTAAAGGGCAGTAGGTTTAGGACGGACAAAAGTAAATATTACTTTACACACAGAGTGATTAAAATGTGGAATTTGCTGCCAGAGCATGTAATGATGGCCACAGGAATAAACAGCTTTAAAAGGAAATTAGATTCATGGAAGATAAGTCTGTCAACGGCTACTAGCCACGGTGACTGAGGCGAACCTCCATATTCAGAGGTACTAAGCCTCTGAATCCCAGAGCCAGGAGGCCACATCAGGGGAAGACCTCGGCCTCTATGCCCTGCTGTTGGCCCTCCAGAGGAACTGGTTGGCCACTGTGTGAGACAGGATTATGGACTAGATGGACCACTGGTCTGGTTCAGCAGGGCTCTTCTTATGTTCTTATATACCAGAGGTTTTCAAACTATTCTGAGGAACCCTAAAGCTTCACAAGAGTTTATCAATATGATGAGTAATGGCATACATCCTCTCCCGAAAGATAGCTTACTGGTGCTGATCTCCCACAGTGTACAGCCACATAAGATTACTGAATATGTTCTAGCTCTGAGGTCATAAGGGACAATAAAAGACCCAAGATACCTGTACAGTGCTCTCTGCTGTGTGCCTAGAACCTGCCCCAGAAAACACTGCAACTTCCTGAAGTTCCATTGCAGACATATAAAGTAGTTTTAAAATACATTCTATTCTAGACCACATTTTTCTTTGTTCAAATCAATTTTGAAAGTCAGTCACGTCGAAATTACATCATCCCATTAATATCCACCAATGAAAACATAGCAGCTTACCAGCTACAGGAAAACATCCAGCTGTTCTGCAACAGAATAATCTATACACACCCTACTAAGGAGGCCTTCCTTGTGGAAAACTGTCCATGAGAGCACCTTCCTGACCTCCTCTGGTAATTCAGTGCATAGAGTTGGCACCGGATCTTACTGAATAGGCCTGCACCTGATGAAGGGAGGGCACTGTTCCTCTGTTGGGTGTGAGGACTAAGGGGCTGCATGGGAAAAGGCCATCTTTCAGTTACATGAGTCCCAGGTCATTTAGGGATTTAAAAGGAAGAACCAAAACCCTGAACTGAGTCCAGAACCAGCTTAATGTAGCACACCCCGACTCCAACACCCACCAAAAAGCTCTGTTCTGCAATAACATAGAGCAAATAGAGGAAAACTAATACACTGCTCTTGTTCTATTGTTGGGAGGGAGGGAATGAAATACAAGTGATGTATTTTGTTTGAGGCAATGTAAAAGCTTCCCAGACAAGTAGCTATACTGAAATCTGAAGGTAGGTAGACTTTCCCCAACAGATATTGGTTGGACATTTTTTACTGGTCTGGATAGATACACTTCACATATATCTTGCCATATTAAAAAGGTGACATGTTTGCAATGCAAATCCTAATCGAAAGAGAGGGGGGGGGGAGAGAGAGAGAGAGAGAGACTGCGTGCAGTTATGGGAGTCTGAACTAACTGGGAGTTCACTACAGCCTGGTAAAGTAAGGCACCATTTCTCAATTGAACAAGGAAATTTTTCGTGAACACTGAGCAAACTTCATCACACACTGAAAACGCTCATTGCCTAATTTAGACATTTAACCACTTTAAATTATACCTACTAATTCAGTTATTATTGGTCGTGAGCTTCCAGAGAATGTGTTTAAATGTCGCTGCTTCAAGATGTGTAGAGTATTTTCCCTGAAAATGCAAGGCATATCCTTATGTCAACAGCACTGACTAGTATACTAAAGAACTTATTTCTAAAACATTTGCATCTAAATTAAACAGTATTTGAACAGAACATAAATGGATCCTAAGCAACAACTGGCCTACCAGCTGTGCCTTAACTCCCAGTAGCATCTAAATACAGCCCAAAAGTATCAGCAGCTCACAGTTACTGCAGTCTCTAAAAGCTGTAACAGATTAGTTAAACAGGCTAACACCCTCCAAATTACAACAGAATATGTGCTGTGATTTACAAACCCTGATTTGTTGATTGTCCAGACTAGCTCTATGAGATCTTATCCTTTCCTTCTGCGTTTTTAACCCATAAGGAGATCTTTTTTCTGTCTCACGTTGACATATAGCCCATTCTTAAGCATGCTTACTCAGAATTACATTCAATGTGTCTTGGTTTTTGGTATGCATGCATAAGTCTGTACTCTTAGGAATTAATCCTGAAAATATTCACTATGCGCTTGTAAGGGGCAACCACCTGGTTACCTGGTTTAGTACTTCAATAGATTTTGCTTTGTTTATTCAGAGAACTTTTATGCCACCTCTCCAGGAATTGTCCCAAGGTGGCTTACAAAATAAAAACAAATATTAAAAGGTATTAATTAAAAGCCAGCATTAAAAACGCAGGCCCGTATAAAAACATACAAAATAAAAACAGACCACTGATAGCTTTCACAGTTAAACCAATAGGCTCTACCAACATTGGTATAAAACAGAAGTTTCAAAGATAGCATGATTTTTAAAGTTTCCAAACAACATTCTAATAATTAGTTTGACGCTGGAAGTGACCTTAAGGCATTTTCTATATTATAAACTAAAGCCTAATAAAACCAAAAATGGTCATGAAAAGCTCCTTGTTTTAATCATGATTCATAAGGCGTACCACTGGCTTAGTATAACAAATGCTCTTTCCCAAACTTCTAGTACTTAAAAGACAGAGGTTTTGACTAGACATAATTGTGAAAAGCCATTCTGGAAACAACTGTTACAAACGTTTATGAAGAATGTAAGATGTAGATGAACATGAAGGCTCAGTAGTTGGCCAATAACTTACCAGTACACAGACTTTGCATAAAACTCAATATTATCAGAAAAGTCTCCAATGTCATCCTTGGCAATGCTCTCTAGCCAGTCAACCACCAACTGAAATTAAGTTTAATTAAATTAAAGAGGAGGAAAACAAAACAAAACAAGAGGACAACCGACTTTTCTCCAATTTCCATCCCCACTCCAGGTCTCAACAAGATACATTCAAAGGAGCTAAACTGTATATATTTCCTTGGGAGTTAATTCCAGTTTTCAAGACACTTCCTGGGAGCAGGGTGTGCATAGAAAAGCAGCTGAGATTGGATTCCTCTACATAATCTCAATATTATCTAATTTTTACTCTTTCACAAGGCTCTTTGGGCAGTAACGCACAGGAACGGAGTTCCGGCTGGCTCCTGAGTTGGCCACGCCTACAACCAAAACCTCTGGCATGTGTGGCTACAGAGCACACTGCCCTTCCCACATGACACACAAGAGGGAAAGGCGGCATGTTAAAATGCCATCTTTTCCTCTGAGGAGCCCTTCAAAATTTCCTTGTCAATTTCACTCCCTGCCAGTCAGCAATAGCGGAGAGGCTCAGGGAAGAAAGGAGCATGTCTGGTCTCCCCAGCCTGTGCACCTTGGCGGGCTGGCTGGGAGACCGAGGGCAGCCAGACAAACATACCTGCTTCCCTTCCCGATCTTCCGGGGTGGGGGGTAGGAAACTAGAAAGGCAATGCTGATGTTCCTGGGATCTTTCAGATCCCAGGCACTTCAGCAGCGCCTTTCCCCAGCCATCTGGTTTGGGGGGAGGGGGGTAGACTAGAAAGACAATGCTGAAGTGGAGCAGAGAAGCTTGGTGGGGGGGCGGAGAGGCAAGCTTCCATGTCTGCCCTGTGATTTCCCAGCCCCCACCTAGTATGCTAATGAGCTGTGCTGTCATGGGTGTGGCCTAAAATGCTAATGAGTTTCTGCTGTTGTGTGTGGCCTATTATGCTAATGAGTTCCTGCTGGGCTTTTTCTACAAAAAAGCCCTGCTCTTTCATAAATAAAAAGCAGCTGCAGCACAGCTGTTTATTCCCATTTTAAATAATACTGTCAAGCATCAAACAAACAATCCTGCTTCACTCTCATTTTTCAGTTCATTGTTATTACAACCAACAATATGAGATTTCATCATTATGAGGCAGCAGGGCCTGCAACAGCGAGATCCAATGCCCATTTACTTGGAAGCAAATTCTATAGCATTTAACACACATACCCCCACGCGGTTACACAGGACTAGGTCCCAGTTCTTAAAAGTCTTGCTCATGTCATACCTGGCTTTGCCGAACCAATGAATCTCTCTGGAACAGATTGTTCACAGCAGTTTTTTCACTAGCATTTATCACCTATAAGAAAAGAAATTCACCTTAAAAAAAGTTTATTTCATCATGAGTCATCATACAAACATTAATGCTTTTGCAGTATACAACAATGTGAATACAGTGCTTAATTGACTTCCATGTATCAGTTGTTTTTTAAATGTTTTGTTCCATCACTTTGGGGTAACTCCCTTCATAAAAGTTTTATTTTGTTTGTATTTTCCCTTTTTATTTGCATTTTGAACAATGCAACACCATGGTAAAAACAAACTCAGATGTCTTTAAACTTTAAGCATCAGTTAATAGAAAATGGCTGAAATTAACAAAACTTACTGCTATGTCAAATATATTTTCATCTTCTAGAGCAGACTGTATCCTATCCCTACATTTAAAGCAAAGAGCAAAAACAATATTGAAGGTTTAACATGAATCTTAATATCTCAATAGATAAATACAACCCACTAAAATCCAGTAGAAGCATAAACAATACAAATCAAAGTATTCGGGTACAATCTAGTTACACCATACAGAGGATCCTGATAGGGAGCCCTTCTTTATTCTCCTCCGGACCCTCACTGCTGCTGCTGCTGCAGTCTCTCCTTGTCTGCCATCCCCGCTCCTCCCCCACAACTCACCTCCTTTCACTGGGAAACCTAAGCAACACAAATGACATTGCCAAGATCACCATATCACGTAGTTTTCTGTGGAGTTTGCTGAAAGGCTTGGGCTGCCTTCCAAAGCATCTGCCCTAAGCCCTTCAGCAAAATTCAATGTTCAGCTGGTACTTTGGAAAAGGCACTAAGCCCTTGAAGCAAATACCACAGAAAGCATTAAGCCAGGTTTCCAGAAATCTCTCACTTAGCCCCCACCCCGCCCCCACAGTGTTCCACAGGGGAGAGCATTAAATATGTGATAGGACTATGCAACTAACCTAACCCTAATACAGAAAATAATCTGTTTTCTTACTCTACTACATTAAGTTTCATACAGCGCTTATTAAAAAATGTATATCTGCTAAGTGCAAATCATTTATGTAGTGAACTGATGTTTATTCTTTCTTTAGTGCCCAGATCTGCAATCTGATAACAGTACAGTAAATTAATGACCTGATAAAGGAATCAAGTAGCCTTTCAGCGGAACTACCTGTACATTGAGGACAACAGTCTCCATGTTACCATCTCTTGCTTGAGAAGCCATAAAACACTGGCAGTCCTTGAAAACTTCTGCTTTCCAGGTATCGCTCGGTAAACTATTTTTTGTAGAATGTTTACCTGATGATAATTGAACAGAACTTGGATTATTACTTGATCTTTTTTATTATGTTTCTTTTATACTATTTTTACAGTAACATCATAGTGCTTAAAGCACAGGGGAAGACACCTGAGCCCAGGGGATGAAGGGGTAGAACAGGGTCACTGCCCTAAGCATGCCAGCAGCATAGCAATGGGGCAGAAGGAGGCGCCCTGGTGATCAGTAAAGCCATGGCAGGGCCAGGAGAAGAAAGGACAGTCAGTGCCGGTTCCAGAGGGGGGGGAAAGACCTAACTGAGGAAAAGGAGTGGGTGGGGACACAGGACTCCTCTGGATTAGGACGGCGTCATTCTGAGCCAAGAGGCCACAACTATCACAGGACCAGGCCTGGGTGGCCTAGCTAACGCCAGTGATAACTCTGCCAGAAGATGAGGTGGCCAGAGCTAGGAACTATCAAGGCCAGGTGAAGGACCTCACCAGAGGAAACAGGCCTAACAACCTGCATGGAATCAAGTGGACATAATAAGGGACAAACAAGCCAGGCTACAGGGTGACTGTTAACCTTGGACACTGCTGACTGGAACTGAGCTAGTCAATTAAAGGGGAAACCATGGCATCTCTGGAGTATTAACTCATCTTTGGACAATGCGAATACACCATGGTCCATCCGGGGTGGTGGGGAGATGGCTGCAGGGGCATCACAGAGGGGTTCCTATCTACAGAAGCTTACAGTCATGCTGTAGACTGTACACCTGTGTAGATAGGAACTTTCCTCTCTGTAGGAAAGGAACACACATGATAAAAGGATTGACTTACTTGACTTGAGATATAAAGGCTGGCTTGAAAAGAGAACTCTTTATAGAAGGCAAAATATGGTAGTAGATGGGCTAAAAAGTGCTTTGGAGCACAACAATGATTTGTGTGGAGCAATTTCTAATTCAAATGTTAGCAAGCTGATTAAAAATGCAGCTGAGGTGTTTTGTCAAGTTGCCTTTTAAGTTTTCCTTCAGAAAAGGGTATTAAGATCAGCAGATAAGAATCTTCTGGTGGTTCCTGGCCCCAAAGATATCCAGCTGGCCTCGGCCAGGGCCTTTTTGGTGCTGGCCCAACCTGGTGGAGCTCTCTGCCGAATGACATCCGTGCCCTGCCTGACCAATTAAAGTTTCACAGGGCATGTAGGGCGGAGATGTTCTGCCATGCCTTTGGTTGAGGCCAGCGACAGTTCTTTACATCTGCTTGGCACCCCCCTCCCCCATGACTGAATGCTAGCTATGTCATTTTGTTCTTAAAATGTCTTCAAATACTTATGGTTTTAATTGGTTTTATAATGTACTGAAATATTCTGTTGTAAACCACACTGAGCCCTGTGCAAGCAGGGAAGGGCAGTCAATAAATCTAGTGAAATAAACAAAATAAATAAAAATAAAAAGATGCAGGGGTTTCACTGTTCTGCTCACTGAGTCATCTCTATATGTGATGGGAGGGGGAAAGCACCAAGAGCAGCTGAATGCAACAGGAATGCCTAGGTATTTCTGCTGTGGTGTACAAACCCCTCTGCATCTGCATTGTTGTGGGTATGATGCTACTGACCAAACAAGGGTTTCTCAACCCAGACGCAACAAGAAACTACAGTCAGTGCTAACAACAGTTAACAAGCTAGAATCATGAGATAGCTCCCACCAACCAACTGGCTGTTGGGCAGCCTATACTTGGTTGAAACAATAAATCAAAGTGTAATTACATCAGAGTTTATAAGCCATAGTTTATCATGATATCTGAATGCATGCAACTTTTTATTTTGGGAATTAAAGACTAGGTGCTTATTGATGAGTATGTTATTTAAACCTTTCCTCATAGAAACAATGCTCAGGCTACATGAAAGTATCCCTAAGCTGAAAGACTAAGAGTGAAATCCTAAAAAGATGGGCGTTTACTCCTTTTAGGTTTGCACTGCAAACTTCTTCCTCATATACTGCACCATTTATTGTCACATTTAGAGCATAAGCTCTATGATTCATAAATGAAGAGAAAGCAAGAGCAGAATGAGTAAAAATAATGTAATACAATATACCTGGTTACTGCAAATCTCTTCATACTCATCTACAAGTTCAAAGACTGTACTTGAAGTGTGCTTTAGAAGGGACTGCAAAAAATCAGAGTACATGCTCCTGGTAGCTAGAATCATCAATAAAAAATTCTTATTAGATTAGAATGACTACTTTAGAGTTGTTTTATGACTGTAGTTTACACAAAATCCAAGTTAAACATTTCAAAACATATTTTATAACAAAAACCTCTGATGCAGAGGTTCTTTGTAATAGTAAAATTAACGTCAACATAGGGTTGTAATCCCTTCAAAACCCTTCAAAGCAAACAAAAAACCCCCTGTAGAAATGAGCAGCAAAGCATGCCTAACTTCTTCCAGTTTCTTTAAATCACAAGTGACACGTTTGGCATGATTTTTGCTTTAAAATGTTTCTTCCAGTTGTCTTCCTACAATAATCACAGAACAAGAACAGACAAAGCAAATCTAGCCCAGCCCCAGATGGATCTACTACATATTGAAGTATGCATATACTACATATTAATCCTACCATAATACATATTCAAAGAAAGGGCAAAAGTAAAAAGCGATCTCTGACCTGCTTCCCCAGGATCATCCTCATTCAGTAGAACAGCGCTCTTAGTGACATCCTCTGCTGTACTGTACTCTAAATTTGTGAACACAACTGAATGTGGAGGGGTGAATGCCGTCGTCCAATCACTGTCATCCAACTAAAAAATACAGCATGATACAACAGAAACCCCCCCCAGTTAATCTCAGTGCATTGCCTAGACCTTAGGCTATAATTGCTTATTATATAAATGGGGGATGGGGGAAAACTGACCAAAACAAAGTGCATTTTCTTTCCAAAGGCAGCTAATCAGAGTTTTATCATATACACAAATTGCATAAAGGGGTTACTGTTATCCTAAAATGAGAAGCAGTTAAAATCAGCTAAGCCCTTGAAAACACTTATGGATTTCCCAAGAACTTATTTCAGCAGCTCTTTATATAGGCTACAACTATAGTTACATTTTTCATTCACAGCCACAAGAGCTAGAAACTCTGATTAAGAGAGGGGAAAGGGGGGAGAGCTTTGCATAAAAGCTATTTTAGACACATGCTGGCCATTCCTGTTTAGCATGATCTTACCACAGACATGCTTCCAAGATGTCCGGGAGTTTGCATCAGATAAGAAGACTTTACTCCTGAGCCCAGCATTGTAGACAAGTTGGGCGGCTTCATGGCACTCCGGCTCTGTGGACTAACTTAAATTTTAAAAAATGTGAAATGCTTTTCTGAAGAAAAATACTTTTACAGCTTCCCCAACCCCCCTCCCCAAATTATGACACATACCACACACAGAACTCGTATCCAAGAAATTAGTGAATGCAAATGCTTTCTTGTATGTGAAATGTTAGCTTTCCAAGAGTTCCAGAAGTATGTGTAGTGCTAAAATATTCCATTTTAAACTTTAACTTACTTAAAAACAACAACAGGAAATAGTGCACATAAAACCGTATAAGGAAAAGGTTATTAAAAATCCCTGGAAAAATTAAATGTACATAAACTAAGGCAATAAATTAAAAGGAACTTACAAGAGAAAGACATCAGTCCTGGAGTCCTGTGAACTGCTGGGCCCCTAGTTATCATACCACTTAAACTTTCATCCAAGGAAGCAAGGACTGGGAAAGGAAAGAAAGCTAAGAAAAAATATACTAAATCTGATAAACAGATTCCCTACACAATGTCACCTGTCTCTCCCTCCAAATCCCCCCATAAAACCTGCCTTTGCTGTGAAGTTATTGCTTAAATCTTTAGTCTTCATCACCAATTGAAACAAAGTAGATATCTCTTATTTTCTCACATTTTTCACTTCTCTTCCCTTTATTAATATCCCTCCCTTTGTTTGAAAATTTAAATTGCAGTTTTCTTGGAGCCAAAACCTTTGGGTTCTTTTTGTTTTATTCACATCACTCTATCCCAAGTACAGGAAGTAAGCAGAAGCATAAGAATCCAGACCTCAAGAGAGTATGATCCAGTATCCAGCTCTTGCAAACCCCACTAATTCAATGGAACTCACTTCAGAGTACATATGCACTCTTTAAAATGGCTGCATATACTTTAAGAAGGTGATACTCATTCTCTGCAGAGCTCAGAAAATTGGGCCCACTTCTCTTAGAAAATGCTTTAGGAAACTGATTCCAATTTCAAAGCAAAAAAATTATTTTTGAATTCTACAGCTGCACTTCTCTTCAGCATAATTATAATTTTGCTATAATTGAAATGTCACCTCTTGCCTACAAGCCACTGAAAAGCTGATCATATGTCAAGAAGTATGTTCCACTGAGTTCAATGAAACATGCTTCAAGACAAGTGTATATTAGGGATAGGTAAATTTTGCAGGCAACCTGTCTGGCAGCTGAAGACTCATCACATCACAAGCCAAACACCTATCTATTTAACTTAAGCTGAACAATGTGAACAACTGATAAGCAGGATCTATTCTCAACAGATCAGGGGATCAGCTAGGAGGCAGCTTCTGGTGCCCCTCTAAGGAAATGCTGCTGGGCCTCAGCCTTGCTAGGAAACAGCTATGTTCCCCTGGAAGAAGGGGATCAGAAGTTGACTCCTACCTGATCAGGGGATCAATTAGGAACTTTAAACATTAAGCAAAAAAAATAATGATCAATCAATCATAATAAATTATCCTACTAAGACATCAATGAATGAATTGGAAAACATTGTTCATTAGAATTATGCTTGAACAAGAATTATATATTTTTTTCTAAAGTAAAAAATATAAAAGCTGGTTCTTAGACCCAAATAATCACACTTCTATGTTAGAGCCAAAAAGACTCTAGAAAAGGATACCAGAAGCCCTTTTTTGTGAACTGTGTTTTCGAGTTGGCCGAGTCACTTCTTGAGGGGAAGGCACATTTTGAAAGTCATTCCTGAAAGAGCACAGAACAGTGGAAATGATCACATGCCTGATGTTCTCTGACTTGACTTTTATTAAGTATGGAAAAGGGGGACAAAAATGAAACCTGAACCTACAATTTCACATCCCAATGTGAATTTTTTTTTTTAAAAAACCCAGAACAATCAAAATGACTACTTCTGTTGCATCCCACCATGAACTTCAGGAACAGCTACAATGAAAAGCTAACATGTAAGTGAATGATCATGCTCTGTATCCGATATTGAATCGAACAGTCTATTGATGCTTTGAATGTTCATTATTTTACAAATGTATTGTAGACATTTGGAGTACATTTTATTGTATGGGACAAGATCCCTCCATTTACATTGGGAGATGTATAGAAGTACAGTTCAGTAGAAGCCAACTCATTGACTAGAAACCTGTGAAATCACTCATCAACCTGCTCCCCAAAGCAATTTTTCAACATTCTGCTTTTTGAATGAAACAATGGTGCATTTAGTTGAACAGATGTATATGTGGCAATAAAAAAGTGGACAGTCCATCTGACGTACAGGAATGGGGAATGACAAACTATAGAGTCAGCATCATTTTCCAGCGCATCTATCACATGCAGAATGATAGCAAGAGCAAGCAGACCTCAAAGTACAAGAGAAAAAAAGATGTAGAAAGTCCTGATTTGTATGTATGTTTACACAACTTGCTCTTCACAGGACTACCCTTGAGACTGACATGGAAATTGCAACTGGCCCAGAAGGCAGCTGTGTGGGTTTTAATAGGAACATCCTTTTTGACCCTGGCCCCCACCTGGTGGAACTCTCTGCTGGAGAACATCTGGGCCCTGCAGGATTTACTACCTTTCCACAGGGCTTGTAAGGCAGAGATGTTCTGCCAGGCATTTTGTTGAGGACAGCAATGGGACAGAAAGTAATCTGGCACTCTCGGGTCTCACACTCCCCCTCACCTGCCCTCAAGAGACTATGGGAGGTTGCAATTTTTGTCAAAATTTCTCGCCACCAAGGAATAGTCTGTTTTATTTATTGTCTGTGCTGTATTTTATTACTGGTTTTAATTTAATCTAGATTACTTATTATTCTATTCTGATGTAAGGTGCCCTGAGCCCTGCTTACCAGGAAGCATGGCCTAAAAGTCCAAATAGTAAATAAATAAATAAAAAATTAAAGCATATATTCAACCAGTGCTCTACCAACTGCACTGGCTCCAGACTGTGGACCAGGTCAGGCTCAAGGTTTTGGTATTGACCTTTAAAGTCCTAAATGGTCTGGGACCAGCATACCTTCAGGGCCACCTCTCCTGGTATACACCCAAAGAGTGTTATGCTCTAGTGATCAAAATCTGCTAGTGCTCCCCAGCCCAAAAAGCATCCGACTGTCCTCAAATGGAGACAGGGCCTTCTCAACCCTGGTTCCTACCTGGTGGAACACTCTTCCGGCTGAGATCCAGGCCCTGATACAGTTCTGCAGGGCCTGTAAAACAAGAGTTGTTCTGCCAGGCTTATAGTTGAGGGCAGCAATGGGTTCCATCATGGAATGGCCTCCTCCTTCGCTCCATCCTTCCCTTCCTATCCCCTTTTCTTTCTGAGTAGACAGTGCATATATTATTCTCCCAAGATGTTATGCCCTTTAAATTGAATTGCTGCTTGTATTTATTATGAATTTTATTGTTTTTTTATTGTAATTATACATTTATCTTAGATCGTTGAATGTTTTATTGGCTGTTGTCACCTGCTCTGAGCCTAGTCATAGGGGAGAGTGGACTGTAAGTCCAATAAATGAAATGAAATTTACGTGGATAATTCACATCCTGAAAAATATCCTGACTAGCAGGACTCTAGAAAACAGTTCAGAGAGAAACCCCCGGAAAGAGGAGCCTACTGACTAAACCTTGGGATCTTTTAAAAAATTTCTACAGTAGTTTTAATGCCTCTCTGATCCCCAGACTCATAATTTAAAGAGCAAAAATGCTATCCATTTAGTGCATCGCTAACTCAGTACTCATTCTGATCTGATTCAGAGCTTTCCCTACACAATGTCAGTGGCAAATATTAAGACATGTACCTCTGAGCAAAGGTTAGTGGATTACACCTTCCCGCTAATATATTTTAAATCACCTATTTCATTTGAGCCTCTGGTGGACAAGTGGAATAAACTGGTGCCTTGTCCAACATCTGTGGTGTCTAGGGCAATGGTTCTCAACTTTTTGTATCTTGTGTCCCACCAATCACTCTTTCAAAGAACCTAGGGCCTCCCATGACAGAAACAAAAAGCCCACTTTTCCTAAGAAGGACATTTAATGTTTTTATATTTGATACCAATAAATTCTTTAAAAACCAAAAAGAAAAAAGTAAAAAAGAAGGACATTTAATGTTTACAGGCATTTTGTTACTACATCTATCATTTATGGTAAACGTTAAGGACATTAAAAAAAATAGCAGAAACACAGTGGATAATCCTTGGCGGGAAGTGGCACATCAAAGACACTTGCTGGCAGGCAAGAGGAATGGAACAGTGTCCAAGATTACTACTAGCATGCCACGAGGGCACAGACTTATCATTCATGCGACTACTGCATTAAATAGAATATACGGAGATCCCTTCTACTAGATCAGGTCCACCTAATCTAGCATTTCATTTCTAACAGAAACCAAACAAATGCCTCTAGAAACTCTTACACAAGACAGTTGTTATTCCCCCCCCCCAATCATCTGATATTCAACAGCATACTGAATACTTTGGTTCAATAATTCATAGCTGTTGACAGACCTCTTGGTCCATGAACTTGTTTACATTTTTAAAGGTAGCTGCTACTGCACCACACAGCTGTCAAAAGCTAACTGCACATAATGTGAAATAGTAGAACTCCTTTAGTGAGGCTGCCTCATTTTTTCCTTTTGCCTTATCAATATGCTGTAAACTTGGGAGAAAAGAAGACAAACAATTCAGCAAATATGGACCAAAAGGAGTGGTAATTTTTAGAAGACGAATTTATTGCCAGGGGTCAGACTTTCCACTTTGCCTTGCATTCAGTTGGGCTTGGGCAAGTTGCTTGTTTCACAACCGGTCTAATGCGTCTTCTGTAAAAGGATGTTGCAAATGCAGGAGCTAAGGAGTGACTTCATATCTTGGGGCTCTCACACACCATCTCCGTTTCTAAGTATCTGAGGCGTCTTCAGGTCATCCTCTTCCTTCCTAGACCTTTCCTCCGTTTTCTTTTCCCCATTTTTGTTACCTCATACCATAAAGTGGAAAAATTACTCCATTATCTTCATAATAACTGTATGAGAAGTGGTACCAGACGTTACTAACGGCTTTCCCCACATCAGCGGCTAATATCTGCGAGGAAACGTGAGCACAGGTGTTACCAGGAGCAACATCCGTTACAAGCCCTGCTTTAAGGATTTGCCGGGACACAACCACGATACGGAGATGAAGAAAACACCTCGCCGGTCTCCACAAAAGCCAGACGCAGCTACGCAGCCCGTTCATACATACAAAACGCGCTCACCTGTCCATCTTTCGGTGAGAAGCCGATGAAGGGGCTGGGAGCGAGAGCTTGAGACTTCCCGCTCTCCGGAAGTGCGAATCTTGAACCGGAAGTGAAACTAAAGACGCCAAGTATCACGCCAGCAACTGAGTGAATATGAAGGTGGTTCATGCGGCGCGGCGCGGCGCGGGGCGGGTGTCACCGCTCGAGGACTACATAGGAACTTAAATGCGCACGCGCAAAGGAAGTTGTCAGGCATTGGTAGCCTCGCTTCTGCGTTGCGGACTATTTCCGGCATGGAAGTGCGAAATGATTCTATGGGCTCTCATCCGTCATACGCAAGGGTGTCTCGGCGAAGTAATTTTTAGCGTTGCCTCAAGCGAAGATGGGATCGAGAGGCTCTGGAGCGCCGCCTACCGCATAAGAGAAACATTTCCGTGCGCTGCCTCTTTCGGCGCCGAAAGCTGAGAAAAGTTTAACGCCTCGAGGTTAGAGCTGGAAGAGGCTCCGCCCGTGTCAAGGGCAGCGGCTTTTGCCGACCCAGCAAAAAGTCATGTAAAAGAGGAAGCTTCATTTTGGACATTGTAAAAATCCTTCCTTTCTGAGTGTACAGCAGATTCCATCGCCATGTTAGGAGTGAACGGTTTACTTTGTGACTGACTGACTTCCGTTTAGCAGCTCGTAAACTATGAATGCAACTACCATATTTTGAAAAACAAAAAGGAGGGCATATTTCCCGACAGACTACTTCAGACGAGTGATCACTGTGACAAATCTCATTTTAAATACCCCTATTGTTTAAGTTATGATGATTACTACTAACTAGGCATATTCCTAGCCTTCCAACCCAAAAAGAGGACATTTTCATCAGTTCTTTAAAAGCCCAAAAGAGGACAGGCACACAGAAAAGAGGGCATTTGGTCACCCAGCTGTCTCCACTTTTCCATAAACCTTGTAGGGTTGAGTGTGTTAGGCTGTTCCCTCTGTTTTTTCCCCCCCTACTGAGCGCAGCAGGGGATGTACTGAAAGGAATGACAGGATTGCCTATTGGAAACAATTGGAGAGGTTTGAAGGCCCATTGGAGATAATGGGGGCCAGGAATGCCAATTGACTTGCATGGGCTCCATTGAAATACATTGCAGCCCAAAAAAGTTGCGAAGAAAATGTGGAATGGTTTTCCCATTAACGTCTCTTGGCCCAGATAGACTACTACGGGACTGGAATGACAGCCCCCCAGAGTGGAATGATGGTCCCTAGGAATAGAATCTGTGCTCTGGGACTGGAATGACAGCCCCTAGACTGGAATGACAGCTCCTGGGAGTGGAGTCAGTGCCCTGCAACTGGAATCTCAAATCCTAGAGTGGAAAGAAATACTTTACATTTTAATTAATATTTGTGGATGGTGTGCAGCTATAACCGAATCAGCTCCACCTCAATAATTATCCTGCCTGTCAGCTCCTCAGTTTCCTTTCAGATTCATGAGGCCGATGTTGGCCACCTCCTCTGTTTTCAAGAATAAATCTTGCCCTTGTCCCCCTTCCAGTTCCAGTGTCCAGTTCTGCAGCCTACTGACCTCCACATTCCCATTGCGTGCCACACCTGCCTGAGTTCCTTGCATGCTTTTGCCCACTCCGTTGACTATTGACCCAGAGCACCCCTCCAGAGTATCTCTGTGAAAAATCCCATCCTATCCTCCAGCTCCGGGGTCCTCAACCTTTTTGAGCCTGCAGGCACCTTGGTCATTCTGCATGGTGGGTGCAGATACAGAATGACTGCTGCAGGAGGCAGAGCCAGCCAGGAAAGGATGGCCACAGCGTAACTTTAGTCACACAGTGGAGATACTTGTAATGATGTGCTGCCGCCAAAAGAATGTTTTTAAAAATCTGCACAGCCAATCAGAAGCCTTACTGGGCAAAAGTCCCACCTGGCCCAACCCACTTTCTTAAAACACTTAGGAGCACCAGGAAAAGTGGCAGTTTCCGTAGTGCCCACAAGCACCACATTTGCCCATACAGTATTGAACAAAACTTGTTTAGTATTATTTCTAGTGCATACTGTTTGCAAATGAAATATGTCAGCAGTTTGATTGTGGCTGGTGGTAGGCAAGCTGCATGATACCATCATCTGCAGCTGCAGCAGAACACCAGGCAGTCTTCTGGCATGAAGTTGTCCTGGCAGGACTCCTCTGGGCAGGCTGACTATCTGCTGGTATCTTTATCGGCTAATGACAAAAGGTACTGTAACGGAGGTTGTTTCTGTATGCATACTTCGGTAGCTGAGGAAAGAAGCTGATGGTGTAATATCTGGTAGGAACCTGTCTTTGTTTTGTGTCCCTTCTGTATTTGAAGTTCCTGTGCAAACCAACATTTACTCCTATCCAGTTTCTGGCACACTGTGTACCATACTCTTTTCCTGAAATCATGCTATAAGCATTCAATGTTGTGTATACTCCACAGTCATAAGAATTGTTCTGTTGAACTGTGTCTGTGCATAATATTATCTTCCACTCTGTATGTCTAAAAGGAACACCTGCAATTTGATGACATGTTGCAGCAGTTGACAACAAGATGTTTCCATGTTGCTGTGACTGATCCTGATTATTTGCTGAATTGACAATGATGATTTCTCTTGTCTTGAAGATTATTATGCCCAGTACCCAATGATGTCCAGTGAAGTGTAAATCAGTGTGGAAAGGAAAGAGTAAAATGTCCTTGTTGAAAGCCATTGTGCGATCCAAAAATGGATTTAAAACCTTAGGTTTGCCCAGAGCACCGCCCCCCCCGCCCACATATATGTATGGATTTATTTTTTTTATTTTGGATTTGTATCCCGCCTAGCCAGCAAAGCTGATGTTGGGCAGAGTAAAATATTTTCATTCAGATTTCTTTAGCAGATGAAATTGGTAGTGGCTTCCTCTATGGCCTCCAGAGCTGTGCTCCACGTTTCAATGATTCTCTGATATGCTGTTAAACCATTTTCTGTCCATTTCTCTGGCTGCTTTATTCCAAGGATCCTCCTGCTTCTCACCTTGTTTTAAAATCCCTTCTGCTTTTGGAGTGGAGTGTGTTAACAATGCATCTTGTAATGGAAAACTTGGAGTCTGTGTTCTCTCATTTTCTGAATTCTCATTATTTTCAGCCCTCCCTGCCAAACTCAGCAATTTTATCTTGTGATGAATCCAGAACTGAATCAGATGCTGCTACAATGCTATGACCATAGTCCCCCCACTCTTGTCTTTTTTCTTCCTGATTTTTAAGATCTGCCTTTCCTTTTTTTCAGAAGCATGGATAGAGAAAGAGAATAAATTTGTCAGCTTTCCCCATAGAGCCTATTGACATTTGAGCTGCAGTAATATGGTAACAGTGACCAGTACTGGCACAGGAACAGATGGCAGGTTCTGGAAGGAGTTTCACAGCCTGCACTTTGTGGTTGTTAATTTCTTACAGTAAAGGTAGCACTCTGCTGGAAGAGGGCAACTCCCCCAGAGTCTATACAAAGTAGGGCCAGAGAAGTTTGACTTTTTCTGCCCTCAGCCTTTTCCAACACCTTTCTTTGGAGGGAACTTACTTGATTTTATACTGTCAGCAATTGCTTCCAGAGCATAGAAAGGTGGAAACTGTGACTCTTCTGTTGTCTTTTGCAAACGGGAAAAGTGTTCCGTGAGTGAATAATTTCCAAGACCACAATATGCCGGTTTGAACCCGTAAAGAAAAAAAAGTTTGTATATAACATATTGCAAGTACTAAGCAATCTACAGGCATTTCCTTCCAATCTAGTTCATTCTTTACGACGCTGTTTATGCTTTCGCTAATGTTATTGGTTGCTGTTACATTGTTTCTGAGGGCTGAAATTTTTTTTAGTAAAAAACCTGGCTGTATGTTTTGATACGCTGTCCTTTAGTTCTTTAGCAAAGTATTGTTTGAAAGGCTGGCTCCACAGGATGCTGTGCTGTTCATACTTGATCAGGTGGGTAGCTGTGTAGCTCTGAAGTAGCAGGACAGTATCCTCCTGATGAAGTCAAGAAACAAATTAACAAAGCCAGAATGATACCCAGAGAAAACATGTTGCAAGACAAGCCCAAAAGAAACAATAACAGAACACCACTAGCGGTCGGATACAGCTCTCAACTCAAAACAGTTCAACACATCATCAGTGACTTACAGCCTCTACTGGATAATGACAGTTCTCTTTCATAAGTCCTGGGGGAAGAACCTTTTCTTGCCCCTAATCTCAAAAAACTCTTCACCCACAATAATACAGCATCTAATCTGAACATGTACCCTGGTACGAGAGCTTGCAATAAACCCAGATGCCAGTTTTGCTGCCACATACACCCAGACAACACAGTAACTGGATATAACAACATCTACTACACCATCTCAGGCTTATTCACTTGCTCATCTAACACTGTATATGCCATTAAATGCTAACAGTGCCCTTCAGTTCTCTACATAGGTCAAACAGCTCAAACCCTATGCCAAAAAATAAATAGACACAAATCTGACATAAAAAATCCCAAAACTGAGAAACCTGTTGGAGAACATTTCAACTTCACAGGGCACTCAATGCGAGACCTCAAAGTAGCTGTTTTATTGCAAAGGAATTTCAGAAACCAACTGGAATGGGAGATTGCTGAATTACAAGTTATTAAAACACTCAGGACACTGGAACCCCCCGGGCTTAACAGAGATATCAGCTTCTTATCTCACTACACACACTAAATCACTCAGTTCTCACTTATATACCGAAATTAAACTTTGTTGGTCTTAAAGGTGCCACTGGACTCAAAACTTTTCTCACCTGTTATTAACTTCTTTATTATCTGTATGCCAATTTGCTGCTATTTACATGTCTTACCAACTGTGTTATTCCAATCTGAGCTGTATTTGTTGCTCAGTTACTTATGCATCTTGACTCTAATTAGCTCTTCCTAGCAACTATACCCCCCTACCTGTATGTAATATTTGAGGAAATCTGTTTCTATATTATTTGAAGTGTGAATCTACACATGCAATCTCTCTGTTCTTGCATGTACCCAGGGGTTGAGCTTGGTTGGTCTTGGGGGTGCCACTGGACTCAGGCTTCGTTCTCACATCTGTTTGTCAGCTCTCGCGTTTGTGTGCTATTTTTCTGCCATTCATTGATCTTGCTACCTTGATCCAGTCTCAGCTTCACTTATGCATCTTGACTCTGACTGGTCCTTCCTGATGCTTTCACCCCCCTCCCATCTTCCTGTATGTCAGGCTTGAAGAAATTTTGTTTCAGTTTGTCTGAGGAAGTGAGCTTGCACACCAAAGCTTACACCTTAAATAAAACTTCATTGGCCTTAAAGGTGCCACTGGACTCAAACTTTGTTCTATTCATACTTGTGTTGATATCCTGAGATTCTGAATTCAAAAGTAGTGCAATGTGGTCTTTTAAAACTTTTAGACCATTGTTATTCCCTCCATGTTTTTTAATCCAGGTGCTGACATTTCTCATAATATGATTTCTGTAATATTTGGGATTTGTGGGAAGTTCATTTGCCAAGGCTGTACAATACCACTTCCTCTGTCTGTCATAGATAGTATGTTCTTCATATTATCTGTACCCAGTTTTGGTAAGTATTTCACACAGGAAATCTTGATGGTATGACATCTCTTCTTATGAAGCAGGAAGGCCAAGGAAAAGACTGGATCACCTTTCCATGTAATATTTCCCATCACTGTGGCAGACAAATGGAAACCCCCAAGTTTACGAAACCCCTAAAGGTAGTATCATATGAGACAAGCTGGGTCAAGCTATCATCCTCACTTGATACAGAAAGAAGAGCACATGCCTGTTTTATGAGCTCTAGATGTCCAAATGAGATAGTGAGGGCAGGCAGCAGCATCAATTTGGTTACAAATGAATCAAGATGGACAAAGTTCCAAGATGCTAAACACTTCAGCATTACTGATGCGGTTTTTTTGTTTATGCCTGTATGACACAATTTGTACCTGTTTGAGATTTACTGGACAATTAACAGGCATATACTTGATGTAAGTGTTCTGAGATTTCATGCTTTGCAAATGTTTGTCTGTCCTAGTTGGCTCTTTGTGTAACTCAAGCACGCTTTCCACTTCCTCAAACACCTGTTTCATGGTACCCACAAAAGGCTTGTTGGAAGATTGCCAGTTTCCATCACATGAAGGCTAGTACAAGCTTTCATCACCTAGGTAATAGATAACATACTGTAGCCTGGAATCTCTTAGCTCCGTTAAGCAATACACAGGCTTCTTAAAACCAGCCAATGAGTCTTTCCTTAATCCATTTGAAACTTTCAGGTAATACTAATGCCTTTTAAGTGCACATGGTGGGTGTTTACATCCATGATGGAAGTTTGACCCTTTTGATATCCATCTGTACTGATCAAAGTGGAAATCAAGCTGGTGTTTCGGTTCGGGGGAGCAGGTACAGTATACATCAGAGGTTTCCAAACTTATTTGGCCTACTGCCCCCTTTTCAGAAAAAAACATTACTCAAGTGTCCCCCTGGAAATCTACCTTCAAGAAGTGGACAAAAAGATTCAGGTAGAGTCCACCATGATACACGCAGCCAGCCAGGCACAGAGCAGCTGCAGCTGAAGGTCTGAAGCCAGAGGCCAACAGCAGCCACCATACAAGAGCCCAGCAGCAACACCAGCCTTACAAGATTGCACATACATTTGCAAATGCATGGCTGTGATTGGCTGTGGGGACCCCTCTTCACCTCCCCCTCCCTCCCTGATCCCAGGGAAGACCAGGGGAAGGCAGGAAAAAGCTGCTTTAGATAGGTTCTGAAGTCTTTTTTATGCTTCCAACCCCCCCTATTTTTATTCAATTGCCCCCCAATTGCACCCAAGGCTCCTACCACCCACCTGGATCGTTCCAGTGCCCCTCAGGGGGTGGTATTGCCCACTTTGGGAACCAGTGGTATACATATACCTCACCTCCCTTTGGTATTACAGGTAGCAGTATGAGTATCCTACTTTCATCAAGTTCTTATTTTCTCAAAATCAGAAGCACTTCATCCATAGTAAGCTGACTCCTTTGATTAGTAATGTATAACTTGCATTCTAAACACACATCCATGTGTGTCTGAGTTGCCATTTTGGTAGTACAGAAGTACAGCAACCTCAAAGCACCAGTCTTTACTGTGAAACAGATGACCAAAGAACGTCTAGCCAGACCTCAGAGGGAGCTTTGAATCAGTTTACTTTCAGTTTCTAATTCCCGAATTGGTTTAGCCCAGAAGGGGCCAAGTGAATGTATGGAGTTTAGCCTAGTGCTATTGCATTTCAGCAAGTCTTCTGACTGGCTGTGCAGGTTTTAAAATCATTCTTTTGGCAGCAGCTGCCACCACATTACGAAGATCTTCACTATGTGACTGACCCCCAAGCATCTCCCATTGTTTCCAGTGGGCAATCCTGTCATTCCTTTTAGTACATCCCGTGCACACAGTTCACATCCCGAGTGGAATATAACTACTGTAATCTTAAAATGGGCAATGCGCAGTACAAGACCCTGTGTGGTTCCAGATTGCTGCTGAGCTGGGCTGCCTATGTTAATGAGTAGCTTACTCACACAGTTTAGAGAGAACACTGCTTAGGCATAGTTGAGACTGAGACATCGGCGCCATGGAGTGGGCACTTAAGTTACATCTAGTGGTTTCCCCCCCTGTTACTTCACATGAATGTAAGGAAGCAGTAGTATTTCGGGAACTCTTTGGTAAACCTGTGCCTGATTGGCCTTGCCTTCCGTTCCCAAAATAGTGCTAGAGCAAAGTTCTACTGAGAACTGCTTTTAGTCTGTCTTATCAGCATCATGTTTAAATCATGTGTTTATGTGAGGCTTGCATACAGGGAGCTCTGCCCTCCCAAACAGATCTACAGCCTTCTCAATCAACTGAAGTCAATGGGCATTTTCCACCACCAAGTCCCAGTTGAAAAATGACAACCCTGTAGGGTTCTCAAGGCAACAGAGGAGCAGAGGTGGTTTGCCATTGTCTGCCTGTGCACAGCAACCCTGAACTTCCTTGGTGGTCTCCCATCCAAATACTAACCGGGGCTGATCCTGGTAAGTGCTTGGATGGAAGGCTGCTCTGACAAGAGTGGTCTAACCTGGGGTACCCAGGTCAGGGTGTCCCATGGGCTTAAAAGGCTGTAACTCTGCTTAGGGTAGTCATTTACAACTTGCACACTACAAAACACATCAACCCACCATTCGCATAGGAAGTTTATATATGAAGCAGCTACGTGGACAGGCCTGCTCCATTTCAAAGCAGGAAGAAATACAATTACTGGCTTATTTTCCCTGTCTACTTTTTATACAGAGACAACAGGGATGGGAGTCTGCTTCGAAAACAGACAAAGAAGAGTTGGTTTTTATATCTCGCCCTTCACTACCCAAAGGAGTCTCAGAGCGGCTTACAATCACCTTTCCCTTCCTCTCCCCACAACAGACACCCTGTGAGGTAGGTGGGGCTGACAGAGTTCTGAGAGAACTATGACTGGCCCAAGATCTCCCAGCAGGCTTCATGAGGAAGAAAGGGGAATCAAACCCAGTTCTCCAGATTAGAGTCCACTGCTCTTCAGCACACCACACTGATAGCAAACAGCACACCTAAAATGTTGTTGAAAACAGCACCTTACCCATGAAGGAAGCGGAATGATGCTAGATTTGGACCCATACCAAAATTCAATTTGTTGGTAAAATAAAACCAGCAATTCCATTACACATAATCCTCTCCATGAATATCTTGCAGAAATGCAGTTACCTTCTCTCACAGACAAAAATCAGAACCCACTGCCCAAGTTTGCTGTGGACATAATGTGCACAGTGCAACAGTTAATAAGCATACACAATTAATAAAAAGCAGAGCCTATCATATAACTAGGTCTTTAGGTAGGCATCTGAAAAATATGCATGGCTCTGATAGAAGTGTTCAGGCCAAGGCAGCAATCCAACATAATTAAGCATACTTGGCAGCAACAGGCTAACAAGAAACACTCTACTTTGTGTTGGATTGTGACATTTTACTACTGCAAATTTAAGAAAACATGGGAAAAGGCTGGTAAAATTTCCCCCACTTTGAAAACTACAGAATTTAGGTACTAAATGTTTTACAGGGATAGAGACATAGGAAAAACTAGATTATCCCAGGAGAAACTAGATTATCCCATAGAAATCCTGGTGTTAACTTTCAACACAAATAGGGCAACCCTTTCAACACTATGAAAAATTAAAGGGTAACAGAGCAGTACAATTCCCTCTTGAATCTTCCTTTCTTTCAAGGTGATTAAAAGGTTCTTAAATGTTGTTTGAAAAGGGGTGCAACTTTGTGGCAATCACTGTGGCTTTCAGCGCTCTTTTCCAATCAATCGGGTTGAGACCTACTGTGGCAATAATTAACTTCTAGCATAACACTGTCTAGAAGCTGAACTCTACCCAAATGTTAGTTTCTATGAATGCTTGAACAAAGCATAGGTGCCTTGCATGGAAAGACAAAGTAATACCAGCTTACCAGGGTACAGTCATATTTTCAATGTGTTCCATGATCAGTCCAGAAGGGTAGTAGCCATGTTAGTCTATTGTAGCAAAGTAAAACAGATGTCCAATGGCACTTGAAGATGAAACAACCTGCATTCCAGCATGAGGCTTCCATGAGTTAGAGCTCAGTTCTTCAGATGCTATGAAGAGGAAATCATATTCCACATTTTGGCATGTTTCCCCTTCCCCTTCTGTAATTTTCCCCATAAAAAGGTCTGGAGTTAAGGTGCCATTGAATTTGATTTATTTTCAGTGTGATTATCTCTGATATAATTCCCTCCTGAACGTCTTTTCCCTTCTTTCCTTGAGGGTTTGAGTCTGCCAACTTTCATCAGAAAGCTTATGAAAAGCACACCCTCTAACTTTCCAAGGTAGCGGTCAGTCTGGGAACACATTCAGGCTATACAAGTTCAGGATCTCAGAGAAAACATAACAAGTACACTCCATATCAAAGCATGTCGACAAGGCACCTCTGTATTGTTTAGATCTGGCTCTGAAAAATCAGGCAATGTGCAAAACCCCCACAGGCATTAGATGAGGCCATTTGCGGATAAATTAAGGTATTTTGCTGAACAATCCAAACATATTTCCACAAGTTAGCACTAGGGGGAAAACATTTTATGATGGCCTAGCACCCTCATCCTTGCAAACAGCTCTCACTAGCCAGAATGAGTACAACTCAGTTTGTCACACATATTCCTGCACATTATCCGTATTTGTCAACCGCAATGGGCATCTGATCAAGAGTATTTTATCTGAAAATTCCAGTTGCATCACTTTTGAGAACTGCTCCCACTGCTTCCTCCAAACTATCATTAAGGATACCAGTCCTCTTCTCACATGGCAGTTGGCACAATCTTTTAATGCTCCATTTTCTAAAAACGGGATGGATGGACAAACACGGAAGAATCATGCTGTGTCCCCATTCAAGTTTGTTCTATAATTTTTTTTAATTTGACAAGATGGATCTACTAGCCACCTATAAGTCATTGCTAGCTTCCAGTCTGTCTTTCCTCAAAAGATGACAAGCATATACCCTGTTAAATGCAGAGAATCTCAAAAAAGCAGACTGAGTTAGAACATTAAAAAGATTAGTGCAAAAACTGTGTTAGAAAGGTGGACAAGACTGCACAAAGCAGTTTTCTTTTCTGCATTAAATGTTTTCCTCTACTTATGAAATCTAGCACCCAAACACTATAGTCAACCTCAGAGGCCCTGCAACTCAGGAGGGGGTCTTCTCAGTCATGGCCCCACAGCTCCAGAACTGTCCCCCTGGGAGATTTGTCTGACCTTATCTATCAGCAGGTGAAGACTTTTTTTTGTTTCATTTGGCATTCCTTCAGTGATCTCTCCTTCCTGACCAAAGTTTTGCAATAATTGCAATTTTTATGTATTTGTATGTATTTATAACTGTTCTTAATTTGTTTTAATGATGTAGGTTTGTGGAGGTTAATTTTAATGGTTTTAAAATGTGATTTAATCATATATGTTTTAAATGGTTAGCTGCCTTGGTTGCCCTTGTAAAGGCAGTAAGGTGGGATATAAATTTTGTAAATAATAAAAAGCTGCTGTACCTAGACATTTTAAGTATGCCCCTTATCAACAGCTCTACATAAAGTGTAATCTTTATGCGTAATGAACAAATTTATCTGAACAGCAGGTAAAAACATTATTTTAGCTTTAGCCAAAGGTACTCTGGAATTACTAAGCCATTCACCACCTGCCATAGTTCCACTAGATGGCATCAGTGCAGGTAAGTGTGGTACAGCATTCTCCATCACAGTATACTGCAAGAGGATATCTAGAGCCCTTGTATTTGAGTGGCACTTGTTTCAGTCCTGTTTAATGCTTGTAGCTCAGAATAGTATTCTCTGCACCTTAAACACAGCCTTTGTAATTTACAGTTTTTAAACATGTACTTCTCTCCCGCTCCCCCACAAAAAGCAGAATTCACATTTGGTAAAAAATAAACAGGATATCTATAATGCTTGGGTGTACTGTACAGACACCTGATACCGGATGATACTGGAATGTTTCAGTTCTAATACATTACTACAGTGCTAGCAGTCTGTGGAGCGTGATCACAATTACCAAAAGGATGGATTAAACTGGTTGACTTCTAAAAGCATCCATACAAACAAGAGCTCCAGGTGACCCCAAGTTCTATTTGTCCAAAATGAATATTTTAACATCTTATCACTAACCTCACTGAAATATTACACAAACACATTCAGTTACAGGAAGTTGTAATGCAAGCCCTTGCATGGCAATCCAAATTTATTGAACTACTGATGCTAAGTCATACAAAATTGCACCACTTTTAATTAAGGCTTTTAGTTTACATTTGGCCACCTCAAAGCAGTTGTAACATTAGGTTGGTCAATTTAAATACTGTGGCTCCCTGTTGGATTTTACACGCAATCTTTACACCCAAACATTAATGCATACAAAGCAACAAGGCATTGTTAAATAAATCTGCAAAAAGGTAATTACTGCAACTTAGGCCCTGGGACCAATTACACATGATTAAAATTACTTCCCACATTCACATCCACAGTACTCGTCCACCATTTAACATCTCAACCAAAACGTTACACATGTAAAACAATCACTAACAGGCAAAAATACTAAACCTGTATATTTGGTATTGCAAATACACTTATGCATGAGCAAGCAAGGGAATTCACAGTGAGAATCTACAGCTGCAGAAGCCCGAAAATGATTTACAAAAAATTGTTAAATCATTAAAAAATTGTTTTAAAATATACACTTCTTGTTGTAGACCCCCACTGTACACACAACTATAAACATTGTTCCCTATGTAAACAAGGAAAAGGAAACATACAATAAAAGGTTGAAAAATCTGGACATTTCCTTCCCAACAGATATTAAAGGCAATGTCTATAGTCAGACATTATACTGAAAGGACTCATTTTAAAGACTAGATCACTGTCTCCACAGGTTTTTTATCCTAAATTAAAAAACTATATAGCTGTTGAGTTAATCAAAGCGCTTTTGTACAATACAATGATGATCCTGTATTTCTTTTAAAAAAGTTACAATAAGCTACAAATACCAATGAAGCAAAGTTATCTGGAGTAGTCTATATAGGAGCTCTTTGGACTTTCTTTTATTATGCTAAAATAGTGGTGCTTTTAGGATTTACATTATTGTACTCTCCAATAGGAAGTATGGGGTTTGTTGCAGTATACAGTACAGTTTTCATACATGTACAACATTGGTGGATGAACAATGTCTCTTATCAGTAATACTGGATGTAGGCTCTGGTTTTACCAGTTGCATACACATAGATTATTTATAAGTAAAAATCTCTCGTGACACTGGAAAGTGATTAGAATGTGCAAAGTGATGTAGTAGTTGTCATCCATTTCATAAAGGGTACCACCACAGGAAAGTCCATTTTAAGATGTTGGTAGGTTTAATAAAGTTGGAATGCTGGCACTGTTGTAGTCGGCAACAGTTCTTCAGACCTGGAACAAGGATAAAACAAGGAGATTTAGTGCTTAACATTCATCTAAGCAATGAAAACGAAAAATTTCTTGATTAAAAGATGTTTCATATACCATATTGTATATTTCCTCTTATAACCTCATGGATGTTTGGTCTAATTTTTTACCTATGTCAAATTGTAGGCCTGGTGGTCCACAGCCCTTGAAAATGTAAATATACATCAACCATCCTTGCACATCTGTTCTCTCTTGACTTCCATTAGTCAGGTAAAATCTTTGCCCCCCAAAATCTCAAGTTTATTTACAGATGCACCAACTAGAAATTTAGGGATAAACAGTAAACTAGCAGAATGGAACAAAATGTGAATGGAGTGATACATACATTGGCTGAACAAAAAGTAAAGTGTGTGTAGAAAGATCGCATGGCAGGCAATACAGACAAGAACTGAAGGGCCCAGAAAAAGTGCTGGAAGCCCCATGGGTAGCTGAAGGGAAAGAGTTTTTCTATTTTAGGGGAGGCAGTGAAATTCTAATAAGCATGGGCCAATAATTTTTGATCCAAAACAGAAAATTTTAATCCGATGCAGAGCCAACAATAGTGCCAATAGTGAGTTTTGACTGGTAAACAGATTCAATATTACTTCTCCTACATTTCAGAGCACCTACTGAAAACTAAATTTGAAAGATGCAAGCTTGTCACAGTAGAAGTCTCAGTTATCAGCAATGGTAGGTACAATTTTATAGCAACATGTCAAATTTGTTTGTCAATCAGCTAACAAAAATGTTCCTCCTTATTCCCTCATCTTCCAATAGACCTAATGATGGAATATAGAAAGCCTGATTTCAGATCCTACACTGTATACTGGACCTCTTTTCTTCATCAATATTTTACAACAACTAAACTTATCCCTAATGAAGGAATCTCCAATATGTGTCATCAACAGCCAACTTGATGAGTAAAAGGAGAGATGCAATCACCAACATGCCAAGAGATGCTGTTTCAGAGTCTCAGTTTCCAGGGTGGAAATCTGACAGGTGACTCTATGTAGGGAAAGAGTACAATCTAGGACCTTCAATCATTTACACTGGCAGCAGACTGATGTTTTAGTAATGATTTTTAGCTACTAATCGGTAGTCTTTTGTGTATCTTATTTAAAAATATAAAGACACAACATGCCTTACTAACATTTTTGAGATCTGAATAGTGCTTTTACAAGTAAATACCCTTTTCAACAGTATACACATATTTTCCTATGAGCAGGTGGGCATGGAGAAAAACAATGGCATTCATCAAGGAAACAGAATACTATAATTAGGACAGATGGAAATCATTCTGTCAATGAAGGAATGTCTTCAGTAACTTTCCATCTTACTCTGTCCCTTCCTGCAACTGTATTTTAAGTATCATGAAGCTATGAGTATTTTTGTCTGTGAAGAAACCCCAGGCACATTTATTTTTTCTCAAGACTTAAAAAATATTTTGTCATGCAAAAAAACCTCTCCAACATTTTAGTTTTACATTTACGCACAATCCAGAATTATTTATTTGGCCACTGAGATGCAAGAAACCTGTTGAATTTGGTAGGATCTCTGCTCAGCAAAAGAGAAGACCATCTTACCTTGACAGCTTACGCTAGCTCACAGAGTTATTACAGATAGATTTCCATCAGTATGATAACTGACAGTGGCATATCTACAAAAGTTTCATACTTTTCCCATCTGGTCCTTCATATTTAATTAATACAGTAACCTTTTAAAAATCATTGTTACCTTCTAACTAAAAAAGGCAAATAAGCAGTTTCACTAAAACTGAAGGGCCATGGCATATCTGAAAGCAGTCATTGCAGTCATAATAAAGTGGCATGTTTAAAATTAGCTGATCTGACAAAGGCTTACTTAGAAATAAATTCCACTATGTCCAGTGATGCTCATTTCTTGATAACCATGTGCAAGGTTATAGGCTTAGTCAACAGGAAGAACCAAGAAAAAGAAAAGAAAAGAGAAAAGAAAAGAAAAAAGAAGAAAAAATTTAACATACTCCTTGACTAGTCTCCGGTAATTCCAGTGTGACATGTTCTAGATATACACAGAATCCCAAAAATGGAAAGATCTCACAAGACTTATACACACATACTGCATGTCTGATTATATAAAATAATATTAGCACATGTTAAAAATAATCATGACTACAGATATATTTGTAATATTTGTAAGAACAGTCCTTCTAATAGTATGCTAGACTTAGAAGCGCATTTTGGCATGCCTTGTCAGTCATAACAATGGTCTTTAGTAGCCAGAAAGATTATGAAACAATCATAAAGTACAAGATACTTTAAAGTCCAGTGGAGCATAAAGAACAAAAAAAATGGCACCCCATTAACACTAAAAGGGCTAGAATTTTATGTAAACGTTCCACCCATAACACAAAAAAAGTAGTTAAATTTTTATTGCTGGTACAGTGTGCACTGAATCATGGTAAGGTAATCTGTACATTTCAGAAATAGAAATAAAAATTCATTCATCTGAGAAGAGACATATCTGTACAATGTAGCCATTTTAATGGAGATAAGATTCTTCTGCTGCCCTTTTCAAAGGAACTGCTATGGGAGGTTTCTGTGTACATCTAGAACATGTCACCATGGAGTTATCAGAGACTAGTTGAAAGATTTATGCGATCTGAAGAGAAACTAGAGTATAACCAGAGACTAGTCAAGAGGCAGAGCATCTGCTTGGCTTGTAGAAGCTCCCAAATTCAATCCCTGGCATTTCCAGTTGAAAGGGTTTGGTAATAGGTGATGTTTAATATTTCTGCCTAAGACCCCTGAAAGTTACTGCCAGTATGAGTAAGTAATACTGACCATGATGGACCAATGGTTTGATTCAGTGTAAGCAGTCACATGTGTTCAATATTTTATCTTAACATACAGAAAATTTCATCATAATTTGACATTCAAACAGTTTTTGTTCTGGACACATGCTCTAATCCCCCCCGCCCCCCGCAATAGCTGCACACAGTATTCTTGATGGTTCTTTACCACCTATTTCTTAGGTTGTTTAAGTTCAATTTTTGTTAATGTATCCTAAAATAGATTTTACCTTTTATCAGTATAAGCAACATGTAGTTGATTAATCTACTTTAAGCCAGAGTGTCTCGGTTTTGCTATCTTCCTCTACTTAGCCTCCATAGTGTTTTTCTGTTTTTGAATTTTTCAAATGCACATTCTTGCTTTCAGCCGATTAATGAAATCTGAAGTGATAGTTGTGAATTCTAGCCCCTTCATACAAATAGCATATGTATCAAACATGTAGTTCACAGTTACGTACACTGTTATACTTCAAAATCAAAATTAGAAAACATCAACAGAACCTGTCCCAAGACAAAATAAATCCATTAATCTGCTACTACACCATCATCTGCTGTGGTTTTCATATGTACATGTATACTCACTAATCTTACCTGGCTCAGTGCTACAGTACACACATGTATTAAAGTAGCTGACATGACGACTTTTTGCGTGCTTTTCCAGGCACAGGAGTTTTTCTGTTAATTTGCCGCACAAGGTCATAAAAGATCTATAAGAAGAGAGTTTGCTTTATAAACTCAGTGTTTTTTCCAAGGAGTTTACAGCAGTTTATTAGTGTTTTTAAACATGAAAAAGTTAAATACCATTGCATATTTTTGCATCTCAAAGCATTAAATCTTTTTAGATCTAGTAATCCTTAAATTCTACTTCTCTCAATTTTTAAATGGAAAAACTTCTTTAAGTAGCGCAGGGGTCCCCAGTATGGTATCTGTGGGTGCCACAGAGCCCGCCAATCCCTTTCCTGGCACCCACCAAACATTGTTAGAAAGTGGGTGGGGTCATGTGGGGCCGTTGCCTAGCAGGGATTCTGATTGGCTGTGCAGATTAAAATAACACTGTTAACAGTTGGAGCTGCCACCACTGTGTTGGGTTTTATTCTCTGTCATTTCTCTTTCCCAGTGTACTATTTAAAGTACCCCACTTTTCCCCTGCACTTGGGCTTCTTATGTGTGTGTTGCTTTGCCTCCTGCAGCAGCCCTTCTGTGGTTGCACCCACTTACCTGTGTTAGAATTCCAAAGGTGCCCACAGGCTCGAAAAGGTTGGGGATCCCTGAAGTGGAGTCCAATCCAATCCCATTACCTTTACTGGCATGTAAGAAGTAGAGTCTTATACAAGAAACTTTATTAAATGCCTTGCTAATCATTAGGGGACCTTACAAATAAGATCAAGCCAAAGTAATACATCTCCTCAGAAGTTGCACTAATATGCCCAGCGTAAAAAAAGATTTTATTTCTTTAAAGATCCTAATGGATTTTAGAACAGCTATCTGCAAAACCAGTTTTTCTATATTACACTGGACCCCTACAAATATTTTGGCATTATTTACCACTGCAATTGCAGCCAAGATAAAAACAGGAGCACACCTAGTCCTCACATCCCCTCTCCCACTGTCACTTCTCCAACTGCAGCAAGGACAGTTAGAGAGACTAGATTTATCTGAACATGGGATTTCCTCGTTCAATGGCAGTGGGTGGGGTGGTTCAGGAAGGCCATTTACCTGGTTCTCAAGCTCAAAGGGGTCTCAAGATTAGACACTAAATTTGACATTTGGTAAGTGTTACAACTTATGTCTCACTCCTTTTTGGTGCCTCATTTCATTTTCATGTGTCATCATTTTTTACTTTTTACAACGGCTAGTGGGCTTCAAAGGCAGGAAGTGGCCCAGGCCTCTGAGGACCACTGAGAAGGCCTGATCTCAAGGGCCAAGTACTAAGCAAACAGGCACCACAAAAATAAATTTGAGAGCTGAAAGGCATACCGTTTTATACAAATGCTACAATACGTGTGCATAACATTACATGAATTAAACAAATGCCCATTTAAGAAAACAAGATTTTATAGCAAAAATATTGCCCCCGAGGAACATGCCTGCACAAAGTTCTTTCAGAAGTTCCCTCTTAGTACCTGCTTCCAGAGCCCTCCTGTTCAAGCAAAGACTTTAAAAAGAAACACAGGGGAGACCATGCATCAAATCCCCAAACTGTTAAATTTTTAGGGAAATCTAGAAAGCATTTGGGGTTCTGCAACTAGCCACAAAAAGCCATATTCTTTCAGAAAAGACGTCAGCAGCATGCTTGAAGGTCATGCCTATGCCCTTGTACTGTTGCCCAAGGTTTCACCAGTTTAGGAATTACATACTCCCATCTGCGCACATAAACAAATCTTGTGCTACTGCACACTGTTAAAACAAAAACAGCTGAGACATTCCTCCAAGCATGTATTTTATCCCAGTTCATTATGCAAGATTCCCATAACTGAAACATCCGTTTGTATCACGAACTCTATAAAAGTAGTTGTTTCTGCCTTCAAAGCTAAGAGGCGGTGCTATGGTACCTCATTCCAAGTGGTATACTCTAATAAGAAATTTCATAACAATGGCTTTTTGCACCTAATGCATGAAGCTCATGGCAGAATAGAATAGAGTTCCACAAACAATTTGCTGTGATGGCAATGATGACTTTCCCCTCCATTATGACAACAGTTAAGACAGACAGAATGCTCCATTAGCCCTACTTGCCAAGGATAAAGATACTGAGATCTCAAGTGAATTACAGAAAAGTAAGGGAATAGAAGTGTAGTTTTTCTCCCTTTCTTTGGGGCTTTTGGAGAAGCAGCTAAGCACACTTGCTTCTTCTGCAAAAACTAAACAGAAAGGCAGAAAATATCCTCCTTTCCCACATTTCACAGAGAACCAGAGAGGAAAGTACAGTCGTAGTTTGCTTTCCTTCTAACTGAGAGGACTCCAGGGAGGTCAGTTGTTGTTGGCAGCAACCGTAAATAGCATCCAATTAATATGCCCAGCAAAAGTTGGGGAATTTAATTATACCTTTATATTTGATAAACAAATGGACCATTTTGACACAGTTACCATGACAGATGTCAACAGGACATTGGAAGCTATGAAAGCTACCACTTGTGCTCTGAATCCCTGCTCCTCCTGGCTACTGAAATCATGTAAGGATCACATGAACAAATCCTTGGTGACTATCAAAAATGAATCACTGAATCAAGGTATCTCCCCTCAGCAACTCAAAGAGGCAGCTATCCACTCACTAGTTAGAAAAACACCTTTGCAGGGAGTGTGAAGTGGCCAATTATCGTCCCGTCTCTCATCTGCCTTCTCTGGGCAAGGTGATAGAGACAGACAGCGGTGGCAGACCAGTTTCAGGTCTTTTGGGGTAGTTCTTCTGCTTCCTATCCTTTTCAGTCTGGTTTCAGGCCAAGCTATGAGACAGATACTGCTGTCTAACTTAGGTGGTGGTCTCCATATGCTTCTTTGTTACTCCTACCCGATTTAAATGCAGCCTTTAATAGACTGGCATCTTATTGAGATGTTTGGAGGCAGAAATAGGTATCAGGAGATGTGCTTTGAATGGGTTAAATCATTCCTTACAGACCAGTCAGTCTCAAAAGAGTTGCTAACAAGGGGTGTGCAAAACAAAACAAAATGGTATTTTTGGGGTTTGGGTATACGAAATCCAAAAATATTGTATTTCTCAATATTCCCGAATGCCAGTATTGATATGGGATATTTAAATGCCTTTGGCAAGAGCGGCACACAAATGGCATCCCAAGTGACAAGATCACCCAGAACTCCCGGCTTGGAACTCCACCCGCCTGGAGCTTGCTGCTTGCGACTCTATTCATGCGGCACCGGGCAGATGGAGTCCCAAGTGCAGTTCACTCACATGGCTTGCAAAAAGGCATTTAAATGAAATGTCTTACTTTTATTGATTTCCTCAGAACTCTGGTACAAATAATTTTTCCCCTGGCTCAAAGGACACACAATTAATTACTAGAAAAGCATCATCACTGCTAAAATTCACAAAAGTTGTTAACAGTACTGGTGTGGATAAAATAAGTACAATTAAAGGTTTAAAGTACTTAGCTGTACCTCATTAACATTTATCTTTGATTTTGCAGAAGACTCTAAGAATGCACAGTTATTCCATTGCCTCGCTAAATTCTGTCCTTGTTCTTTTCCCACGACCCTTTCATCTTCCAAATCGCACTTGTTGCCAACCAAAATCATTGGTACCTAAAACGATAAATTTATGTACACACTTGAAATGTTTTAAATACACATTGAACAATTAGTGACTGAAGTTCTTAAGAAGTCATTACTGGAACTAGTCAGTTCCACTCAAGTTTTTATATCTGAAGGCTGAAACAGCCACTGCATTCTGACATGTATAAAAACAAGAGTGGAAATTGCAGGGAAAGCATTTAAAATGCATCATTAAATAAATTTTAAAATAACCGCTATATTCTCAAACATGGCCATTAAAGAATGGGTTAGCTTTAGAATTCTCATAGCCATCTTCCACCAAGCATAGAACAGATCAATGACAATGCAGCTGAAATAGCTCACTCATATCCATAAAACCAGGTAGGTGTGGGTGGAAGAGGAAAAGAAGGGGAGGACAATGTACAGAAAACCCTTCCTGTTTCAGTAAGATATTAATAAGATCTTACTAGTGTTTCTACAGTTAACTATTACTTCTGCACCAGGTTTGAGAACTAGATACCAAGATGCTTCAACTGCCAAACTAAAGCTATTCGCTACTTCTTGGGCGCGATCATACACACCCATTTGCCACGGAAGAGGGATGATTCACCACCAGATCAAAGCGGCGTGATCACACCAGCACATCTGGGAAGCATCCTGCAACCGTTGTCAAACCATCGCAAACCATTTTGAACCAGTGGGGAATTGTGGTAAAAAGCTACTAGTGAAACTCTAGTATCAAATGGTTTCCTGCAGTTCACAGCCGGAGTTTCCCCGTGTGATCACTCCAGCGCCAAAGTGTGGCATTGCGGATAGTGTGATCAGACGCTAGCCTGATGCCACACTGTTGTTTTTTTCCCCCCTTCTCCGTGTGCGCATCATCGAAAGCCCTTAGGGTGGGGAGGCAATTCATCAATCCCGTTTAAGCACCTCGGAAACCAACCACACACACACAAAAAACACAACTTGCCCGCAGTTGCGTCTGATCACAGAGTGGCAAGTTGCCCCGGCAGGTCCACAGACCTGTGTGATCACGCAACTGCGGGGCAAATTGCTCCTGAGCAAAAAAGCCTCGCTTCCCCTCCAGATTATCTTGCTCGTGTGGAAGGGACCCTTATCTCGCATTATTTTCATTTGTTTTTCCAAGATGAAGTTCTATCCTATTGTTATGACACAGCCCATTTATGTTACACTTTTGTTACGTTATAGTTATGTGGAAACAGGGCTTTCAAATATCTCAGAGGTCTGGTGATCTAACTCACAATAGAGGCCGCATTTAGGTGGAAATAGTTCCTGAAAGCAACAGCCTGTATTTACCAGGGGAAGTCCTGTAAGGTGCTGCTCTCAAATATTTGGAAACTTATCAGAACCTTATTTTACCTCCTTGTTGGATCCTATATGTTAGTGGTCACCAAGAATGATGATTCTGAACAGCATTCATATCCTAGCAAGCAATACTTGACAGTTGTGAATTAAAGACAAAACACCCTCACTGGAAACTTTACTACATTAATGGTCTTGAACATTTCCAGATCTGGGATTCCACTTTAATACCCAGGTGGCAACACAAGACCCACTGAGCTATAAACACATGACAGGAACTTATGTGATATCAGTTGCACAACAGGAAAAAGAGTCAGATTTATGACTTCACAATTGGGGAAGGGAGTTTCATGCTGCAAACATGTGCACACTGGAGGAAAAAGTGGCTGGAGAGTGCAAGACATGGCTGAAGAAGAGAGGAGAACTTTTGCAGGAAGGGTGGACTCTGAACTTCACTGTGCTAAGAAGGAAACTTTTCCACTGCTGAATGACCTCAACTCAGTGTCCTGCTACTCCTCTCAGCATACATGCAAAAAAGAAGCAGAAAAAATACATGCAAACTAGCAGCAGGTCTTTCTATTAAACAGAGCAAGTCTGAGGCTCTGTGTAGACTAAAAATTCAAAGGCTGAAGATTGTAGTACCAGATGGTCTTGGCTTGCTGCATATTATAATTTTCTCTAAAATACACATAGGATTTTACTCCATTCAATGACAATTTATATAGATTTCCAGAGTAACAAGAAATACCATTATTTGATATTTAAGGGAACCATATTTCCAATCAGTAATTAAGACATACTAACACAAGAAGAGCCCTGCTAGATTAGTCCAACATCCTGTTTCAGCTACTCAGTTTTCATATCGTAGAATTGTTTGAACTTCCAGAAGAAAATGCAACTGGCTGACCTGGGACTTTTTCCTGCTGAAACTGATTAAGTGGAATTTTTTCTTAAGAATTTAGCAACTGAATGTGAATATAGTTTTTAGCAACTTGCTGATAAGATTTGCAAAAATATTACAAACATTTTGTGAAAATCATAAATTGACAGATATAACACTTATTTTCAGTAAGAGAATGGAAAGCCTGGTTTTTACAAAGGGAACCTCCATCAACTTACATCATCAGTGTCTTTGACTCGAAGAATCTGTTCTCTTAGATCCTGCAAATCATTAAATGTAGACTGTGCAGTGATGGAATATACTAAAGCAAACCCTTGGCCGTTTTTCATGTAGAGGTCTCTCATGGCTGTAAACTGCTCCTGTAAATGCAAAGAGAGAACTCTGTTAGCAAGCCAATGTTTTAACAAAAGCAACCTAACTTAAGCAAGTATGACACCCAAATTATAGAGCCAACATTTTTCCTAGTAACTTTCTTAGTTGCTCCTTCCCCTCCAGGTTGCTCCTTTCCCTCCATTGTTCTCTATGGTGGGAAAAAAGTTACTTTTTCCCTACCATAGAGAACAATGGAGGGAATGGGGGCAACCTGTTTGGAGGCCCGTAGAATTGGACCCCGTGGTCCAATCTTCTTGAAACTTGGTGGGTATTTGGGGGAGAGGTCCCAGAAGCTACCCTGCAAGTTTGGAGCCTCTCCCTCAAACCCCCTCCCCTACAGCCGCTTTTAAAGCTGCCACCGAATTTCAGTGGCAATTCGGCGGTGGGCCCTATCAGATCAGAGAATCTGATTTGGCGCGTGGCTGCCCTAGTGCCCACTCCTGAGCTGGCGGAGCGGCGCTCCACCTTGCTCCGGCCCCAAAGGACCCCTGGTTCTGGATCCCAATAATACAGAAGGCCACTTGAAGGAAGTTAGTGCTTTTGCTTACTTTTTCTTCTTGTTTTGCTTAGAGAAAGCTAACTTTCCCCATCATTCTTCATTCAAATTCATGTTCTAATCAGCAGTTTGGAGACACTTCCTCATCTCCCTCCACAGATGCCCCCACAATGCTGCTCCCCCAAGGACCCTCAGAACAGTGAAGGGGTAGAGCAACAAGAAGAAGGGGGAATTGCAGAGAATCACATACCTCCATCAGTGGAAATCCTCCACAGGCCCCAACCCAATCAGTGTTTTGTCCAGTCACTGATGATTTTTAAGGTAGCTTAAGAAGACCCAACCTACTCATGTACACAAAAATGTTGTGCAAGACTAACAATGCATGGGTAATAACTGTGCATCAATAAATAAACAAAAAGTAATTTGCATAGGACAAAATAGGTAATAGGGTTTGAACTGGTTGTGACTACCTGAATACAAAACTGGGACTGTAGTAGACAGTTCCCTGAAAATAAGATAGCAAGTATACTGCTGTTTTATAGATATACAGAATAGCCACATTTGGAATATCAATCGAGTGGATTGTGCATGGAATCGTGTTGCCTGGGCTACAAAGAACCATTGTTACATGTGTGCAAGGCATCCTCAAAACGAAGCATGACATTTTATTTAAAGTACTGAACAGAAAGAAGTCGGTGCGATTTTGTTCATCTTTCAAACCCGTACAGAAACCCAATTCTCTACAGGTCACAATTCTATTCTCGCTTTCCATCTTCCTTCATTACTTAGTAATTATTTCACGTGTATGTTTCTGATAAATGGGTGCAGGGGAGAAGTTCAATTTATTTGTAGTTTGGTGTAAATCTTGGTACCACACTAACTGTTTTTGGGAGACAGACAAAAAATACAGGTTGCTTACCTGTAATTGGAGATCTTCGAGTGGTCATCTGTGCATTCACACCTCTGGGATAATGTGCGCCTGCGCTGATCCCGATCGGTAACTTTAAAGCCAACGGATTTTCGCGCCAACTCCCCGATCGCGCGCCGGCTCCACTGCGCATGACCGGGGAGGGGCACGAGGATCCCGCCAGTTCTCTTCTGACCGCTGCAAGCAGCCTCCAAGAAAGTACAAGGGAGACCGAAAGCAGAGGGGAAGGAGGGCAGGTGGTGTGAATGCACAGATGACCACTCGAAGATCTCCAATTACAGGTAAGCAACCTGTATATCTTCTTCGTGGTCTCTGTGCATCACACCTCTGGGAGAATAGCGAGCAATAATTACACCACATACCTGGAGGTGGGTGCTGAAGGTCTCACATCTGAGCTGTCTGCAGAACTGCACAGCCCACCGCCGATCGCTGATGGGTACGGACGTCCAAGGCGTAGTGCCTCACAAACGTGTGAGGAGACGTCCATGTAGCAGCATTGCAGATATCTCCCAGGGGGATGCCCTTGAGAAAAGCTGTCGAGGCAGCCACTGCTCGAGTAGAGTGAGCCCGCAGGGACGCCGGTAATGGCCGCTTGGCCAGGAGGTAGGCGAGCTTTATCGTCTCAACAATCCATTTAGACAGTCTCTGAGACGACAGCTTCTGTCCCAGTCTGGGAAGGGCATGAGCGACAAAGAGAGCTGGAGACTTGCGAAAGGATTTAGTCCGATCCAAGTAAAATGACAGGGCCCTCTTAACGTCGAGGGAATGCAGGCAACGTTGTGTCTGGTCCCTGGGTTCAGGATAAAACACCGGTAGGGTGATGTCCGCTTTAATGTGGAAGTCCGAAACTATCTTCGGCAAAAAAGTAATATCAGGAGTCAGGGTCACTGCGTCCTGATGAAAGGTAAGGTATGGTGGGTCACATCGAAGAGCCGACAGCTCACTCACCCGTCGAACCGAAGTGAGAGCCACAAGAAACGCTACTTTCCACGAAAGAAGCTGCAGGCTACAAGAAGCCATAGGCTCAAATGGCTTGCCCATTAGCTTATGCAGCACTAGAGGCGGGTCCCATGCTGGAACAGGGGTTTTAACTGTTGGGAAGAGACGGCACATTCCCTTTAGGAATTGCTTCATAGTGGGATGAGAGAAAACGGAATAGCCATCTATCGTTGGATGGTTAACCGAAACTGCTGAAAGGTAGACACGAAGGGATGCGTGGCACAATCCTCTGTCCTTACAAGACAAGAGGAACCCAAAGATGTCATTCAGTGTAGATGGAATGGAAGGTCGTCCTATTGAAGCAAGGAAAGACAGGAACTTATTCCATTTTGCCTCGTAGGAATGACGGGTAGACGGTTTACGGGCATTGAGGAGGACATTTGCTATGCGAGGGTCCACTTCGGAGGACGAATTCGCCAAGCTGACAGCTTCAGTCTGGGTATGTCGTGATGCAGCACCAGACCCTTGTACATCCATAGGAGGTCTGGGTTCATCGGAAGGGGAGTGTACACCCCGTCGGAGAGACGACGGAGGGTGGGGAACCAAGGTTGCCTCGGCCACCAGGGTGTGATCAGGATTGCTAGTGGTTGTTCTGCAAGTAGCTTCTGTACTACCCTCAGTATCAGTGGAATTGGAGGGAACAGGTAAAGGTGTAATCCCGACCAGGAGAGGAGAAGGTCGTCCCCCAGGGACGTCGGGTCTGTACCTGCCCTGGAGCAGAAGAGGGGACACTTCTTGTTGTCTCTGGAAGCAAAGACATCCACAGAAGGCTGACCCCAGAGGCTGAAGATTGGGGTCAAGTACTGCGGATTGAGCTCCCAATCGTGTAGGGATGCACCCCCTCTGCTCAAGAAGTCTGCTTGCGTATTGAGCTGACCGGGAAGATGATTCGCCACCAGATAGATATCCAGCGACTGGCATTCTGTCCAGAGTTCTATCGCTAACCGGCAAAGACTGCGGGAAACCGTGCCACCCTGCCTGTTGATGTAGTACATTGTGGTCGTGTTGTCCGTGAGGACAGCCACCGTCTTTCCCGACAGAAGGTGTTGGAAGGACCGGATTGCGTAACGGACCGCTAGTAGCTCCAGAAAGTTGATGTGATTGGGGGCTACTGATGGATCCCACTTGTCGCCTACGCACAGATCGCCGAGATGGGCTCCCCAGCCCCACAGGGATGCGTCCGTGGTAATAGTGACTGACGGGGGAGGGCGGCGAAAGGGGGCGCCCGTCTGGAGATTCTGTGGCACCTGCCACCACTCCAGGGCTTGAACCACCGAGTCCGAGAGGCGGAATCTCTTGGACAGAAGGTGTAGGCTTGGCCTGAACTGACGGAGGAACCACAGCTGCAAGGGTCTCATGTGTAGCCGTGCGAAGGGAATGACCATGGTGGTTGCCGCCATGAGTCCCAGGAGTCGCAGTATCTGACGAGCTGTCGCCTCCCGGTTCCTTCTCAGATTTTTGAGGAGAGAAACGATGTCCGAGGCTCTGCTGGGAGGTAGGAACATCCTGCACTGTAGGGAGTCGCAAGCTCTGCTTGCTCGGTTTGGGGGGGTTTTGCCTTAGACGTCGGAGCGGTTGGGAAACGGGGCTTGTTATTGTAAGGTTTATGTTGATAGGTAGATGGCGGCGACCTCTGCCATTGGGGTTCAGAGGGAGGCCTTTGTGGCTGTTTCTTGGACCATGATCTCTGCCATGTTCTCTGTTTCTGTTGCTTAGGCTGAGATACTCCCAGATTGCGGGAAGTCTTCATGCTCTTATCAAGCTCGTGAAGCACTGTGTCCGTTGTTGAGCTGAAGAGCCCGTCTCCTTCAAACGGAAGATCTTCCACCAAGGTCTTGGTGTCCTGAGGAAGAGAAGTGGATCTCAACCAGGCATGTCGTCTGATGGACACTGCTGAAGTGAGCGTCTTGGAGGTTACTTCTGCTGAATGCTTAGAGGCCGAGAGTTGAAGCTTGGCCAAAGACATGCCTTCTTTCTGGATCTTCCTGGCATTGCGTAGCTTGTCCTCTGGGAGATGGGCGATGAGGGCAGTCATCTGCTCCCAGAGCGAGTACTGGTATCTGCTCATGCAGGCGGTGTAATTTGCAATCTTTAGGCCCAATGCGCCCGCTGAATAAATACGTCTGCCAAAGGAATCTATTTTGCGTCCTTCTTTGTCCAATGGGGAGGAGTGACCACTACGACCCTTGGTGGAGGGTGTCACGACCACCGAATTGGGTTTGGGGTGGACAAACAAAAATTCTGCCCCAGGCTCCTGGATCCTATACATGTGGTCTAGGCGTTTGCTGGAGATGGGGGTAGATGAGGGATGAGGCCAGGATTCTTTGGCCGTAGTCATCAGGACCGATATGAGAGGGAGGGCCACCGGTGTGGACATATCCATCTGTACTATGTCGAAGATGGAGTCTGTGGCCGTCGGAGTCGGTTGGGCCGTGGCCAAAGCCAGTGAATGTGCCATCCTCTTAATCAGTTCTCTGTAGGGTTTCACATCCTCGGAGGGGGAGATTGGGAGGTTTTCGGTGACCTGCGTGTCCGGAGACGGGTGCGGAAGTGATTCGTCTCCCGACACGGACGATGCCGGGGACCCCGGTGCCGAGTGCTCGGATGGTGAAAGAGGGGTCGGGCTTGACAGGTCTTGTGTTGTCGGCAACGGACGAGGATCGATGTCGGGCGTCCGTTTTGGAGGTACCGATGTAGGTGTCGGTGTCGGTACTGATGTAGGTTCTCGGTACCGAGACACTCTGGAAGAGGTGGATTGTCAATCCCATTCGGTGGGGTACCACTGGGGCGGAGATGGGTAGGAGCCGTAGAGGTATCTCCACTGCTGGATGTCCCACGGCACCGGTGGAGCCGGAGAGCGGTAATCCTTATCCCCTCTCGGTGCCGACGGTGGTTTCGCCTCGGTGTTGGGGGTATCCCGAGGGACCTGTGTAAGGTCTATGTCGAGGTTGGAGTCCGTCAAGGTGATCGGTCGCGGCATCGGGGAGATAGATCTACCCCTGGGTCGCTCGCGATCTTTCGGGTCAAGCTGGTCGAGCCCGGACTGGGCTGAGTCGAGCGCGCCGCGCGTCAACGAAGCACTCGAGGGTTTCTTGTGCTTCAGCTTGCCCTTCTCCTCCTTGCCCTCTCTGCGCTTTTTAGCAGGAGTATCGGGCAAGGGGAGTGATCTCTTCGTTGCCGGTCTGTCGGTACCGATGCTCCGGGATGGAGACAGCGTCGGTCCCGTCGGTGAAGACGCCGGAATTTCGGAAGAAGACATCTTCAGGGACAATGCCGACTCAAGGAGGGCAACCCGGAGCCTCGCAGCTCGATTTTTACGAGTTTGCTTCGAGAAAGCCGCACAACTCGTGCAGGAGTCGACTCGGTGGGACTCGCCCAGACAAAGAAGGCACAAGGAGTGCTTGTCCGGTGGGGCTATTTTACTGCCGCACTGCAGGCACCTCTTAAAGAACCCCCACCACTGGGCCATAGGCCGAGCGGTGAAGTAAGGGGGGGGGGATTTCCAAAATCAAGTCCAGTTAACAGTCCGAGTTCAAATAGGGGAGAAAAATCAGTCCGAAGGCTTTTTTCAGATAGGAAAGTAAACTACCGACCGGAGCAGGAGAGAAAGGATCCTCACGCCGCGGCGGTCAGAAGAGAACTGGCGGGATCCTCGTGCCCCTCCCCGGTCATGCGCAGTGGAGCCGGCGCGCGATCGGGGAGTTGGCGCGAAAATCCGTTGGCTTTGAAGTTACCGATCGGGATCAGCGCAGGCGCACATTATCCCAGAGGTGTGATGCACAGAGACCACGAAGAAGATCCTACAATAATATTCTGAATCCTAATCCATTAGAGTGTAAGGCATATGTATACAGACAAGCTAGTTCACTTACCGTTCCTGCTGTATCTAAGATTTCAAGCATACATTGCTGTGCATCTACTTCGACTTGCTGTCAAAAGAACAAAAGTAAATTTTTTGTTGGAGTATAAATAATGAGACTTCAAAATACTCAATTGCTTGCCTTTACAAGTTATAGCCACAATGCACAAGTTTTGTCCCTTACCATATTCAAAGCAGTTGGCAGGCTGAAAAAAGAGTTTATAAGAGTTTATAATAAATAGCAAAATAGTTCATTTTGCTTGGCTCAGTGATTATTTGTGGCAAGAATTTTACGCTCAACTGGAGGGGGAGAAGACGCACAGGAAGAACAAGATAAGAGTGATAAAAATAGTGCTTGTTATCATTCACAGTAATTTTGAATCATATAGAGACCTTTTTACTAATATTAGAGGCCTGTTCACTACTGTAGCTGTAGTGTACTTCGGCACTCCTTTCTTTTCTTTCCTCTTCCCCATCCTCACCCTATATATAGTATCTTCTGATCTTAAGCTCTGCAGTTTTCCCCACATGTTCCTTTAGCCAAGATCTGGGGGGAGGGGAGCGGGTTCCCCCCCCCCCCCCCAACCTTTCCCCAAGTTCCTATGTTTTCACTGTCTACCCTTTTTCAAAACTCCATGCCTCTTCACTTTCCCCACTTTCTGGAACTTCTTCCCACTTAGCTTCCAGAGCCAAACTGACCTTTTCCTTCCCTATGAAACTGGGCTACATGCAAAGATTAACTGTATTTTGCGTCAATCTCTCAGCAGACCGTTCATGAACATTCCATAATCACTCTGACTGTTAGTCACTGATGTAGCCTCAATGACACCACAAAATAACTTTGTGAATTGCAAAAGGTAACTCCTGCTTGCTATCCAGTGACTCCTGATTACTCATGGCTGGTTTCTGATTTACCAAATCCATTGTGCCAGAACCCAGAGCTCACAAGAACCCACTTTCAGACATCTTCCTTATGTTTTAATTGATATTTATATTGGTTTAACTGTTCTAATCCCCACAGAAATCAATTTTTGTCCAAAAGATGGGATAAAAATGTAATTACATTCTTTCTTCAGGAAGGCTTAGAACAGCTAACATAGTACTGCTAGCAGCTTTCCATCCTTATACTAAAACTTATCCACACCCACTTAACTTCAACAATGCTTTATCAGGCAGCTCCCAGAATGCACCTTCTTTGACTTGATAGATTGCTGTGTAGCAGTAGTGCTCAAGCAGTGGCCTTGCTTTGCTTTTTGAGACTGGACTAAATTTCTAGCCAGCCCAGGAAGAGAATCATTATGGTCTGAAAAAAACCCCAAGGATGTGGTCTCCCCTTTTCATACAGCACTATTTGGGTTGCCACTTAGCCACCCAAGAAAACAGTGCAAGTAACTTTTACTTTAAAGGGCCTAAATGCTGCAGTTTCACTGCTGTCTCACCAGCAGGCTTGAGTAATGGGGTCTGCTCTGTATTACATTATGAAATATACCATTCAATTAGAAGTACCCTTTTCCTCTGTTCACTTACCTTTCTGTAGGAATCTTCTATCGTAGGATCGTATTTTTCAACAAATATTCCTTGAACAAACTGTACAGTCTACAACAAAATATATATATATATACACATTTATCCAGTTTATACACAATTCTATTTTGCAATTTCCCTACTAAAAAGAGTTTGGACAGTTCATTACACCTTTAGGGAAATAGAATTGTTTCTAGGTTGCTTTCTGAGTATATATTAGTCTCTTTATTGATATGGGTTACCAGTTTAGAGGAAAGATCTATATTAATTATTAAATAAGTTCCAGAGAGAAACCTTCACAGGTTAAGAATGGAGGTGCTACCAAATTTAACATGGTATGAATTCCATCTCTCATTATAGCAACCGCAGAGAATGCCACCAACAGGCATACCCCTCCTCTATAAGGTATTTAAGCCTGTGGTACATCTTTACATTACTGGTACCATGTTGAAGGTAGGCATCATTGAAGACTAAAAAGAGGAGGAGATACTGGTTTCTGTACAGAAGAATACATATTTGTAACAGCAAATTTCTTCAAATCCTTCAAATTTCAACTACTGTAAGTGTGACTATTATCTTAACACTGTAGACATGTGATAGTCACCCTCCATCTACATGCATATTTGATAACTTTATACCACACAACTTTATGCTGGAATTTTACGAAGTACTCTGACATAGCAAATTTTAGTGGCACTGTGTCATATCCAGTCAACAACCAATGGAAGGCACTAGCATAGGGGTGTTGAACTCATTTGTTATGAGGGCCGGATCTGACATAAATGAGACCTTGTTGCGCCAGACCATGTGTGTCATGAAATGTAATGCCAGGTAGTGGAGATATAAACTTTATAAAAGACACAAACACAAAGATTTTTTTCACTTAAAATAAAAACATGCTTAAAACATTGGCACTCCTGCAATATTTTGTTTATTTAACAGTCTCTGATAACTGACACCTCTGCTCTGAATTACTGCATCAAAATGTCTGCGCTGCTGCTTCAATCTTGAGTATGCTGTTCAGGTGTGTATCTGTAAGCTGCAAACTTACTTTTGCTTTATTGACATTCAGCCAGGGGTCCTTTCGTAGAAAAAGAGGTGCAGGAGCTCATTAGCATAACTCATTAGCATAACTCATTAGCATATGCCACATCCCCTGACATCACCAGAAGTGTGTCAGAAAGGGAATGTCAGTTTCAGCGCCATTATATCCAATGGGCCATTGAAATCAATGGCGAAAACTCATAGGGTATATGAGGGGCTGGAGGAAAGGGGGTTTGAGGGAGAGGCTCCAAACTTGCAGGGTAGCTTCTGGGGCCTCTCCTCGAAATACCCACTAAGTTTCAAGAAGATTGGACCACGGGTACAATTCTATGGGCCCCCAAACAGATTGTCCCACCCCCATAGAGAACAATGGAGGGAATGGGGGCAACCTGTTTGGGGGCCAGTAGAATTGGACCCCCGGTCCAATCTTCTTGAAACTTGGTGGGTACTTTTAGGAGAGGCCCCAGCAGCTACCCTGCAAGTTTGGAGCCTCTCCCTCAAACCACCTCCCCTCCAGTGGCTTTTAAAGTTAATTTGGCGGCGAGCTGAATCAGATTGGAGAATCTGATTCAGCCCATGGTTGCCCTACTGGCCAGTCCTGAGCTACTGGCCAGTCCTGAGTCTGCCTCGCTCCGGCCCCAACGGACCCCTGGTTACGAGACTTCAGAAGGGCCTCCAATGGGCTAAAAGAAGGACCATAAATGCATGCAGTGACATTCATTCATACTTTTGCTGTAGAAAGGAGATTTGGGTCACAATCTGCATGTGCACAATTCTACTTAACCATCTGGAGTTTTTAAACTAAATAATAATCACACATTCTTACACAATTTGGTGTAGCAGCACAGCAGGAGCCCTGTTTGCAGACGGAAGAAGACACTGACGCAAGGACAATTTTCAACAAGAGAAAATGTTCACTGGCTACCTGCACTTACAGCTCTTTCCAACAGGTGACTTCTGCTGGCCTGCATCAAAGGTACTCCAAAAAACTACAGTTAAAAGTTGCCCCCTCCAACTGCCATCAAGTTTCCTAGGCATTGCCTCCATTCAAGAAAGGGGCAGAATTATGAATGCTGTGCAGGGATACCTTTGTTGGTCTGCTGCAGCAAAAGCGGCAGCACTTTGAAGACCAACAAGTGATCCTACTTTGGTTTGCGTCTGAAGAAGTGAGCGCCCACTTACAAAAAAAGGATCGTGGTGGAATCAACGCCGCCGGCGGGTCTTTAAAGTGCTATCAGATTCCCCAGTTTTGTTTCCCTGCTGCAGAGCCATAAGGAATTACCAACTGCAGGAAAATGGTCCGTAGTCTGTGAAAGCTTATGCTGGAATAAAATGTTACCAGTCTTTAATAAGGCACCAATGGAATCACATGTAGGAAAGCCAGTGAAAAACATAAACTATGGTGTCACAGGGGATCTTGTATGCATGGAATAACTAAAATATGTTCTGATTCAGGTGGGGCGTCCGTGTTGGTCTGAAGCAGCAGAACAAAGTCAGAGTCCCGGGGCACCTTGGAAACCAACAAAGTTTTAATTCTGGGTGTAAGCTTTCCTGTGCATGCTTCAAGGTGCCCTGGGACTCTGACTTTGTTTAAAACGTGTTCTGATGATCATAAACTAGGAAGCAGCGTCACACAGATTACACACTTGCCAACCTCCAGGTAGGGCTTGGGGAAGGATGCAGCGGAAGTCTTCCCTCCCTGCAAACTCCGCACTCCCTTGGAGCACGTGCAGAGGGTCAGTGGCTTGCAAGGAAAGAAAAGAAAAGGCAGGAAGGGCATCCCCATCACCACGGCGCGCCCCGGCCCCAACGGAGCCCTGGTGGGTTGGGAGGAGGAATACAACAGAGAAGGGAAAGAAGCAGCTAAGGTGTCTAGCAAAGAATGCTGTCTTCATGGCCTTAAAATAGTAAAAACTGAACACTGTTATGGCTAAGCAACGTAGCAAAATGAAAGCATGCACAGGCAAGGACTTTAGCATATAGGGGGATTCCCCAGGTATACACAAGAACATTTGTAAAACACACGCCTGATGGGCATACCCTGCCCTCCAGGAGCACAGCATGTTGAGGGCAACAAAGCAACAGTTAAAAGAGAGGAAAACAAGGTATAGAACTGGTGTGCTAAAATCCCAAATAGCGTATAGTATCCTAGAGAGTCTGCTTTGGGTTAAGGGGAAAATTCTCAATTGTTTATTCCCTTCTATCCCATGATTCCTCACAACTCCCAGCTTGTCATGATGAACATGCTTCTGTGAATCTGCCTTGTGTTGTTAAATGGTTGGTTTTGGTTTTATAGTGAGGCTGTGGCTCAGTGGTAGAGTGCCTGCTTTGCATGCCGAAGGTCCCAGGTTCATGCTTGGGCACCTTCAACTAAAGGACTGAGTAGCAGGTGATGTGAAAGACCTCAGCTTGACACCCTGAAGAGCTACTGCCAGTCAGAATAAACAGTACTGACTTTTATAGATCAGAGGTTTGACTCAGTATATTTCCCATCACCGCGGCCGCTCTGGGGGCGACACATTTCGGTCACAGGACCACCCCCCCCCCCGAGGCAAAAGGGGGGAGGCAGAGAAGCCCCGCCCCATCCTCTCCCGGGCGGGGGTGCCTCTCCTTACCTGCGGGGAGCGCCAGGATCAGAGCCAGGCTGAGGAGGAGGCGGCGGGCCTGAGGGGACAGGGCGAGCCTGGGTCTCCTCCTCCGCCGTCCCCGGCGCCGCATCCCCGCCCGCTCTCGGGTGCTTCGTGGCCGACAGGCAGGCCCGCCCTCACGCCTCGGTGCTCCATGGCTGATAGGCAGGAGGGGCTGTGGGGGGAGGTTCCCCTGGTGGGGGGGGGACCAGCGTGGCGCCCTCCCCGGAAAGCTGAGTGGGGGAGGGAGGGGGGTTCCTCCCGGGGCCGGCGGCCAGCCGCGGCCCCGGGAAAGCTCAGTGGGGGGGAGGGATGGGCTTTTCCCCGGGCCGGCGGCGCTTGCCACGGCCCGGGAAAGGTGAGCGGGGGGAGGAGGGAAGGGCTTCTTCCCGTGCCGCCGGCGGCCTGCCGCGGCCCGGGAAGGGTGAACCGGGGGGAGGCTTTCTTCCGGGGGCGGGGTGTTGTTATGTGCCCGCCCCCCGGGCCCTTCTCTCCCGGAGCAGCGCTCCGGCGCGCCCCGGCCCCAACGGAGCCCTGCATTCAGCACAGAAATCTGCTCAGAGTTCTGAGTCTAGGACCCAAGGGAAAACATGAAATGGCTGAGCGATTGAGAGAGTCTGGCAAAGCAAGCTATGATGAAGCAGCAGCAACAGAACTGGAAGCAGGAGATGGCCAGTTCCAGTGCAGGCCTGACAGAAGGCCTCCGGGGGCCTGATCTGGCCCCCGGGCCACATGTTTGACATCCCTGCACTAGCTCATGCAGAAATTCCCCACATCCTGCTCTAACTAGAAGTCCCTTCCAACCCCTGGAAATATTATTCCTGAAGTTGTTGGACCCATGTGGACAAAACTGCTGTATGGTTTGGGTGGTGCAGTAAGAAAGGGCAGGGCAGCAAAATCACTCCCTCCTTCCTCTTCCTTAGTAGTGCTCTGCTAATGAAAGATGGGGATGATTTCACCCACTTCCACCTCCTTGCACCCACTAACCCACACAGCTGTTTGGCCATGATATTCCAACACCAGGAATACTTCCAGGGGTCAGAAGAGAATAAGAGGAAAATCTGTATCTGTTCTATTAGTGGTTGGCTAGATACATCCCTACATTTCCATTTAACAACACTTTATTTTAGCAACAGGTTATATAAGAGACTCCTGCCTGGGGATATTTTATACCATTTTATGCTGCTGCTTTGAGATGAAGATAGGTAGATTATCAGACAAGCTGAAATATCTAATTGTGCCTGTACAGATATTAATGTTTCCCTAATTTGTTTTTCTACAACAGCAAGACGTACTAATGCAAATTTTGTGCACTATGCTATAAATAGCATATACCACTCATGATTATTTACTTTCTAAATATTCTAATCAATTGTTGGGGACAAGCTTAACAGGCTGAAATCACAGTGATTTCCTTCTTATTTCTGAGATTGTATCAAGCCTACTTTTATGCACTGAAACCACAGAATAGACTGGGACAGATCTGAAACTTCCAGCAGAATCTCTTCACAAGGAAGCAACCGGGTTTCTGAGAAGGGTTTAAAAAGCAAAAAATAACAAAATCTATCTAGATCAGACAGACCCCTACCCAAAGCAATACTATACCACAGTTTGTTAGAAACCACAACCATGTTTAGCATTTGTTTAATTTATGGTGGTTGTAGGCCGAGGGAGGAAGAGAGAGAATGCCAGGATATTTACAAGCTGAATCCCAGTCAATTCCTTCCTATCAAATAGGAAAACTACAAATAATGCCACTGCAATATCCACTATAAAAATAGCCATGATTCAGGTTTAAGATCTTTGTTTTTTTTTTAAAAAATCCAAACCCTAGAGTCTATTAGCTATTATGATGTTTTGAATATCTGATTCACTCATTGCAAGCCAAATTTCTGAATTTTGTCCAGAGCTAGAGAACGCCTGGAACAGCTTGCATTTTAAAAGAGAAGTTGAAATTTTTACTCAAGTGCCTGGGCCAACAAAAATTTCTTCAGAGATCCCACCTCACACATAGCTGTTATTGGTCTTTTTTTGGGGGGGAAGGGGGTGGAAATGAGAAAAGCAAGTTGATAGCTTTTAAAATAAAGACCAGCATTTATTTATGTTAACAAGTTGCAAACTTTAAATTGTACTTTCAGTTATAGATGCTTGGTTAAGTTTGAGTAAGTTCAAATAAGTGGTTTTAAAAAAGGATCTAAGAGCTATTATAGACTTCTGTAAGGTATCTGATATAGAGAAGTAGAATGTTCACTGCAACATCAACACTGTTAATGAACTTCAAGCAGGGAAGCTAAATTGACATTTTAAAATAACACGTATATTGATGTGTTATCTATACACAGCTTCTTTCTGACAGATTTCCTTTTACATACTGGCCTTAGAGTATTTCACTGAAAGAAACAGATCCTATTCTTTAACTACCTTCCTCAACACAGTTGCTGGTTTTTTTGCTGCCTTGAATTGCATGCTACTTTTGCCTGCATTGACTTAAAGCCTGCTTAAACTTTCAAGTTTAAGACTTGGGTACTTTGCAGCAAATAGATGTAGCAAGAAACTGCCAGAGTTCTCTCTAAGTCAGAAGGTATAAGTTTCAGCTTCACACACTTAATTTTACTCATAAGACACCAAGCAGCCACACAGTACTACTTACCAAAGCAGATTTGCCAACACCTCCCGAACCAAGAACTACTAGCTTATATTCACGCATGGTGAAAGTGTTGAATCAACCCTTCAATACCTACAATGCAGAAGAACATATCATATTGTAGTAAGGTTTATTAATCTTGTTCCTAAAATGATACAGAATGTAACTAGTTCATACACTCCACTAAATTGTTTAAAAGTATACTTCTGTTTCAGAATGCCCCAGAAGATTTAAGCAACCTGTGTGGATAGCCATTTATTTAAATGCAAACATGCAACAATGAAGTACCTGTGGTTCCACCGTCCCTTTTAGCAAAAGCATGTTTGATCTATTAGAAATATATAATTTAATGACACTTTGATATATACCACAATGAAACTGTAACAGGCACATCTGAAAGAATCCCGTGCGCTATGCCTTCCTAGACCTTAAGATCTTCAGGAGATGGCTCTGCTGTCTGCCATATGTGCGCTAATGAAGAGCAGGGCCTTCTGTTACGGGACCCTCTGTGAAAACTCCTTGCCTCAGACAACTGTATATCCTTCAGGTATCAATCTGCACAATGATTATTCTTGTTATATGTAGCATGTTTTTACATGTTTGCAACTGTCCTGTGCTGTCAAGTGTATATCTCTTTAAATGGAGCACGTTAGCTGGTCATCAGCTGCGGCAGTTTGTTAAGCACAGAGAATATAATTAGGCATCGGGTATCTTGTATACAAATGAGATGTATCACAGTAGCTGGTCTGCTGGACATTACAAATGTAAAAGATACTGTGTATTTTTCAACAATATTGTAGCTGGTAAGCATATATTTTAATTGGTGTGTTTACTGTTTTATATCTACTAGTTTCTCAGCCATTTTTTTTGTAATAGGGCAGTTTTGGTGTTCCACTTTTGAGGAAGCAAGGCGATACAGCAACTGGAAGCTGGCAGGGCCGTTAAGTGGATACACAAGCAGTGAGACAAGTTTTGTGAAGAGGAATTATAAACATTGATGTTTGGACTTTTCACTGTTTGAGGAATTTGACTTGGATTATTTCTGAAGGTTATTTATGTATTTGGACCATATATTTTTGAGTTTCTGACTATCATATTTTTGATAAGATACACTATTTCTATAGGTTCAGATCATTATATGCATTGACTGTTGAATGTTTTTCATTGTTTATGCATGGTTTGTATCTTTTGTATAACTGACTCCCTTCCATGCTACTCTGTGAAATATGGCAGTGGTCATAATTGTGAGCAGAATCCTAGTAACAAATGTGCTCAGTGCTTTGGGTTCAACCCTGAGCTCACTAAATGGTCTAACAAAGACAAACATTACAATAGTAGAATGGGATCCTGTACCAACACTATGACTATTTTATTTCTGAGAAGCGCCACCAGAATCCCCAAATTTGGATAATACCCCAGTACTCCTCTTTTAAGTACAAGTAAAACTGATGATAGCCAGCTATTTAAGCAAGGAATAGACACAACAGTACTTAATATGGATGTCTAAAAGGGTATGTGTGTAAAAGCTGGCTATTAGAGAAGACTACAGTTACACACTACAGAATTAAGACTGCAGAATTATTTCTCTTGAAAATAGTGAAGCAGCAGCGGGCAGGGGCATGCTTTTGAACAGTTCTCACATCTACTGAATTGTCACAGCTATTTCACAAATTAAACACAGTGGAACACAGGCCTGCTAGATTGTCAACATCTGGTACAGGCTTAAAGATCTTCCTGGCTTTTTGATCGATCCACCTTTACATTGCCAAAAACTGACAGAAAGGGAGACATTGGCTTGCTGTATGCATGCAACCTGATGAAATAAGGAAGGAACAGTATTTTAGGTTAAACATGGAGGAATACTACTTTTGAGTGTTCTCCCATATCTTTACAAAATCCCTCCAGATAAGTTAACTAGCGTTTCACTCATCCCTTTCCCTACAGTGCTACTTTTCTTTCACAGGGAATTTTAAAAAACAAAGAAAAGGGGGATGTCTTTAAACACAGTATCTGCCATTTGCAGTCTTTTCTGCTAGAATCCAAGCTCTACCACTTTATCCTGCTGCATTACAGAAAGCAGAATTTTTAAACACATGCCACATTGTGCTATGTGGCCTCACCCATCACTGCAACATAGTCCTCAAATCAGTAATGTGAACTCAAAATATCCTATAAGAGTAAAAGCACAGTTACTCCAGAATGGTGCCTTTGTTGAACTTGGCTACATTGGACCTTTCACTGTCAAAGTACAGTTTGAGTACCGACATGCAGAAAACTACAGGTAGGTCCCTTCCACACGAGCGAGATAATCCGGAGGGGAATCGAGGCTTTTTTGCTCCGGAGCAATTTGCCCCGCCGCTGCGTGATCAGACGCAACCATGGGTGAGTGGTTTTTTTTTTGTGGTGGGTTTCTGAGGCGCTTAAACGGGGGATCGATGAATCGTTGCAAGGGGGGGAGGGGGAATCGATGCTTTGCTTCTCCCCCCAAGGGCTTTCGATGATGCGCACACGGAGAAGGGGGGAAAAAAACAGCATCACGTCGGGATAGCATGTGATCACAGTATCCGCAACACCACACTTCCGTGCTGGCACGATCACACAGGGAAACTCCAGCTGTGAGCTGCAGCAAACTATTTGATACCGGACTTTCATTAGTCGTTTTTTACTATGATTCCCCACCGGATCAAAATGGTTTCCAATGGCTTGACGACAGTTGCAGGACGCTTCCCAGATGTGCTGGTGTGATCGCACCAGTTTGATCCGTCAATGAAGCGTCCCTCTAGTGTGGCAAATAGGTGCGTGTGGAAGGGACCGTAGATTCTAAACTCGTTTTTGAACCCTGTGTCCCCTGATTTTCACTGATTGCCCTCTGCTCCTGCAGACCCCCATGTTATTCCCGCAGTCCAGTAATGCCTGAAGCATGATACTGGGGTGGGGGAGACACTGGAGTCCACAAGTACCATTTCACTTGTGCTAGATGATGTACTTCTTAGTATGCTTTTCACTCCGGTAGCCTGCACTCTAAGTGTCTCAACTTAAAATACAGGTCCTAAAATGCACTCTTACTGGAAAATATGAAACTCATTAGATTGCTTCCAAAGGGAGCAGTAAGCCACCTTTGGTCTGACCGTCACATTCTTCTGACTTCTCCCAATGTGGCTTGCAGCTCTGAGGTAAGAAGTTGAAGTTTAGTCTAAATGACTCAGTAGTTGCTGAAGCGCTTGGAACAGGACACATGGCAAAAGGGTGTCCAACAGAATGCAGAGAGAACCCATGGAAAAGATGTCACCCTATTTGTAATAATTATACTGGCAAGAATGTGGCAATTAATATCCCACAAGTTGCAAATGATTATTGAGTTGCTTTGATCCAGTGCAACATACACATGGTCATCACCCATATTATTTTCACATAACCACTAAGCTAAAGACAGTACAGATTTCAGGTCCAAATGGAGATTTGAAACTGGGATTCGCCAGCCCTGGTCCAACAAACTAACCAGTACACCACACTGTCTGAGAAGATCCCTACAATTACTGAAGTGATTGTGGATGAGATCTCTGTAGACAAAGTAGATTTTTCTTGCAACTGTTTTTCTAGAGCGGTTCAAGAACTAATGCCATTCCACAGACTGTTTCCTGATGTAATTTATGAAGTTTGTAGAGTCTGCTTTCCAGCAAAATGTTTTTTCCAGCAACTAGCAGCTACAAATTCTCACAAATTTGTCATTGCAAAGATTTTTTCTTGAAACCCCATCATCTCCTAATTTCTCAGTACCAAGCTACTCATTCAGCTGAAATAGCTGATGCTCATTTCCAATAATATATGCACTGGGCAGAATGCGACATCAAATACCACACTATTGAAACATCACTTGCAGATAACTAGAGCCAAGGCTCCAATTTACACAGCTCTTCAGTTTGTGCAAACTCATGATCAAAAATTACGGCTTGTGTGTATGAGAAATACTAAGGCACACCATGTATGTTTGCATCAATTCTACCTGGCAGAGAAGAGAGCAGTGAAGATGAACAGGAACTGCACAGAGGAATGTGCCAGGAACAATTACTTTCTGACTATCTTTCTGAACCCGGAGGCTGGTAAAATATGAAGGGATGGGAGGGTAAGATTTTGTTTAGCAGCTGGCTACAAAATACTTGAGCTAAGTAGGTTTGGAAAATCAGCAGGGTTTGTGATTCCTGGCAATCTTTAGGCTCCACCTGGAGGCTGGCTACCCTAGGTGTAGCAGTCAGCGCTTCAGAGCAGGGTCTGCTAGACCCAGGTTCTTGCTGTGGAAGCTGACTGGGTGATTTTTGACCAGTCATAGACTTTCAGCCTAACTTACAGGGTTGTTGTGCTAGCCAAAAAGGGGAGAGGAGAATAATATAAGCTGCTTTGGTCGCCATTGCAGAGAAAGACTACTTTTCCTCCTGGGGAACCATTGTTGCCAATCTCCAGGTGAGGGCTGGAGATCACTCAGAATTCCAACTGCACCCTGTGTCCTTATCCCCTGCTGAGATGGCCCCCCTATGACAGCCAATGTGACGTGGCAGTCAGGGCTTCAGCATGGTAGAGGCTGCAGGTGGGGGGGGGGGGAGATGGAAAGTTGAAGAGTGAGGGGGAAATAAAGGTAGGTTGATATTTGGCTGGGAAGGAGATAGGGTTGCCAACTCCAGGTGGGACATTCCTGGAGACTTGGGGGATGGAGCCTGGAGAGGGTGAGGTTTGAGGAGGGGTAGGACCTCAGACAGGTACAATGCCATACACTTCACCCTCCAAACTAGCCATTTCCTCATAGGGAACCACTGTTGCCAAACTCCAGATGGGGGCTGATCACTCAGAATTACAACTGCTTTTCAGGTAGCAGAGATCAGCCTCTGGAGAAAATGGTGGACTTTGTGTCATTATACCCTGCTGAGGTCGCCACAGCAAATTGATGTTGAGTGCCCAAGGCCTTGGCACTCTCCCAGAGCCTCTTTCTAGAGCCCACTGTATTTATTTCCACAACAGGCCTTATTCCTAGTGGGCATAACAATATCCTGTCTTACAGAACTGTTGTAAGAACTACAAGGTAGTCTGAAGGGCTTCAAATATCTGAAAGCTTCATGCTAATGTTAGTATTTCTCAGAGCTTTTTGAATATCACAGTGAAAGCACTGGTTAGCACTCTTGCATTTTATACTAAGCAGCTTTAATACAGCAGCAGCTGAAGAGGAAATATACTGGTAGTAGATGAGAACTGCCCTGCCATCCTACCAGATGCTGCTGTCACTGCACAATAAGTCATCCTAAAAGCCATAAACGTCTCTATGATCAGAATATCACTTCCTTTTTAGTATTATATGGAGCTTGAGTGCATGTTGCGTTTAAAAAAAGGTGTTCTCCATTCCAGAACACACAGCTTCTTTGAATAGTTAGTTGAATAGCTGAATAGAAGAAAAAAGGGGTGGGGAAGAAGCCCATATAATGAATACCAATATAGACAGTACATTCCTATTTCATTGCATACTTCATTACTCAGATTCACCAAGTGTTTTGACAACTAGGTTTAAAAGCTTATTCACAGGTATTTGTACGAGACAGGGCAAAAATATTTTGTATGTGTGCTTAGATAACATAAATTCCAGTTGCTTAACTGGGCAGAATGTGACATCAAATACACTAAGTCAAGTGATACTTCAGGCTTGAGAACAAAAATGTACTCAATTCCAAGTACCTTCTTCATCCCAAACTATTACCCAGTACTGAGTAGCATACTTTTTTTTGGCTCCGCAATCTCATCACTTATAGCAGTTCAATAGGAATGTGCTTGCAGTTCACAATGCATAGAGGGGAAAATATAGATAGATGAAATAACAAGAGAACATGTAATTAAGGCAATATCTCTCTTGTTGGGTTTCATCACACTGTATTTAGTTTTGGTCTTCACATTGTTAACAACATGGTCAAAGAAAAGGGCGAAGTAAACTATCTAGCCTGCAAACTGCAACAGATGGAGCAGAATCATGAAGTAACACACAAAATGCAATTTGCTTTGTGTTTGCTTGTCCCTAAGTGCAGACACCATGCTTATAATGAACCTGGCTAAAAAGGGAGGTCCTGCCGTTAAAAACTTGGGGGGGGGGGTCAAAACCCATAGTCTGTTTTTGCTATTGAAACTGATTTCCAAACAAATAACCTCCCCTTTGACAAGGTTCTAACAAGTCAAGTTATATTTCTGGAAAGGTAATTTATAGCTCAATTTCTTTTCGGGCAAAGAAAGCCAGGCTATACCAAAGTGACAGATGAGCAATAGGCAGGCCTTCCTGTTGTGCAAACTGCAGAGAAACCATGGAAAGACATAGCATTACATAAGGAGGCCTCAAAACAATCTGAATGTTCATCCCAGCAAGAGTGAAAGTAGCACAGACATTGATTTTTAGGATGAGTGGCTCATTTGCCCGGATTGGTTGTTTTTCCTTAAAGAAAGTAAGCAAGCTTAGTACTATCTGCTGAACCAAATAAGGTTCCGCTTCTAGATGCGGCATGCTACATCATTTAATTGCCAGTTCCAGCTACTATATTGATTCCCTACTGTGCAAGAAAGCCTTTGTGTTGGATTCCCTTGATGTGAATAGCCTTTATTGACATGAGATGATGCTCTGCCCAGTTCAGGAACTCTGATACTATCCTGTTGTGACTGCAGTTTTTTGTTCATCTTTATGCAAAACAATCAGATGTCAGATCACTACCAAGCACTAGTCACTTCTTTTCCCTTCCCCCCAACCCCAATTAGCTAATATCATCTTTGCCATCAAATATGATCCTGTTTGTTTGTTTTGGCTATTCACATTGGTCCATTGTAAGTGAGCCTGCCAACGGGGCCTGGAGCCCATGATCTTAAGTAAATCAGCTTAATTGTTAGTGCCATGAATGTCCCTAAACCAAACAACTATAAATGGGTATCAGCCATGCAGTGAAGACAGCCATCTAAGGACTGAAACTGGAGATTTCCTCCAAACACAAAGTTCTGACGTCTAGATTACTAGTACTAATGTCAACAGTACCGTGAAGACATTTTCATTATTTGTACATCCCACTTTATAGAGAGTACAAAATGACTAACCAAGGAGTTTGTAACTCAAAATTTGCTAAAAGGGAAACAATGAAAGGAGGGAAGGGAAGAACGAGTGTTCATTCCAGCTACACGTGCTTAGACTTTCTTTTAGGAGGAGTTAGGATTAAGACGGTATGTCAAAGGCTTCCTGGAAAATAATTTGGAGGAAGTGATACAGGTAGAATCACAGAGGTGTTCCTGGGAAGCAGTGCCAGGAATAAGGGAAGCAAGGGAGAAAGGGGAGAGTCATTTAAGTGTCTCTTCATCCCTCAGACAACAGAGGGCAGGAACCAGAGAAACGCAGGTCAATGGTGGGGTGTATCTGAGAAGTGATGTATTGGAATATGACAGGAAAAGGGTGGGGGGGCAAGGCCGTGGAGGACTTTGAAGACAAGGCAAGGAGTCTGTGCTATATTCAGGAAGAGACCAAAAGCCAATCTTAGAAAGGGCACAGAACAAGAAAAAAAGGAAGGAGCTAAGGTGTAATAATAGAACAGACAGGAGGCAGCTGCAATAGAGAAAGATAAGAGATAGCTAAAACCTTCCCATTCGCTCAACCTACTGCCAACCTGGTCCTGGTATGTTCTCATTTTGGCTACTTGCCCCCCACCCCCTCAAAAATACCATCCAAGATTCTATCTATGCCCATGTCATCTGTGCAGAGGTCACTTGAACATATAAGAACTGCTCCACTGACTTTAGGCTAGAAAGTTCTTCGCAACATTCCCTGCAATTTGTTCTCAGGACACACTTGAAGGTGAACACTGATTTTAGTTCCCTAATGATTTAAGTGTTTGGCCACAGTCCTTCCATAAAGTTCTTCCCATTCTCCACTTACCCAAAGTAACATCGGACCTTTCACATGCTGACTCTGGATGTAATGGCTGCAGCATGGACAGAATATTATTTGAGGGGCTACACTGGAGGGAGGGTGATCCAGGAATGTACCACCTTTTACACCAGAAGTATTTCTTGCACCAGCAGAATACAGTTAATGGAGTTTTAAACTAGCACCAATACTGCAACCTGAACTGGCATATATTTTTATTCACTTCGTGATAGCTCATGCACACCTCCTAGATGAATAGTGGCTATTAAAAGTGATACACTGGATCTCATGAACTGGGAATATATGGAGGCCACAGAATAGATCCCCCCTTCAACTTCCTGTTCCCCAAACAGAGCAGAATGCACGAAACAAAACAGAATCTATATGCATTTGTGCAAGGTCTTGCTCCATCCAAAGACTCAACAGATGTATGTCTGCATGAGAGTGAACCCCACTTCTGGCATTATTTAAAAGGAAGAAAAAAAGCCTATACAAGAGAGGAGGTGATACTTCTGCCAATTCCCTCTCAAGAGGGATACCCCATACTGCCTCCCATTCTTCCTGAGTGTCTCTTGATCTTCAGGAACAGCCATGGTGAATAGAAGAAGGGAGAAGATCTAGCCTATTGTCTTCCCTTGGGAAGGAGATCACAGAACAGTTCAGACAACCAAGCCCATCATCTTTCAAAATTCCCGCCCTTTCCTTTCACTGTGGCATTACACACAGAGGTTAACACTCCACAGACATAAGAACACAGAAAATCTGTTCTATCTTGGTCTTTGAATAAACAATATTTGCTGGCAGACAAAAACTCATACAAGAGATTCAAAGAACAGAAGGTCTTTGTTACTACATCTTAAATGTGTTCTCAGACTAAAGCTTGGTTCACTTTTGGGCCATTATATAACTATTCATGTGAAGTTCTGCTCTTCGTTAATGTATAATACAAAGCAGAAGACTGAGATTTACATCTCTAAGCAAAAGCTACTTTGAGTCTTGGTGAATTCTATACCCATGTGTCACTTTTATGTGTACCTGGAAACAGCTGAGAGATGCTCAAGATGCTATACTGTGATTAGAAACAGCTTTGGAGTCAAAGATCCAGGAATGGCTAGCAGGATAACTGCACTATGATAGCTTTAAAAAGAGAAAATCAGTTGTAAAGATTTCAGGGAGTCTGACAAACTAGATGAGTATTTTGAGATCTTAACAGCAAAGGCTAACTGCTCAGCACAAGGATCTTTAGACCAATCAGAAAAATTGCTTTGAAAGATATCTTATCCTACTATTTGGTTGAGATATCTGAAGTACTGCCCCTTCCTGCATGCTCCCTTTGGTACTTTTGTTCTTCCCAGAATGGTCTATTTTCCTTCCCCCCATTATCTAATGCACATTATCTGATGTTCTGGGCATGGACTTCTTCTGTAGCATGCATGGTGGACACAGTTTTTACCCAAGAAACTTTCAACCTCCCCACTATTCTTGAGGGTCCCCTGTTCTCCAGGAGCACCATTTCAGGGTGGGTTTGGGGTTGCTGAGTGATGGGAGGAATCAGTGAAAATGCCCCCACTCCACCCACAGATGTCTAGGCAGGTTGCAAGCCTATGTTTCTTTGCATGTCTATTTTTATCCATTTTTATATTGGCGTTACCCATCTTGGGTCCTGAGGTGCTTGGGAGAAAGGCAGGTATATAAATATTTTAAATATATAAATTTGGCACAGTTCTTTTGTTATGGACTATCAAAAGAATCACCCATTCCTGATTTTCTTCTGACCAGAAGTAAATATTGTCTTATTAACAATTTCCAGGAAAACTGTGTAATCCTTGATAGCACAGCTTGTCAACGAACTGTATGATGTCCCTTCTGCATCTGGAGAGCTTGCAAACATGTTTGTATTGAAAAAGGCTAAAATAGCAGCAATATAGAACAGCCCTACTGAAACAATCACAAATAAGCTTCCTGCCATCCACATGAAGTTCTCAAATATCAAGCTGCTAGTGGTTCTCAAGCCATCAAAACATTTGGACGATAGGAGAAATCCACAATTTAAGAGAAGTAGTTTCTGATATTGGAAACAAAACTGCATTTGCAGTAGATGATGCAATACAAGCTTGTATTGTTCTATGACAGAAGATGTGCAACTCCATTTTTGGACTTAGTTCACCGGACATGACTTAACAAAATCCTTATTTAGCAAAAGCACAGGAAGAGCATTTTGCTGTGGTATTAACGAAATATTCTTTGATGCTTTTGCTGATCTTGGGACATGCCAGCAGCGTCAACATACCCACTTTCAGAATCCCGAAATCCACCAATATGACAAAAATAAGGAAGATGTGAACTACACCTGAGCAAGTTCTCCTGTAGGCATCTAGACTGCTAGATAATTCCAACAATCCATGGGAGTCTATGGCAGCACTAAAAAGGGGCAAATTATTAAGCTACTGAAAGCCAGTGTAGTGTAGTAGTTAAGAGTATGTGTTGGACTAGGATCTGAGAGACTCAGGTTCAAATTCCCAATCTACTATGGAGGTTCACCAGGTGACCTTGGGCCAGTCACACACTCCCATCCTAATCTATTTCCCAGAGCTGTTGTTTGGATAAAATGGAGAGGAAGAGAATGATACAAACAGCTTTTGGTTCCTATTACGGAGAAAGGTGGGATATATATGAAATAAATAAAATAAAGTATCAATAATAATCAATACTCAGTCTTCTGTCTGTTGCTGACCATTGCTAGGATCACTCAGATATGACGTGGGCTGACTTTAACCACCAATACTTTAAAATGGACAAAAATGCACAACTGTCAACAGTTAATATCTAACTAAACTTTGTGAAATGATTCTGAGTATGCACTTAGGAACAAAACACCCATCAGAAATTATAACGTGGTTCACCAAAAACACCAAGGATGAGTAGGTCAGCAAGTAATAGTGCACTGCCGTATATCATAACTACAACATATGAAATGGATTTTTTTGTATTTTTCATATGTGCATGTGTGTGTGTGTGAGTGTGTGTGCACCTGGAAGACATTTAGAGAGGTGGCTGAATAAAGCCTGCCCCCACTTCCCGACTGCCAGTACTCCAAGGAGGTCTCCCATCTAAGTACTTGCCAAAGTTGACCCTGCTTAGCTTCCAAGATCTGACAAGATCCGGCTTGCCTAGGATATGCAGGTCAGGGCAAACATATGAAATGTTGACAAGGGAGCTGTTCAAATCTTGCTGGGCTATCCTGCACATGAAACTTTGGAAAACATTAAGAATGCTGCTCAATCAATCAAATCATGTAATTCCGCATTATACTAGTCTAATGAAAGCAAATCAGAGTGTGATGGTTTGATTTTCCCCATGGAAATTTGGTTTCCTTTGAACCTAATAATCAACTAGAGACATAAAGAGAACTCAGTTTTGATTACCTTAATAATGCTTATGTCTGTTATTTTGTTGGAAATTAAAACAAACTTCCATGGAGACATATAATAATTTGTAAAACTGGTTGCTGTTTCTCTCTAAAAAGCCACTAAACAAAATACACAGGGTGAATCCTATTAACTGTGATGTAAGCTATATTTACTGCCTTTTGCAGTAGTCTCATGACCTCACCAAAAAGTGATATTGCTGGTCAAGCAAGCCTCATGAACTAAATGCCTCAAGATGGGGGGAGTGGTTTGCTGGAAGAAGAGGAAGTGATTTTGTCTAAAGAGTTTTGAGAGACTCCATTGGCACAGACGAGAGGCGGAGCAATTTCACTCAATTTTCCCTCCTTAACTGCACACATTCTGTCTTGTGCCAGTTTGACCACAAGGCTCCCCCCCCAACATCAGGCTTCTGAAGGTTCCAAAGATATGAAACGTCTGCATTCACCAGAACCCTACTGTTCATAATTTGTGTGATCCAGCCTGTTATTTTTTCTTGGAAATCATATACCATTATTTTAAAACACATGACTATAAATTCATAAGCTTTGCATGGAGTTAAACCTGAAGACACATATATACACAAGGATCTTGAATAACTACTACTGAAAGAGAGGGGGTGGTATGTACCAAAACATCTACCACAGTAGAACTGATTATTGCCCCAAACCTGGGAATGACCAAAACATGCAAGATTTTGATTTATCTAGAAGCAAAAATGTAAAAGAATGTTTTAACACGTTATATACATTTTGCACTGTCTATTCAAGCTGCTTTCAGCCTCATATTAGGTATTGTGAAAACTGCAGCCCGAAAGACTTTTTAATATGTCCTCACTATGAACTGCAGAGAACTTTAAGCCCACAATCAACAAAGCCATTGATTATGCAAGTCCACTAAAAACAAGCAGGTCTTAGATGGAATTACTGAATTGCTTAGAGCTCATTTTCAGTTCACCAGATAGCATATGGATAGGGCTGGCACCTAAAAATCTGAAGTTGGCATCTCATGTTGGCATTGACTATTTCCAATTACTTTCCTAGCCCTACTGCACTAGCTTGCAAGCTATATGCAAAACGCTGCATTCAGTGTCATTCGTTGCCTAGCCCCTAGATTCATTCATATGAAAAAAGGAGCTAGGGATCAAAGAGCCAGCTGAAGCGTGAAAAGATGAGGGTATAATTCAAGGCAGGCATAAAGGAAAAAGTCCATCCAACAAGACTGAAGGAGCAGAATGTTTTGGCAATGTGAAGGAGCAGTCTGGTGGTTCGATGCATCCATGCCTTCCTTTTGAGAATCAAAAATAGTCTGCTGACCTATAACCCCAGAACTGGAAGAAAGGGATCTGTTTTAAAGTCATCATGTTTGGAGCTCTCTCTCGAGATCCTTTCATAATACCCACAATGCAGGCCTATCATGACATTTCCTTTTGAGAAAAATATGAGACAGGACAGCACCTGGCTCTAGTTGGAGTTAATATTCTTTGGCAAGTTTCTGCCAATGTCTCAAGGAAGATGATGTCCATATACTAATAGTTCCACATGCCTGACTGGCAAGAAGCCCGGATGCCTATCCCACCATCCCTATGACAACCTCACCTATCAAAGGTCCTGTGAGACTGTCAATTTATGTTTAAAAATCAGGCAGCTGATTTGCCTGTATTGTTTTGACTCTCCTCTTATGTACATATTTAGTATGTTGCATCCTAATTTTTCATAATTACTATTTGTATAATACAACAAAGTACCCATGGTTCAAGTAAAGAAAAATTATTTTAGCACTTTGATAACATGAGCAGTGTTTCAAGTAGGTTCTAAGAAAGTAAATACTATCAGAAAAAAAGACTCAGATATTGTAAAAGCAACTTGATGGCAGGGGACTGAATAAAATCAGTGTGTGTTTTTACTTCTTTGAGAAACTTTGTTAAGCATCACTTTGCATACTGAAACTTCCCTTCAATCTACTGATGCAGCCCTTTTTTGTACTTTAATACCCTCAGAAGACACAAACAAAAAGCATACCTGAAATAAAGAAAACCCCTACAGGATTCCATAAAATAGGTCCAGGGCCCAACCTTGTCATTAAGGCCAAAAGTCCTCAGGCAGCAAAGCCCCCTGCTGTAAAAGAAACCATTGTATATGTGACTGAGTATAGCTGAGATGTGTTGCTCAAGCAGGTTCTTGATCACTAGAACAGAAGGAGTCTAATATAAACAAGATTACTTTAATATGTATGTAGTAGCTATAGAGCTCTTATATGAATCTGCCTGCTTGCCCCTTCCCTCCCATGTACGATACCACAACAAATCCAATCATCTTTCTTCAACTCTAGATCCTTCAAACAAGTCTTTCAGTTCCAGAACTCTTTTTTTTAATGCTTTATATGTCATCTACCCCAGCTGGCGGCTTTGAGATACTCTCCTCTTATCTGCATGACTACCTTGCCATATTCCTTGCACCCAGAGATTTGAAAGCCCAGAAAAATAAAAAAAGGACTCCTGAGCATTTCCCCCCCGATTTTTCCAATGGAAAAGTTGGGAAATTTGGGGAAACATTTTCTCTTTTGGAACAAATGAAATGTTTTTCAAGGCAAGGCAAAATGCAGAGCAAAAATTTTCTATAAGACCATCTTCAGTTTTAGATAATGATAATTTCTACATACGTTGTAGACACATACAACGTATTTTCAAGAATATGACTTGAATCCAGACTAACGTTTTCTACAGATGCAAGCATTTCTTGCAGACGAATCAGATTTCCTTGCATCTGTGGTTGGATGCCTGAAGCAGAGCAGGCTGAAACTGAATCCAGGAAAGAGGGCGGTTCTGTGGCTGGGGAGGGAAACTCCAGGGTTGGGATATAGGCTGCCCGCTCTTGATGGGGCGTCACTGACACTGGTGCAACCTGTCAAGAGCTTGGGAGTGGTTCTGGATTCCTCCTTGAATATGGAGGCCCAGATCACCCACATCGCCAAACTGGTGTTCTTTCATCTTCGCTAGGCTTGCCAATTGGCCTCCTTCCTGTCACACCACGACCTAGCCATGGTAATCCATGCAATGGTCACCACCAGGCTAGACTACTGTAACTTGCTAAATGCTGGCCTGGCCTTGAAACTGATCCAGAAGCTCCAACTGATCCAGAATGCGAAGGCAATATCCACCCAGTACTGCGCCAGCTACACTAGCTTCCAGTAAAATACCGAGTCAAGCTCAAGGATTTGGTATTGACTTATAAGGCCTTGAGCGGCCAGGGACCGACGTATCTATGGGACTCTGCTATGTCCCCAGGAGAGCGCTATACTCAGATAACAACTTGCTGGTGGTTCCCGGCCCTAAAGCTATCTGGCTGTCGTCGACCAGGGCCAGGGCCTTTTCAGTCCTGGCCCCATCCTGGTGGAACTGTGCCAAATAACGTCAGGGCCCTGCAGGACCTTATGCAGTTTCGCAGGGCCTGCAAGGCAGAGATGTTCCGCCAGGCCTTTGATTAAGGACAGCAACACAGCTAGCACCCTCCACTCAGGGCATTTGTATACCTGTCTGCCCTTCTCTCCCCTGCCTACGAAGTGACCTGCTGTCTGCAACGGGATTGATATACACCATCTTTCTGTTTGGAAAACAGTGTTTAATATTATTAATATTTTAACTATTTTATTTGGATGTTTCTATGAATGTTGGATACTGCCCAGAGCCCAGCAATGCCGGGACTGTTTATACCCCGCCTTTCACTCGGAGTCTCAGAGTGGCCTACAATCTCCTTCCCTTCCTCTCCCCACAGTAGACACCCTGTGAGCTAGGTGGGGCTGAGAGAGCTCTGAGAGAACTGGTCTTGAAAGGACAGCTCTGAGAGAACTGTGACTGTCCCAAAGTCACCCAGCTGGCTTCATGTGAAGGAGTGGAGAGTCAAACCCAGTTCTCCGGATTAGAGTCCGCTGCTCCTAACCACTACACCAAACTGGCTCTCAATATCTCGGCTTAGACTGGAGTAACTTTTTTTTAAGACTGCACTGCAAAATGATGAATTGAATTTTATTAAACCAGTCAAATAAGTTTTGCCTATATTTCCACTTCCATTTTTTTTCACAGCTTCTAACTTTCCAGATATGTTACACATCTCTACTTGTGTCATCTTTTCATAGAGACATGCCTCTGAGCCAACAGTAATAATTACATAGGGTCAAAGTAGAAACCTTTGCCCCCTCCCCCGGACATCCTCTTTCTTCATCTGGAAATGGTGAGAAATCAAGTGGCCAAGGTGACTACCATAAAGAAAATGCTGATGGCAGAAGTGTCACTGAGCTGATCACTCATAGGAATCCGAGGAAACAGACAAGCTTAATACTAAAGTTCCTACTCCTGAGGTTTCTTCTTCAGCATGAAAAAAGAAGAATCCACCATCCTTTGGAAGACAGCAAAGTTTAGTCATAGTCACGCCCCAATTCTCAGGGTAACTGTAGAAAATCACAGATATCTTCTTTGCATTACGATAAGCATGCCTTATGGGTTGTTACAGAGGACTTCTCCAGATAAAAAATGCTGTCCTCATCTGGATTTTCCTTTTGATGCAAAAATTTGATTGCCACCCCACCCTTTTATATATACATATATATACACACACACACACACACACACACACACACTTCTATACGTAGCAGACACATAAACCAATGTGGCTGTCTTAAACACATATAATTTGACTGGAGTGCCATTCAATTGCTCCCCAAGATGACATGCCAGTAATCTCTCAGTGACTTGTTAATTTTTTCACTCTTAGTTTTATGTAATTTGCCTTCTTGTTTTACAAACTAAAGATTCAGTTATTTGTTAACCTTGGAACAAAGATTATAGAAGAACTGTCAAGATTAAGAGATCAAGGTACTGAAATGTTTTAGCAAATACTACAGTACTACCCCAAGTTAAAACCTTTTGACCATCAGGCCTGTAGTCCCCCAGGGGTTCTCATGGGGTGATGCCCCTCCCTAATCTGCCCTGCTCCCACCCTGCCGCCACTCACGGATGTCCTGGGCAGCCCATGGGAGCAGCCACCACAACCCAGACAGCAGCCAGGAGCGGTGCCCTCCACAACGCAGCTGTCTGGCCAGCTGGCTAGAGGGCTCACTCAGCCCGCCCCCCCACATCAGGGATGCTGTGGCCAGGGCAGCCCCTGGAGCTATGGCCTGGCTGGTCCTCCTGAAGACTGGCTCTGAGTCCACCTCGGCCTGAGTGCCAACGGAGGACGGCTTGGTTGTGGCCCGGCTGGTCCTCCTGAAGGCTGGCTCCGCCTAAGTGCCAATGGAGGCAGTTTTTGGGCTGCGCCATGGGCACCAAGCAGACCAAGGGATGCAGCCCACCAATATCACCAGGCAATTGTGGTGAAGCCCAAGGGTGGAAGGAAGAGCCGCCTGCAGGCCGAGCAGCAGGAGCTCAAGGCGGCCTTCCTAGAGAGCAGCCCACTGGGTGAGGCTGGCCAGGCAGGTGGGTACACAGCTGTTGGGGGGGGCTGCCTTTGGTTTGAGAGAAGGAGCAGTGGCACCTCAAACCCTCCCACCCCCGGAAATTGCCTAGCTACGGGGCTGTTGACCATACTTTATCAAAAACAGGAATACGTTATCTCATGACGGCAATGAGATTAACACTGGCCTAGTGGACTACAAACCATACAATTCATTATTAACCAAAGCAGTAATATTTCTGTTTCTATAGCTCATTTATATTATAACCCATGAAGTCATGGAGAAAATACAAGACCTACATGAATGAAGTTATGTTTAGAACTATGCATTAATTTCGAGGTCACTTGGCAATATTGCACAAAGCCTCCTTAAAGCATTCAGAAGAATAAGATTCATGCTGCTGTACTTCTAGGCACTTACAAGAATTCAAATATTCTTTCTTCTGAAGAGACCTGAATGCCTGACATACACAGCCAGAAGATGCTGTTTCTCTGAGCTGATACTGGGCCTTGTTGTCATCAATTCAACAGAGCTATACTAACCCAAAGTACCCGCTAACTTTCAAATATACAACTGGAAAACCAAACATGAAGAAGATAATTTTAAGAATAAATTTCTTCTGACCATTTTGTAGCACTTTAAATCTTTTTTTAAAATAAAACTTATGCCCTGCCTTTCTGCCCTTGTAAGGGCCACCAAGGCTGCTAACAAAATTAAAACCTACAAAATAAAATCACATATTTAAAACCAACAAAAAACACATCCTTAGAACAATTAATACATACAGAAACAATGATTAAAACATTGTGCATGAAGGAGCCAAACCAAGCAAAAAAATCTCCACCTACTGATGGAAGATGGCAACAGAAGGGGACTCATGAATTTGTTCAGGAAAAGAGCTCCAGAGTTTTGGCACCACAACCAAGAAGGACCTCTACTGAGCTGTCATATACCTTATCTCTGAAGGCAGGGGCACTTGAAGCAGAGCCTCCAAAGATGACCATTGAGGCTGGGGAGGTTCATAAAGGAGTAGGTGGATCTGCAAGTATGCTGGTCCCAAACCTTATAGACCTTTGAAAGTCACCAGCACCTTGAATTGTGCCTAGGAAAAGACTGGGAGCTACTGTAGATGGGCCAAGCCTGGAGTCCCTACCACCCACTTTTGGCCACACCTGCCACCCGCTTATGCAGCAGTAGGCATGAGTCCAGACTATGAACCTGTTCCTTCAAGGGGAGTGCACTCCCATCCAGAATGGGTGATACCCTAAATCCTGAATCAGACGTTCTGCTCACCAATAGCACTTCTGTCTCGTGGGTTAATAAACTGAAGCTTAATCCCAATATCAACTCCCAAACTGTGTCCAGGTACGAGTTCAAAGTTTCTATAGCCTCCCAGGGATTAGCCAGAAGTGCAAAATAGAACAATGTCATTTGCACACTGGTGACAACCCTGCCCAAGTCTCCAGATGATCTCACCCAGTGGTTTCATGTAGGTGCTAAAGAGCATAGGGGACACGATGGAACCTTATGGGACCTTACAAGCCAAAGGCCTATTCGCTGGGCAGCAGTCCCCCAGCATCACCTTCTGAAACCTACCCTCCAGCTGGGCCTGGAACCACCACAAAACAATGTGTCCTAATCCCATATAAAATGTTCCAGAGCCCACTATAGCAGCAGTTCTAGATCCACTATCAATATGTATCATCTTATCAAGAGAACTTGAAACGTATTTTATCTTTCCCGAAAGATGGTTAGGTAAAGTTAATGAAAATATTCTTAAACTTCCCTTGTGACTTACTTGAAATAGTACCCTGCCCCTGGGGGAAGTAATTATCACATTTGTATTTTTTTAAACTTACAACTGCCTACTACCTTAGCCTCGCTTCATAAGTCTTTTATGGCTTCTGCAAATATCTAGGTTTTGATGTCTTCTCAGAGGAAGAGGGCCCTCTGGTTTAGGACAATCATAAAGCAGAATCAAATCTGGTACACACAAATTACTGCTAGGGACTTCTTTTGACTGTCAAGCTTGGATAAAAAAGTAGTTTGTTACTTATAGCTCAAGCTATTCAGGACGATAGACTCAAGTCAACATAATAAAATATGCCCAGAAGAGTACAAGAAAGTTATGCAGCAGGCATATTGCTCAATTCTCTGAACTGCCTTCTAAAATAATCCCACTTAGGGAGCATGAGAAAACCCAAACCACGGAGTTATGGAAGCCCGAATGATTAATTCAGACCGTGAAACTGAGACACAGAATTGAGAAACAACATTTCTCAGCATGATTGTATCCTGACTTTCTAGACAGAGTGTTAGTTTCAGGAGCACCACAAGGCCACAATACTGAAGTGACAGGAGATTGGATTACTGATTCCACCGCCAAGTTCAGAAGACTTCACCCTTGTCTGGATTCAGTTTCTCAGACAGGAAGTTACTCAAATATTGAATTAGGGAAGGTCATCTAGAAACTCTACAGCCACTCAAAGGTAACAGCAAGAAACTGAAGAAAGCGACATCAGCAATAGGCAAGCAGACACTTAAAACCCACAACAGGTCAGAAACATGATTACTTAGTAGGTGGCATCTAAAAAAGACTGCTACTTTGAAAAGTTAACCACTAAATTAAGCTAACCCAAGCACAATGCAGGCGTCACATAGCAGAGACTATTTCCAAGAAATGAATTAATCCAGAAAGTTAAATGTGTGTATTAGCGTCAGAGGTCTTTCTAATTTTCCTTAAAGACTGTGTCCTAATGGTCCGTTGACTGTATAATAACCTTTATTCTTTTTTTCTCTTTTATTTGCCCTGTTTTGGTCTCAATTCCTCAAGGGGACAAACGCCTCTAACCAAGTCTGTAATCAATATACTACTCGCAAATCAACTCTTTCAAAGTGCGTACTTTCCCCTGAGTTTTGCCCAAATCCGACCCTGCTGCTACGGAAGAATGCCGCCCGGTTCACCAGGGTGTGCGAGCATGTGTGTGTGCAGCCGGCACGGGAGGCGCTTCCTCTGATCAAAAGGCTGATTCGACGTTGCTCGTTCTTCAGGGGCTAGAAACAGATCCTGGCAGGAGACTGGGAAGCGGAAGAGGCCTATCGCAGCCTGAAGAGCGGCCGCCCAGCTTCCCGCTGGGGCGGAGAATGGAAACAGTGAGCAGCTTCGATCCAGCCGGACTAGGCGGGGCTGCGGCTCCCCACAGAGGCCGACGCCGCTGGAGTCCAGCCGGCTGGCCGGCGAGAACTTTCTTCGGGGCGGGAGGGCTTTCCCCTCCCGGGCGAGTCCCAACCAAGTGCGGGCGGCTGCGGCAAAGGGGCTCCAAGTTTCCCCTCCCGCTCTAACTTCTCCCCGGGAGGCGGCCACGGAGCGGGAGGGGGGCAATGGAGCGGCTCCTCTGGGCAGTCCGGCTTCTTTCCACGGAGGGGAGCGGTCGCGCCCCGTTCCGCCTCCGCCATGTTCGAGAGCCTCGTCCCGTCTGCAGGGCACCGCCTCCAACGCCGCCACCACCTTCCGCTCGGGGCCCCTCGCCGCCTCCCGAGGCTGGAGCCGCCGCCGCCGCCGAGCCACCTGTGCCCAGAGACCCTCGCCGCCCCAGCCACCACCCGCCCCGTGCCACGGCAGCGCCCGCGCCGCACAGCCGCTCCTTCCTTCCTTCCTTGCTCCCCACCCACCCGACACCGGGCCCAGCTGCCCGCCTCCCTTGCCACGGCCGCCTCTACCTACCGGACTGCGCCGCCGCTCCCCTCAGCCCGCCCGTCCGTCGCCTCCTCCCGGGCCGAACCCCGCTCCACACACACGCCCTCCCGCCTTCGCTGCCTCTGGCTGGGCGAGGCTTGCAGCCGTCGCCGTGACGCTGCACGCCCAGCCTCGCTCTGGTTTCCTTTGCTCAGTCCGGTGGCGGTGGCAGGGGAGGGGAGTGTGTGTGTGTGTGCGCGTTGGGGGGGGGGGTGACCTCTCCACTCTGCTCGCTACGCGCAGGCGCGTGGCTCAGCCTGGAGACACTGCAGCCTGCCTGCCTGCCTTCCTTCCCTCCCCCAACCTTAGGCAGGGCCCCATCCTGCCGCAGACCATAGAAATAGAAAAGTACCTCGGAGCGGCTGTCCGCGAGAAAAAAGAAGAAGGAAGTAACTCACAAAGGCGCGTACCACATCTCAGTACGATAGCTGGGGGCGGATATGGTGCAGGGCACGAGTCACCCCTCCCCCCCAACACTCCTTTAGTGGATAGTGTCTTTTAGGTGAAGATTACACAGTAGTCAAGTGGCACGACACCTTCAAAGATTAACAAAACGTAGTCCAGCATAAACTTTTTTTATTTTTCAATTTTTTTAATTTATTTTGCGGGTCAGCGCTCACTTCGACAGATCCAAGTATTAAGATTATGATTCTGAGGATACTTTATTAGAGAGAGAGAGAGATGGATTTGATGGGGTTTCCAAATAAAACATGTTGGATCAGGTTATCCATAATGAATAGCTGTTTTAAGAAAGACTCGGTCCGTTATCGTATTTCATAAGGCTGAACAAGGTTCATTCCCACAGTTATGTTCTTCCAGCCAGCGTCCCCACCCAGTATTGCTAACCATATGTCAGCAACCACTTCTTGGATGCCATTCCTTGCATAGCCTTCCATAGGGGCAGCAAGCCTGTATAAAACTCTTTGCAACAATAGGCCAGCTATTCTTCCTTTTTAGATCACAGGGAGAGGAAAAGAAACCCTTTTTTGCATCTAAAATAATGACGTGCAGCCTGGTCCTGAGTAGAACTGTGAGCTAATTCGGTTTCAGATTGTGGTGTGAGCTCTTTATCCTCCTTCAACCTCACCCCTCCCACAGTAATAAGTTTTGAACTCTACTCGAAGGGGTCAGCCCCTAGAGATCCAGCAAAAGTTAGTTGTTGAAGGCTTTCCATGGGTTTCAATATGACTTAATCTTGACTAATTGTAACTGGATCAAGGAGCTGATGTGTAACTGACAGGAAGTTGCAAAATGACAAGAGAAAGAGAAGGGGCGTGGAGAAAGAAATGCACATTCTAGTAGAAGTTACATTTCCCCAAGATTCCTTGTGGTTTTGAATGACTTCTGCATGACTCCCTCTCTTTTGTGTTTAGCTCAGAGCAGTAATAAACTGATGATATTGCTGTCTACATGTATCTGCTCCATTCTTTTCCATTTACTGATTCAGCCTGGACAGGCACAGACTTTTCTGACCCCTGTACTTGGTTTAAAGGTGGCCTGGAATTAATCTCCATTCACTCCCACTTTGACAACATAAAGGGGGGGCAGGTGGGATGAAAAATAAGGCCATCCCTAAAAAGACTTGTATGTGTATTGGGGTATACACCATGACACACAAAATTTGGTAGATTACAGACAGAAGGGCTGTGATATGTGTGCAGACAGCAGTACTCTTCCCTGCTTTGCCACTCCTGAAATGTGAGCAAGGGCCAGGGTGGATGTGGTTGACAAGCAGGATTGTCAACAGATCTCAGAGGGGTGGGGTGGATCTCCCATCTTTGTAATAAAGTGTGGGAATTGATATATTTCCATAGAAATGAGGTAAATAACATTACATTAAATGAAGGAAGAGTTGGTTTTTATACCCCGCTTTTCTCTACTCTAAGGAGTCTTAGGCCCAATTTACACCTCCCCTCTGAAGTAGTTTGACTGCTGTCTTTTCCTACACTCATTTCATGCTGGTTTCAGATTTCACTCCCTGGCTCTGAAGAGTACAAAGCAACAGGATCTGTTTAAAGCAGTAAAATGCTAGCTTGACCACAGGAGGGCAATTAAGGAATGTAAACAGGTTTTTTTTAACTAGAACAAGTATGGTTTGAAACTAGAAACAGGTATAGACGGGTTTTTTTAAACTAGAATGATTCCAGTTGGAAAGTCAGATGTAGATTTGACCTTAAAGTGGCTTACAGTCTCCTCTACCTTTTCCTCAATAGGCACCTTGTGAGGTAGGTGGGCCTGAGAGAGTTCTAAGAGAACTGTGACTTGCCCAAGTCTTCATGTGGATAAGTGGGAAATCAAACCCAGTTCTCCAGATTAGAGTCCACCGCTCTTAATCACTACACTAGGGATGGGCACGAACCAGGCAAATGGAGGTTCATCCCAGTTTGTAGTTTGCAAGGTACCACAAACCATAAATCAGAATGAACCTCGCCTGAATCAGTTTGGTTCGTGGAGATCATGGATCTTCCCTCCCTCCTTTCTGCTGGCAGTGGCTTTCTGAGGCAAGCAGAATGGAAGGGGGGAAGATCTTGCAAAAGCCATTTAAATGCAAGCCATTTCAGCAATCCGTTTGGCTCCTAAGAAGTGGGGGGGGGGCAACGTTCCCTCTAAACTCCACAGTGTTGTGAGCAGAAATTCTACCTTGTGAGTGAAAGCTAGTAGCATTAAAGTTGTGAGCCCACCCCTTTCCACTATTTTGGTAGACCTGTCTTCCGGAAAACAGGTCTACCCACCTCAGCCCACTATATTGGTAGTCTTTGCCTCTACAGCAGGGGTGTCAAACATACAGCCTGTGGGCCAGATCCAGCCCCTGCAGGGCTCCAATCTGGCCTGAGAGCAACGGACTCTGTGCTGCTTCCTGTTTCTTACACTGCAGCTCCTTTTGGCCAGTCTCTTCTATGTTCTCTTCAGAGGAGAGAAAGAAAGCCTTCCTTTGGCTGTGGGCTCCTTCCCCCTTCTTCTCTGGGGAGGGAGAGGGAGGGAAAGAGCCAGAGAGAGAAAAAAATGGTGTCTAGAGGCACTCTTAAGAAGACCAGCAATGCTTTATTCCCAGTACAAGCACACTTTTTCTTCAGAGAGAGGGAGGGAGAGAGGGAGGGAAAGAGCCAGAGGGAGCATGCTGGAAAAAGAGAGAGAAAAAAGAGAGAGTGTCCTGGTTTTATATATAAGCTTTATGTGCAAACACACTTCTTCAGAGGGCGGGGAGGGGGAGGTAAAGAGCCAGAGAGAGCACCACACACACACACACACACACACACACACACACACACACACACTTCTGTGTTTTAAGATCAACAACGTTTTATTCCAGATATAAGCTTTTGTGTGCCTGCATACTTCGGGGGGGGGGGGGGGAGCCAGAGAGAGAGAGAGACCCATGGCCCTTGGAGAGATCCCCCTTTCCATTTCTAACAGATGTGGGGGGGGGGGGGAAGAAACCTAACAGCACAGCTTGCATTTCTTATTGAAAAAGAGCAAGAGTCCAGCAGCACCTTAATGATTAACAATTTTTTTGGCAGGGCATGAGCTTTCATGAGTCACTATTCACTTCTTCAGATACAGCTGGAATGTGAGTCCATCTGTCCCTATATCTTGGAGAGAGAAGTGATTTCAGACATCAAATGATAATAGCAGGCATTGGTAATGAGAGAAGAAACCTAGGTTTCAGTTTGGTCCAGGAGTTTGCATTGTCTTGAGCTTCATGATCAGTTGCAATTCAGCAGTCTCACTTTCTAATCTCCCTTTGAAATTCCTTTGTAAGAGAACTGCTACCATTAGGTCAGCAACTGAATGCCCTGGAAGGTTAAAATGTTCCCTCACTGGTTTTTTAATGTTGTGGTTTCTAATAGCAGTAGAAAGAGTAAGAGTCCAGTAGCACCTTTAAAAACTAACAAAATTGTGGTAGGGTATATGCTGTTATGAGTCACTGCTCACTTATTCAGACTTATTTCCATTTATTCTTTGCATCCTCCTGGACTGAATCCTCCTGTACCAAATGAGATCTAGGTTTCCTATCTCATTACCAATGCGGGTATCTCCATGCCTCTGCATATCACACCTAATCAAATCACACCTGCTATTGCCATTCAACATCTGAAATAATCTTTATAAATTTTATTTCTCCAGTACCTTGTATTATATTTTATGGCACCCATGGCCCAGCCTGACAAAGTGACATTTATGTCAGATCCAACCCTCGTAACAAATGCGTTCGATACCCCTGCTCTAGATAGGGTTGCCAAGTGACTTACTATTTGCAGCGGGGGAGCAGTGGCCCCATTCTGGGACATTCACGCTTGTGCCACGATGACATCACCCAGAAGTGATGTCATCACATTGGGCATGTCACCGAGTGACACTCTAGCAATCATCCTGAAAACTCTCCGGTACCATAGAGTTTTCAGGGTGATTGCTAGAGCATTGCCCGGTGACGTGCCCAGTGTGATGACATCACTTCCGGGCAACGTCATCACGCCGGACATGTTGGCCCGATCTGGCCACTTAGGGGGTTGGTTCCCCCCATCGGCTGGATCCGGACTGGTGGATTGAGGGCCCTTTTAATGGGGCAACCTCTGCTCTCCCAGGGGACCTGGTAACCCTAGCTCTAGAAAACAGGTCTACCTACCCCTTCCCACTATATTGGTAGACCTGGCCTCTAGAGAACAGATCCACCCACCCCTTTCACAATATTGGTAGACCTGACCTCCAGAGAACAGGTCTACCCTCCCCTTTCCACTCCACTGGTAGACCTGGCCTCCACAGAACAGGTCTACCCTGTAAGGTTGCGCAGCATTCTTATGAACTTTTCTGATTCATAGGGGCAACATATGGACTATGCCATCAGTTATGTGGGACATGAGAGTACACTAGATGACCAGTGGGAAGACGGGAATAGATACCTACACTATAGGGTCAAAACACCATTTTCTGAGGTTACCACCTCCAGGTGGGAGGATTGACACAGAGAACAAAGACTCTCTCACACACAAAGGCATAAGGTTACAGGCTTACATCTGCAGCTCCATACAGATATACACTCCATGCACATATGCCTGCTTGGAGCCCCCCTCCTGCCAGCCTTCATCTCCATTTGTTACATCAAAGGACTTCACACCTGGATGCGAAGACACTGGGATACTTCCTGAAGATCGGTTCCCATGGCCGGCGCTCCTGTGATCCAGGAGATCGGCGCCAGATCCTGCTGGCAGCAACATCCTGCCCTGACCATCAGATAGATTTGAATATTGACCACTCCTTTAGCACCCCCTTAGTGGCTAGAGATAACAGACGGACCTTCTATAGGTTTTCTAGGGATGGCATCATATTATGCCATCCTCCCAGGTACCACCTCCCAATAAAAGTTGCTTCCCAAGAGATATAGCTCTCTCTCTCTTGTTAGAGCACCTGCCCTGGTTCCTTCCCTCCCTCACGGATCCCTGGGTGCACCACTGGGGTTCGCCACGTGGTCTTCTGCTGGTTCAGAGCCACAATCCCTTATCATCTTCTCCAAGGACTTTTCATCCTCGTTTTCCAGCCGGATTCCACTGCTTCTATAGAGGTAAATATCACCCTCGACGGAAACCATCAATTACCTGCTCATGCGCACGTCTCTGTAACTTCTATCTAATTTCCTAGTACTGTATGTATGTATGAATGACAGAACAGCATTGTCTTGTACAACTTTTTATTATATTTTAGTAAACAAACAATCTTTCACCTTTTAATTGAGTCTGTGTCAGTTCCTCAGAAGTATCGGTTTGCGCAGCCTCTGTATACACTGGTTAAGATCCCGCAAGCCTGCTGCATATTGATAAGAGCTAATATTCCCCAAAATATTAATAATATAAGAGAGCAGTCAGGCTAACAACCCACCCCAGTCCACTGTATTGGTAGACCTGGCCTTGGACTGTCACCTTGTGATGAGCCTTAGAAAACATACCAGCACATGGGGGGGGACGGACTCTTTTAATATACTTTGTGTTTTTTTAGTGAACTATGACAACCAGCATTACAGGTCAAGTGTAACAGAGGAACAAGTGCTGTCAGAACCCTGCCTGACCTAACAAACAGAAAGTTGCTTAAATGTTATCAGCCTGGCCAAACTACTTATTTATTCAAATATTTATATCCCAGTTTTCCCTGTGACTCAAGGCAGCTTACAAATCATACTGAAAAGCATAATAGGGTTGAGGGGGGAAATCATTTTTTTCCTGGCTCCATTGTAGCCTATGGGGACTGTTATAGTCAATAAGCCCTGTAGGCTATAATGGAGAATCATTCTGGGGGTATCTGGGACTTGGGGGGGGGCTGTTTTTTAGGTAGAGACACCAAATTTGCAGCATAGCTGCTGGTGCCTCTCCTCAAAAATTTCCCCAAGTTTCAAAATGATTGGACCAGGGGTCCAGTTCTATGGACCCCAGTAGGATGTGCCCCCATCCTCCATTGTTTCCAATGGACAGGGAAAAAACTTTGTGTGGAGAAGCAGAAACTTCTGAGCTGGCATCTAAAATTTTGTGTGCCAGCACCCCCTAGTGCAGTTTAGAGAGAACTAGGGGGGGGGGATGGGACAAGAGGGATTGCTGAAATGGCTTGCAACTGGGAACAGAGCAACATGACCCAGCAAGTCAACTGAGAAAGTATCCCTTTAAATGGGATCCCTTTAAATGATTTTTGTATGCTTCACAGCTGTGGCAGTGCAGCTTGGAGAAGGCATTTAAAGAGACTGCAAACTCTTTAAATGCCTTCTCCAGCTCCCTCCCCCAGTGTGTCTGCTGACATGAAGTACATAAACCCACGTGGAAGATTTGTGGGAGGTTTGTGTGGCTTGTGAAGGAGGGATGGTATGAACCAAGGTTCACGAACCGAGCCCAGTTTGTTGCAAATTTTGGTTTATAATTCGGTCTGTGCCCATCCCTACACTACACCCTGCTGGCCCTAAATCTCTAAAGGCCTTTTTTTCTCCAGGCAGTTGGTAAATTTTAGGGTTGGGGTGGGGCTTGGAGTTCTCCCAGAATTACAACTGATCTCTAGACTACAGGAACAGAGCTCACCAGTGAATCCTTCTGAGCCCCCAGGTGTTGGTTACGTAAGGATAATTGCACCTTCCTCTAGTTCGAATGTGAATGTTGTCTTTGCTGGGAAGAAAGCTGTGCTAGATAAAAATAATTCTAATGCAAGACTTCTGACTCAGCACACACTGTATCACAGCCCTGTACGCCATGGCAATTAGCATAAAGTAAAAACTACCTCCCAGTTCTGTAGTGACAATCACTAACATAAATTAGATCTCTACACACAGTCATACATTTAAAAATGGAAAACATCCACCCTTTTATTGCAGTTCATCAGTTGCTGGCATATACTCAATATTATTTACTGTGAGTTACTTACCCCTTAATATCAGTTAAGATAAGAGTTGGCTGACTCTGGTCTTGCTTGGTGTATTTTTTAAAATAAAATCTCCATGCTGTATCTAATATGAGTTAAATTTTAAAAGCAAAGGTGCACATTGGTTAAAAATATATGAGGAGAAGAAGAAGAAACCTCATCCTTCACTCAGAGTGGCTTACAAACTCCTTTCCCCTCCTCTCCCCACAACAGACACCCTGAGAGGTAGGTGGGGCTGAGAGAACTCTGACAGACACTGCTCTTTCAAGGACAGCTCTGACAGAACTGTGGCTTGTCCAAGGTCATCCAGCAGGTGCAAGTGGAGGAGTGGGGAATCAAACCCAGTTCTCCCAGATTAGAGTCCATACACTTAACCACTACACCAAACTGGCTCTGCCTGATCACATCAAGGTGCACCTAAATTGCCATTCTATGCTGAGCTACCCCATAAAGCCACTGAAATCAATTGAGTAATTCAGTATAGGGTTGCACTGCTAATCTAGCAAAATTTGCAACAATTCCAACAGCCAGAAATTGGCAAATGGTGTGCACTGATGGTCTATATTCTGCCCAACTCTGATTTAAGCATTCTATTGTACTTGTAAACAGAATAGTTAACACTGGCAGAGTTTAAACATGCAGAGTAATGGAACACCAACTATTTAAAGAAAATAACTCACTTTATTAAAGAAGAAATAACAGAAGAGAAGAGGCAGAGAGGATTAACTAACTGCTGTGAGAGACTGGAATGAAAGGGGAGGACTCAGTTGGAGCAGGAAGTCTCCAAAGAGCCTATCAGGTGACAGGAAGGACATAATTTAAAATTGTGGGAAGTCCCTAATCCAGCTATGCTAACTAGCAGTCCTTCAGCTGTCCCCTATAGGCTGTTCTTCTTCAAGTAGGTACACTATAGACCTTGTATACTCCAACTCTCCTTCTCAAGATCTAGTGTGCAAGTCCACATTTTTCTTCGTAGAATCTCAGCTTTGCAAAATTGTGTTCGAGTTTAACAACTGTACATTTAGAAACTCCATTTGTATTTTACTCTCCTTCCTGGAGGTGCTTCTGTGAATGTCCATTTCTGATTCTTGACTGGAGGTCTAATTCCTTCCTCTTTGGCATTTCTCCATCTTTCTGCCTGATCAGCAGACATTCTCTTTATGTCTTTCCCTGTGGAAGGTTCTGTTGCAGTCTCTATTTTGGTCAGGTAGGAGTGTTTTCTTGGTAGTACTCCCTTGTTGGATCTAGCCGATCGTCTGACCTCTGGTTCCTCATCCCCTTCTGTTTTGTGGAGTTCTTCAGGTGCGTCATCTGTACATTCTAAGGTGGTTGATTGCATTGCTTCTGGCTGATGCATTTTGTTTTCTTTCATTGGTTTGGATTCTATAGTGTCAATTTTTTTCTGTAGTTTTTGATCTTTCCTTTTTGTCTCCGGAGACTACATTGCAAATTTGTATAGTTTGGCATACAACATTTTCATAAGTCTTGGGTAGACTAACTAAAATCAAAACAACCAAATCTTGCTTTGCAATATCTTTGTCAGCACTTCTTGACTCAGAGCGAACATTTGATCTAAGTGATCTCGCAAATTACCCCCTACAGTCATTCTTATGCTAAATAGCTTCTTTTTGATATAGAGCTGGCTCTTTAGAGGAGTTAACATAAAGTTTTTCCAATTCACTCCAGACTGCCTTTGCAGTTTGCATTTGAATGACTCGCAAAATATCTCTATTGGACAAACCTTTTATTAATACACCTCTTGCCTTCTCATTGTGCATGTCCCAGGACTCCTGCTTTGCTGGGGTATCATCTCCTGGCCGGGATTAATTGACGATGTACCAAAGTCCCATTTCAAGCAAGTCACTTTTCATTCTCTCCCTCCTGATGAGAAAACTAGGTAGTTGTGCAGAGCTGTGCAGGAAACAGCCATTTTGCAGTTTCTTCTTTTGCCTACCAATCTATGTAAACCTTTTCCTTTTTTGCAGCGGTATTCACACTGGGCCCGTAACCCTGTTGGCAGAGTTTAAACATGCAGAGGAACGGAGCACCAACTGTTTAAAGAAAATAACTCAGTTTATTAAAGAAGAAATGAACTCTGATAGAACAGAGGAGAGGCAAAGAGGCTTAACTAACTAATTGCTGTGAGAGACAGTAATGAAAGGAGAGGGCTCAACTGGAGCAGGAAGTCTCCAAAGAGTCAGGAGACAGGAAGGGCATAATTTGAAATTGGGGGAAATCCCTAATCCAGCTACACTAACTAGCAGTCCTTCAGCTGCCCCCTATAGGCTGTTCTTCTGATCTTCTTCAAGTAGGTGCATTATAGACCTTGTATATTCCAACAGTTAAAGGGTGGGTTTTTTCTACCCTGTCAATTCTTGCATAGTGGAGCTTTTTACCCTCATTAGTTATTGTAAATACTGAGCAGATGAGGGATAGGTACTCCAGATTAACTCTAAATAAGAAAATCCAGCAGATGCATTTTTCTCCTATATAGAAAGGTGATGATGGGACAACTTCATCTACTGAATATTTAAAAAGTGTTACACAGTCTTTAAGAGCATAAGAAACTCATATGAAGGGAAGTAGCTGCCCTAAACATACCATACAAAACTCTGATACCGGGCTGTGTATATGCAAAGGTGATTATGTAGGCTTGCTGACTGTTAGAGAATAGACATCACTTGTCTGAAGCCCCATTAGTGGTTTATGGACAGCCAAGGAATTTTAGTTTAATGGATGCTGTTTTACCTTCTCCGTATAGCTAAAAGAGACTATCAGTGACTTTCTAAAATATTTACATATTGATGAAACCCCAATAGTTAAATACTAATATATGTAGGAGGCTTAATGTACAAGATATATTACCTACTAATTCTCTGTTTGAGGTTACTTGGTAGGTTATAAAAGGCATTTATTTATAACTCAGAATGGTTTAGCTCCTGCCAGATCTCCCCATGGCTTTGATAATAGTATCATAAGGTGTTTAATGAAAAGATGTATCTATGATCAAGTTTGGGAATTCATTCAAAAGACAGTTCCTCAATAATCCTGAAAGGAGCTCTCATCTGGAAGCAGTATCAAAAAACACTTTCAGATTTCCCCCCTACCAGAAAACCCACTACTTTGGTACTGGAATAAAGTACCAGCATGGGAATACAAACATATTAGTTGTACGCAGATTTGTCATGGACACAGATGAAAGCCTAGGGCAACAAAGGCACTACTGTGTTTTAATTTTTTAATTCTTCAGGGAAGAAGAAAGTTGTACTTTGGACCACTGAATCCTGCCTTAGTCTAATCTATATTACATAAGGACATTCAAGATTTCAGTTCACAGTCTCAGCAAAAATGTACTTCTTTGGATTTGTATCTCATTTTGACAATAATAAGTATTACCTCATTTGCTTTTATAGTTTAGCATGACACCAGTGGTGATAGTATGTATAAACTGAAGATTTCTACACGTTAAATCGCTTTCAAAAGGGATTTTGGATCCAATTCTCCCGGTAAGTTTCAGAACAAAAAACTACCACTGTGATTGGTAAACTGGATATTCAACTGGAATAAACTATACTCCTAATAGCTACCTCCATTTATAAATCAGATTTTTTTGTGATCTATTGGTGAACGGTCTTAGGAACAGTAGACTCTCATTTGGATTCCCCACTCCTCTACATCCAGCCAGCTGGGTGACCCTGGGTCAGTCACAGTTCTCTCAGAGTTGCTCTCTCAAGAGCAGTTCTTCCAGAGCTCTCTCAGCCCCACCTATATCACAGGGTGTCTGTTATGGGGAGAGGAAGGGAAAGTAATTGTAAACCACTCTGAGACTCCAAGTGAAGGGCAGGGTATAAATCCAACTCTCCTTCTCCTTCCTAAGACACCCCATTTGGGAAGTAAGGAAACATCTTATGCTAATAGGATCAGTGGGTAGCCATGCTGGTCTGCAGTAGAACAGTTAGATTTGTATTAACACCTTAGTGATCAACAAGATTTTCAGGGTACGAGCTTTTGAGAGTGAAAGCTCCCTTTGTCAGACACAAGCTGGAATGGAAATCTCTGTGTCCTTATATCCTAGTCAGATGACAGGAACAATGTTGTAATGAAGGAACTCAGGATGCAGAGGTACAATGTGCACTGTTATCAGCTTAATTAAAGCAGAAGGGAAATGTTTTGGGGTAGAAAATTAGCATCAGTTGTGAGATAAAAATCCTATGTCCCTATTCAGCTTGGCAGTGTGTGTGTGTGTCACCTGGAGATCAGTTGCAAAAGTGAGAGATCACCTGGAGCTAGGGTTGTCAGCCTCTAGGTCCGGGAGGGGGTTCCCCCATTTTTAAGGGCTCCAATCTGCCCCCAGCCAGCTGGCTGCCAGGGAAGCCCCACCCCAAAGCCCCACCCCCAAGAGTGACCACCCACCCGGCCACCCCTCTCCCTCCCCTCCTGCCAGATTTAAAGGGCTTCAACTGATCAGCAGGGACCATGTGGCCCGCCAATCAGCTGGAGGGCCCTTTATATCTAGTAGGTGGGAGGGAGAGTGGGGTGATCATGGGCCGTACACTGGGTTCGCAATAAGAGGGTGGTTGCTTAGGGTGGGGCTTGGGGCATCCCCGCCCACCCCCAGAACACCCCCCAAATCCCCCTGCTGGAGTGACGAGGGGACCTGGCAACCCTGCCTGGAGGTTGGCAAACCTAATCTGGATCCAGTTGGGAAATGAGCCTTATATTAAAAAACCAAATAACCAGTTTTGATACATAAGCTCAATTGCTGAGGCCTTCCTCTGCTTCACCTGATTAGCTGAGGACTGAGGTGGGCAAGATTAACAGATTTTTTAAAGCTGTGGCCTCAGATTTGAAACCCCCCCCTCAAGTTTTTGGCCTTTCAGGGATCATTTAAAAACTGCTTTATTCCCAAGTGCATTTTCGTAAAGTTTCTTAGAATCTCCAGGTACAGGACTGATTTATTTTTCCTTTGCCAACTTCTGTTGACTTCTAGCTTTACTGATTTTTACATATGCTGGTTTTTTGCCTTTATTATTATACTTTTATGTCATTCTCCTTTCTATAGTTTCTTTTAAAAACTGTGTTATAATAATCTGATGTTAATGTCCTCCTACCTGTTCTGTTGCATTCATTGTATTTTATGCTTTTATGCTATACTTGTATGCTGGCTTGAGTTGGTAACAAGATGAGGTAGACATTTTCCATATCAGTCAATAAATAAAATCAGGCAATGGCTTGATTCAGACTTAGGAAGTACAAAACCACAGCTTTGCATAGTCTGTCCTGGGCTAGCATTGTTATGGGTATAATTATTATGTTCTGCCTTAAAATGGCAAACTGTGAAGGACAGATGCTGACTTCTTTCATAAGGGCTTGTGCATCAGACTTTATTTTGGAGAGACTGATTGCTTCTTAAGTGGCGCTGAAAAAAGAAATTCACAGGGTCACCTTATTGTAATTAATGACTGGGGATTTTATAGAAGAGGAGTAATTGTGATGAAATTACAGTGTGTGAAGGGAGAATGGAGTGTGTGCACCAAGGGTTTGGTATTACATCGAAACTAAAGTTTGTGGTTTGAAAGTTGCTCACAGAGCGATGCTAAAAGGATTTCCAGTGCTAAACAGAGTTACACCTTTCTAAATCTATTGACGTAAATTGACTTAGAAGGGTGGGTGTGTAACTCTGCTTAGGATCATGGCACTGTAAGAAATCCAAAGTATGATGAGCGCAAGCTCTAAGTTCAAAGACAACAGCCCCAAGATAATACAGGGCTAAAAGACAGGGGTCATTTCGAGCAGGAGCTCGGGGGAGCGCAGCTCCGGGAGTTGGTGCCAGCCCCTGCCCCCCCCACCCCGGCAGGGGAATGCCTGCTTGTGTCATGGCTGCAGCAAAATGACCCCGTCCCCTGGAAAGGTCCTTGTTCATCTGACCAGCCTTCTGAAGGCTTCAGCCACCACTGAAGCTATTCTCCCAGAACAGTGGTATTTCTGAGGCTTGCATTAGTAGCTGTCCCCTCTCTGCCAGCTCTCTTTCTTTCTCTCTTTCTTTCTTTCTTTCTTTCTTTCTTTCTTTCTTTCTTTCTTTCTTTCTTTCTTTCTTTCTTTCTTTCTTTCTTTTTTTCTCTTCTCTTCTCTTCTTTTCTTTTCTTTTTCTCTCTCTCTCTCTCTCTCCCCCCTCTCCTTTCTTTCTCTCTTGCCTTCTGACATACTTCCGGTGATGTCAGGTGGTGTAGCATATGCAAATAAGTTATGCTAATCAGTTATGCTAATTAGTTATGCTAATGAGCTCCTGCACCTCTTTTTCTACGAAATGACCCCTGCTAAAAGACAGAAGGTACTGGATGTGACTGGGTGGTTGGAGCCGGTCAGAATTGTTACTGTAAGCCTAAGGAATAATACCCTCCTTACAAATACTTTTAAAAAATGAAGTAGAAAAATTTAAACAAGGAAGGTCACTTGCATTATGAATACAGTAAATGCTGGTGTCTTATTAGGCAAATTAGTTGTTTGCTAAATAAAAAAGCTCTTAAATGCAGTATAATCTTTCAGTGTCCCTCTGGGACAAACAACTGGATAGCCAATCACTCAGGCCATGCAAATCAAACCACAGGAGAAAGGCTTCGTGCAGTGAGAAAGCAACGTTTCAAATGGCAAAATCCAGAAGACCTGTAATGATGAAACATGATGAAAGTGACTTAGCAGAAACTACCAGCTGAGCACATAGGAAGATGAGCTGGATCAAGGAAATGTGTGGGTAAAAGTCTCCCGCCTAAGGCAACAGTATTATTGTCTTCTGCATAGGTGGCACAGCAATAGTATCCTGCTTGGGTGATAGGTATTTTGAAATCCCTTCTTTCCTAGAAGACATTTATGTGCATCTGTAATATCGGTTTGTTGTATCTTCGCTAGATTTGCATTTTTAAACTACTGTGGGGGGGACTACCTCATTTAAGCTATTTGCATGTACACATTTAATAACTCTCATTTTGGAAGAAAAAAATCCCTAAATTAAACAGAAGACAAAATGAGCAGTAGGCAAATTAGCACATATTAACTAATTGCCTTCTTGTGTGATTTCTTTACTATCAAATATTGCCTTTAAATTATGCCTCTCTGCATTGATTTATTTTTGCTATCAACTTCACATTTGTCACAGTTTATTTATTTATTTGCATTATTTATAGGTCGCCTTTTTCACAGGAACTCAAAGCAGATTACTCATAGTGAGTCAACACAGTCAACAAATATGGGACATTTAATAAACATAGAATCATACAATCACACAGTTGGAAGGGGCCATACAGGCCATCTAGTCCAGTCCCCTGCTCAGTGCAGGATCACCCTAGAGTATCCCTAACAACTGTTTGTCCAGTTGATTCTTAAAGACTGCCATTGAGGGGGAGCTCACCGCCTCCTTAGGCAGCTGATTCCATTGTTGCACAACTCTTACTGTAAAAAAGTTTTTCCTAATATCCAGCTGGTACCTTCCCACCCTTAATTTAAGCCCCTTATTGCAACTCCTATCCACTCCTGCGAACAGGAACAGCTCACTGCCCTCTTCTGACAGCCCTTCAAATACTTCAAGAAAGCAATCCTGTCCGCCCCCCCTGCCTCCTCTTCTCCAGACTTAACATTCCCAAGACCCTCAGCCTTTCCTCATAGGGCTTCCCCGATCATCCTCATTGCTCTCCTCTGTACCTGCTAAATTCTGTCCACATCCTTTTTGAAGTGCAGCCTCCAAAACTACATACAATAGTCCAGGTGCAGCCTAACCAATGTAGTATACAATTCATTAGGATTGTGGAAGTCTGGAACCACCAAAAAGAATTGAAGCACAACATACATATTAACATGAGACATTAAGTGGTATGAAAATTAAAGTAAGCTACACACCACAGTATAGACCACAGTCCCTAATCATTTATCCAAGTAAGTCTGTGAACCATTTTGTCCAATGCAACACTATAGCCTGTGCAGAAAAGACCTCTTGAACAATTCAGTTTTACCTAGTTTTTGGAAAGCCAGGAAAGTGGGAGTTTTCCTGACCTCCTTGGGCAGGCTGTTCTATAAGGTGGGAGCCCCACCAGAGAAAGCACATGTATGAGGAGTTATTGATTTTGCACATTTGCAGGCTGGCACCTGCAGATGCCCCTGCTGACATGAGTGAAACTGTCATGGCGGAGCATAGGGGAAGAGGCAGTCCTGCAGATAAGAGGGACCGAGGCTATGAAGAGCTTTGTATGTGATCGACAATACCTTAAACTGATCCCAGTTACAAATGTGCAGCCAATGATGTGTCTACAGAATCAGAGTAATATGCATGCTCTGTCTAGCTCTCAATAATAGCTGAGCTGTGGCATTCTGCACCAGATGAGTTAATCTTCTTCCAATATGTAATATTTGCTTATAATGCAGGCCAAGAAATGGAAAATATTATTTATAATTAACTTTATTTCTCAGTTTCTCATAAAGGAAGTTAAAGTCCCTTCTTAAGTGTAAACAGAAAGGCAAAATCTGTAGAAAGTGAATGATTTCTTCCTCTGTCTTAACACCTGGATTATCACTCAGTCCTTTGAACTAATAGATGTAAATGTTATGTACATATCTGATAGAAAAGTGCAGTCCCTATCTGCGGATATCTAAATCTGTGGATGGGAGCCACACTGACACTAAAGAGGTTTTCCTGCAAACTTGAGAACCCCCCTCCAGGTTTGTAGAAAACTCTGAAATCTTTAAAAAAAATACACTGGGGGGGGGTTAAAATTGTTGTCTGCACATGCACAATCAGTGTACTCACCATGATTCTGTGGTGGCCACTGGAAGCTGCTCTGGGTCCAGCAATGGATGCTGGGAGCCACTCTAGGCTCAGAGTGGCTCCCAGACACCATTGTAATAACAGCACACTACTAGTGGTCACATAGAGCTCTCAGTTCAAAACAGTTCAATCAGTGACTTACGACCTCTACTGGATAATGACAGTTCTCTTTCACAAGTACTGGGGGGCAAACCTTTTTTTGCCCACAGACAGCCCCCCAATCTTAAACAACTCCTCACCGACAATAATAGGACATCTGATCTGAACATGGACACTGGTACCACAGCTTGCAATAAACCCAGATGCCAACTTTGCTGCCACAAACACCCAGACAACACAGTCACTGGGCCTAACAACATCAATCACACCATCTCAGGCTCATTCACTTGCTCATCTTCTGACACTGTATATGCCATTAAAGGCCAACAATGCCCTTCAGTTCTCTACATAGGGCAAACAGGTTAAACCCTATGCCAAACAATACATGGACACAAATCTGACATCAAGAATCACAAAACTGAGAAACCTGAGAAACTTCGACTTTCCAGGACATTCAATGGGGAACCTCAGAGCAGCTGTTTTATTGCAAAGAAACTTCAGAAACAAACTGGAATGAGAGATTGCTGAGTTACAAGTTATTACAACACTTAGACTATGGAACCCCAGGGCTTAACAGAGACATTGGCTTCTTACCTCATTACACATGCTAACGTCATTTGGTTCTTGCACGTTTGTAAACTCCTTTATTATGGTGTATGCTAATTTGCTGCTATTCACAGGTCTTACCAATTGCCTTCATCCAATCTTAGCTATATTTACTGCTCAGTTACTTATGCATCTTGACTCTTAATTGGTCATTCCTGGCAACATCCTCCTCACCTGCTATCTATACGTAATGGTTGGTGACTCCTGTTTCAATGTATCTGAGGAAGTGTGCGTGCACATGAAAGTTTATACCCAGAATAAATCTTTGTTAGTCTTAAAGGTGCCACTGGACTCAAACTTTCTTCTGCTGCTTCAGACCAATGAGAGAGAGAGAGAGAGAGAACACACTTTCCTCAGCCTTTACCTCTTTTTAAAAATATGATATATCCTTACAAAAAACCCTTACTAGTTACTTTAGTTTTCAGCATAATTATTTGATAAATGCCCTTCATTTCTTCCAAAGTGCCGTTTGATAATCCTGAACACTGGGTATGTGATTTCCATATTGACCATCTGTTCTTTCGTCCGCCTTGTTTGCATTTTGAAAATATCTTAACATTTCTAAGTACAGTGACTTTTCATTACTGACATGCAACAATTAATGAATAATTATTGATTAACTCTGTATATAACCAGGCATCATGGTAAATTTCTTCACAATAATTTTTACCAAAACATTCCAATTTCAATAGATTCAATTCACAGGTAGTCAATATTTTCAGTTATATCAGGCTTCTTATAGTCAATTATATCAGACTTTCCATTGTTGTTGTTGTTGTTAGCCATTCAGTCATGTCCGACTCTTGGCGATTCTATGGGCCAGCTCTCCCCACATTGTATACATATATATGTATATATAATGTTTTTAAATTTGGAATCTATTTCAGATCAGTTCTGTTTTATCAAAAGAGAAATTCAAAGAGATGACAGGCAGGAAGGGAGTGTGTCTGTACTAGAAAAAGGAAAGCTAAGGAGTTTCTCTCTTAAGTATAAATGTCATTCTAAAGAGATATCAAGTTACTAAGTACTGTCAGAGTAAGCAGAATATAATAAAAGGAACTGGCAAGAGTACCACTGCTGTAAGCTTTATCCTACAAAAAAGCCAGCACTGTCATTTTCAGATCATGTAGATGAATTTCTCACGCAGGCTGATGTGCCAGCCTGACTGAAGACAATGCTTTTCTTTTCTTTTACAAGACTAAAGAATCTGGGGTAGCATTCATACAGATCAATACCTTGAGGAAAATTCCTGAACAACCTATTCATTTGGTTACAGCAGGCAGTTGTATGGGATCCCTGCACAGCCAAAAGCATCTGCATTATTGCACATCACAGCTCAGAAATAATATTTTTTTTATTAGCAAATGGTCATAAACCACACTGTGTAACAATCTGCCTCTTGGCAAATAAACCAAGAACTATTTGTCCCTTTTCCTTAGTCCTTTGAATCATCACACAGTTCTTTCAGTTTGTGGCATAATCTGGCGTTACTGATTCAAATCAGTAGCATCAGCGTCTGCAAAACAGCATTTTGTTCTCTCCTTTCTTGAGTGTGGGGAATTTCAAGGTAGTTACTGTTTGGCTAGTTTCCTGTCCAGGAAAGTACACTGTGGACTGATGGTATCTTTATAAAAATCTATTTATTTATAAATCTACAGACTGAGAAAGAATGATGAAGATGCTGGTACCCCATCTGTCACAACATGCCTCCTTAATTGGGTATCAAAGGACAAGTTTATCATGAGCTTTTCAAGAGTTCCCAGACAGCCCTTTTCATTAATAGCGCCAAGCAGGGAAGACCCAGAACTTCCTCCAGTCACATTCTCCTGCCTCCTCCATGGCAACCATAGTTTTGACACCCAGGATCCTACAGTCCTCTGACACTGAGAATCTGAGTGATGTCATTGTTCCATTTAACATTCTTTTCATCTTGTAATCTGACTACGGTCTTCTGGCACACCTCATCAAAACTTCCAGGCACACAGAATAAAGGAGTGCTGGATGAAAGAGATCCTGCAGACATAAACTTTGTTGCTAACAAGCTTCCATTTTGGACTCCCCCCACCCCCCTGGAGTTTTGATGCTAGGACCAGCATTCCTCTGCCTATCACACTGGATCAAGAAACAGGATTTCTGGCCATTACTGTGGCAAAAGACAGAGTGAGTAGGCCCGGATGTAACTCACTCATGCTAAGTGGAGTATTAATGTTGTACCCAAGAAAGGTGGTGCCTTATTCAGTATCCAGTCATCAGATCATTGATCAAAATCTTGCACTAATTAATCACTGTGCCAGCAGCCATAAAACAAATCTGCCAAAGAAAGAATGCCCCTCCAGTAATCATTTCCCACCCAAAAGTTTCTTGCTTCAGATTGATCTAATTAGATGGTTTAGAACTGCCTAGCAAAGATTTATTCTGCTGATCAGACTAAGATTGCCCTCCCCTGCATGGAAACCCTTTTTGGGACTTTCACCTGCACCCTAAACTGTCAATTTCTCCCTTTCAACAAGCCAGGTGGCACACCAGAAGTCCATTCTTGCCTTTTTTCCAAACCTGAAAAGGGTTTTGTTTTTGTTTTTTAATCTGGCTGTCTATCCTGTAATTGAGCCAGAATCTGTTCCTAAAGCGTCAGTGTTCTGTGAAAGACCTTTTCTGGACACAGATGACATCTCTCTGCTTCTCTTTCCCTTTAGATTTAAAAAAAAAAAATATTATTTGCTTCTCAGCCATTGAGACCCTTGGGGACCAAACCTTTGCATGGATTGATATCTACAGCCAGCTTTCTTTCTCTCACTTTATCTTTTGGATGCTCACCTTTTGTCTTGAGAGGTGTAACTTTGATAGTGCTAGAATGCACATAGCAACTGGCTCTTGCTGTCTGCTTCTAGTATTGAGCATTCTTCCTGTGAATACTTGAAATTATTTTAATGCTTGGTTTTTCTAAGTCCAATTCTGATAGCTGTATTATTTGCCTCAGCAAATTTTGTTTCCACAGTCCAGATTCTTAGTATTCCTTCCAAGCGTGTAGAGATGCCTTGCTCCTTTGTCAAAGATCCTTTATTACCAGTTTACACAGTAAAAATCCAGTCGGAAAGTGCTCTGGGGGTGGATTGAAAGTGGATTGTTTGGTGTGTGTGACAGCAGCCTAAAGGTGTTTTTTCTAATTGTGGGAAGTAACTTCCCACAATTAGAAAAAAACACCTTTAGACATTTATCTGTTATTTTGGCATATTTATTGCTTTATAGCTGTTGACCTTATAACCGTAACTTGTTATTTAGGTTTTCACTTTGCATAACTTAAACATCATCATGTTACATGTTAATTTGCTATTAAGTCCTTGTTATAAGTTTAGAACCTCATCTACCATTCCAGTGTATTTGAAAAAGTGTGCCTTGCACATAAAAACTCATATCCTGAATAAACTTTTGTTGGTCTTAAAGGTGCCATTGAACTCTAAATTTGTTACCATAATATTCCTTATTGTCCAGATCAGGGATATTTATTTAAGGCAGGTGTAAATGTTAAACTGATAGCTCATTGAGTTTTGAGCAAGAGAAAGCAAGAGCAAGGTTTTCCCCCTTTTGCTATGTTTTGTTGTTGTGAATTTGGGCTTAGATTCTAAAGCAAGCTACATTAATACCAATATGTAGCCAGGGCACATGTGTCTTTCTGACCATACATGGTAACAGCCTTGGCACTTAATGAAAGCCACAATAGCTCATGGTGCAACTAGATATGAAATAGGAAATGCATGCTATGGATCTCCATTTAACAAAATAATAATTGGCAGCATTAGGCAGCTGCTTTGAAGGTGCTGCAGGAAGAGATGTTTAACTGTTTCCTCCCAGGGCTTTCCCATTAAACCCCCCTCCCCCCAAATATTCTAATCACAGTTCTATATCACATCTATTTGTACTTCCAAAGGAGATAGGTCAGAGTTTCCTTGACATATATGGGCTTTTGTTGCTGCCTAGCTCTGTTGGTGGTTTCTTAGCTATATGAATCTTAATTGCCTATATGTTGCTCCTGGCCTTACCTGTTTATGAGCAGCTCATTTGTTTTGACTTCTAGCCCCTTCTGCATGAGGTGACTGTAGCCATTCTGGAAGATATCACAATGTAAAAAGAACAAAGCATCTTACCCACCCATCACGTTTCATGAACTAACAAACTTTTGTATCTGCTGTAGTGAGGAGATGCACAAGCTGTTGCTGCACCAAGAGGTCGTGCATCTCTATTTCCTATGAAACGGAGATGAGAATGAACAGAAAGCAGGAGGCTGTTCTTTCCATTTGCTTTGCATTGCTGAAACACCCAGAGCTGCCCATAATCAAATTCAGTGATTGCAGAGTACAGGAGTCAGAGACGCAGCACTGGTGAAATCAGCATAGTAGTTTATTGATGGGAGAAGATGATGTAGAAATGTGGGCTTGGGGGCTTGTTTATATACACAGTCAAGCCGCGCCCCTGACCTCACCCAAGATGGCTAATAGGTTCAGTTTCCAACGGCTGGGCGCGATAGGCCCCTTATCGAGATCCTAAGCCCCCTATTGGGGAAAATTATGATCCGGCCAGGCTATTGTCAACCAGACCGAAGCTCTGGCTGTGAACTGGCCATGTGCACCATGGTGACCACGTGGCCAGCGCCATTACATACATTACACCCCTACCCCCATAGTTCAGACCATCCTTGCATACATAGTTCCTTAGGTAGGATGGCTGCCACCGCTCACGCTCCAAGCGGTGTGGTGTTGTGTTTGGGGGCGGGGGCCCGGGGGCAAGTGCGGTTGGTGCTGGAGTGTGCTCGGGTACATTGGGCTCCAGAACATTGGGAGTTCCATCAGTGATTCTTGTGGCGAGATGCCTGTCGGGTCCGCTTCGGGAGTCTCTATCTTGACATCCTCTGTTGTATCGTCCTCAGGAGTCAGGAGATGGTGGCACAGTTGATTGATGTGTTGCCTCCAAACCTGCCCCTCTTTGCCCGTGACCTCACAGGACAAGGGCCCAGTTGCATGGATGACATGGCCGGGCAACCAGGTGGGGCCGGATGCATAATTCTGGACGTACACGGGGTCCTCTGGGAAGAACCCTCATGGTGCCTTTTGACGTTCTGGTGCTGTGCTGAGTTTTGGGGCCCGGTCTGGGTGGAGGCAATCCAACCAGGTTGTGAGCCTTCATCCCATTAGTAGTTCAGCTGGGCTGAATCCTGTAGTGGTCTGCGGAGTTGTCCAGTGCCTGAAAAGAAAAGCTGCTAACCTGTAATGCCAGTCACCCTTGTCCAGTCTGCGCAGGGTATCCTTTGTGATCCAGACCATGCGTTCCGCCTGGCTGTTCGTTCCTGGGTGAAAGGGCACCGATCTCATGTGTCGTATGCCATAATGCGTGACAAATGACTGGAACTCTCCAGAGGTAAAAGCTGTTCTGTTATCAGTCACCAATGTGTTGGGGATGCCATGTATGCTAAAGATGCACCTCATGGCCTGGATAGCTGCTTGGGATGACGTTGCTGACATGGAGATCACCTCCAACCATTTGGTGTAGCTTTCCACTAGGATAAAGAACAGCTGTCCCTGGAAGGGCCTCGCAAAATCTAGATGGAGTCTCGCCAATGGCTTGTGCACCGATTCCCAGGGCCACACGGGCACCTGTAAAGGGTTGGGCCGAGACTCTTGGCACTAGGGGCACTGCCGGATTTCGTTTTCAATTTCTGCATCTAGCCCTGACCACCACACGTAACTCCGGGCCAGGGCTTTCATCTGAAAAATGCCGGGATGGGTCTCATGGAGAGCACTGAGGACTTGCTTATGCAGCGGGTCTGGAATGATTAGTCACATACCCCAGAGGATGCACCTCTTGTGGGTAGACAGTTCATTCTGCCTGGCCAAGTATGTGGCAAATTCAGACCCCAGGCTGCGGGGCCACCCCCTCCCCACCCAATCCAAGACGTAGGAGAGGGTGCAATCCTGGGCCATGTGCCGCGCAACATCCTTTACCTGGATGGGGTGGTCTGGCAGGTCCTTGAGGAGAGCAACATGGTGCACCAGGGCCAGGTCTGGATTGCAAGATGGGAGTGCGAGATGGCTGAGGGCATCTGCATGCCCCATTGACTTCCTCGGACAGTGGATCAGCTCGTACTAGTATCCGGCCAAGAAGATTGACCTGCACAGGACTTGGGGTGAGAGCATCTGGGGTGTCTGCTGGTCAAGAGTGAGGAGGCCCAAGAGTGGATTGTGGTCCATAGTGATGGTGAAGCGATGACCGTAAAGGTAGTTGTGGAACTTTTTGACCCCCACTACTATGGCCAACGCCTCTTTGTCTATCTGCGCGTAATTGTGCTCGACTGCAGACAGAATGTGGGAGTGGTAAGCAACTGGAACCTCCCTCCTGTCCACCAACTGGTGCCCCAAAACAGCCCCCACCCTGTATGGTGATGTGTCATAAGCCAGCACCACTGGGAGCGACTCATCGAAGTGGGCCAGGACTGCGTTTGAAGTAAGTAGGTCCTTGACGTACTGGAATGCTGTGGCGTGACGGGGATCCCACACCCATTTGGCGTGTTTGTCCAGCAGCCGATTGAGTGGTTCTGCCACCGCTGCCTTGTGGGGGAGGAATGCATGATAAAAATTGAGAAGGTCTAAGAACGACTGGAGTTCCACCTTTGAGGATGGCGTTGGTGCCTCCGTGATTGCATGGACCTTGTCTGGAGTGGGGTGAATACCTTGAGCATCCATGGTGAACCCCAAGAACTTAACTGATGGGACCCCCAGCAGGCATTTTTCCCACTTGACTTTCAAGCCGGCATTGTTGAAGTAGCGAAGGATCGAGCGGAGCCGGGAGGTGAAGGACGAGACGTCTGGCGCGGAGATCAGAACGTCATCGAAGAAAGGGAACACCCCCGGAATGCATTTCAATAAACAGTCCATTAGTTCCTGGAACAGTCCAGGAGCAACACTGACCCCGAATTGTAAATGGCAGACCTTAAATGCCCCTCGGTGGGTTACTATGGTTTGGGCCTCCGTGATGGCCTAGTCTACCGGGAGTTGCTGGTAGGCCTGAGCCAAGTCCAGCTTCCCGAAAACACGTGTGCCTGCTAGCGAAGCAAGGACATGACTGATAACTGGCACCCGGTATGCATGGTCCTGAAGTGCCAAATTGAGTGTGCATTTATAATCTGCACAAATTCTGATATCCCCATTTTGTTTCATTGGGGTTACAATGGGGGTTTCCCATCAGGCGTGGGAGACTGGCTCTAAAAACCCCTGGACCAATCGGTCCAGTTCCTTATCGATTTTGGGGCGGACCGCCAGTGGGGATCGCCTGGCCGCCAGGCGGATTGATTGGACTGCTGTGTCCAGGTCTAGGGAAACTGGAGGGCCCATGTAAGTGCCTAATGCACCGTCGAACAGGGCCGGAAATTAATCACAGACTGCCCTGTAGTATGTGCTGTGGAGCTGGTTCACCCCCGTCACTCCCAGCCCCAGGGGCTCGAACCAAGACAGCCCCAACAAGCTGGAGAGTTTACCCTCCACCACCAGGAGGTCCAACAATCCATCAAAGTCCTTAAACTGGACCCTGAACTTGCCTAGGCTCCTGATAGTGATGGGGTTCTTTTGAAAGTCTCTAAGTCATAGTCCTGTTGGCTTCCTTAGCCGGGGTCCCCACCATGGGCATAATTTGTGGAGGGTTTCCACCGAAATTATAGAATAGGCAGACTCCGTGTCGAGTTCCATAGAGCAGGGGGACCCCTCTATGGATACTGGTAAAATTTTATTTGGGATGTCCCGAGGCAAGCTCATTACCTGGTGGTGGGAGGCAGATGTTGAATGTAGGTCGGCGTCTTCTGAATGCACAGCTTGAGTGTGTTGGGAGGCCCAGGAGTGGCAGGCCCGGGCAATGTGTCCCTTTTTGCCGTACAACTGGAACTCTGTGTCCCGGAACCAGCAGGTCCGGCGGTTGTGTGGGTTGCCACAGCTGGCACATGGGGCTGGCGTGCTGGAACAGGGAGGCACAGTGGAGGGGGCAGCTGACCTGTAACCAGTGGCGTCGCTCCCTTCTGGAACCGTTTTGGATTGTGCTCTTGTCGGGTGGCGTTGGAGCTGAAGGACGTTGTCCTTGTTGGATGCCTCTGAACCTGAGGCTGTGGTGGTGTGGTGTGTGGAAAAGGTAGTGCCCTGCCGGTCCTTCTGTGCTGGTTCAAAAGCACAGGTGGTCTGAAAAATCCTCTCCAAAGTTACGTCGGAGAGGGTGACCAGCTTCCGGCGTAGCTTAGGCTCACAGACCCCCCCCCCCCAAAGTCATGAGGAGGTTGTCCTCCACTGATACGAACTCACAACCAACCACCAGTCTGTGAAGGTCGGCCATAAAAGCGGCCACGGTCCTACCTGTCTTTTGCGAGCAGCCGTGGAAGTCCATGTGCTGAGCCAACATGGATGGTTTTGGCGTGAAATAATTGTTCACTGCCCCAATGATGACATCATAAGTTACTTCAGTAAGGGTGCGAGGGGAGACAAGGCTTCTGACTAAGCGCAGGGTGTCCACCCCACAGGAGCTCAGGAGCCAAGCCTTGTGCTTACTGGCGTCAGTGACCTCCTGCACTTCAAAGAAGAACCTGAGCTGGTCAGCCCAGGTTTCCCATAGTTCAGGTTGGGATGGGTTGAAGGAGGCGAGGTGTCCCGGAGCAGCAGCCATTGTGACTCGTGGTTCCACGGGACCATGAGTGGTGTCCTCTGGAGCGGATGGCGAAGCGGAGCGCTGGAGCCGTGTGGTGCCAGGCACTGACAGATCGGTGCTCATTGTGGTGCTGGAGTCGGCTGGAGAGTCGCTCATCGGAATCCCACCTTTGTCGCCAGTGCAAAGTACAGGAGTCGGAGACGCAGCATCAGTGAAATCAGCATAGTAGTTTATTGATGGGAGAAGATGACGTAGAAATGTGGGCTTGGGGGCTTGTTTATATACACAGTCAAGCGGTACCCCCGATCTCGCCCAAGGTGGCTAATAGGTTCAGTTTCCCACAGCTGAGTGCGATAGGCCCCTTATCAGAATCCTAAGCCCCCTATTGGGGGAAATTATGATCCGGCCAGGCTATTGTCAACTGGACCGAAGGTCTGGCTGTGACCTGGCCATGTGCGCTTTGGCGACCATGTGGCTGGCACCATTACAAACATTACAGTGATACAGTCCCTATCATGCCTAACTAAATGACATTTTGAAAACTGACAGAAGCATGAACCTGTGAAACTATAGTTAGGAAAATGGTTCCTAACTATAGGAAAAAAAGAGAGAGACAAACCCCAGAAAAAAAATGTAAAAAATAACATATGGGTAGTATCCTACCACTCAGTGCATGGAACACAGTCTTCCAGAGTTCTTCTTTGTTCCTGCAACCCCTTCCTACCCCTAGAAAAGTGCAGAGGAACATGTGCAGAGGAATAGCTGTGTGGATTGGGGTGGAGGTACTGGAGTGTGAAAGGTCAAGGGTTGAAATTGCTCCTCCTTTCTCTTCTGCAAGCACAGCTCCTTCTGAGGAAAGGGGTTGATTTCATTCCCTTCTCTGTCCGCACTCCTACCCACTGACCTGCTCAGCTGTTCACCCACAAGAATTCAGCAGTCCGAGGAATGAATGTTCTAGGGACTGAAAGAGCTACAGGAACAGAGAAGAACATGAGAAAACTTCAGCCTCACACATCAGCATTCTGTCACTTCATTCTAACCTCAGGGCTGGATCCAGCAAGCTTTTCCAGTCCATCTTACCTAATTCTTCTTCCACAACTCCTATAGCACATACCCTTGTCCATGCAGGTCCCATGATCCCCAGCACAGCCTGAAAAGCTGGTTGGATCCAACCCACATTCTATTGACCCAGGCATTCCAGTATTAATGGGTCCCTGTAACAACCCTCAAGCTGTAGCTTTAATTATCCTGGCTGTGTACAGATTATCCATCGTTGCCTAAGGTGTACAAATTCACCCTGCCTTTGCCTGTGCTAAAAAAGTTTTAGGCATTGAAGAAACTGATGCATAATGAGTATAGGCAATGATATCTCTTGTCATACCACCTCCAGGTCTTAAAATCCATTGTCTGTCTCTAGTTCCAGGGTTTAAAATGTATTTTATGATAGCTGCTTAAAGAAAAATTTACAGGAATAATTAATGTCTACACACAGAGAAAATGTTCACCTGGTGATATGCTATGTGAATATTCAATCAAGGGGATAGTGGTTTAGTATAAAGTTTATCACAACAGGTACAGAACTTTAATATTTTCACTAGTTCAGATCTTTTGTGTGTGTGTTTCCCCCTATGCTTATAACTGCTGCTTTGTGAAGCTAAAGGAACATTCCAGTACTAGTCTCTCTCTCTCTCTCCCTCCCCCCCATATATATTTGCAGTAACCTAGGATAAAAAAGCAAGCTCTGGAATGGCAGTTGATAGTGTGATGAAAATCAGTAGAAACATGTTTAACGCACATCGTTTATTTGAAATAGCTCAAATGCATGATTGATTTAATTATATGCCCAGCTTGACTTGAGAAGTGATCAACACAAAGCTCAAGTTTGCTAAGGTATGGCAAGTGACAGCCTGTAGGAGAGATAGGACTGTGCTACTGATGAGGGAAATACTTCTCTTACTGCTGAGGGTAGGAAATAATTATCAGTAAAGTGAGAAGCTCAAGCCTCAGATTTAGAGCCAGAATTTAATACTCCTAAATTCAGGAATTAACTGAATCCAGATTTTGTCGCAGGCCTACATAGAAAATTATTAGGGAACAAAAAAACCTAGCTGTCCAGCCTCATTACTCCCCAGCACAATGGGATATATTTCCATGGCAACACTCCCTAAATTCCAAAGCAACATTAACCTGGTTATATGCCATGAAACCCATTTTATAGGGTAAATGGGGATCTCAGCTTTCACTTTTACCCTTCCGTTGAAACTCTAGTAAAACTAAAGCTCCCAATGAAAGTTCTCAGCAGTGTAAGATGAGAAGATGATTATTTTACAATAATGACTGTGCTATGAATGAGGAAGGAGAAGAAGTTAGTAGAATTGTGCTTGAAGCTTTTAGGAACACCACAACTGAGGTTAAACAGATGGACCTGGGTCTTGCACTGAGGCTTTGAAATGTTAGTGCTACCCCTACATCCTACTCTTCTTCCTGCTTCATTACTGTATGTTCTTGGCCACCATTGTTTCAGAAGCTAACATGGTATTGCAAGTACTACTCTACATAAAACCATGTATCACACGTGTTTTTGTTTTAGGGTTCTGTCCCTGCGTTTGATTTTGTTTTCTGAAAAACAAAATTTGTAAAGTACAGGAAACCATTATAGAAAGTCAAAGATAAACTGAAATAATGATCCATGTTGCATAGGGCTGCCAAGTCAGCCTGGGGGGCGGGGGATCCCCCGCTACAGGGGCTCCCAATCCGCCGGCCAGCATTCGGCCGGCGGGGGGAACCCCGCCCCCGAAGTCATCCAGCCAGGATGACTTCTCAGACGTAATGACATCACCCGGAAGTGACATCATCACGTTGGGGGCGTTGCCAGGGCGATTGCCAGAGCGTCGCCCTGGCAACACTCCCAACGTGCTGACATCACTTCCAGTGACGTCGCTGGGCGCGCGCGCAAAGCGCACACGCCGAGGAAGCTCCCGGCGGATGGGGGACTCCCCCCCCACCGGTGAGTATTACACACTTGGCAACCCAAATGTTGCATATGCAATAGAACCTCAGTTAATGAGAGAGTGTTGCTGTTCATATGTTCTTTGAGCTATTATTTTGGCAGAGAAGAAAAATAGCCATCCATGGATGGTCAAGTGCAATGTATGCAAGGTGCTGAGAGAGACAAATGAAGACAGGACCAGAGGTCCAATTCTATGGACCCTCAATTAAGTGTCCCCATCCTCCATTGTTTTCAGCAGGGGAGCTCATCAAGGAGCATGTAAAGAGCTCCCTGCCAAGGCCCCATAAGTCTTGGTGTGGGAGAGGAGCTGGATGAAGGGTGCAGCCAAGTAGCTTCAGTTTGGGCTTGTCAGGTCTATGATCTAAGCCATGCTTACCAGTCAGTGCGTGGAGTGGCACCAGCGTTCCCTCTAAGCTGAGTTAGTGTGAGCTAGCTCACAGGTTTTTAGCCTCTGGCTCACAAATTTTTGTGTTAGCTCAGGAAGGAGGGCTCCAGAGCAAACTAATTTATGCAGTAGCCAAAGTGCTCACTCACAACTTTAATGCCAGTAGCTCACAAAGTAGAATTTTTGCTCACAAGACTCCACAGCTTAGAGGGAGCATTGGTGGCAGCTTAGGTGCACTGCTGCCAGGGGAGAAAAGCCTCGGTTGGGTAGGCTGCAGCTGTCTTGCCCAAACTAGCCCCAGGCTCTTCCCCTGACTCACAGCCTGTGCCTCACCCTTGGAGAGAGCAACAAGACCCTTTCACTGTCTGGCTGCTTCCCTGATCGGCATCCCCTCATTTAAATCTTATTTTTTAAACTTTTATTTTAATATTTTTGTGATGTTACAAGTGACGTCATGCTCCCTCGGTGCCCCTCATGAACTTTTAAACATTTTTTACGAATTTTGTTTCTTCTAAGAGGTTCTGGAATGCCATTCCAGCATATTCCGCCAGAAAAAAAGCCCTGAAGGAAATGTCTGCTTCAAGAGAAGTGTTCCTCTCTAGACTGATCCACCGATCAGCCAGGTCAGCTTTCATTTTCTTTTTTCAAATTTCAGCATTTCTGTGACAGTTTTCTTGTTTCAAATTTCTTGCATGGATGTTTCTCCCATTAGTTGCTTTAAAAAAAACAAATCCTTGTTGGTTGAACATTTCATTTGTGCCCCACAGGATTTCCCAATGCCCCACCAACCAAAATTTTCTGACTATGCCCCTCTGGTTGGGTGAGGACGGAAGAGGATATCCTATTCCCACCAGCCACCACTTATTCTTGTATTTCCTGCTCCCCAACTTTTCAATAGCATGCTTTCTTCTTCTCTTACCTTCCTGGTCATGCATCCCTACCCTGACCAAGAAAAAACCCTTTTATGTGGGGCTTTTTTTTTTTGGTGATGCTTCATCAGTTACTAGGGGAGGGTTAAACCTACTAGGCTAAATTTTATCTGCTAGTAATTCATCAGGTCTTGAAAGAAGCCTGGAAGTATCATTGCAACAGAAGTTGCATTTATTTTCTACATGGATTGCTGTATGCATCCCAATCCAGTAGACTACTGGTTGGGTTGTTGAAATGAGGGCAATTTTGCAGTGTTTAATCTTTGCAGTTGTAAAATACAGTTGCACTTGTGTCTTCTGTGCAGGCACACATGGGACTGTCCTGATGTAGGGTTTACTGTGGAAGAAGAGAAATTCACAAGCTTCTAGAAAGCTCCCAGATGAGTGCTCCCCCTCCCCTCCATCACATGACCAAATGGTCAGGAAAAGGTGGGAGGGTGAGAATTCAACCGCTTGAGTCAGGAGTTTTTCTCAGCTGGTGGGACCTCTATGACATTGTCCTCAGATGACTGGTCTTCACTTTGACCCTTCACTTTGGTATCCATGTTTTGTGTGTCAGGATCCCCTCTGAAAACTTGCTTTGGCATTGATGCAAAGGCATCGAACCACAGGCAACCATCGATATTGAGATGAGGTTGACCTGCAAGATGGTGTCAGTGATGGCATTCGGCACCTAGGGCTATTGTGGGATCAATGTCAAGTTGGTGATGTTGAATCCTCACTCAGGGTTGGATGTCATCAGTTCTGAAGGCATCAGTGAAAGTCACAGTTGTGATGGTCCTCGATCTTGAGGGGATGAGGGCAAATGGCATCAAGCTGACAAAATCATGGATGACCTTGCAGCCATGTCGGACAGTAAGTCTGAATGCATTTTTTTCAGTTCTGAATGTTTTGCTTTCTTTTTGGCTTTCTTCACTGAGGTCTGTGAAGCCACCCTTTGTGTGAACACAGCTGCTTCAGAGGTAGATTTTGGCTAAGAAGCCAGAATACAGGTCACGGAGGGAGGACAAGAGGCCATTCCGGAGGGGCCCGAGGATTTTGGTGGGACTAAAAGTGATTTTTCCTGTAGCGCTTCTTTAAGGCACTATGCCCAGTCTTGGCACACTTTAGGCATGAAAAGGCGGCATGCCTGGCAGGTACTGGTGATATACCCTTCACCTGAACACATTAAGAACTCAGAGTACTCATCACTTTCAGCCATTTTCGTGCCACAAGATTGGCACTTCTTAAAGAGGGCCATGAAGAGGGACTTTTGCTCATAGAAAAATGATAGAGGCACGCTGAGGTGAATTAAGAAGCAGGAGCTTGTGGTACGTTTTCTCTCCATGATGGCAAGAAGGGAACTGAGGGAAGAGTGCTCCCTTCCCCTCCATCACATGACCAAATGGGTGGGAAAAGGTTTGTTAAATACTGGGTTCGTTGCATGGAGAGTCAGGGATCCAGCATAATGAACAGCTCTGTTTATTCAGCACACATGATATAACAAGCATGGCAAAAATGGCCAACCTATATACAGAGGCATAATAATACCTAGCCCACACCCACAGTCCTACTGGAGGGTTTGAATTTCCCGCCAGTGATCTCATTGGTGCCCTGTAGGTCTTCAAGGATCCTGGTCCCAGGGCTGGTGCCAGTTTTTTTCCCACCCTAGGCGAGGCTACCTTCTGGTGCCCCCCCCCCCCATGTACCCACTGAAGCAGCACCTGTCAGCTCTCCCCTCCCCCTTGCATCCCAAGGCCAGGAGAAAGGCATTGCTTTCACTGGCCTCTGTGTCCATTGTGTCTGTGCCCCTAGGCAGTTGCCTAACCTGGTCTTAATGGTAGCAACGGCCCTGCCTGGTCCCTATTGTGTTCCTGGACCAAGCTCAGGACTACATGCGCTAGCCCCCTAGTGGCGGCCAGCGGACACAACAAGGTCTCTCTGCTTCTGATGGAGGGGAGGGGGAGCACTCATCTAGGAGCTTTCTAGAACCTTGTGAATTTCTCTTCTTCTGCGCAGGCCCAAATCAGGGCGGTCCCATGTGGGACTGCACAGAAGACACAACAATGAACTATGATTTCTTTTTATGGTATTTATGTATTTATTAAAAAATAATCCTTGAATTATGATTATCCACCCTTCTTTTTTTAAGGGAACTTTATCATATACAACAGGGGTGGCCAAACTTGCTTAACGTAAGAGCCACATAGAATAAACATCAGATGTTTGAGAGCCGCACGACATGAACAAACATTATGTGTTTTTATTGGGAAATATGCAGATTTGCCTCTTATCAACATTAAATGTGACTGCCAAAAATAATAACAAAAGGGGTAAAAGCAGATATTGATAATGGTATTTATTTGTCCAATGATATTTGTTTTCTAATGATATTTAGCTTCCCCAGCTGCCCTGCCAAGAGCCACATAATATGTGTGAAAGAGCCGCATACGGCTCCCGAGCCACAGGTTGGCCACCCCTGATATACAATTTAGAGTTTATCACAATTTATTTCTTTTGATCAGCTCTGTGAATCATATGGAAAAGGAAGACACAGCTGTTGAATATCTGATTAAATACAATGCTGTAGGAAGTATATTTGGTGTAAGAAGCAAAATCAAGCTGTAAATATTTGGAAATGTTTCATATGTGACATTAAATAATGCTCATGCATGAGGCAATCACAGCACTATCCTAAGCAGAGTTGCGCTCTTCTAAGCTTGACTTCAGGGGACTTTGAAGGGTGTTATTCTGTTTAGGATTGCATTGTGAAAGAGTCCTGAGATTAAACAATTTGTTTTCCTAGTGCTGATTCCAGTTAAAAACTTTGCATATTAATAGGATATTCAAAACGTGTTTCCTGAAACACTTATAGCATAGCCATTTAAATGTTAAGACATTATAATGGACATCATATAGTCTAATGCAAAGGACAACTAAAAGTGAGGAATAGGGAGCTACTGTTGCTATGGGAACTCTAATATTGAAGACCATATAGCACTGAGTTATATTTGAAGCACCATTTAATATCTAGAAAGTGATAGTGGATATTAATACTTAAAATATCAAATATAATATTGGTTGCGTTAGTTGCAATTATAGTAATACAATTCTAATTTGTAGATGTACAGATACAGAAAGTTATCTAGAATGTTCCCAGAAAAAAATCAAGACAGACCCAGTGGAAGCAATAATTACTGTGTGGAATCAGATTGGAGCCACGGGCAGCTGTTTCCTAATTCAGAGTATGTTCTTCAGCCCAGGGGGCCTGAGATCAGTTGTTGGAGAAGGAAATGGGCCATGAATTTGGACTGATAGTAGGGGAGGGAGGTGGTCACAAGTGCAGTGAGTTGACCAAGTCTTGGGGAAAGTTATCTACTCCAGCTTCTTTCTGCTTGCCAGTCATAGGGGCTCATGTTGAATGAGATTTGCCCCCAGAAACTGATGAATCTAAATGGGTTTGGAATAGCTCTCGGGCATTTTCCTATTTATGTGGCTTTGTTGTTTGATTGCTCCTAGGCATGCTGTTCCTTAGGGTTTCCAGCTCTGGGTTGGGAAATATGGGGGAGACTGTAGGAATGAAGCCTGAGGAAGGCAGGATTTGGGGAGGAGAGGGACTTCAATGGAGCATAATGGTATAGAGTCCACCTTCCAAAGCAGCCATTTTCTCCAGGTGAGCTGATCTTTGTTGGCTGAAGATCAGCTGTAATCCCAGGAGATCTCCAGCTATCACCTGGAGGTTGGCAACCCTATACTGGCAGTGATGAAATGGCAGGGATGGTGACTTGATGGATGGTAAAAAAAATCATTGCCAATCCAGATGAATATGACTAGAGCTCATTTAGCTGTGACAGCAGCAGAAAAAGGATGCTGCTACAATGCCATTTATGTCTGCTCAGTGCTGCCCAGTGGAGTTAGAAGTGGTTATGGGCCTATTGCGTCTTGACCATATAAGGAGATAGAGGAGCCTTCAGATGCCTATTGTGACTAGTTTGCAAAGCACTTTGCTAATAAAATCATTTGCATCTAAACTGACAAACTGTTCTTCCTTTTGAGAGTCAGCATGGTGTAGTGGTTAAAGTGTTGGACCAGGACCTGGGAGACTCAGATTCAAGTCCCCTTTCTATCATCAGACTCACTGGGTGACCTGGGCTAGTTCTCTCTCTCTCAGCCTAACCTACTTTACAGGGTCGTTGTGAGGAAAAAATGGAAGAGAGGGGAATGATGTATGCTACCCTAAGCACCTCAGGGGAAAGTCAGGAGAAAAATATACTAAATACAATAATTAAATAAACAGATAATTTTCATTTTGTATAGCCTGAATACATGGAAAGGATGCTTGGACAGGTGAGGCCTACTTTCTGTATGCTTGCCTGTTGCCTTTCTGGCTATTAGATAAGACATAGAGAGGCTGACTAGTGGGGTGGGACCAGTCATAAATGCCTTATTTTTTTCTTCTTTAGTTCATTTCTTGTCTCCCCTTCTTGTTGAAACTCAAGATGGACCAAGGTGGGGACCAACATCTCCTTCAGTGGTGAGTTCACTCTTGAAAAAACCAACCCCACATGATCTCTCTAACCTTTGGTCAGTGTCCAGTATACAATACTTTGGCATGGTGCTTGGGAAATGGCACAGCTACAGAGATTTTGGCATGATGCTGACTATGTGGATCCATTTCAGTTTGGTTTCTAACCCAGTTTGGAGACAGAGATTGCTTCAGTTGCCTGGGTGGACAATCTGTGCAGGAAATGGACAGCAGACTATACACTAGGCAGTGTGCTCTCCTGGGCCTTTGAGTGGCTTTGGTATGTCATGTTGCTGTAGTAATGCATCTGAACCTCAGGATGCTGTTGCAGGATTATGCAATTGTGCCAGTGTAGCTGCACTGTGCAAGCAATTTTCAGAGCTCAGGAAATATATCCTGTAACTTTGCAGGGCTTAGATTGGTAAATTTCAAGAGCTCATGTTTCCTCTGGCGTCAAAATGGAGAGGGATTTCGGCTGTGCTGGAGAGTACCTTGCGATAAAGAGATTAAACTAATATAAGCACAGTAAAAATGTCCAGTCAGATAGAGAGAATGTTATTTAGACAAGCACCTCAGCATCCGACAGAATATCTGGTCCACTGCCCAATTCCTAGCTTGTCATAAGAACATAAAAACATACTTGTTCACCAATGTTCCCTCTAAGCTCCGCGGTGTTGTGAGCAAAAATTCGACCTAAGCTTGTAGCATTAAAGTTGTGAGCAAGTCTACATTTGAATATCATATACATTAGTTTTTTTATAAGATTATTTCCATAACCTTGTAAAAATCTCAGAATGAATTATTTTAAATTATATTTTAAGAATAATTTAAGCATTGTAAGAGAAAACAGAATCAAGTCAAATTTCGTTACAGAAAATGTTGTCCTCTATGGCAGGGGTGGGCAAATGGCGGCCCGCGGGCCACATACGGCCCGCCACAGAGTTTTTTGCAGCCCACCAAGACATGAAGATTAACAAGAGTAAATACAGATGCTCTTTGACAGACATTAACTTGCAAGCTGTGATGAGAATCTCAACAAGCAATCTCACTCCTGATTTCAAAAAAATTGTAGAAAAGTGTGATAGGGTACATTTGTCTCATTAAACTGATTCTAAAATTAAATGTGCTTGCAGCTATAGATGATATGAAATTAGCACAATAAATAAATTGAATAAAACGACCTCTATTTTATTTAATTTATATTTATTGATTTTTATGATACAAGTTATACCTTTTCTGAAATGCAAAGTTAAGTAATGAATGCAATCATTTTAAAGGGTGCGGCCCTCCGCTAACCTCCGCTCCCACAAAGTGGCCCCCGAGCCAAAACAATTGCCCACCCCTGCTCTATGGTGATAGACAGGCCTCTGGAGAACAGGTCTACCTGCCTCTTTCCACTATATTGGTAGACCTGGCCTCCAAAGAACCGGTCTACCCACCCTAGTCCACTATATTGGTAGACCTGGCCTCCAGAGAACCGGTCTACCCACCCTAGTCCACTATATTGGTAGACCTGGCCACTGGAGAACAGATCTACTCACCCCAGTCCACTATATTAGTAGACCTGGCCTCGGACCATTGCCCAGCACTGAACCTTAGTAAACATACCAGCACTTGGGGTGAGGGGGAACTCTTGCAGTCTACTTTGAGGGTTTTAAAAAATGAAATATGAAAAATTTATCCATCAAGTATAACAGAGGTGGAACAATCACTGTCAGAATCCTGCCCAACCTAACAAACAGGAAGTCGCTTAAATGTTATCAACCTGTCCAGACTACTTATTTATTCAAATATGTATATCCCATTTTTCCTGGGACTCAAGGCAGCTTACAAATCATATCTCCCACCCCAATCCGCCAACTGCCACTCATCGCTGGTCTGACTGGCTGGGGTCAGGTGGGATGTGCCCCCAATGGTGGGCTCCATGGACATGGGGAGGGGATGATGCCTCGAGTCCTGGGCCAATTAGTGGGAGACATTATGTGGAACCCCTCCCTTGTGGACACATTACTACACAGGCAGGAACAGCTGACAGAACAGGCAGAACAGGCAGGACACACTTCCTATTGGGCAGGGACTGGCTGAGGGGAAAGGTTAGAGAAGGAAATGGTGTGTGTGAAAAATACATGAATGCAGGATACCTCGGAACCAGCCCCAGGGCTCCCTCCAGCTCCTGGGGAAGGGGAAGGGGTATGGTACAGAAGAAAAAAACTGCATTTCTGGTGGAGCAGGCTCTAAAATTCGGTGGTGGGTGCATTGAAAATTTGGGAGGGACATTGCCCTGTACAGCCTGCACTAGCTATGGCCCTGGCAGCTGTTCTAATCCCCTGATTGTTTTGATTGCTCTTTTCTGTTTCTTTTCAAGCTCTACAATATCCTCTTTCAAGTGTGGTGACCAGAACTATACACAATATTCCAAGTGTGGTGTCATCATAGAGTTTTAGAAGGACAGTATCATAGTGACAGTTTTATTCTCTGTTCCTATTCTAATTATGGCCAGCATGGAATTTGCCTTATCCATAGCAGTTGCACACTAGGTCAACATTTTCTTTGAGCTATTCACTACCATCCCAAGGTCCCTTTCTAAAATCTGAGCTGAGATGCCATCAGTGTATTTGTGAAATTGGGATTATATGCCCTAGTATTCATCACTTTACACTTGCTCCCATTGAATCTTATTTGCCATTTTAATATCCATTTCCCCACTTTGAATAGATCCATTTAGAGCTCTTTGCAAGCCATTTTTGTTTTAACTACCCTAAATTATTTGGTACCATCTGCAAACTTGGCCACCTTACTACTCCCCCCTAATTGCTGGACATTTATGAACAAGTTGAAAAGCCCTGGTCTCATTAAAGACCACTGAGGGGCCCCACTCTCACATCCCTCCAGATGATGTGATTCCCACTGTCTGCTTCTTCTTTTTTAGCCAGTTTCCAATCCATAAGAGGACTTGTTCTCTTGTAAGAGGATTTGTACTGTTATCCCATGACCCTGAAGTTAGCTCAGGAGTCTTTGGTGAGGGAATTTGTCAAAAGCCTTTTGGAAATCCAAACAGACAATGTCTCCCGGCTCATTTCTGTCCACATATGTATTGACACTTTCAAAGAACTCTAAAAAGTTAGTGAAATAGGACTTACCTTTGCAGAAACCATGTTGGTTTTTATTCAGGAGGGCTTCTCCTTCTATACACTTGACAATTTTATGTTTAATAATGCTTTCCGTCAATTTGCCTGGGAAATTTTAAACTAACTGGCCTATAATTTCTCAGATTCTCCCTTGATCTTTTTTAACAAATGGGAGTTACATTGGCCACTTTCCAATCCTCCAGTACAGAGCCTAATCTTTGAGACATGTTGCATATCTTAGTCAAAAGATCAGCAGTTTAACATTTGAGTTCATTAAGAACTCTAGGATGGATACCATCTGGTCCTGGAGATTTGTTAGTTTGCAATTTCTCTGTAAGTTCCAGAACTTCTTCCCTTGTCACCACTATTTGCCTAAGCTCCACAACCTCCTATCCTGAAAACACCCATTCAGTAACAGGTATTTATCTTATATCTTCACGTGAAGACATATGAGAAGAATGCATTTAGCTTCTCAGGCCTTTCCAAGCCTTCAGTTTATCTACTAGTAAACTGACTGCCACAACACCTTGTTTACCTGATGCTGAAACTCATTTTTGGTTAGTGCTTTATTTCTGGTTTTTCTACAGGTGAAAGTTCGTTCCTTAATAATCAGGTACTAATGTTTCCATGATCTCAAGACAGAAGATATAACATATTTCACCCTGGTCATTTTGTTTCTGTCTCCCTATCCAAGCTCCCTTTCCTTAACTCCTCCTTCCATCCCTTCTCTCCCATCAGCCCTCAACTGCCTCTATAGCACCCCTTAAACTGGCTTTCCCCATTATTATCCTTGTTTCCAAACTCCAATTCTCCTTCTCCCCTCCATCCTTCACTCCTGGTGTCTCCCCAAGCTCATGTTACTCCATACCACATTCCTTTCAGTTTGCCTTTGTCCCATCCTTTCCCTCCTGCATGTTCATTTCCCTTCTTCTCAGCACTTGCAGTGCCCATTCACTGCCTACTCCAATAATTGCCAGGGGCTTCGGAATCGGAGCCAAGGGGGGAAGTTTACCTTACATGGGTGGGCAAATGGCAAACCTCTCCAATCATTGTTGAGACTTCATGGTTCAATTCAATCTCAATGCCAAACCATGTTGCTTGAGTTGCAACATGGGGCCTTGGCAGAGAGGTCGATTCTCTCTCTGTCAGGCGCTGTAAAAACAAAACAAAACAAAAATAAAAAAAAGGAATCACAAAAGTAGAAAACAATGCAGTGAGAGCAAGATAAAACAACCAACCAACAGTGGAATAGACTGAATCCCTCTTCTCCTTATGAAAGCACCATTTCCCAGGTAAGGTCTAGCTTTGTTTCTGATACTAAACCATCACTGCCCCTGTTTAATTTTTTTTTTACCCCATAGTAGTTGTAGCTGTGGAGGAGGGCACAGTATTGTTTAGATACATACTGAGTATTTGTTAAATGATCTTTCCACAATTGAAAGAAAATGTATGTACAGTGAAGAGATGCTCAAGAGGCAACTGCACAGAGACAACTGGGAACAAAACAAAGAAGACTGGAAGCACAACAAAGAAACTTGAGTGCCAATCCATCCTTGCGAAGAGTGAATAATCTTTTCCAAAAAGAGACTTTCAGTACAGTCCTAAACTGAAATCTAAATCCATTGTTAAGGATTGCACTGTTAGAAACCTGTAAATATATCTAAGGCACTGAATTGTCTAATTTCTGGTTCAGCTTGCAGTGTCACACACTTGTACATAGTTACTTTATTTCCCACAAAGTCGGCAAGGATTACATGTGTATAACTAAGCCCACAACTGCTGTTTTAATACTGTAAAGCTATTAAATCTAACTCATGCAGCAAGGAGGCTTTACCGTCTATGCTAGGCTTTAATGTAAGATATATCTATAATGTATGAAGCCAGTTGAGAGTGACCACAGTTGGATGCAGTTTGAAAGGTCTGACAATAGAAGCTAAATATCAAATGCTTGTGTTAATAGAAATGCTGAATAATCACTCCAAAATCAATCTCAAGACACTAAGCAAAAATCATCACAATGTGTAATTGAATATGGTCAGCATTAAATCTAAAGAAACTATTTTTTCCCAATGTGACTTCTTTTCTTTCAGCATTTATCATCTTATATTATTTTCTGGTCATGGATCCAGACATTGCTCTTGGAGACCTATCTGCCATGTCCAGGGCAAGTTTTACCTCTTACAAATACAGTGATGTTAAGAATGCCATCTCCTGATTATTCCCTCATTAAAGGTGGCTCACCTGGCATCAACATAGGGCCTGTACTTTTTCCGTGGTTGCTCTGACTTTATGGAATAGTCTCTCTGAGTAGGTGGTGTGTGTGTGTACATGCACATAGTCCTAGGAAACTTTAAAGAGTTGCTGTAAGGCTACTGTATTTACTAGAGCTTTTAATGGAGTGCTTTTGGTTGCATTTTATGGTTGGGGGAGAAGTTTCAGGTTTTATTTTTGTCAGGTGTTTTAATTATGCATAGTAAGCAGTTCTTGAGCCATGGGAAAAGGCAGAATATAAATGTTTAAATAAATAAATGCTGTAGATGAACCACATTTCATGCTGATGGAGAGTTGGTCTTACGCATCTACTACCTTTTATTATATAGGTGGTTTGGTGCTCACAGGGAGTCACAGACAGGCAGACAAAGTTGCCATAGTCCTATGGGCATCTGTCTTATTCTAAATTATCACAAATCTTTATTCTATCTCTATTTTTTTAAATACATGTTTTAAACAAATGCATTTCCTTCATTTGACTGGCCAGACAACTCTCTCTCTCTCTCTCTCTCTCCTTCTCTGGGTGCGTTCAGACGGCTCTTTTGATTTAAAGTGCACGTCAGAACCTCAACATCTGGGAATTGTGCTGCTTTTGTTAGTAGCCCATCGATCCCCGTCAGGGATCCGTACTTAAAAGATAGTGGTGAAAGTCTAGTCTAAAGTTGGCTGACCACATGGCTCCTCATGGTGAATGCCATCTAGACAATCCACCGCGGGAGTCACGTGCGGTGAAGCGCTTCAGGGGTAGGCTGTCTGGTTGTGCAACACTGGATCAAAGAAATCTAGCTCAAATTACAGCTGGGCCAATGGCAAGATTAGCTGCCCGTCTGAACACGCCCTCCCTCTCTCTCTCTCTCACACACACACACCCTTCTTGTCCATGTCAATTGATCCATTGTCTAGAAACTGATGACCTTTAGTAAGAAAAATCTACTTCACAAGGTTTAGGGGCTTTCACTAGAATTGTTTGATAAGAATTGACAATGGGCAGTTTACGGAAGGTGTGATCACTGGGAAAGGAATGGAATTGGCTTTGGGAAAAAATTATTGGCATAGTTAGGATTCTTTCTTGTTTGGGCAAGAAAGTAAAAACCAGAGTTCAAAGGGAAATGTCAAAAACGGATAAGAATTATTTGAGTTCAGATTTTTTAAAAAAGAACTGCAAAATCTGAAAATTTGAACCATGGACTTCAGGCAGTTGTCTATTGGAGAAGGCTATTTTTAGAATCAAGTTGGATATGAATCTTTCCTATTATATAAAGCCGTTTTAAGATTCCAAGGGGCAAGATTCCATCGGGCGCCAAAATCAGTTTGCTGGATGGACTGCCACTCAAAAGGGGGTCCCTGGCCATTGGCTGCATTCTCTTCCTGCTTTACCTCAGTCCAGTCCACAGAACCACCAGCCAGCATCCCGGCCTCAGTCTGGAGGGAGCCAGCAAAGGGGAAGGACCAACTGGGTGCTGGGTCCACTCTTGTCCTCCGCCCACTGCCAGGTGGGTCTAACTATCCCCTCAATGGCCTACTTCTGTCAGTGAAAAGACAATGGACTAACAGCATAACCCCCTCCCCCGTACACTGCCAGCGTGCTCAGAATAAACTGTCAGAATAAACTGTCAGAAACAGGGGGCCATTTCACACAGCATCCCGTAGTGCTTCAGGACCGGTACAAGCACTGAAGAACACTTGGGAGGAGGTTTCAAGGTAAACCGGCTCAGGAACGTTTCTGTGTGAAAGGGCCAATATGTTCTGTTTGGGAACTGGCAGGGGTCATTTCGTAGAAAAAGAGGTGCAGGAGCTCATTAGCATAACTCATTAGCATAACTCATTTGCATATGCCACGCACCCCTAACATACCAGAAGTGTGTCAGAAGGCAACACCCACCCCTCAGGCTCCACTCCACAGGTGAGTGAAACTGACCTGCTCTTCCTCCATTCCCTTCCCCATCCAATACTTTGTGCAATAAAAATAAGCGTAAAGAACACACCCTCATTCTCTTTCTGCTCCCTTGAAACCACCAGGTTTCAAGTAGACTTGAGATATCCAGGACATGTGCACCACCCATCCCTTTCCCTTCCCCTCCCCACAACAAGACACCCTGTGAGGTAGGTGGGGCTGAGAGAGGTCTTTTGAGAACTGCTCATGAGACAACAGCTCTGAGAGAACTTGTGACTGGCCCAGGGTCACACCAGCAGCTGCATGTGGAGGAGTGGGGAATCAAACCCGGCTCTCCCAGATTAGAGTCCAACTCCTGACCACTACACCAAACTGATGGGGTGGAAGCTGCTGAAGGGTTGGTGAAATTTCTCCAGTACTTATGTGCCATGTGCCCAGATAAAAAATGGTATACTTAGAAAATTTATATGCCACCTTGAGCAAGTCTCTAGAAAAGCAGCACACAGTCATAAAAGGAACAACGATAAAATTATCAATATTAAAACAAAACATTAAAAACAATAAAGACCCTAGCAGGGCTTTCCCCGGGGCGCTGCGCCTCTGCACTGCTCGGGGAAGCCGAGGAGGGGGTGGGGCTTGGTCATGTGCCCGCCCCCTGGGATCCTAACTCCCGGAGCTGCGCTCCTGTGCGCTCCCGCTCCAACGGACCCCTGGGAACTGGTACTAATAAGGTTCTGTGTAAAGTGCCTGACAAAAACCGTTACGGAAGAGTTCCTGAAACGGAACATATTGGCTGTGTGAAATTCCTCAGGCTCTTTCTCCTGCTTAGCTCCACCACGGCTGACTGGCTAATGAGGTGGGCTAGCAACCATCAAACCGTTCCCTTCAACCCCCTGCAGTGCGGCTGACTTTCCCCCTAGTGTTGCCAATCTCCAGGTGGGACCTGGAGATCTCCCGCTGTTACAATTGATCTCCAGATGACAGTGATCAGTTCCCCAGGAGAAACTGGCTGCTTTGGAGGGTAGACCTCATGGCATTACAGCTTGCTGAGTCCTTCTATCCCCCCCCAAAAAATGCTGCCCTCCACAGCATCCACCCCCCAAATCTTCAGGAATTTCCATCACTGGGTTGCCAGGTCTGGGTTGGAAAATCCCTGGAGACTTTAGGGATGGATCCAGGAGAGGGTGGGGTTTGGGGAGAGGAGGGACCTCAGCATGGCACAATGCCATAGAGTCCACCCTCCAAAGCAGCCATTTTCTCCAGGGGAGCTGATCTCTGTCAGCTGGAGATCCATTGTAAAAGCGGGAGATCCCCAGGCCCCACCTGGAGGCTGGGAACCCTATTCCATCATCAGAGCCGACAACTTTCTCCTCAGTGCCTGTTGCTAGGCAACCAAGCTTGCTTCTCTGAAAGCCCCTTTCCACACCTATGATGGCCTTTGGGAGAAAACTCATTGGGGCCAGCTGAACAGAATGCCATAGAGGCCACCCTCCAAAGCAGACATTTTCTCCAAGGGAGGGGGGAAGATCTGTTGTCTGGAGTTCAATTGTAATACCTGGCGATCTTCAGGCTCCACCTGGAGGTTGGCTACCCTAGGCATAGCAGTCAGTACTTCAGAGCAGGATCTGCTAGACCCAGGTTCTTGCTGAGTGGGTGATTTCGGGCCAGTCACAGACTTTAAGCCTAACCTACCTCATAGGGTTGTTGTGCAAGTCAAAAAGGGAGAGAGGAGAATGATGTCAGCTGCTTCGGTCCCCATTGCAGAGAAAGACTACTTTTCCACCAGGGGAAGTATGGTTGCCAATCTCCAGGCGAGGGCTGGAAACCACTCAGAATTACAAGTGCTCTCCAGATGGCAGAGATCCCCTGGAGAAAATGGTGGGCTCTATGTCCTCATACCCTGCTGAGATGGACCCTTTATGACAGCCAATGTGACATAGCAGTCAGGGCTTCAGAGCACGGTGGAGGCTGCGGGGGGGGGGGGGAATGGAAACTTGAAGAGTGAGGTTGATGATTGGCTGAGAAAGATAGGGTTGCCAACTCCAGGTGGAAAATTCCTGGAGACTTGAGGGGTGGAGCCTGGAGACAGTGAGGTTTGAGGAGGAGTGGGACCTCAGACAGGTACAATGCCATAGACTCCACCCTCCAAGCCAAGCGAGTCCCTCATGGGGAACCATTGTTGCCAATCTCCAGGTGGGGGTGGAGATCACTCAGAATTACAACTGCTCTCTGGGGGGGGGAGATAGAAAGCTGAAGCCAGGGGGAAATAATGATACACTGATGGTTGGCTGGGAGGTAGGGTTGCCAACTCCAGGTGGGGACATTCCTGGAGATTTGAGGGGTGGACCCTGGAGAGGGTGAGGTTTCAGCAGGGGTGAGACCTCAGACAGGTTCAGTGCCATCGACTCCACCCTTCAAACCACCCATTCCATTGCTGCCAATCTCCAGGGGAGGAATGGAGATCACACTGAATTACAACTGCTCTTCAGATGGCAGAGATGTTCCCCTGGAGAAAATGGTGGACTCTGTGTCATTATACCCAGCTGAGGTCACCACAGCAAATTGACACTGAGTGCCCAAGGCCGAGGCACTCTCCCAGAGCCTCTTTCTAGAGCTCGTTGTATTTATTTCCGCAATGGGCCTTATTCCTAGTCAGTACATATTTCTGTCACACCCCTATGATGACATTAACTAAAACTGTTTACATTCTGCATCAAACAAATTTTCTGTATTCATCTTTTTCTTTAAATTGTGGGCAAAGAATTCAGAGCCATAAATCCAGGAAGGCTATTTTAACGCAGAAGTCTGTCTGAGACACCACAAATTGCCTCCAACATAAGCTGGCTTCCTTCTTCATTTTTACCAGCTGTATTGTTAATTCACTGCATACAGCATGGACCTTAGTGATTATAATGATACCAGACTAGACAATGGTGCCAAGTTACACTTTTCTATTTAATAGTCTTAAAGAACTATTTGCTGCAGTTATAGCTGATAAAAATCTCTGTGCATTTTAAAAATGCAATAAAATCTTTGATGCATGACAGAGATGGAGAAAATGAAATTCAAAAGAGGGGGCATTATCGTCCCCCCCGATGTAAATTCACTGTGAATTTGGGTCAAAGAATGTTTCAATTTTTCCTTCAGATTAATCAATCTGCAACTACAACTATATATCTGGATTTTATACTGAAGCAAATGCAGGCCAAGTTTAAAGATACATTCCCAGAACTGTTGCCCAGTTCTACCAAATGTTACTGCAGCTCCTGATGTATTTTCACCTAATTCTAGATTGTATTTGCACGTCATAAAGAAGCAATAAACATTTAACTCTTGTTTATTACTGAGACTGAGAAGCTTTTATACTGTCATATAAAATGACTTTTTTTTATATGATAGTCATCACTGATATTCATCTGCCCTCATTGTCTCTATTACCATACTTTGGCACAGTTTTAAGACATGAACAAACTTCTCCACATTTCCCATGTGGCAAACTGGCTAGCTGTATTTCCCCAATATCACATTGTAACTTCCACAAATCAATATGCACCCAGTTCTTCAGTTTCTGATAGCCTGTCACAACAGGTAGTTGTGTGGCCAGGGTGGATTTTGCAGTTGACAAGACCCTTTGGGTAATATTATTCCTACAGCATTGCACCCATTGATTTTATTTTAATGTATCAAAAAACCTCTACACACTTTTGATTTTGCACAATAGATCTGAATTGGGGGTCAAGGCTAGTGATGGGGGTGGAACCCAGAGGGACAGCATTCTAGAGGCCCTGGTCATTCTGGGGGCCTGTGGCACTGTCCTCAGAAATGCAATGCAATGCAATGCTGCTATGTAACTGTATGGTCAATGACCCTTTTTCTGATGGGATAGGATTGCCAGGTCCCCCCTGGCCACCAGCTGGGGATGGGTGGGTAAGGTAGCTAGATCCAGGTTGGGAAACTCCTGAAGATTTGGGCATGGAGCACAGGGACCTCAGTGGGGTACAGAATCCACACTCCAAAGCATCCATTTTCTCCAGGAGAACTGATCTCTGCAGTCTGGAGATGAGCTGTAATTCCAAGGGATCCTCAGGTTCCATCTGGAAGCTAACATCTCTAGGGGAAAGAAAGTATGACCCTGGGCTGGTGACTCCATTTGAGCCGAAACTATCTCATATTGTTGTGAGGATAAAAATCGCACTGCTTTGAACTTCTTAAAAGAAGGTTGGGATAAAAATATAAGGCATGGAATCCCCTTTTCCTCAAGTACTCCCTCACACATGGAGCTGCCTTATACTGAATCAGACCCTTGGCCCATCAAAGTCAGCACCGTCTACTCAGACTGGCAGCAGCTTTCCACGGTCTCAAGCAGAGGTTTTTCACATCACCTACGGTCTAGTCCTTTTAGCTGGAGATGCCAGGAAGTGAACCTGGGACTTTCTACATGCCAAGCAGAGGCTAGCCTAGAAATGCCAAAATGAAGCCAGGTGTCTTGTTTTCACATGATGTTTGTTTTTTTTGTCTATTATGTGTGCATGTGTGTGGCTGCAGGAGCTCTTGGCAATCCCGCTAGGAGCACAAGAAGCCCCTCTGCAGAAGATCCATAGTTTATTTTTAAAAGGACAGTGTTGTTAGTTATACTTGATGTTTCCCTTATTATTTTTTTAAAGAAGTGTATTGCATTCTAATTTGTTGATGTATAGTGTTAAATCGAAGTGTAGACATATCCAGCAGAGAAATTCTTTAATGAATTGAGAGCTTTTGAAGATGTAAGGAAAGTGCATAGAAAGACATCAAAGCTGTCTGAATAAAAATAGCTTAAGGAGGAGAACCAGCCTTTTAAGAAAAGACTCAGATCTTGCCAAATGATCCAGGGGTTTGCAGAAAATAAGTGATAACGAAGAACACCAGGAACTGCGAGAAAGTGTAGTGGAAATGACTTAACCATGAAAGCACATTAATGCAATGCTTACCACAGATACCATTATATAATAATAGATACTCAGGAAGTGGCTGGAAATTGGGCAGTGTATGGCTTATCTCCAGTTTTGTTTGTCAGGAAATAATGCAGTGGAAACAAACATTTATATGTTGGTTCCAACGGGTCAGTTAACCTTTAGTTGTAAAGAAGTCTAGAACAAAGAAATAAATTAATTATTTGAATTAAAAAAAAAACATATACAGCTGAGAGATTTGCAGAAGCCAAGCCTCACCAATATTTAATCCTAGCTTGCATAAACAGTTTCTAAACATAGGTCATCAGATACTCTAAGTCCTTTGAATCCACTTTTGGGTGTAACAGCTATGTTTCCTTCACTTATGGAGTTGGTGCTGCTGGTTCTAAATTCCACCAGCAATCTCCTGAAATAATATTTTAACTGATCCAGAAGGAGAGGAGGGCATCTCCATGCTCTTTTTCCCTCCTCATCTTCAGTGGCAAGTTTTCAGAAGCCACACACCATTATTCCTTTGTGTAAATGAGAAGGTTTACACTGTTTGTACTTCAGTTAAAAAGTTTTCCTGTGTATTGATCAACTCGGCTTATCCTTCTTTCCATAAAACCCAGCAGCCAAGAACAGGCACTAAAGCCTATGGGGGGTGGTGGTGGTAAGGTAATGTGGGTCGTAGAGGGAACACTATTCGTTAATGGAATTTAAATTAGTTTGCTGTTGCGAGCCGATATGCACCTAATGGTGTCTGGACTGAGATGTCTGTAGTAGCCTCCCATCTCCCTCCCACACGCTCTGGCTGCTGTCCTCCATCCACCATGCCACCGGCAGCAGGAGCAGCAGCAGCAGCACTCTGGGTGCTGGGTGTAAGTGTGAGCCAGGGGGGTGGGGAGGGGGGCATCACAGTTCCACACTGGCTTCTCTTGTGTTCTCACACATCTGGAGCAGAGGTCCATCAGTGGCTATCAGCCCCAAGGTAGAGATAGGGACTCTTGGTCTGGGGCAAGAGATGCTCTGTATCCTTGGTGCTGGGGGGGGCAACAGTGGAAAGGCATCTAGTGTCCTGACCCCACTGCTGGACCTTCTGATGGCCCCTGGTGTTTTTGGCCACTGTGTGTGACAGAGTGTTGGACTGGATGGCCCACTCGCCTGATCGCACATTGGCTTTTCTCATATCCTCCCCCTCCCGTGGTCCACCCATCCATCCCCTGGCATCTGCTCCTCCCCGGATGATGTCAGCCTGGCCGGGCTGGCAGCTCCTCCAGACTTCTCTTCCTCCTCCGCCCTCCCTGGGGAGGCGGAGGAGGGCGGCATGGCCTGTCCCAGCCGGAGGAGGCCTGCTCCCCCTGTGCCTGGGGGTGCCTGCTGCCCTGCCCCAATGGCTGGCCCTGCTGGTGGTCCTCCTGCCAGATGGCAACCAAGACAAAGATGGTGGCAAGGAAGAAGAAGAGTGGCAGCAGCAGTGGCCTGGGTGGCGGAGGTGGTGGCAGCGCAGCGGGAGACGACGGGGCGCCTGCTGTCTGGCCTCACCCTTGCTGCAGTGGTTGACCTTCGCCGCCACCACCTCCTTTTGCTGCTCCTGCCCGCCACCCCTCCAGGTGAGTGCCCCTACACCTGTATCTGCCACGATCACTGCACCCACTTCTCCCATGTGGTGATCTGCGGGTGCCTGCCTCTCCTGCGTGGGCACTCGGTTCACCTCGCCTGGCCCCAACCTTGCCAGCCCCGCTTGCCCCCGCCACTGCTCCTCCTCTGCCTCCCACTCCCCCTCCTCTCCCCTCCCCACAGCTCGCAAAGCAGCCGCCCCACCCCGCCACTGCTGCCTCCCCGTTTGTTGTCACCCCCGACACCTCTCGGTTTCCTGCCTGCAGTTCCTTCCAGGCTTCTTCTCCAGTGGCGTCATTTGGTGGCGGCAGCCGAGGAGGAGTGGCAGCAACGGCAGCCCGGTCACCTTTCTCTGCACTTGGCTGCAGCATGCTGAATCGGAACCCAGAAGAAAAAGTTTTCCCCACCACAAAAATACATAATAAATAAATGTGAACATGTGTATTATACAAAGAAAACAATGGTGCGGTCTTCCTTCGCTCTCGGGCCAATGACGCCCAGCTCTTGCTCCTGAAAAGCCCAGCAAATCCTCCTCGCCGACTCACTTCTCTACCTCACCATTTTGATCTAATGTAACAAGGGGTTCTTTAAAAAAAAAAAAAATGGAAGGAACTCCCACCATGGGGCGGGCTAGATGGAAGGCGGGCAAGTGGGCGTGTTTTCGTTTCAGCTTCTCCCCAGAGCAAACAGGAAAATCCTCTAAAAAAAGGATTTGTTTGCTCCAGAGAAACTCCGGCGCAGCATGACGATACTCCTGAGCAAAACATGGTCTGGAGCAACTGGTGTGAAATTGATCAGAAGCTCCGGTGCAAGCAAGAGGGCAAACCTGGGGCAAATGCTAGTGCGAAATTGGTCTTAGTTCTACACCTAATTATTTTAGAGGAAGCTGTTAATCAATACTTGTAAAGAAGCTCACCTGATTTGCTAAATGCAGGAGGAACTAGTGAAGAGGAAAGCATGGCTGAGAGTCAGAACTTCTCTTCTTTTAAAGCTTTCTTTGTGCTTGGTGCCTTAGTCAGTCATAAATTTGGGTCTGGACTTATATCAATTGAATACAGCAATAAACTACGACAGGGCTTTTCACTGAAAATACTAAAATTGTTGTTCAAAAGTCATGGGTTCTCTTATTTGTTTATTTTGTGTACAGTTTCTGTCCAGCTTTCTGAGTTGATGGCTCCCAAAGCAGCTAACAATAAAAGAAAAGCAATTTAAAGCAATACCCTAATGCATGTTAAAGTCAAAATCAATTACATCTTTTTAAAAACCAGGTAATATCAGAGAGAACCTCCACATACAAACTTTCAGAACTAGCATCAAATGCTGCCAAAAGGCCACTGTAAGGGGATAGCTTTGACCATAGGTCTGAAAGGTAAAAAGGATGGTCTGGAGTAAGCCTCCTTAGGCACAAAGAGGTCCAAAGCCCAGGAACTACCACATAAGGTGTTCTGTCCTGGGGAGTCACTCTGAGTAGCACCTCTGATGGTGGGGGGCCATGGGACGTGGCATCTGCGGAGGACTTAGTGTACAAGTAGCTTGATCGGGGTCCTTAAAATACCCTCATTCAAGATTATTTTTAGTTTTACATTTCATGGCCTAGGCTAAAAGGCTAAAACAGCTGAAAATAGGCAAACAAAATTTTGTTCCTCTTCAGTGTTCTACATCTACACCTATACATTTGACAGCTTGGGAAAAATTCAGAGTGGGAAAAATGTTTGTTTGTATGTCTGTGGGAAATGGAAGCCATAGTGTGTCATTTCTACAAAAGCCTACCCTTGACACAGGAGATCTCAATAATTATTGACCAGTCTCAGATCTTCCATTCTTGAGCAAGGTGATTAAACAGGAGGTGATTCCAAGTCTTCCTGAATGAGTCCAAGTCTTCCTGAATGAGGCAAATTTTAGATCCCATCCAATCTTGCTCTAGGCTGGGTTATGGGACTGAAACAGCCTTGGTTGCCCTCTTAGTGGTTTTTGATATAATTGATCATGGTTCTCTTCTGGACCAGGTATCTAGATTGGGATTGGGAGGCACTGTTCTGTGGTGGTTCTGGAAGGTAAGTTTCAGAAAGTGGTGCTGAGGGATTACTGTTCTGCCCCTTGGCCTTTGCCCTGTGGGGCTCCACAAAGTTCCAACTTGTCCCCTATACTCTTTAACATTTACACGAAATCATGGGGTAAGGTCATCTGAAGATTTGGGCTGGGTCACCAATATGCGGATGACACTAGCTCTATCTCAAACTTCCAGCTGATCCCAGGGAGGCTGTAGAAACTCTGAACCAGTGCCTGGAAGCAGTTTTGGAATGGTCAAATAAACTGAAACTTAATCCCGACAAGATGGAAGTGCTACTGGTGGAAAGTAGATCCGAACTGGAATTTAAGGTGTCATCTGTTCTAGATGGAGTTGCACTCCTCTTGAAGTAACAGGTCCATAGTCTGGGCATGCTCTTAACCTAGGAAAGTTTATCTCCAGACTACAGAGAAATTAACCATGCAGTACAGCACAACTGGGTTTTCACATGCATGCTCTTACACAGCCAGAGTTCTGCTCCCCCCCCTCCCCCCCATCCTTATGGTGTAAGTGCTCTGCTGGGCAGGCAATTGTTTAAATAGACAATTAAGACTCCGTAAATGACTTACCAATCATATAAATTAGTCATAAGTGAACTCTGTGTTGCAATATAATTCTACCTTTGGCATTCATCTATATAGTTCTTCGTGCAGCTAATGGCTGCCAGTCAGTTTGAAGTGGCAGTATCTTGGTGCATGTACAGTTCTGGGAAAACCAATGAAGTAGTCATTCATGGCTGCTTGGCCCAAACCAAACAGACCGAGTGATTGGCTCACATCCTAGGGATGCCAGCCTCGAGGTGGACCTGGGAATCTCCAAGAATTACAGCTCATCTCCAGACTACAGAGATCAGTTCCCCTGGAGAAAATGGATGCGTTGGAGGAAGGACTCTGTGTCACTGTATCCCATTGGGACTAAATTCCCCGTCCTCCCCAGGTTCTGTTTCCAAATCTCCAGGAATTTCCCAACCTGGATCTGGCAACCCCACCCCCCACTGGTGGTCGAGGGGACCTGGCAACCCTATGATCAATCTGATTGCCAACTTTGAATATGGTAAGTCTGATAGCTGAACATGTTTGCAGTGAAATCTGCAGCATCCTTACTCTGAATGGGACTACTTTTGAAGGCTGGATGCTTCAATTGGTACAAAATTCCCTGGCAAGATTGCTGTTGGGCACTAAAGATTGGGAATGCATCTCTCCAGTTTTAAAGAACTGTACTGGCTGCCTATCAGCTTTTGGGCTCAAGCCAAAGTGCTGGTTATCATCTTTAAACCAATAAATGTTCTGGAACCAGGGTACTTAGAGGACCACTTGTGCCAATATGATCCTTTCCAACAACTTTGATCTTTCTTGTAGAGCATGCTTTGTGTATCCCACCTTCTGCAGGCAAGGGGGTGGCAACTGAAGAGACAGCCTGTAGTGGAACCTCAATTACAGAATACCCTCCCCACTGCTATATACCCAGTGGAGTGTGCTATATACCCAGTGGGGCCTTCTGAATTTGGTTTCATCTCAAAACATTTCTGTTCATTCAGGTTTCCATTTGGGACTCCTTTAACATCTTGAGATCTTGTTGTTTGTGTGTTTAAATATATAACTTTTGTTCTTCCTATTTATGTTAGTTTATTGGTTTTTGTTGATTTATTTGTTAATTGTTCAGATTGATTTTAATAGTTTTAGTGATCTTTTGTATTTAAATTAATATTGTGAACCGCTATGAAAATCTGAGAGATGGGATTATAAATTAAATAAACAGAAAGAAGTAACAATAACAAGATTATTGCCCAATAATTATCTTTGCTTAATACTTTTGTAATGTACTGAAAGTCAAATATGAAACCCAACCATGACTCAGTGTCAGCAATATTTCCTGGTCTTTCAAACAATGTCTTAAGAAAAGCTTCAAGTAAGGAAACAATCCATAATCTCTGGACACAGACTGAATACACTGACATGTAGCCAAAACAGTTCGTAAGGAAATGACAAGGCATGTGCTCTCTACCATATGGATTCCATGATTATCTTGAGTTTTCTATTTTGAAACTAAAGATGTGAGTGAGGCAGGCTTGTGAACAACAGACATAGTTGCTGCTATCACATCTAGTTTGGGCCTAACATTAGTAATTAGGTTTTCATCTTGCTTTGTTAGGCTGTACAGTTACATCAGTCTCAACTAAGTTGGTTTCTGATCATCCTGGGGCAATGGTCTTCAAACTTGCTACTTTCACATTCTAGGTGTGTCCGCTGACCGCCACTAGGTGCCAGTGCAAAGAGCCACTAGGTGCCAGTGCAAAGAGGAAATTCAACCCGCCAATAGGATCATTGGTGGGACCTGGGATGTGTCCTGGGTATGTATATATGTTGGACTTATGGCCGTTTAAGCATGCTTGTTCTCTCTAAGTAAACTTGAGCTAATCACTATGCCAACTTCGTCCTCATCAATGCTGCTGAGAACTCAGTACTTTACACTGGCGACGAGGATGGGATTTGAACCCACAACTTCTTATACGGGAGGCCCTTTACGATAGTTACGGACCAAAAGCTGCTCCTCGGGCTCTTCGCCACAGACCGGCAAACCCCACAAGTCCTGTCCCCACAAGTCCTCAGGTGGTCAATTTTTTTAGTGGGCTATAATTACCAGCTACAGCACCAGCCCGGCCCAGCAAGGCCATGGGCCATGCTGATGCGCTCAGCCGCCTACCTTTACTCACCATAAAGCCTGACCCAGCACTGGCACACTGTGTTCTACTCCTGGATGACCTTCCGGACCAACCCCTGCAGGCAGCGGACATGGCTCGCCACTCGGCCCACGACCCAATCATCTCCCGGGTTCTGGGGTGGGTGTGACAGGGTTGGCCCATGAAAGCAGCATGGCCCGAATTGACCCCCTTCATGGCCCACCAAACCAAACTCTCAGCTTACAAGGGGTGTCTACTCTGGGGGGACCAGGTAGTAGTCCCCAAGGCCCTGCAATGCCGCGTCCTCACCACTTTCCATGAGGCCCATTCTGGGGCGGTCCGGATGAAGACGCTGGCTTGAAGCTACATTTGGTGGCCCAAAATAGACATAGGGATTGAAGCATGGGTGAAGGAGTGCCAGTCGTGTCAAGAGAACTGCCCCAACCCCCCTCGGGCCCCAACACAAACATGGGAGTCAACCCAGACAACATGGTTGAGGCTCCACATCGACTTCACGGGGCCATTCCATGGGCTGATATTCATGGTGACTGTGGACTCATAGGTGGGACCTGGGGTGTGTCCTGGGTGTGTATATATGTTGGCCTTGTGGCCAGTTAAGCATGCTTGTTCTCTCTAAATAAACTTAAACTAAGCACTACGCCAACTTCGTCCTCGTCAATGCCGCCAAGAACTCAGTACATTACACTAGGGTATATTTTAGGGTGCCCCCAAATTCATGTCAAGTGATAGCTGGGACTGTTGGACTTAAAATTTCCCCACACAAATTGAGAGTGTTATCCAGAATGCACCTAACACTCCCCCATGTTTGAACATTGGAGGGAAGATCAGTAATACTGGGCCAGTTTCAGGAAAGTAACTATTTTCTCATTGGGGAATCTGTGATAAGCTTCCAGGGAACCCCCAGTTCCCCACTGGAATGGTCTGAAAATTACTGAGCTAGATCATGTCCAGATGAACCTAATTATGGGGACCAGTTAAACATTTTCAGTGTTTTTTAACCCCACAGTCCCATTGTATGTGTGGCTGTGTATGCTTCATTGAGCATATGAAATTGCCTTAAATTGATTCTGCTATTGATCTTTCTGCCCCAGTGCAGTCTGTTGATTCTGACTGACAGTTACTGATCAGGGTTTTAGGCAAAGGTTTGTGGACAGATGCATGGACCATTCACATGACAGTCCCCACATCAGATTAGAACAGGTATATGACTGGCACATGCTCTGCAATACACATGGTTTGCACTTTGTGATTTGAGAATGGAATACTGCAGGAAGCCCTGACCTGGATGGCCCAGGCTAGCCCCATCTCATCGGATCTTGGAAGCTAAGCAGGATTGGTCCTGGTTAGTACTTGGATGGGAGACCACCAAGGAAGTCTCGGGTTGCTATGAAGAGGCAGGCAATGGCAAACTATTTCTGTTCATCTCTTGCCCTGAAAACTGTGCAAGGTCTAGGGTTGCCATCCCTCAGATGGGGGTGGGGTTTCCCCACTTTCACTGCCCCCAATCTGCTACCACCCAACTGGCCGGCAAGAAAGCCCCTCCCCTGAGCAGTCCCATCCACGCTAACATGCCTGACGTGATGATGTCACCTGGAGGTGACGTCATTGCTCAGGGCATGTTTTTTTTGGGAGGGGGGGGGACACTCTAGCATTTGAGAAAAAACTATGATGTCATTGAAGACTCCAGAAGAAAAAGAGGAGCCCCCCCCCCGAACAAAATAAGGACGTGGCAACCCTAGCGGGGTCACCATATGTCACCTGTGACTTGATGGCATTTCCCACCACTATACTGTAGGGAAGTGAAGCTTTTGCCTAGGACCATTAACGTGTTCTGGTTTGTTGGCTTTAGCCTTCAGGTGAGACAGTGAAAATCTACTGTTCAAAACTGTTGCTGGACAAGAGGTTCCTATTTTTCTTTTAAAGTTTGGTGATCAACATAAGTTTCACTTTTGAAGTGAGAAATTGTTTCATGTACCCAATATACTGATTAGAAAATAACTCTGTATAATTTGGGAGATAAACTACATGAATTTGCTTAAGAATTTAATTGCTTGCAAAAAATCAAACATATACTCTTCTATTTGGAATTTTATTTTGTAATATTCCAAAGAACAGATGTTGACAGAGGTATCCAAAGTTAGAGTGTGAAAATACTGCAACTGGTACTTAACAAAATTTGTTTAAAACTCATGAAGAAGTTTCACTTTTTCACATTGATTTTCAAAAGTAACATATGAACTTCAAGCATTCTGAAATGTTGCCAAATTTTGTATTTGTGTGAAATTTGCTTCAGTTTGAGCAAGTAAGTTAACCACAATATTCAAATGCTAAAAGAATAAAATAGCACTTGTTACTCCTAAGTTGCCTGTAAACATGATGTTTAACAACAGTGGTTCTAGGCAAACATGGTGAAGAGGTTCCAGCCTAAGGCTGCTATCTTAGGCACACTTTTTGGAGAGTAAGCCCATTCGGCATAGTGGAACTTCTAAGCAAAGATGCATAGGATTGGAATGTATGGCTTTAAGTAGGGTTAGAAAAAATACATTGAGCAATAATTATTTTATGTAATTTTAAAATGATGTGGTATTAGATGTGAGCAACCACATTAAGTACATTCTCTGTAGCATTTTTTAACATCTTATAAGCAGTCACATCTGTGGCAGTAAGTATGGAAATATAGAAGACTACAGTGTCATCACCTTCCATTTTAATCTGTACCAGGAAAGGCAGCAGAGGAACCTAAGCAGGCAAAAGGAAAAGTGGTAAAACACTGATATAAAAAAAGTCGCAGATGCCAGTGGCAGAGGCTGAATTTTAACAAGTTTACATAGCGGAGTGTGAAAAACAAATAGCTTAAAGGAGCCAGAATAATTAATATGTGTTCAGAATCTAATGAGTTATTTGGTTCTAGGTATACACTGTGACCGATTTCCCACGAGGTGCTGCTCTGGTGCCATTCTTCCCTTTGCCCTGACTGCGTGCTTGAATTTCCCACTATTTGCCCCGCGCTGCATTTTGACCAGCGGCTTCGCCCGAATTCCCCTGTGGCTTTAGTGATCCTCAAAAAATGGGTCAAAATGCAGCACAGGGCAAATAGTGGGAAATTCAAGCATGCAATCGGGGCAAAGGGAAGAATGATGCTGGAGCAGCGCCTCGTGGAAAACTGGTCTGTCAGAGGGGCTTCAAGTGGGGGAGAATAGGGACATCTCTGGCCTTTTCCAGAAAGGCCAGTAAATGGCACTGAGTTCTGGCCATTGCCAGCAGCATTGGCAGAGAAGAAACACTGCTCTCTTTCTGTCTAGAGCCCATTCTGCACTCTCCTTTTAATCTATGCTCAACACAGTGTCCTCCAAGCAATTCTGCACTAAAATAAAATTCAACCTTCTTTTTAATCCAGCCCTCCCCCCATTCTGCACTAAAATCAAGTTCAACCTGTTTCTAGGCCCTAGAAACAGAGACTTTTGGATGTAGCCAGTGGACACAGCAATGGTCACTAGCACAGATGGTTTTAAACAGAAGTTGGACTGATTCATGGAGTATAGGCCCATCAATAGGTACTAGGCATAGAAATTAAAGGAATCTCCTACATCCAGAGGCATTAAGACAGTGTCAGGAGGCAACATTAAAAAGAAGGGTTGGCCTCTACATCCTCTTTGTTTGGCTCCAGTGCAACTGGCTGGTAACTGTGAAAAAGGATGCTGGACTAGATGGACCGCTAATCTGATCTAGTGGGGTTCTTCTCATATTCTTATGTCAAATTGCAGCAGAACAGCCTATTAACTGCATAAGCCATCCTCACACTGTGACTCTTCCTCTTTGCCTGCTTTTTCTCTGAGCAAAGTGTAGTTATTACTGATGCCATGTAGGGAGTGAGAAGGACTTTGTGTTTAGTTGCTGCTGAATACACTGCGACTTGTTCTTCAGAATAGGAATAGAATTTTTAAAAAATCAACAGTTTCTACATGTTATGTCACAATACTTCATGAACATATGTATGTTATTTATATCATATGTATTTTTCTCACCTTCTCAAGGTCTTTATCCATCTTCTTGGGAAGATGGTCATAGATGTTTGACTGACATGGCTTCACCAGCAAAACTGTTCTTTTGTAATCATGGCTCACTTGGTCTTAATTAAATTGCTTTCAAAAGGATGAATGAATAAACACATTGTATAGATACACGTTTGTGTTTTGATTGCTGTTAAACATCTGCTTTCTTTATTCACAGCACTGCCACAAATGAAAGGTCTTCATGTTACAAATATCTACCATATGCTATTCCCCCCCCCCCCTTTTGAGTGTCTCCCTGCGATAAGCCAAACCCAGCTGGTGATCCTGAATGATTTAGACTTCACTGCAGTTTCAGCCTTCCATTATGCTGATGCCTTCTGACTTAAACCTGTTTGCCTGGAACCATGAAAATAAAAATATTAACATGCAGGAAAATCCTACTGATTGCAGCAGAGTTTAGTATGTAGCTCAGAATGGCAAATGAAAGAAGATAGATGAATAAAAATTTGGAATTCAGGTCATCTTGGCAATTGTTTTGTGGGTACCAATTATGCTGAATTATGGGATACATCTCAGACTCTTTTGAGCTTTGGAAAAAAGGAACAGTTAAGGCATGTTGCTTAAGTTTAGCTGCCAAGTACACAATTTGGACCTTAGACTGCTTTAATCGGAGATTCTTAATCAGGGCCAGGCAGTCTTAACCAGAGGTGATCTCAAATTTTAAGCAGAACTTAAAAATAGGAATCAAACCTACCATTAAAGATTTGGCTGATGGTCCTCAGGTCAAGGGTCTCACTGAAGGTTTGCTTGAGATATATATATTGTTTGCATATACTGGTATATACTGGTAATATACTGGTATTCCCATTCTGCCATGAATGTTGCTGGGTGATCTTGGGCACTAACTCTCTCTCTCAGCTTAATTTACCTCATAAGTAGATAAAAAGGAAGTATAAGCCATCCTGAACTCTTTGAAGGAAGGGCAGGATAAAAATGTGCTAGATAGTTACCACAGACCCTATGTAAATAAAATGGTTTTGTATGGAGTGCTGTTTTATGTCCTAAATTTTTTGCTTATGGCCTGACAGGAAGGCATGTGATGATAATGCTGCATTCTTGGGGGGCAGCAATGGATTATAGCCAGGGCTATTTTGGGGCAGGAATGCACAGGAATGAAGTTCCAGCTGGCTTCCAAATTGGCCATGCATACAGCCCCCCCCCCCGGGTTCCTCAGGTGCCTTGTAAGCTGTGGGGTGCCTGGGGAAGCCAAGCCAATCCAGGGAGGGAAGGCAGTTTAAACTGCCTCTCCTCCTTGGGTTCCCTAGGTGCCCCACAGCTGCGGGGTGCCTGAGGAAGCTGATCTGGAAACTGTGTTCTTTCCCTCAGGTTCCCCAAGTGCCCCGCACGCCGCAAGGCAGCTGGGGAAGCTGATCCTGGGAGGAAGCTAAGCTGTCAGGGGTGTGGCCTAATATGCAAATGAGTTTCTGCTGTTGGGTGTGGCCTATTATGCTAATGAGTTCCTGCTGAGCTTTTTCTACAAAAAAAGCCCTGATTATAGCCAATGTTAAGAACCACCGGTTTAGATAAGAAGTTTTTTTTTTAAAAAATAACCGACATAAAAAGTTTAAATCATTGTTTTTGGCTATTTTACTTTTAAGATTGGAATTATTTCTGATGGTAGCCCAAAGTTTGCCATTACATCAATATTCAGTATTCTTGATAGTTACTTTTATCCTATTTAATAATGTAGTAATTAATTGGTCTGGGTAAGAACTCAATTTTTGGAGCTGTTCCTCCCTTATATCCTCGTCTTTTGAAGGTGCTGCTTCTCTGAGGTTTTAAAATAACTGGGAACTTTTTTAAAAAGCAGAAAAAACAGTTGTGCTGAACTTGGTCTGATTTGTTCTGGGTGCTTTCATTAATAGAAGTTTGTAGGCACAGGTGAGAGTAAAACGTGGGCAGACAAGCAACTGCCGGTCACCAATAAGCAGACTTCCATATGTGAAATGATGCACACAAAGCAATTCTGCGGGAGATTAATGAGACTTGGGTAGAGAACAGCTTTCAGTGAAATTGAACTTGTTAAGACACCACCCTTATGTTCAGATTTATAATCATGGGTGGGCTAGTGGATCTTGTATTTGTGGGAGGAAAAAACCGCCTGGTTGACATTAACCACCCAGAAGCATAAAATTTGGAAATACTTCTTGTGCATCACAGACAGTGTGTTTTATACTGTGCCAGCATCTTAGCAGTTAAGAAAAGGAACAGTGAGAAGAGCTATTTTACATAGCACCTCAGGCATGGCTATCATGAAGTGTTTTGACAGTGGAAAATAGTTTCCTGAGGGAAAATAAAAATAATAATAAACTCTTGCTACTTAGGCAACAGCTTTCCAACAGAATATCTACATGTATTTTTAGTACAATCATAAAACTAAAGTTAATTTTATTTATTTATTTGTCTGGGAAATGCATAATTCACTTCCCAACTGAAACAAATTCTCAAAGTGGAGAGCAGACGTCAATATTTTTTTTAAAAAATGTCCATCCAACATACAATTTGGAATTGGATATCTAAAAGGTTGAGATTACAAGCATACATAAAAAAGATTAAACAAAATATATCTTTAATAATGCAGGGTACTTTAAAAGTTCATTAAAAACAAAATGGGCCTTTAGGCCATAGAGGTTACACGCTGTGCAGGACGCATTACGTGCAATACAGTAAATTCTTACTGGCACACTTTGCAGTACACATAACATACAACACAATTTACACTTAGTAGCGCTGACTGAAACCAATAAACCAATGAAATCGCACCAGATGTATTTTGGCCAAAGAGGCCTTCCTCAGTGGTCCCAATTTAATATCACATACACACTGTATGAAGGAATCTGTATTGTAGTTCCCCATGTTGTAAGGTATAGTGGGCTGTATTCCAAACTATATTATTGTGGCACAGAAATACTCTGTGGGAGCATTACATCTGGCTCCTGATCTTTATAGTCACACAAAAGAGAATGAGAGATGATATAATCATACTGAATAAAGCAGTCCCTTCACCCACGGTGTGCATATCTGTGCTGCACCAGTATAGTATGTATGTGATATTAAATGGGGACCACTGAAGAAGACTTTTTTGGATAAAATACATCTGGTCCAATTTCATTGGTATGTTATGTGTGCTGCAAAATGTGCTAGTAAGAATTTACTGTATTGTATGTAATATACTGCACAGTGTGTGACTGGCCTCTATGGCCTAAAGGCCCATTCTGTGTTTAATGAACTTATAAAGTACACTGTATTATTAAAGGTATATTTTGTTTAATCTATATATATATGTGCTTGTAACTTCAACCTTTTAGGTATCTAATTCCATTTTTGGGCTGGGTTTTTGCCCCTTCTTTGGTGTTGCTCAAATACAATTTGGAACAACAAAAGTATTAAAATTACAGCAACCAGCAGTTTCTCAACCAACAGAAAAGCTATTTGAACATAAAGTTCAGTACACTTAAGGATTCAGAGCTTGTTGAGTGAAAAAATCTTAATGTCAAGAACCAAAGCCTGGGCCTCCCCGGCTTACCACTCCTTTTGCAGGTGAGCAGCACTCAGCCCCATGGGTCTAGGGTTGCCAGACCCCCCCTGTGAAGATGGGGATCCCCCAGTGCCATGCCCCACCTCCCCACCACCAATCAGCTGGCTGGTGAGGAAATCTTATCTCCCAAAAGAATGGAAAATACTCCCAGGTGCATCAACATGTCTATGTGCATCCCATGTGACCCGGAAGTGACACCATTACTTTCGGGATGTCGGGGTGATGCTCTGGTATTTGGGCAAAAACTCTATGGTAGAAGTCAAATTTACCATAGAGTTTTTGCCCAAATATCAGAGTATTGCTCCCCCATATCCCAGAAGAAAAGAGTCACTTCCAGGTCATGTGGAGATCAAATTGCCAACATTCACTGGATTATGGAGAAAGCAAGAGAACATCAGAAAAACATCTGCTTCTGCTTCATTGACTGTGCTAAAGCCTTTGATTGTGTGGATCACAACAAACTATGGCAAGTCCTTAAAGAGATTGGAGTACCAGGCCACCTCACATGTCTCTTGAAAAACCTGTATAAGGGTCAAGAAGTGACAGTTAGAACCGGATGTGGAACAACTAATTGGTTTAGCATAGGGAAAGGAGTATGACGAGGATGTATATTGTCACCCTGCTTATTTAATTTATATGCAGAGTACATCATACGAAATGCCAGCCTGGATGAATCACAAGCCGGAATTAAGATTGCTGGGAAACAAATCAACAACCTCAGATATGCAGATGATACCACTCTAATGGCATAAAGTGAAGAGGACCCCAAGAGCCTCTTGCCAAGAGTGAAAGAGGAGACCGCAAAAGTTGGCTTGAAACTCAACATCAAAAAAACTAAGATCATGGCATTCAGCCCCATCAGTCCTTGGCAAATAGAAGTGGAAGTCACAGAAACAGTGACAGACTTCACATTCCTGGGTTCCAAGATCACTACAAATGGTGACTGCAGCCATGAAATTAAAAGATGCCTGCTCCTTGGGAAGAAAACGATGGCTAACCTAGGCAGCATAATAAAAAGTAGAGTCATCATCCTGCCAACAAAAGTCCGTACCATCAAAGCAATAGTATTCCCAGTAGTAATGTATGGCTGCGAGACTATAAGGATGGCTGAGCGCCGAAGAATAGATGCTTTTGAACTGTGGTGCTAGAGAAGACTCTTGAGAGTCCCTTGCACTGCAAGGAGATCAAATCAGTCAATCCTAAAAGAAATCAACCTTGACTTTTCCCTGGAAGGCCAGATACTGAAGCTGAAGCTCAAATACTTTGGCCACCAAATGAGAAGGGAGCACTCATTGGAGAAGACCCTGAAAGATTGAAGGTGAAAGAAGAAGTGGACAGCAAAGGATGAGATGGTTAGGCAGTGTCATCGATGCAACAAACATGAAATTAAGAAAACTCCGTAACACGACAGAAGACAGGAGGGCCTGGCGTGATGTGGTCCACGGGGCTGTGAAGAGTCGGACTCGACTGCGCGACTGAACAACAACGACTGCGCAACTGAACAACAACAACAAAAAACTTAGACACATTGCTGTAGATTGGAAGGGCCTCCCTGTTGCTGGTCCCAGTAAGCCCCCCCCCCCAGTTGTCAGGAGGAATCTGGCAAACCTGGCAACCCTATGTGGGCCCTTGAGGTTAAATGCATACAAATAAAGCAGACCTTTATAAAAATGTATAAAAATTTATTGAATAGATTAAAAAAGACCAGGATAGAGTCCAAGCTAGAGCTTTAAGCATTCTCTGCACAGCTGTCCATCATGATTTAGTATAACATCATTGTTGGCAATGCCCTAAGGGCGCTGAGGTTCTTTGACTTGTATGGCTAGCCGATAAACCACACAGTGAAAATGATCATCCAAGCAGTAAAGGGTAACAAAAAGTATTTTATTCGAATAAAGAGCACCTCACAGCTGGAGTTCAGCGTGGGTGTTTAATGAGCAGACTTATATACTCTTCTGGCTCCACCTCATTTCACATCATCACTGACATCATTTAGACATGCGTAGTTTACTTTCCTCTGTTTAAAAGTCCATCAATCATATATTGGACATACAGGATGTCATTTGGCTGTATTTCAAGCTTTGTAGTGCAGGTGTAGTACTCATCCTGCTCTACATATTTGATTGAAAACTTTGTTTACTTCTTTGGCTCTACTCCCAGACTTTTCTTCACCTTTGAATGAACTTTATACACACAGATGGACTGGGTTCATTTTCAATTATCAAATCTATCGATATTGGTTTCTTTTACATTGATATAATGTATAACATCATTCTTAATATAAATTATTTCTATTAAAATACATATCTGATGCATTTGATTATGAACATAGCATTTCTAATATTTTCAACATTTTATAAGCACCTTTCAATATTGCAAAGTGGTCTATATCATAAAACTTTCATAGATATTCTGATATACCTATTATTCTTGATTTTTGGTCCATTAGGGAATTTTACAGAATATTTTTGATATTTTTAAAAAGCTTATTGAAGTGTTTAATTTGCAAAACATACTAGTTTACTTTAACCAGCAGGAGACACCATTCTACAATACAAATGCTGTATTTTTAATTGACCTTTAATTTGGTGCCAAGTGTCATGATTTAAGATCTACTTGCACCCTTTTTAATGAGCAGATGTGCATGATCCATTTCTGTGACATCATCTGGTCGTTCGTAGCTTGGTACTCCTTAACAAAAAAAAACTTCAAAGCACGCAATAGTTTCTTTAGCTGACTTGCAGTTGACTTCTGTTTTGGCTGAATTCTTTATTCACCTGATCAGTTCTGAGTGTCATAAAGCTTTCTCTTTTATGCAAACAATCCTTTTTCTTAAACTCAATGACTTTCTAACATGAAGTTTTAAAAACATTATATAGGATTTTACAAATACATAGTCAAATTAAGAGAAGGAATTTCTCTCTGTTACAATATGTATAGCTGTCCTTTTTCACTCAGACTCTTCTTTTTGAAGTACAAGATAGAACAATAAATCTTAAAGTTGGCAATAATTTCTTTCCAATTAGAACTGCTGACATTACACCTATTCAATTTGTTCTGTTATTCTCTTTAAAACTTACCTTTTGGCATAAGCAATCTGCTTAAAGAAAGGGTTTTTTCCCAAGCAAGCCAATATTTAATAATAATCAAAAGCCAAAATTAACATATAGGTGTTAACAGCTCTTACTCAAAACTACTGATCAATATAGCTATGTTAAATCATGAAAGAAAGAACAATATGATTTTCTTATACAGAATTAAAAAGTGCAATTGGAGTTCTGAGCTCCCTTTGAAGTAGAAAAATTCTATAAATCTTCCCTTTAATAGTACTACAGTAGCTGCTTCCAAGTACAAAAAGTACCTGTTGCTTCTAATTAGGAGAAACCTCTTGTCAATTAAAAAAGATTTAAACACTTGCTCTTTACAACTGTGCTTAGTAAGGCTTAAAAAACAGGTTGTCAATTCTTCCAGGAGATTCCCAAAGATTTTCCCAAAATCTCCTAAAAATCTACAGTAATCAACAGGAAAATAACTTGAACCCTTGAAATGTCTCCTACATCATGATGTGGTATAACATAGCAAAAGAATACTAGTATGGTGGAATCACAAAGTTAGCATGGCTTCCCTCTGGCCTATAGCCTTATTATAGTCTTTTGCCCTCTAGCACCAGGGTGTTTCTCAAATCCAATCAAGGAGCTTGCTTGAAGGAACTTTCCAGAAGTTAACATCCACTCCTGATTCCTCCCTCCCATCTAGTTACACAACTGAACTCAGGTTCTCATGATTAACCAATTACCACATTCTTGAATTCAGCCTTGAAGAGATAAGAATGGTGTCAGCAGGAAGGCCCAATTATAGACACATGTGATCTGGAACAGGCCTGCTAATAATCACCTTAACCCTTGAGGGGAAATCAGGGTGGTTTGCCTCACACTTGACCATGCATCTAAATAGGCCATACACCCGGTCCTAGTAGATCCTAGATGGCACAGAGTTCCAAACACATGGGGCTGTCAGTTTGATGTAGTGGTAAAGAGTTCTGGACTCTAATCTGGAGAACTGGGTTTGATTCCTCCCTCCTCCACATGAAGTCAGCTGGGTGACCTTGGTTCAGTCAAAGTTCTCTGAGAGCTGTTCTCTCAGAGCTTTCTCAGCTCCACCTACCTCACAGGGTGTCTGTTGTGGGGTGAGGGAGGGGAAAAAATTGTAAGCCCTTCTGAGACTCCAAGTGAAAAGCAGGGTATAAATCCAATCTTCTCCTCTTCCTCCTTTACCTTCAAAATGCTTTACGTCACCTAGACCTTCATCATTTAGGACTAACACCATGAGCAACTATGTCTGTCCTGAAATGAATTCCAACATATTTACCCGTTATTGTACCAGGCAGTCATTCAAGAGTGAAACTGCCACTCTTGGTTCATGTGGAAAGTGGAAATAGTCTGATGACAACAGACTTGAAAAAATTGGAAAGCTTTGCTCAGTGGCTTTACGTAGATGTTAAAAACCTTGGGAGAAAGAATAGAGATAACATGTGGAAGACCAACAATCTTCCACTCCCTTCTGTAACCTTCCAGTGAGATAAATGTGGATTTGATGCAGAGCTGTGTCTCATTGCATGCAGTCATTTCAGAAGGATGTCATGGTTGAAGGTACTTAAAGCTACTGAGAGGTCCAGAAGAATCAATGGGATCATCTTTCCCTTTCTCTCCCAGTGGTGCTTATGAGGTAACAAGGACACTGTTAGTCATGTATCCTTGGCAGAAAACAGAATGTATAATCCAGGTGTGCTTGACACAGCAAAAGAATCCAGGTTCTCCTTTTGTCGGTGTTTATTGGATATATTTTAGTTTTGAGACAATTGGACAGTTTGTAGAGTAGACATGCTGATATTTGGTTCTGCTCATAACATGTCTGTTTGACCCATAACCATCACAATGACTGGGAAGAAATCTGGAGAAATGGTGGCCTACTCATTGATGAAAATTAATCTCTAGAGACATTAGAAATTTATTTACATTGAAATTCACAACTCTGAAAAATATTGAAGATGATCTGTTTAGGTAGCAATCATTAATACTAACATTATGGGGGAAATTATATGTATATATGTATGTATGTATGTATAGTCACCCATATATATAAATAATTTATATGTTAAAAATGAATATTGTTCCCAGATAACGATACATCATCCAGGAAGTTGCCATAACTATTCCAAATTACTTTCCCCATCATGTAGGTAATATCTGATGTTGATTTATTTGGGGAGTGCACCAGAGGCCATGGATTGCTTTGATTAACCTCATAGCTATCATCAGACAGAGGTGGTTTGGTATCCCTAAGTTTAATATAGTACACATTTAAAAACAACAACAAAACCCAGTAAATTTCTTAATTCCTAAATTAAGCAAATTTAATTCCAATTCCAAGATGGACATGAGACAAACATGAGGACTTTATAATGTGTGAATTAAATACTTCCTCCGCTCTATAGCTCATGAATTCAGTGTAGCCCAACAAAAGCACAGACAAAGGCCGAGTGATTTTTGGTTTCTTTATCTACATGTAGCATAGCATCCAGCTGCGGTCCGCTACTTTTTTGAGCCTGTGGGCTCAAGTGATATTGATTTATTTGAGGAGTGTGCCAGAGGCCATGCATTGCTTTGATTAACCTCATAGCTACCATCAGACAGAGGTGGTTTGACATCCATTGTTCTGTGTGCCTCCATTTGATTTTCACAATAACTTTGTGAGGGAGGTTAAACTGAGAGAGAATGACTGGTCAAAGGTCACCCATCAAGTCACCCATCAAGCTTCATGGTGTGGGGATTTGGAATGCTGACATAGGGTGGTGGGCACAACTACAAAATGGCTGCCACAGGAGGCAGCGCCAATGACAAAACGTGGAAGTGAGGCTATGAATATCTCCAATAGTAACTCTTCAACATTTCAGGCAAAAGCACTGTTTAACAGGATGCCTTTTAACAGGACTTTCTTTTGTAGAAAAAGCCCAGCAGGCACTCACTAGCATAACAGGCCACACCCAACAGTAGAAACACATTAGCATATTAGGCCACACCCCCGACAGTGCAGCTCATTAGCATATTAAGCAGGGGGCTGGGAAAGCACAGGACAGGCATGGAAGCATGCCTCTCCCCACCCAGCTTCTCCACCCCACTTCAGCATCGCCTTTCTAGTCTACCCCCCGCCCCAGCCAAACCAGACGGCTGGGGAAAGGCGCTGAAGTGCCTGGGATCTGAAAGACTGGGGAGGAAAAGAAAGGCATTTTCAATGTGCCTGGGTTCCCTGCCTGCCCTTTTCCAGCTGCAACATGTCAACTAGAGAAGGGAAGGCAGAGAGAGGCTCTTCCTTGTCAATTTCACTCTGGGCTGAGGGGGTAGAGTGAAAATGACAAGGAAATCCCCAGGGGCTTCCCAGAGGGAAAGACATGCTGCCTTTCCCTCTTGTGTGTAATGGAGGGCAGTGTGCTCTGTAGCCACGCATGCCAGAGGTTTTAGCTGTAGGCGTGGCCAACTCAGGAGCCAGCCAGAACTCCGTTCCTATGCGTTAATGCCCAAAAATAGCCCTGCCTTTTAAAATGAAAATATTTTCTAATTTTTTCCCCCCTGCGTACACATATCTTCAATCACACAGAGAAGATCCTTGTTTTGTGGTGGCAGCTGCTGCTGAAGCAATTTCTTAAAAATCTGCTCAGCCAATCAGATCTACAGTGGCCAATCAGCAGCCCTGCTGGGCAAGCCCTCCACTTGGCCCACCCATTTTCTGAAAACACTTGGTGGGTGTCAGGAAAGATGAGTGCCATGGTGCCCGCACATGCCACATGGGGGACCCCTAATACACAGCTATGAGACTGAGATTTGAATCAGGAAAGCCCCAGTCTGAATATTGCTTCTGTCATTCTTCATATTATTTTTTCTTCCATCATGGAACCCAAGATCCCCAGATCTCACATACAGGTGCTGACCAGACCCAGATCTACTTTGCTTCAGCAAAGCTCTTATCTCATGTGTCTTTGAATTCTGCTCAGGGTGAAGACAGGCAGACATTGTAAATATAATGGAAGAGTTCTGAGCACACATTCTCTGCTCTGAAAACAAATGCCTTATAATGCAGTGAATTTGTGGTGGCAACCACTTTCAGCACACTTGAAACTGTGCATGGGATCCCCAGTCTATGAACTCAAAGGCTGAAGTCCTTTCTTGTGTTGTCCTCCCTCACTCCCAGTTGTCCCATCCAATCCTAGGAAAGGTGATTCATGGGATCTCAGGGCTCTGGTCCACGTGTCTAGGAGGCTTTAAGCAAGGCACTGTCTTTTAACCCACAATTGCAACATGAGGATAGTAATTCACAGGATTATTGACCATGTATGTGAAACACTTTGAATGCTCTAAAACTACCATATAAATGCCAAGTATTATAATCATTTGTTTCTGTAGACCGGTCAATTGCAATTTGCCCTTAAGTATTCCACTTTTAAAATGCTTATGCATTCTTCTTCCTGCATCTTTATAAAGGAGGTCAATTTTGTTTTGTTTTGTTTTTTTAAAGAATGAGAATGAAACTTAGATAGGCTGATTAATGTATGGCAAAACAGAATGATGGAAGAGGTGCAGGATTATAGGTACTCCTCATTATGTATTTCAATGTGGTCTGAGAATGCTGATATGTTAGTCTGTCCCCCCACTTTAAATAACTAGCATGATTAATGCATATTTTAAAATCAGGATGTGTTGATTGGGTGAAAAACAACAGAATGGCCTACTTGATTGTAACACATAGATTTACAGTTATTAATATACAATCTGGCCTCTATAGCAAGTTTTCAATGTCAATTAAAATTGAGGGAGTAAAAGGAACCAGATAGTAGATAGGACCTGTGGATGGCATATATAAGTAAATAAAAAGTTCTGTGGACATGTCAGGAGGGATGTTCATAAGACAATGTTCTTTTATTCCGGCTGAAATAACAAAATAATCACCCACTGGCTTCTGTTCTCTTTGTGACTAAAGTGACAATTCACTTCACTGGGGTGCCGGAATTTCTCTCTCAACAGATTGATCTTTTTGTACAAGATGAGTTCAACATAATTTGAGTGGTTCACTTTGATCACAGTTCATGAGCAGGCCTGTTCAGAGCTGACTACCAAAATGTCAGCAAAACATCTGCATGAGAGAATTTCACCAGGCTGGTGGCACAGGCAATAGGCAGATTGCCAGGGCCTGAGGTTCAAAGGTCAGAGACAGTAAAGGATGAGAAAATGGCTGCTTATGAACATTGTTGGGGGAACTAATCCCCAAGCACAAGAGCACATCTGCAGGCTGTTTTTTAACAGCTGGAGTATTAACTAAAGCAGAGTAGACTATGTATGGCAGTCTGAGCTGTTTAAATAAAGAGTGGGTTAAAAATGAAATAGATAAATAGTTAACTGAAATTACCATCAAAGTGTATGCAGAAGTCCCTGTTGTTTCCCAGCAAGCTACCTGGACTGATGTGGGATAACTGAAGTAGGACTTCAAAATCCAGAAGTTAAAGTAGCTACTGCAAAATAGTACTGATGTCTTCTGTTATTTAACTGACTGAGCCAAAATGCAGGTAGTAACAGCACTTTTTGAAAAGCAAGTGTATCTCTTTAAAATAGACTCCTGATAATGTAAGGTAACCAGGGACCCTGTTAGGTTGAAGCCTACCTCTGCACAACTACAATACAGCATGGATATTCCTTTGGGTTCCATGGTTGCTGTTCTGGCTGAATCACACATACATCCATGAATGTCACTCAGTTCATCGCTTGATTAACTAAGCCCTTGAAAGATCTGCAGAAGACAGGGTGAACAGCCTCCATGGAGAGTATTGTGCTTAAGGTGATGTCAGGTAATATAAAAACTGTGTCTACAATGTCACTCTAAAGTGTGATGGGCCTTTCATCTGTAAGACTCATCATCTGATGTTGCAGTTCATAAAATGTGTGAACTCTTTCTTGGAGTCTGTTTACATGCTCATCCTGGCTATGTGCTTTATTAAAAGCTGCATTGTCATATAGCCAGTCTTCAGCCTGTGATGCTGAAAGTGTTTGTTTTTGATGAATTAGCGCTTAAATATAACATACCTGAGACATAATTGGGCAATACAGAAATACTGGTAGGTACATTTCTTCATATTTATGGTGCAATCTCCAGAAGACCATATAGTTGAAAACCAAATGCAAATGATACCATCTTCCCATTTTAGTTTATACAGCATGAATATTTGATAGAAGGGAACTTTGTTTTTTATCTGTCAGTACAGCAGACACGATAGCTCTGTTATAAAGATCCAAAAATTATAAAATAGAACTGGAGCCTTTAATATCTTTCACAAGGCATTGCATATATCAAACTGCATATAATATATTGTATTGATGGCCTGCCACCTACTGGCAACAGCTAATATTTGTCATCATATTGATTTAAATTGCAAAAATAATTTGGAAAGTGAAAAAAGTCCATTGAGCTATACGGGAAAAGCTTCTGTGCAGATGAACCATCAAAGTTTTTATCAGGGATCCCCAGGAAAGACGTAGGAAGCATGGGGAAAATAAATGATGCAATGTCCACCATTTTCCATAAACTAAAAGGTTAGAGTGCAAGGAGCCTCAGAGGGAACAAAGGCCCTTTTCACATCGCCATTCTAAACCAGATGTTATTAGTTGTTGGCCCGATTTCAAGTAAAGCAATAGAGGGATGGGGGTTTCATACAGCAAATTTCCTTCCATTAACGAGTCCTCTCTGAAGCCCTATGGTCATTTCAAATAGTGCTGCTTCCCCCCTTCCATCCCTTTTCACCACGCATGATTTTCCTTGGACTTTTTTTTGGAAAGTTCTAAGTTCAGTGCTATAGCGGCATAATTGAGATGCCTTGACTCCATTGACTCATACTGATACAGTGAGGTCATGGCTGTTGTTACCTGGAAACAAGAGGAGAGAAGTAGGTGCAGTGGGTGCTCAGGGCATCATTGGGCAGTGGGTGCTCAGGGCATCAATGACTGGTGTGACAGACATTGCTAACCTAAGAAGGTGTCTGTAGCAAACATCCTGATGTTCTCCCATCCATGCAGCCTGTGGCAGAATTTGTTATTACAGGAGCCTAGGCCATTTCTATAACTGAGCTCACATTGGCCTAAGTCTCATTTGCTTGGTTCATTTTCCCACTAGCCCTTGCAGTCTCACTTGGTACTATATTCTTTTTTTTATAAGAGCTGCCCTGCACTAGCCCTTTTACCTCCAAGCACTGCTTACATTCCAAGAGATATTGGTGCCGGGCAAAAGCCATAATATGTAGATATCGGTAAGGGGCACCCTATCTCGCTATCCTTAACAAGGAGACAGTACTGACTCTCTGACCTGACAGATCATAAACTTATTTATTTATTTATTTATTATTTATTTGTTTCGATTTGTACCCCGCCTAGCCAGCAGGCCGGCTCTAGGCGGCTCACAACATAAAATCATTCAATTACAGAGTTAAAACATAACATAAAATAGATTAATTTAAAATTACAACGACATTCAGCACATATAGCAGCGTCATAGCAGCACCAGATAACCGCCGCCAGCTTACACCAACCAGGAGGCTACCACCAGAGATGTTTTAGAAATGGCCATTGTGCCATCTACTAAGGGCCATTCCCCCCGGTGGCTGCCCCAAAGGCCTGGCGGAAGAGCTCCGCTTTGCAGGCCCTGCGGAACTGCAAAAGGTCCCGCAGGGCCCTGATGTTCTCTGGGAGCTCGTTCCACCAGTGGGGGGCTGCCACCGAGAAGGCCCTGTTTCTGGTGGCTGCTAGCCTTGCCTCCTTCAGGCCCGGAAGGGTCAGGCGGTGTTGACTGCCTGACCGCAGTGCTCTTTGGGGTATATATGGGGAAAGGCGGTCCCTTAGGTAGGCAGGCCCCAGGCCATATAGGGCTTTAAAGGTTAAAACCAGCACCTTGAACCGGACCCGGTACACTATAGGCAGCCAGTGCAGCGCCCTCAGCACAGGCCGGACGTGGTCCCTCACTGAGAGACCCATCAGCAGCCTGGCCGCGGCATTCTGCACTAGCTGCAGCCTCCGGAGCTGAGTCAAGGGCAGCCCCATGTAGAGAGCGTTGCAGTAGTCTAGCCTTGAGGTGACCATAGCATGGATCACGGTCGCCAGGTCATTGCGTTCGAGGAAGGGAACCAACTGCCTAATCAGCCGTAGATGGTAAAAGGCTGCTTTGGCAGTGGCTGCTACCTGGGCCTCCATAGTTAAGGAGGCATCTAGGAGCACTCCCAGACTCCGGACCCGCGGCGCTGGCACCAATGGCGCCCCCCCCCGCAGGCCGGTAGTGGGATACCCACCCCCGGTCCACTCCGACTCAGGCAGAGGACCTCCGTCTTCGTTGGGTTCATTTTCAGACGGCTCAGCTTGAGCCAGCCCGCTACGTCCACAAGTGCCCGCTCCAGGTCATCCAGGGTGGCCCCGGACCGGCTGCCCAACAACAGATACAGCTGGGTGTCATCTGCATACTGATGACAGCCCAGCTTATGCCTCCGGGCAATCTGGGCGAGAGGGCGCATATAGATGTTGAACAACATGGGAGATAACACTGCCCCCTGAGGCACACCACATACCAGTGGGTGCCTCCGGGACACGTGCTCCCCTAGCGCCACTCTCTGTCCCCGACCTTGGAGAAAGGAGACGAGCCACTGTAAGGCAAGCCCCTGAACCCCTATGTCGGCAAGGCGGTGGATCAGTAGCTGGTGGTCGACCGTGTCAAACGCAGCCGACAGATCTAACAGCACCAGCACCGCCATTCCACCCTGATCCAGATGCCGTCGGAGGTCATCTGTGAGAGCGACCAGTGCTGTTTCCGTCCCATGACCTGGCCGGAAGCCAGACTGAAACGGGTCAAGCACAGAGGTGTCATCCAGGAAACTCTGCAACTGAATCTCCACCGCCCTCTCCAAGATCTTGCCCAAATAGGGCAAGTTGGAAACCGGCCGATAGTTGGCCAATTCGGCTGGATCCAATGATGGTTTTTTCAGGAGAGGGCGGACCATCGCTTCCTTGAGTGCCCCCGGGAACAGTCCCTCCTGGAGGGACTTGTTGACAATCTCCCTGAGGGCACCTCGTAACCCCTCCCGGCCAGCTTTTACCAGCCATGAAGGGCACGGATCAAGGCTGCATGAGGTTGGGCGTACAGTAGAGAGTAAACTGTCAACCTCAAAGCTGAGTGGGCTGAAGGAATCCAGAATGGAACTAGAAGACGTGCATGGTGCCTCAAGTTCACTTACTGTCTCAACTGTGGCGGGGAGGTCACTTATGTTGGGTCAGAGTTCATATTATCATAAGCAGGGCTGGATTTTGTGGTGTTTGGTACATTCTTAATTGACACCTCCATTTGTTTCTATTGACTGCAAAGAGTATATATATATATATATAGTGTTTGTGTATGGCTTTGGGTTCTGTTCGACGCTGCTTGCCAGTGCCATACCTGTGATTCTGTAAGGGTCTTAGTCTGCAATCAGGAATATTCCTTTGTTTCTTCTGTATACTATACCAGGTACTGAGATTTTCTATATGCTTTTGAGAAAACTGCCTTTGTATGGATTTAAGGTTCAATAAAGTATTTTAGTCACAGCAACTGTTCTCTCTCCTTGCCTCTCTCTTTTGGGAAGCTACCTTTTCAGCCAGTCTCCATCTATCCAAAGTAAAGAATCCTGATGGGGTTTGGGGATCTGAGGCAGCGGCCTGGATCTCTGAATTCACTAACACCATCCATCCATGCCCAGGCGTGATTGGCTTGCAAGTGACTCGTTGCCAAGTGGATTGTAGGTATATATCTCAGGAAGGCAAACTTCTTCTCTTTGTGAGTGTAAGTTGGCAAGTGGTTTATGTGCTTATCTTGTGAGGCTATTGATCTTTCAATCATGGCCTCTACCTCTCCTGTGGTTCAACTTCTACTGGAGATGCTGCTGATGCTCATCAACAGCACAGTCACCTTTTACAGAGTGTTTCTGCACGTACTTGGTCTGTGCATAGATCTAGGGTGTGTTAGGTGAGCAGTGTGTCCTCCAAGTACTGCTGGTGGGCATTTTTGAGAGCACGGGCACCACTCTTCTCAGTCCATACAGTCCCTCATCTCTGGTGAGTCAAACCACACAGCAAGGACTGCTGTAACAACTCTGTGATGGCCAGATGGAGCGATGACGAGTAGCTGGACAATTTCCAGATGTCTCAGGCCACTTTCTTTGAAATTGCTGACACCCTGAGGCATCGCTTGGAGTGCCAAGATGCCCACATGCACCCTTTTGCCTCTGTAGGGAAAAGATTGGGGATTGCTCTGTGGTACCTCGCCAATCATGATTGCTACAGAGAACTCTGAGAGCAGTTTGGTGTAGGGCTGTCAACAGCTTCTCTGATAGTCAAAGAAGTGTGCATGGCAATTGTTGGGGAGATCTTTAAAAAGAAAGTGTGCCTTGGCAATGAAGTCAGAAGGGTGAGTAATGTTTCTGTATTTTCAGGTGGAGTTTACTGTGTTTTAAAAACCATATTACAGATACTTTTCTATAATGGCCTCTAGCCATGTGTATTGGAGGGAAATGCATGTCATAAGAGCAAAGGTTTGGATCCCCCCCCACTCCTATTTCCACTTTTTTTTTGTGCAGATTCAGTACTAACCCAAGGGGGGAGGGACTTGAAATAACTTTACTAAAGATGCTCTTGTGCCTCTGGTTGGTTGGCCATTGTATGGAAGAGGATGCTAGAATAATGGACCACCAGTCTAGGAATGCCAGCCTTCAGGTGGAACCTCCCCCCCCCCTCCGAAATTACAGCTCATCTCCAGACTACAGAGATCAATTCTCTTAGAAAAAATGGAAGCTTTGGAAGGGGGACTCTGTAGCATTGTGCTCCACTGAAATCCCTCTCCTCCTCAGGCTCCATCCCCAAATCTCCAGGGGCTCCTCAACAATGGATCTGGCAGCTCTACCCCCCCATCTCCTGCCGGTGGTCAAGGGGGACCTAGCAACCCTACAACCGGTCTGATCCACCAGGCTCCTCGTACATTCTTAACTACATTTCCACTCTCAAGAAGCAGTGGCTCTAGTCCACAAACGCAAAATGGTTTTATTCAGGCCTTGGGGACCTCAAGAGTCTTACTTATGTGCTCTCCCCCCCCCCCCCCCCCGCGGTGTTATGCAAGGGCGGCATGCCGAAGGCATGATGGAGCGTTCCGAGAACGAAGCCCCCTCCCCCCTGCTGACACCCCCCCCCCCACCCCACTCAGCAGAAGGCCAGCAGAGGCTTAACCTAATCCCCCGGGAAGGAGGGGTACGGCCAGTTCTCCGCGCCTCTCCCCGCCGCTGCCCAGAAGACCGGCTTGCAGGAACGCGTTCCCGGAGCCAGGCCGGTCACGCAGAGTCCGAGCGCGGCTCTCAGGTAACCCTAGCGGCAGCAAGGGGGCAGGGCGGCTCCTCCCTCCAACCCTTCGAGGGGCGGCGGAGGGCAGCAGAGCAGCCGGGACTGAGGCGCTGATTGGGCAGCTCCCCGCGCAAGCGTCGGAGGCGAGGCAGGCCGGGGGCTTTGCTAAGGAGACGGGTTTGTTTACAGCCCTCGCGGCTTCCCGCTCCTCTGCGTCTGAGATACGTTGGGGCCAGAGCCGCCGGGCAGGCGGACAGGGGAAGCGCCAGCCATGCCTGTCCACTTTAAGGTGAGGCCGGATAGGGGCCGCCGCTTCACCGCCGGGGCTTCTACTCTGCACAAGACAAGCGCCTCCTCCCCTGGCCGTGCTTGGCGCCTTCGAGGAGAGCCCCCTCGGCAGACCGGGTGTCTCGCATCGCTCAAAAGCCGAAGGCCGTGCGGTTAGCAGCCTGGTGGCGGCAGTGACAAATGGCGAGCAAAACTTGTCCAAGGCAGGCAGGACCGGAGGGATTAGCGCTTCCTATTGGCCCCGGTTTAAATCGCCCACACCGGCTGTTCCTTGTCCTGGGGGAGGGGGATCCGTCAGATCCTTCTGCTGCTGCTGCTCCCCGACTGGCGTTTGAGACCGGGATAGGAGGAGCAGCAGCAGCAGGCGGCGGAGAGAGAGGGGCTGGGCGGCGGAACGGAGAGGATGACAGTGAGTTTGCCCCCCCTCCCCATTTGAGGGCACGGGGGTGGCCAGAGGTTGCGGGGGAGGGGTGAACTAGTGTCATAAATTAGGAACCGGGGGGGGGGGGGCGGGCAAGGATGTTGTCTTTTCTCTCCGTAATGGAATTCAGCAGGCAGTGTGCATTGCCCAGTATGGAGACGTGTTGATAGTGCAGGTTTCACTTGTGGATTTATGCCTGTCGCACAGTTTTGAAAACGACATCTGATCCCTGGGCACAGTCCCCTAGGAAGTTCCCCTGTGTGAGCCGCACGGAAATGAGCTTGAGCTGTCCAATATAGTAAATAATTTGGTGTGTGTGTGAGAGAGAGAGTGAGAGTGCCACTCGGATTTTCCATTCTGAGCACCAAAATGCCTTGGTAGGATTGCTGATGTTGATAACTCTATGGGAGAAGGCGCAGGATAAATCATATTTAAACTGTGGACTCTATGCTGGCCTTGGGCCGTAATAATAATAAACTACGAAACTGTGGACTGCAAGAGAATAAACAGTTGATGATTTGGGCTAAACCAATGAAATGGTAAAAAAAAAAGAGAGAGACAGACAGAGAAAGCAGATTTTTTTTAAAAAAACAAGTAGCACAAAAATAATGTCAGGTATATAGTATTACATGTTTTCTCCCTGAAGGATACTTCACACAAAATAATATGTAATAATGCTTCCGTATAGGAATTGGTGAGAAACACAAGTGCAGATTATTTTTAAGGTTTATTTTTATTTTTTTATTGGACTGCTGTGCTTTCACATTTTGTGTGGCCATCGTACAGGACAACATATATGTGCTTTTTGTGTTAATTCCTGAATGAAACTTCTTTCTTTGTAGGCTTAGAGAGAATAACAGGCCCAAAGTCAGGGACCTTTTGTAGGGATTTGAAACTGGGTCTCCCCACTTGTATTGTGCTTTCACACACACTAAATAATGCACTTTCAATGCACTTTGCAACTGGATTTTACTGTGTGAAATGGCAAAATCCACTTGCAAGCAGTTGCTGAAGTGGATTGAAACTGCATTATTTAGCATGTGTGAAAGCACATATTATGACACTCTAAACACTACACCATGTGTTTTGGTCCTCATACTTTCAACATTAAGAAAGGTTACTTTCAGAAATATGTTCCAGAGACTTAGCTTTTGGAGTCTTCAATACCACTATCTACTATGTATGCATTTTGTGATCCTGGACAAGTCACAATATCCTAGCTTATAGCTTGCTGTCTATAAAATGGCAATAATCCAATTCCCCCAATTCCTGAGTTGTTGAGAGGGCGGAGTACAGGGGTGATAACTATTATTTATGTATTTGAACGTCAGTTCCCAACCTAGAATACTGCTGTGCAGAGAAAAACTATTGATGACTGTGATTATGAGAGCTGTGTTGGTCTGAAGCAGCAGAGCAGAGTCTGAGTCCAGTGGCACCTTTCAGACCAGCAACAGTTTTATTCAAGGTATAAGCTTTCATGTGCATTCACACTTCTTCAGAAATGAAGAAGTGCGCATGCACACAAAAGCTTATGCCTTGAATAAAATGTTGTTGGTCTGGAAGGTGCCACTGGACTCAAACTTTGTTCTGGGGTTATGAGAATAAGAGAGAAGAGTTAGTTCCTGATCCATGTGTACAAAGTGTGCTCTTTAGTCTGGAGAAGCAAAACCTTATGTTTGGTGATAGTGAAGCTTACCCCACACCCCTGAAGTTTGGGGATCTATGCTGAGTTAAAGTCATTCCTCCAGGAGCTACAGAGGAGGCCCTAGGGCCAATTCTCCCTCTAAGCTGTAGAGTCTTGTGAGCAAAAATTCTACTTTGTGAGATTCTACTGTGAGATTCTACTGGCATTAAAGTTGTGAGCAAGCGATTTGGCTTCTGCATAAATTAGTTTGCTCTGGACCTATCCTTCCTGAGCTAAGACAAAAATGTGTGAGCCGGAGGCTAAAAAACTGTGACCTAGCTCATACTAACTCAGCTTAGAAGGAACACTGCCTAGGGGATTCTTCCAGTATACAACCTTTCAGCATAGTCTGCTGCTTATTATAATGATGAACTACTATAAATGATGAGCAGTAGTTCTTAGTTCTAGCTGTTAAACAAGTAGGAATCTGTTTTTAAAAGAATGAGATGGCTATGTACTTTGAAATCTGAATCTTTTTTTCATTTTCAGAGCTGTCAAAAGGAAGTTGAAATATGGCAGCAATCACTGTTACATGTTTTATTTTGCTCTAGGGGTTGAGTGAGTACAGGAGGAACTTCAAATGGAGAAAAGCAGATCAATATAAGCTTTGTAGCCCCATTCACGAGCAAAAATGCCGATGGGCTGGACTTCGATCGGATCAGTTTGGTAAGGCTGGTTAGGTCTTCTCTTATTTTCAGGATCTGCAGCACTTCAGAGAGTAGTTTCTGCTTTTGTGCTAATTATATAGTGTTAAGCAATATAAGTTGTATCATCAAATATAAATTTTAAATTGTATCATCAAACCCCCCCCCCCGGTTGAACCTGCTGCTAGGAGTGCTTTTTTTCATCTGCACTTAATTCACAAACTGACTTCCCTCCTGGACTCTGCTGACCTGGTCTTTTTGGTCTGCACTTCTGTAACCTATAGATTGGATTACTGTAACATGCTGTCTGTGGGGCTGCTTGGAAAGCAACCCAGAAACCTCAATTAGTGCAAAACACAGCCGCTCACCTACTTGTAGGGCTTAGCAGTTATGCACGTGTAATACCAGTAGTGAAGGATTATTGCCCCTGTATTGCCGAACAGACTGCCAGAGGCAGTTTGGAAAGGACCCAATTTTGATAGCCTGTCATGTTTCAGCAGTGAAACACACAGGACGTCATTGACTAGGGTTCTTAAGCACTGTTACCATGTATTTGTTTTATGAAATGTCCATTTACATCTTCTTTTATTTCTGCATCTAACTGCTGTATAGAAGCAGCTGAAAATTTTGAGAATCAAAACCCTCTGCAAACTTTGCAGGCTACACAGATCTGATGTCACGTGTTTTACAGGAATTGCAAGAGAACCAGATTTTCTTTCCAAGAGAAGAGTGCCACATTACAGCGCACAGATTTCAAAGTCCTTTGAGTGGAACAGAGATAATGATTGCGAGACAGATAGATCACCAGAATGTGAAGTTCCTCCACCAGTGGAGTTGCATGCAAATCACAGCAGGGATGATATAAATCAGGAAACCATTAAGACACCTGATGCTCCCAGGCTTCCTGAAAAAATGCATCCTAGCTCTGCGGGTTCTAGACTGGAACCAACTGTAGCTCTTTCAGAAAACAAGAAGAAATTATCGCCCAAAACTCCAGTGCATGAAAATGGAACATTAGCACCTACAGAGAAGGACCTGGGAAAAATAGACAATGGGGTAGGGAATTATTAAAATTGTTTGAATTTGGTAATTTAAAGTATAGCCTATATATAAGTATTGTAGTTAAATTGTGTCTGATTTTTTTAAAAAGTTCTATTTAAAAATAGTTCTGTTTAAAAAATAGTTTTATTTAATAGTTCTATTTAAAAATAGTTCTATTTAATAGTTCTATTTTAAAAAGTTCTATTTAAAAAATAGTAACTCAAGCTCTGTTTGCATGTCAAAATGAACACATGTTTATCCTTCATGTTTGAGTGTACATCTGTTTGTAAGAAAGAGTCAATGACATGTTCACTTTGCATTTGAAACCAGGGACCAGTACCTGAATAAATGTGGAGTTTGTATCACATGTTCAGCTGTACATACATTGAATGTAACATGAGAATTACTCAACAGATGTACACAGACTATACATGTGTTCACTGTAAGTTGTGAACAGGGTTTCCATGTCAGTCTTTGTTAGATATATACTGTGAGATCTAATGATAGACACGTTGAAATCTCTGGCAGGGAATTGATGAAGCTCTGCTAACATGACAGTGAGGTAGTGTAGACAGAAGGACCTTTAGCTGCTATTGGCTGAGCAGCTCTGACATTAGTCAAGGGGAAGGCTAAAGGAGGTAGATGAGCAGTAAAGGAGAAGGCTGGTGCACCTACAGAGTGAGCACTGGAAGCAGGATAGTTAGCGAGAGAAAATGTGAAAGGAGTCTGAGGGAGGAAATATAGCTGGGAGAAAGAAGGTGGTACAGATAAAGTAAGTTGAAGCTGATATACAGATGTGAGTTAACTAATCAAATGTTTGTAGCTTGATGTTTATGCTGAGCAAGTATGACAAGCTCCTGTTCTCTTCTAAAAAAGTGGCAGATTCACTACTGAAATTAGCGACAGCAGGATTTAATTCAGCATTAGGCTTTAGAGGTGCTTGTAGAATGACATACTTTGCCTTTATTCAGTTGATCCCAGTTAAGAATACTCACGCTAATTGTAAAACTTCAGATGTTGGTTTGACAGACTGCAAAGGAAAGCAGGCTTTTTAAAATGCTGCTTGTATAAGAGAGTAAGGGTGTTCAAGAATAAATCTTCCATGGAAAGAAAAGCTTAGGTGATTGGCTGCTCTGCTTGCTTTCTGATTGGCCAGCATCAGCTGAGAGAGAAAATAAAACAGCTGATCTGGAGGGAAAAGAGGCCTTTTGCAATTTGATCTTTCACAAATTGGTCTTTTGGCAGTTTGGTCTTTCTGAAGTCTGGATCTGTAGCCAGAGGGTGGCTTCTGAGGAAAGAGACATTTGGGAGTTAGTGTTTTCTGACAGGCAAAAGTCAGAGAAGTACTTCTACAAAGAGAAGAAGAGAGCCCCCATTGTCTTAGATACATTAACACTGCTCTGAGGAAGAATTTTTGATTCTCAGGAAAGTTTCGGAACAGCCTTATATAGACAAAGGATACTGGAAGGATTTGTCAGAAGGTCTGGATAGTTAGAGTGAACTCCCAGAGAAGCCAAATAGTAAAATGAGTTATTGCTTCTTAGGGACAAGGAGAATAACTTCCGGCCAGTGAAAGGGGTTGGGAAGAGAACCCTGGTCTGCGATAAAAGGGAGAAGCGTAGACACCTCAGGAGTTAGTGAAAAGCTGTATTATCGAAAGGAAAACCTGTAATACCTGAAAGAAGAAAACTAGAAACATCAGTAAGAACTGTGTTGTGCTGAAATATACTAAGCAAAGTACCTCTCAAAGAAAGAAATAGAAAGCCTTGAAACAAAACTACAAATACACTCTCTTGAATGCTGTATATATTAGAAAGCTTTTTACCTCAGCAATCTCAAAACCTTGACTATTCCTATTATACATATATTCCCTGCCTTTTTAATGAAATCTTTATTTTGTTTTTGAAAGTTAATTTGCCTCAAGTGCCATTTCACAAGGGTTTAAGAAAATTGGACAGCTTCTGTATTTTCAGTAGGGTTCCTGAGCTGAGAAAAAGCCTAAACTAAATATCTAAACAAAGGGTGGGACAGTCAAGTTTTTTTATGACAAAGAATATATACACACTACTATAGAGCAACTCAGTAACTGAGGGGAACTGAAGATTTGGCAGGAAAAATTTGCCAGACAGTTGGGGAGATACAGGGGTTCATCATAGTTGGTTAATGAAAACAGCAAATGGACCTCATCCTGAATTCATTGTGAGTTTCTGTTGACAGTTTAAGAGAGTCTTGCAGAGGAAAGCAGGCATGAATATTTTACGGTCAAGTAGCTTCCCCAGAAGTTCTGAGTATCAAAGGCAGTTTGTTTGGAAGACCCCTCAGAAAGTCTCTCCAGTACTTTCAGCGGATCAGGTAACTTTTAAGAGCTTGTCTTTTTTTAAAACAACAACAACAACATAGCACCTAGTTATCAGACACTTTATAAATAATGAATACTGTTTCAGCAGTACTGTTAATTTAGATTTGAAAATAACCACACTAACATATTTTGTAAACCCAAGGTCATTCACCGGGCAAGTAAGTCCATTCCTCCACACAAGTCTCCTGCAATTATTCCTGAAACTGAATATGAAAGATGTTTTAAAGCTTCTCCCCCTATGAAAGAACTGAGAGAAACACCTCATTTGGAAGAGAAAGACCATCCTGTAGAATCATCTCCTGGAGAAAAGGTATTATATCTGCAGAATTAAATTCTAAAGATCAAGTTGCTTTTTCACTTAATTTTTACATATGAAATGTCAGATCTTTCAGGATCACCTCAGGTTCTCAACCTGTTGAGTATAGTAGATAACGCACTGAAAATGTCGAGACAGTGTGCAACTGCAATAAAAAAGGTCAACGCTATGCTGGGGATTATTAGGAAGGGAATTAAAAACAAATCAGCCAGTATCATAATGCACCTGTATAAATCGATGGTGTAACCTCATTTGGAATACTGTGTTCATTTCTGGTTGCCACACCTCAGAAAGGATAGTATAGCATTGGAAAAAGTGCAAAATAGGGCAACTAAAATGATAAAACGGTTGGAACACTTTCCCTATGAATAAAGGTTAAAGTGCTTGGGGCTCTTTAGCTTGGAGAAATGATGACTGAGGGGTGACATGATCGAGGTTTACAAGATTATGCATGGGATAGAGCAGGTAGAGAAAGAAGTACTTTTCTCCCTTTCTTACAATACAAGAACTTGTGGACACGCCATGAAAATGCTGAACAGTTGGGTTAGAACGGATAAAAGGAAGTACTTCACCCAAAAAGTGATTAACACATGGAATTCACTGCCACAGGAGGTGGCGGCAGCTACAAGTATGGATGGCTTTAAGAGGGAATTGGATAAACACATGGAGCAGAGGTCCACCAGTGGCTATTAGCCACAAAGTATAGATAAGAACTCTCAGCAAGTGCTGCTCTGTACTCTTGGTGCTTGGGGGGGGGGCAACATTGGGAGGGCTTCTAGTGTCCTGGCCCCCCTGGTGGACCTTCTGAGGGCACCTGGTATTTTTGCCTACTGTGTGACAGAGTGTTGGACTGGATGGGCCATTGGCCTGATCCAACATTGGCTTCTCTTATGTTCTTATGTTTCCTTATGAATAATTAGCAGCCATCCTACAGAATGGCTTTTATTAATCTTTCACATTTTATGACTTTTCCTCTCTTTTAAAAAAAAAAAAGTGCCGGGTGCATTTTCAGTGTTACAGTGTAGGGTACACTGGGCACAGTTAATCTTGTAGCTTGTTTTAACTAAAATGGGTAGTAGAGAAAATTTCATAAAACAAATAGTAAATATGCACAGCATCAATCATGGTCTAAAATTAGTAGGCGATGACCTGTATTTGTTCCGAGATTAGTGTGTAATCTCTCTGCCTTTACAGTGTTTTATCATGATGAAGGGCAGCAGTGCTTATGAGCGATAGGAATTTGTTGCCGTTTTAGGTTCCATTTCTTAAACAGTGTTAAATGATCATTTGACATTCAGGTCTGTAGAGCAGACCCAGGGACTTGGTGCCTTTATCGCCTTGTCTGGCCAAAGTGTTGATTCATTTGAGTAATTAACATTGTTAACAACTTGTTGCAGAGCTGTCAGATGGCAAGTCTTGATTGCAGTGCTTCCACATCTAAACTGGCATCACATGAACCCTCTGGGCAAATGTCTAATATTTGTGTCAAATTCAGTTAAGAACCTTCCGCCCGGATGAATAAATAGATTTAATTTAAACATTATAGTATGGGGGGCCCTTTGCCCCAAAGTGTTTACTGGGTCCAGATATTCATATGAAGTTACCAAGGACTTGTTTAAACATTGGAGTTCCGGCTTGAAGACCACTGGAAGATGCTTTGCTGTCAGCACCCTGCTTGGCAGGAGATACACAAGAGAGAGGAAGTTAGCCCATGGCCTTGTGGAGTGTGCATGTTAGTACACTGCCCGGGAATGCTGATTTGCAGTTTCCACATACCTGTGGGCTGGTGTATGATAAAAGTTCCCTTTATTTGTTATTGCCTGCCACGTAAAGCATTAATGTGGGTGAGGTACATGTGGCTTTCAGATGCAAGTCAAATGTTGAAATTGATCCTAGCAGTTCCATAAGAAGTGTCCCCCCATCAGAATCATTTGTCAGTCAATAATAATTTTAGTGACTCTAATACACTCCTATGATACGCAGGGAAATGCAGAGTCCAGTGTTTATTTCTTTTGGTTGCATTTATTCTGTCTCTTTGCAATTAAAAAAAAAGAAATAGGCCAGTTGAAAAAACATAGTATTATTTAGGAAGTCTTCCAAATGTGGCTGCATTGCCAGCCATTTTTATTTCATTTTGAGTACTTATTCTAAGGTACATTTTTAATATTATTTTGTTGTTTTAAATGGCAGATAGTAGTTATCTTTTGAAGGCTAGGTTATTTAATAGGCTAGGTTCTCACCATGTTTCCACTGGTGTATATTTAGCCAAGAAAGGAGGCAGTGTTTATTTTGTGGGGGTGGAAGAGGAGAACAGAAGGGAAGAATGGGCAGCGTTTTGTCCTATCCTGAGCTAAACGTTCCTTGCAGTGTTACATTACATTTTGTTTTGTTTATCCTACCCTTCCTCCAAGGAGTCCAGGGCAGTATACATGGTTCCTTTCCCCATTTTATTCTGGCAACAACTGTGTGAGAGAGATTAAAGTTAGAGAGCAGCTGGCCAAAGTGACCCACACTGAGCTTCAGGCAGGGTGGGGATTTGAATCAGAATCTCACTGGTTGTAGTCCAACATTCTGACCACTACACCATGCCGTATATAGATAACTCCAGTAAATTTTTCAGAGTATTGTAATGTAATTAGAATTGTAGTAAGCAAATTATGTTATTACACTGCAGTAGAAGTAAACTAGTATATCTTTGTAAGAGTACAATTTTAACTAGAAAATACATACTACTGAACTTGGCAGCACGTATGGTTATGGTCAAGAAGCCAATATGTTTTAGACAGGGCTTTTTTTGTAGAAAAAGCCCAGCAGGAACTCATTAGCATAACAGGCCACACCCAATAGCAAAAATTCATTAGCATATTGGCCCACACCCTTGACAGCAAGCTCATTAGCATATTAGGTGGGGGGCTGGGAAAGCACAGGGCAGCATGGAAGCTTGCCTCTTCCCTCCCCCCCGAGCTTCGGCCCACTTCAGCATCGCTTTTTTTCGCTATAGCGGAGAGACTTGGGGAAGTGCGGGGGGGGGGAGCATGGTTAAATGCCTTTCTCTCCCTCCCCCAAATAGGGGAGGGAAATAAAGGCATTTTCAACGTGCCTGCCTGCCCTTTTCCAGCTGCGACAGACATGTCAGCTAGAGAAGGGAAGGCAGAGAGAGGCTTTTCCTTGTTAATTTTATTCTCAGCTGACTGGCCCGGAGTGAAATTGACAAGGAAATCCAGAGGAGCTCCCCAGAGGGAAAGACGGCATTTTAACATGCCACTTTCCCCTCTTGTGTGTAACGTGGGGAGGGCAGCGTGCTCTGCAGCCACGCATGCCAGAGGTTTTGATTGTAGGCGTGGCGAACTCAGGAGCCAGCTGGAACTCCGTTCCTGTGCGTTCCTGGCCAAAAATAACCCTGGTTTTAGAAATGTTTGTCTTACAGATATTTGTCCAGTAGAAATGTTTTAGAGTTTTTAAATAAAAAATCTAAGAAGATGTTTCTGCAATTATTTTTCCTTTAGAAAGAGAAAAAAGTCTCACTTTCAAAGATTCCAGAAGATCCACCAAAAGACAGCAAATCAGAAACAGAACAGAAGCAGCATAAACAAAAACATAAACCACACTGCTTACATAAAAGTTTTAGGTATGTATAATGCATTAGGACCACCTAAATTGTATTTTGTTCTCTAATATTAAAGACTCTGGCTGCGTTCAGACATCACAGTAAACCACTATTTATAAACCATTATAACTCCTGTTTAGTATGCTGTCTGAATGCAGGCTGCCTAACAAACTGGGGTTTTTTTTAAAGTAAAGGCTAAACTAGGATTCTAAATCATATGCCATTTGCTTATTCTCTGGCTAACTGCTGTTATCCTCAGTTTGATAAAATGGTACAGATGGTTATTGTAATATGGATGGAGGCATCTCATCCAGTATGGTTTAGCCATAGTTCAGTACTTACTACATTCCCAATAATGTCCATAGAGATTAACCAAGCCTGTAATTGATGTTGCCTAGAAAGAAGGTACTAACAAAGATTGGATCCAATGCTGCTGTGAACTGAGCAGGTTCACAGAAATGATTTATACGGGCTCTCTTTTAACCCTGTATCCCTTCAACAGCTGCTGTGCAGGGCACCTCCAGATAATTATGCTGTTTCATGAGGGGTTGTAGTAAGGAGCTTTGCAGGAGTTGCTCTCCTTTGCTTCTTTCTGAGAACAGTTTTAAATGATAGTTTTGTTAAAGCAGTGCAGTACAAGATCATGATTAGTCATGGGAGACAGCCCAACACTCCTTTTCTACCTCACCCAGGTCACTGTAGTTTCATACCATCTGGTGTGTGTGGATTCTTTCTTAGCCTAAGGTAGGGTATTGCTTCATGCTCAGTATTAACCTGTTGTCTCCCCAAGGGGGCTAAAATGCAGACATAAAGGCAAGGATGTGTGTGTGTGTGTACAGCTTAATTTCTGCTGCTTTTCACTGATATCAGCATCAACTGACTAAAATCTATGCAGTAAATTAGCCTATTATCCAACTAGTTAAGAAGGTTACAGACAAACCATCTTGATGTAATTGATATGTTACCTTGGGGCATCTTTATTAGAAAGTCCCACCATATTCTGCCAAGTGGTAGTGCAGACACATGCCTATTGCTAATTCTTGAGCCCCAGGGATAACTGATAAATCTTGGGGCTTCCTGCCACACCTTTCAGCAATGATTTTTTATTTTATTTATTTTATTTTTCACATTTTTACCCCACCCTTTCCGCAAGCGGGCTCAGGGCAGCTTTCAATGTGGCACACAGTGCCAAGTCAGATAAAAACAGTTAAAACAATTTAAAACAACAACAACAAACAGTATAACAAATTTGCAATAAAAGTTTGCAATAAAGTGCTCGCAGAGATGGTAATCAGCACAGATCAAGATGGCGTCCTACAAGTTCTCATTAGTGGAATGGTATGACTTACCTCGGGCCGGCCCTCATCTCCGATGTTAATAGAGATGGCCGGTGGTAAGTGGTGGCGGCTCCTAATCAAAAGCCTGGTGGAAGAGCTCTGTCTTGCAGGCCCTGCAGAACTGCATAAGGACCCGCAGGGCCCTGATTTCCTCCAGGAGCTCATTCCACCAGAGGGGAGCCACCACCGAAAAGGCCCTAGCCCTAGTACCAGTGAGCCTGGCCTCCCTTAAACCCGGGACCAGGAGTCGATGTTGCAATTAATTTTGTAGCACATGTTTATGGGATGAAATAGTCCTCCTGGTTAGAGGATATTAATTTTAAAATACTGAATTTGTAAATACGGTTTAATAAAGAGGACTTGTCAAAAACATCAAAATTTCTGAGTATGTTCACCACCTTCCCTCCCAATAAATAACACATAGTATTTTTATATAGAACTGTTGAGTGTTCAGTGCCTTTCATACATATTATCCTGTAATCCTTACAATAATACTATAAGGAAAGGCAATGTTGTTTGAGGCTGAGAATATGTGGCTTGTCTAAGGTCATTTAATGAATTCATAGCAGAGATGTGGTTGAACCAGGGACTTCATGATTTGTATCTCATTCTTTTAGCTATCAGGCTGCATGCACCAGCTGATTCAAGACTGTCATGGAGCTGTATAGCAATATTAATTTCACCCAGCACCTAGCAGGGAGAAATTGGAAATGTAGTCAAATCGTTTTTAGAAACTCTAACCAAATGGTAATTTATGGGTTCTTTAGGTGCTTTCCTGCACAGGCTTATCTGAAATAAGAGGAAGGTGTGCAGAAGTGCAGGGGTTGTTCCTAGTAGATTATGCATTTTGTTCCATGTTCCATGGATTAATTTGAGCCAGGAGTCATTGAGAGCTTATTCTTAGAATCTGTTTTGGTTGCTAGCTGTAGAGTATATGGAACAATGTTATGAAGACTAGAATTCCTCTGGCACTCTTCATCCCTTGAATGAAGGCAGCCTACCCCCCCATCTGAAATTAAGCTGGAATTGCTTCCAAAGGTAGCTGCTGTGGCTTCTACGTGGGCTTGAGATCTATTTTTTATTTTTAGAAAATTGCTATCCAGGGGGTCATTCTCATTACTACTAATGTTTGTTTCCCACTGATTTGGTTGATTGTATATCTGGGATTATTATGTTATTTAGGGCAAGAAAGAATTAAAGGCAAAATCATTAGTGATTTCCTAGATAATTATGAACTAATATTTGTCTCCCTCCACTCCCAACTTCCTTTTCTTAGGAAGATGAACACTGAATACAGATCAAAATTTTTGTCTCCAGCTCAGTACATATACAAAGATGGATCTTGGCTGCGTATCAAGAGAAATATACCTGGTCAGGTGAGTATGTATTTAAACCTTTCCAGTTTGAAGGTACCTGTAGTTTCTGAGAGAGCTGAGCCTTCTGAAGTTAGTTGAGGTATAGTCTCTCTTGCTGTAAACATAAAATGAGGTCATAGAATGCTGACGTATGAAGCAAAGAAACTTTATTTAACGTTGTACAGCAGTTACTGGCTTAGAGTGGCTGCTGCTCTAGATTTCAGTTCTCCATTGACTTTCCCCAAACTGCTTTCTTCCATGCACTGCCTTATGAAACACTTCGTTATTTGCTATCATTACGTCTTCTCCACTTCTACTGCTTTCTGTTTCTAATAGGGTTTTCTTACCACTCTGCCTCTTTAGGCAACCACAGGCATTTCAGAACTTCTCTTGCTGCCTCTTTGTGCTGCAACAATTTCATTTGTTTCATTTTAGGATTCTTGCTTGTCTGGATTTGATAGTGGTGGTGGGAGGGGGTCATCTTATTTTTTCAGTTGTTTCATCCATCATTGACTTTTAGGGATCTACAGATCTCTTCTGTTTCTGTTTCATCCTACGTTTGAACCAAATACAGTTTTGGAATCATATGAGTTCAGTCTCTTTTTTCAGGTTTGTACACAACTGTCCTGTCTTCATTAACATTCTTTTCTTTACCTATTCCATAATTTCTATAAATTATTTCCTGTAGAAGGGACAGAGTTATCGCTTGTTTCATTGTCTCTGTATTGGCCTGAGTTTGCCAAATCTGGGTCAAAAGAAAGAAACCATGAACTGAGTACCTGTGTTTTTTTCCTTCACCACTGAACAAATAAAACTGAAACACAAAAAAGCACTGGATGGCTTTCTTAATATTTAAAAACATTTCCCCCCGAAATACTTGGCACAAGGATAGGAGCCCTTCAACTCCAAGGGACTTCTCTTAAAAACTGGCAACATAATGAAGCCCCACTACAACAGCAAGGCAAGGCAATCCTATTTTTAAAATGTACCGTTTTATAAAGTTTTCTCCTTTAGTGCTAGCAGAAATCCACATTAAATTAGACTTCTGAAAAATTAATATGTGACAATACATAGTCACAGTAGGAGTTTCAGCTGCCTGCATCCTGCTGGGATAAATGCTGCTGCTTCCTCTTTCACTGAGTAAAGTTAGGGGTCCTTTGTTGTTTTTCCATAATTCACCACAGGTATTTTCAGTATCCATTTCCTCTCATTACGTGTCCAGTTGCTCTTCTGACCATAACTCTCTTCCACTAGAATTGTGTTGCCTCCCATTATTGGTTTTGTCTTGCAAAAAAATAGCTAGCTGCACAATAATGAACCATCTTAAAATGGCAAATTTCCAAAGCTTTTCTAAAATAAAGAGCACTGTGTGCAGTGGCTGTGTTTCACTCTGTTCAATTTATGTCCAATTGGTTGTATGCTTTTATTATGCCATTCTCTTTGACAGACTTATCAGAGCAGGGTTTTCTCATCATGTCTTTAGGGATTTACGGAATTAAATAGGGAAGTCTCATGCGGATTTTTATTTGGACCTCTGTCATATGGATAACTAACTTTGGTCCCATCCACCTGCATGGGATTCAGGTTGAGGGGTAATTGGTGCTCCTTGAACATAATTCCATACTATGCTGACTTTATCATGGAAACAGGGTTCCTATGAGGTCTGCAGTGAGTAGTCTTAAGTCCAGTGTCCCCTTGAGACATTTTGAACCTGTAGAAACAAACTGGAAAAAATATATTTTTTGGCTTGTTGACAGTTCCTTTATCTAGCTATCAATACTTCTGTTTGGTTTTGATGGCATGTGATGAGTGCACTGAAGACAGGTGTTGCCTTGTTCTCTTTAATGGCATTCGTGCTCAGATATTCCCTGATGTTGAAGAGAATGAGCTCCTACTTGCATTGTATTACATGTACCCCATTGGATCTCTAGCAAGCACACTGGAGACAATAGGAGAGAGGAAATTCATGTCCTCTTTTATTACAGAGAATGCCCTGGATTTTCTGGTAATTGGAGTTCTAACTGCACGATTTTTCAATGCATAGTATCTTTCGCATTCGTCTTGGCTATCTCCTAAAGCAGCCTATTCCCTGAAATATGCAAAAAGAATATATTTCAGCATCCTATTTTGAACTTTCTTTGAGTAGATGAATGTGTAGATGTACTAAGGTTACAGTATCTTAGTGAAATCATTTTAGCAGTACTAAAAGGTCATAGAGGAAGAAGATTGGATTTATACCCCGCCCTTCACTACCCGAAGGAGTCTCAGAGCAGTTTACAATCTCCTTTCCCTTCTCCTCCTCACAACAGGCACCCTCTGAGGAAGGTGGGGCTGAGAGAGCTCTTTTGAGAACTGCTCTTTCCAGAACAGCTCTGAAACAACTTGTAACTGACTCAGGGTCACACCAGCAGCTGCATGTGGAGGAGTAGGGAATCAAACCCGATTCTCCCAGATTAGAGTTCGCACTCCTAACCACTACACCAAATGTGGCCTGTCATTGTGCCTTACTACTTCAGATAATTGTTACAATAATTAGGCTTTGGATACTTCGATACTGCAGAGGCTGGTTGAGAAATTATGGCAGACCAGTCAAACTTGGGGATTCGTTGTGCATCAGATATTCTTGTATGATCCTAATCCTGCAGTTGTCAGAGCAGTTGAGCAAACCGATAGATAAAGTACATTAGGACGCCATATTTCAGAAAGAAGCCTAATGGAGATTTTTCATTACTTTTTAAAAATCTGAACTCTAGGAGGCAGGATAACCTTGTGATCCCCGTAGGAGGAACTAGACTGTTTCATGTTTAGATTGAATGTATACATGTCCTATTATTTAAACAAATATTATTTCTATATTCCTCTCCTTAGGGTTCTCGAAACACCCTAAATTACATGTGGTATATGGAGGTTGGTTGCATCTAAGTTCTTCCTTCTTGGAGCAATTATAGAATTAATAAACCTTCAAAAAGAAATGAAATCTACTACTAAGATACATAGTTGCTGTGCTTTTTTGTGCTTGTTGAATAATTTTGCTGTTAACTGTGCTTTGGCTGGACTGCTTAGAACAGTAGGGATGTATCCTCATTCTTTGCCTCTTGTTCACAATATTGCTCTTTATGGCATCATTGCTGTGAATGGTCATGTGTTGTCTGTGTCACACTGTTTTGTGCTGTTAATTATAGTTTTGACTGACTAATAGTTTCCAAAAACATTTCAATTGTTTTTTAAAAAAACTTTGTGAAATGTTTACACTCAGGTAAAAGAACTGCGAGAGAAAGCAGAAGCTTACAGGCAAAGGATACAGGGAACCCACTTCTCCAGAGACCATTTAAACCAGCTTCTGTCCGATAACAACAGGCTTTGGGATTTGTCTTCAGAGTCGAGTTCAGAAGAAGCCATTAGCAACAATGTCAGAGCTCTAGATCTGGCTGGGTAAGGGAGTCTTTGTGGATGCAGAGAAGTTTGTAATGTTATATAAGCTAGCAGTGTAACATTTATTCTGTTAGTCTCTGGTATGTGTAAGGTTAACGCTTCTAAGTACAATCCTATGCGGAGTTATTCTTGTCAATGCCTACTGAAGTCAGTGGGCTCAGACTGGAGTAAGTCTGCATAGAATTGTGCTGCTAGCCTTTCAGTCATGTAGCCTGGAGTAACTGGCTTGACTCTAGCTGGAAATGCTTGAGGAGAAATTTGCTGAGCATGCTGGTGTCAGCATAAGATTTTTCATCTTTCCACCTTCATAATGTTTATGATAGAAGAAGAAGCGTAGTTGGGGAGATTTGTTTGTGTTGATTTCTGTATATGTTTGTGTTCTGAAATATTTGCTGAAGAATATGTACATTCAAAAAGGGAAACCAAGACCACTGAGGTTTGTCATATTATATTTATTTTAATTGGATTTAAGTGCGCAGCCCTCTCAGGGTTGTGCATGGGAAGGTTCTAAGCCAGAAGGCTTTCCATTTGTTCCAACTTTTGCATACCTTTTCTATTTGCATTTGGAGCCCAATTCATGACTTTTTGTAATTTCCATGCATGATTGATCCCGGCAATGACAAGATACGGACATTGTGTTAATGTGGCTTTAATACTTCCGGATCTAATGATGTGTGATTGTTTTTATGGTATCTCAGTTGCTCATATGCACAGAGTTTGTTGAGCGATCATTGGTGTAAAGTTCTCCAGTGTTTCTCACAGAAGGGCGGGGTATAAATCCAATCCAATCTCATCTTCTTCTTCTCTTTTTTTAAAAAAATGTTAATACAGCATTATCCAAGTAGATTGCCAGAACTGTTTGTACTTCTTAAGTGTAGAGAAGATAGCCTGGCACACTTGCCCCTAAATATAGCCCTATGTAGCCCTCTTTTGTGGAAACAAGTTTTTGTAGGGAGTTCTGCCATGCTTGCCATGTTGCACATGGGAAGTGAGAAAAACAACATTTAGCAGTATCCCTGTAGGGACTGTTAAATGTCTTTGAGCATGTGATAGACACTGTGGGTTCACTAGCATGCAAAAATCACCTGCTGCTCTTTCTGGTCTCTGGGCAAGATTTTAAGCCTGCAGTTCTGTGCACTGGTTCAAGAGCTCAGTCTAAAGGAAATTACTTGAGGTGTTTCCAGTCAGATTTTTTTTTCTTTGACTCTTTGTTATTCTACAGAAGGTCTTTGAAAATGTCCTCAGTTCCAAAAGCAGTTTGCCAGGAGACCTGTTGTTTGAGAGACACAAGCCCAGAGTCTTCCTGGGTTGGATACTGGCTGTCAACAATCATTTAATCGGTTAAAAATTTTGTTTTAGTCTGGACAACCAGTTACTGTTATGCAAGTTTTGTTGAAGTATAAATTATATCAAATTCGATATGCTATGCATACACAGAACAACACATCCTATTGGGGCCTGGATCCTTTATCCCCAGGAGCAACATTTTGTGGAGATCAGTGGGCGAGGAGAGGCAGGAAAGCTCCATTCTGATGATGAAAAATGTAATCTGGCTCTGACACACATGTTTGCAGTTTTCTGGGAACATGGATCATAAAATAATGTTCAGTGCATTGCTTGCTTGCTGTTCATACAGGGTCTCTGAGAAGCAGATCTCTCCAGGTCCTCGGGCGTTGCTGCAGCCTGAATGGTCAGAACAGCTAACCAAAAACAACACTGAGAAGCTGGACATATCAGATGCTGCCACTGTTCCAGTCAAACGACGTCTAGTTTGGGGTGAACCGGGCAGTGCTGAAGAACTGGAAGATCCGCCACTGGAGGAAGAAGAGGAAAAAACAAACAAACAGAAATCAGAAGAGTTTGAAAAAGGAAGTGATAAGGATAGCAATACAAATAACCAGCAAGGGTAAATATTTTTTTAAAAAGCTTTGTCAAGCCTACTTTGTCTCCCAAGTATGACAACTTCCATTTTCTCAAGCACACCTTCAAAGCCATTTAGCAGGCCAATTCAGCTTCCACTGAAGTAACTGGGAAATCTAATCGGTTAGTATAAGTGGGGTTAGGATTTCCCCCCAGGTCAGTTTACAGTTAGTAAACTGCTGGTAATTTAAGAATTTTTGTGTTTCTATTTAGACATAGGAGGAATTTTAGAGAACTATTCATTTCGAAACTGTGTCACTGTTAGTCATTCTGTATAGAGCTGTTAGCTGCACCGTATGGAGAATCTGCCCATATGACCTGATGAATTCAGTTTTATTGAGATTATGTTTTATTGCATTAAAAATCAGAAGTTGTTCTATGAGCCATTCTAAAAATCATTTTCTGTGGCGCTTTCCCTTTCTCAGTAGTCTTTATAAGCTACTACAGAATAAACTGGAAAAGGGCTGAAAATACATGGTTTTGTAATACAGGAATAATCAAATATGGTTCTGTCCACCATCAACATCTCACATTACAAAGACAGACATTTGTGAATATTTTCAAGCCGCCTCTTTCCAGGTGTCTGAAAATTACAAATGGGAAAATTAACAGGTAAACCCCACTCCTTAAACTAGCATGTATGCATAGGTGCATAGTGACTTATTTGTAGATTATACCAATACAGGATGCATTTTAGTAAAGAGAAGACAGGTAGGTAACTAATTTTACCAGATGGATAATACAGGACTCTTTAAATTTCTTTATTAATAACTTTTAAAGCCCACTTTTCTCCCAAGAAAGGGGACTCAAAGAAGCATGATCAGGAAGAGAGAAGCTTTTTAAATTACTTTAGGACCAAATAATAATGACTACAAATTGATGTCATCATCATGGTTATGTCTGCTAGAGGTGTAAAATTCAGATAATCTCCCTGAAACAGTTTTGTGGGGGGCGAAACCTGACAGTGTTCAAGACAGGACTGTATACATTTTTAAGAGATTTTTTGTGACTTCTGTGGTTTTGTTCCTAGCCCATTCAGATTGCTTTTGGCTGTCTTACTTCATTTTATTGCAGTGCTGCCAAGATAGGCTTCCAGTTTCAGTAACTGGTAATGATGACTGCCAATAAATTGTAGGGTAATTATTTTTCAGTATGTATATTTTTGTATGTTGTGGCCTAACAGAGATTATATGTTTATATTTTTCAGAGGGAATGTCTCACTTGTGAGTCCCTCAGGTGATGGGTCAGATTGTTCTCCAGTGTCTTCGGGAAAAGGTGGCAGGGTTTCTACACCACAGCTGAGACTTCTTGGTGGAGCCCCAAGAACTCATCATGATCTTACCACACCTGCTACTGGTAATTTTTTTTATTGTTTAAAAAAAATCCTTACTAATAAAAGAACATGGATGTATGTATTTCCTGGACATTTGGCACTAACGTGAACATTAACATGTTCTTTTTTTTACTTTAGGAGGTGCTGTTTTAGTGTCTCCTCCAAAAGTGAAGCCTTTGTCCTTGGTGCAAATGAAGAAGGGGTCTTCAGAAAGTCAGGTATCAAGAGAAGACACAAAAAGAAAATCTAGTAGGGTAAGCTGTGGCAATTCTGTGAAAACAAGCTAACAAGAGTGACAGGTTTCTTTTTTACACATACACACAATCTTACGTTTTTGTTTATAGAGAAAGGATAAACATAGCTAATTTACTAGTGATTTTTACTGAGATTCAAGGAGTTGTAATTTTTGTCAAACAAGAAACTTATAGGAGTAGAGCTGTGAACCATATATGATTATCTTAATATTTGTAATAGCTATGCAACTTATTTTTATTTTTCTGTTAATTTATTAGAATTTGTACTACTACGCAGAGAACTGGGACTAAGGGGCTGGCGTATGTGAGTGAAAATGTTAGTTTGGCCATATGGGTAGTACAGCAATGGTATAACCTGATATCACTGATTTGTGCAATATTGGGAGGATGGCATGGGGGGGGCATGCAAGATTCATTCCATGTTGCCAGGGATCCAGAACATTCATAAGCAGCTGTGTCAGTTTTTATGCCTGCTTGAAAAATTTCTAGAGTTTATATATGAAAGACCAGTTGCCATGGGTTGCTTTCAAACCTGGACTGATGGGGGATAAAATGTCTTTTAAAAGCCCCAGAAGGTACAAAAGGAAGGTATGTTGCTGCTCACTGTTTCTGTTAAAGATCTGCAGTACTGTGGTAATATGACCTTCATTAAAAATAACTTTAATAAAAATAACTTTAATAAAAATAACTTTAATATCAGATACAGAACAAACTATTGGGAGACAAGTCTATGCAACTACTAAGATACTGAATTTTATTTCCTGTGAACAGCACTGCAGTAGTGGTGTTTGGGTAATATCTCAAACAGCAGTTCTTTACAACATGACACCTTTTCATTTGCATTTTAGGATGAGGTAGAAGCTACACTGCTACTTCCCTCTTCAGCTGCTGGACTGAAAACTAAGGATCCTTTACCACTACAGGAAGATCAGTGGCCTGGACTAGATTTTTCTGGTGTAAGAACCTCTCCAACTACAATGCATTCAGAGCATACACCTCTAGTTCCTACATTAAAGCCAGCAAAGGACTCTGCTTCATCCTACTGGAGTCCATCATGGCGAATTCAAGGAACTCTCAGGGATTCAGAGTTTCAGCATAATGGTTGGTTCTCTTTCCTTGCTCTTCTTTAGACAGGCATACCTTTCACTTGAAGTTATTTAAACTTCTCTTGCTCCTTGATAACAATAGCAATAGCAGTACAATAATTTGCAGAGTGATTTCTATGGCCTTTGACTGGAGTAACTCTGCATACTGTAGCACTGTTAATGTTTTAATTGGAGCAAGGCTATATTAGTGGCTCCTCTTACTCTTCTTTTTTGTGAGTGCATAATAGAAGTCAACACAACTAGGATAGGATTTTAATTAACTCCAACATGCAGAAATTTTCTATTCAGTTTGGGCTTGGAGTGGAAGGAATCTTCATAGGCCCTGCTTTGGGTCCCCCCCCCCCCCCCCATCTAAGATTAGACTAGTAGCAACCTGAGAAAGGGCCTTCTTAGTCATGGCACTAAAATGATTGAATTTCCTCCCCAGGATGGTTCATATATCCCTCTTGATCATTGTCTTCTACCAGTGGGTACATACAGCTCTGCTTCATCTGGTGTTCCATAGCTGAGCCTCCTTCTTGTTTGTCTTTTAATTGCTGATTTAATATCTGAATCAGTAGCAGTGTCTTTTTAATTGCTTGCTGCTTTCATGGTCCGAATTGGGCAGAAAGGCAGCATACAAATGATTTAAATAAGTTTGTTTAGGATTAATTTACTTTTTATTGGACAACTACAGCAACATTATTTTAAATCAAGCTGAGATAATATTGTACAATGTGCTTATTTTACTGTGATCTCATAAGGTAGGAATCCTTCCATTGGAAGAAGGCTCCGTTGAGATAAAAATTATCTATTAGTTAATCTGTTGGCTATTAAATATTTAAAGTGAATTTTCCAGATTACTTCCCTGATAAGATTTATGGACTGTTTTCTATCTTTTTTACTTTACTCCTCTGATCTACAGGTCTTGAGTAGTATCTGTCAGACCCAGCTGGTAATAAGAGGAACAAAGGAAGAATTCAAGCCAGAGAGAACAAGGGCATACCATTATAAAGGGGGATGTCCTATTACAGGCTGCCTGAGCTTAAAAATTAATGTTTTCTAATCTATTCAATCTATTAAAAATTTAGTAACTAAAATATCTGGAGAAAAATCATTCCACCACTGCAAAAGTAGTTTAACCTATGTCTTTCTAGCCTCATTATACCATGGATATTTAAAAAGAACATGGGTCACAGTTTCTATCTTGCCTAAACCACAATCACAATATCTATCTGAGAATGGTATCCCTAAGATACGTCCTTCAGAAATTGCAGATGATAATGCATTTAATCATGCAAACATAATTGCTCATCTATACCTTGAAATTGTGAGACTAAACAGATATTTTGGTGTTGTGAAGTGTGGTGGGATACCCATATGGAGAGAAGAACCAACACGTCTAGCTTGGCAGATGGTACTATTATTATCAGTCTCCATAATCAGCTGCTTAATAGTTTTAACGGGCTAAAGGCAATCCTAATGCCAAAACTGCATTCTCTGGACACCCCAGAATATTCAGTCTTTCTGCTGTAGCCTGATTCTGTGAACTGGAGAAGTTATCTGATTTCATGTAATATAATAAGCTTTTATCCTCAGAAAATGTTATTTTGAGTTTCAGATTTAATGCCAATATCCAGGCTCTAGCTTTGACAGAATGGTGACCAAGTTCCAATCTAAGGGTGGTACCAACCACAAATTTTGGTATCCCACAGATCTGGCATAAAAATTGTATTAATGGCTGATCTACAGTCTCGTTTATCTTATGGACCCAGACTGCTGCACCATATAGTATGGACTGTTGAAGTGTAACACATGTATGCTGCTTCTTTTAGGAAATCTGGCAAGCCCAAAAAAGAACTGGTTGCAATTACCTCTCCAGGAGAGAAACTACAATGATGAAGGTATTTCTCTCTCTCTCTCTCTCTCTCTGGATCTCATTTAGTTATATTGGACTTGAATCTGTTTTTCAAATTCCCTTCTGCTCATGTATTCTGGTCATATTCAAAAATAGCTCAAAGTGGTTTCTTTAGAATAAGATACTAGAAGTGAAATGCCTGATTATAACCAACTTTCTGAACTAGTTGGCAACGTTAAAATGGAAAATTTGCATTCATAAAATCTACTAAGTGAATTAAAATGTTTATGAATTCTGTCAAGTTGTACATTGCATGAGAAAAGAGCATTGTATTTTTAGCTCAGAGGAAAGAGGAGTGGGATGACAATTTTGAAAGAATAAAAATTATGAAAAGGAACGTCAAAAACTTTTTGGCTAATGCTCAGAAGAGTAGAAGCTACTGGCTTAAATGGTAGCCTTGTATATTTATTTTGATTTTTAAAAAGGGATCTAGATTTACCAAAGTTTGGCAACTAGGTTGTGGAAACCTCCTCTGCCAGTAGTGCCTTTCAAGATTCATTACTGCTAAATTTTGGGCAGAGGGGGCTTGTGTTTGGTGATGGTTGCCACAGCATGGGCTTAATGCCTGTGGCTGCCAACTCTACCAGTACAAGTTGCTAAGCACATGAAGAAATCACACCACAGTACGAAATGACTAATTAATGCTGTTGGGACTAGAAGGGTACATGTCTTGAAGCTGTTAACACCAACTTAGTTACCTGGCGTAGACCCTCAGCATTCATGTAGTCTAACTTCTGCTTGCTGTCTTTTTTCTCCCCTGTAAATGGCTCTTGGAAGTGAGCCGCATTATCCTTCAGTTTCTAGCCATCCTTGGTTGTTGCATGATTCCCTTGGGATGGGAACACATATCAGAAGGATTCAAATTGTATGATTCTTCCTGAATACGTGTATTAGATTGAAAATGTAACTAAAGACAACACAATAAGCTGATGATTTGAATGGCTGTGCTAAATGTCATCAAGAGACCATAACAGGGAGAGGGTTAGTCTCTGCAGCTCTTGTGAGATATAAATTACAGGGAAATTAAAATTGGGGGGAAATAGGCATTTGAGAGTCAAATCACACCATTTTCACATAAGGTGTGAGCCCAGTAAATCATATAAATCATATAAAAGAAAGTGTTTGAAATACACAGTCCATGTAACATTGTAATTTGGCAGTTTTCCATGTGGTCTCCATTTCAGATAAATGGTTTCCTGTATCAATAAGAGGCGGTAAAGTAGCCTCAGTGTAAGTTGTAGCACCATAGTGCTGATTTAGACATTTAGTTCTAAGTGGTTAGAGCTATGGCCTGTCATTTTACCAACTGAGAAGGGGGCACTTTGGCACTCTGTCCTAATACATATGCACCCCCCCCCCCACTATAGTTGCAAAGGGTCAGAGGAGGAGACCATTCTCCTATAGCAAATTCCTAACCCTCTAAGAAAGGCTCACCTATTATTTTGCTGTTTTCACAGCTTGAGAAAACTGCCAGGACTGAAAAGTGTGGGGGCTGAGCAAATCGCTTTGCAAAGCAGCTGTAAATGATTATGGAAAGCATTTAAAACAAGCAGGTTTTCAGCAATGCTCTGCAAACTCACCACACTTTTTAAGATGACAGAGTATTATGAAACTGTGGCTTTGCTATAAAAACAAATGAGAGCAGGAAAAGCATCTGAAGTTGTTGCATGTACTCTGCAAGGCTTGGCTTGTGAGCCGTGGTACATGGTGGATGCACAGCTCACGGCTGATTCTGATAGTCTGACATTTTCCCTGCACGTATGCCTCAAGTTGCCATTTTAGTATTTGGGGACACTGTCCTTTGGGAGCTGAATACAAAGATTAAGACAGTCCCCAAACTGGTAAATCTGTTGGAATAAACTAGGTGGCATGCCTCATAAATTGGTTCCTTTTTTCCTCAAAAAATACAGATTGCAATTGTGTCAGGGAAAGCAAGTTCTGGAAATGTGTTTGTATTTTTTTTTTAAAAAGCATATGTTAGTAGAAATATTCAAGTTTGCTTAAACAAGACTAAGGTAGACTTGTTCATAGGTGAATATATCACCATCTGTCAGCTTTTATGACTTGCTGTTGGGATTGCTCTCTTCCTATTATAGGCAGCCCACCAGTCACATGGTTATTGTAGGAAGTGATGTGCTGAGTGTTTTGGGGGCTCATGCCCTGCCTTTTTCTGAAAGCAATATATGAATCAAGATCTGAATCCCAAATTGCTTTGCACTGTTGCAGAATATCATACCTCTGGGCTCATGTTGATTTTATTGGAATCAGCAGCCAACATGCTACAAAATCCCGTGTAGTCTTACCTGCTTGTGTATACGGGGTTATGAATATCTTTCAAATTTAAAGATATTGTATGCAGGCCCTTGTAGTGGTTTGACTTCTGCATCCTTAATCAAAAGCATAGCATTATACTTGGGTGGGGTCTGCACCTAGGCCTCCAGTTTTCCGATTGATTCTTAAAAACCAAAACTTTGATCTTTAAGCACCATATGGTTAATGCATTGCTCAAAAGATGTGCTGTGTATGTTGCCTTGAACATTTCTTAAACCAACATAAAACTATCTTCAAAATCCATTTACTCTCTTAAGAAGCTCCTAACTAGGTGTAGAAAATAATGTTGTGTATGTGTTGATGTGTTTACAGATGATGACAGATTGTCCCAACTCTCTGCTCGATCAGCTGCTTCTAGTTCCCTGGCATCTCAAGTTCTAGAAAGAGCTCAAAGGAGAAAAGAGAACTTCTGGGGCAAGATGTGATGTGTTCTGATGTATCTGGAAATTGTTTTTACTTGGAAATGTTATTACCACTTTGTGAAAAATTTCAGTTGTATTAGATGTGATATGAGAACACAGAAACTGTTGAATTGAGCTCTACCTCACTATGCTGTTCTGCAGCTATAATACGAAATGTTTCTATTCCATGGCAATTTGTATGGAATTTTAAATGGACTGTGTCTGTTTTAAATGGCAGTATGGCTTTGAAATGATGCCAAGGTGCAGATGATATCATATGAATTACCACAAATAGTAGCTAGAACACAGTTAGTGGAGTGGAGAATTGTAAAATAAGGCTGAGATAGGTCTACGTAGTCTGCAGCCATTGTTATGCCCTTGATTTGCCCAGGATTATTGCAGCTGTTCTGTTGGCACTCACTGTGCCCAGGACTTTTCCCAGGACATTTATATGCACATTTCACATTCCTTACACTGAACCCATCAGCAGTAGCCTCCTACTCCAGGGCAGCCTTGGCACTCATACCAACCAATTAGCTGTGACGTTGAGGATGACCCTAAAATGTTCTTGACCTACCCTTGGTTGCTCAGGCACCAATAATAATGGGATTTATATTATGTCTGTGACTCCCTCAAGGGGCAATGTCAACCTATTTCTATTTGTAGGCTAAAATTACCAAGTAAACTATATTCACAAGTGTTACACAATAGCAACCTGATTGGCTGATGTGCTCAGTTCCAGGACTTGTTTCTGTCCATTTCTAACATTTTAGAGTCCTTAGTTACATGCATTATACCTACTAAGTGAAGAATTACAGCCAATTTACATCTTAGTAGACCACAGTTGAGTATATCTACAGAATTTTGGTATAATGAGGTACTGAAGGATCTTAAGCACTTCAAATCCAAGTGTTTTTCAGTACGTCACAGAAAAATAGAAGCAGTTGTAGGGAATCATCTTTGTTGTGTTTAAATCAAAGATATGTTTCTTTGTCAAGGTAACTGAGTTTTATACATGTAATCCCTGTTGGGCTTGTCCAAAATAGCCATAGTTATGGTAAGATCATTAAATACTATCATGACATACTATTAACTTCACCACACTCTGTCTTTAAAACTCAGGTATTTAAGAACTGAACAGTGCAGTGTTGTCTTGACATGATTCTTCAATTATCTCTTCCAGTTTACTGTTTGAGAATATTGTATGGTGTGTGAAGTGGTGGGATTTAGTTTTTTCTTTAAAAGTCCCGATACATTTCCTGAATAAAAATATAAGAACTTGTTAGATTTATAAGATGAAAAAGATCCAGTTTTTGTACATTTTTAAACAAAATAAAGATTAAGTCGTGTTTCGGTCTGAAAGGAATTTTGATTAATTTAATTGATTTCTACTTTAATTCAGGAAACAGGCACCTAAATTGTTTAAAATACTTTGTAACCTTAACAATAGAAACTACTGTTGATGGGTTGACTTCAGTCATCACAAAGATTGAGAGTAACTTCAAGGTTATATTTCATACAAGAATGTGTGTGGGTGAACTTGACATATTGGTTACAGTTGCTAAGGACTGACCAGCTTGATGTTGCTTGGCTTCCATTTTTAAAGGGCAAATTTTACTGTGTGTCAATGGTGCGTTAACTCTCCCACACGCTTCAGATAATAGAGGCATTTTTCACAGTGCAGATGCCTTTCGAGTCTTCCCTGTAATCATTACAGTTCTGACGATCACACTCACTATTTTTTTGTGCTTTTCCCCTGCCAGAGTTCTATCTGTTCTTGTTCATATTTGATCAATTTTCTGTGGATTCCCCCATTTTTTTTCTTGCACATGACCTGGGGCACTATAGGGTTTGCACAGGCTCGAAGGGGCTGTGTTAAAGCCCAGTCACCGCCCCTCATTACGTCACCTGAGGCTTACACCTGGTGTAGGCAGGCCTGTAGCCAGAAATATTTTGCTCAGGGGGCAGCTCATACCCTACCATAAATTTTGTTGGTCTTTAAGGTGCTACACTGGACTCTTACTCTTTTAAAATTTATGTTTTTAAGAATGTATATATAAACGTTATTACAAAGCAGAAGCAGATGGGATCCTAGAAAGCCTTCCAGCTAAGATCTCAAGTGAGCACATCAGAGATGGGCATTTCAGATCCAGGAAGGGGAAGAAAATTCACAAAGATCTCAATCTCACCAAGGAAATATTGGGGGTGGGGGTGGGGGAGAGACGGGACTCCAGATGGATCTAGAAAATGGAAGCCGACCATCCAGGTTCTCTTTCCTTCCCACAGCACCTCTTTACTTTGGCATGCAGTCAGACTGGCACTTCTCTGTGGCTGTCACACAGTTTTTAAAAAACAACCTGCTTTTATATATTTTTTCTGCTCACCCACGTCACATCCCGCGAGGAGTGGAGCTGAGCCAGAGCCAATGTCAAGGAAGGAACACAGGGTGGGGCAAGCAACAGGATTCATGGAGAAGCCACTGCTGAGCTGATTGCCAGAGAGAAAACAAACAGCACTCTCTGGCTGCAGCCTGCCTGGCCACGACAGAAAAGCAAGCAGCACACATGCATCCGTGCAGGCTCGCCACTCCAACATTGGGGAAGGAGGATTCACAGTTTGTGCCGCAGATGAGAAACCGCTGAGCCAAATGAACTGATCAGAGTGAGTCAGATTGAAAAACAGCACTGTGCTGCTGAGCCTCTGTCAAGCAGCGCATGGAGCACTGCACATCAAAACTTCCCGCGCTTCCTGCGATTTCCCTGCCCCCAGGATGATGTAGGCCAGGAAACGCGGGTGGGTGGTGTGAGGCTCCTGCCATTCGGAGTCAGACTAAGGGTGGGAAGAAGGCAGCCTCCTGAGCCTGTGCCTTAACCTGTGTTGCAAACCATCCGGTGGTGGCTGCCTGAGGAGGCAGGACATGTTTGGGAGGGGGCGTCGTCCCTGTGTGCCCCCCATGACTACAGGCCTGGGTGTAGGTGTCTTTCTCCTTATTAGTAGCCCCTTTTCCCATGGGAGAGCAGTCTCTACGATTGGTTCCCCCACCAATTTTTTAAATTTGTTTACCTGACTTGTATTAGGTGAGCAACTTGCAGTGCTACACTGCAGCAACGAGCATGGCTGACTGCAGGTCTGTGCTTATTTTGCTCTGGAAACTAATTTTTGAAATCAGCTTATGATTGTGCATTATCAAAGAAGGGCGCCCAGTAGGTATAGCCTTTTGGGAAGAAAACAGGCATGCGTAGGTTTCTCCAGAAAATCCCGAGGCAAACCTACAATGAAGCAGTGGCTTGCCCTGGTAGAGTTTGGTGGGCACAGTTGATGCTGGGTTGTCCCTTGCAGCACAGAGTGGTAAGATCGATTTGTTGTTTTTGCATGGTCCAATGAACAGTGGCTGGAAAACTTACACATGACCCGTGGCACTTTTTATGAGATTGTGGATGTGTCTTTTTAAAATTAATTTTCAACCCAGCCAGCTGTCCATATTCTTTTAACATATCCAAAAGATAGATAATAGATAATTGAGGGTCTTCTAAAATAAATACCAAGACATCTGCAAAGACTTGTAATAAATACCAAGACATCTGCAAAGACTTATTTTGAGTCCTCTAATCTGAGTATTTTCTCTTATCATATTATTCAATATTTCCAGGGCAAAGATAAATAATAAAGGGGATAACGGACATCCTTGTCTAGTTCCTTTTTGAATTTCAATATTTTATGACAAATTCCCATTTACTACAACCTTAGTGTATTGTTTTGTGTAAACTGCTTTCAAAGAGAATATATATAAAATGTTTTATAGGTGGCATATGACGCCCGAAATGTTAGCAAAATGGTATTCAAATATGTCAAATTGTCTTGGCTACCTCTGGTGACTGACCCCCAGCTGGGGGCCTGGATATTTAGCCAGTGTAAACGAGAGCCAGTTTGGTGTAGTGGTTAAGTGTGCGGACTCTAATCTGGGAGAACCGGGTTTGATTCCCCACTCCTCCACTTGCACCTGCTGGATGACCTTGGGCAAGCCATAGCTCTGTACCAGCTGTTCTCTCAAGGACAGCTTGGGAAAAAGCTCTCTCAGCCCCACCTACCTCACAGGGTGTCTGTTGTGGGGAGGGGAAGGGAAAGGAGTTTGTAAGCCGCTCTGAGACTCCAAGTGAGTGAAGGGCAGGGTATAAATCTAATCTCTTCTTCTTCTTCTTCTTAGAGAGGTGTCTGAGTAAAGCCTGCCCCCATCTCCCACCTCTGGTATTTCCAGGAGGTCTCCCATCCAAGTACTTGCCAGAGTCAACCCTTACTTAGCTTTCAAGATCTGATGAGATCGGGCTTTCCTGGGCTATCTAGGTCAGGGCATAACTTGCTTATTTAGATAATACTCTCAAATGTTAATGGCATCCAAAAATTAATTTGTGTGATACCAAGATCTTAATTTCTTCATCCTGTTCATATATGGCAATGCTGTTCGAGAATAGGTTACAGAAAGCATACATGGATCTTCAAAAACAGTTTTCTCATCTATTTATTTATTTAGGAAAATGTTATGCCATTTCTGCCCAAGATGGCTTCCAAGTAAAAACAGTACCATTAAATCATCATAAATTACCAATCTAAAAACAACACAAGCCATAAACTTAAAAACAGCATAATAAAACATTAATAAAACAGACTTCAGACCAGCAACAGACCATAAAATGATTAAAAAGATTTTTAAAAAACCCTTTAGTTAAAAGAATGGGTAAAAAGAAATGTTTTAACCTGGCTCCTAAAATATAGTATAGCAGGTACCAAGTGAGCCTCAAGTGGATGGGTGTTCTAAAGTCAAGGTGCCATCACTGAAAATGCCCTGTATCTACTTGACACCTGCCTCACCAGTTGGAATGTTAACTGATCCAGTCTTGACCAGGAAGCTTTATGGCTGAGAATTCCAGCCTGGGTCTCCTTTGTCTAAAGCCAATGCTCTACTGCATTATAAAGGTAAAGGTTTCCCTTGCTTGAAAGATAGTTGAATCTGACTCTAGGGGATGGTACTCATCTCCGTTTCCAAGCCAAAGAGCCAGTGTTGTCCGAAGACTTCACTGTGGTTATGCAGCTGGCATGACTAAATGCCAAGGTGCATGGAACATGGCTATCTTCCCACTGAAGCGGTACCTATTTATCTACTTGCAATTTCTTGCTTTTAAACTGCTAGGTTGGCAGGAGCTGAGGCCAGAGATGGGAGCTCACTCCGTCAAGTGGCACTCGGGTCTCGAACGGCCACACAACTGATCTCCCAGTCTGCAACTCAGCGTCTTAACCTATGAGCCACCACTGCATCATACCATATCCCTATTTCTTTCCTGCTTCTTGGGTCTTCACCTTCTTTCATGCTGTTCCTTGTGCCACAGCACAGATCTCCCTTCCCCTTTTCTGTTAAGATACTATTCAGTGCATGGTGAAGCAAAGCTCCTCTGAAACACCCTTTCCTCAGCTTTTTTGATTTTTAACCAGTGCTTTCCACTGCTTCCTCAATGCTCATTTATCAAGCCTTCACTTACCAGTCTACCTCAGTGCTAGCCATGCAACATATTACCAGGCAGTCCTTGCAGTTTCTAGGATCTCAGTTCTCCGTCACGTGGTATCTGTATCTGGACTGGACCACTTCAGACATGCTGCATTCCTCCCACTAAGAAGAAACCATTTCATGTAGAACAGTAGGAAGAATGCAACACAGGTACATAAAAGAGGGACTAATTTATTTAGAAAGTCTGTATTCTGCTTCTGCAGAGTCTTGCTTCTGGGGGCTCAAAAACTGAAAACTCTACAATAAAATAATTAAAAAATAAGAACAATAATTATAACACATATAATAAAGCAACACCAGCAGCTTAAAATTATATTCACAAACAGCCCTCTGGGCTAAAAGCAGACCATAAGAACAACTCTAAAAGATGGAGCACATCAGTTAAAAGCCTGGGCAAAACCAAACTTTTTTGGCTTGGTGCTTAAAGAACAGTAATACAGTTCCAGGTTGTGCCTCAAGGGGGGGCATTCCAAAGGTAAGGTGCCACCTCTGAAAAAGCCCTGTCTCTGGTCACCAGATGCTTCACTTCTGCATGTTTTGGCCATGATATCACTGTTGGGGTTTTTTTTTTGCAGGAAGTGATGTCACAGTGTATGCAATACTCTTTTTCAAGGGTTCCAACCAGTGTTCCCTCTAAGATGAGTTAGTGTGAGCTAGCTTAAGAGTTTTTTAGCCTCCAGCTCATGAAGGATGGCTCCAAAACAAACTAATTTATGCAGTAGCCAAATCGCTCGCTCACAATTTTAATGCCAGAAACTCACAAAGCAGAATTTTTGCTCACAAGACTCCACAGCTTAGAGGGAGCATTGGTTCCAACCCCCTGAAATCTCATACTATTTGCAGGACCTGGACTGGCAACCCTACTCTTTCTAATATTATATGAGAGGGAGAATAGGTTTCTTTCCTCACTTTCTCCCAGATCATGCATTATTGTACAAGCTATTATAATGCCTCTGTTATGTCCTCACAAAGGACCATACATGCAGTCGGATTTACACGTGGCTGGGAGAAGCTTTCGAGCATTGCTCCAAAGAACAATAGATACCCAGGATCCTGGCAGCACCCTATCAGGGGAGCAGGATCCTGGGAGGACACCAATCGGGTGTCATACATATTATAGAACCTATCATGGGTGTTGGGTGTGTGTGTGTGTGTGTCGTCTGGAAGGGGGTTATAAGTGGACCTGCAAGTCCAGCAAGTAGCCTTGTTCTGACCTCTAAATAAAGTATGAGCTGTTTTCATTCGACGCGTCTTCAACCTCAGTACTTTTCAGCCTCTGTTAGTAGTGTTTTCCTCTAAAATGCAAAGCCTTTCATTCTCTCATTTGTTTTAACAGAGTGAAAAGGTGGTCTGACCTTGATAATTTTGGGTGCTATTTTTACATGCTTTCCATATCCTTTTGAGATGGGGCTACCAGAACTATATATGCTATGTCAAATATGGTCATACCATGGACTTAAATAGTGGTATTACAACGCAGGGAGTTTTATTTTCAGTCCTTTTTTTTTTTTTAGTAATTTCTAATATGCTGTCTTTTTTCACCACAGCTGTATCCTGAAATAATGATTTCATTTACTTATCTACAGCAACCCCCAAGACACATCAAGTCAGGCTTTTGCCCTAGTATGCAATAGTTTGAACTGTGTGCATAATTCCCTATTTTGATAGCCATTCATGCAATTTGAATAAAGCCTACTGTAATTTCACCATCCTGGATAATTCACTGTCATTCACAAACTTGTTTTTCAGGTTCCTGATTTCAGAAGATTTGGTTAAATTAAACTATATCAAGCCCACTTAGGATCTTTCACAGTCTCTTCTATTTTCTTGCCAGCAAGAATGTCTGTTTACTTTCTATCCTTTGCTTCCTGTTCTTCTTCTATACCCCCCAAAGTGCCTTACCCTCAATGGATACCAGCTTACTAGGGTTGCCAGGTCTGGGTTGGAAAATACTTGGAGACTTTGGGGGTGGATCTAGGAGAGTGTGGGGTTTGGGGAGGGGAGGGGCCTCAGCATGGGACAATGCCATAGAGTCCACCCTTTAAAGCAGCCATTTTCTCCAGTGGAGCTTATCCCTGCCAGCTGAAGATCAGTTGTAAAAGCTGGAGATCTTCAGCCCCCACCTGGAGGCTGGCAACCTTGCAACTTACTTACTGGAGATCCTGGCCTAAAAGGCATCCTGCTGTCCGTTACCCTGGCTCTGACCTGGTGAAATGCCCCATTGAATGAGATCCAGGCCCTGTGGGATTTGGTGCCGTTCTGCAGGGCCTGTAAGACAGAAATGTTCTGCCAGGCCTATGGCTGAGCCAGCGACAGTTCCTACCTAGATGGGCCTCTTTCCCCTGCCCCATTTCAGGGTTGTAATTTTCTCATCTGACTAACTGTGAGATTTTTTACTCTCCCCCCTGGACAGGGGGCACTAAGTTGTGTTCTTTATACCATCTGATCAATTATTAGTATTATTGTAAAAACCATTTTAATTTAGTTTTATTGATATTGTTTTATGAATGTTGTTACTCATTCTGAGCGCTGTGGTACAGAGGAAGAGAGCTATAAATCCAAGAAACAAACAAACAAACAAATAAATCCAAATAAATAAATAAACCCAATAAATCCAATGAATACATAAATAAATTAAAAAGAATATTTTATCTTATACTATGACCGTTAAGCTCATTTTAGGAGTCATTAATAAAGGGCTTTGTCAAAAACCTTTGAGAAGTCCAACTGTATGGTTTTTACCTGACTGCTCCCATCTACATGTATTCTGAAAGAATTCCAAGAGGACTTTCCTTTGCAGATGCCATTATGTTTCTTGAATGAGGCTTGTTCTTCAATATATTTAATGATTTAAGCTTTAATAATGTGTTACGCCTTTCTCCGTGGCATCTAAATTTCTGTGTGAGCCATCACCTATATCCTGAAGTGGAACAGCCAAAGCAGGTTTACCAAGCTGGTGAGAATTAGGCCTCTATTGCTTTTGTGTTCTGAAACACTAAGCACATTTTAAAGAATGAAATAGTTTCTATAGATATTTTAATTGCAGCTGTTTCTTGTATTTTAATGCCCTCTATGTTTTTAAGATGTCTTACTAGGGATCTTTATTGTTTGTTTGTTTTGCTGTGATTACTGCTTGTAATATGGTCTTTTCATGTAATTATTATGCTGCTGCTTTTATTTGACTGATTTGGGATTGCATAGACCAAGAGTCCCCAACATTTTTGAGCCTGCAGGTGCCTTTAGAAATCTGACACAGTGCAGTAAGTGTGGCCACAAAATAGCTACCACAGGAGGCAAGTCAGTCACAAAATGGCTGCTGCAGCTTACCTTCAGTCACATGCTTGTGCTGCGGTGGCAAGCTGCTGCCAAAGGAATATTTTAAAGCATCTCCACAGCCAATCAAATCTCCAGTGACCATACAGAAGCCTTGCTGGGCAAAAGCCACACCTGGCCCCACCCAATAAAAACACACCCACACCCACAGGTACTACATTGGAGACCCCTGGTACACAGTTGTTTTACTGAATTTTTATTTTATGACAATTAGCTGCCTTGGATATTTTATTGTCCAAACAAACATAAATAGATACAATAATGCCTTCCAAGCTGAGCTTCTGGCAACTTGTTCTCTTTCCCAGGGAGTATAGAACCCAACAAGTGTCCTATCAGCCATTATGCATACTTCCTTACTTCTTGTAACATGACTCTTGAAGAATACAACACTGTAAAAGTAATTTCAAACTAATTACAAATTAACTGCAGCTGCAAGTCTGCTACAGTGCACTCAGACTCTTATTATGGTTCATGCTCAGTGACAGCAATATGAAAATTATCCCCTTAGATAATAATACTGAGTGACAATTAATACATTCCTTTCCGTAGCTGTGATGAAGGCCTCCCGTGTCCTTTGTACACAGTAAGCCAGCTATTTCACCTTGCCAGTCTGCTGTTAATGGTTGCTTCCAGATGGCGGCATGTTTTATGCCCCTGCCATGGCAGCAACAGCAAGCACAATGGGAGCAATTGGGAATGGTGACCACACATAGCCATTCTTATGCTCCTTGGTGCTGCTCCACTCAACAGCACCTTTTCCTCATTTTTCCATTATATTTGAGCAAAGGCACAGATGTGATGGTTGTTAAGCCCAGACCCTACCCCAAGGTCTGGAAACCACCCTTTCCCTTCATCTTCCATTTCCCTAATGAGCAACATAGTAATACAATAGTGCAACTTGGCAGGGAAAGCAAAAAAGCAGTTTGAATAGCTAAGGGGCACATGGCAGGGGAGATGCCCCCACCATTTTAAAAACACATTTTAGTTTTGCCCCCTTTCCATACTGGCGGAGCATCCAAAGAGGTGCTCCACCCACAACTGCATTGCAGTTTCCCCTTTAAACCAGATAAAAATAGGGCTTTCCCCTGGATTAAATGGCAAAGCCTCAGGAATATTATGAATCATGGTCAGAATAAGAAGCAACCATTGCCTAGCATTTAGCAGACACCACTGAAAAACAGGAAATACGGAAATGACACTGCACCTAAACCAACTTTTTTCAATAACTGAATAAGTAGGTCATTTAAATGGAATATCACAGTGTGAAACTTGCTTTACTATAAAAAATCAAAGGTGCATAATTCATACGTACTTCAGTATGACTAGAGAACCAATGTGGTCAGTGAATCATCTATCCTAAGACAGGTAAAAATTGGACTACTTCTAATACTAGCTTCCCCCCTTATGAAGTTGCCTCATACTGAGTCAACCCACTGGCCTATCTGCCTCACTACCGTCTGCTTTTACAGTCATTTTCCAAGGTCTCGGTCAGAAAGAGTCTTTCCCAGCATCAGTTTCTTGAAATATTTTAACTGGAGATGTCAGAAAGTGAAACTGGATATTCTGAATGTCAAAAATCTGCTGTCCTACAAAACCATAATCAGTCCCAATAATGCAGTAACAAGAGTAGTAAAGGGAAAGACTCGCAAATAGACTGAAATGCAGAGGCATAATTTATTGCCATTATAACTTCCATGTGGAGACCCCTTTCTCCTTATGATATTCATGGCTTCATTTTCAGAAATTTGTTGGTGAATAAACAAATATCTCATGTGGCTTTACCTACATATACACAACACTCCTGTGTAGAAGTGTTTTTTATGCCACACATGTCTTTTGGGGTGAAATTGCATCTGTGATGTGGGTGTGTAAAATGTCATCAAGTTGCATCTGTCTTATGGTGACCCCATAAGTTTTTCAAGGCACGTGAGTAAGGTGAGGTGGTTTGTCATTGCCTTACTCTACAAAATGTTCCATTGGTGGTCAATGATCCCTACTTACCTTCCATAGTCTGATGAGATCGGGCTATACTATACTGTTCCATATCTACTTCATATGTGATATGTTGTTAGAGCGATGATTCCCCTGAAATAACGAATAAATCGCTCTGTTGCTTGCATGGCTGTACTTTGTACGTGTGGGTTGTTATATAATACAATATTTTGTATTATATTTTGTATATAATACAATATTATATAATATATTATTTTGTGTTTTAACATATGTGCATGTACGTGTGTGTGTGTGTGTATAGTCTGTATCTGTCCTGAGCCTGCCATGGCGGGGAGGGCGGGATACAAATTTAACAAACAAACAAATAAATACAAGGTACTGCTTTTGACCATTAAAGCCTTGTATCGCCTGGGATCAGCATACTTTAAGGACTGTCTATTCCTATATGAACCTATGCAACCACTATGGTCATCTTCAGGGGCCCTGCTTCAGGTGCCTCCACCAGCTGAGACTAGTTGGGTGGCAAACTGAGAAAGGTCATGGCACCAAAATAGTAGAGTTTACTCCCCCAAACTAGTTGCCTATCCCCCTCTATCATTGTTTTCTGCCAGTGGGTAAAAGCTTTTCTCTTCTGTCTGGTATTCCCCCACTGATCAGTCTTACTATTTATGTGTTTTGTTAATTGTTGTTTTTAATTGTTTTATATACCTATATCTATATAGCTTTTAATGTTGTGATTGTTTGCCACCTTGGGACTTGAAGTGGGGTGGAAAGGCAGAGTAAAAATGTTTTAAATAAATACAAATAAATAAATCTTTAATACTTGTGCAGAACACATGGTTAGAGCATAACTGCAGTATTATTTTGAGAAATTACAGCTACCGAAATTCTGTCTTCGAAGCAGCTACTGAAGGCACAGAACTCCCATTCTAAATCTCCTATTGAGAGCAATTCTTTATCTGTAAACCAGTGTGGTGTTTTAGTTGTACCAAGAACTGAAAGCTCATTGGGTGTCTTTGGCTCAGTTACTCTCCCCACACAGGATTCTTGTGAAAATCAAATGAAAAGTGGAGCAATCCTATGCTCCTTGGAAGATGTGCTGAATGTCACAGACAAATCCCAGACACCAGTTTAGCAGCTTAAGATATATGAATCCAACTTAATCATAGAGGTTACACTGCTACGTGGTCTCATTCTACCTAACGTATGAATCTCTGACTTGTATATAAAACCTACAAAATCTTTCCTCTCAGTTCAGGACCCAAACAGTAGATTTCTCTAAGGGCCAAATTGTTGTGGAGGGAAAAGAAAGGTGGTAAAAACTAACTCCCACAGGGGTTTGCTGGCTCCCCAACACATCCCAGCCTGGGAATGCTCTACAGAACATGCATAAAGTTGCCATCAAAAAGTGCAGTGTAAGCCATAGGCACTTGTGTAACAGAAAAGGCAAAATGTTCCACCCACAGACACAGTCCCACCTACAAATCCCACATAGCACAGCATGCTAACCAGTGTTCCCTCTGTGGAGTGCTGGGAGCAAAAATTCTACTTCATGAGCCAAAACAGCTACTAGCATTAAAGTTGTGAGTGAGCCTACATTTGACTATTGTGTAAATTAGTTTTTTAGAAGATCATTACTATAACCGTGTAAAAATCTCAGAATGAATTCTTTTAAACTATATTACTTTTAAACTATATCCTGTGGTTCAGGAAGTCAATGTCTCAGATTTCTAGGTGGCCTTCCAAAGTCATTTTTTTTCTCATTCCCACTCCTGATCTGTAATATGAGGATACTAGTGCTGGTCCTAACTCTGGTTAGGATTGCAATGCAAGTATGCAGGTATTTGCACATGAATTAAAACAATCATTCTGAAGAAAGTGGTATTCTTAATTTGTAGAGAATGCAGGTAAATGTCACAGCAGTCATAGAATCATTGGCTGAGGACAGACTGGTAACCTGCCCCAGAACCGCAGCGGGGCCAAAAGCTGCGGGGGAAAACTGGCCCGGGGCTGGCCGTTCACACTGGCCAGACTCCTGTGGGAGCATACCAGAACGGAGTGTTCAGACTGCTGCAGAGCGGCCCCGGGTGGGCCGGCCTCCATGACTCGTGGTGGGGCCATTTCATCAATAGGTGCATGGCTGCAGCAGCAGTCCACAAATTTAAAATCTCCCCACCTCCTGTATTGGGGCTGCTTGTGCACATGAGTGCATGAGTGCTCATGCACTCATATGCATATCTCTGCAACGGCGCATTCACACCACTACCTGTGCTTGAATCCTGCCTTCTCCCATCCACACAGCCAGGAAGCGGGATCCAAGCACAGGAAGGCCCCTGGACACTGCTTTCTGCTGGTGTCTGTCTGAGGCGGCAAGGAACCACTTCACAAACGGGTGAGTACGGGAGGGAGACAGAGGACAGCTGCGGCTGTCTGAACTCCCTCCCTTCCCCTGCTTCTGAAGCAGAGCTCCCCCGCCCCACATTGCCAGTCTGTCCTCAGCCATAGAATCACAGAATTGGAAGAGGCCATACAGGCTATCTAGTCCAACCTGCTGCTCAATGCAGGATCACCTTAGAGCATCCCTGACAACTGTTTGTCCAGCCGCTGCTTAAAGACTGCCAGTGAGGGGGAGCTCACCACCTCCCTAGGCAGCTATTTCCACTGTTGAACAACTCTTACTGTAAAAAGATTTTCCTAATATCCAGTTGGTACCTTCCTGCCCTCAATTTAAACCCATTATTGTGAGTCCTATCCTCTGCTGCCAACAGGAACAGCTCTCTGCCCTCCTCCAAATGAAAGCCCTTCAAACACTTCAAGAGAGCAATCATGACCCCTTTCAACCTCCTCATCTCCATACTAAACATTCCCAAGTCCCTCAGCCTTTCCGCACAGGGCTTGGTCTCCAGCCCCCAATCATCATTGTCGCTCTCCTCTGCACCCCTTCCATTCTGTCCACATCCTTTTTTTAGTGAGGCCCCCAGAATTGCACACAATACTTCAGGTGTGGTCTGACCAATGCAGCGTACAGCAGGACTATGACATCTTGTGATTTGGTTGCTATGCCTCTGTTGATACACCCCAAGACTGCATTAGCTTTTTTTGTCACTGCATCACACTGGCTGTTCATATTTAACTTTTGGTCCACCCGTACGCCAAGATCTTATTCACACACACTGCTCCCCAGAAGTGTATCCCCCATCCAGTATGCATGTTCCTCATTTTTGTTACCCAGATGTAGAACTCAGCACATCCTTGTTAAATTGCATCTTGTTCACATCTGTCCACTTTGTGTTCAGATCTGTGTTCATATATTGTTGAATTCTATATCTTCTGGTGTGTTTGCTGCTCCTCCCAATTTAGTGTCATCTGCAAATATAATGAGTAGCCCCTCCACACCCTCATCCAGATCATTTATAAAAATATTGAAAGGTACTGGGCCCAGAACCAAGCCCTGTGGCACCCTACTGGACACCTCCCTCCATTCAGATGAAATGCCATTGACAACTACTGTCTGAGTGTGGTTCTCCAGTCAGTTCCTTGTCCATCTAACTATTCTACAGTCCAGTCCACAGTCCTCTAGTTTATCCATCAGAACATCATGGGGAACCCTGTCAAAAGTTTTACTGAAATCCAGGTAAACAACATCAACAGCATTCCAGTAAACTCGTCACTTGATCAAAAAGCAATACACCTACCTGATACAAACCAGGCTACCCTGCAAGACAATGTGGCTAACTTCCCCATACATACTTGAGAACGAACACAAATCATTCCTGGACAAACCTATTTCTGAAAAGGAGATATTGCTGAGTATCAAATCACTAAAGAACAACAAGTCTCCCGGTCCAGATGGTCTCCCTGCAGAATATTATAAAACTTTTGCTGCAAGCCTAGTCACCCCTCCGACTAAAGCCTTCAATCACACCCTTGACACAGGAAAAATCCCACCATCCTGGAGGCAAGCAACAACAGCAGTCATTCCAAAAAAGGAAAAGACTCTCTAAACCCTAAATCATACTGCCCAATTTCTCTTCTCAATCAGGACATGAAACTATTCACATCCGTCCTTGCCAAACGTATCAACACATTTATACCAAGATACATCCATAGCAACCAAGTAGGCTTTATTCCCCACAGGGACTTGACAGATAACACATTCAAGATGCTAAATATCCTTCATCACTGCAAAAAACAAAAACAGCCACTAGCAATCCTGTCACTAGATGTCGAAAAAGCCTTTGACAGAGTTACATTTCCATACCTTTTTCCAGTTCTTAGCAGAATGGGATTTGGACCCAAATTTATACAAACCATGGAGAGCCTTTACACTCACCCAACAACAAACCTTAAGGCAAACGGTTGCAGATCTAAAACACTGACACTTGGGAGAGGGACAAGGCAGGGATATCTGCTTTCCCCACTGCTCTTTGCAATGGCGGTTGAACCCCTAGCACAGTGATGGTCAACCTTTTAGAGACCGAGTGCCCAAATTGCAACCCACAACCTACTTATTTATTGCAAAGTGCCAACACAGCAATTTGACCTAAATACTGAGGTTTTAGTTTAGAAAAAACAACTCATACATTAACATCTTTTGTCTTAAAAGAAAAACACAATAACAGAGCTTTCAATGATACAAACAACTTCTTATTGAAAAGTAAAAGTCTGCATTTGGCATGCTTTTGAGCAATTAATGTGATCTTTGCTGTTGTATGCATGCTGATAATTTGTCTAACCTTGGCTCATACTTTGTAAGTTTGAAAGCAACATATGCAGCACTCAGGTCATCTGTTAGTCTGTTTCTGGTGTCAGATTTGATATAATTCAAAGCTGAAAACAGCTGTTCACAAGCATAAGATGATCCAAACAAAGTAAGGAAAGCAATCCCAAGTGTTTTCATTGACTTAAAATTATTTGGCAGAGAATTCCACACCTTAAGGATTTCATTTTCAGAATTAACTGTTCTGCCCTTTGTTATCCCTTCTATCATCTCAAATGTTTCACTCAGGTTATAGAATTTATTTTTCCAGATAGAGCTTTCTTGAAATTCCAATAGCTCAATTTCCAGATTTCCTAAATCTAACCAGTGTAAGCAGGAAAGATAAAGTTCTTCAAATTTGGCTTTATCTGGAGAAGTAAGAAAACACAGGGTTGTCTCCATCTTGCTAAAGTATAATTTAACAACACTGGAACTGCATAGAAAAGGTGAATAGTTCAATAGCATGTCTTAATTTTGCATTTTGCATTTTATTTCATGTAATAATATATCTTTAACATAATTTTGCTTACAAAGGCATACTTTATATCATGTGTTTGAACAAGTCCAATGTTCAAATACTGACTGCATTGAAATCTTACCATCCCTCAGCAGGCACACAGCAACTGCAGACACCTTTTCCCCTAGCTCTGAACATCTTTTGGAATTCACCTTGCCTAATTGCTGTGTTAAAATTCAACACTGCTTGTATATACTTGGCATTTTGGGGGGAAGGGAAAGTTAGTTTAGCTTCTCTCACATAAACACTGACGGAGTGTCATGTGAACAGCAAAAACTGGGAACGGCAGTCATTTATGTTGTGTTAATTTAAAATGGAGATACTTGTGCAGAGGAACATTGTTGCTTCATTAGAAAACATTAGCTTGTTTTCAGGCTGCTGAAGGTCTTATGCACTAGAGTTCAAGCCTGGTTCATACATACAGGAGAGGTGAAAATGAGCCTTCGAATGTGCTGGATGGCAGTTAGTGTGGCAGGTGAGGCTCTGGGAGGCCCAGGCTGGGATTTCTCCTCTGCTTTGGAAGCTTGCTTGGGTAATCCTGGGCCAGTCACCTATGCTGAGCCTAACCTACTTCACAGGGTTGTTTTGAGGAGAAAATGAGAATGAGACAAGCTTCTCCGGGGCCCCCACTGGAGAGGAGAGCATGTCGCCGGGATATAAATGAAGTAAATCCATGTTCAAAGTCGACATCTACCAGTGGCAAGGGGAGTCACTCAGCTGGTTTCACCCTCCCTGTAGACACCTTCTCGCCTGTATGCCCCGGGTGTTGGAGGCGCTGCATGGCTGACCGCGCTTACGCACAGTTGCTGCTTTGCCAGTCATCCCATTGCCTTCCAGGGGGGCTTGCTCCCGAGAAAGTGCGCCCTGAGGGGCAAGAGAGAAAAAGCGCCCACTGCAGCCAAAGACTCTGGCAAGAGGCAGAAAGGCAAGAAGCGGCCCGGTAAGCCAGCATCCCTGGCCCGGGCCAATGAACGCGGTGGAGAGGGGAAACCGAGGCATGGTGTGGGTGGCCTGGAAGCCTCCACCTGTGGGGGGGGGGGTGAGGGGCCACCACAGAGGCGCTTTGCTTGGTGGCTGCAGCAGCTGCCTCTCCTTAGCGGGAGGGGGGGCGGCAGCCTCAGCTGGAGGTCTTGTTGCCTCTCCTGGCAGGACTTTCCCTTTTCTTCCCTTGGCTCTCTTCCCTGCCCATTCTGCATGTGGGCTTCTCCTCTCATTTCTCTCTCCTCTCCATGCCTGGTTCTCTCTCTTTCTCTCTCTCTTGCCTTTGCTCAGATCTCATCCCCTCCTCCCCACATTTTTCTTTCTCCTCCCGCCCCCCTCCTGGTTTCCTAGAGGGAGAAGCCCCCTTCCTCTCCCTTCGCTGCCACTGCTTCCCCTCATTGTCTGGCATAGCCTGTTACCCAATTTCTGGGCAGGGGGAAAATGGTGGGCAAGGGGAAGCCTGCGCCGGCTCCTGCTCCTCTGGGCACCACATAGAGGAGGTGCCTCCACTCTGGTGGAGTAGCCCAAAGTGGGAGTGCGCAGAGCCCGTTCCTGGACCATTGCCCGACCGTGTGTGTGTGCTGGGGCAACGGCATGCATGCCCACAGAGAGGGCTCTGAGTGCTGCCTCTGGCACACATGCCATAGGTTCGCCACCACTGCCCTAGCACAAACAATCAGAAATAATCTGCTCATCACAGGAATAAAGATCAAAGAATCTGAATACAAAATAACGTTGTTTGCAGATGACATGTTACTTTACTTAACTAACCCATCACTCTCCTTCCCTGCTTTCCTTCAAACTCTGAAATCTTTTGAAGCTATATCTGGCCTACACGTTAATGATACAAAGTCCCAAATCTTATCAGTAAATATTGGAGAAAAGCGCTCCAACCTTCAGAAAATCTTTAAATTTGAGTGGGTCCCTGACCATATGTCATACCTAGGAATACAAATTTCTGCTAACCTTCATAAATTGATACAGCTGAATCACAATGCTACTCATATGTAGGTATCTATATATCTAATTCCGAAGGCTCCCCTGCATGCGGATACCTAAATCCACACGGGGGGCACCTGGGGGGCAGGGAGATTTTCCTACACATGGGGGGCACTCCCCTTGTGTGCAGAAAATTCCAAAAAGTTAAAAAAATGTTCGGGGAATATTTAAATCCCCTGAAAAGTAAAAGCATCCCCTGCACATGCGCAGAGAACACTCAGGGAACTGGGGCAGCCCAGCAGTTGGTAGGCATCTAAGCCTTGCTGCTGGAGCCGGAGGATAGGATAGGAGGGGAGAAGTGGTGGGCCTGAGCAGCAGTTGGCCGCTCAGGCCTGGGAGCCGGGGGTGGGGGGGCTGGAGGAAGAAGCGCCGAACCTGAGTGGTTTTAGCCACTCAGGCCTGAGCAAGAGCGGGGGGACGGGAGGGAGAAGCACCCTTAGGCCATGGAGAAGGGCGGGGGCCGCAAAGAAGGGCGGGGGGGGGCTGTGGAGAAGGGTTGGGGGGCAGAGGAGGAGCAGCCTGAGTGGAACAAACTCAACCTCTCTTAGTTGGAAAGATTCAACTTAATTAAATCATTTCTATTACCAAAATACCTCTTCATGTTTAGAACCCATCCCATTGCTATCCCAGCAACCTCTCTGAAACCCTGGCAAAACACTTTAAGAGACTTTCTATGAAATGGGAAAAAAGCGAGAATAGTTTTACACACTCTGGGAAGACCCAAATCCAAAGGAGGATTTGGCCTTCCTGATTTAACCACCCACTACAAGGCTACTCTCTTAAAAAATGTAGTTAAATTACAGAGACATGTTGTCACCATGTACCATAGAATCATTAATATGGGACACTAAACCCATCTCAAAACTTATCCAAGAAGACAATCCCTTTCTAACCCCAATCCTTAACCTCTGGAGATCAAAATGTGAATATATTATGCCTGAAATTTCCAGGCACTCTGTATTCATCCATCAACCCTTGTTCACTAAAGCAGTAGATAAAACTTACAGATTCAGATGGAAAGTGGCTGGTTTAACACATCTGTGTGACATTGCAAACAGAAAAGGACTACTGAGTAAATTAGACTTAGAGCATAAACTTAAGGAAACGATCTCGTGGTTCTTATACCTTACTCTATAACACGTCACCAGTCAAATGAAAATTGCCTCAATCATGGCTCAAACACAAACTGATTTTGAACTCATACTCAAACTCTTTGAACACAACCACAATCAGCAATTTATCAACTTTTATTATGTGACAGCCAACATAAATCACTCTTGTACCAAAAAGCATGGCAAACAGATTGCTCCTCAACCTTAGATGAACAAACATGGTCAGATCTTTGGATGTCTAAACTGGGATTTCTATCCTCCTGGCCATTAGAACTCCAGAAATTCAAGATCATGACCAGATGGTACCTCACTCTCCAAAAGCTATCACATATGAACACTACAATATCACCCAATTGTTGGAAGGGTTGCCAACAGGTTGGCATGTTTGCCCACTGTTGGTGGCAATGTGACAAAATCCACTCATTCTGGACACTGATCAAAGACAAAATCAAAGCCATCTATAGACATCAAAGACTTCTATAGACATACCTATCTGTCCTGAAAATCTCTTTCTTGGTATCTGGCCTCAACATGTCAAATGTCATAAATTTATGAAATGATTGGATGTTATAATTTTTGCAGCAAGAACATCCATTGCAACCTGCTGGAAAGCTCCTGATCCCCCCACGATCAATCTATGGCTGAGGACAGACTGGCAATCTAAAGCGGAGGCAAAGCGGAGGGAACTGGTGCGGGGGGAAAACCCCACGGAGCTGGCCGTTCACACTGGCCAGAGCAATGCGGACCAGCGGCGATACGGAGCGTTCAGACTGCCACGGAGCGTTCAGACTGCCGCGTAGCCAGCGCGCGCGGCTCGTGCGCGCCGCTGCGCTTTTTTTGTTTTCCTTTGATGTGTTTCCTTTGATGCGCATAACTTAGTGCGGCGCGTTCACACTGCCGCCTCCAGATGCCTCCCGCTTCTTCCGGTTCACACTGTTTGGAAGCGGGAGGCATGCGGAGGATGGTTTTACCCGGTGTCCTGGTAAAGCGGAAGGAAAGCGACTGGGAGACGGGTAAGTACGAAACGGAGCCGACGGACAGATGCGCATGTCTGAACGTGCTCCTTTCTTCCGTTTCCGAAGTGTGCCTGCCCCGCTTTAGATTGCCAGTCTGTCCTCGGCCAATGATACAACAAATTGTGGGATCAGTTCCTAATGGACTGTGTCACAAACAAACTGAATAATGCCTCCATACGCCCAATAGAATCTATGTTCATGTCAAAATGGGAACCGATATTAGAGTTTCTAACTAAAGATGGCTTTGTAACTCCTAGCTGGTCTGACTTTCAAAGATGGCTGTGAGTACTTGCTTCCTCTCCAGATGATTAAAATATACATTTCTTGGATACAAATCCCCTTAGTTAAATGGTGCACTTACCTCTTTCCCTTCATATGTTATCTTTGTTATCTTTTTTTATTTCTTTCTCATACACTTCGTCTCTACAAGACCTGGATAAGTAATCCATTTCATTTTTGCCAAACAATTACTATCTGGCTCCCTGACTTTTGGGACCTTTAAGCTGACAACATATGTACTATTGTTGTTTATAGCACTCTGATTTGTTTACAGGTGTATTCTTGGTTATTACACCTCTTGTATTTGTATTTGCACTTTTCCACATCATAGTTACTGCATTATGACAGTTCTTGTTCTATTTCTTTGTTCTTTGTTATGTGATCGATTTCAATAAAAGAGAAATTACAAATAATAATAAAAAAGCAATACACCTGGTCAGCAGTCACCAGGGGCGTCGACTTTCTAAATCCCCGGGGGGGGCAGGGGCTCTCTCGTGTGCGCGCGCTTTGCGCGCGCGCACCGGACCATGTCCCTGCCGCTCTTCCCCCCCCCCCGCCCAGGGAGGCAGACCCGCGGTGGCGGCAGCCAGCTGGCCGGCTGACTGCCGCCGGAGCGAAGCGCGCGCACGCGCGCCTATGTCCCTGCTGCTCCGCCCCCCCCCCGGCCCGGGGAGGCAGACTGGCGGCAGCGGCAGCAGCCAGCTGGCCAGCTGACTGCCGCCTGAGCGAAGCGCGCGCGCTTCGCGCGCCTATATCCCTGCCACTCCGTCCCCCCCCCCAGCCCGGGGAGGCAGACCCGCGGCGGCAGCCAGCTGGCTGGCTGACTGCCGCCTGCGTGAAGCGTGCGTGCGCGCGACTATGTCCCCGCTGCCTCTCTCCCCCCCGCCCCAGGGAGGCAGGAGGGCAGGCCAGGGGTGGGGGGGAAGGAGAGGCGGCGCCGGCTGCTGGGCGAGCATTTTGCCGGGGGTGGCTGAGCCCCCCCCCCGGGAAATTTCGGGGGAGGCTCGAGCCCTCGAGCCCCCCCGTAGTTGACGCCCATGGCAGTCACCATCTTAGGACAGCCTTTATAAGAAGGAATATCTTTTTAATAGAGTCATTGGTTACAACTACTCATGGTTTGTGTAAGCAGTTGCATTCAAAAATTAACATTTGTTAAAAGGGTCATCGGAGTAAACCCAAACATCTGGCCAGGCAAAGTTAGGGTCGGAATTAAGTCTCTACACAGGGAAAAGCTCCAAATTACAGGGTGTAATGCTAGTGCAAGTCTGTGCATGCTTATTTAAAACCTTTCTCCCAGGCAAGAATGCATAAGATTGCAGCCTAACTAAAGCAGTGAGGGAATGTGGCAAGTGCCACATATTAGAGATGTGTGTACCCAAGCAACAGGCAATGCATGAATACGTCATTGATGCCTACATCAATGATGCCTCTCATTGATGCTGTGAGAACTTGAAAAGAGTCAAATGCACATTTTTCATACTACTATAGTGGTTTTATTACAATTAAAGCTTTAAAGACCAACAAATTCGATCATGTTCTAGGAAAATGAAAACAAAGAACTATATGGGTAGGGTAACAGAAGATTAACATCAAAGAGGAAGTCTTTGTGGCTTTTGATGTGCCTGCTATTCCTCTGTTTCTCTTATTTCCCTCTGTATTTTATATGGGTCAATATCAAACCACTGACTTACTTGTCAGACAGATGGGGAAATTCAGTAAGATTTTTCAGTGTGAAATGTTACCCACAGAGCTTGTAAATGGAAACATTTCTGAGATATCACCAGATATAATAAGACTTGAATGGGGAGGAAATTAGTGTATCTTGCAAATTTTTATCATTAAGCCATAAACTTAAAAAAAACCCCAAACTGAAGCAAGTGTAACCCATGACATCATTGTAGTCTTTTCACATTAAAGAACTTCGCGTTATTTTAAATTATTTAATTTAATGAGGCTGGACTTAGAAAAAATTATTTATCTAAACCTATGGATTTATATATACATTCTAAACATACAGACATATGTAAATTCATTGAAATCAAATGGAGATGTGCAAATGGTAAAGTGCTCAGAGTTGGAGTCATAACTTCAGACAGACATTACTCCGTTACTCATATTACAGCATCCCATTACAATGAAGAAAAAAATGAATGTGACTTGGCCCATAAGTAGCTATTAGATTAGACCACTCCTCCTTGCTTAAAACACCTGTCCAGGGCAAATAAAATGTCATGAAATTAGCACAATGAAAATTGGTGTTTGATGGGTAGTGGCTATATCTTATGGTGCCTCCATGTAGATTTAGGGCCAATTCACATGGTCACCAGCATGCTGCTCTGGTACAATCTGTAGGAGGAATCCTTTATTGGGTTCACTGATTGACATGGATCCTTGCGTCAGAATAAGTCAGCCCTAGAAAGAATAGTCCTAGTATCGAAGTTACCACATCAGGTTCCACCTTATATGACTTTTCCTAACAGATGGCATAGCAAACAGTCCTAGTGACCCTCGGGCACTGCTCTCTCTCTCCTTCCAAGATGCCTGGGCACCAGTGGCTGCCTATGTCTCCATCTGGCTTTCCCGACCCTCAGAGGGGTTTTTGCTTCCTATTTTGATACACCATCCCCATCTTTCTTGCCATTTCAGAGGTCTTGTAAAACTAACTCTTTGTCTCCTTAGGATGATTGTCTTGAATTACAAAACTTATTTTCCTGATGGTTATTTTATTTTTGTTGTTTTTAGAATTACGTTTTAATATCATTTTTATGTGCCTTGGGCCCCAGCTATTTAGGACAAAGGTGGGTTTATAAATGTTTTAAATGTAAACATATATTTATTATTTAACAGTAATATGTAAGCAAAAACTGCATAAAGGAAACAGGTTTAGAAAAAATTATAGAATGGAACTAAAAAACAAAATCTAGCTTTTACACTTTATGGTGTAATACATTTTATATTTCATTTTTTCAAAAGCCTGTTGAAGTGTATAACCATTAAGCTGCAACTGGTAAAATAAGAAAAACCCCTTTCTGCCCCCAGCATTATCAGTGGGGTCCCTTTATAAGAAATTGAACAGTAGACAGACTATGAGGTTGCATCTTGTGGGTTTTACATATGGTTAGACGATTCTCAGAAGCGGTAGTGGAAAGTAAGAGAATTGCTGATGTCATTTAACATTATTAACTACCTTGAACAAGGTGATAATGGATATATATAAGAGAGCTCTCGCTCAGTTCTATCATAGTACAGCCAAAAACTTCAAGCAGGTAATATGTTCAGTCTTGTATATTATGTATAATTTGATAAATATATTACTTTTATAATGTGTTTTTCATTGGGTGATTTCTCTTGTCTCTTGAAGATTCAAAGACTATAACCAAGCCTTGGGTGAAATTACTGCCTTTTATGGGAGCTATGAATTCCCTGCAGGATTGGAAGAAAGGTTTCCTATGGATGGTCTGCTTCTGTTGCCTACATCTCTTCTTCCTGGCAAGCCCTTTGCCCCTGGGGGAAGAAGACGCACTTGATAATCATCCCTGCAGGCTCAGAAAAACCAGCTTTCAAAAATTCTACATCAAGAACCACACATATACTTTGGCCCAAATGGTAAAACCAGATATGCTCATATCTGAATGACTTATCTTCTGTGTGTCTGCTTTCTGCTATTGTTCTGTTTTTAAGAAACATTAACCTGTGCTATAATATCTGAGCGATAATAGTGACTTCCACATATGCTTACCATATACTTGACATACATGGTAGCTGTGGACAAACACAATCAGTTGGTTAGATATGAAGTAGTAACCCACAAGTAGCATATGTTTTAAAAATGGTATATAATCCATTCACCCCCCCCCCCCCATACATCTTGAGAGTTTGGCAATTGTTTGATGATTTTCAAAATTAGTTGGTAAACTTAGATTTCCCCAGAAATTACACCTGGTAGACCCGTTCTTCTGAAAGGTTCAAACATCTTCTGTGAGATCTATGACTTTTTCTGTTATTGCCCCAGTTCTTTGGAATAGTCTGTCATGCCATGTCCATCAGGTCTGATCTCTGTCAATTTTTTCAGAAGCTGTATAAAACAGTTCTGTTTCAAAGGTCTTTTTGTTAGTTGCTAGACTTACGGTTTTAGAATGCTGAATGATTTTGGTGTGCATTCTGGGCAATTAAAACCACTGTGCTGGTGTTGTAGATGGATATGCTAATGATTTAATGTTATCCATTGTAAACTACCTTGATTTTTTTTGAATATGCAGGATAATTTTTAAAATGAAAATACGTTTTTCAAACAAGTCCACTGGAAGGAGACTCCTTATCTTCCTTTCCTTGGTGGGTCACACTCACAGTCTGAGCACTAATTTCTTCCCTTCTCTCCTTTTCTATATTGTTACAAAATTCTACAGTAGTCAGTCCAATGTGGAATTAAAGAATCTGCTCGAGTCAGCCTGCAACAGTATTCAATTTTTTAAAAGGCCCCTATTTCTACAACATCACTCATTCTTCTTTTTCTTCTTTAGGCAAGACTTTCTGACAATGACACGGATAACAGATTTGTGGGACAGCATCTGTACATAAACATCAAGGTGAGCTTCCTACTTTTCACATGCAAATTTATTATCCTTTATATTCCCTCTTTGTAAAACTTACCTGCTCTCTTCTTGCTCAGTTTATGTTCCTTACTTTGTTTTGCAGGAGAGAAATCGCTGCTACCTAATGAAGAGAGTAACAGAGGTTGTGCTGAAAAAAATCCTTTCTGAACTAAAGAACCAATATCCCATGGTTGAAAAAGTGGCAGATTTCTTTGGACTTTTGCATAAGGAGCTGAGCCATTGTGTAAGCATGAAATAGAACTGTAGTTTCTCTCTGATACCCACTCCCTGTCCTTGCTTCTCTTGAAATCTCACCTCTTTAGTCCACATCTTTACTTTTCCTCCCTGAGGGTTTTTACTTTGTAAGCATGGCTGGTTGTTAGCAAGATCCTGTAGCCAAGGCAAGATATCAAATCACTGATTCTGATAACAAAGGAAACCTCAAATCAAGACAATCCAAGCTTCTGGAGGAAAGTGTAAGTCAAGAGAAAGGTGTGAAATGAAAACCACATTGTTGTGTATTGTGTTCTTTATTTTCAGAAACCGTTGGGACAGAAAGAACATATTGAAAGTAATCTGGAAAAAATGAAAGACAAGATGGAACAGGTATATTAAAAATCTATGTATATTAATGAGACCAAAATAGAGCACTTTTCTTCCTCTGCTCATGACTATGTAGGGCAAGGCAAAAATAAAGCAATTAAGCCATTTAAAAAAACCTGAAAACCAATTCAAAATTTTAATAAAGTTATGCTATTAGATTTCTATAGGCTGCATGCCATCAAAATGCATATGCGGGAATGAACAGTTCAGTACAGCCTTTTCCAGAATTTAGGGATTCTGGAAATAATTGTGTGAAATATAAATGAAGTAATTAATCCTTACTAGTCTTTAAGATACCCTACCCCAAAATGAGCAGGGCTGGACTGACAATACTATGGAGACAGTGTTTTAGCATTCACTCAGTGGGCCTGTAAGTCTCATACCTAGTAAATGACATGTCAGAGTTTAAATTTAGAGTTTGTTACTGAGGCTCATAGATGTCATCTTGATTAGTACAGCTCAGCAAGGCTACACCTGAGCAGGAGTTAAATCCATTTCTTGCTCCCCTTCTTCAGTTCACCATTCTATGGATTTTGCAGCCAATTTTTGAAAAAGGTAATAAAACACATGACATGTCAGAGGTGAAATGGTAGGCTTTTGCCACAATTGTTAGTTGGAAACAATCCCCCAGAAAGTTCTCCAGCTCAATCTCCATGCAAATGAGTGGGATCTACAAGACAACCCCACTCTCTGTGGTCCAGGCCACTATGCTTCAATGCTCCGCAGCTGCCATTCAATTCAATATGGCTGATGCAGAAGAATTTCTTAGGCAATCATGCTCATAGTATTTAGGACCAGTGTTCCCTCTAAACTGAGTTAGTGTAAGCTAGCTCACAGTTTTTTAGCCTCCAGCTCACACATTTTTGCCTTAGCTCAGGAAGGGTGGTTCCAGAGCAAACTAATTGATGCAGCAGCCAAATCGCTCGCTCACTACTTTAATGCCAGTAGCTCACAAAGTAGAATTTTTGCTCACAAGACTCCACAGCTTAGAGGGAACATTGTTTAGAACACTATATTTTCCTCTATCTTTTTTAAAGCTGCAGAACAAGGATGTTGTCTGTATGCTGGATTCTTCATTCTACCGAGTAATTTATTTTTGCTTTGATTTTATAGTTAGGAGAAAATGGAAAGAACAAAGCAGTTGGGGAACTTGATTTGCTATTTGATTACCTGGAAAATGCATGCACTGAAAGAAATTAGCACCAGCAAGAGAAGCAACCAGAACTGAATGGATTATCAGAACGACTGGGACTTTCTTCAGATGATGGCCGTTATGGGAAAAATACCAGATATTCTTATTTAACTTTTTAAAAGAACATATGCACATCTATTTCCTTAGCAAAGGGATCAAGAACTTTTTTTTGATACTACAGATGATGGAAGGACTTAGGCTACAGTTCTCAGACCACTTTATCTGCAGTAGTGGATCTGAGTGGCATACCTCTAAAATGAATGTGTGACAAACCCATTTACTTGAAAGTAGGAGTCAGCTCAGATATGCAGTTCCTCCCTCTGGGATCGTCCATATGATGCATATTTTATACAATGTATATGTTATACAATATATAAAATCAAGGAAGAGTTTAGAATTGATTAAAATGTGGGAAAGTATGACAAGGAAATGTGGTGGAGGAAAAGATGGATTATGGTCTTGCAGACTGGGGCATTCTGAATTTAAGTGTGTGGACTCTAATCTGGGAGAAGCGGGTTTGATTCCCCACTCCTCCACTTGCACCTGCTGGATGACCTTGGGCAAGCCATAGCTTTGTACCAGCTGTTCTCTCAAGGTGTCTGTTGTACCAGCTGTTCTCTCAAGGGGAGGGGAAGAGAAAGGAGTTTGTAAGCTGCTCTGAGACTATAAGTGAAGGGGGGGGGGGTATAAATCCAATCTCTTCTCCTCTTCTTCTTCTTTCTGCTGTGCTAGGCCTGCACGGAGATGCTGTTTGTGTGAACCGATGCCTCCACCTCAGTTCCTGGATGACAGGAGAGATTCTGCCATCACAGGAATTGGGGTGTTTCTGATAAATGCATGGGCTATTCAAACAAGGCCTCCATATAAACCTGGAAGCCCTGCATTGACTTGCATAGCATACATAGCCAGTGTTCCCTCTAAGCTTAGTTAGTGAGAGTTCGCTCACAGTTTATTAGCCTTGGACTCACACATTTTTGTCTTCGCTCAGGAAGGATGGCTCCAGAGCAAACTAATTTATGCAGCAGCCAAATCGCTCGCTCACAACTTTAATGCCAGTAGCTCACAAAGTGGAATTTTTGCTCACAAGCTTAGAGGGAGCATTGCATAGGAACCACCACTGAACAAGCTGAAAGTAGCATCAGCTTCAGTGGAACTTACCTCCGAGTAAATGAGTTTAGCAAAAGGATGCCAAGTATGAATTATGTGACCAAAAAGAGTTTGTTTGGTTATGCTAGAGTAGTATTGGCTATGCAGAACAGTGGATTTGATAACAATACAGTAATGTATGTTCAAGTTATAAGATATCTACAAGAACATAACAGGAAGTTTTGCTTCTTCTCTGTTGCCTTGTCTCCAGAGAGCAACTATAGGATGTTATTTTAAAAAACGTTTTAGCCAGTGCTAATATTTAGTGATAATTTATTTAAGCTAGTTGTTTATTTAAACTAATTGTTTACATTGTTATCATAAATTATATGTGTGAAGATTTATTTATAAAACTTATTTTAGGAGGATTTTGTTATTTAAATTAAGGATGACTTTACTGTAGCAATAATATGTTTGCTAAACTGATGGGGCCTACATTTTATTTATTACAATAAATACATTGGTTTTAAAATATAGCAGTTTCACATGTATGCATATTCATCAAAAATAAACTCAGAAATATATTTGTGTAACCAAGAGTATGGACTGTTTCCTGATCTTCCTTTCATCACGTGTAAAAGCAATATAGAGCAATATTAGTATACTAGTAATCAAATCATGTTCCTCCAACCTCTTACCCTGTATTTCTGCTTTGTCATAGCTTCACATTTTCCTGCCTTGAAAACACCGTAACCAGAGTGGTTTTGGTTTTTTTTAGCTCTTGTTGAAACCATGTGAAACCATGCACACTGTGTTGCGAATGCATATGACATTTAGGGTTGCCAAAGTCATATTTGGAAATTCCTGGAGATTTGGGGGTTGTGCCTTGGGATGATAGATTTGGGTGGGAGCTTTGGGGGTGGTTAGAGTTAGCCAAAGCCATCTTCAGAAATTTCTAGTGATTTGGGATGGTACCTAGGAAAAGCAGAGTTTATTGGGGGGGAGGGTGCTGAGTGGCAAAGCAATGCCGTAAGTTTACCATAGAGTCTGAAGCTGCCATTTCCTCCAGGTGAATGGATCTCTGTAGTCTTCAAGATTTAAGTTGGCAACCCTAATTGATGTTGTGTTGAATTTAAAAATAAAAGTAAAAAAAAAAGTGTTGCCATTGAAAATGGAAGGGAAAGCAAAAGATCCACATGGGAAACACCCTTGTTGGCCCAGGTGGGATGGATCAAAAGGAGAGCGATTTGCAAGAAAGCTCCTTCCTCCAGATATATTTCCCATTGGCAAATGGGAGACTGTCCTCCACTGATTCAGGACCACTGGGGCAATTCCTGATTCCCTAAGAAATTTCTTAGTCAGCAATGGCCCTCTTTAGCTAGAATGTTTGGCTTCAGGAGAGACCTGACTATGCCAACCATATCAAGCTTGGGAAGCAGATGAGTTAAGGGAATATTTTTCTGTCTCTGCCCTGGTCTCTGTTTGTGAGCCTAGCTCTGTGTTTCAAAAGAGCAAGAGGAACTATGTTCTCAATAGACTTTTTGATAAAAACATAACAGCCTTGCTGGATGAGACCAAGGGTCCATCTAGTCCAGGGGTGGCCAAACTTGTTTAATAAAAGAGCCTCACAGAATAAACATCAGATATTTGAGAGCCACAAGACATAAACAGATATTATATGTTTTTACTGGGAAATATGCAAATTTGCTTTTTATTAATATTAAATGAGACTGCCAATAATAATAATAAATTTGGTAAAAGCAGATATTGATAATGATGTTTATTTGTCCAGTGATATTTGTTTGCTAATGATATTTAGCTTCCCCAGTTGCCCTGCCGGGAGCCACACAATATGTGTGAAAGAGCTGCATGCAGTTCCCGAGCCATAGTTTGGCCACCCCAGATCTAGTCCAACATACCATTTGCAGCAAAGCCAGGGGGGAAACAAGTGCTTATAGAACACAGCAGACTCACAACTGATAAATGCCATCACACAGTTATAAAAATTAACCATGTTTAATGCATCATCATAGAAATCCCTCTAAATGTATTAACAACATACCAAAACACATACAAAAATATACATACTATAGGTTCGATTCTGTTAACAGTGACACCTTCCTTCTGATAGCAGAAGAACCTCTTGCCTGTGAGGAAGGAGTCTTGCGCCAGAGGAGGGTGCCATTAGTAGAACGGATCCACAGTATCCAACTCTATGGGTTTCCAAGTACGTTCCCATTTCAAACAATTTTCCTTCTATCACTTGTAAAAGACCATGCTTCCAAATAAGATTAATTTGCAGAGGGAATTTTATAACTAGTTTGAACAAGTCAGGTTTAGGGTCTAAAACCTCTCACTTCTGAAAAAGAAGACCAAAGGGGTGTGGGGGCATAGCATCCAGGCAAGCTCTATCACCTCCCACTACAGAAAAATATCATCTTGGGGAGGATATAAATAAATCCAAGTCAACAATAACTCCTGCCTCACTGCTAAGACTGCAAACTGCATATGAGCAGAAAGTTTTTCTTTCACTATACAGTGGCCATACAAATCTACCTACCTGCTATTAAGAAATAACACTGAGGCTAGAGGGAGTGATTTCAGGTAGGTGCATCTTAGGAATAGGGATGGGCATGAACTAGATGATGAACTTAAGTTTGTCACAAATGTTGGTCTGTTTGGACCAGAGTCATGAACTGAAAAACCGGGATGAACTACCAGAAATTTTGGCACAGTTCATGGTGGTTCATGACAGTTTGTGAAGAGCAGGAAACAAGGGTTTACCCCTGCTTTTTACTCTTCACAAGAAACAGCTGAGTGGTTGGAAGCTTCCTGCTGCTCAGCTGTTTAGTTTAAATGGTTCACAGCCATTTAAACCACCAGTGCTTTCTGCTTCCTGTGGCCATCCGCTGGGAGCAGAAAACAGGGGTTTAAATGGCCCTGCTTTTTGCTCCCCAGGAAAAGCTATAGGGAGCAGAAAGGAGGGTTTAAATGGCCAGGAGAAAGGTAGAAGGGAAGTCCCTTCCCAAGAAATCCCCCCCCCCCATTCTTCCATCTGCAGCTCACAGTGGCCAGCAGAAAGGTGGGAGGGAAGTCCCTTCCTTGGAGATCTCTCCCCTTTCTGCTGGCTGCTGTTTTTTAGGCTGTCTTCTGAAGTCCTTTTAAAGTTTAAAGGGACTGCAGAAAATGTTTATTAAGTTACCAAAAATAATCAGCTATCCCGTACAGTCTCATCAGGTTAAAAACAAGAAAATAAAAAGCTAACTTTTCTAATACATTTCATACCTGTGCTACAAATGGAAAGTCTTTTACAGCATGAAAGCATTCTATCTGTCGCAGGCATTCATAATGAAGCACAGGATATTTTAGCCTAGCATAACTACAATAACTCTTACTAGTGTGTAGCCCCAATTGTAGCTCTTTGCCCCATAGAATCATGTGGTCTCTCATCCAACCAAAGATCTCTGGAACCTTCCAGAAGATGCTAGCTTCTGCCCTTAATTTCCCCTTCCCATCATGTTATACAGTTAAGCACTGATTCCCATGATGTACCCAATTACCACATCCCACTGCCCAGCCTTGAAGGAGATAATGCTGATGGTAACAAGAGCACTGAAATCAGACACCTGTAAGGCTTTATTCTTATTAACCCTTGAGAGGCAATTAGGGTGCTTAGCATCACAAGGGCAACACACGTATTTCCCAGCTTTGGTACATGTGGTTGGAAAACCTAAAAATACCAAGAATCATAGAGTTGGAAGGGACCTCCATGGTCATCTAGACCAACCCCCTACACAATGCAGGAAATTCACAAATACCTCCCTTTAATACCTCATTTTGAATCGTGTATACCAAAGGAAGAACATGTGCTTATTGCCCTTTGATGCAAAACAAAACAGAGACCATATATATTGAGAGGGTGGTGTGTAGTGAGCTCACCTGATACATGAGGTAAGAGCACCAAAATCATAATGACTACAGAAACCATGTTGTACATACTTAGTGGTGTGTGGATGTGCTGCTATTGATATTGCTATTCAATGTGATATTATCAGCTCCTGCCCCATGACATCATTAGGCCTTGCCCAATGAGTCTTAGAATTTCTGACAATGGGCATTTGACAAGCCCCCTGGTGTACTTATGTCCCTTCACCAGAACATTTCAGAGTATCCAACTCCTCTTCCTTCCTGAGAGCTGGAGAGAGAGATTAGCCAGCTAAAGAGGGAAACTCTTCTCAGTCACTTCTGCCACAAACAAACTCTAGGTATTTTTCTTAGAGCTAACATAACTATTTGCCTGCTGTCATGACATGAAATAAATATGAAATTCAAGACTCATTAACATGCCTAGACATGTGGGAGTAGTCTTACTGGCAATGGAACATATTGCCATTGTCAAACTAGGTTCATTACCTACAGCATAAATCTCAGGGGACTAGAGCAGCATTACTACAGTGCTTAATAGAACAGAGTTGGAATTCAGTGGCACCTTCAAGATCAACAGAGTTTAATTCTGGAATAAGCTTTCGTGTGCATGCACACTTCTTAAAATATGTACACACACAAAAGCTTATATCCAGAATTAAAGTTTGTTGGTCTTAAAGGTGCCGCTGGACTCAGACTTTGTTCTGTTGCTTCAGACCAACACGGCTACCCACCTGATCTACAGTGCTTAATGTAAAATTAGAAATAGGAGATGTCTTAAGGATGTTATGCTCATACTGAAAGAGGCGTTAGTACATCTGAAACTATATAGAACATGTGGGACAGTGTGTGGTGGGTGATAAACTGTTGCATTAGTAGCTTTGAAAGTACCTTGCAAACTAGTGCATCCTAACAATTGCTTTAGAAAGTTCCAGTGCTTGAAGTCATAAGGCGTGGTAGCTACAATGACAGACCAGGATCTGGGCTCCCTGGGTGTGACTCTCTATTTGCCCAGAAAGCTTATTGGATGGGTGACCCGGCTTGAATCACTCATTCTCTCTACCAGACTCACCTACCTCGCAAGTTTGTCATAAGGATAAAACAGAGGAGGAGGAGGAACCAGGTATGGTGCCATGAGCTCTTTGGAGGAAGAAGCTGTATTAGATCAGCAGTTCTCAAACTTCAGCAATGTGGGAATCCCCCATTAGAAATGTTGGTAGATCCCAAGCCCTCTCCTCCTTCCTTACTGGTATCACTGCATACACCATAGACCACACCCCCCCCCCCCCTTCGAAGTGCCTGGCAAGCTGTGCATGTCCCATGGAGGCCTCCATTTTTTTTTATAAAGACAGATTCAGGTGGGTAGCCATGTTTGTCTGAAGCAGCAGAACAAAGTTTGAGTCCAGTGGCACCTTTAAGACAAACAAAGTTTTATTCAAAGCTTCTACCCTTGGATAAAACTTAGTTGGTCGTAAAGGTGCCACTGGACTCAAACTTTGTTCCATTCTCTTATGTTCTCAAAACAAATACATTGAGAACCACTTCAGCTACACATGAGTAAAATGTTTGTATTGTCTGAACATGATCTACCAAGTCAAATCTCAGAGGGTCACTGTTCAAAAATTCAAGTTCTAATTAACCTCATTCTCTGATTGGAAGGGGCTATAGCCAGCACAAAATTTCCTTATTGGCTAATAACTTCTAGTAGCTGCTGCTGAACACGGGTGGATAGGACCCTAGAACATTTTCAGAGCTACTCACAGAAACAGGAAAAAACTAGTGTCACACAAAACCTGAATTGAAAGCAACTATTGTTTACTGTTGTCTAAGAATCAAGAATGAATCTCTTTATCTCTAATCCAGTTTGGTGTAGTGGTTAAGTACACGGACTCTAATCTGGGAGAACTGGGTTGATTCCCCACTCCTCCACTTGCAGCTGCTGGATGACCTTGGGCAAGCCATAACACTGTCAGAGCTATTCTTGAAAGAGCAGTTCTCGAAAGAGCTCTCTCAGCCCCACCTACCTCACAAGGTGTCTGTTGTGGGGAGGGGAAGGGAAAGGAGTTGGCAAACTGCTCTGAGACTCTGAGTGAAGGGTGGGGTATAAATCCAGTCTCTTCTCTCTTCTAATCCTGTTCACACATTACAGTGAAGGTATGTACATCCTGCATATCTGTTTGTAATAAAGGGCCAATGTATGTTCAGTTTACAGATGAAACCAGGGACTAGAATTCAGATAAATATAGGGTTTAACTCTCATGTTCAGCTGTACATGCATTGAATGTAACATGAGAATTACTTAATGCACATGTAAAGAAAAATCAAGTGTATTCTGACTGTACACAGTTAAAGAACATAAGAAGAGCCCTGCTGTATCAGACCAGTGATCCATCTAGTCCAGCATCCTGTCTCACACAGTGGCCAACCAGTTCCTCTGGAGGGACCAACAACAGGGCATGGAGGCCGAGACCTTCCCCTGATGTTGCCTCCTGGCTCTAGGATTCAGAGGTTTAGTGCCTCTAAATGTGGAGGTTCTCCTCAGTCACCATGGCTAGGAGCCACTGATAGACCTCTCCTCCATGAATCTGTCTATCCCACTTTTAAAGCTATTTTATGCTCATGGTCATCACTATGTCCACTGGCACTGAATTACTCATTAATTAGTATTTCCTTTTATCTGTCCTTAGCATATTTGCTAATAATTTCACTGGGTGTTCCCAAGTTCTAGTATTAATGGAGAGGGAGAAAAGTGCCCTCCACCCCTGCACAATTTTATAAGTCTCTTATCATGTGTCCCCTTAGTGACCTTTCTTTCTAAACAACCCCCAGACTCACCAGCCTTTCCTCAAGAGACAAATTGCCCCCCCCTCCAAAAAACTCCCTCTAACAGACCCAAAGGACAGCAATTTGCTATTAAGGGTTTTCATTTAAGCGCAGGCTTATGTTTGGGCCATGGACATTTCAGCTAACCAAGTCTAGGGTTTTCAGAGACCAGATAACAACCTCATTTGTGAAATAAAATTCAATTAAAACTCATGGGTTCACTGTAATTTGTGAACAGGGCTTATGATGAAATCCTTTGCAGTCAAAAGTGTTGAGGTAAATTGGGGGGGGGGGGACAATTTCATCCCAATGCCATGTTGGCACTTCTGGTGTGACCTGTCCACCTACTCCCTTGTTTTCTTGACATGTCCCTTCTGTTGCCGATACCAATATCATATCTACCTAGACAATCATGAGCAGACAGACCAATGAAGAAATCCCTCCTGTAGCTGGAGGTTCACCAAGGGTAGACTATATGTAATGCTGAGTCATCAGTACTTTCAGTACTTTCCCCCCTCAGGTTTAAAAACAAAATGGATGTTGCCGTGGAGACTGTAATAAGTCATGGGAGACCACTGCATGCGCTATTTTGTGTGGTGTTTGTGACAACTCTGTTCCACTTAACCAGGCCACTGTTTCAGACTGCCATAGTACCCTCCAGGACTTAGTGTAGGCAGGAACAGAGAAAAAGAAGTTGTAACTGCAACTCCACACAAGAAAACAGCCTGAGTTATCAAACTGTGTTCCTCTTTAAAATTGTGCTGCCTCCTTATTCTGATACCTAGCATTAAGGATACAACATCCTGTAATATTTTCTTTTTTCTTCACTGCTAGTTATCCTGTATTTCCTTCCGCTGCTGTTCATGGAAAACAGCTGTGAGGGCAATTTGCAGTGGGAAAGTTGTGAGTGGGGACATGGTTAGAAAGTCTGGGAATAGAGAATAGACATGTATGGCCTTTACATGTGCACCTCCAACCCTGGTATGGGATCCCAAATCAGTGTATATACAGGCACTGCCTTGGAGTGATATTTGAGAAAAAATATATAGGACAGAGAAAGAGACTAGAAGAAACAAGTTTTAATGGAACCACACTTGATCTTTATTTAATATAGTAAAGGAAGGAAACAAATCACAGAAATGTGATGCACAGCAATACAATATGATTTGGCGAATGAAATTAAAAAGCAAGCTAATACAGATCTCTGAGAATTCAGTGGCAGGCAATTAAACAATGCCTAGTGGAAGCAGTTCATTTAAAACTATACATGTCCACAGCACCTCAGTCTTGTTAATAACCCTAGGATTTACAATTCAATATCATAGGTGGTTTGGCCCCCATCTCAAGGGCCAGAGGATCATAACTAAAATCATGCTGTCAGACTAACATGGTTACCCATCTAAAATCAGGCTGTGATTGATTACTATGGTGCTACTGGCTTCTGTTCCTACTGGATTTGTCCACTCACCCACATCTTTCAACTGTAGGTAGTTTGTAGGTTCAAGATTGTAGGTAGTTAGTTCATAGAAAAATTCCAAAAAGGATCAACCAAAGTATTACAAAGCCTGATAATTCTTATTAATCTCACACTTATCACAAATTCTCATATCATTATTTTCCATATTGCTGTGGTGCTGAGTCAGGCATGGTGACATCAAGCTGACAACTCTGGGACTAGATACTCCATCTATGAACAGTCATGTCCTCAACACGTTGCCGGGGGTGACCCTCAATGTGTTTTGTGGCACTTGGTTCTTCTTCAAAGCATCTGTTCCTCAAAGCAAAGAGCCAGATCCTGGCTTTCTCCCATTTAATTGGGGTAGAATGTGCTTTAGAAGGGCCCAGGAGGCACTACTTGGTTTCCATAGGGAATACCCATTTGATAACAGCTTAGTGAACCTTCGAAATAGGAGGATACTTAGTTTGGTACCTTCTGACATTTTTTGGTCTTCCAGCATTTTGAGATTGGACCCAGCCCTCATGACATCCATTGTATTTTTGCACCCACTACTTGTTCCCAAAATGCCCAAAGTGCCCATTGATTCAACAAGCTGGAGACCCCAGTGTAAAGCTAGATTTTTTTTAAAGCACTGGAGAGCAGAAAATGTACTGTGATGTTAAGAGCATGGTTTCCTGCTATACCTTCTTCTCTCCTTTACACTCCTTCAGAGAAGAAACCAGACATTCTCTTTTTTTAAAAGAAAGCATACAGTATGGCGTACACTTCAGTGTCATGATGCAGACAATAAAGATCAATGTATGGAACAGAAATCCCACATCCTGCTGAGTAGGTGGCAGCATTAAAATCTTCTTCTTTATGACATTTCAGAAGTTCTCAAGAGAGTGATAGCCTTCTCGCTATCTCTAAATTTTGTTTCAGAGTCTGGAATACTTTAGCACATTAGAACCTATTTATATATTTAACAGGAATTGGTAAAGCTGTTCCTGGATCATTTAAGACTACAAATGTTGTGCAGAATGTAGACACTATTAGAAGAAAAGGCAAAATGAATGAACTTTGATGCTGGGTGAAAATGAGGTCTAATACAATAGTGGATAATCTGGTGAGTTTATAGTAGGGAGCCATAGTTCATTTTTTATTTATTTATAGAAAAATATTAATCCATCCATATTTGTATCCCATCCATTATCTCCCACTATTTGGATATTATGATTTCTTGATTGCAGGAAAATAATGATGGAGCAGCACAAATGTGGATACTTTTAGTTGTAGTGAAGTCCAGTGGTGCTGGAAGGGTAGGGTCGGAGTACCAGCCCCTGCTCTTGGGTTCACAGGTACTTGCTGTCTTGTTTGTTTCTGCTCTATTGCTCTAATGAACCTGTGCAGCTAAACTGTTGCAAGAGGCTTTGACTACTCATTAAGAGTCAGTCTGTCTTTCGTTAGGTCCCAGGTGGTGGGGTCTCTACACCAGACAATCTGTTTTGCTCCAGGAGATGTTTCCTTAATCTGAATCAGGGCTATTTTTGGGTAGGAACGCACAGGAACGGAGTTCCGGCTGGCTCCTGAGTTGGCTGCACCCAGTAGGAGCTTATTAGCATAATAGGCTACACACAACAGCAGAAACTCATTAGGATTGGCTACATTAAGGGTATGTGGCCTAACATGCAAATTCATTCCTGCTACAAAAAAAGCCCTGGGTTTTGACAACAAACAAGGTAAACAGAATAAGAAGCAAAAGGTGGGTGTGGGTGTGGCTGGATGACCATTCTTCTGGTAACATGGGTGTGTGGCCTAATATGCTAATAAGCTATGCTGTCAGTGGTGTGGCCTAATATGCTAATGAGTTTCTGCTGTTGGGTGTGGCCTATTATGCTAACGAGTTCCTGCTAAGCTTTTTCTACAAAAAAAGCCCTGATCTGAATTATTTCCTCAGTGTCACTGTGCTATTCTCTTGTTTGCTTCCCTAACACTTTAAAGACCAAATAAGAAATGATAGCAGCAGACTTATGAGTTTAAGCACTCATTGGCCCCAGTCACATTAAAGACATGAAACTATATACCAATTCATCTCCTAGTCCATTTGTGAATGATTGTGTCAAGGTGGACCCTGCCTTGGTGTGGTAACATAACCAAGCTGTACCTGGGTTTGGTCTTAAAAATGCCCCAAGTAACACACTCACACAATAAAGCAAAATAGAGCTTTATTGAAGAAATTGGGGAAAAGGGGTTTTAAAATAAGGCATATAGCTCAGTGGCAGTTAAAAATGCACAGATAAAAAACAAGAAAGCTAACTAGCTACCTCTTACTAGAATCCTAATGCAGTGCAGTTGGTTCTGGAAGTGAAGAGTCCTTGAGCATAATGCAGATATCTTCTTGGCAGCATGAAGGCACAGAAAGGTAAAGTGAAAGAGAACACTTTTTCTCAATAACTACTTTAATAGAAAATTTATTTATTTATTTGATTTATGCCCCGCCCTCCCCGCCAAACCAGGCTCAAGATGGCTTACAGACCTAATGGTATCATATAAACATTAAAACAAATTAAAACAAATTAAAATCATAAAACAATTCATAAGGTTCTACTTTTGTATGATGGCATAATAATTGTCCTTAATAGTCATATGCAGTGGGGAATCTATGCAGGCCATAGTCTCCCGACTTTCTCAACCAATCACTGGACAGCATCCATGGAATCTTCCAGGTGAGAACAAATCCCCCCCCTACCAGAGCCACAGCTGAACTGAGAGAGCCTAATTAAGAGGCCTGGGTGGAGAACCTTGCCAAATGTCTGCTAGTAGGGGAATGCTAGCACCTGCAGTAAATCAAGGAACTGTGTAGAATAGTAGAGTTAATTCAGGGAACTGTGTAGCTTCAGCTGGAACTGATTAGAAGATTCCCGCAAGATGGTCTTTATCTTGACAAATTGTTATAGAACAATGGCAATATAATATCCAGTGATGTGTGAATACACCCCAGAACAAAAGGCAAATGGGTAAGGGTGGCTGAACTCTCACCAAGTCAACCACTTATGTTCCTGTAGCTTCTCCTAGAAGACTCCTCTGCCTATCCAGAATTTCCCCTACCCAAGCTCCATTCCAGTGTCAGAGTCTGGCTGACGTACGAAGAGCATAAGCAGAGGAAGACCCCCAGGGAAAGAGCTGGAACGGAAGCTTTTGCTTCCCTCCTTTTGCCAAATATCAGACCCACCACCCTTTGCTTTGTGCGGGATTGAAGCAAACCCATGGATCTGCTGACACAGTCTGAGCTCTTTCTTATTTTATTTATTAGAACACTTATATCCTGCCTTGCAGTCTCAGACTTTCCTGGTGGCTTAGTCCCATCACACTAATGCACTGACAGCACTTGATCTTCATCTGATTGAAATGGCAACACTTCAATGCCAACTTTTGTTCAAGTTAAATTGCTTTGTAGAAATGGAATGGAAATAAGACTTCATCATCTATATCTTTGTGAAAACCACATAACAAAGGCACAAAGGTATCATTTTCATAATCCCAACTTGTGGCATTTTCATATCTCATTATTATTATTCATTAAACTTTATTTTATTAACATGGTCCATAATACTGCAATCTCTCTTGCTGTCTCCAACCATCCTTTACTGATTACATTTGTGAGGCATACATCAGGTGCCTTAATTCATTCTTTTTGTGAACTAATTTTTTTTCTGTTTGATTATGATGATAAGGTTGCTTCATCTTTTATGCTTGTGTGCCTTTTGGTCTGTCTGTTATTAGAGAAGAAGAAGAAATGCACGAAGGCCACATCTTGTAGGAGAATGTCCAAACACATGGTCCAGATTCAAACAGGCTACTTCAAGCATAACATCCATGTAATACCCATTAGGACCAGCCAAATTGTCATAAACATTGTATGAGCTTTCAAGCTCATCAGGACTCTTCATCAGGATGAATATCACAACATTAAAAAAAATCAGAGCGGGGAGGGGAAAGCAGCCTTTTCAAGTTATGATGTGATAACTTGATCTTGCTGGCATCCTCTGTGAAATGCATACAAGCATTTGGGCATACTCAGTGGGATTTATTACTTTTTTAAACTGCCATGTCATATTATAAAATGTTTTTGAAACTCCCTGAGTTTCAAAACCTGTTGGTCATAGATCCAGAGGAGATAACCATGTTAGTCTGTTACTACAAAATAGTAAAAAGCCCAGTAGCGCCTTTAAGCAACTTCACACAGTAAAATCCAGTTGGAAAGTGCAATGAAAGTTGATTGAAAGTGGATTATTTAGTGTGCGTGACCGCAGCCCAACAAACTTCATTGTAGAATAAGCTTTTGAGAAAAACAGCTCTCTTCGTCAGATGCATGGAGGGTATGAAGAAACTGGCCAGAGATATATAGGTGGTAAGAGGAGGAGGGAGAGAATGCAGAAAGTGCCATGTATGTGCAAAGCAGTTGCAAAAATCATGAAAAAGGAAGAATGAGCAATCCAACCTGCTGGCTCTGTGTTTCTTTTAACACAAAAGCTCCCATCTCCTCATATTGACTGTATCAACTTACATGGTTCTTATTAGGTGTCTCTTTGTATGGACTGGTATTGGCTTAAACTATGGCCAAGTTCAGACTGGCAGTTTGGCCTGATATAGGCCCACTTTGCAAGCGGATTAAGAGAGCCCGTTCACACAGCCACAGCTGCCTGGTGTTGCAATGCCGCACTCACTCTGTCCTGGAGTGCTTTGATCCCACTTTAAAAAGGTACCTGGTGAAACCAGTGTCAAGCTGTCTGGGTGTGCGTTCATCCCGCTTCCTGGCAGTGTGGACGCAAATAAGCCGCACATCAAGCGGTGATGGTAATGTGAACCCGCTGATCCAGCTGCTGCGCCCAAGAACCTATGCGCCTATGCACAAGTCGGCAAAACGACCAAAGCTGTGTGCCACTGCACCACCACTGCCAGGGGCCACCCCACAGTGCAAATGCTCTATTCTGCCTCCTCCCCGGTATGGTCCCACATCAGTCTACGCAGTACGAATGGGAAGCCCCGTGACAACTCGGCCCGGGTCTTTTTGCCCCGCTTCCCTTCTGCTTCATTTGGCCAGTCTGTCCTCAGCCTGTGTAATCTGCCTTGGGTATCAATGAAAAATTCAGACTATAGATACAATAAATAAAATACACAGTATAAAAACAATTAAAAACAATCATGTTATGTGCTGCTGCTTGTCAGGGGAGAACTTTCTGCCCAGGGCTGGCTGGCTTCTTCCACCTACTCAGCACCACTTGCTTGGCTTCTCAAGCCTGACAAAGAGCTTCTCCCTCGTCTGAAACCCAATCCTCCAGAGATTTAGGAAACTATAATTCTGTAGAACAGTTACAAGAGAAGTTGAATTTTCCTGATTTTAGATATTTGGCTGGAAGATATGTATGCAATAGAACAGATGCTCTTTTTGTCTCATTGTGTTATAATTTTAGATTTTTAAATTTTTCCTAACTTTGTTTTGCAGGAGACAACACATATTTAAACAAATAAATAAAAGAACGTGGTCGCCAGGCTGCCCCCTAACAGAATAGATGGGTGAGAACCTGCTGCTGTGGCATAGTGAAGTGGGGGGAAAGAGACCCATGTGCTTATGGGAAAAAATGAGGCAGAAGCTGAGGCAGGGAATTACTTTGCTTGCACTGTGATTGGCAAATGTCTGGTAAATTGCCACTTCACTACCAGGAATTACCTGGGAGCTACATAACTACCATGCCCCTCCTTGCATGACTTCCACCTCTCACCTCTGTAGATGTGACCAATGTGAGTGGGGTCACCTGCATTTTTTGAAATGGCTTAAAACAGCAGCCAGGAGGGGGGTGATAGAAAAAGGAGCATTTATCTCTTCCCAGCTACACCATTCCCCCAATTTCCGTCACCCCCAGATAGCTGTTTTTAGCCTTGAATAAAAGCACAGGAGATTTTAATCATGGATCTCCCATGGAATATCGACTTGGTCCCTTCTAATTTGACAGCTGCCTTGCACCCCTAACCAGTTTAAAGGGGTAAGGTCCCCCTTTCTCTGCTCTCTTCTCTTCTCTTCTCCTTTCCTTGTCTGTTCTCTTGCAAAGATCTTTAGCATTTTCTGGTCAGTGCCCCTCCTTCCCTTTCTTCCCTCAGACAGCAGTGATGACCCCACTTATTGCCTCTAGTGGGACAATGCTGCTCCACCTGTTTCTTCTCTGTGAAGGAAGTTTCAGAGGGTAGCTGTGTTGCAGTACAACAGCTAGATCTGAGTCCAGCAGCAGCTTGGGTCAAATCTACATCTGACTTTCCTGCTGGAATCATTCTAGTTTCAAAAAAACCTTTCTATACCTGTTTCGAGTTTCAAACCATACTTGTTCTAGTTTAAAAATCACCGTTTTCATTTGTTAATTGCTCTCTTGTGGTCAAGCTAGCATTACACTGCTTTAAACAGATCCTGTTGCTTACTGCTCTTCAGTCCCAGGGAGTGAAATCTGAAACCAGTGTGAAATGAGTGTTGGAAAAGACAGCAGTCAAACTACTTCAGAGGGGAGGTGTAGATTTGGCCTTAGAGACCAACAAGATTTTGGGGGATGAGCCTTCAAGAGTCAAAGCTGTCTTAGTCAAGGATACCCTTGTCAGGTGTCTGACAAAGGGAGTTTGGAGTCTTGAAAGTTCATACCTCAAAAATCTTGTTGGCCTCTAAGCTGCTGCTGGACTCGAAACTAGCTGTTTCTTCTCTAGTTGCCCAACCCACTTATGCTCTTGTTAGAGGCTCATCGCCAGCACTAGAGACTGATAACATACAGCTCAAAGAGAGCCAGTTTGGTGTAGTGGTTAAGTGTGCGGACTCTAATCTGGGAGGACCAGGTTTGATTCCCCACTGCTCCACTTGCACCTGCTGGATGACCTTGGGCAAGCCATAGCTCTGTACCAGCTGTTCTCTCAAGGACAGCTTGGGAAAGAGCTCTCTCAGCCCCACCTACCTCACAGGGTGTCTGTTGTGGGGAGGGGAAGGGAAAGGAGTTTTTAAGCCACTCTGAGACTCTTAAGTGAGTGAAGGGCGGGATATAAACCCAATCTCTTCTTCTTCGCAATCCTGATTCTCATTTTTTTTGCATATAAGAACATGCAAGGATTTATATCTGGGGTGGAGTTCTTTGATTCCATATTTGTATGAGAATTCTTGCTCTCTTCAGAAACGCTACAAATTAACAGAAAGCATTTAATGTGATGGAACACTTGTTGTTTGAATAATTTTAGTCTTTGTAAGAAAAATTTCCCATACATAAATATTTATAGGCAAACTGTTATTTTTAAAACTACTTAAACTAATGCCATACTTGCCAGTTTTGTAGGTTTTCTTTTTTCGGTGTACTCCTTTTCTGTGTCAAGTAAAAAAGTTTTGAGAAAAAGAAAAGGTGGGTGGATATTTTTCCTCTGTCTGAATTTATATGCTATAAACACTTGAACTATTACAAAGCTTTCTAGGCCCGAGCTAGACAGTGCAGACAGTGCCTGACCACAAAATGGCTGCTGTCAGTCTTGCTGAGTCATGTGGAGAAACTCTGCAGAGGTGGGTAGTCTGCCTTTTGTGGACTACAGTAAACAGTAAACATGCATGATAAACATCCAAAGAGACATTTAAGTAATATACATTGTATTCTTTTTTTATTTGTGATTAAATTCACCACATGGGATTTTTGTGCCATTTCTGGTTGTATTTTTACTTCCCATTTTTCTGTGAGAAATCCATAAGTCCAGCAGAAAGCAACATCGTGGCATCTAAAAGACTATGGCTCTGTACTTAGGTAGGCCTCTTGGGATGGGTGTTCTGTAAGTTTAGGTATTCAACATGCATTTGACCTGTCAGTCTGCATACAGGTGATATAAATATTTGAATACTGACCTACATTTGGACAATAAAGGTGCAGAAAGTTCCAAATTACCTTTTAAAACTGATTTTTTTTTGGAGTACAAGGGAATACTGTTATAGCTGTTGATAGATAGATAGATAGATAGATAGACAGATAGACAGATAGATAGATAGATAGATTTTCTACAGCTACAACCAACTAAAACCACTACATTAACTAACCCCCTCAACTACCTTAAAGGTATACAGAAGTCAATTTTTATAATTAGTATGAGTAACGTTATTAAATTCTTAAAAGAAATAGCTAAATCTTCAGGCATATACACTTGCTTAATAAAATACAAAAAAACCCCTTGCTAATTATTGCATGGTTGGCTATAACTCAAAATGAAGAGGCATAAGCATATCAAAGAAATAGAAACTTTCAACAAAACAGAGTCTAAGTCTTCTTCTGTCTTCTCTTCTTCTTTCCTTCTCCTGGAGGTTTTGGCGCTGCAGCTCCCAAATCAGATTCCAACCCTTCTTCTTCTGATTCTTTACTTCCAGACGCATCAGAACTGTCCAGTCCATAAATGCTTTCTTGCTTTTCTAAAGAGGCATCTGTGGAGCCTTGTTCTTTTCCTTCTTTATAGTAATCCAAGAATTTCTTTGCTTTGGCAACTGAGTCAATTCTTTGTTTTTTCTTTTTAAGATGAACACCAAACCTCAGGTGTCAGCCACCTATAGGTGGTGTTATTTGCTTGTAAAAAAGTTATTAAATTCTTGTAGGATTTCTTTTTTTTCCTAATCTCAAATGGAATGTCCTTTAAAACTTTAATTTCCTCTTCTTGGATCTTCAGGGTGGTTTTATTTGTGGCCCTTAACACCACGTCTCTTGTTGATCTTTTTGAGAATCTCATCATGACCTCTCCTGGCAGGTTTTTTTTCTTCACAAAGTCTGGATAGGTTCAGTAGACCATATCCATATCTCCTTGTAATATATCTGCTTGCAAACCTGTCGCTGGAGCCAACCCTTCAGCCATAATCTTCTTGAGATTCTCACCTTTTTGTTCAGGTACCCCCTGAAATCTTAAAAAGAAAGCAGAACGTTCCATCTGGTTTCAAAACAGTATCTTTGTCAGAGGACCTTTCACTTTCCAATTTGTCCAGTCTTGTATCAGTCTTTTTTTCATGGATTTTAACTTTTATCAGTTCTTTTGCAAAGTTTTCTGTAGTAGCTTTGGCTTCTGCCGCCTCTTTCTGCAAACAGTCTAGCTTAAAATTAACTACAGCCAGTTGTTCCATTAGAGGGCTCATTGCACTTGCTAAAAGAGCAGAGAGATCTGTGGTCTGCTCAGTTTTGTCTACCGGAAGCTTAGATGTAGTTTTAGGAGAAGGTCTTGACTTCCCCGCCATCTACTGTTATAGCTGTTAACTAAATTAATTATATTTTCTTTATTGAATTAGCATATGAAATAAAAGAAAAAAATAAATTTGCCTGCAATAGGAAACTTGGGGAAACTTGAACTCACTTTCCTGCAGATAAAAAACTGCCTTTCAGAGTGGAGCACTTGTAGAAGGTACTTGTAGAAGGTACAGCAAGAAGCATAGATGCAAAAAAAGTATGGAATTGCCAGACTGCAACCTGTAGAATACACATACATCTTCAAATATCATGTGGCCTGAGCTGGCTAGGCAGGGTACAAATTGAAATAAATAAATAAATAATCCTGTTGGTGTGTGAAACTAACAGCGTAGTCCTATGCATAGTTTCTCAATGGTCTTAGGCTGGCATAGGATTGTGCATAGGATTACACTGTAAGGTTGGAATCCTGAGAACACATTGCTGGAAATGAGTCCCATTGAATAAACATGAAACTTACATCTGAATAGACCTGTTTAAGGTGACTCCCTAAGTAACTGTAGCTCCTGTCACCTGTTTCTCCCAGAGATTTGTTAAGTTCGACATCAGTTAGGCCGCGGTCACATGGCCCTTTAAAGCGGGAGAAACTGCTGTTTCCTCCTGCATTTAAAGGGACTGTTCAGACCGGCTGTGGCTACTCCCACACCAAGGCAGGCTCAATCCCGGGTTCCTCACGCATTTTCCGACCCCGGGGAAATCAAGTATTTCCCCGGAAGTTGCGCTTGGAACCTGGGATTTAGCTGATCTGGACAGCCCTCTCTCGCAATGATTGCAAGAGAGGACCGTCTGATCGTCCCTCCGGGTTCCCCCCCTTTTTTGCACTTAGGCGCTTGGGCACTCAAGCACCCAAGTGCAAGAAAGGGAAAAAAAAACACACCCCATGCTCCAATCTGGGCCCTGAGCCCCGCCGTCGCTGCCTGGCACCCATGGCATGCTTCTCCCCTTCTCCCTGATTTTTCATCAGGTGGCAGCCAGTGGGGCTTGGGGCCTGGAGTGGAGCACGGGGCGAGCCAGCCAGCCAGTTCCACCTCCACCTCCACCTCCCCCCCTCACTTCCCTCCATCACCATCTCACCGTCTCTCCTTTTTGGTGCTTCTAGGAGCAGGGCAAGGCAAGGGGAGCCATGCGCAGGCATGCTCGTGGCCCTCGTCTTGCCTCCCCCAGCTGCCGCCACTGGTGGGGTTGGGATGTGTGATCATCCCAACCCGAATTTAAACATACCGGATTAAAGTCCAGTGGGACTTTATCCGGGATTAAGGTGCTGTGTGACTGCAGCCTTAGTCTTAGAGCTGTTTCTTGTTACCTTTATTTTCCTTAGTTCTTCAGGAGCACAGTTTAGACCATCATTACCATCCCCTAAGGAAGAGGTTGTTGCATACAGAAGGTCACAGGTTATATCCCCGGTATTCCCAGTTTAAAAAAAACTAGGTAGCAGGTCAACCCTGAAAAGCCACAGCCAGTCAGAGTAGACAATACTGACCTGGATTGACTGGTTGACTGACTCAATACAAGGCAGCTTTATGTTTGTTGTTGTTGTTCAGTTGCACAGTTGAGTCCATCTCTTTGCAACCCCATGGACCACATCATGCCAGGCCCTTCTGTCTTCTGTTGTGTTTTGGAGTTTGCTTAATTTCATGTTTGTTGCATTGATGACACTGTCTAACCAGCTCATCCCTTCTTCTTTGACCTTCAATCTTTTCCAGCATCAGGGTCTTCTCCAGTGAGTGCTCCCTTCTCATTTGGTGGCCAAAGTATTTGAGCTTCAGCTTCAGTATCTGGCCTCCCAGGGAGCAGTCAGGGTTGATTTCTTTTAGGATTGACTGATTTGATCTCCTTGCAGTCCAGGGGACTCTCAAGAGTCTTCTTCAGCACCATAATTCAAAAGAATATATTCTTCGGCACTCGGCCTTCCTTATAGTCCAACTCTCACAGCCATGTATCACTACTGGGAATACCATGGCTTTGACGACACAGACTTTTGTTGGCAGGGTTATGTCTCTACTTTTTGTTATACTGTCTAGGTTTGCCATCGCTTTCCTCCCAGGGAGCAGGCGTCTTTTAATTTCACAGCTGCAGTCACCATCTGCAGTGATCTGGAATCCCAGGAAGGTGTAGTCTGTCACTGCTTCCATGACTTCCCTCTCTGTTTGCCAAGGAGCGATGGGGCCAGATGTCATGATCTTAGTTTTTTTGATGTTGAGTTTCAAGCCAACTTTTGCACTCTCTTCTTGTACTCTTAGCAAGAGGCTCTTGAGGTCCTCTTCACTTTCTCCTATTAGAGCTTCATATTTACATCATCCATAATAAGCATGACACAAATAACTCACACAGTTTCTCTGCAATTTTACCATGCTCTTTCAACAATCCATGCACATATTTGTTTACCTTCTTTCCCCTTGTGAGTTCTTGCTTCTGATGTTCCTCATGTCATAACCAAGTATTAAAGGAAGTTGCCTTTGTGGTAGCTTATCTGGCAAACTTACTTGAGTTTTCATTTGAGCAAAGGACTGCGGTGCAGGGCCACAGCTGAAAGAAGGACATGGGGAGATTCATAGAGAAGAAGGCTATCCCTTAGGTATGCAGGATATTTCACAATGATGCAAAGTCAGAACTGTACAGCTAGACTGGGGCCCTGTTGTCACCTGGAGAGAAGTAAGGGAGAACCTTTTGGAAACTCTGCCACTTCATTTCCATAACATTATCTACTCAATTAGTTTGGAGAATATTGACATCAATTTCAGTGTGACTGCTCTACTGATTCAGCGCTGTAATAGTGTGTAAGATGTGAAACTGGGATCTGAGAAGACTGAATTAAAACTCACAAAGAAAGGCTAGCAGAGGAAAGGTGACAAAGTCTTCTCATCATGGTTGCATAAATAAGCAGGTGGGTTTCTGAAAATGATGTAGGCAAGGTCTCGGTAAGGGGGGGCTGCTATCTTTATCTACTAATCAGCAACATCAAGAGCTATATAAATGTATTAACTTCACCACATTATTTGCAATCCATAGATTTATCATTCTGTTCAGTGGTAAATACATGACTCTGTCAATCACATGACATCTACAAACCCATCCATCCTGTTTATTTATACTCAAAAGAACAGCAAACTGAAATGCAGTTCCATCCAACATAAATGGTACACTGTCACAGTAGTTTGGGGTTCTGCCTGCAGAGGCTTTATAAAAATCCTGCTGCACAAAGGTAACCTAAACAGAGGCAGTAGTTACAGAAGCTGCTGTTCTTGAAGAAATGACATTGATTGAATGGGATGTTTTGGCAAGAGAAGAGAGAAGATAAATTTCACGTCTTCCCTATACCAATAGTGAAAATGTCACAGTTCCACATGATACAAATTTGTGTAGCTCAATTGACCAAAACAATTTGTAACTGCAGAAATCTCACATTTATAGGTTTAAGTGGAGCTAGATACTTCTGTAATCTGACAGGAAGCAAGTTTGTTCATTCATCTAAGATACTTGTATTTAGCACCCTTCATTAAAAATGCTCATGCCACATGTTAAGAGCATATAACAGTAGATAAAACATAAAATAAATACCAATTTTTTAAAAAGCACATAAAACATTAGTTTCCAGAATTTAAAACAATAGTAAAAACAGCATCTCTAATGAATGAGCAATCAAAACTATTATGCAAGGTGTTCCTGTCCAGCCAAAGCTGGGAAGAGAAGGAAATTCAATAAATGATTCACAAAATCAAAGAAGTTCTCACTTAGAGCTTAACAAACTTAGCACCTGGCAAACCCTGAGCAGAGTCTCTGTGGAGGATCTGAGCCTCCTGGGCAATCTAAGATGCTGAAATAAATAAAATGAATTTCAGTGAGATAAATGTAAAGCTCTGCATTTAAGTAGGAAAAATCAAATGCATACTTATAGGATGGGGGAGACTTGTCTTGGCAGTAGTATGTGCAAAAAGGATCTAGGGGTCTTAGTAGACCATACACTGAACATGAGTCAGCAGTGTGATGCGGCAGCTAAAATGGCAAATGCCATTTTGGGCTGTATCAAAAGAAGTATAGTGTCCAGATCACACAAAGTGATGGAATCACTTTACTCTGCTCTGGTTAGACTTCACCTAAAGTATTGTGTTCAGTTTTGAGCACCACAATTTAAGATAGATATAGACAAGATGGAACATGTCCAGAGGAGGGCAATGGAGATGGTGAGGGGTCTGGAGACCAAGTCCTATGAGGAAAGGTTGAAGGAGCTGGGTATGTTTAGCCTGGAGAAGAGATGTCTGAGAGGTGATAGGATAACCATCTTCAAGTACTTGACGGGCTGTCACATAAAGGATGGGGCGAAATTGTTCTCTGTTGCCCCAGAAGGTTGGACCAGAACCAATAGGTTGAAATTAAATCAGAAGAGTTTTCGGCTAAACATTAGGAAGAGCTTCCTGACAGAGCAGTTCCTCAATTGAACAGATTTTCTTGGGAGTTGGTGGGCTCTCCTTCTTTGGAGGTTTTCAAACAGAGGCTAGATGGCCACATGTCAGCAATGCTGATTGTGTGAACTTAGGCAGATCATGAGAGGGAGGGCAGGAAGGGTTGCATCAGTGTTTAGTTCTTGTGGCTCTTCTTACACGCCCAGGGAAATGCTGATCACCACTTTGGGGTCAGGAACCAATTTTTCTTCAGGCCAATTTGGCTGGAGATCCTTGAGATTTTTTTTGTCATCTTCTGGGCATGGAACAGAGGTCACTGGGGGTGTGGAGGGGGAAGTATTTGTGAATTCCCTGCATTGTGCAGGCAGTTGGACTAGATGACCCTGGAGATCACTTCCAACTCTATGATTCTGATTCTATATCATGATCCCAGACCATTGATTTGCCCTTAGATCTTCCAGTATGTCCATATTTTGACAACAGTTATGAGATTGGTAATGAAGGCGGAAAACACAATAGTTATTAACCAAGATTGCCAATGGTGAGGGTCAAAGTACATGCTAAGTCTGACTTAACATAGGGGACAGAGTACTGACTTTGGACTAGGGACAGCTGAATTAAAATACTTGACCACTGCACACTGGGATAGTCATGACCAGTTTATTTATTTAAAAGCATTTCTATCCCACCTCTTTCCTATAAAACATATTGACAATATGCCTATAAAAACATACTGACAAATAATTTAGAACATATGAGCCGAAACTGAAAGCAGACTAAAGCCATTTAAGTTTCCTTAGAAAGTTGTTGTGAAGATAAAATCCATACACAGAGATTGCCCTGAAGTAAATGGAAATAGGTTGTGGTACCAGTATGAATAAACAAAAGAGAATTTAGGATCAAAAGAAAGTGCACACCAAGGATAGTAAGGAAATAAGCCAGCAAGAGGTTTATGCAATCATGAGTGGGGTCACTCTTCATTTTCTCCTGTGGGATGCACGGGGAAACAGTGAATATCGGAGTGCAGAATAAGTGTGCCTATGAATGGAAAGATCAACAAAAAGGAGACAAGAGTGCTGCTGTTTCCTTCTCATGGACTTCTTCTGAAAAATCAATTTTGACTATGGAAGCTCAAATAACATTTTCTTTTGAATTTTTCTGTGTGGGTTGTTCTTAGTGAAACTTTACTTTACCCTGTATAGCGTTCCTATTCCTATTTTTAAAGAGCCACTGTTCTATAACTAATCTGTCAGACAGCTGGCATGCGTGCTTGATGCATTTCCAGAGACAGCCACTAGGAAGAGATAGTTTGTGAAGTGACTTCCCTAAAGCCAGCAAAACAGAAATGTGGTACTTGTCAAAAAGAAAGACAGTGGGGTGAGCTTATGTGTAGATTGTAGGCAACTTAATAACTGCATAATAAAGGGTGATTATCCACTTCTTAAGAGGCATATGTTGTGTAATTAAAGTAGCTTTCTACTTTGGATTTAGCAGATAACTTCCAGCAGGTGGCACTGTGCACTCAGAGGACAAAGAATCATACAAGAGATTCTTGCTGATTTCACTAAAATGACATTTAGACTGTGTAATCTTCTCAGTACATTCCAGAGGCAAATGGAACTTGTCATTGCACATCTTATGTATCCAGATGACAAACTGCTTTTGGCTGCACCTTGCCAGCACACATAACTCAACTGGGAAGGATTCTCAGATGATTACAGAGTGCTCTTTTACTAGTAAAACCATTGAAATATCATTTGTTTACATTCCAGATTCAGTACTTAGGGCATGTAATTTCTCTACATGAAACAACAATAGATCCATGGAAGCAGTGCTGCCTTGGCCAACTTCAACAAATATAGGGCAGGTGTAACATTTGCCCCAGGCACCTCTTCAGTGATGGCATGAGACTATAGCTTGGGTTTAATGAGTTTATAAAATGAAACTGATCTTTGTCATGTGCCAAGAAGTACCCATCCCCATCCCCCCCATCTGATGCTCCTCAGTAGTAGATAACTCAATTTAAATGTCAAGACAGTGTGCAACTGCAATAAAAAAGGTCAGCGTTATGCTGAGGATTATTAGGAAGGGAACTGAAAACAAATCATCAGCCAGTATCATAATGCCCCTGTATAAATCGATGGTGTGACCTCATTTGGAGTACTGTGTACAGTTCTGGTTGCCACACCTCAAAAAGGATATTATAGCATTGGAAAAAGTGCAGAAAAGGGCAACTAGAATGATAAAAGGGTTGGAAGAAAGGTTAAAGCACTTAGGGTTCTTTAGCTTGGAGAAATGATGACTGAGAGGTGACATGATTGAGGTTTACAAGATTATGCATGGGATAGAGCAGGAAGAGATAGAGGTACTTTTCACCCTTTCTCACAATACAAGAACTCGTGGGCACTCCATGAAATTGCCGAGCATTTGGGTTAGAACGGATAAAAAGAAGTCCTTCATCCAAAGAGTGATTAACACATGGAATTCACTGGCACAGAAGGTGGTGGCGGCTACAAGTGTGGACGGCTTCAAGAGGGAACTAGATAAAGATATGGAGCAGAGGTCTATCAGTGGCTATTAGCCACAAGGTATAGATAGGAACTCTCAGTCTGGGGCAAGCAATGCACTGTATTCTTGGTGCTTGGGGGAGGGGCAACAGTGGGTGGGCTTCTAGTGTCCTGGCCCCACTGGTGGACCTCCTGATGGCACCTGGTGTTTTTGGACACTGTGTGACAGAGTGTTGAACTAAATGGGCCATTGGCCTGATCCAACATTGGTTTCTCTTATGTTCTTACGTTCTTAAATATAGGGCAGGTGTAACATTTACCCCAGGCACCTCTTCAGTGATGACATGAGACCACAGCTTGGGTTTAATGAGTTTATTTAAGTAAAATCATCTGTGTCATGTGCCAAGAAGTGCCCACCCCCATCACCCTCATTTGATGCTCCTCCGACTTTGTCTTTTCCTGCTTGCCAGCCAGTAATGCATACTATATTCATTTTGGTACCATCTAATGTTTTTAAAAAATGTTTTTAATGTTCTTAATTTTAATTTGACTATTTTACTTTCCATCTATATTGTATTTTTTTGTTATTGTCAACTGCCCTGAGGCCTGTGAACTCAGGGGAGGACAGCATATAAACTGAACTTATATAGGAATAAACAAACAAACAAATAGCTACTTCCAGGTTTGGAAGAATGTTGCTCAGCTCCAAGGGCTACTCTTTCCAAGCTGCACTTTGTATTTTCTTGAGACTCTGTTCATTATGAGACTACTAGTATTGTAATCTATTCTGTTTTTGCTACTTTTCATGTTAGTATTTGGCAACCTTGTGTTTGAAAATATCTGAAGAAGCCTTGAGCTTCCCAAGAAAGACTTTTTGCAGCATTCATTGGTGAAATTTGGATGAATAGCTTGGTATTTGGCAACCTTGACAAAGAGTTCAGTTTCCATTCCCTTCATGTTAGTGCCCAGAGCAGCCTGGTGGAACTTATTATGTTCCTCTCATTCTCCCTCTTTCTCAGGCCACACAGATTCCTCCTGAACAGGGCATCCCCACATAGGCAAAGTTAAGCTGCGAGCTCCTTTTTGGACAGCTTTAATCACTTTTGCCAGGCCTGATCTTCCAGATCAAGCAAGGCAGGATAAACATTGCAAGTTTTATCAGACAGTTAGGTAATTCCCATTGACCATTTTGCACATATGGTTTTTTTTGGGAAAAGTGGCAAATAGCCACAGAAACAGTAACTGTCAGCAAAGGAGAAACAAATATCCTGGTTCACATTGGGATTAGGTGGTTTTAAAGGGGCCTTAAATAGGTTGAAGGAGGATAGGTCTATCAATAACTACTGGCCATGATGCTAAAGGGAAATTTCATGATCAGAGGCAGTAAAACCTCTGAATACCACTGCCAGGAGGGAACATCAGGGGAACGTCTTAGGCTCTATTCCCTATTGGCTCTCCAGAGTAACTGGTTGGCCACTGTATGAAACAGGATACTAGGGATGGGCACAAATCAGAAAAATGAGGTTTGGTTTGGGGTCCGTGGTGTGCACAGTTCTTGAACGACAAACCATCACAAACTTTTAGGGGCTAAATGAAGTGGTTCAGTTTGTGAGGTACATGACATGGTAGAATGGTCCCCCCAGCATGCTAGAGTCATCAACCTAGCAGGGGATCTAAAGCTGACTTTCCTCTACATGCTTTCCAAGTTTGGTGAGGATTGGATTTATGGGGTCCAAGTTATGGCTCCCCAAAGAAGGTGCCCCCATTCTCTATTGTTTCCAATGGAGGGGGAAAAACTAGTAAAAAAAGCAAGAGCAATAGAAGCCCAGCAGAACAGAAGTCCCTGAGAATCTCTGCAGTAGAAACTGAAGGTGGGGGGCATTTTTGCAAGCTCAACAGAACCAGTACAATGTACAGAGTGTCCAGCAGAACCCAGTGCCAATGTGGCAGTGCCAGCTCAACAGGACTGATGTGAAGCACAAAATCACACTCCAAGCAGGGGCGGGGGTTGCAAGCCCACCAGAAGGGATGTACTAAAAGGAACGACAGGATTGCCCTTTGGAAACAAAGGGAGAGGCTTGAAGGCCCATTGAAGATAATGACAGCCAGGAATGCCAATTGACTTGCATGGGCTCCATTGAAATAGTAAAGGTAAAGGTTTCCCTTGCTTGAAAGCCAGTCATATCTGACTCTAGGGGGCGATGCTTATCTCTGTTTTAACGCCGAAGAGCCAGCGCTGTCCAAAGACTTCTCTGTGGTCATGTGGCCAGCATGACTAATTGCTGAGGTGCATGGAACACTGTTACTTTACCACTGAAGCAGTACCTATTTATCTACTTGCAATTTCTTGCTTTCGAACTGCTAGGTTGGCAGGAGCTGGGGCCAGAGACAGGAGCTCACTCTGTCATGTGGCACTAGGGTCTCGAACTGCCAAGCTACTGCTCTTCCAGTCTGCAACTCAGAATCTTAACCTCTGAGCCACTGCAGCCCCTTCCACTGATATACATTACAGCATAAAATATTTGCAATGAAAATGTAGAATGGATTTTCAATTAATGTCACGGGGCCAAGCTAAACTGCTCTGAGTCTCGAATAACAGGTCCCAGAGTGGAATGACAGTCCCCTGGAATAGAATTCATGCTTTGGGACTGGAATGACAACCCCCAAGTGGAATGACAACCACTAGGAGTAGCATATGGCATGATAGCCCTCAGCTGGCATGATAGCCCTCAGCAGGGGTCATTTTGTAGAAAAAGAGGTGCAGGAGCTCATTAGCATAACTCATTTGCATATGCCACACGCCCCTGACATCACTGGAAGTATGTCAGAAGGCCACACCCCCTGACATCACTCCACCCCAAAAATCTCCCAGGTATTTCCCAACTCAGAGCTGGCGAGCGTATCTGATGGCACACGTGGGGGGAAACAAACAAACCACCCATGTCAGGTAAAGAGGGGGGACACCAGGTCAATATATTTTTATTCTCCTTGGCATTGATGGCTGAGGTGCATTTTAGGAAGAATGAAAAACACAACATTTGAAATTGCTGATTTCTTTCTTTTTTAATTGTGAGAGCAAGTAATAAAATCTCTGATTTTCTCTCTCAAACAGAAAAACACAAATCACAAAGCATTTGAAAAAACCTGTTAATTGTGACAAGAATCAAGAAACTTCCAGAGTATGGTGGTTTATTTGACCAGCAAACAGAACCAGGGAAAGTGCATCATATAGTTAGGTTCTTAGCCTGAATGGAAAGCTGCATTCAGACATAATGGTAAATCATGATTGCTTTCTGCTAGCCCAGTCCTGCTGTATACCATCTAGGTCATGGTGAAGCTCATGGGAATGCTTTTGAAAGACGCACCATGACCTAGGTGGTATACAGCAGGACTGGGCTAGCAGAAAGTGGGATTGTTGGAAATGTATTGAAGGTGCCACTCTTGACTGTTCTTCTAAGCTTTCTTACTCTGTGGAAGGGAACTCAAAATACATTTAAAAGCTTTCTGAAGGTGATTTGATGCCCACTGAGCTGTCTTTTCCTGGATCCCATGATGCCCCCCCCCAATTCGACAGTAGGAGATAGAGGGAAGCCTGAGGGCAAGCTACAGCACTTTCATCCTCGCCACTACCAACAGGAGGCAGTGGGAGTCTCTACTCAAAAGTAAGGTTTCTAGCAAGGCTACTTGAGGGGTGGGGCTTTTAATTAAGGGGGCAGGGCCCTAAAATACCCCACTGTAGTTACGGGTCTGCAATACCCTCTGGTATCCGTTGTCCCACAAGGGACACTCCTCTCCCCAATGATATTTAATATCTTTATGTGCCCCCTCACCCAGCTGACAGGAAGTCTTGGGCTTGGGTGTCATCAGTATACTGATGACACTCAGCTGTATCTGTTGATGAATGGCCAGTCAAATGCTACCCCAGAGATTTTGGACAGGGGTCTGGAGGCTGTGGTTGGCTGGTTAAAATAGAGTTGGCTGAAGTTAAATCCATCAAAGACAGAAGTCCTGTGGCTGGGCTGGGGGGATGCAGGATTGGGATGCCAACTCCCAGCTTTTGACGGTGTTCTGTTAACATGTGGTGTGACTATCAGGGGCCTGGGTGTGATCCTAAATGCCTCCTTGTCAATGGAGGCCCAGGTTCACAAATGTAGTGAAACTGGCATTTTCCCACCTACACCAGGTTAAGCAGTTGGTCCCTTTCCTGTCTCCCCCTGACCTAGCCACATGCAACAATCACCTCTAAATTGGATTGCTGTAACTCATTCTGTGCAGGGCTACCCTTGAGTCTGATCTGGAAATTGCAACTGGTCCAGAATGCAGCTGTGCAGGTGTTCATAGGAACACATATTCAACCAGTGCTCTACCAGCTGCACTGGCTCCAGATTGAAGACCAAATCAGATTCAAGGTCTTGGGGTTAACTTTCAAAGCTCTAAACAATCTGAGACCAACATACCTTTGGGACTGCCTCTCCTTGCATACCCCCCCCCTGAGAGCGCCACACTCTACTGATCAAAACTCGCTGGTTATCCTTGGCTCAAAGAGCATCTAACTGTCCTTGACCAGAGCCAGGCCTTTTTGGTCCTGTCTCTGGCTGGGTGGAACACTCTTCCAGCTGAGATCTGGGCCCTGCAGGACCTAATGCAGTTCCACAGGGCTTGTAAAATAGAGTTGTTCCACTGACCCTATGGTTGAGGACAGTGATGGGTTCCATCTTTGATTGGCCTCCGCTCTCTCCTCTTTCCTTCTTTTCTCCCTCGCCTTGTAGGCCAGACAGATTATGCACCACCCCCTCTGAGTTTTATGCCATCTTTTAATTATACTGTTAGGGCCAGTTTGGTGTAGTGGTTCAGAGTGGTGAACTCTAATCTGGAGAATGGGATTTGATGCCCCACTCCTCTACATGCAGCCAGCTGGGTGACACCGAGTCAGTCACAGTTTTCTCAGAGCTGTTCTCTCAAGAGCAGTTCTCTCAGAGCTCTCTCAGCCCCACCTACCTCACAGGGTGTCTGTTGTGGGGAGAGGAAGGGAAGGAGATTGTAAGCCTCTCTGAGACTCCGAGTGAAGGGCAGGGTATAAATCCAACTCTTCTTCTTTATAATATAATAAATTTTATTGTATATTATTAGGTATTTTATTGTATTTATTGTACTATGAATTGGGATGTTTTTATAATGATATTACCCAATGTAAGCCTGGACACAGGGAGAGAGGGATACAAATCTAATAAATCAAATCAAACCAAACCAGAGAATCCCTACAGTTACAGTGTCAGGATGCCCAGCAGAACCAAGTACCACTGGCTTTGCAAGCTTAAAAGGACTGCTCTCAAAGCACAAAGTCAAAACAAATCTGAGCAAGGGGGAAGGTTTGCAAGCTCTGTGCAAGAAAATGGGAACACAGGAAGGAGGCAAAGGGGAAAAACTCTCTAGAAACTGACATGACTAGTTTGAAACTGACCAGAGTGTTTCCAAGGCTGGAGAATTCAAAACAACAACAACAACCCCCCATTGCTTTGAAGTCTGGTAAACGTTCTGACTGAGCAAAGAGAGTTTGTCTGGAAATGAATCCATTCACAAACTGGCACAAACCTCCACGAACAGCTTGAAGGTTTGTGTCAGTTGACCTGCCGCTTTGTGAACCATAAACCGGCCAAAGCTGGCCACACACTTTAGTTCATGAGCCGGTTTGTGCCCGTCCCTAGAATACTGGACTAGAGAGACCACTGATGTGATACAGCAGGGGTCTATTTTTGGTCCTCTGTGGGCCTGTTGAGTTTTAAAAACTGCTAGGACCTCTGATCACAGAATTCTATTTGTCTTATCTGATTTGGTGCAGAGTCTCCAGAATTAAGCACTTTTTTTCTTTGCCTCTCTCAGTAGGTCCAAGGCCCCAAACTGATCTATTCCATACCAATGCTCATGAGAATATCTTCCTTGTGGAAATCCCTATAGTTTTCTATGAACTATTTTGGCATTTAAAACACACACACATTTGTTTAACATTAGGGAGATACAATAGTCCCTGTCTTCTGTGCAGGCAATGTACAGTATATGGGGCAAATTAAGGACTCCCCCATATGGCAATTCCATCACTCATGCACATCTCCATACATGTGAGGAAAGAGATTGGGAGAAGGACTGGATTATTCCTAAACTTATTATTTTCTACACAGGATGAAGACAATGTGAGTGAGCTGAATGGCACTGCTATCATAAAAAAACACACAGAGAAAATGATTGTCTGTCTATATGCAAACATCTAAATATTGCTGCCTAATATTCAGAGGCTTTCATTACCCTTTTTGGGTCTCTATTCATGTTAATTTCCTTTTCTTATTTATTTTGAAAGGTATCACAAATAACAGGTCCTAGTAAGTGGTAATTGTTAACTATTTATCTCATTCTTTTGATTTTATTGAAGCAGTGGTGATAGTAAGAGGAGGCATCCTCAGACATAATGAAACCAGCTGCATTTCTGACTAAGTCATGGTAGAGCATCACAGTGTGTGAGGCAGAAAACTGCATGGGGTTTCCGTTGTCACTGGTGGAAGGAAAAGATCGGTAAGCACAATGGCTTTTTCTTTCTTTTCCCCTTTCCATTTTGTAACTCCTGGAACCTCAAGGCTGAAAGTCACACCTAACAGCACAAATGTCGTAACACTAAGAAATGAGAGTGATTTCCTCTTTTCCTGTACTCCTGAAAGAAAAAAGAGAGAGACAGATTTGCATTTGTCATAAAAAAATGTAATACCTAACCACAAACACATAACCAAGTCATTGTTTCTAAAATGCACCTGTCAAGAAAGCATAATTTTTTCTGCGTAACATTCTAGGGAATCAGAAACCATTATTTCCAAGTGATATGGAAGGTGACAGTAATAAACCGCAAAATGGTACAGCGCTAATCCACTAGCAACCAAACCCTTTACTTACTAGGGAAACTCTTCACCAATGAGAAACCGCAGAGCGCTGTGTCAATGGAAATGACAAGCAATGGTGCTTTCTGCTTCACATTTGCATATAATCTGGAATAATGGATTCTTTTAGCTGCATGCTCAAATGAGAGGAAATACACAGTAATATCTGCACTTTGATGCGGGAGAAGGAATCTTAAGAGAATCGTACAAGAAATCTCGTGCTTTATTTTGTGTTGAAAATGTGGAATACTTACTTTACTTACTTACGTACTTATTAGAGTTTTTAGTTGCCACTCATCCAAAGGATCTCGTGCCAACTTACAACATTAAAACCAATAAGATAAAAACAAAATAAAAACAAATAAAAATATTAACATGAAAATATTAAAATATGTGGCTATCTCCATACCATTATTAAAATAGCCCAAATATATGGTTACCCTCCAAAGGCCAAACTAAACAATTCAGTTTTGTATGATACATTATACACATATATAATATATACATTATTTTGTCTCAAATGAATGGCCTATATTTACAAAGTATTAGATTTCTTACATACTTTGCTTTATGTTTATATTTTACCTCAGAATTTGTGTATTTCTTGTCTTCATATCCCATCTTTCTTTTTCAAAAGAGAAACTTAATATGGCTAACAAGTCCAAATCAGTGACAGTAATGCAGTGCTGCTGGGCTGTTTCCCACTCCACGGATCAATGGCTAAACAGGGTCAACCTTCTTGCCCCCTGCCTGTGCCAGGTTTCCTGCTGCGCTTGAAACCAGTTCATTCCCAACTCGCTCCTGCCCTCTCCCCCAGGAGGACTGACACAAGAGCGCTGGTGCTTGCTTTGCTGCATAGAGCCAGAGAACAAATGGATGGAGGAGAGAAGGACAGCAGGTTAGCAGGATTAGAGTTCCTGCACCAACACACATCTAATGGTGGTTCACTGCTGGGTTGCGGAGGAGAGAGGGAAAATACTATAGCAGCAGTCATCTTCCTGAATAATTTCACAAATATTGCAAATCTGACCACTACTCTACCCCCAATTTCAGATAATTTATGAACAAATTAAATAGCCTGGGTCCTAATAGCAATCCTTGTAGAACCCCACTGTTCACGTCCTTCCATTGTGAAGACTATTCATTTATTCTTACTATGCTTTCTGTTAAACCAATTTTTAATCCATAAGAGTTCCTGTTCTCATATCCTACAACTGCTAAGCTTAGTAACCAGTAACAAGTAACCTTGCAAAAAGCCTTTTGGAAGTCTAACCTGAAAATGTCTACTGTATCACCCTTATCCACCTCCAAAAATTCAAAAAGATTGATGAAGTGGGGCTTTGTCTTCGAAAGCTTAGACCAAATAATAGTTTGTTATTCTTTAAAATGCTTCAGGATTGTTGGGTGTTTTCTCTACAGGAGACTATCCTGTCTTACTCCTATGCAAAGCATGACACTGATGTGTCAGTCCCAAGCATGGTTAGTTATTTATTGTTATTTATTGTGGGTAGTCTGTGTACTCTTTGAAAGTTTTGCCATTCTCTTCAATGGAAGGGTGGTAGGATAGAGAAGCTATACATATCCCTGCAGCACGTCATAGTATCCAGAGGCAACTGACTTCACTACAGACTCAACTTGTTCACAGTGCATCTATTGTAGGTTAGGGTCACTGACACAACGATTTGAACCTCAGCTAAACTGACTGTGAAAATTAAACTCTATCTTGTACTGAGTGAAAGCAAGTCAGCTTTGACTTGCCCAAGATCCGTTGGTTTGTTTTTGGGGCAGGTTTCCTACTTGTATGGAACAGCCTACATGTGCACACTCATTCAAGCATGAAACTCTGTGCAAATGTTACAGAAGTGGAGCAAGTGGGTGTAATCCTGCCTCCATGTCTACACATTCAGGTGTACAAATGATCAGACGTCCTCTACTGCAGAACAGCTAAAACATAGCATAGTTACAGGGTGTGCGCTGCCTCTAAAATCCAAAGGAGGGCTGGAAATTCTTTACCAAGCTTGGTTTCCTCTAAAATGTCACTGGTGGTTGGATTGAACGGTGACTGCATTTCTCACCTTTCATAGATGGGAAGTCTTAGTTTCCATGCTGGATTTGGCTTTTTTTAAAAAATGACTTGTTTAGTCATCATTGCTGTGAATGACAGTTTGTTAGGTGGAGAATCCTATCAAAAGCCGTCAACACTAGAGATACCTGGCAAGAAACGATTGATGTAAAACAACTGTGCAAAACAATCTTTTCCCCTCCATTCAAGTGCTTTCTGCAGAATTTTGAATGAAGTCTGTCATTCTGTACCAGTCTTTTATACTGTTGTATTTTGTGCTGCACAACAAACAGCTGTGTCCACTGAAACCTATAAAACAGTATTGTGCCCCTGCTAATTATGGCAGAGCTATGGCAATTGTGTCCACTGGCAAAAGTGCAACGTCAGTACAGCTTTCTGTGCAGCTTTCTGTTGGTACCAGCACTTTAGACCGTTCACCTGTGGAACTTGTACTGTGTCACTATGCTGTTTATCAGGGATGGAGAGATGGGCAGATGGTGAGACTGAGCACTACCCTGTTCCTGACCATGAGAACTGATAGCACAAGAGTATTAGGCCGCGGTCACATGGCCCTTTAATGTGGGAGGAAGAGCTGTTTCCTCCCGCATTTAAAGGGACCGGTCACAATGGCCGTGGCTAGTCCCGTGCTGAAGCGGGCTCAAATGCGGGTTCCTCCTGCATTTTCCGAGCCCGGGAAAATCAAGTGTCATGCAAGGAACCCACATTTGAGCCATCTGGGCAGCCCTCTCTCGCAATCATTGCGAGAGAGGGCTGTCCAGATGGTCCCGTCCTCCATTTCTCCACCTCTTTTACACTTGGGCGCTTGGGCAGTCAAGTGCCCAAGTAAAAGGGGGAAACCCCCCCCCAAACTTACCAGGTGGCTGATGGGGCTCAGGGAAGGGTTCCTCGCCTCCCCCACCGCCAGTGCCGCCCACCTCCTCTGCTGCCGTTGTCGCTGTTGCCACCGCTGCTTGCCTCCTCTGCTCACCTCCGCTCGCCTCCTCCTCGAGTGCCGATGTTGCCACCGCTGCTTACCTCCTCCTCCGCCTCCTCCATCACCACATGCCTTCAGGGATGCTGCCGTTGCCGCCGCCGCCTTTGCCTGCCGGGGTTGGGATGTGTAAACATCCCAACCTGAACTAAAAAAACGCGGCCCCTTTAAGTCTGGGAGGGCTCCCGGACTCAAAGGGCTGTGTGACCTCAGCCTTAGAAAGCAAAGGAAAGTTGAAATTTGATTGTAAATTAACACTGCCGTATGGACACAGTTAATCCAGAAATTGGGGACAAGTACCTTAAGAAATGCCTTCCTGCTTTCCACAGGTGCACACCAACAGCGGGAGAGGGCCTGAACATTCTAGGAATCCTGTTCAGATACTTTGTCACTGCAGATATGTTTATTAATTAAAACATCTATATCCTCCTTTTCCTCGTGGTTCAAGGTGGCTTACAGTAATAGTTTAAAACATTTTCAGTTTAAAAGCAAAAATAAAATAACAAACCCCAAATTTCTCCCCCTCCCTCATTAAAAGATGCCTGCCAATGCAGACTTACTCAAAAGCCCTGGCAAATAGGCAGGCCTTGCAACACTTCCTGAAGACCGCCAGGGAGGGGGCCTCCTTCACCTCTTCAGGGAAGAATAAGAACAGACTGGATTCATATCCTACCCTTCAGTACCCGAAGGAATCTCAGAGTGGCTTACAATCCCTTTCCTTTCCTTTCCCTACAACAGACACCCTGTGAGGTAGGTGGGGCTAAGAGAGCTCTCTTGAGAACTGCCCTTGAGAGAACAGCTCTGAGAGAACTGTGACTGACCTAAGGTCACACCAGCAGCTACATGTGGAGGAGTGGGGAATCAAACCCGGTTCTCCCAGATTAGAGTCTGCAGTCTTAACTACTACACTAAGCCACAGAGCTGAAGCCACAATGGAAAAGGCACGGACTCTAGTCGATGCCAGATGGGCCACCCTAAATTGTGTGATAGCCACTGGCTGCCAGATGACCATAGTTGGCACACAGGGTCATATGGAAAGAGTCGGACACTCCTTCAGATTCACACATTATAGAGTACACAGGTTGGGCCTGTGGTCCTCACCTAGTGTAACAGTCAAACATGAGTTATGAGTTCTCCACAGTTATAGGTTCTCCACAGTTTCCATGCACAAGGTGCCTGATTTGGATCAGAATTAATACACACATGAAAAAGGGGATTCAGCTTTCCCCTATGCCATGTTTCTGTGCTGAAAGAGTCTCAGAGGGACACTGTTTGGCTCATTGGGGAAACCCTTGGGATATGTTTGGTTTTCCTTAACAGGCTGCATGGTGCGCTCAGAGTTCACCAGGTGATAGTAGAGATCACACTCCAAGCTGTAAAGGCCATGTGTTTGCTTGGACTATTCACAATTCTGCTAATATTCTATAGAAGACTTGTTAATTCTTTCGTGCAACAAAAGGTATTAGTGATTACATTTTGCCTGTTTTTCCCCTGGCATATTTGGACTTCTCTTGCGTCCAGAAATAAACAGCTTTTAGTAAGAAGTCAAGTAAAAGGACAGAAGATGTCAGGCTGTAAATGCAAAGCAGGCTTTTGTGTAGTACACTCCCCAGTTACTACCACTGAGCAGAATGGGTGTGTGCATGTGTGTGATTTGTGTAGTGCAGTGCTGTCATTTGCAGATGTCAACAGTTATAGCTGCCCTTACAGGCTGCTTAAAACGTCACTGTGCCTAATGTCTGTTTTCTCTTTGCAAGTTATTTGTGAATGCTGTATCATGATGTGGATCAGATGACCATTTCTCTTTACACAACACTGCAGATCATTATTTTTTTTTAAAAAAATTCTGCAGTGGTATGAAGAAAATACAGAAAGGTGGTTCAGTGCAGAGAGGTAACCACAAGGAAGTGGTTTACAGTGGCCATCAATATTGTTTACGTTACCTTGATTTAAATCTGGAAGAAGAGCAAAGATGGGCAACTAGGACATTTGAAAGAATGGAGAACCAATCAGGAGCATAACAAAGGAGCTGAAGAAGGGGTCAGATTTGACAGCAGGCCAAAGTAAAATATTCCACTTCTCCAGACTCCATAACCTTAAAACACCAATTAAAGTGATAATTGAAATAGTGTCAATAAGGATCTTTTGACTTAGTGTATAACTTTTTTTAAATACAGTAGAACAAAACCACAGTTTAGGGTAAATACAGTAGAACAAAACCACAGACAGCATCAAAGCATAGAGTTAGCTAGCTGAATGCAAGATTGATTTGAAGCACCAAGTGTATGAACCAGTTCTTCTACTTGGGGGGGGGGGGGACAGAGAGAAAGAGAATGGGGGAAACAAGGCAAGAAAGAGAGAGATTGAGGTTGAAAAAGAGATTTGTAATGACTGATTCTTGGATCCAAAGGAGAGCCCAGCACCACTGTAGTGGTACAGGGGACTAAGCACTAAGTCAATCTAAGGGGGAAAAGCAGCCCTTACATCATGTATCAGATAGGGCCTCTTTTTGTTGTTGTTGAGTCGCACAGTCAAGTCCAACTCTTTGCGACCCCACGGACCACATCATGCCAGGCCCTCCTGTCTTCTGTCATGCTCCGGAGTTTGCTTAACTTCATGTTCACAGGGGCTCTGGCAGCTCACAAAACAAGGATGGTCTCAGGACAGGAAAAAGTGCTCTTCCAAAGAATTGCTGAACTTGAGTTAATTCACAAGTTCAAAACAATGGACCCCTGGCTGGTTAAGGTACAGACAAATATATGATATGTACAGAAGTGATAAAAAATCTGGTTTTAGAGAAAAAAGCAATGAAATAGAACAAATTTGGGAGGAAGATGGGGAAAAAATGATTTCTAAAATGTATAAAGTATTGTTAAAATGGTTTAATGCTGATGAAATGGTAAAGGAACAAATGATAAAATGGGCGATAAACCTAAACAAAGACATTGAAATGGAATCTTGGGAATTTTTATGGAAAAATGCAATGAGTATTTCTACATGTTATAATCTAAAAGAGAACTGTTTTAAAATGATGTACAGATGGTATATGACACCAAAAAAAATTGCAAATATTAATCAAAATATGTCTAACAAATGTTGGAAATGTAAAAAGAAAGAAGGTTCTTTCTATCATATGTGGTGGACTTGTGATAAAGCGAAGACTTATTGGTCTATAATACATGCAGAAATGGAAAATTTTTTGAAATGTACATTTAAGAAGTTGCCTGAAATGTTACTGCTTGGACTTAAACTAGAAGAGATAAATGTAAAGAAAAGGACAATAATATGGTATATGATTACAACAGCAAGAATGGTGTATGCACAAAATTGGAAAAATGAAAAAATACCAGAAGTGTGGGAATGGTTGAAAAAATTGTTATATATGGCTGAAATGGATAAATGGACTAGAAAGTTGAATAATCTGTACTCAGAGACTTTTTTAGAAGATTGGGAGGATTTGAAAGAATATGTTGAAAAATATTGGGACATGAAAAACTACATTTATACATGGTTATAATAGCATAAAGGAATAGAAATTGAGTATATGAATGTACTAAGGATAACTAGATAATGAACTTGTTTTTTAGAATTATATAAGAATATAGAAAATAAGAATTGGTATATAAGTATTTTAAAGATATATAACCGTTACCAGAAATGTAAACATAGAGATAAATATTACTATTTTGGATAAAGTGGAAAATGTGTTATGCTTCAGATGTGGTGGGAAACCACCAATACAAGATAAAAGCAAGACTATACAAATAGAACAAAATGTTATATAATATGGAAAAAAGGATTTGTATAAAACAAATGTATTAATTTTAATGTTTTGAAAAATAAAAACTTTCTTACAAAATAAAAACAATGGACCCCTCAGGGCTGAATAGAGACATAGGATTCTTATCTTACTACTAGGGTTGCCAAGTCTGGTGAACTTACCGGCGGGGGGGAGTCCTCTGTTGGCCGGGAGCTTCACTGGCGCGCGCGCAAAGTGCGCGCGCTGGCTGACATCACCAGAAGTGACGTCAGCATGTTGGGGGCGTTGCCAGGGCGATGGTATCATAGAGTTTTGGGGCAATTGCCAGAGCGTTGCCCTGGCAACGCCCCCAACGTGCTGACGTCACTTCCGAGTGATGTCATTACATGTGAGAAGTCATCTGGCTGGACAACTTCGGGGGTGGGGTTTCCCCCGCCGGCCGAATGCTGGCCGGCGAATTGGGAACCCCTGTAGTGGGGGATCCCCCGCCCCCCGGGCTGACTTGGCAGCCCTACTTACTAGAGATACTGATTTTGTGCCCCCAAGCATTTCCCTTCTGCTTTAATCAAGCTGATTACAATATGCATTGTACCCTTGCATCCATTCCTGAGTTCCTTCTTTACAACATTCCTCCCACCTTCTGACTGGTATATAAAGACTCATTCTTGCATCCAGGAATGCCTTCTCCCATATCCCAAGTACAGCCTGGTCATCTCTGGCTACAGAAATCCCACACCTTGCCAACTACCTTGCTTCCAAAGTTCCTGACAATATCATCAGGAATCCCTCTACCCTACTTCCCTTCCCTTCAACCTTTTATCTTCTTCCTCCCACTTCCTGACTCTCTTGGCTTACTCCTGAGGAGCAATTACTCCTGAGAAGCCAGTGCAGGTAGCCATATCTTCTTCTCCCCTCATACCATGGGAGACCTGCTTTATCCTTCCCTCTCCTCTGCAGCTGTGCTGCCATTCCTCTTAAGGTTCCTCTCCTTTCACCCCAAGACTTAGACCTGTGAGAAACTGAGAGAGAAAGAGCCATCCTGAGCCTGCTGTAAGGCGGGGTGGGGGTGGGGGTGGGATAAAAATCTAAAAAATAATAAATAAATAAATAAATCAAAATGCTGGCCCTGATAGATGACATCAGTACTTCTGCCAACATCCACACCTGTTTGTGGTCAATGAACACAATCAGTCTGGATAAGCCATTGACCTGCTTTTCCACTCAAGATTGTGGGACCAGGAATGGACAGTGGGCACAGATAGGTTTCAATACCTGCCTACCTGGCATTTGTATATGGGGTTGTGTATGCTGGACTGGTTGGATCATGTGTCAGGGTTTCACTTTCCTTTCTTAAGTAGCTCTGCCATGGCTGCTGATTTACAGCCATCTCAGTTGATAGGGTTGCCAGGTCTGGATTGGAAAATACCTGGAGACTTTGGGGGTGGAGTTGGGAGAGGGCAGGGTTTGGGAGGGCAGGGTTTGGGAGGGCAGGGTTTTTTTTACTACTTCCCCACATGTGTGGTGGTATCACTGCAGCTGCAAAACTGAGGTTCTTGGCACATTTTTTATTTATTTACTTTGTTTTTCTCACTGAGACTCCAGGGGGATTACACAATGTAAATTGATGCAATCAATAGGATGAGACTTCTAAAAGCATTGTAATGGGAATGGCGGGGAGGGCGGGATATAAACCACAATAAATAAATAAATAAATAATAAGATCACAGAAATTGGAAACAAAATATGAAGTATTCGACAGGATATGTCAAACAGTGCAGAAACTGGTATTATATAAGTAGAAAACATTGCAGTGAGACCATATAACTGAGTCAGCAAGGGTCAGCTGAAACCCAGTAAAGGTGAGAAGCACAATGTTCTCCAAGATCTCAGCTTTCCCAAAGAGTGATGCATTGTACATAACATGAATTCTGAAACAAAAATTATACATCTACCTTCTTTTTATATAAGCTTGGTGCTGTCACTGGAAGTTAACCATTGTTCCATCTCTTCTCAATAGCAACTACTTTCCTGTCTATTTTGAGCTCCACACCACACTATTATACCACCATAATTGTATACTGTGACTATCTTGCATTAGTACAGTGCACTTGCCAGTTGCACAAGTGCAACAGAGATACCAGTAGCATTGTGGGTTGATCTTATCCTGTTCACAGGGCATTAGATGCTATTAGATTGTATTAGATACAATCATGCTATCCTTGATTTCCTTAATTCTGGTAAAAAAATATGGGTTGGATCCCATTAATCTCTTCTGCTAAGTGAGGAGCTTCACTCTGGCAAAAGGAGCGTTGCTCTGGCAGAAGGAGCCTTAATCCACCAGAGGAAGTCAGAGGAAGATAGGTAAAAGGGAGTCTTTGGATCTAACCTGATGAAAGAAGCATAGAAATATTTTACCATAAGGAAAAATGAAAAAGGGCATATATTTTATGCAAAAGTATAACAGTTATCTGCTACGGTTATTGTAAAATTAAAGAACACCTCTAACCCACATTGAATAAGCATCAGAAGTAACACATTTGTCAAACTGCCCATTAACCACATGATATAGTGGGATTTTTTTTGCTTTCTGATGGTTTGCTACTGTATTCAACATATACTTGAAAAGATTATACTACATCATCTGACCCTGTTTCCTGTCTTCTTGTTCCCCCACCACAAAGTACTAAAGCAGTTTCAGGGTACTGCAAAATGGTTTCCTTTAAATGAGGAGGGGGAATTGGTGGGTTTCATATGCATACCTTGCCTAGTTGGACTTTCCCGTGCCTTCTTGCTTTCACCTGTGATACTTTCGAGGGATCCCTAAAGAACAGCTAACTGGACATGGAGATGAACATTCGTCACACTGGGGGATGTAGTTATTTAAAGGAAACTTTACATGTAGAAATGCCACAAAAACCTCCTATCTAACACCATCTTCTAAAATGTGTGAAAATACATAGTTCTGATTAGCTAAAATGTTCAACGGCCAAGTATAAATACTGCTACCCAGAGAGCTGAAGATCAAACTTGCAAAGAGCAATAGCCAAGTTAGATCATTGCTCTGGGTCCAAGTTAGATCATTGCTCTGGGTTTGTAGTGAAGCTAACTACCTGACTTTGAAATAATGACTTGGCAGATTTGCTTGTTTGTCTTTCTGGCTATTAGTTGTTCTGATGGACATATTCTCACAGATTCAGTTTTTGATCAGATAAAAGAAGATATTATCAGGCTGGAGCAAGACTATGTAAGTACAGTTTCAGATGTATTTCTTCTTCTCTTTTCCATTTTCTTGTACAACAGTATATCTTAGAACATTGATATTCATGGGCAACTTCTTGTGTTTGTGATCTGTTATAAGCATAGATTTATAATTCCTTGTTCAATATTTTCCTTTCATTCAGTTTGGTTATATGGCAGATTATAAAAAAAATCCTCTAGTCTTTTATGTATCTCACAAAGAGAATTAAGCTAAATTTCAAAAAAGTAAACACAGTTTGTAACATTTCCGTACTTCCGAAAAGACTGAATGAAAGCTGGTACAAATTGCAGAATGGCTTCCCATACAGGAAATGTTGAGGAACAGGGATGACTGTCTCCCCAGTCTATGACTAGCGCAAGATCCCCACAATAGTTTTGCTTAATTCTTGTTCTCTTTGAATGTCTATAATCCAACACAATAAGATATTATAGTCAATGACTTGCTTAGGTGAATAATAATTCCAAAAGTCTCTCTAATGTAAATATTTCTCATAATCTGGTGTTAGTTGTGGGTTATAATTAGTTATGATTTCCATCCAGGGCTTTCTTCTTTTTTTTGGAAAAAGAGGTGCTGGAACTCTGAAGAGAAAAATGAAGTTTTCAATCTGTATACTGAAAACTCATGAACTTTTAAATATTTTAAAAAGAATTTTGTTGGAGGTTCCAGAACTTTGTTCTGGCGCATTCGCCCAGAAAAAAAGCCCTGTTTCCATCTGTGTTCAAGTAATTTTGGAGTCCTGGACCTTACTGAGAGTGGGACTTTGGATATTTTATTCATTTGTTTATTAAGGGACTTACATCCCACTTTTTTGTGCTAGGCCAGCTGTTCCTGATGTTAGCAAAGAAGTGCTGTCAGCTTAACGCTCAGTCATTTCTGCATTCAGCAGGCACACATCTAGTAACACTTGAATTGGAACGAGTGCGTGGAAACTCATGGAGGATGTATAGAGAGACAACCAAAGCAAGCTGACTTCTAAACATTAAAAGAAATGCTGGCACTTTAGTGCTGACATGACTGCATATCCAGTTGGTGAAAACATTTCTTCAGTAAGAAGAATGACTAGCCAAACAGGAAGTTATATGATAATGATCATCATCATTAATATCCCATCTCACTTCCTTACTTACATTCCCAGTAATCTCCCACTCAGGCACAGACCACACACAGTTTAGCTTTAGCAAGGGAACTGCATCATGGGCCCACCAACCATATCCTCACAGAGCTATTGGTTGGTCTTTAAGGGAAACTTGTGTGGGCAGCTTTCACAGGCAGTGGGTAAGGCTGTAGATAAATTTGGCTTACAGCAATTGATTAGGACTACAAGATGCAGCCAGTTTCTTACAGAATAAGGTTACCTGAATAGAATCAATACAGCCTAAATTTTAGTCTAGGACTGATTTTAACAGGTTTATTATCATTATTACTCACTCAACAGTATGCTATTACACACTCCAGCAGCGTGCTAGAAACTTAGCAAAATGCCAAATTTTGTATGTACATTTAGATAATGAGTCCACCATATGAGGAACCACAAGCAGAACTAAAAAATTAATGTCTAATTCTGAGCTACTCTACTAGTCACTACATCTTGAGCAAAAGCATTCAATCTGGACACTGTGCAATCTGGATTCTAGTGGAGTTTAATGGGTTTTCTTCCATTAGGACATTTTCACAAGTAATTTAGAAAAAGTTATTTTAATTTTCCACATGGATACAGTGAATGACAGAGACATACTGACCAGAAGGTACATTTAAATTATTTTTCACTTTCTAGTTTGCATTAAGTACATTTTGAATAAAAGAGGTAGAGACTAAACAACATGTAATGTTGCAACTGAAATGTCCTGTAATGGAATAAGGATGGCAATGTGAGTCTATTTGCAGAAAATAGATAATGGGTCCAGGAAGCTGGAGTGACACAAGTATTAGGGATGTAAGATGAAGTTATTGATACATGTTTAATTTGCTGGTGTTCAATGTACTGTTCATTCTATCAGAGTTCGGGTCAAGAGTGTAAATGGAAGACCAAAGGGCTGTGTATGCATCCTTTCCTATATTGCCACCTCCTCTTAAATAATGGTGGTATTAGGCCATCCCTGTTGAGCAGCAGATTTCCTCCAAGCTTATCTTAAAACTGGATTTGAAGTGACTCAAGTTGCATGACTTACATATAAGAGGAAACAGGTGTTTGCAAATCAGACCTGACTGATCAGAAAATGCTTTCTCAGGACAAAGAACAACAACTTATTTTAAAAAGTGGAATTGAGCTAGAGTTGTCACTGCTGAGATTGAGGATTATGTAATATATTTGATTGAGACTGTATTTTGTATTACAGAATGCAAGTCAATCTAATGTTGCTGTGGGTAAACCTATTTTCACAAATAAACTGCACGACACCCTGTGGTCAGAGGTAAGTTTAGGAATACCTTGAGTGGGGTTTGTTTAGCTGTGCTCTGCTGAGATTACTGGGGAGTATTTGACCATAGAAGAGTAATTTCTGTTCAGAACCATGGACTTAGAACTGCCAACATATTACTTTTATGGGCTTTTAGAGACATGATTCTGACATATCAGGAGAAACTGATAAGAAACCACTTTGGTTTCAAAATACAGATGGGAGTCAACCATTATTTTGACTTTTCACCAAATAACTACCATCATTCTATTATCAGTGATGGTTATGTGGTGCTTTGAGCATGCCCCAGCCAGAGCAATGGATCGAAGGGCCTTCAACTTGATACATCTACATTTCTGGAGAAAGATTATTGATCTGTTTTTCTTTTCCATTTTTTTTGACAGGGCAAAGAAAAAAAGATCTTACTTGCCCAAATAATTTCCATGTACTGGAAGATGCTGAAAAATTCAACAAATATTGGAACTGCTAGACATGTCAGGCCCCTATTAAATGCCCTGGAATTCTACAAGACAAAATACAATGAGAGCTTGAGGAAAGCAACTGATATAATCGAGTTGTCACAGCTTCCGGTAATATTGTTGTTGTTGTTTTGATTGATACTATTCTTGTGGAGGGATTTTATGATGGTTGCAGAATGAGGAGGAATTCAGCCAAATTAAGCATCTTTAAATTCCATTATATAGTTGAAATGAATGGGATTCAGCAGTATTTAATTATGGCTGGACAAATTCAGGCCTTTTAAAACAGTAAAATTCCAATCTCATGCCTTGATTCTGTATGCATGTATTTGGAGACCATCCCATAGATTTAATGACTCTTTCTTTTAAATAAGCCTATTTAAGATAGTATGCTAAATGCTTAGTGAAGGCAACATACACAAAACCTTTTCCCTGGAATATTGCTACTAGAACCAGAGAGACAGACAGAACTTTTTAAAGCAATGAACCCATTTATGAACAATATTGAATAGAAAGACTTGAATTTGTTTGTTAACATCAAGGATTCTTTGAACTAGGCAGAAACTTAAACATGTCTTCCATCATTGGTCATAGAAACATAGAAATATATACATAAACACATGAAAATGCCTTATACTGAATCAGACCTTTGGTCCATCAAAATCAGTATTGTTTACTCAGACAAGCAGCAGCTCTCCAGGCTCTCAGGCTGAGCTTTCACATCACCTCCTACCAAAGCCTTTTAACTGGAGATGCCGGCTATTGAGTCTGGGACCTTTGCATGCCAAGCAGATGCTCTGCCACTGAGCCACATATAGCCTAACTCTCCCCAAATATAGAAACACAGAGCTGTAGGGGACCTCAAGGGCCATTTAGTCTAACCCCCTGAGCAATGCAGGAAATTCATAACTACCCCCACTCCCTCAGTGACCCCTGCTCTATGCCCAGTGGAAGGCAAAAAAACCCCTTGAGTAATAGGAAAATGTAAGTGTGATACAGGTAAAATGTGGGCTTATAGCCCAAAGTTAAAATCTGGATAATTTTACAGCACCAGTGCTGTAGTTGATGTATATTTCTTACAAAGATTTCAGTCCAAGATGTCCCTTTTGCTAAATCTGGTGATCTGCTACATCAGAAAAATTTAACCTAAAACCACTGAAAGAAGGAGACTTTTCTACCTTTTATAGGATTTCTGGGATTCTATTACTATTTTCAAACCATAGGGTGAGCCAGTTTGATAGCTTAATTTTTCTATTAACTTCTCATATTGAATCAGTTTTTATTTTGTCATTTGAAACAGATGACCGATTTAAAACTTCAGCGCAAGGCGGTAGTTGAACTGTACCCAGTTTTACAGGAAGTGAACAAAGAAGAGATCCTGAGAAAGAGGAGAAGCAAGAAACCCAATTCCCAACGCCTGCAGAGACTCCGACCATTCCACAGAGGCTAGCTATTTTTTCTAATGATAGCTCCTTTTAATATATCTTATTTATTGATATTTATCAATTGATTTAAAATAACTATTTATAAGAGTTGATCTGGTAGAAACACCAAATGATTTTAAATATTTATCATTCATAATGTTATCTAAAATTAATATTATTAATTACTATTTAACTTCTGTTTGTCAGATGGATTATGTGGGACTTGTTCAGATTTTACTTGGTATTTTTATGGACTGCATATAAAATGTTTAATTAAACAAATTGCTCTACTATTTCTGATGTTCTACTACTTTTTGGGGAGTTGGTGTTGGAGGGATCCAAAAGATTATAAGGCTATTGCTAAATGTTTGTTTTTCTGTGGCGTTCGTCACTCTCAGGTGTATAAATTATGCTAGAATCCCAGTTAAGGTGCTCATCTCTGTCCCGAGTTCCATGGGTAGTGGAACTCTTTCCTGCACATGCATCTTCTTTCAGTTCAGTGGAAGCAGCATCCATTTTGTATGCACAAGGTGTTCTATCCTTAAATATGAGGGAAACCTTTGCAACTGAATTAGGATGTTTGCACTGGAAGAAGACTTTGCACTTACATGGAATCCTGGGGCTGGGATGAATGCATTTAACAGTGTGTATCTGTGTACATAAAATTAAACACAAAACTTCCTGATCAGGAAAAACTATGAGTGAAGGGCAACCATTTTCACAGACAGGGACTGGGATGACAGGAATATCGAATATGTTAGAGTAATTAGATATTTGGATTAATTTGTGTGCTATTAATATAGGGTTATATTGCTCGTGAAGAGGGCATATGTAAGGATTTGGACAGTGAAGTCTATTTTGTGAATGAGAATGGTTAAACCAGGCATGTCCAACTCAAATGGGTTGCAGGCAAGCAACCCACCTCACAGATAACTGGTGGAGATACCATAATTTTCCACCACGTCACCATATTTTATGGGAACAGCCAGTAATAGGGAGACATTGGTTATATTTTTTTAAAAAAAATCCCCCATGTCTTCTAACCCCACTCTGAAGCTCTTCTACGCCTTGACTTCTAAAATCTATTTATTGTTAGCCAAATTGCTCTATTTGCTTTAATAAAAGGTTGTGGAATTATGATATTAATGTGCAATTGGCATAACTACAGGATCATGGCCTTTGTATACCAGAGATCCACTTTATCCAGGTCACAGAAACAGATGCAGAGACTAGATTACAAAAACAGTCATTTCTATACTGAAGGATTCTTCAATCCTTATAAAGAATAATCAAACATTCATACACACAATACAGAACTAAGGAAGCAGAGGTGATTGATAGGGAATAGAGGGGGCGAGTTATGGGGTGATACTACCTGTCCGGATGTGCAGAGGTCCATAAAGAAAGGATTATGGCCTAAACCCAGAGGGTAAAGGAGTGGCCTGCCAGTTGGCATCAGGGCAGAAAACACACGGTCTGAGGCCATGGGCCTAGACGCTTAAAGGCATTGGAAAACAATGCAGACCAATGGAAGGTCTTGGAGGCTGGTCTCAGGTGAGAACAAAAGATTACTTGGGCCAATCAGGTGTCCCAGGAGGTATGTGACATCAGGATGGGCAAGGCCTAGATGTGGCCTATGAGCTTCCAGAGGGGGCAGAGTCTGGATTAACAACTGGAGCCAGGTGTGCTGGGGCTAGCTGAAAGGATTTTATGATCACTGATGATTCTGCCAAGGCAGTTGAATAGGTTTCCAGATACAGACAAAAGAGGGAGATGGGTCCCTGATTAGTGCCAGAAAGGATCGTTAATAATTTGAATGTTTGATTGGTATCTTGGTATCCTGAGGGATGGGGCAAGGAGAGACAACAAACATAGACATGAGGTGACACAGAAAGGGCTGGGTGAGGTTCTGGAGACAGAAGGACTATTTGCCAGATGCCTCTGAATAACCTTTAGAAATGTAGATACTTCACTTGGTGAAACCTATTGTTATCCCATAAGCATAACCTCTTCTGGGCAGAGGGGGAAGACTGGAGGTTTGCTTTGAGGGTGCCTTTTGAAAGCTGAATACGAAATCCCTGTTTCCAGAGCTATGGCTTGCTCTGTGTTCCAGAACCAGGACAGTCTTCCTTGGCCTGAGTTTTGTGGGTCTCTAACTCAAGTTAGAAGTGGGGTGCCTCTTGCTATTGGGGCTACCCAAGAGTAAAGACTGGCAACATTATCAACACCACTGCCTTAATTGCCAGCTCCCTCTGGGCGTGGACACACTCTATGGCTCCCATTTAAACTTTGTCTACAGATGGCCTGCCCGTCATAATTTTCTCCTATGGCATAAGACCATAGTTAAATGGAATCACAGCATACCCAGAATTATATATTTTGTATTAAAAGTTTCCATTGATGTGCCATCAATGGCAGCTGATGCAGAAGGTTATATCCTGCTCACTTCCCTTCAAGAAATTCATGCATGTGCAATTTAATTGTACATCCATAAAATATTATTGCTATAATCTCCATTCTTTAATAGCACAGTGAATATATATGAGGAGGGGAATCCTTAACTTGAGTACCATTGATACTGGATCAGATGGTCAAAATGTATACACAAACACACACACACAAATACACACAAATACACACACATAAAAACAGATTGTATAGAAAGGGCCCTAAAATATTTATCTAGCTCAAAGCTACTTAACAACATTTTAAAATCTTGTTTATACATATAACAGCTCCATTATACAGGATACTAATCTCCTGATTTTTCCCATTTCACAGAAGGGGAACTAAGCATGAGAAACAATTTGGCCAGGTCTGCCCCATAAATCTATGTTCCACTTCGTACATTTGCAGGGATAATGCCATTGCCAACTATGCAAAAGAACATAGATTCAGGTGGGTAGCCATGTTGGTCTGAAGCAACAGAACAAAGTTTGAGTCCAGTGGCACCTTTAAGACCAACACATTTTAATTTTGGGTTTAAGTTTTCGTGTGCATGCCCAGAATTAAACTGTGTTGGTCTTAAAGGTGCCACTCAGACTTTATTATGTAATGGAAGGGTGAACTCATTCACTCCCTTTCACCACATAGCTTCTATTGTGACCTGTAAGGATTTCATTTGAATTTCTAATCACAGAGAGACCCAATTTATACAATCCTATTTTTAAAGTAGGGAAACAGTTATGCAAACCCACCTTTTTCTTATTGGATACTTTGTCTAAGTTGCACAGAAAGGATGGAGGATGTCTGGGCTTGCTCTTGCATGATGCTCATGATAGAGATGAAAAGTAATTTCAGAGAACAAAAATCAAATCACACTTCAGTCCTAACATATAGAGTTGGATCCAGTCAGGGCTGGCAGTATCACTAGGCCAACTAGGCGGCCACCTAGGGGCGCAGCTGGCAAAGGGGGCGGCAGAGAGATTGAGAGAGACTCAAACCAGGAGATAGTGTGCTTTATGCAAACCATGATTTACCATTATGTCTGAATGCAGCTTTCCATTCAGGCTAAGAACCAAACTTAGCCTTGGGCCAGTGCAAATAGACTTGTAGGCGCTGTGGCCAGCCGGTGCAGGTGGCTGCCAGCAGGGCTGGAGAGCTCGTGAGCCCAGTCAGGTGGGCGGGCGCTGGGACCAGGGGGAGGGTGTCCCTTGTGGTCGGGTCTCCAGAGGTGGAGAGGGTGGCTCTGTGGTGGTGGGGCGCTACTAGGTAGCCTTGCCTGGGGAGGCACCACAAGGTAATCTCACCTAGTGCACAAAAAACCCTGGGGCCGGCCCTGGATCTAGTGCACCATCAATGGAAGGAACACATGTTTATACTGCATTCCGCTCCCCACAGCAATTCTTTTGAGCCCCAGAAAGAAGCTCTTTCTATCTGATCCCCCCACAATATTTAATAACTACATGAAGCCACTGGCAGAGGTCATGAGGAGGTATAGGCTGCAATGTTACCAATATGATACCCAGCTCTACCTTTCTTTTCCACCTAATTCTGAGGATGCTGCACTGGTGCTTGGAGTCAGTAATGGTTGGATGAAGATGAACAAGCTGAATCTTAATCCTGACAAGACAGAAGGTCTCTGGGTTAGCAGAAAGGCCAACTAGGAACTTGAGATCTCTCCTGTCTAGCTGGGATTACTCTCCCTTTGGCTGCTCAATATGGCGGTCACCTTAGAAAATCAGGTAGCTGCAGTGGCTTGGAGTGCTTTTGCTCAGCTTCATGGTGAACCAGCTGCAGCCATTCCTGGCTCAGTCTGGTCTAGTCACAGCGGCTTAGTTACATTTAGACTGGACTATTGCAATGCAGTCTACTTGGGCCTACCCTTGAAGAATGTTTGGAAGCAGCAGCTAGTGCAGAATGCTGTGGCTAGACTGCTGGTTGGGGCCAGCTACTGGGAGCATGTGACCCCAATATTACAGCAGTTACACTGGCTTACAATCTGTTCCTGAGCCCAATTCAGGGTTGTTTTTGTCCTTTAAAGCCCTACATGGCTGGGGTATCTGAAGGACCATCTTTTCCCATGCGTTTCTGCCTCAAAACCAAGATCACAGGGATCTTGACTCCCCCATGGACTAAAGAAGTATGTCTGGTAGGTACACAGGAGAGGACCATTTTAGTGGAAGCCCCACTATTATGGAACAACCTCCCCAGGAGAGTGCGGCTGGTCTTTTCACTCTTACCTTTAGGATGCAGCTGAAGACAGTTTTATTTATGACAGCATTTGATTTATTGATTAGTTCTGCCTACCAACAATTTTAAATTCTTGATTTTTAACTAGTGTTTCTTTATGTATTTTATTGTACTTTACATTGTAAATTGCCTTGAGTTCCTGTAAGGTAAAAAGGTGGCCAATAAATGTTTTAAATAAATGAATATAGACAGATTCTCAAGGTTACAGAACTAGTGTGGACTAACAGCCATGTGGACTGTTGGTAGTCACATGACCCCCAGAATATGTATGTATATTTGTATTACTGTACACTGCCCTGAGCCCTATTTTTCAGGGAAAGGCAGTCTAAATATCAAATTTAATAATAAATAAACAATAAATCTACCTTCCAGTGGTTGGAAGCGGGAGACACAATAAAGACCTATGCCCTCTACTAACGCTACTCACAGTCTAACCCATTCAGCTGACTACATTTGAATTTTTATGTTTGGAGGAATCTACAGGGCTCCACAAAGCCACAGATTCCTCTCTACACACCAGTATCTATGTGTTCTTATGGGAGGGCCTATTTGGCCAACTAGTGCCTTATTTGTCCTTTATCCCCACAATGCACATTTTAGCAGTAAAATGGGGAAAGAGCCCTCTACTGGGCTCTTATACATATGGGCACCACACTCCTGTCTGGATCACATGCATAAAAATCTGCAATATTGCAGAAGTCAGTGAATATCCAAACATTATTGACATAGGAGAGAGGTAACTGTCTTAGCTGTATCTCCTTATATGAGCTCAGGGTCTTCCATATTCATGGGTAGAGTACTGGATCCACTCTTTCCAAGCACATAGACTATTTCACACAGGTTTTCCAAGTGTAATGTGCTTCCATATCAGATTGATCTGGGTCTTTCCTGAGTAAGAAAACAAACTTTGGAGCATGTGGTAAGGAGAGTTCCTGTACCAGTAGATGACTGCATGCCACGAATAATTACTCCATAGAACTAAATTTTCTGAATTGTGCCATTGGAAGTAAGTCGTGTTAATTTCAGTGCAGCTTTGTAGCCCAGTTCAGGGCTTTAGTGGGCCTGTAGTGTATCTAATGCACAGTGAAGTGACTTCACCATTCTGCACTGGGTTACATTCAGCCAGTTGTCTCATTCAGTCTTAGCTGCTTCTTCTCTGTATTATATTCCCCACCCCACATGGCTTTTGTACATAATTCTCAGTGGAACCTTTTGAATTAGTCTAGATGTTTCCTTCTTTTTTCAACAGTAGAAAAGCTCATTGGAGCCAATTAATTGTTTTCTAATTTTTGTAATCCAGTTGTTGCCTTGTATCGTCTTACTTACAGGTCTGTTCCTAGCTTCTAAGGACTGTTTTATCAACATCATTTATGTACTTTTATGCCCTGACTTGCTTTTATTTTATTTATTGCTTAGCTACTTTTATTATTGGCATTTCTCTGTTAATTCATGGCCATTGACCTATCTGTTTTTGTTAGTATGATTTGTTTTATTGTTTTTATTGCTGTTTGCTTAGTTCTGTTTACCATTTTAGTTAGATTCAGGTAGGGTAGCCATGTTGGTCTGAAGCAGCAAAATCAAACTTTTTTGGTTTTAAAGGTGCCACTAGACTCAAAGTTTTCTCACCTGTTGTTAACTCTTTTATTATCTCTATGCCAATTTGCTGCTATTTACATGCCTTACCTAATGTGTTATTCCAGTCTCAGCTGTGTTTATTGCTCAGTTACTTAGGCATCTTGAATCTAATTAGCTCTTCATGGCAACTAACCCACCCCCACCACCTGTATGCAACATTTGAGGAAATCTGTTTCTGTGAATCTGAGTGTACATACTAAGTCTCTCAGTTCTCGCTTGTACACAGAATTGAACTTTGTCTTGTATTTGTATGCTAATTTGCTGCCATTCACAAATCTTTCTTGTGTACAATCTCAGCTATAATCACCCAGTACTTATGCATCTTGACTCTAAATGATCCTCCCTGACAGCAACCCCCCCATAAGTAATGGTTGAGGAGGTTCTTTCCAATGTATCTGAGGAAGTGTGCATGCACACAAAAGCTTATACCGTGAATAAAACTTTGTTGGTCTTAAAGGTGCCACTGGACTCGAATTTCGATCTACTATTTTAGTTGCAAACCACTTTCACCAAGTCTAGAGAGGAAACATATAAATCTTGTAAATAAACAAACAAATGCTGTTTGTCTAATTCTCTTTTTTTTTTTGTAAAAGAATTTTTTATTTTTCAAAACATTAAAATTGATACGTTTATCTTATACAAATCCTTTTTTCCATATTATATAACATTTTGTTCTATTTGTATAATCTGTCTAATTCTCTAATCTACTGACTCTCAGTGAGAAACGTGGACTATAACAAGTACAATAAACTAAAGTCAGTAAATCAACATGAGCTCATTTTATTAATGGGAGACCTACTTTGTTTTGATTCCCAGCCCAAGTATTTAGGATGGGGATACCTGCACTTAAAATAAAGAGAACCTTCCAAAGAATTTTCTTGAAGCTCATTGCGTAGATCTATTATGATGAGCGGCTGTCAGCTAATTTCCATATAGTGAGTGAGCAGAAAGCAAGGCAGTTTTCAGTGAAATACTTACCTCACATACAGCCACTGAAAGAAAGAGGCTTTGAAATCTGGTTCTCAAAGAAAAAAATGCAAATCCACAGGAAGCAAGAGCTACCCTTTGTTTTACAAGCTACGCCTTTGCAAAGAAATGTGACCACATATAACAATACTGTAGCAGAATTTTTTTGAGGAAATGCAAAGCCAAACAGAGAAGCTCAAGTCATGTACTAGTCAGTTTATATATACATTCTTCACTTCGTTAAGCAGACGGAAAACTTCTAGGAATTTTAAAATATATAAATTTTGGAGACCTGGCCTGTTGGACTAGATAACATATTTTAATATACTTACTTTACCTTGCCTTTCTCAGATCAGACAATATTTTAAAATGTATTAAAATGAAGGATTCCTTGGTGTGCTTACTTGAGGAGTAGACAGAAATTCCGAGCAACTTTGTGTCAGAGCTGGAATTATGGAATGAATGCAGGGAAGGTGAAACTAAAGGTTATATGATAGTGTACAGATATGGCACCATCAACCCAAATGGGTCAAACCTGTGAACCTGGAGGGACAAATCAGCCCAGCCGCCCCCATGTTCCTTCAAAATGTTCATAACAGTTTGGCCACCACTAATTTTCTTCTATAGATTTTTACACGGCTTTTTTGGAGAAAAAGCGCAGCAGGAACTCATTAGCATATTAGACCACACCCCTGACTGTGCATCTCATTAGCATATTAAGCCACACCCCCATGTTACTAGAAGTGGGGTCATCCAGCCACTCACACCTTTTGTTTCTTATTCTGTTTACCTTGTTTGTTGTCAAAATGGTTTTGACAAAACCAATAAAAACATTATTTTCTGTCCCATCTATACAAAATCTTGCCTGAACCAATATGTCCAACAATTATTCCCACACTGGATTGGAATCAATTCCTAAAGGTTAGGTTCCCATGAAAATCAGCCTGCCTTCCTGCAGAACTAGTACATTGAATATGAATTTTTAGGGTTGCCAACCTACAGGTGGGATCTGGAGATCTCCTGGAATTACAACTGAGCTCCAAACTACAGAGATCAGGTCAATGGCTGCTTTGGAAAGTAGAGTCCATGGCATTATGCCTTGCTTAGGTCCCTCCTTCCCACAAACCCCACCCTCCTCAGGCTCCACTCCCAAATCTCCAGGGATTTCCTCAACCTGGAGTTGGCAACCCTAGTTCACTGGCAGAACAGCCCTAGGTTTGTGGATGCACTGGACGGGAGTAGTTTGTGGACTATTTTATTCAAGGTACAAAATTTTATTCAAGGTATAAGATTTCATGTGCCACCCACACTTCTTCAGATGGAACCACACTTCTTCAGATGGAAGAAGTGTGCATGCACACAAAAGCTTATACCTTGGGTGAAACTTTGGATTCCAATTTTGTTCTGCTGCTTCAGACTAACACGGCTACCCACCTGAGTTATTACACTATAATATTTTTTACAAGCAATTATTTACCAGTGGAGTGGTTACCATGCAGAGTCTGTCCCACAGGTAAAATGATCCCGTGATCTCGTGTTCTGCCAACATACATAACAATGAAGCTACTTTTTCAGATGTTTTCTCTTGCATGGCAGTTAGCACCAAACAACTTTAATACAGACTTTAAACACACATATATTTGCAAGCCATTCCCAACAAGACATACCGCCTAGGCTCGTGTTGCGAGTTTCAGTCATGCATTTCCCTTCATCAGTCTCCCCCCAAAGCGATCAACCATGCAGTCCTAAATAGAGTTACACCCTTCTGCATCAATGACAATGTGACTGTGTTTAGGACTACTGTGTAAAACTGCAAGAATAAAACTTTTCTAGTTCAGCACAGTTTTGATTCTCAGGACCAAAGTCCTCCTATACATTATTTCAGAAACATTTTAATATTTTGTAAAGGCAGGTCAATAGCTGCTTCAGTCACCTGGATTATGATTTCTTAAAAATGCTATACTTTGTACAAAATGTAAATGATAATAATTTTATCCATATAGATTAAGCATAAGAAAACAGTACTAAACCCACAAAGCTTTCATAGTGAGTGAACTGAAGAATATTTACAGGATAGGGGCAAACATGAGTTGGTGAGCCAAGTTAGGCTGACTGAGTACAAAAAAGGGAGAGTTCTGTGAGGCAGACAAAGACCTTGAAACCCTATATAAGGTTCATGGAATATGAAACAAGGTGGAGGATTGTACCTGGTCCACCTGACACAACTGGTGCTCCAATTACCTCCCGTGTCTCCTGCTCCAGCTGGATAACCACTTTCTATTGAACTTTCTCTCTGCCCCATATAAAACAATCTTGTGTATGTAAAGTGCTGTCAAGTCGTAGCAGACTTATAATGACCCCAGCAAGGGGCTTTCAAGGTAAGTGAGAAGCAGTGGTGGTTTGCTATTACCTTACTCTGCAGAGTCTTGGTTGGTGATCTCCCTTCCAAGTACTAACCCTGCTTAGCTTCCAAGATCTGACGAGACCAGGCTATATACCATGCTGCCTTTCCTCCTGAACAATCTTGTGCATCACAACATTTTCTTCAAATTACAAGACAGAGACTACAAGGCACCAAATTACTTTCTTCAGACCAATGTCTTCAGAGACCTCAAGGCAACAGTCTACCTTTTCTAGGAATTCATGAGGAGGTCTGGCCAGCTCCAGCATGAGTAAATGAGCATGGTGTTTTGAATGTGTGTATATTCTTCTCATATGTAATTTATTCCATAATGAATGTTACATGCATGGTGAAGTAAACTAAAATCGCATGGTCCATTCCATCTCTCAATTTATGACAAAGACTGCACACATTATACACTAAACAATAATATTTATTCTTTAATAATACAATCCTAACTGCAATCCTAACTACAGAGTCATGCGCAACTGTCTCTGTGTATGTTATATGTCATCAAACCTCTTCTGACTTATGGCAACCCTATAGATCAATGACCTCTAAAACGTTCTATCATTAATAGCCTTACTCAGATCTTGCAAACTGAAGGCTGTGATTCCCTGTACTGAGTTTATCGATTTCAGGTTGGGTCTTCCTCTTTTCCTGATGCATTCAACTTTTCCTGGCATTATTGTTTTTCCCAGTGAGTTTGCCTTCTCATGATGTGACCAAAGTATGAGAGCCACAGTCTGGTCATTTTAGCTTCTAGGGAGACTTTAGGCTTGATTTGACCTTCAACTCACTTATTTGTCTTTTTAGCAGTTAACAAAGAGTGAACACCACCTAAGTCCACTGGAGTCAATGGGCTTAAGTTATACCAACTGTGATTAGGTTTGTATTGTAAATCTTGTATAAACAGTGGATAGACTATTGACCATTTTTTCACTGAGAGGAATCATCATACGAATACAGCTGCATTAGGCTTTGATGTTCATCTAGTCCAGTGTCTTCTGTCCAACAGTGGTCAGCACCCTCCCTTTACTGAGGCTTACAAGAAAGGCATGAAGACATCAGACCACCCCTCATATTTGGTTACTGATATTGAACTTAACAAACATCATTCAACTTTAATTCTCATTAGGAGGAGGAATTATAATTGGCTTGCAGCTTAATTCAGTCTCCTAGCTCCCCATTTTCCATCAAAGAGTGGGTCAGAGATATTTTAGCTTTTACAAGGATTCTGCATGCATTACCACATTTCTTTTGTGCCTAATTTGTTGGAACAGAACTCGGGTTGACTGAAGCTACTGGCTAATGCAAAGAAGTCCTGAAAAAGAAAGAGAGAGAGAGAAAGAGGGAGGGAGGGAGGGAAAAAAGAAATAAAAAGAAAGAAAGGGCGGGAGGGAAAGAGAGACAAAGAGAGAGAGGGAAAAGAGATGGGGGAGGCACTTACCGGGAGCAGGGAGAGCGTAGGCGCAGCGACAAGCCTGATGGAGAGAGCTGCGACAGCCAGGGCCCCTTCCTGCCAGCTCTTTGCACTTAAAGGGAAAGCTCCCTTTGAGTGCAAAGAGCTGGGAGGTCAGGCCTCGCACTCAATCTCCGCACGGAGATCCAGAGCACGGGGCCCCTTCCCACAAGCTCTTTGCACTTAAAGGGAATGCTCCCTTTGAGTGCAAAGAGCCGGGAGGCCAGGCCTTGCACTTGATCTCTGTGTGGAGATCCAGAGCACAGGGCCCTTTCCTGCCTGCTCTTTGCACTTAAAGGAAACGCTCTCTTTGAGAGCAAAGAGCTGGGAGGCCAGGCCTTGCATTTGATCTCCATGTGGAGATCCAGAGCGCGGGGCCCTTTTCTGCCGACGGGGAGGGGCGGGCTCGAACGCCAGCCAGAATGCTATTCTGGTGCGTTCCGGCCCAAAAAGAGCCCTGGATTTTTATAACTTCCTTTCTTAAAGTGATGATTGTGAATAGTTTGCCACAAAGTGATATGAACTACCAGGGTTGCATTAACAGTGATTTTACTTGACTGTGACATAGCAATCCATATTAAGAGGTGTCATGGCATAGAGGACAGGATGTCAGACTGTGATCTTTGGAGACCTGGGGTCAAATCCCAGCTTCTATTACAGAAACTTGGGCTAGTCACATTTCTCTTGGCCTAACCCACATCACTGGGCATGTAGTGATAATGTGGAGAAGTGGAGAATGATGTTCTAAAAAGCCAGATATAAATGAATAAATGCAAATTCACAGTGTTTCTACAATGAGCATGCAAAACTATGTAATGTTTGGTGACACATTTATGTGAAGAACCTAATAGATTCTTATCAAGCAATACTTTCCTGTTAATAGGTAGTCACACACTGACTCTAGATTGAGAATGTTAGAAATTGTGAAATATTAAAAAGAAAGCATCACAAATATTAGGGTGACCTTTTATTAATAGCTAGCAGTGGAAATCTGATCAGAAACTCAATGTCATTCTCAAAATGCATTCTCACTGCAGGCTCATTCTCATGCTGCTGGATGTCAGATGCTACTGGGCTAGTATTGTGGATCTTGTGTGATAGGCATTGGTTTCCTGCTTCCTGTGTTACCAGGGCTACTAGTCAGCAAAGGAAGCTGCCAGAGGTGGGTTTCATGATTGTTTCCCAGAAGCAGCACCTACCCTCTGGTGTCGCACATGATTTCTTGTATACACAGTGGGACAGAGCAATAATGGAAGCAGTAATAGTGTTGCTTTGGTAGTGTAAAAATAGGCCTGAATTCAGAAGCCCATGGTTTGTTATAATAAGCACTCGATGAATTCTGTTTTATTCCAGGTCCTTGGACTTCAAATTCTAGATAAATATCTGAAGAATGTATACTGAATTATTCTTTTCAGGGTATTTTTGGAAGGCATGGATTTGTATACTTACACTTAAGATGCATTAAAGGACAAGGTGACACATTCTTTGCCATGAAAAACATAGGTTTCTCTGTTCTCAATACTTTTCAACTATTTTGCTGAGCGCTTGTCTCACAGTGCAGTCTTGAACAGAGTTATTCCATCCAGTCTAAGGCCATTGATTTCAGTGTACTTAGACAGGAATGATTCTGAATAGGACAAGTCTTTGTCCTCTTCCATGTAGCAGGCCTTCAGGTATTTGAGCAGCAGGATCACATCTCTCTCTTTTGCAGACTGAACAGACCAAAGCCCTTCAATTTTTCCTCTTAGGACTTGTTTTCCAGAAACCTGAACATCTTTGGTGCCCTCCTTTGACCCGTTCCAATTTATCAATATCATTCTTCAAACATGCTGCCTAAAACGGCGCGTAGTAAACTGGATGAGGTTGAACTAGTATACATCAGACTGTAACTATTACTTCTTGTTGCTGGGAAAGATACTATGGTTCTGTTAAAGACACCCAAAATACATCAGCCATTTTGCAGTCACATCACACTTGCAATTCACATTCAGCTTATAAATATCTGCAGTTGTGAGATTCTTTCTACGTCTGCTACTTGCCTAAATACAGACATTTACATTTGTCTCTATTAAACTTCCTAAGAAGGGTTACCAGCCTTAAGATGGAGCATGCAGCTCTCCCAGAATTACCGCTGCTCCCCAGACTGCAGAGATCAGTTTCTCTGCAGAAAATGGCAGCGTCAGAAGGTGGACTCCATGGCTTCACAGAGCGAGCTCCCCTTCCTCATTTCTGCCTTCTTCACACACTGCTCCTAAATCTCCTGAAGTTCCCGAGCTGGAGTTGGCAACTCTGCACCTAGGAACAGCATCAGCCTGCATATCCATTTGATAAGGCGGGGTTCAAGGGCATCCTCAGTCCTGAGGCATGACTGGAATGGGTCAAGCACAGATGTCTCTTCCAGAAATGCTGGCAGTTTCTCTGTCACAACCTGCTCAGTCAGCTTGCCCAGAAAGGGGAGACTGGACACAGGCTAGTAACTGTCTATGTCCTTCTTATCCAAGGATAATTTCTTAATAAGAGGTTGAATCACAGATTTTTTTTTCAGATGTGAAGGAAACTTCCCTTGCAGGAGTGACATATTAATAGTCTTCTCTTAGAAATGGTTCTCTTTCTCCTGGCATGATTATAATAGCCCGGATGGGACAAGGTTCTAGTTTCCAAGAAGCCTTTGCAACCTCAAGCCCTCTGTCAATGTTTAAGTAAGATACATAGTAATATGGACAAATATCTGTCCTTAACTTGGATTGACAAACTGGACCTTAGCTCCAGCCTGGAATATATTATTTTCGATATCCTTGAGGAATGTGTTTTTTGGCCATAGATATAACAGCTCCAACAAGTAGTAGTTATATGTTGGAGGGACCCATCCAAGACACCCACCCAGATCTTCATGGAAACCTTTCCAATTTGCCCTCTTAAAATTCCATTGTGATCGTTGAAAAGACCTGATTACTAGTATTTGGATTACTATCTTGAGGATTACAGGTCAATGCTGACTGTGTGGGAAAGCTTCAAGAACGCGTCTGGATATAGGCAAGGGCTGACTTCTCCAGTCAAATGGGAACATGTATTTGAACATACTCTAATAAAATATAAACAGTAAAAAAAAATGAAACAAATGTGAAATCAGGGCCAGCTATTCCATTTCACTGATCTGAAAGTACATCTTTAGTTTCGAAAATGAGATGGAAGTCATATTCTTCAGCCCAGTCAACAAGTGCCTCACCGTTCTTATCTACCATGTGTCTCCAATTTTCATGATGGCTTTTAAAGTAACCAGTGTATACAGAAGGATGAGGATAGTTTGATACGACATGTGCTGGCCATGAAACTGCAGGAGGTTTGTGAACACTGACAACATGTACTTCCCCAACTTTTACAACAATTATGTGGATGTTATTGTGAACGTTGGTCAATACCAATTTCACATTTTCAGTGTTGCTTCGGGCATAAGTCACTATGCCTTAAGTATGATGGTATGTGATGCCTGTTCTAGCTTGCCTATTCCTGGTGCATGCTGGATAATGCTAAAGAGCTAGAACTTCTGGCTGCCAGTTCATCATAGGATCTCCTGACTATACTGCACACATGGCAACAATCAACCAAATCAAACAGACCTTCTCAGGACTACTTGACAAGGAGTATAAGAGACTGCATCCAAATATTCCTTCTGCAACTCTCTGTGATACCAAAAAGCCATTGCTGAAAGTCAGGGGGCTCTCCACATCGTAGCTGATATGGCATGAGTTGCAACAAAGTGCAATACAAGATGTTAATGCAAATCTCTTATGGCCTTGGTGTTGGCAAAGTGTACAGTCTGATGAAAGAGTAGGTAAAGGTTTATTTAGGGACTAACATACTTGATAGGAAAGAGAAGAGAGAGAAATAGGTTCCTAACTATATCTCTTGCTCAGAGTTTGAGTCCAGTGGCACTTTTATGTTTATTCAAGGTGCAAGCTTTTGTGTGCACACACACTTCTTCAGATATAATGAAATGGAAATAGAAATAACAGTCATACACATAGAGGGTGAGTAGTAAGTTAGTATACAGAATAATGAAGGTATTTTTAACAGATTAAAAGAATAATAAGCTTAGTATATGTGGCTATCATCTGTTTGGGTTCATTGGGTGGGGGGGAGGGGACAAACATGGCATAATTAATAAATATTGAGGGCCAGTTTGGTGTAGTGGTTAATCTGGAGAATCGGGTTTGATTCCCCACTCCTCCACATGCAGCCAGCTGGGTGACCTTGGATCAGTCACAGTTCTCTCAGAGCTGTTCTCTCAAGAGCCGTTCTCTCACAGCTCTCTCAGCCCCACCTACCTCACAGGGTGTCTGTTGTGGGGAGAGGAAGGGAAGATTGTAAGCCACTCTGAGTGAAGCATGGGGTATAAATCCTCCTTATCCTTATTCTTCTTCTTGTCAGAATTGGAGAGAGGAGAAGAACGGAAGGTAGCAACAGACTATCAGTTTACTACTCTTAACAATTAAGAATGTAATTTAGTATGTGATGTAATTTGGAATGGTAGATTTAAAGGTGTTTCTGTAGTCTGGGGACAAGGAAAATAACTCTACACAGTCCATTGCCCCACTTCAAAGGAAAAGATGCTGCAAGGCCGCCTCCATGCTTGAGTGGAGACAGACTCTCACCGTTCCACTATTAAAAACACATCAATCTCCAATGTTGACATATTTATTACTTATGCTATGTTTGTCCCCCCCCCAGTTGAACCCAAACAGATGATAGCCATATATACTAAGCTTATTATTCTTTTGATCTGTTTAAAACACCTTCATTATTCTGTATACTAATTTACTGCCTGCCCTCTATATGTATGACTGTTATTTCTATTTCCATTTCATTGTATCTGAAGAAGTGTGCGTACACACAAAATCTCATACATTAAATAATACTTTGTTGGTCTTAAAGGTGTCACTGGACTCAGACTTTGTTCTTTTGCTTCAGACCAACACAGCTACCCACCTGGATCTCTATATCTCTAGCTGAAAGAGAGGGTATCTGCATCTGGCATTTGTTTCGTTGTTTTACCAAACCCACACTGGAACAGAAAAAGATGTGGCTCAAACTACATTCAAATACCCCAGGCCAATGCCATACTGACTGCAGAGTCACCCCTGAATGGCCATAAAACAGCCATAAATCTATGCAGACAGCCACCATAAAACCAAGAGATCAAATGGAGTGAAAAACGGCATGCAGTCTAGACACTACCATAAAATTCGACAATCAACCACAGTGAAAGCGGGAGACAGACAAGGAATGACACTTCACAGTAGAGAGAAGGTGCTGTCCTCCCTATCCTATCTAATTGTCTTCTTGCTGCCCCCTTCAGGGACTTCTTCTATTCTTCTTGTACCTCAGATATTGCCTTTTCCAGTACCTGGGATGTGTAGTAATGAACGAGAACCAGGTGGTTACTACGGCTGTACCAATGGAACTTCTTGCATCCAGCAGAAGCACTCCTGCCAGAAGAAGACAATTGTACCCAGTTTCCTCTCTTCACTTCTGCCCTCTGGACTAAGTAGATGTTTGTTTATGTGTGTTCTACAGCTTCCAGCATCACCTCAGAAGGCTACTGAGGAAAGGTAGGAAAGAGCCACATTGTGAATCTGCTTATGCTTTTAGAATACCCATTTTAGGAGATAACCTTTGGGAATGCTTTCGCCTTTATACCCTGTTGTTGGCCTTCTCAGGCTTCTGTTTGGACACTGTGTGAAACAGGATGCTGGAGGAGATGGACCATGGATCTGATCTAGCAGGGCTCTTCTTATGCATGCAATGTTAGCCATTTAATCCAAGCCATTATTTTAAATTAATTATCGGTATAATATTGAAAACTTTGACTGCAATCTAGACAAATATAAGCTCTGTAAGCCAGGGGGACTTTAAGCACATCACACACTCTCCCAATGAAATCAGTGAGACTGTAAAGTGCCTGATGGTGACTGTATTGCACCTGCCGCATGAACAGAATTTACAGAATTACATAATACCTTGGTTGTGCAATAAAAAAACCATTATTTCCTATAATTTATTGCTCATTAGTATGAATGCTTCTCTTTTTTAAAAAAAGAAATGAGTCACTGGCCAACTGCCCATTGGGATGATACGATAAATTTGCAACGTATGAACTTGAATTTCCTGTAAATGTCCTGTGGGCTAGCAATACAAAGTGAAACTAAGCTGTCACTTAGCACCACTCTCTGACTTCATAGACGCTGCATTTACTGCTTTAGATTCCCAGCACTTCAGAAATTTGATAGGGGCGTGCATTCAGTTAAATACAAGCCAGAAAAAATCTGAAAAATACCTTATCTTTCAGCCAGATATTTCTTTGGGCATTCTTTGGCTATCCAAAATTCTTTGGCAAGCTTTAATAGCACAAGCCTATCCAAGCTTAAAAAATCTAGAAAATATTCTGGATTTTTTTGGGATTTTTCAGGACTGCCGGAAAGTTGAAGTTAGTGTTTAAAGGGATCACAGTCCCTTTAAATGCCTTTGGAGTTCACTTGCAGAGTCACACCATGATTGGAGAAGGCATTTAAAGGGGCCACGATCCCTTTAAACCCCTTCCCCCACCTCCATTGAAGTCAGTGGATGATAGGGGCACTTTTTTTTTAGGGGCCCATAGAATTGGACCCCCTGGTCCAATCTTGTTGAAACTTTGTGTTTTTTTGAGAAGCGGCACCAGCAGCTATGCTGCACATTTGTTGCCTCTGTCTAAAAAACCCCAGCCTGCTCAGAGCTCCAGATACTTTGGATTGATTCTCCATTATACCCTATGGGGACCAATGGTCCCCACAGGGTATAATGGAGCCAGAAAAATTTGGGATTTCTGAAAAACTCCTGAATTTGAATACCATAATGGTATTGCAATTTGGGAATTTCAGACAATATTGGTATTTTTCAGGTTCAATATACCCGAACCCCCCCCCAATACCTTTTTTTTGCACACCCTTAAAATCCAAGGGCTGTTTAGCCCATCTGCCTTTGTTAGTCTGCACTGTCCTTTCATGAGCTCAGAATCAAACTTAACTGCACAGCCTATAGCACAATGTATTTGCTAAAAATCAAAGAACAGGTGCATCTCATGAAGGTGAATGCAGACCAAATAGTTGTTGACAGTGCAATTCTAAACAGAGTTACACCCTTTTAAGTCCACTGATTTCAATAGACTTAGAAGGTTGTAACTGTGCTCAGAATTGAACTGTAAAGGACTGCTGGAGAAGTTAAAAAAACAAACCAAAACCTTTCCACCCAAATGCTGCCCTTTGTGAACTCAGAAAAACAGGTTTTCCCCCTGACTATAGATGTCATTTAATTTGGTCCTATTGATTAGCACACACTAAACCCATACTCAGTGTCTACACAAAATTTTTTTATTGGGATGCATTTCCACACCTGTGGCTGTCCCAGAGGTAGCACAGGTAAGATAGACAGCTAATAGGCATTGTGTTGGGGTGTGTGTGTAGAGGCTATGGAGGGTAAGGCTCCGAGGTAACTGCCTTCTAGACTGAAAAATATCCAATTCCCCACTCTGGCCTCTCATATAAATTCTTCATAGCCCAACCACCTGGAAACAAATTTTAAAAAGAAATGCAAGCTTTAATAGCACAATCCTAAGGAAAAAGCACAGAGAGGGCACTTAGCACCACTGCAAGAGGGTGGTGGGGAGGATCCCTTGCAGGAGTGGAATCTAATGCAAATCTGATGCAAATTTGATGCAGAATCTGATACAGAACCTGATACAGCTGCCAAGGTGCTCCCTTCCTTTGCTGCTTGTTTGGACTGGAGCAGCACACAGGTGAGAGAGGTTAGGATGGCATGGACCAATGGGGGGCAGTTGTGGCTTTGATGCACCTCAGGGGCTCTGAGGGGCCATTTATTGGCTGCCAAGTGCTCAGTATAGCCTGCTTGAGGATGCTCCTCCATGCATTCATTCCTCTTGCAGGTGCCGATCCAACAGGGAGAGCTTTGACCCCAACTGCAGAGCCTCAAGCCCATCCTGTGCCCTGTTTGGGGCAGTAGCCTGCCCTCTGAAGGTCACAAATATCCAGCCTCTGGTGTTTTGGACCCCTGCCACATTTCAAAGCCACCCCTGGAGGGAAATAAGCTATAGGCCTGCGACTCCATGGAGTCCTAACCACTCCATTGCCCCTGCAGTCCTTCATTAAAGTTCAGTCCATCTCAGCACCAGGAGTTGTGTGTGTTTGTGTTGGGGTGTGGTCGGAAGGAGGGTGTGAACCTTTCTGAGCAACTTTCCTGGGTCTCATCCTGCCAGTAACGGAGGCATATAAGGGCATCTTGATGCAGGGGGCAGACAATGGCATGGCCCCGTTTCTCCCCAAGGAACAACACACACTGCCCATGCAGAGATGGCAGAGTGCCCAGAACTCTCCTTGGGGAAATGGCTGGGTAGGGGGAGTGAGGTCAGAGGGAGGCATATGGTCGAGTTAGGGTTCTCCAGCCATTCATTCCAGTGTGTGGGGGGGCAACCCAGAAACAGACCTCAGAAATGTCCTGGACTCTCTGGGGGCCAGTGTGCACCAATTGCTTGGTTTGGGTCGGCGTGAGCTTTGAAAGAGCTGTCAGTGGAGTTTGCCTTGGATGGCTGTATTTCACCCGCTCAAGCAAAGCTGGTCAATTTTAGGTGGTCTTTTGCTACAGAGACCTGGAACGGCCACTTGGATCCCAGAAACCTCACCTCAGTTTGGATATGCAAATGAGGGGTCTAAGCGTAAAAAAGACATGGAGAATGGACACTGTAGGGGCCCAACTGCAAAGAAGATCAATGCCATGGCCATTGTGTGAGACAGGCTAACAGCTAGCGCTGCCAGCAAAAATGGTTACCATATTGAAAACTCTGCTCCTGTGGGTGGAGTCCCTGGTCTCAGCTGCCTATTCCTCAACCTGGGTCCCAGTACCCTCGGAGCTAGGAACATCCACCCCTTGTGAGGTGGTTGACCAGGGATTGCACTGTGGAGGGATCAGCCATCCATACAGATATGTGGTTCACACCATGATCCCCCCATTCCTGAATCATAGTGGCTGGTTGCTCTGAAAAAATTCTTGTTCTGCAGATGTTCCATATAAAACATGGTTTACCATTTAGTCAATTAATTAGAGCCAAAAGGAACTCTACTAGGGAGGAAGGCTATAGATATGAAAGCAGGAAAATCTGCCAACAGTTTAGGAACAGGGGATATCCAAAGACTATAGTGCACAGCACAGGCGTAGACTATGGAGGGGCTTGAGGGCTCAAGCCTCCCCCGAAATTTCCCGGGGGGGACTGAGCCCCCCCCCAGGAAAACATAGCACCTGCCACCGCGCCTCCCAGGGCCCTTCCGAGGCCGGCAGCTGCTGCTGCCTCCCCCCCCCCCCCCCGCCTGGCCACTCTTCCATCCTTCCCTCTCCCTCCCTCTTTTCCCGGCGAAGGGAGAGGGAAGGAGTGGGGGGGAGAGAGAGGCCCTGGCAGCAGCGGCTGGTGGGCCTCGGAAGGGCCCGGGGAGGCGCAGAGGTTTCCCGGGGGGACATTGCCCCAGCAAGCGCGAGTGCTTTGCGCGCACACTAAAGAGCCCCCCCCCCCCGGAATTTACAAAAGTCTACGCCCCTGGTGCACAGTGCAGCTTTAAGGGCAAATCAAATAAAAAGAGAAAACTTATTAAAATCCAATAAGAAGGCTACAGCAACAAAAAACAAAAACAACGTTTTTGGGGCCATAGAGTATAACTCTTTAGCACCCAGTATTAAAAACATAGTACCGAAGCACTGGCATGTGCTCAGTCATATACCTGGCTGCTCTGAAAGACCACAGATTGGATACAGAAGAACTAAAATTCTTAAGGATCGTTTAGTACATATGAATCACGCAAAGACAACCATCGAGAATACACAAACAACAGGGCATTTTAAATGTTTTCACTGTAGCTCTTGCAAACAAGTTTGGCAGACAGATGAAGTGGTCTTGCCCAGGGGTCATTTTGTAGAAAAAGAGGTGCAGGAGCTCATTAGCATAACTCATTTGCATATGCCACATCCCCTGGCATCACCAGAAGTCTGTCAGAAGGCAACATCCACCACTCAGGCTCCACCCCAAAAATCTCCAGGCATTTCCCAACTCAGAGCTGGCGAACCAGCTTTACACTCTGACTAAAGACACTTTAGGTTTCCTTTGCTCTTGCAGGGAAGCTACCCTACAACAAGTATGAAAATACAGATCAAGTTAGTATGCTTTTTCTTTTTCTGCAGTAAATCAGGAATTTTGGCAACAACATGCCTGGGAGAGATATTAATTAAAAGGATAATGTTTATAGCAGTCTTGAGGAGCATGCATTCTATTGCACCTTCACACACATTAAGACCAGACAAGGTATAATCCCAAACAGACATCACACCAGCAGCCATGTACACAATGCTGCCCATGTTTGCCATCTACCATAAACACATCAAGGCAGGCTATAGCAAGGATAGTCCTACAGTAAGATCAGGTGAAACATGATCTGCCTTAGTTGGGTGTCATTAAAGATGGGGAGGGAAACCAACAGATTTGTTCCATGGGGCCCAACACACTGGGAAATTCTCTTACTCAAAACCAAACAGAGCAAGTGGGAAACATGCAAGACATCAACTTCCAAAGAGTCATGATACCAGACAGCTTCCCAATAGCTCACACCTCATGCCATTTTTTTAATCTGAATTTCTTAACACACCTTGAGTCAGCTCTGAACAAAAATCCAAATACTGACAATAAATACCAGTGGAGCCCATGCAAGTCAATTGGCATTCGTGAATCTCATTATCTCCAATGGGCCTTCAAGCCTCTCTCATTGTTTCCAGTGGGCAATCCTGTCATTCCTTTTATACATCCCAGTAAGTTGCCCCTTTGAAACTGTACCACACCATTTTAGGTAACAGCAGAATGAAGAGCATGAACATGTGCAGAGTGCACATTTCTTGCCAGTGTTCCAGGCTGCACAGAGGGCAGAAGGAAATTTTAAAAAGCCTCTGATCTGCAGGTCCCATCCCCCCAATCTTGCACATGAAGATGGCAGAGAGAGAGAATTAAGTTGTGTAGAGAGATGGTTGAAATCGAAAAGAACCTATTTTTCAGGACCTTTGAGCAAATACACAAGGAAGATGCAATAACAATCATGTTGCATATCTCACAAAAGGTGCCTGCAAAGAAGGATACACTGAGCAGCCTTTACAATATAAATTCAAACAAATAAATTATAGCAAAATATATCTTTTAAGCCAATGGCCCATCCAGTCTAACACTCTGTCACACAGTGGCCAAAAATACCAGGTGCCATCAGGAGATCCAGCAGTGCTGAGATATCTTTCCCTCCTTCTCCTGCTGCCTTCTCAGGAGGGCTTCATGCGTTCTGTCCATGAAGTCTTCACCTTCCCTTAAAAACTGCAGACAAGCATGCCTCAAGTCCCTGTATCTTCTTCTTCAGTAGGGCTACCAATTTATACTTCCTGCAAGTGTAATTGCTATTACCCTCAGGTAAGAATATGAACATGCCACAGACCTTGCACATCACTGCACATCATTTAAGAACAACAAAGTTTTCTAAAACATACAAGAATACAGACATAACTGTACTATAGAATATTGTAGTCTCAATAGTTCCCGCTGCAACAGAGTTTGAGCAAAAGAGTGATGATCTGGCAAGTTTTTAATCTCACACCAGCAATAAGAGCCTACGCCTCTAAGACAGAATGAACCTTGGTGAAGAGACAGGGAGTGTGGACTATACTACAGTGTCTAGTACATAATGTCTGTTGCTGTAAGGATGATCCCACTACGTAATTTCTGCATTAACATGTCATATTAATGCATACACTTTGTTTCATCTCTGTTTTCAGGTTTCTGCTTGGTTTCAGATATCTGCAATCCAAATTCTACCGCATTGTTTATTGGAAGTCCCATTCTGTTGATTCTAGTGATTGTATTGACTCTGTGTTACCCACCTTGAGTCCCAGTTAGAAAGATGAACCATAAATAATGTTTCATTTATTTCAGATCAAAAACCCCATACAGCTGAGGTAAATATTAACACTTAACTAGGAGTGGTGGGATGTTAAGTTTTGTACAGTACATGCCTTAGGGAAACACTCCCTCAGGCAGATTTATAATGTATGAACACAGCATTTAGTAGCAACTAAGTTAAATGCTGGGCCCAGCAAAACCTGCTGGCCTGCTGTCACACTTTACTATACTCAGTTTACCCCAGCAAGAAAACTTAAATGAAAATCTGATGTTCCCTTAGAACTTTTATTGACACTCCTCTTGGACTAACCCTCAAAACTGAACTCCTGGCTGTCAGGGCCAGTCTAGACATGCAGGTTTTTCAAGAGCTGAGTTCCATTTCCCTGGACCCAACTCAGGTTCCCCACAGCCATACAGCAGCTGCAGGGAATGGCTGTTGAAAAATAAAGGACAGCCCTTTGGGCTCAGTTCACCACAGCAGGGGGAGGAAGGGCTCCTGCATCCCTCCCCAGCCATTTTACTGTTACTGAAAACAGTGCTGGTGGGGGAGTTGTTTCCCTGTTTTTGCTGCTCCATGTGGAGTATTTGGTACATGAAATCAAACTTCATGAACGCGTATGTCTTCTCCCTTCTGAATTGGCAAATTCACCACAGTGATGAGTCTAATAGAACATCAGGGCCTAATTAATACCATAGCTTCATCATGGATATCTAGATACATTATCTTAATGAAGCATTGGATCAGGCTTTTGGTTTGTAACTCTAACAAAATTGATATTAAAATTAGACAATTGAGTAGTAAATGTAAATATACATTGTAGTGACAATATGTCTATTTCCTCTGGAAGCTGCCATCTGCAGATGCATACCTTTATAGTTTATGGGTACAGGAAATCATGTGGCATTATTATTATTAGTCTTGACCTTTAGGAAGATACTTAAAGGGTGTTAACTGTAAACCACAATCAACAAACACATTCTTCAGTAGACTGTGTAGGATGATGATTTAGTTGCATTTAGTTACCCACAGCTTGTATTCGACTATTTGACAAACTGTTTTTCCATGAATTGTGCTGAGACAAGACATGAAAACATTGTTTAAGATGCTGCAGAATCAGATTCTGCAGCTTTGCATTAGAGCCTTCTGTTCATGTAGACTTGTGTTCATAGTCAGTGTCAATTTGATCCCTTTCCCCGGTGCATCTGTTACCAGAGGGAGAACAACAGTCTCCACACTAGAATGCAGAGCAGACAGGAATTTCATGTCATCCTGATTGTTTTGTTTTGCTACAGCAAGTTTCCAATTTTTTGTAAGCTCCTTGGATCACCTTTATTGGGAGAAAAGTGGGTTAAAAGGCATTTTAAATAAATAAATAGTCTGAAATACCTGCACAGATTACTTGGATGGACATGATCCTCTTTGTGGAAAAAAGGAGGAGATGGAGTCTGATCTTCTATTATTATTATCATTAACATCATTATTAGCAGCAACAGTACTGAAAATTCAGATGCAAATATACCCTCTTCTGCACTACTGTAAGATGTGACATTCCAGATATATATCCAGACTAGGGGACAGCAGAAGGTCACTCAGGAGTCACCAATCACTCTCCAAACAACTAGAAGTAGCTCTCGCTCTTGCTCTAGTGCTGCTGTAACTGTAATCACTTTTCTTATCCTTCACTTTAAAGCAGCATCTGTGCTATTTCTCTTTTGAGAGAAGGAGGAACATGCATGCACATAACCTTGCTCTAGGTGGGGGAAAAACAGCAGTAGCACTCTTTCTCATTTGCTTTTCCTGATCCTTCATGTGCATGCATATGCACCCTTACTCTTGTTGTGGAAGTCCACACTCTGGATGGGAAAGGAATGGTGTATCAACTCTTTCGCACTACATCAGACTGTTATTTGCCTTTTCCTGGGAAAAGCCAGAGGTAGCTGTACATTTCCCCCCTGCAGGGCAAGTTACAAGGGGGGGGGGGGCGGACAGATGTAGCTTGCCTTGAGAAAACTGCACAGGAAAGTTTTCCACAAATGAGCACTGTAGACAAACTATTTTTTTTGTATGAACTGCCATTTTGAAACTGACTCCACAACATGAGCAATTTTAGATCCATGCTGTTGACTGTGCTGACATTATTATAGCTGAAGTCCAGTTTATTGTTGATGTGACTATTTACCTTTACAACAGAACAGGGAAAAAACTCATCTAGCATAAAATCATTACAAGTCTGACAAATGTCCTCAAACTTCATTTTGTTGATAAGATAATGTGCCATATGTCACTAAAGTGGCTGTAATATGAATATCCAAGTGCACAAAATTTGTACATTAAGAGAGTAATCTTAAGCATGCCTGGTCAGAATCTTACTCAGATCTATTCTGTGGATGGCTCGGTAAATGTAGTCGTGCTACTTTGAAAGGAAATAAACTGGTATGCATTCATCTGGCTGTACATAACATCTACCCACAGTGCAGAGGTGACAACTGTTGCCCTCGAAGACTATGGAGAATATTGCTAAATTTCATTTCCTGTACCATTTTGAGTGGGTGTGATTTCTACAGAAAAGCAAAACAAGCAGAAGAAACGCCCCCAAATCCAGCCATTACTCATGGGCTGGGGGAAAGGAAGAGGAAATCACTTTAGCTATTATTTCTTCTGAATGAAAGCAGCTACCCAAATGGAGATCTGGAGGGTAGCTGTGTTGGTCTGCTGTAGAAGATTCATGCCCAAAAGTACTGTAAAGACCAACAAGATTTCTAGGCTATAAGCTTTGAAGAGTAAAAACTCCCTTTGTCAGAGCTGGTATCTAATGAAGGGAGCTTTGATTGGAAATCTTCTTGGGCTTCAAGGACCTACTGGACTTGAATCTTGCTCTAACCACTGGTTCCCAAAGTGGGCAATACCGCTCCTGAGGGGGTGCTGGAACAATCCAGGTGGGCTGGAATGATCCAGGTGCAAATCCACAAACTGCATCTTTTTGTCTACTTCTTGAAGACAGATGTCCGGGGTGGGGGGGGGGGGGCTGAGTAATTTTTTTCCTGAAAAGGGGACGGTAGGCCAAATAAGTTTGGGAACATAAACTATACCATAGTTCTACAAAAACCTCCTAGCCAAGATTATGGTTGCCAGCCCTTGCAACAAAAAATTCTAGTACCTGGGCAAAACCCGAAATGGATCACAGGAAAGAGGGTCCAGTGTTTTTTGGGTTGGAACTGTGGTTGAAGATTTTGGGTAGTTCTGAAGGTGAATCCCAGTGATTTGGGGTAGGCTGGGGGCAAGCTGGCCCAGGAGTAGAACCTAATGGTTTCAGATGGACCTGGGTATAATTCCTAGTGCACAAGTGGGGCACCTAGATTGTACAGCAAAAAAAAAAAAAATTAAAACATGAGGAAAATGCTTCCTGGTTTGTTTGTTTTTACAACTGACCTAAAAGCAAAACAAAAACAACTAAAGCCCTATATATTTTTGGTCCATTGACAACACTTGCTGAGTTTGGAATTGCCTTGAATGCCCCAAGTATGTGCTTAAGGTCACTTAAAAGTAATGGCTGCCATTCACCATTATAGGCAACAGCAAAATGGTGAAATGTGGAATACCGTATGGCAGAGGATCCAATGGGAAGACATAATATGTCTGTGTGTGATATGCTGGGGTGGTGTAGTGATTAAGAGCGGCGGGCTCTAAGCTGGAGAACCAGGTTCAATTCCCTACTCCTCCACATGAAGCCAGCTGGGTGACCTTGGGTCAGTCACAGTTCTCTCAGAGCTCTCTCAGCCCCACCTACCTCACAGGGTGACTGTTGCGGGGAGAGAAAGGGAAGGCGATTGTAAGCTGCTTTGAAACTCTTTTGGGTAGTGAAAGGCAGGGTATAAAAAACAACTTCTGAATCCCTTTTAACAGGCTTTACAGGCCTTCGTCTCTCATACACACTCCCAGTTAACACAATAATTTTGTTTGTCAGTTAATGTGAAATTATTTTTCTCTAGGCCTTTGGCTTGCTAAATTGCTAGAGATGATTCCTCTGTGGGAACATAATACTGTCTTTAATGACTTTTGATAACTGGAAGATGCTCAAGCTGCTGGAACAGGGACTGGAGAAAAATAGTTGGGTAGGTTTAAATGTAGCCATCAGAAAAAGGCAGAACTCTGATATTTTGTAGCTGGCTGGGTTCCAAAAGCCTAATTTTGGTAAATTAGTACTGTTAGCACTGTCAGTCTGGAGGCTTACCTGTTCACCCAGGCGCAACTTGTAACTGTATTGCAACTGCCTACTGTGGTGAAACGGGCTCCAGTTTAAAATTCAGCTGTTCACTTCCCACCCTCGTTCCGTGGGTGTATCTCCCTCCTTAAATTCACTGCCCCCAGTGACTGAATTGTCACTGCCTTTTTATTTCAGAAGCACTATAAGGCTGCACTCAGACGTGCCTTTAGATCCGATTTTGAAGTTGATGCCTGACAGATCTAAAGTGCATGTTCAGACAGCAACATCTGTGAAAGGTTCTGCAGTCTTTGGCACCCCATCCTGGTCTGCCCCTGAAACACCTGGGAAACTCCAGTCCTAATGCTTGCCGACGGACCATGGATGGCATTTCCCTAGTCTGATCACTCAAGTGCACTCTCAGGCTGTCGGAATGGTTTGCTCATTCCATCCTGACTGTGTGCTATTTTTTTGTTCGCTTAGCAATATGCATATACTAGGAATAAGGCCTGTTGTGGAAATAACTACAACGGGCTCTAGAAAGAGGCTCTGGGAGAGTGCCCTGGCCTTGGGCACTCCGCGTCAATTTGCTGTGGTGACCTCAGCAGGGTATAATGACACAGAGTCCACCATTTTCTTCAGAGAGACTGATCTCTGCTACATGAAAAGCAGTTTTAATTTTGAGTGATCTCCAGCCCTCACCAGAAGATTGGCAACAATTGTTACCCAGGAGGAAATGGCTGGTTTGGAGGGTGGAGTCTATGACATTGTTCCTGTCTGAGGTCCCACCCCTCCTCAAACCCCACCCTCTCCAGGCTCCACCCCTCAAATCCCCAGGAATTTTCCAATCTAGAGTTGGCAACCCCATCTCCGTCCCAGCCAAGCATCAACCTGCCATTTTCTGCCCTCTGATTTCAGCTTTCCATTTCCTCCTTCCTCCCTTTTGGAGATCAGTTGTAATTCTGAGTGATCCCCAGCCCTCACCTGGAGAATGGCAACAATGGTTCCTTTGGCCAGGAGGGCAGGATAAACATTTAAATAAATAAATAAATTTCCCAGGAGGAAAAGTAGTCTTTCTCTGCAATGGGGACCAAAGCAGCTTACATTATTCTCCTCTCCCCCTTTTGACTTGCACAACAACCCTGTGAGGTAGGTTAGGCTGAAAGTCTGTGACTGGTCCAAAATCACCCACTCAGCTTCTACAGCAAGAACCTGGATCTAGCAAACCCTACTCTGAAGCACTGACTGCTACACCTAGGGTAGCCTGAAGATCACCAGATATTACAACTGAACTCCAGACAACAGATCTCTCCTGCCCAGAGAAAATAACTGCCTTGGCAGGTGGGCTTTATGGCATTCTTTTCAGCTGAGGCCTCTCCCCTCCCCAAACCCTGGCTTCCATAGACTCTACCAGAAAATCTCCAGAAATCTCCCTACCTGGAGCTGGCAACCCTAGTCAGGAATGGCCCCAATGAGTTTCTCACAAAGGCCTGCAAAGGGTTTCCTTCCTTTGTCTGAACCAAGCTTGGTTGCCTACTGTGGCTCCAGTTTACAATTCAGCTGTTCACCTCCCACCCTCGTTCCGTGGGTGTATCTCACTCCTTAAGTTCACTGCCCCCACTGACTGAATTGTCACTGCCTTTTTAGAGGGACAGTGCGACCCCTCTGGCCAAATCTCCCTATTTGGAGATGGAATCCCCAATCTTTGGGGGATCACTGGGAAGTTGGCAACCCAAGAGTCTGGCCTTTCCTTGCTTCCCTAACCCTCTCCATTTGGTATTGTGCAGAGCAGAGGAGACTATGTGGTCAGAGCACAACACAGATTATTAGCCCAAATAAAAGAATTTATTTAACTATTTACACAATTATGGAGCACACACACTCTAAATGAATAAAGGCACAACTGTAGGAGTAAGCACACACTATGAATCAACAGGGGTTAAACTCAATCCTCTTTCCCTACACACAATACTGTCTACCTCTGGAGGTTGTGGGCTCAGGATAGGATCTCTCCTTGGACCGGCCTCTGGCTCTGCTTCAGCCTCTCCCTCTTGCCCAAGAGAGAAGGGAAACTTCCATTCATTCCCCCAACCAGCCGACTGTGGAGTGGCTGAATCTCTGCTGCCTCCCAGGGTTCCCTCCATGTCTCTGGCTTGTAGCCTGGGTCAGCACAGGCAACAGGAGCCTTTCCTAACCTCCTGTAGGATGAATGGATGAGCTGGAGTCTATATCAATGGTGCCCCGCCCCTTGGGGTGGTCCCTCTTTTCCTGCACTTTTTGGCCTTGGGGCAGCTGGGAACTCTAGTCCAGCAAATGAGGAAGCCCCATTCAACCCAATGAATGATACCCCTGCAGGCCCCTCTCTGGAACTACAGCTCAATTGAACCTTATGGGGGAATATTTTAAACCAGGGCTTTTTTTGGTAGAAAAAGCCCAGCAGGAACTCATTAGCATAATAGGCCACACCCAACAGCAGGAACTCATTTGGATATTAGGCCACACCCCTGATAGCATAGCTTTTTCCCAGGATCGGCTTCCCCAGGTGCAAGGTGCCTGGGGATCCGGGGGGGGGGGCCTGTAGGCATGGCCAACACAGAAGCCAGCCAGAACTCCATTCCTGTGTGTTCCTGCCCCAAAATAGCGCTGTTTTAAACAAACAACCACAGACAAGGGAATAGTTAGTCCCACTAGGGGAATAGTTAGTCCCACACAGAAGGCAAGCAGGAGAAGCATCTTCATCAAGAGAAAAAGCCGTTTGCCAGAAATTCTAACAGGGCACAGTGGTTGAAGGAGAGGGTGGGGAAGAGGAGCAGACCCAGCACCCAGCCAATGGCACGTGAGTACTCAGAGCCAGTGGATGGGGACAGCTTCTGAGTGACAAGGCAGGGAGCCAAAGGCTGTGGGAGCATGTAGAATGTTGAGGAATGAGTCACACAAACACTCAGTTATATAATAAGGAGAGAAATGTCCCCATTAGGCCAGCTTTGAAAGTGAGCAGGAAAGGGAGTGATCTTTCTCAGGCAACCACGGCTCACTGTGAACTAAGGGGATCACAGTGCTATGTGGAAGGATTGGCGAGCGGTCAAAGTGGAGAATCGAATCCTGGAAGTTGGAAAGCGCATGTGCAAAAAACTGTACCTCGTTTATGTACATGCGCAAAAGAAGGCAAAAAATGTAAACCCTCACCAGTCCACGCCATCTGATCGTGCAGTGACAGGCTGATCCCACAACAAAATTAAATGTCTGATCAAACGACTCTATTCCAAAAACCAGTGGATGAAATAGGAGTGTTTAAATGGTATGTCTGACCACAGCCTAAGTCTCTCTCCTCATAAGGAAACTGACCTGGAAGTTCCTAGGGCTTGAAGCAGTGTGAGAGGCTGAGAAGACATACCTAACCAGAGATACTTTTCTCACACTATAATCCCATACTAGGACTGCCAACTCCATCTTGGGGAAATGTCTAGTGGTTTGGGGTGCCTGAAGAGGGCAGAGTTTGGGGAAGACAAGGGGCTCAGCAGGGATTGAATGCCAGGGAGTCCATCCTTCAAAGCTGTCATTTTCTCCAGGGGACAGATCTCTGTAGCTGGATATCAGTTGTAATTCCAGGAGAACTCCAGTCTCCACTTGGATGCTGATAACCCTCTCCCATCCTTCAGTGGGGGGGGCGGGGGGCAGAATTACAACTGATTACATTCTCCTGGAATTACAACTGATATCCAGCTACAGAGAAGAGCTGTTCAGATGAAGGGATAGAATGTGCAAACAGAAGGGTGTTCAGTTCTTGAGCCAAAATATACAGTCCACAGCCATGTGTATCTTCATACCACTGTAAACTGCAGGTAGGAAACTAAAGGTTTAAATTTTCCTTCTTGTAAAGTAATTGGATTGGATCCAGCCAACTTTCCTCACTCAATTTTGCCCAGTTCCCCTCCACACTACAGCCCTCACCTCATATGGAGTTTGTACATACAGAACCTATGAGCCTTTTTGGGTAGTCAAAGATGGTGTCTCAATTTCCCCTGCAGAAAAACTGACTGGATCCAGCCTGCATATTTAAACCTAGTGCATTATAGATAAGACAGAAGCTAGTGTTAGTCAATGGCCAACCTAAAATGTATGACTCAGTGGGGCTTGGCTTTGCCAGGACTAGTCAACAGCCAGCTTGACATTAGTGCAAGTGAAGAAGGAGGCAGAAAGCAACCTGATGACATATGTATGACAGTCTCCTTGATTTTGATATGTCACCATTGCCGCCTTCTGGTAAGACTGGAACTCTCTGCTTTGTCTTTGTGCCTGAGAGCTCTTGAAGTAAAAGTCACAGCTATGGCAGCTTGAAAACTCTTTGTCTGGCCTGCCAAACACAACCATAAGCCGTGTACTGTAGTCTACCAGCAACATAAAAAGCCTACTGTTTTTTAGTTGCAGGTAGACAACATAAATAATCTGGTTCTTGAGCCCCTGGTTGGCAGACAGACAAGGCTGGTATGCTGAGGCCATTTTGGGTTCTGTGTTCCAATAGGAAAGCAGCAGATAAATATTCTGCATAAATAATAAAGTCAACATGATAGGTTACAAGCTTGGCAGGTCTACATTTTTCTTTATCTTCTTAAAGAAAAACAAGAAAGAAAAACAGACCTTCACAGCTTGTAACCTATCATGTTGAATTTATTATTTATTTATGTAGACTAGCAAAGAACACCATTTTAATCTACAATACAGAACTTTAAGTGCTTTAAAGGAAACTGGTTCCTGGAACAACCTGCCAAAGGAAAAATAACCAAACTACTGCTTAATATGTCTGCTTGTTACAGTACTGTAATTAGTCACATACTGCAACCACATTGGCCGTGAAAGCCATGGAAATTGTGTCATTTTGCAATGACATACCCTTTTCCTGCCCCTTGCCTTCTGCTTCCGGTATTTGTTGCTGAGTATCGTCAGCCATTTGGTGAGGATGTCCCTTGCAGAAATGCAGAGTTTCTCATACCAGAGATTAAGAGTTCAGCCCAAGAATCTGTAGGGAATATCAGACTTGTTCTTTGGGTCACAAATGAGAAGGGCTCCAATTCCAACTAGAGTTGATTATTGCTGATGCTGAGTAACTTCAGCCTAACCTGATCAAATGGGAATAGGGCATAAGCTTTCACTTCTTCCCGAGGTGCATCCTAAGAACACAAGGAAAGCCCTTGTGGATCAGTCCAGCGGTCCATCTGGCCCAGCATTATGTTTCACACAGTAGCCAACCAGTTGTCCTAGGAGTTCCAGCAAACAGGGCATAGAGGCCAGGTCCTTCCCTTGATATTGCTGGTGTTTGGAAACTCACTATCTAGGGTTGCCAGCCAGTGGCTGGTAACCGGGGGTGATGGTGGTGATGCAGAAAAGGGGAGAATGTCACTGCATTGGTGAAATCATGTAGTTAGCATGATTTCAAAGCAATGCGCTAGGATATGAACAAAACTATGATAGAACCATCAAGATTTGTCTAAATCCTAGAGGTTCCGCTCATCATCATGCTAGTGATGTGACAGTATTTTATTGATTGATTGATTGATTGAATTTATATCCCATCCATCCCGTAAATGGGCTCAAGGCAAGTTACAACATTTCATTACATACAACAGACATTTGCTGGAAGTGATGTTGTTCCACCAGTGAGACACCATTAAAAAAAGTCCCCTCCTGCCAGCCCTCAGTGGGCCAGTGGGCAATGAAAATGTGGAGCAGGAGGTCTCCTTATCACTGCCCCTGAACATTCAGGTTCTTCCAGACTTAAGCTCTGACTAATCTTTTTTAAAAAGGAATGAACAATGGCAGAATTGTTAGTTCTTTCTGTGAAAAATTCTGTGAAAAATAACTCCCAGGAACTAGTTGGTTTAGCCCAGTAAGGGTGGAGTTGATTTCTGGGGTTTAAATGCAGAGGGAGAGGCTGGTTGCTGGGGGAGTTTGATAAAGTTTTCTGAGCCCTTATCTTGCACAAGGTGACTGGAAAGCCTTGAAAATTAATTCATAAAAGAAGGATTAAATGTATTTTAAGAGGTCCTATTGTAATAATTACATTGCTATTGCAGGGCTATATCTTTCAAGCTGCAGACTGCAGTCTAGTTGCTATATTGTCCAGTTTGTTGGAACTAAATCCTGCACCTTGGTGGACTTGAGAAGTGGAACTTAAGTCACCATAGTTGAGTTGTTTAATTGTACTCATACAGATTATATGTTGCAGTTCCTAATTTCTGCTTTGTTTATGCATTAGCTACATTTTGCCACATTGTTCTGTATGGTGGAAAGACTGATTTTTATTGTAAATCAATCTGTCTGAATTAACCTCATAGAAATCTCACAGAAAGAGGTTATACTGTCATATCTGTAACTGGAACAAGCTACACTCAAGTCAGAGAGAGACTTAAAAGGAAAACCAAATTTCAAGATTGTTACACACCTGAATGTAGTGTTGCCAACCTTCAGGTGCACCTGGAGTTCTCCCAGAATTACAACCGGTCTCCAGATTACAGTTCTCCTGGGGATAATGGCAGCTTCAGATGGTTGACTCTGTGGCATCACATCTCTGTCCAGCTCCCTCCCCTCCCTCAGGCTCCGCCCTCCCCAGGCTCTGCCCCTGCTCTCCAGGAATTCCCAACCCAGAGTTGCCAGCCCTGTCTGAATGCAATACATGTTTGGATTATGAACTCATGCTATTTAAATGAAAGTTTTGATTTTATTTTTAAAATTATACCTATTTTCTACTTTTAAAATATCTCCAGAAGGGTCACAACACCAGTCAAACAGTTTAAACACCAGTTTAAACAGTCAAAACCACTAAATAAGAACTATAAACTGCCTTGAATCAAGAGGAAAGGGGGGGCATAAATGTTGTAATTAATCAGGGGTCCATTAGGGCTGGAGCGAGGTGGAGCAAAGCTCCGCCAGCTCAGGAGTGGCCACTAGGGCAGCCACAGGCCGAATCAGATTCTCTGATCTGATTCAGCCTGCTGCCGAATTGCCACCGAAATTCAGTGGCAACTTTAAAAGCCACTGGAGGGGAGGGGGTTTGAGGGAGAGGCTCCAAACTTGCAGGGTAGCTGCTGAGACCTCTCCCCCAAATACTCACCAAGTTTCAAAAAGATTGGACCAGGGGGTCCAATTCTACGGGCCCCCAAACAGGTTGCCCCCATTCCCTCCATTGTTCTCTATGGTAGAAAAAAAGGTAACATTTTTTCCCACCATAGAGAACAATGGAGGGGATGGGACAACCTGTTTGGGGGCCCATAGAATTGGACCCCGTGGTCCAATCTTCTTGAAACTTGGTGGATTTCCTCTAGTTTCCTCTAGTTCCTCATATAGGAAGGGAAACCCCCTTTCCTCTAGTTCCTCATATACCCTATGAGTTTTTGCCATTGATTTCAATGGCCCATAGGGTATAATGGGTCTGAAACTGACATTCCCTTTCTGACACACTTCCAGTGATGTCAAGGGACATGGCATATGCTAATGAGTTATGCTAATGAGCTCCTGCAGTTCTTTTTCTATGAAAGGACACCTGTAATTAATAAATACCTAAACCCAATATCATATTCTCCACCAGTTCCAAATCACCTCCAATTGTCATATTTATTGCCTCGTATTACTTGATAACCCCAGGTAATTAACAATGTAATCCAATTAACAATGTACACTGATTTCAGTGGACTTAGACTGGAGCTGGACCCTTATAAACCCATGAACTTTAATGGATTAAGAAGTGTGTGACTCTGTTTAGGATTGCATTAACTGTATCTGTTGTGCCTCTCAAGCATGCTTGGAGAGGAGGGCTGAGTCCACTCTTACCCCCATTTTGCTTGTTTTGAGTCTATGCTAGTAATTGCTATGCTAGTAAGAGAGAGCATGAATTAAGTTTCAGTTTAAATGAATCCATAGAATTATATTTTGGTTTGTTTTCTAAATCTATTGTCTGCTCTGTTTCAGCTAAGGATGCTGAAAACTTCAACATCAGCATGTTGCCAGGTGATCAGCTCATCTCAGTAGTGCTGTTTGATGTCCAGTTTGTATGTAGGGCTGAGCAGCTGTACTGTAGGGCTAAGCAGCTGTACTGTAGCTGCTTAGTCTAAAAGGTTATGGCTCAATCATGTGTTTAGGTAAATTTCATCAGATTTGGAGCTGCAATCTGTGGCCACCAAACAGTCTTTCCATGTGGTCACAACTGGGTAAAAAAGTGATCTACTTTTCAAGCACAGATCACTCACATTTTGCCCCCATTTGCACTTGTTTAGTGGGAGCATTGTTTAAATCAGGGGTGTCAAATGTGCAGCCTGCAGGCCAGATCCTTGAGGGACCGCCTTTCCCCATATGTGCCCCAGAGGGCACTGAGGTCAAGCACCCAGCATTGCTTGACTATTCCCGGTCTGAGGGATGTGCGGCTGGCCTGTACCAGGGCTAGGGCTTTCTCGGTGGTGGCCCCATACTGGTGGAATGAGCTCCCGGATGACATCAGGGCCCTGCGGGATTTGTTACAGTTCTGCAGGGCCTGCAAGATGGAGCTCTTCCGCTAGGCTTTCGAATAGGAGCCGCCACCGGGGAGATGGCAGGACAACATTGCCCTGGTTTCCACAGGCCAAACCTTCTGTTGCCACTACAGGAGCACGTAGATGCCGCCAGTACAGCTATGTTAGTCGTTTTATAACATTGTGTATTTATGCTTTTAAATTGTAAACCACTTCGGTGGTACATTATGTTGTGAGCCGCCTTGAGCCAGTTCGCTGGAAAGGCGGGATAGAAATGCAATCAATCAATCAATCAATCAATCAATCAATCAATAAATAAATAAGATCCAATCCACACAGGGCTCAAAACCAGCTGCCCAAGTAACTTCATTCTCCTGCTTCCTTTCCTAGGGCTGCTCCTGCAGCCGCGACCTACCTTGCTTTTTCCTAGCTCTCTCAGTTGCTCTTTGCTTCCTGCCTCTTGCCCCCCCCCCAATTGCTCCATGGCTGCTTCCTGCTTTGTGCTGGAGAGATACAAAGACAAGACAAGCCTGCCTCTCCCTCCCTCCCTCCTTCCCCCTCTCCCTCCCCCCCTCCTCTGACAAACACACAGAGCTTCTGCCTCCTTCTCCAGGGCTGCTCCTCCTCTTTTGGGAGGGATGGGAGAAAAGAGAAAGAGAAAACAAAGTTGGAGTCCCATTGCAGCTTTAAGAACAACAACATTTTATTCCAGGTATAAGCTTTTGTGTGCAAGCATACTTCTTGGGAGGGAGGGAGTGGGCGGATTCTTCTGACAATGTACATTGAGGAAATTATTTTGGCTTATTCTAAAAAGTTTTTTAATGATTGGATTTCCCTGTTCATATCTGGATTTATTTTCTTTCAAAAAGACCCTGATTAGGAATTAGAACATGTGAATTGGTCCTTATATCTTGGACAGTGGAGTGATTTCAGATGCCAAATGATAATAGCACACGTTGGTAATGAGACAGAAAAACTAGCTCTCAGTTCAGTCCAGGGGTTCATTATCAATTGCAATTCAGCAGTCTCTCTTTCTAATCTCCCTTTGAAATTCCTTTTCAAGAGCACTGCTACTCTTAGGTCAGCAACTGAATCTTGTGGTTTCTATTGTCAGACTTATGTCCATTTATTCTCTGCATCCTCCTGGACTGATTTCTCCTGGATGGAATTGAGACCTCGGTTTCCTGTCTCATTACCAGTGCTGATATCTCCACACCTACTTCCCTTCTGCATATCTCACCTAATCCAATCATGCCTGCTATTGCCATTCAGCATCTCTCTGGTACCTCATGTTACATTTTATAGCACGCATGGACAGGCCCCCAAAAGTGACATTGATGTCAGATCCAGCCCTCATAACAAATGAGTTTGATATGGTTTAAATGATGCGTCATGCATTACATTTTTGCACGTGTGACTGCAAGAACCGACTTCAATATTTGGGGAGGGGAAGGGAAATAAACTACAGTGTCCATTATACTATGTAAAAATATGCATGTGCAACTTGCCAGTTATTAACAGAGAGAGCTATGCTGTCATAGTGAGGTACCCAGAGACATCAAAATTGTAAGTCAGCAGAAATGTTTCCCTCTTTTTTTAAACAATATGCTTTTTTGTTGGATTGGTGTGGGCGGCTGCACCCGCAGATGCAGTGATAGGGATGTAATGGTGGTGGTGGGAAGCGACTGCAAGAATCTTTCCTGCCCACAGCACAATCTTTCCTGCCCAATTTGCCAATTTGTTTGCATCAACATATTCAGATGCAAAAAGCCTGATAAGGATTAGGCTCCATTATAATATCTGAAGGATACAATCAAGCAGGGCTTTTTTTGTAGAAAAAGCCCAGCAGGAATTTATTAGCATAATAAAAAGCCCAGCAGGAACTCATTAGCAAAATAGGCCACACCCAACAGCAGAAATGCATTAGCATATTAGGCCACACCCAACAGCAGAAACTCATTAGCATATTAGGCCACACCCCTGAGAGCACAGCTCATTAGCATATTAGGCAGGGGCTGGGAAAGCACAGGGCAGGCATGGAAGCTTGCCTCTTACCCCCCGAGCTTCTTTGCACCACTTCAGCATCACCTTTCTAGTCTACTCCCCAAGCCAGACAGCTGGGGGAAGGTGCTGCTGAAGTGCCTGGGATCTAAAAGATCCCTGGCACTTCAGCATTGCCTTTCTAGTCTCCTACCCCCCTGCCCCTGAACCAGACAACTATGGAAAGGCACTGCTGAAGTGCCTGGGATCTAAATGATCCCAGGAACTTCAGCATCACCTTTCTAATCTCCTACCCCCCCCCCCCTCCAAAAGATTGGGAAGGGAAGCAGGCATGTTTGCCTAGCTGCCCTTGGTCTCCCCGGCCGGCCCTTCCAAGGCATGCAGGCTGGGGAGACAGAGGGCAGCCAGGCAAACCTGCCCCATTCCTTTTCTGAGCCTCTCCGCAAAAGCGGAGAGACTCAGGGAAGTGTGGGGGGATAGGTAAATGCCTTTCTCTCCCTCCCCCAGATCAGGGAGGGAAAGAAAGGCATTTTCAATGTGCCTGGGTTCCCCTCCTGATCTTCTCACACCTGGAGAAGATCAGGAGGGGAACCCAGGCATGTCTGCATGCCTGCCCTCTTTTCCCAGCCTGCCCGCCATGGCGGGCAGACTGGGGAAAGGAAGGTAGGCATGCACATATGACCCTTTCTTCCCTGAGCCTCTCCACTATTGCAGAGAAACTTGGGGAAGTGCGGGGGGGCATTGGTAAATTCTTTTCTCTCCCTCCCTCAGACTGGGGAGGAAAGAAAGGCCTTTTCAACATGCCTGGGTTCTCTGTCTGCCCTTTTACAGCTGCAACATGTCAGCTAGAGAAGGGAAGGCATTAGAGGCTTTTCCTTGTGAATTTCACTCTCAGCTGAGGGGGGGAGTGAAATCGACAAGGAAATCCCTAAGGTATTTTAATGTGCCACCTTTCCCTCTTGTGTGTAACATGGGGAGGGCAGTGTGCTCTGTAGCCACGCATGACAGAGGTTTTGGTTATAGGCGTGGCCAACTCAGGAGCCATCCGGAACTCCCTTCCTGTGCGTTCCTGCCCCCAAATAGCCCTGCAATCAAGCATTCCTAAACTCCACAAAATCTCAGAGATCAACTTAACTGGCTCGCAGAGGAATTCTGTGATTCTATATTGGCCTGCAATTCTTTCTGCTTGAAATTTTTCAAAGATCAAGACCAAATATCTTCTGGAGGCAATGTGAGATTTATGTGGGCAAGAACCTAGAATAAAACAAATCAGATAACTAACACTTCAATAGAAGATAGGCTTCTCAGAGATTATGAAGTGACTCATTGCTCATCACTGTTTGGGTTGGCTTCTTTTTAAAAAGCCATTGTATTTGACCCAGTTTCATTAGATTGTGGGTTGCGGTTCAATATCTGCAAAATTGTTGCCATGAAGTTATTCTGCAATTTTAAAATCACTGTAAAATAACTCCTTACGGTTTGCTCCAGAAGTTTCACTGAACTATGAAAACTATTTCTTGAGACGCCTCCTTGTTTAAGTACTTTTCTGAACTGCCTCTATTAGAAACAATTATATATCTTTTTTAAAACAAAACAAAACAAAACAAATTATTTTAAAAACAATTCTCTTGAAATTTTTCTTCCGTTAACCTATGACCTTAGTGGTAGACCAAATATTTTGGATGCAGAAGATCTTAGGTTCAGTTTCTGTCAGATTCAGTTAAAAGATGTAAGCTGATATGGGAAAGACACACAGATGACAGGCTGTTTTCAAAATCCTGAACACTGAGTGATCTGGGAAGAGATATACTCTCATTGGATCTGGGTTGTTTTGTTTTATTGTACCAGTTCAGCTGCAAAGGTGCTGATTATGGTAGGACTGGAAGTTTGAGCCTGAAGTCCTGATTTAAAACAAGGATTTAAAACATGGATTTGTGGGATTTTTCCTCTGGTAATCCAGACCAGGATATTAGTGATATCAGACTTTCCACAGAATGGGTACAGAGTGATTGGCTCATCCAATGTGCTTCATGACTCAGTGGAGGTTTGAATCTGGGACTTCCCATCCCTAACCCACCACCCCATACATATTCATTCCTTAGCAAATTAGTTACATATTCTCTATTTACATCCCAAACGAAATGTGAAATTAGGCATGAATGTGTGGTGAACACACACAGAAATTTCCGCAGCCTGGGAGGAGGCAGATTTCCAATGGCTGGAGGAGGCTTTGGTGGCCTATATAACATCTTGCTCCTCCTCAGGATCAACAAAGCCAAAATATAATATGCAAAATAGTTAAAATATAAAATAAAAATAATATGCAAAATAAATCATTCAAAGTAAGAAAAAATATGCAGATTTGCCAAGTTTGCATGATTTCAGAGAATTTAGCATTTTTTAGCATAAAATTTGTATTTTTAAGCTTTCAGACACAAAATATGCACAGCCCTATGAGAGTGTCCTGGTTGTATGGCAGAAGTTATCTGGGAAGACATTTTTCGATCACTGAAAATAGTGGGGGCCCTGGCCAGGAAGTTCCTCTTAGCTTCGCAGATGGGGCTAACAGGTTCAGCAGGAGGGTGAGACCTATGCAGCATCCAATCTTGGAGAAGCTCCAAGTCAAGGACTCAGAGAAGGTGTGGCTGCGCGGGTGAAGAATGTTGAAGGGGAGGGGGCATTGTCAGAGTACTTTAAGGCTGAGCAGAACTGATGATTCATCTTTGCAGTCTAGGCGATGGGGTGCTGTTGTGCTCCAGCAGCTCCTCTCAGCTCCCCAACTCCCTGTCCCAGGCCAACTCCTGGCTCAGCAGGTGGGCAGCTTGCTGTGTGGTAGTCAGAGAGCCTAGGTGGGGGCACCCAGTGCAGGGCCAAGGGCAGCTGCCCTGGTTGGTGGGAATTCTCGAGTGAGTGTTGGTGGGAATTCTCGAATTCCCAGATGCATAACTTAGGGTTGCCACATCTTGGTTGGAAAGTACCTGGAGACTTTGGGGGTGGATCCAGGAGAGGGCAGGGTTTGGGGAGAGATTGGTCCTCAGCATGGTACTGTGCTATAGAATCCACCCTTCAAAGCAGCCATTTTCTCTAAGGGGGGATGATCTCTGTCAGCTGGAGATCAGTTGTAAAAGCCGGAGATCCCCAGGCCTCACCTGGAGGCTGGCAACCCTAATATAACTTCAGGGCATCTTCAAATGCTTTCTTTTCTAACATTCAGATGTTTACAGAACCCCTCCCATTCCTTCCCCTCTGCTCCAAGAATTAGTGGTCATGCTCCAGTTCTGCAGCCTAGGCAACTTGATTCTCCGTGCTGCTCTCATCTCTTGCCCTTCTGAACACCAGGGAACATTCTGAAAGTTAATACATGTTTTAAAAGTGCTTTGCATTTGAGGGGCAAGAAGTTATGCAAGAATAATGTTGAATTTGTTCATTATTATACTCTGTAATTTGAGAATAAAACCCACTCTGTCTCTCTTAATGAAGTCTTTATTTGATTGTCATTTAAAACTTTAAACCATGTTTTCTCTTGCAGGTAATAATGAAAACTGCTGAGGGATTCAGCATGGAAAGCTGGGGAGAATGGGGATTTCCAAAACTAGCATCCCTTCATGCAACACAGGCTGCTTCACAAGCATTTAAAACTGCTCATCCTATTACCAGAAGTCATCCAGTCATACCTGACATACAGCCGGCCTATAGGTGTTGCTTAATCAGCTGGGCTTTTTTTAGTCTTCACCACAGAACTTTACTTTTGTCATGGGAAAAAATAACAACAAAAAAGAAAAAAGCTTTCTCAACCCCCCCCCCCCCCCCCAATGTAAACTAAGAATGGCTATGTTAGCTGGGGGAGAGATGGACCAAATATAAATTGCCATAAAAGATACTAATTTCTTAACAAGATTATTGCAATTGTGAAATACGCACTAAACAAAATCATTATCCCCTAAAAGACAACAGGGCCTTGATTTTGAAAGCTGTCATCCAGAGATCAGGGCCTCTATGCATACTGACGACCTTGTGGACAAATGAATCCCTACTGACCCACCAGATATTCAGCATTATCACTGTAGTTTACTTAGTTTCTGCATAAATCCAGTTCTGAACAGGTGATTGTGGGTTGCAGCATAAACCAGCTATTCAACGCAGCACTATTCCACTGACCAGAACTGCACCTGCTGTATGCAAAGATCCACCCCTAGGAACAAGCTGCGCAACACATGGCTATGGGTCCTGCAGGGGATTCACACGTGGAAACCTTCTTATTAATTTATTTAAAACCTTTTAAATGTGTTTCCACCTCCCATAGGGTTCCCGAAGTGGTGAATAATCAAGCACATTTGAAACCAGCTTTAAAAACAAAACCCAACAAGCACAGTGCTCAGAGAGGAAGGTCAGTGAGGAATTATCCTCAGTTTACATGCAATCTTATCTATTAATTCTGGATCATGACATGATTCTTTTCTTCATCTTTTCAAAGAATAATTGAAAAGTACAGTTTGGGTACTTGAAGAACCACATCCACCTGTATGGTCCAACCCATCAGCAAAGATCTAGGGATGCTCAAACACCTACTAGTGGTGACCAAGCAGTCAGTCAATCGTGGGCCTGTTCTGCTGTTTGCAATCTGTGCAAGTGTATGGGCAGGAACAGGCAGGAACAGCCATCAGAAGTGGATTCTCAGCTGATGAGGGATCAGCTGAGAGCCAGCTCCTTATTTCCTGCTGGGGAAGTTTTGACCCATATCCATCAAAGCTTTGGGGGAGGGGAATCAGAAGCTGGCTCCCAGCCTATCCACTGGAAGAGACCTCCCATCCTGAAAACTTTGCTGCCTTCGTGATTCACAAGAGATGTGGCAAATTATGTGTGGAGGGTAATCAAAAGACCAGTTAGTATCTTTTTTTCCCTATTCCAAGCTATTGGCTGGGGCTGCACAGAAAAGGACAGAAACAAGGTCTTTCTCCCCCACTTTTTGCAATGCAAAGTAGCAAGGGGGAGAGAATGTCTCAGCAGATGCATGCCTGATAGGGCTGGCAGCTGGCATGTGGTAGGATTCTGGAGTGGGTGAATATGGGGGGGGGCAGCAATGCTGTGAACCCAGCACTGAAATCAGCATGATGCTCTAGGATCACTAGAAACTGTATGGTTCACCTGGAAGTGATGTCATGGCATTGCCACAACATCAGTTTTCTGGAGAAAATGGCTGCTTTGAAGGGTGGACTCTATGGCATTGTACCATGCTGAGGCCCCTCCCCTCTCCCAAACCCCACCTTCTCCTGGCTCTACCCCCAAAGTCCCCAGGTATTTTCCAACCCGGACTTGGCAACCCTAGTTGTAGCAGAGTCTTTTTGGTCTACACCTAATTACTCTCCCAGAAAGCTGGCTCTTTGCCTTGGACCTTTGGAAAAGAGCCAAAGATGCTGAAAGGCAGGAAAGGATTTTCTGCTGCTTGGGGGATTGGGTTGTCAACCTTCAGGCAGGGCTTGGAGATCTTCTGGAATTATAACTGATATACAGGCTACAGAGATCAGTTCCCTGGAGGAAGTTGCAGCTTTGGGAGGTGGGGTCTATTTAGGGTTGCCAAGTCTGGACTGGGAAATTCCTGAGAAGTTGGGGGGGGGGGTGAGGCTTGGGGACAGTGGTGTTTGGGGAACAGAGAGACCTCAGCAAGGTGTAAGCAAGTCTGGAGATCAGTCGTAATTCTGTGAGATCTCCTGGAGGTTGGCAGCCCTAGTCCTGCTGACCTCCCTCCCCCTTCCCAAATTTCACCCTGCCCAGACTTTGCCTCTAAATCTCCAGGAATGTCCCAAACTAGAGCTAGCAATCCTAGTGGGGGGAGCAGTTAATGAGCCCAAGGCTGTTCTTGCTGTGCTCCACCTTCCCACACACACCTGATAGGCAGCCTTCTCTTTATGCAGAGTGTAGACAACTAGGCTTTCACTTGCCTGAAAATAATAATAATAATAATAATAGTAATAGTTTAAAAAGTCAACAAGGAAATACATACTGGGACAGGACAAGAGGAGAGAGGGATCTTATGTCGCTTCTTGTCCAAAATCAGTCTGGGGAAAACCCAAGAATGCTTGAGGTGGACCCATTCACATGTGCCCTAGGGAAGGCATGAACTTTATGGCAAACATGTCTGTTAAGCGGACAAACCGGGGTTGACAGCTGTGGTCATCAGCAGTGTTCCCTCTAAGCTGAGTTAGTGTGAGCTAGCTCACAGTTTTTTAGCCTCTGGCTCACACAGTTTGTCTTAGCTCAGGAAGGATGGCCCCAGAGCAAACTAATTTATGCAGTAGCCAAATTGCTCGCTCACAACTTTAATGCCAGTAGTTCACAAAGGAGAATTTTTCCTCACAAGACCCCACAGTTTAGAGGAGGATTGGTCATCAGGGCATTGTGTGCAGAACCTCCAGTCTGTTTTTCTGTCCACAGTCTGCTTCAGACACTGTCTGCTTCAGACAATCTTTCTGTCCATTGTCTGCTTCATGAAGCTGTGTAGTACCTGCAGTGGTGGCATTTCCTTTTCTTGTGGCAGTGGAGTTTCATTTTGCTGCCTTGCAGCAGCTTGCAAATTGTTTGTATCCCAGCATGAGGTCAGGCAGTTAAATGGCATGAGAATGGGACTACATATCTGCCAGGGCTGTGTGAAAATGTGCATGTGTGCAATAACGTAGGCAACACAGGCATAAATGGATATCAAACAGATAAGACTTTTTAAAAGTGTTTATTTTTGCTTACTGTTTATACCAGTGATTTATGCAGAGAGCCACATTTGCAATTACCATCAGCCCAAAACCACACGACTCCTACATACTCTGCACCCCACCTCTTCAAACATGTATCTGGTCAGGCCTGATTCATGCTAATATTGAATACTTGAAAAGCTGCCAGATGGGGAGAATAATACTAGCCTTACATTGTTGTTGTAAAGAGGACAAGACAATAATAATGTGAATCACTTTGAACCTTCAAAGAGCTGTATAAATGGTAAAGATCATAATCATCATTAGTCATGTTTATTTATTAAAATATTTGTATCCTGCCTTTCCCTCTGACTCAAGTCAAGTCAAGTCAAATCAAGTTAGCCTTTATTGGCATAAATTAGAAAAACAATTTCTGCATGTTAAAACCCATTATAAACACATATATAAAAATTCTAAAAGAACCTTTGGCGCAACTTTATGACCAGACAAAGAAACTTGGCCACCTTCTCCGTGGTGTCCGGACTGGAATCTCTTAGAAGTCTATGCACCTTACTGGTATACTTACTGGTATAATTAGAACATTACAGACAAAAACCAAATAAGTCGAAAGCCCCAAATCTTCACCAAAAGGATGCCTTCTTTTATCTCCCAAACACACAAGCCTTTCCATATCTCCTGAAGATCTCCAGAAGAAAGCTCCCCATCCCCTCCTTTCTTCTGGAAGCCCGTTCCACAGAGTAGGAGCCATGATGGAAAAGAGCCTTCAGATATGTCAGCCCTTGGTTGTGAAGGGTTTTAAAACGTCATAACTAGCTCCTTGAAATGAACTTGGAAATAAAGTTACAGCCAGTGCAGTGGTTTCAAAATGGGCAAGATTGAATGTTGGTCAATGATTGGGCTGCCACAAGCTGGACCAGTTGCATATTCCAGGTTGTCTTCCAGGGCAACTCCACACAGAGTGTGTTACAGTGATCCAGCTGTGAGATTGCATGAGCCTGGCCAGATCATCTGAATCTAAGAAAGGAGAGAGTTGGTGACCCAGATGCTGCTGATAGAAGCCAGTCTTGCCCACCGTGTCAGCCTGCTTTTCAGAGAGTTGTTTCTGCACCAAAATGTTGTCAGATAGTAAAGCTAGGTTCATGAGCATCCCCAAGTTCTTAAGCTGCTCTATGAAAGCCAGCTCTACTCCATCCAGGACAAGTAGATCAAATCCCTCGTTAGCCTTCTGACCAGCATTACTTGTGTACTTAGCCACCTGACCACAGCTTTAAACACTAGTTCAGAACCAGAAAGGATGCATCTGGAGGGCTGGATGATGGAATATTGAGCCGGGTTTTATCTGCATATTGATGTCACCCAACTCCAAAGCTCCAGATGATCTCATTCAGTGGCCTCATATACATACTAAATAGCATAGGTAAGAGAGTAGAACCTTGTGACACTATAAAACAAATACCACCCAGTTAATTCTGCTGTTTTAGTGAAACCTCTACCAGACAGAAAAGGCTGAAACCACTGGAGGGTTGCTTTCTCAACACCAACTCCGTATTTTGACTGCTGGAGGAGAATGGAGCGGTCAACTTTGTCAAAGGCTGCTGATAGGTCTAACACAATCAACGAGGAAGGCTATCCCCTGTACAGCTGTAAATGAAGATCATCTACCAGTGCAAGTAAAGCTGTCTTGGTTTGAAAATCAGGCCTGAAACAGGCCTGAAGAGGTTCAAGGGCAGATGTGTCATTCACTAGAGCTGCTTTGCCACTGTACACTCCTCCAGCAAAGGTGAACTGGAGACTGGCCTATAACTGACACCTCAGCCTTAGCCAATAAAGGTTTATAAAGCAAAGGTCTGATAGCTGCCTCCTTCAAAGGTCTAGGTTAAGGGTCCCTTTTAAAAAACATTTGAAGTTATTGCAAAACTGTAACTAATGTCCGGCTCCCTGAGCGCCACTTATTTGCACACTGTGCCCCCTGGTGGTAAAACAATGTTACTGATATCTGTTTAATGAATTACTCTACCATGGATAGAGTCCCATGGCACTTTTAATACCAACAAAATTTTATTCAAGGTGTGAGCTTTCGTGTGCATGCACACGTCATTTGATGAAGTGTGTATGCACATGAAAGCTCAAACCTTGAATAAAACTTTGTTGGTATTAAAAGTGTCATTGGACTCTAACTTTGTTCTATTGCCTCAGACCAACACGGCTACCCACCTTGATCTATTCCATGGATGTTATTTTATATGAAAATTAGATAGCAACTAGATAAAAAAGTAATTGGCTGGTTAGTTCAATTTAATATGTGAAATTCAGAAATGGAAAGTTATTTTAATCAATTTCCTTCTGCAATTCCCTCCTTCTGCAAAACTCCAGTCTCTGCTTCATGGTATTCCTGGAGAGGAATGGGATTCTGTCAACTGACAAGATGTTTACAGCCAAGAAACAAGTTAGTGTGTGGAAACCAAGAGTTGCAACTCTGCTTAGGATAGCCCTGTAAAAGCCTTGCTCTCATGCATGCATTTTACACTGCACACTAGAATCAATGCTTCATGTGATTTAAAGGACAGAGACTAAAGAATATTATTGTATTTAGATTTTTGTTCCAATCTTAGTCACTAGGTGTCACTGTAGAATTTATTTAAAATACGGATTGTGTGCTTGCAGGACCTGTAATGATTAAGGGTGGTGGTGGAGGAAAGTGCCATGGAGTCACAGCTGACTTATTGAGAGCCCATAGCCTTTTCAGGGGTGGTTTGCCATTGCTTGCCTATGCGTCATGGCTGTGGTACTTCTTGGAGGTCTCCCATCCAAATACTAGCCAGGGCCTACCCTGCTTAGATTCAGAGATCTGTCAAGATTCGGCTATCCAGGTCAGGCATACAGATTAATACATGTACATAAATATGGATGTGTGAACATAATGGAAATTTTTACACATATACACACAGACAGGTGGATATAATTCTAAGGCGATAGCATAGGCCACACCATTTCAGACTGCAGGTGGGAAGGTCACAATTTAAATGCTCCCCAGGTACAAAATACCCAGCGTCTAGTGTAGCCCTTCACATGATGTGTGATTTCTCCATTTTGTGGGAGATTATTATAATTGGTGAGCCTTTAAAAATGTAATCCTTCACCTGCCCTGATGTAGTCCCTCAGCACTCTGCCACCTAACTGCTATGTATGTGGATGAGGCTTTAGTGCAGTGTGCATGAGCCTCACTCCTCCATTTAATCCTCACAACACCCCTGTGAGATTGGCTGGGCTGAGAGACTGAAACCGGCTCAAGGTAATTTAATAGGACTGAGCAGGGATATGAACACAGGTCTCTCCAGTTTAACCACTATTCCACACTGGTGTTTTCCCTAGTAAATTTGTATAAAATAAGAAAGATTAACCATTTCAAAAAATCTTGGATAAACCATATGAGTTTGTTCTGTCCCCCCATCCCACTTCCCTCCCTCAGAGGCAAGATTTTCTCTCTATCCCTTTATGACTGAGCTGCCTAGTGGTCTGTTTTCTTCTTTCCTGAAGAGCTCTGGCTGTCTCACCCTGTCACAGTATGATGTTTTGGCTGTTGCCTGAGCCCAGAAACCCAAGGGAAGGACCAAGAGCCTCCTTTAACTTAAGCTTAGATGGTATTCAAAGTGTTTTGAAATTCCAAATTAAGAAACTATTTCATTCAACATAGAGGGGAAAGGTCAGGTGAAATCATGGGTAAAATTTCTGAGGTAACTCAATATAGAACTCTGAAGTAAATCGGTATATGCACAGACTTTAGGTCCCGGTCTCACGTGCCAGACAATGCAGAGGAAAGGGGAGAGTATTTGCACCGTCACAGTTTGACCCACCACTACATGATCAGACGTGATGGCGGTGAATCGGTGTTTTTTCCATTGGTGCGAGTTTCTGGCATGCTTCAATGAGGGAGCAGGAGCACGCTGGAGCAATCACATGGGAACCTTCATCTGTGGGCCATTGAAAACCCCTTTGATAGTGGACTTTTGCTGGTAGTTTTTAACTGTGCTTTCTTCGGCGGGAAGAAACGGGTTGGCAACAGGTGGAGGACGCTTGCCAGATGTTCCCTTGTGATTGCGCCGGTAAAATCCGCCTGACATTCATGCCTATTGCGTGGCTACTTCTCTGTGTGATCAGGGCCTTTAGTTCATATGTTTCAGGCTATTTCCATAGCTTTCATAAAACAAAGGTGCCTCTTCCCTCCTTACACTGTTGATGGAGACACATGACACCCCTGCCAAATAGTAGCATCTGATGCACCTGTGTGTATTTTGTTCAAGGGATGTTCACAGTGGAAAAATCATCTGTGGAACTGGGATCAGTTGTGGGTTCTCACACTGCATGTTTCTGCAGTGAGGGAAACCTAGCCATGCTTATACTTCCAGTGTTAATTTTAGCAGGTATGCATCTTGGAGCAGTAACATGGCACTGCAAGCAGGTCTCTAGAGAGGCGGCAGGTAAATTTTCTGAATAAATAAATGTATCATTTAAAATAATGATATGTGAAGAAGCCCTGAATCAGATGAATAGACAGAGCTCCATGAAAAGAAACAACAACAGTGAAAGGGTGATTTAAAGTTAGCAGCCTTGGACTGCTCTGCTGCTCCTGCATCTTTAACAGCGTCCTGCCCAACAGGAAATTCAACAGACTTTCACATCTTGATCTGCTACCTGGCCTTAAAAGATAGACTCTTAAGTATGTGTACATTAAAATAAAACATTGAAAAACATTTCCATAATTAGAAGAGATGGGAGAGGGTTTACTTCACTGATCACAGATGACTACACAGATGTAGGCCAATAAGTGTGCATAACACTTTGGCACCCACATTCACACTCTGATGTTCAACTCTTGCCCAATACATTTTCACATAATGCTCTCAAGTGCAGTTTTAGCACAGACAAAATATGATGGTTTGTATCGTAGGAAAATGAGATATCCAGAAGTACAATGAAGGTTGAGGACATTGTTATTGCTGTTAACTTTATCAATAACAACAATAATTAATGATATAACATTATTAGTATGCACAGTGCTTTAGAGAGTAACAAGAGTAAGAGACAGGTCTCTGTTGCAAAGAACTACTTTCTACATTTAGACAATGGTGGGAGGAGACATGGGTGAAAGAGATTACCTTGAGCAAAAATGAACCTCTCTAGAATGATCCCAATCTCTCAGTAGAAGGCTGAAGTTCAGGAACAATGTTGCTTACAAAAATGAATTTCCCACAAAAAAGGGGCAGAAGCAAAAATCTTTCTTTTGCTGGTGGCTGTAAGTTTTGCAAACTGCCTCATTTTACAAAATCTGAAACATCAAAGTGGCTTGCATTGGTCGTACATCTATAGCTTTGGATTGCATATATCTGAATTTAATTAAGTAGTGGCTTGAAGGAAGAACTAATGTACTCCATTAATAACTGCATCTTATTTTACTACAGACCCATTATGTGACCTCATCTAATTAGGTAAATGCATACATGTCACTTTCACAATAGTGCTGATCTGCAGTATTAATTAGGTATTTAATTAACATGCAAATGAGGCACCCTTGATTTTTCTCATTGTCTCCAAACGTTTACCATTTTCATTAATTATAGTATTTTAATGTGAATTGTTTTGCTAGCAAAATATTATAGATCCATGTTTTGTCTTGATTATGGTAAATAAACAATAAACTACAAAGTGTGCATGTGTACCTGCAAAGCCATCGCCTAATTTCCTGTTGCAGGTGGTCTTTCTGTTATGGGGGAGAGAAACAGTAGCATGAAGCCAAGGCTCTGCTTCTGCTCTACCTGTCCTGTCTATACTGTGTGCAAGAAAAGCCTTTGTCTCTCCCCCCCAACCTGTCTTATAATGTGAGTTGGTGGTTGGTATGGGCAGAGCTACAGACACCAAAGTAATTTACTCAGACAAGCTCCATGTTTATACAGAATACTAAAGTCCTCCTGAAGTCACTGAGATGATGCAATGTTCATGTGACTAAGCTCCATTGAATAGACTTATGTAGGATTCTGAGTAGACCTACTTAGGATTGGTCTCTATATTTACAAATTTAGCAAATTTCCAATTGCACATCTCTAGTTGGTGCCCTATGACTAAGAAATGTTTATCTTCCATTCTGCCATAATTAATAAAACCCAGATCTGCTGCCTGAGGCTTCCTGTAATGGCTACGATTGAAAGGTGGGTGTGGTTTATAAGGAAGATCCAGAGCACGGACTGAACATGGAAGCATACTTTTGATAATTATCAGTTGCCTCTACCTGTCTTACCGTGTTACTGTAAGTATGACTCATGCTGAATACTGTAAGAATGAAGAAAGATACAACATGAACAATGAAACTGGTTAGGAAGTGCTCTCATCATGCTTACTTCAAACATATCTTTCCCATGTTGAGTTCCAAAGGAATTGGCCGCAGAAGTTGGATACGGACACCAAGCAGTGGTACAGTTTAATTGACTTCTTTTTTTAAATAACATTTTTATTAAGTTTCATCAAAGTATACTTTATAGCAATATAGAGCAATTGAATTTTTTTTGCAATTGAATACATTACAGCATAATTCATATTTTCTCTCGGCTTGCGATTACACATTTTGAGTCTTAATTACTATTTTGATATTTAACCAATTATAAACTTTTTCCCAATTTCTCCAAAATGTTTCCTCTGGTTTATTATTCCAAACCACATTTAACCTGTCCATCTCAGCCGTTTCCATGAATTTGTATTTTAAATCTTCTTTGGTAGGGATTATCTCCGATTTCCATCTTTTGGCTATCAAAATTCTTGCTGCTGTAAATATATATGTCATTACATATCTGTTCTTATATTTTCTGGAAATATATTTAACAAAAATATTTCTGGAAGCAATGGTAGCTCAATATCAAATGTCTCTAGTATTGTTTTCTGCACTTTCCCCCAAAAATTTAAAATTCCCTTACATTTCCACCACATGTGGAAGAATGTACCTATATTAGTTTTGCATTTCCAGCATCTACTTGAAACATTTGAAAAACATTTGGCTATTTTATCTGGTGACCAGTGCCATCTGTAAAACATTTTATAGATATTTTCTTTGTATGATGTTGATCTCATATATTTTACCGCTGTCCATACTTTACACCATGCATCTGTTTCAATAGTATGGCCTAGATTCTTCATCCATGATATCATAGGAGGCTTAATTGCTTCATCCAGCATAAATTCTGTAAGCAGCCAATTATACAATTTCTGAATCAGTTTATCATTAGAAGACAGCCAAATCTAATCCAGATCAGTTAAATTAACACAAAAAACTATTTTTCTGTCTTCAGTATATTTAGAATTTAATTGATACTTTTCCCACCAAGACAACTTTATATTTTGTTTCAATAATAGTTTCTCAGATTTCAAATTAATTTTTTTATCCAGTAATACTTCATAAGATCCTTTATTACATTCCGATAATAGTAAGGGTCTAATATAGGCCTCTAATGGAGATACCCATTTAGGGGTTTTGTTGTAAACTTTTTTCTTCACTACCTTCCATACTTTAATGAGGGCGCTTCTTATTATGTGGTTATGAAAGTTAGAGTGTTTCTCATCCCTTGCATACCATATATAAGCATGCCAACCCATTAACAGATCCTGACCTTCTAACTTCAGTAACCTTGTATTTTCTCATTTTACCCAGTCCCATATCCAACCTAGTGCTGCTGCTGTGTAGTAAAGATACCAGTTTGGAATGGCTAAGCCTCCATTATTTTTCATATCCTGTAGGTTCTTCCATTTGATCCTTGCTCTCTTATGCTGCCATATAAATTTTCTACAAATTTTCTCTAAATCAGAGAAATAGTTAGCTTTTTTCACAACTGGTATATTCTGAGCTAGGAACAAAAACCTTGGTAGGATATTCATCTTGATTGCAGCCACTCTCCCCATTAGAGACAGCTGCAATTTTTCCCAGTTAGCAAGATCCTTTTTAATTTCACTTAGTAAAGATGTATAATTATCTTTAAAAAGCTCTGCTGTATTATTTGACAGGATTATCCCAAGATACTTTACTTTCATCGACACTTCCATTGAGGATATTTCTCTAATCTTTTGAATTTGAGTAGAAGTACAGTTCTTTGTTAAAGTCTTAGTTTTCTGCAAATTAACTTTTAAGCCCGCAACTTTGCCATATTCTAGAATATCTGTTAACAAGAGAGGGATAACTACCGTTGGATCTTCCACTATGAACACTAGGTCATCCGCAAATGCCTGAAGTTTAAAGGTTTCTCCTTCAATTTGTAACCCTTTCAATTGGTCATTCTCTCTAATTCGATCTGTCAAAGTTTCTAAAATAAAGATATACAACAATGGCGATAATGGGCAGTCCTGCCTAGTTCCTTTCTGGATTTGTATTTTTGGAGTGGAATCACTGTTAATCAAAATTCTAGCTTCCTGTTTATTATAAATTGCACTCAACATTGAAAAGAAGTTTTCGCCACAATTACAGTTTTTAAATTTTAGTAGCATAAAGGACCAGCTCACATTATCGAAAGCTTTTTCTGCATCTAAAAATATCAATGCAGCTTCTTTACCTGGATGTTGCTCATAATATTTTAATACATTTATTACTGTCCTCACATTATTTCTGATTAATCTTTTAGGGAGGAATCCTGCCTGGTCTTGATGAATTGTTTGTGTTAGTATTTTTTTCAATCTATTTGCCAATATGTTTGCAAAAATCTTATAGTCTGTATTCAGCAGTGAAATAGGCCTATAGTTCCTAATTTCCGTTGGATCCAAATTTGGCTTATGAATTAACATTATTAAAGCTTCTTTCCAAGATTCCGGCATACTCCCTTTAGTTTTAATTCCTTGTAGCACTTCTTTACAAATTGGGGTAATTTGTTCTTCAAACTTTTGGTAGAACTCTGAAGGTATTCCCTCAGGACCTGTTTTTTTTTCTTTTTTGCATGCTTTATTGCCTCTACAATCTCACATATTGTAATTGGATCATTCAGCATTTTCTTCTGTTCTTCTGAAAATTTCTTTACATTCCACTTTAGCAGATATTCTTGAATCTTTCTCTGGTCATCATTTGTTTGTTGGTATAGGTTGTTATAAAATTTTTCTACTATCTTTTTAATCTCACGTAGGTCAAATTGTTCTATTCCTTTCTCATTTTTTAGAGATTTGATCAGCCGTTTTTCTTTTTCTTTTTTCAATCTATAGGCCAGCCACGTAGATGGTTTGTTGGCATTTTCGAAATAATATTGTTTGGTGGCTTCTAATTTCCTAGCTAATTCCTGAGAAAGTAAAAGGTTCATTTGATGCTGCAGTGAGGTCAATTTAAACCTAAGTTTTCTTGTCTCATTACATTTTTTCATATTATTTTCTTGTTCTTTGATCTTCCCTTTTACAATATCATATTGTTTCTGGTCTTGTTTCTTCTTCCATTCTCCCTGACTCATAAATCAACCTCTTATGAAGGCTTTAAATGTGTCCCACACAATTTCCATCAATGTTTCTTCTTGCATGTTCTCCTTAAAAAATATTTAATCTCTTCCTTCATATTTTCTAAGAATCTTGTGTCCTTTAACAGTTGCATATTCATTGTCCATCTACTTTTTTTCTGCACGTTTCTCAATACTAACAATACTGGGCTATGGTCCGCAAATGTATTAGGAAGAATTTCAACATCTACTATTTCATGTATCATCATATTTGATAACCACACCATATCTATTCTAGACCAGGAATGATATTTTGCTGAAAAGAATGTAGTCTTTCTTTTGTGGATTCCTTATTCTCCATGCATCTGATAGACCAAGTTCCTCTGCTGACTGGAGAAAAACTTTTGGTAAACTATTTCCTGATTTTTTCATTTTGTATTTTGGGCTTCTTCTGTCTACAACTGGATCAAAAACTGCATTATAATCTCTTATTATTCAGATATCATCACAGGTACTTTCAGATAAAAGTTCTTGGAGTTTGGCATAAAATTTCTCTTGACTCTGGTTTGGAGCATATATATTAACTATAAGGATCTTTCTATTCTGTTTTGAAATTGAGATTGCAATTATGTGTCTATCTTCCATTGAAAATTGTGATTCTGGCATAAGATTCTCTTTGGCATAGATTACTACACCTTTTTTCTTGTTACTTTTTTCCTGCCATAGAAAACAATGGAGGGAATGGGGGCAACCTGTTTGGGGGCCCATAGAATTGGACCCCCTGGTCCAATCTTTTTGAAACTTTGTGGGTATTTCGAGGAGAGGCCCCAGCAGCTATCCTGCAAGTTTGGAGCCTCTACCTCAAACCCCCTTTCCTCTAGTCGCTTTTAAAATTGCCGCCGAATTTCGGCGGCAATTTGGCAGTGGGCCGAATCAGATCAGAGAATCTTATTCGGCCCCTGGCTGCCCTAGTGGCCACTCCTGAGCTGGCAGAGCTTTGCTCTGCCTCGCTCCGGCCCCATTGGACCCCTGGGCATGGGGCCACAAAGTTTGCTGTCAGAAGAAACAAGTGGGGAACCTTGCAGGGCTCACTTCATTTTCTCCTGTATCCCCCTTTCTGACAGCCCTCTTATCCTGTCCCCTTTCCCTGCTTCCTTCTTTCTTTCCCACTCATCAACTACCCTTTCTTTTATCTGCTTTCCAGTCTTCAGCTTTTATTTATTACTGATTTACTTCATTTATACCCCATCTTCCTCTTCAATGGAAATGCAAAGCAGCTTACATACTGTCCTCCATTTTATCCTCACAACAACCACATGAGATAGATTAGGCTGAGAGAGAATGACTGGCCCAAAGTTACCCAGCAAGCTTCCATAGCAGTATGGGGATTTGAACCTGGATCCCTCAGGTCATAGTCTGACACTGAAAACTCTATACCCCACTGGCTATGAGCTCCCCCCCCCCTCCAGCAGCCACTCCCTGGGAAAAGTCTGGCTCACTGCAAAAGCTGTTGCAGTAGCAAGTTGCTCACATAAGTTACGTGGTAGTAAATTCTGGGCTCAGCCAAGTGACACAAGTTGTGTAAAGGCTGCTGCTGGACCCAGGTGAGTTTTGTGGCACCAAGTTGTCTGGTAGCCAACACAACACCTGGGTGAGTTGCACAAATTGCATGGTTTCAAGTTGCCCAGTGGTTGCTGCTGACCCTGACCCCAGTGAGTCCTCCATCTAAAGCAGGAAGGAGGGGAGCAGAGGTGGACTGTGATGTAAGGTAGACTGATAATGTGTAACTTGCATATGGTCATGGAATCATAGAGTTGGAAGGGACCATACAGGCCATCTAGTCCAACCTCCTGCTCAATGCATGATCAGCCTAAAGTATTCCTGACAAGTATTTGTTCAGCCTCTGTTTGAAGACTGCCAGCAAGGCGGAGCTCACCACCTCCCTGGGCTGCTATTTTCACTACACTTACTGTCAAAAAAAATTTCCCTAATATCTAGCCAGTATCTTTCTGCCCATAATTTAAACCCATTATTGCAAGTTCTATCCTTTTCTGCCAACACAAACAGCTCCCTGCCCTCCTTTAAGTGTTAGCCTTTCAAATAATTAAAAGAGAGTAATCATGTCCCCCCCTCAACCTCCTCTTCTCCAAACTGAACACTCCTAGCTCCCTCAGCCTTGCCTCATGAGGCTTGGTCTCCAGGCTCCTGATAATCTCCGTTGCTCTCTTCTACACCCACCCCATTCTGTCCACATCCTTTTTGAAGTGAGGCCTCAAGAACTGCACACATTACTCCAATGCGGTTTACAGCAGGACTATGACATCTTGTGATTGGGATGTTAGGCCTCTGTTGATACACCCCAAGACCACATTAGCCTTTTTTGCTACTGCATCATAGACTACTCATATTTAGCTTATAGTCCACCCATACCCCAAAGATCTTGTTCACATGCACTGCTACCCAGAAATGTGTCTCCCACCCATTTTGTGCTTCACATATTTGTTAACTAAATCGAGAACCACATCCCACACATACAACATACAGGTGACAAAAAAGCTGTGTAGGAATGCTGAAGAAAATTATACAAAATACAAAAGGAAACTTAGCAGTAACATTAATAAGTCCTATGAAAAAAGTCCGACAATGATGATATGATGAGATTTTCCGGAATGGTGTCTTGTTTCGATTCCAAAATCTTCATCCAAAAACAGACCATATGTGACCTTACAAGAACAATGTACAGTTAGAATATATCCAAGGGTTTGTACATACAGGTGAATTGTATAAAAATAGTAAATAAAGCTTAATAAATAAACCTTATTATAATATACCACTGAAAAGTGCTGGAGTTGGGAGGCCGGTAACAGTGAAATCAGCATGGTAATTTATTGCAGGTCAGATGGAACATGGGAAACCCCAGGCTCAGAGCCCTCTTTTATCCCGGTCGGAGACACACCTCTGACCTCGCCCAAATGTCCTGATAGGACCTTACGATAGTGGTTACATTGCATAGGTCCCCTGGAGAAACCTAGGTACATGATTGGTGACCTTTCAGGATCTGGCTGGCTATTGCTCTACCTGGCCGAAGCTCCGGTAGATTCTGGCCATGTGCAAACAGCCACGTGGCGGTTGCCATTACTTGAGCACATGGCGATTGTGATAGTAATACACAACACCACAATGGAGAGTTTTATACATCAGTGACCAATATGGGGCAAACTGGAAAAGCCTTCACAGGATATTTCTAAAAGGTACATTAAAAACATTAGAAATCGCTCAGAAAAAAAGTGTCACAGTCAACACTGCATATACTAGAAATAACTTCGCATACTAGAAAAATGTTTATCAAACTCACCCTCATAAGGAAAACAATTGCAAATTTCTGCTAGATGTACGGGCCACCAGAATCAAAGGACAAGGAAGCCTTAGCAGGTGCTAGCGATGCATCACTATATATTGCACACATGCCCTGATGGCAACAATCGTAAAGGAACATACCACTGAACCAGCTAACAAGGAACCGGCCAGAAAAACACTTACACCTATGTCTTGATATCCATAAGTGTCTTCTTCAACATGAAGCATTCTGGATACACAGGCTAAAGACATATTACTCTTGGGGTCTCAACTTGTCCTTGGATCTCTCATGTTTTTTATAATAGTTGATTAGGTATAGTGCAGTAGGTTTTTGTCATATCGTTGTCAGACTTTTTTCATATTTCTTAGAACTTATTAACATTACTGCTAAGTTTCCTTTGTATTTTGTATAAATTTCTTCAGCATTCCTACACAGCTTTTTTGGCACATTTTTGTTACCCAGATGTAAAACTCTGTACCTATCCTTGTTGAACTGCATCTTATTTACATCTTTTCCAGTGTGTTCATTTCTTGTTGAATTCCTTCTGTCTTTTGGTGTTTGCTACTCCTCCCAATTTAGTGTCATCTGCAAATTTAATGTGTAGCTCCTCCACCCCCTCATCTAGATCATTTATAAAAATATTGAAAAACCCCAGGCCCAGAACTGAGCCCTGGGGTACCCAACCAGACACCTCCCTCCAATCAGATGAAATGCCATTGACAACTAATCTTTGGGTGCAGTTCTCCAACCAGTTCCCTATCCACCTAACTATCCTAGAGTCCAGTTCACAGTCCTCCAGTTTACCTATCAGAATATCATGAGGAGCTCTGTAAAAAGCCTTACTGAAATCCAGGTAAACAATGTCAATGGCATTCCCACGATCCAGTAAGCTCATCATTCAATCAAAGAAAGAGACAAGGTTGGTCTGGCAGGACCTTTTGGGGACAAATCTGTGCTGACTTCCCCAGATCATCAAGGTGCCCTTCAGATGCTCACAGATTGATCTAGTGAGCTTCCATGGCACAGTGATGATACCTGGGTGTCCCAGATCCTAGACTGAAACTCTAACCACTACTTCACACTGGCTTTTGGGGGGGGCTGCCGCTGAACAGTAGCAAGCAGTCAGTTCTGGGGGAGTTGTGCAAGTTGTATGGTAGCAAGTCACATGACCCTGATTACTGCTGCTCCTGGCCATTATGACTCCTCCCTCAAAGGCCAAAACTGTGCCAAGCCCAGTGGGAATGGGGGGTCCCCATTCCCCCCATGTCTGTCACCACTGGAAGTGGAAGTGGGAGGAAAATTAAAAAGAAAAATAAGGCCTCATCCTGGTGATTCCTAGAGTTACCTGGAAGTAACAAAGGGTTGCTCTAGAAATCACCAGAAATGGTATAGTAAGAATTTATGGTTTTACCATAAATTTTCTGGTGATTCCTAAAGCTAATCTTTTCCACCTCTGGGTAGCTCTAGGAATTGCCAGGAACACTACAGTAAAAACTTGCTATAACAGATGAGACCTTTTTTCTTTTTAATTTTTCTTCTAGGATGCTGCTCCCCTATACAACCCTCCTGCCAGTGATCAGATATTTCCTGGCAACCCTAGCTGAAACCCTTGCCCTTTTACTGACAGGAACCAATGCCCAAAGGCTGGCAATACAGTGCAGTTGCCTAGCAATGGCCACTGAGGTCATTTGTTTCTTAAATCTACAGGTACTACTTCTGTTATTTTAGGCAGTTTTTTTTTTAATTGCATTTTAAAATTTCATTTCCCTTCTGCAAACCTGGGGCATTTTCAGGTTTGTAGAGAGATCTGTTTCACCTGTTCATGGTTCCAGGCTCCACAGATTTGGCCACATTGTGCATTTCTTTTTGACGCAGCTGCTGTGTCCCCAGCTGATAAACTTATAGTAAATGGTTATCACAAGCTATCTTTCGGTTATTCCGGTATATTTAATTTTACTCTTTTTATGTAAGCAATATGAGTATGCATAAAGGAAATTATATTTAATTTTACTCTTTTTATGTAAGCAATATGAGTATGCATAAAGGAAACTGGACTTGAGTTAGTTCTGTCCTTGGAAAAGTAAAATGGGCCTTTAATTCTGAAAAGTGGGGTCTAATTGGGTCTTTTATGTCTCTTAGCAAAGATTTGAGCCACGCTTCCATCTTCCTGGAAGGGACCAAGTTTATCCTGAAATACCCTGTAATTTCATCTGGGACTATGGCCCTTCCAAAAATATTTTAGTAAGTGGAGAATTTAAATTGCTGGCACTGAGGCCCTTCCTGATAATGTTACGTTCTGGAAGCTATAAAAAAATGGGATCAACTGAATTTTTTTAAAAAACCCACCCCAGCATGAAGCCAGCAAGTTCTTAAAACATTAATTGCAAAAATTTATTGAATTTATATTTTAATATTCTCCCTCACTTTCTGGGGTCTTTCACACAGAGGTTTTCCTGTGGTCTGGGAATGGAACTGCAGTAGTTTTTCCTTTGAGCTTCCTCATGACATCATTGTCTGTTTGTTGCCTTTCCAGATTTCCCTCAACATATCTCCATGCTTTCTTAAAACTGGATCAGAAGTGGTTTGAAAAAGCATGGGAAAATGACAAGGAAACCGCAGAAGGGCAACTACCAGACAACAGTGTCATAAGGAAACTCTTCCCCCTCTGTGATTATTTCCAAGATCCATTTAAATGAAGTCTTGTTTAAGACTGCAATCCTAAACCTACATATTAATTCCCATTAGACTTAGTGCAATTGTTTCTGAGATAGCAGCACTGGATTGTACTATATGTCCCACAGAAACCTCTGGGTGAAAAAAATAGTCATGACTAACAAAACCAGCTGTTTCAATAGGACAGCCCTGAGCTGCAGGGTCACCTGCTCACTTCCAGTCCAACTGTCTTTACATCCAGTTGTACCAAGAGAGGCAGCAGGCCAACGCCCAGCTCCCATAAGGCCATGCTCTGCTCACAGTCTTATTAAAAGTACTGAATGAAAAAGTATTGGAAAATCGTCATTGTATTATTTATACCTCCCTTTTCTCCTGAATAGGAACTTAAAGCAGCTCACAGCATCATTCTCCTGTCCATCATTACTAGCAAAATATTTTTTTACTCAAAGGAGAAGAGGGTAGATAGAAAAGAGGGCAAAAAACAGAGCACAGAGGCCAAGATCACCTTCTAAATTCATTCATTCCTTCTCAGTTCTTTATTTGAATTTTCCATTTAATTCAGTGCAACTGTTTGGCTGCTGTATGAAACAGGATGATGGAGTAGATGGACCACTGGTTTGATTGAATGGGAATATTCTTGCGTTCTATTCTAGGAAATAGTGAGAGATTTTGAGACTAACAAAACACCACATAATATACTAAGATATTTATTCCTGAAACTACAGTACCTCTTGATTTGCTGTTTACTTATATTCATATGTCTCATCACATTTATAACTGATTTGATTTGCCCCTAGCACATCTTGTCATTTGATCTTTTCTTCTTCCACAGTTGAAAAGTATAATATTATATGCTAATCCTAAAACCAATATCATCATGAAGCTAGCCTCCAGGAAACTGGAGCACTGCCATTGCTTTCACATTAAAGAGTCACAATCTGTACATGGAAAATCTAAAAACAGCAACTGTGCTACACAATTAAATGGAATGCATTTCTGACTGCTCTGGGTTGTAATTAGTTTCACAGGAGTGGTAGCTCTAGAGAAAGCAGCTAACTTATTGGCAGGAGGGGGTGGAGGAGAGAGGAGTTCAGACTGCTGAGCACTGTGCAGTATTGTATTGTCAGGTAGCCTGTGACAGGAGGGCAAAGAGAAGCCACACAGATGCTGACATGACCTACAACTTCATCCTTTTTACCATGGAGATGCAAGTGACTGAACTTGGGACTTTGTGCATGCAGAGAAGATGCTCTGCTCCTCCTGTTGCCTCTCCCCAAACATAAAGAAAAATGTTCTCTTAGGTAGAGGTGGCATTCCTTTACCAAGGATAATTAAATAGAATGATGTTGGCATAGAGAATTACTCCAATCCATTTCTTTTGGCCCATATTCCTCATGTCCAAACCACAGTTAGACCTTTGTCTCCATGAAGTAGTAATGGATCTGTAATTTTCATAAGGAAATGTACATCAGTTATCAGCAGTCTGAGAAATGCCATACAAGGATATTCCATATCATACTGATAGGTAGGACTCCTGCTGTGTATTCATCCTTTAGATGTGCTAGAATTGTTGTAAAATTGGTTCCCGACAGAACACATTCTCTGAAGAAGGAGGGTGTGGTGATGGGATAGCCCAGGGCCAACACTGCTGTGTATCTACAGGCTCTTCCCACACGCAGTACACCTTGGTTGCACATCGAGAGTGCAACCCGCACATGGTGGGTTTGCATCATCATATCCAATGTGCAATCCAACCCCAGAGTGGTGTTCTTAATTTATCACAGCTGCCCTTCTCTGTGTTATCCGGACATCTATCTGGCAGAAACAGAGAAAGGAGGTAGACATCAGAAAATGAGAGACAAGACAAGAAGCCCATAACCTTCATGCTGCAGGCTGTCTGAACTGTTCCAGGCTACTCACTGCTGTTACCAATGTCTTCAGGGTTCCTTCGCTCTTGTCTTCACTGGCCAACATTTCTTTCAGAAACACAAAAAGTCTGTATTCATATGAATATACAGGAAATTTTTAGAAAAGACAACTGGTTTACACTTTTGTTCTTAACAAGCCCTTCAGTTGCCCCACCAAATACTCAACATTGAGGGTTAATGTGACCTAATTCAGCATTTTTATTTACAGAACTGCCAGCTATAGTCTTTCACTGTTCAGCCAGCTGTCTTTTCTTTCTTTCTTTAAAAAATAAAGTACAATGTCATATTCTAAAAATAGTTTACATGGCTGGTGGCTGATATCCAGCTATTCCTTAGGACGGTGACTTGAGATTTAGTACAGCAAAGCGCAAGATTCCAGATATTAAAGCTTAAGCTAACATTTGCTTTCCATTAAATAACATGCTATTGTATCAACTATCCTACTATTTCACTGTTTTTGAAAAAAAATGCAGGACCACAACAGGAAGAGGACAATATGTCACTTTCTGGCTGTTAAAAGTCTCTCCACTCTAGAACTGAATTATCATGCACAGCCCATTATTTCCAGCAGAGTGGTGACCATACTGTGTGTCCCAAGGCCACATGAGGGTCATTGTTTCACTGCACTAAAGCAGCTAAGTAATTGTTCATGGTCTAGTTAAACTACAAGCATTCCCAGTCCGGCTGTATATTTTATAATGGGGAACTGTATTCTCTGCTGTACAGTTAAATACCTTTAACCTCTGAGCAGGTTTATTCTTCATGTGTTCAGTGAAAACTGGAACTGTTGCCTGCAAATTTGCAAAAGCTGGTTTTTATTTTTTTTAATGAATACTATTTTAACCTGTTTTTCGGTAAAGCAAAGATTGAAAACATAGTGTGGTATGCAACAATGCATGATTATCTAATGAAACCTTTAGAATATGTTTCTTTAATGTGAGTGTATTTTCTGTTTTGTTACAGAGGTAATTAGAAAAATCCTTTTTTGAACATGCCCTTTTCTGGAAGCAAGCACTGCAGAATTCAGAGGGACTTACTTCTGAGTAAACATGCACAGGAATAGGCTGCATATGTTCAAAACTTCAAACCAGTTGTCTTCAAGTAATTTAGGAAAAATGCTAAGTGAGGGTTGTGTACATGCGCAGATATTCCTGCAGGAATATGCAGAATTAGACTTGCAACCCTTGCGACTTGACCTCTTAGTAAACTTCTTGGCAAAGAGCCTGGAAGCTTTATATAGTTCCCAAAGATTGCTTGTTAAAATGTGATATTTCTGGAGTTATCCTTTCCAGAAGTGAGGCTGGAATTAACCACTTCCCCACATAGTAACTTCCAGCTTTTAGTGTCTTTGGCAATGCTACCCTTTTCCTTCTCCCAGCAACAGCAAACTTGCTTCTAAGGTTTCTGAGCAATACTTGCCTTATAAAATAGACTCGCTAGATGTCTAAAAAGGACGGAACATTTAATAAAAATCATGCCTCAGATAAAATATTACTTGCAGACCTGGCTGTGTTATATTTATTTGTTTAGAATATTTCTATGCCTCTTCTTCAGAGTCCTGCTCAAAGCAGCTTATAATTAAAAGCCACAGTATTAAAAACAAGCCACTAAACTTAAGCAGTAAGAAAACTATCCGTGAAACAAAAGATGACCATTAAAAGCTGACAAGATAAAAACTCTAAGTAAATTGGGTTCCCAACTCCAGGTTGGGAAGTACTTGGAGATTTTGGAGGTGGAGCCTGAGGAGGATGGGGTTTGGGGAGGGGAAGGATGTCAATGGGGTATAATGCAATAGCATTCACTTTCCAAAGGGGCCATTTTCTTTAGGTGTACTGATCTATGTTGCCTGGAGATCAATTGTGATAGTGGGAGATCACCAGCCACTACCTGGAAACTGGCAATCCTATAAGTAACAGTCTGGGTAAAAAGATATATTCTAGCCTGGCACCTAAAAGAAAGTGAAGTAGGTACCAGACAAACTTCAAGGGGAAGGGTGTTCCAAAGGCAAGGTGCCACCACAGAAAATACCCTGTGAGATTTGAACCATCAATCTCACAGACAGCTCCATCTAATAAATGCATTGCTAGTCTTTGAGGGCTCACAAAAAAAAATCCAAAAATGATACTATATCTTCTTCTTTTTCTTCTTCTTTCTCTAATGAGAGTGAGCCACCTAACCAGGGATGGTTCCAGGTTTACATGGGCTCTGGGCTACAGAGTAACTGGGGCCCTTTCCCCTTTTGGGACCACCCCTTTTGCCATTCCATTTGACCCTCACCCCCAATGACTCTTCCTTTTCTTCTTCAGCCACTCCCTTCTCTATTTTGGTTTGCTTGCTCTCTCAATCATACAAAATCTTGCTTTTGTAGTTATTTTTATTCCTTTGTATAAAACCAGAGAGAAGAAAATATGCCTTTCATAATTTTATTTGGAGCACTATTCAGTAAAATTGGCATCATTTGTGTAAAAGCAATACCAATATTGCTTTGGAGGAGCCTTGATCTAAGGGTCTGCAGAAAAGTTTCTCCACTCTCATCATTGTATGAGAGGCCCGTCCATATCCCTCCAAAATGCTTAAGCAGTTGAACACTCCAAACATACTGAAGATTTTCATTTGGAACCATCTAACAGAGAGAAGGGAACTTAATTTCATTCTCAGCAGAGGATCAAAGGAGCCATAGCTGATACAAAAAAAAACAAAACCTTATTTTTAATACTGAGAAAAGCATCATTTGTGGTTTTTTAACCAAGCACCTTTGCTGCTGCTAATTTAATCTTCCAAAAATATTACAATCCAGATCTTTAATTATTGGTTTTATACATATGTATTGCTTTTTGTTTATTATCTTTTAAAAACTGTTTCTTGCCTTGAGGGTCCTAATTGGGTACAAAGATGACTAAGTATATTTTTTGCCGGTGTGTACCTGTGTGGTACACTAGATGTGTACCACGAGAAAGCACCTTTAATGCATCAACCAGTTGTGGTAACTGCAGCAAAACCAATCTGACAGCATTTACTCCAATATGTAGCATCCCAAGATGCCTGGTACAGAGCTTTCAGGATCAGTTCTGGCAAATGCTGCAAAGCCACTTTCCAGCATTTTGTTGCTCCAGAACAAAAGAAAAGAATAAATGGAATATTACGAAAAATTCCTTTGCCTCACCAGAACTATGTGCAGTATGCACCAACACAAGATTCCAGTTACCTGCCCATCCTAGAATGAAAACACAACATGCTTTATGGGTTAAACTGGGAACTTAATTTATAACAAACTGATCTGCTTAACTTAGGCCGAGGACAGACTGGCAATCTAAAGCGGAGGCAAAGCGGAGGGAACTGGTGCGGGGGAAAAACCCCACGGAGCTGGCCGTTCACACTGGCCAGAGCAATGTGGATCAGCGGCGATACGGAGCGTTCAGACTGCCACGGAGCTTTCAGACTGCCGCGTAGCCAGCTCGCGCGCGCGGCTGCGCTTTTTTTTGTTTTCCTTTGATGTGTTTCGCATGTGCGCATAACTTTGTGCGGCGCGTTCACACTGCCGCCTCCGGATGCCTCCCGCTTCTTCTGGTTCACACTGTTTGGAAGCGGGAGGCATGCGGAGGACGGCCCCTGAACATCGGTTTTACCCGGTGTCCTGGTAAAGCGTAAGGAAAGCGACTGGGAGATGGGTAAGTACGAAACGGAGCCGACGGACAGATACGCATGTCTGAACGTGCTCCTTTCTTCCGTCTCCGAAGCATGCCTGCCCCACTTTAGATTGCCAGTCTGTCCTCGGCCTTAGTTAACACCTTAAAGCACAGGTTGCAGCTGGCTTACAAGGCAAGCCTCCTAACCAGGCAAAACCACCCCAGCTCAGATCCAGATCTGGGATCAGTCCAGACCTTTCTCCTCATGGCCCGCACATTTCTACATAGAGGTAATGGAGGGGCCCATGACTGCTAACCTTTAAAGCTGGTTGTATGTTTACCCAACCTCAAAGAGGTCCTCACTGAGCCACCCAGATTGCAAAGCCATTAGGGACCCAGTTTGAGGACCCCCCCCCCATCTAGATATCTTGGGGTGCTTACCACCTTAAACTCTCCTTAACCCATGCTTTTCCTGCCATCCCAGTTAGGGCCTAACCAGATAAACCTGGCTTATTTATACCTCACCCATTTGGACCATGTGGAGCAGGCAAAAAATGCCCCCCCCAGCCAATTTGAGTGATGGCCCAAAAAATTCCTGCTTGGGCCCTTAAATGGCAACCAGCTAATCCCTCATAGTCTGAAAAGAAGGAGGGAAGTGCGGAGTTCGCACCATGCCAGAGCGAGAAACAGAGACAGTTGCTACCAAAACCTGGCTGGTGTGCCTACCTCCCATTTGCCGGCACACACGTGAGGAGCCCTAACTGGCTCCTACTTCCCTTGTGTTATCATTCATCCTGTGCGTTCCTGCCCAAAAATAGCTCTGAATTTCAAGATGATAATTTTCAGTTGAACATGAGCAGAAACTTCCTAATGAAAAGAGAAGTTTGACAATGGGAACAGTATTCTAGGAAATGAATGGGACTGGAGGTCTTCAAGCAGAGGTTCATTCCCATCTCCAAGTCTGAATCAGTCAAACAAGAAATGTGCTTTGTAACCGCTATAGTTTTCTCAGGCCCAAACTCTACAACAGCTTTGTTACTATGATACAGAGACGACTGGAGAAAAGGGAAACGATGAAACAACCAAGCCACATATACCACTGAAATAAACCTATTTCTTAGCTGTTAGCTGAGTCTAAGCATTGCCCTCATTGACTAGTAGAAGACTAAGTGGTCCCAAAAGCCTCAACTATAAAAATAAAAATATGGGGAGGGTAGCAGAAGTGTATATAGTGTGAATTTTAGTCCCTAATTTCTAGGTCTGGAGATGGGGTGATGTCACATTTTTTTTTCCTCAGGAAAAGGGAGGGGGTGGTGTGAAATAGGACTACAGGTGTACTAATAGACATTTCCCGTAGGGTTGCCAACTTTCTGGTGGAGCTGAAATTCTCCTGAAAATACAACTGATCTTTAAACTGCAGATATATGTTCCTTTGAAATGGCAGCTTCAGAGGACAAACTCCACGATATACCATAGGTTCTAGGTGAAATCCCTCCCCCCAGTTCTCCTCTCCACAGATACTGCCCCCAGATTTCCAGGAATTTCATACTGGAATTGGCAATACTACCCATAACATATCTTTATATTTTAACTTCTTTCATCATACTAAACTTGGGTGATGGCAAGCTGGCAACCACAAGATGATTTCACCCAACTTCCAAACAAAAGCTGTGACTTTCCACTTTGAATTATCAGGTCCCAAACCATATGGAATTCACTTGAAGTGCATGGAATAACCAGAATATAGTAACATCTTTCATATAATGTATTTAGGGATTCTGTTTCTAACTTACATTTTTATCAATGTGCAAAAGTATGCTCAAGTAAATGCTTTATGATTCTTTTATAACCAATCACATTTTTAAGTAAATGTGTTTGAGGCTGAAATTCTGTAAAAATGAAAACTGACTACAATAAATGCCAAAAGCCACATTAATCCATAAAATATGTACACTTCTGAACATTTTAAAACTGCTGATTTTCTTACAGAAATAATCATGCAGGTATTAATCCACTGAATGTATAATGTCAATATTAGCATTTTATCCTTTTTGTAAAATTAAACTTTTTTTTTTTTTAAAAAATTATTTATTTATTCAGTTTGTGCCCTTCCTGTGAGCATTTTTGCAATGACTTGTGATCATATTACAAGAGCAAAATTAGAAGGCAGTGTTGCTAATGTATTTGGTCAAACTCTCTTTAAAACAGTTAGTGTAAATTAATAGGTGACATCTTGTTAACATGTATCTCAGTCTGAAAGAAGAAAAGATATTTTGTGATCAAATTGTGTTAGGATATATGGGGCATTCCAGGATATGAATTTAATTTTTTTGCCTGATGGGAGCAAATTCCCTCATTATGGTATCTGAAAGGAGAGATGATTTTCCAGTACACCGATGCTATTTAATCCCTAGATACACTTAAATGAAAAGTCAATTTTAAACATATGTTTTGTGCCGATTTCTCAGTAGTTATCTTTTTCATTACTTTATAGCATGAAGCAATCACCATTTATTCCGAAGTTACAGTTAGCAAACTTCCATTCTCACAAGGTTTTAAAATCCTTTGATTTTCAACAGTCTTCTGAGACCTCACAACTGCTGCTATAGTTGGTTGAAATGTAAGCGGGTAGAAATCACAGTAACTGCCACCTGTGTTTACAGCCCTACATGGCTTGGGACCAGCATACCTTAATAACTGCCTTCTCCCACATGAACCTACCCAAACACTATGGTCATCTTCAAGGACCCTGCTTCAAATGCCCCTGCCTTCTCCATTGTGGCATTAAAATTGTGAAAGTACCTCCCTAGGGAGATTCATTTGTCCCTTCTATCATCTGGCAGGTGAAGACTTTTATGTTTGTTAGGTGTTCCTTGATCCTCCTCCTCATTTGTTTCCTAATTGTTTTTATATATATACAAGTTGAGGACCCGCGATACTCGCGGGGGGGGGAGAGAAGGAGCTCGCCCCCTTCCCCCCCACAAAGAATCCCGGCGGGCCTTGCCTGGCCTGCTGCTCGCCCCCCCCACAGATTGTTCCGGGCCTCGCCGGGCCCGCCGCTCACCCCTCCCCCCCCACAGAGTCCCGGCGGGCCTCGCCGGGCCCACCGCTTGCCCCCTTTCCCCCCCACAGAGTCCCGGCGGGCTTCGCTGGGCCCGCCGCTCGCCCCCTCCCCCCCAGAGAGTCCCGGCAGGCCTCGCTGGGCCCACCGCTCGCCCTCTTCCCCCCCCACAGAGTCCCGGCGGGCTTTGCTGGGCCCGCCGCTCGCCCCCTCCCACCCAGAGAGTCCTGGCAGGCCTCGCCGGGCCCGCTGCTCCCCCCTCCCCCCCCCAGAGTCCCGGCGGGCTTCACCAGGCCCGCTGCTCACCCCCTTCCCCCGCCGCTTGTCCGTTGCCGCCCCTGCCGCCACTCAGGTAAGTTGTTCCCTGCGCATGCGCAGGGAACGGTTTTTAACTTTTCGGGGGATTAAAGTATCCCCTGAAAACTTTTTTTAACTTTTAAGATTTTTCTGCAGGTGGGGGGGTCACCCCCCACCTGCAGAATCCCCCCTCTGCCCCCCAAGTGCCCCCCCCGGCACGGATTTAGGTATCCGCACGGGGGTGGGCCACTTGGGAATTATATATATATATTTTTTTTAAAAAAAAAATGGTTTGGGCTATCCCAATATCTATGTAGACACCAGGGCCAGTTCTCAGTAGTCCACGTCAACCTTTCTTCCACTTATTTATTTATTTATTTATTTATTTCATACCTTAATAACTTAAGACTTACCAAAGCATTACCGTTTTAAAGAATCTCCATATTTTAATGAAACATCTATTATTCCAAAGGAAAGCAGGGCAGCAGCTATCAACCAACATAAATTTTAGAAAAATATACATCAATAAACTGTGTGAACTAGTAATCCGCACTCCACAGTCAGGTGAAAGGCAATTGGAGAAGGTTGGCAGATTATGAATGAAATAATAGTGGGTTCATAACTGCTTTCTTTATGCATGAGGAGAAAGAATATAAAAGGAATTCAAAGGCCATCATGGCAGCTTCTCAGAAAACTTAAAGGCAAACAGGAAGCTTACAGGAAGGAAGTGAAAAGATGGACAGTTTGCTTAAGATGAATATAATGCACTGACACAAACATGCCAGGGAAACATTAGGAAGGTAAAGGCTTGGGATCAACTGCAGTAAGCAAGGCATTTCAAAGACATGATGAATGGAATTGACAAGTGGGGCGGGTGTGTGTGGGGGGGGGTGAAAAGTATTGGAGTTGGGAGGCCGGTAATAGTGAAGTCACCATTGTGGTTTATTGCGGGTCAAGATGGAGCATGGTGACAAAAGGGATGGGGAAGCCACTTATATTTACAGGTAAACCACACCTTGACCGTGTCCCCCCTTAAGGGGATTGGTCCAACAGGAATTAGTCCCCCGCCAGAGGCTGTCATAGGTCCATTTAAATATCCTCAGCCTCTGATAGGGGGACCGGCAGGATCCCTAGGTCCATTGTTCTCTGGGGAAGAAAGCTCTGTTGTTATCACATCCCATTACAGGAAAACATGCCCAGACATGTTCCCTGGCTACAGACAAAGAGTCAAGCACTGGACATAACAGGGGAGACCCACAAAAGATGCTATTCAACTCAAAAGTGGAAATACTGAGAACATAAAGAATATTTAACACCTCAGATGATGTTTTCTTTCTGTATTTACACACACAAAGAAGAACAACTCTCCCTCAACCTCACTCAGGTTTTGTGAAGATAAATTGTAGGATGGGGAGAATCATACCAAGCCCTAGCTTCCTGGAGGAAGGGTAGCAGAAAAGTGTAATACATAGATACCAAACAAAGGTGCTTCTCTCAACTCTCTATGACACACACACTGGCAGAGCATTGGGGGTGGTAGGGTTGCCACATTCAGGTTGGGAAACTCCTGGAGATTTGGCATTAGAGTCTGGGGAGGACAGGGAACCTCAATAGGGTGGAATGTCATAGAGTCCACCCTCTAAAGCATCCATTTTCTCCAGGGAAACTGATCTTTGGAGATGAGCTGTAATTCCAGGGGATCACATAGTCACATAGAGATCATGACTTATGTGAAATTATAGACCTATTTCAATTGGGAACAGTGCTGTCTAATGTAAATGTTACTTTCTTAAGAACTGGTTGAAATAAGGGCTAGGATCTAAAGCGCTTTATTTAAGTTCACAACATTCAGGAGCTGCAGAAAATTTAGTTCACAGTGCCAGCTCACTCTGTGAATTCCAAGACATCTTTAGGAATAATTCCATCAGTGATACATGCAGACACCTGCTGGGTAGATATTTAGCAGTACACTATTAAGCAATATGCACTATTAACCTCTATGCCTGCAGGTCAGGAAAACAGACATAGTTACCATCCATCAAAAAGAATGTGCACATTACTGGAACATCTCAATACTTAATTTTATTGTAATTGGTAAGAAATCCTGATTAATTTGGGGGTGGGATTTATTTTCAAGTTAGTGTGCTTAGAATCAAAATGCATGATAACCCATGATATTAAAGGGTACTGTGGCTCCTCTAGACATAAGCAATGGATTTAATATAAAGGAGTACTACAGTATGTAAAGTGTGTTTCTTATCACACACATTCTAGATGAGGCTGCAGTTTTGTCTCTGCCTCTCCTGTTTAATTTTATGGACATAGTCTATCATACCAGCTTGTCCTGGGAATCCAAAGAGGCTGTCATATAATATAACTAGGAATAAGGCCCATTGGGGAAATAAATACAATGGGTTCTAGAAAGAGGCTCTGGGAGAGTGCCAAGGCCTTGGGCACTCAGCGTCAATTTGCTATGGTGACCTCAGCAGGGTGTAATGACACAGAGTCCACCAGTTTCTCCAGGGGAAGATCTCTGCCATCTGAAGAGCAGTTGTAGTTCAGCATGATCTCCATCCCTCCCCTGGAGATTGGCAACAATGGTTCCCCATGAGGGAACAGGTGGTTTGGAGGGTGGAGTCTATGGCAATAAACCTGTCTGAGTTCCCACCCCTGCTGAAACCTCACCCTCTCCAGGGTCCACCCCTCAAATCTCCAGGAATTTCCCAACCTGGAGTTGGCAACCCTATCACCCTCCCAGCCAACCATCAATGTATCATTATCTGCTCCCTGGCTTCAGCTTTCCATCTCCTCCCTCCTAGAGAGCAGTTGTAATTCTGAGTGATCTCCATCCTCCACCTGGAGATTGGCAACAGTGGCTGAGGACAGACTGGCAGTCTCGGCTGCTCTGCCTCCGCTTCAAAAGTGGAGGCAGAGCGGCCGTTCAGATGGCCGCATCTGCCCCAAGGAGGCCGCCCGGACGCATCGCAGCAGCCAAGCACCACTTCAAAGTGGTGCTCGGCTGCTGCGGCGCACGTTCCACCCACCGGAGCGGGTGTGAACACGCACTGGGAGGGGGAGCCGCACAGCATCTGCCCGCCGCCGTAGGAAGCTGCCCGCAGTCTGAACGCTGCAGGCGGCTTCCTTCTGGCGGCGTGCGAACTCCGCGCCATGGGGGAAATTCCCCTCGCCTTAGTCTGCCGCGCCGCGGAGGCGCAGCAGACTTCCAATCTGTCCTCAGCCAATGATTCCCCATGAGGGACTGGTTGGCTTGGAGGGTGGAGTCTATGGCATTGTACCTGTCCAACCTCACCATCTCCAGGCTCTATCCCTCATATCTCCAGGAATTTTCCACCTGGAGTTGGCAATCCTATCTCCTTCCTAGCCAATTATCAACTTCACTCTTCAACTTTCTATCTCCTTCCTGGATAGCACTTGTAATTCTGAGTGATCTCCAGTAGGGCTGCCAAGTCCCCCGGTAGAGCGGGGGAAACACCGATTTTTAAAGCTTTCCCCTGCTTTTCCAAAATTGGCCACCGGGGGGACAAAATGGCTGCCAGCAGGGGAACCTCGGAGCCTGCCCTGGCCAGCCTCTTGAACTTCTTAAAAGGGAAATTTCCCCTTTAAGAGCTGAGCCAGCAAGAGAGCCCCGCCCAGAGATTAAGGCGGGACTAAGCTCTTTCTACTGCGTGCAAGGTTGCTGCTGAGTAAACTGCTCCGGTAAGCTGCTGGGGTCTGCGAGCTCTTTTCCTTCTCTGTCTCTCCCCCTCCCCCTCTTTCTTTTTTCTGTCTGTCTGTCCACTGTGGTTTTGTCAAAGGAATAAACTATCACTTCCAAAGAGGTAAACATCACAAGGAGAGGTTGCCTGTAGAAGGTCTGGGAGTGGGATTGTTTAAAATGTCTTGTTGTGGCTGCTTGGGTCCCCCCAATCCTCATTTCCCTTCTGCAAATAAAAGTTGGGATTCCTCATTTTTATGCCAATTTTCTGTTTCTTTCAACCGTGTCCCCCCCCCCCCCCCGGCAGTAAAAATCTGCATTTTTAAAAGCATTTGTACATCAAGTAACCGGTATTTTAAGTTAGGGATGGATCCAACTAGCTTTTCTGCTGGCTAAAAGGGGAGGACAAAGGTCCTCTTTAGCCACCAAAAAGCCTATGCTGGTGGGGGGGGAGAAGTTATGGGACTTACATGGACAACAGCTGGGTGAAACAAGGGCCAGAAATAAAGCCTGGGAATTGGGCAAGAGTAAGTGAAAAAGCTGTCTGTCTGTCTCTCTCTCTCTGTCCCCATCCAGCAGAGGTCTATCAGTGGCTATTATTAGCCACAAGGTCTAAATGGAACCCTTTGTCTGGGGCAGTGATGCTCTGCATTCTTGGTGCTTGGGGGGCAACAGTGGGAGGGCTTCTGGAGTTCTGGCCCCGCTGCTGGACCTCCTGAGGGCACCTGGTATTTTTGGCCACTGTGTGACACAGAGTGTTGTACTGGATGGGCTGTTGGCCTGATCCACTGTGGCTTCTCTCCTGTTCTTATGATATGAAAATCATATTTAGCACTTGTGTAGCACTTAGGGCTTCATATTCTGCCGAGATGAGGAAGGATTCAGTAGGGCCATTGCTCAGTGATAGAGCATCTGCTTGACATGCAGGAGGTATCAGCCTCTTCAGCTAAAAAAGGATCAGGTAATAGGTGACATTAAAGATCTCAGCCTGAGACCCTGGAGAGCCACTACCAGTCTGAGTAGTCAATACTGACCTTGATGGACCAATGGCCTGATTCAGTATTAGGAAACTTCATGAGTTCATGTGTCAGCATGTGGAAGCAACATCACAGGATGTGACATCACAAAATGATGTCACTTCCTTTCTCCTGGCTCCACCCCCAAAGTCTCCTGGCTCCACCCCCAAAGTCCCCAGATATTTCCCAAGTTGGACTTGGCAGCCCTAATCTCCAGCCCTTGCCTGGAAATTGGCAACCATAGTTCCCCTAGAGGAGAAGTAGTCTTTCTCTGCAATGGGGACCAAAGCAGCTGACATAATTCTTCTTTCCCCCTTTTGACTTGCACAACAACCCTGTGAGGTAGGTTAGGCTTAAAGTCTGTGACTGGCCCAAAATCACCCATTCAGCAAGAACCTGGGTCTAGCAGATCCTGCTCTGAAGCGCTGACTGCTACGCCTAGTGTAGCCAACTTCCAGGTGGAGCCTGAAGATCACCAGGTATCACAACTGAACTCCAGATGCAATGGTATCATTACATAAGCTTTGCTTTGTTCAGAATTTAATTAATTCTGTTGATACATTAATGAGGTAGAATATAAGCATCCCTCTCTGCTGATCATGGATGCAGCTCACATCTGGGAAACTTGTTAGGAATCCTCATGCACTTGGATCTAAATTCTTCCCTTGGTGAGCTGATGGGACTCTTTGAAAATCTGAACATTTTTTGTTTAAATAAATAAAAAGAGCATAAGAATCCCATCATAAGCATGCTCACTGAAATGCCAGCCATATGCTGGACAAATAATAAACAATGTGTTGAACAGATAAATCATAAGTCTTTGTTCTTTTATCACAACAGATCTCCCCCCAAAAGCCATTTTCTCCAGGGGAACTGATCTCTGTCATCTGGAGATCAATTGTAACAGTGGGAGATCTCTAGGTCCCACCTGGAGATGGCAACCCTATCTCCTTCCCAGCCAGTTATCAACCTATCTTTATTTTTCCCTCACTCTTCAGCTTTCCATCCCCCCCCCCACACACCTGCAGCTTCTACCGTGCTCTGAAGCCCTAACTGCTATGTCACATTGGCTGTCATAGGGAGGCCATTTCAGCAGGGTATAAGGACACAGAGTCTGCCAGGGTATAAGGACACAGAGTCTGCCATTTTCTCCAGGGGAACTGATCTCTGGCATCTGGAGAGCACTTGAAATTCTGAGTGATCTCCAGCCCTCACCTGGAGATTGGCAACTCTTCTCCTCCACCCACTGCCAGGTGGGTCTAACTGTCCCCTCAGTGGCCTGTTTCTGTCAGTAAAAAGGCAACTGGCTTTCAGCATAACCCCCTCCCCCACCCACTGCCAGCTTGGCAACCAAGCTTGCTCTGATAAGGGAAATACCTGGAGATTTGGGGGGGGGGGGTGGATCCTGTGGTGGGCAGCGTTTGGGAGGGGAATGGAAGGACTCAGCAGGGTATAATGCCATAAGGTCTACCCTCCAAAGCAGCCATTTTCTCCAGGGGAACTGATCTCTGTCATCTGGAGATCAATTGTAACACCAGGAGATCTCCAGGTCCCACCTGGAGATTGGCAACCCTAGCAGGAAAGTCAGCCACACATCAGGAGGTTGAAGAGAACGGTTTGATGGTCACTGGCCCACCTTGTTAGCCAGCCAGCCGTGGCAGAGTTAAGCAGGAGAGAGAGAGCTGTTTTCAGTTTATTCGGTGCGGAGGTGTGATTCATCAATCTCTCATTTAAGCGTGTGTGTGTGGGGGGAATGGGACCAAAAAACCTCAACTCACCCACAGTTGTGTCTGATCACACACTGATGGACTGTGCCCTCAGCTTCAAAGGGAGTTGTGCTTGTGCAACTGTGGGTCAAATTCCTCCAGTAGAAATAGCCTCGCCCCCCACCCCCCCATTTTTTCTGGCACGTGTGACCACAACCTGAAGAAAGAGAGAATTCCTGATTATTGTATTCCTAAAACTAAGAGTTCATATTTTAAAATCATATGATACCCCCCAGAAAATCTTTACTGTATAGTTTTGGAAATTTCCTTATGCAACTAGACAGGTTTAGGATTATATATAGCTATATTAGCATAATATATTTCGATTTAGACTCATAGATCTTCAGATTATTTTATCCTAACTACATTTAAAAAATTTTTTAGAGCTCCAAACCCTCAGTATTAACAATCATGTTACTGTGAACAACCTACAGAAGCAGTTTCATCTTGGTTTGTTTCTTGCAAAGCAGACAGAGAAACAGACGGAGATATGAGAAGCAGGGTAAAAATGAAGAAAATGAATTGAGCTACTCAGAGGTGATCTGTGCAGAAATCCTTTATAAAGCTGAAACACAAATTATAGAACAGACTAATAGCATTTTATTTATTTACTTCATTTATATCTCACTTTTCACCACAGTGGGGACCCAAAGCGGCTTACATTTTTATCCTCACAACTACCCTGTGAGGTAGTTTAACCTGATAATGTGTGACTGTCCTTAGGTCAACCTGCAAATTTGGGTCTCCCAGAGTCTAATCTGATACTCTGACCACTATACCACATTAGCTGCTATATAACCACTACACTACATTCTTTATTTGTATAGAAAATGTACATGCTGCCTCTTCAGAGGAAGGGAATAAAAGGAAACTTCCTTTAGAAAAACTAAAACCAGTAACCTGTCCATAGGTGCAATCAGTACAAAATGGAAAACAGATGAATTGTAGAACTGAAATGTTGCATGAACTTGTATCCTCTTAAAAAGAAAAACACAGTAGAATAAACAGAAGTACACAACAGAATTCCAGCTTCTCATTAATATTGCCCAGCATTGTAGTAATTTTACATTAAAAGACGAATCCATTCTGGGGAGCTGACCTTTCCATGAGAATACCAGCCACTCAAGGACCTGACTCTAGTCTTAAATATATGTAATAATTTCAAGAAGGGCTTATTGAAATGTGTCTAACAGTGTCCTTGTTCTTTTATAGTATCTAGGAAAAGTTTAGCTTTAAAAATAGAACTCTAGTCCTTGACCACTCCTTCTTTCCTGGTACTGTACTGCTCGAATATAGTCTATCCAAGGAAGGAGAAGGGCTCGTGGGCAGCTTGAAATAGCTCTGGTTTCTGATTTATTAATTCCAGCCCACAGGAATAGCAAAGGAGGTCTGTGGTGAGTGAGAGAATATCTCTTCAAAGTGTGTGGCCACTTTAATTTATTGAAAGGCTTCAGGAAATATCACATATATAAAGTACTACATGTAGATTATCAGTCGGAGAGCTAGCAGTAAAGTGCTGAGGAATTCTACTCATGCATTTGCCAGAATACAAAGGCTCTCCTCTCTCCAGAAACTCCAGCCTAGACCTTTCCCCTTTTTGATTCCATTGCTCGCCAGCCACAGTGGGTTGCAGCATGATGCACGCTGCTAATTTGATAATGTATCATTCTTCCTCCTCTGAGAAATACCAGACTTTAGGGGGTTACATTCCTTAAACATGAACTGGCTAACAGAACATTAGATACTAATGATAGTGGTGGACTGGGGACATCCGTGTACATCTGATCTCATGAAAGATACAGCAATAGGCATTCTCTGTTGACACTGCAGACAAACTCAAAGTAATAATCTCAATCTGGACTTCTCCCTTTTTTCTTTTTTTTTTGGCATTTCTCCTCCTACCTCCTTTTTGCTGCTACTGTGATGAGAGTAAACTTTAGGGCAATGGCCATGTAGGTATGATGTCGTTCCATCTATATCTCTCTGAGTACAGTGCAGCAAAGCAGATCTTCAGTATATGGGATTCTAAACAGACCTGCAATCTCAGAAACAGTGAAGAACAGATTAATTTGGGGGGGGGGGGGGGGAGAGGAATTTCCACACCTCACTGAATGACCTCAAGCAGTGGGTCTTCCAAATCTTTATTTTTTTTAGTAGGAAAAATGTGCTAATTTAATCTGTTACTTGTTATATTTGTATAGTACTTGTTGCAGGGGCCTTGGTATTTAAATTAAGGGATTTAGGGATTAGTTATCATAGACATGGCAAGAATCTGTGCCTAAACAGCAGATATGTTTTAGTGTAGGCAGGAAAACCAAAGGCCTTTTCTTTTCTTTTTTTGACTTCTAGATGATCTTGACTGGCTCCTGTTCTCCCAGCTAATATGAATCAAAAGGAAATTGTTGATGTTCAGGAAGCCTGATTTGAAGCAGCACAGTACAGGAATATGTAGAACAAGTGGGAACCTGCAAGGACTTGAAGGGTAAATTTCCATCTCTCCCACTATTTCCTTTTTCCCTTTCTTGAGCTCCCATAGACTCTCCCCCTTTCTTGCCTCCTCTCCTCCCCATCCACCAGCCAAACTACCTTTATCTTCACCCCATCTTCAGTGTTTCAAACTACCTGGCCCCTAACCACCCTCCCCCCAGAAAAACTGTGGCCTGGTTGCTCAGTGCCAGTTGTACAGTGAGGAACCTGCAAGGACCTGCAAAGGGCACCGATTTCCCCATCTCAACCTCCACACACTATTTCGTCTTCCCCTCAACCTGGCAACCTCCGTATCCTCAACCTTCTCAGTTCCTTCTCTCCTTCCTACCCACCCACCAACCTTTTATCCACCCCTACATCTTCAGCTATATTTATTATTAATTTACTTCATTTACAGCCCACCTTTCTCCACAATGGGGACTCAAAGCACCTTCCTTCATTTTATTCTCCTCCAGGCCCACAGCCAGGATTTTTTGGTTTGTGGAGCAATTTTTTTTCTTGTGGGGTAGTCATTTTTTCTCTTTTTTTTAAAAAAAAACAATTGCAGCTCTTTAAACATGAACTGCATTTTTAGGCACCTTAATGCTAGCTGTAGTACGTCCCTGTCTTATGGGGCAGGAATGAAGGAGGATTCCCCCCCCCCCCACACACACACAGGCACCAGCCAAGCGAAGTGTGGAGGCTCCAGCAGACTCCTTTTGATCCAGGACCCCATCCTATTTCCACTGGCCAGATGCTGCTGGAACCCCCAAGCTGGACAGAAAAGTGGGTCCCTCCCAGCATGTGGATTCTGTCACTTATATAGCACCCGGGGCAGGAGCCAGCCAGCGTGGGGGTGTGAGACTAGCCCAGACAACCCAGGTTGGTTGGGCCCCAGGTGGAAGGGTCTTCTGCACACGCTTAGGGGCACGCTTCTTTGGCTGCGGGCTCAGCAACTACCCCTCCTCCAGTAGGGCACCAAGCACCCCCACTGGCTGAGTGGCCCATTGGGTTCCACCCAGCTGGGCTGTCTCTCAGCAGCCAGTTGCTCTGCCCTCTCCTCAGATAGCCCTCCATCCAGCTCAGCCACTGGGACTGCCTGAGCCAGCATGGAGGAGGAGGCAGGTGCCAGAGCCAGAGCGGAAGAGACACCCTTTGCCTCTCTCCCTCCCTCCCCCCCTTGGTTTTATCCCTTCCTTCCTCCTCACATCCTGCCACATCTTGTGCAGGGCTAGCTGGGCTGGGCACCACCCTCTGCCTTGCCTCCTGTGGGGCTCCATCAGGCTGGATGCTTCCCTCTGCCTTGCCTTGCATGGAGCTCAGTGGGCTGGGTGCTGCCCTTTACCTTGCTTTACACAGAGCTGGCTAGGGTTGCCAGGTCAGAGTTTTCTGCCAGTGGGGAGTGGAAGAGAGCCTTCCAGGAGTTTTGACCAAAATGTTATAGCATCGCTGTGTGCAATGTCCTCAAGCGTGATGACATCCCTTCTGTGTGAAGTCATCATGCTGACAATGTTGACGCATGAGGTGCCTGTTTGGGAGTGGTCTTTCCGGTGGCAGGCACACCTAGGCTGGCTCAGCTAGGTTGGGTGCAGGGTTCAGCTGGGCTGCACACTGCTTTGCTTCGGGCATGGTTTGGTTGGGCCAGGCACCACCCTCTGCCGTGCTTCACATGGGTCTAGATTGGTGCTGCCCTCTTCCTCTCATCGTGTGAGGCTTGGTTGGGCTGGGCACCCCCATCTGCATCACCTCACCTCATGTGGGGCCCAGCCCTAGTGTTGCCATCTGCTTTGAGAGCCAGTTTGGTGTAGTGGTTAAGTGCGCGGACTCTAATCTGGGAGAACTGGGTTTGATTCCCCACTCCTCCACTTGCACCTGGCTTGGATGACCTTGGGCAAGCCATAGCTCTGTACCAGCTGTTCTCTCAAGGACAGCTTGGGAAAGAGCTCTCTCAGCCCCACCTACCTCACAGGGTGTCTGTTGTGGGGAGGGGAAGGGAAAGGAGTTTGTAAGCCGCTCTGAGACTCCAAGTGAGTGAAGGGCGGAATATAAATCCAACCTCTTCTTCTTCTTCTTTACCTTGCACAGGGGTTGGCTGGGCCAGATATCATAGTCTTGAGGGGGCTGAGCCAGGTATCATCACCTCCCCAATTTCATCTCTCACGTGGTGCTTCAGCAGGCTGAGCTCTGTCTCCCTTGCCCCGACTCAGGCTGGTTGGGCATTGCCTCGCCTACTTTGTGCAGAGTTGGGGTAGGTCAGGCCCGGCAGCTGAAGCCCTTTAAATCTCTGGAGGATGGGAGGGAGAGGGGTGGCCATGGCTTGGGGGCAGGGCTTGGGGTAGGGCTACCCCTGCCAGCCAGCTGGCCACTGGCAGATTGGAGCCCCCAGAAGCAGGGAACCCCACTTAGACCTGTGGGCTGGCAATCCTATTTGCAGGGCTCATTTCGTAGCAGGAGCTCTGTAAATTCTGTAAGCTCTTGGAGGATTGGCTACATTAGGGGTGTGTGGCCTAATATGCAAAGGAACTCCTACTACGAAATGCGCCCTGCCTATTTGTAACACATTGTGCCCTGTTTGTAGAGTTTACAAATTTTTGATTAAGATTTTGTGGAAAAGAAAGAGCTTGAGTATGGGGTTTTATTACTGTGAGGCTTAGAAAAGAAACAAACATTTGGATAGGGACTGAACTTATTTTGTCTGCTTGAGAAATTTTCCACAAAGCCATAAAAGATACCTTACTCTGGCTGCAGGCCCTCATCACTGGCTATTTCATTACCACTGTGCTATACAGGATTTTCCTGGGTGGAAAGGACAATCATGCAGGTAAATGTTTGCTCTGGGGCAACAATAGGGCAGTAATCAGTGGTAGATCCATCCTTTTAAAAAAGTAAGCTTCTCAGGGGAATACTACGACTTGCATATATTAATATCAAATAATTCCCTGATCAGGGAACACTTATGCCCATATCTCCCCACTCATGCACGTACCAGAATAGCTCATCTTCTCTCACTGTCATGGCATATTAGCCAAATTAGCCCCTGAACTATAAAAGTCCAATTCTGCTCATCAGCAGGTGTGTCAGTTGTGGGGGGGGGGGCATGGAACTAAATATATATTTGCAACATGTGCTACAGTGAAAAAGGCAATCTAAATGTATAAGGTATCAGGTCTAATCTTGTATCTCATTATGTGCTGTCTGGGATCAAATAGGTTTTCTGGTCACAGCATTCTGCATGTAAATCAATGTAGCCCTCAACTGGTAACAGTGAAAGCCAATTTCTGTTTTTGGAAATGGGGGAAGGAGCATTCAGTCCTTCCACAGATTTATCTACAGCTGTCACTCACTTGTGCTGAGAGGTGGGGTAAGGGACACAAGCTACATCAGACAACACACATATTCTGGATAGCTTCAGGACTACCAACAGCTGGCTACTCTTGTTTATAGTCAATAGACTGTCAGAATTGATCTATATTTGGCAGCGCCTTTGACCTGAATTAGATTTAAACACCGCCAGCCAGATCTCAGTTTTCAATATAATCTCTCTCTCTCTCTCTCTCAGCACATGCAGAGAGGAAATGCTAAAGAGAAGAACCCTTATTACAGAAAAATAGCAAGGGATGCGACCATACCTTCTCCCCAAACCACTGAGGGGCAATTGCATATTATCCCTATGCCAGTGTATTTTTTTGATGAGTTATCTCTGTACCTGACTTTCCTTTCACTCCTGAATTAATCTGAGTCCAGATGACCCTCCCCTAATGACAGAATCTGTGTAAGGGAAAGAAAGAAAGATAAGGAAAGATAAGTATCCATTGTGTTCTTCCTGTCTTTCCTTCCCACATCTCTGGCAAGTTTCCATTGCTTTCCCGAGGTACTTCTTTATCTTGAGTATCTAATTAAGCATGTCACAATACGTAATGTAAGGTGGTGCACATCAGGACAAAAAATCCCAACTTCAAATATAGGCTAATGGGGTCTGAACATGCTGAGACTGAGAGGGGAAAAGATCTTGGGGTCATAGTGGATAGCTTAATGAAGTGTCAACCCAGCATGCTGCAGCAGTGAAAAAGGCAAACTCTTTGTTAAGGATTATTAGGAAAGGGATTGAGAATAAAACAGCTGATTTTGTAATGCCCCTGTATAGATCTATAGTGCAGCCTCGTTTGGAATACTGTGTACAGTTCTGGTCACTGTAACTCCAAAGGGACATTACAGAGCTGGAGAAAGTACAGAGGAGGGCAACCAAGATGATTAGGAGGTTGGAGCACCTTCCCGATGAAGAACGACTGAAGAGTCTGGGACTTTTCAGCTTAGAAAAGTGACGATTAAGGGTTGACATTATAGAGGTTTATAAAATTATGACTGGGTTGGAGAGAGAGGACAAAGATAATTTTTCTCCCTCTCCCCAAATACTAGAATTCAACAGCATCCAATGAAACTGATGGACAGTAGGTTCAAGATGGACAAAAGGAAATACTGCTTTACACAGAGAGTGATTAAAATGTGGAATTTGCTGCCAGAAGGTGTAGTGATGGCCACAGGAATAAACAGTTTTAAAAGGGGATTAGATAGATTCATGGAGGATAAGTCTATCAATGGCTATGGTGGCTGAGGGGAACCTCCACATTCACAGGCACTGATCCTCTGAACCCCAGAGCCAGGAGGCTACATCATGGGAAGCCCTCGGGCTCTATGTCCTGTTGTGGGCTATCCAGAGGAACTGGTTGGCCACTGTGTGAGACAGGATGCTGGACTAGATGGACTATTGGTCTGATCCAGCAGGGCTCTAATTATGTTCTTAGTGTACTCAAAAAAAATCTACTAGCTGCTATTTTGCAGAGGCAGAAATAGCAAGCCAAAGCAGAAATACTACTTGATCAAATTCATTCATTAGGTGAGTAACTAAAAAAGTAGGTAATGTAAATCCTTTACTTAAAAACACAATCTTAAATTCCTTAAACCACAGAATGCCAAACACTGAATATATTTTATACCCACAGTAGGAAGAATAAAGGATAATAAGCATGCAATTATACTGAATGAAGTCCCAAGAAATATTGAATGAGGTCTGAATCAATTGATGGTCATGCAAACCCCCCCACCCCTAATAACAATTACATTTCAGCGGCCTCACACTTGTGATTTCAGCATTTCGTCTAGGTTTGCTTCTGGAGTATAAATAATGATCACAAATGGTTCCCATGAAAATAAAGGAAGCAGCTCTTGAACAGAAAGAACTGCAGTTCCAAATGGAAGCTGGGGGAAGAGAGTGCTATATATTCCATGCATACATCTCCAGGTGGGGTCTAGAGATCTCTCAGAATTACAGTTGAAGGGAGTGGAGCACTGCTATGGTTAATGGAGGATGCTTAAGGATTCTGCTTCCAATACCCACCACTACTCATTGACCCTAACCTTTTAAAAATGACATTCACCAACCCCAAAAGAATGGGTAAGCCTTCCAACAAAAACAAAAAGAATTCAACAGCTCCACAAGCTTTGATTGACTTTTTCCGGAGGGGTGAACAGAAGACCAGAGAGGCCCCTGGACGATGACAAAATGGCAGACGGAACTCCTACAAAAATTACTGAAGAGATAGACATTTCTTGGGAGGAATTTTTCACAGTGGTTTTAAAACTGGAGGAAAACATAGTGAAATAAATCCAAGCTGCACTCAAACCTTTTAAGGAACAACTAGAGAGCCTGACAGAGACACTAACACAGATATCTCACATGGATGAGACAGCTTTGGAAGCCTCCATAACAATGCATGAAGATGTGTGACAACTACAAGCCTCAGACAAATGGACTAAAGATAAAAACATGATGCTGGAAAATAAGCTGAAAGAAAAAAGAACCTAAAATTTTGAGGGCTGCCAGAAAAAGTGGAGGGTGAGGCAGAATTAAAAATATTTATGGCATCTTGGTTGGCAAAGTCTGGAAGTTTGGAAGATGACATAGCCCAAATCATAGATATAGCATACAGGCTAGGTCCCTACAACAGGCACTCTGAGAAATCCTCAAGAGGCATTATAGCTACCTTCCCAGACTCAAGAACTAGAGACACAGTTTTGGTATATTAGGATGCAACTATTGAAATGATAATGTGTTCTAATTTTTTAGGTAATAGAGGTTAGGTTTTAAAACTTATAGAATACAACTGAGGGCAGGGGGAATGGCAAATGATTAAAACTTTAGAAGTGTATATTATGTAAACTGGGCTGAATCCTTTCTTTTCCTTTTTTAAAAGTCTGATAGTATAAAAGGAATGTTTAGATATGAGGTTGTAATTTACTATGAATAGCAAAGCTGGTTACTCTAGTTATGTGTATTAATACTGTTTTAATGCTGGATTATTAGTTTTTGAAAAAAATAAAAATATATTACAAAAAAAAGAAAGAATTACAGTTGAACTCCAGATGACAGAGATCAGTTCCCCTGGAGAAAATGGCAGCTTTGGAGGGTGGACCCTGTGGCATTATACCCTGCTGAGCTTCCTCCGGAATCTCCACCCTCCTCAAGCTCCACCCCCCAAATCTTCAAGAATTTCCAAACTCTGAATTGGCAACCCTATGCAAGCATGTTTAAGTATGCACAGACAGATACCCCGCCCCCATTCCTGCAAATGTACGCCTACAATCCTGCCAGACGGAAAGAAGCTTAGAGTGACAGCAGGCAAGGAAAAGTTAAACACTTTTCCTCTCTCATATTTGCAGTCTCCTCTTGAAGCTGCTTTTCTTAACAAAAGGGCATTATTGTACATGTTTGTGTCACTGCACTTACCCTTTAAGAAATCTGAAAACAATAATTCATGTCTCCTTAGCCTCAGTAAGAGATTGAATTTGTATGAAGTTGTCATTCTTTAAGAAACAAAACATTTGCCTGTTTTGCCAAGCTGAGATAACTTGAACAGATAATTCTTTATTACAGAATCATAACATTAGAGCTGTTCTTAGCTGCTGTTATAACACTATGCAATCATAACCTTTGGACTTTATGGACCAGCTGATTGGAAATACACAGTTGTCCCTTCAACTGATGATAAATTATAAGCACATCAGGTTGTAATGCACAGGTGTGTTTGTCACAACACACAGACCCAGGAAGGAAACCACAAATTGTTTTGGAGAACTGATCCATAAGGTCTTTAAGTTCAGATTAATCACAGATAACTAAAGAGAAAGACAAATGGTTAAGGTGATTAGAAAAAGCAAGAGGAGCTGTTTAATTCCAATGGCTATGTTTTTCAGTGTTCTACCATTATAAGGTCTGAACTTTGCATTCATCATGCAATACAGATAATTTGTCTCATCCATTTGAAATCTGGCACAGAGAAGCCTGGTGAGAGAAGTGTGATCTGGCCCAACTTCAAAAAAGTCAAATGAAGAAGTGATGTTGTAAGCAAGCATGATGTGGATCGGTTCAGACATAAGGTGAAACCATGGTTTCTTTAAACTAGTTATAATTAACTGCTCATTCAAACCTATGCAACTACAATAATTATAGTTAGTTACGGTCCCTCAAATCTAGGCCCATAGCTACAGTGGGGCATCTCAGGGCTGGGGTCCCTGACTTAACACTCAGGCCTCCTGACTTTCCATCCAGCCAGTTTATTTTATTTTATATTTCATGCACACTACAGCTGCACCAAGCCACGCTGAGATATTGCCCTGCCCTGCCTGCCATCAGTTTACCTCTGGCTAGCTTTGGGCGAGGCACGCCACAGGGCACATCTGCTCCCTACTCCAGCTCTTCCTGTGAGCTTCCCTAGGGGCCTCTGGCTGGAGACAAGCTGCTGGACCCCACAGTCTGATCCAGCAGAGGAGATTCTGAAAGTTCCCATTCATTCGTTTGTTTGTTTGTTTGTTTGTTCGTCCATTCGTTCGTTCGTTTGTTCGTTCAGTCAGTCAGTCAGTCAGTGTGATCTTGGGCACGCAGCATGCATGACAGCTGCTCTCTAAGTGTGTGTCTCTGTGTACACGTGTGTTGCTTTCAGTTGTCCACTCAGCGCCAAGTGAGATAGCTGCAGTGAAAGGGAAATCACCTTTGCAATCACTTTGGGTGTTGTATTCTCCCCCCCCCCCCCCCCGCAAAGTTTCTCTTTTTTAATCACCTCTCTCCAATTGCCCCTGGCTTTTAAATTTCCCTCTAGCCTTTAAATAACAACAACAACAACAGGAGCAGCAGCAGCAGCAGCAGTAGAACACAATGCCTACCGGCACCCTCACCTCTCTCTCTCTCTCTCTCTCTCTCTCTCTCTTTCAATGCTTAAAAAAATTATCTGCACTGCGGGCTTGCTGTACCAAGCCATCACCCTGCCCTGCCTGCCAACACCCTTTCCTCTCTCTGTCTCTGTCTCATCGCTTTAAAAAAAAACTTCTACTCTCTTATCACTCCTGACACAGCCTGAGGGTGTGTGCAGGGGTGTCCCCAACTTATTTAAATGCCCCTTGAAGTAAAAAATTCCGGCTATGGCCCTGCTCAAACCAGAACTGAAGCCAGATCCTAAGCTGGTTTATTAATCATAATTATTCTTAGCTGTTTTTGTTTCATAAAAACATTTGCTCTTTTCCTATAGTCTGGGATGTATGCCTACTGTTTATAAGTACAAAGTATATATATTTTAAAAGCCCATGATGAGAAGTATGACTCTGCAAGTCTGCAATGCTGCATTTTTAACGCATGGGTATTCACCAATCAATAGGAAAATCGTGTATATTGGTGAACCACATCCTCTGTAAAAGTTACATGTTTATTTTGTTTTATTTATTCATGAACCACCTCTCTTCTGCAAGTGGCCAAGCTGAGTATATTTGCAAACACTGTCACTCCATATATTTAAAAAGAGACTAGATGCTTGAGATCTCACTATGATCATAATTACTTCCTTGACACCCTACTAGTTTTGCTTCAGTAGTGGCCTATCCATAAAACAAAAGGTGGCAGCCTTAGTTTGAACACCTGAAACAGGATCCCTGTTCTATTACCTCCCTGAGAAATCCCCTCTTCTACATCCTGTAACTCCAAGGATACTGCTTGTCTTCATCCCACCCCTCCCTTGAAACTTTCAACAGTCCCCTCCCTGAACTAGTGAGACTGCAGGGCTTGTGGTACATTTGGGGAGCAATCCTAAGCAAGGCTACCCAGAGGTATGTTCCTGTAATTCAACAGGGCTGACCCCCAGGAAAAAAATCATTTGACTTGTCATTTGAATTCTACAATCACCGATGTCAGCAACAGACTCTTGTGTATGCTCTTGGCAACTAAATGGAGGCTAGAAGGAGTTCACCCACTCCAATATTGCATTTGACAGTGAAAACACTACTGTTACCTGATCCAGCCTCTGTGGCCATAGCATCCTGGGGAAAGTGGTCTCCATTACTTGGGGGGGGGGTGTCTGTACAAGCCCTAAGCGGTTGAGCTCTAGTATAAAATGAAATTCAGAGCCCTTAAGAACATCATGATATCCCACAAACAAAATAAAAATGCTTTCAGGCACCACCATCACACTGGGTGTTGCTAAGGGAACCAGGGAAAAAGCTATAATTGTTCTATGACTGACAGAGGGGGAGAGTGTTTGTATGAGCTGATACAATATTTTGTATTTATTGAGATAATTGCCCCCTTTCAAAAACACATGCAACACGAGAGCTTTTGACTCCTAACACAATTGTCCATGAACCAAATATCAACATCTCAGTCACTGTCCACACAATGATCTATGGGTCCCCACAACGTTCAGTAAATACAAACAATCTTAACCAGAATTAGCAGATGTCAGAATATCATAAAAAGGCAGATGACATCTGAATTAAAAGGCAAGGGGAAAGCCTAACAGTGCAATGGACTTAGAAGAGAGCTAGCCCAGTTTTAGGATTGCACTCTTCCTCCATGAGCATGTCTGTAGGCTCTGTGTCTCCAGAGTAATTATGCGTGTGTAAAGTGTCATCAAGTCATAACGAGCAAGGGCTTTCCAAGGCAAGTGAGAAGCATGGGTGGTTTGCCATTGCTTTCCTCTGCAGTCTTCCTTTGTGGTCTCCCTTCTGAATGCCAGCCCTGCTCAGCTCCTGAGATCTGATGAGATTGGGCTGTACCATGCTGCCTTCCTTCCCCTCCAAAATAAGTAGGGAAGGCCTTTGCAAGGATCTTAGCCAAAGGATTCCAGGGGCTTCACTTCAGCCCCTGCCTCCATTGTCACTGAACCAATGTGGTGTGGTGATTATAGTGCTGTACCAGGATCTAGGAGACTCAGGTTCAAATCTCCACTCTGCCATGAATCTACTGGGTGACTCTGGACAGTCACTTTTTTTCAGTCTGATGTACTTCACAGGGCTGTCGTAAGGATAAAATGAATCACATACCCCACTCGTGAAGGGAGAGTGGACTACAAATAAAATAGATAAACAGATCACTGCTGTCCCAGATGCACTTGACATCTGATTGATGGTCAATTCTAAGTTGTTGAGTAAGAAAGGAAATGAGAAAACTCTTTGACTCTTCTGAAATGTGGGAGGTTGCATCATACTGGCCAAGTGCAAAGCACTTAAAGCTGCAATCCTATAAAGATGTACATGCAACACCTGGCAGGTCTGAAGAAGCATGCTGATTTCTAATCGACCAGCAGCTTGGCCATTCTGCAGTGGCAAGTGGCTGCCATTGAACCTTCAGTGAAGTCTCTCTGGTTCTCTCCCTCATACAGCCTTGTATGATGACACGGTAACAGCAGTGGCCCTGATCCAGTGCAGGAGATCTGTGCATGAAAAAGGCATACAAAACAAATCCTATTCCTGGGTTGGGATCCATGTGCACAGCAGGGTGCTTAGCTGTGATTCCGTTAAAAGGGACAGGATTTAACTCTGGCAGGAGGATCATGCCTTCAGTTTCTACATTTAGGCCAACATACTTCACTAAAAATAGCAGCACTAATCCATAGTGTGTATACACTAGCCTAAAAAGAGACACAGCTTAAACCACTCACTGATATCCCAAATCTCAGAAACTTTGAGTAAGCTAGTTGTGTCTGCTGTATTGTGACAGAGACTGCACCTGTCTTCAAATACATGAGTATTTATGTGACAACCACATAGATAAAGCTGGTACTGATTATTTTATATACTGCAGCTCAAAGGCTCTAAGTTACACCACTTGGCCACAGATGCCCAATCCTCACAGCTTTATTTTCCTGTTAGAATCAGAGCTTAATGTTTCTAGGTTGCCCAAAACAAAACAGACCCCCACCTAGCTGTCCTTTTTAAACTTAGGCAGCATCCACACGGAATTTTTTCTCTGCCTTGGTTTCCAAACTGCCGTGTTTGCAAAGTTTTTTTTTTTAAGCATCCATTTAGCACTGCAGTGGCTGCCTATAGCATACCAGATTCGGTTCAAGGTGCTGGTTCTTACCTTTAAAGCCCTATATGGTCAGGGACCTACTTACCTAAGGGACCGCCTTACCCAATATGTTCCCCAGAGAGCACTAAGATCCGGGTCCCAAAATCGGCTGGCCCTCCCAGGCCTTAAAGATGCCAGGCTAGTGGTGACAAGGGCCAGGGCCTTCTCTGTGGTAGCCTCTTACTGGTGGAATGAGCTCCCAGATAACATCAGGTCCCTGTGGGACCTTCTACAGTTTTGCAGGGCCTGTAAAATGGAGCTCTTCCACCAGGCTTTCAACTAGGGTTTCCGCCTTTCAATATCGTGGCCCTGGCCCCAACATCAGCACCAACATCAGCACTAACTTAATAACTAACAGCCTGGCAAGAACCCGGATTATGGTGGTAGTGACCATTCTGGATGCTGAGAGAATGCCGTCATTTTTAAATTAATATTTATGTTTCTTATTACCTAGATTTTACATGTTGTGGTTTTAATTTAATTTTCTATGTTATAACGTATTTTGTTATATATATATATATATATATATATATATATATATATATATATATAATGTAAGCTGCCCTGAGCCCGCCATAGCAGGGATGGCAGGATACAAATGAAATAAATAAATAAATCCTCTAATTGTCTATGTGCCAGGCTTTGCCCACCCTTAGCAAGTACCTTCTCATGCCTGAAGAAGTGTGCTTGCACATGAAAGCTTATACTCATAATTAAACTTTGTTGGTTTTAAAGGTGCCGCTGGACTCAGACTTTGCTCACACTTTGGTCTCATCCTTCCACAGACGATGCAGTCCAAGCATGTTAGCAAGCCATCTGGAGGGGAAGGTACCATCAGAGGGCTTTTTAAAAAGTGGTAATTCTGTTATGCGGTAACGTTATGACTACCTACTGCCATGATTAACTAGTTCTTCTGAATGCCCAAGCTTAATTTTTTTTAAAAGCCTCTTTATATCTCAGTAACAAAAACAGCAGGATATTTACTTTTTAAAAATGAAAGTTGGGAATTCCAAGGAATGAATAGATTGTGGCAATAGGTCATTATATATTGCACCATAGTGAAACAGTAATTAATTATTTCTTTAGAAGTCTGAAAAACGCTTGTTGGGGTACAGTAAGGGCAAAATACAAGGGAAGTAGTGATTGATAGTGGAATGGGCACACAAAACTCTCATGTGGACACTTTGTTGCTGGTATGAATGCAGAATTTGTGGCAGCAATGAAAAAGGAATGGAGAATTCCCACTGTGTGATTGCAACCATTATGGTTACAAACATGGTAGATGCATGTGTGACATACAGAGATAAGTCTCTGGAGTCTGCACTAATCCCAAATAATTGATCTCGGCTTTCAGTTTTCATCAAGCATGGTATTGTGATTCCAGAGTTACAAAGCCAGGGCAATGAAGCATTGGATTTGGTAGAAGATACAAATTATCTGTCACTGTATATAATGCAGTTGCATGAGATTTCAGCCTGGAAGATGTTATGTTATGCTGCTGCTTCCAGTGACCACAGGAATTCTGGCTGCCTGTTTCCATTACAGCAAATATGTCTGTCTGATATGGAAAGTAGCCTGTTCTGTCTGTGTTTTATATAGCCTAGCCTTGGTGATGAACTGTAGATTCAATAGTTCTGGTGGAGTACAGGAATATGTCACATCTCTCTGCCTAGGAAAGGGACTGACAGGTACTATTTGTGTGGTTTTAAGTTGGTCAGAGGATGCTGGCCAGAAAGGGATGAAGTTTCTGGAAGGCGGAAACAGCTTTTGCTGCACCAAAGCTCCTTTGGGACTAGGGCTTGCCTATGTCCCTGCTTAGTTGCTGGGGCCAATCTGGAGGGGAAGGGGAAAGGCCATTAAAAGCAATCTAGGAATCTGATTGAAACTCAATGATGAATGCTGGTTTTAGTGGTCAGAATAGCAAGAGACAGTTCAAGGCAAGAGAGGTTTCAATTTTGAGCCTTTCTGGTCAGGAGTCTCTCTGTAGCATGGGAAGTACATAGAAGCATACCTGAGGAATAAGCCTCAGGTATAGAAGCATACCTGAGGAAACTCAATAGAGCTAGGAACTAGGGATGCCAGCCCCCCCCCCGGTGGGGGGGTGTCTCCTGCTGCCAGGCCCCACCTCTCTACCACTGACCAGCTGGTCGGTGGGGGAATTAACCCCCCCCCCCAAAAGGGATTTCAGCAATATGCCAACATGACCCAGAAGTAAGGTAGGCACATCGGGGACAATGCCCTGGTTTTTGGGCAAAAACTCTATGGTAGAAGCTAATTCTACCATAGAGTTTTCCCCAAAAGCCAGAGCATTGCCCCCAACATCCACGATATGCCTACATCACTTCTGGGTCATGTAGGCACCTCGCTGAAATACCGGGCATTCCTCCCTACTCCAGATAAGCTCATCCCCACCCCCCACCAGCTGCTCAGAGGGATCTGGCAACCCTACTAGGAACAGCACTGGATCATCCAACAGGCAGACAAAGCACATGCTTAGGGCAGTAGCAAGGCAGGGCCATCCCCACCCCCCCAAAAGAGAATTTTTGAAAGAATTTGATATTTCAAAAGAATCTTGGGGAAAAGCTATTTTAATTTAAGCATATATGTAAGTTTTGTGTCATTTCAGAAATTAAAATTTATGTTTAATATTGTTTTTTAATATTGTTTTTATTTTGAATTACATAGGGGGGCACCATAATCTTTTCAGTGTTTATGGCCTCTAATGGTCTTAACCTGGCCCTGGCTAGGAAGGATAACCAGACGATGTGGAGAAGATCATGTAGCTTAGACCAACAAACAATAGGGCTGGTTTCTAATACACTGCATTTCACTGTGAAGGAGTATTAAGTATGTTTCATTTGAATAGGATGTAACAGGAGTTCTCAATCTTTGTCACAGAGACCTTCCCCAAACTAAGACACTAACAATTCTCATCTAGTGAATGAAGTGACTGGATTCTATTTTATTAGCCGGAAGGCTTACAAATACCCTGATGCATGGTAAATCATGTTATTGGGACAAGAAGTATCCAGATCCCCACACTGTGAATATTTCACTACCAACATTGGGTAAATATAATTTGAACTGCAAAATACATGTGTATGTGTACACCAGGCTCATTTCCAGCACACCAATGCAGTTGTATGAACTGGCTCCAAGTCAAAAGAAAATCCACAGGTATGGCAGAATTCCTGCTTATATCCACATATAAAGACAGGAGGGTAAGACCTGTTATCTGGAATCTGTTCTACTTCAGTATCACATAGATGTGAATTGTTCCCCTTTCCCTAGCCTCTCACGCATCCTGTCTAACCCCTTCAGTGGCTCTGAGGCTGGGTGGAGTGGGAGAGTGTTTGAGAGGGCTTGTCAGATAATTGTCTTCTCTCAAGATTTTGTTGTTAAAGCTCCCAGTCTGAAACTTTATAAAAATTCTCTCTTGGAGGAAGGAGATATCACAACTACCAAAGAACATATAACATCAGAAATTGGAACATCTACAGATCTGAAAAGAAGTCAGATTAAAAATGTAGGTAGAACTCCATTAACACAAGATAAGGAAATACATTAGCAGAACACTGTAGAAAATGAAAGGATTAGTATGATACATATTTCCAAGGGAGGAACTCAGAGAAGCAGAATAATCTAATGACTGGGGAGGGATTGTTGTTGAGGTTCATCAGCTGAGCATTGCAAGTGGTGAATTTCACTGAAGAATATGATATTGGACCAAGGGGTGCAAGCAAGGGTGAGATTTAGCTATGTTCTGCCTCTTATCAATGCTTTCCCCCAAAAAACAGGCACAGCAAAGGAATCAGGAGAGTACTTGCTGCTTGTGCACTCTGTAAAGTAGCATAACCTTGTGCTGTGGCATTCCAGGTGGTAGGGGGTCACACAAAATGAAAGGCAGAAAGGAATTGGTATCCTATGCCAGAATTAAGTCAAAGGAATGAGTTGAGAAAGACAAATCCAGTTGGTCCAACGAAATAAGCCATGCCAGGAGTTCTGCACATACCTCTCCAACAGTCCCACATTTGTGAGCAATTCTAAGCTTTTGTAGAAAGAAAGCGTGTGCACGCAAAACATTTATAGGAGACGTTTGCTTCACAAGCTTGTACACACTTGAAACAATGATGTAGAAGTCTGCCAAATTATAATTATCATCCCTCTAAAATTATAATTATTATCCCTCTAAAAATTCTTTCCAAGGAGCTCCAAGAATCACTCCTCATTCTTCCTTCCTCTTTTTATCCCCACAACAACCCTGTGAGGTAGCTTTGATTGAGACTTGAAAGAGAGCAACTGACCCATGGTCCCACAGTGAGCTTCCACATGGAGATTTGAACATGGGTGTCCCACAGCTAATGCAACACTCTAACCACCACACCACAAGATAAGCAACAAAAATGAATTAGTATAAGGCCAGCCTGGGGGAATTCCCCATACATTGTCTCAGTGTTGCATTATCTAGTATCTGGGAGAAGGAGTGCATGTTGGCATCCTGCCAGCACTGCCCACTGTTTGACTGCTTATTCCCTGTGTGTTGTTGCTAAATATAGAGCAGGTTGGCAGGAGAGTTCCTGCTGCCTGGTCTGGGCTCCTAATCTCTGCTTCACACACTCCTAATATGGTAGGGAGCTACAGCCAATCGGACTCCGGGTGATTACTCTAGCGGGTAAACGGTTTGCTGTTCTGTACCACCCCCTCCTCCCAGCTTTCAGATGAAGCACTCCGCAGGAAACACAACAGCAGCAGCCAACAGAAGGATTCTGAGCCTCGGCAGTGGTGTTAATCGCATTTTGTTGGGCCAACAGATCATCAGCTGGCATAACAGGGTTTTCTCCCAAGTGTGTGAATTTGAAAGACTGTGAATGAATCTCCAGATGAACAATTAATTCAGTGTTAAGACAAGGCCAGCCATCAACTGCAGGCAGTGATGTGCAACTGACATGCAGTCTGTTCTGTTCTGGGTGCATGTGGTATGTGAAAGTGACCCTCACAATTAACCACTTAGAAGAAGAAGAAGAAGAGATTGGATTTATACCCCGCCCTCCACTCCCCAAGGGAGTCTCAGAGCGGCTTACAAACTCCTTTTCCCTTCCCCTCCCCACAACAGACACCCTGTGAGGTAGGTGGGGCTGAGAGAACTCTTTCCCAAGCTGTCCTTGAGGGAACAGCTGGTACAGAGCTATGGCTTGCCCAAGGTCATCCAGCCAGGTGCAAGTGGAGGAGTGGGGAATCAAACCCAGTTCTCCCAGATTAGAGTCCGCGCACTTAACCACTACACCAGACTGGGTACAGTCTCCTCTTGGACTGCAACACTGGGATCTGTTCATTGTCAGGATTTGGGCTGGTACTGGGTTGTTGCTCACTGCATCATGTCTCTTTGTATACACAGATGTTATCAAAGCATGCTGCCCAACAGTGGCTGATGTGAGATGGGTTGGCAAAGGGTGCTCAATATGAACCCCTCTCAGGTGCAGGAATGCCATTCTTCTTAGGGATCTTCTTAACTCTAACTCTGTACTGACCATGATTTAGTGCTAAACTGGCAGCACAGAGGAGATTGACACAATGTAGCTTGGAGAAAACAAAGAAAGCTAGCATTATGCCTTGGGTGAAACCAGGGCTTTTTTCCCCTGGGGGAATGTGCTGGAAAGGAGTTCTGGAACCTCTTTGACAAAATTCTTTTAAAAATATTTAAAAGTTCATGGCTGATTTCACACTAGCGTTTGCCCCAGGTTTGCCCTCATGCTTGCACCGGAGCTTCTGGTCGATTTCACACCAATTGCTCCAGGCTCACATTTTGCTCTGGAGTATCACCCTGCTGCACCGGAGTTTTCCTGGAGCAAACAAATCCTGTTTTTAGAGGATTTTCCTGTTTGCTCCGGGGGAGAACCCAAAATGAAAACACGCCCACTCACCCACCTTTCATCAGGGCGGCCCCATTGTGGGAGTTTCTAATTTTTTTTGGAGAAAACCCTTCATCACACTATATTGAAAGGGCTGAGGTTCCAAGTGGGAAAATGAAGAAAATACTCTGGAGGAAACTGGGAGGGGAAATTCTGGAGAGAACGAGAGGCAACTGGCCAGTGCAAAATCGGCCCATGAGTTTTCAGTAAATAGATTGAAAACTTCATTTCTCTTGAGAGTTCCAGCACCTCTTTTAATAAAGGGGGGGGGGAGCCCTGGGTGATACTGTGCCTTATCGTTCTTTTTACGCCATACAAAAGCACAGGGAACCAATAGAGGCTCATGTGAAGGTGCGATGTGACTCGGACAGGGCAGATGTAATGAGCAAGCGCCCCTGATCCCTCTCCTTACAGATGTGCCCACGTTTTTCTGAAGCTGCAGGAAAACAATCTGGATCAAGTTCCTTTCAGAAGAAAGGGAATTTCATTTAACTTTTAGAACAATGGTTCTCCTTCTTCCTACACAGGCATATACGAAGGCAGGAGCCCAGAAAGCAGCTTAGGTGGCATTACCATTCTTTTAAACCTTCAGCTTTGTGCCGGCTTGCCTGTGCTCTGCTTCCCTGTTTACAGGAGAGAGAGAAGCCATTTGTCACAAAGAAACCAGTTTCACAGTCAGAAACTTCTTGCTTGCTCTGAAACACCCAGTTCGGCACATCCCCAAAAGCTTCCCAAGAAGAAAAAAAGAAATTAGTTTATATATCCTTCACTTTTCCATGCTGATCAAAGTTCATACTGAGTAGAACCTCACTCTCTGAAACTAATATTTGCCTCATCTCTTGTATACTTGCGAGGGTGAAAAATATAACATAAAATGAAAAACATACAAACCTTTCAGCAACACATCCATCTCCAGTTAATATGTACGAATAATACTGCTATACTGTTTCAAATGTCAGTTTTAAAAAATTGAGTGAAAACCATAACAGGTACTTGTTGTAGCATACTTGTAATGAACATGTATAGATTTTTTTTCAAGCACATAGTTTTTTTCCAACATGAGTTTTTAATAATTTTTTTCATTTTCCTCTGGAAAGTCAGGTTAATTCAGACCACTGAGGCTCATATTAAGGCTATAATAACCTGGATTTTAAATAACAGAAGCTTATTAGCACAGTCTCTTCAATGAAAACTCTGTCATACTGTTAAGGTTGCAATATTATCTGTATACTTTATCTCTTCTGAAGTGCGTCTTTGCTGGGTAATGTTTCCTTATTTAGCTAAACTTCATTCTCTATGTTCTTTCAATAGTCATGTGTCTGAGATAAAAATTAAAGGGTAACCGAAGACTGGCCCAAACTAATGCATCAAAATCTATGCATAGGAGAGGTGAGCAGTACTGTTGCCAACCTCCAGGTAGGGCCTGGATCTCCCAGAATGATAGGGATTGGTTCACCTAGACAGAATGGCTGCTTTGGAGACTGAACTCTATGGCATTTCAGTTCCCTGAGGTCTTTCCACTCCCCAAAGCCCTCCCTTCTTAGGCCCCACCCCAAAGCTCCAGGAATTTCTGTGAGTAACTGAATTAGCTGAAAATCACTCATTTTCTAGGCCCAGATTGACACCAGTCCACCTTCCATGCAAGTCAACATGATTGATTTTAATGAGAGGCTTTGTTCTTTAGCTGTTTTGCATCATTTTTGGTATTTGTATCCATTCTGTTTCAAATAAATAAATAATTACTGTGCAATCTATGCTTACACCTAAAATTACTGTATTTTATAGATGTTGCAAAAGGAGTACAAGTCCTTTAGAAAGCAGACAATTGGAGACAGTCACGGAACTGTATTATTAATGAGAGTTAACACCTTGCAAAAGACTAAAGATGTAGCGCGCACACATGCATATACATATGCCCTGACCTGGATAGCTCAGGATAGTCAGAGCTTGAAAGCAAATACTAGACAAAGTCCCCTATCTGGTATTTGCATGGGAGACTACCAAGAAATACCAGGATTGCAACACAAAGACAAGCAATGGCAAACAACCTCTGAATATCTCTTGCCTTGAAAACCCTACAGGGTTACCATAAGTTAGCTGTGACTTGATGGCTAGCTAAATAGATATAGCTATGTTGACCAAAATGCTTTGCTCAATATAGTTCAAAATGAAGATTTTGAATTGAGATCATCATTAAATTGTTTCTGTAGGAAATAGTCTGGAAATAGAAGTATCAGTATTCCAGTAATACCCAGGAATGCTAATAGATACCAACAGTATTTCTGAAGTCGGTATCTGAGATCAAGAATGTTTGCCTTGCCCTGAGGACTATTCATTAACTTATGCACTGAATGGGAGAGAAATTTACCCTTTCTAGCTACCTGAGTTTACGAAGTTCCCAGAAATTCTAGTTTCAGATTTGATAAAAGTAACTAGTGTGATTATATGTTAGCCAAAGGAAAGGAAAACAACATGTCTGAAGAGTGCAATGTACATTTCAGTCAGAGCTTCTTCCAGGAGTCCTATCTTCTTCTGAGTTTGTATTTATTAAACTCTCTGCAGATGGCAATTGACATCATAAGGAAACAGAAACAGGAACTGAGCCCATAATCCACAGTACATCTATTTGGAATAGGGTTGCCAGCTCCGGGTTGAGAAATTCCTGGAAATTTTGTGGGTGGAGCCTGGGGAGAGTGAGATTTGGGAAGGAAAGGGACCTCAGCACGGTATAATGTCATAGAGTCCAGCCTCCAAAGCAGCCATTTTCTCCAGGGGAACTGATCTTGGTTGTCTGGAGACCAGTCGTAATAGTGAGAGATCTTCAGGTGCCATCTGGAGGTTGGCAACCCTAGTCTATAAGTATGGCCTACTCAGTACAATGGAACTTACTTCCATACAGGTGTGTTACCATTGCATCCTTCTAGTGGTATTGGATGTGATATGTTCATTTCCTTAACGAATGTAAAAATCCACACGAAGCATATTTCATATGCCTTCTATATCTAGGACTGTTTCATGTTGCTGATTTTGTTGACTGCTGGTATTAACATTTATACTGGACTAGGAGTAAGGCTTGTTGTGAGAAGAAATACAACGGGCTCTAGAAGGAAGCTCCAGGTGAGTGTCCCGGCTGTGGCTGGTGGAGCGGAAGAGGAACGGGGAAAATAGAGGGAGGCAAGCCATGTTTATTTTCTTCTGTGGGCTGTCTCAAGTCCTTTTGCTGCCCCAAGTGGGCAGTATGGGAGGGCAGCCTCATGGTAACAGGTATGGTTCCCTCCACCCCTGACTTATGTTGATTTGGGGCTATGCAGTGGCAGCTAAGGTAGAAAAGCACCTCCTCCTATGCCATCTCTTCTGGGTTCCAAAGGTCTGGAAAGCGGTTTGATAGCCAGGTACAGGGTTGCTAACTCTAGGTTGGGAAATACCTATAGATTTGAGGGGTAGAGCTTGGGGAGGGCCAGGTTTGGGGTTCGAAGGTTATAGTGCCATAGAGTCCACTGCCCAAAGCAGCCATTGTCTTCAGGAGAACTGATCTTGGTCATCTGGAGATCAGTTGTAATAGCTGGGAAATTTTCTGTAGAGGAAATGATGTGCGGTGGCTGGGAAATATGGTAATTTCTGGGAGATCTCCAGGCTCCAAAGGGATATTGACAACTCCAGTCAGGCCCATAGCTAAAATGGGGCCCACAGGGCCCGCCCCCTAACATTTCTTCTGGGCCCCTCCCTCCCAGGCTAGCACCAAAGTACCTCAACTTGCTGCCTGTGCCATACTGCCTCCAACCTGGCTGCCAGACAATTGAGCACCTCGGCTGCTTCCCCACCGGCCTCACTCCACTCCAACCAGAAACATCTGGAACAGTGGTGGCAGTTCCAGCAGCAGGAGGTGCTTGGCTTGCTCGGTGGTGTGGTGGGTGGGAAGGTGTGCTTGCTGGGCTAGCCCAAGTGAGTGGGCTGGGGAGAGTGTCCTGCTGCCTCTTCCCATTCCCACCGTCAGGTTTCTTCCTCTCCCCCCCCTTCCCTCCCAATCCCCCACCTGGATGCTGCTGCTGCCCACTGCCTGCTTCTCTCTGCCTAGCTTCACAACTTGAGCAGGTATGCAGTGCCCTGGAGAAGAGATGAAACTGTGGCTGCTGGGCATTACCCCCCTCTCTTGCCCTGGAGTCTGGTGCCCCCCCAGTCCCCCTCCCAAAAATATTGCCCTGCCTAGCTACAGGGCTGACTCCAGCAACCGTTTAAAAGATGTATTTTACCTCAGGATTCATTCAATGAACAGCAACAGCAAACTGTTTAGAATGTTAGAGGCAAAGGCCAATCAGGCTGCATATGCAAATGACCTCTGTGTTCCAACTGGCTATGGGGGGGAGGCGAGACTCAGGCAATGCAGCCAGTGGATAGGGACAGCTTGAGTGACAGGTCAGGGAGCCAAAGGCTGTGGGAGCATGTGGAACGTTGAGGAAAGAGTCACACGAAAACTCAATTATATAATATTTATATTGGATGCTTTCACTACTAGAGAGAAATGTTTCTGAATTGTTTTTAAACTGTTTTATTTGTTAATTGTTTTCAATGTATATCTAGTATGGTTTTTTTTCTTTTGTTAGCCTCAATGAGGTGTTTCTAGACAGGTAGGATATACATAACCTAAAACATGATGTTTCTAATACTTTCTACTGAGGTGCTTAAAGGTAAGATGAAAAGGATCCTATGGAAATATACACACTTGTGTAGGGAAGATCTGAGACTGGGATGCTACCCAGGCCAAAGTCCATGCTTCTCCCCCCTCCCTGCTACACAATGAGCATTGTATAAACCCTTCGGCAAATAGTATACTCTCGAGACAGATGACTCCCATTTATGTGGATTCCACCCTCCCTGCTACACAATGAGGGTTGTCCCATTGAAGCTAATAAGCCCTACTGCAAACAGTGGCTCTTGAGACAGTTGTCTCATCCCCTATGTTGATTCCATGATTGATTATTGTCTACTGAACGCTGACACAGCAACCTAAGGGCGTGGCGTGTGTCTGTGGATGTTTAAAAATAAACTGCTCACTGCCAGAGGCAGACTTGAGCTTTTCTCCTTCAAACTCACTTGTCTCGTGTGCAAGTCCTTCACACTTGGATATATGATAAGGAGCACCACACAGCACAAAACATGCTGGCTTTGGCCTAAGAAATACATTTCTCAAGTTGCCTAGCTATATGTACATAAGAGTACATACAAGATTACCAACCAAATATTAAAAAATAAATCTCCTTTGTCCATCTGTCCGTCCGTGCATCCATCCATCTTCTAAGTAGTGAGCGGGAGGCGATGAATTCAAACAACAGGCTTTTATTCAGTGATATTGCTCAGCTCTATGAGAGCGGCACCTTAATTTATACTGTTCCAACGCATAACTTTCAACAAAGTAACTATATACAAGCAATACTACTGGACCTAAGCAGGGCTCAGTGATTGGGTATCTGGATTGTCTTTAGGACCAATAGGAGTCTTTAGTTATCAGTCAATAAGAATTGGAGCTTTCGGATACCAGAGCCCTATTAATCTATTGCTGCTTCAATACTCCAAACACAAACACAACACCATCCATCCAAAATTAGAGAAAATTGTGAAGCAGTCTATTTGTAGAATCAGTTGGAAGCACAGTTTGGTGTAGTGGTTAAGTGCACGGACTCTAATCTGGGAGAACAGGGTTTGATTCCCCACTCCTCCACTTGAAGTTGCTGGATGACCTTGGGCAAGCCATAGTTCTGTCGGAACTGTTCTCTCAAGGACAGTTCTTTCAGAGCTGTCAGCCCCACCTACCTCATAGGGTGTCTGTTGCGGGGAGGGGAAGGGAAAGGAGTTTGTAAGCCACTCTGAGACTCTGAGTGAAATCCAGTTCTTCTCTTCACAGGTGAATTTTCCCCTTCATTTTAATGGCAAGGATATCTCCAAAATGGTAACTTTTTATAGGTACAGATCTGATGCTTCCAATGAGATAAATGGGGAAGCCTTTTTGGTGAAAGAGGAATCCATGGTTATCAGAAACCCTATGGATACAAGAATTTATTGCATTAGGATATTTATTTAATATATTTCTATATCATACTGATACTGAAGGGTATCTATATCTAGAGGCCCAGACCAGCTAAAATTAGCCATGACTCCTGTCCCATCTCTTTGAAAGTAATGAGATATAAATTGGTCATAACTAAGAGGCTATATCCCGACTATCATTGTATTGAACTGGCTTGAGAGCTACTCCTAGAATTTCTGAAGCTGTATGCAAATGTACATATCTCAGTTTACAGAATGTATGACCCCTCCATTGCATAGCACTGAGATGGTGCAAATTAAAAAAAAATCTGTGTGGTTGCAGAAGCAAAACTCAAAAGACAACCAATGAATATGTTTGGTTAGTTCAAAAAAGGATGAAATTCATATCCTGCTGTAGTGTACGAAGCTGCCACATCGTTGACTATTTACCTGTGAGGGACTTTCTGAGTTTTGAGAACAGGGTTATATCTTAACCTATTACAGTTCTGCAGGGCCTGTAATAGGTTAAGAATAGGAGCTGTTCCGCCAGGTCTTTGGTTGAGATAGCAGGTGTCCAGTCATTCCATCTATTGGCCTCCCCCTGCTGAATCTTACATCTGTGATTGGCCCATCAAGTGAAGACCAACAGTTTAGTCCATGGCCTAACAGCTCCAGCTCTGAGACCACTACACTGAATGCTGTGCCATCTTTTTAGCTTATAGTTCTGTTTTAACTGTTGTCGAATCATTCTTATTTTATGTTTTAACTCTTACTGTGGAATGTTTTAACTCTTACTGATGTTATCTGCTCTGAGCCTGCTTGTGAGGAGGGGGGAATATAAGCTGAAATAAACAAACAACTATAGGCTTATAGTGTAATCCTAAATAGGGCTGTTCCATTCTAAACCTATTGACCTCAACATACTGAGAAGGGAGTAACTCTACTTGGAACTGTACTGTGAGAGACATTAAGTCATCTACAGTTTCTGCAAGATGGGCTTTAAAATGATTAGAAAGTGGCAAACCCATAAAAGTCAACTAATCAATTTAGCCAGTACTTCGGTATTTCGAAGCTGAGTGCATCCCCATTACCATCTTTTTACATCACTCTGCTGCCAGATATGGTGAAAAGGTGGGGAAAGCAACACAGATGTGAAGCATCTGAAGATGCTGTCTGCAAACCAAAGACAGTTAATTTGTTGACAATCAAGTCAGAAAATGACAGGAGGATTAGAGAACAGATTTCAGCCATGTGGCATCATCTATGCTAAAACAGAATGAGGCTGTAGTGAAGGTAAAGAGCCAATTATTTGGTAGTCAGAGTCAAGGATAAAAGAACAGGAAAAGTGAGATGGAGACAGCTCTCTCTTTTTTCCTCAGGAGCAGTGAATTGTTAGGAAGGATGAAGGGGCCAGATAGCAAGTGCTGATTAGTAAAAGAGGAATTAAAGCAATGAGAAGCTGATGCATTTTATACGCGTATAATGTGAAACACATATCCTGAAGTTTTCAAAGGCATCTCAAGGGCTGCTTGTTTGATGGTACATGCATCTGATATTGTGGCAGTAAGTTTAAAAAATAATACAGTAATTGGCATCAGTGTGTTTTGTCATAGTGTTAAAACTTTTAAACAGTCCACCGTAGTGGCTCTAGGGAAGTAGCTCAAAAGAACTTCTTGTGCCTAGGGCATTATATGCACTCAGATTAATGTTTTCCTTAGCATGGTCTTAACAAATGAGGTCAGTGCCAAGAATGCCCTTAATACACACTCACTTCTGATCCAGTCTCAGCTGCAGAACAACTTGCCCGTACTACCTAAATTCATCCTGGCTTCTAGCTGTAGAGCCATCTTGTCTGAACAGTTTAAAAACAAGGCCTTCTGCATACAGTGTTGTTTCCATGTGTTGCATGCCAACCATCACCAAGAAGCATCATGGTAATTGCCAAAGTGAGATCAGTGGGTATACTAGCTCACCTACAGCACTGGTTTGTGCTAAGGACATTAAACAACAACAGTATTTCAGTTTCTGATGTGACAGCTTCCATTTGAAAACTGAGAACCTGTTTTTACAACAGGAAAATAAATAAAAGTAAAGGTTTCCCTTGCTCAAAAGCCAATTGAAGCCGACTCTAAAGGGTGGTGCTCATCTCCATTTCCAAGCCAAAGAGCCAGCACTGTCCAAAGACTTTTTTCCATGGTCATGTGGCTGGCATGACTAAATGCAGAGGCACACGGAAAACTGTTATCTTTCCACCAAAGCGGTACCTATTTATCTACTTGCAATTTCTTGCTTTCAAACTGCTAGGTTGACAGGAGCTGGGACCAGGGATGGGAACTCACTCTGTCACATGGCATTTGGGTCTCAAACTGCCGAATTGCTGACCTTCTGGTCTGCAGCTCAGCATCTTAACTTCTGAGCCACCACGGCCCCTATCTGGGTTTAAATAACAGGAAAATATCTGAGTTTAAATATCTGGGTTTTTATTCATAGTTGGAGCTTCCCCAAACTTTACCCACCTAGCCTGGCCAGCTTTGACCACTGATATTCATCCTGACTGAGGATGGTTTTTTCATCCTTATTATGCTTACATGGTCCTGACTCAACCCCTTTAGGTGCCATAACTTTATGCTAAAAGGGATAGGTTGTTTATGTAAGGAAAATATTCCCTTAAACTGTTCCCATTATGCTTCTACATCTTTGACACTAACAACTCATGAACATTAAAATGCACATTAGGACTTAGGTTTGATGAGTAGTATATGGGTAGATGAATAGTCTATGGGTTATGAAGAAAGCACTGATTTCAGATTCACTGAACCCTACCTAGTGAGCAAGATTGGTTTAGGGGAAGCTGTGATAGCTACAGTTCCTGTAACAATGGAGATTACCCAAAGAAAGGGGCAGGAGAAAGGGTGGGTGGAGTCAGGAGTATCTATGATTGCTAAAGAAAGGATGACTGTGGGTTTTTGGAAGAGCTAGAGAAGCGGAAATGGGCTGGAAGGGTTGAGAAAAGTCATGGCCTGCCAAAGAAAGCACAGGTGTTGTCATACAGATGATTGGCTCTTAATGAGATTTTGTGTTTTAAATTATTACCCAAGTCTCAAAGGGATAAATTACTTAATAATGATAAAACCAAGTCACCAGTCAAATTCAGCACTTGAATGCTTCCCAGGAACTTTTGAGTTCCCTAAGAACTTTTAAAATGCATATAAAGTAGAAAAATTCCACTTCGTTCATATACTGAATTACGTTCCAAAATTGTATTGCATATGCAAATACAAGACCGTGAAAGCAAATGACTCCAAACTGGGTAACAGAAGGTTGACACGGACCACCTCTAATTCCATCCTCCAGGCATGGGGGGGGGGGGGGGAGTTGGCAGATTCTGAGTGGCATCAGCCATTGAGCGGTTGTGGAACCTCTGGGAGAGGGGAGAGTTAAGTGGAAGGAATGTCTGTCATTGCCTCAGACAGGACTTAGAGAAGCAACAGAGAAACAGGGGAAACTACCAGGAGTTTAGTTAAGCTTTCCCCAGTGGTGAAAAGAACTCAGACATTTATAGTACAGGCACATAGAACTCAAGGGCAAACAGAGAGGAACAGAGCAGGTATCCTATGTCGCCATAGGGAAATAATGGATTAGTGATTTGTGAGGGGACTGTTTCACTAGGCTGAGATTCTTGGGTTTAAGGAGGAGTTTCCAAAAGAAATAATTCTTTCTCTCTGACAGCAGTACCTTGTTAGTTCAGTAAACATGTAGGCATGTGAAATCGTAACTGTTTTAAAGCAGAGTTCTCCTGTTCCTTCCTGTACTTGATGCCTTCCTTCTCTTATCCACCAAATCACTAAGCACTGAGTCCCTCTAAAGAAGAGACAATAAACTTATTCTTTGTGTTGTGAAAGAAGGTGTTGGTGTGAAGCACCCCAGGAGAAGAAAGAAGCAGAAATTATCTCTTATTCCGATTGTACCTCCCCAGGCTTCCTCTATAATAGCATCACATATTCCAGCACAGTTGTTTGTTAACATGGCCTTACTGACCACTTGCAGTTCCACAACTAAAATCACTGCTCTCGGAAGCTGTGATGGGAAGGGGGGGGGGGGAGAGCTGAGAAAGCACCTGTCACAAATATATTCAAACAGTTTGAGAGATTTAACCTTCCCTTGTGTGTATGATGTGTTCCATCATAAAGGTACATCTTGTTAAGCAGAGGAAGGTAATTTCCAGTGGAGCCACCCTGAAGTGCTAAGGTTAAATATTGAATCACTGGAGTGCTGTAATGTATTGCATTTCTCCGCTGATATTTACATAACAGCTTTCATTCTAAACTCTTATATGGAAGGTGGTTTCCGCTTCCTGACATTAACAATGACAAAAGCCAGGTCCCTCTCCACCCATACCTTTGCCCTCCTCAAATCAAACTGGATGCTATCTGGCAGCTCGTGAACAGCACAGCCAGCTACCACGCTTTCCCACAGATATTCTCTGATGCAACACACAACAGATGATTATTAGTTCGTTTTGTACATCTCACTCATAATGGTGCAAGTCACAACAGCCTCAACAAGCAGTGTTTAAAAATCACGTATTATGCATATTTTCCTGCTGGCATTTAATATTCTTTTCCACTGTGGGTGACTGGATTTCTAGGGCTGTTTATCAAGTTGCATATCCTCCCCCACCCTGGAATGGCTAGCTGTGTGCTCCACACAGCTGCTATCAAATCTGTTCATTTTTTGCTCAAGAAAATAGCTCCCAATAATAAACACAATACTGGGGGGGAGGGGTTGCAATTAAAAATAAGAGAGAAGCATGTTCACTAGCTTTTTATACTGAAGACAGAGTCAGAGCTCTTTCCCACGTAACACTGATATGAACTGGATTTGCCACCAAGCATGTTTTCAGTAAGGAAGTGCTGCTAATTTCAGCTCTCTGCCAAGTGTACCTACCTCTATGACACATGAATTTCCAGCTGCTCATTTGTCAAGGCCAAGAAAGACTTTATATGCACCTGTGCACACACAACTTTCTAAACTGAAGAGCAGACTCGGAAACCTATAATGATGATCTGAAGCATGCCACTGGATATGTGTCTCTGTGCTCAACCCTTTCCCCAACCTATTTGGTGCTCTTTTTGCCCTTTCTCCATCTCCTTTCCCTCTTCTAGGGAAAACAGCTATGGAGTAATTTTGAATTGGAAATTACCAATGAGGGACGAGTTAAGCATCCACTGCTGAATGCAGCCATCCCCCCCCCCTTCCCAACTGCTTTTCATTTTTAAAAAACAAACATTGCAAAAATTTGCATGCAACTGCATGTTCCATCTAGCTGGGATTTTGCAATCAGATTTCTGTGAGGGTAAGTTAGGATACACCTTTTTGTGTTATTCTTACATTTTGCTTTCTGAATAGCTCGACCAAAACTTCACAGGCAGCATTTCATGAGATTTCTGTCAAACGTTTCATTCCCATAATCAGTATGTCCCCTTGCCCCATAACATTTAGGGAGACTTGCCTTCTTGTGTGTTATCACAGCCTGGCATTCTCCCACTCCCACGGGCAGCAGACAATGGCCGGGAGCAGGGAAAAGGAACACGTGCAAAGTGCTCGTGATGGTGCAACACTGGGCAAGCAAAGGATCTCCAGCCTTTCAGGGAAGAGGCAATGGACTAGACACTGGTGTTGCTTTTGGCAGCACCCTCATGCCCTCCATAATCTTTTTTTCAGTTGTAAATATCTTTAGGTGAACACCTAATAAATGTCTTATATGAGGTGGCTGTAGCTCAGGGACAAACAACCAAGACTGGCAAGAGCCACCATGGTTCCCTGGACAAAGACTCCATCCCTCCCCCCATCCCCCAATAAGACCCTGATTCAAACAAAATTTCATAACAAAACCAATCACTTGGCCAGCTGTTACCATGCTTCTATAATAATAAAAGGATCCAGATATCCGTCTGTCTGTCCAGTTCCAGCAGGTATAACTCATCAGAAAATAAAACGAGGACTCTCAAAATTGGGCACCAGTTTCAGGATGATCACAGGAGTTCCAGAGCCAAGAATGGAAGGAACTGCAATATCTTGGCCCAGGTTATTTCCAGAACCCCCCACCCCACATCCTATTTGCAACAGAAGCTATGCTTATGTCATAGTTAAAGTGTCAAGACTAGAATTTAGGAAACCCAGGTTCGAATCCCTGCTCTACCATGGAAGCTCACTGGGTGACCTTGGGCCCATCACACACTCTCAGTCTAACCAACCTCACAGGGTTGTTGTGAGGATAGAATAGAAGAGAGGGGGACAATGTAAGCTGCTTTGCAGGGAAGAAATTAGAAGTGGGGATAGATGAATGTTAGATCACAAAAGAAAGAGAGCAAAATGCAGGAGCAGAAAAGTGTGGGAAAGAGTTAGAGAAATGTAGGAAAAAACAATGAAAAGTTGTTGTTGTTTTTAAAAAATTGCTACTGCACACTAACAGGGCTGCCCCTTTGCACAATCTAAATGTGAAGAAACTGGATGGAAAAAGCAAACCATAGACTGCTGTTAGTCAGCAGTAGAAAAAAGCAAGAACCCAGAAGCACCTTAAAGAAGTTATCTGAAGAAGTGAGCAATAACTCACGAAGGTTCATACCCTGCCACAATTTTTTTTTTAGTCTTTAAGGGGCTACTGGGACTCTTGCTCTTTTCCTCTGGGACTATTTTGCTTGGGAATGGTATGAGGGAGCAGGAACCCTTCCTCAACCCATGCCATGGCCCAGAGCTAAATTGGGCCCTCACAGATTTTTACAAGAACGTTTTCTTTAGCTGCTGTGTGTCTCAGGTAGCTTGATTCTCTGAGATGGTAGGATACAGCGAATTGACTGTAGCGTCTAAAGGAATTAAGCCCAAGTCTAAATCTGGTTGTGTTATCCTCTATCATCCTGAGGTCTGTTACAGAGTTATGAAATGATAAAATACTGCTTAGACCTTCTTGAATGTTCAGATGGAATGCAAATGTAATAATAAACAAATTCTGTTATTGGAATGTTATTTGCTATTTTCTGCCCCCAGTGGGTTTCTTTCTAATTCAGTACTAAGTATTAGTACTGATATTAAACTATGGCTCAAAGAGTAATCACTGCCCTGGCAATCAGGGTGCAATAGCTGGTCACTTCATTAGTGTACTTACTGCTCATGCATCAAGTCAAGGGAGTTATGTATTTTTAGAAGTGAGTTTTCAGATGTTTGACAGACACATTACAAACCTGAGTTGGAGCCAAACACCTAGAGGCAGTGTAGAACTCACATAAGGGGTCTTGAGTGCTTTCCCATTCTTCCTCCAGCCAAGTTCACAAGTGTCTGTGTATTAGAGAGAGAGAGAGAGAGAGATCCACCATCCCCCTTTCCATTCCAGCCTCCTATGCTGTATTCCACCCTGAGGATTACCTGATTTCTTCAGAAGTGGTTACACTGGGAGCTGGAAGGTAGCTGAAATCCTTTCTCTGATCACAGAAGTTCGTATTTAAGCTAATAAGTTTGCAGATGTCAGCACATTTTCTTTTTCTTAAGATGACTCAATACATGCTTTACATAGCCTACAGATGCTTAACTCCTCTGATTAAAAATAAACTCTTTTTATTATTTTTAATAGCTGCTCTGGGAACCACAATAAAAGAAGACATGTTTTAAACATTTTTCACTGCAGCCTGTACTAGTTGCCCACAGTATAACTCTACACTTCTGAAGCCTGAGGATTGTTTCGTGTGTGTATTCCCTTCCCCCTCTTCTGTGCCCCCATTTGACCGCTGAACAACTATGGGCATCTTTGTCTGTAATCAATGCATATTGCACAATAACAGAGATAATGCATATTATATTCATGTTACTTTGCTGGCTAAAAGTCAAACATTTTTAATATTATGTTCTTGGTAGTCACTTTAGCAATCCTGTTCATTTTTGGTGCTACCTTCTCATTTTCATGTTTCCGAAAAGAAGAATCTGATCTCTGGAAGACTTTATGCAGTGATGCTCAACAACAACTCTTTTCCTGACCAACAAGCAGTAGTTGTACTTTGTGTCATTTTGTGTCTGTGATTTATAAAGAAGGCCTGTGTCACTACTGGGAGGCAGGGCCGGCCTGTTATTGTTAAATTTTAGACCATCGCCTAGGGCAATGGCTCGATGAGGGTGCCATTCTGGCTTCCTATTCTCTGGCACCCACTCCTGTCCCATCTCACCTTGCACAGGCAGGTGGGGGGAAGGATGGACCAGAATGTATCCTCTCCTAGCAGGCGGAAAAACCTGGAGCCGTCACTGCTGGGAGGCAAAACATCCTTTATTCTTTCAAAAAGTGAGGAACTAAACTGAACACTTAAATCAGCCAAGCAAGTTTCTGCCTTTTGACAGTTCTTTAAACCTAATAAATCACATTTAAAGGCTATGGACACAACCTAGCATACAGGTTAAGTGAACTGAATGCCCACAGGAGTGTACATAACTGTGCCCCAGATTGTGCATATGAATACATTGTCTGAAATTTTACTAAAGAAACAAATGTAAGAAATACTGAGAAAAGCATTTCATTAGGGATATCAAGAAGTAATCTTTGGGCACAATCACACAAAAGACATTATCTCCCTTGGAGAGTTTGGTGTAGTGGTTAAGTGCATGGACTCTAATCTGGGAGAACCGGGTTTGATTCCCCACTCCTCCACTTGCACCTGCTGGATGACCTTGGGCAAGCCATAGTTCTGTCACAGTTGCTCTTGAAAAAGCCACTCTGAGACTCCTTCAGGTAGTGAAGGGCAGGGTATACATCCATTATCCTCCTCCTCCTCCTCTTCTTCTTCTTCCTTGAATGTTGTAAAAGTGAGGTGGGATCATTTCAAAAGCGGCACTTTCAGGTGGGCTCTTTAAATTAAAAATCATATTTTTAATTCAGATGGTGCTGCATTTTCCTATGGTGCCTGCTTTTTTGTTTGTTTGTTCATTCTTCTCTCTCAGGTTTGCACCACAAGGATACACCATTATATTAAAAAAAATTCTTGGGGGCGGGGCGTCGACTCAGAGGAAGCCTGACGTGCAGAGACTGAGCTCCTCAACTGTTCTCCCTCCTCCTGCTAAAATCGGCACAGAACAAAACTGTAAGTAGCCTCAAATATTAAGAAAATTAATGGAAACAAAGGCAAGCAAGCCTCTAAGCCTACTAAACTAGTTCAGAGCCTCTTATCCTCATCTGGCCTGGCTGCTGATTTAAGCACTGCATTGCCACAGAGAGACAAAATGGCCGCCGCTGCATCTTCTGAGGCTCTGCCCTCCCAGACACTTACTGCGTCTGACTTCCATACCACTATAATTTCTTTGAAACAAGATATACTAAATGATATTCAAGGTATAATACAGCCTTTGGCTGAACAATTGGAGTCTTTACAATTGACTATTCAGGAGGTAGCCCAAACAGCCAATACTGCAATGGAAACGGGCATAGCTAATCAAGATGGAATTAGGAGCCTAGAAACTCGGGAAAAGTGGACTACAGAAAAAGTTCTTACCTTAGAGAATAAGCTGAGGGAGCAGAATTTGAAATTTCATGGGATTGCGGAGAAAGAAGAAGCTACTACAGATTTGCAGATTTTTATGGCAACGTGGCTCTCATCAGCTCTCCACTTAGAAGAAGGCATTGCTCCAAATATACTTAAGGCATATCGAGTGGGCTCCCCCTTCACGAATAGAGATCGTTTTCCAGAGATATTATCATAGAACTTGCAGACCATCGTACAAAGAAAAAAATCTTAGAAGCATCACGAGAACAAAGAGGTCTAATGTATAAGGACAAAACCATCTTGGTATTTCCTGATTTACCGGCTGAGACTCTTCAGACTCGCAGACAACTTAAACCTGTTGCACAGCAACTTGCTGAGGCTAACATCAGATATCGCTGGCTCCCTACTGGTAAAATGCTCATCAGATCTTGGAAGCTGGCCTTGGCTAGTATTTGGCCAAGAGATCTCCAAGGAATACCAGGGTCATGACGCAGAGGCAGACCATGGGAAACCACCTCTGAAGTCTCTTGCCATGAAAACCCTGTGGGATCACCATAAGTCATCTATGACTTCATGGCAAAAAAAAAAAAAAAACGGAAAGGGGGAAAAAAGGAACAGATCATCAGGCCATGAGGTTTAATCTATAATGCTCAGAAATGAATGATTTACTTTGTGCTTTTTCAGGCTATATCTGTATCAGATAATTTTAGTATCCTCTGTACCTGAAAATAGCACAAATCACATCTTTAGTTCATTCCTCTTTCAGTATCCCGCACAAAACTGTAGCTTGTATTCTATAGTGAGTGTATAGCAGAAGAAACTGAAAGCATAGTGGTTGCCTTCGACACAGAAAAATGGATAAAGATTAACCCAAGTTATGCATTATGCACCATTTATTCTTCCTATAAGATTCCAGTGTGTTACACCTATTCCCAGTATGAAACACATTTCTGTTTATAGACTGAGGTAGGCAACCTTTTTGGCCATAGTGCCGCAAAAAAAAGATCATCTACCTATGGAGGTGTTGGTGTGCCACTGAACACTGACACCCTGCAGTTGTATATAGACTGGGGTTTTTTGCACCACTCAAGTGTTAAACAGAAGGGTTTCCAGTTGGCAAAGGTGTCAGACAAGGATATATTTTTCCTCTGTCTATTCAGTCTGTACAAAGCCTTAAAATTTCAAAATTTTTGAAGGTGACTGAGCATGGAAGGCTGGTGGCTGCATGACTGAGTGGTTTGACAAAGTTTGCTTCTGCAAAGCTTCTGAAGATGACCAGTGTTTCACAAACCAAAATGGAGACTGCAACCAAGAAATCAGGAGACTGCAACTGGGAAGGACAGACATGAAGGAGCTAGAAAAGGTTAAGTGTAAGAATGTTTCACTGGTGACCAAGATCAAGATAATTTATGCCATGCCCTGCCTGGATAGCCCAGGCAAGCCCGATCTCATCATATCTCGGAAGCAAAGCAGGGTCAACTGTGGTTAGTACTTAGATGGGAGCAGGGGTCCTTTCGTAAAAAAAGAGGTGCAGGAGCTCATTAGCATAACTCATTTGCATATGCCACACCCCCTGATGTTACCGGAAGTGTCAGAAGGCCACACACCCCTGACATCACTGGAAGTGTGTTAGAAGGAAGAAAGGAAGGGAGGGAGGGGGGAAGGAACGAAAGGAACAGGAAGGAAGGTAGGTAGGTGGGGGAGAGAGAGAAGAAAGAAAGAAAGAAAGGAAGGAAGGAAGGAAGGAAGGAAGGAAGGAAGGAAGGAAGGAAGGAAGGAAGGAAGGAAGAGGAAGGTAGGTGAGTAGGTGGGGGACAGAGAGAGAGAAGAAAAGGAAGGAATGAAGGAGGGAAGGAACAGGAAGGTAGGTAGGTAGGTAGGTGGGGGAGAGAGAGAGAGACATTGAGTGGGGTGAGTGGGAGGGAGGGAGTTTCTTTGCGTGGGGGGTGGGAAAGGATTTGAGTGGGTTGGGGTGGGAGTTTCTTTGCATGGGGGGGTGGGAAAGGATTTTTTTCCCCGGCCGGCGGCCTGCCGCCGGCGCGTGGACATGGGGAGTGGGGTGGGTGGGAGGGAGTTTCTATGCGTGGGGGATGGGGAAGGATCCTTTCCCCGGCCGGCGGCCTGCTGCCGGTGCGAGGACATGGGGAGTGGGGTGGGTGGGAGTTTCTATGCACGGGGGGTGGGGGGTGGGAAAGGATCCTTTCCCTGGCCGGCGGCCTGCCGCCGGCGCGGGGACATGGGGAGTGGGGTGGGTGGGAGGGAGTTTCTATGCGCGGGGGTTGGGGGGTGGGAACGGATCCTTTCCCCGGCGGCCTGCCGCCGGCACGGGGACATGGGGAGTGGGGTGGGTGGGAGTTTCTATGCTCGGGGGGTGGGGGTGGGAAAGGATCCTTTCCCTGGCGGGCGGCCTGCTGCCGGCGCAGGGACATGGAGTGGGGTGGCTGGGTGGGAGGGAGGGAGTTTTTTTTATGCGGGGGGTGGGAAAGGATCCTTTCCCCGGCCGGCGGCCTGCCGCCGGCGCGGGGACATGGAGTGGGGTGGCTGGGTGGGAGGGAGGGAGTTTTTTTACGCGGGGGGTGGGAAAGGATTTTTTCCCCGGCTGGCGGCCTGCCGCCGGCTCGGGGACATTGAGCGGGGGTGGGTTGGAGGTTTTTTCTTTCCCCGGCCGGCGGCCGGCCGCCGGCTCGGGGACACTGAGCGGGGTGGGTGGGTGGGAGAGAGGGAGTCTCTTTGCGCGGGGGTGTGGAGTGGGAGAGGGTTTTTTCCCCGGCCGGCGGCTGCCGCCGGCTCGGGTACATTGAGCGGGGGTGGGTGGGAGGGGGTCCGACCCAGAGGCGGCCCTGCTGGGGGCGGGGCTTTGTAATGTGCCCGCCCCCCAGCGTCTTCACTGGCGGAGCGGCGCTCCGCCTCGCTCCGGCCCCAACGGAGCCCTGGATGGGAGACTTCCTTGGAATACCATGTCCTGAGGACAGGGACAAGGCTTTATTCAGCCATCTCTCTGAATATCCTCCAGGCCCTCAGTAGGGTTCAATCACCAAAAGTTGACATGAATTCCAGGCGCAGTCACACACACACATACAATCTATGGGTGTGAAAGCTGGACAATGAAGAAAGCTGATACAAAGAAAGTTGATTCCTTTGAAATGTGGTATTGGAAGAGAGTTTTATAGGTACCACAGATCACCAAAAAGACAAATAAAAAGGTTCTGAATTAAATCAAGCCTGAACTCTCCCTAAAAGCTAACATGACTAAACTGGGGCTATCGCAGTTTGGTCAAATTATGAGTTGACAAGAGTCACTAGAAAAGTCAATAACACTAGGAAAAGCTGAAGGAAGCAGGGAAAGAGGAAAATTCAACATGAGACAGAAAAACTCAATCAAGAAAGCCACGGCCCTCAGTTTGCAAGGCTTTAAATAATAGGATTTTTTTTATAGGTCTTTAATATACAGTGTCACCATAAGTCAGAAACAGCTTGATGGCACTTAACACACACACGTAAGTGTTGTTATAGGCAGCCCATGACCTGCTGGACACAGAGATAGCTCCACCTAAGGATGATGGTAACAGCTTCTGCTCCTCATAAGGCAGTACCACACATGCCTTCTGAACCTGCTTCATGGCCCTGCACTGAGCAGCAATTCTGTGCATCTGCACACTATGGCTGCTTTCACACACTGGGCAATGCACTTTCAATGTATTTTATCATTTATCATTCCTGTTTCACACAGGAAAATCCAGTTGCAAACTATTGCTAAAGTGTGTTGCCAGTGCACTGAAAGTATATTATCAAATGTGTATGAAAGCAACCCTATAGCAGCATGTGTACGAAAGCAACCCTATAGCACCTATAGAGATACTAGGCCAAATAAAATGCTTGGCATGCATGTTGGGGAGCCTATGCTAACCTGTTATGTGTTCAGCTATATGCATTTGAGCTCCTTTGCGGGAGCCAGTTTGGTGTAGTGGTTAAGTGCGCGGACTCTAATCTGGGAGAACCGGGTTTGATTCCCCACTCCTCCACTTGCACCTGGCTGGATGATCTTGGGCAAGCCATAGCTCTGTACCAGCTGTTCTCTCAAGGACAGCTTGGGAAAGAGCTCTCTCAGCCCCTCCTACCTCACAGGGTGTCTGTTGTAGGGAGGGGAAGGGAAAGGAGTTTGTAAGCTGCTCTGAGACTCCAAGTGAGTGAAGGACGGGGTATAAATCTAATCTCTTCTTCTTCTTCTTCTCCTCCCAACATCCCTCATGCTGACATGATATTAATGTGAACTAACACTATTAAAGTTCCGGACTACTCTAATAGTATAGGAAGCACATGGACATATTTCAAAAAGGAGTGTGCAAGATAGTCTTGTCAGTTTTTATGTAAGTTCAATGCCAGGTCAGTTTATACCATCATTTTAAAGTTAGCTTTAATCTTAGTTGTAAGCAACCCCTTCATATAAAATTAAGTTTTAGTAAATTTATGTTTGTGCCGGTTAACCTTTCATGCCATCATCTATTCTGCTGCTGAACTTTCCCTACCAGAGCTTTTCTTTCCTTAAAAAACCCTACTCTGTTGTGCATATGTAGTTATTCAATGTTTCTCTCTCACACTTCCTTTACAAGTCCATAGATAGGAATGGGGAATAAGAAGCATATGCTAGCACTGTTATAAGAAGCAATCCCCCCTCTTGTGCATCTGGGTTTTTTTTTGTTGTTGTTCCTCCCTTTCCTAGCTCTCAGATTTGAGGGAGATCAAGTAATTTTGTGACTGTTCTATGGGGAAATGACAGCAGCTGCACTCAGTTCCATGCGAGTAGTCCATTGCCAACATCCAGGCCCAGCATTCAAATATTTACAGCAATTCTAGCAATGATCCTTATACCCCAACCCCCCCCCCACAAAAACTGTTTCATTTGCACAATTTTATGCTGGATGAAGTAGATTACTAACCAATTAACAATGTTCAGGGAGTATTCTTAAACCACTCTATTCAGAAGTAAATCCCCCTGTGTTCAATGGGGTTTACTTACATTTAAGTGTGCATAGTATTGTGTCTATTCATTACATTGCTAGCAGCAGAGCTGCTGTACAGCTTAAGTTCATTAAACTGGAATCACCATCTGTTTTGCCTCTCAAATTTAATATTATTGGTTGAAAAAGGAAGAAACAAGTAATGCAGTGCTTGGTGATAAAAGTAACCCAACAAGGTAGAACTTTTTCTGTAGTCAGTTGCATGACTGTACAACACACATCACTCAGTTGTTGAAACCCTTATGTTGTGCTTGCCACACACATATATTTGTGCACTAAGGCCATAGTGCAGTTCGTTGGCTTGCTAACTCACAAATACAGAACAAAGTGTGAGTCCAGTGGCACCTTTAAGACCACCAAAGTTTAATTCTGGGTATAAGCTTTCATGTGCACACACACAGCATGAGATACAAATACAGTGGTATTGACATCACATCAGAATGGAGAGGCTAATTTTGCCATTTTTCCCCCTTTTGGAGAAATACTTATCACAGGTAACAGAATTTACTTACTGCCACTTGATTACTGTAACATTCAATAGAGACTCTCCCATCAATGGATGCTGCAGATCACTGTGTGTGATTTATAGACTTCTCTTCACAATCTATCAAAAGTCATTCTACCTTCATTCCTTTGTGCAGTCCTCCTGGTTCTAGTTGTGGCTGACAACTCAAATCTGAATAATACAAAATCGCAGGAGGGGAAGACTTGCCATCAGAAATTGTGTGCAGTTCAGTAATCTTTAAGGCTGCTAAATATGTCATGTTCTGCTCAACACCAAGCAAAAACTGTAGATATTATTTGTTTTTATGTATAGCAAAAACTGTTTTGACTATTTTTCAGTGCTGCCTGCAATGGTTAGAAACCAAAGAAAGATCTGAACGTAGGCATATATCGGAACTTGCACCTCAGCTCGTTCTCTCATGGTGTTGTGTACTAGTCACTTAATGGCGACCGCCATGCGGTCAGAGCACATGGCCTGATTCTACCTGAGCTTCAGCCAGGTAGAACAATAGACAGTTGGATCCAAAATGGCCACCAATAGCCAGCCTAGGTCTCCCGCGGGGGACCTATGAACTACAACTTAAGACTTAAGGCCCTATCAGGACTATGCGCATATGTTAAGCCCCTATCAGGTATTTTGGGTGCGGCCAGAGGTGTGGCTCCAGCCAGCATATAATGAGGGCCCTGGAGCCCTGGCCGCATGCTTGATCTGACCATCTCCTGAACATGCTGATTCACTTAATAAAGTCTTTGCTATGATCATTCTACAACTCACCTCCCAACTCCAGTACTTTCCACATACCAATGACTGGTGCCACAGATTTAGCTAAAAGGGTTCAGCCCCCACCTCAGTGCCACAGCTTTCTGGATGCAGAACAAAACACTAAATTCATTCATTCATTCATTCATTCATTCATTCATTCAAACATTTATATCCCACTTTCTTCTTGCCTCAGGTGGCTTAAAAATAATAATTCAAACATTACAGATTATATCCAAATACAAATCCTCAAATACTTCCCTCCCCTTGCTATTTTTACCCCCTCAAAAGCCCTGACAAAAAAGCTAGCCTCACAGAACATACTGAAGATCTCCAGTGAGCACCTCTTCAGGGAGCCAGTTCCATAGAGTGTGAACCATAATGGAGAAGGCCTGAACCCTGGTCGATGCCACCCTGAGTGGGGGAACAGCCAGCTGGTGGCAGCCTGACAACCATAGTTGCTGCCTGGGAATATGTGGACCCAGGCCATGAAGGGCTTTCAAGGTTAAATGAGTAACTAGAACCTTGAACTGAACTTGGAAACAAACTGGCAGCCAGTGGAGCTGTTCCAAAGTGGACAAGATATGTTCCCATCAGCTAGCTCCAGATAATAGGGCAGCCACATTCTGGATCAGCTGCAGTTTCTGGATTGCCTTGTATATGCCCAACACCATGTTATGTCCGGTGCTTGACTCTTTGTCTGCAACCAGGGAACATGTCTGGGCATGTTTACCTGTAATGGGATGTGATAACAACAGAGCTTCCTTCCCCAGAGAACAATGGACCTAGGGATCCTGCCGGTCCCCCTGTCAGAGGCTGAGGATATTTGAATGGACCTATGACAGCCTCTGGTGGGAGACTAATCCCTGTCGGACCAATCCCCTTAAGGGGGGACACAGTCAAGGTGTGGTTTACCTGTAAATATAAGTGGCTTCCCCATCCCTTTGTCCCCATGCTCCATCTTGACCCGCAACAAACCACAATGCTGATTTCACCATTACCGGCCTCCCAACTCCAATACTTTTCACACCACAAAAATATTAATGAGTAAAAGATTCAGCAATTAGATTAATGAAGAAAATGAACCTGCATTCATAGAGTTTTAGATGCTTTCATTGCACAGCTTTTTCATATTGCTAGCTAGTACATAAAATACTGTAGACTGCAGTGGACAGAAATCAAGGGGCAAGTCAAATAATGTGGGTTTATCTGCTCACACACACAGCCTATATTCAGGATCGTTCCCTTTACATTGTAGCATATTTCTGTACTAGGCTCTATGCACTAAATATACCAAAAAGTAACATCCAATATTTGTTGAAGAATACACTCTGCTACAAAACCTCTGTCCGAACTGAACAACTCATCTCAGAAGTATTGTAAATTTTTTATGCTTAGGAGGGGGCAGTCACACAGATGGTCTGCTTTGGATGAATCCTGTTGAAGTATCTGGGCCATGCCATGGGTTCAAACAGTGGCTAACTCTCAGAATGAGAACAACAAAAAATAGATTGGGGGGGGGGACAGAGGGCAATTCTTGGCATTACATTTGAATAGCCTACATTCTCAGCAAGGATTCCTCTGATAAATCTGGTATGATGTGATGCCATTTAGAACAGAGAGTGTAATGGGATATAAAAATAGGAGTGTAAAGCAGTTGAAGAAAAAAACAGGTTTGCCACATTTAACAAAGGACTCAAGTCCATCAAATAGTGCAAATTCCAATATAAAATCAGAAAAATCTTGAACACGCAGTGCAGCTCTCTATGTTATTGTCTGGCATTAGTGAAAACCTACAAATATTCACTTGGATCCTAAGCAATGCCAGTGCAATCACACAAACTCATGTAGGGCATGAAGTTCCCCTAGAATTACAATTGATCTCCAGAGAACAGAGATCAGTTTCCTTGGAGCAAATCACCATTTTGGAGGATGGATTCTCTGACATACTGTAGAGTCTAGGAGAAACTGAATTCCTAGAGTTACATCACATCTCTGCTGAGCCCCCATTCCCCAAATTCTACCTTTCCTAGGCATCTCAACTAAATCTCCCAGAATTAGGAGGTGTACCCTCCCACACTGCTGCCTTCTGTACCCCCCCATCTATGCTTCTGTGGGTGAGTGGACCCAAAGGAACACTATGGGTAATACATTGGGAGTCTTCAGCTGGGCAGGAGAATCTACAAAAATCTCCCTCCACTCCTTTGCAGACAGAAAAGCCATTCTCTTGGAGGAGCTACTACTGTGCCAATTAAGCAGCACCTTAGGATCAAAGCTAATATACTTAGACCCAAATTTAGACTACTAAACACTTGTGATGGGCATTACAAAATGTTCCACTAATGAAAGGAAATTGCTATATTCTTGCATAGTTTTAAACAAATGTTTCTCTTCATTATTTAATGCATTGACTTTAATATGACTTCAAAAGACCTATGGCCTTTCAGAGGCTCACTCAAAGGCATATTACAATTCTATACCAAATTAAACTACATTAATTTTATGAGTTCATTACAATTCTAAGGATGAGTAATGCTGAAGTGCAGTCAACTGTAATGTGGCAAGAGTACAATAGAACGTTAGGCTAACCGACCCTATAAAGCATTGTACATTCTAATAATACAGAAAAAAGTAGCATTTTAACTAATAATGTTAATAATAATTTGAGAAGTGCATAGGAGAGACAGCTTGTGAATTCTGAGCCCATTAAATACCATTTAAAGAAAAATGCTGATATATTATGCTTACAAGGAACTCATATAAAGAAAAAATATAAACATATTTTAAACAATAAAAAATTAGGCAAAGCATATGTTGCTTCAGCACCAAACAAAAAATGTGGAGTAGCCATTTACATAAACAACCCACAATTAGAAGTATTAGAAGAATTAAGAGATCCAAATGGAAGATACCTAATCATAAAAATGAGGCTCCTGGATGGCAAAATATGTACAATAGCAACAATATATGCACCAAACAATGCTAAAGTTAATTTTTTTGAGATTTTTTTCCGACCTATGCTAGATTTTTAAGATGAGCAAATGATTTTTGGAAATATGAATGGAGTACTAGACCCGAAAAAGATAGATCAAGGAATATTAAAGGTGGAAAACTACCTAAAATGTATTTCAATATAGGCAAATGCTGTAATTAGAAGATTCTTGGGAAACCAAGTATTCAAAGAGCAGAGACTTTGCCTTCTTTTTGGACAGACACCAAACATATTTAAAAACAGACATGTGCTGGATATCAAAAGTTTAACAATGAATTTAGAAAACCAAAGATATTTGCAGACCACAATCCCATAGAAGTAGTCTTGCAATGGAACAGAGAGTCAAGAAGAAGAAGGTGCTCTTTTACTACAAGAAGATATGGTAAATAAGTGTAAAAAAGGTCTAGAAGAGTTTTTAAAAATAACACAGAGGGAATGTCTTCAGCCACAATTTGAGAAGCAAGTAAAGCTTTTATCAGAGAAACTCTACTAGCAGCTGCTGCTAAGAAAAGCAAGAAAGATTAGAACAAGCTAAGATAACAGCAGAAAAAAATCAGATATTGAAACAAGAACATAAAAAATTAATAAAAAAACATTAGCAGATATCAAACCATTAAAAAAAGCCCCAGGACTGGATGGGTTGACAGCAACATATTACCAACATCTTGAAGAAGTATTAATTACAAAAAGTTATGAACAAGATGAACGGGGGAAAAAGACATACCCCCGATGCGGCAAGTGGTATATATAACACTAATACATAAAGAGGGCAGTGATGCATCATTACCACAGTCTTATAGACCTATTTCTCTGCTGAATGTAGACTACAAAATTTTTGCCACAATAATGGAAGAAAGATTAAGAAAATGTAAACAAACTTAATACATGCCAATCAAACAGGTATTGTACCAAAGAGGTACATGAAAGATAGTATACGATCCATAATATATGCAATCAAATTTGTGAATAAGAAGAAAAAGAAAGCAGCGTTTCTGTTTCTAGATGCAGAAAAAGCATTTGATAATTTAACATGGACTTTCTTACTGAATGTTCTACAAAATATGGGTGGTGATCCTGCATTCTGGAACTGAATGCCTAGAATACGCTCAAACCAACAAGCAAAGATTTTAGTTAAAGGGAAACTAACAGAAGCATTTCAATTGAAAAGGGATGTCCTTTATCCCCTTTATTATTTATACTAGCAATAGATATTGTACATATAAAGATCAGACTAGGGCCAAGGACAGACTGGCATTTTGGCCCAATATAGGTCTGCTTTTCAAGCAGATTAAGAGAGCCCGTTCAGAAAGCCGCAGCTGCCCGGCGTTGCCGTGCTGCAGTCACCCAGTCCTGAAGCGCTGTCATTGTGCTTCAAAAAGGTACCTGGTGAAACCGATGTCAAGCCGTCCGGGTGTGCGTTCATCCTGCTTCCTGGCAGTGTGGATGCAAATAAGCCACGCATCAAGCGGTGCCAGTAATGTGAACCCACTGATCTGGCTGCTGCGCCCATGAGCTATGCACTCATGCACCCATGTGCAGCTCGGCAAAACAGACCAAAGCCCTGCGCTGCTGCTGCCAGGGGCTGCCCTGCAGTGTGAATGCTCCATTCCGCCTCCTCCCCAGTATGGTCCCACATGATCTACACGGTGCGAATGGAAAGCCCCATGACAACTCGTCCCAGGTCTTTTTGCCCTGCTTCCCTTGTACTTCAATTTGCCAGTCTGTCCTCGGCCAAGATGACAGAATTAAGGGAATAAAAGTGGATGATGTAGAGTTCAAAATGAAGACCTATGCAAACAATGTGGTTCTAACAGTCTTGAATCCCCAGAAATCATTGTAACGTGTAACTAAACATAGCAAAGAATTTGGATCCTTATCAGGCTATAAAATTAACAGAAAAAAGACAAAAATGATAAAGAACATTTTAACACAAGAAGAAGAGTGCTCAGTAGCCACTAATCCTATTAATTATTTGGAAAAAAATGTGACTGGGAAAAACTGTAATCTTTTTTAAAAAAATAACTACCAGAAAACTTGGAAATTGATACAAGCAGATTTATCAAGATGGAAAAACTTAAGAATCTCATGGCTGGGAAGAATCTCTGCAATCAAAATGAATGTGCTGCTAAAACTAAACTTTCTGTTCCAAATGTTACCCATATACATAGAAGAAAGAATATTGAAAGAGTGGCAAAGACAGATAAACCAATTTATATGGAATGGCAAAAAAACAAGAATAAGCTTCAAACTACTACAAGATGAGAAAAAGAGAGGAGGATTAGCAGTCCCAGATATAAAATTATATAACAAGCAGCAGGTCCGGTCTGGATTGTGGACTGAATTAAATAGACAAAGAATAGTAAAATTAGAATCAACAAACCTTGATGAAAGCTTCCACATATTTATGGATTAAGAACAACTAAAAAGATCATAACCTAAGAAAGAAGTCACATAATCAGAGATGGACTTTTGAGAATATGGTTTATGTGCCAGAATTTACTGAGCACCTCAAACTCTCTGTGTATGTCCCCAATAGAAGCTTAACATGATAAGAACATAAGAAATAAAAATGATTTTTTTAAACATATGGCATGATGATAAACACTCAGGTAAAAATCAAGTCTTCGCAAGATATCAAAGATGAAGGTGCAAATATTCAGCGGCTGCTATATCATCAATCAGCCTCAAGACTAATGGAGATTATGAGCATTGAAGGTGGAGTTCTAAAAGATGTGACTGAATTTGAATAGCTGATTATAAAACATATGCAATGGATATATAAGATTTTACTCCAACTAGAAACAGAAAATGAACAAGTGAAAAAAATGTATGATTAATTGGATGCATAACTTTAAAGAAAAGATATCTGTGCAACTGTGGGAATGACTATGGGGAAAAGACACCAAATTTACAGTCATCCAGACATTAAAAGAAAACTGGTACACAATGTTTTTAGATGGCATATAACACCAAAGGATATTGAGACAGCAGATAAAAACTACAACAAAAAATGCTGGAAATGTCAAGCTATAGATGGAAACTTCTTTCATATGTAGTGGATTTGTAAAAAAGCAAAAAGAAATACACCAAAAATACAGAACATATTAAAGTTTTAAATTCCCAATGGAAGCTAATAGCACGCTATTAGGTGTTCTGTCTAACAAATTATCAAAAAAATTATCACTTTTATTGTTTTATGAATTTTATGTTATAAGCCACCCTGAGTGGGGTAAATAATAATAACAACAACAACAACTGTTATTATTATTGTTGTTGTTGTTGTTATTCTATGGTAGCAGGAGATAAACTTAGAATGAGAAGCTATCTAAAATATTATATAAAAATGTATGGTAATGAAATAGAAGTAGAATTAAAATTTGTTTTAAATGTAACATCTTGAATACAAATGAGTTTTTGAAATGAAATATATAATAGATCTTCCTTTGCACCTTATTATATTATTTATCTGTTAAAGGTTTTAATGCATATATAGAAGCAGGGCCGGTGCTACCATTAGGTGAAGTTAGGCGACTGCCTAGGGCAGAGACATCAGAGGGGCGCAGAAGACAAGTCCCCCAGCTGCTGCTGCTGCCTTCAGTGCCCGGGCAGCTGCGCTCCCCCACCTCCAGGTTTGCCCCCCTCACACCTAGGTGCTGCAGCAACAGTTGCTGCATCTTGCTTCCCTTCCCAGGGGAGGAGTGGCTGGCCAAGCTCTCCCCACCACCAGCCAGCCAGTCCCACCCCTTTTCTCCCTTTGCTCCAGCCCAGTGCTCTGGCCCGGCTCTCCCCCCAGGCTCTGGCCCCAGGCAGTCTCTCCACCCCCTGGCTTCCCCAGCATGGTGCCTGGTTTTGCTTAACCTTTGGAGAGATGCTGTCGCTGGGCTCCCCTGAGAACGGGTCCCCCATTGCAAGCAAGGGAGGAGGAGAATGGGCTTGGTGAGGAGGGGATGGTGGCCAGCGGCAGTCCCCTGTGAAGGGCCCGATCCACCCCCTTCAAGGGCGCAGTTGGATTCTCAGGAGGGCAGGTGGCCTTACATGCCGCTGAGCCTTCACCACGCTCTGCCCAGCCAGCTTGCTTCCGTTGCCTCCCGACTGATGCACAAATCCATTCAGCATCACATCCATCTCCACAGCCCCCTTCCCACTGCCCACTTGGCTTGGGGTGCTTGCTGCCAGGTGGCTGCAGGCTCTGGCACTCACTCACTCACTGGCAGCCAGGGAGGGAGAGGTGAGCAACCCTCCTGGCCCTCAAGCTAAACGAGGGCAATTAGAGTGCAAAGGCAGCCCCGAGGCCAAACTCTTGCCTCCCCCCCACCCACAGGAGCCAAGGGCAAAGTTGCAGGGGCTGGGATCTCTTAGAACCAAGCTCCTACAGCCTTCCCTTCCACCCTCAGATGGATGTGGTTAGTTCCCCTAGAAAAATCTGTGCTGCTGTGCCCTCCACTGCCTTCCAATTTTCCCCAAGCAATTTCCTTGTCTTTGGGGGACCTTTCCAGGAAAATTTGGGGGGGAGAATTGCTGGAAATCTCTGACCGCACACAAACACCCCTGCCCAGCAGGGACGCTCCTCCTTAGTCCCAGCCAGGGACATCACACGGGCCAGTCCACTGGAATACAACAGGAAGGGTCTCCCCTCTGAGGTGCTTCCAAATGCTGCCCAAAGAGCAAAATAGGCATTTCCCTGCCAAGGTCTGTCTTCCTCCCCAGGCCTTTTCCCGGCGACTCTGCTTTTGCCCGTGGGGTCAGTGATTGGGCGCTGGCTGAGAGTTGCAGGAAGGGAGATGCCCCCTTGCTGCTTCAGGAAAGAGGGAAAATGAAACTAAAGCCATTCTTCTCTACCTCTCCGAGGCAGCCATGGCGGTGGGAGGTCCTGTCAAGGAGCTCTGTGAGCAGCTGAGGAGAAGTGAGCCTGCCCCCCCCAGATGGCCAGATTCTGATTCACACTTAGGCACAGGACTGAGGGCTTATGGTGGAGGATAGTGACAACACTGTGCTGGCCATCTCCTGCTCCATCCCTGGGCGCTGCATTGCTTTGCAATGATGAGGCCAGAGATGAGGCCAGAACGCAATCTCCCCCCCCCCCCCCCCCCGGCCCTCAGGCAGGCAAATTCCTGTGCAAATGGGAAGACACGAGCTGTCCATGAGACCTCTCCTCCCAGCTACAGGACAGCCAGGCTGTTCAGGGATTCCCCCCCCAAAAAAGTAGGGTGCTGCTTCCAGTGTCATCGGAGGTCCCTCTAAGCAGAACAACACCTGCAGCCAAGGGTCGGTAACAGCAAGTACTGCGTATAGATCTCAGCTCCAGTATTGCTCAAGAAATCAATCTTCTCTTGACCCTACTCTAGGGACTGTGGGTCAGTGGCAGAGTACCTGCAGAAATTTAGATTTTTCTAGTGTCTGCATGGCTACCAGACCTAGCAGTGTGTGTGGGGGAAAGAACCATACCTCAGTGGTAGAGCATGTGCTCTGCATGCAGAAGGTCTGAGGTTCAACTCCAAACATCTTCCTCACAGACAAAAAGAATCAGGTATTAGGTGTTGTGAAAGATGTCTACCTGAGACCCTGGAAAGCCACTGTTCCTCAGAATAGACAATACTGACTTTGATATACCAGCCTTCTGGCTCAGTAGAAGGTGGCTCCATGTATTGGCAGCACTGCACATGCAGAAGTGGGCTTTAGGACATGAAAGCTTAAGCTGGGATAAAAGTTCATAAATCTTTCAGACTCTTGTTAATTTTGCAGCCCTAACAATAGCCCTTGGAGGTAGATCATTGTGCCTGTTTTCTCTAGCATACAACTCCCTTTAAACTACAGAGAAAGGAGCTGATACCAGCATCATCCTCTGTCCCAGAGCTATTCACCTGCAGTGAATCTAATCCAAGCCTTTGGGTTTGTCAGGATAAAGATACTGCAGCAGATAGCTTGTTCTTACAATTAAAAAGAAGAAGAAATCAGCAATTTCAAATTTTGTGTTTTTCATTCTTCCTAAAATGCATTTATGTTTGAAAATTTGGGGGCGCGTGGCGGAGGGGGGTGCCAGAAGGTAGCCTTGCCTAGTGTGCAAAAATAACCTGGCACCGGCCCTGTATATAAGTGATATGTGATATTAAATACATAGTAATGATTAAACTAATGATGTAGTCAAAACAGATTAATTGTGAAGTTTGAAACTTAAGCTTAAAGTGTTGAATACAATTGTATCCCAACAGAAGTAAGAACCATTGTATAATATAGATAATACCTTAAAAATTATAATGAAGGGGATGTATGGGAAAATATTTTTTGTCTTGTACATTTTGTACTACATCATTGTCCTTGACAAGCACAATTATGTTGTAAAGCCCTTCCCCCCTTTCCCTTTTCTGTATCCCCACTGTCTTCCTAAATTTTAAAAAATACCATTTTGATAGAAAATTAAGGAAGAGGGATAGAAGCAATGTCTATGGGATGTAGTCTATGCAAATGTGCAACCCACCATGGTAGTATGTCATCAATATAAAAATGACACAGTATAATTGCAACACAACAGCTACTTTCACACACTCAAAGCATGGATTCAGAGGTTTCTCTGTTCAGATTCAAAAACCTTGTTACAATGTTTCAAAATGGTTTTGTGGAGGCTAGAGTAATTTTCCACATCCATCATGCCTTCCCAACATTACATGTGTGCATCAGCTGAGAACGATCTTGCTCTGGGTCTATGTATATTTGTTAGATGTTTACTTTGAGCATGTTCAAATTTTAGAGAGATATTTAAAATAAGGCAGTTACTACTGTATCTATAAATCAGCCAAGACAATGTACTGTGTTTCAGTACAACGAAGCATAATGCCTGTTGGTGCATCATATTCTTAGTCACACCCCATTTCTTTAAGTGATGGGAAATTCCAGAGAGACCACTTATCTGAGTAGGTTGCCTTTCAATGTGAGGGCACACAGAGACTTATGTCATTTTTGTAGTATTTGATCTATTCACAAATATGCCAGTAGGTGGAACCCTGGAGGAACAGGGGTAGTCCTGTTCTGTTGTGTCCCAAATAATTTCTCCAGTGAGAGGGAGGGAGAGAGGGAGGGAAGGAGGATCTATCTATCTATCTATCTATCTATCTATCTATCTATCTATCTATCTATCTATCTATCTATCTATCTATCTATCTCCTAAACCCCCAAAGTGCTTCAGCCAGTTTACAGCTATGTCTGCTCTCTTTCTGTCTGTTCCAGAAATTAAACTGCACTTTTCACACAGACACACACCTTCCCCCTCCCCATTTTGGGTGCTTAGACAGAACCCTTTCCTAACATTTAAGACACATTGGGAGATATTTGTGAGCATTAGCAAATATTGACATTGTTCTGTCATAGCCTCTGCCTGCCCATAAAGGCATACCAATAGAACAGAACCATTCACAAATTTTCACTTTGTAACAATAAATACGTGCCTAGTTTCCCACAGAATCAATAGAGAAATTTCAAAGAAAAAGTGCAAATTCTCTCTATAATACCAAAAGCAAAGGTAGTGTAATATTTGCTGTTAGAACTATGTAAAATGCCATCAAGAAGTGAACAAGCTTTCAAATTACCCAAGACTCTTCTTTTGGATAATTTTTTCAATAAAAAAGAGGGATAGTTCATAGAATGAAACAGTTCCATGGTCCACACTTTGTAACAGAGTAAACCACAACAGAGTAAACAAGGTTTTCACTAGATGAGAATGTGGTAACTTTCACTCTAGGACACTTTTGTTCTGCTCAGACATTTCTTTTTTTGTACAATCAGCTGCAAGCCAAATTAAAATTGTGGTTCTACATCCATTTAATAAGGTGCTACATTCCCTATAAAATCTGGAAATGCCCATCCCTGCAGTCAGGATCTTACTTGGCAATAAATCATGCTCAGTAAAAGTCCCATACCTCCTTGTGGCTATGTATTTGAATTTTGCCATTCTATTTTACAGCCGCTTTACTAAGCCACTAAGTAGTTGCTTCATGTTCATTTGTAGGAGCTGTGACATACCTAAATCAATAAGGATTGTTAGCTTTCATTTCCAGGGAAAGGTGTCGTGTGTGTATATATATGCAGCTAAAGGAGTTTATTTTTTCATTTTTAATAACACAATTTCATAATTATGCAACTACAATAATAAAAAGAAAAGACTGAGCAATTGATTTGCTGCAAAGAGAAAAGCAGTAATTAAAGCTCAGTTCCTCGAGAAACTGCAGGTTTTTAATAACACAATTTCATAATTGTGCAACTACAGTAATAAAAAGAAAAGGATGGGCAATTGTTTTGCTGCAAAGAGAAAAGCAGTAACTAAAGCTTAGTTCCTCCAGAAATTGCAGGTTACTGCACTGGTCCATTAAAAAAATATGAAGAAAACTGTACAGAATAACAGCTTTTAGCAAGGCCATCTAAACTATCTCAAGGCAGTGAACCAACAGTTGAGTTCTCTAGTTCATCTTCAACCTAGAATTTCAGTACACTACAGATGGTAGTGATGGAGGTAAAAGTCTTTCAAGACTTGACAGAAAATTCCACTAGTTAATAATTTTTAGCAGTCTTAATGTAATACCGAATGTATTTTCTCTAAAGATTAAAAAAAAGTGAAAAGATTGTGGCTTGAAGAACAAGAGGCATAAGAGAGAGTAAGAGTGGTGGCATTTTTGGACTAATCAGTAGCTACTTAATTACTGCTAAAAATTGTAGACAGTAGATAGCCCATTAGAACAAATCCCAAACCAGCAAGATTTATTAAGACCAACCAAAATGTCATAAAACAAGTAAGTTTTTGGGTTCTCCAGAACTCTTAAGTTTTGCTGGTATGGATAAAGTTTCTCAGGTTTGATGGCACACAAGAAGGGGGGGGGGATATTTACAATCTCATGCACCCCTTCTGTTATCAGAATATGTACTCTGAATACTTCAATAACAGAGGTTAAACCACAGTCAAAAAGCTAGATAAGAGACAGAAAATCCAGGGATTTTTCATTCTGTTGCCTACCTATTTTTCATCACAGAACAGGGATTTTTGTGTGGGGGGAGGACACCAATAATTTCCAATTATTCGGGAGTTTACTTTTGTTCTAGAGAACAGCGTTGACCTCCCCCCCGCCCCGATTTTTCAGAACAATTACACACACCTCTGAACTTCCTCATCATCGTCATTCAGCATGCTTGACTAATCATAACATGAGGAATGAAACTAGTCAGCCTTTTGTTAGACTAACTTAGGGCCCTTTTTGGATGTAGATACGCCATGCAGTGGATAACTTTGATATTTTTAATATTGGTGAAGCAGCTGCATCCCTCTAAAGAAACATGAAGAATGCTTTCACTGCGGGTCTTCAGGTTTTGCCTTCCCTTGCTGAATAAAAATAACCTCTGTGGTCTATATAGAGCCTGACTTTCTAATGTCATTGCTATTTCACCTGCTCTTTTTTACTCAGAGATGATTTTGGTCTTGTCATCCTAGCACAGGTTGTGGGAATTACTAGAAAAAATGTTCTTGGAAAGAGAAAATATTTTTTTAATGTAAAAGAAAAAGCAGTTTATGGACAACTCCCATGATATTAACCTTTAACCAGTTATTGTTAAATTGAGAATATCTGTACATACACTCCCAAATTATTATTTTCTCCCTCTCTGCACAGGGGTTTTAACTGAGCAAATGCAAATCCTGAATTCATCTAATTTCTGTGCCCCAAGAGCGGCTGCACACACTAGATTATGTACTGTGGTACATGGAGGGTTTTCTATGGAAGAGAAAAGGCTCACATTCAGATTATGGAGGAAAGCAAGGTTCTCTGGAAAGCAGACAGGATATTCCCTTTGCTTCCCTGTGTACTTGAACTTAGTATATTTCATATGAATAAGAACTCTTAATGGACAAGATCCATAAGACATTAGGAAGGTGATGACTTCCATCTGAGTGTAGACAAAAGCCAAGCCTCTGTTGCTCTTACTGGAATTATCTGCAGCTGTTGTTTCGGTAGATCGTGCCATCTTATTGTTTTTAGAGGAAGAAGTAGGTATCAGGGAATGTGTGCTGAAGTAGTTAAAATCATTTCTCATGGATCAGACTCAAAGGGTTGCTATTGAAGTCCAGTTGTCATCAATGTGGGATTTATCTTCTGGGGTTCCACAGGACACAATTTGGGGTCAATTGTCATCAATCTGCTGATGGTAGTCAGCTGTATATATCTTTATTCAGATCTCCTGGTGATGCAGTAGAGGGTCTGAATCACTGCCTAGCTACAGTGGTTTACTGGTTAAAAGTGAACAAATTGAAACTAAACCCGTAAAGACAGGGGTAATGCTGGTTGGGAAGAAGGAGGTCTTTTGAGGGAATTCAATTTACCCTCAGTTAAAAGCCTTGGGGGGGGGTCATACTGGAGCCAGATTTATTACTGGAGAAGCAAGTTAGTGCAGCCACAAAAACAGCTTTCTACCAACTCAGCCTAGCTTGTAAGATGGCTCCTCACCTTGGTACGTCTCACCTGGCCACCTGGATCCATGCCCTTGTAAGATCGAGACTAGACTACTGTAATGCATTGTGCATTGGTCTCTCCTCTAAATGAACTCGGAAACTTCAACTGGTCCAGAATGCCATGGTTCGGCTATTAATGGGACCTAGATAGAGCATGCATATTACTCCCATTCTGCAGTCACTCCATTGGTTGCCCACCTGTTACCAGGCTCAGTTTAAGGTACTGGTTATCATGTACAAAGCTCTTCATGGTCTTTGTCCCTCTTATTTGCGGAACCACCCTATGCTCCACCATAAAAACTTTGCTCAAGTCAGCAGGGGCTGCTGCAGCTGCAAATGGGCAAAATCAACAACTTGCCTGTATATGTGCTCTCTCTGTTGTGACCCCTGCCTTGTGGAATGGCCTGCCCAAGGACGTCAGAAAAGCTCCCACTCTCAAGAGGTTTTGCAAACTATGCAAAACTGAAGTATTCAAGAGGGCTTTTCTTCACATGTAATAAGGTTAAATGACACAAAATAGTTTTACAAACTTGTTTGGATAAGTGATCGAGGACAGTCCCTGTGAGAAAGGTGGACTATAAAATAACATAAATAAATATATAAAAATATGAGGAACAGACCCTTAGCCACTGGGAGAAAATGGTAGAAGTAGTGAATACGGATCCATTGTGCTTGGCCTCAGCCTTCTTATAATTTAGCCATGAGATAACCTGCACCGAGGGATTAGTTCTTTTGGAAAGCTGTTGGAGGCATGACAACAGTGGCACAGAGGAGGCAGAATAAGTCTGTAGGCAGATAGAGGGAAGAGAAGTCTGTGGAAGGTTAGATTCAGTCCAGTTCTAACATTTTTGCACAAAACTCAAGCAGCCCCCTCAACCCAAGGAGGCATACCTGAATAGGCTTACTCCCACCCAATCAGGTGTACATAGACTTGCAGACTTCAAATATTAGAAGATGACTCTGAATTGCTTCCTCCTGGCAGGACAACTGAACTAACAGCTGTGCTACCAGCAAACTGAGTCTTGTTCCTTCCATCATGGACTTGCCTGCTGCCCCTGCTGCTAGGGTTAACAATACTCCCTGCAGCCACAGAAATGAAAGAATTACCTACTGACCTTCCAAAATGCTGCAGTACAGAGGGGATGAGGCTTGTAATAGGTCCAGTCCTTCCAGATTGTTCTGCATTCTACCAAAACAGATGACAAGGTACATTCATTCCTTTTCCAGCTGGCCTCGTAAAGGAAAAAGAAAAGAAAAAGAAAGCTGACGTGGTTGTAGCATGCTCTGTTTATTTCTCCCAGTCATAGGAGGCAGAGGCTGCAATGGTGGTAGCAGACATTTTACCTCCAAGCATCTGTTGCTGGGAGGAAGATAGAAGTGGTGGGGGAGTCTTCCCTTGTTTGTTGAATGTGAAATGGGCCTTTGTTCCAGCAGGGTTTTTCATATGTTTTCAGAGGGGTGGGCAAGTTCCAGTTTTGCAGCCCACCTGAACCAAAGTGAGGGGGAGGGAAACAGCTCAACCAGAATTCAGTTCTTTGTGTACATATTTCTGCCAGTATTCATGTCTATCAGTTCCGTTGCAAATCTACACATATGCTGTGGCTTAGGAATTTTCAGTGAGTTCTGTTTGTGTGACATGTCTTCATCTTTAAAACTGAGTTAAATTTCATGTAGAAAATGGTGCCACTATTTCATATAGGCGCATTTTTGGCAGGTTATGAAATATCCCAGATCAGCTAGCCAAATAACTAAACAGCTAGCCAAATAACTAAACAAACATCTAATTATACATGTTATTACTTATTATAGGTATCTGAAATATGGTGTACTCTTGAAATAAATATGCATAGGAAAAGAAACGTGCTAGCCTGTTCAAGTAAGGCTGATACTTTACACAAGAAGTACAAAGAAAAGTGTCAGACCTGAAGTTGCAGTTATTTAGATAATTTTCATAAGCTTTCAGTTCTCATTGACAGTTAAAATAGAATTGCATTTAAATCACCCACGGGGCTAAAGGCTTCATTTAACAAGAGACTCCTGCTCTTGTAAAGTTATTACAAAGGAAGTCTGGCTATTTGATATCGATCTCCCAAATGACACACATATTTAAAGGAATCAATTTCAGAACCTTTGTAAATTAAACCATTAATTATAACTTGAATAAGTGGAAGTGGCTTTCAGTTTAAACAGAATGTGTAGGATTCATGACCAATATGAGCAGAAGGATTTTATGGCTAGTGATTCATAGGAATGAAACATTACAGCATGTTTTTATCTGTTTCATTGCTCAAACTGAGAAACCTCATTGCAGTTTTAGATGAATGGATCTCTGTTCAGCATTCTGCTCCAAGCTTATTGTCAAATTCAAGAAAAATAATGGAAAATATCAGGAAAACCTCACAAAACATGCAGGAAAGCTGCTGCCATAAAAATTACCAGCGCACTTACTGTCCATGACTCTTATGTGTCTTTCTTATAGAAATCCTATATAAAATTTCAAATTAGTCTTTCTTATAGAAATCCTATATAAAATACATTAACAAGAGTCTGTTGCAAGAACAATGGTTGCCTTTGCAGAGTGTACAAAAATAGAATAAACTACAGGCAGGGTTTTTTTTGTAGAAAAAAATGAGCAGGAACTCATTAGCATAAGAGGCCACACCCAACATCAGAAACTCATTAGCATATTAGACCACACCCTTGACAGCACAGCTCCTTCCCAGGATTAGCTTCCCCAGGTGCCCCATGGCTTGCGGGGCACATGAGGAACCCGAGGGAAGGAAGGCAGTTTCTGGATCAGCTTCCCCAGGGGAACCTGAGAAGGAGAGGCAGTTTAAACTGCCTTTCCTCCCTGGATTGGCTTAGTTTCTTCAGGTGCCCCATGGGGGGGTGGCTGTAGGCATGGCCAACTTGGAAGCCAGCCGGAACTCCATTCCTGTGCGTTCCTGCCCCCAAAATAGTCCTGACTACAGGTATATAAAAAGATCTCACGACTTTTCATTGACTTAAATTCCTGGCAAAAGTAGACAGCCAGAAAGAATTGCACTGACCCATATAAGATGGACACTTGATTTGACCTCCAGACTGTAGCACCTACATCAAACTCTCTTATTCCATTGATAGGTACATTTTTAATTGGAATAGGAAATGTGTTGCCAGAATCTATTCCTGCACAGGAAAGTGACAAACGTGGTTTACATATAGTGTGCATAATAGGGCATTCAAAAAGTACTGATTTGAAGAAGTCAGTTCACTTCAATCCATGTCTATTCAGAAGTAAATCCTACTGATATCAATGGGGTGTATTCCCAAGAACAGGATCATGCAGAGGATTGCAACCTTAATTATGGAAAAGGAAAATACAGGCCATTTGTCATGCATTTCTTCTATGCTTTTCCTTTTATAATCACAAAGCAAAAAAAATCAATACAAGATTAATTACACTTAAGAAAAATCAAGACGTATGCCAATCAGGGCATGTTATGCTTGGCACAGAGCCACTACCGAAAGTGGCAACCTTGTTCAGAATTTTCCTTCTTTTCACCATATCATGTAATATCATCATTATGTTTCTCCAAATGCCTTCACGTGTATTGGCAGCCACTTGAAAGGCATCCTGCATGGTGAGGCCTTGACATGAAGAAAGGACATTACAATGGAGAATGGAAGGGCACATGAATACCGATTTCAGCAGCAGACCCATGATAAACCTGACATGTAATTCCAGCCAGGAGATTATATGTAGGTAGTACACTTTGTGCAGATTTAGATGGATTATAGATGGCCCTTTAATAAAACTTTTATATATCGTTTCCTCAAGGTACGCTATTTGCTCTCCTAACAGATTACATCTCACACGTTTGGGGTTTTCCAATACGCAATGAAAGATTTCTGTGGTATGTTGCACCTAGTGATTATTCCTCTCCCACAATATTTCAGGAATGGGCCATAATATAAGTATCACAAACTATATTTAACAACTTTAAATAGCAGAAAAATATTTAACATTCTCAGGCAGAGGCTCACAATACCAATCCAAAATTAACACCTATCAATCCAAAATTAACACCCAAAAATCTTACCACAAGGACTGAATCTATCAGTGGTTGAACTGAGGCAGTTTCCTTAGGGAGCAGATTTTGTCACCTCTGCTGGCCAGATGCAGGAGCCAAAAAGCCAGTCCTCGTTGCTCTGTCACCTACCCCCAAGCCCTCTTTAAAAAACAGCATAGCAAGCATGCCCCACAGGACCTCCCAAACCCTCATGACGTTCCTACTGACAGATTCATGAGACTTGGGCTGTGGTCACACTCACTAAATAATCCACTTTAAATCCACTTTCCAACTGGATTTTGCCAGTTCACACAGTAAAATCCAGTTGGAAAGTGCACTGAAAGTGGATTGAAAGTGGATTATTTAGTGTGTGTGACCACAGCCTTGTCCATTATTTTGATTGCCTAAGCAACCATAGTAATTGGCAGGGTTGCTGGGCCAATTAAAATAATAGCTAAAGAAGAAGGAATCTTGCAAGTATTCAGGAAGCCCTATAGAACAAGGGTGGCTCACCATGTTGTTTTTAAAGACAGCTGGGAGAGAGAGAGTGAGGAGGATTATTAGGAAGGGAATTGAAAACAAATCAGTCGGTATCATAATGCCCCTGTATAAATCAATAGTGTGACCTCATTTGGAATACTGTGAACAATTCTGGTCACCACACCTCAAAAAGGCTATTATAGCATTGGAAAAAGAGCAGAAAAAGGCAACTAGAATGATAAAAGGAACACTTTCCCTATAAAGAAAGGTTAAAGCGCTTGGGGCTCTTTAGCTTGGAGAAACAATGACTGAGGGGTGACATGATAGAGGTTTACAAGATTATGCATGGGATAGAGCAGGGAGAGAAATAAGTGCTTTCCTCTCTTTCTCATAATACAAGAACTCATGGGCACTCAATGAAATTGCTGAGCAGTCGGGTTAGAATGGATAAAAGGAAGTACTTCTTCACCCAAAGAGTGATTAATACATGGAATTTACTACCATAGGAGGTGATGGTACCTACAAGCATGGACGGCTTCAAGAGGGAACTGGATAAACATATGGAGCAGAGGTCCATCAGTGGCTATTAGCCACAAGGAACAGATAGGAACTCTCGGTCTGGGACAAATGATGCTCTGTATTCTTGGTGCTTGGGGGGGCAAAAGTAGTAGGGCTCCTGATGGCACCTGGTATTTTTGGTCACTGTGTGACAGAGTGTTGGGCTGGATGGGCCATTGGCCTGATCCAACATTGGCTTCTCTTATGTTCTTATGTAAAATAAACCGGCTGGATGGGAAGTCAGGAGGCCTGGGTAGTAAGTCAGGGGGCCCACTTCCAAGATGCCCCACTGTAGCTACATGCCTGCATAACACTCTACATAATCTTTGTATATGTGACCCCAGCAAAGGGCTCTCAAGACAAATGAGAAGCAGAAGCAGATTCCCATTGCCTCCCTCTGGGGAGTCTTTCCTTGTTGGTCCCTCATCTGTCCTGGACTACAAACAGAGTAAGGCAACAGAGCTAGATCACAGTCAAGAGTCCAGTCCAGATATCAAATACCAGTTTAGCAGCAGTTAGAGTTCACGGATTGTTCAAGAAAGCAGAGTCAAGGCAGTCAAAGGTAATTGATTAGCAAGGTTCAGGCAGGTCTGAAAAGCAGAGTCAAGGGTCAGTCCAAAGGTCATAGGAGGCAGGCGAAGACCAGAGTTGTGGTTGCAAAGTTCACAGAGTTGTGACAGTTTGCTTGCACAGTCTGCAGTTCTCCAGCATTCCTTAAGAAGCCTGATTTACAGCCATCTGCTTGGAGGTGTTCCTGAACTTACTCAGAACTGCTATAATTAAGCAGCTGGTGCCGAGCCAAGAGGCTTCTCGGAGCCTTTCCCTTCACTGTTCAAGTAATGAAGGGGAGCCTGGTGGGCTACTTTCCTGCTGCTGTGCTTCGTTGGCTACTTCAGAGCTGTGCATGGGTGAGTAAAGGTTGGCTGTCAGCAATGAATCTTGAGGCTCCTGTATCTTTAATTCACTAACTGTAGCTGGTTCAGAGCTGATTGCATGTGGCTCCTCGACTCCTGAGGAGTCTCCAGCCACATTGGACTCTAGCTGGTCAAGCTGGCCCATGACCCTGCTTAGTTTCTGAGATCTGGCTATACCATGCTGCCTTCCTTCCCTGCATAATCTTTAGTCTCCACCAAAAGGCCATCTGAACAACACAGACTTAAATGTCTATGAAACAACACCTAAGTTGAAGCCAGGGCCAGACCGCCCATAGATGCCATTAGGTGCTTGCCTGGAGTGCCCCCTGGAAGAGAATGCCACACTAGCCTTCTGCCCCTCCCTTCCCACATGGTTAGTTCTGGCCCTATGCTGCAGGCATTAGTCGCCTGGTTAGTTCTGCCCCTATGCTGCAGGCATCCCTCTCCAGTCATCCTTGCCTCCCCTCCAGGCGCCCCCGAGCCTGGCATGCAAAGCAGGGCTGGCCGGCCATGGCCTGGGGGACCTCTCCTCCCCATGTCAAAGAAAGGTTGGAGGAGGAGCCGCTCTCTCAGCCAAGTATCGTGTCCACCCAGGGCACACACGCCAGTCCCTCTCCGCATCCGAGGGGAAGCCCACTCACTAATGCTGGCAAGCCGGGGGGTGGTAGCCTTCAGAAGGGGGATGCCACTGCTGGAGCCTGGCCTGTAAGGGGCTTGGGTATGCGGAAGGCGGTGCCAGAACAGGGGGGCGAGGGTCCTAAACTGCTGCCATCTGAGCAGGGAGGGGGTTCCTTTCTTGTAAGCCCCTCCTCCCGGCCTTAGCAGCCGGCAGTGCCCAAAGGCTGTAAACCACTCCTCCTTCCTGGGGCCCGACACATGTCCTCCACCTCCCCCCCTTTGGTGGAATCAGGACTGGAGTATGTTTCCTCTGTGGTTTGGAAAGCCGGTCTCCTCTAGCCCCACCAGGATCAAAGGCACAGCATCAGTCTGCCAGTCAAGGGTCCCGCAAGTTGGTCCTCAAGGGCTGGGTGGCTCCTGTCCTTTCTTTCAGGTCTCCCTCGCTGATCCCCCCTATTCTGCCATGCTGGTCTGCCTGCTGCCATGCCCCCCACTCTGCTGGGTACAGTCCGGCCAGGATGCCTCCCCCCCAGGCTGAAGGAGATCCAGAGCACAGGATCTGTGGTGAGGGGAGGGGCAGCCTCCTGGGTTCCTGGCGAAGTGGCCAACCACCCGAAGGACTGCCTTGCTCATCTGGCTGAGGCCCCTCCCGACCTCCGTGCTGGGGAAAGTGGCGCCTGCCCAGTTCCACCCATCAGGCTTCCTGGTGTTGTTGGCAACTTGAGAGGAGGGAAGGCACAGCTGCCATCCCATCCGATGGTGCCTTTTCCTGATCCCATCCCCCTCTCCTGACCTCAGGGCAAAAGCGCTGTCCCTTAGCAGCCCTGAGTTGGGGGGGGGCACTGAGAGGGTCCCTCCTCCTTTTCCATGCTGCAACATGTCCTACCCCCCCAGCCCCATAGGAGCCTCAACAAAGTCCCGGGCAGGTTTCCACTCTCACCCACCTCTCTAATGCATCTCAATGGGGCCGCTCGGGAGTAAGTCTGCTGTGCAGAGGGCCTGCACTCCCAGAGGATCCAGCCAGCTCAGAGAAAGGAGGCTGGTGCTTGAGTTCTGATAGTTCCTTCTGAGTTCAGTTTAGTGACAGCAGCTTTGGTTGTCTCCTGTTGAAAGCATAAATATTGCTATTTTCTGCTTGAGAAGCAGAGTGTGTAGATCAGCAAGATATGAAGTGGTCGTGACTTGTTGTGACTGCTAGTTAATTTTTTCTAAAATACTTATGCCCTACTTTTCTCCCAAATGAGAACCCAAAATGGCTTATAACATCATTCTCCCTTCCTCTATTTACCTTCATAACAGCAACCCTGTGAGGTAGTTAGGCTGAGAGACTGTGATGCAGTTGAAAACCCCTTAGGATCCATGTTTTGGAACCATGTTTTTGCAGGATGGAGTTGCCACAAAACAATGGATCTGTGATTTCTGTGGTGCAAACTGTGGCCATGGACAGGATATGTGGTTTGATGGTGATGTTGGGGTAACCAAATGCAAAAAACCTGAGGATCCATGCTTCAGAACCATGTTTTTGTTGAATGGTGTTGCCATGAATCTGTGATTTCTGTGGTGAAAGCTACGGGTTGACCCACTGCAAAACCCCCAAGGATCTATGAGGATCCATGCTTCAGAACCATGTTTTGGCTTCATAATGTTGCCACGAAGCCATAGATCTGTGACTTTTTGTGGTACAGGCTGTGCCCATGGACATGATATGTGATTTGATGGTGAGTTCATGGTGAGCCAAAGCAAAAACATTGAGGATCCATGAGGATCTGTGCTTCGGAACCCTGTTTTTGCAGCATGATGTTGCCACGAAGCCCTGGATGCATGAATTCTGTGGTGCAGACTGTTGCCATGAATCTTTTTATGTCCCAACACAAAAACCCCAAGCATCCATGAGGATCCGTGCTCCAGAACCATGGATGCATGAATTCTGTGGTGCAGGCTGTGGCCATGGACATGATTTGGGATTTGATGGTGATGTTGGGGTGACCTAACTGAAAACCCCTGAGTATCCATGAGTCTCTCTGCTTTGGAATCATGTTTTTGCACTGTTGTGGTGCCATAAATCTATGGATACATGGTTTTTGTGGTGCTTTCTTCAGACTAACACATCATCTACAGTATGACAGTAGTTTCATTTCATTTCAGTGTAAAAATCACATGAATTCACAAGGATCCATGTAGATCCGACTTTTACCCAGACCCGTGGACCATAATCCAAAGAAGTCATTTGCATATGAGTAAAGAGAAAATATCATCAATCTGAACTTTTTTTGAATACTGGTCAGAATCCACTTCAGAAGAGCCAAGCTACTTGTTTTCACAATTTTCATTCTTCCTAAAATGCATTTATATTTGAAAATTGGTGAGTGAACGGGGGGGAGGGGGATACCAGAAGGTAGCCTCACCTAGTGTGCAAAAAATCCTGGCACCGGCCCTGGTTGAGGCCTGTCTTATTTCCTCATCAAGACCATGCTAAAGGGCCAGCATTGCTGCCAAAAAGAAGAAACATAAGCACTGGCCAGCCAGGTAGCTTTAATGGAGGGCACCAATAGGAAGGAACTCTAATTAGATCTTGAGTGATATACAAGCTCATAGGCAGAAAGGCAGTCCTTCAAGAAGCAGGTTTCACTTCCATTCTTGTGAGATTTTTAAATCCTTTTAAAAATTTAGACCTAGGTCTTATTTTTCCAGTGCCTTTGCCCAGTAATGCACACTTTCTATCAAGGGCAAAGTGGCATTACACCTATCCACAGTCTTTTAAATTGGCTTTGATGCAGAAGCCTTGGAACTACTGAACAATTATCATTTCAGACAGGCTTTCTTTGCTTCTAACCTCTCCAGTACAATGCATTTAAATTAGTTATTTATCTATTCACTAAAGATTTGTCACTTTCAGCTAGTCCCAGGTTATAACTGTCTTATGTCAGCAATGCAGCAGCTATCAGTAATCAAAGCACATCCCTTTTAAAACCTTACTTATTTTGCACATCTAGTGCTTATTTGAGTAAGCTGATATATTGTGCAAGCTTATCCCTATTTATAAAATTTGAAAATATGTTGCTGTCTGTTGCCTGGAAGTGAAAAACAGATACCAACTATGCAGTCTAGAGAAGACCTCACACAAAATGTCAATTTTCTTTGTATTGTATTGTTTAATCCTCCAATAACAAATGGCCCCCACTTACTTCCTCTAGACCAGTTCTAGAGGTTGGCTTCAGAGAAAAGGAAAAATTTATATTTGTGGAAGGCTTTCTCCAGAGAATGAATCAAGCAGCACTCTACTCTGGGGGGATTCAAGGACTTTTCTCATTGTCACATGACAATCCACTTCCCATATTTTCCCAAATGACTTTCTAGTAACTTAATGCCAGATCTGCTGCAGATCTCACCCCCTAGTTGCTTAGTTGAGTATCTAGTCTAGGGTTACCAGATTTCTTTTTAAAGGAAATGTCCTCATTTTTTGGTATCCGTCGTCTTTTGGGCTTTTTTTTTTAAAAAAACAAAAACTGATGAAAACGTTTTCTTTTTGGGTTGGAAGGTTAGGAATATTTCTAATTAGTAGCAATTGTCACTGCTTAAATAGTAAGGGTATTTAAAATGAGATTTGTCATAGTGATCATGATCAGTCAGGAAATATGTTCTCTTTTTTGCTTTTCAAAATATAGTAACCCTAATCAAGTCCAGTTCTAGAATTTATTTAAGCATAAAAAGATTCATGAAAAAGGGAAAACAGAACACTGTTTCAGAAGAAAAAGTACCTTGCTATTTGTGCATCCTGTTCCAAAGAGACAGGCCAGAATTTTGCTGAAAGATGACAAAAATTCCATTATGTGTACGCTTCTTATGTGTGTCAGAATGGAAGGTGAATGGGTTCGACCAATAAAAAAAGAATGGAAAGCACTTTTCAAAGAGTAAAAGTCAATAACAATGTTTTTCACAGAATCAGGTAGGATTTGCATTTGGGTCTTTGAGGTGGTAAGAAATTTTTTTCGCTCTGGTTGACCAGTATGTAAAGAAAAATAAATATTTACAAAAGTAGATGTTTGTAGGGTCATGTTCTTAATAGTTCCTTCCAAACATGTCTTCTTTGTTAAATGTGGCAATCACAGCCAGAGCAGCTTATTCACTGTAATAATAAACTTGCTGAAAATAATTGCATTCCCATTGTTAATACATTGTACACTGTATTTACAAACAGGAGCAATAATCTCTTATGAATTCCTGAAATGAAAGGCAAAAAATTCTAGTTTGAGGATGTTATCGCAGTCCCATTACAGGCTGCCCTTGAAACTAACACAGAAGCCTCCCCCCACCTGCAGCACTATTGTTTAAACATTGAGCTCAGTATGCTAGCAGTAATAATTACGTTAATGACAATTATACTTTCACAGCAGCTGAGAAGCATTCTAAGATTTTTCCGAACATAAAAAATCTAAATAACTATTGATTATCAGTATACTTGACCTAGATGGCCCAGGCTAGCCTGATCTTAGAAGCTAAGCAGTGTCAGCTGTGGTCAGTATTTAGATGGGAGACCTCCAAGGAATAGCATAGTCTTGATGCAGAGCCAGGCAATGGCAAACCACCTCTGAATGTCTCTTGCCTTGAAAAACCTATGGGATCACCATAAGTTGCCTGTGACTTGACAACAAATGGAAAACAAAGACTAGACCCACAATGAGATTGTAAAATGGTAACATTTTGCCTCTAGTCCTGGGTTATATTTAAAAAATACTGATTTCTTGAGGAAGGTCACTGTGCTACCCAGGAGGGAAGTGTGTATCATCAGTCAGAAGCATCCAATCCTCCCAGTGTGCTCTGGTTTCTACAAGCCCGTGGTCAGAAAATTTTGTGCCCTGGGGGGCACAAAATCACTTCCAATGTCACAAAAATAATAAAAATAATAAAGATAAATAAATGGGCCTTCTGCCCTCCCCCCAAAATCTATGGTCTCCTCTGTGCTCAGATCAGGCAGCAAGAGCCATGGTGGCAGCAGCGCTCCCGCAGAAAAGCAGCCTCAGGGGTCACAGCCAGATTTGCCCTCGTTGCAGACTTCTCCTTCCTCCCTGTGCCATTGCCACCTCCTTACGGTGCCAAAAGACTCCTTCAGACTCCGTGTGTTGCCCCTCCCACTCCCCTTGCCCCCTCCTCACTCCCACTGGTAGCTAAGACAAAAGCAGACCACAGCTGATTTAAAGCTCTTGCCACACTCCCCAGCAACTATGCCTGGCCAAGGACTCCCAGCCCAACCTGGTTCTGCGGCCTTCTGGGTTGAGATCACCAGGGCCGGTCAGGCTTTGGCTGCAGTGCACAGAAGTACCAGCGGGCTGTTGGGCTTGGTGCAGCAACAGCTGAGGACAATGGCTCACCCTGGCACCTCAGTGCCCCTGAGCCAGCCATCCTGAGTCACATGAGGCTGTGAGGGCAGCAGGGGAGGAGCTCGCTGCTGGCACAGTCATGGTGAGGCACCAGGGTGGGCCATTTTCCTTGGCTATTGCCATGGAAAGCCTAGCAGCCTGCCAGTGCTTCTGTGCAGTATGGCCAAAGGCTACCTGGCCCCAACGTTCTCAGCCCCCAAAGCCACAGAACCAGGATGGGCTGGGAGTCCTCGGCCAGGCATGGCTGCTGGGGCATGTGGCAAAAGCCATGCCTGACCTTCCAGGACATTAAATCAGCCATGGTCCCAGCTCCCCAGGTGAGGATCAAGTTGAGGGTGGAATCAGGAAGGAGGGGCAAGGCAGATTTGGGGTGGGGCATCTGCCCCTGGGAGCCCCACCATGGCAATGGGCCTGGGTTTCTGCCAAAATGGCTGGCAAGGTACATGCATGCCTTTTTCAACCAGACTCGTAAATAGAAAAAGAAACTTGATGTGGTTGTAGCATGCTCTGTTAACTTCCCCCAGTCATAGGAGGCAGAGACTACAATGGTGGTAGCAGATATTTTACTGTTGCTGGGAGGAGATAGAAGTGGTGGGGGAGTCTTCCTTTGTTTGTTGAATGCTAAATGGGCTTTTGATCCAGCAGGGCTTTTCATGTTTTTAGAGGGGTGGGCAAGTTCCAGTTTTGCAGCCCACTTGAACCATAGTGAGGGGGAGGGAACTCAACCAGAATTCAGTTCTTTGTGTACATATTTCTGCCAGCATTCATGTCTATCAGTTCCGTTGCAAAACCACACATATGCTGTGGTTCAGGAATTTTCAGTGAGTTCTGTTTGTGTGACATGTCTTCATCTTTAAAACTGAGTTAAATTTCATGTAGAAAATGGTGCCACTATTTCATATAGGCGCATTTTTGGCAGGTCATGAAATATCCCAGATCAGCTAACCAAATAACTAAACAAACATCTAATAATACATGTTATTACTTATTATAAGTGTCTGAAATATGATGTACTCTTGAAATAAACATGCATAGGAAAAGAGACATACTAGCCTGTTTGAGTAAGGCTGATACCTTACACAATAAGTACAAAGAAAAGTGTCAGGCCTGAAGTTGCAGTTAGGGGCCAGCTACTGAAGACATCAGTAGCAGAGAAGGGGGAGTGTGAGTGGAGGACTAACATCTGGGATGCTTCTCCCATCGTCATATCTTTACCAGCTGACAGCCACATCTTCTCAGTGTTCTGCCTGATCCCAACAGCTGCTGTATCGTTTTGCAAAGCTTTTTTAGTTCATAAAACAGTAGCAAAAATGGAATAGTGCATTTCAGTAACTGGTTTATTTATTTTTAAATGCGGTATATTCAAATTGTAACCACTTTGGGGGCTAGTAAGACTGAAAAGCAGGCTATAAATATATTGGAGGAAAAACAATAAAAGAATACTGCTATTGCTAACTACTGCTATTGCTAACCCAGAAGCTCACTAGCACCGCGGTCACACGGCCCCTTTAAATCCTATACATCCCAACCCCTGTGGCCTCGGGATCGGCGGCCGCGGCCGCTGAAGACGCGGCGGCGACGGGAAGAGCGGCGGCGGCCGCATCAGCAGCAGAAGCGGGGGCAGCCGAGGCGGAAGCGGCGGAAGCAGCGGAGGAAACGGTGGTGGCCACCGCCGCCGCTGAAGAGCCGGCTTCAGAGGTTGGTGGAGGCGGCGGAGGCGGCCCCAGGAGCACTTAAAGCGGCGGCGGTGGCCTCCGACCCGCCATCTGCCCGGGTAAGTTGGGGTGTTTTTTTTTTTCACCCTTTTACACTTGGGCGCATGGATAGCCATGCGCCCAAGTGTAAAAGGGGGGGGAAATGGCCGGCGGGGCTATGTGGACAGCCCTGCTCTCGCAATGCATGCGAGAGAGGGCTGTCCAGATAGCTCCCAATGCGGTTTCCTCCCGCAACACCCGGAAAAATACTTGATTTTCCTGGGGTCTTGAAAATGCGGGAGGAACCCGCATTGGAGCCCGCTTCGGCTCGGGACGAGGGGCTGGCCGTCTGGTCGGCCCCTTTAAATGCGGGAGGAAATTGCCCTTCCTCCCGCATTTAAGTCCCGTGTGGCCGCAGCCTGAGTGGCTTTAGGGCTGATCATACTCACAGAACCTCACAGGATTGCTTAGAGAACAAAATGGAGGAGGGAAGACCCAGGCTCACTGCTTGAGCTTAGTGAAGCAAGAACCAAAAAACAATGTATTGATAAATCTGTTAAATGGGAATAATCTTTTTGAGGTTGCTGTCTTATGCATACTTGGAAGTAAGGCTATTAAACTAAACACCATTTATTTCCAAGTGCACATCTTAAGGGTTAGGCTGTTAGGGAAGACAGGGAAGCAAAGACATCTGAAATACTGCAAAGTTTTTTGAATATCAGAAGTGGGGTGGGTGTGTGTGTGTGTGTAAATAAGTATCCTCTACAGGTTTCAATATATAAAAGCCTAAAAATCCAACTCTTTATTAAAGTATTAGTATTTGAAATTTCACAAAATGACAAGACTAGAAACATGGGCAGTTGAAAACTCCCAACCATTCCTTGTAAGTAGTAAAGCCCTGCCACCCAACATCTTGGGGTTACCTCTAGGTTGTATTAAAGCTGGCAAGATGCTTATTTCTCCCTCAAGATAAACTGCATAAATAATGTTACTTATTGTACTTAATGTTACCTGTTATTTATTTATAAATAATAAATAATGGAACAGTGTTTGAGTCCCCAACCCCAATAACTCCATGAAGAGAGGACTTGAAAGGTGAAATAGACATGGCTCTCTATACATTTTAGAAGAGACAAGAAGGGTACTGATGATGTGTGATGGCCTGACCAACTTGAAACCCTGAATCTGACAGAAAGGTTGCAGAGTGTGGTAGTCACTCTGTGTGAATGGAGAAGGGCATCACACCATAATGATAAATACTATGTCAGACTATAACATTTCTTGCTTTTACAGAATGCTGTAATGGTCAATAATGGTCCACTGTCACCAAACCTAAAGCAGAGTTAAAAACCTTCAAAGAGCTTAGAAGGGTGTAACTCTGTTAAGGACTGCACTCTTAGGATGCGGTCACATAGTCATTTAAATGCGGGTATCTAGCGCTGCATTTTTCAGCGGGATTATTTAAACACGGTTTGGGATGACCACACATCCCCCCACAAACGGCTTCAGTTGTGCAACTAGGCTCTGCGGACCATTCAGTCGAGTGCGCCACCTGAGCAGCGGCGCAGCATTTTTTAAAAAAAAGTTCTTTGAGCATGCGCACAAGCGTGTGTGCAAATCTCTGCTTCCACAGATTTTTTTTGACATAAAAGTAGTCATGCACACAACAGTGATCTTTTTTTTAGAAAAAAAACTCGGCAAGAGGGAAGTCGGGATCGTTGTGAACGGGTGCAGTCCAGACGAGCTCAACTGCAGGTTTTCGCCAGGAGAAACCGTAAAGTACTTGATTTTGCTGGTGTTTGAAAATTCGAGATCAAATGCGGTAGATCGCAGGAGGGCAGGGGAGTCAAAACGGGAGACAGATGCGGTCCTCTGGTCAGCCCTTTTAAATGCGATGGGGAACAGCAGCGAAACCCCCTGTAAATGACCGTGTGACCGCACCCTTAGTGAACATGTGAAAGTACAGCATTTAAATTAACTCAGAGGATACTCCTGATTCTTCTGAAAATCAGATCACAGTCAAACACAATCTCAAGTAAGGACTGGGCAAGTGAGTAAAGGATATGATGAGGTCAGTGTCTGCAAAAGCACAGATCAGCAGTGACCTGTGCATGGCAGAAGTGCCATTTCTTTAACAGCTTCTCCCACTTTGCTTCCTGAATGCTTTATTTCCAGAATTAGTAACTGTGTTTTTAAATAGTACTCTAAAATGATAAGCTGGACAACTGTTAAAAAATCAGATCTCGAGAGGTTATCTCCTATAATACTGTGAATGTTAACCACTAACAGTTATACAATTAATTTCACACAAAAAGGTCTGTTTCATTCAAAACGTTGGTATTGGTACAATTAACACAAAACTGACAGTGCCACCCCACCAGTTCTACCCTTCTATGTCTCATGGAGTCAATGGTATTAAGAGGGTGTAACTCTGCTTAAGATGGCAATGTAAAACCATCAGTTATAATATCATTTTAATAGTTCAGAGTATCTAAAATGTTTAGGTTTTATTAAGTAATGACACTACTTTCAATAAGGATTTTTAAAAACCCTCCAAAATTCACAAGAAAGAAGGTAATATAGGACATAAAATTTTATTCTGAAATGATCTCTGGCCACAACAATAAATGTAACGAATATTCACTAAAACAGTCTTAACCCCTGCCATCAGCTGTACAATACTTCAGTATCATAGAACTGGCCACTAGGATTAAAGCCCACTACAACATATTTAATGTGAAGTGGCTGTGACAGCAGCATCTCACATAAAATTTCACATACATATATACACAATCCACATTCAGTCAATTTTTTCACATGTTTTCAGTACACACAGTTGCAGCATATTATAGTCACGTGTCTAAGTCGTTGCTCATTTAAAAAACCAAACCAAACCAAACCAAGGTATACCTTAGACATAATTGTAGCAGTTGAGCTGGGTAAATGCAATGACTTTTTACATTACCTTGTATTTTGTAGCACAGACATACAAGGCCCTAGAAACAATGTAATTCACAAATGTTTTCTTTATTTCAATGCATTTCGTGGGCCATATTAAAGCCTTTACTGACATAAAAATCTTTTATGTATAATGTTCACTTTGTATTTACCATCTGTCTCTGATAGAAAAACAAGATTCTTATGAAAAACCGACAGAATCGAAGAGATCTGACACTTGCCTAAAGATTCTAACAGAGCCTGTTGCTACTAACAGGCATAATGCCGCAGCACTGTTGCTGAACAGTGTCCATTCAGCTCAATGGTACTTGCATATGGTTTCAGTGGTACTTGCAAGCCCCATTCTAATCAATGGAAGCCGCTTGGCACTAGCCATTCAAGGGCTGTGCCTTACATCTAAAGCATTTTTCTGGGGTTTTTTTTTTAAAAAAAAATCTTCAGAAATCCTTCATGACCCCAAACCACCCACCAGGATAAAAGTGGCAGTAAGTGCCTTGCACCCAAATTGTAAAAATCCCTGGCTTCATTTATTGGAGCCAGGCACGTAAAAAAGGAATGCACTTTGGATCATACCAAATGCCCTGGGATTATTCGCACTATAAAATTAAACAGTTTCTGAGGTAATTTTTTTCCTTTTTACAAATACAGTTGATTCTGTCTAGTGCTGTCATAACAAAAAATAGTTCTTTAAAAAATCAGTTTGACATTAAGGTTACAACTAACTACTATGAAGTGCCATCTTTAACCCTTGAAGAAGCCTGCAAATTCCTACAAAAGAGTATCCCGTTCCCCTTCTCTGAAGTGGTATGATTGCCTTATGGTTTATATTAAGGCCTTGAAAACATGGGACAAAATCTACCAGGATGGTCTTCTGCTCATGCCTAGGTGATATGCCTGAGAGTCAGGCAAAAACACTAAAGTGCTCTTGTACTACCATGCATTTCACTGGGGTATGCACAGGAAAACTGCCTGGCAGACTGTGCTCATTGAGGATATATTTAAGACAGGCAGTCACTAAAATAGATTTTCAACCTGACTAACACCTCATTCAAAGGGTTAAAGAAACAGAGTTACATACTTCACAACATGGCATTGTTCATAACGAAAGGCACATTGTTAACACGAAGGGCACAATTTTTATCCTCCATTGTTCTTCTACAAATCTTGCACTCCCTTTTTTGTACCAACACAGTCAAGTAGTGAAAGTAACACTCCAGTAGTGCAAGAACCAAGCAAACTGAGACTGCAACCAAAGACAAGACAATGCTGTGCTATTACTACTCATTAAAAGAAGCTCAGATGTCCCCAGACAGTGGTAACATGTGAGACTAAGCAATGTTTCCAAGCCAACATCTATCAGCCCAACTAATTAGAGCCCTTAGAAACAAAATCACACCAAAGCAAGAGGCAACATCCTTTAAAATACTTTTTCTTCCCCCCCTTCCAATTATAAATAAGCTACCAAATTACTGAAAACTGTAGGATGGCTGACTCTTTTGTTAAGTATATAGGAGGTTTCATCACATTAGAATTTTTAAAAAAGCTCTGCACACAGTATTTTGGCCTAAAAGTTTCCGGTAATATCTATGAAACATGGTCAGTCACAAATATACTGTTGGCATTTAAACTATGGATATCTAAATAAACATACATTAATGCATTTTAGATCACAAATGATCTAGGAATATTGTTGATCTTTTCAGTTCAGCTTCATGGTAACAGCTTTAGTGTAACAGATGCATCAATGTATTTCATAAACTGAATGGGCTTTTTTTGGTGGGCAGACAGCAACTCCTTGGCCATTCAGGCACTCTCTTGCTCATTCAGCACTCCAATGCATGCAATGGCTTCTCTGTTCATTTCAGTGAAAGATGCCATTCTCACTCCTTCATGCTTTAGAACTGTTTCACTATTTAAGCGAATGAAGCCTGCAAGGACATGGACCTTCCTGCAAGCACTGGTGGCCAATGAAGATTAAGATCAGGCCTATCATGAATATTTTAAACTACAAATATTTTAATATCATTCAGGGCAGAAGTTGCAAATAAAGGATGGTCAAATATTAGCCAACAACTAAAGTTGTTAAACATTAATAAACATCTTTTGATCGCAAATTACTTGTTTGGAATGGAGAAAGGAATATTCAGTTTTTTGGCAAGTGATTTTTTTATTTCCTGAGAATTCATCATTTCTTGTTTATGCTCATTTTCAGAATGCAAAAAAATAGGGAGGGAAAACTGATTTTCACTTTTGAAATGGAAATAATCCTAAATTTTTAAAAAAGAAGTTGACCGGAAACTTTCTTGGCCTCTCAGGGGACCATGCTTTAAGTTATTTCAAAGGAATTTCTAAAGGTTATTAAATCTGAATTAAATCTGTGCATAGGTTATGTTATTATGTAATTGACTCTCCCTTCTTCTAGCACCCAGTCCTCCTCAGAATTTTAAAAATGTAATCATCAATGTATATATGATGCAACATTGATTTTAACAACATCCGATTGATTTAAAAATAGCTTTACAGTGCCCAGTAACTCCAACCGAAATTATATTCTGTTAACTGGCTACTGTCCTGATGAGAAATCTCAGGCTGCAAGCACACACACTAAATAATCTACTTTCAGTGCACTTTCCAACTGGATTTTACTGTGAGGGTCTGGAGGGGAGGGGGTTTGAGGGAGAGGCTCCAAACTTGTAGGGTAGCTGCTGGGGCCTCTCCTTGAAATACCCACCAAGTTTCAAGAAGTTTGGACCACGGGGTCCAATTCTATGGGCCCCCAAACAGATTGTCCCATCCCCTCCATTGTTCTCTATGGAGGGAAAAAATGTTAACGGGGGCAACCTGTTTGGGGCCTGTAGAATTGGACCCCCTGGTTCAATCTTCTTGAAACTTGGTGGGTATTTCGAGGAGAGGCCCCAGCAGCTACCCTGCAAGTTTGGAGCCTCTCCCTCAAACTTCCTCCCCTCCAGTGGCTTTTAAAGTTGCCACCGAAATTCGGTGGCCTGCTGAATCAGATTAGAGAATCTGATTCAGCCTGTGGCTGCCCTACTGGCCACTCCTGAGCTGCTCCGGCCCCAATGGACCCCTGATTATATGGATATTTAACGATGTTTCCTCTATAATCATAACATAGTCCTGCCCAATACAAAGAGCTAAATGTGGCAATGAAATCATAATCCATCAGACAGACCATAGCACATTCCAGCAGGGCATTCTCCTGTGCAAGCCACACTGACTCAACACTATACTGCTCTCCTATCATTCCTCTTTAATTGAATAGGGCTTATACAGGAGAATTTCATGGTGGATTGTTCCCAAGGACTGTCTCTGAAAAATACGAATTTGAAATTTCAGTCTGGAGGATACAAAATTTAAACTTAATAATTCTGACTACACAGTGCAAAGAACTCCCAACTGCTTTCAGGAACAAACTGAAGAAAGCAGAATGGGAAGGGACCCAAATGTGTACTTATAGGTTTGAATTCTTAACATGGTTTGTTCCTCATAATTTGTCTTCAGCGAACAGCTTGTCTATTGTGTTACAGAAATGCACTTCCTTATGCTTTACTTATTGCATTGTCTGTTCTAAATGCAGCATGTATGTTAAATTATTTTTTGGGAGGGGACTTTATCACCTTTAGGGCTGCTGTAGAACTAAAGGAAGAGATTCTATTAATGGATTCTGGTATTTACTTCTGCAGATTTGTAGAAGAACAGCTTTGAATGTGTATTTGGAAATCATCTTCCCTCCATGCCAGGCTCAACAGTTCAAAGCCAAGGACTAGAGAACTGGTGTTAGTGACTAGCAGTACAATCCTAAACAGAGTTACATCTTTCTAAAACAAATTACTTCAATGGACACAGATGGTGTAATTCTCTTTAGGATTCCTCTGCTAATTAAGCCTAGCCAGCAAAACGGCTAGGTTTGGGACTAATCTAGCAGGGAGTAATCTAATAGATCTTTATTGTTTCTGGACTAGAACCAAACCAGTGCAGTTCTCCTGTCCCGTATCATATTTAATCACAAAACCCACAAGTTACGTTTTAAATTAAGGAGATAAAACTGAATTAAGCAAAGTTGTTCTGGCTCAGGTTTTTCAACACAAGAATATAATCCAATGAATTCTAGATTATCCTTGTGCATAGCTTCTGAAGAATGTGAATCTTTTACAACAATCTTTTCAGTCTTTAACAGTGCACTGCTATGCACATTTACTCAGAAGTAAGCCCAACAGGTTTATTCCCTGGTAACTGTGCACAGGAATGCAATTTAAGTAATGCAACCAGACGTGGCCTCAGGATTTGCAGAGTACAGACGGCATCCATCAGCCCATGCTGTTCACCTGTATTAAAGCCCATCTCACTAAAGGTAGGGAGCAAAGGATGGAGGTTCAAGCTGACCAGTTAGCTGGGCAACACAGACTCAGTAAAAGCTAATACTGGGGCCAGGCACTGAAACTCTTGAACACCAGAGTGATTGGAAAGCTGTTGGCCAGGCTACCCTAAGAGCTGCAGTTTTCAGAGAAGTTTAGACACTTGACAGGGATCTGGTGCAAGCACAGGGGTGAATGTGCCTACTGCATTTCCTGGAAGTTCTCTATGGATGCAATTTTCAAAAACAATATAAACATCATAATAAATATTAATAGCAAGTATTATGCAGAAATTGGTTAATGAGCCAGAATATTGATACACATTTTACCAACAATCGTGCAGACCTCACTCATACCCCCTGAATATTTCCTGTATCATAAAAAGAAGAATGCAGGGAAGTGTTTGCAGGATTAGGATCTACTGCTAAAAGAAAAACCAGAAACAGAATAGTATGGAAGATTCACTCCAGTGAAAAGCCAATATGAACAATGGGGTGGGGGTGGGGTGAAAAAAAACACCCTCCCCCATCAGGCTATAATGCATGGTGGTTATGCTGTAACCAGTGGCCGGCCACTGACCCATTATTGTGCCACACTAGTTCCATAGTAAGGCTAGCTACTGTTCAGAAGAAAAACATTTCTTTTTTAAAAAAGTATAAAAACTTAAAGCATTGTCCCCATGTTTTTTTATAAAATCAAAACCAATTTTTCTTACACATTTAAAGTGAATGTTGAAAAAATACAAACATTTAAAGTTACTGAGCAAATAAAAATAGAAATCTGAGCTACTTTTTCATGAGAATAAGGCTCAGTGACATAGTATCTCTCTCTTTTTAAAATCAGCATTGGATTATTCAAACTCAGCTTACAAGTTTTGGCAACACTGTCCTTTGCTGAATATTCCCATTGGCATCTGTCATTTGTGCCAAATTAGTCCTCAGTTTCGATGCTGAGTTTGAAGTCGGAGGTAACTTGGAAATTGATGTGATAGCACCAGCACTTTCTGTTATTCTTTTTGCTGACGTCTTCTCCCCAGTTGGAGGCTTTGGCAAACGTCTCCTTAGCCAGGGATGCCGTAAAGCCTGACTTGGTGTCATGCGCAGAGCAGGATCCCACTCTAAACACTGTTTTAAGAAGTCGAGGAAAAGGGGATCGTCACATCCCTTTAATGCAGTCCCCCACTCTCTACTCTCTGGAGGACCACGTAATTTGCCCCGCCGGGAACGACCACCATTGAGCACGACAGAACCATCTGACAAGGTAGTAATGGTACAGTATCGGGGATAACCCTTAGAGCTCACAAAATTTTTTGCTCTTTTGGATGAATCTAATAGTTTTTGGGAAGGCATGCCCAATAACTCTATCATACAAGCCAGCTGATCCCCTTCATCTTCTCCTGGTAAGAGAGGATAACCTGTTAAGAGCTCTGCTAGAATGCAGCCCAAGCTCCACATGTCTATGGGCATCCCATAGCGAGCACCAAGGATTACTTCTGGAGCACGGTAAAAACGTGACTGAATATAAGTGTAGACACGCTGATGCTCATAACAGCTAGAACCAAAATCAATAACTTTAATACCACTTCGACCCTGTTGCTTCAGCAGAATGTTCTCTGGTTTAAGATCACAGTGAATGATTCTGTTTTTGTGCAAAGCATCCAAGCATTGCAAAATTGAATGGGCAAATTTACGAACTAATGGCAGGCTGAAGCCCTGAAATTTGTTTTTCTTTATGAGCTCATAAAGGTTCATGCTCAGCAACTCAAATGTCATACAGATATGGTTGCGGAATGTGAAGTTTTCCAGCATGTGTATAACGTTCATATTGTTGTCCTTATCCTGTTTTTTTAAGTGCTCCAGAATTCGGATTTCTTCTGCAGCTTGGCGGTGAAAGCGCTTCTCATTTCTCACCATCTTCAGGGCAACGTGCTGATGCATCTTGTGATCATAGGCCTTCACCACTTGCCCAAAACTTCCTTTCCCTATAACCTTCAGGACCTCATATCTGTAGGATATATGATCATGGGGTACCTGCACATATGATCCCTGATCATCATCATACCCACTGTTGTTTGGACCACCAATTACACCTTGTCTCTTCTTTGCATTTGGACCCAAAAAACATATTTCAGAATAACTGAAAATCTCATGATGTTCAAAGGCTGTTAGCTTTTGCATGTATTGCTTCATGGCTTGCTCTGGTGTCATAACAGAGGCTTTCACCTTCCCTGTCCCTTCCGTAGACTTCAAAGAACTGGAGCTCCCTTGCCGCCTGTGGGCACTGTCCAGTTGTCTGTCTTGGACCACTGGCAATCCTGATTTTGCTACTGTTGTGAGCCCATTGGGTTGTGTGGTTAGAACCATCCTTTTGTTGCTATTGTCTTCAAACAGCTGCTGAACCTGGATCTGCCCGTGGCTGGCAACATGCAGGTGCTCATTCATTGTGTGCTTATTTCCACCAACCTGAAATACAAAACATAATTCTGTAGTTAAAGAGAGTGCAGGCAGAAATGACCTAGCTCAGTAGTCCCCAAAGGGCACAATATGGGGAGAAATGGAACTTTGCTTTTATTCAACTGAACCTATTCATTTCAACAACCTGTAGGTTGTGCATAAATACCTTCATTTTATTGCGTGGTGTCCTACCATTTGACAACTTTCTCCTTCATAGCCTCCAGACTACAGGCAACCCAAAATTCCTTGCCAAGGGGGACCCTCTAATAAATGTAACTACTCTGTTCTGACACTTGTTAACAAAAATGACTACTTCACAGTACAGTTACAATACTGTTTCTTGAACAGCTTCTGTGGATGCAGAAGAACATGCTTTTTAGGTGAGTAATATAGTTTTATAGTTAAGTAATGCATCGAGTGATATTTTCTACTTTTGGATGGAAACTCAGGGAAATTAAATTTATTAGATTAATTTTATTTACTACTTTTAATTAATAAACAAATACGTGTATTTGAATCATACACTAACATAGAAAAGACCCAAACTGACTTGTTATGTATTCTTCCACATTTATTCCTTACTCACAGGGCTTTGTTTTATCATAAAAAGTGGACCATTTGACTTTTAAAAGTCCTTTTCAGCTGCTTTTCTATCAGAAGGATAGATATTGTGGCTCCCCATATCCCATTCTGAAAGCAGTGTGTGTGTGTGTGTGTGTGTGTGTGTGTGTGTGTGTGAGTGTGTGTGAGTGTGTGTGAGTGAGTGAGAGAGAGAGAGAGAGAATCCTGAGATAACAAACAGGTGACAAAGTCTTAACAGTCCCTTTCTTGGTCTGTACTTAACAGCCACTTTTCACAGCAAAGGAAAATCATGAAGATATTAATAGTTCCACTTTTTCTTCTATAATATTAAGTTTCTGAAGAACTTCCTCTTTCCCTTCATTTCCCAGAGCTCCTCCATCCCCAAAACTGCAAAATTCCCCAAAGCCTGAAAATTCAGAAGGTAAAGTTATTTCACCTTCATTCTATGACCTTGAGACATTGCCTTATGTTTTTTGGACATTTAAAAGCAGGGGTCTCTATTAGCCTAGTAGGCTGGAAGGTCTAGACGGTTGAAAGGAAAACAAGTTAGGCTTCCAATGTGGATATATTGCCTTTGAAAGTAAAACACTGCACTAGGAAGCACAGAGTCAAATGCTACAGGAGTCAGTGTTATCCAGCTGAAAGTATAACATTTCCATCAGCTATAATCTGACTGCTACAACATGCATGTTGGGTTAAATATATAGATATACTAATCAGTTGCAGCCCTCCAGCTTAATATGCCTTCCCAGGCTGTTCTCCCCTCCCTCATTTTTTGTGTGCAGAACTAGGTATGCATAATCTCTCAGCCCAAAACTGATGGTCCTTTTAAGTTCCATTAATTGATTAATTAATTAATTAAAAATATTTCTATGTCATCTTTTTACCCAATTCAGGGTCCCCAAGATTGTAGACATTAACACATTTCAAATATTAACAAGTAGTTCAAATGCACATACATAATATTTACAACAATTAAGTAAAATATATAATACATAAACACATAACATATACACACAAAGACTAATAGGAGTTAGTGAGGGAATCCCAATCAAACCAAAAAAGTCTTCAACTGCTGGCAGAAAACAAGGACAGAGGCTGGTTCTGCAACTGGCATCCACTCCAAATTTCTCAACACTGAGGAAAAGGCGCAGCTCAAAAATACCCTGGGCCAATGCTGTACTGACTGCAAAATTACCCCTGAACAGCCATAAAATGGCCATAAATCTATGCAGAAGGTACCATAAAACCCCATGTTCAAAGAAAGTCAAAGTGGCATGCAGTCTAGAGAGTACCATACAATCCAATGATCAAAGAAAGTGAAAGTGGCATGCAATGCAGAGGGGAATTTCTGTTCCAAAGTGGAATTGCTAAAACAATGAAGGGAAAAGCCAATGCAGAATTGCCTAGAGAGGGATAGAAAAATTTTGCTGGGGGGGGAAGTTCCAAAATTTTGGCACCATGTCCTAGAAGGCCGTTTCTCAAGTTGCCAGCTGTCTAGCCTCAGATGATGGGGGCATCCAAAACAAGGCTTCTGAAGATGACCAGAGTGGCAGGGTATGTTCATAGGGGAATAGGCAGTCCTTCAAGTATGCTGTATAAGGCTTCAAAGATCTATACCAGCACCTTGAATTGGGCCTGGAAGTATGTTAGAAGACAGTGTAGATGAAACAAGACTGGAGTGGTATGGTCCCTATGACCAACTCATTATGCACCAACTGCAGCTTCCAGACAGTCTTCAAGGGCAGTATCATGTAGAGTAAATTATATAATCTAATCTACATGTTACCAGAGTCTTGTACAATGGTGGTAAGATCTTTTCCGTCCAGAAATGGCTGCAGCTGTCTTACCAGCCAAAGCTGATGAAAGGGGCCTCTGGCCACCACTCCAACCAGTTTATTCAACAGGAGGCCATGGTACAGCAGCACCCTCAAGATACAAACCTTCTCCTTTCAGGGGAGTGCCACTCCATCCAGAAGAAGAAACATCTCCTGTCAGACTTTCCCATCAGTGGTACCCCTTTTTATCAGGATTATGTTTCCATTCCCAACGGTATTAATGAGACCTGACTACAACATTTTACCTACATTACAATTACCTGAACCTGAAACACAGATTTTGAAGCCCACTCAGATTTTTTACATTTATTATTGTAGTGGGGTGGGTACATGGGTGAAAACAGAAGTAACATTTTTCATTGTTTTAAGACAATTTTCTGGAAGCCCATTTAGATACAAAGTTATGACTGAGTTAGAACAAGCCTAAGCCAATAAAGAATTTTTTTAAAAACTGAACCAACAACAACTTGTCATATCAATGTATCTGATAGTAAACATGACTCCATCTGTAGGCACTTAAATCTGTGGATGGGGCCCATAAAGACATAAAAGAGACATTTCTAAAAACTTGGGGGGAAACCCAGGACTTGTAGAACAATCCTAATGATTAAAAAAGGGGGATTACAAAACAAACAGAGAACACAGGGGGTACGTGAGGAGGAGGGGATGGTGAGAGAAGAAGCAGAAGCCACTGTGATTCACCACCACCCTCAGCTGTTGAGACTGCCGAAGTGGAGATAGGTGAACATAAGAACGTAAGAGAAGCCAATGTTGGATCAGGTCAGTGGCCCATCCAGTCCAACACTATGTCTCATGAGTGACAACAACTGTGCCGGGCCCCTGTCTGAGTTGACAACACAGCCAGAGGCGCTGGCATTGCCAGAGCCAGAAGCTGACCCCTAAGACTCCTTGGGATTTAACAGCTTGCCCCCGCCAGTGCCCGAGCTTGTAAACTCTGCATCTGGTCCTGCAGCAGCTGATGAGATACAGGAGCAACTGGGGACCCTGCCTGACTCACCTCCACAGGTGGTTTGGCTGAGGGAGCAGCTCCGCAGAGACTTAGCCACCTGCTGCCAAGACGCACGCTGGCAAGGAAGGCAAACACCAAGTCCTGAGTACTAGCAGGAGTGGTGGTGCCACCAAAGGAAGCAAAGCCAGAGGCCTATATAGCTCCCACTTGGGATTGGACTCTCCGTGGAAGCAATGAGTTGCCTCTGTGTGGACCCTGCATCCATCTTCAGCTCCTGCTCTCAGACCCCCACTCTTGCTTAGATCCCCTGCTTCGGACAACCCCTCTTTTGGACTCACGATTCGGCTCTCGCTCCTAGCAATGACCAAAAATACCAGTTGCCATCAGGAGGTCCACCAGTGGGGCCAGGACACTAGAAGCCCTCCCACTGTTGCCCCCCCCAAGCACCAAGAATACAGATCATCACTTGCCCCAGACTGAGAGTTCCGATCTATACCTTGGGCTAATATCCACTGATGGACCTCTGCTCCATATCTTTATCCAATTCCCTCTTGAAGCCGTCCATGCTTATAGCCGCCGCCACCTCCTGTGGCAGTGAATTCCATGTGTTAATCACCCTTTGGGTGAAAGAAGTACTTCCTTTTATCCATTCTAACCCGACTTTATCAGCAATTTCATTGAGTGCTCACGAGTTCTTGTATAGTGAGAAAGGGAGAAAAGTACTTCTTTCTCTCCCTGCTCTATGCCATGCACAATCCTGTAAACCTCTATCATGTCACCCCTCCAGTCATTGTTTCTCCAAGCTAAAGAGCCCCAAGCACTTTAACCTTTCTTCACAGGGAAAGTGTTCCAACCCTTTTATCATTTAGTTGCCCTTTTCTGTACTTTTTCCAATGCTATAATATCCTTTCTGAGGTGTGGTGACCAAAATTGCACACAGTATTCCAAATGAGGTTGCACCATCGATTTATACAGAGGCATTATGATAATGGCTGGCTTGTTTTCAGTTCCCTTCCTAATAATCCCCAGCATAGCACTGGCCTTTTTTATTGCAGTCACACACTGTCTCGACATTTTCAGTGAGTTATCAACTACAACTCCAAGATCTCTCTCTTGGTCAGTCTCCACCAGTTCGGACCCCATCAACATATATTTATAGTTAGGATTTTTGCCCCCAGTGTGCATCACTTTGCACTTGGCCACACTGAACCCCATTTCCCACATTGACACCCACTTGCCTATCCTCCACAGATCCCTTTGGAGTGCCTCACAATCCTCCCTGGTTCTCACCAACCTGAACTATTTAGTGTCATCTGCAAATTTAGCCACTTCACTGCTTACTCCCAACTCCAAATCATTAATGAACAAGTTAAAAAGCATCTGACCCAATACTGAGCCCTGCAGTACCCCACTGCTTACCACCCTCCACTCTGCAAATTGCCCATTTATACTCACTCTCTGTTTCCTATTAATTAGCCAGTTTTGGATCTATAAGACGACTTGTCCTTTTATCCTATCCCTATTGAGCTTACTTAGGAGCCTTTGATGAAGAACTTTATCAAAAGCTTTCTGGAAGTCAAGGTAAACAACATCTATTGGGTCCCCCTTGTCCACGTTTGTTCACCCCCTCAAAGAACACTAACAGGTTAGTGAGACAAAATCTTCCCTTACAGAACCCATGCTGAGTCTGCCTCAATAGTTTTTGTTCATCAATGTGCCTACTAATTCTCTCCTTATTTATTTATTTTATTTATTTTGCGAGCGGGCTCAGGGCAGCTTACATGGGCCAATGGCCAATCAAAACATTAAAACCTATAAAATCCATAAGACATTCATAATAAATACAGTTAAAACATATAAAAGCTTCCATAGTTTACTTCAGATGGCGACTTAGTGAATAGCATAGACCCCCCCCCCCCCCCCCGTCCCTATGCCAAGGCCGTATAGGACCAGGGTCATCATAGGTGTTAGAAATGATGGGTGGTATCTTTGGTGGCGGCTCCTATTCAAAAGCCTGGCGGAAGAGCTCCGTTTTGCAGGCCCTGCGGCACCAACTTACCCGGTATTGATGTCAGACTGACTGGACTGTAATTTCCCAGGTTTCCTCTAGAACCCTTTTGAAAGATGGGGGTGACATCAGCTACCTTCCACTACTCAGGAATGGAGGCAGATTTTAATGAAAGATTACATATTTTTGTCACAAGTACACATTTGAGTTCTTTCAGAACTCTTAGATATATGCTATCTGGGCCTGGTGATTTATCAATTTTTAAGTTGACTATCAGTCATAGGACCTCCTCTCTGGTCACCTCAATTTGACTCAGGTCTTTCAACACCCCTCCCGAAATCAGTAGTTCTGGAGTGGGAAAGCACTTCTCATCTTCCACAGTGAAGACAGAGGCAAAAAAAATCATTCAGCTTCTCAGCGATTTCCCTATCATCCTTCAGTAATTCTTTTACCCGTTGGTCATCCAAGAGCCCCAGTGCCTCCATGGCTAGTTTCCTGCTTCTAACATATTTGAAGAATGTTTTATTGTTGGTTTTTATGTTTTCTGCAATATGCTCCTCATATTTGCTTTTTGCCTGCCTAATCACAGACTTGCATTTTATTTGCCACAGCCTATGTTCCCTTTTAAGATTAAGATTGCTGGGAAAAACATCAACAGCCTTAGATATGCAGATGATACCACTCTAATGGCAGAAAGTGAAGAGGACCTAAAGATCCTCTTGCCGAGATTGAAACAGGAGAGTGCAAAAATTGGCTTGAAACCCAATATAAAAAAAACTAAGATTATGGCATCCAGCCCCATCACTCCTTGGCAAACAGAAGGGGAAGTCATGAAAGCAGTGATAGACTTCACATTCCTGGGATCCAAGATCACTACAGACGGTGACTGTAGACATGATAAAAAATGCCTGCTCCTTGGGAGGAAAGTGATGGCAAACCTAGACAGCATGATAAAAAGTAGAGACATCACCCTGCCAACAATAGTCTGTAAGGTCAAAGCAATGGTATTCCCAGTATGGCTGTGAGAGCTGGACCATAAGGAAGGCTGAGCGCTGAAGAATAGATGCTTTTGAATTATGGTGCTGGAGAAGACTCTTGAGAGTCCTTTGGACTGCAAGGAGATCAAATCAGCCAATCCTAAAAGAAATCAACCCTGACTGTTCCCTGGAAGACGATACTGAAGATGAAGCTCAAATACTTTGGCCAACAAATGAGAAGGGAGCACTTGCTGGAGAAGTCCCTGATGCTGGGAAAGATTGAAGGTAAAAGAAGGGGGTGGCAAAGGATGAGATGATTACCCAGTGTTATCAATGCAATGACTATGAAATTAAGCAAACTCCAGAACATGACAGAAGACAGGAGGGCCTGGCGTGATGTGGTCCTTGGGGTTGCGAGAGTCGGACTCGACTGCACGACTGAACAATATGTTCCCTTTTATCAACCTCACTGAGACTGCTTAAAGGAATCCTTCTTCACAGCTTCCATTACTTGGTTTGTTAACAGTGCAGGCCTTTTTCTATACCTATTTGTGCCTTTCCTAACCTGCAGTATATATTTTACCCAGGGGTCCTTTCGTAAAAAAAGAGGTGCAGGAGCTCATTAGCATAACTTATTTGCATATGCCCCACCCCCGACGTCATTGGAAGTGTTAAAAGGCCACACATCCCTGACGTCATGGGCAGTGTGTCAGAAGGCAAGAAGGGAGGGAGTGAGGGAGGGAGAAGGAAGGAAGGAAAGGAACAGGAAGGTAGGTAGGTAGGTGGGGGAGAGAAGAAAGAAAGAAAGAAAGAAAGAAAGAAAGAAAGAAAGAAAGAAAGAAAGAAAGAAAGAAAGAAAGAAAGAAAGAAAGAAAGAAAGAAAGAAAGAAAGGGAGGGAGGGAGGGAGGGAGGGAGGGGGGAAGGAAGAAAGAAAGGAACAGTAAGGTAGGTAGGTAGTTGGGGGAGAGAGAGAAGAAAGGAAGGAAGGAAGGGGGGAGAGAGGGAGGAAGGGGGGAAGGAAGGAACAGGAAGGTAGGTAGGTAGGTGGGGGGAGAGAGGGAAGGAAGGGAGGGAGGGGTGCTTCTCCCCCCACTGGGGCTGGCGTTTCCCTCCCCCCCCCTTGCTTGGGCCTGAGTGGCGTTAAGCCACTCAGGCCCGGCTTCTCCCTCCTTTGGGCCCCGGGGATGGTGACTGGGGGCGGGAGGGGGCTCTTCGACGGGGCCGGCGGCCAGCCGCGGCCCCGGGGACAGTGACTGGGGGCGGGAGGGGGCTCTTCGACGGGAGCTGGGTAACGAGCTGCGCGCCGCCTCGGAGCCCAGCCAGGCCGTGCCGGCTTTCCTGCGCGCCGCCGACCTCCTGGCTGCCGCCCACCTGCCCCTCGAAGCCATGTGCTGCCTCCGCGACGTCGCCTCCTGCCTGCTGCTCTGCAGAGACCACGACGGCGCCCTGGCGGTGCTCACGCAGGCTCAGCTGCTCGTCCAAGGTGGCTTGGGTCCTCCCGGACCCGCAGCAGCTCCGGCCGCCTCCTCTTCCTCCTCTCCTGCTAGCCTTCCGCCTGGCGCCTTTCTTGACAAGCTGCTCCACTGCGAGGCTTTCTGCCCGGGGGGCGGGGCTTTGTTATGTGCCCGCTCCCCAGCCCCTTCTCTCCCGGAGCGGCGCTCCGGCGCGCTCCGGCCCCAATGGAGCCCTGATTTTACCTGAGCTTCTAGGACTGTTGTTTTAAACAGCCACCAAGCTTCCCCAATGGTTTTGACCCTTTTCACTTTTCCTTTCAGTTTCCTCTTCACATGTCCCCTCATTTCAGAGAAGTTACCCCTTTTAAACTTAAAAGTGGTTGTGTCGGTCTTTTTGGGCAACACCCTATTTATACAAATGCAGAACTCAATAATGTTATGGTCACTGTTCCCACTTTTACATCTCTCATCAGGTCTTGGGTGTTACTTAGGACCAAATCCAGGATCGCCTCTCCCCTGGTAGATTCTATGACCATCTGCTACATAGCATAGTCACTGAGAGTGTCTAGAAACAAAATCTCTTTTTCCCGACTTGAACACATATTGACCCAATCAGTGTGTGGGTAGTTAAAATCACCTATTATGACAGTTATTTCGTCTAGCCGCTATCTTTAATTCATTCATCTAGCCGCTATCTTTAATTCATTCATCTAGCCGCTATCTTTAATTCATTCATCATTTTATAATCCTCATCTATCTTTTGATCTGATGGGCAATAACAAACTCCCAGAGTTAAGCCTCCTTTTGGGCCCACTATTTTGACCCATAGCATTTTCAGAAGTGAATCTAATTCGCTTACCTTCTCAAATCTTCCTGGAGTGTACACTCTCTCTAACATACAGAGCCATCCCACCTCCAACCCTTCCCCTCCTATCCTGGGAGAGGAGACATGAGACCTGCCAGCCTTGCTGCTGCTGAGACCATGATGGTCTCTCCCATCAAGATGCCAAAATTGGAGGCAGGCAGGGGAGGAGCTGTGGGACCTACCAGTCCTCCCTGCCACCAAGGCAGCAACACTTGGGGTGGGTGGGGAGGAGGAGGTCCACAACCCCCAGCTGTTCCTGCTATGAAGCAGCTATGCTCCTCCCCGGTTCTGCTGTATCTGTAATGTTGGAAGGAAGAAGTACAGGAGTTGTCGCTACAACCCACCACCACCACCACCACCCAAGCAGAAGCACTAAAAGTGGGGAGAGGGAGGAAGAGCAGAAACCTGGTGGGAGAGGGGAGAATGGGATCCCTTCCTGTGAGTCTCATGGTCCCAGTTTTCAATTTATGTTTTTTGTCTTCTGTGCCTCTAGAGAAGACCCTTAATTTGACATTATGTGGCAGCTAGCTAGGTTAAATTTGTTGCAAACCTGCCATCCTACTCTTTGGGGATAATGTAAGAGTGATACTCAGATGAATCAGCAATTGAACAATGTGCACACACTGTTTCTCAGCTGTTTCTGTAGTACATATATACAGAAGGGATAGCATGTCAGTATCCAGAAATTAATTTTATAAATAAAATGCTGCACCTTCATTTCTCACTCACCTCTTCTATCAGATTATTTATGAGGCATATGTGAAAATACAGGTAGCATTTGATTAGGTTTGTTAATACTATTTGGTACAAAATAACAAAAATATCTTTTGAACATATTTATGCAAGTTTTAGCTAACCAGAGGATCAGAGACTGTTTTCTAGTAACAGTTTTTTGATTTTGCACAGGCAGTGATTTTGATAAGCTTCATATCAGAAACCCCCACTGGAAGGTAGAGTTTTCTCCCAGTACAGAATTTCAGTGATAGTTAATAATGTGGTACAGTAATTAGAATGTAAAACTACATTCAAATCCCCACTCATCAGTGATACTAAAACTAAGACCCTCAGCTTGTCACTGTCTCTTAGCCTAACCTACCTCACAGGGTTGCTGTGATGATAAAATGGAGAAAGCAAACCTACAGAGAGCCAGTTTGGTGTAGTGGTTAAGTGCGCGGACTCTAATCTGGGAGAACCGGGTTTGATTCCCCACTCCTCCACTTGCACCTGGCTGGATGACCTTGGGCAAGCCATAGCTCTGTACCAGCTGTTCCCTCAAGGACAGCTTGGGAAAGAGCTCTCTCAGCCCCACCTACCTCACAGGGTGTCTGTTGTGGGGAGGAGAAGGGAAAAGGAGTTTGTAAGCCGCTCTGAGACTCCCTTGGGGAATGGAGGGCGGGGTATAAATCCAATCTCTTCTTCTTCTCTTCTTCTACACAACAGAATAAGGTCCTTGGAGGAAGATTAGGTTAACAGTGTAATGGAGCTAGCCAGATGATTCACATATCTGTTCTTCAAAGATCAGCCCACATAAATTCAGACCACAGTGAACCACAAATAAGAGAGGATGAACATCAAAGATGGGCCGCACAGTGATGCCTCAATACAGAAAAATACAGATAGCTGTATTCAGACTCCCATTTTACCAATAAATTGAATGACTGGGTAAAATACTTTCCTTCCAGTGTCTAGTTCACACATGTAGCAGTACCACCAAGTTTCTTATATATATACCTCTGGATGAAGGAGAATACAAACTGGGCCTTGTATATCAACCTACACAAACAGAGGCATATCTTTTTCTTTTTACATAAGAGATTATATACAAAGACACGTTCACACAAGCAGCCCATGTTTTGGCATTAGAACAAATTTAGCTGGAGTTAAGCTAAGCACAGTGCCATGAAGGAAGCTGCTACTAGGGAGGGAAAGGGATGGAACACTTTGTCTCTTCTTTAGTTTTGCTTGTCACACATCTCCCTGAGAAGTCTTCTTGCACCAAGACCTAGGTAAGCCCACATAAATTCAGACCACAGTGAACCACAACTGACTGACAGAAAAACAACTGAGATGAAAATGAGGATAGGCCAAGATGGTGATCTTTAAATAGGGAACTACACAGAAAAGAGGAAGACTGAGTTCTACCACCCTGGGCATCCTTTTTAAAGACGGGTTTTTTTTCTTATTTCAGACATGATCTCTCGATCACAGCACAACAGTACTTTTCAAAATGTAAATACTCTCCGACTCTCAATAAAATCAATTCACATATAGTAGCTGCAGCTTGCAATTGATTTTAGCCACAAATGGTGACATATGTGGGGACTAGCATGCATATGCCAGCGATTTGCACACAGTCTTAGTAGCACTGATTTCTGCCTCCTGGTACAAGTACAGAGGTGGTCATATGCACATGGACAAAGCCTGCAGAACTCTTTTGCAATGAGTTTTAGCCAGCTGCTTTGAGTGGAACTTTCTAAAAGTTCTCAATATGCATGCTAGAAGTCAGTAAGTCCATCGCCCTACAGAAGTCAGGTAAAAGTGTAAACTGTCAGCTTTATATGTGTAAAGCAACTGATCCACTGTATTTCCCCTTAACTTTAGCTGAAACAAGTAAGTGGTTTCCAAACACAGCCTGTAAAAAATTGAACCTCATGGTATATAGGATACCATGACTACAGACTGATACACATTCATGATGATCTGAAGTGACCACTGCTGAATAACTGAATTAACTGAGTGATACAATTACCCATGACTGCATATGTTCAACTGCTACAAGGTGCTTGCGAGTATGGAGTCCTCTGCTCTTCTTGTGTGGGGCAGCTCCATATGCAAATTTGCCCAATTAATTCTCCCACGTCTATCCATAGAGGGATGTGTCTGCGTTCTGCCTGCCACACTGTTGACCTAATTATTCCCAAGCCTCCATGATGGACCACTTCTGTGGCTAGAGATACGATGCAACCTGGGGGAGGTCACCATTATTGTCATCTATAGTCCTTGTGCAGAAGGATAGCAGGGCCAGCCTTCAATGGGTTCAATGGCTGGGAATGATCTGAGCTTCTTTTGCTGTAACATCAGTGCAGAGCTCATTCAGTGAGCCAACCAATGATGCTCCTTCCCTGTCTCCATTTCCTGTGTCAGCCTTGATATCATGGACACCAATGCAAGGCAGGCTGTGTGGCACTCCTATCTATGTAGGTTTGGATGCTCCATTTTTGGTATTTTCTCCTGTATGTCTGTAATCACATAATCCACCTGAATCATAGGGACAGCAGTCTAATTAAATTCTTGTCCTATCTTGCCTCTCTAAGTGTAGGTACTTCCTCATGGAACTCCAACTGTGAAAGTGCTACTGAGTAGCCATGCAGTGCTTGTGAAAGCTGGGCAAGAATGTTCATTCACTATAAACAGGGATATGACTGAGAAAATAACAAATCTTGATTACAGACTGTGCCATGGAACCTGTGTGTTGCTTCAGCTGAGATAGGGAGCCTTTTGCTTCCTCGGTCAAGTAGACAAAGTATGTACTGTGATTAAGGACTTGGAAATGTTTGTACCCAGTCAGAGGGAAGGTAGTGGGTTACTGGCAGGGTTTTTTTTAAATATTGGTCTGGTATTAATGGCCTGGTAATTGACCTTTATTTTAGGGTTGTACCACTTTTGGCAGATTTCGTTGCATTTTTAATCACTGCATTTTTTTAAAAAAATGTGTGTACGGTTTCATCTTGTTAATGGGCTTATGTTGTTTTGTATCCTTGCAACTTGTTGCACTGTTAGCCACCTTGAATCTGTAGACAAAAAGTGGGCTAAATAAATAAATAAATAAAATCTTATCCATATGGAAGTGTAACATCATTTTGTATGCAAATACACCATAAACTCCTTCATGTCCAATAACTGTGATAAGATTATGATTGTTGCTATGAAGTCTTGTGTCTAAAACTGAAAGTCTAATTGTGATGCGAAAGAAATAAGAGTTCTGAGATGGCTTCACTTGGAATAATAGTTTCCACTTCACAATGGTTTATGGCTACTTTCAGTATTTCAGTTTATCATGCCTTTTTGGAAAGTAACAATGATCTGATGTTGGTTTTGGAACTGTTTTGTGTGTACTCTTCTTGTGGTGTTTGCTCTATTTTGTACTGAAATTACTGCAATTAGCCACAAATTTAGGAATAGTCTATTCTGATATCAATTCAATCAAATCATATTCCATTCACAACAAAGCAGAGTACTCTTATTCAAAATGATAATGGAAAATAGCATGTTAGGTCCTAGTATCCCTCTTACTATCCACAGTGTTTTCCCCCAAACAGGGTAAGATTATCATGACTGTTTCAGTCTTGTTAAAAATATCCCTAAGGTTGTGAAAAGTAGTGGAACTGTCAGTTTCATTCCACAGCCACAAGGACTGCCTAGAAATAAGCAGAGACAGTCACTGAAACAGTTCATAGATAGGGATGGTGCTGAAACACTATTTCTTAGTAAGTTCTCCAAAACCAAGATGCTCTTAAAAATGTCACAGAAGATTATCAACAACATGAATAAAAACGGAAACATGAATAAAAAGGAAGAAGTTAATCTTACACTCACTGGCAACATGCTGAATCAACAGCCAAGTCAACAGCCATTAGCAGATCGCAGAAGCCTTTGAATGGCTCCCTGGCTGCCAAAAGCGAGTCTGTAGCCAGGGTGAATGCAGTTTCACTTCTTGGTTAGAAGCTGAAAACTGACAAATGGGCCAATCACAAACAAAACTTCAGCTAGTGTATGCATGCTTTTTACAAATAATTTGGAAACTACTGGTACAAATGCTGACATGCACAATGCCATTTCCGATCTGAATGTAAGATCCAAAAATAAATTCTTCAACTGAATCAGCATATTTTAGGGGGAAAGCTGAATTCTTACCAACTGGGTAACATCCAGCATGGATGATGAGGTCTACACAACAGAAATCTACAAACTTCCTTTGTTGATTTGTCTACAGAGAAGCCCAAGAACCTCTGCCATGGAACTACTGAACACTGCAGATGATTCTGGGGTATGTTCTAAAGCATAAGTGTCAAACTCATTTGCTACAAGGGCCAGATCTCACATAAATGTGACTTAGTCAGGCCAGGCCATGTGTGCCGTAAAACGTAATGCCAGGTACCAGAGATACAAACTTTATAAAGGATAGCAGCCAGTAAGCTCTGACTTGGTGTGTTCTCACTGCAAGGCCCCATGGGCTTGGGGGGGGGGGGGCTGTAGAGGAAAACTGCATGGGCAGACTGGAGACCCAGCAGTACAGTGCTGGGCAGATGCTCCTTCTGAGCTACTCGGAGGGGGGCAAACTCCTTCCCCAGCCCACTTCCGCCCCAGGGTAAAAACACGAAGCAGCTGGGTGTTGCAAGCTCCCCCCTGCCCCAAAGCCATGATGGGACTGGAAAGATGTTGAACTAAACCCAACCCCTTGCCTGCAGAAGCATGGGTTTGTTTGTTTTTTTGCTCAGGTCCAAGTCCATGTGCATGACAGGACCTAGGCCAAGTAAAGCCCAGTAAGCCAGAGATGCCCATGTGGTAGTGGCTGCCTCTGACCAAGGCTGCCAGGGGATCCACGGTGGGGAGATTCTGGGGGTTCAAGTTGCACCACCCCTATGCAGCAGCAGCTGCCCAGGCCAAAGGCCACCTAATCATCTGATAGGGGAGCGGGCACTGTGTGCACAAACCATGCATGTGGCAAAGGCCCCAGGCCACCCAGAGAGCAGTATAACTGGAGATTGCCAGCACTGCCCCCCCCCCCACAAGGCAGGAGCCACCTACAGCTGAAGATCACCAGGTGGTCCAAGGGGAAGGGAGGTCTGGCTGCCAGCAGAGGATAATCTTCACCCTTCCATGTGCAAACACCAATCCCTTCAGCCACCCAGGACAGCATCCCCAAAGCTGCAGATGGAGCAGAGAGGCTTGCAACCTCACCTTGGAACTCTGAGCTAACATGAAATGTCACTGCAGTAGCTCCCAACTTGCTAGTGAGGCTGCCACTGAACCGAGGGGGTTCTGCTTGACTGCTGCAGATGAGGTTGTTTCATCATGCTGAAGCCACAATTGGAGTGGCTCTGCTCACTCCCCCCTCCCCAAGCAGCCTCCTGTTCCCTCCCTCACACCAGTTGCTCACAGGCCAGATAAGAGCCCTGGATGGGCTGATTCCTGCCCCTGGGCCTTATGTTTGACACCCCAGTTCTAAAGTGTGCACTCAGTTGACATGGGAATGCCGACAGGCTATTTGGACCTTACTGCTACTTTTTTTTTTAACGTTTTTATTAAGTTTTTCATGTAAAATACAATGAGATAAGATAATATTTCAACATGGTTTCAATTGCTGTATACAGTAGGTTGCAGGATAGTGATATATATTAAGTATGTAAATATAATATAACATATATCCTCAATTAAGATAGGATTCAAACCGAACTAAACAAACAACTAGTAACTTTACGAACTGGCATAACAGGTGAACTAAAATATTGCAATTATGTCAAGGTTATGTTAAGGTTGACAAAAGGACCTTACTGCTACTTGAGTGAATGGAGAATCACCCAACACAACCCTGCAGGGCAATGCCAATTAAAGCAAGCCTGCTGTGCTTAGGAAGCTGTACTTAGGGCATGACATAACCTTGATAAGACTCTAAAGACTGTTTGTGGAACACAGCTTAAAAGAAGAACAAGGGGTTTTTTTCTGTTCTGTTCATACTGCTTTGCATTCCACAACATGCCCCTCCTGAAGACTGTGTGATCCACTGGAGCAGTATTTTGTGACACCCAGGCAGAAGGGAAAAAAAGAGGAAATTTCCCTCCATGATGCATGAATGGAAATGCCTTCATCTCCCTCACAACGGGGCTTGGATGCAAACTAACAATAGTAATTTACTGGAAATATTGTAGCTGATATTTTTCCAAATCTAAGTTTGTGCAGTTTTCAATCTCAAGAGGCTTCACAACTTTTAAATTTACCATACCCAATGAATTTGAGGGACAAAGAAAGTGTAAGCTCAGTGTTCTTGTGATGCATAACACATTCCTGCTAATAATAAATCTAATAATCCTATCAAAAATTCCTCTCTCCTAGCTTGCACATACACTTGCAAACTTAATAACTTGACACATCTGTGCAACTTATTGCAATATTTCACTACGTACACACCAGCTGACATTTTCAAAATGTTCCCCCCCCCCCAAACCCCTCTGAAACCTGAAAGGACAAGATTTCAATATATTTAACAGAGCGTTCTACAGACTCCTTACCAGCCACACTGTCATTGTAGGAAACTTCATGCACTGCAAGCACATTTCAAGAAAATAGAAATGTGCATAAAAGAAATTAGAGGGGGGAAAACTGCTTATAACAAAGAAGGCCAACCCATAATAATACTGCAAACTTTTTTTTTGAAGACTGAAACATGATTAGTTACAGATGTTTTCTTATCTTCATAGACCACCAAGTCCCACTGTATTTTCATAATTTCTTTTGCGATTTAACTTTTCCAAAGAAAATAACAGAACAGAAAATTAAAATGCATCATCGGTGACTTAAAACAACAAACTCAGTCCAAAGTATTGCACTCTATTAAATCTCCAAAGCAAAAGAGATAAACTGTAGTTACCTCCTATATGACCTTGCCACAATTACCTATGTTCTAGTAACATTCAGGTTGGATTACTGCAATTTGAAAACTATTTGGAAACTTTAATTGGTGCAGAAAATAAGCAGCCAGGCTGTTATCTGGTCTTCACTGTTCTAGCTCTAACTGCACTAGTTCCCAGTTTGTTTTCAGACACAATTCAAATGCTGCACTTGCCCTTTAAAGCAGTGCATCCTTAGGGCATTTTCCTGCAAATAAGCCCCATTTAGTAAACTTCAGTAAGACTCTGAGTAGACCTGCTTAGGATGGCACTGATAATGGCCCAGGACTCAAGTAACTAACAGGCTTGCCAGGTCACTCCTGGCAACCAGCAGGGGATGGGAGGAAGACCCAGGCCACATTGCTAGTGTCACACAGGAAGTGACATCATCATGCTGTGCCATTGCTGAGCACTCTGGTATTTGAGCAAAAACTCTATGGTAAAAATGGCTTCTACCATAACAGTTTTTGCTCAAATAACAGACCATCAGCTGGATGTCACTAGCATGATTTCACTTCCTGTGTGATGCCAGTGGTGTGGCCTGGGACTTCCTCTTTCTCTTAGTACATCCACCAGCCAGCTGATTGGCACCTGAGGGGCAGAGCCTGGTAACGGAGGACCCCACCTCCACCAGGGAGGTCTGGCAACTCTAGTAACTAATGGTGCAATCCTATGAAGTCTACTGAAATCACATAGAATTGCACTGTAAGAGATTCAGTTTCTTCCAGGGGTCTGTTGGAGCAGGAGCGCACAGGAGCGCAGCTCTGGGAGTGAGCAGCTCAGGGGGCGGGCACATGACCAAGCCCTGCCCCCTCCTCGGCTTCCCCGAGCAGTGCAGAGGCGCAGCGCCCCAGGAAAAGCCCTGCTAGGGTCTTTCTTGTTTTTAATGTTTTGTTTTAGTATTGATAATTTTATCATTGTTCCTTTTATGACTGTGTGCTGCTTTTCCAGAGACTTGCTCAAGGTGGCATATAAATTTTCTAAGTATACCATTTTTTATTTGGGCACATGGCACATAAGTACTGGAGAAATTTCACCAACCCTTCAGCAGCTTCCACCCCATCAATTTGGTGTAGGGGTCAGGAGTTGGACTCTAATCTGGGAGAACCGGGTTTGATTCCCCACTCCTCCACATGCAGCTGCTGGTGTGACCTTGGGCCAGTCACAAGTTCTCTCAGAGCTGTTCTCTCATGAGCAGTTCTCAAAAGACCTCTCTCAGCCCCACCTACCTCACAGGGTGTCTTGTTGTGGGAAGGGAAAGGGATGGGTGGTGCACATGTCCTGGGTATCTCAAGTCTACTTGAAACCTGGTGGTTTCAAGGGAGCAGGAAGAGAATGAGGGTGTGTTCTTTACGCTTATTTTTATTGCACAAAGTATTGGATGGGGAAGGGAATGGCGGAAGAGCAGGTCAGTTTCACTCACCTGTGGAGTGGAGCCTGAGGGGTGGGTGTTGCCTTCTGACACACTTCTGGTATGTTAGGGGGTGTGACATATGCAAATGAGTTATGCAAATGAGCTCCTGCGCCTCTTTTTCTACAAAATGACCCCTGGTTTCTTCCAATCAACCTGTGTACCAGTTTAGGTCTACAACAGAGGCTCTTCTTTTAACACTAACTCTCCTACTCCCTGAATTCAGAGATTAAGCAGGTGACCACTATAAAGACCACTGTTTCTATGGTTATGGAATTCTCTTCTTAAACACAAAAATCTGGAAACTGCACTGTTACTCTCTAGGCATACTAAAGCTACAATCATATGAATGCTTACCTCAATGAAATCACAGTACAACTCAGAATGACTTCTGAGTAAATATGCACAGGATTAGGATGTACATCAGTCCAGTTTTCCTAAGATGCTAGAGCTATTTATGGTATTGGTAGTAATAGTTTTTCACATTTTAGATTATTTGTATAGGTACTATAAGCTGTGGAAAGGGGGATAATAGTTTCTTAAATAATATATATATGAGTTTCTCCAGTAATGATGGCACCAAAACATCAAACATAACTTCAGTAGAATGTTTTGCATCAGCAAGAAAACAATTCTCAATATCAATAAATGCATATATGTCTGAAAATTTTATTCAAACAGTTAATCACTGCAGAATTCTTGGATAGTTCATTTTTATGGGAACTATCTATCAGGAAGTTACTCAAGATCCACTTTAAAATTATATGGAGATACACTAGGGTTGCCAACCTCCTGGTGAGGCCTGGAGATCTCCCAGAATTACAACTGATCCCCAGAATACAGAGATCAGTTCCCCATGCGAAAATGGCTGCTTTGGACTGTGGACTTTATGGCACTGTACCCTGCTGAGGTCTCTCCTCTCTCCAAACCCTGTCCTCTCCAGCCTTCACCTTCAAATCCTCAGGAATTTCCAACTTGGAGCTGGCAACCCTAATTCACTCTCATGTCAACCTACTAAATAAAAATGTTATGTCCAAACAAGATCATATTATAAAGCAGAATCCATATGTCAGTCAATGGGGAAGAAATACTTTATGAAAGCAACAGTTAAGTACTAGAAAGGCTGTTCTAGGAGATCCTTTTCTTTCTAGGACAGTTCAAGATAGCTGGTGGCAGCTGCACTTCTCATCATAGCAGAGCATGTGGGGTATCAAGTGAAGCACACTTCACTCTTTACTGAATTCATTTCAGCTGTAATCTGTACACAAGGGAGCAGTGATATTGGTAAGGACACAAATAGAAGTGAGTGGAAAAAAACTGTTTTTATAGTATGCTATTTATCTAGCACACCCTTCCTCTACAAGCTCAGGGTAGCACACATATCTCCCCCTCTTCATCTCATCCTAACTTCAATCCTATATTGTTTTATTTATTTTGTATGTTCAAAGTAAATAAATAAAATTTAGATATTTATACCCTGCTTTCCTCCCCAATGGGGACCTACAGTGGTTTACAACATCGTTTTCCCTTTCTCATTTTTATCTTCTCAATGACAATCTTGTGACATAGATTGGACTGAGAAAGAGTGACCGGCCCATTGAGCGTCTGTGACACAGTAGAGATTTGAGCCCAGATTTTACAAATCCTAGTCCAGTCATCTATCTGCTACATCATACTGGGCCTCTTTATTCATGGGAATAGTGGTGAAAAGTCCTTATTTCCTACCTGTTCCTTCTCCCTAACACTAATGCTCTTGTCATCCTTTTAAATACGTTTTTCAGGGAAGATTTGTCCATGTTTAATAAAGTTGTTCTTCAAAACAATAACCATATTGTAATTAAATGCACTGTTTTAAAAAGTTTTCATTATATCTGCCTATGGGAATTTCATGGAGTTTTGCAGGCTCCCAAAGCAAAGGACTCTAGCTTGAATACCTTATTGTAAAAAGAAATGAAACAGTATATGGAAAAGGCCCCATGTTATGGTCTATTGGCGTATCTTCAGCACAAGTTTCAATCTGAAGATTTTCTATAAAATGCTACAGTTTATCAACCCTATTAGGCACTACAACAACACAGATATCCACAAAGATGCTAACTTTATGATGAGAATCCATCCATTTCGACCATGTCACACGATGACCAAGAAACTACAACATAGATAAAGGGGGAGATGAATTGTTTTTGTTTCTTTAAGATTTGTAGAGACAATTTCGCTTGAAAATGAAAAGATAACTGGGAATAAAAGATACTGGCTTTACCCTACACAGGTGAAGTTGTCACAGAAGTGAGGAGCTGTAGTTGTCTGTCACAGATCTAGAGCAAGGTGTCAAACATGCAGCCCAGGGGCCGAATCAGCCCTCAGAGGGCATCTATCAGGCCTGCAAGGGACTGGCTGTCTCCTGCTTCTTCCTCCAGTTCTGCTGCTGCTGTGGCATCATAGCATGCTTTCCTAGACTCTCTCAATCACTCAGGATAGATAGATAGGCAAGCTTCTGCTCCCTGCACTGGGCTGAGGCTCCTCCCCCTCCCAGATTGCTACAGCACAGACACTTTGATGCAATAATTCAGAGCAAGAAGTGTCAGTTATTAGAAACTGTTACATAAACAAAATATTGCAAGAATGCTAATGTTTCAGGCATGTTTTTATTTTAAGTTTAAAAAAATCTTTGTGTCCTTTATAAAGTTTATATCTCCGCTACCTGGCATTACATTTTATGACACACATGGCCTTGCCCAACAAAGTCCAATTTATGTCCAATCTGGCCCTCCATAAAAATGAGTTCGACACCCCTGATCTAGAGGAAATGGTTGCAAGCACTCAGACATGAGGAACACAGAACATTCTCTGATTGTTCACAGGGAGCAGAAAATTGAAATAACGCTGCACACTAGATTGAGTGACTAACATACTACACCCTTCCACAACCCTGTTCAAAGACCAATTAATCCACAATAAGTGATCCTATGTATGCATGGGCCTTGTTTTCATAAAGTAACTGCAGTTATCAAGTGATAATTTGGCTGCTACTGTCATCATCAGAGCTTGTTCATCATATGAAAGAAGCATCTGATAATGACTATGAAATCTTCCAAATTATATGTATCGACACAGTTGAAAGGCGGATGGTGCAACAAACTTGCTGAAGCAAAATTGGTTTAGTCTGTTATATTGAATAAATTTTGCAGGGGAGGGGAACAGGACCTCTTTGAGAGTATCAGAAACATGGAAATCCAAATTATCTATAAGAAGCTCTTGACTGTACTGCATTTTTATTTTTTTATACACCCCACTCCTGATGCAGTCTTTCCCAGTAAGGGAACCAAGAGAGCAGGATTGGTTATTATAAAGAGTGTAACTAGTATATGATGAAACCAGACATACTGCTTGTATGAAACTAGCACATATTGCTTGCCACAAAAAATGAAAACATATTCTTGGGTGTGCTATTGAGGATTGCCTGTGGCACAAAAATAGCTCATTACATTTCTGCTGCTAACAATTTTTTGGAACTAAGACCACATGCTCTTGGAACATCAGTTTCCAGGTCTAGCTTGCCCTTAGGAATGAAGGTGCCTTTTATCAGCCAGAGCACCCCGTCTGATTTGGGCAAAGAAGTACACTCATAAGTAACTTATCTTAAGAACATAAGAGAAGCCAATGTTGGATCAGGCCAATGGCCCATCCAGTCCAACACTGTCACACAGTGGCCCAAAAATACTGGGTGCCATCAGGAGGTCCACTAGTGGGGCCAGGACACTAGAAGCCCTCCCACTGTTGCCCCCCCATCAAGCACCAAGAATACAGAGCATCACTTGTCCCAGACTGAGAGTTCCTATCTATACCTTGTGGCTAATAGCCACTGATGGACCTCTGCTCCATATGTTCATCCAGTTCCCTCTTGAAGCTGTCCATGCTTGTAGCCACCACTACCTCCTGTGGCAGTGAATTCCATGTGCTAATCACCCTTTGGGTGAAAGAAGTACTTCCTTTTATCCATTCTAACCCAACTGCTCAGCAATTTCGAGTGCCGACGAGTTCTTGTATTGTGAGAAAGGGAGAAAAGTACTTCTTTCTCTACCTGCTCTATCCCATGCGTAATCTTGTAAACCCATCAGTCATCATTTCTCCAAACTAAAGAGCCCCAAGTGCTTTAACCTTTTTTCATAGAGAAAGTCCTTTTCTTTCTTACCAGGACTGTTATATCACTGCACCCCTTCCCATTCTCTCACTGATATAATGGTCCCCATGCAAGACTGTCATACCTACACCTACTACCAATACTTTAATATTGGAATAAAAACCTAAACTAATCTTATGGAAACTTTCCTCAAAAAGTAGTACTAAAATTCAGCATGGATTATGTAGAACATCAAATGTCACAATCCTGGTTCTTCATCATACAGCGTTCCAGCTAAGTGTAACCCTACAAATTCATGCTATTCTCACAGACAGACAGAAACCAGCCCTACAGAAGAAACAGCACGAAGAGTACAGGGTACTGAAAAGTCCATTCAGAAGTTCTTAGCAAGAAAGAAATTCTGACAAATGCACATGTTCTTCCTGCAAACAATGTAAAACGGAAGTCTTAAGTGTCATGGCATTAAGCATCATGAAATTTAGGAGAGCAGGAAACACTGAATCTTCCTTAGGTTCTGGCAGCAGACTGTAGTCCATGAAAGATTATGATGGAGTAAAATATTATTGGTGTTTAAGGTATTCCTAGAGGTTTTTTTAAAATAAATCCCAATGATTTTTGTGGCTCCCAGACTTACAACGCAACACTGTGCACACTTAACCAAGAGTATGGCCCACTGAATACAGTGGGACTTACTACTAAGTAAACCTGCACACAGGTGCACTGTTATTGTGGCATAAACCTTCATGGGGAAATAACTGGGCACAAATAAATATGTTATCTAAGAAACTCCACTTCAGGCTGCAGTTACACACACTAAATAATCCACTTTCAATCCACCTTCAATGCACTTTCCAACTGGATTTTGCCAGTTCACACAGTAAAATCCAGTTGGAAAGTCCACTGAAAGTGGATTATTTTGTGTGTGTGATTGCAGCCTCAGAACAACCAATACAAATTAGGATTCTCAATTCTGTCTTTGCATCAGAGAAAAACTGCTGTTACCAAAAAAAGGAGATCACAAGGTTGTAACGGTATAGAAGAACACAACATTCTTAATAGAACCCCATGAAGTGAAGGGCAGGCCTAAGGTTTTCTTGTCTAAAGACCAGAGACCACAGGCAAGGCAAGCTGGCCTGTGGAACACAGCCTTTGGATCTTCCATCTGGGCTTCAGAACACTGAGATGAACTGGCAGAAGGAGAGGCACACAGGCATGGTGATCCCCATGAGGACCAGATGCTTTCTACATACCATTGCCAGCCACATGACAACAGTAGCACATGAAGCAACAAAAATGTTCACATGGCAACCATAGTGTGTAAACCATCTCTGGAAGAATCTGAAAGGGGTCAGAATTGCTAGGTGCTATACTAAAGAAGTGAATCAACTTCCCTTAGGACTGGGGAAAAAATTACATTAGCGTGGAATATAGTATTCTACAAGACTGGGTATGAACAGCACCAAGATTAAGGAAAGAAACCTCTCTCACAAGTGTAAAAAGAAAGGACAAAAAGTGACAGTAGAGTGATGTGGCATTAAATTCACATGTTCTGGACCAGGGAAATAATCTTCACATCAAACATGATTTGTGGATATCAGAAGCAGCTTGGAGAATGAAGAGGAAACCTAGAAAAATACCAGGCAAGAGACAAGGACGTAGAAATTGTGAAACGGCTATTATTAAACAACATTATCCTCATTTATTAGGTACCTTTAGAATTCATGTCTTATTCTCAACATCCCCTTGGGGATTTAACATAGCCCCTTGGGCTATGGCTGACAAAGACTACTAACCTACTAAGTTTACGGTTACGAACCCCAGTCACCAAGCACAGGACTCTATCTGCTGTGTCACTGAAATCTGGAAAGCAATGGCTGGTTTTAGGGAGAATGCCAAAGGGAAAGAATTTAGAAAGTATCTGAAGAGACAAGTCAGTGAGACAGCTTCAAACACAGTGAGGATACCCTGTGATCAATAGGAGAGTTGCAGTTTTAGTGTAATAGAGATGGTAGGGGGTGGAATTAAGCTACACGGTCTAAGAAATCTCCGCTCATAACATGCAGCAGTCCATCTGCTTAGCAACACAGGTTGCCATAAATACAGAGCACAAGCCAAAGCTTTTTTTACGGTACACAGCACTTCCACACATGAGATCATTTAGGAATCTGAGAAATCTCCCATCTCTAGCTGCAACCTCCATATAAGTGTAATTTCCAGAGAATAATTAAACATCTATCCCATAAAGGGGGTGGAACTATTAACAGAATGAAGATTATATAAATTACAATTAGAAGAGAAAGGACAAAAATATTATGCCATATATGTGTTAATTACATGTTATTTTTATACAAGGTATATTTGTAACTGGGAGAATCAAGAAAAAAGTGGAAGAAATACAGACAAGAGAATGGTATGTGGAGGCTGGGGAATGTCTTTTCCTGCAATACCTACCCATCCTCTCCCTTGGCAGAGCTGGGACAAACATTACTCTGATAACATCGATGTATAGTGTAACAGAGATAGACACCCCCCCCCCAAAAAAACACATATATTCAATCAAGCGCCAATCTTGGGGGGGGGGCACTGAAAAGAGATGGCATCACTCAGACAATGAAAAAATTCTTAGGGAAAATACCTACACTGTTACCAAATATGGACAGTCATTGAAAAACCAGAGGGATAATTAAAGGGAAATGCAAAGTTTCACAAGCTTTACTCCTGACATAACAGCCAACACTTTTACTTCAGCATTCTCTGTCACCTCCAAAACAATTCATATGGATCTGGGATCCCTCCCCCCCCCCCCAAGCCAGTCCTACATAAAACACAGCTGTTGCACTGGGTGGGTGTGCACAATATGGCTGTACAGTATGTTCACACCAATGCATGCAGTTTTGCATGAGCACCTCTGGTGTGGACTATACAATATTCCACAGAATGTGCAACCACCACACAACATGTATGTTAAATCTTTGCATATTAAATGCATTGGTTCCTAAAGCTTATAACACAAACACAACTGGCACATGGCAAACTGAAGCAATGCTGAGGTGGAGTTGCAGACAAAAATCTTCCTTTCTCAGTAATCAAGCTGTGATTCCTCCGGGTTATGGAATCTGTCACTTGCAGATGAGCTCTTGAATTCCCCCACCCCCTCTCTTTTATAAATTAAGCACCACCCATAATCATTTTCAGTTCAGTTACTACCAGTATCGTGAACAATTTTTTAAAAAAAAGAATTAAAAATATTGCTATTTCAAAAATATACAACAGCTGTACTTTCATATGTATATACACTGCTGTTTGATGCCCAAAAAAAACCCAAGCAAATGGGGTAAAAATATTATTATGCCATTTCTGTCCACCTGGCCATCCATTCAGAGCTATCATTCCCCACCCTCCATAAATAGATCATTATCCTTGAGAAGTTCCATTCCTAGCAGATTAGCTAGAAGATAATGTGAGAAACCACAGCCCTGAAAATAATGCCACCAGGTAACACCTGTTTCCTTGGCTAAACTGTGTTTACAGTCTCTTGCCCACATACTGTATCTGAATATAGATATCATTACTTCACTGGACATGGGCCATCAGTCCAAGCTGGTCTGACAACTAAGAGGGCAGTCCCAATTTCTCAGTCAGAGAACAGTCACCCTTTAATCTCAAAGTGACTACCTTCATTTTCAAAACCATTTGTTTCTCAGAAACGCTCAATGAACCACACTGCCTGGTCTTCACTGAACTGTGAAGGGCCTTCATTATTTCAAAGTGGCTTCTCAACATGAGCCTGTCATCTGTATGTCAGCTTTCCAGGTTGCTTCTTTATCATTCTTCCCTATTTACATCCATAAAGCACATTAAACCAGCCTTGCAGGTAAGTGCAAACATTTGCTCACGCTGCCAGATTCTATGTGTCACAGGGCAACCCGAACAGCAGTTTCTAGTAAACTGCTTCCCCTGGAGGATTTGTTGCTCAACCTGGGAAAGTGGCAACCTGCAAAACAGACCTTCTGAAACCACTCACAGCACAGGTAACTTGACTCTCATGCTCTTCTGCTGCCACCCAAAGTCCCCCACCAGCCTCTGTCAGATCTCACAGGCTCCCCAAGTGACTCCCCAAGTTGCCTCCCCTTCCCCCCCCCTTTCCAGTAGGATACCTGTTGAAACCAGACTGGTAACAGGACCAAGAGATGTTGAGACATGCCCTGTATAATTAATAAGGTTCCTCCATGCTCAGCCGGTGTCCTTTGCTGGCTCATTCACAGATCCCACTCAGACAGGCTGGCTGGCAGCCTGACTGTACCTAGCACATTTATGGCTATTAATACCTTGGAGAGGAGGAGCAATCCATGTGGGGGGCTTATGGGAGGCTGGTATATTATTTCGAGAAAGGAGAGGATAGGAGGGGGGAATAGAGGGGTTAGGGTTGGCCGGCTCCATATTCCATTGTAAATAAAATCGATCCACCACCCACCGACACTTCCCCCCTCCCCTGCGTCTCATCCTTACCGTGTGGGCGGCACTGCTGGGCTTGAGCGGCGGCAAAGCAATTGGGGACGGCGGGCCGGTCCCAGCGCCTGTCCGCGAGCACCCCCCGGCCCCAATCCCCGGGGAAGACTGTAGCTGTCGAGCACTTTCACCTCCCCTGCTGCCTGCGGAAGAAGGGAGAAGAGACCAATTCAGAGCCACGGCGAGCCGCGCCGGATCGAGCAGGCTTCGGCTCAGATGCAGAGACAAGTGGTTCAAGACATGGGAAAAGGAGACCAAGGAGCCCCCTCCCCAGCGCCCCTCCTCTTCGCCCTCCGGCTGCCATCGCAATATTGTTTGCGGGATCATAGGGACACACCGGCAGGCAGCAAGAAGTCTGGCTCTCTAGATGCCTAATAAGAGCGGTTGCCGCACTTGTTAACTCGGCTAAACCTTTCATCCATGATAAACCCACAACCATTAGGAGCACAAGCGGGCAACCAAACTGGATTTGCGTGGCACACTCCCCCCCCCCCCCCCCCGCCCGCCTTGTGCCGTCTGTCTAGTGGAAACGGGAGGGGGAAAGAATCACTCGTCCAATCCAATTTCCCGATTCCTCGCCTCTACCTCTAGGGAAGCAGCTCCCCCCCCACACACACACACACTCCCCAACCCATAACAGGGAAGGAACGGGGGGACTGCCCTCTGCTCCCACAGCACCGAAGCCTAACCCCGAGGAACTCAGTGGGCCAGAACTGCTGGTTTGAGGAACAGAACCCCAAGCCACCCCAGGGCAACGGAGACGCCCAAGCAAGAGTCCAACAGAGTTTCATTGTCCAGCCTCGAAGCAAAAGGCACCACTTGGGGGGGGGGGGGGAGAGCTGAACCAGGAGAGTGAGAGGCGAACAGCCCCCCCCCCCCCACGCGCGCTCTGTCTGCATCTTGACAGCGGGGGTCTGGAGGGCACGGGGGGGGGGGGGGCAGGTGAAGCTGTCTAGGCTCTCCTCGCGCTCTGCAGCAAGCCCCCTCGCCCCTCCTTACCAGCCGGGCCAGAAGCAGCAGCCCCAGCGGCCCCTCCAGCTCCAGCAGCGCCGGCAGACGGTTTCCTGGTGGTTAACATGGCCGCTGGAAGGGAGGGAGAGGGGAATGCATTTCAGGGCGCCTCCTGAGCGGCGCCTCCTCCGCTTCACCGGCCTGGCCTCGCCGAACGCTAGCTCCCGCCGCCGTCCTCTTGCCCCCAGCAGCAGCAGCAGCAGCGCCCAGCCGCGCTCCCCGCGGCGGCATCCGTCCCCCCCAAGCCCGGGCCCGCCGGGCGGCAGCAGCTCCCAGCCTCTTCCTCTGGCCCTCGGCTTCCTTCTCCAGCGGGAAGAGAGGCGGCGGCAGCGGCAGCAGCGAAAGCGCCGCCGCCGCCTCCCGGCCCAAGCGCATCACCCCGCCACTTTCCAGGATCCTGTCGAGTCCCTCGCGCTAGGGAACGGCGGCGGCGGGCGAGAAACCCCTCCTCCTCCTCCCTCCTCCTCCTCTGAGCGACGGGAACAAACAGTGCCCGCCCTGGGCCGAAGGGCAGTCCCCGCTCCTCCCTCCCTCTGCCCGCCCCCGCGCTCTGCCTCGTCGTCGTCCCCGTCCCGTCTCCCCCAACGCAGCCACGCAAGCCCTTCCCGCCGCCTCAAGGAGCCCGCGGCACTTTCACTTTCAGAAACCCCCGGGGGCCCGGCGCGCGCGTTCACAAAGGCCGAGCTAAAGTCTTGCTGCGTTCCGCCGCGGGGATAGCCCAGCAGGCTGCTGTTCTTCCCTCCTGCAGGGCTGCAGCTGACTTTAGCTTGGCTGCTGAGGGGAAGTGACCAGCCCCTTCCTCCCCCCTTCTCATGTGGTCTCTGGGAAAAGGGGAGGGAGGGGGAGAGCGAGAGGCGTAGACATTGACATTTCTAAGGCAATGCTCAACTGCCCTTCCCCCACCTTCCTGGCCACAGAAGGAGACGAGGAGGAGGCTAGCAGATCCCTCCCCCCCGCATGCCACACATAAAGGCCACCCTTTGCTTAGTGTCCACACATTAACCGTCCTCCCTTTCTCCTCATGGGCCAGGCCACAAACAACATGTCCTTGTCACCTGCTGTCCTACACCTTCTACTAGTGCACAGCGGGAAACACCAGCTCCCTCCCTTTTCTCAACTGCCACCAGCTTTTGAGGGGGAGCAAGTATCTTGCTCTGGAGAGAATTTCCTTTGTGAAAAGAGAAAATGCCCACAGAACACAAAAGAAGGAACCCTGTGGGAAGTGAGGGGAGTAAACAGACAAGTAAAAAAGGTGTAAAAAGGTGAAGGTGAGATAAGGTAACTGTCATTACCACAAAGACGTCTAGAAAGTGACTCTAAAGAGGGGAAAATGTGGGAAGAAACTGCTTTAGCAGAAAGCACAAGAAGAGGTTTGAAAGGCGATATCTTCATTGTAAAGAAAATGTGTTTTGTAGCATACAGAATGTCAGATTCTGAAGCAGCAGGTTGGATGCTGACAGCATTGACACACTGGGGAAGTGGTGGGAGTAAAACTTCCGAAATCTGACACATAGGATATGTCATAAATTATCCAGATTTCCCTTGTTTTTTAAAAAGCCAATAAGGTGGCAGACAGAAATTTCTTCTGCTGCCTCCTGTGGGAAAAGGAAGCTCTTCAGATGCTAATCTGAAAAATTCCTCTTTTACCCACCATCATAGAAAGTCATTCTCTTCTATTGACCTGAGACATAACAGTACAAAGAAACCATCTTCATAGCTTTCTCTTTTCTCTACAGCCATTCAACCCCTTGCTGTTATCTTACTTTACCAGTCATGCACAAATATCCCCTTATCCTCAAGGACCAAGGAATAGCATGGCTACCAAGGGCCACCAGGGCATACCCTCACACCAGTCAAACAAAATATCATATAAAAGGACCATCACCCCCTCCGTATTCTACCAGGGTTACAAATTACAAGTTGTCATTCTTACTTGGGCAAGAGCACACTCTTAAAATAAAGTGAAAGGGGGTTAACATGCAAATGGTATTTATAATTTCCACAAGATTCTGGTAATTTCTCCAGTAGGGAAATAAATGTACAAGCAGTGAAGCTCTATTCTAACGAAGACACTCAGAGTGATAAGCACTGTGGGAACATGTTTAAAAACACTGATAGCACAGATGTGTGGCAGAGTGGTCAGCTGAGAGGCAGGATTACTGTTAATGAGAGGGCGATGAGTATGCGTAGGTTAAGTGCTTGGGTGGAAATAACAGCTGTTTTATTCTCAATCCAGATAAGTAAGAAGCTAAAATGATAAGGAATGGCCAGTAGTTCCAGCTGTATCTGTTTTCACTGGGAGAAAAGCTTTTTTTTTAGCAGAGTTCAGGAAACTGTATTAAAACTGCTTCGGATGTTTGTGTTATCCATAGCTTAGGTTCTGTAGGGATGCATTTTCAAAACCCTGATATTCCAGAGATTTTGATGCACTTGGATAAATGTAGTCTTCCTGCAAATGATCAGAATCTCGATTACTTCACATATTAAGTGTTCCGTATAATCACTTGACAACTTCTACCGGAAGGCCTTAATTGCTTACCAGAATGATAAAACCCAGTTTTTCTTAGTGGGATGCTTATGACAGCTTGTCCCCTCAGCAGTGACAGCACTGCAATGTCCTATCCACTGGGAAAGAGGTGGTGGTCATTCTTAGCTTTGGCTCTGGTATCTCATTACTAAGAACAATGGTGCTACATTGGCATCAGCGCAATTTTTAAGAAGCACTGGAACATCAGCAAATTCTGTTAACAGTACATGTCTGTACTAGGGATTCCCAACGTATTACCCATGGGTGTCACGGTGCCCGCCAACATCTTTCTTGGTGCTCACCAAGTGTTTTTAGAAAGTAGGTGGGGCCGAGTGGGGCTTGGGCTTCTGATTGACCACTGAAGAGCTGATTGGCCAAACAGATTAAAATAACATTGTTTCAGTGGCAGCTACCACCACAGAGTTTTTTTCTTCTCTCTCACCCCTCCTCCCCAGTGTATTTTTACATTTTTTAATTGCCTCTTTTCTCCTCTGCACTTGGGCTTCCTCTATGTATGTGTCTCCATCTCCTATGGCAGCTATTTTGTGGTTGGTCCTGTTTCCTGAGGCAGGCATTCTGTGGGTTTGCCAACTGCCCTGTGTCAGAATTCCAAAGGTGCCCACAGGCTCAAAAGGGTTAGGGATCCCTGATCTATATTCTCAGAACTTGGTTTTCATAGAGAAGGAAGAAGACCTTATTTATATGACAACTGTTGAATGATACCACCCAGCAATTTTTTGTAACTTACCTTTTCACAAATGTTTCCCAAACAATGATCTCCTGGAACTGCAGCAAAGGATGGAGCAGAAAGTGGATCAATTCAGGGCTGGCCCATTATTGTTAAATTTTAGACTATCACCCAAGGTGACGGCTCAACGTGGGCGCTATTCTGGCTGCCCATTCTCCGGCACCCACCCCTGTCCCAACCCACCCAGCACGGGGGGGGGGGGGGGGGGCAGAATCAGGGCCGGCCCCAAGGTTTTTTATGCACTAGGCGAGCCTACCTTGTGGCACCCCCCCCCAGTGAGGCTGCCTTGTAGGGCCCCCCACCACAGAGCCACCCTCTCCACTGCCGGAGACCTGCCCACAAGGGACGCCCCGCTGGCCCCAGCGCCCACCCACCCACCTGGGCTCATGAGCTTTCCAGCCCCACCAGCAGCCACCTTCACCAGCTGGCCACAGTGCCTACAAGTCTATCTGCATTGGCCCAAGGCTAAGTTTGGTTCTTAGCCTGAATGGAAAGCTGCATCCAGACATAATGATACATTCTTGTTTGCATAAAGCATAGTATCTCCTAGTTTGAGTCTCTCTCAGTCTCTCCACTGCCCCATTTGCCAGCTGCACCCCTAGGCAGCCGCCTAGTTGGCCTAGTGATAGAGCCGGCCCTGGCCAGAATGTATCCTCGCCTAGTTGGTGGAAAAACCTGTCACTGGATCAATCAAATAATCAGCTCAGGCCTATAGCCATGGGGTGCATTTGGGGGTGATGCCCTCTGTCGAATGTGGCCTGCCCCCTCTCCCCTCCCCATCCCCCCAAGGAGGCTGCCAGCTTCAGGGGGCAACCATGCTTGCTGTGCGCCTGGGATTAGTAGGGAAGCAGCAGGGGGCAGAGTCCTGCTGGGACTTCCAGAAGCCAAGCAAAGTCCTGCTGAGCTCTCCTTCTCCCTCTGAATCCTGGTGCAAAGAAGGTGGGCGGAGCAAGCTCAGAGAAGGCAGACAGGATGAGCTTGGGCATAGAGAAGGCAGGCAGACCAGCAACAGTCTCACCACACCTGTGCCAGGGTGGTGGGGAAGAAGCTTGCTGCTGGTGTCATGTGACTCAGTCGTTTTCAGGGAAGGTGAACAGTTATGCAACTTTTTTGGCTACGTGTCTTGTGCCCAGCCTTCCCTTGGCTGGCATGGTCATGCCAGGTAGTCTGTTAGGGCACCCCACCCGAAGGCCAAGATGCTGTTGCGTCTCTGTTCCCCTGCGTGCAGTATTATTTCGAGAATGCAAATAAACCAACCAGGTGGCTAGCTTACAAGTTAAAGAAGGAAAGAGAAAAGTGCACAATCAAGTTGTTAAAAGATGAAAAAGGTATAGAAAAGTTTACATTACAAGAACTTAAGAAAATAGTAGAAAATTTTTATAAAAGCTTATATCTACAAACTACTCAAGATAAAGATTTCACACAAATTTATATTTCAACTTGAAATAAAAAGAAGTTTACTGCAAATCATATTTCATTACTAAATGCCCCAATTGCAACCTACAAAGTGGTGGAGGCAATCAAAAATGCAAAGAAAAAGAAAACTCCAGGACCAGACGGACTCCCAACAGAAATATTCCAGATATTTGAAGACCAACTTTTGACACCCCTAAAAGAAGTCCCACAAAACATTAAACATTCAGGAAAGTTACCAGAAACACGGAATGAAGCATTGATAATGTTAATTCATAAACCCAATATAGATGAATCAGAAATTAAAAACTACAGACCAATTTCACTTCTCAATGCAGATTATAAATTATTTGCTAATATATTGGCAGCCAGATTTTAAAAAGTACTAATTCAAGTCATACATTAAGACCAAGCAGGGTTTCTCCCAAAGAGACAAATAAGGAACAACATTAGGACCATTATCAATGCACTAGAATACTATAAAATGCACGTAGGCATCAAGTGGCATTGATATCTTTGGATGCAGAAAAAGCTTTCGATAACATCAGCTGGGATTTCCTATTACAAAAACTAGTTGCTTGGGAATGTGGAGAAGACTTTCTTACACTGATTAGCGCAATATACAATGCACAAAAGGCTAGAATCATAATAAATAGAGATACTACACAATATATAGAAATTCAGAAGGGGACGAGGCAAAGATGCCCCTTGTCTCCTCTTTGTTTATTTTTACACTGGAAACTCTGAATGATTTAGTGAGAGAGAATGGACAAATAATTTGTCTTAAGATAAAAGGAAATGTATTTAAATTACAGGCATTTGCAGACGATCTAATATTCATAATAGAAGAACCTGTTGAAGCCATTCCACATTTAATAAAAGAAATTCAAGATTATGGTAGTGTAGCTGACCTTAAAATAAACTTAAAAAAAAATTCTGACAAAAAATTGCACTCAAAGTCAAATCTAAAAAATTCAAGAAATCTCATCAATGGAAGTAGTGAAAAAAATTAAATATTTGGGAAAAACTTTATCAAACAAAACATCTACACTACTTGAAGATAATTATAACGCACTCATAAAACAAGTTAAAAAGGACTTATTAAACTGGAAAGACCTATCTCTATCACTTATGGGAAGGATAGCTACTATGAAGATGAATATTTTACCTAAATTTTTATTCCTGGCTCAAAACTTACCAATTATTAAGAAATCACACTACTTTACTGATTGGGACAAAATTACCAGACACTTCATATGGCAGTACAAAAGACCAAAAATCAAATGGAAGGTGCTATAGGATAAAAAAGATAGAGGGGGCCTTTCTGTCCCTAACTGGCACTTGTACCATAAAGCAGCAACCTTGGGATGGATCAGGGATTGGATAACCCTGGAAAACACTAGAACTCTGAAACTAGAGGGTTATGACTTAAATATGGGTTGACACGCGTATATCTGGTACAGAAAAGACAAGATACATTCAGACTTCCATAATCATATTGTAAGAGGAGTGCTAATAAAAATTTGGGCTGAAATTAAGGAACATACATATAAGAAACTCCTGAAATGGGTCTCCCCTCTGGAAGCATTCATAAAGCCCTCTGTATTAACGAGAAATAATAAAGAAACCTATGAAACTCTGTTAGACAAAAACAACAAATTACAAGCAGTGGAGGCCTCTATAATGCAGAAGCTAGAGATGTCCTGGTGGGAAAAATTACAATTTAAAACAAGATTTAAGGAAGACCAATAACTAGGTTTCTATAAAAACTCAAATGAGTTAGATAAAATACGGTTAGCAACAAGTGATAAACTGATTCAAAAGTTATATAATTGGTTACTAGAAGGCTATTTGCAAGATGAGGTAATCAAGGTACCAATGATTTCATGGATGAAAGATATAGGTTATAACATAGATATAAAACAACGGTCTAAAATATGGAAAGTATCAAAATATATGAGCTCTATATGTTATAAAGAGAACATTTATAAAATGTTCCATAGATGGCACTGGTCACCAGATAAAATATCGAAATGTTACCCAAACTCATCAAACAAATGTTGGAAATGCAAAACCAATGTAGGAATGTACTTTCATATGTGGTGGAGGTGTGGTAAATTACAAAATTTTTGGAATTAAATTCATAAGATTATCTTAGAAATACTGAATATCAACCTGAATATCAGTATCAAGGACTTCAATGGGGTAAAATGCCATAGAGCAACTTTCAAAGTGGCCATTTTCTCCAGGTGAACAGATATCTGTCACCAGGAGATCAGTTACAATAATCAGTTTCTGAAGAAGCGGAAGGTGAACGCAGCATTGATGCCAGCCGTGCATAGCTGCTGCTTCTGCAGGCGTGGAACTTTTGTTCTCCTGAAACTTTCATACAAAGGATCGATAAACTTTCTTTAGGGTTTTTCCTTTGTATCAAGTAATGTTTGATCCTAGCCTTTTAAGAGTATATAAGGGTGTTTGTTGATAAAAATTTGAATTGTTTTGAGTTGATTAGTACAATATAATCCTTCTGCTTTTGTTCGTAATTTATTCACTGAGTGTTTTTGCATTGATACAATCTCCTCCCATGAGCTCTGTCTTTGATATACCACCTGGAGGTTGGCAGCCCTCATTTTGTGTGACAATTGCTATTATCCTCTGTTCTGATCCTGTTAGCACATTTGTACTAACAGTGACCGGTGTGGGGATTAACAGAGCTGACCTCTGTCTTGAGGTGTGTCTGGCATGCTGAGCCTCTTGCAAAAGCATTCCAGTTACTGGAGAAAGCTGAAATTGGGAAGCATTCATAATCTGGTCTCCTTGATAAAGCACTTTAACGTATTCCTAAATGTTATACATTACTTTTTTTTACTTCTTCCTTCAAGAACAGCAGAAATCTCATTTACCACTTTTATGTTCACAGGTACTGTGGGTTAGACTGAGAAAGAGAGTGACTGACCCACAGATATCTAGTGAGCTTCCTGGCTGGGAGGGGATTTTAATTCAGGTCTGACTCCAGAGCTGGTATGATGAGCAATTTCAGTATTGTTCTGGGTTCAAGTTCCATTTTGGCCATGAAGAACCCTCAGTAGGTCACTTTGGGCCAGCCCACTATCTCTCAGTCACTCTCACAGACTCAAGGAGGTAAAAATGGAGAAAGGAGATCCACATATGGGCTCCTGAGAGCAAGGCCAGAATAGGGTTGCCAAGTCTGGGTTGGAAAGTACCTGGAGACTTTGGGGGTGGAGCCAGGAGAGGGTGGTGTTTGGAGACGGGAAAGGCCTCAGCATGGTGCAATGCCGTAGAGTCCGCCCTCCAAAGCAGCCAATTTCTCCAGGGGAGCTGATCTCTGTCAGCTGGGGATCAGTTGTAAAAGCGGGAGATCCCCAGGCCCCACCTGGAGGTTGGCAGCCCTAGGCCAGAATCAAAATATAACAGACAGGTCTCCCTAGTCCTATTCTGACACTCTAACCACTCTGGCCATCTATTCACATTTTTGTTCAGGGTCAATTCACCTGGTTTAAGGTGATTGCTTTGATCCGCATAAATCTTTTCAGTGTTTATTATTATGTATGTAAAAATGTTTTGTACTCTGAGTCCTTTAAGAATAACATTCATTTTTATAAGTATGCTGCTGTAGCAAATAAGCTTGGTGGAGAAACCTCAATTTCACATTGCTTTATATAATCAATTTTTGTATGTCTTGTTTTTAAAAATATGCTGATTTACTGATTTCATAGAAATGTATGTATTTACTGATTTCATAGAAATGTATGACTTAAGGAACTGGGAAGGATCGAGTTCTCTCTTAGGAAATATTTACACGATACAACAAATGTGTGTTAGGTATTCCTAGAGAAGAATTATTGTGGCTGTGAAGAAATGCATTTTTTTGATAGATGTCTGACCTGAGTAAAATCATTGCCAGGAGGTTTTAAAGGGTTTTCTCTCTATGCAGAGAACCGGCAGGGAGGGGGAGGTCAGTTCAATGGCTTTCCAGCCTCACCTCAGCTGCCTCTTAAGGCATGCTAATAGGTCCACCTAGAGACAATAGGGTGGGCCATTCCCCCACTCCAAGCAGGGAAAAGAGATTTGGAGGTATTAAGTACTAGAAGGACTTTAGGAAGAAACCTCTGGAGACTTCAGGAAAAGCCTCTTTGACCCAGCCTGACCTGGTCAGTGGGTAGGGAAAAGAGGATGATAAAAATCCTGGGAGCAAAGAGGAGGGGCTGTTTTGGTGCTGATTCCATTGAAGCATACAGAGCTCTTAAGTGAGGTCTGGAGGAGGCAGCCATTGCCATGTGCTGGCCTGAAGGTAATGGAACTCCTGTAAACAGGAGTAACTTTCTAAGCTAAGGAGCCTGCCTTATTTTTAACAACCAACAGGATATGTATAGAGGGAGGGACAGAGGAATTTTGTTTTACCCTTTTATTTTTAATCCTTTGCTCAGTTTGGTGCTGTGCTAAGAGTATGCTTGTGAACATTTTCTCTTTAATAAATGCTTTAGAAGTTTTGATCCTGATAGTGGTTCTCTATGTCACATTTGTGAACTGTATTGTAAGATGCTCTGACACTCCTTTGGGTAGTGAAGGGCAGGGTATAAATCCAATCTCCTCCTCCTCCTCCTTCTATGGTTGCCATAGAGTTTTTGCCCTGAATTCTAGCGTTTCACCACGCAACGGCCCTAGCATGATGACATCATGACTGGTGACATCATTGCACTGCGTGTGCTTTGCACATGCAGCAGAAGAGTCCCCGCAAGGAGCCAGGAGCCCCCCCGCCACAGCAAAGATGAGACCTGGCAGCCCTACTGGCAGGGACTGTATCTGTCATTGTTATGAACATTTTTAGGATTATACAGATGGTTGAAGATGGGGAAGATATAACTGTGCTTATTCTTATAGGCCTGAAGCTCATCTGTAGATGTTTAAGGGGTCAAGATGTGCACTTGGGGCCCAGCAGAAAGTTTCATTTCTCTTTTGTTAAACATGTCATTGCATAGTATGGTCCCTGGCCCTATGGGCAGACCTTAGTAACTGTCAGTGACCACTTACCTTTAATTGACCCTTAATTTAAGACAATTTCCTTCAGAAGGCTGTAACTTTCTATTTTCAATAGAAAATAAATAATATTTCTGTCTTCGATGTAACCTTTTCTTGCCCAGAAGTGCTGGTGGCTGAGCCAGCCCAAGCTGGGAGGGCGGGGTAGAAGTGTAATAAATAAATGAATAAATTTATGGTACAGTTTCAAATCCAGCTGTTTATACAAAGTAAGAGCTGTTTATACAAAATAAGGTCTGTCGCCTGCAATAGAAACTTCTATAATCTTTATTACTCCTACCTAGTATCTAACAAGGAAGTACTTCACTCTGAATTAATGGGGGAAGGAATAAAATTCTTTTTCACTACAGTGCTGTTTTGTAATTTAAACTTTGAGGATCTCTGTGGTGAAAACGAACAGTATTTCCCAAAGGTGTACAAGCAATTGCTAGCGGAACATAAAAAAATTAAAACTACTGGAGATGTCTCAGATTCAAAAAAATATTTTGTATTCTAAACAAAAAGATGTGGGATTTATACATAATGGTGAAATATTTATATATAATGGCATAATAGGGAAATTGGAGTGTCTGCAATTACCAGTAAATTATCAGCTCAAATGAGATAATTTGCATATAGCCAGAGCAAAACAATGACCTTGTTCTTTGTAGATAAAGCAAAGGAAAGGAAGCCAGGCAGTAAAACAGTTATCAAGGTCAACCAGCAAAGATGGGAAGTTAAGTCTGATGGATGAAAAGGTAACCACATTTTATTTTCGGGTCTTAGCTTTTCTTTTCACCTTTTAAAAAGCTTCTTTTTTGCTATCTTTTAACTGTTGCCAACTTGCCACTTTAAAAAAGTCTTGGCTTACATAAGCCTGCCTTCCTCCTTTCTCACAGCACCCTATTTTCCTCTTTCTTTTCATATGAGTCATTAACTTTCTTCAGTGCCCAAATACCAGTGTGTGGGATTAACAAAATACATATAGTACATGTTATTCTGTCCTACTTTTTCATTATTCAGTGGCTGCCATATCATTAAATTTAGAACACTGAAGTCAAATACTGTGTTTGATAGAAGTGGTGTATTGTAGAAAGTTTGTGGATGAAGGTCAGAAAATTTCTTCACAGTGGTCTTATCCTGCTAATAATACATTTATAAGTGTACGTGGTTCTCACAAGCTATCTCTTGTCTTGTGGGAGCTGCCCACGATATCTTATCCTATTAGGCATTTATGCTTCTACTGTGGTGGCCAGTTTGTATAAAGCTTCTTTGTTTCAAAGAGTTGCTCTTGTTCTCTCTATGCCTTTAAGAAAAACACTACAAAAGAACTTTTTTCAACATTTTAAGCAACCTCAGTAGTTGCTTTGATAGGTTTAACCTTTTGTTTCCTTAATATATTTTCCTTCAGTTGAAGTCTTTATAATCTTCAGTATTGAAAGTTATTCTGAAAGTCAATTGGTAATGCATTAAAATTATTACCACTATCACTATATCTGCTCTTACAGTAATTCTTGTAGATCATTGAAGGAACTTCATATCAATATCACTATTTTGTTCTGGGCTTCTTGTGAAAGATATTTTCTGTAAGCCTCTTCAGTAGTTAGCAAGGCTTTGAAATGCTTCTGTCATGACTGTCATGATACATAGGCCTGAAACCTTATATTCATCACAGTGATGGAGAAGAAACTCAACACGATTCAGGAGTATTTCTATCTAACTGAAAATACCAAATACCACTTTTAAATAGAATATTGTATTTGTAGAACAACCGAATGATTCCTCTTTTGTATGTGCAGCATAATCTCATGCATATTTATTTAGAAGTAAGTCCCACTAAGCCCCTGGGGCCACTAAAAGGCCATAAATGCTGAAGGAAGGAGGTTCATTCCACCTTATTCCTCTTTCTCCTCTACAGCCTGGAGAGAACCTAGAGCTCTTCCCTAGCCTGCCATTTGGCTTCTTACAAGGACCATATTTAATCATGCTCAGACACAACAGCCCATCTCATAGGGTTGCCAGGTCTGGATTGGAAAATACCTGGAGACTTTGGGGGTGGGTCTGGGAGAGGGTGGGGTTTGGGGAGGGGAGGGGCCTCAGCATAGTACAATGCCATTCAAAGCAGTCATTTTCTCCAGGGGAACTGATATCTGTCAGCTGAAAATCAGTTGTAAAAGCGGGAGATCCCCAGGCCCCACCTGGAGGCTGGCAACCCTACCATCTCATCCTCCTGCACCTGCTCTCTTTTCCCTATCTCCTAGCCAGTCTGGCTCAGCCACAGTTGCTGGCAATGGCCCCTTGAAGGGGCTGAAATGGTGGTGCTGTTATTTATCCAGTGGATTGGGGGCAGTCTGTAGGAAACCAGGGTGGCCACTGGGGTACTGACAACTCAAAGATTGGAGCCAGTGGTGTATTCACCTGTTGTGGCCAGGGCAAGTCTGGGGATGGCATGGAGGCTGGGAGAAGGTCTAATCTTGGACACCAGCCTTGGTAGTTATCAGCTAATCTGCCTTTCCACATCATATTCATATGAACCTTCATTCCTGGTTGATGGAAAGTGCTAGTTAGTGGTGCAAGAATGATGTCTGGACAGACGTCATGGGAAAGATCAACTCTCACACTTCAAAATTTAGCACAGCTGTAGCCAAACAGCAAAACATGTGCCAGGTTTCAAGTGGTCTTTTATGGTTTACTGAAAATCAGCATGGGTTCCAGTGGATGGACAACAATACAGTGGTCTGGAGCTAAATGTGGGCAAGAAGAGGTTTCTGTTCATGAATTTCCATAGGTAGATCCACTGCCACCATTTTCAAAGCCAGCTAAAACTAAGAAAAGATCAACATGAAGTGCATACCAGTAGTGAGGAAAGGGACTGAGATATATTGAACAGTAGAAAAGCGTGTGAGTGGGTGGTGCTAAGCAACCATATATGCGTTCTCTCCTGTTTTGCCTCATTCTCCAGCCCAAGCAGGCTTCATACTTGAGTGGGGTTTGGAGTTCTCCCAGAGTTACCACTGATCCCCAGACTAGAGAGATCATTCCCATGGAAAAATAATGGCAGCTTGTGAGAGTGGCCTCTGTGGCATCACATCTCTGCTAAGCCCTCCCTCCCCTAACTCTGGCCTCCCTAGGCTCCACCCCAAATATCCAGGAATTTCCCAACCCAGAGTTGGCAACCCTATACCATATTTAGAAGAGGACTGTTAACACTAGCCAACTATGTAGCTAAAGGCAGTGGCAACAGTAGATGACAAAGAGAAGATGATGTGTATGAACAGTTCACTTACCCTGACTACTTGGTGCAGCGGTGTGAGATGTGAAGGCACAAACAAAAACCCAGAATTTTTAAAAAGTTTGTTTCTGAAGGACTTTTTTCATTTTTTCCAGTGGAAATTTTGAGGAGCACTGAAATAAGTTCCTATGAAACATTGAACCTTTTGGAATGCATGAAATGAATTTTACAATAAGGTTTTTACTCACTCAGAGTATGTAGGATGAATATTTTTGTGCAAGACAATCTCCACCGTTAGAGAATGAAGAATTCCTGTGTTCTCTATAAACATATGCAGTATTTTCAGGGAAGTATTTGTTGACTAAAATCAAACCAAGGTTTCAGACTAGCAGTTGTTAATCACAGTTGGTTCAAATGGTGGTTTGTTGTGATGTCTGAATTGAAAAACCTGATTGTTGAGTTGCACTTGCCATTGTTGTTGGAAATGTATGAGTTGCAAGGTCCAGATTCCAGTCATTATAGGGTTAATCTGTTTACCTTCAGTGCTATTGTTTAAACTCTGGCAGACAGCCAATGCAAGAAAAAGCTCACAAATGTAAAAGAGTATTGATTGGTTAATGTATTCAGGTAATGTCCTTCTAGGGTCAAGAAGAAACAGATTCTCCATTGTTGTTGTGTGACCATGTGTCTCTAGCAGTAGCAAGCAAGATGTAGCTTAGATATGTTTGTTATTTTGTAGGTTTCCTGTGTACCTTTTACCCTTAGAAATAAAGTGTTTTAAAAAGAAAGAAATGTCTCCTCTCCAGTGAAGCAAAGATCCATTGCAAGCTCTGAGTATTTAAGTATTTTTTACTATTTTTCCCCAACATATTTGGTTTCCTGTGTACCTTTTACCCTTAGAAATAAAGCAATTTAAACAGAAATAAATTTCTCCTCTCCAGTGAAGCAAAGATCCATTGCAAACTCTGAGTATTTATGTATTTTTGACTATTTCCCCCCAACAGTTGTAATCAGCTGGCCACAGTATAAGGAAGATGTGGGCGGAAGTGAGAGGAAGTGAGAAACAGACAAACCAGGATTTATGCAGAAACTGTGATTTCTTAGTTGCATGAAGTACACCAGCCAGAGTTTGTGTACAAACTATAATTTGTGGACTCTAATGTGCAGACTCTAATCTGGGAGAACCGGGTTTGATTCCCCACTCCTCCACTTGCACCTGGCTGGATAACCTTGGGCAAGCCATAGCTCTGTACCAGCTGTTCTCTCAAGGACAGCTTGGGAAAGAGCTTTCTCAGCCCCACCTACCTCACAGGGTGTCTGTTGTGGGGAGGGGAAGGGAAAGGAGTTTGTAAGCCGCTCTGAGACTACAAGTGAGTGAAGGGCGGGATATAAATCCAACCTCTTCTTCTTCTTCTTCTTCTTCTTCTTCTTCTTCTTCTTCTTCTTCAACAAAGCCATAAACCTAGCTAGTGTCATGCTCTGGAACAGTGATACAAACATTAGAGTCAGCTATACTTCAGAAAAATACAATTCACTTGTATCAATACAAAATTATACAAAAGTTCTTAGAAGAATAACAGGTCTTAATAATGCAGATTATTCGGAATTATATTTCTTTCTGTTAAATAACCTACTATTGAAAACCAAAGGTTTTGAAATGATTTTTGATAGCTCATTAAATTAGTAACCATAGAGTGAGAAGTAATTTTTCCGAACATGAAGTGGTCCCATAATTTCTTTTGCCACATTAACACCATAGAGCAAGATTTATCCCTTCATTTTTTTGCAATTTGAAAAGTACTGAGTTCTAGGCGCCATGGACAAGTGAGACAGCGTAGTGATCAGCTCTTTAGTTTATTGCTACAACAAGCATGCTTAACCGGCCGAAGGGACCAACTATATACACACCCAGGACACACCCCTGGTCCCACCTACAGTCCTATTGGGGGGGGGGTTGAATTTCCCGCCTAGATCTTATTGGAGGATTGGAGGAATCCTGGGATCCTTGGTCCCTATTGTTCTAGGAGCCAAGCTCTGGGCTACTCTCACTGGTGCCTGGTGGCAGTCAGCGGACACAACACAATTACAATACATGCAATAGCTAACAAATAAGATATTAATTTTATTGTGTTTTTATTTTCTTTAGAGTTTTCCCAGTGTGCAAGGATGGCTGTTTCTGGGAATTCTGGTAAGTTGCAACCAGTGTTCCCTCTAAGCTGAGTTAGTGTGAGCTAGCTCACAGTTTTTTAGCCACTGGCTCACAGATTTTTGTCTTAGCTCAGGAAGGATGGCTCCAGAGCAAACTAATGCATGCAGCAGCCAAATCGCTCGCTCACAACTTTAATGCCAGTAGCTCACATAGTAGAATTTTTGCTCACAAGACTCCACTGCTTAGAGGAAGCACTAGTTGCAACCTGTAATTATGTGAATGTGTTCAAAAATTTATTTCCAGTAGTGTTTAATAGATGGACAAAACCACTGACAATGTAAATAGTCCCTCGTTTGTCTCAGGAACAGTTTTCTCTATAATGATTTTACCTCCAACAGTTTGTGACTACCTCCAACAGTTAAACTCGCTGAACTCTGTTATGTGATACTTGCCAGAGCAATATGTATACAACTGGACTTTGCCTGCACTTTAGTAAGAATAGTTAATCAGAACAGTTTCTTCCCTTGTAGTTCTTTTGCAGTTTAGTTCTGTCAAGAGCCAAAAAATATAGCAACAAAGTATCCCTTTACCTGCCTTCATTTTTCATTCATGCTGCTTCCTGCTTTTTAGTAATCTAGAAGCAGAAGCAAGTCTAGGGGTGCCAGCCTCCAGGTGGGACCTGGGGATCCTCCGAAATTACAGCTCATCTCCAGACTACAGAGATCAGTTCCCCTGGAGAAAATGGATATTTGGAGGGTGGGCTCTGGGCAGTGTTCCCTCTAAGCTGAGTTAGTGTGAGCTAGCTCACAGTTTTTTAGCCTCCAGCACAAACATTTTTGTCTTAGCTCAGGAAGGATGGCTCCAGAGCAAACTAATGCATGCAGTAGCCAAATCGCTCGCTCACAACTTTAATGGCAGTAGCTCACAAAGCAGAATTTTTGCTCACAAGACTCCACAGTTTAGAAGGAGCATTGGCTCTAGGCATTGTACCCCCCTGAGGTCCCTGTCCTCCACAGGCCCCATCCCCAAATTTTTAAGAGTTTTCCAGCCTGAATCTGGCAGCCCTCCCCTCCCCTCCCCTGCTGGTGGCATGGGGGGCCTGGCAACATTAGAAGCAACAATGTCTGGAAAAAGGACCTGCCAGGGGCTACAAAAATGCCCTTCTTTAGTTGGATGTTCAGCATACAACAATATTGCATACAATGCATATTGCAAGTCAAGGCCTGACTAACACTGGAAATAAGATCTGTGGCTAAGGCCATCCAGCCCACCTTAACTATGCTCTAATTATAAATACTTAGCCTTTATCGTTGATATTGAAAAAAACCCTAAAATGTCAATGATCAAATTAAGATGATCATTATCAAGGATGGAAATGATGAACAGCTCCTAAGATGTGAAAATCTTCACTGAAACCTGTGCTAGTTTAAGCATACGTGGGGACAGGGGATCTAACTTTGAGCAACATAATCTCCAGTGTGGATGCCTTTCATCTCCTATCTTTCCCTGTGTATTGTGATACAAAGGCACTTAAGTGACAGTAATTGTAGAATAGTAGAGGAATCATAGCCAGAGATTTAGCTTCTGGAACTTGTAGTTTACATCTGAGATGACACTGAGCATACACAACAATAGTCAAAATGATTGTTCTGTGATAAGAAGCAAGTGTATTAAACTACAAACAAATTATTTTTGTTGCACAAATAAGATTAACCAATAGTTTGTGAACAAGTTACCTATTATATGTTTAAGGTTAGCATCCATTTGCACAAAGCCAACATACATAGTCAGAATATGTCTCTGCGGTTAACATGTGCTGATCCTTTATCTGTGAGGGGAAAGTATGTACAAAGAAGTGTGCATGCACATGAAAGTTTATACCCAGAATAAAACTTTTATTGGTCTTAAAGGTGCCACTGGACTCAAACTTTGTTCTGATTAATCATTAATAACCTTGTATTAATTTGTAGTTAGTATTAGAAGTCCATTTTCATTGGTGAGTATTAACAGAAGGAAGGCAACTTTTGCTCTGGATATTAGATTACATTAGACACTCTTATATTTCCTTCTAAATATAAATAGCCCAAGGATCATTCTTGTCAATGGAGCCTAGAAGCAAATGTTCATTTATTTATTTATTTAAACATTTATACCCCATCATTCTCTTGTGGCTCAAGGTTCATGTGAATCATCCCCCCCCCCCCCCCGAAATGAATAAACATGATGAACTAGCTAGATGATTGCCATTTTTGACAGTCAAAGCTAAAACAAGCAACACACACATTTTACCTTTTATTTTTCAGCAGACAGTCAACTTGTTATACAATGGGAAATTCCATACTTTTTCCTGCTGTGATTTAGATAAAATAAATTGAAGAGAAAGTCCAAAGGGTAAGTCTTGAACCAGCTTCTTGTATGACTGATTTAATGCTATAGCTATGATACTAAACTGAAAGTGGAGGGAAAGATTCCTTGAAAAAGAGTTGCAAACTAATAAGTGTTCCCCACACACACACACACAACAGGCACTGTTTTTAAACTAAGCCATCACAGTGATGCTCCTAGGCCCTGATCTACCATTTGAACTAGCAGAGAGCACAGGGACTAGTATAGTCTCCATATAGCCTATGGCTGCCAGAAGTGCTGAATGGGTGTGTTTCTTTAAAAGCCTTCTCAGTAGAGATGTACCCAAAGAGAACAAGGATGATAGAGGATACTGTTATTCTTTGAGATGGTTCCTTTGGGTGAGGATAATTCTATGTAATTATGTAGACTATATACTGGTCTTTGAGACCAGGGAAAACAGGCTCCCATCTAGAAGTACAAACCAAGATTAGTGGTTCTGCATCTCCAACTGGAAAAACTGGTTGCAATCCACATCATCCGTTAGCATGTCTTTATTCTTGCAAACTATATTAAGGATGTCAATATTTTTTAATCAGAATCCCTTTCTGGCTCCATGTTAAAAGATCAACTGTGATATTGAAATGACCATTCCACCATGATTAATTATTGCTGTGTCATTGTACAGGCACTTTTGCTGTCATACAGCAAAATCTGATGAGCAGCTTCTAAATCTCAGCAATCTTGCCAAAGATCAAGTGGCTGAGGAACAGGGTTGGAGTGGGGGAGGGTAGTTTAATTTTCAAGGAATTACCAAATTAGTTTAGATCAGGAGTAGGAAAAATAGAATACACGCAATATCACATGTACCCCATCCTCTCCTTGTGTCACACTGTCCTACCCCAGAGGTTGGAATTAGGGCTAGATCAAGTAGACTCTTGTCATACCAGAGGAAAAAGCCTTAGTGGGCCAGATGTAGTCCATGAACATAATGACTTAAGAACGTCTTGATGCTTCAGATTGTCTAGGACTACCGTTCATCATGCTATTTCCAACCAGATTCCTCCAAGAAATACAAAGGCAGGACATGAAGGCAGCAGTTCTAAATTGTTCTTTGTTTTCCACAACTGAAGTAAATGCCTTTGGACGCAGAGTTCTGTTTTGCTGCCATGGCAGTCATATGGACGTTTGTTTATTTACTTTATCTATATTCTGCCTTTCTTCTTGAGACTCAAGACTGGTTACAGAATTGAAAAACAGTGCAATAAAAACATTATAAGACACAGCAAATGATGCAGTAAGGACTACAAAATTTGAAAACAGTGTGGTAAAAACAAGTCCATATTTAACAACTGTGCAGTAAACTACAGTCCTATTCTCTTTATAAAAGCACCCTCCTGAACAATTCCATTTTATTACATATTTTCCATGAACTTGTCTATCTTTTTAAAATACCCATAGCATGTTGGGCATCACCACAGCTTGTGGCCATATTGAGTTAATTATCTATTGTACAATAAAGGGTTTTCTTTTGGCTGTCCTGAAAGCAATACCACTCAATTTCATTGAGAGTCTTGTGTTCTGAGTGAAGGTGGTATATTGCTTACCTCTGGATAGCTGCAGACAGGGCTTTTTTTGTAGATAAAGCCCAGCAGGAACTCATTAGCATAATAGGCCACACCCAACACCAGAAACTCATTAGCATATTAGGCCACACCCCTGACAACACAGCTCATTAGCATATTAGGCAGGGGGATGGGAAAGCACAGGGCAGGCATGGAAGCTTGCCTCTTCCCCCCTCCCCAAGCTTCTCCGCCCCACTTCAGCATCACCTTTCTAGTCTACCCCCCCTTCTCTCTCCATTCGCCGGGAAAAGAGGGAGGGAGAGGGAAGGATGGAAGGGGGGGGAGAGGCACCGGCGGCAGCAGCTGCCGGCCTCGGAAGGGCCCCGGGAGCCCTTGAGCCCCCCCCCGTAGTCTATACCTATGTTCCTGCCCAAAAATAGCCCTAGCTGCAGGCAAGATAAAAGATATCCCAAGATTAAAATATAAAAGTTTGCTAAGAAATAGGCAAGAAAACATTTCACACTATCCTCCCTTGGGTCTATTAGTAGTTACAGGACAGAATGTTTGCCAGACAACCCTAACTTCCTGTTGCTCAAAGTTTAATTTCCATGCAATTACTAAGTTAGCTTACTTTGAACAGATGGATCACAAAATGTTTCATATTTTACTGTTGAAGAAAAATTAAAGGCTCTTAAAAAGATTTATAAAGTTATAAACATTTGGGTGGATTTAATTATCTGTGCTGAAAAAAATCTTTCCTCAGTGTTGAAGATTCATTCTGCTGCCAACTCTATAATACAAGCCCTCACATGTCCTCTGTTGAGTAAAGGACAGACTATATCACTATCATCATGAGAAATGTTCTTTTAAAATGCTTCAGAACATCAGCTAGCTTCTTTAAGGAGAATCATGATTATTTTTATTTTGCTATGAGCTGACTCAGCTTGCTTTTTTCCATCAAAGGTTCATAATTTAATATTTTCTTCCTGAGGTAGTATATTCCAAGTTATTTAACAGATTTCATGGCCAAACCACATTAAATAAATTCTTGGTTTCTGTTCCCTAATTAATTACGGAGATCTCAATTCCTGTATTATTCACATTATATTATGAAAACTTGACATATTATTTTATTTGTGTTGTATCCTACAGCAATTCTGTTGGCAGGAACAGGCCTTTTCTCGTCTTCCTTCTCCTAAAGCAGCCAGCTGTGGCCCCTAAAGAATTGCTGGAGAAGGAAACCCTTACAAATAGATGACCATGCAGGTCAGAAGGCTGAAGTGAGAAGACAAATCTGGCACTATTACCCTTCCTCCTTCTTCCATAAGAGGAACAATTGTAGGCAATGAGGCTATAGATTTCCCCCTGTAGAACTCACACTGTATACAGCAAAAAAGAGAATATTCCAGCATGAGTCACTCTGTCAAAAACTGTGTGTAATGAGCAAAACTAATTCTACAATCCAAATTCTGCATATTACCCAAGAGGATTGTTACTATATAAAATAATAAGAAGCATTTGAGAAAGCAAATAACAATCCTAACATAAAGTATACACAATCCCACCAGGGTTCAAAAGCTTAAAAGAATTGGTTCATATATTTTATCCATTTGAATGTATGATGTCACATGTGAGCCAGTTAGTTTATGGATCTCAGCCAAATTGGCTTCTGTTATCTCTGTCATTCATTGCAGATCACAGAATATAATATGTACAAGATCCAACCAAAAGCTGATGCTCTGGGCGATCTGTCATCAGGTTTTCCCAAGTGTTTTTAAACACTAAATTTCAGCCACTTCTGGCCTTAACTCAGACAAGGGAGGGAGAAAGGATTTATACCTTCACTGTGACATGGTTTCTCCTATTGAAGCTGACCCCCATACACCCTATTAGCATTAGAAGTGATGAAATATGGGCACCCATCTTTGCCCAACATTTCTAATAACGAAAGAGGGGGTGTTAGTTTTCACAGCTATGTGGAAGTAGAAGGGTCAAACTCTCTCTGCCCTCTTGTCTTATTCCTGAATTAATCAGTGCCATCCCTCAGATAAGGGAAGGTGGCTGTGTATCAAAAGACTAACAGCTGGCAATTTAAACATCATTGCAGGACCTGTCCTCAAGAATCAGGAGGTAGGCCTGGAGAACCAAAATCCACTCAGCAGCAGTATTGGACCAGGCTGTAGCCGCTCTTGAGAAATGTTGGACCACAAAAGGTTAAAATCCAACTGAAGAGTTTTAGGGCTCAGGTAAAATGGATGCTGGGAGTTCTGTGAACATAACAACCAATGTGATTTTTTTCTTTAAAAAATCAGGTATGCAGTGGCTTAGTTCAGATTGGAGACATGGTCGAGAGTAGGTGTTTAAGCCTTTCTGCTTTACTATTTTTCCAACTTGAAATGGTTCTGGAGAACTGCTGTTTCCCCCATTATGGTAAATATACAGCCCTTATAGGGCATGGAGACCCCACCCTTCTTGTTGCTTGAATGGAAGCCCTAATGCTGCCAGGGCTCAGGACTCAGCTCCCTTCTCTTGAGTAGGATTCGGTAACTGAGTATCCTGGACTGCTAGACATGTACTTCTGCTTCTGATCCAGACTTCTTCTTGGGCTCATATCCTTCTACATTCTTAGGATACCAGAAGGACTGGGGAAAGTGGGTGGGGCTCCTGTCTCTTCACCTTCCTTGGGTCCCAATGGAATGGTGGACTTTGCAGTTCATTCTAGGAATGAATGATTGTCACATGGACTCAGGGAGGGGGGAATCCACCTACTCTGAAGAAGTTCCATCATACTTGAGTGGCCCATTACAAACCAGTAGCTGACTGGTGTATCTCTGGTTTGCGTGCATAAGATTCTGGGTTTCCAGTTCAATAATCCCAGCCTTGTAGTTCTGGAAAGGATTTATAGTAGAGATAAGGAGATCTGCTACAACTCACAGTAGACAAAACTGAACCAGGCCAGTGGTCGGTAGCAGCTTCACATGTTATCTAACTACCAATAGAAATGGCTCTGAATACCATTTACATCTTGAAAGATTATCATGTTATCCCATTTATTTCTTCACCCATCATGGTTATTGCTATTCAGATTCTTTTAAAAGACATATAAGTAAACACATTTGTCAAAATGTGCTTTCTTGCTATGCCAAATTTAAAATAATGAAACTAACTCTTCCCCACCTTCTAAAAGTCTTATAAAATGGGGGGGGGGCATGGCTCAGTCTACATGGCATGCAGAAGGTACCTCTACCTGAGACCTTGGAGACCTGCTGCCAGTCTAAGTAGACAGTACTGACCTGGAATAAGGGTCTGATTCAGTATAAGGCAGCTTCATGTGTTTCCCTGTAGGTGAAATCATAAAATAGTGTGAACTTGCAAGTTCAAAGACAATCGTTCTTCAGAACCAATACATCAATTTTAAAAAGAATTTTTTACCAGAAGTTAGTGGAAGTAAAAATAGTTCACTTGGTGCTAAGCACTCCTAAAAGAAATTATGCTTATTTAATTTAATAGAAATTATTCCAGGATCATGAGACAGGATAAATCTTTATTTATTTAATTAGATTTTCAGAATACACAAACAGGAGTTCAGAGCTACAAATTACAAAGTGGGTTATACATTGCAAATTAAACTAGTCTTGTCAGAAAATTTAATCTTCTTTTTAATCTTTAACATAATTCTCAAATGATTATTTGCAAGTCTTTCACCACCTGTACATCAGGTATAGAAGTGTACACATGTAAAGCATTCTAATCAGTAGTCCAATATTTATTCTGTTCTGCATAAAATAAATATAATATGCTGAGTGTCTCTCAAATCTTGGAAAACCACGGATTAAATTTGTTCTGGAACCAGTTTCTTGCTTTGAAAGATTCACTAGTGATAACAAAGTACAACTGCTGTCTGTAATCCGTTTCCTCCCCTTCTCATGAAAACAGTTGAAATCACTCCAGAGTCCTAGTGGTTTCAAACTAGTTTCAAGGATATATTGTTTCTATAATTTTATTTCATTTTCCCCTGTACTGCTATAATTACATGGAGATTCCCCCCCCCCCCAATCTTGGTCCCCTTATCCATGGTCCCCTTATCTATCCATGGTAAGTATGTTAAGAAGGTAGAAGAAAATACTTGATCCATCTGGACCCAAATGCAGTGATGCTTTTACTCCATCCACAGAGTCCTTGTCAAATGAAGGGCTGCATTCCAGCTCCATGTAGAATACAGGCCACTTAAAGTACTTTTCACTCCTTTCCTGACATTGGTGTTTACACTTAAAAATAAGAAACACAGTGTTAAACGTGTTTTTACCACATGTCTGAACCCATTGATAGACATGCAGTATGGTTGATTTACAATCACATTTCAACCTTTACAATACAGTTGTGATTTTAAACTTAATTTTCTGCAATGTAATACAACTAATCATTAGCCTCCTCTTTGCCCAAATAAATGGATTCATAACTTTTGCCATTCTTTTATAGGGCATTTTGGCATAACTTTTGGGAGTTCTTTAATTAAAAACACCAGAATCTTAGGTAATATCATTTTAATCAAGGCAATCTTCCAAACAATGAAAATTTTAAATTTTATTGTGAAGCTATCTAATTTGATCTTCTCAATTAATATGTAATTGAAACAGAACTTACTTCTCCTTGGGGAGGTATAATCTAAGACATTCTCTCCATCAAACCACATTAAACAAAGTTTAAATTACTGATAATTCATTTCAATGAATGCTCCATCTTTGTATTATTCACTTTGTATCCTGAAAGCTTGCTATATTCAGAGATAACTTTATAATTTCTCTTAGTAATGCTGTACTCTTATGTATCGGAATACTCCCACACTCCAGTTATGTTCTTCAAACATCTTTCTCCTTACAGTGAGTGCCCTATCTTAGCACCATCTCTGTGGAAACAGCTGGGTCACAGGCTTTTTCTTTAGTGGGCCCAGATCTTTAGAATGGCCTACCAGAATGGGTACGAAGGACCCCTTCACTTGCTATATTCAGGAAGGCATGTAAGACAGTTTTGTTTTAGGCAGTGTTTTGGAGGAGGGTAAATTGTTTTGGCAGATTTTGCTGTATTTTAATTCTGTTCATTTTTAATCTGGTTAACTATACTGTTATGTTTGGGACCTTGCAACCCATAGATGCTTTGCTAGCTGCCTTGTGTCTGTGGAAATAACATGGCATATGAACATTCTAAATAACGTTACAGTCGAGGCTGACAGAAAGTGAGTTCTTTCTTTGTGACTATATTTAGGTGCCCATTAAGATGATTGCACAGGACCCAGCCTGGGACTTGTCAATTCCTATTAAAGTATATTTGTGAGAGTTATAGTGCAGCATGATTGGGCAGGAAGGCAAGAGCAGAATCCTCCTCCTGTGGGTGCCTTTTCACCTCAAAACTATTTTAAAATCTGTTTTCTCCCAGGAGAGGTTATTTCCAGTCTGGGGTCCTCACTGATATAAAAATGGCAACCAAAGAGCAGGTGCATGTATGTGCAAGGAGCTCCCTCCTTTCCATCTGCCCATGGTGTGCCTTAAATTGACTCCCATTGTGCTGCTTCACAGGACTGTGGCTGCTGATCTTCATGGGTCCCTCTCTGCCACATCTAGCTTAGCCATTTCACCTTTCATTTTTATATCGTTCCAACACACATTTGCAAGAAGCTTAGGTTATTATATACAGTACAGTTATATAAGGGAAACCTTTCCTTGTATTTAACCATCCTGAATCTTTAAAATTGTGTCACCAAAATTGAGTCCTAACACCTGGTTTTCCATAGCAAAGAGAAACCCGTTTAATAAAATTCTTCTGCAGTCCAAATCTTTTAAGACCTTTCAACGTACGCTCAAACTTAGCCAAATGCTATCCCTGTGCCAAAAAAGCCTAAGTAGCAGAAATATTTTTCCTTACCTTAATGGCATGCAGATACCTGTAACATTGTCCCATGCCCCTCTGAAACAGGAAAAACAGCTTCCAGATGTGCTATCAAGATCAGAGAAGAGTTAGAGGGAAAGGCCTGCCTGCTCCCTCCCTGCAGCATTTGTCCTGTGCAATTACAAATGTGCATTTATGCACATTTAGAACCTCAAGGGGTGGTGGTGTTGGAGTGAGAAAACTTTTAGAGAGAAAGGATTAAGCGAACACTTCCCATACTACTTCTGTGGTCTGGCTCATCTTTCAAGCACCTGCTTTAAAAACAACATGGAGTAAGTCAACTCCACCTGTATGTAACATCTGGTTTTTGCCCTCAAACACACTAAAAGCTGCTTTTTTACAATTTGTTTCTCTACCATAAAACCTGTAAATATAATGAGGGAGAGAATTTCAATACTCATATGTTATTTATTTATTTATGTAAATATTTATGCCCATCTTTCCCATGACACAAGGTGACTTAGAAATTCAAAATTAAAAAAAAACACGGCCCTGACCTGGATAGCCCAGGTTAGCCTCATCTTGTCAAATCTCAGGTGCTAAGCAGGGCCAACTGTGGCAGGTATTAGGAAGGGTGACCTCCAAGGAATACCAGAGGTGGGACACAGAGGCAGGCTAAACAAGCGACCTCTCTGAAAAATTACCAAACCCCCAGTAGGGGTCGCCAGAAGTCAACCATGACTTCCAGGCAAGTGCGCATGCACACACATACACACACCATTAAAAAAATACAGCAAAATTCTACATAACCTCACCCTTAAAAATGCCTGCAGTTTAAGCCCATTAAAGCCGTAGCAAACAGAGATCCCTCCAGTACTTCCTGTGCCTCCTTCACCTCCTCAGGAAGTCCATTCCATGGGGGGGGGGGCTATAATGGAAAAGTCATCGGCTCTAGCTGGTGCCAGGCATGCTATTCTAAGCTGGGAAGAACTTGCTGGTGGCAACTTGAACAACACAACTAGTGCACAGGGACATACAAGAAGAGATGGCCCTTTAAATTTGAGGATCCTATGCTGTGAAGAGCTTTAAAGGTCATAACTAGCAACTTTAATTGAACTTGGAAAAAAACTGGCAACCAATGTAGCTGTTTTAAAATAAATACGTTCCCATCAGCTATAGCTAACCCTATATAGGAGGGGCGTCAAACTCATTTTTTATGAGGGCCGGATCTGACATAAATGAGACCTTTTGGGGCCAGGCCATGTGTGTCATAAAATGTTATGCCAGGTAGCGGAGATATAAACTTTATAAAGGACACAGACAAACACAATTAAAGATTTTTTTAAAACTTTAAATAAAACATGGTTAAAACACTAGCAATCTTGCAATATTTTGTCTGTTTAACAGTCTCTGATAACTGACACCTCTGCTCTGAATTATTGCATCAAAATGTCTGTGCTGTTCAGGTGTGGATCTGTAAGCTGCAAGCCTACTTTTGATTTATTGACATTTATTACAGAAATCTCATGCTCAGTGTTCCTAGCCTAGGATCCAGGGGAGACCATTTATTTATTTATTTATTGAGATTTATATCCCGCCCTCCCCGCTGTACGGTGGCTCAGGGCAGCTCACAACAAACACACAATACAAATAATTCTTAAAACCATTAAAACATATAAAACAGCTTAACTATACAGATGGCATATCTTCAGCTCAATATATCCTAGCAGCGCCCAGATGTAATCCTTATAGACGGTCACAGTAGGTTGACGGATAAGATCGAATAGTCGGGCCAGGGCCAAGGTGGAAATGTTGGGCGGCCACTACTTAAACGCCTGGTGGAAGAGCTCCATCTTCCAGGCCCTGCGGAATTGTAGGAGATCCCGCAGGGCCCTGATGTTATCCGGGAGCTCATTCCACCAGTGTGGGGCTGCCACAGAAAAAGCCCTGGCCCTTGTAACCACCGACCGAAGCCTCCTTCAGCCTTCGGAGGACCAGAAGGTTTTGGGATCCAGACCGAAGTGCTCACTGGGGAACATATGGAGAGAGGCAGTCCTTCAAGTAGATAGGGCTTTATATGTAAGCACCAGCACCTTGAACCTTATCCGGTATGCTATAGGCAGCCAGTGCAGTAATTTTAAGGCGGGCTGGATGTGCTCCCGCACAGGAAGGCCCATCAACAGCCGCGCCGCTGCATTCTGCACCAGCCGCAGCTTCTGGATTTGGCACAAGGGCAGCCCCAAGTAGAGAGCGTTACAGTAGTCCAATCTTGAGGTGACCAATGCATGAATCACTGTAGCCAGTTCATTATGTTCAAGTAAGGGAACCAACTGCTTGATCAGCCGAAGATGATAGAAGGCTGACCTCACAGTGGCTGCTACCTGGGCCTCCATTGTTAACGAGGGGTCCAGGAGCACTCCCAATCTCCTAACCTCCAACGCTGGCACCAATGGCACCCCCTTGAAGGCCGGGAGAGGGATCCCTACCCCTGATCCACTCCGACTCAGGCATAGGAACTCCGTCTTCATCGGATTCAATTTCAGTCAACTCTGCCTGAGCTAACCAGCCATGGCTTGCAACGCCAGGTCCAGATCTCCCAGACCGGAGTCAGACTGCCCGCCCAACAACAGATAGAGCTGGGTGTCATCTGCGTACTGATGACATCCCAGCCCATGCCTCCAGCAGGGCATTACGACCTTTTGTACATAAGCTGCCCCATGTGCTGGTCAAGAATATGCGAAGGCATCCTAACACAGACTGAGGGAGTGAGGGCCACATGTTTGTCTATAAAATTATACACTTCCCCAGAGAAATAATTACAACTTCCTACAAAGGGGGTGAACTTCATCTGGCCACACACTCTCAGCCTAATCCACCTCACTGGCTTGTTGTTATTCCTCCTCTAAAATAGTTCACATTGATTTCTGACTGAGAAAGAGTGGATCATGAGGGCATGAATACAATGAAAAGGAGGAGGGAACCCAGTTGCACCCAGGACAGCCCTGGCATAAATTAAGAAGTAGGAAACAGCCAGGGCCTTGCGAGCCTGATTCGGCCCTCGGGCTGCATGTTTGACACCCCTGCTACATAGGGTTAGATTGACTTTAGAACTGGGAAAAACTCCATTGAGTTTAAGATCTGCCCTTTTGTTTCACAGACAATTGTACTGATGTTTGCTGACATTACTTAAACAAATAATCAAGTGTTTCCTATTTTAGAGCCTAATAAACTTGGCAGTCAAAGAAGCGATGGAAGTTTTCCCACACTCTGTTTGAAGAGTGAGGTACAGTAACTCCAAATTCCTTCCAAATATAGCCCAGTGCTGATGAGATTGTTGAGGGCTACAACAAAGACAACAGAGACAATGGCACAGCATCCAATAGCAGATGAATGAAATGACACCATGCAGGGGCGTAGACTTTTGAAAATCCGGGGGGGGGGGGGGCGGGGGCTTCTTAGTGCGCGCGCGTATTCTCTCCCCCCCGGAAACCGCCCCGCCTCCCCGGGCTCTTCTGAGGCCCGCCAGCCGCTGCTGCCGGTTCCTCTCTCCGCCCCTCCCGCACAGCCACACACCCTCTCCCCATCACCATCACCCTCGAGTGGCTTTGTCTCAGCACGGATTGGAGGAGGGGGGCTTCCCCAGCCGCCCTCAGGAGCCAGCAGAAGGTGTTGGAATCGCGGGTCCCGTCAGCAGCTGCCACACTGAACCACTCTGGTTTCTGGGGTATCTTCAAGCCAGAGAGAGGAAAGTTTCTGGGGTATCTACAAGCCAGAGAAGAGGAAAGCCCCGGGTAGAGCGCTTTCCTCTCTCTGGCTTGTAGAGAGCCGGACCAACAAGTGACCTTTGGTCCTCCTGGCCATTTTTGCCTTCGCTCAGGAAGGGATGGCTCCCGAGGGAACTCATTCATGCAGCAGCCAAATGGCTGGCTCACAACTTTAATGCCAGGAGCTCACAAAGCAGAGTTCTTGCTCACAGGACCCCACAGCTTAGAGGGAGCATTAGCCTTCTTCAATTGTGGTACCCCCAAACGGAACACAGTATGCCAGGGGGAGGTCTCACCAGCACAGGGTAAAGCGGGACCCTCAGTTCGCGGGACTTGGAGGCCGTACTTCCGCTGAAACACCCACTCCCACCAAGGGCAACTTCGCGGCCCAAGGCGGCCGGCTGGAATCGCCACTCAGGCGGCGGCACCCGGATGGTCCCGCCTCCCACAGCGATGGCGCGCCACACAGCCCTGGCCCAGCCTGAAGCCCCCAGCCCCCACGCCTGCCCGCCCACTCTTGCCGGCAGAGCAGAGGGCCGGCCGGGCCAGGCAGGGAGTGGCCCGGCGGACTGGGCGCGCCTCTCTCCTGCTCGCAGGGAGGATGTCTCTGCACCGCCGCACCCTCCGCCTCTCTCGCCCCCAGGAGGGCAAGCAGGCCTCCCGCCTCCCGCGTCTGCACCATGCCCCGGGGAGGAGGGGCTGCCCCCCCATGGGTCAGGAGGACACGGGAGCTGCTTCTCGCCCACCCCAGTGGCTCCGGAGTGACCCCCGCTGGCTGGGGGGGGGCATCGCGCGAGGCCTGGTGTCCCTGCAAGAGCGAAGCCCTCCCCTCCCCTGCCCTGCACACCTCACCTGGAGCGGCTCTTCTTCCTCCTGCTGCTCCTGCTGCTGCTGCTTGACCGCTGGGGAGCCGGAGCTCAGCAGGGGGTCCGCGATCCCCTTCCCTCTCCGTCTCCAGCAGCGGCAGCAAGGCGAGGCGTGGCAGCAGGCGCTCCGTTTTCCCGGGGGTGGCTGAGCCCCCCCCCGGGAAACTTTGGGGGTGGCTCAAGCCCTCGAGCCCCCCCGTACTCTACGCCTATGACACCATGGAATGCACAAAGTTATCAAGTCTGGAAAAAATCAGAGTACACTTAGAATCATTATTTCTATGAAGAGAGAGAACTCAGAATGTTGTCATGAATCTTAGAATGCTGTCATCATAAATCAGTGTTGAGGCTCTCTTGTGCTAGCTCTGTAAATATTTTTGTGTTAATGCAGAAGAGAGGTATGGTATGATGATCAAATGAACATTCTGGACAATGAAGGACTGACTTGTACATTACAAATTGCAGCAAGAAGTCGTTTGAGCCCCATACAGAAAGAGGTGAGCAGTCATTCACTGGGTTGCCAGCTCTGGGTTGGGAAATGCCTGGAGATTTGAGGACTGGAGCCTCAGGAGGGTGGAGTTTGGGGAGGGGAGGGACTTCAATGGGGTATAGTGCCATAGAGTCCACCTTCCAGAGCAGCCATTTTCTCCAGGTGAACTGATCACTGTTGCCTGGAGATTGGTCATAATCCTAGAAGATCTCCAGCCACCACCTGGTGGTTGGCAACCCCAGTCATTCAGATCTGCCCATATCCAGTGATACAGTTCTCACTATATGTAAGTGAACCCACTGCTAGGTTTCAAGCTGCATTGTCCCTGATATGGCCTTAACTTTTGCTCAGGAGATAGCTTTCCTGGATGACTACTGAACATACAAATTATGAAAAGGAAACAGCCTAATTTGAGGACAACAACCCAGGCAGCTCATTTGTTAGTGTATTTCCTGCTTTAAAGGCAGTGGGTACAGTTTTGGGGGCTATTTGTCACAGAAATCAAGGCTGAAGTGTGTATTTAAAGGATGTACACATTTCCATAAACCTTTGTTGGTCCAGGTCTTCTGAACTCCCACTACAACTCCCAAGCCTAGGCCTTAAAGGCTGTAAATCCAAAGCTCAGTATAATTTTCTTCTGCCTCTTCTAAAATATGAGGCCCATTAGTTTTGAATCTGTATACTAATTCCAAAAGTCTGTCCTCCGTGTGGATACTTATTTCTGCCAACAGGGGGCACACTATCCCTCAGCAGCTTTTTCTACAAACTCCCTGGGTCTGCAGAAAAATCCAAAAAGTTTAAAAAAAAAAAAAACCTTGGGGAGGGTTGAATTTCCCCCAATAGCTTTTGAAATGGCCTTCTCAGGGGCCCGGCATCAATGGTGAGAGATCAGGATGTTCGGGGGAGAGGGAGGCTTCTAACTGGCTCTGTCAGTAAAGGGGAGAGGGAAGGGCCTTTTCCAGGCCCATTTTGTCCTTTGAGGGAGCCTTGGGGCCAGGCCTGACAAGGGTTGCCAGTGCCAGGCTGGGGAATTCCTAGAGATTTTGTGATGGACTCTAAGGAAGGCTGGGTTTGGGGAAGTGAGAGGCCTCATCTGGGTATAATACCACAGAGTCCACCCTCCAAAGCAGCCATTTTCTCCAGGGAGTCAGATCTCTGCTAGAGTTCACTTGTAATTCTGGGGGGGTTTCAGGTCCCACTTGAAGGTTGGCAACCCTAGCCCTGGCAACAATCTAGGGTTGCTAGGTCTCCCCTGGCCACTAGCAGGGGATGGGGAGTAAGGTTGCCAGATCCAGGCTGGGAAACCCCTGGAGATTTGTGGGTGGACCCTGGGGAGGACAGGGACCTCAGTGAGGTACAATGCCATAGACTCCACTCTCCAAAGCATCCATTTTCTCCATGGGAAGTTATCTCCAGGGGATCCCCAGGTCCCACCATGTGCACCACCATATGCACTACTTAAGCCATAAATTTCCCTACCTAGGTCTGGCAACCATAAGGGAAACTGAACTCTGTAGATGGGAGGTCCATTGTGATTCCTGGAGAGCTGCCATTGCAAGAATTTACAGTGGGCAGTAATGTTGACATGTTACAAAAGACCAGCTAGCATGAAGACTACAGAAAAGAGCCTCATCTACTGGTATTGGCCAGGAAAAATGGCTGTCTCCCTTACTCTCTTTCCTTGCCCTCAGTGCTAATATATAAACACACGTGATGTTTATCATATTCTTTGCTCATATGAGGATTGTATACAGTGACTAGGGAACAAGTAATCAATTGTTTGCATTTTTAATTCTTTCAGTATGTATAATTTTTGTTGCTCTGTAAAGATAAACTAAACCATACCAGTCAGATACCCAATTAATCTAGACATGCTAGTTTTAAAATTATCTGTTTGCAGGGGCGAAGACTTTTGGAAATTCCGGGGGGGGGGGGCTCCTTAGGGCGATGTTCTCTGGGGCGATGTTCTCCCCCCCCCCCCGGGAAACCGCTGCGCCTCCCCGGGCCCTTCTGAGGCCCGCCAGCCGCTGCTGCCGGTGCCTCTCTCCCCCCCGCTACCCCTTCCCTCTCCCTCTCCAGCAGCGGCGGCTGGGCCTCAGAAGGACCAGGGAAGGCGCGGCAGCAGGCGCTCCATTTTGCCGGGGGTGGCTGAGCCCCCCCCCCGGGAAATTTCGGGGATGGCTCGAGCCCCCCCGTACTCTACGCCTATGTCTGTTTGCAGTCTTATCAGTTCAGTATCACTGTGTCAGGGAAGGATCATGAAAGACCTACATATGAGTCATTAATACTGGGATTCTCAGTATTATCTGCTACTACTTTTGGAAGACAAGTAGTTGCTCTGGGATCCTCTGTACTTCTGGCTTCTTTAATAAGAACATACATGGAAACTCTGCAAGCAACGGGAGAAAGGATGTACTCAGCTCCTCTCCTTTGAGTCAGTGTCTACAGCAGGCAGACAAACCCTGTTGCCAGGCAAGAGAATGAAGGCTGAAGGAAACAGACAGCATATCTTATTACAGGTAATATCCCTTATCCTGTTCTACAGATCCTCACATGCAGCACCTGGATGCACAGTGCCATTTTACACACCAACCAAAGCAAATGGTTGGTCCATGAATATGTGGAAGATTATTACACATAGCGGAAGAAGTTCACAATACTTGAAAAAACACTGCTTGTAGTCTGTGAAACACTGTACTGCATCTGGAAAGTTTCTTGGAAGAAACTCCACTTTTCTTTAACAGTGTATCGCCAAACAAACTTCAAGATTTCATGGAGTTTATTTTCAAATCCATGATTTATTCAGAACAGAAGAAGAGGAGACTGGATTTATACCCTGCCCTTCACTACCCAAAGGAGTCCCAGAGCAGCTTACAATCTCCTTTCCCTTCCCCTCCCCACAACAGACACCCTGTGAGGTGGGTGGGGCTGAGAGCTCTTTCGAGGACTGTCCTTGAGAGAACAGTTCTGAAAGGACTTGTGACTGACCCAAGGTCACAGCAGTAGCTGCATGTGGAGGAGTGGGGAATTAAACCCGGTTCTCCCAGATTAGAGTCCACGCTCCTAACCACTACACTAAACTGGCTCTCCTACACCAAACTGGCAAAGTTTTAACATAGATTGTGCATAGGGCTTTTGAGAACCCTGAAGGAGCCTGTTCAGTGCATTTAATCCCCATAAATTGATACATGCTAGGCATTCAATCCAAACTGATTCCTCCCTAGCCTGTCCATTCTATAATGGACAGATGACCCGTGCATTCTGAATGGCTTAGTTCATGATGTCACAGGACAAAAGTCTACCTGAGTTTTCCATAGGTGTTTTAAATATCCTCTTTCTCATTACATTCAGTGCTAAAACAGTACACACGGGGAGCATTCATGCAAATATAAACCTAGTGGGTTTTTATACGTGATGTACAGAATTCCCCTTTTCCCAGCCAGTTTGGTGTAGTGGTTAAGTGCGCGGACTCTAATCTGGGAGAACCGGGTTTGATTCCCCACTCCTCCACTTGCACCTGGCTGGATGACCTTGGGCAAGCCATAGCTCTGTACCAGCTGTTTCCTCAAGGACAGCTTGGGAAAGAGCTCTCTCAGCCCCACCTACTTCACAGGGTATCTGTTGTGGGGAGGGGAAGGGAAAAGGAGTTTGTAAGCCGCTCTGAGACTCCCTTGGGGAGTGGAGGGTGGGGTATAAATCCAATCTCTTCTTCTTCTTCTTCTTCCCCTAGACTGCATTTTGCTTGGGAATGTTAGTCTCAGTGGTGCCTATAAAGAACTATTCAATTATTCCTGGATGGTTGGTAGGGAATATGTACATTACAACTACAGTTTGCATCTTCTTTCTCTGAGGGTATCTAATAATATACGCCAAAAACACAGAATGAGGAGAAAATGAGCTATCTGTCCATCCTTGTGACATAATGATTCATTCACTCCATCTTTACATGCCATATGTCTGCACAGTTCATAGCATGGACAATGCTCCCTCTAAGCTGTGGCGTCTTGTGAGTAAAAATTCTACTTTGTGAGCTACTGGCATTAAAGTTGTGAACAAGCGAGTTGGCTCCTGCATAAATTAGTTTGCTCTTGAGCCATCCTTCCTGAGCTAAGACAAAAATATATGAGCTGGAGGCTAAAAAACTGTGAGCTAGCTAACTCAGCTTAGAGGGAACATTGGCATGGAGTAACACTGCACATCAGAAAGACTGCCAAATAGGTCTGCTTTTAGAGTACAAAGTGGGATCCTGTTACTGGTGCAACCACATTCTGAGTGAATGTGTCTGAAATCAAATCCCAGTGTTTCCTCTGAAACACTCCTTAGGGGAATGTAGTGGGTGAGTCTGTGCTTGTGGCAGCCAGTGTGAGCCAACAGCTGAGGAGTCTGGGACTTGGCTTACACTGCAATCCTAAATGTATGCCATTGGGAATAATCTGACTGCTTTCTGCTGGAGCTATTTCCAAGAAATCATCCTGCAGACTGTGAACCTTAGACTTGACCTCATCAACCTCATTTACCTACCTTTACAAGGCTTACCTTGCTAGCACCCTCATCGATGACTTGCTCCATCAGCAATAAGTAACTCCAGTGTGGCAAAGCAATGTGGCATTAGTGTTGGAAGCACTTCTTAGCGATGTCACATGCAAGGGAAAATGTTTAGGGTGGCGATGTAAAACTGTGATAGAAATGAACGAGAGTCCAGTGTGCCTTTAACAATTAGGGAAACAGCAGGTGTTTCTCTGCGTCTCTGTCCTTCAGGCTGCTCACACAGAAACTTCTCACCTTGCCTCAGGCTATCAGCACTTTCTCTCATATCTTTGACAACTCCATCCAGCATTCCCACAGTACTTAATGGTGGGGTGCATAATTCTACCCTTTCTGCATACATGAATATATTCAGCATCATGCAATGTAACTTCTTTTTGTCCTTGAGTTCCAGAACATCTTCAGTGCTAACAACAACCACAGAGAGCTTCTTCTCTGTTCAGTGTTCATTGTGCTCTTGCTCCTGCTCCCTTGAAGGACTGTCTGACTCATCAGGTATTCCCAAAGTGTTCCATAACCCACTGGAAAGACTGGAGCAGCACCAGGAAAGTCCTTTATACTAGCAGTACATGGCTTGAACTACTGTACATAGAATATCCCTGTTTTCGAGTGTGGACTTATATTGATATAGGAAAGAAGACGAATGTAGTAAAGATCAAGTTCCTTTCACAATGTCTGAGGTGATAACCTTGCAAAAATATATGCTTGAAATATTATGTAAAAGTATATTTCAAAACAACAAAAACAGAAATGTGGGCAGCCTAAGCTCTAGATCAGGCTGTCAGCTAGAATACATAGAAACTGCAATGAGTGGAGCTGCCATCAGAGGTTCAGTGCCATAATTGGGCTGCTGATGTTTTTTAACCAGCTCTTGCAGCTATGCCATAACAACGGTTTGATCTGCCAGTATTACCAAGTGATAATGTTTATTTCCTTGTCACAAAAGCTTTGCTTGTTTATTTCTGCAGCACAAGCTGCTGTTAAAGGCAAAAGGGCAGGTCAGGATAGTTTTTCCCCCTAACCAGTTGGCAGCTCAGAGTACTTGTTGAGTAACAGTTAGGCACACAGGCCCTGAAGGTAGCATAAGACCTGGTTGCTAGTACACCTCCCTAAGGTCACTGGGGATTATAACAAGTAAATGCCCAATATACTGAGTATATTCCTTCTGCAAACAGTTGAGTCATGTATACCATATAAATAAAGAAAATAATCTGTACAATATATTAGACAATTAAGAATTTTAAAGGCTGATTTTATAGATCATAAAAAGAGTGTTCAATAAGATAATGACCTCCATCTAGCAGAATTGACCCACTATTTCTGCAAAATTTGTTAACACAGAAAACTGAGGAGGCAAGTGTTCCAGTAGCACAGTACTGGGATGGCAGATGGTTGTACATCCTTTTTGTATTCTTGCTTTTTGGTACACATGCAAACACATTCAACAGAGGGTAAAATTTTGAATGTATTTGTTGCTTAGTGATTTCTGGGAATGCAGGTACTTCAAGAGAAAAAAGAAAAGAAAAAAATCTACAACACAGTATAAATTCTGGCACTTGGAAGGAAGAGACTGCTACCATCTTGGCCTACACCAGTTACTCTAATTTCTGCCTCAGTGCGTACTTTTTGTGATATATTATTTTATGTGAAAACCAATTGCTATTCTAGAGCCTTTTTACATTTATTAAAATAAGGTTATGATTTCTGAGTGATATCAAGAAAAGACTGGGGGCTAGTTTGAGGTCAGTAGTGATAGACGTAATAGTAATGGATATCTTGATGTATTTGGATTTTGAGTGATCATGTTTTTTGTTTGATTGTTTATAACTTTGTAAATTGTAAGCTGCTTTGAGTTCCAAGTTCCAGGAGAAAAGTGGCATATAAATATTCTAAATAAAAAAGAACAACTGATAGAGACTACAGAAATGCATGTCCTTTTCCACACTCAGGAAATGAGGGCTCTTCCATTATGGCTCAGAGTTCCTGAGTTAGTCGGTTGCTTTCATTTGCAAAAGGTCATTTCTGTGTTGCAGAGCTATCAATTATACAACAGCTGGTGAAAAGGCAAGATCAGTGTCTGTCATTTTGATGCTAAGAAATTTAGTTGTAATTTATTTGTGGAAGGCCGAATGAAAAAACACACAGCAAATTCTTCTCCAGTAAAAAGGATATGAAAGGAGGGAAGTCATCAGGATATAGCCCAATCTTGTCAGGGTCAGTACTTGGAAGCGCAATCACCAAGGAAGACTGCAGAGGAAGGCAATGGCAAACCACCTCTGCTTAATCACTTGCCTTGAAAACCCTATGGGGTTGTCGTAAGTTGACTGCAACTTGACATCACTTTATACACACACAGAGAACATATGAAAGCGAGAGAATTTTTAAAAATCATGCAAGGGCTACAGTGCGAGATACTGATAAGCTCATTGCTATTATACATTACTTTAAAAGTTCCCAAGAACTATTTGTGATTTCTAGGCCTATCTTTTTTTTTTCTGATAATGTTTTCTTTTCATATATCAACCACTGACCTGGCTGCTCTTTGATTGGATTGCCTCTTGTATCTTTCACTACAATTACGAGTGCCATTTCTATTATATAATGAGAGTACCTCTATGTCAACATCTGCTGTCAGCCATGCTCTTTCATTTCAGGCTTTCTATTTATGCCTTGCACTTACATCAGCTGAAATCTGAAACAGCTCTGTGTATGTGTGTGTGTGTGGGGGGGTGTTTGACACTTATTCTGATTACTGCTCATGCTGCTTTTTTCCCTCCCCACCTCTGTAGTCACCTGGAATACAGGCTTGATCTGCTTCTCTTTGCCCTCAGCATCAGCCTTTTAGATTCATATGGGTATTAATTGGGAGGAAATTCTTTCTGCTGTCCACTTTCATATTTACTGAATATAATAGATACAGGTTTAGCTGAGTGGAAATAAGATGACTCAAATCATTGTGTAAAATTTGTGTAAAAAAAAAAGTATAATTTATTCTGATTGCAGTATTTACGGCTGAAGAATTAGGAATATTTTGTCAGGAAGGGGATTAGGAGGCATGGGAAGTCGGGTAAATACAGGCTGTAGTCACACAAGCAATTCATGCCAATATCATAGTGGTACCTCTGTGGATGTAGAGAGCACTATCAGACAACAACATCTGCCTTCTGTGCCCCAGTCATTGGCACCCAGGTCCGGCACATCCTCAAAGCAGAGTTTGCCAACACTGAGGAGAGTCTGGTTTTTATGTATGCCAGCGCTTCCACCTCGCATTTCCCAATGTCTGAACCCCCCTATCAAGCCATTTGGGAAGTCTGAACCTTCCCTTCCATTTCTTCCTCCCTTGTGTTTTTTTTAATCAGGTAGCTATGTGCACATAAGCACATAATCACCCGTGACATTGTCAATCACTGCAGCCAAGTAGTCATTCTGGATTGGTAGTCCCTGGAGGAGTTGCTTTTGAGTGACAAATCCCTCTCTCCTGTTTCTGTGTCAAGAGTTGCTGTTTGGGAGCATCACATGATTGACACAAGGGTAAATGCACTGAAGTCAATGGGACTACTCTCATGTAAATCTGCACTTTACCCCCCCCCCCATGTATTCCATGGAAGAGAGGCCAAGAGGAGCTGGAGTACTTGGCAGAGGGATTGTGGGGCTGTCAAAAAGGAGCCAGAACTTCAGATACATGCTTAAGCGCATGACAAAAAAAGGATGCCACAACAATCTGACCGATTGACCATGGGGGTGTGGTGAAGCCAGTTCAGGGTGGGATATCTGATCAAAACTTTCTGCAGCTATTTAAACCACCACAAATAGAGGCGCAGCCAGATCGCACCAAGCCTCCAGTGTGACCGTAATCATAGAGTCAGCTTCTGCATCCACCGATATTGTCAGGGTTATGTGGCATAAACCATTGTTGTGAATCAAGAAAAGAAGTAGTACTTGAAATTGCCTCTTTTTAAAAACAGCCAGAGGAATGCTGTCATGCTATAATGGTGGAGCAGGGGACTGGATAACCTCTAAAGCACAACAAAAACAAGGAGTTTATCTCTGCAATACATTATCTATATCCAGTGTATGTATAAGAAATGATGATATAATGAGCATAGGTGGTGGGAGAGGCAGAAGGAAGGAATTCCATCATGGTGGGCATAAGGATCTGATATTTGAGCAGGTACATTAAATACAATTATGATAGACATGCTAAGTCTAAGTCACTTTCTTCTTTTTTTAAGTACTGAGAACATGCAATATCCCTGTTGGGGTGGATCCTATCCATATCCTAGCACTCCACTGAGCAATATTTATTTATGTATGTATTTAATCATTAAAATATTTACACTCCACTTTTCTTTTTGGCTCAGGTTGGAAGCCTTCCTCCAATCTAATGAGGCCTCCTCCAACTTAAGTGGCTTCCTCCTTAGGCTGGAGAAAGGCTGCTTGGAGGATAGTTGGATCCACCCCATAATAAGGAAACCACCTATCTCCTGAGCATCAAATGAGTAACAACAGTGCATTTACTGTGTGCATTGATCCTATATTTGTTTATGTATAGCATTTATAGGCTATCTTTCTCAAAAAAAAGAGAGAGAGAGAGAGAGCTGGTGTGTAGTTGTTAGAGTGCTGGAAAGCCCAGATTTGAATCCCTGCTCTGTCATGGCTTTGGGCCAGTCACTCTTTCTCCCTCAGCCTAATCTACCTCACAGGGTTGTTGTGAAGATAACATGAAGGAGAGTAAAACAGTGTAAGCCCCTTTAAATCCTCACTGGGGAGAAAGACGTGTATTAAGCAAACAAACAAACAGACTCAATGTGGATGTAGAAAGGTCTTTAACATAGGTAAGACCATTTTATTGAGAACCAGTAGGATTTAGGGGTTAAAATGGGACTTGAGAGATCTGCCTTCACACTCAAAGCCAAACTATATGGTAGTTCCCTGGACCCAACTCTTTTTCCCCACAGCCAAGAAGCAGTTTTGGAGAAAGGCATGTCAAAGGTCAACTGGGATTTCTGGATACCTCCATTCCCTCCAGCCGCTCTGTGGCTGAGGGGAAAGTGGGCCAGGTTCTGGGAACCCAGTCCCAACTCATGACAAAATGTAACATAATTTAGCCCTGAATCAGCCACAAAGTTCCTTGGGCCAGTCACTCTTGCTTGACTTAACCCACTTCAAATGGTTGTTGTGAGGAAAGAATGAAGAACCATGTATGCTCCTTGAGGAACGATGGGATCAAATGCATCGATAGATTTCTGCAGCAAACTAAGACAGTATGGCTTAGAGCAGGGGTGACCAAACTTGCTTAATGTAAGAGCCACACAGAATAAACATCAGATGTTTGAGAGCCGCAAGACATGAACTAATATTACACACATTTTTATTGGAAAATATGCAAATTTGCTTTTTATTAAGATTAAACGAGTGCCAAAAATAAAAACAAAAGGGGTAAAAATAGATATTGATAATGATATTTATTTGTCCAATGGTATTTGTAGGCTGGCGGAGGGCCTCTGAGAACACATTTAAAGTTAAAGTTGCTTTCTTTCTCTGCTCCCCTCTGCCTCAAGGCTACCCAGGGAGGGGAACACTGGCGACCGGGAAGGCATGCCTTCCCTTCACTTCCCCAGCTGCCCTGCTGAAAGCCACACAATATGTGTGAAAGAGCTGCATGTGGCTTCCCTGGCTTAGAGTGTACCTAAACATTCTGTCATGAAAACCACTTCTGAGACTGGAAGCAAGGATGATTTTTACCAGTTCTCTTCATTGCTAAAGCCCACTGTGCATCCTAAAATCCTGCCCCCAGGGTTCAGTGGGTTCCCACAAACAGCACAGAGATGAAAGGAGTGGGTTGCAGTAGGAGGGGGGAACTGGCAAAAATCACCCCACCCTACAAAATGAAAACATAGGTATGATCTAAGCCCTACTGATTTGTTGGCATGGTGTATAAATGCAACATAGTGAAAGTAGACTGTTTGCCTTTTGACCCTTTCAGATTTAACAGATATTTTGATTCAGGAATAGACAAAAATAGTATAGATCTGAAGTAAATATGATTTTGTGGTATGTAGCCCCAGAACAATAGCTGTTGAAACAGAAGAACCAAAACCTCCCTTAACTATTGCAAGAAAAGTAGTAGACAAGAAACAGATTTTGGAATTACACAGGTACAGCATAGCACCTTCCTCTGAACTTGTTAAGAAATTGAGGTTTTCAATCAGACAGTTGAAACATGTATAGTGGAAGTCTCAACTATTATATCCTGGAACACTAGTTAATTAGGGGTTGGTCACAATTTAATAATGCTATAAAGGTTAAAACTTGCTTTTCTACATTAAAGATTTTCGGCTACTGTTGAAAAGGCATAGGCTGCTGGATCTTAACCATGGATTTTTACTCACAGTCTTTCTGAATTCCAGATATAGTTTCTTGAGATAGCCAGGGGTCATTTCGAGCAGGAGCTCGTGGGAGCTCAGCTCCGGGAGTTGGTGCCAGCCCCTCCCCCCCCCCCCCCGTGGGGGAATGCCTGCTTGTGTCATGGCTGCAGCAAAATGACCCCGTGCCCTGGAAAGGTCCTTGTTCCTCCAAACAGCCTTCTGAAGGCTTCAGCCACCACTGAAGCTATCCTCCCAGAATAGTGGTATTTCTGAGGCTTGGATTAGTAGCTGTCCCCTCTCTGCCATTTCTTTCTTTCTTTCTTTCTTTCTTTCTTTCTTTCTTTCTTTCTTTCTTTCTTTCTTTCTTTCTTTCTTTCTTTCTTTCTTTCTTTCTCTCTCTCTCTCTCTCTCTCTCTCTTTCCTTCCTTCTTTCCTTCTTTCCTTCTTTCTTCCTTCCTTCCTTCCTTCTGACATACTTCCAGTGATGTCAGGGGGTGTAGCATGCAAATAAGCTATGCTAATGAGTTATGCTAATGAGCTCCTGCACCTCTTTTTCTACAAAATGACCCCTGGAGATAGCATTAGGATGAATGAAAAGTACAAATTTGTGTTGCCCTACTCAGGATGCCTCTACAGCTGGGGGGAGGGGAGAGACAAACATCTTAGAAATCTATGTTGTAAAGTCACTGAGATTGGGTCAGAAGGCTTGTTATGACTGTTATTCAGATGCACACATTTACCATCTGATTCTGGATATCCCAACAATTTAGTAGGACAAAGTAATAAAAAGTTTTCACAGATATAAGAAAACAGGAATGCAAATACAGTTCTTTAGGAAAAAGTAAATATTGAATACATGATTTAAAATATCAAAGTAGCCACAGAATCACTGCATATTTAGCTGGGTATTGAATTAATGGCAGTAGCGTGCATTTTTAGTGCAGCCAAGATATATTTAGCAACTGCCAGAGATGTGATTTTCATTTCCACACAGAAGGTTAAGCAAGCGATAGTCATCTGAATGGTTGGGGAAAGTTACAAGAAGGGGAAGAAAGCAAATAGTAATTGGTAAATAATTAATGAGTGCACTCAGAATTAGTGAAATCACTAAACCAAAAAAACAGCAGTCGGATTTGCTATGAGGTATGTGTGTTGCTATTTCAATAGGTCATGAGGTTTTCTCCCCATTTTCCCTTCCCTTTAGAGCTAGTCTCTCCTTATATATAATTGAGTAGTGGGGTGGCACTTTCTGAACATTCCACACGTTCCTAAATCAGTTGGCTCCATAATGTGTCACTCAGAAGCTGTCCCTGCCCACTAGCTGCATTGCCTGAGTCTCACCTCCAACATTCTAAACAGTTTGCTTTTCCTGTCCCCCCCCCCCATAGCCAGTTGGAACACAACAGTCATTTGCATATGCGGCCTGATTGGCCTTTGCCTCTAACATTCTAAACAGTTTGCTGTTGGGAGTCATTGAATGTGTCCTGAGGTAAAATACATCTCCCAATCTTCCCTTAAATGGTCACTGGAGTTGTCAGTCTCCCTTTGATGCCTGGAGATCACTCAGAAATCACCGTGTTCCCCAACCACAGCACATCATTTCCCCCACAGAAAATTTTCCAGCTATTACAACTGATCTCCAATTTAGCTAAATTTTTGAGTTAAAGCACTTTAAGTGATACTGTTCAAGACAAAAACAGTTAAAAGATGTTTAAGAGTACATGTATTTCTTGTATTTCTTTTGCTGGACTTAAAGTTTGATTAGAGCTGTATGTATTTGTACACTTTTCTGCTGAAAATGAATACAATTTTCAAAAAAAAACCCTGATCTCCAGATAACCAAGATCAGTTCTCCTGGAGACAATGGCTGCTTTGGGCAGTGGATTCTATGGCATTATACTCCGCACCCCAAAACCTGCCCTCCCCAGGGTCTACCCTTCAAATCTACAGGTATTTCCCAACCCAGAGTTGGAAACCCTGTAACTGGCTATGGAACCGCTTTCCAGACCCTTGGAACCCAGAAGACATGGCATAGGAGGAGGTGCTTTTCTACCTTAGCTGCCACTGCATAACCCCAAATCAACATAAGTCAGGGGTGTAGGGAATCATACCTATGAGGCTGTCCTCCCATACTACCCACTTGGGGCAGCAAAATGATTTGAGACAGACCTGCCTTATAATTAAGCAGAAGGAAATAAACATGGTTTGCCTCCCTCTATTTTCCCCTTCTCTTTGCCACCCCACCAGCCGCAGTGGGGATAGTCGCCTGGAGCTTCCTTCGAGAGCCCGTTGTATTTCTTCCCACAACGGGCCTTACTCCTAGTTTTAGTATAATTTGCATATAGTTTTCAGTGTGGCTGTGTTACTCTTAGTATTTGTATTGCAAACGAACAGTGAATTATTGTCCATTATGCTCACACATTAATAGTTTGGTTTGTTTCTGTGAGTGTTGGTCACTCATTGCAGTGGGCACACACTTTAAGTCATTTTGACCAAGCACTCTGGTGTTTGTTTTCCACCAAGAACTTTCATTCATTGTTTGAATAATGCAAATTTCTGTGCCTGCTTTTGCCATCCTATCTTTTTGAGAGGAGAGGGGTACCTTGTGCCCAACGTATTTTTGTGTTCAGGGTCTGTCAGACATCAACCTGGTCCCCTGTGCACCTGAGGACTTTAACTGCATATAAAACAGCGGCCCTTTCTCTTGTCTTTCTGAAACTGGATAAAGGATTCCATAGAAGAAGGGTACAGTTGCTGATAATTTCCTCTAAACTCAACAGAAAACCAGACAAGTAAATAAACAAAACCCTGCAAATGTGTTTCCCATTGAAATCAATGGCTGCAAAACAGTTTAAAATATGCAATAGTGATGAAAATAATAAACATGAATTGGAGTAACAGTGATTAATTGAAACAAAACCCTTGTGTACACCCCTACTTAAAGACTGAGTCCAGTGGCAACAAAGTTTTATTTTGGGTATAAGCCTTCGTGTGCACACATTTGAAGAAGCGTGCGTGCACACAAAAGCTTATACCCTGAATAAAACTTTGTTGGTCTTTATTTATTTATTTATTTCTTAAATTTATATCCCGCTCTCCCCACCAGAGGCAGGCTCAGAGCAGCTCACATCATTTTTAAAATAACATATCAACATTAAAATCATACATCAGACATTAAAATACAATCCATACAAATTTGGTGGCAGAATAAAAATCAACCCACAGGTGGGTCCGAGAAGCATTCCCATAAGTCTCTGTGTGCAGATGACGGTGCCACAGACGGGCAGGCAGATGGAGTACCGGTAGACGGGCTGGCAAGGTGGAACTGGGCCAGGGCTAAGATGTTTGCCTTGGGCGGCCCCTACCCAAAGGCCTGGTGGAAGAGCTCCATTTTGCATCAGATCCCGCAGGGCTCTGATGTTCTCTGGGAGCTCATTCCACCAGTACGGGGCCGCCACTGAAAAGTCTTAAAGGTACCACTGGACTTTGTTCTGCTGCTTCAGACCAATGTGGCCACCCACCTTCAATCTCACTCCTACTTAAAATTAGTGTTCATATTTCCAGATAGTTGGTTGGTTCATGCATGAGTCAGTCTTGTTCTCTGCTCCTCTGTTTACCTTCTCACTTTCACATGACAGAGACACTGGCTTCAGAAATGCTTCCTCTTGGATCGCTCTAAATGTTATGGCTGCCGGGAGCAATGTATCATCAGCAAGCTGTGTTAAAAATTACCAAAGTTCCTTTATGTGTTGCTGATTTTCTTTTCTATAGATGTTTTATAATCCATCTAAATTGTATCATAGTCCAGTGAGTAAATGGAGGAGTTGATCAGATATTGATCTGTTCCTGGCAGTTTTTAGCACCTAATAAAAACAGCAGGGGACAGTTTCAAGACCTTGTAGTCATCAGGGTGTAAGAAGACACCTTGCTTGTTTACCAATCCAATCTAGAGGTTGTTATCTTGAGGTGCTGCAGCCAAACACTCTTGGGTCATGCACAGGTTACTGTGAACTCTATGGAATGGCATCCATTAGAGATAAAAGCTTGGTGATATCTTGCAGTAACCTTGGTCTTTCTAGTTTGTTGACTCTTCTTTCCATTTCTCTTCTCACTCTCTAATGCTCCTCTTTGGTGTGCAAACATATATTATTTCTCCTGTGCAAGTTCCCCAGTTAGCGGACAAGCCTTGATTGTACAGCTCTATTGAGGCTGAGGACAGACTGGCAGTCTGGCCCACTCTGCTTCCGCTTTAAAAACGGAGGCAGAGCGGCCGTCCAGACCACCACATCTGACCCCCAGAGGCATCCCAGACCCACCTGGTCCGGCGGCGCGCTCCTCCCACAGCAGCCGGGCACCACTTCCTAGTGGTGTTCCGACGGCTGTGCGCACATTCCACCCGCTTCCGGCAAGTGTGAATGCGCACGGGCGGGTGGAGCCGCGTGGCATTCTGCCGCTAGAAGCCACCCGCAGTGTGGACGCTGCGGGCGGCTTCCTTGCGGCGGCATCTGAACGCCGCGCTGCGGGGCAGTTCGCCCCGGCTTGTTCTGCCACGCTCCAATAGCACGGCAGAATTTCAATCTGTCCTCGGCCTGAGTCCAAATATTCAGAGGACGAGGGAGATCAGTCAGGCAAAGCTTGCCTCAGTCTTGAGTGAAGTGGAAGTCTCAAGCAGTTAGAGCAGTGTTCAGCACACTCAGTGACGCAAAGAACAAAGACATGGTCAAAAACAAGACCAAGAGCACCCCATGATCATTCCGAGACAGCAGATAACTTTCTATGAAAGTTTTGCTCCAAAATGTGTCATCATATTCTACAACAGCTTGGCTACACCTTACAGGCTCTACACCCTCTATTTTTTTTTCCTTAAAGGGGCGGTTTCTTTGCCCAGAGCTTTGCACTGCTTTGCTCACCTGTAAATCTCTGTTGAAAAGGTACCGGAGAGGCTGTTGGTCACCTAACCCACAACTCCTCAGGCAATTTTGTTTCGGGATGTTCCTGCACAGAGGGCACTGTTAGGATTTGATTACCGAGTCCTTAGTAGGTAGTCACATTGGGACCTGTCGCCTAGCACCTGACCAGCCTGCACCATTAGATCACAACAGTCACTACTCTAAAGCTTATTTATTCATTTATTTAGAAGATTTATGTGCTGCTTCTCCAATAACCTGTTAAAAGCAACTCATAAAGTAAAAAACAATAAACAACAATAGTTATGACTGTTAAATCAAGCCATAAAAAACAAGACATGGACACAACAACAGCAGGGAACTCCATTCAGCAACCTAAAATTATATCTATAAAACAGTTCTCAGGCTAGAAGCAGACCATAAAAACATTTTTTTAAGAAGAGAAGAAGATATTGGATTTATACCCTGCCCTTCACTTGGAATCTCAGAGCGGTTTACAAACCCCTTCCCTTCTGCTCTCCACAACAGACACCCTGTGTGGTAGTCAGGGCTGAGAGAGCTCTGACAGAAGCTGCTCTTTTTTAAGAACAGCTCTGACAGAACTATGGCTTGCCCAAGGAGGAGTGCCTAAGGAGTGGCTTGCGTAAGGAGTGGGGAATCAAACCCAGTTCTCCCAGATTAGAGTCTGTGCACTTAGAGGCAATATAGGAGGAAGACAGGAATGATATAGTCTAGGGGTGTCAAACATGCAGCCCGGGGGCCAGATCAGGCCCCCAGAGGGCTTCTGTCACAAGGGACTGGCTGTCTCCTGCTTCTTCCTCCAGTTCTGCTGTTGCTGTTGCATCATAGCTTGCTTTCCTAGACTCTCTCAATCACTCAGGAGAGATAGATAGGCAAGTTTCTGCTCCCTGTATTGGGCTGAGGCTCCTCCCCCTCCCCCTCCCAGATTGCTACAGCATAGACATTTTAATGCAATAATTCAGAGCAAGAAGTGTCAGTTATCATTGCCTGTTAAATAAACAAACTATTGCAAGAATGCTAATGTTTCAGGCATGTTTTAAAGTGAAAAAAATCTTTATATTTGTGTCCTTTATAAAGTTTATCTCCACTACCTGGCATTACATTTTATGACACACAGAGTCCGGCCCGACAAAGTCCAATTTATGTTAAATCTGGCCCTCCATAAAAATGAGTTCGACACCCCTGATATAGTCCCTGTGACCCACCCCAGTCAACATTCTGGCTGCAGCATTAGTTAGCAACTGTAGCTTCTGGACAGCTTCTTCAATGGCAGCCCCACACAGATTGCACTGCAGTAACCTAATTTAGATTTTACCAGGGCATGAACCACAGTGCCAAGACCTTGCCTACCCAGGAACAGCCACAACTGTCTCACCGGCCAAAGCTAGTGAAAGGCACCTCTGCCCTCTGCTTATCCAACAGTAGGCCCAGGTCTAGCAACAACCCCAAGCTATAAACCTCTCCTGGGGGGGTGCAACCTTATCCAGAACAGGAGATAACCCAGTTCTTTGGTCAAATCTTCCCGCCTCCCCCCAACCAGTAGCACCACCATTTTATTGGGGTTGAGTTTTGGTTTGTTAGCCCTCATTCATCCCCAAATGCCTAAAGCTGGAACTTCTGGAATTTCTCTTAATAGTCCAGTGCCTGGATTGTTGCTTAAAGTTAAACTATAAGAATGTTTAACAAAGTTCAAGTCCAGTGGCACCTTTAAGACCAATGAAGTTTTATTCAAGGTATAAGTTTTTGTGCATACAAACACTTCTTCAGATACACTGAAATGGAATGGAAGTTACCAGTCCATATATATAGATAGAGGATAAGCAGCAAATTAGTAAACAACATAATGAAGATATTTAACAGATTCAAGGACCAAACAGTAATAACAAGCTTAGTTTCTATGGTTACCATTTGTTTGGGTTTAATTCAGGGGGAAAACATAGTGAAGAAATAAATATATCAAAATTGGAGGCTGATGGGCAGATGTATCTTTTTTAATTGTGGAATGCTGAGAGTAATTGAGACCCTGCCATTACGCTCCATCCATCTTCTCTCAAGCATGAAGATGACCTTACAGTATCCTCTTGGGGGGATGATTGGCTGTGTCATGTATCTCCTCTGTTTGAAATATTTAGGAGACAATATTGTATGGCTTATACCATCAGAATGTGATCTATTCCCTAAGGAGCAGATCCTCTGGATTTGGGATCCTTTAGTTGTATTCAGACAGTGCAAAATCTCAGAACCTACAAGAAAAAAAATAGCCATTACATAGCAGGATAATATTTTAAATATCTTTTAAAATATTGGCAATTTTAAATATCTTTTAAAATATTGGCAATCCATCAGTGTTACACATATTAATATCTGCATAGCAGCCTTCATTGTTTAAGGGATTAATTCACCGTTTACATTGTTCACAAAGTCTAAAGGCACCACAGATTAGTGCCCTTTTCTGAAAGCTCCCTGAGTATTACACTGCTGGGATATGCAGATACCTGGGGTAGTTGAGTTTCTATACAGGAAAGCAATGATACACCTGACTTATGGCAACCCCTGCAAGGGGATTTCAAGACAAGTGAGAAGCAAAGGTGGTTTGCTATTGCCTTCCTCTGAAAAGCCTACCCTGGTGGTTTCCTACCCAAGTTCTGATTCTGCTAATCTTCTGAGATCTGATGAAATCGGGCTATACCATGCCATTCCAGATCCCAGGAAGTCAATTAGGTTGACACAAAACATATTTTTAATAATTATGAACAGCATTAATGGCCTTCCTAATTGTTTTGCACTATTTGATCTTTTATCCCTTTTGCGCATGACCATAGGAGCAAGCTGATACTCTAAATGAAACATCTCTCCTAAGCTCAATAACCTACTTCTGACAGTAGCCACCATCCAATGCTGGGGGTGGGGGTGGGGGTGGGGGGGAGAGACTGCATCTCCAGATGGATGATATGAGAATGTTTGTATCCATCTAGATTTTCCTGTTAATCAGAGATAGGTTTACAGCATGAATCATCAGCTTTAACAAGGAGATGCTTATATGAAGCTGGACTTCAGTACACATTTTTTATAGAAAAATCTGAGTACATTATTACTTCTTTCCCTTGAAAGCTGAGAGTGGGGTCTGTCTCATAATAATAGCCAGTGCTCCAGCTCAGAACAGACAAGGCAGAGCACAAATAGGCCTGGGATGGAATGTTAGGCTGTGACAGTCTCAAATCGGACTTCAGTTGGAACAGTGGATAGAAGTAATTGACCATTTTCAGAGTTCAAATTGCCTTGCTCTTGCTTTCCTTTCTTGCTGATTTTTTGCTTTGCTGAATTATATTGATTTCCTACCACCATCTTCAGTTGTCTTCCTATAGCCTGCTAGTGACAATGTATTTTTTTTTCTTGCACCTGAGGGATGGGCTGTGGCTCAGTGGCAGAGCACATGCTTTGCATGCATAAATGTCCCTGGTTCAATCCCCATATCTGTAGTCGAAGGATGAGGTAGTAGGTGATAGGAAAGATCTTTATCCGAGTAATTGGAGAACCAGTCAGAATAGATAATGGCTACTTCCAGCCATGGCACCAGGAGCAAGCAGCCCAGGAAGAGGTGAGGACAGCATCCACACATCCTAGTTCCTGTACCATTTGCTGCTGCTGCCACCCCCAGACCCCCACTCCTCACTTTTTCTCCCTGTTGGGCAAAATTGCATGCATGAGGCTGACTGCTGTCCCCAGCTCTGAACCCCCCCTTCCCTCACTTCCCCTTTTTCTACCAAACCATTCTTAATGATACAGCACTGCTCAGCAAAACAAGTTTTTAAAAAAGCCCTTTAAAGGGGTAAAAAGGGGGAAAGTTTTGAAAGCGGCACTTAGCTCTACCCTTTCACACTAGTGACAGATACTTCCTCTGCAGCCGCTCTGTAGGTCCTTTAAACTGGAAACACTGGTTTACTTCTCCTCAAGTTTAAAGAGGAAACCCCCAGGAATGCTACAAGTCATGAGCAGGAAGAGCGAGTTGTCATGTGGACATTCCCCTTTATTTGGGAGGGCTTCCTGCTTTCCATGTTAAAAATCCCTGTACGGAAGCTGCTAATCATGAGCTTGATTCACCATTGGTCTGACTCAGTATAATGCACCTTCATGTGTTCCTGGCTGAACAATAATTTTATTATTTTGCTGCCTCAGTCTTTGCATATGGGCCTACCACAATAATGTTGCTTAGACATCTGATGATCAGAGGCATAACCAGAAGGCTGAACGATCCTTTGTGCGTTCAGCCTTCAGGACGTTACCCCCATAAGAGTCTCGGGGAACGGGGACAGATAAACCATAAGAAATATCTGCATGAACTTCTCCGGTTACTTATTACGTAGCCAAAGTAGGAAATTCAGGCCAAACAATGTGGCATGGGAAGGTTCCGGTCCACACCACACAAGCAGCAGGGTCTGTACCTGCCATACAAAACAGCTGCATCCCAGGATGCCTGAGCTAAAACGACACACCAGTTCCTGGAAAAGCCCCTTGCAATTGCATCTCAATAGGCAGGACAATGATACTTGTCCTATATATACATTCCAACAGAGACCATATTTTCTTCCTCATCTGAGAATTTTTGCTCTGTATTTGAGTGCTAGAGCTATTAAGTCACAAAGTCATAAATGGAAAGAGGCTTGCAAGGAACTCTTGAATCATGTGGAATGACTGAGTAGTTGTTTGCCAAACACCTCTGCCTACAAAGTCGCTGCAGGGATGGAAATGCCAGGCTGTATCAAAATGATGTTGTTTATCAGAAGGCACCGACCACTGGAACATCTGCCTCTTTTGGCTCATGCACAAGTTAAACAAGAATGGAAAGCCTGTATGGCAGCAGAGCAACTGGCTGCAAAGTAAAGCTTTCCGATGTCGTGAGAAATGCTTTTTTACTGCATTGTACAAATTCCATAAGGGGACCTTACTAGATTCCTACTTACTGAGAAATTGATCATTTTATTCTTGAAAAGTTACACACTGCTAAGCAAGGGCTGATGATAAGCCACAGCTGCACACAGAAAAAGACATCTAAAAGCACATATAAAATCTTCTCTGTAAAAGACAGGTGAATAAGAGAATAAAGTGAAGAAAAAGACAGTAAAATTGAAAAATAATCAGCATGATTGTTAGGACTTTATGAGTCAGAAAGAATCGAAATACTACATTATATTAATAAGCTCTGGCCTTCTTCCTGCTAGGACTAAAAGCCCCAACATTTTCCAGTCACATTAATCATTAGCAATCTAGGTGGCAATCCAATGGGTACAGCTTTCTCCAGTATGCGGATGCAAAATTAGGAAAGGCTGCGGTTTGCTGAATAGCTGCATAGGCTACAGGCACACCGCTTCTGTTAGGGCAATTATTCAAACAATAGTGGTAGCACGATACCTTTATGAGGACTAGCTTTTGAATTTCACCAAACTCTTCCTCAGGCTGGATGTTAAACAAAAAGTGGCAGGAAGAGAGAAAAAGATACTGCTGGTGGAGCCCCCATCTGCAGTGTGTCAATCTTAAGGTAGTGGAAGTCACAGATAAGACCCGCATCTTTTCATCAGTGACTGGAGTTAAGGCTTCATTCATAATTAAATGTGACAAGTGGCATATCAGCCACTTGGGCAACCCACTTCTACAGTGCTATGTGAGGTGGTCTTTTCATACTGAGGTTTCCCCAAGTTTTGAATGCTGGACTACAGCTGTTTTTCTCTGAGCTTCTTCAGGATGTTTTTCATTTGTCATCTTTTCATGGTTTCCTCACTTTTTCTCCATCCGCTCTCAAGCCAGCATTGATTTGATCTGAGAAAGTATAGAGGAACAACAAAGTAACTACAAAAATAAAATAAATGGCAAATTATATTGTGAAGAAGCTTCAAACAATCAGTAATTTATCATGGTAATGGACCAATAGAATAAAACATACATTAACAGAGTGATTATAAGAATATGTATACACAATGTGTGTGTGTGTGTGCATGCAAACATGTGTCAAGTTAATCAACACTCTGCCTCAGTAAACTCTGGTAGCTGCCCAGAATCTGGCAATTTTGTCAAAAGTTTCAAATTCAAGATCTGCAAGAAGAAAGAAGGTATACTAATATTGCAATCTTCCCAGGATTTTTTGGAGGATGGCTGTGTCATGTATCTCCTCAATTTTCACAAGCTGCCTTGGTGCAGAAAACTGCCCCCCCCCCCCGAGTTCCTCCTTATGGACACTCAATCTATCCTAAACATTGTGTTGAGCTTCTTTAGATTTCCTCCCTAGCCAGTTTGGTGTCATGGTTAGGAGAGAAGACTCTAATCTGGGAGCACCGACTTTGATTCCCCACTCCTCCACATGCAGCGGCTGGTGTGACCTTGGGTCAGTCACAAGTTCTTTCAGAGTTGTTCTTTCACAAGCAGTTCTCGAAAGAGCTCTCGCAGTCCCACCTACCTTAAAAGGTGTCTGTTGTGGGGAGGGGAAGGGAAAGGAGATTGTAAGCCACTCTGAGACTCCTTCGGTAGTGAAGGGCAGGGTATAAATCCAATCTCTCCCTCTTCTTCTTCTAGCTCAGAACTGCAACTGTTTTCTTATCATATATTCCATGCCAATTTAATAGGTATTATTTGTGTTTCCTCACTGTACCAACTGGCTTCTTATAAGTATTTAATTTGTTCCTAATGTTCATTTGTAAATAAAGTGAGAAAATTCTCCCAATACTTGTATCCCCTGACACACTATTGTGGCTTTAGTAAAGAAAAACATCTGTGGAAAAAGTTAATGCTGTAGTTTAATCTATCTGTTTACACAACTATTTGAAATTTCATAAAATCAAATACATGTTTTTTCTTCTTTCATATTGATTTCCTGCCATGCAGAGACATGGGAAATAGGGAAATGCTTCATGATAGTCATGTGTTTTATTAAATTACCCAAAAGACACACCAATGAAATCACAAAGTGCCTACAGTAAAAATATTCTGCTAATCTAAAGAGATTTATACATTAAACATCAAATATGGTAAATGCAGCACAGGGAATATGTTCTCTTTTGATCCTTGTAACGTTAAGCTGTTAAGGCACAATTGTTGCAAAATGAATTTGACATGTAATTTCAATGAGACTTCAGTCTAACTGTGTACAGGACTGCACCATAAATTAGCAGTACTTCTTGATAATCATGTCAAGGTCCTTTTGCCAGAGAATTCAAACTTACTTCAGTGGGATTTTCTTGTAAATTCCATATGGAAATGATGCCAACAAAGGAACTTCAGGCCAAAATTGCCCTCAAGTTAAGTGAAGCCAGATGATAAAATTGAAGCTACCTACCAAAAATAAAATAAAATTGAAGCGATCTCATTTACCGTGACACGAATTTCCATAGTAATTTCCTTTCCAAAAAGAAATACTTCTGCATATGTCCTTTCATTATATAAATAGTTTCTTGCACTCATCCTGACATCCCCCTGATCTTTCATGGGAACCACCAAGATGTTGTTAAGAGTTGTACATGTAAATTTGAAAGTTCAGTATATTAGACCTCATGGGGGGGGGGGAGGGGATAAGAGTATAGTGTATGTCTTAGAGAAAGATGAGGAAGAGAGCTAAATAGAAGTTATGAATCTGAGTTACATCCGCTCATGAAAAATATAGAGTTTATATGTCTGTTAATCTTTCTCTAGAGAGACAGAGGTTATTGAGTATTAAACCTTAAGTTCACATTCTAGCCAGTTATTATAGTAGCACCAGTGAAATCTACAGTTATTACTATAAACTTGGAGAATAGTCACATGGCAATCAGAAGGATATTTAATGGGTTAACATGGTACTCTGAGTTTATTCTTTATATTTAGTTTATTCTTTTTCTTCTGTGAGGGCAAGAAGAAGAAGAGAAGAAGAGATTGGATTTATACCTCGCCCTCCACTCCCCAAGGGAGTCTCAGACCGGCTTACAAACTCCTTTTCCCTTCCCCTCCTCACAACAGACACCCTGTGAGGTAGGTGGGGCTGCAAGAGCTCTTTCCCAAGCTGTCCTTGAGGGAACAGCTGGTACAGAGCTATGGCTTGCCCGAGGTCATCCAGCCAGGTGCAAGTGGAGGAGTGGGGAATCAAACCCGGTTCTCCCAGATTAGAGTCCGCGTACTTAACCACTACACCAAACTGGCTCTCTAGGTTTCATCCTCAAGAAATAGGTTTCATCCTCAAGAAATAAACATGGTGAAGATCAAGTATCTATATCAGTCCGTAAAAGATAAATTATGCAGAGGGATGAGCAGGAAAGAAAGAGGGGATTTAACCTTCAACCTCCATGTTTCATAAAATGAAACTAAGGCTCGCATTATTAGAGACATGAAATAGGAGTTGGGTCAGGGTTTCCCCAGCTTGACTAATTTTATACTTGTGACTGGGGATTCACCTTAAAAATTGTTTGGGGGCCTTATTCATTTGTGGAGCATAGCACAGCAGGAGGAGAAACTTCAGCCTTCCCTCCCTTCCATTCTGCACCGTGTGTGTGTGTGCAGGGTATGTGTGTGTGTGCATGAAGTGCATGTGCATGAAGTCCATTGTCTTTTGCTGATGTGGCCATCGATTCTGAACAGTCTAAACTCCTTACGGTATTGCTTTGAGCTTTGATGACACACCCAAACCCTCTCACATAAGGTGTGCATCCAAGAGGGGGCCTGCACCACTTTCATGAGCAAAAAACACCTGGGGGGAGGATATCTGTCATGCTTCCAGGGTCCACAAGTCTGCCCAAGGATGTTATTTCCCAGGTGATGTTATTTAACTCTGTGCTACAAAGAGCTTCAGTAACACATTTCAACACTTTAAACTTCTGTTAAAAGAACAAGACATTTTTTCCCTCGAAGTTATTGGCAGCCCTAGACTCAGGTGGTCCGTCATGGCTATACTAAAAGATTTCCTGAACAAAGAATATTGGCCTGTATGGGAAAAGACTTGTGTAGAACCCTTCTACTTCACATCTCATTTTATGTGGAGGAATTTGCAGTCTGAAGTGCTTTGAGGGGCAGATGGGCTAATGGCAGCACTGGACTTGCAGCATGCAGAGGGCTCAATGAGTAGAAGGAATAAGATGCTCGTGTTCATACATAGAGCAATGTTCCACTTGCAAAGCACTGATTTATCAAAGCACAGTTAAAGTATTTAGCTGAAATGTCTAAGGTTGGGCAGCACTAAACCAATTCATCAGTTGTATCATAACCCTGCATCCCTCTTAGCTCTGTCTAATCAATAATATAGATAACTGAAACATTGATCAGTGAACAAGTTGCCCTTCTTTCCCCTCCTCATCTTTCATTGTCTTGAATTAAGCATGAGTGCAAGTGTAAACTTTAGCAATTTTAGTCTCCTTTAATCCAAGAGATTTCCCTTCCCTTTACAGTCAATAACATAAATTGACAACGTATCTAAAAAGCAGCTGCAGGAGATGGAATATGGATCAGGGCCACAGCACTAGGGAAGGGGGCATTAGCTCCCACCACAAAGTATTTATGTATTTAGACATTTATACCCCAATTTTATCACCAGAATGGGGATCTGAACCTGGGCTTCTCAAGTCTTAATGCTACTGTAACCCAGTCAAAAATCTTCTCTTAGTTTTTAAGCTCTGCAGCTATTGGGACACACACATGCATAAAGAGGAAATTAAAATATTCTTTTCCTAGCACAGTCGTGATCCATATTGTTCTCTACTGTACAGCACCTTTTTTGTGGCAAACATAATGCTGAAAGTTTCAGTCACAGAATTTCAGTGTCACATGGTTGCCACCTTCCAGGTGGGGCCTGGAGATCTCACAGAATTGGAACTGATCTCTAGACAACAGAGATTAGTTCCCTTGGAGATTAGTTCCCTTTATCCAACCCCGACTTCCATCCACCTAATATGGCAAATAGACCAATTTCCACACTATTATATGCAGAAGTATATATGAAGTAAGGCTCAGAAGAGCCCTCCAGGCACTTATGGCTTACTGCAAACTGGAGCATTTAACAATTAATCTTTTAAAGACCAAAATTCTTGTTTCCTCTGAAAGGTTTATCAAACCCAGGTGGCAAATTGATGGCCATGAGATCAAACAAGTTAAAGTGTTCCAACCATCTGGCTCATGGTCAGGTCAGCTTTTTCATGTAACTCAGTCTGCCCAAAGAGCAGCTACAGCAACTGTAAGATTATTTTTTGCAAAGGGGGGGGGGGGTGTCTCATGTATCATATGAATTGAAAGTTCCCCTGGAGAAAATGACTGCTTTGGCATTTTACCCCAGTGAGGTCCCTCCCCGAACCCCACTTTCCCCTGGCTTCATCACAAATCTCCAGGAATTTCCTTTTGACAATTTATCCTGGGACTTCCTCTTGTATAAGCTATAAAAGTGGAACTGCGGAATACTATTTCAAACTTGGATATCAGCTATTTATAAATATCAACAAATGAAAATTTTAATAAATGGGGATTTAAGTAAAGATATAGAGATTCAGAAAGGAACAAGGCAAGGCTGTCCTTTTTCTCCACTACTATTTATTTTTGCTTTAGAAACTTTAAATGAACAAGTGAGACAGAAAATAAAGATAAATGGTCTTAAAGTAAAAGGATTTGAATTTAAAATTCAGGCATTTGCAGATGATTTATTGTTTATAGTGGAAGAACCCACTAATTCGACCCCATACTTGTTAGAAACTATCAAAGCATATGGAAAGGTAGCTGGTCTGAAGATTAACTTTAAAAAGACAAAAATTCTAACTAACAAAAATTGTCCTCAGGAAATAATTAAGAAAGTCCAAGAATTAGCAAAGATAGAGGTGGTTAAAAAAGTGTGTTATCTGGGCATTTGGGTTACTAATAAAAATAGTGCATTATTAGACAATAACTATTACAAATTGTTAAATGAGATTAAATTGGATCTTGAAAAATGGAAAGATTTACAAATATTGTGGATGGGTAGAATGGCAATAATTAAAATGAATATTTTACCTAGATTTTTATTTTTAGCTCAAAATATTCTAGTATTGAAAAATAACAAGTTTTTCGAGGAGCTAGATAAGTTAATTAGGAAGTTTCTCTGGCATGCCCAAAAACCAAGAATAAGATGGAAGCTATTGCAGGAAAGGAAAGAAAGAGGAGGCCTCAGTGTACCAAAACTGGGAGATTTATTATCAAGCAGCTGCCCTTGTATGGATTAAAGATTGGATAAGATTAGAAGATGCCAGAGGTTTGGCTCTTGAAGGTCTTTACATGGGGTGGCACACCTATATTTGGTATGGGAAAGATAAGGTACATGCTAACTTTAACCATCCTTTTTAAAGAGGTGCTTTATTAAAAATTTGGTTGAAAATGAAGATGAAGTATTATTGGAAAACTCCCAGATGGGTTTCCCCACTTGAAGCTTTTATAAAGCCTTCTATACTAAGTAAACCAAAAATGGCCAGTTACGAGGTTTTGCTGGATAAACAAAATAAATGAAAACAAATGAAGTTTTGGAAGCAATATGTAATATAAATTTAACATGGTGGGAAAAACATCAATTGCAATCCAGATATGAAATGGATAAGAAAACGGGTTTCTTTGTAACTAGTAATAATTTGGATAAGGTTTGGCTAAATTCTCAAGAAAAAGTAATACAAAAACTTTATAGATTTTTATTGGAAGAGAAAATGCAAGATGAAATAGTGAAACTTAATATGATCTCCTGGATGAAGGACTTTGGCTACTCAATGGAAATTGATAACTGGACTAAGATTTGGGGAACTCTGAAACTTTTGACTACCATCCCTTATAAAGAAAATCTATATAAGATGTTTTATAGATGGCATTGGACACCGGATAAGATAGCCAAATGCTATGATAACATATCAAATCTATGTTGGAAATGTGGCAAGAATGTGGGGACATTTTTTCACATGTGGTGGAGATGTTCAAAAGCACAGGAATTTTGGATCACTATTCAAAAGTTTATAGCAGATGTTGTAGGTCTTAATATCCCACTTGTACCAGAAGCTTTTTTGTTAAATTTAGTCATTGCGAGATATTGTTGTGGTGACTCCACCTTTCTAATATATACCTTTACAGCAGCTAGAATTTGTTGGGCCACCTATTGGAAATCTGAAAAGGTCCCTACCATAGAAGAAATTATAAGTAAACTACTGGAGTTAGCCGAAATGGTTAAGTTAAGTAATATTATTCATAGGAAAGATGAGGCTTTGTTTAGAGATATTTGGTTGAAATTTTATAAATGGTTGGAAAATAAATGATGGACTCAACAATAGAAGATAACGAGTTGATCTACAGTTAAAAGGGTTTATCTTTTTGTTATATTTAAACAAGGTAGTTAATCAAAAGTTTAAGTTCATGATCTGTTGTGAATTAAGTAATGTTTTTTATTGGTAACTGTATAGATAACATTTTAAATTAGTAATTACGTGCAATATTCTTTGTGTAAACTGTAAAACAGTTGTGTAAACTGCCTTGTGACTATGTTAATGAAATGAATGGTAATGAAAACTGGAAATAAAAAATTATGTACAAAAACAACAACAACAAATCTCCAGGAATTTCCCAACCTGGAGTTATTAACTCAAAGGGCTGATGAACAGAAACACAGCTGCAGTGTCTCAATGACCACATGATGCAGTCAAAACAAGTTCTACGGCACCCCTTTAAGGCAAGAACAGTGGTTACAAAGTTTTCCCAGCCTTCTACTCTATTGTTGAGATATTTTTATGCTTATACCAACTGGCCTCCTTATTAAGTGGGCCTTTATTCAGGAGGAAGCCTTTGAAGTCTAAGTATACCAGCCCTTGAGAAATTATCACAGTAAATTCTATTCTGAGGTTCTCCTGTATACACTCTGTGGACTGAAAGCAAGAGCTGAACCATAAATTCTCTGTCATTTTTTCCTAGGTGAATTTTTGATCCTTAATTTAATGCTTGCAGCTCTCATCTCCCAGCAGGGCATTATTTCTTTTTGTTCAGCAAGACATCAGTAAATTCACAGAGGCATGTGGAGTTCATATATAAATGAACTAAAGCTTTTGTCTCAAATGCCAGTTGGGAATAATCAGTTTAACTGTCGTTTGTAGGACAACGCAACAATATTTAGGAACAAGTTGTTTTAATTTTCAAGTAATGGCACAGTACCATCTTTCCCTAGCAGCTCAACAGTATTCAAATACACCCCCCCCCCATAAAGGGCCACTTTATTGATACTTTCTACTGTGACAAGGGCATAATCTGGAAGTGGACTTCAGGCAAGGCAGGTGTTGGCCCTCCATCCACCTACTTGCCTTATGCTGGGGCAAGCTCCCCTGCTCCAGAGGCAAGCCATGCCACTTGGCTTACCCCCAGCCAGCAAAGCTAACTGGAAGCCACCTGGCAGGGCCTCAACCTCCCTGGGCAGCTAAACTCACTGAAGGGCAAAGGCCTGCCAGAACAGCTCCGAAGGCAGCCCCCATTCCCCGCTCTGGGCTGCAAAGCCCGCAGGCAGAACCTGGTGAACCCCTTTGTCCTAAAATGGTATATGTTCTGTGGTGCTGCTCACTATATCTGCTTTTCTTCTTTCCACACGAATCTGCCCATGCTCATAAAGTGACCAGCCTAAGAAATGGCTCCAAAACAGTGCTCTGTTGCAAGCAGTGCTAGGTAGGTGAAAAAACACCCCCATCTGTCAAGCCAATCACAAGGAGGGCACAAAAAATTCCTGCCCAGCCCTGACAACAGCGACCAGCACAGCCTATGCTGCATACAGGGTGGGAGGTAGGGTTGCCAGCCTCCAGGTGGGGCCTGGGGATCTCCTGCTTTTACAACTGAGCTCCAGCTGACAGAGATCAGCTCCCCTGGAAAAAATGGCTGCTTTGGAGGGTGGACTCTATGGCATTGTACCGTGTTGAGGCCTCTCCCCTCCCCAAACCCCACCCTCTCCTGGATCCACCCCCAAAGTCTCCAGGTATTTTCCATCCCAGACCTGGCAACCCTAGTGGGAGGGTGGGCCAACAATGGTGCGGCTAGAGGACATGGAGAGGGAGGAGCCGGCTGATATATTCGTGCTGGATCCTTCCCCTTCTGCAGCCTGATGCTGGGATGCTTTCCAGGTGAGACAAAGGCAGTCCTCCCACCCACAGGCATCATTTGGCTCCGCTGGTGGGAGGGCTGTGTGAGGAGGCACGGCCTGTGGCACACAAGACCTAGGGTACTTCATTCTTTCTAGGCTCATGGGGCAATTTAGCAGTATGAAGAAATATATTTCTGCTTACACACATGAACATACAACAACAAAAGTGCAGCATGCAGTAATAAGTTACAAAAAAATACACACATGAACACACATGAAGCTGCCTTATACTGAATCAGAGCATTGGTGCATAAAGGTCAGTATTGCATCTGCTCAGACTGGCAGTGGCTCTCCAAGGTCTCAGGCAGAGGTCTTTCACATCACCTACCACCTGGTCCTTTTAACTGGAGATGCCAGGGATTGAACCTAGGGCCTTCTACATGCCAAACAGATACCACTGAGACATGGCCCCACAGATTCATGATGGGTGTATATGGAATTTAAAATACATATCCAATAAATCAGAACAATTAAAAATACATTAAAATACTTTTAACAACTAATTTAGACTGTCAGAGATCATTTATGTTAGCCATAAAAACTAGTTCTTTGGAAAGCCCAATCACAAAACTCAACATTTATTGGCAAGCTTGCACAATACATTTTTGGAATATTCAAGCAATCCCAAAAGTTCTCAGGTTGGACTTACAGTACAAGTATAACGTGTGGTTTGGGAATAATGTCTTTTAAAGTACTAATTGCCCTTATCACACTGGTGCTTTTGGCCCTCCATGATGACTGCTGTCTATACTTGACATGGGTTGACACATTTGCTTGGTTCAGATAAAATGCCACACAAAATCTGGAAAGAGCTTCAGGAACTCTTGCAAGGTTCCTCTCCACACTCTTCCCCTTATATGTCATGAACTTATTAGTTATCTCCTGGTTTGATGCTATGACTTTAATTCAGTATATTTAATTCAGATTTTTAATTCTACTTTTCATTTCTAATCATGCAAGCTTTAGCATGAAACATTAACTATAAAAACAGCAAACAGTCTAAAACTGTTTATATTTAGCTCATGCAATCTTAGACAGATTCTGTTCCCTGATTCATAGTAATTATGTACAATTGAGAAGTACCACAGCAAACACACAAAACCGCATTGGAAGGGCAACTAAGTGATCAGTGACTGACTAAATATTTGCTATATTAATTGTAAGTTTTATATTAAAAATTGAGTTCTGTTATTTTGTTGAATTCATACAATATTTCATTTTAGCTCTGGCAAATATTGTAGGTATTATTTCAGGAACTCAAGGCCATTCTACAGGTGACAAACAGTCCTGGTAATTAAGTTACTGATCACAGGTGTGTGTGTGGGGGGGAAGTTATTGCTCATCTTCTAGAAAGCCTTCACCAATCAGTGACCTGATTAGGGATGGGCATAAACTGGGAAAATGTGGTTCAGTTCATGGTTTGTGGTACCCATGGACTGAACATAGACCGTCACAGACAATAAAACCCATCCAGTAATGTGAATACACTAATTGTGATACAGTAGAACCCTCCCAGCATGCTAGACACATCAAACTTGCAGCACATATCCAGCTGACTCTCCTCTATCTGCCCTCCAAATTTGGTGAGGATTGTATTTACATGGTCCAAATTACACCCTCTCAAAAAAGGTGCCCCATACTCCATTGTTTCCAATGGAGGGGGGAACAGCAAAAAAAACAAGGGCAAAAGCCCAGCATAACAGAAACAGAAGCAAAGTCCCTGAGAATCTCTCCAGCAGAAACTGAAGGTGGGGGGCATTTTTGCCAGTCCAGCAGAACCAGGGGAATGTGTCCTGAGAACACCTGAGACCCAAACCCAAACCAGCATGCCATGACATATGTAGACATGGTACCTCCAAGCCCTGAAATGTATGTAGATGCACTAGCTCCAAGCCCTAAGTACAAAGTTGGCATAGTGGCCCTAAAGCCCTGAGTCCACCTCTGACACCCAAACCCCAAAGCATGCAATGATGTATGTAAATGGGGTGGCTCCAAGCCCTGAGCCCACACCTAACACCCAAACACAATCCAGTGTGCAACGACAAATGTAGATGTGGTGGCTCCAAGCTCCTGCATCTACCTCTGACACCCAAACCCCAAAGCATGCAATGATGTTTGTAGATGTGGTGCTCCAAGCCCTGAGTCCATCTCTGACACCAAAACCCCAACGCGTGCAATGACATAGGTAGACATGGTAGCTCCAAGCCAAGTCCACCCTGACCCTCAGATACAAACCACTGTGAAATGATGTGTGTTGATGTGGTGTCTGGAAGCCCTGAGAAAGAAGTGGATGTGGTGGGCATCTTGAAAGCCCTGAGATGGAAGATGTGGTGGGTCAAAGCCCTGAGACAGAAGTAGACATGATGGCTTGAAGCCCTGAGAAGGAAGTAGATGTGGTGGGTCAAAGCCCTGTCAAGTAAGTAGATGTGGTGGTTCGAAAGCTCTGAGTGCACCCCTGACACCCAAACCCCAAAGTGTGACCACCACCACCAAGGGCTGAAACATGCTGCCAGTATAGAAAAGATGGATGAAAAGGCAGGCACACTCAGACATTGACAAGGGCTCCCCAAAGTACCCCCACAGAGGGGGTAGGTATAATGGATGTGCGCAGGGGTCCTTTCGTAAAAAAAGAGGTGCAGGAGCTCATTAGCATAACTTATTTGCATATGCCACACCCCCTGACGTCACCGGAAGTGATGACGTCATCGGGAGTGTGTCAGAAGGCAAGAAGGGAGGGAGGGGGAAGGAAGGAAAGGAACAGGAAGGAAGGAAGGTAGGTGGGGGAGAGAGAGAGAAGAAAGAAAGGAAGGAGGGAGGAAGGGGGGAAGGAAGGAAGAAAGAAAGGAACAGTAAGGTAGGTAGGTAGGTAGGGGGAGAGAGAGAAGGAAGGAAGGAAGGGGGGAGAGAGGGAGGGAGGAAGGAAGGAAGGGAGAGGGGAAGGAAGGGGAAAGGAAGGAACAGGAAGGTAGGTAGGTAGGTGGGGGAGAGAGAGAGAAGAAAGGAAGGAAGGAAGGGAGAGGGGAAGGAACAGGTAGGTAGGTAGGTGGGGAGAGAGAGAGAAGAAAGGAAGGAAGGGAGAGGGGAAGGAACAGGTAGGTAGGTAGGTGGGGAGAGAAAGTGAGAAAGAAGGAAGGAAGGAAGGGGGAAAGGAAGGAAGAGGAAGGTAAGTAGGTAGGTGGGGGAGAGAAAGAGAGAAGGAAGGAAGGGAGGAAGTATTGAGGGGGGGGAGGAAAGGGGCTTCCCGGGGCCGCGGCGCTCTGCCGCGGCCCCGGGAACAGTGGGAGGGGGGAGGGAACAGCCTCTCCTTCCCGGGGCCGGCGGCGCTCTGCTGCGGCCCCAGGAGCAGTGGGAGGGGGGAGGGAACGGCCTCTCCTTCCCGGGGTCGGCGGAGCGCCGCCACCCCCGGGTGTATTGAAGTGGGGGGGGAGGAAAGGGGCTTCCCGGGGCCGGCGGCGCTCTGCCACGGCCCCGTGAGCAGTGGGAGGGGGGAGGGAACTTTCTCCTTCCCGGGGCCGGCAGAGCGCCGCCGGCCCCGTGAGCATTGACGGGGGGAGGCCGGGGGGGCGGGGCTTTGTTAAGTGCCCCCCCCGCCCCCTCTCTCCCGGAGCGCCGCTCCGGCATGCCCCGACCCCAACGGAGCCCTGGATGTGCGTACTCAGCCAAGGCACCCACTAGCTAGGGCAGAAACAGATAGGTGCAGAGCACACTCACCAATGGGGGTGTTTTATTAAACTGTGTACCTGGGTTCAGAGCACACCTATCCACCGCAGCAAATACTTCTACTCCACAGAGAAGAGGAAACATATGTGAGGCTGGCAGGACCACCCCTCAAGTCTAAAAAAGACAGATCAAGAGGGACAGAAAGGCAGACCAGGCTTCCCAAAGTGCCCCCACAGCAACAGGGAGGGTATAATGAATGTGGTCACTCAGCCGAGGATCCCATTAGTTAGGGTGGAAACAGACAGGTACAGAGCACACCTGCTGACTGGGGTGATTTATTCAACTCTGCACCTGGATCTGCAGTGCATCCATCAGCTCACAGTCCCCCACCCCATGGCTGAAATATGCAGCTATTGTCCAAAAGAAGTGATGGAAAGGCAGGCACCACCAGAGTTTCAATGGGGGCTCCTCAAAGCAGCTGGGAGGGTATAATGAATGTTGGTACTCAGCTGAGGAACCCATTAGCTAGGGCGGAAACAGACAGGTGCAGAGCACACTCGGTGATGGGGGTGTATTATTCGACTCTGTACCTGGGTCTGCAGCACACCCATCCACACACAATGCATGCAACCAGCCAATGCATGCAACCAGTACCCGAAAGACCAACGGAAAGGCAGGCATCCCCAGACTTCTGATGGGGGCTCCCCAAAGTACCCTCACAGCAGCTGGGAGGGTATAATGAATGTGGGTACTCAGCCAAGGAACCCACTAGCTAGGGCAGAAACAGACAAGTACAGAGCACCCCCACTGATGGGAGTGTTTTATTCAACTCTGCACCTGACTCTGGAGCATGTCCATACACCACAGTGAACACTTCTACTCTGCAGATAAACAGAAAGACTAGTGTTGCCAAGTCCAGGTTGGAAAATACCTGGGGACTTTGGGGGTAGAGCCAGGAGAAGGCAGGGTTTGGGGAGGGGAGGGGCCTCAGCATGGGACAATGCCATGGAGTCCACCCTTCGAAGCAGCCATTTTCTCCAGGGGAGCTGATCTCTGATAGCTGGAGATCAGTTGTAAAAGCGGGAAATCCCCAGGCCCCACCTGGAGGCTGGCAACCCTAAGAAAGTCATCAGAAAGGTTCCCCACCATGATGCCACAGCAGCTTGGTGGGCACCCCAGCCAGACACCACGAGGAAAGAAGCATGCCCAGAATGCTGGTCCACTCAGGCCCAGACACATAGCAATGGTCACAACCCACCTCCAAGTGAAATTTCTGGATAGTTCTTCACCATTAGCAGAACACATTGTACAGATAAGAGAGCATCTGTTGTGACTGTGAATTGTACAAATGCAATGGAAAGGAGTAAGGACTTGATTATACAGGCATATGTTTGTAGAGGTGGATGTTTGCTGAGGTGGATGTTGTTTCATGAGGTGGGTGTTGTGCTATCATGTAGATGTTGATTGGTTCATAAGGTAGGTGTTTTGTTATGAGGTAGATGCTGGTTCATGAGGTAGGTGTTTGCTTATGAGGTAGATATTCTTTGGGTTGGCTGTAGGGCAAGACCAACCCCACCTGGCAGAGGTGGCCATCCGCCCAGCCATGCACAAAACCCATGGGCCGCATGCTGGATCACACAGAAAGGAGGAGGAATGGGGAGAGGGAACACATTGTCATGGGCCAGCCAGCTGCCTCCTCCTCTGAGGATGAGAAAATGGAAGAATCAGGCCCTGCACCAGTGGAATGCCTGCCTGAGCAGTGGGTCTAGAAGCAGATCCAGCAAAAGAAGTGTCAGGAAGTGAGCACACTTCCCAGCCAGACTGTTCATTCTGGCAGGAGATGAAAGAAATGGGACAGAGCAGAAGTCATGGCTGGCTTCTCCTGAACCAGCAGAGCACAGAAGACAGACAGAGCGCTTGACAGCTTGAGAGAGATGAAGAAGCACCTGTTTAATCACACAACAGCGATAATTCCTGGAGCAGAGTCATTACAGGAGCAGGAATGACAAACTGGTAGGAAGGCAAAGGGCTTGCACCTGGAGGATGATGGAAACAGCAGTAAGAAACAACACCTCGGCGTTGGTGAATGAGGCAGATAAAAAGAACATGCTGAACAAGGTTCAACATGGAAACAACCTTGCTTGTCATCCCCTCTGTGAGCTGACCCACTCAGTGAACAGAGTACTACCTTGCCTTGCTGTCTTGCACCCTGCCCTGTTTAATCTGGGCTTGCTTCTCCAGCTAGAAACCCAGATATAATCTCTTGCCCCAGCTTCCAAGCTTTGGACCCTGGACTCCAGATCTTCCTGTTCCTCCAACCTTTGGACTGAACCTTCAGCTCCCTGACTCTAAACTGGTTTGTTGACCTTGCTCTTATCTCTTGCCTTGATTGATTGTATTTGAGCATCCCGGAGACCCTGGGTAGAGTAAAAGCACCAGGCTCTGCTCTGAACATGACATGTTGCTTCCACCGCCACACGGATGGAGGCTGAGGCTGCAGCAGCCCTGGGGGCTCAGAATCAGACACCTGAGCAGGTTAACCAATTAACCAATGGATTGGCTGTGCTCCAACAGCAGCTCCAGTCACCCCTCTCCAGTCACCCCTCCTCTGGCCACACACACGAAATGCCCCATAAGCCTGCTGGAGAAATTCTCAGGAAATGTGGAGGAGTTCCCCCTCATTCCTGGCTCAATATCAGCTCCATACTGGGCTACAGCCATGGGATTTTCTGGATGATAGGACTGAGGTATAGTTCTTCCTGAGCCTGCTCAAAGGGCAGGTGGCCAAATGGTCCACCTCACTCCTTCTTAGTCAGTCCCCCTTCCTACAGGATTATGATGTGTTCCTGGAGAAGCTAAAAATGGCCTTCACCAACCAGCTAAAAATTGGCCTTCACCAACCCAATGCAATCAGAGAATGCCAGTAGGCAGGTCGGCCATTTGCAACAGGGGCGTAGCACCGTGGCATCTTATGCTTCTGAGTTCCAGCTCCTTGTGCAAGACCTGGCCTGGAACAAGTTGGCCCTGATGGACCAGTTCATGGAGGGCCTTGTAGACAAGGTTCTGAACAAGCTGGCTCATGACCCATACCAAGCAGCCAGCCACTCTCCAGGCACTGGTGGTGCTGTGGCAACACATTGACCACTGCTGGTCGATTCCCTGGGGGGAATCACTCTGGAAAATGGATGGTGAAAACCAAGGCTGATTGTGAAGAGCACCAAGAGGACCTCCACACACTGGGTGAGTGGGCAACAATGTGGCAAATGAAGTTCAGTGTTGGTAAGTGTAAGGTGATGCACACTGGGACAAAAAAATCCCAACTTCAGGTACAGGCTAATGGGGTCTGAACTTGCTGAGACTGAGAGGGGAAAAGATCTTGAGGTCCTAAGTCTATCATTGGCTACTAGCCATGGTGACTGAGGGGAAGTTCCACATTCAGAGGCATTCAGCCGCTGAATCTCTGAACCAGGAGGCAACATCAGGGGAAGGTCTTGGCCTCTATGCCCTGTTGGCTGTCCAGAGGAACTGGTTGGCCCCTGCGTGAGACGGGATGCTGGACTAGATGGACCATTGGTCTGATCCAGCAGAACTCTTCTTATATTCTTATGAGATGATCTGAAAATACCCATTTCTTCACTAGTGGCATGTTCCTGTACTTCTTATCTTTATAGTTCACTAAGTTATTTTGCTTTCATTGTTGGAACCAGGGGTCCTTTCATAAAAAAAGAGGTGCAGGAGCTCATTAGCATAACTCATTTACATATGCCACACCCCCTGATGTCACCGGAAGTGTCAGAAGGCCACACACCCCTGACATCACTGGAAGTGTGTTAGAAGGAAGAAAGGAAGGGAGGGAGGGGGGAAGGAATGAAAGGAACAGGAAGGAAGGTAGGTAGGTGGGGGAGAGAGAGAAGAAAGAAAGGAAGGAAGGAAGGAAGGAAGGAAGGAAGGAAGGAAGGAAGGAAGGAAGGAAGGAAGGAAGGAAGGAAGGAAGGAAGGAAGGAAGGAAGAGGAAGGTAGGTGAGTAGGTGGGGGACAGAGAGAGAGAAGAAAAGGAAGGAATGAAGGAGGGAAGGAACAGAAAGGTAGGTAGGTAGGTAGGTGGGGGAGAGAGAGAAGAAAGAAAGAAAGAAGAAGGAAGGAAGAGGAAGGTAGGTGAGTAGGTGGGGGACAGAGAGAGAGAAGAAAAGGAAGGAATGAAGGAGGGAAGGAACAGGAAGGTAGGTAGGTAGGTAGGTGGGGGAGAGAGAGAGAGACATTGAGTGGGGTGAGTGGGAGGGAGGGAGTTTCTTTGCATGGGGGGTGGGAAAGGATTTGAGTGGGTTGGGGTGGGAGTTTCTTTGCATGGGGGGGGTGGGAAAGGATTTTTTTCCCCGGCCGGCGGCCTGCCGCCGGCGCGGGGACATGGAGTGGGGTGGGTGGGTGGGAGTTTCTATGCGCGGGGGGTGGGGGTGGGAAAGGATCCTTTCCCCGGCCGGCGGCCTGCCGCCGGCGCGGGGACATGGAGTGGGGTGGGTGGGTGGGAGTTTCTATGCGCGGGGGGTGGGGGGTGGGAAAGGATCCTTTCCCCGGCGGCCTGCCGCCAGCGCGGGGACATGGGGAGTGGGGTGGGTGGGAGGGAGTTTCTATGCGTGGGGGGTGGGGGGTGGGAAAGGATCCTTTCCCCGGCCGGCGGCTTGCCGCCGGCGCGGGGACATGGAGTGGGGTGGCTGGGTGGGAGGGAGGGAGTTTTTTTACGCGGGGGGTGGGAAAGGATTTTTCCCCCGGCCGGCGGCCTGCCGCCGGCTCGGGGACATTGAGCGGGGGTGGGTTGGAGGTTTTTTCTTTCCCCGGCCGGCGGCCTGCCACCGGCTCGGGTACATTGAGCGGGGGTGGGTGGGAGGGGGTCCGACCCAGCGGCGGCCCTGCTGGGGGCGGGGCTTTGTAATGTGCCCGCCCCCCAGCGTCTTCACTGGCGGAGCGGCGCTCCGCCTCGCTCCGGCCCCAACGGAGCCCTGGTTGGAACACAAACAGGACTAGTAGAGCACTAACCAGCACTTTTCATCCCTTGTGAATACGTCCTCAAGGCTTTGACTTAGGTTTCCATCTTTATTAGGGTAGCAAACATGCATGCTTCCTGGAGATTTGAGGTGGTGCCAGGGAAACACAGAATTAGGGAAGGAATTCACAAACTGAAGTCCTTCAGCTTCCCATGATTCTGTAGCAGCCCAGCCAACAAAGCTTCACCATCTGCATAACTTTTAAAAATACCACATCATCATTCAATATACAGAGGTAAAGGAAACAAGTCAGTTAAACTGATTAACTTATACCAAGGATGAAGATGGTTATGGGAGCATTTATTAAAGAGACCTTCTATTTTACTCCTTTATTAACGTAATGTCATGTTTGAGGAATTTCCTCAGTAGAAGTCATAAATAATGCCTCAGGTGTTTACAAGAGAAACCTGCTATTTCGGCATCTGGGGTACTTCTGGAATAATTAATTTACCACATAATGAATACTTAAAGCATTTCGTAATAGTGTAATTAGAACCAGTTCTACACAGTGGGTCCCAAAAGTGAAATATAAAACTTGTTTGACCAGTTGAAGGAATCAGTTAATATTTATGCCAATGACAAGAGTTCTAATATAAACCTTTTCCTTGTGGTGGAGAGAATACTATAATTATCAGACATTTTAAAAGATATAATTTTATTGTATCTTTACATATATTAAGAAATATGTATGGCCTCAGCACCCAAGGAAAAGAAAAAGAGCTCCTTCTTGCTGCAAAAAGTTTTTATCACTTCTCTTTTTCCTATCCCCTGACCAGGTCAGGCCAGGTCAGAGCAGTGTCTCCTAGGGCTTCTTCCTGGAGATTATTCTGTTCCCTGCTTGGAGAAGGGGAAGAGCTTGACCTGCTCATTTTTTCTCCTAATAGATCTATTAGCATTTGTATGAAGGTGAGCTGAGATACATCTGGGAAGCAATTGCACTGACTTCTCCTGCTGCTGCCTGTTCTCTGCCCAGAGGAAAAAAAACCTTTTAAAACACAAAGTGGAGGTTTGGCTCAGTTCAAACCTCACAAGGAAAAAATGTATTTCTTCACAGGCTCTGAACCTAATGCCCTTCAGACAGAAGAGCATTCACGTAAGAGTTTCTTCATATCATCTTAATTACAGGAATGCATGGGAAGAAGTTTCAGATAGGCAGGACCTAAACTGAGTAAGGCCACTGTAGGCTCTAAGCCTAATGCCCACTGTAGACACTATTTATGCATTGGGGATTTCACATCTGGTCAAACCTCTGCAGTATTCCCAACCTCCATGTATAGGAGTCTACATGTCCAGATTCCCTATATGTGAAACATCCCTCCATGTTTGCAAAGTACAGATTTGTGCATACAGAGCCTGCGGATGTTCTAGCGTACACACAGGCCTCTGTGCAGATGCACATGGAAAGCACAAGTGCCAAGAGAGCAAGGACAGCGGGCATAATTTGGATCTTCTACCACCATGCCTAGATTGGACTTTACTTGTCATCTGCCAAGTCTTTTTCAGTCCACTACTAGGTGTCACAGTTTTTATAAAGTAGGACTGATATGACAGCGTAATGGGAACATAAACAAAGGGGGGAATCACATCTATTCCTACTGAAGCCACTGGCTTAGCACCCTTTCCTGTTCTTCACCACTAGCTAAAATGCCTCTAAGCCTGATTCAGTAAGAAAACTTGTCTCTAGAAATTAAAAACTTGTCACAATGTATGAGAAGGCCAGCTTTGTCAGCACTCACGTACGCAGACAGAAATATGGAATGGTTCCAATGCAAAGTATGTGTAGCTGCTTTAACTGAAAACATTTTAAAAAAAACATTCTGATGACTTCTGGATCTTCCAAAATTCTGAATATTTAGACTTTTCACATATATGAGGAGCATTATTAAAATTCATAGAAATGTGTATCCTGCATATAACTGAGAAATCTATGTTATAAGTACTTTTAATGGAGACTGGACCAGACTAAATCAGAATGTTGCTATCAGTGGAATTGCTCTTTAGTAGTGGTTGCTCTAGGAACCTGCAAGACGTTCAGACTTTGTTCAGATGTCATCAACAAACACTGGTATGAGAGATTCTATCTATACCTTGTGGCTAATAGCCACAACTGCCAACCAGTAGCCCTGCGTGGCAAACAAACAAGGACAAGCCCTTCCTAGCACTGGTATTCAGAGGCTCACTGCCTTTGAACATGAAAGTTAATGGACCACCTATTCTCCATGAATGTATCCCATTTTAAAGTGGATATCACTGGCCCACAGGCAGTTATTTCCACAATTTAATTATTTGTTGTGTATACTAGGATTTCCCTTTGTCCAGCCTGAATCTATTACCCATCTACTTCATTGAGTGCACCCCTGAATTCTAGTACTGTGGGAGAAGTTTGTTTCAAAATCAAATTATAATTTATTAAAGTATGCCAGTTTGGCCATCACAATAAATTAGCTCTGGGTTCTTTCATACCAGGATGTTTTTTATCTCAACTTCACATATATGGAAAAGAAGAATGGGAAGGGAACATATAAGTCCAATAATAAAACAGAGTTCTGCAGCTGAAGAGGGAACAGGAAAATATCTCAATTTCAGAAACAGAAATTCTTCATGGGATCCAACTGTAGTTGCTGGACCTTGGTAGGCAATCCCGGGAGCATTGGGGGATGGGGGTGGACACATTTGAAATGTCACTTCCTGTTCTTTTTTTACCACAGAGATTTGAAATTCCTACAGTGACTCTTGAAAGCGCATACCATGAAACCTTATTGGTCTCTAAGGTACTACTGCACTCCAGTCTTGACTGACATGATGTTACTTCCTATTCCAAAATATGAAGTAATGTCCAGTGACTGATTAATTCCACCACCACCACCCATTTTCCCCACTGCTCCACTGACCAAGGGTAAGGAACAGGGAGCACTGCCAGGAGGTCCCCTGCCAGAACTAGGTAAGCATCAAAGTCAACCACAAATGGATGTACAGCATATGCAAGTATGCAAACCACCAAAAAAATAACACTGTACTAAGATTTGAGAACCAGGTAGGCGGCAGGAAGTCTCCATGTACAACACATGTGTTCCCAAACTGGCTGTTTAAGAAGTAACATAAAAGTAGGAAGGAGATATTTGTTGGGACAATCAGCAGGCAGAAATTCAGTTTTATTTTTAACATCCCTCCCTTTTGGTTCTCCCGTACAAATCCCCCACCCCACATACATTTATCTTTCAAGCTACCACAAGAGTAGCTGAAACAGAATAACATAGCTATCCCTCTGGAATGTACACACATTTACGTTACCTCAGCAAATGTGGATTTGGGAATACACATTTACTGGGGAAATGTGTAATTCAACCCTGATGCACATCCTTTGGTGTGGGAAACATGGCTTGACTGGAATCACAGGATATCCTCCAGTTTCCCCATTTCATTGCTAATCCCATTTTCTTTTTTAATGTTTCTCTTTTTTCTCTCAATATAGTCATTTTTTTCTTTAGAGGTTGTATGCTGTTCTTCCTTATTATATCTTCGTGCAAAAAATCTAGAGGTGATATGGTACTAGTGGCTTAGAAGGTCCTGATGGTACTAAAGGATGTTAAGCTTGTTTTCTTTTTAGGTTCTAGTATGTCTCTGTTTATTATAGCTTTTTATTAATAGTATACAAGTTAAGGTACACATTTGTCTTTAGAGTGGGTGATAATGATTTACTCAAAGCCTAACTGCTTATCTTCTGATTTGGGATATAAAAATTAGCCTAAGAAAAAGAGACACATCAAGAAAGAGGGCACATTATTGTTGCCAGTCTAACATGTAATTAGAATCCATGTGTTGGATCTAGATTACATTTTCCAGTGACATAATAGAATGTTCCTGCCTCCCTCCTTCCTCACACTGCAGCCCAGTGTTCTCCACAGAATGCTGCTCCTGAGGGACAGGGGACTCTGAGAAATGCCACGAGGGGATGGGTCTGTACTGTAGCACGAAGAGGGAAATCAGCAGACATTGCTGATTTAGTCTGGATCCAACCCAATATGTTTACCATCTAACATGTAGTTATGACCTCATTGCACCTGTTCATAGCATGCTTTTTGTCAGCAGCTATGTCTAAACATCCCTTGGGAGAATGCCTTGGGCAACATCATTTGTCTGGTCCTGGGATGGGGTTGTGTACAGATAGTCTGGTACTTTGCCTCCTTTGACTACCTTGGCCCAGGTGGACTTTTCTGGCTAGATACAGTTGGCATTGCATCCCTGTTGGGCTTCAGCATCCTGTGTGAATAGGATTCATCCCTAGAGTAGCTGGGTCAGTGGTAAAGCCACCACAGAAAAACTGGGGACAAAACATTGGTAATTCATGAATCCTAAGAAACACTGAAGTTCCTTCACATTCTAGGGAGCATGCCAAAGAGTGGATGTAATTCAGCTTTTAGAAACTCTTTAATGTCTCCTTGATCAAAATTCTATATGTAATATTTTTTATAATTCTGTTCTAAGGGTCTGGCCTATTGAATAATCACCTTCTAAGCAGAAACACAGCTCTGCTGTAACATCTTATCTTCACTTAACTGAGCTGATAGTGTGATATTACATCTACCAGCAGGCCACTCATCCTTCATCACTTCAGCATTAACTTCCAGCATCAGTACTAGGTCAATCCAAGGGGAGGGAAGAGTAGTTGGAGGGACCCTCACTAACTTGTTTACTTTGGAACACATCTGTCATGTCACATACATATTCATGGACTGGATTCAGTGATTTTATTCCTAGCTATGCATGAACTGAAATATAAATAGTTGACCCAAAAGGATTATTTATGGCTTTAATGTTCTACCTACTTAATGCTTTGACTGGGACCACACCATCCCCAATTGCATGGAGGGACCTAAGCATGTATGTACTTAACGGCTCTTTGCTGACAATTGGCTGAATGCACAGACGCAGGGGATGGGAAGACAGAAACCGATGATTCCCTTCTATCCACAGCAGAGTTGCAGAGAGGTACCAATTCCAAACGTTTCATTCCAGGTCAGAGAATAAAGCCTCCCACCACACTTAGCATGTCTGTCCATTTTCTCCTGTTCTTGAGAAATTCCCTGTACACACAAGCAAGGAAGGCATATGCATATGGGAATGCCTGGTGTGTGTCCTGACATGGGAGCCACTTTCTCTTCCAGCCCTTCATTCTAGGGAGGGGCAGCCCCAGTCAGACAACTGCTGCAACTGCTCCTTTGTGCAGCTTGAACTTGGCGGCAGACTGGTCAGATTTGGGGAGAAAGCCTCTCTCCCTCATCCTCTCTCTCTCTGGCTGTGGTCACACACACTGAATAATCCACTTTCAATCCACTTTTAATGCACTTCCCAACTGGATTTTGCCAGTTCACACAGTAAAATCCAGTTGGAAAGTGCATTGAAAGTGGATTGAAAGTGGATTATTTAGCATGTGTGATCGCAGCCTCTCTCTCTCTCTCTCACACACACATACACACAGAGACCCTCTTGCAGCCCTTGAGCACAGCAGCAGTGACTTGCTGGCCTGCATGTGGAAGAAAGACAGAAGAGCTGTCTCAGGCAATGTCAAATGGTGCCAGAAGAAATGCTTGGAATAAGGCATAATTTTTGGATTGTTAATGCAATGAGCTGTTGTGAATTATGTGGTTTTATGTCTTCTTTGGTATAATGTAACAAGTTTATTCCTTGTATGTAATTGTCATGTAAAATTTACAATTAATAATAAAAACTGCAAAAACAAGCTGGGTTCTTTGCCATCAACAGCATCAGGCCCAGCGACGTGACCATATTCCACCAGCAATCTTTTTCGAGGAGTCCCATAGGCTTTCACAAATATTCCCTCTAAATAATCAGTTCAGTTTATTTCAGTTTGCCCAATTACTCTAGTGCAGAAATCAAACACGAAAAAACTTACCTAGACTTCACACTTTAAACTCACTCCAACTCACTCCTACAGTAATACAACTGTAATAGATAGGAGTTTTGCCACTGATAATATATTTATATTTGTACCGAAAAGTAAATATGGTACCACAAATTTGGATGATCTATTAAAGAGTTTAGAAATCCAAGGCATCAGCAAATTAGATTGAGGCCAGAAAAAAGACTGCAGTAATACATGCAGAACAAACTTGGCATTCCCACAATGGAGTGCCAGTTCCATGGGCAGACAGTGGTCAGGGGCTCATTTCATGCCTCCCTTTCCACCCATCCACCTGTGTGTGTTCCTACCTGACCACGAATCCTTCCCATCCCACCACCTGTGTTCACAGCTGAGCTGCCTGCGCCACATTCATGCTCTTTCCTCAACAGCAGTGGCTGGTGCACTTCGTTAGTAAAAGTACCTGCAGGTGAGGAACAGTGACAGCACTTCTTTTACTATTAACTCTGGGAAGCTGGGAATGTGGTGAGAGGTGCTTGTAAGCAAATGGGCAGGGGAAAGCACATAGATATGTGGGTTGTGTAATGTCCCCCTTTGGCTCTGGATTCATAGGCTAGGGTACTCACTCAGGCACCCATTCTCAGGTCCATTCAGCAGAAACAAGCTGGCTCAAAACATTAGCCATTTATTTGCAAGGAGATAACTTCAACAACCAACAACTTCAGCTAACATACAAAACTGAAAACTGAACAAGAGCTCCTCCCAATGGGACCAAACTAAAGCACATAGATATTAGGGGAGGAGCAGACTGTGCCATTACATATATACATGTATACAATAAGCAGGGGTCATTTCGTAGAAAAAGAGGTGCAGGAGCTCATTAGCATAACTCATTAGCATAACTGATTTGCATATGCTACACCACCTGACATCACTAGAAGTATGTCAGAAGGTAAGAAAGAAGAGAGAGAGAGAGCTGGCAGAGAGGGGATAGCTACTAATCCAAGCCTCAGAAATTCTGGGAGGATAGCTTCAGTGGTGGCTGAAGCCTTCAAAATGCTGGTCGGAGGAACCTTTCCAGGGGATGGGGTCATTTTGCTGCAGCTGTGATACAAGCAGGCATTCCCCCATGGGGGGAGGCTGGCACCAACTGCTGGAGTTGTGCTCCCCCGAGCTCCTGCTCGAAATGACCCCTGACAATAAGTATACCATATCCCCCTTCTCTACTTTGGTGTGGTCAGTACAACTCAAATACTACAAAAATATGGAGTCAGAGGTTGCTAGCACTTGACTTACCACTGAGGTTCACCTTTACTGCTTACCTATCACATAGTTCTGACATCTAGCAAGCAACCTGGCCACCCGCCCACTCTTCGTTCATGCACCTTCAGCTGGTGGGGAGTCATCAAGTGTTGGGAGCGTACATGGAGTGCTATGATCCTTTTTCCAGGTGGGTCAAGAAAGTCAGCTGAGATTTGTTCTGAAATAGCATGATCAGGCATAGCAGCAGATTCTCGAGGTGCGGAGGAACAATCTTTTCCCAAATGTCTCCTATTCCTCCTATACATGTTTCCATTAAGTGTTTCAACAGTACAGGAATGTAGTTCAGTCTTCTTGTCTGTAGCTGATGCTGGTACTCATCCTATACGTGTCTGCATCCACACACTCTTCCCCTCTTGCAGGGGTGGAAGGGAAATGGCCCGTTGTCATAGTAAGCCTTTTGTCAGCACTGAAGGGCCTTCAACTTCTGTGGAACTATGCATGGCAGTCTGGGTGTTAAAGCTGCTGATGTAGCTAGTAGAATGTTGTGCAAAAGCCTTCCTATGAGGAGCTGGGGGGGGCATACTCTAGATGTGAAACATGCATGTTCCTCAAGCTAAGGCCAAATGAAGATCTGAACCATCTAATAAAACTTTTTTGAACATGTGTTTGATGGTTTGAACCATGTGTTCAGCCTGACCATTGGATTGAGGATAGCCAAGACTGGAGTGAGTGATAGAGAGAACCCATTCAGATGCAAATTGTTTCATCAGTGAACTCGCAAATGGGACATGGTCACAAATGAGCTCTTTAGGAATACCATGGTGAGTGAGCAATGCTTTCATCTTGGCCACAATCACATCAGCCATCTTGTCAGGTAGCAGCAGCACCTCAGGGTATTTGGAATAATAGCCAACAACTATAAGGTAGGACTGGCCATTGAGGTCAAAAATGTAAATTGCGAACCTCAACCTGGGCAATTCTGGGATCTCATGGAAGAGATTGCCAGGCTGAAATTCTTGACATGGTGCACAATGTTCAACCCATTGCTCTATGCTCCCCACAAACCCATTGTACCATAGGTAGCTTATTCTGTAGAACCTACACTCTTTAATACCTGGGAAAATAATTAGACTTTTATTCCAGTATGTCAGTCCTCCAATAATACCTACCTAATATCAATCTGTCAACTTAATCTTAAACTAACTGCAATTAATGTAATCCTCACACAATACATAATTTAAAACAGTTTCTTGATGTAAGGCCCTACGCAATATATCTCTGTTTAGTTGTACTATATATTGTACTTTGTATTAAATGTTAATTTTTTAAAAAGAAATAAAAAAACAATTATAAAAAACGTGAGCATTTATGTTAAGCCAATACATGATTTGACAAGTCCGTGCATTCGACCTCTGCATGCCTTGATGGGGAGAGTGAAGCACTCTCAGCCCCCAAAGCTTCTATCAGGCCCGCACTGTAACTGGCCATTTCCTGCTTCCAGTTCTGTTGCTGCTGCTACATTATAGCTTGCTTTGCCAGACTCCCTCAATTGCTCAGCCATTTCATGTTTCCCCCTGGGTCCTAGACTCAGAACTCTGAGCATGAGATTTCTGTGGTGAATGTCAATAAATCAAAAGTAGGTTTGCAGCTTACAGATACACATCTGAACAGCATACTCAAGATTGCAACAGCACAGACATTTTGATGCAATAATTCAGAGCAAAAGATGTCAGTTTTCAGATACTGTTAAATAAATAAAATATTGCAAGAATGCAAATGTTTTAAGCACGTTTTTATTTTAAGTTAAAAAACCACTTTGTGTTTATGTTCTTTATAAAGTTTATATCTCCGCTACCTGGCATTACATTTTATGACACACATGGTCCGGCCCAGCAAGGTCTCATTTATGTCAGATCCAGCCCTCATAACAAATTAGTTTGACATCCTGTTCTAGTTGCTGACTCTGAATGCTGTTAATCAATATCATTAATTCTCTGTGCTATGTCAGAAATTGCTTTTTGGGTAGGCTTTCACAAATATTCCCATGAAAGTCTTATGTACTTAAATTTTAGCACTGAAAGAAGAAATTCTTGACAGCCCTAAAACAAGAATCTAGTTCTGGTGAGATAACTGGAACGAAACCATATCTATGGTCAAATCTACATCTGACTTTCCCACTGGAATCATTCTAGTTTTTTTTAAAAAAACACATCTATACCTGTTTCTAGTTTCAAACCATACTTGTTCTGGCTTAAAGATTACTGTTTACATTCATTAATTGCCCTCCTGTGGTCAATCCTGTTGCTTAGTACTCTTCAGAGCCAGGGAGTGAAATTTGAAACCAGTGTGAAATGAGCGTAGGAAAAGACAGCAGTCAAAGTACTTCAGAGGGGAGGTGTAAATTGAGCCTTAGTCTATGGTGTGTGTATCTACAAAGTCTAGAAGTCTTTGGCTTTGTTTAATCATACATACATATCCTTTTTTGAAAGATTCTTTTTCATTTATCTTGTGTCAAAAATCATTATCATTTGACAGAAAATATTTACCAAGGTATGGGGAAGAGGAATGTTGTCAGTTCTGACAGATCTTAAGCTACTACTAATTGTATAGTAGCATGTTCCTCCCACATCACAGTTGTCAGCAACCTGCTGTCTTGTGCTGTTGTGTTTCCATCCTACAGATTATTCAGATGATAAATCTGGGCAAAATGTTTCAGGAGAAATGCTAGATTGATCTAACAGGAAATGAATAGCTTTGGCTTACAGAAAAATCCCAGTAGGAGCCTGGTTGCTATTTTTGTTCAGCAAAATAAATTTAATTTTGACTAGACTGGTAAGGAGCTCATCTCAATAGACAGGAGTCCCTAAAGGAAACTAGTGTCAGCAGGATAGACAGTGGCGGATTTTTTTTCCCTTGAAGTATCAAACATGGCATGTATTCAGGTTTGTTTTTAATAGGAGCATGAGCTATGAATTATTTTAGTATGTGGGAATGGCAGTAAGGTGTGAACTGGAACAATAAATGAGTTGCTTTCTTAAAACAACAAGGAAGAAGATCAGAGTCCACATATCCTGGCTGTGTAATCCGGTAGTTGTTTCAAACAAATGGAAGCTGATCGCTTTCTTTCTGTGCATTTTAGAGCCTAAGATTCTGCAGCCAGCAGACATCTCATTTTGTCCTGGCCAGTCCTTTTTTTTTTTGGACCCTGGCCATATGTTATTAGTGACCTATTTTTGCTGCAATGAGATCAGCTGTATGTTGCAGGACCCTGAATCAGCAGCTATCCCCCCGGCTCTGTCTGCCTAGGCCTTCAGCCAGTTGAGATTCTTCGAATGTGCTGCTTCCAGATTCCCTGTATAGATCTGCACAAAATAGCATTCAGCCAAAAAGAAGGCAGGTCAGACTGATGACTTCCTTCAGAGCCAGACCTTGAGGCTCAGTTGCAGAAAGTACAAGCAGCTGAGACATCCCAATCTGAAAAGGTTTCCTCTAGGTCAGACTGGCTAAACATAGCAGGACCCTGCACACTTTCATGGATAGACTACCCTTCAGGTGCTATTGAATGAGTGGTAGTGAAGAAGAAGTTGTAAAAGTAAGAAAGACCGGGCCAAGAATCACTAGAACTGAGCCTCAAAATATGTATGTCCAAAGCATGGTTTTTCTGCCAGCTGCTCCAAAGTGGGGTGCCCCTAGGATAATCACATGAGCAGACACTGGGTCCTGGCTGCACCCACAAAACAATCTTTGGACCACCCCAAATGACACATCACCACACTCTGGGGACTGTCCCCTTCAAGGTGACATACAGCACTGCCCAATCCAAACACTGATCATGGCACTGCAAGCTGCTATTTGGAGCGCCTCCAGGAGGCCTCTATATCTAAGGAGATTTGAATAAGTAACGGGTTGCCCTTTACAACCCAGGGGTCATTTCGAGCAGGAGCAAAATGACCCCATCCCCTGGAAAGGTCCTTGTTCCTCCAACAAGCCTTCTGAAGGCTTCAGCCACCACTGAAGCTATCCTCCCAGAATAGTGGTATTTCTGAGGCTTGGATTAGTAGCTGTCCCCTCTCTGCCAGCTTTCTTTCTTTCTTTCTTTCTTTCTTTCTTTCTTTCTTTCTTTCTTTCTTTCTTTCTTTCTTGCCTTCTGACATACTTCCGGTGACGTCAGGTGCAAATAAGTTATGCTAATGAGTTATGCTAATGAGCTCCTACACCTCTTTTTTCTATGAAATGACCCCTGTACAACCCAAAATATGATGTGGACCACCAAACTTCATACATTCTCATGATCAGTGGACTCTCCCCCTTCAAGGGGACATATGGGGTGTCCTGATCCAAAGTGCGGTTCTTGTGCCAGCTGCTCCAAAGTGCAGTGGCCCCAGGACACATGCACAGGCAGACACTGGGGACAGGCTGCACCCCAAAGCAATCTTTGGACCACCCCAAGTGACTCATCATTATGCTCTGGAGACTGTCCCCTGCAAGATCACACAAAGTGATCGTATTGCTTTACTTTGCTCTGATTAGACCTCGCCTAGAGTATTGTGTTCAGTCTTGGGCAGGGGTCCTTTCGTAAAAAAAGAGGTGCAGGAGCAAGTTAGCATAACTTATTTGCATATGCCACACCCCCTGACATCACCGGAAGTGATGATGTCATCGGCAGTGTGTCAGAAGGCAAGAAGGAAGGAAGGGAGGGGGAAGGAAGGAAAGGAACAGGAAGGTAGGTAGGTAGGTGGGAGAGAGAGAGAGAAGAAAGGAAGGAAGGAAGGAAGGCGGGAGGAAGGGGGGAAGGAAGGAAGGAAGAAAGAAAGGAACAGTAAGGTAGGTAGATAGGTGGGGGGAGAGAGAGAGAGAAGGAAGGAAGAAAGGAAGGAAGGAAAGGAGAGGGGAAGGAAGGGGGAAAGGAAGGAACAGAAAGGTAGGTAGGTAGGTGGGGGAAGAGAGAGAGAGAAGGAAGGAAGGAACAGGAAGGTAGGTAGGTGGGGGGGAGAGAGAAAAGAAAGAAGGAAAGGAGAGGGGAAGGAAGGGGGAAAGGAAGGAACAGGAAGGTAAGGGCTCTCTGGATGTCTAGAGCTCTGAAGTTGGAGAAGGGACAAATGTTGGCAGTAGCAAGTCTTGATTCAAGTGGAAAACTGAAGCTACCTTAGGCAGAAACACAATGTGTGGTTTCAGGACCTCTTTATCTTGTCGAAAACAGATAGGAGAGTCAGATTTTGGTGCACAGAGTTCAGATGTTCTAGCTGAACAAACTGCGGTGAGAAAAGCCACCCTGAAGGCCTTTAAATGTAAATCACAGGGCCAAAAGTTTGTAGCCTTTGTTAAGACCAGCTGCAGCTCCCAGGCCCCGGAAAGATCTTGGGGGGGGGGGGCCGAGGGGCTTCTCCCAGGCTGGCGGCGCTTGCCGCCAAGCCCGGGAAAGATCTGAGGGGGGGGGCCAGGGAGTTCTCCCACGCCAGGCCCGGGAAAGATCTGAGAGGGGGTCACCCGGGTCACCCACATCAAAGCCTTCACACTCTACACAAAGCAGGGTGTTCTTTTAAAGCGACATATTCCCTGGATTAACCCAGTCCGCCTGACACCTTTTCCCACAGAAGATTCTCTGATCTGAATTTCTCTTCCCCCCCCCCCCCCATAATCTTCTGGCTGCCCACGGAGCCATGGGCCTGCCGCCTCAAAGGAGGCCATTACAAGAAGAGGAATGCCAAAACTCTCTCTCTAGGGTGCGAGGGGGGCTCCTTGAAGCAAACCAGCAAGCGGGTGAGGACTGGGGGGGGGGGCGTCGTAAACGCCAGCCAGATCCAGTTTCACTACCGCACGGAAAAAGCGGGGTCACAAAGGGTTTCTTTTAAAAAATAATAGCCAAGATTTCTGGAGGCTCTGGAACTTTCCCACCTGGACTCCCTCCCCCCCTTTCCTAGGGTTCCAGCCTGGTAGTGAAGAGATGGCTTCTGAGTGCACACAGAGTACGTTTCTGTGAAACAAAGAGAGCTCCCCCACTTCCCGGGGCTTAAAGAAAAAGGGTTTCAGGTCCAAAGGCAGAGAACCCCCCCTACCACCTTGGCGTCCGGTCGCCGAGGAGCACCCCCAGCTTGCCCCGGGGGGAGGGGTCGAACTCTGCCCCCCAGAAACCCGGGAGGCAGCAGCTGAGAGGAGGCGGCAGCGATCCTCTCACAAAGGGAGGGGGTGGGGTGGGAGGGGGCACGGAGGAGCAGACCCTGGCTGTCGACATGGGCAGAAGAGACGGCGGGGGTGGGGGCGGGCGAGGGAGTTCTCCCAGGCTGGCGGTGCTCGCTGCCAGGCCCGGGAAAGATCTGAGAGGGGGGGCAGGGACTTCTCCCGGGCCAGCCTGGGAAGGGTCTGCTGGGGGGGAGGGAAGGGTGAGCTGGTGGGGTGGGAAGGAAGGGCCTCCTCCCCAGGCCAGCGGCACTTGCCGCCGGCCCGGCAAGGATGAGCGGGGGAGGAGGCTTTCTTCCGGCTCCGCGCCAAAGCGCGGGCTGGGAAAGCGAGCTGGGGGCGGGGCTTTATCATGTGCCCGCCCCCCGGCTTCCCCTCTCCCGGAGCGGCGCTCTGGCGCGCCCCAGCCCCAATGGAGCCCTGGTCTTGGGCCCCAGTTTAAGAAGGATACAGACAAGCTGGAACATGTCCAGAGGAGAGCAACAAAGATGGTGAGGGGTCTGGAGACCAAGTCCTATGAGGAAAGGATGGAGCTGGGTATGTTTATCCTGGAGAGGAGATGACTGAAAGGTGATATGATAGCCATCTTCAAGTACTTGAAGGGCTGTCAAATAGATGATTGTACGGCATTGTTTTCTGTTGCCCCAGAAGATCAGACCAGAACCAGCGAGTTGAAATTAAATCGGAAGAGTTTTCAGCTAAACATCTGGAAGTACTTCCTGACAGTTAGAGTGGTTCCTCAGTGGAACAGACTTCCTCAGGAGGTGGTGGGCTCTCCATCTTTGGAGGTTTTAAAACAGAGCCTAGATGGCCATCTGACAGCAATGCTGATTGTGTGAATTTAGGCAGATCATGAGAGAGGGGGCAGGAAGGGTTGCATCAGTGCTTAGTTCCTGTGGCCCTTTCTTCCATGCCCAGGGAAATGCCAATTGCCACTTTGGGGTCAGGAAGCAATTTTTCTCCAGGCTAGTTTGACTGGAGATCCTGGAGGTCTTTTATCATCTTCTGGGTGTGGAACAGGGGTCACTGGGGGTGTGGGGGAGGTATTTGAGGATTTCCTGCATTGTGCAGGGGGTTGGACTAGATGACCCTGGAGATCCCTTCCAATAAATAATCAAATAATAAATAAATAAATAAATAAATAAGTATAAAATAAATAAATAGAAGTATTAATCTGGCCTTTATTTAACTCACTGGCTGGAATTTGTGCATCACTAGCAACCAATTGGATCAACTGGATGAATCTTTGGTAGGACAAGTAGATAAGTCATATAGTTAGTAGTAGCAGAGGATCCAGTGTGGTGCAGCAGGTTGTAGCCACTGCCAGTTGACCAGTATATTGCTGGCCTTACTGCCTGCCTTGCTGGTGGTCTGAAGGTTCTCCGGAGACCACAGGGGGTAAGGATGTTGGGCCAAGGGATTCCGGTGCTCCTGGGGAGGGGAAGGTATAGCGGTGGGAGCAGGCAAGATAACAAGGGAAGGAGGTGAAGAAATGGCAGAGCTTGACCCTCTTCCAGCCTGTGCCCCATCCTGAAGGATGTCAGCAGTGGGGCTAGAAAGATGAACCCCCCTCCGTCATTGGTGTTGTGTAATGCCCGGTCTATAAACAATAAGACCATGGTCCTTCGGGACTTCCTGCAAGAATAGAATATGGACCTGGTGTGCATGACTGAGACCTGGGTACGGGACGGGGAGACAGTGACACTCTCCTAACTTGCCCCTCCCAGGTTCTCAGTCCTCCACCAATCGTGGACTAGGAAGCGGGGGGAGTGGCTCTATTCATCCGGGAGGCTTACTCCTTCAGGGCGCTCCCTCCACCATAGATCACAGGCATTGAGTGTGCCAGCCTGGTATGGGAGGCTGGGGAGAGTTTGGCGATTTTGCTGGTGTACCAACCGCCTAACGCACCGGCTGATAGGAGGCCATATCAGGCTGGGCATTGGAACACCCTAGACTGATAGCCCTGGGTGATTTCAATGTTCATGCTGATGACACAACCTCTACTCAGGCAGCAGACCTGGTGTCATCCATGGCGGCACTGGGACTCTCTCAGTATGTAACAACCCCCACTCACTGAGCTGGGCAGAAGCTCGATTTGATCTTTTCAGTGGGGGTGACAGTGGACCGGGTTGCTGCTTCAGCAGTCCCACGGTCAGACCACCTTGCCCTGAGGGCTCATTTGAATGTCCCACCCCAACCCCATTTAGATGGTGAGTGTATTTTGGCTCGCTTGCGGAGGAGATCAGGGCCCTGCGGGACCTATCACAGTTCTGCAGGGCCTGCAAGATGGACCAGTGGAGACCTGCTGTTTGCCAACTGCCCAGGAGAATATCGATTTGAAAAGGAATGCTCAGGCCATAAGGTTAATTTTGCTGGCAAATCCCTGCAATTTAAATGACTCTCCTTTAAGCATAAGGCCACTTACCATAAGGCCACTTACCAGTTCATTACCTCTTACTAAGTCATTCAGCGTTTCCAAAATAAAGATATATTGTAGGGGAGACAATGGGCATCCTTGTCTTGTTCCTTTCTGAATCTGAATGTCTTGGTTTCTCAGTTCACTATAATTTTGGCTTTTTGTGCACTATATATTGCTTTAATCATGTTTAAAAAAATTGTACCACAGTTCCAAATATCTAGTTTTTGTAACAAAAAAATCCCAGCTGACATTATCAAAGGCTTTTTCTGCATCCAAAAATATCAACACCATTTGTTTTCCTTGCTGCATTTCATAATATTCTATTGCATTGATAATAGTCCTAACATCCTTTTGGGAAGAAAACCTGCTTGATCTTGATGTATAGTTTGTACAAGAATTTTTTAAAATCTAGCCACCAGAATATTAGTGAATATTTTGTAATCCGTGTTTAACAATGGTATTGGCCTACAATTTTTGATTTCTGTCCCATCAGTGTTAGGCTTGTGGATTAGGGTTATCAAAGCTTTATTCCAGGACTTCGGGATTTTCCCTAATGTTTTTAAGTTTTTATGTTTTTAAGTACTTCTTTAAAGGGTGTTGTTATTTGGTTTTCCAATACCTGATATAATTCCATTGGGAGACCATCTGGTCATGGCGTTTTCTTTTTCGTAGCACTTTTAATTGCTTCCTCAATCTCACAAGTTGAAATAAATTGATTTAAGATGCAGTTTGGTGCTCAATAAATTTCTTTTTATTCCATTTTAAGATGTAGTTTTGTATGTTTTGCTCATCTTGTGTAGTTTGTTGATATAGGGTTTTTAAAAAAAAAATCAGCTTTTTTCTTCCGTTCTTGTATAGTGTGTTGTTCTTCACCATTTTAATTTTTTAAAACTTTGTACATTTTTCTCTTTTTTTTCTTTTTATAAGATAGCCACCTTTTTTCGCATTATCAAAGTAATGTTGTTTAGTGTAATCTAGCTTTCTTGCTAATTCTTGTATTAATAATAAGTTCATTTGGTGTTGTAGCATTATTAATTTTAATTTAGTTTTTTCTGGATCTTTAAGTTTTTTCATTTTACCTTCTTCTTCCTTAATATTCTTTCTCAGTTCTTCATATTGTTTCCTTTTCTATTTATTCTTCCACGCTTGGTTTATGAACTATCCCCTTGAGTAGGCTTTAAATGTGTCCCAGACTACTTCCATTGGTGTTTCTGTTTGGATGTTTCTTTTGAAAAAGTCTTTAACTTCCTGTTTCATTCTTTCCAAGAATTCTCTGTCTTTTATTCATGGTCCATCTAGGTCTCTTATGAAACTCCTGTAAGGATAACAATAAGGGACTATGGTCTGCAAATGTATTTGGCAGCATTTCTACTTCTAACATTTCATATAACATTGATGATGATATCCACGCCATATCTATTCTGGACCAAGAAGTGTGTCTTGTGGAGTAATACGTATAGCCTTTTAAAACTATATTTCTAGTTCTCCAAGCATCTATTATACTAAATTCCTCCACTATTTGGGGAAAGGATTTAGGAAAGAGATTTCCCATTTTTTTCCTTTTTGTTTGGCTTTTCCTGTCTATTTTTTAATCAAATTCTGCATTATAGTCACCTATAAGACAGATGACATCAAAATCCTTCAGGGCTAAGAGTTCACCATATATATTCACAATTAGTGTTTTTTTTCCCTTTGTCTTAAAATTGAAATAGCTAAAATTTTCCATCTTCTGAAGTAAATTGCAGTTCTGGTGATAAGTTAGTCTTTAGCATAGATTGCTACACCCCTTTACTTTTTGGAGTCCGATGCTGTAAAGAGATTCCCTAATTTTTTCGCTATTAGGTATTTCACGACTTGTGTCTTAATATGTGTTTCTTGCAGACATATAATGTCTGCTTTCAATTTAGTAAGTTGATGGAATGTTTTTCCTTTTTTGAGGGCTATTAAGACTGTTAACGTTAATCAAGAGAATATTAATTTTTTAAATTCCCATCATTCTTTTCTTTATTTGTCTTTTCTTTAGCTCTATATTGGTATCTTGTTAAAATTTGAGAAGGCTTCATTTCTGTTCTTTTTTTCTCTTTTCCTGGCTTCTTTTTCTCCATTTCTCTATGTCTTGTTCTTGGGTTTCTTCTTCTGAATGATCTTCTTCACTTCCTTGCAATCCTAGGTCTTTTCTGTATCATTCCCAGAAGTTTTCAACTTTAAAGATTGAATCCAATTTTTGTCTTTTGCCTAAATAATTAAACAGTACGCCTTCCGGCAAAAGCCATCTATATGCAATTTCATTTGTTCTTAGTAAGTCTGTCAAGCCTGTGACGTTTGGCTTTTTTCTCTGACCCTCTGAGGGGTCTCTTTTAGGAATTTTATTTCCACTTGTCCCATCTCTACTTTTTTCTCGCTTGCAACCTTCAAGATTTTATCTCGCTTTTCCCTTTTGTAGAATTTTATGTGGACTTCCCTCAGAGTATTGTTTCTTCATGAGTATGCTGAGTTTCTTCTAAAAATGTTTTCAATTTCTTTTTCTACCTCTTCCTTGGTGCCTATTTCAAGTTATTCTGCTATATTTTGTGCCACTTCTGTTTTTAAATTTTTCTCTATGTTTTCTGGTATATTTTGGCGTCTCACAATCAATACTGCTTTGTCCATTTCTAGGCTAATTAGAGTTTCCTCCATTTTATCATTTTTTTATTCTTGTAGTTCCTCATTTGGTTTTTGAACTTTGTCTTTTTGCTGGCTTTGGCAATTTTTATCTCTTGTTTTCTGTTATCTGTTTTTTAATTTCTTCAGTCTCTGTAGATATTTGTTGAGTTATTTCTTCCATTTTTGTATATATTGGTTCTAATTCTATCTTTATTAGTGAGGGTAGCATAGTTTCTCCTGTGACTGTTTGTGCTACACAGTCCTGTATGCGCGCTTTTAGATCTTTCAGGGTGATTTGGGCTAGACTCATGGTGTTAATTTTTTGCTGTGTTTGTGAACCAGGGGATGGTAAGGATAATTTTCTAGTTTGTCCTGATCCAGTGGCCATCTAGTTTCTGGATATAAGTAATTGGTTATGTATGGTAGTTTCTAATAGTAGCTATTAATAGTTAACAAGTAAATCAATGGGAAGAAGGAGAAATTTTTCAGGAGGGGAACTTATTTTTCATTAACCCGTAAGCTCTATCTTATCCTGTTGCAGTTTTTTATTTCTATTTTTTTTCCTGCCCAAGCTCTTTACTGCTTAGGTTGCTGATTATCAGTTCAGCTTAGTCCTATACTAATTTTGTTTACCAACTTTCGTTTCTAATCGAAGAGCTTTTGTTTTCTTGTATATTGTTATTGCTGTTTTTTCCACTGATTTAGTTCTATAGTTCTATATAGTTCCCACTCGTGCCTCTCTACTGACAGTTTGCGCCTACGCTGTTGCTCTCCATGTTTTGTGTTCCTTGCATTCAAGCTGGCATTTCCTCCTCCGCTACTCACCCACTCTTCTTTCCGGGTGATCAGCCTCCTCCCGAGTTGCACCCCACATCATCTCTCCACGTCAGCCTTCTGCATAGTCACTGCTGTGTCACCACTGGTGTCTTCTTCTCTCCAATTCTGTCACTCTGGCCATTCTTCTCACGATTCAAATGCCCTCCTCACAAGCTGCTCTCTGCACGGCCCCTCCCAGTGCCGAAGAATCCACTCTCCTCAATCATAAAGATCCAGTGGGAAAACAAACCAAATAAAGGGTTAGAATTTCTTTGAGTTATTTTTCACTCTCCCTAAAAGAACCACTTGTCTGAGTCTCTGTTAGAGCCTTCTCTTAATGGCCACTTGTTTTTAAGGCTAATTTACTCCTAATCTTGAGTAATGTGAGGGAAATAATTCTGTAAATACAAGGCTTTCCCATTCAAGAGATATACATTTAAAGGGGAAAAAAGAGAAGATTAATAGACTTAGCTGTTAGTTTTCGTTGGTGAGTTTGTTATTTCAAAACTCTGTCAAGGTTCTCTAGGTTCAGTAGATGTCCAGCAGTGTTATCACTGTTATCAGCATTGTCGGATGTCCTTATGAACCTCCTGCTTTGAAGCAGACTCCCCCAGAAACCGACAAGCATTTGCCATATACTTGCAGTTCAGGGACAAGCTTCCTGTTAACTCTCTCTTTGTGCAGAGAGCTTCTGTAGCTGTAAAAAATAAAGGAGGTTTTAGGAGAAGGCAGGAGTGAAGGAGCTCACGTCTGCCCTCATAGAGCCCGGAACTGCCAAGGGTTTATGTTTTAATGATGTTATGTTTTAATGATGTTGCTCCTGCTGTTGTTTAATATTTCTGTAAGATGTATTTTTATGCAGCTTGGTATTCTAGTTCTCTCAAATAAAAGGGGGGGGGGGCAGAACCAAGATTGAAATGAGAGAATCCAAGAGGATGGGCTAGAGGATGGAAACAGAGCAAACGCTTAAGACAGCTCTCCATTTGTGCCACCCCCAAAACCCCAATAACTTTCCCAACACCTTATTGCCCATGCATAACTTGAATTACATCAGAACCCTGAAGCAATGTCTAGTGTCCAAAAGCATCAGTTTTGTCCAGGGGAACTGATCCCTGTAGAATGGAGATGAACTGTAATTCCAGGAGAACCCCAGGCTCCACCTGGAGGCTGGCATCCCTACTCAGGAGGGGCCTAGAACTCTTCTGGGATTAGACATATATCCGTGTCTCAACTGTGCCACAGTATGACTGATAGAAGACCATTTTGGAGGTAGGGATAGAACAGGGGTGACATGAGGATTTCTGATCAAACCTGAAGCAATCCTAAGTTTTCAGGGGGGGAATCTGAACTCTGAGGGCAGCAATACATCGTGGAATCAAAAGTCCCTGAAAGAACAGAAACAACATCTGTAGTTTTAAGAATGCCAAACAGAAGCAAAGAGGAGAAAGAAACTTAACCCAATATAAACTGAATTAAGAACTGAAAAAGTAAGGAAAAAACTGATGGAGGGCCAATAATAAAACCCTCAAAATTATAAGTAAAATTACATATATTTATTTTGGGAAAAGTTAAAAAACATATAAGGGCCCAATGAAAGCCTCATTAACAAATACCAATGAGAAGTACACAAGGAACAATTATTGTGATGTAACACGTTTCGGGCCAATCAGGCCTTCTTCAGAGTCTTCACTGGACTCTGTGGCTGTTGGAGGGGGGGTCGCTTGGCAACCGCAGCAGTTCCAAACATTCCAAGCCTTGATTTCTGGAAAGCCAAGCTGTGGGAGGGGGAGCAGGAGTAGACTGGGGGCCAAAACAGCCCCAGAAAGTCCCACCTGACCATTGTGTCCCCTGATGATGAAGGCCTTGCCAACAATAGGCCCAGGAACAACTTCTGGGAACTCTCCACTCATACAATTTGGCCTAGCTTGGCAGCGGTGGCTCTGGACCCCAGGCCTGGCCTGCTGCACAGCTGGAACCTGCCCTGAGCTGGCGGCCACCACACAGCATAGCCAGACTTTTTGCAGGGAGACCATGACCGGTAGGAAAGGAGGGGAAAAGGCTGAAGACAGAGGAATAAATACAGGTCAGTTGGCTGGGGAGTGGGAAGATGACAGAAATGGAAATGGAAATTGTGTTGCCATGGCTATAGGGTGTAGGAAAAGTTGGAGGCCCCCAAGGGGAAAATAAAATAAAATAAATGCTGGTTTATGGGGGTGAGTCAGACCCAATCTGGAAGTCTGACCTCTCCCATGTTGTATGGGAGGGAATAAAAATAAAACTAAATAGCAAAACTCTGAAAAGCAATAAATGATTAGTACACACACAAAGCAAACAAACAATTCCTAAAAATTACTTAAATGAAGCCTTTTCCTTTAGGCATAAGATTTTTGCAAAAGACAGTTCTCTGTGCATGCACAGAGTGTAAACGAAACAAAAATGCAAAAATATAGCAAGATTGGCAGAGGTGGACAAGTTTATATACGGATTAAGAAGTTAGCCAAAAAGATCACAACACAAGAAAGAGCATTGTCTTTGGCTCTGAGTGTACACACAGTTTCTTTTTTTGCTGATAGAAGCCAGGCTGGAGAGGGCCTGGGCATGTAGATTGTTAAAACAAAAAAAAGAATGGATGTACAGCCAAAAGTAAACCTTTTATATGACCAAAATGTAGAAGAAAGAATATTGAAAGAGTGGCCAAAACAGATCTACTGAGCTACTCAAATTCTCTGCTGTGGTCTTAATGGAAGCATATTGTGATCAGAACATGAGAAATATAAATGATTTTCTAACTTACACACTCAAGGGAAAAGTCAAGTTTTAGCAAAATATCAAAGATAAAGGGATAACTATTCAATGGCTGCTATATTATAAACTGAATAGACCTGAGTAGAATTCTTAATAAAACTTGCATAATATTTCTTTCTTAGTTATTAATGATACTCAAAGCAAGCATTTAGATTTTTAGGTAAGCATATACCCAGTGCAAACTATTGCATATTTATAATGCAATCCTAAACACTGACTTCAGTGGATTTAGAAGGGTGTAAGTCTGTTTAGATTTGCAATGTTAGAAATTTATTAATCCAATACTAAATTTTTTGGAATTACAGAAAACACCTAGGTCATCAAACAGCACAAGACATACCATAAATAATGCCACGACTAGATCACAAAAATTAGAAAACAATGCTGTACAGAGAAGATACTAAGAGAATAAACAATACAATAAATGAGTCCTTTGTTCTCTTCTGGATCACAGCTCAGTTTCTTAGTCAAGCCATTATACTGCCAGTTCCTGGGTACACTGTAAGCTCCATTAATTGTTTCACTAACATTAGCTCCTCTTGTAGGATTCCTCGTAACTGATCCATAATTTGTTCTATGTTGTGGCAAAGTGCTGATGTTTAATCCTTAGGGTTGCCAAGTCTGGGTTGGAAAATACCTGGAGACTTTGGGGATGGAGCCAGGAGAGGGTGGGGTTTGGGGAGGGGAGGGGCCTCAGCTGGGTACAATGCCATAGAGTCCACCCTTCAAAGCAGCCATTTTCTCCAGGGGAGCTGATCTCTGTCAGCTGGAGATCAATTGTAAAAGCAGGAGATCCCCAGGCCCCACCTGGGGGTTGGCAGCCTTTTTAATCCCACATAACCTCATCTCTCTCACTTGCCCTGAAGCTTCTGCCAACTGATCACATTTCTTCATGCAGTCATCCCTGGAACCATAGAGCTGACAATTGCTTCCTCTGCTAGGAATTTAGTATAGCAGAATGAAACCAGGGCTGCAGTCACACACACTAAATAATCCACTTTCAATGTACTTTCCAACTGGATTTTGCCAGTTCACACTGTAAAATCCAGTTGGAAAGTGCACTGAAAGTGGATTGAAAGTGGATTATTTAGTGTGTGTGACTGCAGCCCATGGCAAATAATTCTTCCACAGCTCCAGGTTTCCCATGTCCAATGAGGATGAACAACCAGAGACAAATGTGCCTGCACTTGCCACACTTGTGTGGGATGACAAGGGCCACTGATGCTCATGAAAATTTGGACATGAGACTTAATAATTCTGAATCAACACAAGTAAGAGTGATCCAGATGAACCCTTAGCCTTCAAGTCCCACTACATTGTTGATGGTCACAGACCATGATAGATCCACTCACCTAGCCATACAGCTTTGGCCTTCTTCGTGCTCATGACATTAGCCAAGTGGCCAGTGTGGTACTTTACACTAACCTGTTTACCAAGGAGTCAAAAACAAGCAAATTCAATCATGCAAGGTCAAAATGGATTGATTACCATTCCTAGGTGGACACCCGGCAGGGTATGCTAATGGCTAAACACTGGTCCTTACCACTAAAAATGGAATAAACTTTTGGTATGTGCTTTGAGATAGCATTCTCTCTGGCATGGCTTTCTCAGTTTTCAGAACAAACCTAGTAATCCAACAAAATAAGCCTGAATATGAAGTGGCAATAAAAAGTTGGTATTCCCTTGCTGCAATTAACTCTGTTGTTTTGAAGTGCAAGCAATCATTGTTCTAGTGAAAAATGCTGGTCTCAGTTCTTCTGAGGTGCAACATGAGCTGTAGAAATAGCTGGATTTAGATTTAAACACTTATGATCCATTAACACTAACTGGTTTAAAAATGCTCTAAACACAGAGGAAAGTTCAAAGTAATATTTTTTTTGTTCCAAGATCACATTCAGTTTCCTACCAACTGTATATAATGCTCTAGACTGATCCTGCATTGAGCAGGGGATTGGACTAGATAGCCTGTATGGCCTCTTCCAACTCTGTGATTCTATGAAAACAAACATGTTTCATGTATTACAGAAAACCCCCTTTGTAGGCTAATCTAACCAATTTTTGCCCGCCTGGCAGTTTGCAATATCAGCCATTAATTTTTTATTTCCCTTTGGGTTCCATCTTTCTCCAGCTTCATCATCATGAAACGAGTCAAGCAATATAGGTTCAGAGATCATGCCCAACCCTTGAAGCAAAGCCTGATGATCCCCCACACACCAGGCAGCATCTTATCAAGAATGTGTGTGCGTTGCCATCAATAATACATACAGGCATCTGAAGGAAAGTTTTTTCCTTAAAAGCAACTTTGGGTATTCAGCAGGAAAATAGCATTGAACAGGTTAAAAAAAACCCTCACCAGTCTCCGTTTTAATCATAGCCACAGTGACTGCCTTCAGTAAATCAATCAATCCATCAATCACTGTTTTTTCCTTAAATTAAATAACCACTGAAAAGGCAGACTTTTTAAAACTGGAAGTGCCAGTGATTGAACCTGGGATCTTCTGAATGCCAAGCAGACACTCTGCCACTGAATCACAGCCCCTCCCCTTATTATTCATTATATATGTTCTGCCTGTTTTTCATGGGTCACCCAACCCCTTCCCCTCCACTCTGCTTTTGACATAGGGACCCTTCTTCTTTTCTGTGTGACACTTGTCAGGTAAGCGCTCATGGGCGTCAATATGCTCCTTGATAATTTCATCCAGCTTCGATGGGAAACAAAATGTTGCTGATGTAAATGTGTTCCCCATGAAAAGCAATGTGAAATGAATGTTTCTTTCACTGATCTGAAGCTCTTATGTCCTGTACTCTCTGCTAAAGTTGGTTCTACAATAGTGCAAAAATGGTAAAGTATTCATAAAAGCAACAGCCTTAAAACCAAGTGCATGATCAGCAACATAATTAAAAGAACAAGTATCAGTCATTTTAAAGGATAAAGGGGTAACAAAATGAAACTTAAAATGTGTGTGTGTGTGTGTGTGTGTGTGTGTGTGTGTGTGTGTGTGTGTTAAGTGCCATCAAGTCACTTCGGACTTATGACAATCTTGTGAATTAATGACCTAAAAAAAATCCTATCATTAACAGCCTTGCTCAGGTCTTGCAAACTGAGGGCCGGGGCTTCCTTCACTGAGACAACGCATCTCACGTTGGGTCTTCCTCTTTTCCTACTGCCTTCAACTTCTTTTAGCATTCTTGTCTTTTTCAGTGACTTCTGTCTTCTCGTAAAGTGCCCAAAGTATGATAGTCTCAGTTTAGTCATTTTAGCTTCTAGGGAGAGTTCAAACTTCCTTTGTTCTAGAACCCATTTATTTGTCTTTTTGGTGGTCCACGGTATCCATAAAACTCCTCCACCACCACATTTGAAATGAATCAACTTTCTTCCTCTCTGCTTTCCTCATTGTCCAACTTTCAAACGGGAATACTAAGGTATGAATTATCTCAATCTTGGTTGCCCCAGTGACACATCCTTACACTTAAGAATCTTTTTTAGCTCCTTCATGGCTGCTCTTTCCAGTCTCAATCTCCTTCTGATTTCTTGGTTGCAGTCTCCCTTTGGGTTGATGATGGAGCCAAGGAATGGAGGATCTTTAACAATTTCAATTTCTTCTAGATCATCCTTAGAGTTGTGTGATTCTTCAATAGCCATTACGTTTTTCTTCTTGATGTTCAGCTGTAATCCTACTTTGGCACTTCCTATTTTAACCTACATACTAGTTGTTTCAAGTCTTCACAATTTTTTTACCAATAATGTGGTATTATCTACGTATCTCAAATTATTAATGTTTCACCAATTTTACCTCAACCTTCATCTAAATTTGATCCAGCTTTTCTTATGATATGTTCTGCATATTGATGGAAGAGACAGGAAAATAAAATATATCTGTATCTGACAACTTTGCTAATTGGAAAACATTCTGTTTCTCCATATTCTGTACTAACAGTGGGCTTTTCTGCATTCTCACTTTCTTTGCATGCAAGTTCCTGTTTCTGGGGGGGGGCGGGGGAGGTGGTTCTTTTCCACATGTGTTTTGCTCCCTCTAGTGGTCGATTCAATATCAGACAGGTTTAATGTCCTACATATCTCTCTGCAGATTTAAACTGCAGGTGTTTATGGTGGAGATAAACTGATATATCAAATCAGCCACTAAAGGGAGCAAAACACGTGCAGAACACCCCCCCCCCCGAACTTAAAACCAGGAACTTAAAAGCTAGGAAAATAAGAATGTAAAAAAGCCCAGTGGCTTCTTTTCCAGAGTACAAGGTTGTACATCAAAACAATCAGATGCTGTGGCATACTTATTTCTTTTAAAACCAACCATAGTTTTTCCTGATTCACACAGTCAAAAGTGTTGCTGATTTTCTTCTGAAATTCTCTCATATGCTTCAGTAACCACTGTAAATTTGCAATATGTTCTCTACTGCCTTTTTCTTTTTTGAATTGAGCTTGAACATCTGGCATTTCTTGTTTCATATAAGGTAACAGTCTTTGTTGTAAGATTTTGACCAGTACTTTACTCACGTGATAAATTAATGTGATGGTCTGATAACTGCTGCAGTCTTTGACATCTCATCTTTTTGGAATTGGAATGTAGATTGAGTGTTTCCAGTCTGTGGACCATTGTTTTGTTTTCCATATTTGTTGGTATATTCTTGTTTAAGATTTTAATAAAACATACAGCTTTTTTTTTTAAGTATGCATTTCTCTTAAAATAGCTCTTGAAATGAGGAGACACTCAGGGCCAAACTAGACAAGACTGCATCTCCAAGTTTGCCCTTGGGACATGCTGCCTTTTTGTACAGCAAGTTCCCCACCAGAAACTGCTTTTAATAGCATCAAAGGGACACAATTCTGATTGGGACCGCCATATGAGGGGGGAGGAGGAGGAGGTGCCCAATGACATTTTTCTGACCTGAAACAGAACCAGGCAGTTAATGTTGGCAATTAATGCCCCCAGCACCATTTGGAGTCAGAAAAACAGCACAGAAGAATGCAAGAGACCCCCCCCCCCTCCTCGTGTTCAGTGGTCCAGAACAGGACCCCCACAGTGCTCTTAAAAGGATTTGCCTGGTAGGAATTCACTCTACAAAATTGTAGCAGGTCCTTAAGATGAGCCTGAGTGAGGACACTGTTTTGGCTAGTTTGGCCCTCAGAGTAGATCTCAGGAGCCACGACCTCATAGGCAGCCTGAAAGTGCAAACGAATATCCATTTGGGCCACTAATGTTTTCATGAGGAACCAGTGAAGTGAGAAATTGACATGGCTTTAGTGCTAGAGAGATGTTGTGTGGCGCAGCTGCTCAACAGCTGCTCAGCACCACTCACTCCTGTGTTGTGTGGCGCAGCTGCTCAAGACCATAAGATGTCATGGCCTGGTCCTTGGAAAGCCACACTAAGGTATGTTCCATTGTGGTGAGATATTTCTCATCCCAATTTCTCTTCCCAATAGCTATATAAACAACTCAGCAGAATTAAATAAAGGTTTATGCATGAACTGCCAGGGACAAGCTGAGTGGGCTTCTATAATAACAATCTATATAACATGCCGAAGTTATCGCTTACTCCGGGTTACTATATTAGTAGCAGTTGTGTTCTCTGTTGGCCATATGTATATTCTGTGAAATCAGATCATTAGCACAGTGCTTCAGTGTTCACTTCAGCACTCTGGCACCACAACAGACTTACCAACACTACACTATCAACCAGTGTGATCGCATATTGTTTCATGCTGTTATTTCATTTTAATGGGATTTTTAATTGATTACTTATTAGTGCAAATAAGAATTTTCTTTTTGGGATGTTCCAGATAGTAAGATTTTAATTTAAAGGGGGGGAAATGGTGCTTTAAAGTGTAGACAAACTCCCTCTCACAGTCAAAGACTTTGCCACCATACCCCATGCAGAAATTTGGGGGGGGGTTGCATGAGAATATCGAAACCACACACAGGTTTCCCTTTCCCTACATCAGTTTCTAGGATTGATTGCATGTGCAAATGCATTGGAGTGGTGGAGACTGGGAAGACCAGACTCTGTTGAGTTTTCTGTGGCTATACCTGTGCTTGACTCCCTTCATCAGATACTGCCATACTAACCAGAAAGATTTTTTATTTTTTTTAAAATGTGATTCTGCTAATTAGACTCTGCCAGTAAGTTAACAGTTTTATCTGGACCTTCTTTATAGTAAGTGTATTTAACACAAGAGGAGAGGGACATCTGAACTAGCAACACACAACTGCGTGGACTGTGGCAGCTCCCACCAGACCACTTTCCAAAAAGGCCACAGGGGGGGAGGCCAGGGGCACAGCACCCACTTGGCAGGCTGAAGGTCCCTGGGGCAGTCACCAGCGGCCTCTCCCTCCTGCTCAAAGGCTCAGGTGGGCCACAGGTGGGAGAGGCCCTTCTTCATCGAGACTCTGGACAGCCACCGCCAGTCAGAGCAGACAACACTGATGCTGGGGAACCGATGGTCTGGCTCAGCAGAAGGCAGATTCCTGAAGCTACGAGGAGTTTTGTTAAGAGTTCTGCACTTCACAGGATTCTAGAGACCCCAACACCCCCCCATTACCTGTTCATATTTCAGAGCTTCTCTTTCTGTGATCTGGGCAGCTCTTTCTTTGTTCATGTACACAGATTTCAGCTTCCTCTCCAGTACTTTAGTGCGGAGTGGCCCCGGGATAACTACCCTTGTCCCCCATAGTATGCACCCCTTGTGGGTAGACAGCTCATTCCGCCTTGCAGTGTAGGCAGCAAAATCGGGGCCCGGGTGATTGGGCCAACCCCTCCTCACCCAGCCGTGCGACGGGCTACATCCCATACCTGGATGGGCCGATCCGGAAGATCCTCGAGGAGAGCCATGTGGAACGCTGGTGCCAGGTCTGGATCACAGGTTGGCAGCGGGAGGTGGCTGAGGGCGTCAGCGTGGCCCATCACTTTCCCAGGGTGGTGCACTAACGAGTACTGGTACCCTGAAAGAAAAATAGACCACCGCAGCACCCGTGGGGACAACATTTTGCGGGGTTTGGCGGCCCAGGAGCGGCTGTTGGTCTGTGGCCACAGTGAACGATCTACTGTACAGGTAGTCATGGAATTCTTTACTCCCGCAACTATGGCCAGCACCTCCTTGTTGATTTGGACATAGTTCCTCTCCGCCGCCGACAGGGTCCTGGAATAATATGCCACTGGCACCTCCCAGCCATCGGGAAGTCAGTGGCCAAGGAACGCTCCCATGCCGTAGGGAGACGCATCATACGCCAGGACCACCGGGAGCGGCTCGCTGAAGTGGGCCAGGACCGGGTTGGAAACCAGCAAGTCTTTGATGGCCTGGAAAGCCGCTGAGTGTCTCAGCCCCCACTCCCATTTTGCCCCCTTGTCCAGGAGCCAATGCAGCGGCTCTGCTACCACCACCTTGTGGGGGAGGAAGGCATGATAAAAAGTGAGGAGGCCCAAGAATGCCTGCAGCTCCGCTTTCGAGGTGGGCAGAGGCTCCTCCGTGATGGCCAACACTTTTTTTTTGGTTGGGTGGATGCCCTGGGCGTCAACAGTGAACCCCAGAAAAGTCACTGATGGCACGCCCAAGATGCACTTATCCTTGTGCACCTTCAAGCCAGCGTCCTGGAAACGCTGCAACACGGCTTATAGTCAGGTCTTGAAGGTGATGACATCCGGAGCCGCCATCAGGACATCGTCAAAAAATGGCTTTACCCCTGGAAGGCCTTTCAGAACAGAGTCCATTAACTGCTGAAACAACCCAGGGGCAACGCTCACCCCGAACTGGAGCCGCTTTACTTTAAATGCCCCCTTGTGGGTGATGATTGTTTGTGCCTCGGCCATGGCATCGTCCATGGGGAGTTGCTGGTAGGCCTGTGCCAGATCCAGCTTACCAAAAATCTTGGCTCCTGCGAGGAAGGCCAAGACATGGCTGATCACGGGCACCGGGTAAGCGTGGTCTTGGAGGACCAAATTCAAGGTGCACTTATAGTCCGCACAGATACGGATTTTCCCGTTCACCTTCATGGGAGTAACGACCGGGGTTTCCCACCTCGCATGGGATACTGGCTCCAGCACCCCTTGTGCCATGAGCTTATCCAACTCCGCTTCTACCTTGGGCTGTATTGCGAGCGGGGACCGTTGTGCAGCTATGTGGATGGGGTGGACATTAGAGTCTAAGTCCAGGGAGACAGGTGGCCCCTGGTAGGAGCCCAAGGTGCCATCAAAAATGGCGGGGAACTCGGCGCAGACCGATTCGAAGTCCATCAATCCAATTCAATTCACCCCCCATATCTCTAGTCCTAGGGGTTTGAACCATGAGAGTCCCAGTAGGCTGACCAGGTCTCTCTCCACCACCAAAAGGTCCAGGAGTCCGTCAAAATTCCAGTACTGCACCCTGAACTTCCCCAGCCCCTTAATTGCGACCGGGTTCTTTTGAAAATCCCAGAGGATTAATCCTGTGGGCTTACGCAGCGGGGCCCCCCCTTGGGACAGAGCCGCTTGAAGGTGGTGCCTGTACCAGCATTGTTAAATAAAATAAAATTTTTAAAAAGTGTATTTAATGTTGCACAATATGGATTTCAGGATTAACAGTACATTATTGACTAAAGGCACCTGGTGTTTTTGGCCACTGTGTGACAGAGTGTTGGACTGGATGGGCCTCTGGCCTGATCCAACATTGGCTTCTCTTATGTTCTTATGACTTCAGATCGCCATCTTCTGGGAGGAAAAAAACCTCAAACTACTTTTTGGAGAGCTGATAGAAATTAAATGTTAATTTAAAATTTCCATAATGATGCTTTTGTTGGAAGATAAATAGTTCCAGAACTCCTGGATATCACTGTTCTTCCTGCAAACACATGAGTGCAGTAGAACAAAGATAAAAATCATTCTAGCGTCAATTACTCGCCATGTAGTAATCTTCCTCTGAGAGAAGGTGTTTGTTTTGCATTTTAGAGAGGTGACATCAGATGCCATCTATGAGGCAGCATTACCTTGGGAACACCCGTTTCATCTCAGGAGGCCAATTTCTTTCCACAGGCTGCTCCACACAGAGGCTTTATACTTGTGATATTTTGATTATGGCTTGGAAAGATTGTTCTTTAGAATATGAAAAGTAAACATTATATATTAACATCCAAAATTTAAGGAAGTTTTTTTTAAAAAAAATATTACATCTGGTAATAATTAAGGAAAAATGTTCCCATGTCACTTGGATGTCTTTTGAAAACTGAATCTACCATTATATTATTTAAGTTCAACACTTAAGTATACTTTAGTAAGGTTTCAAAAAACTGATTTCAGATGAGTTAAGCATTACCACTCCTGCAGTGCTAGATTTTCGAATTTTCTTGTTTGCTGCTACATTACTGACACAAATCTTACACAGGAGATAAAAACTTCCAATTTTTGAAATTCTTATCCATCATGACTAATCCAGACTTCTGCATCTAGTGCCCAAATATATTCCCCAGTTGAGATTGCAAGCTCCCCCTTTTATGGGCCATCTAGCAAAGGCCCAGAACAGCAGTGTATACAGCTGACGACAGAAGAGCTGATTTCATGTGGTGACGTGTGGAACAGTGATAAATAAAATTGCTGATGATCTGGGTGGTCACAGGAATATATGACATTAACTAGATACAGTAGTTCTTAACGCATACTTTTGACACAAAATGGTAGGCTTTTACTTTTATGAGAGGACTGATAAGGCAGAAAAGACCAGAATAGCTAAAACAGCTCACGAAAAGGCCTTTTCAATTGCCACTAATTTTGAAAAAGCCTTGACTAAAAGAAAGGTTTATTATGGCCCTTTCTGCACTGACAGCTTGCTCCAGAGAATCCGAGGAGTCAAGCCTTAAAGGTTGACTTTGCAGTCGCACATTCCCTCTGCACTGTTTTTTCCCCCTCTGGTTTATTTATTTGTGTATTCTGTATGCATTCTGCAACTACAAGCAGTTGGGGAGGCTACCGCCAGAAAAGTGAAACCATGAGGAAGAAGGAAAAGCAGGAGAAAACCGCCGCCCCCCCCCCCCCGCTTCAGTTACTGGGTCACCTGCACACAGTCTCCTGGCTGCACAGATCTCAGCAGGACACCCCCCCCCCCCCCACAACCCACCCATCACCTCGGCAGGGGGATCGTGACAACTATGGGGCCAACCAGCTTGGAGGCAACTGACCCTGCCGTGCATGTAGAGCACTAAAAAAAATCAACAAAAGTATTCATGAGGGAAGGGAGAGCTGAAGAGGATCCTAGTTGAACATTGCTGGCGTTTTCCTCTGATGGGGCATGAGAACAGAGAATAGGACACAGTACCTTTAAGAGAAAAGGAGGAAGTCACGCTGATGCCCTAAGAATGCACACAAACACACCTCACAGTTCAGTAATTTTTTTCACCAGTGATCAGAGTTTAACTAGAAACTCATCCCTGAGTTAAAACATCATTAAACTCATCCCTGAGTTAAAAAAATAATTAAAAGACCTTTTTTTGCAACATATACCTGCTCACCATAGGGCTTGAACTCACAACCCTTGTATCATGAGCACAATTTTTAACTCACTGAACTAACTAGCTGCTTTGTGTGAGAAAGGCAGACTCAGTACCTCCCTCCCTGATTCTGCAAAGAAAGGGAAGGGAGGGGAAAATCCAAGCCCACACAGACACATTTGGGATCAGGAAACACCCTAGTCATTTATAATTACTGATTCATTCTTATGATCTTCCTGGCTCTTTAAAAGTTTGCCTGAATGGGAGGACATTTCTGCTTTTGTCTGAGGAGAGAAAGAAAACAGAATGGAAATAGGGGCAAGCAGAACACGGGGATCAATGAAACCGCATCAACTAGTCTTATTGGTCACTGCAAATCGGTTGCAGAGAGATCAAAAGGTCCAGCGCAAAACCACATCCAGATAACCCGGGTCAACACCATGGTGACTATGGAGTAAACTGATGCACAAGGAGAGTGGGAGCAGCATGCAGTGCAGAGGGATATTTCCATTCCGACATGGCTGTGGTAAAACTGTGGGGTGGGGGGAAAAGATGAGTGCAGAATTTCCCTCTGTTCCTTGACATTCCAACTCTCAGGAAAAAAGTGGACTAAGTGTTCCAAACCTTTCCTTCCCCAACATAAGCATCACATGAACCTAATGGTAGCCTGATTGTATCCCAACGTACAACTATTTCAAGATGCTTATATTTTACTACACTATTTGAAACATCAGAAGTGGCTCAAATGTGACTTGGTAAAATGTGAGCAGCCATTTACAAGATGTCTGCTAAAGCAATTGAAGAATTCATTCAAGTATGCGCCTACATCCACTGAAAACTCTCAAAGTGACTGTATGATTTAAGTACTGGAGCTTCTCATGACTGCCTGACTCCTACCAAAATATCAGTCTAAACAAATAGGAGACTGAAAGTCTTTCTGGAAGATCTTTGAACAGTTTAAATTGGCTATATTAACTCTGGCCACAGACTTCTTTTTAAAGTCAAAGACTTACTTTTTCATGTATTGCATCTTTACATCTTTTGGTTCTCCAAGTACAATTTTGTTTAGGCCCCAGCCATTGACAAAACTTCAGGAACCTTCTCAGCCCTCATTTTAGAAAACATTTCCAATGATGCAGCAATATATTGATAGCATAAAGAATGAAAGATCAGAAACATACTTGAATTTTTTACCCTCATGATTTCTGTTCTCAACTGAAATGGAGTAACACTTATTTTTTCACATTTGAGGACAGTACCTTAGTAGGAATACTGTAAAAGAATAACACCTAGTTGTAATTTGGTGCTGGGTTTTTGTTTGCATTAACAAACATAATGCAAACTGACCACAGAATTTAAGCTCACAATATAGTCATGTTAAATTAAATTATGTATTTTTCTTGGTTCATGATTTTGCAGTTAACATGCATCAGATATGATTTATATTCCAACTACAGTGAGGCCATACAGATAACATCCTGATCTATAAGAACAGGCTAATGTTTGAGTCTTCCAGTTTATGGTAACAGAATGCAGAGATTTTAGCATAACACAGATAAACTGTAATGTATTTTGATTAATTGTTCTATTTGCAAATTTAAATTGCATAAACCAAACCAGGAAAGATACTGATCCTTTGTGCTAATAATAAAAACGAGCAATTCTCATATGCATCCAGTTAAAATTAATCTTACTATTTAAAAACCGATTCCAGAAGCCAACTTTCAGTTTGTATGCATGGTGTGTATGAAGCGACTGATAAAGAAGCTATACAATTGTGCAACTGCATTAACATTTTAGACAAGCCACTTTGGAAAACAAGATTATCCTCAATGGCAGCTTTCACCAGACTCCAAAAATATGCTTTCTTTAACATATGTTGGGCTATGTATTCACTTTATAAATATATCTATATATCTAATAGCCAAGTGGCCCCCTCCATGCAGATATCTAAATCCGCGCCAGGGGGGCACTTGGGGGGAGATTTTTCTGCACACATGGGGGACTCCCCACATATGCAGAAAAATCCTAAAAGTAAGAAAAAACTTTAGGGGGATATTTAAATCCCCCCCAAAGTAAAAGCATTCCCTGCACATGCACAGGGAACGCTTTTGCCGTTGAGGGGGTAGGCTCGGCGGGCCGCAGGCATTGCCACTGCTGTCGGAGGGGAAGAGACTTGGCGGGTGGCGGGCCTTGCCGCCGCCACTGCTGTCGAAGGGAGAAGTCTGGGCAGACAGGGGACCTGGCTGCCACAGCTGCTGTCGGGGGGGGGGGGAAGAGGCGTGGAGGGCCTTGCCACTGCCACCAGGGAGGGGAGGGGGAAGAAGTCTCAGCGGGCGGTGGGCCTCGCCACCACTGTTGCTGTAGGGGGGAGGGGGGAAGAGGCTCGGCGGGCGGCGGGCCTCGCTGCTGCCGCTGGGGAGGAAAGGGGGGAGAAGTCTCAGCAGGCAGCGGGCCTCGCTGCTGCTGCTGGGGGAAGGGGGAAAGAGGCTCGGTGGGTGGCGGGCCTCACTGCTGCTGCCAGGGAGAGGAGGGGGAGGTCTCAGTGGGTGGGTGGCCTCACCGCTGCTACTGTGGGGGGGAGGGGGAAGCTCGGTGGGTGGCAGGCCTCACCGCTGCCATCGGGGAGGGGGAGAGAGGGGCTCACCTGCAGGTGCTTCCTCCTCAACATGGAGCTCCTTCTCCCCCCCCCCTCCGCTAGTATTGCAGGTCCCCCTGCTTGTAGATATTTGTAGTTAAAGTGAAAGACCTATCTTCATCTGAATCTGTTGTGTAATGTTACTGCATTTATTCACCACTTTCTGGGCAAAAAACAGAGCACTGAGTGGTTTTGAGTTTTTTCTGTTCTTGATATTTTTGCCATTGTTTGAGATGGCAAACTGCTGTACTGTTTTTAACATTCATAGGTCACCATAAAAATTGAATGGCTTGTCAAGAATGCATCATCCACCTTCCAGATGTGCAGCATACAGAACCTCTATGTGTTAGGCTACAGAATGACTTGGCAAATGGCATAACATATTACGTCCACAGGAGGATAAAGTTCAACTTGAAGCAGCATCCACAGGACGCTGGTAACATACTTTAGTCATTATACATCATGGAAAGAAAAAAAGATTGGATTTATACCCCACCCTTCACTACCCAAAGGAGTTCAAAGCGGCTTACAAATTTCCCTTTCCCTCTCCACAACAGACACCTTGTGAGGTAGGTGGGGCTGAGAGAACTCTCTCAAGAACTGACTGACCCAAGGTCACCCAGCTGGCTGCACGTGGAGGAGTGGGGAATCAAATCCAGTTCTCCCAGATTGGAGTCCACACTCTTAACCACCACACCAAAATGGCTCTCTTAAGGCATAATCTGGAGCACATCAACGGGACTTTAGCAGTCTGCCATGGAAGCAGGCTAGGTGACCTTGGCTTAGTCACACTCAGCCTAACCTACCTAGCAGGTGGCTGTGAGGAAACAATGAGAACCATGTAAATTGTTTTCAGTCCCTACGGGTGAGAAAGACAGGGTACAGATTAAGTAAATTTCCTGCAAGGAGAGGATGAATGTAGCTTTTCAGTTTAGAAATAAGAACAACAGGGAACATGACTGAGGTTTATAAAATTATGCATGAGCTAAAGAATGTGCATGGGAAGAAGTTTTTCTTCCTGTTCCATAATAGTAAAATGCAGTGTGTCGTTGATTGATGGGTAACAGAATCAGGCCAGAAAAAAGACTTCTTCACTCAATGAATAATTAGACTGTGCAATTTACTATCAGTGGGTATAGTAATAGCTTTGGAGGCTTTAAAAGGGAATTAGCCAGACTCATGGATAATAGGTCCATTAATGGCTACTAGTAAAGAAAACCTCCAGCTTCAGTAAACCACTGAATGCCAGTACTAAGAGGCAATATCAGGAGAAGGCTTTGGCTTCTAAACTCTGCTTCTTTGACCTCTTGATTGGCCACTCTGTGAAACAGGATGCTGAACCACTAGTCTGGTCTTCAAAGGGCATACCTTCTATTCTCATTCAACAGGTGACATTTGGAAAGTCCTGCTTGTCTTGTGTATACAAAACTAAACATCTTTTATGAAGGCCTGTATACACTGATGTTCATATGGAGCAATTAAGAACACCATCCCATTAATTTCAATCAATACAGCAAAGATGTGTGTGCAAAGAAATGCACATGATATCCTCCAGCCTTCATTAAAAAGAATGGGCTAATCCTTGGCACCAGGGAAAATCCACATGCATATAGGCACCAGGGAAATTCCACATGCATATCCCACTGGAATCACTGCATGTCTGCATATATATTAATCAGTGACTGCAGAAACATATTTTTCCATGATCTTATTTAGGATAAAACCCCTAATATTGCACTAGTACAAAGGTAACTTCTAGGAATAAACTGCACATATTGTTTTAGACATAATATATATTTGTAAACTCGCTCATGCAAAATTAGTGTGCACAACAGGGAACGGTTTACTCTTTAAAAAGAATGTTTTTACTTATGTTTGCATTTATAAACTGTGCCCAAGTCCTTTGCACAATAATAAGTCTTACACGGATTTTTTTTGCCTATCTGTCAGCCAAATCAATTTATGTAGCTGAGACAAGACGACAAATGGTTATACAAAACATGGTGAATTTTTGGATCGGGGGGAAAATATGGAAAGGAAAATCACAGTCACAAATTTTTAACTTTTTAATCCTAAACATTACAGGGCAAACAGATGATGGAATTTATTTCCATACACCATTTGTTTCAACCTCTTATTTCTATTTACTGTGTGTCCAAATCCACTATAACATGAGTGGCTTACAACTTTTGATTTATGGAAATACATATTCTGGAATAAATGCTAAAAAAGCAAACAATGGGAAAAAGCCAAACTGTCTCCATAAAAGTAAAGTGGAACATTGTGAAGTTTAGATACTTTTCTGTTTTGCTTTTTTTTAAAACTTGTCAATTCAGTGCATCATCTGGTTCAAATTATTGGTCCCTGCTTTAAACAAGTATCTAACTAGTGTCCATTGATTCCAAGTTAGTGGATGATGAATCTTTCTGGATACTTTCGAAGATGGCTGCAAGCTCAGGATTTGAGCTTATCTGTGACTGAAATTCACTCATTAGCGGACTCTTCTCTGCTTCTGGAATGGTTAATAATGCTGCAACTGCCCTCATAGCAGATCGCTTCAGTTCATCTTGTTTTTCAAACTCTTGCTTCACAGAGTTTGCTTTTACCTGTTATTAAAAACAGAAGTGACAATAATAAGCTTAATATAGAAATCAGCAATGAAAACAAATTACAGAACACAGTGCTATTCAGCTATGATACATTAGCTCTCAGAACACTGTAACGATGAAATAGTTACATACCAGTTACAATAATTTACAGTGAAGGAGAAATAGCTACTAAAGACGAAGGGGTGTATTCTATAACTCCTTTCCATTTAGCCTCTCTTCAAGGGAGAAAAGCCTCCTCCAATGAAGAAGGGCTTTCACGGGGAGCACCTTTGTCTGATGGAGAAAGACCTGACAAAAGGAAGTCATAGGTCATGTATACTTCTAAAATGATCATTTTAATTCTGTATCAGAATGTTGGGAATGCCCCACCGCAAAGGAAGTGAATCCTGGACTTGCTGGTCCATGGCGCATTTAGACACCCTCTGAACTTTAAAGAACCACTGACTTCAAATGGGTGATAGATGTGGGTCTCCGGAGTTTGAAGGCTAAGTCTACTGCCCATTGAAAATAATGTCCCTTTGATGCACCATGGACCAGCTGTGAACAGTGAAAGGCCTACCAACTTGATTCCAGGTACTTCCCACATTTATTAAGAGAAAATATCAGAACTGAAAATTTCAGGCGTGCCTTTCAGAGTACTGTATATAGCTGATCGGAACCAATCAAGGACATTGTATTGGGGCAGCAACATCCAATTGCACACCCCCAGTCATAGGCTCCAACCCTGAATGTTTTCCTTTGCTAACGTTTCTGCAATCTTGAGGCTCTTCCGGACATGTAGCAGAAAGCAGACAGCTTGCTTTTGCTCCAGTCAAGGAGATTCATATATCTATCTAGCAAGCATATTTTGAGCCTGCTCTTCATACAAGGAGCTCAGGATGACATATATGGTTCTTCCTTTCCTGTGGTATCTTCACAACAACCCTGAGAGATAAATTGGCTGAGGGAGAGTGTGACTTCGGTCTTCAAGGTCCCAGTCACCACATTGGTCCTTGAGTCTGTTTAGCATAAACTAAACAAATAGCTGGAGATTTAGTAAGATTACACATGACAAAACAATGAACACACACAAAAAGAAAAAAAGGCGTTGTTCTCAAGTTCTTTGTTTCCTCTAATACACAACTTAAAAGAAGAAGAAGAGAGTTGGATTTATAGCCCGCCCCTCACTTGAAGTCTCAGAGTGGCTTACAGTCACCTTCCCTTCTTCTCCCCACAACAGACACCCTGTGAGGTAAGTGGGGCTGAGAGAGATCTGAGAGAACTGCTCTTGAGAGAACAGTTCTGAGAGAACTGTGACTGACCCAAGGTCACTCAACTGGCTTCATGTGGAGCAGTGGGGAATCAAACCTGTTTTTCCAGATTAGAGTCTGCCACTCTCAACCAATACACCGAACCGCAGAGAATAATGTAGAAGTACATGTCAAGAAAGAATAATGCCTTCAAAAGGTCATCATCACAATTTAGAATTTGTGATCAAAGCCAAACACACTAGTGCTACACACAGGCCTTGAACGAACAAAAGCAAATTTTAATACAGGTGATATAGCTGAAGACACAGGGATGCCAAATAACCTTATCAGGCTGCTGCAACTTTAACATGTGTGCTTGTAAATCTCTATTTGTCTTCTAACATACAGAAATAATTACCTTGGTGGTACATGTCGCCCGTAATGGTTCAACCAACCTATCAAGTCTCTGCAGAACTGCACTTGGACATAGAGTAGATAGTCTCACCAACATTAAAAATGTTAGCATCTGGTTGGGAGAAAAAATGATTAAGTTGTTACTACTCTGTTAATTTTAGATAATTTTAAGTTAGTTTCATACATTTTTCTTGTACTTCACACTTCTTCCTTGATTAGATGTTGTTTGTCCTACTTTATTACACTTTTTGTTTATTTGTACCACATGAGAGTCCCAGTCCCAGCTACAGCTTCTCCCAGCTACAAACCCTCTTCTACTCCCCCCATCTGTGATTTTTGGTCATAAAACTATTTTAAAAAAATATTGCACCACATGCATCTGATAAAGTGCGCTCTGACTCACAAAAGCTTATGTTGAAATAAACTAAGTTAGTCTTAAAGGTGCCACTTGATGTCTGTTCCAATTTATTTAAAAAGTTTAAGCACCAGCAAATTTTACTTAAAGAATCCTAGCATGAATAAACTTTGTAAGAAATAAAACTTTTCACAAGATTAGATCCTTACTTGCTGACTGGACATTTCTGCTGCTTTCCTCATTGTCAAATTTCTACTAACAAATTAACTGGAAATTTGCCTTTATTGGTCACTGGCCTATAATCAGTATCTTCTCTTAGCTTACATTAGGCTATACGCCATGGCTGGGACTTCTAGAGCTGCCATGCCCTCTCGTCTGATCATATCTTTGTTGGCTATCACTGGTATTGCAGTTTACCAAAAGAGAAACAGAAGGGGACCAAAGGAGATCACAGAAAAGAACAAAAACCATAGGTTCAGTCAACTGTTTATTGGGAAATGTCCTCAGTGATACTTTTCTTCAGAAGCAGACAGACACCCAGAGGAAGCGCACAGGCCTGGTTTGGAAAGCCGCAGGGCCCTTCCTGGCGGGTCTTCCAGAGTCTGGCATGGCTTGTTTACTCAGGAGTAAACAAATCCCTGGGGAAGTAAGTCCTGGCTGCAGCCGAGGTGCACTGATTGCTTGGCGGGGTTTGCTCTCGAGGAGATGCACATGTGGGAACTGCGGGCTCATTTTCTCCATGTAGGAGGGGGGAGGCGGCGAAATAGACTGCACCAGTGGAGACTGTGGGGAGTGCAACACAGCTCTGGATATTGGGGGGGAGGGGGAGATTCCCTGCAAATTAATAAGAAAATGCCACAAGAGAAAACCACAATGGTTCTTCTAACCCTTCTCTTTATTTGCTGCGCTGCTTCTCTGCTGTTGTGCAGGGATCTTCCCCCCCCCTTGCATAGGGAACCACTGCAAAAGGAGATCCTCCTTGATTCTCCACTTACACTTGGAAGTAGCACAGCACATTCTGCCACTGCTGGACTCTGACACCTCCTTTCCTTGCGCATGAGAACGAGTCTTGGTCTGGAGAGTCTGTTGCTGCAACCCGGCTGGGATTCCTACTGCATCGTCAAGACTGAGGCAGTGTTACGGGGGCTCAAGGTTTGGACCCCATTTGATCAGATGCAACCTTCAGTTGGTGCGTGTGTGTGTTAGGGTTACCATACTTTGGTTTGTATCACTGAAAGCTCTGTTATTGTGTTTTTCTTTTAAGACAAAAGATGTTAATGTATGAGTTATTTTTTCTAAACTAAAACCTCAGTATTCAGGTTAAATTGCCGTGTTGGCACTTTGCGATAAATAAGTGGGTTTTGGGTTGCAGTTTGGGCACTCGGTCTCTAAAAGGTTCGCCATCACTGATTTAGAGTGAGGAGAATATTTTTCAAAAAAGGGGAAAAAATCTTTATTCAACCCATGAGGGTATAGGGGTAGGTTGAAATGTCAGATTGCCCAGTTTTCTGATAACATCAGCTTTTGTTATTTAATAACAGCTCTAGAAATGTCTGCATTTTCATTTACTAATAAAATTTATTTTAATAACTCTTACCTGACATTGTTGTTTTACTTTAGTTATTTTTAGTAGCTGCCTTGTAGGTTCATGCAACAGGACAAATTAACACACACACAAAAATAGGAACTAACCTTGATATCATAGTGATCCTTCAAACCATCTTCAACATGGTTTAGAAATTCAAAGATGTCTAGTCTATCCAGACAACTATCTAGAAGAGTGTACATACACTCAAAAGCAGCCTTTCTAATATCCAGGCCATCATCAACTGTATGCTTAAATGGTCCCATTTCCACCTGCAAATCAAATCAGAAGGAGCATCAAGGCATACATTTAATTGCCAAACAGCTGCCAGCTGTTAATTAAATCATTTAAGTAAGGATTTGTTGCCATTTATGGGTCTGGGAAAAGCACAACATAATTTTGCATTGCTGTATGGATTAGCAATTAATACCCTATCAACAGCTTTCATGAGATGTGCTTATTGTAATTACTCTCTCTCGTGTCAGTACCAATAATTTTACGAACTATTTCAAGTTTGTGTTTCAGTCAGAAGAAAATTTGGAGCATAAGTGACACAAGTTCTTCATGGTCAGTTTTCCAGAAAGATTTAGCTTTTATTTTCTACTCACTAATTACAGAAAAAATACTTTAAAAGTATTGGAAATTCTTTGGTCCACTGCTTTTTCACAGTGTAGCTTGGTTTACATACCTCTCTTATTAGTTCCTTTCTGACTTTTGTTTCATTATAAAGATGAGGAAGCACAGTATCTAAAAGGTCCCTTATTAGTGATGGTTTATTGTGTGCTGCTGAATTAAATGTTACCAGAGCTACTCGTCTTACATTAAGATCTGGGTCTTCCAATGTTTTTAGAAAATCACCTGCAATGATTAAAAGAAGGTATCAGCATACAATTTCATCATTAGAGTAACTTATTAGAACTAAAGGTATGTTATATGCACTGGCTATTTCAGCTTCATAAAAACCATCATGCTAAAAAAAACAGGACTAGATTACTATGCTACCCCATTGCCCAATAAAGACACTATGCAGAAACTGCTTTCAGAGCCTGTCACTTAGAATCATAGAACTGGAAGTGGCCTCCAGGGTCATCTAGTCCAACCCCCTGCACAATGCAGGAAATTCACAAATACCTCCCCCTCCACACCCGCAGTGACCGCTGTTCCATTGTATCTTCCTTTCAAAGCTCTTATTCCTAAACTACCTTTGTTTTTTAATCTCATCTGGGTTGCTTACAGTTTTGCAAAAGTAAAGCAGCAATTAGGTTTGCTTTTAACCAATCAGTTGCCGTTTTAATCAAGGCAATTCATCGGCTTTGTGATCTGTTCTAGCCAAAGTCTTCTCCATGCTTGTAAATTGCATTCTTCAAGAGACTTATACCTTCAAAGCACGGCAAGGCACACATATGGGGCACCTTTTCATGTTTCCCCAAAGATGCTCTATAGAATAGTTAAAAGACTCTGAAGAGCATCGTGTTTTCATAGAGCACAAGGTGCCATGCCACATACATTAATCCTATAACTCAGAAAAAAATTCAAAGGTAATTAAACAGGAAAGACACTATAAATGAAAAGCAACAGATTTTCCAATTTGTCTGCCAGATTATTCTTCCTTTGCCAGCCATGAAAAAACTTGAGATTCTACCAACACTGAATACTTATCAATAACTCTATAAACTTCACCAGAAGTAACTGCAGTGTTTAAACACGTCCATTCTTTTAAACTTATGGAGATCCATGTGACCTTTTACTTGCAAGTTTGTCCTTGTATCCTGAAATTATTTGCTGCACTATAACAATAGTGTACACTGCTCTGAATCATTTATGGAAAAGCAGGGCACAATGCTATAAATAAATAGCTTTCAACAGATCATTTGCTTCAAACTGAATAGCTATTGCTCTGCCTGAGAAAATCCCAGATAATATGTACCAATGCCTAAGAATTTTAATTTTTCCCCTCAGTCCAGAACTATCATCTACAGGGGTCCTCAACCTTTTTGGAATTCTGACATGGTGGTGAGCGCAACCACAAAATGGCTGCTGAAGGAGGTGGAGCCAACCACATAATGTCAGAGAGTTTAGGCATAATTCTAATTCAGATTTTCAGGCAGTAGATGCTTTAACAGGATGCCTTTGAAAATGAACATATTGTTTTATTCTTGCATACATACAGCTTACCTTTAGGAACACAGTGAAGAACGTTGTGGTGGTGTGGCAGCTGCTGCGAAAGTAACATTTTAAAAAAATCTGCAAAACCAATCATATCTCCAGTGGCCAATCAGAAGCCTTACTTTCAATAGCCCCATCTGGCCCATCCACTTTCTAAAAAACACTATTTGTTCCTTAAAAACCTGACATTGGCACCTAGCAATATCCAATATATTTTTATCAACCAGTTCCTGCGGTTTGTGATTTTTCTGACAAACTGCTTGAAAAGGGTGCGATTTTACTTACCTATACAATTTTTTAGAAGTGGGTCAATAGGCTGTGGATGATCAGAGATGGTGAACTTCACAGCGGTGACCACTGAACTTCGAGCATATGATGATCCTAATACCAAAGAATTAATACAATTAACTCAATGTTTTCTATTTTCTCTCTACTACAATATATTATCAAAATGACATCATTAATATCGTTACAAATAACTGATGATAAAATTATCTGCATCTTTCACATTTTTAGTAGCCGAAATCTACCTATTTATTTATTCAACAGGTAGCAAAACTCACAGAACTTTTTTCTTCAACAGCTGACCCCCTATGTCATGTTACAAACTGTAATGTCAAGTAAACAAGAGAATGGGTTATGGCCATTTTCTGTTTTTAATAATCTGCTTTGAGCTCCTGTTGGGAGAACAGCAGGGTATAAACAAAATAAATAATATACTTTAACAGCAATTAAGAGCAGTGTTACTAACACAGAATAAAGAGATGTCTGTTTTGGAAGCAAGAGGGATTTTGGCTTTGGCATGCACACTTACTACATGTTGGGGTTTTTTGCCGTCAAGTCACAACTGACTTATGGGAACCTCATAGGGTTTCCAAGGCAAGAGACGTTCAGAGGTGGGTTGCCAGTGCCTGCCTCTGCATGGTCTTCCTCGGTGGTCTCCCATCCAAATACTGATCAGGGTTGACTCTGCCTTACTTCTGAGATCTGACAAGATGGGGATACCCTGCACTGTCCAGGTCAAGACACTACTACACAGGATCATAATTTTTTTCCCAACAAAAACTAGTTAGCCTAATTTCACACAAAGAAAAAAACATACATAAAATTATGGTCTGTCATCTTTGGACAATGAAATTTTATCGGCTGGTTTCCAACTTGCCCTATTTGGACAAGCTAACAGAAAGGGCAGTGCAGCTTCAGAGCTTTTTGGATGACACTTCTATTTTAGATCCCTTCCAGTCCAGCTTCCGCCTGCATCACAGGACAGAGACGGCACTGGTTGCCCTCGCAGATGATCTCCACAGGCATCTGGATCGAGGCAGATCAGCGGTGCTGTTGTTGTTGGACCTGTTGGCTGCATTCGACACGGTTGACCATCAGCTACTGGTCCACTGCCTCGCTGAAGTTGGAATTCAGGGGCTTGCCTTGCAATGGCTTGTCTCCTTTCTCCAAGGCCGGGGACAAAGGGTGGCACTGGGGGAACAGCTTTCTCGAAAGCACCCACTTGATTGCGGAGTGCCTCAGGGAGAGGTGCTGTCCCCAATGTTATTTAACATTTATATGCGCCCCGTTGCCCAGATTGCATGGAGACACGGGTTGGGATGTCACCAGTATGCTGACACCCAGCTTTATCTGCTGTTGGGTGGCCAGTCCGACTCCAAACCGGAAGATCTTGACCGGGTGCTACAAGACGTGGCTGGCTGGCTTAGGCTGAGGCAACTGAAATTGAATCCGATGAAGATGGAGGTCCTGTGCCTGAGTCGGGGCAGACCAGGGGTAGGGATCCCACACCCAACCTTTGATGGGGCCCTGCTGGTATCAGCGCTGGAGGTTAGGAGCTTGGGAGTGCTCCTGGATGCCTCCTTAACAATGGAGGCCCAGGTAGCAGCAACTGCCAAGTCAGCCTTTTATCATCTTTGGCTGATTAGGCAGTTGGTTCCCTTCCTTGAATGAAACGACTTGGCAACGGTGATCCATGCGATGGTCACCTCGAGCTTGGACTACTGTAATGCTCTCTACATGGGGCTGCCCTTATCGCAGATTCAGAAGCTGCAGCTGCTGCAAAATGCTGCAGCCAGGCTGTTGATAGGCCTCCCAATATGAGAGCACATTCAGCCTGTGATGAAGGCATTGCACTGGCTACCGGTAGCATACCGAATTAATTGTACGGTGCTGGTTCTTACCTTTAAAGCCCTTTCCCCATATATTCCCCAGAGAGCACTGTGCTCAGGGTCTCAACACTGACTCACCCTCCCCAGATCAAAGGATGCCAGGCTAGCGTCAACCAGGACTAGGGCCTTTTCAGTGGTGGCTCCTCTCTGGTGGAACGAGCTCCCAGAGATCAGGGCCCTGCAGGACCTTATGCAGTTCTGCAGGGCCTGCAAGATGGAGCTGTTCTGCCAGGCGTTTAATTAGGAACTGCCCCGGAGGGAATGCCCATCCCCTGAAATTTTGAGGCAGCCTGAGCCACCCGCACTATATAAGATCAAGACTGACCACCAGGATGGCACGGAAGTCTGAGCGCCATCCTAAATGGAATGCTAAACTATTATCTGTTTAATGGTTTTACCTTTATTGTTAGCACCTTTTAATGCTGTAACTGTTATATGGTTTTGTGATCACTATACAATTTATTGTTGTTTTATCTTGTTGTAAGCCACTCTGAGACGGTTATGGCTGGGAGGGTGGGGTATAAGTGCAATAACTAAATAAACTCCATGAGATCTTCCCCAAGCCCAAGCAAAATGAATGGCTGATGCTTCTGGGACAATAATCTCACACTGCAATTTATTTAGGGAAAATCCAAATAATATAACCTACCAGCTAAAGTGTAAGGATGACAAGATCAAATAATTCACATCATAGTGTTCCCCACATTACTATGTATGGATGTGAAAATTGGACAATGAAGAAAGCTGAGAGGAGGAAAGTTGATTCATTTGAAATGTGGTGCTGGAGGAGAGTTTTACAGATACCATGGACCACCAAAAAGACAAAGTGGGTTCTAGATTAAACCAAACCTGAACTCTTCCTAGAACTAAAATAACCATCATAAGAAGACACGAGTCACTGGAAAATATAATAATGCTCGGAAAAAATGAAGGCAGCAGGAAAAGAGGAAGACCCAACATGACAATGACTCAATAAAGGAAGCCACGGATCTCAGTTTGCAACCTGAGCAAGCCTCTTAACGACAGGATATTCTGGAGATCTTTAATTCATAGAATCACAATAAGTCGGAAGAAACCTGACGACACTTAACACACATATACTAGCTGAAGTAATCAGTAAGGATAAACTTCTCTCTTACCACCATTAGCATCTCCCTGAGAGTAAATCAATGGAAACCAGCCATGTTCCCACCAACGGCCAAAAGGGATATAAGTTTTAGTGATAAAAGGGATGCTCTTCAGTCCACCATTTTGAGTTTTGCCTCAGAACTGTCCTTGAGCATTGTCACTCCTAACAATTCTTGTTTCAGGACCAGGCAGTAAATGAAACTGCTGTCACCCTTTTCTCCCTCCCCCCACCGGGTCCTTCCAGTCCATGTCTTCCCATATCTCTATCCATTTTACTTATACTTTGAGCCCAACTTTGTTTCTACTCTCTTTCTCTCATGGGCAGCCTGTCTCCTTCCTCAGCATTCTGCAACAATCCCATCCCTGATCTCTCTTTTCCTTGAGAACACTGCATCTATATTTATGGGCAGGTTCCATATAGAGTAGCCATGGGTGGATACTTAACTCCTTCCACTAGCAATATGTAATTGCTCCACACTGCATTTTTGACATGCCTTATGATCTCTCTGCATTGCATTTTGAAATTCATCCTTTCTAGCCTTTTCTATCTACTGTAGAAGCTAACTGAGTGACTCCCTTAACTCGAAGTCTATCTCTGACACCTAAATATCAGCCCAAATATGTCCCAGTGTATACAGACTTAATCCTTCCAAAACATACTAAATATTAACTTTTAGAGTGTTCCCACATGGACATATACAAAGTAGGTAAGATACATATTATCTGTACCAATTCTGTATAATCTAGAACTCTCCAATAGCGTCAATTTATTTAGCACCAGATTATTTTGTTGTGTGTGTATAAACTGTTAGTTTCTACTAAAAACGAATAAGCTGAAACCTGTTTCCTTTTCTATATCACTTCATCTGAAATCCAGAAGCCACTTATTTCAGTCTGCATCTATTAGAAGTTTATAGGACCATACTGTAACAAGAGTGAGTTGCGGCAGTTGTCTCAAGACAATACATGACGATACGAATATCTACTAACCTGATGACAGGTATCCTTTGAGGCGTGGAAGTAGTGTCTCTGGGTCTATTAAAGTAAGCTTGCCCAAGCATTCGGCAACAACATTCCTGGTGCCCTCTTCTGCACACTCACAGTGTTTCAAGAGTAAAGACCAGATGTTTTCCACATACGGTTTGAGACCTTGCACTGTTGCAGAGCTAATTATCTCCTTCAAGGAATGGAGCAGAAGGTATTGCCTTTTAGGTTGACTAGTTATTTCTTGTAAGACAAATGGGAGGTATTCAGGCAGGTTGCCGACACTGATACTGCCCAGTGCATACGATGCTGCAGATTTCACTTCTTCACTAGGAGAGGAGAACGCTTCTAATATTACAGACTTCAACTCTGTTTGCCCACTTAAGTCAATGTGATGTCCAACTTCCCCAAGAGAAAGCAAAGCCAGGAGACGAATGGAATCTGTAGATCTTGAGTTCTTAACATCTTGAATAAACTGACCTACTACTGCTGGTCCCTCTTTAGGGCATGCTCGTGTAAGGGCAGCTACACATTTGGCAATGGAATAATAAGACTGCTTGTGAGTAAGTGCTGTACTCTGAGAGTACACTGGGCCCGTTAACATGCGCAATAAATCCATATATCCTAAGTTACTTGTTCCAGTCACAACCAGCGCTTGGAAAAATTCTAGCATGGCACTGAGCGCTCCACCTTGCAACAGAGGTGACCTCACTAGCCCAATAAGTTCATTCAGAATGGAGCCACCAATTTTTGAGAGAGAGGAAGGATAAACTTTAGCTAGTGTTGTCAAAAAACTGATGGCCATTTGTGACACATGCATATCACTCTCACTGATAAGAGGTGGAAGCTCATCCAGGACAGCATCAATCATAGCAGCTGTCAAACTGTCACTGTAATTTTTGATTAAGATATCCAAAGCGGAAAGAGTTCCTAGTTTCAAAGCTCGCTGATTCTTTCTGAGGAAGGAAGCAAGAATAGGGACACCTTCTCCCAAGACTGGCCTGAGATCTATCTTCAGAGGAGAACCAGCTATCAGAGTCAAAGCCTTCACCGTGGTTAGTCGAGTGATTTCATTTTTCAGTCTCTCTAAGAAGATCTGAAGTGTACTGGGTAGGTCAGAACCCAGATTGTCACCAAGATTGCAGATGATTTGGCCCATACATGAGATAGCCCTCTCTTTTACTTCCTGGTCAATGTCAGCAGCTTTCAGTCTCTTGATAGTACAAGTAAACAAATCTTTGATATAAGGATTGGCATCAAAAGAGGAAGGCTGATCTAGAGGGCGAATGACCTTCACAAGCTGTTGGGTAACCAAAAGTGCCTCTGATGTTATCTTATAAAATGGATCCCCAACACATGCTACAACAGGAGGCACTAATGCTTGAACATGTGGATGAAAAACTTGAGGAGCGTGATTGCACAGGATCACATACAAACATGACAAAGCATCTATCTTCAGATTTGAAGAACTTGATTTGTCATTGAGTGAGAAAATTATGCCTGTAAAAGAAGAAGAGAGTCAATTCCACAGATTTTCATACATCAAAACATGTTTGCTTCTCATAATTGCTCCACCCTTATTTAGTCTAATTACAACCTATATATAATCAGAACTTGCACTGAAGGAACTAGATAGTTTGCTGGTTCGATGTTATCCACTAGGTAAATTTTATCTAACTTCGTGTACCCACTCTGTCCACTCAGAAAACAATCACCTAAACAAAAGTTATGTACACATGTTCATATATGGATATGCACACACACATTTCACATATATGTATTTACTGCCATTATCACTAAAGCGACATATTCTGGCCTTCTGTGCATCTCAGTAAGCAATGATTAGCAGGTACTGATTATAAGGCTTTAGCAATGTCATTTAATGCAAGATTAAATCTTAATTTTACCAAGATGCAGTTTGTTTCTAAGTAATCTACTTAGGGCTTTCCTTTATTTAACCCCACTCAGGTTTCACATGATTTTGATGAAAACTGGAAGTAGTTCTGAGGTAACAACAATAAGCTTCTCCTCTGTTTCTCTTCATTTCACAGATCTTTATTGTCCCCCTTTTTCTCTTCACTCGTTTCTTACTGCTCTTCCACTTCGTTGTTGCTTCTCCTCATCTCTATTAATTCTACTGTTCTCTTCAAGTCTTGCCAACTTACTGCACTCCTTTGTAAAATTATTTTCCTCACAATATTTGATACACTGAAGCTGTGTCATACAATAAGATTGGAAAAAAACTATACATATTGCCTTTCATTTCAACAAGTAGAGACCTACTATCTTTGCAAAAACACATTTATCAGTATTAATCCTAGCGCTATTGTGAGTACTGTGTCATCACTACAAGGGACCAATTAGGAACATAATTTTGTTATTAATTTTTTGTACAGGCACACATAAGCGGAGTGAATGGGTCCAATCAGACATTCCAAGGGATATCAAATATACACATATAAAGGCTAATGAATAAAATGCATTCGTATATAAGAACTACAAGTCTAAAAATGTGCACAGTAATGCATCAAAGTAGAAGCAGATATTAAAATTAAGAATTTGCAAACTTTTCCCCCCTACCTGGGACAAGCACAGGAACGTGTTGTGTGAGGGCCCCAGGAAGCACATTGACCAACTCAGTCAACATGTTAAAACAACACTGACGTGTTTTCACACTTTTTTCCTTCATCTGTTTGTGCAAGGCTTTAACAATGTTGGGAACCTGTAATTATTATATACTTGTTACATTTTTGAACAGTTAGAATAGTCTTCGCACAAGCCTACAAATTATGGACTGCTGTTCCATAAATATGGAAACCTCATATATTTGCACATAATTAGCCAACTACCTTTGGATTCTGCATTTTGTTGCAGAGGGAACGTCTCTTGGAAGAGTCCAGCAGCTGTCAGAAACAGCAAATATTTCTGAAGAATTTCACAGCTTTATAAACCAACAGCAGTTTTCAGCACAACACTAACATGTCTCCATGAGTAGAACAGCAAAACTTGTGAAGCTTGTCTGATAGAAGACGCTTTAATCAGTGCCTGCTTACAGACGCTTCACTATGGTCCGAAACAATATGATTTGTTCACTGCTTTCAGAAAGTGGTATAAAAGCAATTGTTGCATCATTTTTCATGTGTAGTCAAGCAGAGTGAACAGTGGAGCCATCCATGCTACAAAATATTGACTTTTTAATTCACTAACCTGACTCTGAAGCATTGTCAAAGGTGTCTCTCCTTGCTCCATTGCATCAGGATCGCACAGCCAGCTCTGCACCGGCCGAGTTTGTTTTAAAAGAGAAAGATATGCATGGAACACGTCGGCTTTTACATTCTCCTCCCGCTCTTTAAATCTAGCAATTAAAGCAGGAGACACGGTCTTGTAGAACTCTGGTAGCATTTCATGCCGTGTACTGACTACAGCATCCAAGCATTTAGCAGCTGCACGCCTTACTTTCCAGCTCATGTCATCATCATCACTGTATTCATCATCACTCCCTTGAAGGAAAAAATTAAAAGGATGCTGCATTATACGTACTCACATTTATATCTTGCAGTCTACTCGTCAGCCCTTGGAATTTAATAGGTCTCCTTGAACAAATACTATTTTATTGTAAGGATATTTTAATTTTCCTGCCTTAAGTTTAGGTATTTCAGTAGTCCAGTCCAAGCATGAGTTACCTTGATCATCATCATCTCCCCCATCAGCATCCATAGCATTCTCATCTTCATCTTCATCATCATAATTATAATTGGGATCATATGTAAGGTACTTTAGACAAATGTTTATAATGGTAGTTACATGAGGGTAAACTTCTTTGGGACATCTGCATTATAAGCATAATGCTAATTAGGTAACTGTCAAAAGACAAACTGTTAAATCCGTGATTTAACTGAGTTCATGAGAAAAACTATAAACAGAAAAAGCGAACCCCACGTTCCCCTCCCCTGAGCAGTCCTTGAAAACATCCCTGAAGTCTCAGGATCTAGGGATGAGGAGGAGGAGGGGGACAACATCACCCTTTCACATTCTTCCATAACTGAGTTTGCAACAGAGGGAGGAGAGTAACCGTGTTCCCTTCCTCCCTTATGCTGCAGCCTCCTAACCTGTGTGCCTTTTCCCCACATTCGTACAAAAACTCCAGGAATCCTATTTTGAGTGGTAGAAAGGGACTACTGCGGGAAGGGGATACAGGGGAAAACATGTGCTTTACAAAGATGCCTCTACATAATCCAACAAGAAAATCAGTACTTTACTATAATCTAAGTGACTCTAATAATTGACAAACAACTGATTAAGGAAAACTAAGTACATGAATGACAAGTCTGACAACCTTACCTCCTGACAAAAGATTCAAATGCTTGAATGCAGTATTCGCGTAGTTCATCATCATCTACATTACAAAATTTTACTACCAAAGGAATGATTTTCTCAAGGTATTCACCTGACAGCAGAAAACATAAATCATTATTCATACAAAACTCTTAACAATCATTAACATAAAACAGCAAGATTTTAAATAAAAATGTCTTTACCTATTCTGTGGCCCGCTTGCCTACTGATAGCAGCAATACACTGTATATACGTCCTGGTTGTTGACATGGAATCGTTTTTTGAAAGCTCTGTCAACAGATGCTCAATGAGGTCAACAAACACTATGTTGCCGCAACTCATAACGAGATGACCAAGAGCAATGATGGTTCTTTTTCTCACAGCAAGTCTTGGACTTGTCAGCTGAGGAAGCAGACAGGTCAGAATGGAGGGGTGGAAGTTAACGAGGAGTCCTCCTTGCCTTAAAATAGAGCAAAAAAATTCAAAAAAATAAATAAACCACATTGTGCCATCCAGCTATTTTCACAGTAGGTTTATCTCTAAAGTTACATTCATTTATTTTCTCCTAGCAAGGCTCATGTAGACTTCTTCTGTTCTATTGCTGAGATTAATTTTAGCGATTGAGAGAATTTAAAGCAATTTGCATCGGTATTCTTCAACGTATTATGCATTTGCACTCACTCAGCTTCATTTGTGTTCTCTTCAGTAAAAAAATTTCCACACATTTTAACTACACAGAAACTACTTACAAAACTTAGCAACTTAGTCAATTTAATCAATTTAGTCTACCATCATCATACATATATTTACCTGCTCAGCATATCAGCCATTATGTCCAAAGCCTCCAGCTGAACAGACACATCTTCTTGCTTGGCGATAGCACTGGTAAGACGCCCAGTTATTTTCTTACAGACGTTAGCTGCTAATGCAGACCCTGGATATACAACAAAACTGTAGCATATTTATCAGACTACACACATAATGTTATCAAAGCTGTACGAATCTATAATTGTCAGTATCTACTTGATTGAGATTTCCAGTTCGCCAAAACAAGTTTGGCCTATATTGTGAAAGGCTGCTCATTTGGATTATTCTGATTTTTTGAAACCTGAAATCAATAATGCACAGAATTCTGGAAACAAGATCAAAACAAAGGCACTGCAATTCAATAAATCTACATGAGTCCCTGTCTCCTCCCTATCTCCTTATAGGCTGCTATTTTTTCCCCTCAAGGTTACTTAGAAAATATATTAAAGAAGCAAGTAGGTAAATCAAGGACAATTAAAAGAAGAGCCTTGAATTAATGGATTCTCCCCATTCTCTGCTTGAATTAAAGATCGCAATTACTTTCACTCATTTTAACTATTGTAAATCAAATTAATGTCCAAATTTTCATGATCAACAATTCATATTTCTATTAAATGGAATAATATAGTTGAATTCAAATCAATGTTGCTTGGCTGTTAGTTGTCTTGTATCTATGATAAGGCAGGACAGAACTATATTAACTAAATCAACAACTTTAACTGGGAATTAATTGTGACCAAAATGTACATATTCAGGTAATAATGGACAGCTAAACCAATATACAGTGTTAAGTATAGGCAAGAGAAAAGGAGCACATTGGAGGGCACTGGATATATAACTAATCAGACTCATCCAACCTGTCAGTTACATGTCTGAAAGTGACTCAGTGAGACACAATGTTGATGGCCCAAGACACCACAGGCCCATTCAACTGCTGTAGACAACTCACACCAAAAAATTTGAAAATTATACCACACAATTTAGATAGCCCAAGGTTTCAGCAAGAAATTATCAGGGTACACCTTTACATTACATTAGCACAGTACATCCTCTTTCACAAGAAATCCTGGGCTACACTGTGCAATATAATAATGTCACACAGTGCTACCAACAACAGGCAGGTTTACATCTAAGTACCTTGGAGGGGTTTTTTGGCACTGTGGAATCTAGGCAAAACTTTCCCATTCCCTTAAGTAACTAACTTTGCAATGATACACTACAGTTAAAACCTAAGGGATGACCATATAATAACATTCATGTTCTTTAAAAGGCACTGAGACAGCCCTCAGAGCATGCAGTTCACCTGTCTCTCCCAGAAAGAGAATCAGGTCCACCTAGTACACAGACTGTTGTGTTTGCAGAAAAGTTTGCTACAGATGACTTTTCAGCCATGGACTAGGTAACAATGAATCCAAGGCTTTAGTTCTTCAACTCTTTTTGCTTTCTTTCTCCAAACACCCCAGCTAGACATTTACAATAAGGACACAACAAGAATTAACACCCTCTCCACCACCACATCAGTAATGGATTTTGAAGTAGCAGAACAATGTTATCTCCAATTAAAGTAAATTTCTGAGTTAATGAAAAGTTTATCTAAGCCTGAGATCATTAACCAAAATGAAACTGAAATAAACGATACAGAGAAGAAGAAAAATTACCACTGGAAGCAGGAGGAAGTTCTCCAATGACTGTTTTAAGGCCAATGCTTGAAATATCACGCAGCTGCTCTTTATCAGAAAGCATGTTAGTACAGAGGGTATCCACAATTGTTTCCACTTGGTATTCTTTCACTTTACTCACCAAGGGCCCAAGACTGTAATAAAAGAAATCCAAACAATATTCAGTGGAACTTTAAAATTGATTCCATCACATTTTTAAACTGTACACTTCTTTAAACACTGTTTTTCAACCTATTCACTTACAAATAATATTAAGACTGTAATCCAACACCTAGTTATTGGGGGGGGGGGGTTGCTATCAAATCACAGCTGACTAGTGGTTGACTCTGTAAGAGTTTTGTGGCAAGAGACATTCAGAGGCAGTTTGCCATTGCTTGCATCCACATCAGGACCCTGCTATTCCTTGGAAGGTCTCCCATCCAAATACTAGACAGAGCCAACCTACTTAGCTTCTGATGCTACCAGGCTAGCCTGGGCTATCCAGGTAAGAAAAACCTAGTTAGGGCCATTTAGATTAATGCTACATTGGACTGTATCAATGTTAATTAATTTCTACATATAAACTGGACAAAACTAAACATTTCATATCTATGTGAACATTTACCACCTTTGTCACAGGTGTAAAAAATGTAAGCAAGAATCAAATACAGTTTAACATAAGAGTAATTAGAACAGTCAGTTATCTACATGCCTGGCAAAATACAGCTTAGTAAGAAATAAATTTCTATTTAATTTAACTAAGCACACCATATTAGGAAGAAATAAGAAATTAAGTCTAACGATTGTAAATGTAATTTAGACTGCAACATAGATTTTTGCCAGTAGTAACGAAAAGACATTTGTGATATGTTTTCCTCTATCCTGCATCACTTCAATTTATACATTTATTGCCTATATCATAGATTTTTCCTTGGTAGCCAAAACTGACACAAATTAGTTGCATTTTACAGCTGTTTCAACTATGCTCAGATAAAATACTAGGGTTAATTTAATAGCTTATGAATAAGTCTCTTCTGCAGCTAGCATAATGGATGCTTTAGATCAGAGATTGCCTTCCAGCACATAAAACAGATGTTTGATCTGTAAAGCAGTAAAACAAGAAATCCTTCAAAATGCTCAATCGTTCTATGGCTCCTCTGGTATATTTGCTTTAAGGATGTCTCCTTGCAGGAAAAAAATACTTCTGATTTACGTCATGGGCCATCTAGTTTATAGGCTGTTTTCCAAAGTTTTCTTCTAGTATTTCTTCTTGCAAAAGGCCACAATACAGCATACCAGGCCTTGGTATTCAGGTATTTATGTCAAAGTAAGAGCACTCTGACCTGCCATGTAACTTGGATAACATCCACACATCCCAGTGCATCCCACACTCTACCACAACTACAGCCGCTACAGCTCAGTGGTAGAGCACAAGCTTCAATCTCCAGCAAGTTTGTTTAAAACAGTGGAAGTAAAAATTTTAAAAATATTTCTGTCTGATGCCTTGGAAGGAGTTCTGCTAGTCTCAATAGATTAATAGCATAACTCAGAATATGGAAGTTTTACATGTCCACATGCCCCAGGTAAATATTATTTATTTAAAATAAAAAAGCATTTATTTCTAACATTTTTATGCTGCCTTTCCACCCAATCAAGATCCACAAGGCAGCAAACATAAAAAACATAAAAACATTTCAACAATTAAAATACAGTTGAAAATACAGATTCAGTTAAAAACACATAAACAAACAACACTAGAAGGAAAGCCAAAAGAAGTCTTCACTGACCGAAGAAAGAAGGGAAACATACCAATCTCCCTGGGGAAGGAGTTCCAAAATTTTAGTGCCACAATGGAGAAAGCCCTTTCTCAGGTTACCACCTGTATGGCCTCAGATGGTGGGGGCAATTGAAGCAGGGCCTCCAAGGATAACTTGAGTAAGTGGGTGGGTTTAAAATAAAAGGCTTCTTTGTACCTATGCTCTGCAAATGAAGTGTAGATTCATTCACTCTGTTTTTGAATGCACTCAGTTGAACTGAGCATAAAATTTTAACTGAGGGTTTCAGCCAGGAAGCTAAGACAATGACTTCTGCAGAGGTTACTATTAAATCTGATTTTTAAAAAAAAGAAAAAGAAAAAAGAAAGGAACTGGAAATGATAAACCCAGAAGAGAGTTTCTGATCAAAGCTGTTAGGTACAGTACTACTGTTCTCCAATCCATTAAGTGAGCATCTGTCAATTCCAACAACAGATGACAGCTGATGGTGAAACTGGCAGCTCCACCATCAGCCCAACTAATACTTCTGGAAGATACAACATGATTACTGGGGAAAATTCTTAGAACTATATTATACTGCTCTTACAATTACCTTTATTTTAGATAAGAAAATTAAGAGTTTGTAAACTCAGTAATTGTGATAAGATAGCAACTGGCTCCTACAACAGTCTCAACTATTCAAGGAAACAAACTCTATAGCCACAGCATCATTTGAAAGAAGGATTTGCCTCACAATTAACTGCAGATTACAATGTTCAAAGCACATGAAGTAGAGTGCACAAATAGCTATGGTTAAAGCTACGTGGTAATATGGCAGCACAATATGGCAACTATTCTTTCAAGTAATTAAGCTAAAATTTGGGGATAATGTTCTCAACCAATCCCAACAAAGCACCGGTTAATATGCCTATATAATTGACAAGACTAGACATTTTTTCCACAAGTATGCAACCAAGCGATCATATTTCACTTATCCTACAGAAATTTTCATGACCACCTTACAAATAGGTTAGGGTAGAAACATCAAAGTGAACAAAAATACCTGCAACAGGAATCAGTGGGAAGTCATGCTTGATGTCAATTAAACAATGTGAACTTACATAAAAAGAGGCCCTGAAGCCATTCCCAGCCATTATGTAGAAGCTAAACTAGTTTCATTCTGACAATAATTATGCTGAGTCAACATAAGAAAAGTATCCTGCCTTTTATGAGCTAAAAAACACATTTACTCATTGCCACCTCTGGCACAGCTACAGTTCAAGGAGGATAGACAACCAAGCTTTCTGTAAACATAGTAAATTTTAAAGCTCAAACGTTTCTTTACAAATGCAAATTCAAAAACAAAGTTAAATATTACAGACACAGTCAACCTACAGAAAATATAAAGATCCACTAAGTAAAAGTTTCTTGGACCTACTATTCAAAAGTGTTGCTGCCACATACTGTGTTCCCTGAGATACAAGTACATTCATTTCATAATAGTGAACTAGTGTCACACTTACTGAACACAAAAGTTACTACGTCCAATACAAAGTGAAAATTTTGCTGTATCGTAGGTTACTTAACATTTTTGTTATTTCATGAAATGCTCATTTTCTTTCAGCTACCAACTTTATCCAGAATCTTCACCAAACTGTAAAATTTGCCATCTGAGTAAATAACAGATAATTTTAAGCTGGCTGAATCATCACAAAAATTAACCAATATTTTTTTTAAAAAATCGTGTCTTTAGTTACACTGCTGACATGATCACCTATCTAAAATACTTAGGTGAACTCTGCCGGAATGGCATGATTATATATACAAGGTCCAAAGTTATTACAAGTGACTTTCCAACAGCAAAACTGATAAACTTTTGTTGCACTCTCATCCTTCAAAGAGGTAATACAAATTTCTACCGTATCCTATCTCCTGGAACTTAATAAGAGGAGACATGACAGATGTTTACAAAATTGCAAACTATGTGGAATAGAGATTTTCCCTCTCTCAGCACCAGAACTCAGGGTCATCCAATGAAACCAACTGATGAGATTCAGGGCAGATACCAATGTTCATGTAACAATCAACCTACAGAACTGATTTCCACAGGATACTGTGATGGTCTCTAGTATACATAGCATCACAAAAAGATGGGACAAACACAGGAGATATCTATCTTCATCATGTCCCACTCATAAAATCCTTAAGGACATCAGGTTTGTCATTTCTGCAGACAGAATGTTGGATTAGACTGATCTCATCAGAACTGGCAAAACAATTCTTATTTTGGTACTGTAAAATCAGGTCAATACACAAGAATGAGAAGCTTCTTACCCATAGAACTATACCTACCATTTGACTGCCAAATTTTGCACTTCACCATTCTTATCTTCCAGCAACTTCAGAATCATCTTCACAACCTTCCTTTCACTATCATCATCCAACTTAATAGAATCTTTCTGTAGTTCAGTCATCAAGTCATTTGTTGCCATGAACCTATGTATATAAAAAAGGAATTTCAGTTCATACACAATTGCTATATGTTTGAAACTATTAACAAAACACAACAAATCTGGAGTTGGATTCCACAGATTGATTCTGCTAACAGCAGAACTTTCTTCTAGTGCAAGAGGCTTGTATCAAAAGAAGGGTTTTTTCCAGCAGTAGAAAGAACTGCCATTAGCACAATCTATGGAACACAAATTATACATCCCTAGGTTATTTTTTCTTAGACCTCAAATACATAACAGGTAGGTGACACAATACTTCTGACTGATCAGACTGAAAGAAACCTTATGATTGAAAAAACTCCCACCCATAACAGCACCCTCATGTTCAAACTGTTATACTATCTTCTTAAATGTCAGCATCTAGTGTATGTGATCTCTTTATGTTACAGTACCATAGTTAAGGTAAAGGTTTCCCTTCCTCGAAAGCCAGCCGAATATGACTCTAGGGATGCAGTGCTCATCTCTGTTTCCAAGCTGAAAAGCCAGCACTGTCCAAAGACATTTCTGTGGTCACGTGGCCGCACGACTAGATGCTGAGGTGCACACAACGCTGTTACCTTCCCACCGAAGCAGTACCTACTTATCTACTTGTAATTTCTTGCTTTTGAATTGCTAGGTTGGTAGGAGTTGGGACCAGAGACGGGAGCTCACTCCATCATGCAGCACTCAGGTCTCGAACTGCTAAACTACCAGCCTTCCAGTCGGCAGTTCAGTGTCTTAACCCCTTGAGCCACTGCAGCCCTTACAGTACCACAGAACCATGGAATTACCAATACAAAGCCAATCCCCATCACCAACAAAATATAACTGCATTAATTGAGTCAGTCTTGATAGATAAATATTATTCCCTTTTCCACTCTTCTGGCTATTCACCCTTCTATCACTATGGTACCTGACCATCTAAGTGAATGCCTCTGCAGTCTATTCCAGTTTTAAAGGGACTATACAATAATTAAAGAAGCACATTTACTATAGATGTGAACTGTATTTCAAAGGCCTGGAAAAGGGAGCATAGTAAAATGTGGGATAGCAGGCCATTGCTCAGAGACATTCGCATTTTTAAATAGTGATTAATCTGGATTACGCAACCTTGAGTACACCTGTTTATATGCACATTTATTTCCTAATCGTAACTACAGCATTACAAAAGTGTTTCTCAAACTCTACCAATCAAGAAACCCCATTCTGATTTTAAAATTTTAATGGGTCTCCCAAGTTATCTCCTCCTTCCTCATTGCCAACCACCATGCACCAGAAAGCCCCCTTTCAAAGTATATAATAAGCCAGGCAAGTTCCATGTTGATCTCCATCCTGGAGATCGTTCTGGACAGTACAGTGAAAACCATGTCATTTACACTTTAAAAAACATATTTAAGTAAAACGTTTGAATTGTCTGTACCTGACCTGCAAGTAAGCTCTCAGAGAGTGGCTGATTCTACAGGGCCATAATGCAAAAGTCTCTGACCCAGGTTATATTTACTTTCACCCCTTGATCATTCTGGATATTGTGTCTGTGACTGCAAGAGACCTTTACTGGTTAATAACTTCTAGGTAGAAGCCAGCTGAATTGGAGCAGGGAAGGGCAGGGAAAACTTTCAAAGCTGAAGACAGAAAGAGGGAAAGACCACTGTCATCCAAAACCTGATCCTAGTATTCAAATTAAAACCAATTTGGCTATTATACTCTACAAACACAGAATGGCATCTCTGCCTCCCTCTAAGCTGAAATCATTTGCACTGGAAAACAGAACAAAAAGCAATTCAATTTATACTAAAATAACAATTAGACTGTAACAGGACTATACTAAATTAGTGCCATTCAGCCAATCAGAGACTCCTAAAGCGGTGCTATTGGAACTTGGAAACCAATCAGAATATTTTCTGGCTAGTGTGCTGAGGTGATCCAACCTTTCAAGAGAGGGGGAAATTGATTATGTTCCCTTCTTGCAAGTAAAGAGGTCCTGCAGGTAAAGAGGAAGGCAGGAGGCTGCTGGGGGGAGGGTAAGCAGGAGCAAGTGGTGACAGGGGTGCACAGAGCAGCAGTTAGCTGATGAAGAGACAGGGCCAGCAGGGAAGAGAGGAGGAGGAGAGCTGGCATATAGATTGGGAGGCAACTGGGCTGTCTTGTGCATGCCACTCTGAGGTGAAAAGACCTCCCAGTCTTGGAAGTGAATGGAGGAGCAAAGGGAAATAGGGGCGCTGATGTCCCCGCCACACACTTGAACTGTCACAGAGCCAGGAGGCAGAGTGAGTGTTGGGGCAGGTGGGGGACTGAAATGTCCTTTCTTCCCTCCACCTGTTCTCAGCCCGTGAGGGGAAAGGGGTACTGGGAGGACAAAAACATCCCCTGGAGGTGTCAGGCCTTCCCTCAACCCCACCCCTCTTCTGTGGGAAATGCAGGAGGGTTGATAACTGGGAATGGGGGGATCTGGGAGAGTCTTAACCAGACTCTCCCCCTCCTGAGCCAGGACCCTGTTGTCTGGGTCACCCGGGACTAGGCGTTCAGCCTGGCCCGTCACACAGAATTTGTTGTTGTTGTTAGTGGGGATGAGGTGGTGGAGGATGGAGTCCACTGTGCTTCCTCAAGATTCTTAGAGGTAGGACCAGGGAAGAGAGGAAACAAAGAGCTAGAGTCAGCTCATAGCTGTGCTCAGCTGCTGAGAATGGGTGCATGGGGGGGGTTGCTTAAAAACTACTTTATTTACTTGCAAGGACGATGACTCATCTCCTGAAAGTGCTGCATATACAAAAAGTAGCTAATTTGTATGGAAGTGTAAGATACCCCCGCCCCCTTTATGGTATCCCTTGGGAGAAAACTATCTTATATATGATTAAATGCAGTTATTGAAGCATTTTGTGGGTTCCTCATTAAATCAATTGCTTTCACTGCTAGGAATCAATTGCTTTTGTTTGTATTTTGAGTAAAAATAATATTGTTAGTTTGGTTTGCCTGTATCCTTTATAAAGTTTATATTCTGGTACCTGGCATTACATTTTATGGCAGACATGGCCCAGCCTGACAAAGTAACATTTACCCCAGATCTGGCCCATGTATCAAATAAGTTTGACACCACTGTACTAAACCATGCTATAAAGAATTAACCACTACTGTGCTCTTATAGAGGAGCAGGGAGGCCTGGGGGCTCAGTGATTTACATGCAGATCCCAAGTCAATCTCCATTTAAAGGATAAAGTAGTTGCTGACAAGAAAGAGACCTGAGATCATGGAGAGTTAGTGTCCATCACAGCAAACAATATGGAGCAAGGCAAACCTGTGATCTAAGACATTGTGCATATGCATATAATTTGACTAAGTCTCACTACAGACAAAAGAACAAATTAAATAAATGTATTCCCTATATTTTTATTTTAGTTACTAATGTTACTACTGCAGAAAAGTCAATAACATTACATTTACTAATTTAATGGCAAAGCTTCAGTAGTGAGTTATGGCAAGTCCAGCACTACACTACTTTCCCCAGTACTATAGCAAAAGATTTTCTTTTCTTTATTTATAGTCCACCTTTCACACTGGGACTCAAGGTGGATTACACAGAGTAAATCAAGAGAATCAACAGAATGGGACATCCAGTAAACAGTGCAATAGGATTTGGATTCTGTAATCTACAAGAAATCTAAAAAGAAACTGAGGCAAAGTATTAACACAGCAAGTTAAATGATGCAAACATTACATGGTAGAATCCTATTTACAGTAACAGGCAGTACAAACCACACACAATAGCACAGGCCATAATCCGTTAAACAAGTATTTTTGTTCCAGTACCTGTGTAGAGGAAATCAACTTCTAATCACATTCTCCCTCCCCTTTATCCTCAAGTTAGACGTTTTTATGGAAAAACAACTTAATAAATAATTTAAGTACCTTGTTTTCTAGGCCTATTTATTTTTAAACCAATTACAGACCCTGCAAAAGCATTAGTATTAGCTTGTTTACAGTAAAAGGAATCCCACCTCACATGACAAATTAATAGAGAAATTAAGAAGACGTGTGTGGTAGGGGAACTTGCAGTCAACTTTTAGAGAACGAGAAACGGCAGAAAAGCTACACGAGGGCCACGCTCTGAACCGCACCTCCCCACACACACACAGGCCAAGGGGGGAACGCAAAAGCCGAAGGAGCGGCCTCTTCCGAGGCCCAAAGCAGTTTGGGTGGAACTAGAGACATTCAAGGGGGGGAGAGGGAAGCGGCTGCGGCCTGGCCAGCCAGAAGGCCGCACAGGGCGAAGTCAGGAGCAGCTCTTCTGTCCGCCCCGCCTGAGAGAGGGGGCCGGGCTCGGCTTCTCACCTGAAGTCCTTGTCACTCGACGTCATTTTCTCCAGCAGGTTGGAGATGTGGTACGAGGCACTCGCCATGTTGGTGGTCCCGGTGGGGGGCGCGTCTCCCACGGCGCCAACAGCTCCACTTCGCCCAACGCTGTGCGGGGAAGGAGACGGGCGGAGCGGAGGCCTCTGCCTGGCTGCGGCGCTTCCTCGGCGGTTCCGCGCGCTCCTTTCCCCGAGGCGGGGGTGGGGCAGGCAGGGAGAAGGCAAGATTAGCGCGCGCGCCGAGCGGGGATCCGCACCATCATCTGCGACTGCCACTCACGCGGGAAGGGGCGGCGAGGAAAGAAAGGAGCCCAGTCTCCCGCTCAAGCGAACAGAGGGCCGCCGGAGAGCCCCACACCCCGCCGTCTGTTGCCTCGCGCTCGGGCGTGAGGTCAAAGTTCAAGGAGGCCCGCGCCAGCCGCACCAACGTCGCTCCTTCGTGGCTTTCGATTGGTTTTCCTCGACGCCGTGGGCGGAGTTTCCCACGCGACGCCAAGACGCAGGCGGCGTAGGGCGAGTGGGACGGTTATAGTAAGGAGCGGAGGAACTCTCCCCCTCCGTCTCCAGTCGTTCGTTCGGAAATGAAAACTTCTAATCCCAGCATGCATTTCTGTTCTCTTGTAAAGCAGGTTGTACCAGGGGCGTTTGCGGATACGCTCGTGATGAAACGGGTTGGTGGAGTTCGCAGAGTGAGGCTTCTCACGCTCCGGAGTACGAGTGGCTTATCAGTGACGTGTTTTTAAAGGGTGGTGTGAACCAGAAAGGCAGATTCGTGCCGCTCTGTGGGTAGGAAGGCGCGGAGTGGGGAGATGGCCGAAGAGGAAAGAGTTTAGCATCCGTCTAAAGTTACTTTTTTTAAAAAAATCCCAAAATGGTGATGGCTCTAATATATTCTTAGGGGTTTTTTTTAATTCGAAGTTCCGTGAATTTCAGAACTCTGGTGGTGGAGGAGGAATGGATAAGGACAAAAATTTTGTTCGAAAGCTTAATTTTCTCAGCGTGTATTGACTGCCTTTTATTGTCTCTGTTATAAAACAAGGATAGAGTGATATATCCTTTTTTGTCTTCCTTGCTTTAGAGTTTCTTCAACAAGAAAAAACGTGTGTGTGTGTTCAGGTGCTCCGTTTCACTCTCTGCAAATATTGAGTAGTGGTTCCTTCTGTAGTACAGAAACTCCCAGTTCTCTCCCCGTTATTTCAGAGTCTCTTCGACCATGAAGAAAGTTGAGCTTCAAGTAGCTACGATGGTAACCTAGAGTATCTGCAGAAGTAATTTGGCGAAGAAGGTCACAGACTAGAGGAAACTGTTTGTGTGTCAGAGTATATTTTTTAAATAGTAAATTTAGGATTTTGGAGGACTAAGTATCCTCTTACACATTCCTCCATGGAAACCCATGGTTATAACTGAGTGGAAATGGTTGTAAGGTAAAAAGGTAGTGGTCCACAAAGAAAAGGCTAATCAGAACAATTATCTAATACAACCAAGATTAAGAATCAAAGTGAATTAAGGAATCAGCTTCAAATAAATCTATGCCTTCTTAATCACTTACTACCCTTTAGAGTAGTAGAGTGAAAATAGTTGTTCAAGAAGCTGAAAATAGTTTACTTTGCTCCTATTGAATTTAGTGGGACTTAAGACTGCCTAACTCTGATTGGATAGTGCCCATTGCATGGTGTACTGTAGCTGTCTACCTTAAATGTATCTACTTTATAAACTTTAACTCATGATCATTCTTTCTCTCTTTAGAATAAAAAACTGTGCAGGCATAGAAGGGAATTAATCTGCATCAAGTAACTTCCAGTGCAATTTAATTCTTTTGAAGACATTAGATAAGGTTGAATTGATACCAGCAATATACTGTAGGATTCATAAAACTCATTCTAATAATCTCCGGAGTACAAAGAATTGGTAGAGGACAGCAGGATAGGCTTGCCTACAGAAACAGTGTAACTTTGTAACATCACTGTAATTATTTCAAGTTATAAGTGTGTGTCTAAATGTTTGGAAAGTTTCAGAAGATCAGGGGGGGTGAAAGAGGAAGGTGAGTGAGGTGATTGGTTGGTGACAGAGTGTGTGTATGCGGAGAGAGAAGGCAGTCAGCAGCTGTCAGTTGTGGTCAGTCTACAGTAGTGCTGTGAAAGGCATTAAGGTTCTGACGACTACAGAGAGTCAAAATCAAATATTGTCAGAGTATTTAAGAGTGTGAGAGGAAAAAGCTGACAGAAACCTGAGTTAAAAAGGGAAAGATTTAACTGAACAACATATAATAAAGACTGGAGAAAGTACATTCTGAAGAGAAAGAGGAGTGATTGAGAGTGAGAAAATGTGATGACTCAGTTGGAAGTTATTAACATACACTGTTTTATTTACTGAAGAGACAAGTAACAAAACATTTTGTAACCAATATGCTTCTTGTGCAAATAAAGTTTTATTGATAACTCAGCATCATATTCTATTTTTAAGATAGAAGTCTCATCCTCAGGACCACATATTCCAATGAAAGAGCCTTAGAGCTTGGGCACAGTACTGTGGGAAAGGTTAATTAATAAGACTGGAATTAAATTCCTGGTGGCAGCGTCACATACCTTGAGTGAGAGAAATAGCAAGAAATGTAAAACCACATCATACCTAACCACACAAATTAAAAAAGACATAGCATGACAAACCACTCTGTGCTGTATTTAAGAATTCTTGTATCTTACTAACAAATTTACTGGTTCATCTGACCTTTTACCAGTAAGTTTGAACCTTGTTGTATTGTGGGCCACTAGATGGTTTTGGTTAATTGGCAGAAAGGCCTGTAAATATAGTAGTAGTAGATGGGTCACCTTCCAAATAGGGAAGTACTTGGAAGTTACTGATCTTAGACACACAACTGATACCAAATTCCACCTGCCAAAACTTGCCTTGCACCCCCTAATGATACTGCTGCCTACAGATGCTGCTGCTTTTTTATCTAGAACTCTGTTGGGGCTCCAAAGGATGCTTGATAGTTTTACAATGTACTGTGCTTAACATCTGATAACTAATTTCAACAAGAATAAGGTGATGGCATTCAGCAGGTGCCCACAAAAGATGTCTTGGACGGTGAAGGACAAAATCAAACAAGTAAATAAATTTACTTACCTGGAAGTGGTGTTGCAGGAGACTGGGTCCAATACAGCACACTGTAATTTGATGGTTAACCATCCTGAGAGATCTGTGTATGCTGCTCTGAGATTCTTTTCTTCTAATGGGGCCTGTCTACTTGAGGGACCGCCTTTCCCTATACATTCCCCAGAGGGCACTGAGGTCAGGGTCACAAAACCGCCTGTCTCTCCCTGGCCCAACAGATGCCAGGTTAGCTGTTACTAGAACTGGGGCCTTCTCAGTGGCGGCTCCACACTGGTGGAATGAGCTCCCGGAAGACATTAGGGCCCTGTGAGACCTTTTATAGTTCTGCAGGGCCTGCAAAACGGAGCTCTTCCACCAGGCCTTCGACTAGGAGGCGCTACTGATAAATGAGCCATCGGAAACTACCCATACTATGGTCCTATGCTACAACATTAGTTTGCTCTCTGTATTAGACCATCCACAGAAGCTGTCATCAGTACCTACTAGCACTTTTATGTTGTTTATTGCTATGTAATTTTATTGTATTTTATTGTTTTATCGCATTTTAATTGTTGTACGCGCCTTGAGCCAGCTCGTCTGGCAAGGCAGGATATATATTGAAAGTAATAAATAAATAAATGTTTCAAAAGTTTTAAAGCTATATCAAGCTAAAGTTCTCTATGATATTTATTTGAGTATCCGTGCCACTAGCTTGTTCCCTCAAGAAGACACAATCTAAGTTTCTTTGTGCTATTCTACAGGTATCCTCCAGGTGTGTCTAATGCCTTCCTCCACTTAGAAACAGATCAAATGAGAATTGAGGCAAGAATTTTCAGTGGCTTAAGGTTAATACAAATCCAAAAGTCTTCCTTCCCCCAATAGCACAAGATCTCTGCCAGCCAAGGTGGATGTGAAAGGTGGAGAGTAACTTAGAAAGAATGGGACTTTCGTCCTGTGCCCTTTTGGCTCAGAATAGTGACCAAGTGAAATGCATTATTAAAAGGGTTTGCGATATAGAGCGTCAACAAGACTTAATGAAATCACCAAAGTTTATGGCTCCCATGAAGCATAGATACGTTATGACCATGGCTCAATATCTTAGCCAGTTAGATGTTCCCTCTTATAGGAGAGCATTTACCCTGGCTAGATGTGTGGCTATGCCATCAATGGTACTTGAACGGAAAAATCCCATATATAGAAAGATTTTGTCCCTGGACTATAGGTGAAGTAGAATTGCTGGGATGTGTCTTTTTCCATTGTCCCTTTTATGAAGAACTCGGATAAGATTATTTCTCCCCTTTTAGAGAGACCAACAGCTTTCGCGGTTAAGGCCTGTTTGTAGAAACTTTTAATAGATGAGAACCCAACTATCACCAGGAAAATAGCTAAGTTTCGTGTTTGTGTGATAAAGTTTTTTATGTATGTAAATACATACATAGGGGTCCACCTCCTTTCCTTTTGGTATGATCTTAATGGTTCTAATGTTTTAATGTATATTTAAAATGGTATTATGTATTTGCTATATCTTATACCCTCTATGTTGGAATCTAATGGGGTTCTCATTTTATTTGGGACTGTTTTAACTATATGTAAATGGTTGCTAATGCTCATTGTCTGTAAATAAATGAACACTCTATGCAGGTTTATTTAGTCCAATATTCCCCAACCTGGTGCCCAATGTGTTTCAGGAAGTGGGCAGAACCATTGTGAAGGCAGATCCTGTGATTGGTTGCCTGCATACAAATAAAGGGGCTTTTAAGCTGGGTTCTTTTTACTGGATAAGGATCTGGTAAGCAGGCCCTGCTGTGAGGCGGGGTGAGCGGAGGGAGAGAGGCAAACAATGGCTCCTTTTCAACCACACAGCTGTGATAGGAATTGAAGGGCTTCTCATCAAAGCTGGGTCAGTGAGTAAAGCTAAGAAATGCTGGACTTCCTCATGTTGCATGTGATTGGCAGCCGCAGGGAAAGAGAAATGCAGAGGCAGGGAGTACAGTGCAGTGTTTTACTTCCCCAGCAGTGCAGTCTGCCTGTCTCCCTCCCCCTCAGGAGCCAGCTGGGTGCAGCACAACCAAGACAAGTGCGTCTCTGCTTTACTCCCTGTCCCAGCTCTGAGAAGACATGCTTGACTTCCGTGTGCTGTGCTTGGGTGGCTGCCAGAGAGGAATATGTTGAGCAGGAATAAAACGTGCTTAATTCCTTCGGTCCGCTGGGTAGGCGGGGTATAAATTGAAATAAATAAATAAATAAATAAAATTCCTCAGGGTGGCTTCTGTGTGTTTTTCTGCCCTCTCTCTCTCTCTGTCTCTGTGTGTTTCATTCCCCCTTCTCTGTGTGCAGAAACACGTTTGGATGACAGTTACTTGGGGAAGAGAGCAACAGCAGAGTGAGACACCAGTTGGCTCCTGTGAACCCTTTTGTCTTTGATCCAGCACACCTTTCTTATGTTCTAAGCTCCATTTCAGTATAACACTTTCCAGGTCTCCATGGAAAAAATACCTATGGTATTGGCTTCTGATATCTGGTACAAATGCACCAAGCATAACTGCTCTGAAGTAAGTTGCACTGAGTTCAATGGGATTGACTTCCTTGAATGTGTGCACAGGATTGCAGCCTTAGTTCTGATTCCCCACAGTTACTGGGTATAGTTGAGAGCAAAATATAACTCCCTATGGCTGAACTCTAGCTTGCCTTTTTTTTACACTCCACTTTCCCTTTGGTCTACTGCTGAATTGGACCATGTAGTTGCTAATTTTCTCTAGACAGCTTCTTACCAGCAAGGGGGTCTTTTAATGCTGATGGGTCATCTTCATGCAGTGACCAGTGTGAGGTTTCCCAGGATACTTTCATAGCATGTAGATTCAGTGCAAGCATGGTATAGGACAGTAGCTGCATGGTAGTTCAGCTGCTCTGTTGCAGGTTTCCTTTCCATTGCCCTTGCCTGCTCTCTGGTGCCTTTGGGCTCTTGGTTGGAAAATCTCTTCAGTAAAATTTCAGTCTGCTTTTTCTGCTGTTCCATCTGTAACATCTTGTTGTAATTCAGGACATCTGTCAGCAAATGTTACATGAGGTAGCTGCTTCACTGTGTTGAAACCTGTATTGGACAAGAGATCTGTATTGGGGCATCTGAAACAGTCTCCAGTGAGGGCCGTAGTGGTGGGTATATTCATATGAGAATGTCGGCAATTCTTGAGGTATATTAGCCCTAAGCTTTGTAATGCTTGAACGATCACTACCAGCACCATGACTTGGGTTAAGAAGCAAATTGGACACCTTTGTAGATGGAATGTGACTTAAGCAATATGGTCTTTCTGACCCGTTCCTGTTAAGATTCTGTCTGCAGCATTTTGTACCAGTCCCATGTAAAGTGTATTACAGTACTCTAGGTGTTATGAGGGCATGCACCACAGGAGCACAATCTTTGTTTCCCAGGAAAGGTCCCTTGGGCTGCTGCCACCAGCTGCTTATCCAGTGGGAGCCCTGGGTCCCACAGCAATCCCAAGCATCAGACATGCTCTTTTAAGGGAAAATGCAACTTTGTCCAGAAAAGAAGACACCTTAATTCTGGGATCCATTTTTTCTCTCACCAGTAGCACCCCCTCATTTTGTTGGGATTTAGTTTACGCTTGCTAGCCCTTAGCCATTAACTAGCACCTGGAGGATAGATTTCACAAACTCCCTGGGATCTGCTGGAAATGTGAAATGGAGCTGAGTCTCATATTGATGACAACCCAGTCAAAATCTCCAGATGACCTCTCCCAGCAGCTTCATGTAGATACTAAAGAGCACATAAGGTAAGATGATACCTTGTGGAATCCTGTAGGTCAGTGGCCAGGGGGCTGAGCAGCAGGCCCCAAGTACCACCTTCTGGAACCTCCCTTCTTTGTACGACTGAAACCATCACAGGAAAAATCATATGATGGAATGCAACAGAGAAACAGTGTAGCAGGCCATTGATAAAAGTTTTTGTTACAGAGGAAAACACTTAATTAGACAACATTCTGTTAGGTTCAGTTAACTTACCAGGCCAAATGAAATAATAGGCTTGTAGTAAACCAAGAAAATAATAAATCATCTACTAGCATATAATCCCAGTCTGTCAGAATCAAGAAAGATGGCTATGCTAATTTGATTCTTAATCACTATGGGAGACAGTGTATTCTTAAATTTATCAACATAGCTGATCTCTGAATCTTTTTCTAAGGTAATATTCCCTTCATTTTACTAGAAAACTGGTCTCCCTAAATTTATGAAGTCCTGTCAGTCTCAAAGACAGACCTGTGGAGTGGTGGCTGAAGCACAGGTTTAACCCAACCACTGAAGGACTTGGTGGTACACCAGAAATTAAAAACAAACAAGCACAAAAAGTGGGACACGTTCCTTGGGATGAGGTGCAAGTTCCACACATGCAGACTTGCATGCCATCAATGCGAGGTGGGCTTTGAGACTTGGAACAAGGTTTAGATGCAGACATGGAAATAAGTGTAGAGATCAGTCTACTAGAGTAACACACATTCTTCCAGTTTGATGTGGGAAAGTTATCAATATTTGTGTATTTGACAGGATAGGGCAACCAAAAAAAAAAGCATAGTATGGTGGGTGGACCCAGCTGTGATTGGCACACACTGGTGACTTGGTGGAGCAAGGTCACTGCTGTTTACTGTTGATGGCATATGAAAATGGCATATTTGCTTCCTAGGTCACCCTGAGTGCCTTGGATGTGCCTTGCCCTGTTCCAGAGCCCAGTTTGTTCATTTGCTGGCTGCCACTCCCAGTTGCTTATTATGTGGTTCTTCTTTTCTTGTTAACAATTTCCAGCTTCTGGTTTGTCTCTGGGTAAATTCTTGGCTCACAGTCTGGCATCTTTCCCTACCTGCAACCTTATATGTTGGCATGGGTTCAGATTCTGACCTGGACCTGAATGTTTTTGGTTCTTGACATTAGTTGCAATTGTAGAGGTGGCCAAGTCGAGCATCCAAAGTAATTCATTAACAATTTTAAGTAGTTCATTAATCAGTTATATTGCACTTCCTCCCCCCCCCCCCCAATAGAATTCCATGTTGGAACCCAAACCAAGGCCAACTTCATAATCTAATTGTATTTCATTAATTTCAGCAGATCAGTTTGGCCCATTTGGGGCTGAGTCCAGCATTTCTAATGTAAGGAAAGAAAAGTTTTTGCAGCTAAAACTCATGCTGACATAAATTGCTGAAATTAACTAGCATAGTTCATCCATCATGTAGGCTTTGTTCTCCAGCATATCCAAGTTGTGCTTACTCAGCAGAAGCTGAATAAAAGTGGATGACCCCTTGGGGTTCTTTTATTCTTGGTTAAGGAGAAGTTGAGAGTCTTTCTCGCTAAAGTCTTCTGTCAGAACCTTTTTTCCATTTGGCCTGGGTTATATTTCAAGGTTTTGACATTTGGCTTGTCTGGGTTAAGGAATAATAAAAGGGAACACAGGCTGTGGCAAATAAAATGCAAGTCTGTGATCAGGCAGGCAAAAAGGAAATATGAGGAGCATTTGGCAAAAAACATAAAGACCAACAATAAAACTTTCTTCAAATACATTAGAAGTAGGAAACCAGCCAGGGAGGCAGTGGGGCCCTTGGATGACCAAGAGGTAAAAGGAGTACTGAAGGATGATAGGAAAATGGCTGAGAAGCTGAATGCATTTTTTGCCTCTGTCTTCACTGTGGAAGATGAGACGTGCTTGCCCACTCCAGAACCACTGGTTTCGGGTGGGGTGTTGAAAGACTTGAGTCAGATTGAGGTGATGGGAGAGGAGGTCCTATGACTGATAGACAACTAAAAACTAATAAATCACTGGGCCCAGATGGCATATATCCAAGAGTTCTGAAAGAACTTAAATGTGAACTTGTGGATCTCCTGACAAAAATATGTAAGCTTTCATTAAAATCTGCCTCCATTTCTGAGGACTGGAAGGTAGCGAATATCTCTCCCATCTTTAAAAAGGGTTCCAGAGGAGATCCAGGAAATTACAGGCCAGTCAGTCTAACGTCGATTCCAGGTACATTATTAAGGAAAGAATTAGTAGGCACATTGATGAACACACTCTATTGAAGAGTCAGCATGGTTTTCTGTAAGGGAAGATCTTGTCTCACTAACCTCTTAGTGTTCTTTGAGGAAGTGAAAAAACATGTGAACAAGGAGGACCCAATAGATGTTGTTTACCTTGACTTCCACAAAGCTTTTGATAAAGTTCCTCATCAAAGGCTCCTAAGTAAGCTCAATAGTCATGGGATAAAAGGACAAGTCCTTTTGTGGATCAAAAACTGGCTGATTAAAAGGAAACAGAGTCAGTATAAGGCCGCGGTCACATGGCCCTTTAATGTGGGAGGAAGGGCTGTTTCCTCCCACATTTAAAGGGACCGTCTACAATGGCTGCAGCTAGTCCCGTGCCGAAGTGGGCTCAAATGCAGGTTCCTCCTGCATTTTCCGACCCTGGGAAAATTGATTGTTTTTCCAGGAGTCGCGCAAGGAACCTGCATTTGAGCCATCTGGACAGCCCTCGCTCGCAATCATTGCGAGAGCAGGGCTGTCCAGATGGCCCCATCCGCCATTTCCCCCCCCCCTTTTACTCTTGGGTGCTTGGGCACTCAAGCGCCCAAGTGTGAAAGGAGGGGGAAAAAACCCCAAAACTTACCAGGCAGCTGGCAGGGCTCGGGGAAGGGTTCCTCCCCCGGTCACCACCGCTGCCCACTGCCTCTGCCGCCACCGACCACCTCCTCTTCCGCTGCCAATGACTGCCTACTCTTCCGCTGCTGCCGCCCACTTCCTCTGATGCCACAGCCGATGCCAAGAGCCTCTACTGCCACCAGCCTCCTTCTCGGCTGCCACCTGCCACCACCCGCCTCCTCTGCCGCCATGGCTGCCCACTGCAGCTGCCCACTGTGGCCGCCACCACCGGGGGGTTGGGATGTATAAACATCCCAACCCAAACTTAAAAGAAGCAGCTCCTTTAAATCCGGGAGGAGTCCCGGATTTAAAGGGCTGTGTGACCGCAGCCTAAATGGGCATTTCTCAGTGGAGGATGGTAAGCAGTGAGGTACCGCAGGGATCAGTACCAGTCCAATACTTTTTAACTTGTTTGTTAATGATTTGGAGTTGGGAGTAAGCAGTGTAGTGGCTAAATTTGCAGATGACACAAAGTTGTTTAGGGTGGTGTGAACCAGGGAGGATTGTGAGGGACCCCAAAGGGATCTCTCAAGGATGGGTGAGTGGGCATCAACGTGGCAAATGGGGTTCAGTGTGGCCAAGTGCAAAGTGATGCAAATTGGAGCCAAAAATCCTAACTACAAATACACGTTGGTGTATCGATGGTGCGACTGCATTTGGAGTTTTGTGTACAGTTCTGGTCACCACATCTTCATAAAGATAGCATTGGAAAAAGTGCAGAAAAGGGCAACTAGAATGATAAAAGGGTTGGAACACTTTCCCTATGAAGAATGGTTGAAGCGCTTGGGGCTTTTTAGCTTGGAGAAATGACAGCTGAGGGGTGACATGGTCGAGGTTTATAAAATTATGCATGGGATAGAGCAGGTAGAGAAGGAGGTACTTTTCTCCCTTTCTCACAATACAAGAACTCGCGGGCACTCCATGAAATTGCTGAGCAGTCGGGTTAGAAGAGATAAAAGGAAGTACTTCTTTCACCCAAAGAGTGATTAACACATGGAATTCATTGCCACAGGAGGTGGCGACAGCTACAAGCATAAATTTATCTAATTCAAGAGGGAATTAGATAAACATGGAGCAGAGGTTTATCAGTGGCTATTAGCCACAAGGTATAGATAGGAACTCTCAGTCTGGGGCAAGTGATGCTCTGTATTGTTGGTGCTTGGGTGGGGCACAGTGGGAGGGCTTCTAGTGGCCCTCACTGCTGGACCTCCTGATGGCACCTGGTATTTTTGGCCACTGTGTGGCACAGAGTGTTGGACTGGATGGACCATTGGCCTGATCCAACATTGGCTTCTCTTATGTTCTTAGTGCATCTCTAGCACTTTTATTCAAATTAAAATATAGCATCCTCTCTTTCTAAAACTCTGGCTCCTAGGATCAGCTGTAGGCATTCCCATGGGGCCTGTTTTCCAGCCGGTCCTTGTGTGGCTCAACTGAGTCATAGGTAAGTGTTTGGTATGGACTAGGACCCTGACCAGAGACAGCCCCTTATGCATCAGCCTGTGAGTTTTTTCCTGACTTGAATGTGTAACTCAGAACGTCTCTTCTCCTGTCTTAAGGGAAACATATGGCAAGACGGGCAGAACAAGATGTGTCAGAACATGACAACTCTTTGTCAGACAGTTTCTTTCCAGTCCCAATAGAGTCAAGCAGATTCAGTAAGCATAAGAGACCAGAATGCTTTTGGGGGAAAAGCAGTAAATACACATTTGGAAGTAGGATGTACATTAGGACTGGCAAATAAATATCTGAGCGGAATATGGATTACTGTTAGCAGTGTGTGTTCATTTATTATTAGTGTTAAGATTAAATTTTTTAGAGGTGAGAATGGAGAAATTTCCCGTGTAGGATCAGGTAGGATAAAGTGATTCACAGGTATTCTTCAACAGCTGATTTAGGACAACACTTGAATAGTCTGCCAAATGTCAGCATGGATCTCTCTTGCCTCTTGTGGTCAAGTGCTTGGCTTTGATTTCCATCCCCTGCGGATGCATCACTGAAGCAATATGCCAGGCTTCCTCTTTAAGGCAGTAGTTCTCAGCAACTCTGTTTAAAGCTCTGCTTCTCGTGTAGCATTTTTGAGGCAGCAATAATAATTTGGAATGGATTTGGATAATTTGGAATGGATGAACACCTTTTGTTAGCCACTGTTTTCACGGTGGTTGCTGAAAGGGTGACCTAACAGCCCGTTTCCCTCTATTACCTGTTCTTGCTCCTCCCTTAGCACAGCAGTTCAGTCTTCACTCAGCAGAACTGGTGCAGGGCTATCCTATCTGGCTTTCTGCAATAATTCTCCTTGAAGCAGCCTGAATAGCTCAGCTTAGCCTGAGCTTGTCCGAGCTTGGGAACTAAGCAGGTTTGGCCATGGGTCAGTATTTGGATGACAGATCACCAAGGCAATGGCAAACACCATTTGTCTTTTGCCTGGAATGCCTCATGGATGGGGTCTCCAAGAGTCAGTGCCGACTTGACAGGAGGGTCTTCTTTCTCCTTGAAAAATTATTTGTCCCCAGCAATACAGTGAGATGATCCTTCGGATAATGGGAGGAAGAAACTGGGACAGATCTCTTGTGATCTTTCCCTGGACTGGAAAAAGCACTTTGGGCCTTAGAGCAGTGGTCTTCAGTCATTCCAGATCTAGGGTCCACCTTTAACACTCAGGTAGCAGAGTGGAACTCACTGAATTACAACCATGTGACATGAAGCAGTGCAACATCAGTCATGTGACAGGAAAAGAGCTAGAGTTATAGCCTCACTGCAAGGGGGGCATACTTTATTGGTGAACCAGTAGGTGGGTAGCCTGGCTGGGAAGAAGAGAGAAGGTAAAGAACTTTTGTGAGGATGGAGGGCATCTATGAAGCTGACTGTTCTAAAGCACAGCCCACTGTTTGAGTGACCTCATCTTGCTTGTCTTACTGTTCCTTTCAGTGTGCATGTTAAAAGAAGCAGGAGGTATCCTTCCCTTGCTCTCTGTGCATGTGCATTAATAGTAGGTTCTGCCAAAAAGGTGGCTTTGTAGATGCTTGTGACTCGCATAAGGGTGCCAACCCACTAGTTGAAGATTACTTCCCTTGGAAGGCTGAGAGATGCTACTATGCTATTCAGCCCATTTGTCAAGTGGGACAGGGATGTCCCCTTTCCTTGCCATATTATTTTTCTGTGAAGCTGTTTTTTATTTTTATTTTATGTCAAATGTTTTGGAAAGTTTTAGAAGGTAAGACTTCGATGCACATATTGTTGGATATGGCACTATTGTAATGGTTTGTCGGATTTTCCTATCTAGACAAAAATCACAATAGCAGAGTATCTAACTATATGTGAATCGAACCCGGGGGGGGGGGGGGAATGGTGTCTTGGATACATAGATAGTGTCTTGGATACATAGATGGTGTAGAACTGGGAAAAGACTATAATTAGTGTTTTGAAGAATCACTGGAAATAACAGGTAGGAAATAGTTACATAAGGTAACCAGGGGTATGAAACATAATTAAAGGTAATGGGGGGAGTTGATGAAGTCTATCAATTAAGAGGCCTACCTGTATGAAAGTGGAGGTTTAATACATTATTGGAAGGAAGATTTGGGGTTATTATGTTGCAAAACTAACTGGATGCTTTTGGGATTATCACTGTCTTTAGTCTAACCTCAGGTGGTTCTTATGAGCAAACCCATGCAAGCCACCCTTATTTTCCTGGAAAATCTACTTGATGCCTTCTCTGATGTTTGTTAAATGCCTTTTATAAGAAATGCTTTGTAACTACATAGATAAATATGGCTAAGTTCCATGTGCATTTTTAATCTTGTGTGATAATAATATCTTTAGTTTCTGTTGTTCTGAAATATTTTGTAGGCGATCAGTCCAGGGAGTGATAGATTGATTATGCAGTAAAATATATCAGGGGCAGCTAAAAAGAATATGGGCAATTGAATTGATCCTTATAATAAGTACAAACACATTTCTCAGGAGAGGTTCTGCTGAAATGGCACTTCATCTCAGCAGAAGGTAGCACACTGCATTTAAGCAATAGGAAAGAGCGATGATATTTTGGAATTGTTAAATAAAAGAAGTATTTAAACAAGTCAAACATTGTCTAATAAAGTTAATGGAAATAAACAGGAGAGCATTTCCAATCAGATTTAAGTCTTAGACTAGCCCAGTCTTTTTTTGAACAATTAATTTTGTACAGTCAACAGAGTTTTTTTTTTTTCAATGGCTCCCTGGAATTTAGGCTCAGGTTTAATGTAGCAAGCTTTAAAATCAATTAGACTAAACCAGGTTTCCAACCAGGAATCAGTTGCTACTAGTCACAGCAGAGCTGGTAAAGCATTAGATTCACAGAGTAATAATCTAAACTTGATAGCATGATACCATGCCAATGTTGAAATCTGAGGGAGTCTGAGCTCTAGTTGCACCACCGCTGAGGATACACAGGGAGGAATAGAAAGGATCTTATGGAAGAAAGTTTGCTAGAGCTTATCAAGAGTATCCAGTGGTCCATTGATCCAGATTGGGGCTGCAAAGAGCAATTTAGGAAGAATGATGGCCTTATATAGCTTCAATATAAATTGGCCACCTTTGGTGTAAAAGAATTTCTTAAGAGTGATTAATGCCATTTGGGTCTTTCTTATAACAGAATTTATATGGGAATCCCGACATAGAACATAATTAAACATAACACTGAGATATTTAAGCTATCTGACTTCTTCAACAGTTTCTCCATAAATTTGCCAGGGATATTCTTCGGACACCTTGACTTAGATAATCTCAGGATCTTTGTTTCGGTAAAATCAGTATCAATAACTCTTGAGCATAAAAATCATTCATAAATGTCTTCAAGCCAACTGAGGTTCAGCTGATGAGAACTAAATCGTCAGCATACAAAAACATTGGTAGAGGCCAAATTGCTAAGTGTGGTACATGGGTATTTTGCAAATTTGGGAGCTGTTTTTTATTTTTCTTGCCATATGCCTTTTTCAATTTTTGCTATATGCCTTTCTCAATTTTTATTAAACTTGGAGATAAGTTCATATCAAAGGTCTTTAACTGTAAAGCATTCCCAGTATATAAATTCTTAATCAGAACCAACAGTCACTTGGGGATAAAGGGAAGTAATTTTTCCCATAGATGAGTATGGGATACAGAGTCAAAAGCTGCTTGAAGGTCAACAAAGACAGTGAATATGCATTCTCCACTAGTTTTAATATATTTATTGACAGGAGTTGATAAGATCAAAGGATGTATGCACATGCACCCTTTCTGAAAGCTGAACTGCTCTTGCTGAATTATATTATTTTCTTCCGTCCGTGCTTTTAGTTTATTTGTTAAGAAGGGAACATATATTTTGTTCAATACAGGAAGAAGGCTAATTTACCTATAATTGGAGGGACCCATTCTTATCCTAATCTTATATGGAGAGATAATTAATGACAGACAGACAACCTTTATTGGCATATCAGAGATAAAAATACATTAAAATTTAGGAATACATCAAAAGTATGGCTGTCAAACAGCCAACAAAAAAGAACTGATCAAGTAATAGTTTCCCTGGTTTGAATTACAGATTGAAGGAAACAAGCAACATTAAAAGTTATAGAAGCATTTTGTCCAGAGAATAGCAACTGGATCTTGACACTCTCAGGACAACAATGCCATGTAAAAAGGAGGGTGTCCAGAAATTTTTCTCAAACAGATTTGATAGCACCCTGACTACAAAGGCGTTGTCTAAGTTCACAGGGAATTTTTGGCATCTTCAAGAGAAGTTGGCTGATAGTGATGCATTAAATCTGGCTAACATAAATGCCCTTCTTTGATGGGGATCAGTTAGAAAGTAAAATAAGTAACTGTCTGGCCCAGTGTCTGGAATAATCCCAGATGAATTGGGGAACAGGTTTTCCTGGCTGCCTTGGTCAGGCACTGAAATTGAATAGATAATTAATGCTAATTTCCAGTTTTAAGGAATTGTTCCAGTTTTGTTGATTTTTGTAAATGGGACTAATTTTTCCATTGTAAGTGTAAACCAAAGAGCATGCAGTCCCATTCTTCTCCATGTCATAGCAAAATACTATTCTACCTGATAATTGTCAGCCTTTACACTGGTTTACCTGCAGCATATGCTATGTTGGGATAGGAGTGGGATCAGTGGAGAACAACTCGATGATAGTTTTTGAAATGGACCTTTGAGGTCAGGTGTTTAAAAAATCATCACTCAGCCATGATCTAGGGTGCAAATTTTAATCTTGAGCAAGTCACTATAACTTTGTCTATTTTACCTCTCAGGGGTCTGTAGAGATACTTATTTACTTCACATGCCATCGTTCTCCCCAGTGTGGACTCAAAGTGGCTTATATTGTTCTCTTTGCTTCCATTTTATTCAAAAATAACTCCACACCTATGTGTTCTGTTCTTTGTTGCTTGCTTTCAGCAGCACAATGGATCCTAATCACCATTCTCACCATGGATCAACACCTCCGAAAAAAACAAATAAGTCTGGGAGCCAGAAAAGAAAGGAAAAAGCTTTACTGGGGGGGGGGGGGGGGCAAGGTTCTGCAAGCCACTGACCATTTCTTCTAAAAAGAGCAGTGTGCCCAGGAACACAGAAGAAAGGGATGATTCATTCTCTTACAGAAGAAAACAAATTGAAATGGAAAAGGGAGTTGTTAAAGAAGTAAAGGTGGAGCCAAAGAAGAGGAGCCAATTGGAACAGGTGTGGATAGAGGAAAAAGGGACTGTACTAAAGGGAAAAGGGGACCCAGTTATAGTTTGTTTTGCTCAGGGCCCACAGAAACCTGTAAGCAGCCCTGGCTATTGGGGTGTTTTTGTATATTTTACTGAAGTTTTTTATAGATTGTAAATTTTGCAAAGAGCACTGTAAATGGCTGACTTTTTTCCCTTCTAGCATTCTTATCATAACCATGTTCACTTGAAAGTAAACCTCCTTGGGACATTCTTTCTTATCAGTGTGGTTTAGAACAAGGACTTCCTGACCAAATGAAGCTTATTAACATAATGGATCAAATAAGAGGAATTTCATTTGAAATTTTGTGCACAGATATAGAAGGATCAAGTCGACGGGGGAGAGAGTGCCTCTAAAAACTCGCAAGGTTATAAGAAGTGCAATCTGTCATACATCCTCATCTTGTGCTGCCTTGGCCTTTTGATTACAGCTTTAAATGTGACAAACACAAGTTAGAACATCTCTGCTGTGAAAATCCATTCCATGAAAAACCAGAAACGTTTTTGTGTTAACAGTAATAGCTTCTGATATTGCAGGAGGGGCAAGCATGCCAAGCTGATCCTCTGCCTCTGCCCTTTCAGGCTGTACCTTGTGATGCCGACAGAGTCACAATTAGCATTTCAGAAGCCCAGTGGGAGAGTGTATAAATCTTGGTCCTTTCATAATGCATATATATGTGTTAAATGTAACAAGACTGTCAAGAACTGGTGGCTCGCTTTGTAAATACAAGGAAACACATACCAAGCATGCTATTAAACAGGATGAAATGTAGCCAAGAATGTTATAACCCTCATTAATAGGTTGAGAAAAACCTTCTTGAAGGAAGTCTGCTGTGAAAGCTTGATAGCCACATAATCCTATAGAATATAAAAATTAAGCAAATATTGATTGAGCATACATAATTAGCATTACTTTAGTTGCTCCATGAGTTTTGTACTTTTGGAAAGATGATACTTAAACAATAACTTCCATTGCCTAGTAGTGTCCGGATATATACGTGTATAGTAAAAAGTAGCATAGAAATGTAACAGATGAGTATTTTTGACTCATTTACTTGGTGAGCTGCTGTGGGGGGGAGTGCATGTGTGTGCTTGCCATATACATCTCATTTTTGAAATGATGGCTTCTTGTTTGTTTTTTAAATGCTTATTATTGGAAGAAGTTATTTCCTCCTGAGAGAGACGTGCACAGTAATGAATAAAAAAGCGCTAACACCATTAATGGTGAAGGAGTGAGTGCTTATTTCTCCATCACTGGCATTGTATCTGGCTGTTTTCTTGCATTTTACAGCATAAGAAAATTAACAATACATTTTCTGGAATTAGGAAATAATAGGAATAACCCTGCTAACAGTTCTGAAATTTAAGAACCATTTCTGCTTTTCTGGTCAATTTAGCATCTCAAATTGAAATGAATACAACAGAAGAAAGCTGCTGCTCAGATGAATACTGCTCTTCATTTGGAGTTTGTATGCTGCCCTGATTCCAGTGGTAGATAAGTGCACACAATTCTTGACTTTTCACTAGCCCCTTGGTGAAACCGATTAATAACCCATTGAAAATAAATATGCAAGCATAATTCTGCTTAGAGCAGGGTCCCTTGGGAAGCTGTAGCCTCTCAGAAGCCCTCCCTGAATTCTGGGCAACAGTCGGGCTGCCTGCCTGACTCCAGTAGCACAGATATTGTCTCCAGGAACTGATGCCCTGCCTGTTGGTCCTACAGGATATTCAAAGTGTGGGTAATCCAGAGTTCTTGCTCTAAATGCAAGGATTTTCTATCCATTTAGTTTTCCAGTCCACTGGGCTCCAAATTCATATACTCTAAATATATGAAATAGCCCATTTAAATCACTAACTGCCAGTTCCATTCCCTTTACACTGCTTTAATCATGTCTCAACAAGTGATGTCAGACTAGGATCTGGAAAACCTGGCCGTGAAGCAGGACTCTGCCGTGTAAGCCTGCTGGGTGACCTTGGGGATGTGGGGGTAAAATGGATGAGAGGAGAATGATGAAAGGAGCATTGGGTGAAAAAATGGGGTATCAATAGATGAAAGAACCTGTGCTGAATTTGAAAGGTAGTTTAATTCTACTTTTAATGATTCCTCAGTATTGTGCCCTAGGCTTTGCTGTTATAAATTTCCAAATAATAACTAATACATATGCAGTACTACATTAGTGAGTATGATGTAATGGTGAGAGAGTCAGAGTGTCAGACTCTAAGCTCTGGGAGACCCAGGATCAAATCCTATAGTCTACCATGGAAGATTGCTGGATGACCTTGGGCCACTCATATACTCCTGAACTAATCCTACCTCACAGGCTTGTTGGGAGGATAACATGGAGAGAAACATAAACAATGTAAACTGCTATGTGTCCCCCTTGTGAGGAAAGGCAAGGAATAAATGGAGTAAATAAATATGTCAGTGGTTCAGAGGAAGAATGTCTTCCAAGAGCCTTGTAGAACTGGGGGGGGGGGGGCGTTTAGGTCTGAAAGATGGAGGAAGTCCCCATTGCAATTTATGGAATCTTTTAGAGGGGATGTTAGGCTCTGAGTCTGTATGCCTGTGGGTCAAATGCCCTTCTCTTCCCTTTGACCCCCATGTTCTAAGTGAGTGCAGCCAGGGGCGTCGAGTTTGGAAAATCCTGGGGGGGCTCTTCCGTGCGCACGAAGCACACACGCCGGGACCATGTCCCCGCCACCGCCATCTCCCCCCCTGACCACTCCTGCTTCCGTCCCTCCCTCCGTCTGCCAGGGTGGCCCCTGGACGGACAGAGGGAGGACGAAGTGGCCAGGCCAGGCGGGGGGAGAGAAAGAGGCGGCGGCCCTAGGTAGGGCCCGGGGAGGCGCAATGGAGGGCGCTCCGTTTTCCGGGGGGGGCTCAGTCCCCTCCGGGAAATTTCGGGGGTGGCTCGACCCTCGAGCCTCCCTGTAGTTGACGCCTATGAGTACAGCATGAGCTCAGAGAGAGAAAGTGTATGCCTTGCCACATGCTCTGATTTGAACTCTAGGTACCTATGCTGGGGTTTGTGTAGTGCTTAGGAAGACTATATGACTTGGTGTAAATGCAGTCTGTACTCTAAGCTGCACCTGCACTAGGAGTGAGACGCAGGCCAGAGGGGATTAGGATGCACACTAAGTCCTGCTCTGCCTCCAGTGTGCCCCTTATACTGCCCATTCCTGTGCTGGCCATTATGTGAGCTGGGCACCACTCTCTCTTCTACTCCAACTGCACTGCATTAAAATTTGCAGTAACTTTCTCTGAAACTGTCATCTTGAATAATGGAACTAGTTTCTTACTATTTCAAAATCCAGTAATAACAAAACACCAAAGTTCCAATGCAGCATTCTCTGCACTGCACTATCAAGGACTACGTTGGCTGAAATTTTGGGCCACTCTCAAGCATAGCCCCATCTATATATATAAAAGAAAGTCCCCTCACTGTAAAATCAACACCCAGGCCAAACCACTGGACCTAGAAACACCAAATTCGGGGAGAGTGCTCCTACCATGGTGCAGGTGCTCATTAAGAAGGGATTTTTAGAAATTCGACCCCTAAGTGCATCAAAAGGGGGAAAATATGCTCCCCCCATTGATTCCTATGTGGCTGCCTCCTTGCACTCCCCGCTCCCTGATTGGTCAGCTGCAGAGTTCAGCATTCTGAGGTTAAAAAAAAAAGTTACAGGAGACTGCAGAGAACTAATGGCAGTTGAGGAAATCAGGAATGGCCAACAACCACCTGTGAGGTGCAGTGATGCTGCTGGCCCAGCCTCTCCGATGGCTTCTAACACACTCCCCCTCACCTCCTACACCTAACAGGTGGTTGTCTGTCAGGTGCAGCAGTGGTTGCAGGGTGCTTAAAGCCACGAGGGAGCCTGCCCCAGCAGTAATGCCTTAGTGATCCTGCTGGCCCCACCTCCACAGTGGCTTCTAATACTCCTCCCCCTCCCCCTCCTACACTGGACAGGCAGCTGCCTGTCAGGTGTAGGAGAGGAGGTGGGATGCTTACAGATGCTGGGGAGGTTTGCTCAGCAGGATTGCCTTAGCCCTGCTGCTGGCCCAGCCTCCCGGATGCCTTTAAACATAATCGCTCCCCCTCCACACCAGACAGGCGGGTTGTCTGTCAGGTGTTGGAGCAGGGCCAGGGTACTTTAACACTATAAGGAAGAAGCAACTTAGGAATGCAGCAAAGACATTTGCACATAGTACTCCTGCGGGGCACTGAGCTGCGCAGGCCAAGTACCAGCAAGATCACCCTGAGGCACTCAGAACAACACAGTCTCCATATGAGCAAAACAATCCAGGAACACCAGAAGAAAGGCCATCACTTTCATGGAAGGTGCAGGAGTTGACTTAACAGATGACTGCTTCTTAAATGGGCAGTTCTATGTTGCCTGCTCCAGAGTAAGCTCACCAAGCAGCCTGGTGATCCTAGCACCTGAGGGCAGCACCATCAATGTGGTCTACAGAGAGGTCCTTCAGTAGAGAGAGAAAAAACAGTATGTATGTCTCACTTAATTTTTTACACTACAATCTTCTCCAGTAGAATTTCTACAACAAATGTTACATTTCAGACTTCACATCATCAGTATTATAACTGGATTTATGGAACTTAAATACCGTAGCCAAGCACGGGTATCAGGCTAGTATAAAATAAATGCAGCCATTATTAGAAGTACAAGGGAGATGAATGAGGAAGTGACATGAATGCAGTGTGGCCATTAATTAACATGGCACATTTAAAGAACTTTGACAAACATCCCCAGAATTTCATTTTCAAATCAAAGCTGACAGAAAATTATGAACTGACCAATATGATTTGTATTAACCAAATTTCATACCAATTGATAACTCAAGAACTTGGCAGCAGAATTCAAAATATAAACAGTTCCAGCAAACTCTTTACTGATTACTTATTATAATAAATGACACTGTCTTAGTCGGCATCTCATGTATATGATATTGAAAGACTGGATGATATTTTACTGGTTTGTTTGACACAATGGAAGAGATCATGTGCCTAATGATGAGTGAGGGCTATATAACACAGATCATGCCCTGTGACAAAAACGCCTCTAGCAACTTCCCAGTCACTGCCTAATTTTCAATTGATTTATTAAGAAATGCTGCTGCTCTGGTTAAATCTGAGCTATGGCATAAGAAATTTTTAGTGGTTGAAGTAACAGCACAGGAAATTTTTAGTGGTTGACATAAATTGTGGTAACATCACTCAAACATTGTCTTATCTTGCCAGTGACTTTCTCAAAAGGATAGTGATGAAATTATGCCACTATAGTAAAAGAGTTCCCTTTTCATGCCTGTCATATGCAGTTCTATTAAGTATTGCCTTGGCTGAGTTTCCTGATTTGTATCTGAGAACCCTGAACTGCAGTGATCTTTAAACTGCATGTAAGATTATTTTTATTTTGAGCAGTAAGGAAACATGGAGACTTATCTTAATAGGAGCAGTGAACTAGTTTATGAAAGGTGAAATGAGGACAAAAATATGTCAAATGGCGGGAAAAGGCTGAGAGCACTTTCCATGATTAGGCAAAGCCAGAAATCAATTCACAGCTCTATGATGTCATAAGCACTAAACAGTGTCAAGAACAAACTGAACTACCATCTCTCACTTTTGCCACAATGTCACCTCTTATAGGAGAAGAAAACTTGCTCAGCAGTCCTATTTCATTATCTGATGGCAGAGATAATTTGTCATTTTTTCCTACATCTTTTTAAAATCTTTTTTTTATTGAAGTATTTGATCCTGCTTCCATATAACAATATATATCATAAGATAGCATATATTACATACCTCAATACTTTGTATGTTTCTTCCCGGGTCCCTTTTCCCCCTCCCCCTCCCTCAAAAGACCAGCAATAATCTCTATCTTATAACTTAAACCATAAGCACACCTTTTGGAGTTTAATCAATATATCATTGTTGGCCCTGCCTGCTTTTACCCATCTTATATACCCTAACCACCTCTCCTTGACTTCACAATCTTATCCTCACCTAGATTTTCCTGTTTTAATATTGTTAATATGTCCAACTCTACCCATTCATATAAATAGCCATTCCTTCTGTCTATAGTCCATTTTGTAGCATCTTTCCAACCAAGCGCTATAACTGCATAGGCAGCCAAAATCATAGCTTTAAGTAGATCCTGATATGATTTATCTATTTTATAGTTCCCTAAAATTCCCATAAATAATACTTTGCCTGATAACTCCACTTTAACTTTACATACTTCCTCCACCTTTCCCAAGATCTTTTGCCAGAATTTAACTACCTTAAAACACTCCCACCAAAGATGTGCATAATATCCCTTTTCCTTTTTTCAATGCCAACATTCTTCAATGCCAACATTCGGGTATCAATCTCTTGATCATATAAGATAGTTGAGCAGGTGTTCTATACCATTTCAACCATTTCAATATTAATTTCATCTCCATTTCCCTGAATTTTTCCATTTTTATATCACTAATACCTCTTGTTAATTTGTTTATCTCATTTTCAGAAAATATTACATCTTTCTCCCATTTTGACTGTATTATACCAATCATATATTTGTATCTTCAATCAATCTGCTATATATCTTACTTACAATGCCCTTTTTATTATCCTCTTTAATGCCATAAAATTCTTCCATCAGGGTGTCCTCCTCATTTAGTATTCCAGAGCACTTCATTTGTTTTAAAATATTATATAAACTAATAACTCTAACCAATATTGTCCTCCCACTCTTCCCATTACTTCTTGCATCAGAATTAAACTCCGTTGAGCATTATACATATCTTTCACTTTCCACAGGTCCTTTCCCTTCAGCTCCTTCCAAAAAAGTTGCCTCAAAATTTTTAAATTCCTCATTTAATGATTCAAGTTGGGCCCACTTTGAAAGAGGAGGTATCCACTTAACTTGTCCCTCCCCCCTATTTTTAATGCTGTTCGTCTTCAGCCTATTGTATTCTCAATCTCTTTTTTTTAATCTTTGTGTAAATATTCCGAATCTGCCTTCTCCTCCATTTATACAATCTTCCCATTGGGCCCATTTATCCTTACTTTTGCCATCCATTTCCAACAACATTTTTATTTGAAAAGCTTCATAATATCCTTCCAGTTGTGGCATATCCCAGCCTAAGTGTTCCTCTGACAAATATATCACTTTCCTTGGCTGCAGTCACGCACACTAAATAATCCATTTTCAATCCACTTTCAATGCACTTTCCAAATGGCTTTTTACTGTGTGAACTGGCAAAATCCAGTTGGAAAGTGGATTCAAAGTGGATTGAAAATGGATTATTTAGTATGTGTGACCACAGCCCTTGGTATTCTAGCTTATTTCGTTCCAAATACCCAATTTTTAAATTCTGTATCCCACATTACTAACTGTTTCTTAGGTACCTATTCTGGAAATACTTGAAACAAATACATAAACTTAGGTATTATAAACATTTTAAGTGTCCTACTTATTGTTCCATTGATTTAATTTTTTTGTATCTTCTTCCATATTATTTTATAATTTATCCTCATCAAATTCTTGACATTTCTTGTTGTCATTACTCCCAAATATTTCAGTTTCTTATTACCTAGCTTCATACCTGTTAACTTTGCTCTTTCTTTTTGTTCCTTTACATCTATCTTGCTAAACATTATTTCTGACTTCTCAGTATTAACTCCCAATCCTGAACATGCTTTAAAGTCTTCTAAAATGATTAGTAATTCTTTCATCGCTTCTAAAGGATTCCCTAAACCATTAAAATATCATCCGCAAATAAATTCAATTTAATTTCTTCCTTTTCTACCTTATACCCCTGTATTCTGATACTATTTCTGATTCTATCTGCTAAAGGTTCCATAGCTATAACAAATAGCATTGGGGATAAAGGACACCCTTGCTTAACTCCTCTCTGAATCAATACTTCCTTGAGTATGTCCATCATTTATATTAACCCCTGCTCTTCCTTCTCTTCAAAACCAAATTTATGTAATACTTGGAACAAGTATTCATATTTAATGTATCAAATGCCTTATATATGTCCAATTTCAAAACAGGAATCTTCATATTATTATTTCCATGATATTATTATTATTCCTATTATTATTTCCATGAGCCCGCCATCGGCGAGGAGGGCGGGATATAAATCTCACAAAATAAATAAATAAATAAATAAATAAATATAAAGCATGGATCACATTCCTTATAGAATGACCAATGTACCTTCCTTTCACAAAACGTATTGATCTTCTCCTATTAGACTTGGTAATAGTTTCTCCAGTCTATTTGCTAAGAACTTTGCAGAAAATTTATAATCCTAATTTGCCAAGTTTATTGGTCTATAAGAATTAGGATCTTCCGGATATCTCTGTTGTTTTGCAATTGTGATAATTTCTGACTTCCTCCAAGAGTCCAGAGCTTTCCCTTTATTCAGAATTTTATTAAATAACCTTTGTAATTCTGGAACTATCAAATTTCCCACCATTTTATAAAATTCTGCTGTAAATCTGTCCAATCCTGGTGATTTTCCATTTTTTAAGTTATTTATGACATTTAAAATTTCTTGTTGAGTAATATCATCATTTAGTTCTATTAACTTTTCTTCTTTAACTTTGTTCCCTATAACTTCATCAAATTGTTTACTTTCCTCTGCTTTAAATAACTTCTGGTAATATTTAGCAAAAATCTCTCTTATCTGATTATCTTTAAATACCTTATTTCCCTTCTCATTTTTCATACACCCTATCCTCTGCCTTTTCCTTCTTTTCTTCAAGTAATTTACTAACCTTTTCATTGTATTTAAATTATTCCTTTGATATTCATTCTTCACCAGTATATCTCTTTTCCACATAGAGGGTGAGGTCCCTTTCCTGTAATTTATTTTTCACCTCATTTAGCTGTTCCTGTGTTTGTCTTTCATATTTCTTTTGTAACTTCCTCTGACGGTCTAACATCTCCTTCAACTTTTACTCTCTTCTATCATTTATTTCCTTCTTAAACTGAATTTCTTTCGTAATACATATTCCCCTAACTGCCTTTGCAGCATCCCATATTATATCTTCATCTGTAGATGACCTGTTTTCCTTAAAATAATACTCTACTCCCTTTAATAAATCCTCCCTATCCTTCTGTTGAAAGAAAATTTTAGAATTAAATCTCCATCGTTTAACCTTCCTTTCCTCATTCAACTCTACCTCTATGGTAATTGGTGCATGATCAGAGATCCATACTGGCCCTGTTTCCACCCTCCCAATTCTCATATCATTAGATTCTTTTATTAATATATGGTTTATACAAGAAAACTTTTTATGCCTTTTTGAAAAAAAGTAGGTTGCTTTTCCTTTTGCAGAATGTTTTTTTTTAATAATAAATCTTTATTGTGTTTAACAAACATAATTAAGATTCAACTTATATATTTGCTTAAATTACAGAACGTTGTCTTCCCCTTTACTTCAGGGGCAAATTTCCCCCTTTCCACCACATATTTCAAAAACAAACATAACAGCATTCCAAACCAAAGAATCTAACCAAAGATACCATTTTTGCCATGTTTCATAGTAATTCTTATCCTCTTTCCCTTTTAGCTTTGACGTTAACAAATCCATTTCTGCTATATTAAAAAGTTTGTCAATAAATTGTTGTCTGTTTGGTATTTTTCCCAACTTCCAGTAGCTTGCATATACTATACGTGCAGCTGTCACTGCGTGTATCAGAAATTTTCTGTCAACCTTAGAATAACCGTCTGGAATGATGCATAGAAGGAATAGTTTTGGGTCCAACTCTATCCTAAATTGCAAAATTTCTTCCAAGATTTTCTTAATCATTAACCAGTAGTGGCCGGCATACTCACAGCGCCACCACATATGGATATAGGTACCAACGTTCTTTTTACATTTCCAACATGCAGAATGTTGTGTATGTCTCTAAGTCCCCATTTTTTAATATTCAATTTCTTGTTCTCCAAAATATCAGAATTAAAATCTCCCACTATTAATAATTCGCCTTCATAGAAAGATTGCAACCTTTGAAGTATCCTATTCAAAAATAAGTTCTGACCTTTGTTAGGTGCATAAATATTCACCAACGTATATACCTTACCATTCATGCTAAATTTCAAGAAAATAAATGTTCCCTCTCTATCCTTATATTGTTCCAAAATATTAATATTCAGTCTAGCATGAAGCAAGATAGCCACTCCTCTTGCCTTTTTTGTTCCCCTAGATTTATTTGCAAACCCCATACTTGAGAGTTTAATAGTGGTCTCAAGTCCTTCTTACTTTTATGCGCTTCCTGAATGCATAATACCTCTATTCCCAAATCCTTTAACTGTTTATTTAGTCTGTACTGTTTAACATCCGAGGCCAACCCATTTACATTCAAGGAGAGCAAATTAATCACCCTCCCCATTTCTTAGTTGTAACAACCCCTCCCCGATGTGCTCTTGGTCCTTATTTCCCTTCTTTTCAATTTTTCTTATTACCTGGTCAAACCCTCCCCTATAGTCCGAAAAACCCCTCCTTGGGGGTTTAGAAAGGGATTCCATTTCTCCCTCTCTTTCTGGTCTTAGAAGTGAAATCTTGCCTACTTCTGTAAACCACCCCCGCATATTCATATTCATTTTACCATTCAACAACCATCCCTACCTGAAACATAACCTTAAATACCATAAATCCATTATTCTCTTAAGGAGCCAGTGCCCACTTTACTTTTAAGATTCCCTCTTCCCTCTTCACTATATAACATTTTAACTTTTTAACTCAGTTGTTTATTTATTCTTCATCTTCATCTTCCTCATCTTCTTTTTTTTCCTCTTCTTTTCCTTCTCCAGTCCCTTTTCAGACTTTGTTTCTTATACTAAGTTTTCCAAGCAGTTTCTCCGCTTCTAAAGGGGTTTAAGCCCTCATCAATTTTCCATCCTTGAAGATTAAAATAGTTGCTGGTTACCCCCAGGAAAATAAAATTCCATTGTTAAACAGTTCCTGAGCATACGGTTTCATCAATCTTCCCTCCTGTAAAGTCTCTGGTGATAAGTCCAGCTGCGGTATAACCCTCTGTCCTTGGAGTTGTAAGCCTTTAGTTTTCCTAAGTGTCTTCCAAACTTTATCTTGCAGCTTTTCTCTTGAGAAGCCAATAATGACATCCCTTGGATTTTCTCCAGCTTTAGGTTTTGTTTTTAAACTTCTGTGGATGCATTCCAAATCATTTTCCATAATGTTTATTCCAAGCTCTTGAAACCATTCAATTAAATGGTTTTCAAGTCCTCTAATTGGGATACTCTCCTTCATTCCTGAAAGCCTGAGATTCCTTCTGTGTTGTTGGTCAGATAAAGAGGCAACCCTTCTCTTAAGTTCTTGGAACGCCTTCTCATTATGTTTGGTATTTTCCAGAGCCTTATCAGCAGTTGATTGGACTGTTTTAATGTCCTCAGTTAATTCCTCCACTTTACTTTGAAGCTCTCTAATAGCACCTCTGATATTAGTTGCCATGTTAGCTATAAGTTCTGACAACTCTTTAAGCTCTTTCTTTGCTGCCATTTTATCTTCGGCCAATAATTATTATTCAGAGCTTTTGCTCCATTTAGGTTCTGTTTTTATTGTTTATCTTCTATTGACGCTGGTTGTTATTACATTTTATCTCACTGTTTTCTTGGAGGAGTAGTTTGAGGTGTCCATCTCTATTGACGCATGTGCAAGACCCTCCAGATCATTTGTCATTGTAGTTCATGTAACTGTGTCTACCAAAGCTGGATTCAGACAGTTAAAAGACAGTCATCACCTCAGCTGTCAGTGTTTTCTCACTGTTTCCATTCAGAAAATATTTCCAAAGTACAAATATTTTTTGCTTCTGTTAGGATCCTTTGATTCATAGCACATCTAGGGAAAAAAGTTAAAAATGTTTAAAGTTATGACTCCATGAAGATGCATTTCAAGTATAATTCATGCTCAAACATTTAAAGCTCCCAATACGTTAAGATGAATCACATTCTTTGCCAATTGCAACAGTATTTCTCATGTCTTCAAAAAATCTTGTAATTCTAGTAATAAGAACAACTTCATTCAATCCTGTATCTTTGTTCTTATCCCTTCCAACTAAACCCCAGGAACTGATTATGAAGCAGATATGGGCAATTATCCATCACATCAGTTCAGAATGATCTAATCTTCACTAATGCAGAAGTCTTGAAGAAATACTATGGTAAGCCAATCCCATCAGCCAAGGTTTCTCTATTTCCTTTTCCAGACATGGGAAATAATGCTTTGCCTTCTGGTGAACTACCTTAGTTAGAAAGGATTCAGGAATGGATTTCTACATTAAAAGAATCATGTTGTCAAACTATTCTTATTAACTATTTATGGAAAAGCACATCAATTTGATGGGCAGGACAGGGGACATATGCATAGTGGGGCATGGGGAGAAGACCTCTTTATATTTATTTTGTTCCCACTCTGAGTTGGACCTGGAGTGATCAGAGGAATTGAAAACAAAATATTAATGATACCTTTCCCTTCTGATAATAAGTGGTAGCTTGTGTGTTAAATCTGTCGTTTATGTTGTAGTTCTTTTGTTATGGATCAGGGACATATTAGTACATCATACATCTTGTTATTCCAATTAAATGCAAATTGTTATGTATCAGCTATTTGAATTCAGACTTCTGTCTGTTTTATTCCTAAATATATTTCACATGCTTCAAATGTTCTCAGAGTGCCTTATGTTTTTATTGTTACTCTTTTTAAACCTTTTGTAAGTTAAAATACTGGCTCTGCAGCAATAAAGGAAACCCATGGAGCAGGAAGATTTAAAAATTGATTTAAAATTGTAGCTGCATCACCTACTCGTAAAGCTGATCATAATTGTCCACCATGAAAGTTAGCAAAGCATATCATGCAGTAGTCAAGTCATTCTTCTGTAGAAGTGGTAGCAGTTTCAGCTAATGAATCCATGCTTAGGTCACAGCTGCCATCTGGGAATCCAAAATCAATAGCAGGTTTATCAGCATTTGCAAGCTGCACACCTAATCTTTCAGGAGGGAGACTCATCTTGGAGTCTTCCAGGTACTTTTCAGCCATACTCAAATATGGGAAGTTGGTCATGCTGGAAGAAAAGAAAGAAAATGCACACAACAGAATTGGGGAGCGGTAAGGTTTAGGCCCTTTAACCTGTGCACCACAGTTCCCTCTAAGCTGCACTAGGGGGTGCTGGCACACAAAATTTTAGCTGCCAGCTCAAGGTTTTTAGCTTCTGCCCACACTAAGCATTTTCTCCTCCATTGTTTCCAATGGAGGATGGGGCACCACCTTCTGTGGTCCATAGACTTGGACCCCCTCATCCAATCTTTTTGAAACTTGGGTTTTTTGAGGAAAGGTACCAGCAGCTATGATGCAAGTGTGGTGCCTCTACCTTAAAAAACAGCCCCCCGAGCCCCAGATACCCCCAGATCAGTTCTCCATTATAGCCTATGGGGCCCATTGACCATAATGTTCTCCATAGGCTATAATGGAGCCAGAAAAATAGTTTGTTTTTTGCACAGCCATTATGCTTTTCAGTATGATTTCTAAGCTGTCTTGAGTCACAGGAAAAGTGGGATATAAATATTTGAATAAATAAGTAGTTTAGGCAGATTGATAATGTTTAAGCAATTTCTTGTTTGTTAGGTTAGGCAGGGTTCTAACAGTGATTGTTCCATCTCTGTTATACTTGACTTGTATTTTCTCATATTTCACTAAAAAAAACCCAAAGCAGACTGCAAGAGTTTTCCTCCCTACGTGCTGGTATGTTTTCTAAGGCTCAGCACAAGGCAACAGTCTGAGTCCAAGTCTACCAATATAGTGGACTGGGGCAGGTAGACCTCCAGAAGCCAGGTCTACCAATGTAGTGGAAAGGAGAGGGTTGACTTGTTCTCTGGAGGCCAGGTCTACCCCCATAGAGGACAACATTTTCTGTAACAAGATTTGACTTGATTCTATTTTCTCTTATAATGTTTAAATTAATCTTAAAATATACTCTAAATATAGGTTTAAAGAATTCATTCTGAGATTTTTACAAGGTTATGGAACTAATCTAAAAAACTAATTTATGCAATAATCAAATGTAGACTCGCTCACAACTTTACAGGCTTTTTTCACTCATGAGGTAGAATTTTTGCTCACCATACTGTGGTGCTTAGAGGGAACATTGCTGTGCTCTCAGTTTTTTTCCTGTAAGACTCTAGGCACTCTCTCCCCCTCTCCTTTCAGGATCCAAGGAAGTGAGTGGAAAGCTAACTCATGCAACTTCATACTTGCCTTTCCTTGTTCTGCAAATGATAATTGTAATTGTCTGTAGTGAACGTATATCTTTTCCTACCTACCTGACATTTGGGAGGGGGGATACTTGGGGGATTGAGGGTTACATTACCCAAGAATTTCTTCCCAAATGTCTCTCTGTGTTAAACTACACTTGTTAACATTTTCCAGTGAAGAAATGGAAATCACTGTTTGATAGCTCTGCCAGGTTTCTGAAGTGACATACAGTCCAGTTCTGAATATGATTTTTTAAACTCAGCTCTAGCTCAGAATTTATGTTTAATTTGGTAACTGTTGTCCATTAAGAGTGCTAATATGCATAACTATTTTTGGTTTAATCATTTTTGTAGTTCAGATCAGAGCTAGCAAATCTTCCTTGTTATCTTCCCTGAAGACATGTTTCACGGCCTCACCAGCACTTTCAGGAAGGTAGCTGTGTTGGTCTGAAGCAGCAGAACAGAGTCTGAGTCCAGTGGCATCTTTAAGCCCAACAAAGTTTTATACTAGGTATAAGCTTTCATGTGCATGCACACTTCTTCAGATATAATCAGGGGTCATTTTGTAGAAAAAGAGGTGCAGGAGCTCATTAGCATAACTTATTTGCATATGCTACACCACCTGACATCACCGGAAGTATGTCAGAAGGCAAGAAAGAAAGAAAGAAAGGTGGGGGGGGAGCTACTAATCCAAGCCTCAGAAATACCACTATTCTGGGAGGATAGCTTCAGTGGTGGCTGAAGCCTTCAGAAGATTGGTCAGAGGAACAAGAACCTTTCCAGGGGACAGGGTCATTTTGCTGCAGCCACAACACAAGCAGGCATTTCCCTGCGGGGGAAGGGGCTGGCACCAACTCCCGGAGCTGAGCTCCCCTGAGCTCCTGCTCGAAATGACCCCTGGATATAATGAAATGGAAGTTACCTCACTTCAAAGAAGAAGATGCTGTAAGGTCGCAACCATGCTTGAGAGGAGACAGATGGAGCATGATGGCAGGGTTTCCATTAATTACTTTCAGCATTTCACAGTTAGATACATCAGCCCATCAGTCTCCAACTTTGACATATTTATTTCCTTCACTATGTTTTCCCCCAGAATTAAACCCAGACAAATGGTAACCATATAAACTAAGCTTGTTATTCCCATTTGATCCTTTAAAATGAAAGTTCATTTAAGTACATTTTGAGTAATATTTAATGTTCACAAATGGATTCCTTGACTTCAGAAATGATAGAAACCACGTGCAGTCTCATATTTAAATATTTATTTTAGAAGGCGACCATTTTATATAACTGCTTCACAAGATACCTCCTAAATATATACAAATGGTAAATACTGGCCATCTCTGCAAAAGCAAGCCTTCTTATCACAGCTTGTATCCCCCCCCTCCCCCAGTCTAGCACGCCAACAATAATGGAAAACTATTACTACATCATCAGCCCATTTACTTGTTGACTCTGACATTAATAGCTGATGAACCATAATATTTGAGAAAATATTATTCAATGCTATATATAGGCAACAGGATAACTGCTAAAACAAGTAAGGTTTAATTTCCAGCAAAGGAAATAACATTCCCACAGGGGATTCTACTGTAATTTGAATGGGATTCTCAGTAATCCCATTCAAATGTCAAATGACAAATCACTGTCTAATCAAGGCTTTGATATTAGTTAATGGAGTTTTATGTTTTACATTCTTGCGATTCATTGCACTTTTAGTTGCCTTGAGTCTAAGGAAATAGGATATAAATACTTTAAAGAAAAATTCAACATTTTTACTTCAGAATCATAATTGTTCAAGGAAGTTATCACTGCATTATTGTGGACCATAAGATCCCAGCGCCACCAGGTGGGGGTAATCAAACTGCCCTTCTGAGTGAGTGAACACAGGGCCATCTCCTCTCACAGATTAACTCAACCCAGAAGGATTCCCAGTGGGATAGTCCCTGCCTCTCATGTGCAAATAAAATGGTCTGTTTATTTTGAAGATATAAGTATTCTCAGGGCCCTCAAATTAAGTCAGTTTCCCCCCAAGAAATGTCTTCTTTTTATGGATTTCAATTTTAGACTGTTTAATGTATTTATAGGTATTTTATATGAATTTGCTGTGCACCGCCTTGAGCCTGCTCACAGGGAGGTTGGTACAGAAGCTTAATGAAATAAATAAATTCTACCACAACACTGTAGACCTGAGCACTGAGACCATGCTTGTGCAACTAGATCAGGTAAAGTATAAACCCTGTATATCCTTCTCCCTCATATCTACTCCCTCTGCTATTGAGGGAGATTGGCTCACTAGGTGTCCCACACCCTCTCCCACTTCTTTTCCTAACTCCTAGCAGCTCCCCCAGTTCTCTCTTCCCTCAAGCGTTGCCAGGCCTAGTAGCACCCTCGTCATCCTCCCATCTCTGGCCATGTCCCCTCCAACCTTTCTACCTTCCAGTTTGCTCTGCTAATATTGTAAGCTTTTCTGCGCTCAGTTTAGCAGATCTTCATTTCATTGCTTCTCACACACTGTATTTACCAGCCTCAGCAAGAAAGGTGGGGTAGAAATTAAATTTTCAAAATTCCTTCCTTTCTGCCTACCTCATTTCACTTCATTTCATTGGTCTCTTCTCCCAGGTTCCCCCAATAACCATCTCTCTTCTGTACCTTAATCTTCCTGATTGCCTCTTTTGGGTTACATTTATCAGTCATCATGCAAGCAGACATGCCAAGCAATGCTCCCTCTAAGCTGTGGAGTCTTGTGAGCAAAAATTCTACTTTGTGAGCTACTGGCATTAAAGTTGTGAGCGAGCAATTTGGCTACTGCATAAATTAGTTTGCTCTGGAACCATCCTGCCTGAGCTAAGACAAAAATGTGTGCGCTAGAGGCTAAAAACCTGTGAACTAGCTCACATTGGCTCAGCTTAGAGGGAACACTGGCCAAGAGGGCATTGGCAGGTTTCTTTCAGCACAGCAAGTGTCTGTTTGAGCTGGTCTAAGTTGGGCCTTTTACTAAACCTTTTTTGATTTTTGCATTGCATTTTAAATTGCCTCTTTTGATATCTTTTACCTTTTGCAGCCAATAAAAACCAATCTTTTGTATTTAGAATTGCCTTCCCTTCATTTCCAAGGTGGTGATTCTAGATATGTTTGTGTATCTGCAGACTAAAATATCCTCTATGGGAGTTGGGCACATGCTTACACATGTACCCCCCTTACTCCATGGAAACATAGAACTTGTCACAATGCCTATAGTGTGGATGGAGGCAAATGATATAGTGCCTCGTTGTTGTTAAGCGTTCTTTGTGTTCTATGATACAAGAGAAGAAATAAGCAACAGCATATTTGTTACTGATCTTCCATTTTTGTAAGTTGCAATGTCAGACCTATTTTATTTCGCTCCATGAATGAGGAAATGAAATTGCTTTTCTTATGTATTTGTTTGACAATAGGCAGTTATTTAGTTATTTATCATATGGCAGAATTACATGCAGGAAGCATATAATAATATAAAATATGTAACCAAGTTGATACAACAGGTATACAAACAGATTGAACAATCCCACTAAATACTACTATCTAAATTTACAATCCACCCAGTCACAGCTGGGGAAAACTTAAAGGCAGTTATTTGTGCATAAATGATGTGAGTAAACAAGCTTCTCCTGATGGCTGCTCATTTGACTGCTTTTTAAAAAACTTGTGCTCCAGTCTGATCATTTGAGTTCATCTTGCTTATCCCCTGCCTTATGGTTTTAAGGAAAAGAGACCTTGGGTAAGTTAGCAGATGGCAAACTGAAGGAAAGCACAAGTAAAGTCCAGTGATCACTGAGACCAAATATATCTAACTCTCTGTGGGCTTTGCAAAGTGAGACTTTCCTACTTCCCTCTCCCGCTGCAGTCCACTGTACCTCAGAAAAGGTCAGCAGACTCAGGAACAAAGTGGGGGTTTGTAGTGGGATGTGGAATGGCAGGAATTGTTGCCCCATTTTCTGAAGACTTATGCCATGAAGTCTTCAAAACTGTGTGATAATCCACAGGCCACCCTTCATTTTTCCCCTCTCCATGTGTGTTCGCATACTGAAGTTTTGCTCCATATGTCTGATAAAATGGGGGTCTAAGCCTGTGTCCTGACCTGGCTTGCCCAGGCTAGCCTGATCTTGTCAGATCCTGGAAGCTAAGCAGGGTCAGCCCTGGCTAGTATTTGGATGGGAGACCACCAAGGAATACAAGGGTTGTAACACAGAGGCAGGCAATGGCAAACCACGTCTGAACTTGTCTTGCCTTGAAAACCCTATGGGGGTCGCCATAAGTCAGCTGTAACTTAATGGCACTTTCTACCCCCAAGCCTGTAAAAAGCTTATTTGGTAATAAATCTGGCAGCCTTTAGGATGCTAAAGACTCCCTTTTGTTTTTCCATCTATTTTATTTTATTTGAAATTGTCATATTTTTCCTTTATCCTAAAATGGTCACTACTCCAAACATCTGCCGAATATACTACAGAGAGCATCTTACACAGGGAAGGTGTGATGACAGAGCCGCATGACCAATGTTGGTTAACTTTGCTTGTTCCTGTTTTGGATATTACTGTAAAGTTGTCTAGAAAGCTTGGTCTAGAATAGAATGTAACAATAGCAAGAGAACAGAAGAGGCCTCTTGTTGACTTTATTGTTCACGTGACGCTGCCTTCCACCTGGGCCTGCATGCAGAGCTCCACCACCACCACCCCTCTGCCTACAGATGGCATTAAACCCCACTACTTGGAACTCAGGCGGGAGAGGGAGTTTACTTCCTGAAGCTGCCAGCTTTTCTAACTACTGTCTTTGTAGATACGTTTCGGCAGCGTAATAATTTCCCCCCCAAGATCAGTTGCTGCTCTGGAGACCAATTGCAGTTGTTGAAACAATTTTGGAAGGAATGAGGGATGTACAGAAAGGGCTGGAAGTCAGTTTCAGTGTTATGATAGATGCATGAGTAATTGATGCCATGATATATTTCGATTGGCAGTGATTGAACCCTTCAATACTTGAAGTGTGTAAGCCACTTTGAGTCTTGTGGTCTCAAACATTCTAAATAAATAAATATGATATGAACATATATTTAATTTTGGACATTCTTAAGCAGTCATAATAGTTTTATAAACTGTAAATGAAATTATGGTAATCAATGCATAATGGAAAAACTAATGTTATATCCAGGCCTTCTTCCAAGGATCTTAGCTGACTTTTAAAAATGTGGAGGGGCAAAGCCCCATGAAACTGAATAGAAGGTATAGTTTGATCTTGTTTGGGGGGTCAATCTTACAACAAAAAGAAATGCAAAAGTTACTTTGAACATGTTAATTCAAATAAAAGGTATTAAATTGATTTTCTGTTTGTGTTTTTCTTTGGGCCAACATGGCTATTTGAAACTTCTATTTTGGAAGGCTTTCATTTTCTGCCTCCAACATATATTCCTGTATGTTGTTAAAAATCAGCAGAGGAGGAGTGTGGTGCAAAAATATCTAAAGTTTATCCTGTGGAACCTCCATATGCATTTCTGCAAAAATCAATAGGATTTTAAGAATATTCATGGCAGAAAAAAGCACTTGCCCTATGTGTTGGAAGTAAGGCATTACAGCAACAGTCTGAGTGACTCAGCATACCATATTCAGTGGACCCATAACGCTCTCATACCACCCTGCATTTGTACAAAGCTAGTAAAGTAAATACATGAACTATACATATTTATTCCATATTGTAGTATAGCATATCTAGCTAGGCTTCTTGTGCTGTAATTTAGTATATGCTCCCAGCCATAGTGAGATTATATATTACATGCTTCCTGCTTATCTGCGTGACAAGTTCCAAGAGCAACCCTGGGTTTGGAGAGAGAGCACTGGAGACAGACAGTTTGTAATATTTGCTTTATATTTTCATAATCGAGTAGAGAACTGGTGGGAGCAAAGAGGCATTCCTACTGGTCATCAGAACCTTGCCCCACCTCACAGCACCAGACAGGGAGATCCTGTACCCTCACAATGCTTCAGGTAACCCACAGGTTTTCTCTGTCTTTTCCAGAGTCTAAACTGTTTTTTATTCACAAAAAGACACACAGCTACCTCTTACTTTCAGTTGGGTGGGGTCACCTCCTTAAAACGCTCTTGGGTGCTTGGACAGAGCACTTTTCTAACACTTTAAGCCCCACTGAAGAGGTCTCTACAATTGTTAAGAAACATTACCATTTCTTTTGTCACATGCTGTGGTTTCCCTCAGGCATACCACCATAGTATAGACCAGGGGTGGGCAATTGTTTTGGCTCAGGGGCCACTTTGTGGGAGCGGAGGTTAGCGGAGGGCCGCACTTTTTAAAATGATTGCATTCATAAGTTAACTTTGCATTTCAGAAAAGGTATAAATTGTATCATAAAAAGCAATAAATATAAATTAAATAAAATAGTGGAAGTTTTATTCAATTTATTTATTGTGCTAATTTCATATCATCTATAGCTGCAAGCACAATTAATTTTAGAATCAGGTTAATGAGACAAATGTACCCTATCACACCACGTGGCCAACTGTCTTGGCGGGCCGCAAAAAACTCTGTGGCGGGCCGCATGTGGCCCCTGGCCGCAATTTGCCCACCCCTGGTATAGACCCATTTACAGTAATCAGACCTACTGTCACAGCAATATCATATGTCTCTCCACCTGGCAGTATTGGGATTTTTTGAAATAATTTATAAATAAGTTAAAAGAATGGTGGCAATTCCCTTATTACTTTAGCAGGAAATAAAGGTCATATTTCCATTTGTTGAGACATTTAAAATACTGGGATTATAAGCAGTGTAAAAAGTCCCATTCTGTTCAAAATCCCATATTTTAAACATCTTGATAAAGTGGGGAAAATGCAAATTACTTCTGATGAAGTAATAGGGAAATTGCTGGTATGGTTTGGCTTACGTGTGATTTTAAGCAAGGCAAGTGTAGCTCAAAGGAGAGGTATACATTATCCATACAAGGAACCTCACTATGTCTTGGAGCCTAATCTATAGCATACTTAAACCATCTTGAAAATAGGTTTCATTGGACTGACTTTCATTGGAATGATAATTCGGTTTTAATCTTTTGCATTGGTTACATTATGTTAGAGAAATAACAATAATTGTGTTCCTTATTGGTTGGTATTGTGTTCCTTATTGAGCCAAGATTTATGAGGGCCTAAGCTTTTTTGTACTAGACCCCACTTAATTGGCACTATGAGGTATGCCTTCTGTTGGTAGCTGTGTAATATATGCATGGGTAGATAACATTTTTGTAAACAGTGGGGGCTAAATGCCATGAAATGCAAGGCGGGTGGACTGTGATATTTCTCTGCAAAACTCAAATGAATGCAGGATCAATATAGTGCAGTAACAGGTAAATAATACAATCTTCCTAGATCAGGGGTGGGCAAACTGTGGCTCGGGAGCCGCATGCGGCTCTTTCACATATATTATGTGGCTCCCGGCGGGGCGGCTGGGAAGCTGTGCTGCCCCAGTCAGCTAATAGAAGTTAGATAAGACGCTGTAGCTTTAAATGCAAGTGCCTCTGGGTACTGTAGTCCTTACCAGAGGCATCCCTCTGATTGGCTAAATTATGAGAAGCGGGAGATTAGTTTAGCTTCCTTCCTGCTCCTTTGTTTTCTGTCTAATCCGCAAGAGGAGAGGGAGACCATCTCTTTCTCACCATGGCTACTGAAGATTGGAATCACTAGATGTAACTCTGCTACCCAGCCCAAGGGTGTAGACTTTCCAATTTCCCGGGGGGGGGGGGGGGGGGCTGGGGCCAGAGGCATTACAGGCCATTGTCTCCAGGGGAGGCTCAGCATGTCCTGGAAAAGTTCAGGGGGGGGGGGTTCCAGCTCCCCAGCCCCCTTGAAGTTGACGCCTATGACCCAGCCTTCACCTAAGATCGTGACTACATGATCTATGATGAATATGTTTTGGAGTTGAATAAAAGGATTTCAGTTTAAAGTGGCCGTGTGTTGCTCACTCTCCAGAAAGGTACTCAGCCCAGCGTCTCAAGAGCTGATGCCAGGACGGAACAGAAGCTAAATATCATTAGCAAATAAATATCATTGGACAAATTAATATCATTATCAATATCTGCTTTACCCCTTTTGTTATTATTTTTGGCAGTCTCATTTAATGTTAATAAAAAGCAAATTTGCTTATTTTCCAATAAAAGCAGGTAATATTTGTTCATGTCTTGTGGCTCTCAAACATCTGATGTTTATTCTGTGTGGCTCTTACGTTAAGCAAGTTTGGCCACCCCTGTTCTAGGTGGCTCTTACGCTGAGCTAGTTTGCCCACCCCTGTCCTAGATGAACAGTGCAGTCCTAAACAGAGTTGCACCTTCCTAAACCCACTGACTTCAGTAGATGTAGAAGGGTATGTTTAGGATTGCACTGTTACTATGCTAATTTAACATTTAAAATTTGTTATTTATTGGAACACTTCCATGAGTTCTTACTATTAAGGCTCTAATATATGTACTATTATTTTTGCCAGTTGTTTTAATTTAAATCATTCTTTGTTGGAGGGCAGATGTTACAGTCGCTACACAGGAATCTGCATTTCATAGGTTTCTTTTTCAGTCACTTTCAAAATTTAAAGCAAGCTTTCATTTTCAACATTCCTTTCCTGAAGTAGGATCTGGCCCTCTTGTTGTTTATATTTTTTCCAATTAAAACTCAATTGTAAACTTGATTAAAACATTCTTTTTGTGCTATTTGTATGTCAGGGCCAGTATAAGCTATGTGGCTGCCTTGGGCAAAAATTAATTTTGCTGCTCCTGCCTTGCATCTTGTTGCAAACATAAATTGCTTCCTTTGCAATGATTTTCTTAATTTGCAGCCCTTGCTCCCTCCTTTGTATGTAAGTGGTCAGAGAGAGTGGGTTCTGCAACAGAAAATTAATAGGGTTGAACATACCTGCCTACAGACTAAGACTGTGTTGGCCCGGATGTTGCGGTGGGGGTGGAATATACTTACAGTGCAATCCTAAACAGAGTTCTATCCTTCTGAGTCCATTGAAGCTGATGAGCCTGGAAGGGTAGAACTTTGCTAAGGTGGACACTGTTAATTCTTCCTGAAGTAGTTTCTAGGGGAGCTCAGTATGTCTTGAATTGTGACCCCTTTCCTGGGTAGCTGCTTGAGTTGCCTTTTGAGTTGGGCCTGTGGGGGCAAAGTTCCTTATTGCCACAAACTAATGCAGCTCTGGAAGCTCTAATTACAGAGTTTGACAGAGACATTTATTATTTAAATCCGGGAGCTGTTTCAGTTTTATTTTTACATTTTGGCATGTAGTGCCGTTTCCTATGCTTATTAAATCCACTCTCTGATAATTACATGCAAGAGAGCAATTAGAACAAGATAATTTAATCATGAAGAATTTATAATTTTAACTGCTAACTATCCAGAGATGATGGGAAATGATGACACCTACCTTCCATCCTGCTGAAAACACTTGGATACTGGAATTGTGGGGCCTATAAATAAAGATTTAAAATATTGAAATACACTTTGAATGATAATTTATAACATAATTTCTGACACAGGTAATCATTTTGATTTATTCATCCTCTATCAAAGCTTTATATATGCTCAGCATTATACAGAATAGTGCTATAGGTTAGCTTTGTATAGGATAGTACTATAGCTTTATTTGTACTCAGCACTGTACAGGATTAAAGGTTGTATTTGCAACTTACTAAGACAATTCCCTACTTTACAACAACATATGGGAAGACATGTTTCCTTTTACGGGCATTTGGAAGACCTAGGTTCAACTCTGATCTCTGCACCAATGAAAAATGAGTGCCAGCTAACATTTGAGGTAAAGGATGATGTGGACAGTGCCCAAGTCATTATGTATATGTTAAGTGCCATCAAGTCACTTCCGACTTGTGGTGACCTTGTGAATTCATGATCTTTAAAACGTCTTAACAGCCTTGCTTGGGTCTTGCAAACTGAGGGTCGTGGCTTCCTTGATCGAGTCAATCTATCTCATGCTGGATCTTCATCTTTTCCTGCTGCCTTCAACTTTTCCTAGCATTATTGTCTTTTCCAGTGACTGTGGTCTTCTTGTAATGTGACCAAAGTACAATAGCCTCAGTTTAGTCACTTTAGCTTCTAGAAAGAGTTCAGGCTTGATTTGATCTAGAACAGGTGTGGCTGAATTTGGTTAATGTATGAGCCACATAGAATAAATGTCAGATGTTTGAGAGCCACAAGACATGAACAAATATTACACACACATTTTAACTGAAAAATATGCAGATTTGCTTTTTATTAACATTAAATGAGACTGCCAAAAATACAAACAAAAGGGGGGAAACAGATAATGATATTTATTTGTCCAATGATATTTGTTTGCTAATGATATTTATGTGTCTAAGAGAGAGAGAGGTGGAAAGAATTAGAAACAAAGAAAGCAAATAGATGGGGGAGGGAGGGGGAGGGATGAAGGAAGAGAGACAGAGAGAGAGAGAGAGAGAGAGAGAGAGAGCAAATAGATGGGGAGCCTCCCAGGAGCCGTACAATGTATGTGAAAGAGCCGCATGTGGCTCCCGAGCCACAGTCTGACCACCCCTGATCTAGAACCTACTTGTTTGTCTTTTTGGTGGTCCATAATATCTATAAAACTCTCCTCCAACACCACATTTCAAATGAATAAACTTTCTTCCTGTTTGCTTTCCTCATTGTCCAACTTTCACACCCATACATAGTAAAGGGGAATACTATGGAATGAATTATCTCAATCTTGGTTTCCCCCCAGTGACACATCCTTACACTTAAGAATCTTTTCTAGCTCCTTCATGGCTGACCTTCCCAGTCTCAACCTCCTTCTGATGTCATGGTTGCAGTCTCCCTTTTGACTGATGTTAGGGCCAAGGAATAGAAAATCTTGAACAATTTCAATTTCTTCATCATCAACCTTAAAAGTTGTGTAATTCCTCAGTAGTCAATACTTTTGTCTTCTTGATATTCAGCTGTAATCCTGCTTTGGCCCTTTCTGCTTTAACCTTCATTAGAAGTTGTTTCAGTTCTTCAATATTTTCTGCCAGTATTATCTGCATATCACAAATAGTTAATGTTCCTTCCACTGATTTTCAGTCCACCTTCATCCAGATCTTTCAGTTTTCCTTATCCTAAATTCTGCATATAGATTGAAGCGAAAAGGAGATAAAATACATCCTTGTATGACACCTTTGCCTATTGTTTCTGCAAACCATTCTGTTTCTCTGTATTCTGTTCTCTTGTCCAGAGTATAGGTTGTACATCAAAACAATCAGATGTTGTGGCACACCCATTTCTTTTAAAACAACCATAACTTTTCTGATCCACACAGGCAAAATCTTTGCTATAACCTATGAATCACAAGCTGATTTTCTTCTGAAATTCTTGTATGCTCCAGTAACCAATTGTTGCCATGCAGCCACTTCAGATGGTATTATTAAAACTCTTTAAAATGACTGCCTTGCTGAACTGTGAAAAGAGTGTGGACAGAACGGTAGCCCAAGAGCAGTGCCCTTATACTGGACCATGGAATGTACTTTGGCCAAGGGGAGCCTTGTGCCTAAGCAGCATTCTAAGCCAGATGTGGACCCCAGGACTATAAGATGGCGGCAGAGGCAGAGCTCTGGCGTTGAGCTCTGCTGACTGGTTGATTACTCCTCACCTAAAAGTAAGAAATAAACTGAAATTTTACTTGAAGCAGTGTACAGGAGGAGGGAGGATGAACCGAGTGCCAAACGCTGAATACTGAATATCGAGTGACGAATTGCAGCTGGCTGGTGGGGCACTGAGTCTGAGGACGCTGGAGTGCGAACTTGGTTGGTGCTGGGGCCCTTCAGGTCTGGCTACAGTTGAGAACGCCGAGGACGGTGGTGGGCCTTCGGGCTCGACTGCAGCCGAGAATATCAAGCCCGACAGCAGCTGGGAGATCCACAGCCGAGAGAACCACAGCCGGGAGCCCGAGAACATCGAGGGCGGTGGCAGCCAGGAAACGCACGGCCGGAGGGTGAATGCCGAGGTCAGAGGCAGGCCTTCGGGCTCGGCTGCAGCCGAGAGCATTGAGCCCGACAGCGGCCGGGAGACCCACAGCCGGGAGCCTGAGAACATCGAGGGCGGTGGCTGGGAAACACACAGTCGGAGCCTGGAGAGAGGCCAGGATGACTGGGACGGCCGAGTAGGTGGGGCGGCTGGGAGAATGCCAATGACCGAGGACCCCACCGCCGAACGTGCCAGCATTGGAGAGAGTGAGCGAGTGACTGCTGCTGAGATGCCTGTTGACGTGGGGGCTTCAGCGGGGGCCTTGACGGGGGCCTTAGTGGAGATGGTGATGCCGCAGGGGCCATGAGGAGCTGCTGGGTGAGTCAAGAAGTGAACATCGGGGGCTGCTCGCCTGGGCCAGCTGGGGCCGCCATTCTAACTGTGGAGGTGCTGAGGGCGGCGCCTGCACATCTGCGCCTGCACATCCTGCTGCTTGCTGGGCTCTTTCCCCATTTCTGCACCCCTGTGAACTGCTGCTTCTCCCTCCAGGAAGGCCCCCAGTGAAGCTGGCTATTGCCGGTAAGAACTGCAGCGCTTGGCGGGGGTCGTCTTTGAGGCTTGGCCTTGGCGTGCTGCGTCTATTGTTGCCTGGTGTGGCCAAGGTGGAGGCTTACTCCCGCTGGCTGCTGCTAGCTGGAGTTAACCAACTAGCCTGTCTTTCTGATGTGGTCTCCCCCCCGGGCACTGTAACTTTGCCACTACCTGCCCTGCCGTGGCCACCTGGTGGGTTGTACGGCTCCCAGGTGGATACGGGTGGAGTGGAGACTGGACTACGGGAGCCAAGAGTGGCAGGACAATCTGTCAGTGGCCAAGAGGTGGGGGACCCCCTGAGTGGCCAGTGCATTGGTCAGCTTATTGGATCTTCAGCATGGTAGGACTTTGCACATTGGAACATCTCCATCTGCCTGTCTAGCTGGTTACCACTAATATTAGGCAGTTTTTCCATCCTTCAATAGTTTTAGTATTTCTTGCCGCCAGGGGGGTCGGCATTGATGATGGAGGTTAGGATGGATCAGGCATAGCTAGTTAACTGGGGTAGACAGGTTTTTCTTTGATTAATGAAATGTAGTAGAGCGGGGTTTTATACAGTTGGTTAGATTAGTAATTTTAGGCTACAGAACAGGGCATTTGTGTGATTTATCGCTCAGTACAGTGCCCTTTGGTTTACCATCAACTGTGTGGCTGGCCTGGGACACTGAATTCAGTGCGGAGGCCACCACAAATGGGGGAGACAGGACAAGGGATACCAGTGCTCCTGGGAAGGGGAAGGTATAGTGGTGGGACCAGGCACGGGAAGAAGGGAAGGAGGCAGAGAAATGGGGAAGCTCAGCCCTCTTCCAGTCTGTGTCCCATCCTGAGGGTGGCAGACAGTGGGGCTGGGATTAACCCCCTCTGACATTGGTGCTGTGCAATGCCAGGTCTATAAACAATAAGACCTTCACCCTATGAGACTTTTTGGTCGAGCAGGGAGCAGACCTGGCATGCGTGACCGAGACCTGGGTGCAATAGGGGGAGTCGGTGGCTCTCTCCCAAATGGCTCCGCCCGGTTTCTCAGTCCTCCACCAATCTCAGACTGAGGGGCAGGGGGGTGGAGTGGCGCTTTTCATTCGGGAGGCTTACTCCTTCAGAGCGCTCCCTTCGCTGAAACTGGTGGGCGTAGAATGCTCGGGCCTGGTGTGGGAAGCTGGGGAGAGTTTGGCTATCTGGGTAGTGTACCAACTGCCCAATGCACCACCCACTAGCCTGGTCAAGGCTGTGCCGGGCTGGGCATTGGAGCACCCGTGGCTTATAGTCTTGGGTGACTTCAACGTCCATGCTGTCGATGCGGCCTCTGGGCCAGCAATGGACCTGGTGTCGGCCATGGCGGCACTAGGACTCACCCAATATGTAATGGTGCCCACACATCAGGCCAGGCATATGCTCGACCTGATTTTTGCAGCGGGGTTTTCAGTGGATCCGATTACTGCTTTGGCAGTACCATGGTCGGACCACCATGCTCTGAAGGCTCATCTGAACGTGCCACTCAGACCCCATGTGGGCGGCGAGTGTATTTTGGCTCGCCCGCAGAGCCAAATGGACCCTCAGCAGTTCCTGATGGCTCTGTGGGATCCCATGCCCCCTGGTGGCTTGTTGGATGAGCTGGCTGAGGACTGGCAAGGCCGGCTCTCAGCGGCCATTGATGAGATCACCCCCCCAGGTGCCCTCTGCACCCTCATTCTAAGCGGGGCCCCTGGTACACCAGGTACACCAGGGAGCTGTGGCAGATGAAATGAGGTCTCAGACGACTAGAGAGACGGTGGCGACTCCCCCCACGACAAAGCATCAAGAGCATCTTATAAGACATTTATGAGATCCTATGAGGTGGCAGTCAAGGCCGCAAAGTGACAGTGCTAAACGGCTACGATTGTGTCTGCAAGCTCATGCCTGGCACAGTTATTTAGAACTATTCCGTCTTTAACGGAACTGCCACAGGGCAGACCAAATGATAGGGAATTGGATATTGGCTGTGAGGCTTTTGTGAGCTATTTTGCAGATAAAATCCTGCTGCTCCGCCATGATCTCTCAGCCACAGTGAGTGAACTCGAGGCTCCATGCATGTCTTCTAGTTCCATTCTGGATTATTTCGGTCCACTCAGCCTTGAGGAAGTTTACAGTCTGCTCTCAACCACATGCAGCCTTGACCCATGCCCTTCATGGCTTATAAAAGCTGGCCGTGAGGGGCTACGAGGTGTCCTCAGGGAGATTGTCAAGCCCTTTGAAGAGGGACTGTTCCCGGGGGCACTCAAGGAAGCGATGGTCCACCCTCTCCTGAAAAAAACATCATTGGACCCGGCTGAATTGTCCAACTTGCCCTATTTGGGCAAGATCTTGGAAAGGGTGGCAGCGATTCAGTTGCAGAGCTTTCTGGATGACACTTCTGCGCTTGACCCATTTCAGTCCGGCTTCTGGCCAAGCCATGGGACAGAGATGGCACTGGTTGTCCTCACAGATGACCTCCGACAGCATCTGGATCGGCACAGCGTTGCTGGTGCTGTTAGATCTGTTGGCTGCGTTCGATATGGTCGACCACCAGCTACTGATCCACCACCTCACTGACACGGGGGTTCAGGGGCTGGCCTTGCAGTGGCTTGTCTCCTTCCTCCAAGTTGGGACAGAGAGTGGTGCTGGGGGAGCAGATGTCCCAGAGGCACCCGCTGGTTGTTTAACATCTACATGTGCCCTCTCGTTCAGATTGTCTGGAGGCACATACTGGGTTGTCACCAGTACGCTGATGACACCCAGATGTATCTGTTGCTGGGTGGTCGGTCCGGAGCCACCCCAGATGACCTGGAGTGGGCGCTTCAGGACGTGGTGGGCTGGCTTAGGCTGAGCTGATTGAAATTGAATCCAACAAAGCCAGAGCCGAGGGTCCGGAGTTTGGGAGTGCTCCTGGATGCCTCCTTAACCATGGAGGCCCAGGTAGCAGCCACTGCCAAGGCAGCCTTTTATCACCTTCGACTGAATAGGCAGTTGGTTCCCTTCCTCGAACGCAATGACCTGGCAACAGTGATCCATGCAATGGTCACCTCGAGGCTAGACTACTGTAATGCTCTCTACATGGGGCTGCCCTTGTCTCAGCTTCGGAGGCTGCAGCTGGTGCAGAATGCTGCGGCCAAGTTGTTGATGGGCCTCGCTATCCAAGACCACATTCAGCCTGTGCTGAGGGCACTGCACTGGCTGCCTATAGCGTACCGGATCTGGTTCAAGGTGCTGGTTTTAACCTTTAAAGCCCTATATGGCCAGAGGCCTGCCTACCTTAGGGACCGCCTTTCCCTGTATATACCCCAGAAAGCACTGCATTCAGGCACCCAACATTGCCTGACCCTCCCTGGCCCCAGAGAGGCCAGGCTGGTGACCACCAGGAACAGGGCCTTCTCGGTGGCAGCTCCCCACTGGTGGAACAAGCTCCCAGAGAACATCAGGACCCTGCGTGACCTTTTGCAGTTCTGCAGGGCCTGCAAAGTGGAGCTCTTCCTTTGGAGCTGCCACCGGGGGGAATGGCCACTAATAAGCATTTGGCTGGACTGTTGGCCCAGTACATCTGCGGGTAGATGCCTCTGGCCGGGGATATGTAGGATGCTGCTCCTGGTGTGGATTTTGCACTGCTGCCATCTTTTGTAGTTATACTGCTTATGTATGTATATGGATTTATTTTAACCTTTGTGTGTGCTGATTTTAAATGCTGTTAGACGCCTAGAGCCGGCCTGTGCTGGCTAGGCGGCATACAAGTCTAAATAAATAAATAAATAAATAAATAAGATGCCTCCTGCTCCTGCATCTCCGCAGCCATGCTAGCGCCAGAATGCAGACCAGCAGCCCTGACCTCCATGCATTCAGAAACAGCAGCAGATCACAGAGGGAAGCCATACTTTGCAAAAAGGACAAGATATTCCTGCACAGACATCATGAGAAACTCTCTTTTCCATCACGCAGGCATCCCCCACTTCACGTATTAACATCACTAGGAGAAACATGCATTCCTTTGCAGCCTAAGACAAAAGGATGTGCCCAGCAACAACACTCACAAGCCATCACGTCTTCCTGCTACGCAGCTGTCAAGCATTAATCCAAAGCACCAGTCCTACAACCTGATTGGTTCTCTTCCTTCTCTCCTTTGTCTGCCTCCTTCCCAAAGAGGTGTCACTCCCTGCTGAACATTAAATTCATGATTGCCCAAATATTAATCCCTTTTTCTGCCGCATTCTTAGTTTAACTTTTTGTTAATATTTCCTGGGGACTATGTGACCACAAGTGGCTTCAAGTCATATTTTATGTATATAAGGAGAGCTTTGTGCCATTGCTCTCTTGCTTTTGCCTCTCCTAATCCCACCCTATCTTGCTGGTTCCATTCCTTGCACAGTTTGGAACCTCCCACATGAGTTGCTGGTCAACTCACCCCTTCCCTTACTTTATCCCTTTTTTTTTTGCTGCGGAATCAACTTGTCTCACCGGACAAATAAAGTATCACCCCACCAATGATACTTCCTGCTAATGCAAATGTCTCTGTACTTTTCCTATCTGAATTCTTAGCTCAGTACTGCATGTGTGTGCGCTTGATTTTATCATTGTATGTTTGAGAATCCTTCTGTTTCTCAGAATAGTTCTATTGATATCCCATCTACTCTTGGTAATTTGTTTCTCCCAGTTGTTCTCAGTGCAGCTTTCATTCCACTATCTAAAACTGTAGGTTCTTCAAAAGATTGAAATGTCATTACTAATAATTATTAGAATTAAAAGGTACTATCTTTTCCCCATGCCAACACAATTGCCAAGGGGTTGCTTCTAATTTTTTCAAAAGTCCTTCAGAGAAAGCATTTTTTTGCTGCACAGCATCTCTCAGTCAGTCCTTTAAACATGGCAACAGAAAGAGGACAACCCCTTTTCCAGCTGCAGTATCTCACTGTGGAAATATGTTGTCTTGTCATATTTTCTGTCGCCTGATGTGTATAGACATCTTGTTTTTAAAGGGGAACTGGAGACAGGCTGTGTCCTGTACATCCAAGCGGCCATCCACTTCATGTGGCATAATCATTAACACACTCTAGAGACAGGATTATCTGTTTGTTTGTTTATTAGTTTAATTTATATCCTGCCCTCCCCGCTAAGGCAGGCTCAGAGCGGCTTACAACAAAAGCTAAAATACTTTACAATAAATACATTAAAATACATTAAAATACAATACAATAAAACTCATAACACAATTTAAGATAATGTTGTCCCGATCTCAGGACTTCCCCGGCACGCAGGAGCCACAGCGACCCCCAGACAGACCCCCTGTGGGGCTCCATGACGCGCAGCGAGCTTACTGCCAGCGTTGGAGGCGAAGCGGAGGCGCCTGGGTCTCTCTTCTTTGTTGGCGCCAGCCTCGACAGCAGAGGAGAAGGGGCGAAGGGGACTGGGATGTGCAGGGACGGCCGAGGAGGAGGAGCCGGTGGCCTCACAGGGCTCAGGAGTTCTCCGGAGCTGGGACAAGGGGGCCGAGGCCACTGTGGGACTGGGCACTCGCAGAGTGGAGGAGGGGAGAGAGCCCAGCACAGGAGCAGCCATGCCAAGCCGGTGGCCGGGCGCGCGAGCCAGGATGCACTCACGGGCGTCACACCTGGGTGTCAGGGAAGGGGCGGGGCCAGAGGACGAAAGACGGGAGGCCTCCCCAGAGGCTCGGCATCTCAGCTTAAGAAGGGGGGTGGGGCGAGAGGGGGAGGCTCCTGGATGGCTGGGTGGCGAGGATCCTGGGAGGGGGGAGGAATAAAAGGGAGTCAGCTGGAAGGGGCCTGGGAGGAGAGGCCTGTGTGCGGATGGGGCTGAGCCGAGAGAGAGAGAGACGGAGCCTGAAGTATCCCACCAGGAGGCATCAGGGAGAGGGTGTGTTGATGTAACCCCCCCTTCCCTAGCCAAATCTGAGGCCCCAGCTGCCAAGGGCGGGGAATAGTCGAGGTGGCGGCACGAGGAGCGGCCAGTGAGACAAGTGACAGTGAGGCTAGCTCCAGCGACTCGTGTGACAAAAGTGCTGATAAATGCTTGAAGTAAGAGAATAAGGCATTTCGGTCACTGCTTTTATTTTTTTTGGGGAGGGGGGGAATAAACCAATTGTCTGTGTTCCAAAATCTGATGTTCTTTATGGAATTTATTTTGAAATAAGGCTAACATCCTTGGGATTAAGCCCCACTGAATTTAGTAGTAGAGTTCAAAGTAAACACACATCAGTGTGGCATGAGTGTTTTGGATCAGGGTGGTCATGTCACAACTGCTGAACAATATAGATTTTTTTTTTTTTTAAGTAAGACTGCTAAAAATAAGTAAGACCAGCAGTGCAAAATGAAGGTAAAGTAAATGTTAAAACTTGAGTTTTCACAGTTCATTGTCCATGTTCTTATCGCTTCATTCCCTTAAAAAATGAGTGGAAGATTTATTCCACAAGTCACTGTTCATGCTAGGCAAGGTAACAGATGATCGATACATGTTGGCTTTTGAAAACGGTTTATTTTTTTAAAAAAAATCCTTTATATTCTTTTTTTAAAGGCATCCTATATTCTTCTTGTTTTTTCTAGAAAGCTTATATTATTTACTTCTAATCGTTGGTTTCAAACGCTTGCATCTTTGCGAGTTAATCTTAACTTTTGTGTGCAACTAGAATTAGCTCAACACTTCTAGAGGCACATTTAGTTCATCATACGCTTATCCCTGTGGGAGATTTACAGATGTGTGATCACACACACACACACACACACACATCTCTTTGCTTTTGAATAGGTCTGAAAGCCCAGGCATGGTTACGGCTGTTTTAAATCCCAAAGACTTCAATGGCATTTAAACACTAAAATAATGTACCAGACTGCAGCCTAATGTGGACAAGGATTGTGAACATCAAGAATTTCTATCAGTGCTGCAGTTAAGTCTGTAGCCTGAGTCTGGAGAGCATTAATCTTTTCACTCTGCACTGTTGGTCATATGAAACCAGGAAGAGATTTATTTCTGAGCTAGCTATGATGGATATCTAAAGGGACTATTCTACCCAAGGCCATAGAATATGTATTACTCACAGATACAATGCATAACACGCAGTTGAGAGCTGAATCTAGTGGGGGGGGCTGTTAGTCAATGAAAACAATTGGTTCAATATTCTGTCAGATCATTCCACTGATAAGGGTAAGCTGAGACAGGTCAGGATTGCTGGAGGAATTAATGCTTTAAAGGAAAGGATCAACATTTTTCAATGTCTCCTTTGTTTAGTAGCCCAGTGGTAATTCTGGGACGTGTGTGTCTGCAACTCACTGTTGTGCAGCAAAATCAGTACACATTTGAATAGCAGAAGGAGCAAGGGGTAAAACCAGAGAGTACTCAACTGTGAAAAAGCCATGCTGCTAATGAAGACACTGTGTGCTCTAACAACAGCTAGTTAATTTCTCTTGCTGCTAGAGATGTTCAGGTTGTATCAGATTGTATAACTTCAATGATACATCACATATTGTTTACTTCTATCAGGCATGTTATGCTACAGTAAATGTAAAAAAAAAAAATTGGTGAGTGTTCTGTTTCAAGAAATTGTGTTCTGGTCCTGTAGAACGTGCCTAACATACTCTAGAGTCACTCCTGTGGTCACATCAATGCAGTAGCAGATCTGCTTCCCAACTCCAAAAAAAAAAAAAGAGCATCAGGATTTCCCCAAGAATGCAGATAGGCTCTTCAACCCTGGGGTCCTAACTCTCCAGTGGATCACCGAAGCCTGCCTGCTGGATTGCTGATGCCTGCAGAGCTGCCTCCTTTTTCGCTGCTGTTTAGATAGACTGGCTGCCAATGTGACTCCACAGAGAGTACTACACCTCCTGTCTCTCTTTGAACACATGGTGAGAGAAGCATCAGGAAGGCAAGGCAAAGCCACTCACTCATGAATTCTTTTTCAGCACAGGCAGGTTCTCCCTGTTAAAGCACTTCCTTGCTTTCTTCCTCTTCCCTTGGCCAGCACTGCCTAGCTTGGCCACCACCATCACTTGAACTTCCAGTGCTCCATTCACAGAGCCCTCTTTCCCCACTGCGCTTTCGTTTCCCTTTTCTCTGTTCCTTTAGTCAGGCCCAGGCACATGCACACAGTTTCTCCTCTGGCATTCTGCATTTGTTTGTGGCATGGAGCCTGCCTTCCACACTGCAACACACACACACACAGAATCCAGCGGTAGTAAATCTTCTTATCATTTTGACTCTTAGTACCTGAATTACAGATTCACCAGCACTGAGGGAAACAGCTTACAGTTTCCGCAATGAGTTCTGTGGGGTGAGACACTGACAAATGCAAGCCCTCAAAGCAGGACTCTGAAGAGGCAGCATAAACACCTCCTGAATAAACAAAGCTGTTGAGGCATTTAGAAACCAAGCATTCTATTTGTAAAGAAAGCCACTTGAGGGGTTTGGGTTTAAAAAAAAGAAAGAAAGACTGAAGAACCTTGTACCCAGTGAAATCATAACTCTGCCTCCTCCTCTTCTTGTCATGTGACTTTGATGTCATGCAAGCTGCTGCTGGAAATTTCCAGGTGGGTCCTGGGAGTGGAAAGGTGGAAGACTATTACTGTACTTCTTTATGTTGTTTCTTCTCTTATGCTGGCATCATGTACAAATGGGGAGGCAGAGGTGAAAAACACGGCTCAGTTTCTGGATTTGCTCTCCCACTTTCAGTAGCACAAGATGTAAGGAACACCTGTGTCCTAATACTGCTGGCTATAGCAGTAAGCACAATAAGGGACCAAGAGTTTCCGCCGAGGTTATGCTGGCCATATGTTGTATAAAGCAAGGAACTTTTTCAGGTTACATTCATGTTTGGTGTTCTTTTTAAAGGATTTTGATTTCAACTTCATTGCCTACTAGACTAATTTATTCCCCATTAAGAAGAAGACAATGGGGAAATTACTTTTGGCAGAATATGATAGGAAAACAGAAAGAGAAGGAGTTAAATATAGAAAATACACCCTTGGGGAAGATTATAGTTCATCTGAAGTACTAAAAGACTTAGACAATTTTATAATTCTCTGCAGTCATCAGAATTTAATGTGATTCAAACAAAAATTGATGCTTTCCTTATTAATATACTGCTTTTCTGTTCTGTTCAAAAGATTGTACTACATTTAGGGAAAATGTCATTTCTGGTACAAACCAGCATAGTGGGATGAGCATGAAATTCCTTTAATGTACTGGGTAACTACTTTTCAGCAGAATTTCAAGATTTCAGATATACTGTTTGCACATAATTCCACCCTTACTGTTTACACTTTCCAAATGGTCTAGAGAGGCACTCAGAAATAATGCTTCTCCAATTACTTCTGTCTCCTGTTACTTTTGGGAGGAGGGGCTGTAGCTCAGTGGTGGAGCATCTTGGCATGCAGAAAGTCACAGATTCAATCCCCTGGATCTCCACTTAAAAGATCTGGCAATAGGTGATGTGAAAGACCTCTGCCTGAGACCTTGAAGAATCACCGAATAGACAGTACTGACTATGATGGACCAAGGGTCTGATTCAGTATAAGGCAGCTTCATGTATGTACGTATTCATAGGCGTAGACTTTCCAATTTCCGGGGGGGGGGGGGGGAGGGCTGGGGCTGGGCCAGAGGCATTGCTAAGTCATTAAAAGTACTGGGACCCAATGACATCATAGGGAGGAGCTACTGACCTCACAGGCCATGGTCACTATCTACGGAGTTGGAGCCATGTGGGATTCAGGGACAGGTTCCCCAAAAATTTAGGGGGGCCTGGGAACCCCCCTAGCAATGCCCCTGGGCTGGGCTAACCCCAGGAACAGGTGCCTTCTTAGCACACTGCTTAGAAACTCCACCTTAAAATGCAGACATTCAAAATAAATAATAAAAATCACATAATTAAATTTATGGGAAATGACTGCATTCCTGTGCATGGTTGATTTCTGCTCTTCAGGTTCAACTTGCAAAACACATTTGGCTTCAACAAATGATCTTCAGACAGCTGAAATACAACTTTAACTTTTAATTAACAATGCAAACTGTTTCTTTACATTTTTTAAAAAATACAATAAAATAATGCTTAGAACCTAAAAGACACTGAATGTGTTTCCTCTTATTGATGTTCTTTGAATGAATTCATTGGCTATAACATTAAGATCAATCTCCTGAGAGATCTCTTTATGTCCATGAAGAAGAGCCACATGATTGAGCCTCGCCTGTCTCATGCTGGACTGTAGAAAGGTCTTTATTCTACGAAGGCAAGAGAATGATCTTTCTGAGCTGCAGTAGGAAACAGGAATGGTAAGGCCTATTCTGAGAAGTTTGGCTAATTCTGGCAGTAGTTGATGCAGACTTTTTCTTTGTTCTCCACTGAACAGATCAGTTACATCACGAAGACCTAAAAGTTTAATGTTCTGCTGCCTTGCAATGTCCAAAAACATATCCCGATGAAGCTGTAGTTGGTTAGCATCAAAGTCAGTTTTGTAAAAATTTTGAATGTATGTGCTATCATCTTCTCCTATGGCAAACTTTTCGATTTTGCTCATGTGCTGAGGAAAAGCGATTGTGTAAGCTGTTATAGATGTTATCAATGATTTCATAAAAGATTTTCCTGTAGAAATCCTCAGGAGACTGAAACTGGTGAGGATCACACCATAGGCGTAGAGTACCGGGGGGCTCGAGGGCTTGAGCCACCCCCGGGAAAATGGAGCGCCTTCCACCACACCTCCCCGGGTTCTTCTGAGGCCCGGCGGCCGCTGCTGGAGAGGGAAGGGGTGGCAGGAGGGGAAAGAGAGGCACCAGCAGCAGCGGCTGGCAGGCCTTGGAAGGGCCCTGGGAGGCGGGGCGGTTTCCTGGAGGGGGGGGAGAACATTGTCCCAGCAAGCGTGCACGCTTCGCGCGCGCACTAAGGAGACCCCGCCCCCCCCCAGGATTTCCAAAACTCTACGCCCCTGGATCACACCCAGCATCAACACATCATGCAGGCTTTCTGTACCTAGGAACAGTAGGACTTTCTAAATCTAAGTCTTTCACAGTCGTGACTGTCTGTGGCCAGAACTGTTCAAAGTTGTTCCTCAGTTGCTTTGTACTCTCCTTAGCAGAAGCAGGAAAAATTTCTGCTTGATGGAACTGTAAACTACCTTTTTAAAGAGCTGTGTTTAATGTATCCAAATGACCAAACACAAGCAGCAGTAACTGTAGCATGAAGTAAGAAGCAAATCTCCACAAGCTTCCTCTCTCCTCAGAAGACACATTCTTGAAAATAAATCAACTCCCTATAATTTGAAGCCACTGACTGTAAGGAGGCTGCTCTAACAGTCCACCTAGTGGGGCAAAATTGTCTCAGATTTATGCTCTCTGCCTGCTGAAAGTGTTCAAACAAAACAAGATGTTTTGGTGAAGTTTTTACAAAAGTGATCATGTCAGATAACTCACACAGAAAATTTCTGCACATAATAACATTTTCTGACACATCTTGTACCACCAAGTTCACAACATGTGCAAAACTATGAACATATAGTGCTCTTGGCTCCTCAGCCTTTACCAGAGCCTGTACTCCACTAAGATGTCCAGCAACATTTGATGCTCCATCATAGCATTGGCCACAACATCTGTCAAGAGGCAGATCAAAGCGACAGAGTACATCTTTCAAAACAGAAAATAGAGTTTTAGCAGTGGTGGATTCAGTTTTGTAAACCCACCCAAAAAAATTCCTCCACAAACATATCTTCTGTAGCAATGCGGAAGCAAAATGAGAACTGTTCTTGAGTGGTGATATCTGTAGTCTCATCAACAATTACACTGTAATAAACAGCTGCTTTAATCTCTCTCACTAGTGTACATAGAACATTGTGAGCCATGATCTCAATCATTCCATTCACAGTGTCAGGTGAAATCCATTTGTAACTCGTGCGATTCAACCACGATTTCAGCTGTGGAACATCTTCAGCACATAGCAGCAAGAGCAGTTTCAGGTTTGAGCCTTCCTCATCATGGCCACATATTGCACTCCCCTGACAGGCAAGGTACCTTAGTGATGACAAAATTGTCAGCAGTGCTTTTCTAGCATCTTGCATTTGCTTCTGATGGCCTTCTAAATGCTTGCTATGTACATTCACCCCTGCTTTAACAGAGGCTATTGCCTGGACAGCTGCATGGTGTAAGTTAGAATTCTGATGGCTCTGAAATCTGAGCAGTGCCTTCTTCCTGTTTGAGAAGCCATTATGAATAAAAACGTCACATGCATCCTTGTCTCTTGATGTGTTTGGAAGAGGAACGTTCATGTCATTCGCTGCTGAGTGACAGATGTCACAATATGCTTTTTCTGTAGCCACGTCATAAGAGAGCCATTCATAGGTTCTTTTCCAACTATCTTGGAATTGCCGTCCTGGCTTTCGCTTCACATTAGGAGCCCTCGTCTCTGAAGAGTCTCCCTCCCCCTTGGCTGAATTGCTTGTCAAGGAAGTCGTGGCAGAAATCCCTCCAGGCCTCTCATTCAGGTCTATACTGCAGGATGATGTAGGTGTACAAGAGGAATCTTCAGCATCAGAAGGGACCTTCCGTTTTCTGACTGGCAAATTGAATGGCAGATTGAATGGAATGGTGGACTGAAAATAATTCAAAGGAAAATATCAGGGTTCTGGAGGAGGAGAAATTACAAATAATAAAATAGGAGGGGGTAGCCATGTTAATCATGTAATCCCTGCAGTTTCTAAATTTGCAGAGTGGAATGACAGCCTCGGGGAATAGGCTCAGTGTTCTTGGACTGGAAGGAAAAACCTCACAGTGGAATAATAGTCCCAGACTGCTTCTGCAACACCCAGGGGCTGTCACTCTACTCTGTGACCTGTCATTCCAGTCTCAGAACACAGATTCTATTGCTAGGGACTGTTTTTCCACTCAGGGGGCTGTCATTACAGTCCAAGAGTAGTCTATCTGGGCTCAAAAACCGTATTGGAAAAACCAATACCCTCCCCCAATCTCTTTCATGCATGTCCCCTCCCCCAATCTCGTTCATGCAGATGGGCTTCCCACTTAAAAATGAAATGGAGATTGAAAGAAGAATTACGGAGTGGCTGAAGTGGCTCCCCCCCATTACCATGGGAAAAAATAACTGTTCTCAGTCAAGGATATATAGATCCAAGTAAAATACACCCGTCCCCTCCTCCATGACTGTTGTGTATCTTATATGAAGCAGGGTGATTTGGCAAATGCAAGCCAATGCCAGTGGTTTGCATGCACCAACTCACACAGCAGAACCAGAGCTTCTAGTTCCAGCACTGGAGCTAGGGGTGCCAGCCTCCAGGTGGGACCTGGGGATCTCCTGGAATTACAGCTAAGACTACAAAAATTAGTTTCCCTGAACAAATTGGATGTTCTGGAGGGAGGACTCTATAGCATTGTAGCTCACTGAGGTCCCAGTCCTCCCCAGGCTCCATCCCCAAATCTCCAGGAGTTTCCCAACCAGTATTGGGCCACCCCTCACCCCCATCCCATAGAGTGGACAGGGGGAACCTGGCAACCCTAACTAGGGATGTTTTAACAAGGGAGGGAGGTGAGAGGTGGAAAGAAAGCAAATAGATGGGAACAGAGAAGTGAAAGAGTTAATGGAAGGGAGGAAAGAAAGGAGAGTCAGGGTGCAAGGGAAGCAGCCTGGTGTGTGTGTGTGGGGAGGGGGGGAGCAGCTCCTCAGCCTCGCCTCACTTCCAGCTCTCACAAACCTCAACAGGGAAAAAAGAGAAAGGATTGGAAATGAGATGAAAAGAGAAAAAGACAGGAAGAGAGAGAGAGAGAAAGCACCCCTCCCTGCGCTGACTGCAGGAGGAAGTGAGCCCCATGATTTTCTGTGCCACTGGAACAACACACTCCCTGTGGCACAAAAGCTCCTGGGGATGGCTGTCTTCCGCAGCCCACTTTAAACCATAGGAAGGCACAGAATGGCAGCCAACCAAGTTACCCTCGGATATATCCGAGCACAGAACTGGCTGTGAGACCTCCGGGCTTTTTTGGCATGGACCTGGCTGTTCGCCGAACTTACCTTTCCTCCAGTGGTCAAGTCACAAAAACAGACTTCAAGTATGGAGCAATCAATGAAGCTTTTTGCAGTCTGTGTTACCCTGAATTTCCTGGCACTAACCGAAATGCAAGAAATCAAAACTTAATTACTTGAAAGAAATCCCCCTGCATAATTTATCCAGGAGTCCTCCCCCCCCTCACGACTGTGCAAAACAAAAACAGTGCAAAAACAAACAGCGCTGCCGGCGCTTCCATTAGGCAGGGTTATTTTGAAGGGTGGACCCTATGGCATTGTACTCCCCCTCCCCAGTCTCCTCCCTCAAATCTCCAGGAGTTTCCCAGCCTGGATCTGGCATTCCCTACCAGTAGCCAGGAGGGACCTGGCAACCCTAGTATGAGTTTTCTGCACACACATTTTTTCAGATACAACCTACAGAGGTGAGAGATCAGTTCCCCTGGAGAAAACTGATATTTTGAAGGGCGGACCCTATGGCATTTTACTCCCCCCCCCCCCCCGCAGTCTCCTTCCTCAAATCTCCAGGAGCTTCCCAGCTTTGCCCGATTTCCGCCACTCGATCCTGTTTTTTTGAGGATCGAGTAGACACGGCGGAAATCGGGCGAAGCTCTGGGGCAAAATGCGGCCACGCAGCAAATAGCGGGAAATTGACATTTACGATCAGAGCAAAGGGAGGAGAGGGGGCGGAGCAGTGGCTGTAGGAAATTGGTCTTATACTCCATCTTTCTCCGCAATGGGGACCAAAACAGCTTACACCATTCTCTCCTCCTTTTTTTTTAATCCTCACATCGACCTGTTGAAGTAGGTTAGGCTAAAAGCATGTGGTGGGCAAAACGTCAGCCTCAGCCTCCTGGATTTATGGGTGCCATTGGTCCCACCTGCCCTATCTATCACACCACCCTCACCTTGCAACAATACCACATATGATGATGCAGCAGCGCCCATCATGAGAGCCAGTTTGGTGCAAGGTGCACAGACTCTAAACTGGGAGAATTGGGTTTGATTCCCCGCTCCTCCACATGCAGCTGCTGGTGTGACCGTGGGTCAGTCATAAGTTCTTTCAGAGCTGTTCTCTCAAGGGCAATTCTTGAGAGAGCTCTCTCAGCCCCCTCTACCTCACAGGGTGTCTGTTGTGGGAAGGAAAAGGGATTGTAAGCCGCTCTGAGACTCTCTGGGTAATGAAGGGCAGGGTATAAATCCAATACCTTCTCTTCCTATTCATCCATGCTGTACCTATCCCCTTAGAACTGAGCTGCAGCTGCCGACCGCAGTGCAGGCACAACTCAGGATTGCTGTACTCATCAGTTAGAGGTTGGACAGCTGGAAGGGGGAGTGAGAGAGAAGCAGTATTGAAAGGTCTCTTAACAGGAGTGTGTGACAAAGATCTATAGAGAGATCAGTTCTTGGGTTAAGTTCCCATCAGAGAAACTAAATGCACAAAGATGTTAGAGCATACCAGCAGGATTTGCAGGGTCTAGGGTGTAACTAGACTGTGCAAATGAAGCGTGCAAACCACTCTCAGTAGGATGTCATCTGAAAACATAATATTATGTCACCTTTCAATAATATGATAAAAAGCAGGTATTATGGCACAATATTTGACATATTTATGGAATTTAATAGTTAATTAACAGTCTTAGGTTTTTTACAAGCAAAAATCCAGATATACCCAATAATTGAGAAGGAACTGCAAGCTGATGCACCCTATGCTTCCTAAGCACATGTACCTTAATTTTTGCTATCTGTAAACTAGAAAAAATAGGAGTTAAAGCACAACCTTTATGGTAAACATAAACATAAAATATATTATTTGGTCAGGAAAAAGGTCAGGAAAAAGGTCAACAGTTTCTGCACAGCTAGATGTAGTTCCAGCTAGATACTGCCTTCCTCCTTATGTGGCTACCACATTTCCCAAAATTCCCCCGAATCTCCAATTTTGCCAATGGAAAATGGGGGGGGGGGGGGGGGGGAATTGGGAAAAAAGGTCTCAAAAAGGCAGAGGAAACATTTGCTCCCCCAACATTTTTCAGGCTCTTTCTGGGCCTTCATATCTCTAGTTGCCAGTCACATTTTTGAAAGCACCAGTAAAAGTCTACCAGATTATATTACAAATTAGGGCATTTCCTCCATATGAGGCTTCAAGTAGTTCTTATCTCAACTAGTTTAGTTATACAGAGGTAAAACCAGCATTTCCCAGTTCATTTGTATTACAAATGCTTATTTTCCGCATTAACAGTGATCACACATTCCCATGAATTATGCACAGATGGCCCAAAGGGTGATTTTAAAAGTGCCTAAATTAATCAAGAATACTTGTCTTTGAGTAGATTTTGTTTCAGTTACATTAGTTTGCAGAGTTGGCTGTGGGTCTCATTGAAGGGCCCTCATAAGTAAGGATTAGCAGTCCTCATAAATGGACTCATCTACTGATAAGAGCTTCCTCTTGTGGGAAACCTTAGCATAGATGCTACAGCTCTACATAATTGAGTTCTTTCCGTCAGAGCAGCTTATTGGTTTGATTAAAAAGTGTTAATAGTAAGGAGTGATAACACAGTCTGCAAGTGTACCAAAATGATTCTGTCAATGTGAAGCCCGATTGGCAAGAAGCGAAGCTGTGTTCAGATGATTCTGAAAACAAGGGGTTTTTATTATGGACTGTTTAACCCAAAGTAATCATGCAGAGCAATGTATTCCAGCACAACTGTATTTCTAGAATCAAGTAACTAAGGATCTTACACTAATTGTCAGGATGTACAGAGAAGACATAACCTTAAAAACCCCAAGGTTTCTTGTTCTCCCAGAAGTCCTCTTGCGTTCCTTTCTCCCTTGGTTGCTGTCCAGTGAACTGCAGTCCTGCTTAATACAGCAGAAATTAGAGCAGAGGTGTCAAACTCATTTGTTATGAGGGCCGGATCTGACATAAATGTCACTTTGTCAGGCCAGGCCATGTGTGCCATAAAATGTAATGCCAGGTACTGGAGAGACAAACTTTATAAAGTACAGCAGCTGCTATACTGCAAGTTGGTGTGTCCTTACTGCAAGGCCCCATGGGCTGGGTTTGTGTGTGCAGAGGAAAACCCATATAGATGGACTGGCAAGCTAGTGGTGCAGCACTGGACAGATGTCCCCATTGCTGCCTGGAGAGGTCCCCATGCTGCCCTTCCCCAGCCTGCTTCCACCGCCAATGCTGTGAGACTGGGCCCCAGGGTAAAAACACAAAGCAGCTGGGTGTTGTGACCTCCTCCTTGCCCCTGAGCCACCAAGAAAGGGTAATGGGAAGAAAAGTTGAACTAACCCCCACAGATGTGGGAATGGGGAGGTAGCCCAGGCATGAGGCCACATGCATGGTGGGACCCAGGCCAAGCAAAGCCTGATAAGTTGGAGATGCCTGTGCAGCAGCGGCCACCTTGGGCCAAAGCCACCTGGCAGTCCATGGTGGGGTGATGCTGAGGGTTCAAGCTAGAGATCATCAACAAGTTGTGCCACTCCCATGTGGTGGTGGCTGTCCCAGGCCAAAGGCAGCCAGATCATCTGATGGGGGAGTGGGCTCTGCATGCACAAGGCCACGTGTGTGGCAGAGGCTACAGGCCACCCAGTGATCAGCATAGCCAGAGATCTCCAGCACCTCCCCCCACATGAGGTGGCAGCAGTGAGGCTGCCACTGAAGCAAAGGGGTTCTGCTTGACTGCGGCAAACAAGGTTTACAGGGTGGTTATGGGGATAAAATGGAGGAGAGGAGAACAATGTAAGCCACTTTGGATCCTCATTGAGAAAAAGGTGGGGTATAAATGAAGTAAAAAAAATAATAAACCAGTCCCACAATTTTAAATAATTTTACACCTGTATATATTCTATAAAATAACCCTGCCCCCACCTTTTTGAGCATTGGTGTATGTTACACTAATCTCACTCCATGCCTTGGAAAAGTCTTGGCATTTTACTGAGCTAAGAATACTCTATACCAGATAAAAACCTGCAGTCGTTCCTAGGGAAAGGGGAAAGCAGGAAGGTGTGGTATCTACTCAGGACCAGTTTTCAAGGGGTCATCTGCAGGATGTCACAGGGACTTTCTACCACAGTGTGTATTTTTCTTATTGGTGATTTTAGTTAGCACCCCCAACCATAAGTAAAAACTTCATCCTAGAGAAAGTACTGGGCTGCTCTGGCATGAAAAGTGAATTTGTTTCTTAGGCTCATGCATCACTGTGCTTGCTTAGAAAAATGGCTGGACTTCTCATGTAGACTATGTATTTATTGCCCAACTTCAGTGCTTCAGAGAGTCACTCTTCATCAAGGAGCAATCTAAACAAAAACCACTCTGCAAAACTGCATACGCCAGACTATAAATACAGAGAGCACAATGCAGCCCACTGCAGGTGGAGTGTGTGTGCATGGAGAAATCACCATATGGCATAAGCCCCTTTTCTACATGTGCATGCCTTCTCATCTTGCCTGCTCCCTCTGCTTAGGCAAGGTAAACACACAGTTTGTGGAAAAGGCTGAATGAGGATATACGAGGCCCGTCTAGATCTCAGTGGTCTAGCATTCTACAGTGCAGTCCTAAACAGGACAGCCTTCTAAGTCCATCTCGACCAATTGGCTTAGAAAGGTGTAACTGTTAGGACTGCACGGTGAATGCCCATGAGGATGCATCATGAGGAGGAGGGTGCCATGCGAGGACACTCTGCCTATTGTAGACACGCCCCGAGAGAATCTGAGTGATGTCTGATTTCTCATTAGTATTTAGCTGTCATTAGTGGTCCTTTTATCTGTGTCTAGATTGCTTATGGGAGCATTTATTAAGTTATGTTTAAAGTCATACCCATTTAGAAATTAACAGGATTTAATTACGACCCACAATATTTCTTAATTTTAGAGGCATTATGAAGTCTCTAATCTAGGTCAGTTATTTTATATATATATATATATATATACCTTATATCAGTATTCTAAACAAGATACAGGTGGCTCCAGGTAAAAGCAGTGGTTTATCTTCTTTACTTTTTCATTATTTATTTATTTTTATGTTATTTGCTTTATTCAGTTTATAACCTGCTCTCCCTGAAACCAGTTCAGAGCAGGTGACAACAATTTATAACACCTAAATTTTAAAAACCTTCCAGAAATACAAAATACAATTAATCCTTATGCTTGTTAATAATGCGTGTTATTATGGCATAAACAAATATGAGATTCATTCATTTATCATCTGTAAGAGATTTTGTAAGAGATTAAATGTGAAAATCTTAACAAATATTACATTATCACTAAATGTATAAAAAGTATGGGTCTTCTTTTGCACATACTAGTGTCTGCACACACACACACACACACACACACACAGACAGAGGGCATGACCCAGAGTTCCCCTGAATCCTTCCCTTCTCTAACAAATACTGCTACCACATGCAGGAGCTCCTCTTGCTGACTTGATTCCCTTTTGGCCCTCCTTTTGCGCATTGTCAGCAGCATAATGTAGTATACGAACTAGGATCTTGGAGATCCAGGTTTGAATCCCCCTTCTGCCACAAAAGCTTGCTCAGTGATCTTGGACCACACTCTCAGCCTAACCTACTTCACAGAACTGTTCTGAAGATAAAATGGAGGACAGACGAATGATGTTGTAAGCTGCTTTGGGTCCCCATTGGGTCCTTCGGTGTTCATAGTCTCACCTGCTACAGACACTTTGCTCAGAGAATACTAAATTTTATGTAGTTTTTCAGAAGTTAGCAAAAGTTTCTTTGTTAATTGCTACCCTGACAACTTAAAGAGGTACTGTTTTGTATGTTCTTAGTTTTATAAAGGTACAAAAGAATAGAACAATATCATAACTTCTGAGCTGCACCATAATATACGATCCCAGTAAGTATTCAGATTATACCCCCAAAGCCTTGACATTTTCTTTTTGGGAAATCTACACACAAGAAAAAATAGCTTTGAACACCATTGTTTAGACAAGTCTGATACATCTTTTTGTCTAAATATAAAGCTGCATATGCTTGAAGGAGAAAGTTTGACTTACATATTTTCTTTGCATTACCATTTGAGTCACACCCTGCTTAATAATACATTCAGTCAAGGGGGGACTCATACTATGGTGCCAAAAAATGTATGAAGCTTTTAGTCCTGCATGTGCTCCAGTTATTTAACTGAGTCATTTTAGACACAGATGTTTGCCTGAATATAAATGCAGAATATGCAAAGCTCTGATGTAATCACATTCACTCTTAACTATCATGACAGTTTCTCATTAATTTGTTTTAAGTGAACCTTCTTTCAACCATTCAAGCACATCCCTCCCCCTCCCTCTGACAACTACAGTGCTATTTCCTAGAATGCTTCATCTCCCAGCACAGATATGTGGTTATTATAATTCTATACTTCATGTGACAGACTTGACCGATGTGGTCCATTTGTTCCCCCTCTGGCATATTATCTCCCATATGTAGAATAAATTATTTCCGCTGGTCTAAGGCAGTTTTGTATTAGGATAAACCACCAGTGAATGATATTTGCTAGACTACATTCTACTATGCACTTTTTTCTCAGAAATTTGAGTGTTTCTAATTTTTTAATTATAATTGCTCATGTATAATTTATTTATTTATTGTATTTATATCCCACCCTATCCCATGACGGGCTCAGGGTGGCTCACAACAGAGATAAAACAATAAATATACAGTTCAAAACCAATTCAATAAAAACAGGACGGCAGCAAAAAATAACATAAGTCCAGAGCAACCTAATACACTTTCTGTTGGGTGTTAGTAGGATAGTAGACATCTGTAGGCCTACTATGGGCAGGGGAAGTTGAGATGGTAAAAACATCCACCACCTCAACCAAAGGCCTGGTGGAACAGTTCCGCTTTACCGGCCCTGCAGAATTGAAGCAAGTCCTGCAGGGCCCTGATCCGAACTGGGAGCATGTTCCACCAGGTGGGGGTCAGGGCCGAGAAGGTTCAGGCCTTGGTTTAGGCTAAGCAGACGTCCTTTGGGCCAAGGACTACCAGTAGTTGTTCAGCAGAGTGCAAGGCACTCCATGGCATATATGGGGAGAGATGGTCCCAAAAGTATGCTGGTCCAAGGCCACATAGGGCTTTAAAGGTCAACAGCATAACCTTGAAATGGATCTGGTACTCAACTGGTAGCCAGTGCAGTTGGTGTAGCATTTGCTCAATGTAGCATTTGCCTACACAGATGATGCCATCAACAAGCACACCACTGCATTCTGCACCAGCTGAAGTTTCCAGGTCCTGCATAGAGTGAGTTACAGTAATCCAGCCTGGAAGTGACCAATTTGCGGATCACTGTAGCTAAACCCTGGGAGTAGAGATAAGGAACAAATTGCCTGACATGCCACAGATGATAAAAGGCAGACTTGACAAAAGTGGCAATCTGGGCCTCTGTTGAAAGTGAGGCATCCAGGATCACCCCAAGGCTCCTCAATCTTGGCGCTGGCATCAAAGGTGCCCCACCAAGTGTCAAGAGCTGAATGCCCAATCCCAACGCCCCACGACTCAGATACAGGACCTCCATCTTCATTTGATTTAATCTCAGCTGGCTCTGCTGTAACCATCCAGCCACAGCTCTCAATGCCCTGTCCAAATTATCTGGGGTGAAATCCAGCTGGCCATCCATCAGCGGATAGAGCTGGGTGTCATCAGCATACTGGTGACAGCCCAGCCCAAGCCCCCAGACCACATGTAGATGTTAAACAACATCAGAGAGAGAATCACCCCCTGCAGCACTCTGCATTCCAGCGGGTATCACAGAGACACTCTCCCTGAGCACCACCCTTTGTCCCTGACTATGGAGAAAGGAGGTAAGCTATTGAAGAGCTGTCCCCCATATCCATACGTCAGCAAGGCGGTGGGTCAAGTGACTGTAATCGCCCATGTTGCATGCTTCTGTCAAGTCCAAGAGTAACCGCAGTGCTGACCCAAACCGATCCAGATGTCTGTGGAGGTCATCCATGAGGGCGACCAGCGTGGTCTCTGTCCCATGGCCAGGGCAGAAGCCGGACTGAAAGGGACCCAGAATGGAAGTATCATCCAAGAAGGCCTGGAGCTGCTCAGCCACCACTGTCTCAACCACCTTACCCAGAAACAGCAAATTCAAAACTGGGCAATAGTTGGCAAGGACTGCAGGGTCCAATGATGGCTTTTTCAAGAGCAGGCATGCCACAGCCTCCTTCATCTCTACTGGGAATATCCCTGAAGACAGGGATAAGTTAACAATATCACCCAGGGGAGCCCGAACACTGTCCCGGCAGGCCTTGACCAGCCAAGATGGGCATGGGTCCAGGAGGCAAGTAGTAGACCTCACAGCTACCAGAATCCTGTCAACTTCCTCCTGGGAGAACAGGTTGAATTGGTCCAAAACTGGACCAGAAGATGGGCAAGGGGCTTCTAGTTCCTTTACTGTATCAACTGTGGCTAGGAGGTCCTGATGGAGCACTGAGACTTTCTCTGCAAAATAGTTTGCAAATGCCTCACAGCCAACAGCCAATTCGCTACCATTTTGTTTGTCTTGTGGCAGGGTAGTAAAAGACTGACTTGTTCTAAATAATTGGGCCAGGTGAGAGCTTGCAGATGCAACGAAAGCCACAAAGAAATCCTTCTTAGCTGCCTTCACTGCCATCTCATAGGCTTTCATAAACATTCTATAAGATGTTCTTGTGGCTTCATCACGAGCCCACCGTCGCCCTTGCTCTAACCGTTTCAGCTCTTGTTTCATCCTCCATAGCTCTAGCTTATACCATGGGGCTAGTTTGGCATGAAAGCAGAGAGCATGCTGGGGGGGGGGGTGATTTTGTTGATATCTTTGGAAAGTCGACTATGCCAATCTTCCACCAGCTCATCTAACAAACCGCCAGGGGGCATCAGATCCCAATGAGCATTTCAGAATCCATTAAGATCCACTAGTCTCTGCAGGCAAGCAGAAATCACCCACCTAAACTAGCTGAGGTTGGAATACTCAGCTGGGCCTTCAGGGTGAAGTGATCTGACCATGGAACAGCATCTGCTGTTACCAGATCCACATTTATCCTGAAACCATTTATCCTCATGCTCTGTGTAATTTGCCTAGAGTCCAAGTGGAAATGGTGGACCATAAAATAGCATAAATAAATAAAAATAAATAAAATCAGATGGTGCAGAACAGCTAAGAGATCACCTGAGATCAGCCCCATAGCCAGAAATTTTGGGTTGGTGGGCATAGGGAAATTTTGTGGGGCAGTGGGGGGGCAGCCCCTACTTGAAAAGCACAATTTAAACCCTTTAAATGCTGTTTTTTAAGGGGGGGTTGCCTGCACCTGAACACCAAGTTGTGAATTTGTGGCTGGAGGGCCCTTTAAATTTCGGTGGAGGGGAGGGAAAGGGTCAGCTGCAAGATTTAAAGCTCCAGCTGATTGGTGCGCCACATGCTCCTCCAATCAGCTGGAGGACCCTTTTAATGTCACAGGAGAGGAGGGGGAGGGTAGCAGCTGTTGTGGGGCATGCTTCACATTTGAGGGGGCAGGAAATTGCCCACTAAAGCTACAGGCCTGCCTGAGATCAAAGGAGGGGCACGGCATTCACAAGTCCTATGTTAATCACTGGAATTTCTCACATAATAGGGAAGGAAAAATCTTTGCCTGAGAACTGCTGCCAGTCAGTATAGAAATATTAAACAAGATGAAGCAATGGCATGATTCAGTTTGGCGGATCCATTTGTTCCATAGGCGTCAACTTCAGGGGGGCTGGGGAGCTGGAACTCCCCCCAAACTTTTCCAGGACATGCTGAGCTTCCCCCAGAGACAATGGCCTGTAATGTCTCTGGCCAGCCCCAGCCCCCCCCCCCCCCCGGGAAATTGGAAAGTCTACGCCCTTGATTTGTTCCTATATCAGATTCCCCTGAAAGTGAGTAGGGATATGAGCTGGCTGATCCATGCCCGATGCAAGGACCAGAGTCTGTGTCCTAAGACGTTCCCTCTAATGTTAGCAACAATACTGCATGAAGTGGTCCAAGCTATGATGCAGCTCACTAAGTTGTTTCTAACACCAGTAGTTCAACCACCTAAAACACTGCCATGAATGAGCAAAACTGTCACACTTTTGAATTTCTGCAATGACAGTCTATGTGGGTATCAAAAACAGCTTGCACAAATTTCCAAAACAAAGCAAATTAAATTATATAGTTAAACAAACAAGACAACAAACAAATTATGCCCCCTGAGCGGGTCCTTGCTCACTGAGCTGGCTGTCATAGGCCTCAAGCTGTAAACTTCAGTCTAAAAGACAAGGACACTTCCCCTCAAGTCCAAGGGCTCATTCCTGTGGCCACGCCCAGACTTCTATTCCTCTAGGGCTTTTCTGGATGGGTTTTTAAAGTCAGTTTTGGCCCCACTGATTTCAACATGCATTTTTGTGCCTTCATTTTTTTTTCTCTTTGTTTTTTTCCTCATTTCTTTTGAGACCACTTTTACCCTGATGTTTTTCTGGAAGCCAATTTTGAGACAGCTTTTTTTCATGCATAATATTTCTATTGGCTTTCTTTGTCCCACCCACCTCTATTCCACTTTCCAATGATTAGACTGTTGTAATCATTCAATCACTCTCTCCCCCAACCACTCCCCCTGATGAGTAATTTCACAGGTTTTTTTTAAAAAAGCTCTAAAATATTGATATATTGCTGTAGTGCAAATGATAGTTTAGTTTTCTGAATACCCAGGTTTTCTGAATACCCAGCTTTCTTTCTTTTCTTTTCGGTTTTCTAAATGTAAGTCTCTATTGCCTTCCCTCACTGAGATATAAGGGAAAAGGCATATTTTCATGAAGGGCTAGAGATTTACTTTTTAAAAAAAATGGAAACTGAGAATTCAGAGAACCTGCTTATACTCTCATTACAACACTACAGTGATATATCAATATTTTAGTGCCTTTTTTAAAAGGGCATATGCTGTGATGCCACCGATATTGACACTGATAATGGCAGCACCCTCTCTTGAAAATCCTCATTATTTAAGCCCCATGAAGAAGAAAATAAACTAACTCAACAACTGTAAAAATGCACAAGGAGGGCAAGCGCGCAGAAGATTCCTGCCCCAAACTGATTCCAATGTTTATGGATGGACCCTCCAAAAAAATCAGGAGTAACTCAAGCATGTGAAAAAGGTCCTAAAAAGGAAAGGGGCAGGCACACATTAATACTGTTGTGCTGGATGTAGGGAATCCAAGAAACTGATTCATTAGGATTTAAATATTATAATATATTTCAGTTTAAAGTACACTAAATAAATAATATAAAAAATAATATAAGGAAAGGCAACACTAAGGTTTTCCAAGTCCTATTTTCTTAATAGTGTTTCCATTACAGTCTTCTGTTCAGCTCTCTTTTTGCCCAACTGCTTAATTTATTAGGACTCTAATGACATCTCCTCAGCCTTAGATTTTTAACTTTCACCAATTTGGCTATGGCTTTCTGTCCTGACCATTCACAGGCAAGCCAGCAATGACTAAATACTTCCCAGTTCCAAACGCCTTCTAATCTCAGTCTCTCAGATGACATTTCCCTATTCCTTTTTTAACATTACTGTTTGTTATTTAACTAAAGCCCTTTTGCTAAAAGAATACTCATCGAACTTAAATACAATTGTTGTTATAGAAACACTTAATATTTCTTTTTAGTTCTTTATCATGTTTAGCTGTTATCAATATCTGTAGCTGAGAAATATGTTGTAAACTATATTTTTATTTTTATTGTAAAACTTTGTATCTTGTTTATTATTAATTCCAATTTTTTAAAAACCAAAGCCCTCAATTCATAAGCCTGATGAAGGTGAAATTGCTGCTCATAAAGGGTTGCCTGGAGATCTCCCAGAACTATAACTGATCTCCAAGACTACAGGGATCAATTCCCCTGAAGAAAATGGCTGCCTTGGAGTTATGGCGTTATACCCCACTGAGGTCCCATCCCTCCACAAATCCTGTCCTCCACACTCCTCCCCCAAATCTCCAGGAATTTCCCAACCCAGATTTGGTAACCCTGCTGCTCAGCCAAGCTGTTTAAGGTCCAAGTCTCTTCGCTTGTCTGGATGGTTAAAAAAAAGTACACAGCCTACAAAAAGCAGTTTTCTGCTTTTCCTGATAGGCCTCCTACCATGCAATCAGCAGTGAGTTGATTGTGTTATCTGACACCTCATCCCCTGAGGAGGTTATCAGCATGGTACCAATCTTTCACCTTCTCAGGCACATTATCTTTCACCATTTGCACATACTCATATTAGTTTGTGTAATTGACATTTAAGTGTACGGTATTCACCTTACTTGATCCCTTGCTTCTTCTGCTTTCAATTCTGAGGGTCTACTGCAAGGGTGGGTAATATGTATGACATACTGGCTCCATACATAGAAATTAATGTAACTGTAGGAAGTCTTAATATAGGAAGTGGCTAAAGAGTGTAGTACTAGCACTAGTACTGCAGCCAACAGTGGACTATATCCCCAAAGTTTCAGATCTTCATATTTATTTTTAAAGGCAAAACAACTTTAGAAGATTAAAAGATTTTACAATTTGAAATATTATAGGACTCCTCCAGTCTCATTTCTCAGCTGTTTGTGTGTGTTAAGGAGGCGGCGGCGGCAGCCACAAGCATGGATGGCTTCAAGAGGGAATTAGATAAATACAAGCAGGAGGACCCCCGATACTCGCGGGGGGGGGAAGAAGTTGAACAAGGAGAAGAAAGCACCCGCAGGTGAGCTCCCCCCAGCACCAATGGCAAGGCCCAGGCCTGCCAATTTTTCTTCCCCCCCACGGGCACCAACAGCGAGGCCCAGGCCCGCCAATCTCTGCCCCATGGGCACTGGTGGAGAGGCCTGAGTGGCTCTCAGCTGCTGGGCCCACCGCCAACTCACCCCATGTGCCCCAGTGGCGAGGCCTGGATGCCTCCCAACTGCCGGCCTGCCACAGAGTTCCCAGAGCATTCTCTGCACATGTGCAGGGAACACTCTTTTACTTTGGGGAAATTTAAATATTTCCCTTATCATTTTTTAAACTTTTTGGATTTTTCTGCACACCTGGGGAGTCCCCCAAGTGTGCAGGAAAATCTCTTTGCCCCCTAGGTGCCCCCGATGTGTGGATTTAGATATCCACACACAGGGGGTACCTTGGCTATTAGATATATAGACAAGCAGGAGGACCCGCAATACTTGCAGGGGGAGAAGGAGCTCCATGTTGAGGAGGAGGAAGCACCCACAGGTGAGCCTTCTCTCCCACCCCATGGCCCCGATGGTGAGGCCCAGGTCCGCCAATTTTTCTCCCCTCCACAGGCACTGATGGCGAGGCCCGGGCCCACCAATCTACCCCCCATGGGCACCAGAGGCGAGGCCTAAGTGACTTTCACCCACCGGGCCCACCGATCTCCCCCCCACAGGTACCGGCAGCGAGGCCTGAGCTGCTGTCAACCGCCAGGCCCACCGATCTCCCCACACATGGGCACCAGCAGCGAGGCCTGAGCAGCTCTCAGCTGCTGGGCTTGCCAATCACCCCTCACAGGTGATTGAGGCCTGAGCAGCTCTAAGCTGCCGGGCCTGCCGATCTCCCCCCCCCCCGGCACTGGTGGTGAGTCCTCAGTGGCTTTCAGCCGCTGGGCCGCTGCCAAGTTCCCAGAGTGTTCTCTGCACATGCGCAGGGAATGCTCTTTTACTTTTGAAGGGATTTAATTGTCCCCTGTAGAATTTTTTTTTTAATTTTAAGATTTTTCTGCACACTTGGGGACTCTCCCAAGTGTGCAGGAAAATCTCTCTGCCCCCTAGGTGCCCCTGATGTGTGGATTTAGGTATCTGCATGCAAGGGGTGCCTTGGCTATTGGATATATAGATATGGAGCAAAGGTCCATCAGTGGCTATTAGACACAAGGTACAGATAGGAACTCTCAGTCTGGGGCAAATGATGCTTGGTATTCTTGGTGTTTGGGGGGGGCACCAGTGGGAGGGCTTCTAGTGTCCTGGCCCCACTGATGGACCTCCTGATGGCACCTGGTATTTTTGGCCAGTGTGGGACAGAGTGTTGGATTGGATGAGCCATTGGCTGGATCCAACACTGGCTTCCCTTATTTATTTATTTATTTATTTATTTATTTATTTATTTATTTATTTATTTATTTATTTATTTATTGGATTTTTACCCCACCCTCCCCACCTCACAGCAGGCTCAAAGCGGCTACCAGCATAATACATAATACAATAGAATTCTGTAAAACAGCCACATTTAAAACATGATATAAACGTTCTTAATATTCTGATTTATGGAAACACTTTGATTTAATGACCTCCAAAATGTCCTATCATTAACAGCCTCACTCAGGTCTTGCAAACTGAGGGGCACAGCTTCCTTTATTAAGTCAAATCGATCACATATTGGGTTTTCTTCTTTTCTTGCTGCCTTCAACCTTTTCTAGCATTATTGTCTTTTCCAGTGAGCCTCAGTTTAGCTTCTCATTTTAGCTTCTAGGGAGAGTTCAGGCTTGATTTGATCCAGAACTCACTTCTTTGTCATTTTGGTGGGCCACAGTATCTGTAAAACTCTCTTCCAACACCACATTTCAAATGAATCAACTTTCTTCCAGTCAGCTTTCTTTCTTTTTTTAAAGTATAATTTATTGGTATTTTCAAAGATTACAACTTCAACATAAAAAGACATCTGTATTAATGATACATTGCAGGAAATGGACATTATTATTAATCCTTTATCACTTTCTTCATCTTCCAGCTTTCCCACCCATACATAGTAATGGGGAATACTAGGCCATGAATTATCTTGACCTTGGTCCTTACACCTAAGAATGTTTTCTAGCTCCTTCACGGCTGCTCCTCTACTCCTTTTTTTTTCCAGTTGTGGTTGTTGTTATATTCACTCCATAGAACTCTTCTCTCCTTGAACTACTACACTGCACTTCCCTTCTCAGTTTCTCATGCAAAAGGTCTCTTCCCCTTCCCTGTCAGCTATAGGGATGCCACAAATTTTGCAGTGAACATGTTCCACAGCAGAACTTACCACATTTCATTGTGTCGATCAGATATGAGCTGATTGCTGGACCTGTTCATTTCAGTGCTGAATAACTCAAACACCTGCTGAACAGGTTTGTGCCAGGTTTTTGCAAAGTTGTGCTTATTCTAAATGGGCCAAACAGATTAGCAGCTGTTAACATTACTAAGGACTAGGTAGTCAAACACTAACCAGTTAAGATTTTTATAATCATGGCATTTTCATATGACTGATTCATATGATTTGTTACTGATTTAAGTGCCTGTTAAAGCAGTGGCTTGCCAAGGGGAGTAGCGGCACAGCAAGTGGGAGGGGGAGTAGAGCATCAAGCTGTATGAAAACAAACATGAATGAACAGCTTATTGCACTGTACTGTTAAGAAGGAATAGCTGAAGTAACATTCTGAACAGCCACAGACTGGTCAATGAACAGATGTACTGTTTGTTGAGAAACATGTTCCCTGTTCATGACTGGTGAACAAGGCATGGACTGAACTGGCGTGTATTCAATCATCCCTAGTCAGATATATTCTCTTTCCTTTCAAACCCCTCAGGTCTCTCAGCACCTTCATTTATTGTTCATTCCTCATCTGCATTGGTTTCTCCTCAACCAAGATAAATTCTCTTTCTTTCTTCACATCACACAGTGGTAGACATTCTGCTCTGCAGGTAGAAGGTCCCAGGTTCACTCTCCAGCATCTCCATTTAAAACAATCAGGTAGTAGATAAAGAGAAAGACCTCTACCTGACACTTTAAAGACTGCACCAATTAGAGTAGACAATATTGACCTTCATGGAGCAGTGGCCTGAGTGTTATAATTTATACCATCTCTTTTACTTCTGTTAACTGTCATTAGGGGTGGGACCAATTTCAGAGCTAGCATAGGATTCCAACTAAATCCTGGGCTTCCCTTGCCAAGCCTCCAATGTAGTCCACCGTTGCTCCTTGTTCTGGTGGTAGTCCACTGGGCTACCATTTCTGCTAGTGTTATGTGCACATATTGGCAAAACTTTGTATTCTGCCAGCACAGTGCAAAGTAGCAGCAATCCTGTTCCCTCCCAGCCAGTGTAACTTAAGGATACGATTACTCTGTAGGTGTTACATGACGTTAATTGAGTCAAATGGAGGCCTTGCATCTACAGAATCACCACAATTATTTTGAAGCATCTGTCCCTTTTTTAAAACTATGAGATTTGATTGGATCTCAGCTTGAAGCCTACAGCAATTATTGTTACCAACTTAATTATATTGCATGCTATTAAGTGTTTTACTTTTTAAGTCCCAATCTAAGCAATTCATTTGTTACCTTTCCAAATGGATAAATCACCCAGAAGTGAATAAAAGATTACTAAACTGCCTGTGCTGCTTGCTCATTCAAGATTTTCTTTATTGAAAGGAGGTGGGAAACACATCAAACAAAATTGGGTTCAACATATGGACTACTCTTACATCAGTATACTTAAGCTGGATACATTTTCTTGATTGTAACAAAAGATTCTCACCATTCCCTCTGTGCAGCCACATTAGAGACTATGGGTTGAATCCAAAATCATCTACTGCTCTCAGAAAGGTACCTCCTCTAGTGGAAGAGAGGCAGTTTTTGCTAATTACCTATTTTCACTGCTAACTTCCACACATACTCCATGCTGTTCCCGAGATACCCCAACCCCCAAGACAAGTGTTTTGAAGAGTCTTGTGGGCTGCACCAGGAAAGCGGCAAGTGGAAAGATCTGGCACTTGCAGCCCATTGGACCCCTCGTTAAGTAGTGAGGAGGCTTAATACTAAAGTGATAAGAACTGCTATTCATTGCAATAGAACAATGCTTCAGTTGGGATATCAGTATATAGCTAGAAAGAAAAAAAATAAGCACAGATCTAAATAAAATCTTCCATTTCCGAATTAAATCTCAGAGAAGATGGTCAGCAGCCATGTTTTTGGATAAGACTGATTACTTTGAACCCTTTCAGCCTGGCATTCACCTAAGTCATGGCAAAGAACAATTTTGGTCATCCTTGATGATGATTTTTGCTGGTCTGCTTCTGAAGGGCCTCTCAGCAGTTTTTGATACCATGAACCATAGTAGTCTTCTGAACTGCCAGAGAAGATAGGCTTGATGCTCCCTGTAAGCTGTGGAGTCTTGTGAACAAAAATTTTACTTTGTGAGCTACTGGCATTAAAGTTGTGAGTGAGCAATTTGGCTACAACATAAATTAGTTTGTTCTGGAGCTATCCTTCCTGAGCTAAGACAAAAATGTGTGAGCTGGAGGCTAAAAAACTGTGAGCTAACTCAGCTTAGAGGGAACACTGGGCTTGACTGTTGTATTAAATAAGTTTTGGGGTAGCTTTCAGAAGCTGGTACTTGGAGATTGTTTGGCCATTAGCCTATGGGGTCCTACAAGATTCTGTAATGCCCCATGTAGGCTTTCCAGTTTGCCCAGGCCTTGAGAAACTGAGGTGCATTCTCTGTTCTCCTTACCCTAGAAAATGGAGGAAATTCTTGCAGCATCTCCTGGAAGTGACATAACATCCTCCCCAAACTCCACTCTCCTGAGACGCCACCCCCAAAATGCCTAGGCAAATGCCAGGAGAGGTCCCACGCTACTTAACATCTACATAGGGTTGCCAGCTCTGGGTTTGGAAATTCCTGGAGATTAGGGGAGTGGAGCTGGGGAGGGACCTCAGCCAGGTATAATGCCATAGCGTCTAGCCTCCGAAGCAGCCATTTTCTCCAAGGGAACTGATCTTTGTTGTATGGAAATCAGTTGTAAAACTGGGAGATTTCCAGACCTTGCCTGGAGGCTGGCAACCCTACATCTACATGAAACCACAAGATGAAATTATCTGGGTATTTGGAGTGAATCTTTACCAGTACATTGATTACATTCAATACTACCTTTCAGTCTCCCCAGGATGCAGGGAAACTGTAGACAAGCATAAGCAGTGTTTGGAGATGGTGAGGGACTGGATGATGGTAAACAAATGGAAATTAAATCCATACAACATGGAGATGCAGTGGGCTGGAGTAAATCTTACCAAGGAATGTGTATACCTGCATTAGGCAGTATTCTTCCTGAAGGGGCAGGCTTTGCAGAATAGGTATGCGCATGGATGCTTCAATGATGATGGGACAAGAGTGTGTTTTGCCAATGTAGGTCTTTTGCCAGATGGGGCCTTTTCTGGAAGAACTCAGATGTCAGAGGCCACTATCACTCAGGCTTTAGACTATAGTAACACATGCTACATGTGGCTGCCTTTGAAGATGATTTGGAAGGTTCAACTAATTTGGGATGTGGCTGAGGTCTACTAGTGGGTTGGCGGCAAGGAGCATATTACTCCCATCTTGTGCCAATTAAACTGGCTGCCAGTGACCTTCTAGTCACAATACAAAATGCTGGTGATAACATTTAATGCCCTAAATGGCCTGGATCCAAGGTATCTGGTGGACAAATACCTCCCTTATGTGTCCTGAGCTTGTGGTCTTAGGTTGACCAAGGAAGCTCTGTTGCAGGAATCCCTGGATGAAACAATCTGATCAGTGGGAATCTGCATGAGGACATTGTCAGCTACTTCTCCTGCTCTGTGAAATTTACTTTCCCCTGCAATATTGGTGATTTTTAATTTGAGATTTTCCAGCTACAGTTTAGTCCTTGTTTAAAATCTCAGAATCCATTTTTGGGGTAAACTTTTCCTGGTGTGTTACTGATCACTGATGACTTTTCATTTTATGGCACATTAAAAACTTTTGTACATAAAAATTGAGTACTTATTTAAAATAGAAATGGATATAAATATTCTAAATAAATAATGTCTCAACATGTGAAAATGTGATATTTGCTGATATAGTCCAGCTTGAGGTCTTCAGAGTCTCAACAATCATTTTATGAACTAACATTTTGTTTTATGTGTTTCTCTGCTTTGTGCCACTTGCTCAACTGTTCCTAATTCCACCCTGGACTCTATCCTGGTCCTGGCCTTTTAACATTACAAGAAGCATTTCTACCAAATCTTAGCTCTCAGTGCTGCTCCATTCAGCATTTCTACAATGCAAAGTATTGTGTTTTTTAACAATTGAGTAATACAGCATCTATTGTTAACCCATCTTACAGCACATTAAATATATGATGGGAAAGATCAAAACACTGGCATGAAGAAAGCAACAAATGTATGCCAATTTAAGATTTTGTCGCGCTTAATGAACTTAGCTTAATGAAATACTGTGGCTCACATTCACAGGTGCATTAAAGTTAATTGATTACAGCATTATTTTATGACCTCCAGCAATTTATTCAAAAAATATAATACATATGAAATAATAACTAGTACTTCTTGTGGCACTCGGATTGGAATTTTTATTCTCATGTGCTTGGGAACACAAAGGGTTGATCCTGTATTGGTTAACATAAAGTCAGAACTTTGGGGGGTGGGGTGGGAACAACAATGACTAATCTCAATACGCTATAGGAACTGCCATAGTTTTAAAACACAGAGAACATAATCCAGTTCTTGCCACATTCTCCCCACTCTTTCAGTCTGCAGTACTCCAACAGTGGAATTTCCTGTGACTCACCTTCCCTCTGCCACAAACGAAGACTTGTACTTGTGGAAGAACTGCATGCATTTTGTGATGCCAGTTGGATCAGACCATAAGAACAGATGTGCCATCTTGATACTTAACACACTGGTTGTAAGTGGTCAAGCTCCCTATGTCCCTACAAAACAGTACAAATATGCAGTGGGTTTTAACATATATATTTCCTCAAGAGACTGTGAAGACTATCACAAGCTGTTTTTGTTGAATTGTCCCAGTTCAACAAAAGAAATAAGATACGTGCCTGGCTCTCAACTTGAATTTCTCTGGATCACAGCCACTTACTAGGATATAAATACCGCTGACCAGTAGAATTTACTTCCCTGTAATATGCTTAGAATTGCCTCATAAACAAATGTAAGGCAGATTCTTTGATTTAACTAGGGGTGCTGAGGAAGTAAGTCCTACTGAACAAAATAAAATTTACTTCTGCATAAAAATGCATAGGCTCAGGCTGCTAGCCTCTTTTTAACATTTATCTGATCCTTGTTTTCTAAATTTTGATCCAATGCAATATAAAGGCTAATTCATTAGTAGCAATCTGTTGTCACTCAAAAGCTAATTTCACTTGGCATCAAATGTCTACAATTTTAAAATGAAATATTCTCTAGTTATTTGTTGATATGTGTATATTTTAAAAGGTGCCTTTACATTTTATAATTTCACCATCTTTATTATCTTAAAACCTGCTATTTTGTAATGTAATAAATATTTAATTCAAGGAAAAGTGCAGTGAACATCTTTTTGTAAGGGTTAACCCATTAAGAGAAAAAGGATGTCAGATAAATTGAAGACATGGCATATAGCCAAGAATGATCAGTACATGTGAGAATTAATTTCTTTGTGAGTAGTCACTCATATAGCCCATATTAGATACAAAGCATTGTATAAGAGATTTCTCTGTTCCCACATTTGCTCATAGAATTCTTTCTTTATGAATGAAGCAATTTCATTTTGTTTTGGACCTTACTGATCACAATGGAATAAAGTAATTTAATAGTCATAACATTCATGTACTTTCTATCCCTCTTTAATTTATTCAATATAGACATGCCAACATTTCTGTTGTAGCAATGCCACTTTTACCCTGTGCAACTTACTGGAAAACTGATTATTTTCAAAGCAGAACATGATATAGTGCCAGCTATTAACAGAAATATCTTTGCTGAAAGGTACTCCCCGCCCCTTACCAGGAACATGGAGAAAGTCATGGGATAAGCTAGTTTTGGTAGTCTCTCCATTTATATATAGAATCAGACCTTGCAGTATTTCTTTATCCAGAATATTGTCACCAGTACTTTCTTATTTCTTTTGTTGTTGTTGTAGCAAACTGTTCTTAAAAGCTAGCAATACTTGTATAGTAAACATGTTACTTGGAAATAAGTACCAATGAAATCAATGGGACTCCTTTCTGACTAAAGTTTAGGATTGTGTGGATAGACTGTGATCTTCTCTTACTTGGAAATGGGTTGTAATGGTTTCCGTTAGCCCTGCTGCAGTGACTTTCCGGAAAATGGCAGGTGCATCTGATTTTCATTCCCATGGGTTTTAAAAGTATGCAGGCACTCTTTTGCAGATCAGCAAACCTGTCAGTCTAAAAAACCACCACAACACCTTTAGTTCTTCTTTATGATTACTGCAATACGCAATAAGATAATCACCACTTCCATGAAGAAATTGTGACTTATTTGAAGTTCAAACCTACTGTTCAAGCTATTATTTACATTAGAAAAAAGTATCATTCCAAATTTTAAAATATATACTGGAAAACCGTAATAACCAGAAGCACATTTTTAAAAATGATCCTACCATTGCCTAATATTACACCATACATGGAATACTATTAGATGGGACAAGGAATCTAAGGTACAATAATTTATTACACATTTCCTTCTAATTAATCCCATGATTATGTCTCAGCCATTGTTTGAATTAACCCCGTGCACAGATTACAATATTTGATAATCTTACACGTAGGGAATTTGTGGCATGCACAATTTCTAAAAAGTCATACATATATGTACTACAGATATACATACGAGTTTCATACTAATTAATTTTATAACCTACAAAATGGTCCTTGGTATATAAGATTAATGTGATACTTTTACTTGACATTTAGACTACATCACACAGAAAGGGCAGACCTGTAAGCCACAAAAGTCCATCTGACTCTCCAGTCTAAAATCCCCTTTGCAATATTAGGCTTCAAAATAATAAATACTTAGCAAACAACAAAAGACCAGGTAAATGTATATGTTTACTGTCTTGTATTTATCTAATATTTTCTCTAAGCACTCCAGTCACTTCAGCTATGTCCATAATTCTTAAAACAACCTGCCGTTGTTGTTATCCATGTGCTAAAGTTGGAGCAACTGGGGCAGACTGTAGCTTAAGCTACTGTTGAATCATAGCTCATGATCTTAACTGCTACATTTGCAAACAGAATAAATCTAAACAGATATTCTTTTGTTCTCCTGAATAAATGTTAAACATTCCTGTTACCCCAGCATGAATATGAAGGCATTAAAGAGGTTTGTCTCTCGCTTGTGGCATTCCTGTACTGATTTTTTAAAGCACCTTTATCATCCTCTTCCCTCAAATCTATTTCTGTTAATAATCTAATTAGAGCTATAATTCAGCTTCTGCATTCAACAAGAAGCAAAGAGTTTGGACTGTACATTTTCTCATAATATGATGTTTTCATTAAGTGGGTTATTCCACATATTGTTAAATGATTTAAATAATTAATTTCCTATAATAGAAGAACTATTAGAGTGACAAGTTGGGTTATTTTATTTTAATTATGTATCAAAGCCAAAGTTTTCAATATGCGTATCTCAAAAAAATATTAAGGGGCTTAGAGGCTGAATATATTTGCTGTTATGCTAAGGGCCATGCTATAAGTGATGCGGGAGACCCAGGTTAACAGCCAAATGGCAAGGCCAGCTTCAGAGCCTTCAGTTTGGTTAAAGGGCTGCATGACATTTTCATAATCTGAATTTTCCCCAAACTGCTGTTTGTCCCATAGGCTTTTATTTTAAAATAATCTGCAGGAGATCCTGATCACAGATCCTCCATGGTAGATGTAGTTTAGCCCCAAAGGCAGAATGTCAGGCATAAAGAAAGAGTCTTGGTGCCAACAAGGATCTTATAGATAGGATCAGCAGTCTTTTAGAATTAAAGAACATCAGAATTAAGAACAAGAGATCAACAAAGAGCCAGTATAAGAAAGCCCATTTACATAACAAAATATCCTAGTTCAACATATCATTACTTATAATTGACATGTTGATTAATAATCCATATTTTTATTTGGCAGCCCAAACACTGGTTGTTGCCAATCCTTTATTCAAAATGGGCATACATGAAGCCTCACAATAAGCAGGGGTCATTTCATAGAAAAAGAGGTGCAGGAGCTCATTAGCATAACTCATTAGCATAACTTATTTGCATATGCTACACCACCTGACCGGAAGTATGTCAGAAGGCCAGAAAGAAAGAGAGAGGGAGGGAGGGAGAGAGGGAGGAAGGGAGGAAGGGAGGAAGGGAGGAAGGAAGGAAGGAAGGAAGGAAGAGCTGGCAGAGAGGGGACAGCTGCTAATCCAAGCCTCAGAAATACCACTATTCTGGGAGGATAGCTTCAGTGGTGGCTGAAGCCTTCAGAAGGCTGGTCGGAGGAACAAGGACCTTTCCAGGGGGTGGGGTCATTTTGCTGCAGCCATGATACAAGCAGGCATTCCCCTGCTGGGGGCGGGGGGGCTGGCACCAACTCCCGGAGCTGGGCTCCCCCGAGCTCCTGCTTGAAATGACTCTGAAAATAAGTAATAAATATTTGCAGGAGCACTTTCCATGACTGTCTAAATCTGAACATGATTCACACTTGGATTACTGGCAACTATTCACCTCTGTCTTTCTCTACAAAGCATCTCTAAGAAGCCCTTTGGTCCCATAAAAATGTTTGCCTGTGATTCACTTTTTGTGCTGGTCATTCTACCCACGTACTCCAGGGGAAGACTTGATTATTCTGGGGGCCTGGGCAAAAGTCAAGGATCGGGCTACAGGCATGTCTACAAAACCCACATGAAGGGATCACATTCTGGGGCACAGGGGAGTTCCAGTCACACATATTGTGAGTGCAGTAGTACGAGTGAGTGTGCATTAACCCTTTCATGGGACTCACCTCAGTCTTGTTTTCCAAAGAAGCCCTCCCCAAGGGAACACTTAACTCTGCACTCATCTGTGTGAAGTGAACAGAGATGAGGTAACAACCTCTGAAGAACTCCATGGGGAATACCTAAGGCACTTGCATATCTCTTTCACACCCCAGCTTGGCTGGAGCATGGATGGGAGGCAGGAGTGTTGATCAACAGAAGAACATTTTGCCCATCCCTGTCATGCCCCAACCCATGATGCCCAGAGTCTGTTTACCCACACTGAAGCTGAAACAGGTGATGATTTCCATGGAGTGCCTGTTATCACCAATGAGGGTCATGTTGGAACTGGGCTTTCAGCTGGCCTGGTGCTGCTGTGGTGCTGGCCAGGGGCACGATACATTTGCTGCTTTTCCAGTGCACAAGTGCAGCTGCAGTCTGCTTGGCATATGAGAGAAGGCCAGCTGGGTGGCTGGCTTCTGCACAGGTGTAGCATGCAAGCGATAGCAGCTGGAGGCTAGCCATAGGACCTTTGGTGATCTTTGCATATGCGCCTTGGCCACCGTTGGACCACTGACCAGCATTGATAGCAAACAAGTGCCCTGGGTCTCCTGCATACCGACCGTCAGATGACTAAAACTACCCAGTACCCCGTCCAAATTTCACTTATCAAATTACCTTAAAAACCCCGTTAGCATAGTTAAGCTATGCTATCCGACTATAATCACTCTTCCCACCCAAACCCCAGTTCACCTATTCTATCTAACTAATCTAATCTAACCAATAAATAAGGGTGGAAACTAACATATCTAGGGCCAATAAGCTAACTACAATCTATCCTATCCTAACTATACTAAGAAACTAAAAAAGAAGAAGGAGGAGGGGGGAACCCCCCCACTACTACATCTCCTCCTCTTATTTACACTGTCGTTCTTGATGGTGACCTTCAAAGATCACAAAGACAAGGCGAAGATCTAAACTTGCCAACGTTGTTTCAGCTTCGTCCAGGGTTTTCCCCATTCTCCAGTTCTAAAAATTCACCCCAGATGGATCAACCCAGATCTCCAGGGTACCAGATCCCAAGGTGTTAGGCCGCCAAACGGCCAGAAAGGGTCCAGGAAAGGGTCCAAGCCCCAAGGGCAAGCACCTCCCAGGAAAATGTCCATCGTCGATGCCGGCATCTCTGGGGGGGGGGGGCCAGGGCAGATCAAACACCGTTCATGACCAGAGGCCAGAGGCCAAAGAAGGACACACAGGTCCGCAAGCTGACGAGAACCCAGTGCTGCCCAAAGGGACTTGACAAAAACCGGTAACCAACACCGGTCGGCAAGGCCCAAGTCAGCTGAGTCCCCAGGACCAAGGAAGAGTCCAACTAGCGGAGAAGCCCGGAGTTGCCCGAAGTCACCGGTTGATCGGGTGACTTTAAACAGCTCTGGAGTAAATTCAGAAGAACAGCTGGGATTGTATAGGTCTTGTGGGACCTTGCAGTGTCCTGAACAGAATCCTAGGATTTTCTGTATGTACATATGTATCTGTATAGGACTGTTACTTGGATAGAGCAAGGTGGCAACTGAGTACTGAAAAGACAAAGATGGCCCCTTGGTATGACAATTATTGCTTCATAATTAATATTATATATAAGAATGGGCAGGGAGCTGGACCAATAGGTGGAAAGAAACCAAAAGTATAATGGCTTTCTTGGTATTAAGTTTGTTGTCCTGGGATAAATACTATATGAACAAGGCCAAATGATCACACAATCACTATGACCACAGCAAGGCAGTGTTCTGCAGCATCATTATATTTGTATACAAATATTGACAGTGATCAAATAATGATGGGGGGAGGCATCTTTAAATAGGCCTTTTCCCTTGACACCCAGAGTATTATGATATGCTATGACAGTTTTTCCTTTCAGTAATAACTGCAACCTGGTTTTGAGGTAAGGATTCTGTTAGATGAAACCATACAGCCAAGAGTATTTTGGAGAGGTACATAATGTCACACGAAGATGGAACTTTCATCATTGGGTATGGCAGGTGAGAAGATTACATTGTGTAAAAACCAAAGGCACTACTGAATGTTTCTGCAAGGCTTTACTTTTATGACTGTGGTGTTATGTTTCCAAGATTTTTTACTGTAATTTTTCTTCAAATTGTTTTTTAAAAGTTCTCTTTGCCAAGGAATCCAGATGCCCTTATCTCCATTTTGACATTTAACAACAACAAAAATCTGTGAGCCTATGCCTCTAGATACATTGTGACTAATTTTTAGTGTACAAACAAAAGGGGAGGGGAACCCATTAAAAACCATGAATCTTCATTTGAGTGTTTTTTTATGTATGTTTTGCTGTGTATTTAAATCCTTTCTGCAAAAGGCCAAAATATGCAGGAGGGCAATTTGGGAAAAGAGCAAGTCTGACCTGAGGCCTTCAAATCCTGCTGCCTTTCAATAGATTATCTTCCAGGGTTTTAACAGTGGGGAAGCTTTGATCCAACTAGACAGCAGCAGCTCTGTTAAACCCCGATCTGGTGCATCAGTTACTTTGGAGTTCTCAAAGAGGCCTGGGTGGGGCTTACTCTCGAACATGTTTCTTAGGAGGAGGAAGACTGAATTCACACGTGCCACTTAACATGCAGTTTCACCCTTCTCCCTTGGGTGGAAAGCACATGTCAAAAAGCAGTTTTTAAACAGGTTTTTATCCTGTTTCTGAATCGATTGCTGGCTTTACAGGGAATGCTGATTTACAACTGCCTTTCAGCCTTCCAGCACTTTACAACACGCTGGTGATTTCGGCCGAAGTTTTATTGAAACCAGTAGTGAGAGTGATGGTTATCATCGACGTGGACCTCTCGAGGACTGGGTCCGAGCGGGAGGGAAGTTGAGAGCGGGTCTCAGGGAGTCCTGCCGGCGGATGTGTGTGTGGGGGGGGATGAGTACACACCTAGAGCCAGGGCGGTGGGAAAGGCACGTGGGTTTAGCCCCCCCCCCCCCCCCCCGTGGTGTGAGGGAGTTGGGTGAATCTGTGTGGGTGGAAAGGGAGTCAGTGGCGCCGAACCCCATATTTTTCCTCAAGCGGGGAGGAGGGACCCCGGCCTGCTTCCCCTTCTCTCCCCCCCCCCCCCCGGGGGAGCCCAGGGAAAGGAGCCCCGCGCGGCGGCGCCGGCCCGCTCCCTCGCCGCCTCTCCCTCCCTCCCTCCATTGTGCAGCTGGCTACTTCAGCACTCCCACCTGCTGGCGGCGGCGTGGCGAAGCGAGCGACGCCCCCCCCTCCCCTCCATGCACCCCTCTCAGCAGCACGCGTCTGTCCCCAGCTGAACCGGAGAAAGCCCCCCCCCTCCCTCCGGAGCCGCCACCTCGCCCGTCCCTTCCCCGACCGAAGGCGGCTGTTGGCCGTATAAAGCGGCGGCGGCGGCGGCGGCGGCAGCAACAGCGGCAGGAGCAAGCGACACCCGCGCCGCCAACGCCTCTCAGCCCCCTTTCCCGCCGCGGCTGCCCTGAAGAGCCGCCACCGCCTTTCCCCAGGCGTGCGTGAGGCTCGGGGAACAGGAGGCGCCGCCGCTGCTGCTGCCGCGGACTGCAATGTGCCCCTCGCTGCTGTTCGCCCTGCCGCAGCAGCCGCAGCCCTGAAGGAGCCATGCCGGGCTGGAAGAAGACCATCCCCGTCTGCCTGCAAGCCGAGCAGGAGCGAGGTGAGGGAGAGCGCGCGAGCCAGCCGGGGGGGGGGGGGGGGGGCTTGGGCAGCGGTGCCTCGGGGGAGGGAAGGGCGGAGGGACCCCCCCCCGCGCACCCTTCCCCTTCTCCCCCTCAGGGGCTCTTTGCTTCGCAAGGGGGCCAGCCCAGCCCGCCTCCGGCTCCTGGAGGAGGGCGGGAGGGGGTGCCTGGCGAAGGAATGGGGGGGGGGGAGTGTCTGACGGGGAGAGGCACCTGAGGGAGGGGGAGGGGCGGCACGTCCTCCTGCCGCAAGTTAACTTTTCTTTGCCTGGGCGCCTTGCCTGGCTGCCTCCCCCTCCCTCCCGCCCGCCCGCCTTCCCTGTGGCCTGGCTTCTGTTTGCACTGCTGGCCGCCTCGGGATACAAAGAGACGCGGCGAAGTTTCCTTCCTTGCTCGTTGTCTTTTTCTTTGAGGGGGGGGGGGGGGGGGGGGACTCTGGCTGGTTCCTGACGGGGGCGGGGGGAGAGAATTCGCTTTGCAGAGCGATTGTGGGCCAGGAGGGCATGTGGGTTTGGAGGAGGGAGAGGGCAGCAGAGCTGGAGGTGGCGGCTTGGCTGATGTGCCCTTTCGCGGAGGGGAAGCTACAACAGCGGTGGCTGAGGACGTCCAGGCGATCAGGCATGTCCCACACTGGGGCGAAGAGGAGGGAGGGAAGGCTCACGGGGGGTGCAGCGGAGCAGGACGTCCCCTCCCGACCAAGCCCACACCACTGGAGCGCAGCCCACGGTCGTCGTGCCTCCCCAGCCCCCCTCCCCCCCCCCCCCCCCCGCAGCTCACAGGGCGTCGTGTCAGGGCAGGTGACACAGGAGGCAGGCAGCGTGCAGTGTCCTCTCTCTCTTGGCATCCTGAGCATCTGGCTTGGGAAGAAGACGGCAGGGGCACCCAACTAGGAAGGCTGTGGATTCCCGGGGTTGCTGGGTTTTCTGCATTCTTTGAGGGTTTTCTTTCTCTGGTAAACCAAGGAAATCATTGTAGAAACCACAGACCAAGACATCAGATGACCAAAGTGTAGCTTTTGAAAGTTTCATCAGACATCTTGGTGAAACCGTACATTCTTTTTTAAAAGGGACGTTCTAGGTGTAGAATATGTGATGGTCTGATATGAGGGAGGGTTTTGTTGTTTGCTTTTAAAGAACAAGAATATGTGGCACCTCTTTTGTAGCACTGCACAAAACGCTTGTTGACAAGCGCTCAGTCTTGCTGAACTTAGCTTGGTGCTCACTGTGTTTGTTGGACTCTTTGAAGGGTTTTGTTCTATGACTGCTAATATTTACAGTTGTACTTTGGGTTGTGTTCACCTCAAAAAACTAAATCCTCTAAGTATCATCAGAAATGGCACTTGGCACACACTTTTCCTCCCAAAGCCCTGACAAGGTGGCCATTAATCCCTATTGATGGCCAAAAACTTCCTAGATTCTTAAGTTTTATCACAACTGCTATTAATAAGGAGAGTTTTCAAGTGCCTAGAAGCAGTCAGCATTGAAAGCTCAGCCTGAAGAGATCAAAATGGTAAACAGACTTGAATTTTAAAAATGATCCCATAGTTTGTTCTGATCAAGGGCAATGGTATCTTGAAATACTTTTATAATTTTAGTGACACAGGGTTGGGGTGGAAGGAGAGACAACTTTGTTCAAATCCCACTTTTAAAAACAGCTTTAAAGAGGCATATGGGATTGGTATTTGGTAGCAATAAAAGAAGGTTTATGTGTCAGTGTGGGGTTGTTTGGTTTCCATTAAATCCTATTACAATACACAGGAGCGGATGTTTTCTTGTCTCATTTCAAAACCAACAAAGCTTTGGATGGATTGTGAATTCAGATTATAGCTGTGTGATGAATACAGAAGCAAGCGTTGACTGTCATTGGATTTTCTGTATTCTGATATATTTGTGTGTGTGTAAATCTGTTTGAGGCTGAACTGCCTTGTTTAGGTTGTGTTAAAAACCCAGGTTTTTAATACCCTACTGCCTAAAATTGTCTAAAGTTACACACATTCCTCTAGATGGTAGAGATGATCTTTGGTTTGCTTGCCTTGTCTAATGAGTTGTTCCTCTGATTGTCATATTGGATATAGATGGGAGTATTAGAAATACTGACCATTTAGACAATATTTAAATAAAGGGCTTTCTAACATGAAATATTTATCTCCAGAAATAAAGAAATACATGTTTAGTTTTGATCACAAACAGACATGTTCTTAGTGGCATTTTTCTCACTGATAAAGTTTAATGTAAATGGCAGACACCTAGGTACAAAAAATTTCCTTGGTTTTTTAAAGGTTAATTGAAATATATGCAGCAGATATTTTGCATGAATTCTCTCTCGTTTAGCACAGTAGTATAATAAACCATATCTAAAGGCAACATGCTCCTTTCTGATTTGAATACACCTTCATGTTCTGGAAAAACAAATGTGGATAGATGGCTGTATTGTTACAAAGTAAAGTAACTCACTATTTGAATGCAGGAAAGATTCAAAATGATCTAATCACTGTATAGCAGAGACAGTGAAACCAGAGAATCATTTTTGTGCATGAAAATCAGAGTCAAGAATGGTTATTGTGCTTTCTTCTTTATCTTCTCTCTCTCTCTCTCACACACACACACACACTGTGTCTCTTTGGTATGCCATGGAACAATTGCCTTTGGATGTATTTTCTTTGATGTTTTCTGCACCAGTAGAGATGTTGCTTTGTAAACAGTTATCATGGTTATTTATTTAATATGCATTTTCTGTTTATTTTCATAAGAGAGTTCAACACAACTGCTTTTTATAAATTATTATAACATTTTCTTTTGTGCAAATAAAATGCATTATGCATTTCTGAGGCAGCTCATTTTATGTTGTTCAAGCTCAGCTAATCAATTTAGCAAAATTTCAGTGCTTCTTCAGATTCAATTATCTTTCTTCCCTTTTGGATATAAAGAAAATATGAAGTGATCAAAATAAATAATAGGTATTGAATTGGAATATGAAGAGTAGTCCAGATAAATCTTTTAAACTAACCAGAAAAATGGCCAGGCCAGTTTTGTAATGAAATGAAGATGCATCTTTAGTTTTTAATATTGTGTTGACTTGGAAGGCAATTGCAAATATAGTTAAATTCTGATTCAAAGCCAGTTTGCTTATATCTCCCTCTGCTGTTAGAAGACAATATTTCCATCTTGAAGTTCATTTATAGAAATCAGGGCAACCTATTTTTTTTTCTGTTACTGCAGTCATCTTTATTTCCAAAATATCAATTTCCTATGTAAAGTATACTTTCTCTCTCTATATATATATATCTAGTGAACTGCATGTATATTTGTAAATAAATATAGTGCAAAGCTGTAGAAACTCTGTTTTTTAAATTATGGTGGTCCTATGGCATGCATGCCTGAAAGACATATTTTTTTATTGGGGGGGTGATGGTGGTTGCTGCCTACATCTATATCAATACAACAAGCTCAGTCAACTTTGGTGGCCAAATTGTATTTTCCTTCAGAACATTCTAGAAAGAACACTGTATAATTCAACAACCACTCTGGACTCTATAGCTTTTTCTACCTTAGCCAGTTGTTTCCATCATTTACAACTACTTCCAATTTTAAAAAATTATCATATAGTTTTACACATTTTAACTATCAGTGCAATCCTATGAAGATTTTAGTCCAGTCTAAATTCATGGATATCAGTAGGCTTTGATGAAAGTAACTCTACATAGAACTGCACTGTAAACATCTTACGAAACAGAAAATGGAACATTTTGTATGATCAGCAGAGTAAAGTAGATCAGCTCAGCAGGGGAAAGCTGAATGGCTTATCTCCAGAAACATTTCCTAGTCACTATAGTTTCAGTCTCATAGACTGTACCTACTCATCTTTTACTGTCTTCCATATTACCTGTCCTTTTACAGTGCCTTTCAGAGCAGAATTACACTCTTCTAAGCTCATTTACTTCTGTAGATTTAGGAGGGTGTAACTATCAGTCCCCTAGTTGTATACTAACTACTTTCGTTTGCCCCGTTTTCCACAACATAGCTCACAATTCTCATTTTCCCTCTTTCCATCTACCTTTACCTCCTGTCCATCTCCTTCATTTCCCATTTTCTTACTCCTAAAGAACTTCTTCCTACTAGCACCAATATTACATGAAAAATAATTTAAATACTTGTAAAATTATCTGTCATTCTTACCCCTTGCACCTATTTGCTTTGGTCAGAGAAAAATATGTACACTTTTATGATGTAAAGCATGGTTTCCCCCAGCAGGGAAAATGGTAGCCCCAGGGTGGTAACTGAGGTCACAGAAATGGCTTAATCTCTTCCCCGACCCTAATCTGAAGGTTCAACAACTGCTATTTACTGGTAAAAATGATGAGGGAAACCCATTCATGTATCTCTCAATATCTGATGCAATGTATCCTTGAGTCTATGTACAGCTGAATTAGGCTTCAGCTTTGTTGACCTCAGTGAGACTCACCTTAGAGTAAGAGTACTTAGAACCTCAGTCTAGATTAGGCTTTCTGGTTAACAGAATTCGAGATATAGTTCAGAAAGGAAAATTGCTATTTCCATATCTTCTGTGTTCTGTAAAAAAAATTGGGGGTCTTTTTACATTTTGTGCAGTCAAATTACCAAAAGTGGACTTCATTTTCTTAAATAAAAGATTTGAATTGTGGTCTCTGTTGAGTAATGAGATTGTAATGTAGCTGTTAAAGTAAACCCCGTCACTTTAGCAATAGCATATAAAAATCCATCAACATAATATGATGTATCATTAAAATTCAGGGCATATTTCCCTCCAGATTTTCTGCCTAAACCTCTAATCCAAATCCTGTTATAAAAACACTTTTTGAGGTGACATATGGAAAACGGAAAAAAGGAAAGAAAGTATTTTCTAATTTGACACTCTTCAGTGTTCTTTCCAGTCAAATTACATAAATGAAGTCGTTTTATGAGTCTCCTATGTCAGCTTTACAGTAGATCAGTTTTGGCAGGAGTATAGTGAACAATGACTATGGATTGGAATTAAGGCAGTGCCATAGTGCAGGGCTGCTTGCTGTCTTCGTATTAGGTTCACGCTTTTAAAAAGTTTAAATTACTTTTCTATTTCTATGATTAAGTCCACATTTTTATTTAATTGGTACTATTGCTAATAATAAGCCATGTACAGCCTAATTACTAGGTAGAGTTAGATGTGTTTATGATTTCAGCTTCTTAGCAGATATAATTTTGAGACTTTTTTTCCTACTCCCTCAACCATGTATTGTGAAATGGCAGATCAAATTATCTGGGAACAGCTGAATGTTGACCATTAGCACTTTACATTCTACAGTACTGGAAGGATGAAGAACCATCAGCGTGTTTGTTACAGTTTTTAAAACCTCTGCTAAAGGCATTATACTTATACAAACAGTTATTAAAATGAACTTTTAAAAACATAATGAGACTTTATTTTCTCAAACATTCACACACACAAAAAAGCTCTCGCACATGCATTAGCAGACCCCCATGGACCTTTTCATCGTCCAGCTGGATGACAGCACTTGATGTGAGGGGAATTTCCCACAGGGACGATAAGAGAACAAAACAAAAATAAGAGAAAGAGAAGAAGATAGAGAGTGATCACCAATGACAGTTGTTTGTGCTGAGCCAAACTGACACTCTGTCACTTTGAGACAAGTTCTTGAAATGCTACATCCTAGTCAGTGTCAATACCAAAAAAACAACAACCCAGAAGACCCAAAAACCATATACAGTTTGATTCATAAGTTATCTCTGTGGTTTGGTGGCAGTTCAGTGTGGCTGGGTGCCATGTTATATCAGTTGTGTTTGTAAATGGGTACCACCTGGGTTGAATGGACAGCATGGTAATTTTAGTTCCAGAAAACCCAGCCCTGTAAAAGGGTAGAACTGGAGTAGAAGCAATTATGTCATTGATGTCCTGTGAAGAAATGAGTAGTGTGGAATTTGGCAACTATGCCACAATAGTAAACTGCTGTGTTTGTTTTCCTGTTGGATGACTCTGGCCTGCTTCAATACATGCTTGACATAGAATATAAAAGCAGTAAAAGTATACATTTGAGTTAAAAATCAAATTAATTAGACAATAACAAAAGATAACTTTGGAGCACAAGTCATATTGTGAATACTCAGTATGAAACAAAATGGGAAATACTTTATTTTCAACACTGAGAGTGTCATCCCTAATTCTGAGAAATGCTATCAAATTTTTGAGTGAACTACAGTTTCAAAGTCTCTTGTGATTTGGAATCAAAGAGGTATTCACAATGCAGAGCTGCTTAGTAGCTTGTCATCTAAAAATCTATCTGTTAAATTTGTGCAGTCCTAAAGATTTGCAACCCTATGTACAGAGTTCTAGGATCTGCAAATGCCTACCTGTTATTGTTGAGAAATCATTGTTTTGGTTTGGAAATTGTCTATAAGCAAAAACAGGCCTTCATAATAATATAGCCTGAGAGAATAATCAAGCAAGCCATAGGAGAAAAGCCTATGCTTGATTATACCATGCCCCAACTAAAAACAGCTACTCTGTCAATGTGAATGGAAATCAAAAGAAAACCAGAGTATTTGTGATAAGAATGTATACTTGCATAACTCTGTGATTTAACTTCAGATGGGTAGCTGTGTTGGTCTGAAGCAGTAGAACAAAATTTGCATCCAGTGGCACCTTTAAGACCAACAATGTTTTATTTAAGGTGTAAGCTTTTGTGTGCATACACACTTGCTTAGACAGTCCATACATATACGTAGAGGGTGAACAGCAAATTAGCATACAACATCATAAAGATATTTTAACAGATGTGGGAACTAAACAGTTCGTGACACCACAGACTTTCCAAAGAAAATAACAATCTTTGAACAACCTTCCAGATAATACTATTTTATACACCATGGATTTGGAAGCTCTGTATACCAACATCCCACACAAAGATGGTTTACAAGCCATAAGGGACATGATTTCTGACAACAACACAGCTGACTTTGCCACCAAGTGATGCCATTTTGTTCTCACCCATAACTACTTCAGATTAGGTAGCAACTTGTTCCTCCAGATCAATGGTACAGCCATGGGCACCCGCATGGCCCCGCAGTATGCTAACATCTTTATGGCTGACTTGGAGCAGCACTTCTTAAATTCCTACCCACTCCCAGCTCTTTTATATCTGCATTACATTGATGACATTTTTATTGTTTGGACACATGGTAAAGAAACCCCGGGACATATTCTGTCAGTCATTTAATGACTTTCACCCCATCATCAACCTGACAATGAGCAAGCTATGGAAGAAATACATTTTCTGAATACCACTGTAAAAATGTACGCATAGACACCACTTTACACCAGAAACCTACTGACCAACAAACATATCTACATGCCTCCATCTACCATCCTAAACATACCAAATGATCCATTGTATACAACCATGCTCTACACTACAGCTGCATCTGCTCCAATACTACAGAAAGAGATTCTCACCTGAGGGATCTACAACAAACCTTTTTGGAACTAAAATATCCACCTGATGAAGTCAGGAAACATATCAACAAAGCCAGAACGATACCCAGAGAAAACCTGTTGCAAGACAGGCCCAAAAGAGATAATGGCAGAACACTGCTAGTGGTCACATACAGCTCTCTACTCAAAACAGTTCAACACATCACCAGTGAATTACAACCTTTACTGGATAATGACAGTTCTCTTTCACAAGTGCTGGGGGGAGGGGGGCAAACCTTTTTTGAGTTAGGCTATGTTCAGCCACTGCTGATTTTTTAGGTTGGCCAAGTCTGCAGTGTCTTTCATGTTTTTTTATTCTTGTCTGGATGCTACGTTGTGTGGTCCCAATGTAAACCTGTCTACAACTGCAGGGTGTGTGGTATATTCCTGCAGAAGTGAGGGGGTCTCTGCAGGAGTATACCACATACCCTGCAGTTGTGGACAGGTTTACATCAGACAAGAATAAAAGAATGAAAGACATTGCATCAAACTTGGCCAACCTGAAAAATCAGCAGTGGCTGAACATAGCCTAACTCAAACAGGACACAGTATCTTATTCCAAGACAATGAAATGCTGGACAACACATCCAATTACCATGTCAGATTACACAGGGAAGCCTTTGAAATTCATAAACATAAACACAATTTCCACAGGAAAGTTTAAAAATAAAAGGGCATAGTCCTGAAAAACATAAAATGCTCTACATCTTACAACAGCACTATAGGTAAGATTATAATTTCAACAGCCAATCCATATACAAAAGAACCTCCTCAGGAACACTCCTCCATTAGTATGTCACAGCCTGGGAAACTCCTACAAGATAATGATTCAGCCCTACCCCACCTTCCTGCGCAGATATAAATTAGCTGCATACCATTTTTCTTCTCACATTGACACAGAGAGTACTCCATCTTTCTGTGTTGTGCCTCTGAGGATGCCAGTCACAGCTGTTGGCGAAAGGTCAGGTACTACAATGCCAAGATCACGGTCACACAGCCCAGGAAATTTACAACAACTAATGAACTCCAGCAGTGAAAGCCTTTGACAACATATTGGTATTAGAGCTTGCAATAAACCCAAATGCCACCAAACAGTTTCCTGTCCTCCTTTCCTGGGCAAGGTGATTCACTGTGTGGGACAGAACAACTTTAAGTGTTCTTGAATGACACATCTTTACTTGACCTATTTCAGTCTGGCTTCAGACCTGGCTAGGGAACAGAGCCAGGTTTAGTCACACTGGTAGATGATCTTCATCCACAGATCGACAGAGGAAATTTAGTTCCGTTAAATCTTTCTGTAGTCTTTCCTATGGTTGACCATTTCTACTTGTTAGAATGTATGACAAGGGTTTCAGGTAATACATTCTCCTGGCTTTGGACTTTTTGTGCAGCAGGGCATAAAGATTTTCCATTGGGGAGGTGGAATCATCTTCCTGGGACCTAATTTGTGGAGATGGAATCATTTTCCTGGGACCTAATTTGTGGACTCCCTCAAGGCTTACTGTTATCATATATGCTGTTTAACATCTATATTAAGCCACTAAATGAGATCATCTGGAGCTTTGGGGTTGGGTGTCATCAGTATGTCGATGATGCCAAGTTATAAATCTCTTTAACTAAGCACCCAGATGGGACTGTCTCCTTGTTGAATCTTTGCCTGGATGCCATGGCCAAGTGGATAAGAGAGAAAATTGGATCCAGTCTTGCTTTCAGAGAAGCAGCTTGGCATTCTTGCTAGGAATGCATTTGTCCATTTATATCTAATTGGTAAATTGTCTTCCTCCTTAACTGATTTAGCCATGATGATCCACACTTCTATAACATCTAGACTGAATTACTGTTCTGCATTCTATAAGGATGCATTTGGTAAGGACAGAATTACTGCCCTATTACAAGGACCTATTACACTTCTGCAGGCCCTGTAAAGCGGAGCTGTTCTGCCAAGCTTTCAGTTAAAAGGGTGGATGTTCAACCATTCTGGCCTCCCCTGTTCATGGCCCCTACCCAAGTGCCCTGCTGCTTTAGATAACATTACTTGGGCACTAGAGCTTTTTGATTAACCTGACATGAGGCATGGGTTCTTTTTTGTTATTGCTTATTGTGCTATCTGTTGTTTTGTTGATTTTATCACTTTTATTGTTTTATGAATCTTATGTTGTAAGCCGCCCTGAGCCCACTCATGGGATAGGGTGGGGTATAATTTAAAGTAACAACAACAACAACTTTCATGCTTCACTGTGTCATTTTTGCAGCACCTGTAGAACTTCCCTTTCTGGAGAAATATCTCTGACAAATTTGTCTTGATTAAAAGTTTTATGAGTCATATGGATTTTTCAGTTTATATTATTTATTCATTTATTTTGATTCCTTGACCACCCTTTTCTGCTTATGCGGGGCTCAGGGTGGTTTACAGCAGAAATTCAATACGTTGTAAAACCAATTACATTATAAAACCAATTAGAACCATAAAAATTCGATATTAACATTCAAACATGAATATTGTACCTTAAATTATTGTACACAGCTTTAAATTTCAGATTAGGTAGGATGTAACTGTTTAAAAAAATGTGTTAGGAGGATTTTTTAAAAATCAAACTTCTGAAATCATTAATACAGGTTCCCAAGCATTTCCAGGCATTTCCAGACTGAGGAGCTGCTTAGATGAAAAAGCCCTTCCCTTAACTCTAATAACTGTAATTTATTCTTTCCTGTAGACAGTAAGTAAAAAGAAATAATAACAACAATAATAATAATAATGGCTTTATTTTTTGAAAAAGTGCCGGAACTCTCAAGAGGGAAATGAAGTTTTCAATCTGTACGCTGAAAACTCATGAACTTTAAAACATTTAAAAAGAATTTTGTTAAAGAGGTTCCAGAACTCCATTCTGGTACATTCCCCCAGAAAAAAGTCCTGTTTATTATGATTAATCATCATCATCATCATCACCTAGACAGTAACACCCTTGATATCACAATTGTAGGAAAAAATGAGAAAAAGGGTTTGGATCATTGACATTGCAATCCCAGGAGACAGCAGAATAGAAAAGAAAGAACAAGAGAAGACCACAAAATACCAAATATGAATAGAGTTAGAGCGCCTCAGGTAGAAGGTTACCATCCTACCAGTTGTCATTGGAGCCCTTGGAGCAGTGCCTAGAAGTCTCAAGAAACACCTGGACAGTCTGGGCATTGAGCAAAATAACACCAGCTCAGCTCCAGAAGACAATTTTGCTTGGAACAGCAAGAATCCTGCAAAGATACATCTGCAGTTCCCAAGAAATTGGCTAGATCTCGAATTGCAGAACACCAGCTACCAGTCAAATATCTGTGACAATTATTATTATTATTATTAGTAGTAGTAGTAGTAGTAGTAACAACAACAACAATAATAAGCCTGCACTTTCCACATTTGATTCTTGCCGGAATAAATGAGAACAGCTCAGCTGGTGTTTTCCCTCTTCCTCCTCCCCTGCAGTTTGGTATTTTTTGTAAACACTTGGGAATGTAAAATGGCAGATGATTGGGTTACTGTTGATCATCATGAGCTATGGGTAATTCAGAAAAGGACTGGGATCAGATCATAAGGCCTAAAAGAATATGTTTTCTTCCAACTTCATCAAGCCTAATAGACGACTCTCCACTTTGACTCAATTGATCTAGCCACCTGGATCCAAGCAACAGTAACATTGAGATTAAACTATTGTAACAAACTCTTCATGGGTCGACCCTTGAAGTCAGCCCGGAGACTCCAGTCCAGGGTTGCTTTGCAGAAGCAGGCAATGACAAACCACCTCTGTTCATCTCTTGCTTGAAAACCATATAGGGTTGCCGTAAGTTGGCTGTGACTTTCCACCACATCCCATTTGGAACTGTAATAAACACATTTCTTTTTCTAGGTCTATAATCCTTTGGATTTAGGTGACAGCCTTTCATGGGGAAATACTTTACATCATGGGGAAATATTAGTTACAATGCCATAAATAATCTGAAATCACTTTTGATTTCATTATTAAATTAATCAGATTGATAGCGCTGTTTAACCTTCATCAAAGGCATTCTAATTTGAAACCCAGTTGCGCTTTAATGTGCAACTAACTGTATTTACTGTGAAGAGCTATATAAGAAACCACAAGGTACTTTGTTGCTTTAGTTTGGTTCCATCAGAAAACTTACAGCATCCAAGTATGCCAGACACTGGTTCTGTACAATGCAGATTTGGGTAACAATGGAACAAGGAATTCCATCACAGAGTTGGCAACCAGTTTTGTTTCATTAATACAATGCCCTAGTTGGATTTCCAAACAGTCGTGTGAGGCATTTTGAGACCATCACTCCTCATATCCTACTGGATTGCCTTTCTGGACTGGGACTGGGAGGGACTGTCCTGCTATGGTTCCAGTCCTACCTTGGGAGTAGGTTTCAGAGCATGGTGCTAGGGACTGCCGCTCTGCCCCTTGGCCCCTGGCCTATGGGGTTCTCAAAAGTTCCATCTTGTCCCCCGTGCTTTTCAATATCTATGTTAAGTCGCTAGGAAAGGTCATTTGGGCTGAGTTGCCACCAATATGCAGATGACACTATCTTGTGCTACCAGCTGATCCCAAGGCGGCTGTGGAAACTGTGAACAGGTACCTGGAGGCAGTTTTGGAATGGATGAAGGCTAATACGCTGAAGCTTAATCCTGGCAAGACAGAGGCTGCGGTCACATGGGCCTTAAATGCAGGAGGAAGGGCTATTTCCTCCCGCATTTAAAGGGGCCGACCACACGGCCCGCACCAAGTCCCGCGCTGAAGCGGGCTCAAATGCGGGTTCCTCCCGCCTTTTCCGACCCCGGGAAAAACAACAGTTTTCCCGGGTGTTGCGGGAGGAACCCGCATTTGAGGTATCTGGACAGCCCTCTCTTGCAAGCATTGCGAGAGCAGGGCTGTCCAAATAGTCCTGCCGGCCATTTCCCCCCCCCCCTTTTACACTTGGCCGCTTGGCCACTCAAGCGCCCAAGTGTAAAAGGGGAAAAAAACAAACCCCAAACTCACCAGGCGGCTGGCGGGTCCTTGGCCAGCACCGCCGCTACCGCCGCTGCTGCGGCCGCCTCTTCCGCAGCTTCTGCCGCCGTTCCTGCTGCTGCCGCTTCCGCCACAGCCGCCGCTGCTTCCGCCACAGCCGCCTCTTCAGCGGCCGCCGTTCCCGTTCCCGCCGTGGCTGCCTCTTCAGTGGCCGCCACCGCCGTTCCCACCGCCACCGTGGCAACCACCACTGCCACAGGGGTTGGGATGTGTAGACATCCCAACCCGCGGTAGAAAAATGCAGCCCCTTTAAATCCAGGAGCCCTCCCGGATTAAAGGGCCGTGTGGCCGCAGCCAGAGATGCTACTGGTGCAGAGAAGGTCTGAACAGGAAATGGGTTATCCCCTATTCTGGGTGGAGTTGCACTCACCCTAAATGAACATGTTTACATCTTGGGGGTACTCCTGGACCTGGGCCTCCTGTTGGATAAACAGGTGACAGCAGTGGCCAGGGATGCCTTTCACCAGCTGGTGAGCCAACTGCAGCCCTTCCTGGGCAGAAAAGACCTTGCTGCTGTAGTGCATGCCCTGATAACTTCTAGAATAGATTACTGCAATAAGCTTTATATGGGGCTGCCATTGAAGATTATCTGGAAGCTGCTGTTGGTATAGAATGCTGCAGCCAGAGTGTTGACTGGAGTGGGTCATAGGGACTATATCACTCCAGTCTTGTTCCATCTACACTGGCTTTCAATTTGCTTCCTTTAATGCCCTATATGGGAGCAGGGGACCAATATACTTTATGTACTGCCTTCTCCCATATGACCCTACCTGTCCACTGCGGTCATCTTCAGAGACACTGCTTTAGTTGCCCCTGCCATCTGAAGCTTGATGGGTGGCAACCCAAGAAAGGGATTTCTTGGCTGTAGTACAAAACTTTAAAACTCTCTCCCCAGGGAATTCTCTATCTCCCTCTACTGGTATGTTCCACTAGCAGGTGAAGACTTTTTTGTTTCTCTTGGCACACCCCAGTAACTGTCATTGGCCCTCCACCCTGGTTCTGATATTGTTTGTTTATGTGTTTTCAGTGATTTTTTTATAATTTTAAATGTTGTTTTAATTGTTTGGTGTAGTGGTTAGGTGTGCGGACTCTAATCTGGGAGAACCGGGTTTGATTCCCCACTCCTCCACTTGCACCTGCTGGATGACCTTGGGCAAGCCATAGCTCTGTACCAGCTGTTCTCTCAAGGACAAACTGTTCTCTCAGAGCTCTCTCAGCCCCACCTACCTCACAGGGTGTCTGTTGTGGGAAAGGGAAGGGAAAGGAGTTTGTAAGCCGCTCTGAGACTGCAAGTGAAGGGCGGGGTATAAATCCAATCTCTTCTTCTTCAATTGTTTTAATGTTTTTATATGTGATGCCTTGTGGGCCCTGATTGGATAGAAAGCGGCATAAACATGTTTTACATACATAAATATTTGGACAATGTTTTAAATCTTCTGTTATGAAACTGAACTGCACTTTCAGATGTATGCTGTATTGCAAGCTTTCCTGAGTGTACCATTTCAGGTGGGGAATCTCAAATAAATCTCCATGGCATACACAGATGTTGCTTTAGATAGGCAAGTCATACTAGAAACCAAATTTTCAACCTGGTATAAATCAATTAAATTGGATCATCTTCGGGCACAATATCTGTCCAAAATTTCCTTTTAAAAATTATGCTTAGCTTTTACATCCACTCGCTTTCAAACAATGCAAACAGCTATGCTTGAAGGCTACTTTACCCAAACACCAGTTGCTCAGCGCCTCTGCATATGTGGAGGCCCAGATCCTGAAGACCTGTGCCATTATCTGTTGGCCTGTCCACTTTATTCAGTCCCAAGAAAGAGATTCTTAAGTACGATCCTGGCCAGTTTAGGTCTCAGCACTGTGATGGGAAAAGTTATATTTTTATTTGCTGATGCAGAGCCAGAGGTTTCCTATAAGGTTGCCCTTTTTGCCTTAGCAGCAACAAAAATTCAAGCCAAGCTCGTGCCAGCATAGTCCAATTAAGAATTTAACTAGTACACAACAGACGTCTCTGAAAGGTTTTCCTTTTTTTATGAAGTAAGTTTTAAAATGTAATTTTATAGTGTCTTAATCTAATTTTGCTGTGCTGTATTTTATTGCATATTATTTTCTACTGCTTGTAATGGCCATTGGCTCTATGCAATCAAACTGAACTGAACACAGCACATAAAGGACAAGGCTAGGTTAGAATTCTTGTCCCTGACATTCAAGCTCTCCTTAGGCAGGGGGTTCCCACATATGACATTACTATATGGCCATCTCCAGCTGCCATTTGAAGCCCTAGAGTCTAGAAAGGGCGGTAAGCATGTGATATTTCTGAACTGGGAGTTTAGCTCCAACGTGGAGCATACTCTGTTCTCCCCCCTCCCATTTTGATACCCTTCTATCTTAACTTTGATTCAAATGTTGCCCTCCCTCTGAGCTCCTGAGGAATTTGTCTCTGAACTCTGCCAGACTAATTTCTCAGGGCTCTCACTCCTTGAAACTTATATCACAGGGAAAACTCTTGTCACTTTGAGAGCAGTGTAGCTCCTCCCATACTAATGGTTTGAGTAAAGCCACCAGACCACAAATCTGTAAAAGACAGAACTTGTTCTATCTCTCTGTAATCCAATGCAGAAAACCTTTTAGCTGCCTTTATTTATGCATACCATTAACAATACAGTTAATGTTTTTTTCAGAAGCAAATTTTTAAATTTCTTTGAAAATAGGATTAGATTATTTACACAAGAAATATTTTTGTTTCCAGGAGGAAGAATACAGTATGTTATATACAGTATGTTAATAATGTCTCATTCTGCTTTGAATTATACTGTGCTGTAAATTCATTTTGGGGGTTCTTTTGAATATCTAAAAATAAAAGTTAAGTTCAATCATTCAACTATTTTTAGTCTGATAATACCTTGAAATATAGACATTAATTTATTTTTGCACCCTCAGCCTCCATGGGTTTAGAAGGAAGTACAAATGGCTAGTACAGTCCTTATAATGTCAAATCTTCCAAGTTGGCAGTGCTATTGGAAGCTACTAATGAAAAGCATTTCTTCTTCAGTGATACTTCTTTGGAAGCAGTTCTATCACTGCCGTAAGAGAACCTTAGGGACTACATGCTTGTAGTTGTAATCGAACACACGCTGCTTTGTTGATATATTTAAAATATCCACACCTTTATGACTGTCAGTTACAAAATACTTTTTCTTCTATTTTATTTATTTATTTATTTATTTGGATTTATATCCCGCCTAGCCAGCACAGGCGGCTCTACCAGATTCAAATCCATTGATCGTTGTTATATGAGGCCTTTTAATTTAAACTTGATACTGAAGCACGATTTCCAAAAACCAGATCTGATCAGGAAGAAGGCACACGAACACCAGGAATAGAAAAAGCCAAAAAATTATGGTACCATAAGTCTCAGTCTGAATAAAAGTTTCAGATACAAGCGAGCCCTGGTTACAGTTGGGCTTAATCTTTTATACTAGGGAGACAGAGAATTCCAGTAGGATGGAACTAGTATCATTTCTATACATTTGACATCATTCTCGTACAAAGGTATTCTATTTCATTCTTGCGCATGTCAATTACAGGAAAGGAATCAAGAATGTTAAGGTTAAACACTGTTGCAAATCGGTACACTTTCTCATGCATCTTCTCTAAACTAGAATGTGCAAAGAATAATAAGCCATTGTAAGCAGTTGCAACTTGAAACAATAAGCTCCTGTATAAGCATTTCTGCTGAAGCGCAAACATACAATGTAACACCAGAGAATTCTTGTGCATGTTTGTATCTGTACTGGCTTTGCAGTTTCAAAGAATTAGCTTACTAAGGCAACTAAAATTAGTTTTGCAATTTCTTTCTTCAATACCTTGAGTCAAAATATAGTAAAGATATTTAAATATTGTAATAGCTGTCAAGATTGTGCTATGACATCTATGACCTGTATCTAAAATATAGAGAACACCAGCTTCAAAAAACAGAATAAGGGATATTCCAGAGTTGCAGAAGCATGGGTTCCCCTGATGCAGACATTAACAGTTGATGGGAAGGAGTATGGGAAAGAAGTATATAAGCTTAAATACCGTTTCTGTCTTGCTAGCACATCGAGTTGAATGTATGCTACAAACAGGCCTGGAAAATTGTGTGCCATATACAATAATAAAGTACCATACTTGTGCTAAAACTTGTAACAGAACTAGCATTTATATACTCTGAAGTTAATATCCAGTACAACCTTGAAAACTGACTTTCTTGCTAAGCTTATTCTTTCAGAAAGAGACTGAACAAGCGAACACACCACTCTCCATACCCTGGATTAGAGTCAACATGAATTATTTGCTGCTAATTCCTCTGCTCCTAAGGCAGCTAAGAACATTTCAAGCTTTCTAGGGGCAATGTTGTTTCGGCATACTCATTCACAAAACAAAAATGAGATCAGGTTTGGCAAATATGAAAAAAATGAAATAAAGATTAATATTTTCAGTATTCTGTGAATTTGCAGCTCTCAAAGATTTTAGAGAAGAAAATTACCATCATACATTTGTAAAGACATATTCAAGGTATAAGCTTTCATGTGGTCCTAAAGGTGGTCTTAAAGGTGCCACTGGACTCAAACTTTGTTCTGCTGCCTCAGACCAACACAGCTACCCACCTGAACACATTTTTAAAAGCTTTATTCCTGCTAGAGAAGAAACTTTCAATCAGGTAGCTGGCTACTTTGGATGTTGACTTCTTTCTTCTTGCTTTTGAGATTCAAGAATCCACTCTTCAACTACATCTACTAGAAACCTGCCTAGTTGAGAAAAGGGAAGGTGGAAAGAAACAAATATTAAGGCTGAGGACAGACTGGCAGTCTGGCCTGCTCTGCCTCCGCTTTAAAAGCGGAGGCAGAGCGGGCGTCCTAACTGCCGCATCTGCCCCGTGGAGGTGCCCCGGACTTACCTCGTCTGGCAGCGCACTCCTCCCGCAGCATCCGGGCACCACTTCCAAGTGGTGTCCCGGCGGCTGCGCACGCATTCCACTGCTTCCACCGCGCACGCATTCCACCTTTTTCCACCTGCTTCCACCGCCGTGCGGGTGGGTGGAGCTGCGCGGCATTCTGCTGCTGCCGGAAGCCGCCCGCAGTGTGGACGCTGCGGGCGGCTTCCTTGCAGCAGCGTCTGAACGCCATGCTGCAGGGCAGTTCCCCCCCCACCTTGTTCTGCCGCGCTCCTGTAGCACGGCAGAACAGTAGTTTGTCCTCAGCCTAAGTATGTGGTACCTTCAGCTAAATCGTTGGCACTGAGTATTTGCTTACACAATTGTTTTTCAGATGTAAGATGCGTTTATTTGGCCCAGTGTTTTGTGTTTGAAAATAAGCAGGAGATAATTTTCATAGTACTTACTTTGATTTCAAACCTTTAGTTTAAAAAAAATTCTGTCAGCCTTTCTGAGTCTCTGGCACAGGCTATCAGTTAGTCTTTATTTGATCAGCAGTCAGATCATGAGGCTCCCGATTTTATCATGTCATGAGACTCAGTTCGTATCACTTCAAAGCAGGACCTTACAAGGGTATTTGCAGAAGTAATTCTGGGGGGAAGGGTAGCACCTACCTTCCCTGCTTTCCAGTGAGGCTGTAAGGCAAAGTTATCTGGAGAGCTTTGGGGGCTTTTGGGGAAAAGGGGAAATACCCTCCTGATGTGGCCATAAGGTGTTTTTAGATTGATTTTGTGAAATTGTTTTTACTATTCTTTTTGAATTATCATCTGTCTTGGGTCCCAAGATGCTTGGAAGAAGAGCATCTTTCTGTGTGTGTAATCTATAAGCATCATCTGCAACTTAGCTTCAAACTTTGTCTCTGTGTGTGTGTGTTTGTGTAAACTGGAAGCTAAGTTGTAGACTGTGCTTAAGGATATGTATGCAGACATTTCCCTGAATCAGTGGGGTGTCCAATTCTTGTGAAATCTGCCGGAAGAAGTTAGAATTAGAGGCTTCAGGACAAACACCATTCGGTATTCTCCAAGTGTCATTGTTTACCAGGGACAGTTTCTATTTTCTGCTGCCTATCCTTATTAAATCATTGCTCCTGTTTTGTTCTTGTTTTTGGCACTGGAGGTAGCGTGTTAAAATTTTGGTAGTATTGTTTGCTAAAGTTGAGGGCTAGAACTTTCAGTGAGCTGTGAATCCATCTAGTGCAAATTAATATACTGTAATATACTGTAATTCTGGGAGGTCTCCAGGCACCACCTGGAGGTTGGCAATCCTATTTATATTACATGTCACCTTATGTGTGGGCAAATGCCTGGAGACCTCCCAGAATTACAGTAGATCTCCAGACTGTAGAGACCACAGCTGGAGGAAAAGGCTGCTTTGGAGGGGGGACTCGATGGAATGGTACTCTGCTGAGGTCCTTCCTCTCTCCAAACCCCTCTGTTCCCAGACTCCACCTCCAAAATCTTCAGGTGTTTCCCAGACCAGAGCTGGCAACCCTAGTCCCAATTGGGGAGAAAGGTGGGGTATAAATGAAGTAAATAAATAAATAATTTATGTTAATTTTGCCTCTGTAATGAGAAAGGCTTCATTCAGTACTGTTGCATATGTACATTCCATTGAATGAAATTATCCATCGCTTTCACAGGGGTTTTCACTTACTGTCTAAATCAGCCTTTTATCCTTTGCTATTTCTTTCAGAGTAGATTCCTGAATCCCACATTAACTCTTGTTTATATACATTTGTAGTTGGTGCGTACAGAGTCTAAATTTATTTTCCAATGTTTATACATTGCTTTTCTTTCTCTCTAGTTGTCTTACTGACCCAAATGCTTCTTCCCCTTTTGCTCTTTTCCTTCCTTTCTCACCATACACTTATTCTTCCATGTCAGATCACTTTCTGCTTTAATTTTCTTGGTATGCTGGTGCTTTCCTGCACTTTCTAAGCAGCCTTTGGTATGTTTTATTTAGTATGGCAATATACACACATCTTCATGCATTCGTTGTATTATTTCCAATAGGAATTTCCCATTTTTTAAAAAACTAAGTTTTGGAACGAAATTACAAGCATACCTGATAATTACATCTTCTTGTTTAATATATAAACATTTAGTTATAAATAGAGCCTAGAATTGGCAATAAGAACCAGAGGAATGGAGAACATACACGTTTGCTGTCAGTTTCCTAGTTGGCACAGGGAAGAAAATGCCTGACAGTTCTGTTATTCAGCTGTTACAGTAAGCAGGGGAAAACAGCTATATCTTACATGAGAAAGTGCTGAAATTGATATTTTAAATTTGACCAGCAAAACTGCTATTGTATACAATAGCAGTTTCAGATGCATATATTGAAACATTCTGTTTTGGCTGCGACTTTTTTATTTGCTACTTTTCCTATAGAGAAACTAAGGAAATAAGAAATATCAGTTGGCATATGTCAGTTTGTTGTTGCTGCTTTTTGCTATGTATTAGAGAAACAACATAGACAATGCCTTTCCTTTTACTTGTGTGTCTGCATAATCTTTCTACAAACCGTCTTAAGTTTCAGAGGTCAAGTAGTGTTGCAGTGTCATTTTGTGAGTCAATATCTGTGGGTTTCTTTTTCCTTTCTTTCTGGTCTTTGATTCTCCCACTTGAACACTCAGATGCAGACCACAGTCATATATAATAAGGAATATTGACCACTGAGGAAGGCCCATAGGGGCTGAAAAGGGTATGGTCCTTAGGTCAAAGGTTTTATCCATCTGCTTGATATGCACTACAATTAGTTCTTTATGAACCTAGTTTTAAATGTCTGATACTTGGACTGTCTCTTTTCATTTTATTTTGTTTTATTTATGTGTACATCCTAATAAATGTCTATATTTTCCATTATAATTCTTTTGTTAGCTTGACCCTCTCAGTTTGCAGCATACCACAGTCATTCCAGTAACTGGCCCCGTGTTTCTTTTTGCTGGTATGGTATCTGTAAACAGTTAACTGTAAATTACTACAGTGGACATCATCATATATGTGCCTATGTTTGTGGTGGGATGCTCTGTTAAAAATTATAGGGGAGAAAGGGGACTTTGGCTTTTAAAATGGACATTGAAATCTATTGTTACAATTTTGAATACCAGTTACAGGTTCTTATTTAAATGTGGCGTTGTATAACTGTGCAGTTCTAAAGAGTTACCCCCTTACTAAACCCATGAATTTAGAAGGGTAGAATTCTTCTTAGGGCTGCACTGATACTCTTGCTTGAAGGCTTTACAGCTCTTAGTGCTCTAGGTGTTTCCAGTTGGACATACTTTCTATGGACAAGGCATTCTTATTACTAAGTTTTTGTTTTGTTTTTTAGTAAAGGGAAAGGACTAGAAGATTTCTCAGAGAAATTATGAGAGATGAATATTTTCTGCTGGTAACATTGTGGCCTGCTAACAAACAGCTCACTCCCCCCCCCCCTTTCAAGATTGGTGGCTAATTAAGATGGCATGTCATTAATGTGTTGTTAACCATCATGAAGCCTAGGCAGATTCATTAAAATTTAAATAGTATTCTGCAATAAAGAAAAAAAAGTAGACTGTATCAAAGGTTTTGGAACTCAGAATGCTGCTGTATATATATGTGTGTGTCTAGAAAGGAATGTTGATACAGTAAAGAGAGTGTTAGAGCAGACAGGTTTAATTCTCTGATTATGTTCAGTAATCTTAGCCAAGTCACTCACTTTAGGTAAGTCTTGAAGCTAAAACTGATGTAAGGGTGTATAAATAAGTGTGTATGTTGAAATGCTATCATCCAGGGGTCATTTCATAGAAAAAGAATTGCTGGAGCTTATTAGCATAATTTATTTGCATATGCCATACCCCCTTCACCGGAAGTGTGTCAGAAGGCAACACCCACTGCTCAGGCACCACCCCAAAAATCTCCAGGTGTTTCCCAACTCAGAGCTGGTGAGCCAGCTTTACACTTTGACTAAAGACACTTTAGGTTTTCTTTGCTCTTGCAGGGAAGCTACCCTACAACAAACATGAAAACACAGATCAAGTTAGTATGCTTTTGTTTTTTCCCACAATGCATCACCATATGTGCCTGCTCCTGGGCTTGTTACTCCCAGAACAGCACTCCTGCACGCTCCTGCTCAAAATGACCCCTGCTATTATCTCAACTAAGCCTACAGCAGGGTAGGAGCAAGCAACTCTGGCAGCAGGCAAGACTCCTATAGTGGAGCCCCATCCTTCCCTTATGCCTGTGGGTCAGGATTCACTCTTTCATTCCTTCCTCCCCCTTCCCTTTAGTGGTGCTGCTCTCATGCTGCTCATCCTCCTCACTGCTACCAGTCAGCCTTTTCTCATCTGGGGAAGCCCCTATGGTGATGGGAGGGCAGCCTAGCAGCGGATGGTAGCCTGGGACAGCCAAAAGATAGATCAGGTACAGCAGCCTCCTTTTCCCAGCTCAGTTGCTCAGTAACACCAGAACCCCTTCTCAGGGCTGCAGAGAGGTAACGGAGAACCCAGGGCAACACATAATCTTGGGGCTCTCTTAGCCATCAATAGGAACATAGCATATTTAAGTGCAAGGAGCAGTGACTTAAGTTATTATATACTTTAGCATGTAGTATTTAGTGATGACACACTCATTAATAACTATAAATGCTGATTCAGAAAGGCAAATGAGTCTCTTGTCTGATTCGGTAAGCCAGTGACCTGAAAGTCAAACGTGAATGGTGGGATAGGCACATCCTTGCTTGTCCAGTCACTTTAGCTAATATATTCTTGGACTCCTTTGTCCCTCTCTGCAGACCTGCCTTGCTGCTGGTCACTTTGGACACACAGCTTTATATCTAATACTTGTTCAAACAACTCATGAGTTGATCATCTGTGATTATCTTCTCTGACATATTGTTCTTTACTGTTAAAAAGCACTCAGGCATGAGGGGAATCCCTGATTAAAATTGTCCAAAGCTGTTGTTGGGATCAGTAGCTTTTTGATAATAATATGCTGGATCATCCAATCACAGCATGTAGTTTAACCTCTCGTGAGATGACTGCACTAGACCTAGGCTGCGGTCACACTGGCAGCTTGGCATGGTATGGTGACACCTCTAATTGTACTGGTTTAAAGTGTTGCGGGGCATATCATCCAGACAGTACACCCTGCTGTGGGTTACCCATGCAGCCGTCTTGTGGTCAAGTATCCACATTACTGCAGTGCTTCAGCCATGGAGTGCTCTGCCTGGTCATTTTTTTAAAATGCAGGTGGGCGCAAAAACATAAAACACACCCCAGCAGCGGAAATGGATCTGCAGGTTCAGACATCCCTTCCAGGTTCCTTTCACTGCAGGAGAGTTCAGACACTGAAAAACCCAGAGGGAACCCTGAACAACCTGTTAATATTGGACTTTCCATGGTATCTGTTTATTCCGCTTCCATAGCGAAACAGCATGGTTTGCTGATGATTGCACCACAGGAGGCAGATATTCACATCTGGAGGGGCCCATCTGGAGGTACTGCTACAACAGCACCACAAATGGCACATGTATATTTATTTATTAATTTATTATTCCACTTATATCCCTCCCTCCCCACAAAGCAGGCTCAGAGCAGCTCACATTCATAAAGCATGTTGCAAAGCACATAAATACATTTAAGTAACAATTTAAAACCCAATAAAATCATCCTAAAAATTCAATTCAATGTTGCTGCAGCCCTCGTGTCAGTGGTCTGCTTTAGGGACTCTGTGCAGTGTACATGGGTTTTGCAGGTGTTCAGTGATGCTTACCACTGATGCTGATCATAGGAGCTATGTTTCTTACTTTCCCCTTCAATGAGGAACCGCAGAACAAAGGTCTCAGCTCACATATATGACAAGTTCATGCAAGATAGGAACTAAGCTAAGCATTTGCTTTTCTTGATCTTCCCCATAGAAGGCGGAGGAGAAAGAGTCAGGGTTGATTCTAAAAGGCTATCTATAAGACTTCATTTACCAAACTAGTATCACTCCAAGAAGCCCAAGAAAGCAAATCTTCCACATTGCCTACAGATGACAAAAAGAACAATTCCATTCTTAGGGGTACCTTTTTGTATTCTTTTTGAGAAGGAAGGCCCATGTGTTTTGATGAAATCTATGTATTTTAGGGTTCATCTTCCATGAATTTGTTTAATTAATTTCTGAATTCAGCTGTATTTGAAGGAGTCTACAGAGCTGCTCTGTAGGTAAATAAAGGTGTCATGGTTCATTGATGCCCCTATTAATTAAAGTATATATTTTACTAAATTAATTAAAAATCTGTGCAGCATAAGAATATAGAAGCTTCATAGGTGTGCAAAAACTTCTCCAAGTTGCATGTTGAGGAATAGTTTTTGCTCTTCCACAGTTTACTGAAGTACTCGCAGACATGTCAGGCTCAAGAGGGGTCCCTGGAGGAGAGCATGGCTGTCTGTTTGACAGCTTTCATTCCTTCGCAACTCATGGAGGGCAGATAAATGTCAGTGAGAATAGGTTGTGCTGCCTCCCATGTTGTTGCACCTTTGCTTTTACCTGACAGAGGGCAGCTTTACAAGAAATTCAGTTATGGTTTGCTCTGTTTTTGTTTGTTTGTTTTTTAAACAAAACATTTTTGTAATATAGTGTCTAAGTAATTGCATTAAACACTTCCTTTGTAACCAACAAAATTTCCAGGAAACTCTATTAAAATGAAATTTCTAATTAAATTCAACTGAAGGTTCCTTTGCCACCAAATTATTCATTCCTATTATTTTTCTCCCCCCTACAAGCAAAACTGAAAAAGGAGATTCCACAATTTTATTTTGTTGGACTCTTGAGTGTAGCTGGGATTCTGTACTCCAGTCTGTTTTTCAGCAAACTGTTTCATAAGTCTGGATTGAGGGCTTATTGTTTGTCAATGGTAGTTATGAACATACTGTAATTTATTGTTAGAACTATTAATGTATGGACTGCGTAGCCTTGGGCAAGATACTATCTTTTAATCTCAGGTCCCTCTTTCCAAAAGGGGAATAGTAATTTTTTGAAAGGCAAATGAAGGAAAGTTTGTAAAACACAGCAAAAGATTGCATGCATGACCAACACTGGCTGAGGACAGACTGGGAAAATGAAGCGCAAGGGAAGCGGGGCAAAAAGCCCTGGGCCGAGTCGTTCTGGGGCTTTCAGTTCACTTCAGAGATCGCTGCGGGACTATACTGGGGAAGAGGCGAAATGAGCATTCACACTGTGGGGCAGCCCCTGGCAGCCATGCCACATTGGCACGTGGCTTTGGTCTATTTTGCCTATCTGTGCATGGGCGCATAGGCGCATGGGCGCAGCATCCGGAACAGCGGATTCACATTACCGGTGCTACTTGATGCACGGCTTATTTGTGTCCACATTTCCAGGAAGCGGGATGAAGGTGCACACAGATGGCTTGACACCAGTTTCCAGAGGTATCTGTTTGAAGTGCTATGAAACTGCTTCAGGACTGGGTGAGTGTGGGAAGGCAACACTGGACAGCTGCGGCTGTCTGAACGGGCTCTCTTCATCCACTTGAAAAGCAGACCTATAGTGGGCCAAGATGCCAGTCTGTCCTCGGCCATTATTCTTTATCTGTTTTTGTACATAATGTATAGTTTGAGCCTAAGCAGCTTCTGTCCACATGAATTCTTCTCATCCTGACATGTGACACTTTGGATGGAATAAATGGCATGGGGGCAAAAAGTAAGGAACCAGTAAGCGAAAATAAGAAGAATTTTTTGGGGGGGGGGGACTTGCACACGAGACAAGTGAGTTGGAAGGACCAGGACTCAAGTCTGCCCCTGGCAGTGAGCGGTTTATTTTTAAACATACACAGACTTACACGCCACACCCTTAGGTTGCTGCGTCAGCGTTCAGTAGACAATCATCAATCATGGAATCCACATAGGGAATAAGGAGGAGATGAGACAACTGTCTCAGGAGCCTGCTGTTTGCAGAAGGGCTTATCAGCCAGCCAGCTTCAGGAGGACAATGCTTATTGTATAGCAGGGAGGTGGGAGAAGCATGGACTTTGACCCGACTAGCATCCCAGTCTCAGATCTTCCCTACCGGGGGGGGGGGGTTATATTGCTGTTACATGAGGGACTTACTGCCTTCATTCTTGAGTAACAAATTTATTCTAATTTTGTTCCTCAGTCAGTTATGTGTTCAAAACCTCTACAGGAACAAAACAAAGGCTGAGGACAGACTGCCAATTTGGAACGGGAGAGCTCCGCTTCTGAAGCGGGGGAAGGGAGCCGTTTAAACAGCCACAGCTGTTCCCCGGCTCCCTTCTGTACTTACCCGCTTCCATGACGCTTCCCTGCCACTTCAGAAGGACACCGGGAGAAAGTGGTGTCCAGGGGCCGTCTGCCACTTGTTTCCCGCTTCCTGGCAGTGTGGACGGGAAGAAGGCGGGATTCAAGCGGAGGCGGCAGTGTGAACGTGCCGTTTTGGCAATGTGCACATGAGCTCTCATGTGCCCATGCACCTATTGCTGAAACAGCCCTGTCATGAGCCGCGGAGGCCAGCTCACCCAGGGCCACTCTGCAGCAGTCTGAATGCTCCGGTCCGGTATGCTAACACAGGAATCTAGCCAGTGTGAACGGCCAGCCCCGGAGCAGTTTTTCCCTGCAACTTTCAGCCCTACTTTCCTCCCGCAGCAGATTGCCAGTCTGTCCTCAGCCAAAAATAGTCAGAGTAGCATCCTGCGACTCACAGGTTTTCTTTTCCTTAAAGATGCAAATGTTTTGCAGGAATTTTTTTAAAAAGGTATTTTCATGCCCATGATAGAAAAATGGTTTGGTTGTGTTAGTAGATGATAGTGGGGGAGAAATTGATATTTACCTGAAGGATCTTTGTAGGAAATTGCCATTCCTGTGGTCTCTGTCACATTAATAAGGCAGAAGAGTATTTCGCAATAAAATAAATACATTGTGGGCAATGAACAAATCTTTACATATTTTAAAACAAAAAAGTCCTATTTCTTTGCTAAAGAATTCTGCGAAAGCTCTGCTTCTGTATTCCTTTCTCCCAGGAATGAATGGGAAAATACTGCATGATTTGTACTGAGAACTGGATCTATGGATCTGCCTTTCTCCATACATTAATGGCTTTTCTTTGTTTCAGCAACATTGCTAAAATCAAGCAAGCCAAGAGAGTGTGTTTCTCAGGGGCCCTAACATACTTCATGAGCCAAAGTCTACATTGCCAACACAAATTGCTTTTTCAGAGAACACAAGTCTTTTGAGCTTTAACAACTATAGGAAAACTGTATTTAATGTGGCTCACCTAACCATAGGGCTCTTTTGACAAGAGTTTTCCCCTAGTATGTCTTCACTCATCTGGCACTCTTTGTTGACAGTTTCAATTATTTGGAAACCATGTGCCTTGAAACCAGTTTAATCGGCATGCAATACAATGAATGACACTTAGATGAAGGAGATTCTGCTGCATTTTCTGCATCAATCCATTTCCAACATTGACCATAATAGCTGTTCCATCTAATCCAATACCAAGATCAACAGACAGCTGGTTTGAAAGATTTTGGAGTTAATTTTAATGGCTTCCAAATATCCTCCTGCAGTGGCTTTTTAAGATAAGACTTTATTTCTTAGTGTATGTTAGATATAATATCAGCTCCTCCACCATTACTTTATCATTGGTTCCTTCCAGCTACAATTTTATGTGATTCTGGTCTTGCACTTTACAGAGTGGTTCTTTGTATGACCATTTGAAGTCATTCAGCCACCCTTCTTGAAACTTTCTTCTTCTTGAAGGACACATTAATATTGAATATCCTGTGTCACCTACTGCCAACTCACTTTCTATTCATGATAACGAAGTACTAGGCTCAGAATCTTTGCAGAGGAACTCAAAAGGTATTTTTAAAGGGCATTTGTTTCATGTTTTGTTTTTATACTTTCTGAGATTGAGAAAGATATCTGTCCTCATCAGCAAATATAGATACAGCCATATGGGTTTGGCCCTCTCTTGGAGTTGGGTAGGGAAGGTAATTTGTCCCCAAGAGAGAGCTGTAGGAGGGTGCTGAAGGAACTAAAGTTTGTGATGCGCTTTGGCTGATTTGTGGTTCTCAAAGTGAAAAACTTGGCAGGTCAGCCAGCACAAACTTTCCAGACTTTCAAGCTGTTCATGGAGGTTTGTAGCGGTTTGTGAATGGATACATTTCCAGACAAACTTCTCCACTCAATCAAAATGTTTACTAAACTTCAAAGCAATAGGGGCATGCAGAAATCTCCAGACTTGGAAACACTCTGGTCAGTTTCAAAGTAGTCATGTCAACTTCCGTCCCCCCCATGGGATTCCTGTGTTCCCTTCCCATTTTCCTGCACAGAGCTTGCAAGATCCCCCCTTGCTTGGATTTGTTGTGACTCTGTGCTTTGAGAACAGTCCTTTAAAGTGTGCAGTGCTAGTGGTGCTAGGTTCTTCTGGGCATTCTGCACATTGTAACTGCAGGGATTCTCTGGTTTGAAATTAGTCCTTTCACTTGCATTGCTACAGTGGCACTGGGTTCTGCTGGGCGCTAGTACATTAAACTGGTTCTGCTGGGCTTGCATCCATCCCCACTTGAAGTGTGATTCTGTGCTTCACATTAGCACTGCTGAGCTGGCATTGCCACAATTGCCAGTGTTCTAGAACTGGAATGACAGCCCCCAGAGTGGAATGATAGCCACTTGGAGAAGTAGAAGTCTTTTGAAACAGGAATGACAGTCCCCAGAGTGGATTGACATCCCATTGGTCATAGCAGGAGTATCTTGGGACTAGAATTAGGGCTATTTTGGGGGCAGAACGCACTGGAACAGTGTTCCGGTTGGCATCTGACCCTTTCCCTCCCCTCCCCACTGGCGGGAAAGGGCCCTGCATGCAGTCTCCATGTGGAGATCGGGTGTCTGGTGCCTTTCAACTCCTGGTAAGTGCTGGTCTGGCAGAGTCCCCTCCCTGGTGTGCTGTTCCTAGCTCGTGTGCCAAGGCACACGAGCTAGGAGAGACAGGGCAGATGCAGAGAAGCATTTAAATGCTTCCCTGGGGCTTCCTGTGCCCGCCCGCAGAAGCAGGCAGGAGAAGCCCCACAGAGCCCCCTCCTCCCTATTCCTAGCTCGTGCGCCTTGGTGTGTGAGCTAGGAGAGGCAGGGGGGATGCAGAGAGGCATTTAAATGTCTCCTTGTGGCTTCCTCTGCCTTCCTCTTCCTCGGCTCCCTTTAAGTGCAGGGAGCCAGAGGGAAAGGGCCCTGCACACCTTCCGCCTTCCTGCACTTAAAGGGGCTCCCTTTAAGTGAAGGGAGCCGGCCTTGCTGGTGGGGGGGTGGCGGTGGCGGGAGAGCCTCCCTCTGTCCCCATCTCTTTGCCCTCTTTCTTTCCCTCCTTTCATTCTCTCTTTCATTCTCTTTCTTTCCCTCTTTCCTTCCTTCTCTCTCTCTTTCTTTTCCTCCTTCTTTCCTTCTCTCTTTCCCCCTTTTCCTCCTTCTTTCCTTCTCTCTCTTTTTCTGTGCTGTCAGGGGTGTGGCCTAACTTGCTTGAATCTAATGAGATTCTGCTGCTGGGTGTGGTCTATTATGCTAATGAGTTCTTGCTGGGCTTTTTCTACAAATAGAGCCTTGACTAGAATGAGGCCCCTGATAGTAGGTGACGTCTACTGGCATTGGAGTGACAGGTTGCAGAGTGGAATGGCAGCCCCTGGGAGTAGCAGAAGTTCATGGGCTGGAATGACAGCCCCCAGAGTGGATTGATGGCCTGTGGGTCATAGCAGAAGTGTTCAGGGACTAAAATGACAGCCCCCAGATTGGATTGACAGCCTTTGGGTCATAATAGAAATATTCTGGGACTAGAATGCCAACCCTGAACAGGATTAACAGCTTGTAATTTCACTCCCAGAACTCTGGGGGATAGCATTCCAGTCCGAGAACATTTCTGCTGTTCCTAGGGGCTGTCATTTCAGTCTGGGGGCAGTAACTTATGGCTCAGAAGACTTCTGCTACTCACTGTGGCTGTCATTCTACTCCGAGGGCTGTCATTCCAGTCCCAGAACACTTCTTCTACTCCCAGCAGCTGTCATTCCACTCTGTAACTTGTTATTCCTGTCCCAAAGCAGTTCTGCTACTCCCAGTGACTGTCATGCCATTCTGGGGTCTATCACTCCAGGCAAGAAGACTTCTGCTACTCCCAGGTACCATCATTCTTCTCTGCAAGCTGATATTCATGTCCCCAAACAGTTTAGCTACTCCCAGTCACTGTCATTCCTGTTCCAGAACAATTTTGTTACTCCCATGGGCTGTCCTTTCACTCTGGAGGCTGTCATTCTCCAGAACACTTCTGCTTACTCCCAGGGGCTGTCATTCCACTCTGTGATCTGTCATTCCAATGCCAGTAGACTGCTACTTTCAGTGGCCCTCATTCCAGTCTGTGGGCTTTCATTCTAGTCCCAGGACTCTTCTACTAATCCCAAGGGCCATCATTCCACTCCAGGGGCTGTCATTCTTGTCTCAAAACAGTTCTGCTACTCTCAGTGGTTATCATTCCATGCTGGGGCTTTCGTTCCAGTTTTTGAAAATTTCTGCTACTTCTAGTGGCCATCATTCCAGTTTGGGGGGTGGGGGCTGTCATTCCAGTTCTCCAGTGGTCCAGGAGTGGGGCAGTCCTGAAGTCCTCACTCCTGGGAAGCTCCTCCCACTTCCTGCTGCAGGGACGGCAATTTTCAATCCTGCAGGGGAGGGGCTTCACCGCCGGATCTCCAGTTTTTTCCAGCCCTGCTTCCAGCAGGTTGTGTTGGCGGTGCTCTTCCAAGCACGAAGATCCTACAAGGAAAACGAAAGAAGAAGATTAGAAGACATACTCAGCCTTCTTCGTGGGAAAGTGCGAAGGCATATCCTCCCAAAAGACCTTTCCCCTCTCTCCCCTCCTTCCCCCTTTGCTGAATGGTCTAATTCAGCTGGAACACTACAAGGAGGGAGAGAATGGCACTGGCAGTCCCGGGTTCTTTCCGAGCTACCGCGATGCCACCTATCGTTCCTGGGGCCCCGAGGGAGTAGCGGAGGAGATATGCTCACTCCTTACACTCCCCCCCCCAGTTTCTTCTCCTCCCCAACGTGGCAGTCGACTGCTGTGGGGCTCAGTTAGAGCCGGGGAGAGGCATGGGGGACTGGAGGCAGCTGTCAGCGGCGCAGAACCTTCTGTTGCCAATATGGCCAGAGTCCAAACGGTCACGTTTTTTCCTTCCATAGGCCTGGAGTGACCAGAGACTCTGAGGGCAGCATGGGACGATGGAGTACGGAAGGACTTGCCCAGCAGCGGAGTCAGGCTGGAGTCGGGGTGCCCTCCAGGGAAGGGGGAAGGTCTATACCCCCCCTCACCCCCCTCCATGCCCTAACCCCCCCACCTTTCTCTGGCAAACAGAAATGCCCAAAGCAAACAGGGGGTTTGCCTGGTTCTCCCGAGGCCCCTTTTTTCTATTGGTCCCCACGTTCAGGGAACATATAGGAAGGGAACATTCCTCTTCCATGACCCTCGTCTGTCCCTGCTTCTAGCCTAATGGACTCAGACTAGCCTGTGCTGGTCAGATCTCAGAAGCTAAACAGTCCAGTCCTGGCAACAGTCCCTTTTCTCCAGGCTTATTCAACTGGGACTAAGGGAAGAACCTAACTGCTCGACCTATAAGTCCTGGGCATGCTTCGGAACACCAGGGGCGGACATTTTGTAGGGAGACCTCATGGCTGATGGCCTTACTTTCACTTTCAGGTGGAACAAAATGGCTGACCATGCAGAAACTATGGGATCACCTAGCTATCCAGACCTGGAGAATTCCCAAAACAGTACCCCAGGACTCCCCATAGAGCAAACAAGTGAGGAGGAAGCAAGACAGTCGATTCTAGCATGGCTTAAGGCAGAACTAAAGAAAGAATTCAGGGCAGAAGACTCCTCCTCACCTACAGACAAGTCCTCTGGACAGGGACCCATGCATGAGATACCTCTCAAGAAGAGGAAACTCTGCCAAAACTGATAAAGGCTTTACTCCCAGAATCAGTGATTTTGAGGAAGTTTCAGACTCAGTTGCTTCTGTAATGGAGAAGGAGGAAGGGGAATTGTCAGAGGAAGAGGAGGAAGCTATCCCTCTAAACCAATCTAGATTATTTCCCCAAGACATCTACTCCAAACTTCTCCCAAAGGTCATTAGAACTTTGGAGCTCAGTTATACTCCAAAATCTCAAGAGGACAGGGAGGACCCGGGTCTCCCAGAGGGGTCCACAAAGGTTATCCCAAAAGTCTCTACCAAACCATTGGGAGTACCCATACCTGCAGCCTTCTATAACATCATGATGGCTGAATGGGAACACCCGGCAAACCCCAAAGCAGGTAATTCTCTTATCAATAAGCTTTATTCCTTGGTTCCAGAGGCAAGCAGAAAACTTAAACTACCTATAGTGGATGACCCAATTAATTCTCTGGTGTCCACCTCAGTCCTCCCTATGGACTCGGATGGCCTACCTAGAGACAATTGTGACAAAAGAGTGGAGAAAGCTCTTCACAGGGACTTTGAAGCAGCAGCGGCTTCCTTGAGAGCCTCAGCCACAGGCTCCCTGTTTGCCAGGGCAGCATACACCTGGGCCTCTATCTTGACTTCTGAGGACAGTGACATCCCCCCAAAAGTTAAAGATGAGATTAAGAAAGTAGCTCTAGCCACTGCCTTCACTGCAGACGCCTCGCTAGACGCCATGCAATTGGCGGCAAGATCCATGGCGTGCAGTGTTACGGCACGGAGAAACACCTGGTTAAGCTGGGAGGCAGACCCAGCAGCTAGAGCCAAAATAGCGGCAGACCGATATTTAATCGAAGATAAAGATAGGAAAAAAGTCCTTCCCTCCAAAAGAGAGGAAGGAAGAAACAAATGTAAATTCCAGTCCTTTCGAGAGTACAGACAAGAGGAAAGAACACAAAGCAGACCGAGTAGAGGTAAATGGTTCAATAGACCCAGAGACAATAAACCCCACCCCTTCCAAGAAAAGGGAACCCAGGCAGGCAGGGGACCCAAAAAAGGACCTACTGCATGACTATGCCAGGGATACGGAGGGAGTGGGAGCCAGACTACTCCTCTTCGCAGACCAATGGAAAAAGATGGTGACAGACAAATGGGTACTGGAAACAGTATCCCGAGGTTACGCACTGGAGTTCCAGACCCCTCCAAGACCACATTTCTGGGAAATGCCCAGGAAAAAATCCAGGGAGTAACACAACACAATGATAGCGGCCATGAAACATCTCCTATTCATAGGTGCGATAGAGCAGGTACCATTACTGGAAAGGACTCTTGGAGTTTACTCGGTCTTCTTTACGGTACCCAAAAAGAATGGGGACACCAGAGCCATTCTGGATCTGAAGCGCCTCAAGAAACACATCAGAAAGACAAAATTCAAAATGGAGACCCTAAGATCTATTTTAATGTCCATGCAGGTAATAGACTACATGGTGTCCATAGATCTGGTGGAGGCGTATCTACATATCCCCACCAGACTGGGGCATCGTCGCTATCTCAGGTTTGCATACGATGGTCTACACTTCCAATATCGAACACTTCCATTTGGCCTATCATCATCCCCACGAGTATTCACCAAAGTCTTAGTGACACTGGTGGCAGCACTCAGACTGAAGGGAGTAGCCTTATTTCCTTTTCTAGACGATATACTGATCAAAGCGGACTCGCTAATGAAGGTACAACAGGACCTTCAATTGACCATAGATCTGCTTCAAACTCACGGGTTCAAGATAAACAAGGAAAAAAGTATATTGATCCCGACTCAGACTCTCATTCATCTAGGGGTGAAAATCGACACAGTACAGGACAAAGTCTTTCTATCCTCAGAGAGGGAGACCAAACTATTATGCCTATTACATCAGGTTCTGAAATCACCCCGACAGGAAGTTTTATCTTTAGCAACCCTACTGGGAATGCTGGTCTCCTGTCAGGACTTGTTACCATGGGCCAGGTTTCACACTCGGCCACTACAAAGATTCCTCTTAAAATATCAAACAGAGATCTCATACAAACTAGCTAAGTGGGTAACGATACTGCCCGAGGTACAAAAAGAACTCCGATGGTGGCTCTGTCCACATTGCTTCTGAGAGGGCATGCCCCTGAGGGAACCACATAGAGTCATCCTAACAATGGACGTAATTGTGTTCAGGTGGGGAGCCCACTCATGGGGAGTTATGGTGCAAGGCAATTGGACAGTCTCAGAAAGATCCAGGAGCATCAATTTTCTGGAACTCAGAGCCATAAGACTAGCGTTGACCCAGTTGCAGGCTCAACTATCGAACTGCCACGTCCTGGTGCAAACTGACAATACCACAGCAAAGGCTTATGTGAACAAGCAGGGAGGCATGAGATCCAAACTCTTACATCAAGAGGCGATACACCTGTTGCTGTGGGCAGAACAACACCTTCTTTCATTAAAGGCGATCCATGTCCCGGGGACGAAGAACATAGTCGCCGACTGGCTCAGCAGGCAAGCAGTAGATCATGAAGAGTGGACTCTACACAAATCGGCATTCGACCAGATCTGCAAAAGGTTCGGAAGGGTGAAAGTGGACCTTTTCGCGTCCAGAGAGAATCGACAAACACAGCTGTTTGTATCCAAACTACCAGTGGAAGGCTCACTGGGAATGGACACCTTGACCGTTCAGTGGCCAAAGACTCTGTTATACGCCTTCCCCCCCTACCTCTGATACCACGAGTAGTGCAATGCATCATAAACCAGGGGGCAGATGTAATCATGATAGCCCCCTATTGGCTGCGGAGAGCCTGGTTCCACGACCTGTTAAGGCTATCAGTGCAGGATCCCTGGAGGCTCCCAGTCAGACGGGACCTACTCACTCAAGGAAAGGTGGTGCATCCCAACCCGGAGATGTTACACTTAACAGCATGGCTATCGAGAGGAGGCAATTAGAGAGTCTAGGTTATGAACCAGGGGTTGTTCCCACTCTCTTGGCCTCCAGAAAGGTTTCCACCACCAAAATTTATGACAGGACCTGGAGAACTTTCGAAAGGTGGTGTACGAGTAAAGGGGCTAATCCCATCAAAGCAAAGGTGGGCACGGTGCTTGCCTTCTTACAACAGGGTTTAGCGAAAGGCCTTAGCACTAGTACCCTTAAAAGACAAGTGGTGGCCATTTCAGCGGTCCAGGGAGCGGGTAAAGGCAGTTCCTTGTCTAAACATCCACACATTAAGAGATTTCTGAAGGGGGTCACTCTACTGAACCCTCCACAGTCACATCATTTCCCCACTTGGGATCTTAACCTAGTCCTTTGAGCCCTTTGCAAGGCTCCCTTTGAACCTATGGCCTCTTGTCCGCTGCAGGAACTCACCCTAAAGACTATTTTCCTAGTCGCAATTACCTCAGCACGTAGGGTTTCTGAGCTCAGAGCTTTGTCAATGCATAAAGACTTATGTGTTTTTCACAGGGATAGAGTGGTTCTCAGACCAGACCCGGCTTTCATCCCTAAGGTTAACTCTAGTTTTCACAGGACAGCGGACATAGTCCTACCTTCCTTTTGTCCAGAACCGAAACACGATAAGGAGAAACTATGGCACTTTCTAGACGTCCGTAGAGCCCTAAGTTTCTACCTAGACAGGACCAAGGCCTGGAGACAGGCTGAGACCTTGTTTGTCTCCTTTAAACGTCCTTCCCTGAGAAAAGGGGTCTCGACCTCCACCATTAGTAAGTGGATTAGGAACTGCATTGATCAGGCATACAGCTCACTGAAAGTTACCCCACCAGAGGGGGTGACGGCTCACTCCCTCAGAGGGGCCGCCACCTCGGCAGTCTATCGAGCCTTCCCATCCTTGGTCGTGATTTGTAGAGCTGCCACCTGGAGTTCAGTGCACTCCTTCACGAAACACTACCAGGTTGACAAATTAGCTCTTGAGGAGGCTACCTTTGGCAGGAGGGTTCTGCAACAAGTAGTCTGATCACAGGAAGCTGAACCTGCCCACCCAGAGGGACAGTGCTTTTTGACGTCCCAGGAGTGAGGACTTCAGGACTGCCCCACTCCTGGACCACCGGAGAACGGAAGATTTGTACACTTACCGTGAAGCTTCCTTCTCGGTGGGGCAGCCCTACCCACCCAGACGGAGGGTCGACTTCCTTGGTTCTCAGTGGGGTTTTGTATTGGAAATAAATACAACAGGCTCTAGAAAGAGGATCTGGGAGAGTGCCCTGGCCTTGGGTACTCAGTGTCAATTTGCTGTGGCGACCTCAACAGGGTATAATGATACAGAGTCCACCATTTTCTCCAGGGGGAGATCTCTGCCATCTGAAGAGCAGTTGTAATTTAGCATGATCTCCATCCCTCCCCTGGAGATTGGCAACAATGAGTCTAGCAGATCCTGCTTTACTGGCTTGTAATAAACTGGTACAGTGACAGCTGTTTCAGACAGCCCTTCCCCTACCATTTTGGAGCCATCTTCGGAGCGGTTTGCCATTTCAGACTGCCATTTTTTTAAAGCCTCTTCACCACACACACACACAAACACACACACACAAACACAAATACACACAAACACACACAAAAACACACACAAACTCAAATGCCTAGCGTAGCCAACCTCCTGGTGGAGCCTGAAGATCGCCAGGTATCACAATTCAACTCCAGACAACAGATCCTCCCCCATCCCTTGGAGAAAATGTCTGCTTTGGAGGGTGGCCTCTATGGCATTCTGTTCAGCTGGCCCCAATGAGTTTTCTCCCAAAGGCCAACATAGGTGTGGATAGGGGCTTTCAGAGAAGCAAGCTTGGTTGCCTAGCAATGGGCACTGAGGGGATAGTTGCTGGCTCTGATGATTGAATAGGGTTCCCAACCTCCAGGTGGGGCCTGGGGATCTCCTGCTTTTACAATGAATCTTCAGCTGACAGAGATCAGCTCCCCTGGAGAATATGGCTGCTTTGGAGGGTGGACTCTATGGCATTGTACCATGCTGAGGCACCTCCCCTCCCCAAACCCCACCCTCTCCTGGATCCACCCCCCAAAGTTTTCAGGGATTTTCCAACCTAGACCTGGCAACCCTATGATGGAAATACCTGAAGAGTTTGGGGGTGGATCCTTTGGTGCGAAGCATTTTTTGGGGGGTGGGGGATGGAAGGACTCAGCAAGCTATAATGCCATAAGGTCTACCCTCCAAAGCAGCCGTCTGATTGCTAAGAGTGGTGAATCTGCACAAACCAGTAAGCCTCATGGGAGATGTTGTGCTTTTTTAGGTGGGGCAAAACCTTTAAAAGAAACCTTGTTTTATCTTTGCTGGTATCTTTTTGAAACTGCTTGTATTTTTTGGATATGTGGTATTGATTTTAATTAGACTTTTATTTATAGTAATTTAAAATAAATTACTGTGTAGTTTAGTGGTATTAAAAAGCTGGTTAGAACAGGGGGAAAGATTTTCCTTTCCCCACACATCTGTAAGTTTAATTAAAATATGTGGTGAGTGGGTGGATAAATGTAATGAAAGTGGTTCTGTTTTGTTTATGAATATCATAACAAGGTTTTTCTGTGTTTATAGCCATTTTACAAACATATTCTGAAATACCTTATTCAGCAGCATAGAGGCAGGATTTTATTTGAAAAGCCTCTTATTCCAAAATTATTGTTTTCTACTGCTCACAAAATATTCATCTAAAGCAGTATTTAAGTATAGTACCTTATTAAACCATAGACTGGTGTTTCAGAGTGATAAGCTCCATTTTACATCTATTGAGAGAAACCACATATCGCTTTCAGAGATTGATCTAATCTCAAGGACAAAATGGTTCATTAATTCGAAACAATCTCTGCTATTAAGACTTACTAACACCACAGTACAAATTTCCTTGAAGAAAATTAGAATATTTCATCAATGTAGTTGTTGCACTTTTATGGGGTTTTTTAAGGCTCTCCAATTATTTCAGCAAGTTTATTTATGTACATATTTATATACCGGTTCTCCCCCCACAATGCGACATTAAGTGGCTTGCAACACCCCCCTCCCCAATTTTATCCTCAGAACCTTGGGTTAGATCCAGATTGAACAGGCAGTTTCCACTGATTCCCATTCCTGCTTCAGACCCCCATCTTGTTATTCCTCAGGGTTCCCTATCCCTATGAATAGCATTTCATGGAGATCAGTGGTTTTCAATGGGAGGCAAGAATGTTTCCACTGAAAAATTTAGTCTGGATTCCAACTCTCTGTGAGATAATTTACACTGAGATCGATTGGTCCAAAACCACATAGCAAATTTCATGGCAGATTGGGATTCCGGCACTCTAATCACCCACACCATGCTTGCATTGGAAAACAGCAGTCTGATGACAATACATAAGGCCCAAAGACAACTATTTTGTTGAAAACATTTTGTGGTTAATCTCCAACCTATTTATCAGTTTTCTGTGTCAAAAATAAGCTATCACAGTCTTTTGAAATTCTTAGGTCTTTTGTTCATAGGACAGTCTTCAATGGGATTACAGTGAGGTTTTATTAATCTAAACTAGTTGATGCATGCAGTAGCTTGTGGTGATTCAAGTGGTGTTATCGTACTATATTGTAGATTTCCTCTCATGTTGTAGAAAGGTGGAAAAGAAGACAGACTGCATCTTGGCAGGAAAGCTATTAAAACAACTGGCTTCAGTAATTAATGTAATATGGAATAATACTGCTTGCTTTTCACTCCTGGGTCAATCTTCATCGTTTCATGCTTGAGTTATACTACTTAGCACCTGTTTTTTAAACCTGCATGAGTGCTGAGGAAAGGAATTGCTTTGTTGTCCCAGCACATTCTCCATAGGAATCAGTTTTTGGTGTTGAGCTTCATTTGAACCTAATAAAGGATTATCCTTCTCCCAAGCAATACATATGGTTGGTAGCTTGCCACTGGATTTCACAACAGTGATATAAAATACTGGTTTGAAACTCTGAATGTTTAGATATGTGGAATAGGGTTGCCAGGTCCCTCTGAGTTTCCAGCGGGGGACTTTGGGGGGTGTTCCAGGGGAGTGGGGACAGCCCCAACATGATGATATCATGGAAAAGTGACATTGTCATGTTGGGGACCAGCACCTGTGCTCCAAGCTGTAAATTTGCAGCTTGGATTGCAGGTATATGCCTCCCTGCTTTCCCCCCCAAAAAGTGGGGGGGGGCTGTGCATGCCTGCACTCCAAACGGCAAATCCATGGCTTGGATTGCAGGTGCGCGCCAGCCTCCACTTCTTCCCCAAAGGATCCCTTTAAATGCTTCGGGGGTGTAAAGAAAAATGGTTTCCTTGCTTTGCTCTGTAACATAAAATCCTTGGTTCAGGCTGCAGAGATGCCTACAAGAATCTTCTCAGAGACAGTTAGAGATGGTTAAGAAGTAGATAGTGCACAGTGACCTTGCCAGCATACTTGTTTGCAGCTGAAGTATCAGGGAGTAACAGGACCCAATTAGTACATTACAAACATCTGAATGTATGGACACCTGTGTGTTGGAATAGGTAAACCTATTTTCAGCATGGTTTCATTTCTCTCCCTTCCTCTTGTCCATCCTTGGATGTCGTGTGCCTAGCAACCAAAGAGAGTTCCATCACCTCTCGGGTATCTTATTGATCTAAAAGCCTAGGATCAATCAGAGAACTTTTCCCATAGATCTAGTTAGTCTTTGCACTATGTGGTGGAACTAGGAGTTGGTGACCACTTGACACAGCAGTATGTCAACAAAATGGCATCGTACCTGATTGCTGCCTGGACCAACTATATTTTGACCATCTTTTCTTGCTGGACTTGATTGCCTCGCTGAACCTGAATGGTAACTTGAACCTTGTTTCTATGTATTATGCTGGAAAAGCTTAGGTTTATTTGTTTTATTTCCTGTACCGTCTAGTCCAGGGGTGTCAAACATGCGGCCCAGGGGCCGGATGAGGCCCCCAGAGGGCTTCTATCAGGCCCGCAAGGGCCTGGCTGTCTGCTGCTTCTTTCTCCAGTTCTGCTGCTGCTGCATTATAGTTTGCTTTCCCAGACTCCCTCAGTTGCTCAGGAGCAATAGATAGGCAAGCTTCAGCTCCCTGCACTGGGCTGAGGCTCCTCCCTCTCCCCCTCCCAGATTGCTACAGCACAGACATTTTGATGCAATAATTCAGAGCAAGAAGTGTCAGTTAACAGAGTCTGTTAAATAAACAAAATATTGCAAGAATGCTAATGTTTCAGGCATGTTTTTTATTTTAAGTTTAAAAAAATCTTTGTGTTTGTGTCCTTTATAACGTTTATATCTCTACTACCTGGCATTACATTTTATGACACACATGGCCCGGCCTGACAAAGTCTAATTTATGTCAAATCCGGCCTTCCATCACAAATGAGTTCGACACCCCTGGTCTAGTCAGTTTTAAATATTTTTGCACCTTAAATAAATAATTACATTTTTACTTTCTCATGGACTTTGCCTCCATTGACCTCAAAGCCTTTATCCAGAGCCTTGACTTTTGACCACCTACCAGTTAACTGTTTTGTGTGTGGAAACTCACTCTGCAGACCCACTCTGCAGGGCTGACTTTTCCTGTTAATTCCCTGAGAAGCCGGGAGACTTGGCCTTTCCCTCCTGAGCTGTTGGGATAGATTGAAAGGCCTGGTGGCATCTACGAAGACTGTGGAGGGGATTAGACTCTCTCTAGTATTTTGTAGCTTTGTTTTGATGCACCCTCCTTGTAAACCAAAAGTCCTTACCTAGGGTTGGGACAGGGACTTTTGACAGGGGGAAAAGTGGGAGGGGGGCTGCATGTGCCTGCACTCTGAGCCGCAAATATGGGTGGGTATGTGCACCCCTCTCCCTCCCTCCTGCAAGATTTAAAATGTCCTCCAGGTCCCCATCGATCAGCTGAAGGGCCCTTTAAAGCTTGTGGAAGGGGAGGGAGAGGTGTGGCTCTCAGCAGTCAGGCTTGAGGGGTGGGGCTCAGGATGGGGCTTCCCTCCACTGTCTGGCAGTGGATTGGAGCCCCCAAAACTGGGGGAACCCCCACCGGGAGGTGGGGGATGGCAACCCTAATTTGGAAGCTCTATTTAAAGTATATTGATGTGTGTTAGCTAAATGTAATTTTCAAATTGGTAAGAGTATGAGAATACTTTTTGAAAGAATAATCCTAAAATGATGTCATGGGCCAGCTTGAACAGTTGAAATTCAGTCTGGAGGAAGACTCCTCAAGTGTCACAGAACCTGGGCCCAGCTCACAAGAAACAGTTGAGGAAAGACAGAAGCCCTAACATTCATTACGGACAGCTGACCCTGACTCCCTTAGGCAGCCCACAGGAGGGAATGATGAAGAACAGCTGTTGCAGGAAGACTCTTCTGATTCCTCCTCATTAATAGACCAATGCTGGGCATGAACTCACCTCCAGCTTACAGAGACAGTGCCTGTCTCTTGGCTCAGGACTGGCATTTGGCTGGCATTTGGCTGACAGCAGCCCTGACTAGGGTTGCCAAGTCCGGGTTGGAAAATACCTGGGGACTTTGGGGGTGGAGCCAGGAGAAGGTGGGGTTTGGGGAGGGGAGGGGTCCAATGCCATAGAGTCCACCCTTCAAAGCAGCCATTTTCTCCAGGGGAGCTGATCTCTGTCAGCTGGAGATCAGTTGTAAAAGCAGGAGCTGGAGATCAGTTGTAAAACCTGGAGACTGGCAAACTTAGCCCTGACTGATGGCAGGACTTTGCCTTGCATAAATCAGCTCATTGTGAAAGGCTTATTTAAACCGAACTAGCATGCCTTTCAGCTGTGGAAGCAATGAGTCACATACCTGTGAACCTAGCCACCACAGCTCCTGCCTTGCCCGTGTAATCTTCAGACTGGTCTTGGGCTGCGCTATCTGGACTGCCTTTGGATTCTGCTTTTTGGACCTGTCTGCACCTAACAAATTACTGACCAGCTTTGAGTTTGCTGTCTGGACTGCTCTGGCACTGAATCTCTGCTCTGGTGCCTGCTTTACCTGCTAGCCAAGACAAATGAATTGTACCATCACATAAACGTTTAGGAATGGATAGGCTGTACTGTCTTACATCAGTGTTATATAGCAAAATATTATATTATTCCAGCATAGCAAGGATTTTGTGATATCCCCAGGGTCCTTCCAAGAACATTGATGCTACTATTGAATCTCTAATATACAATAGTGCTGCAGCCAGTGTCTGCTGATCCTTTTATTTGCTTCAAAGCAGCAACAATATCTTTAACTTAATTAATATATTCAGCCAAGTATGGTGTTGAAAAAGCAACCTGCCCGTATGAACAGTGACACTGAATGAACACCTGTATGGGAAAAACCCAGTTCACATGATTTTTTCCCTATTCAATAGGAAACATACCAAGAAACCATCTTACAAGTTGAATCCAGAAAAGATTGAAGTATTGTTGGCTTGGAAGACATTAGTTGAGAAGATTAATTTATCTAGGCTGGATGGGAATAAGTTGGCCTTGTCTGGTCAGGTAAAGATTGGGCAGGGGATTGCCACCAGAACCAGCCTTGCTTGTTGAGAAACAGGTTGGTGCTATGACCAATTCAGAAACTTTTTACCCTTCTTGACCCTTTATCTAGCCTATGTTGATCCATGCCTCTGTAACTGTAACCTCAAGACTGGACTATTGTAATGTGCTATATGCATATCAAGCATTGTTCTTTAAAACTCTGTGCCAATGGGCAAAGTCTTATAAGATGCCAGAAAGCAATTTATTTAAACTACTAACATGGCTATATTTGAATTAGTAATTAAGTACAGAGATGTGTCTAACAAATATATTATTAAGATTATTTTAATCTATTTCAGAATACTCCTGCAATACACTGGAGAATGGGAGTCTGTTTTTTAAGAAAACATTTTTTCTTTAAAGAAATTATGTTCCTCCAAAGAGAGCTTTTATGCATAGTGTCCAAAATATATACAGGGTAATTAATACATGGGGTGGGGTGGGAATCTACCTTATTATTTTGGCATTTTGCTGTTCCATCATGAATCCCACTTGTAACTTGCTGCCACCAATTCATTATCAATATGGGTATCCTTCAAATTGCTATCCTTCAGGTTTGGTTATGGATCAGGATATTGTTTCAAATAAAAGTTATGACTGCTAGAAGAGAGTTTCATAAAATTTTTAATGAAATACTCACTAAGCTTATAGAAATAAGAAAGTATTTCTCCCAAGGATTGTACAGTGGCAAGGTCTACAACAGAGAGAAAATTTACTTTCAAGTCCCACTTGGATATAACAAATAGTGCCGTGCAAATCTAATATTCAGTGTTTTTTTAAAAAAAACTTCAGTATCATTTTTTTACAAGTTTTCCCAGTGCAGCTCCTTTTCTTAGTATCATACTTTACATGATTTTTGGAGAGTGAGAGAGGAAAAGTATTGTTTTAATTGCATACATTTCTATTGGAATCTATGTTAAAAGCATAATACTTCAGAAATGGAAGTCTTAATTAGATGTTGTTGCTTCATAAACAAATAATTGGATAACGTTTCTTCAAATTCAGTCCTCTTTCAGTTGCAGTTTCTACCATCTACAAAATGGAAACTATATTCTGTAATTACAGAGCTTATTTCATTTTACCTTATTTACATTATTTATAGTCTGCCTTTTTTTACTTGGACTCAAAGTGGATTGCAACAGAGTGAGTCAATACAATCAACAGGATGGGACAGTCAATAAACAATGCAATAGGATCAGGGCTGTAGAACCACCCAGAAGTCTAAAACTTTCCCTATGAACATTTTCCCTGTGAAGAAAGGTTGAAGTGCTTGGGGCTCTTTAGCTTGAAGAAATGTCGGCTGAGGGGTGACATGATCAAGGTTTATAAGATTATGCATGGGATAGAGCAGGTAGAGAAAGAGGTACTTTTCTCCCTTTCTCACAATATAAGAACTCGTGGGCACTCCATGAAATTGCTGAGCAGTCGGGTTAGAACAGATAAAAGGAAGTACTTCTTCACCCAAAGAATGATTAACACGTGGAATTAACTGCCACAGGAGGTGGTGGCAGCTACAAGCATGGACGGCTTCAAGAGGGAATTAGATAAACATATGGAGCAGAGGTCCATCAGTGACTATTAGCCACAAAATATAGACAGGAGCTCTCAGTCTGGGGCAGGTGATGCTCTGTATTCTTGGTGCTTGGGGGGGGGGGAGGGCAACAGTGGGAGGGCTTCTAGCGTCCTAGCCCCACTGCTGGACTTCCTGAGGGCACCTGGTGTTTTTTGGCCACTGTGTGACAGAGTGTTGGACTGGATGGGCCACTGGCCTGATCCAACATTGGCTTCTCTTGTGTTCTTATGTTCTTAAAAATAAAACTGAAGCAAAGCATTAAATATTAACATGACACATTAAATGATGCAAAAATTATACAGCGGGATCCTAGTTTCAGCAAGCTAAACATAGTAGTATAGACCATGGTCCCTGATAATTTATCCGGGTAACTTTGCTCCCCCTATACTCTGCCACGATAGCTTTGCTCACAAGAGCAGGGTCTTCTGCAGGTGCCAACCTGCAAGTGTGCAAAATCAACAACTGCCCATATACGTACCTTGTCTGTTGTGGCCCCCACCTTATGGAATGGTCAGGAACCCTCCTGGGTTTCTGCAAATCATGCAAAATGGAGTTATTTAAGAAGGCTTTTCTACGAAGGGAATAGAGTCATAGTGTAATAAATGTTTCACAAAGTTACTTGGATAAATTATTGGAGACTGTGGTCTGTTCTATTGAATGAGGGCAAATGATTTACAATATATAAGCTAAGGCTGATACAAAATGAGCGTAGGAACATTTTTTCTCCTTGGAAAATGTATTCGTTGGTGTGGGTTCTGTACAGTCTCACATTTAGCCACTACACAGCCAGATGTGGAGAAAATATGTGGACTTTACCACCCGTGTCAGAGATGGATTTCAGTGCTTGACATTGTTGTGCATGGGCTCCCAGGTGTCATATCGGGTGGTGTAAAACTTACAGTGCATTACTTGCCTTTTTTTCTCTAAAAAGGAACTCAAGCAACTTACAATATTAATTAAAATGCAATTAAAATACAATAAGAAAAAAATACAATTAAAAGTAAATGAGCATGAAGTAACCAACTATATTTTGGGCCAATTGCTTATTCAAAGCCATAGGGCATAAACCATGGGCTAAATGCCAAGAGTCACAAGCCCTTTGGCTTGTGCCCAAGGGCTAGTGTCTCTGGTCACCCACAGTTTATATCTGAAGAAAGGAAGAACAAGGGGAAAGTACAGGTTGTTTGTTTCTTTAAAACATTTCTGTGCCACCTTTTCACCCAGTTCACTGTTCCAAAATGGTGAACATTAAAACATTTGAGATATTAAACATGCACACATACAATATTTTAAAGAATATTATAAACTCATACACACAAACAAACATCTGTGATGTGGCCTCCCTATCTGCCCTTGCTGCTCACAGAGCTTCTGGTCATAAGGTGATCTGGAAACCAGATGACTGTGGGCAGTGGCAGTGTTATGAGCTCCCATCCTTTGAAAGATGGAGAAGACTATTCTATCCCCTGCTTCTGAGGCAGAGTCCCCACCTCCATTCCTAGAAAACTGACAGGACTATCTTGTTATGTTAGACTGATGGGTACAAGAAGGGATTGCTCTTGGTACTTAGAAAGGACTCATGGACTGCCAGGGGTCTCCAAACCCCAGTTTGAGGAATGCTTATCTACTGCATACATTCATTTGATGAAGCTTAAGATTGTGCATGTTTTCAACCCCAGAATTAGTGTTTCTGTCCCTATAACCATTACAAGTTTTATCAGTTCAATTTTCTTTCAGTTCTGTTTCCAACTGACATAACCTTTTATTGGAAATTATTTTCCCATAGTAATCTCAAAGATTTAAATTCTTATTCAATACATAGCGGTTTCTATTTTAACTGCTTTAGGTTAATATCAGCAATAACATTTACCTATTCCCTGATGCCCCAGTGGTTTCTACAGCAGTTTGCACACTCATTCTTTTTAGTTTTCTCAGACGCTATGCCTACATAGAATTGTTCTTTTGAATGCTGTCTCCACGGCTGTCCTATCCTCATTATCTTTCAGACCTTCTTTTCTCTCTTCTCCTTGTTGCTCCTGATTACAGACTCTAGCAAAATGGTTGTGTTCTTACATGCACACATAAAGTAACAGTATTGAATCATTATTTATTTTAAGCCTGAAGTTTAAGGGTTTTAAAAAATTATTTTCCTACTCTTTAATTTAAAAGAAAAAGTATGAATTTACGTGAACATGGCAAAGTTTGTCCTCTCAGTCTGGTTTAATTGCTTGCTATTAAAAATATTAACTGCCTCAGGACCTGCAACCTGCTTGTCTTCTTAATCTTTACAGCCTGCTGTTTCTATGTCTGTTACTACTTTGAGGCTGCATTAAAATAGCAAACTTAACTGCATGTAAGTTAAAATGTGCTTTGAACCCAGCTTATTGTTGGATTCACATGTAGAGCTGTCAGCTTTTGGTTGGGAAATAACTGGAGATTTTGGGGGGTGGAGCCTGAGGAGGGTGGGGATTGGGAAGGAGAGGGACTTCAGTGGGGTATAGAGTCCACCTTCCAAGCCAGCCATTTTCTCCAGGTGAACTGATCTCTGTCATCTTGCCCAGAAAGGCAAATTAGAGACTGGACAATAACGGGCCACAACATTCTTCTCTAGTGATGATTTTCAAAGTAGAGAATGTGTAATTTTTTCTTTTAATGGCCGAGGAAAGGTGTCTGAGTCATTGATTGATTTATGATGGACACCAGGGGCTTGCTAATGTTATCCTCACAAGATTTCAGCAACTAGGTTGGACAGCAATATAGTGATGGCCTTCACATATCCCAAGTAGGGGTGTGCAAAAAAATAATAAAATTTGGCCTGATTTGGATTTGGCTGAATCGGGCATAATCAATTCTGGCTGGCAGAAAATCTCCTGAATGTCAATTTTGGCAGCACGAGCTGATTAGGAAGTCATTTGGCCAGCCGAATGTCAATTTCAGCCCCATTATACCCTATGGGCCATTATAGTAATAGGCAAAAACATGGGGTATATTCTGGGGGCTGGGGGAGAGGAGGTTTGAGGGAAAAACTTCAAACTCACAGGGTAGCTGCTGAAGCCTCTCCCCAAAACACCCACCAAGTTTCAAAAAGATTGGACCAGGGGGTCCAATTCTACAGGGCCCCAAACATGTTGCTGCATCCCCTCCATTGTTCTCTATGGTGGGGAAAAGTTACTTTCCCCCCACAGCGCTGTTAGTGGCTGTGGGGGGAAGGGGTTTGAGGGAGAGGCTCCAAATTTTCAGGGTAGCTTCAGGAGTCTCTCCCCACATAAACCCCCATGTTCCAAAGAAAGTGGACCAGTGGGTCCAGTTCTATGGGCACCCAAACAGGTTACCCCCATTACCTCCATTCTTTCCAATGGGGAAACCCAGCTAGAAGCACTTAAGGCAGGAAAGCAGGCAGCACCCAGCAGTCAGACTCTCCCAGAGAATCTCAGGGAAAGTGAACTGTCTTGGGAGGTGCTAGTTTGCCAGGAGAACAAGTGGCGCACTCCAGAACAAGTGGCACTGTGGCAGTGCAAGCATGCCACAGTGCCACACAGAAACCACAAAAGACCAACAGGAACAACCTTTATACTGTATAAATTGATGGTGCAACCTCATTGGACCACTCACACCACACACACCTCAAAAAGCTTATTTATAGCATTGGAAAAAGTGCAGAAAAGGGCAATTGCAATGATAAGAGGAGGACACTTTCCCTATGAAGAAAGGTTAAGGTGCTTGGAGCTCAGCTTTGAGAAACAATGACTATGGGGTGACATGATAAGAGGTTTACAAGACTATGCATGGAATAGAGCAGGTAGAGAAAGAAGTATTATTCTCCCTTTCTCACAAGACAAGAAATCGTGCACACTCAATAAAATTGCTGAGCAGTCAGGTTAGAAGTTAGAATAGAGGAAAGGAAGTACTTCTTCACTCAAACAGTGATTAACACATGGAATTCACCACCACAGGTAGTGGTGGTGGTGGCTGGCATGAACAGCTTCCAGATGGAATTTGACAAATATATGGAGGCTGGAGCAGAGCAGTGGTCCATCAGTGGCTGGTGGCTGGCTAGCAGCTAGCTATAGATAAGAAGTAACTCTTGGTCTCTGGGGCAAGTAATGCTCTGTTGCTGGGGGGGGCAACAGTGGGAGGGCTAATAGTGTCCTGGCCCTGCTGTTGGATCTCCTGATGGCACCTGGTACTTCTGGCCACTGTGTGACAGAGTGTTGAACTGGATGGACTACTGGCCTGATCCAACATGGACTTCTCTTATGATTTTATATAACGTCAGAGAATCTCTGCCAGATGACACTAGCTCAGCTAGTGTGTCTTGGCCCTGGTGGTGGACCTCTGATGGCAGCTGGTATTTTTCTTACCTTTTGATGTCTTCTGGTGTCCAGGAGGAGTCCAGCAGTCCAGGGAAGCACAGAGAGAGCAGCCAGCAGCTGAAGCCAAAGGCCAGTGCAGCACAGTCTCTCTCAGGCAGCAATGGAGTCCAACCACTAGTCAAGATTCCCTTATATGCTTTTTGGGCCAAGCACAGGACAGTTTCAAAAATGACACTGTCCTGTGATTGGCCCAAAGAGGAAGCAACTCACCCCTATTGGGTAGAGTTGAGTCTCCCTCACCCCTCCCAAGCAAGGAAGGTGGTGTGCAAAGCAACACCACCAATCTTGCAGGCTGGCCATGCAGCAGAAGTATGGCATCTATTGTTTGAAACTGGCCTCCTCCCCCACCACGCTGAAACCAGTGAAGAGGCAGAAAAAGACCAATTTAGGCGGGAAAGGCAGCAAGAGGCTCTTTCCCGGCTGCTTTCCCTGAAGGGCATGGGGGCAACCTGTTTGGGTGCCCATAGAATCGGACCCACTGGTCCAATTTCTTTGGAACATGGGGGTTTATGTGGGAAGAGGCTCCTGAAGCTACCCTGAAAATTTGGAGCCTCTCCCTCAAACCCCTTCCCCCCACAGCCATGAACAGCACCATGGGGGGGGAGTAACTTGTCCTCACCATAGAGAACAATGGAAGGGATGGGGACAACCTGTTTGGGGCCCCATAAAATTGGACCTCCTGGTCCAGTCTTTTTGAAATGTGGGTATTTGGGGGAGAGGCTTCAGCAGCTACCCTGTGAGTTTGGAGCCTCTCCCTCAACTCCCTTTCCTTCAGCTGCTTTTCAGCAGCAATTCAGTGGCGGGCCAAATCAGGTCAGAGAATCTGATTCGGCCCGCGGCTGCCCGAAAGGGTGCTGAATGGGCCATTTTCAGGGGCCAACTCAAAATGATCCATAAAGGGACCAGATGGTATGCTGGACACTTCTCTTGCCTGAACTACATAACAACTGACATCCAAATCTGAATGTATTTAAGATATTTTATCAGCACAAAACGTTGCAAAAGTGCTACAACTAATCATCCTATCCATGACCTATGGACCCAGACCTAGGAATAAGCAAATGTTAATATACCTTAAACTGGCAGGCTTCCTTCCTTCTCCTACCCTCAAGCATCAGTAAAAGAAGGTTAAGTCTGCTATCTCAATCCAGCTGTGATAATTTCTAAGGTACTATAAAATTAATGAGAGCTTTTAACTCTGTAGGAGTTTTCCGATGCTTCTTCTATTCTTCATAGCAGTTGTTCACCCCCACCCCCCCCTAACAAAGTTCAGTTCTGAAACCAGAGGTCTCCTTGTTGAACCTTTGGGCACTTTTGGAATTTTGATAACAGGCAGCGAGCACTACAAAAATGGGTTTCAATCACAAAATGGTTGCCATGGGGGCTTAGCCCAACCATAAATCATTGGGTGGTTTTACAAAATGTTTAGGAGGTTCCAAGCTGAGCATCTTCCTGTGATCGAGGCAGCTGTTTCCAAATGGTTGCTTCATGCAGATAAAATGATGATGCCTTCTGAACTCTTTTGAGTACCCAAGTGAACTGGAGAAAAGCCAGGATTGGCTGTTTGCTTTGAAGAAAAGTTATTCATTCATTCCCCACCTTTCTTCTTGCATTGGGGGAAAAGCAAGTGGGTGCCAGCATCAGATTTTGTTGTTGTTGTTGTCTTAGGGTAGAGGAAGGCAGGAAAGCATCCATAGGATCCAAACTATTGGGTTTTCATTGTCACAAGATGATACGATAGCTGCTTGTGATTATATGTGACAACAAATTCACACATATTACTTGATGATTCAGTGATGTGATGAACATATGTATGTGTCTCGGGTCTGCATAATTTTCTAGTTACTGTATCGTATGAAAGGATAAGAGGTAGGGGAAGCCTTGTGCTAGCAACAGGCATAGTCTGTAACAAGGCTCAATCTAGTGTTGCTAGTCCCCAGGTCTGAGCAGAGATCCCTTGCTTTCAGGGGCTTCTCACTGCCACAGACCTGCTGGCCAGCAGGGAAACCCCCACCCCTAAACAGGAACTTCACCATGCGACGTCCCCGATGCGATGACATCACCCGGAAGTGACATCATTGCACTGGAAGATCACACAGGGATGCTGTGTTTTTTTGGGGGGGCAAAACTCTATGGTTTGAGGGTGAATTTAACATAGACCTTCACCCAAAAACCAGCGTATTGCCGACACAATGACACCACTTCTGGGGGATGCCATCATGTTATGCAACATCTCCACACACACCCAGAATGCCCCCCAAATCCCCCCACTGAATGGACAAGGGGACCTGGCAACTCTAGCTCAATCACAGAATCTCATTTAAATACTGTGGCAAGAAAAACAAGAAGTGAGTTTTTTAAAGCATACTCTTCATAACTGAGAATAAAAAATGATAGCTTTTCTTCACACTTAAGAGAGAGAAGCATACCTTTTTTTTAAAAGAAATTAAACTTGGATCACTGACAAGGTCTTTAATGGGGAGGAAAAGTGTTTCCACTATAGATGAATGGAATGGAAAGGATATAACACAGGTTTTGAAATCCCTGGATTAAAAACATTAAGAAATAATTTTAAAAGGACTGTATGAATATCTTCTAATACCACTTTCCCCCTCCTCTGTAAGCATAAAAATTCAAGGGCATAAGAAAGGGCTTGATAAGTCAAATTAAAGATTGTCTTGTTTTTGACAGTGATCAGTCAGAAGCTTCCAGGAAACCTATGAGCAGTGCATGGAACTAATATTTCTACACTGCTGATAGCCTCCAACAAATAGGATTCATACTCTTACTGACTTCGGGTTTGGAGATTCCCTTTAATTATCATAGATTTACCCAGGGCTATTTTTGGGCATGAACACACAGGAACGGAGTTCCGGCTGGCTTCTGAGTTGGCCACGCCTACAGCCTCCCCCCCATCGGGTTCCCCAGGCACCTTGCAAGCTGCGGGGCACCTGGGCAAGCCAAGCTGATCCAGGGAGGAAAGGCAGTTTAAACTGTCCCCTCTCCTCAGGTTCCCCAGATGCCCTGCAGTTGCAGGGTGCCTGGGGAAGCTGATCCAGAAACTGTCTTCCTTCCCTCGGGTTCCCCATGCGCCCCGCAAGATGCCGGGCACCTGGGGAAGCTGATTCTGGGAGGGAGATGTGCTATCAGGGGTGTGGCCTAATATGCTAATGAGTTTCTGCCATTGGGTGTGGTCTGTTATGCTAATGAGTTCCTGCTGAGCTTTTTCTACAAAAAAAAGCCCTGGCTTTACCCATCAGTAGACCAAATTTCCACAAATTTGTCTGTTCTCCCTTTAAAGCCATTTGAGGCAGGGCCATCACTACACATTTTAGCAGCAAAATCCATAAACAAATTATGGCTATCTAACTTGGCTAGACTTCCAGCATACCTGTATTTCTTCTTTGTCTTTGATATGGGAAAATTACATGCAGTGATGCAGCAATTCTGATTTAAATTATTTGTTTTGAAACATATTTTGAAGACTTTTAAGACTTTAGACTTATGAATATGGTGTTAAAATAATTTTTCTAGATGCATATTGAATGTTATTTTGATTATAGCACACTATCTCCTCCATATAGTGCATTCCTACAGTTGTGGTTATCACTTTCTCAGTCAGTGTGTTGATAACTTATCAGTTATTTGTCTTACAGATGTGGCATCTGTCAATTCTGTTTGTTGATATTATGCTTTCTGAATTCATATGTCTGTTTTTCACTTTTTTATTGAATATACTTGCAGGTGTTTGAACTGTCTGACTTTATTGTTGTCCATTGGTGAATTGCTGATTCACTATTAGACTCTGTCCTTTCACATAAAAAGTTAAATGTATTTTCATGGTAGATAGATGGTATATTATAAGCATCTAAGATACTGACTGTACCATTTGAAGAGAATGTTTCAACTTGGGCTGACTTTTTCTTTTATCATTTTTACTATTATTAGCTTGAGGTATTGACATTGCTGACACACTTCAGAGAACTACTTGAAGGTTTATCTGTTCTGTTTCTTCATGCTGAGGCCCACTTAAAGCAAGGGCTGTTTTGTTGAAGTAGAATCCTTCTAACCGCATTAATGTTATAAAGTTAATGAGAAACATTTCAAATGCTTGTGTTAAGAATATTTCTATCATGCTGCTGTATTAAATTAACTTACTCATGAAAAATGAAGAGTAGGTTTACCACTGTTGGAATTAGGGTAGAAGTGTTCTGCTTAGCTAAGTCATATTTTTAGAGAACATATGCTTAGTTATCACTATTATTTTCCTCTAGGATTAATACTTTTTCTGGTAACATAGACAGTGTATAAACCTTCAGTGGACTTCTTCACATGGTGCAGAGGGAGGTGACAAAGATAGCCACTAACTAGGATGCTATTGTTACTGGTGAAGAAAAGAGAGTTCCGTCTTTTTACTGTGATTTTTTGGCATGACTTACAAAATTGTCCTGCTTCTTACTGAGGTTCATGAGCAAATAATTCTCTCTTTTTTTCAATTTTAAAGCAATTTTGTTGAAGAAAGAATGTTATAATTATACTACTCCGCCAAAATCAGTTAATATAAACAAACAAAACTTCACATGCATGCTTTATCTTCAAGCCTTCTCCTTCCTCTTCCCTCTACTTTCTTCTCCCAAACGTATTACTGAACAATATTATTTAAGTTTACAAACAATCTCAGTTCATTATAATAATTTACAATATATTAACAGATTAATACTTATAATTAATCTCAGTCCACGGAGGCCTCAAAGATCAGGAGGGTAGAAACCCTCCTTCCGAGGACCGGTTGGTCCTGGGGGGGGGAACACACCCAGAGCTTCGTCACAATCCCACCACTCATTAGCATAATACAAAAATTATTCGATATTACCCCAAACCTCAATTTCTATATTGAGTCCACACTCTCTTCAAAACCTTCATGGTCTTCCAGAGTACAAACCTGAGTTGTTTTAGCTGACACAAGAGGTGAAAACTGTTTCCTCTTGCCAGCTCTGCTTTCTTGGGAATCAGATGGGGAATGAGCAAATAATTCTTATGGACTATTACCATGTGCTACCAGGCACATATATGTGTATTTGGTTCTTCCTAGCCCATTTCCCTAAGGATGATAACCAGCAATTGAACCCAGGGTGTCATATATGCTACCTGTTTGTCATTCTGCTGTTCTGTGACTCTACATATTCCCATTCAGTACTGAAGTTCTTATGCTGGAATGTGCCTGGGATCCCTGGATTCCATTCATAATGCTAGCAACATAATGGAAAGGGGGCTTGACCCCTGGGAAATATCGAAGGACCCATTATGGCTCATCCTTATATTTGTGGTTATTGGTTAGCTTACTTTTCTGTTCAAGAATTGAGGGAGGCTTGGGATACTGATGCCATTGCCTAGTTATATGAGTCCAAAACTGAGCTAGACATCATAGAGGCCACATTTATATCTTCCCAGGGTGGGATTCAACCCATTATAGTATGTTTCCCTCTTAACTGCATTAACCTTTTACAGTAAGCTACATGTAGCTCCATAGTATTACCCTTTAGTCTTCCTTTTATAGCTTCCACTCTTCCTTACTCTTATGGTTCCATTCCCTCTCCTTAATACTGTGCTATTCCTTCCATAGACATCACTATTAGAATGCTGATGCAGGTTGTCTGTGGGGCTTCAGCCCTTTTTCACATCCTACTGATAGTAGATAGGATCATGACCACCTTACGGCAGCAATAGCACTAGAACAGCAGACACTCAGCATAGAATGATTTTAGAATCAAGCTGTAAGCATAATTCATTTGCACCTGTAGTAACAAAGGGCAGCCCATAGCCACAGGGGGACATTTGGGGGCAATGCCCCCTGCAGATAAGTGCCACCCCCTCAAACAATTTTTTTTAAGAATTCATTTTTTTTTAAAATGTAAAATGTGCATGGGGTTCCCAAAATTTTATTTTTTCTGGACTGGAAAATAAATAGGCTTTTAAAAAATAAATAAATAAAGTAAAGTAAAAATAAATCTGGAAAAAATGCAAAATGCAAAAGAGAGAGAGTCAGAGATTCCCCCCCCCCCCCGGCTTATATAGAAAAGCAGGTCAGAATTGAGTTTCTCCAATCAAAAAGACTTGAGGACTAGAGGAGAACTAGAGGTTGCAGCAGAGCTGGAGCTGCTGCTTCTGCTGATGCAAGAGGAGCAGCAGGCCTGGCCAGGGCACCCCACACCAGATTTTCCCACACCCCACCAACCAAAATTTTCTGGCTATGCCCCTGACAAAGGCAATATCCCCAAGGATTCTTTTCCTGGTAGTAAACCCCATTGGATAACATGGCACTTAGTTCTGAGTAGATCTGCTTAGGCTTGCTTCCCCGGTCCCTGAGAACTAGTGCAAATTTGGATCTAATATGATGCTCTCGCACAGTTTAGTGTTACTTGTATAATGTTCTTTTTAATCCAATGTTCTTACTTTTGGTCTATAAAATGAACACAAGGAAGCAAAGCTGTGAGTCTTCAGTTGGCCTTGCACCTTTGCTTGTCAGCTAAACCGCTCTGTGATTATTAAAGGCTGTTATGAAAACAGCAATAAACAGTATGAACTCAGCTTCCACTAGCAATGAATAGATTTTAAACTGACAGTGTTTTAAAAATAAATTAACATTCTGTAGTGGCTCACTAAAAATTCCCCAGAACCATTTTCTATTTGTTAAATATTATGAAATACTGTAGCTAGAGCCTGCCATTTCCCCTTCTCATGGCCATAATCATGGACTCTATTCTTTCCTCTACCTAGAAGAACAAACCACTGTAGCTATGGGAACAATGGTGAAGTGCTTTAGTGGAGTGGCTGACATGAAAGGCCATGCATCCCTCATATAGAATTTTCATCATAACTGCCTCTTAATTCTTATCTTTCTGATGTGGCCATGTTCATGCATGATCAAATTTTAATGTCCAGCACATTGAAAAACATTCAAATACTAATTTGACAAAGGAAGCTTTGTTGAAAGTTCATACCCAAAATTCTTGTTAGTCTCTACTGGACTAGAATCTAGCTCTTCTGTTGAGGAACAACATGCCAACCCTTTCAAAACTAGTCCTGTAATGGACAGTTAACGTAAATAGATAAAAGCATAGCTTCTTATACTCTTGAGAATCTTTTAGTGTAACCTGTTCAAGTAAATTCCTTGTTTGTTTAGTGAGTAGAGAGATCTCAAAATTGGAAAATCACAGTTATAGTTAGTTAAAAGTGATAATTTGTGACATAGTATGAGGCAAAGATTCTCAGCTGGTTATGGGTTTGGCTCACAGCTTCCTTGCAAGCTGTGGTTCACCAAGATGAATGTTAAACAAACTTTGTTCATTTGTGTCCTAACAGCTCAACTTTGGTCGATTGTGAAAAAAGACAATGGTGCACATGTGACTAAATCCTGCTTCACCACAGCTTTTTCCTCCTGTGCCAGACCCACCACCTCTGAGACCTGAAAGGCACATTACTGAAAAAAGCAAACAGAGGAGAAAAAAACACAGTTTAAGATGAGTTAGTTATGTTGTCTCTATATCCCTTATGGTAGTCTCACTCAGTATTTGTTAAGGATTGTTCTGCTATCCAGATCTAGATTAATCCATACATGTACATTCTTGCACTGTCTCATGGGAACTGAAGCCCTCCACCCGCATACTCTCTCACATCCCTGCACAATCTTGTTTTTCAGACTTTTAGGATGATTCTATACTTTCCTTCCATACACATAGTAGCCTGTTACACATGACAGCCCCATGTGCACATTGAACATGTGAGGAGAGAGAGCAGACGTGAATGTGCTGGTCCTGCCCCCTGCCTTTGTGCAATTGCCTGGTCATTTACATTGGCAGCCACACAGGAGAAGTGGACATTCAAACGCTCCCAGTTCGTGATCAGCAGTACTGGTTTTGGAATGTCATTGATCACAGGGAGGGAGAGTTTGTGCAGAGGCATGAGGCAGGGCTAGCATGGGGATGTCATGTGCTCCTGGCTAGTCTGGTCCTCCATCCAGCAAAGGATCATGCTGCACATGCAGAAGGAAAAACCATGCTGTCTAAACTGATGATTACCAAAATAGGTGTGTTTTGGGACTTTTTTGTTTGAATACCACTAGCAGAAAAATCCTGCCCTGAAAAATAAAAGGAAAGGCAACTGAGCTCTGTGATGGGGATACATTTGCACCTGTATGTCCTTGCAGGCAATGTTTCCACTGTAGGTTATTTGAATGATGCAGCTGACCGTTCAGGTGCAATGAGGGGGTAGATTGAGCGATTCGGCACCTTATGAATGACGGAGTATTGAGTTACGCTTATTATGTGTGCTTCTTAGTATTCCAGTGAGTAGGAAAATATTTATGTTATGGATTGATTTCTCTGTGAAGGTCTTAAAATAATAAGGACTAAATAGACACATTGACACAGGATTATATGCTTGTGAAGAAGTTTCTCAAAACGAAACGAAGGAAATAAACCAGCGTCTTCCTTGGCAACTCTGGCAACTCTCTTCAGGACTTTTCTGAGGCTTGGCTCCTGGAATAAAGATTAGTTAGTCCTTAAATGTTTAATTAGTAATAGTTATTAAGTAACATTAGGAACTTTCCTGTATTTATTTGTATGGCATTTGGCAAATCTGGCAACTCTCTTCAGGACTACTCAGAGGCTTGGCTCCTGGAATAAATAAAGCGTGGTTACAAGTTATTAAGTAACATTAGGAACTTATCTGTATTTACCTGCATGGTATTTTGTTATGACTGTCTAAGCGTCTTACTCTCAGCCATCATTTCTCATTTTGATTGCCTTCACTGATGATGCAGAGTGTTCTGTAGGGCAACTGTGCATGTGCAAAAGCAGCCACAAGCTGCAATGCATAAGTTACAGATGCAGCAAGGCAAAATCCATCACCATGACTCCATATCACAAGTGGTTCCTGCACAGAGCAAAGGTGCTTGGCACAGCATTTGAGCTGAACATTGAATGGCAGTGTTAAGGCAGTCTTGGCTAGGAGATTGGCTCATGTGCAAATAAGAAATTTAATAACAACAAATTTGATAGGAAGTCACATTCATATTGAAATCCACAGTGTTACCTGGCAAATCAGTCAGGCTTTTGGAGGTCATCTCCATTGCTCCGCATAGAGATGTGGAGTTACTTCATAAAAGCTGATGTGGGTTTCCCTCTGCTGCCTTGCCAGGCACACACCAGTGCACTCAGACTGTTAATTCTTAAAGCTGTTCACTTTGTGTCTCTTTATCAGGTCAATCTTCTGGTAACCAGCATGCAGGCCACTCTCAGGAGAAGCATGGGTAGGGCAGTCCTGTGGTCCCATAACACTGCATGGCTGCTAGTTTCCCTCTGTGTTCAACAAGCAGAAGATAAAACAGTAAACATGTAAAACAGTTAGATAACAGATAAAACAGTTAGATAAACATATGGAGCAGAGGTCCATCATTGGCTATTAGCCACAAAGTATAGATAGGAACTCTCAGTCTGGGGCAAGTGATGCTCTGTATTCTTGGTGCTTGATGGGGGGCAACAGTGGGAGGGCTTCTAGTGTCCTGCCCTCACTGCTGGACCTCCTGAGGGCACCTGGTGTTTTTGGCCACTGTGTGACAGAGTGTTGGACTGGATGGGCCACTGGCCTGATTCAACATTGGCTTCTCCTATGTTTTTATGTTCAGTACTTGAAAGCTTCTCTCATAAACATGATTTTCCTCTCTTATGTTCTAGTACTGGAAATCTTTTAGGGGTTGTTGTCCACCGCTGCATCCACATTTTTGGTAATGGCTTCCAAATTATGCTACCTGCTTCAATTTATCAGATTCTGGACTTTGGTCTTCTTAAACAAGCTCCAAATGTTCATCTGTTTGCACAGGATATCTGTAGCTAGTTTGACTTTTGTTGAAACTGTTTTTGGCTGTGGAACACTCTTGACTCATCTCTTTTCTGTTGTGAGTGTGTATGGATTGATTTTGTATTGCATTCCATATTGCATCTTTCCTTCCCCTGGAGAACTTTTTCTATTGAAAAGTGAGTCATAAATTTTCTAAATGACAGAATAAACTAAATAACACAAGTACAGATACAAAAACAAATGCTAATGTAGAAAAACCAGAGATATCCCCACAGGGTCCCTAGTAATTCTGCTGCAATTCACCATTCTTGATAGCATTCAGCAACAATGTCCCCCCACTACCTTGAAATGCATCACAATAATCACCATGCAGCTTAATCTTTCCATGACATCATCCAGCTCAGTATATGCACAAACTCCACACATTGTATGCCACATTGTATGAAATCCCCTCCCCCAACTATTTCAGCAATTGAAATGGTGTGTGTGGTGGGGACAAGAGCATATCAGCCTGCCACACTGTGAACACAATGAGGATCAGATCCTCACAGGATTTTTAAATTGCCATCCATTCTAGTTTGGCCCAGAGATGTAGCCAAAACAGAAATTAGAGAACAGCATCTATTGTGGAGTGAGTTCTGAACAGAGGGATGTCCAGCTGCTTCTAGTTCTCTACACATGGGCTTGGAGTGGCACAGTAGTTGCCTACTGCCCAACTTGTGGCTGAAGATGAGGAAATCATCTAGAGCTCTCCACTAAACCCAGTGGGGGTGTTTTAGCTTATGTCACTTCATTTACAGATAATGCAAAGGCAAGATAACTTAAAAACTGATAAATCACCAGGCGTGGATGGCATACATCCAAGAATTTTGAAAGAACTCAGTTGTGAACTTGTGGATCTCCTGACAAAAATATGTAATCTTTCATTAAAATCTGCCTCCATTCTTGAGGACTGGAAGGCAACTAATGTCACCCCCATATTTAAAAAGGGTTCCCGAGGAGATCCAGGAAATTACAGGCCAGTCAGTCTGATGTCGATACCAGGTAAGTTGGTAGAAACTGTTATTAAGAAGAGAATTAGTAGGCACATTGATGAACAAAAACCATTGAGGCAGACTCAGTATGGGTTCTGTAAGGGAAGATCTTGTCTCACTAACCTGTTAGTGTTCTTTGAGGGGTTGAACAAACTTGTGGACAAGGGGGACCCAATAGATGTTGTTTACCTTGACTTCTAGAAAGCTTTTGATAAAGTTCCTCATCATAGGCTCCTAAGTTAGCAATAGTCATGGGATTAAAGGACAAGTCGTCTTATAGATCAAAAACTGGCTAATTAATAGGAAACAGAGAGTGAGTATAAATGGGCAATTTTCACAGTGGAGGGTGGTAAGCAGTGGGGTACTGCAGGGTTCAGTACTTTGTGTCTTTCTATCAGGTCATTCTTCTTGAGGTAACCAGCATGTAGGCCACTCTCAGGAGAAGCATGGGTAGGGCAGTCCTGTGGTCCCATAAGACTGCATGGCTGCTAGTTTCCCCTCTGTGTTCAACAAGCAGAAGATACAACAGTACTTGAAAGCTTCTCTCATAAACATGATTTTCCTCTCTTCTTCTTGCCTGCTGGGGTTTTGCTCTCTTTGTGTGTGTGTGTCAGTAGCCTCTCTCACCACCAGCTGTCCTTCCTCCTTGACCTCTCTTCCTGGCCCTCCTTTATACCTTACCTATTCCCCACCCACTCCCTCTTGGCCTTTCTTTGTCCAGCCCTGCCCGATTCTGGGTTGGATGAGGCTGCAGAATGCCGTGCAGCAGCTGCCCCGGTGCCGATCTCCCTCTCTGCACCAGGTGGCCTCTTTGTGGCTGTCTCCAAGTAATCCCCCCCCCAAGCCAGTCAGGGGGCTGCCCACCTACGAGCTGCCTGCTCCACCGCCCCAACCCTCCTCCACCTGATGTGGGGCTGGGCTTCTGGGCCTCCTGGGAGATGGGCGTGATCCCACCAGGGTTTGTAATGGTTGTAATGTGACTTGCCACTTGGGACATCATTCAAAGCAGTTCAGCAAGGGAAAAAAGGCAACACTCATTAAAATTAAAAGCACATCTTTGCTTGCCTTTTACTGTTTATAGTAATGTTTACTGTTTATAGTAATGTACACTGATTGTACATTTTTAACTGTTTATAGTAATGTACACTTAATTGTACTATGAAAAGGGTTGCAACTGCAAAATAATATTTAGTATTTTATCACATACCAAAAAAAGGAAAAAAGCCTCATAGTTAGGGTTGCCAGCCTCCAGGTGGCACCTGGAGATCTCCTGCTATTACAATTGATCTCCAGACAATTAATATCAGTTCCCCTAGAGATAATGGCTGCTATGGAGGTTGGACTCTGGCATTATATCTCACTGAGGTCCCTCTTGTTTCCAAACCCTACCTTCTCCAGGCTCCACCCCCAAAATCTCCAGGTATTTCACAACCCAGAACTGGCAGCCTTACTCATAGTGCAGTATGTAATAGGAAATCTCTGCTGCATCCGTTTTGTTTAAGAAAGTGGTGACCAAGTCATTTGGCATGCTGATTAGGCAATGATTTTTGTAATTCTGAAAGGTAATACTGAAAGCATATCTCGGCTGTTATTGGGCACAAAGATTTTCATATACTTAAAGTTCAGACTTACCAGGCCCATAGACACAGGAAGGCTTTTAAGGACAGTGCCTCCCATGGATGACCTCCAGCCTTCCCCAGGACGATAAATGATAGCTAACATGAACTGTTAAAATGTAAAATATTTCAGTGACAGGATATTTTTATTTCAGTTGATTAATCTCAGGATTTATAGCTGCCTTGATCTTTCTGTAGGTTTACTTGACATCATTTGTGTAGCTATTGTGCTCTTCCTCCTTCCCCTGCTTTAGCTTTACTGTCTACAAATGGGCTTCATTCAGACATCATGAACAAACCACAATTTTTATGTGATGTAAATGAACCTGAAATCATTCGGCTTCTACTCCTCTCTCCTCCCCTTATGCACAGAACCATGATTTAAGACTTCCTTGTTTAAGAAGTCCTCAATCTAATCAATCATAATTTGTTGAAATGTTCCAATCGTGATGCGGAGGGAGGAGGTGCAACAAAGTGTGTGAGTCTAAAAATTTCAGACTTGTTCCCTTTACAAATAAAATTGTAGTTTCACAGCATCTGAATGCTGCCATGGTGTTTGCTACTTTCTTCTCTGTGTGTTGCACAACAAAAACTCTTTAACCCCTTTTAAAATTCATAACATATTTTCATTAGACCAGTGAACACATTCCCAAGCAGGACACTTGCATTTTTGAAAGAGCCTTTTAAAAGAGAAGTTGAAGGTGCATTATTTAAATAAAAAAACTAAGATTGGAAGCAAGAATCCTTCAGCCAATAACTAAGCCAATTTTCATCCAATTGTTCTGAGATCTGGATAGCTTTTTTACATAATGGATATTCTTAATGCTGTATCCCCTATTGATAGAAGAAATCCTATCATTTTATAAGGAATAGCATTTTTGTTCTTTTCATTCTAGAACACTGAGAATGCACTCTTAATTATCATACAGATGTGTCATATTTAGGGTACATAATAGCATATTTTGAGATAGAATCTTTAAAATATGATTCAGAATTAATTATTCAATGTGTATTTGAAGGAACTAGAAAAGATCCTGAAGTGTGTGGAGGAATTGTTGGAAACCAAAATCATGATAATTCATTCCATGGTATTCTCCATTTCTATGTATGGATGGAAAGCTGGACAATGAACAAAGCAGATGGGAAGAAAATTGATTCATTTGAAATGATGTGTTGGAGGAGAGTTTTACAGATACCATAGACTGCGAAAAAGACAAATAAGGGAGGGTTAAATCAAATCAAGCCAAAATTCACTGTAGAAGCTAAAATGACCCAATGAGGCTGTGATGGACTGCACTGTAAAAGCTCAGAAGTGCTGTGTAAATATGCAAAGGACTGTGAAGGGTTAATGCTTCAGAGAGCTTGATTGACAGGCTGCTCAAAGAAGTTTGATTGGTTAGCATCAGTTGAGCAGAAAGACTTCAGAGCTGAATGCTGAAGAGAACTCAGTCTGAGTCTAGCCCTGAAGGAGAAGAGTTGTGTGCTGACTGAGTTTGTGTTTAGCCCTGACTGAGAGCAGTTTAATGTGGATGGAGAACGGAGAAGGTTGGCAGGAGAAGTGGGTAGAACAGTGAAGACTCCCATTTGGGCCAGAAAAAGGGATAGATCTAGTGACAGAAGAAATTCCTTATCCAGTTAAAAAAGGGAAATAGGTCAAAGAGTGGATTGATCCCTGGTCTGATGTCTTTAGAGACTGTCTTCTGAAACCTGAAGAGTCAGTAAAACTCAAGAAAGTGTACTGGTGTATTTAGTGAAGGAGTTTTGGAACTGGACAGTGTAACCCTGCCTTCTGGAAACAAAAGAGTCAGTTAAGCTTAAGAAAGTATATGTTAGTATTTAGAAAACACTGAAACAAAGGCTCTCATCTTAAAAGATTCTAAGACAGTGTGAAAAGCTTAAGAAACTCTCAGTTGCTTTAAACATATGAACTGTAGTCTGTGCCTATACTAGCTTACCTCAGAGTTCGTAATTGATTTACCTCAGACATTTTACCTTGATTCATCTGACCTTTTCCCCCTGTGTTAAATATAATTTTTAAAATTATTTTTGAACTTTAAAAAGCCTCTTGTGTGCCATTTCAGTAGCTTAAGTCAATAGGCTGATCTTGTCCCTTCCCTCAGGTTCCTCGGCTGAGCCAGCAGCAAAGTATCATACTGTGACAGGGTAGGAAAGCCTTAGATCCATAGATCTTCAGAGAAGAAGAACTAGATAAAGAGGGCTGCTCAGTCAGAAAGGGAGAGAAAAATGAAGGGAAAATTCTGCCTCTGAGGGAGGGAAGTGGACGAGATCACCATAGAGGCTATTGTACTTTGGTCACATTATGAAAAGACAGGAGTCACTGGAAAATACAATAATCCTAAAAAAAAGTTGAAGGCGATAAGAAAAGAGGAAGATCTAACATGAGATGGATTGACTCAATAAAAGAAGCCATGGTCTTCAGTTTGCAAGACCTGAGCAAGGCTGTTAAAGACAGGATATTGTGGAGATCATTAATTTATAGTGCCATCATAACTTGGAAGCAACTTGATGACAAATCTACAAAGAACCCACTTCCGCTTAGTACACAGTGAACCAAAGTCAAACATTTTTTGTCCCTTTTTTCCACTGGGAAAGATTTAGACATGAATTTAACTATTTTACTGAAATCAATTGCATTTAAAGATTACCTACCTTTGGCTGGCTCATGCCCAGTGTGTATTCTCTAATTTATTCTATTCTGTAAATATTTGTTGGGGAACTCTCTTTTTTGCCACAGATGATTCATTCTTTCTACTGCAGTAAGCCATCTACATATTTTATTCATGACCAGAAAATGGTTGTTGTTAATATTTTATCTTTTTAAAAATGCTGTGCTTCTAAATCTATCAAAGTTGCATGTTTTTCATTTATTGAATGCTGGTGGTTGCTGTGGGGAGGCCTTGGTAGGTAAGTCTTAATGACTCTTGCATACCGCTGCTACCTCCTCCTGAACAGTCAACCTTTAAAAAACAATCTGCTTTTCGTGTTTCCAAGTGTAACCACAGCTATGACAGCAGGCAAAATTTCAAAACACATTCATGTTTGCAAGACTGCATTCTAGTTGTGTGTTCAAGTCCTAGAACAGTAAGATTTAATAGTACTAGTAGAGCAAAATATGCATGTGAGTGCTGAGTCAATAAATCACACAAGAAATTCTCAGCAAACTACCCGTTTGTATATATATCTTATTACATTGAAACCCACCATTCTTCAAACCCTTGTTCTTTGCCTTTTGCAAAGGCTGAGATTAAACTCAATCTTCAAATAGTACTACATTAGCTAGTACACAAGCTCTTTAATAAGGTCATTTGTTCATTTATTAGATTTTTTTTTAAAAAACTATTTTATTATTCTATTGGATTTTAATTCCATTTTTTCTCCATGAAGTTTACAGCCGCAAAATCATTATCTGTTCCTCTGTTACATCCTAGCACCAACCCTGTGAGATCAGTGATGATCTAGCCAGTCCTAGTTTAACATATTAATCACTAAATCATAACACCAGACTGGTGCATACTTTCTCTCTCTCTGCAGAATAAATGCCAATCAATCACAGACAAAACTCTCCCTCCCTAAAAGACACAAAATTTCCCACAAAATTGAACAAAGTCTATCTTACAAAGTACTTCCCCCTTCCATTTGTTACTAATTCATAGCCTTCCACGGCTCATTTTACTGGCTGAAATTGCAAGCTTTCATTAATGTTCTGGGCATTTTTATGTTAATCCATATAGAATGTCCCAGGTGTGGCTTAGAAATGCAGTTGTGTGGGTAAGATAAGAGTTGATTTGACAAGTAGAATGCACTGGTAGAATAGTAGAATTCTGCATTTTGCCTCTTATAGGGATTGCATATTGAATCCTACCTGATATTAGTTTCTTACATACAGAAAACTCTCCCAGCTGCAGTCACAAATGGTACAGTCCAGAATTCTATCATTCTGTGTAATTTGCAGTGATACTTGATCATCTACTGATGTGTCTTGCAGTCTGTTCACTGGCAGCAATAAGGAGAGTTAAACATCTGATAAACTGTTTAATGGTTCACATATATTTATTTAAGCAAAAAGATGGTTTGGCATACACACGCAAGCATCACTGTTTTCTCAAGGTTCTTCTGTCAGTCTCCCATCTACTCCCGTTCACAATTTGTGACCTAACAGCAGCAAGATAATTTGTTATCATTAACAGCAAAGGCAGAACTGACCCAAATCAATCTACATTCTTGCATTGCTTCATAGGAACTGTAGTTTCTAAAAACTGTCACCCTCTCCATACACCACATTTGCAAAATCCTGGTGGTTAAAAACTTGATTGACTAAGAAAAGACATATCTTGGAGCTGTGTAGTTTGTTTTTCATTGGATTCTTGGCCCATCCTGCTGGCATGATATGGTATTTATTAACAAGGAAGGCAGGTGAGCTGTTCAAATCAACAATAATTCTTTCATTCCATTCTTGCATTGTTTTACAGAAGTTGTAGTATTTTTTTTGGAAGGAATGACTTCTTGTTCTGGGTCATAATGAAGAGTTCCTCTGATTTGCTGCCTTGACATGCATATTGCACTGTAGTATTCAAAACAACTTATGCAAGAAAGCCTGTAGAATGACATAGTGTACAAGCATAAAGCTGTTTAGCAAGGCTATGATGCTGCCCTCATTCACTTCCCTCGCTCAGAGGTAAGATTTTCCCTCTGTTTTTCTTTCCCTTTCTGACCTAGGTATCTGTTTTCATCTTTCCTGAAGAACTCTGGCTGTCCAATCCTGTCATAGTATGATATTTTGGCTTTTGGCTCCGCCCAAGACCCTAAGGGAAGGATCAAGAGCCCCCTTTAACTTGAACTTAAATGGCACTCAAGGCATTTTGAAATTCCAAATTAACAAAATATTTTATTCATAGAGGGGAAAGGTCAGGTGAAATCAGGGGTAAAATTTCTAAAGTAACTCAATATAGAACTCTGATGTAAATCAGAATATGCACAGACTTTAGTTTATATGTTTCAGGATATTGTGAATTTCATAAGCTTTTCCCAGTGACATAGGATCTTTAAGATGAGAGGCTTTGTTCCACTGTTTCCCAAACACTCCAGTATACTTTCTTTGAGTAATCGCTGGCTCTTTTGGTTTCCAGAAGGCTGGGACACTCTATCCAATACCCAAACCCTTCTCTAAAAACACTAGGACCCTTCTTGAGCTTTATCTGACTCTTAAGGTCTCACAAGGCATTTTCTAACTACACCAGGGATCTCTCCACTCTGCAGACCTATCTCCCTGTTTTGACAGGGTAGGGAAATTTCTCTCTTTAGAAGATCTATCCCCTTTTCTGGCCTGAATGGGAGTCTTCTCTGATCTACCCACTCCTCTCGCCAGCTTCCCCCAGTTCTCTGTGTTAAACTGCTCTCAATCAGGGCTAAATTCAGACTGAATCCTCCTCAGCATCCAGTTCAGAAGCTTTTCTGTGCTCAACTGATGCTAGCCAATCAGATCTCCTGGAGCAGTCTGTCACTCAAGGCTCTCTGTCTCTGTGAGGAATTAAGCCTTCACAGTCCTTTACTCAGGGCTATTTTGGGGCAGGAATGCACCAGAATGGCATTCCAGCTGGCTTTTGAGTTGGCCATGCCTACAGCCAAAACCTCTGTGGATGCATGGCTACAGAGCTTGCTGCCCTCCCCACATTACACACAAGAGGGAAAGGCAGCATGTTAAAATGCCGCCTTTCCCACTGGAGAGCTCCTGGGGATTTCCTTGTCAATTTCACTCTTCGCCAGTCAGCTGAGATTGAAATTGACAAGGAAAAGTCTCTCTCTGCCTTCCCTTCTCTAGCTGCCATGTTGCAGCTGGAAAAGGGCACGCAGGGAACCCAGACATGTTGAAAATGCCTTTCTTTCCTGCCACGATCTGGGGGAAGGAAGAGAAAGGCATTTAACCATGCCCCCCTGGACTTCCCCGAGTCTCTCTGCAATAGTGGAGAGGCTCAGGAAAGAAAGGGGCATGTGTACATGCCTGCCTTCCTTTCCCCAGACTGTCTGCCAATATGCCTGGTCTGCAGACAGGCCTGGGTTCCCCTCCTGATATTCTCCAGGTGTGAGAAGATCAGGGGGGGAACCCAGGCACGTTGAAAATGCCAGATCAGGGAGGGACGGAAGGACATTTAGCCATGCTCCCCGCACTTCCCGGAGTCTCTCCACAAAAGCAGAGAGGCTGAGGGAAGGAATGGGGCATGTTTGCCTGGCTGCCCTCAGTCTCCCCAGCCTGTGCACCTTGGCAGGCTGGCTAGGGAGACCAAGGGCAGCCAGGCAAACATAGCCATAGGGCACCTGGAGAAGATTGGGAAGGGAAGCAGGCATGTTTAGAATGTCTTTCTTCCCCCGCCCAACATCAGGGTGAGAAAGAAAGGCATTTAAACATGGCCTCTGCCCACTTCCCCCGGCTTCTCCACAATAGTGGCGAGGCTCGGAGAAGGAACGGGGCATGTTTGCCTGGCTGCCCTTGGTCTCCCCAGCCTGCGCGCCTTGGCGGGTGGGCTAGGGAGACCCAGAGCAGCCAGGCAAACATGCCTGCTTCCCTTCCCGATCTTCTCCAGGCACCTCACAGCAGGGAAAGCACAGGGATAGGCAGGGAAAGCATGCCTCTTCCCCTCCCCCCAGTTTCTCTGCCATTGCAGAGAAGCGGGGGGGGGGGAGGAAAAAGCACAGGGCAGGCATGGAAGCATACGTGGGCTCCGTGCTTACCTGTCTCCAGTTGCCTCGCAGTCATGGGGGCCCCTGGAGGGGCGCAGGCAGGGAGCGCAGGCATGTTTAGATGCCTTTCCTTCCTTCCCTGAGATCAGGGAAGGAGAGAAAGGCATTTAAAGAAGACTTCTGTTTTTTCTCTTTCCCCACTGAGCTTCTCTGTGCTTTCCCAGCCCCCTGCCTAATATGCTAATGATTTTCTGCTTTTGGGTGTGGCCTGTTATGCTAATGAGTTCCTGCTGTTTGTACAGCACCTCTAAGCTTTTAAAAGTGCAGTCCATCATAAAGGTATTTGATTGACTGGAAATGTCAAAGGGCTTGACTTGCATATAAATGTACAGTTTGATTATGGTAAATTTTGTTGTTGACTATTTTCATTCTGAAGTTCACAGCATCCCTTGCTCAAACATCTGACTGAACACAAACAAAGTTATGATTTCTTGGTAGTGAAATTGCTGGAGAAATACAAGGTATTTATGGCCATCCTGAATCAGAAGTTAATCAGAAATTAAATCCAAAACCTGTGTTATAGTATAGAGGCATAATTTTTAAAAATCCCTTACATGTGAAAGCTGCTTACGCTGGCAAAGCTCTTCAAAGTTTTAGGTCAATTTGTGCTACTCATTTGAAAAGCACTGCTAAAGCGATAATAGGTTAACAGTAAGTGAAGAAATAATTGGATTTTCAACACAGTAACTTTTAGATTAATGTTTTGATAACTGGCTATATAATATTTAAGATAATAAATTCAATTTTTTAGCTTAATCCTTAATTAATATCCTTGAATTGTCACTCTGTAACTCCAAGATGTCTGATATATTTGTTCCAGATGGTAATGACTGTATGTCAGGTAGGAAGTGAATATCTTTACAGAATCCTTTTAAATAAGCGACTGTCATCTTTCAAAATGACAGTTATTATGTTACAATAATAGGAAAAGTTATTGAGTAAGCTTGAATTAATTTTGAATTTTATAGTCGGTGGGCATGATCCTTCCCTGCATGGGTGCACTATTTGCATATGAAGGAATCCCTGTAGGCCATAACAGAGCCTTGTTTCTCCCCCCACTTTAATGCATACGCAGTCAGTGTGCTAGGCCAGATGCTACAAATGACAAATATGCTGCTCCCTTCCACCTTCCTCTGCTCTTCTTGGTCAAAGGAACACAAGCTCCAATTTCACTTTCATAAACTGACTGAAAGGGATTAGCTAGATGAGGTTATGGGAGCTGCAGTAGGCTTCCCATTACCCAGGCTGTTCTATTGTGTTAGCTGCATGTGTGCCTGTGCACTTCCTTGTGAGGGGGGAGAGAATCAAATCTCTCTGCATGCACAGCTGTATCCTCAGTTTATCTTCTCGGAATGGACAGACATGATTCTTAAGTTCTTTTACACTGGCAGAGGCCAAACAGATGACAGTGTAAGAAACATCAATCAGTGTTTCCAAATGTGTTGAACAGAGCAGAACCATAGTGCTTTTGTCACACCTCTGCTACCAGAGGGCTCGGTAGTCAGCAGTGTATACTGAACAAAATGGGTGTGTCTTTCCAGCTCAGGACTTGAACCACAGCTAACTAGTTTTTAAGATAGCATGTTCGTCCTGGCTTCAGCTTTATTTCTCAAAAAAATATATATAGAAAAGTGAGGGACGTGTGAGATTTGTGTGTGTGGAGGATTTCTTCCTTTCTCCCTGCTTGCTCACTGGGCTGCCCACTTGCTGACCAGCTTACTGGCCTGCAGGGACACTGCCTCACATGGTGGTGCCAGCAGTGGCTCCTGCTCCCCATTGCAGTGTCAATGCTGGTGCCGCCACCACTGCTGCCACTTACCTGGCTCGTGTGGTGGGGTGGATGTCAGCTCCTCCTCCCTTTTGCTTCTTGAAAATGATGGCCAAGATATCACAGTGCAGTGCTGTGACATCTTGGTTTTTCCACCTGTATTTTAATAAAAAAGAGGGAGCTTTTTGTGCAAAGTTGGGGGCTGACCCAGGTTTGAACACATATCTCCTTACTCTACCAAGTCCCACTGTGTGGGTTTAATGATCCACACACCAATGTTCCAGTTCAGAATTAGATGTATGACTGAATTTGTATACACAAACATGAACCAAACATGAACATGAACCAAAAGTGTCTGTAAACTTCAAGTGTGTTTTGCGACTGTTTCACTCAGTTCATATTATAGCCATATTTGCCTATCAAGGAAGCTACTAAGAAAAGCATGCAGCACTTCTACCTCCCTTCATGCAAATTCCATTTTCCTCTTCCTGGTTCATACTTTGTGATAACTTCTGAATCAGGGAAACTGTGGATATTGCTAACCATCGTTTGCCTCTAAACTAGAATCAGAAACCCTGGTTTGGTGTTGGGTTTTTTTATTATGGTTTGGAGCCCAATTGTTAGTGGTAACTAGGGTTGTGCATTCGGTATAAACTGAACGGAATAAATACCCGAAAATACCTTATTGGTATTTTTTGGGTATTTATTCAGCCAAATGCAGATTAGACAATCTGATCTGGCTACCAATCTAGCTGGCCTAAATAAAAGCTGATATTATTCATTTTTTATTTGGGCCAGCTGTATCACTGAGTCATGCTGCCGCCGCATTCCCTTCACTTGTGGAGCTGTGTGGCAGCGTTACAACTCTGCAAGTGAAAGGATAGCATTTTAAAATGTCTTTTTTTCACTTGCAGAATTGCACTGCCGGGGTGGCACGCCTCCGCGAGTGAAGGGAGAAGGCATTTTTAAATTTTTAAATTTGGGTTTCCTGGTGTCACACCAATATTGGGATTTGGAAATATCGGAAAATGCTGATATTTTTCAGGTCCAGTGGACCTGGATCTGAAAAAGCCATTTTTTGTGTGCACACCCCTAGTGGTAACCATAGTTTGCCTGATTTGAATGTCATTGCACACCACAAAGTTGAGAATGAATACACATGAGAGGTGGAGGAGGGTGTGGTCAATAAGAAAAAGTTGATGGTTCAGTTTGTATTAATATGTTATGAATCTGACTGACTTGATCTCTGTGAATGAGTGGTCAATGCCTTGGTAAAAAAATGTTGCTTAATGGTTGTTGTGGGTGGTCCTTTGAATTGATAGTTGTTATGTGGTGATGAGATCTCTGGCCAGAATATGTGAAAGTGGGCACCTGAAGTGTGTATGTGTGTGTGTGTGAAAAAGAGAGAGAGAGAGAGAGAGAGAGAGAGAGAGAGAGAACACTCTGTGGTTCTGCTGCCTTCTGAAGGTGTACATGTTTACTTTCACTTCTGACCTGCTTATATATTTGTAAATAACACAGAGACTGTATATATCTCCAATGCTCTCTCATCTAAAGGAAATTGACCTCTCCACCATTTGAGGAAGTGAAGAGCACGTAACAGTAATTTAGCAGACTAGGGATTCTGTTGATGTGGATGTCTTGCCATGGCTTACATAGTTAAGTGTTGTTGTAGTCATATGTTAACATATCTTTATGTGCCACCTGTTCAGTGTCTGCCTTTGAACTGATTATATCTTTAGAACAGGATTTCTTCAGAGATCCTTCGGGTATTCCTCTTCCTGTTTCTGCGTGTCCCAGCAAGAAGAGTGGTCTCTAATTTAGGCTTGTAGGTGGGAGATAACATAACAAAACTAGCACCTGCTAAAACCCATGGAGCCAATTTAACTCTAAACCAGTTTACAGGGGAAGTATTTGTTGTTTTGGTTTAAAGGATATTATTTCTTCTGTTGCTATGCTCCGTGACATTCCAAAGGGAGTTGCAAGCTAGGGACAATAAATTGCTCACAACACAGAACTGATCTTTTGTTTTTACAAGGGAAACCAAGAAGTTTAAATGCTGCCTTCTCTTTCTTTTTGCATACAGCCAAATACATATTTGACATTTGTTGAGGAAATGCTGCAGTAACAATCTAGAAATCTAGTTTGTTTTTCTTGTAAAACACATTGTTTCCTTTATTCTTAAGCTTTGTAGAATTAGAATACTTTCCTCAATGCAAGGTGAGTGGTCCTATAAAGGGGACTATCTTAGGAAATTTCGGACATTGCCTCTGCAGTTCAAGAACTTTTCAGGCCAGGCAGATTGGCGGCAGTGGCAGCTATTCCAAAGTTTCCACTTGGATATTCTGCTTTTTCTTGGCTTCCTTACAGCAACTACATGAAATCATAATCTACTCCTGCTGTATCTGTGTTTCGCCCCACTTGGTGATTTTTTCCCAAACTCGGTTTGGTATGATCTTTTTGAAAAATAGCCATCAAAAGCAACTTTGGATTCCATGTGGAACTGAAGAAGTTCATTTTTGTAGGCCCCACCCACAAAGGGTTGCCAGCTCCAGGTTGTGAGATTCCTGGAGATTTGGGGTAGAGCCTGGGGAGGGTGGAGTTTCAGGAGGAGATTTGTGTCCATTTATCCTCTGGCATTGTATCCAGCCAGGCTCTACACTACAGCTGCATCTACTCCAGTCCTACAGACAGAGACTCTCACCTGAGAGACATACAATACACCTTTTTGGAACTAAAGTATCCGCCTGACGAGGTCAGGAAACAGATTAACAAACCCAGTATGATACCCAGAGAGAACCTGTTAGAAGACAAGCCTCAAAGAGACAATAATAGAACACCACTAGTGTTCTGCGTTCTCAGCTCAAAACAGTTCAACGCATCATCAACAACTTACAACCTCTACTGGATAATCACAGTTCTCTTTCACAAGTACTGGGGGGCAAACCTTTTCTTGCACACAGGCAACCCCCCTGTCTCAAACAACTCCTCACCCACAATAATGCAATATCTCATTTGAATATGGGCCCTGGGACCAGAACTTGCAATAAACCCAGATGCCAACTTTGCTGCCACATACACCCAGGCAACATAATCACTAGACCTAACTACACCAAGTACACCATCAGAGGCTCATTCACTTGTTCATCTGCTAACAATGTATATGCCATTAAATGTCAAGAATGCCCTTCGGTCCTGTACATAGGACAAACAGGGCAAATCCTACACCAGAGGATAAATAGACACAAATCTGACATCAGGAATCACAAAATTGAAGAAGAGATTGAATTTATACCCCACCCTTCACTCACTTGGAGTCTCAGAGCGGCTTACAAACTCCTTTTCCCTTCCCCTCCCCACAACAGACACCCTGTGAGGTAGGTGGGGCTAAGAGAGCTCTTTCCCAAGCTGTCCTTGAGAGAACAGCTGGTACAGAGCTATGGCTTGCCCAAGGTCATCCAGCCAGGTGCAAGTGGAGGAGTGGGGAATCAAACCCGGTTCTCCCAGATTAGAATCCACGCACTTGAAAATTGAAAAACCTGTAGGAGAACACTTCAGCCTTCCAGGACATTCAATGAATGGCCTCAAAGTGGCTGTTTTATAACAAAATAACTTTAGGAACAGAAGGGAAAGGGATATTGCTGAATTACAAGTTATTGCAACACTTGGAACAAAAACCTCCGCAGGACTCAACAGGGATGTTGGTTTCTTATCTCATTACATATGCTAACTCATTCAGTCCTCACATATATATTCTCAACGACTATATATCTTCTGTATTTTAGTGTATTTCTTTTTCTGAATTGTATATTAGAATACTGAAATATGCAAGGAATATTAGGATGTTTTGCTGCATCTACCTCAAAAAAGAAAAAATTGCTGTTAAGTGACCTTCACGCCTGAGAGGAGAAAATGGAGAGTATCAGTGTACTTCCCACAATTAGAAAAGATACCTTTACACATTTATTTGCTATTTTGGCATGTATTGCTTTACAACTGTTGACCTTATAACCTTAGCTTGTTATTTAGTTTGTTTTTGCATGTCTTCATCATGTTACATGTTAATTTGCTGTTCAGCCCCTGTCTATAAGTTTGAACCTTATAGACCATTCCAATGTATTTGAAAAAGTGTGCATGCACACGAAACCTCATATCTTGAATAAAACTTTGTTGGTCTTAAAGGTGCCACTGGACTCTAAATTTGTTCTACTGCTTCAGACCAACACGACTGACCTGGATATATATTTATACATCTAGTTTGGGATCAATCACAAATCCTGCACTAGGGCTTGACAGTCCTATGGCTTTGCACTTTTTCAAAGAGCAGACTCAGAAATGCAGTGAGGCGATTGCTACTGGTACTGTTTTCTCATGTGCTTGCTTGCACAAAATGAGTTATTGCTAATGCTTTGGTTATATCAATGAATACCCCTGTGAAAAATGAACTGGGGATTGGGATCCAGACTAAACTCAAGCAGTTACCAGTATTTGGGTGCTTTGGTCAAGCGGCTAAGAAGAAAGAAGCTGCAACTTAATCCAGACAAGGCAGAGATGATGCTGGTTGGTAAGGCTGAAAACTGAATTCATTACTTCAGGTGGATAGATTGCTTGTAACTGTTGTTCTTTGAGTGCTCATCTGTGCATTCATACTGATGGGCTTTGATCTTCTGCAGAGATTCAATAATTTCTGGAGTTAGGTATGAAAATCCTCTCCCCTCAGAGAAACAGCTCAGATTCTGTGAGCCGCAAGTGACTACCCTATGCTACCTTCGCACATGTATCTTTTGTTAGCTATCTGAGAAGTAAGCAAAAAGCAAAAGTAGAACATTAAAAGAACAACACAAAACTGATTGTCCTATTTTGACAGAAACTGTCTCATACAGATGCAATAAGACTAAAGGTAAATTCAGTTATCAAATTCAACTTTGTAACATTTGTAATATTGAAAGCAATGGACTCTTCAATAATACACTGATCACACACAATGTAGCATATTTATTAAGCACAAAATTAGTCCCATGTAAACAAGTATATCCTTGAAAATATTATGTATATATCTACAATGTACTCAGCAATTATCATCTTGTACTGCTATAGATCAGGGGTGTCAAACATAAGGCCAGGGGGCTGGAACCGGCCTGTCCAGGGCTCTCATGCGGCCCACGAGCAAGGGAGGGAGTGCTGAGGGGAGCCACTCCATTGTGGCTTCAGCACAGTGGAACAACCTCATCTGCAGCAGAAGCATCATGGGAGTGTCTGCCTAGTACTGCACTGCTGCCTCTCCAGCCTGCCCATGTGGGTTTTCCTTTGTACACCCTGCCCAGGGCAGGTGGCCGTGCAGTGAGGATACACCAATTCAGAGCTTACCAGCTGCTGTCCTATATACAGTTTATATCTCTGGACCTGGCATTACGTTTTATGGCACACATAGCCCAGCCTGACAAAGTGACATTTATGTCAGAACCGACCCTCATAACAAATGAGTTTGATATCTCTGCTATAGATTAACTCCATGCTATGCCTTCTGAGTGAATATATGAGGAAATCTGAGTCCCAGTAAGCACTCCATTCATTCCAAAAAGAGAAAATATTTCACAGGGTATTTTTACTAGTCTCCCCCAAATTTCCATTTTTTTGGTTGCGAAAAATCAAAAAGATGTCCAAGGATAAAAATTAGTTTCTTGTTGATTTTTTTTCTGGTTCCCCGTGCCTCTGTGCTTCAGCATTCTTATTTATGGCTTTACCAGAGAATAGTAGCTGCAACATGGCCAACTACACTGGTTGCCAAACCAGCCTTAGCTTTGTTTTCCATTTAGGATAATGGGAGATGAGTGAGGTTGTCCTAAGAACTACATTTAACACAGGGAGTGCTGGACAATAAGTACTTCCTGTGACTCCTGAATCAGAAGATTAGAGGCTATACTTTGAGTAAGCCTAGGATCTGCTGGTACATCACAGTCACCCTTGTATCCTTGTGTGGAGAGCATAAAAGAGCTGGATGCAAAGACTGGTGACAACTGGCAGTTGCAAAAAAAAAACTGGCAGCATTGGAAATGGAAAGGGTGGTCAAGAGGCAGGGAGTAAACAGGCTGGTTGGAGAGGTTCAGTTGTCTGATGTAGCCTATAAAGATTAACAATAAAGTATTTGCTTAACCATATCAAGTTGTACCATCTTGGGCTGAGGACAGACTGGTAATCTGCCGCGGAATGGCAGTGGGGCCAAAAGCCACAGGGGAAAACTGGCCTGAGGCTGGCCATTCACACTGGCTAGTTTCCCGTGGGAGCATGCTGGGGAGGATGCGGAATGGAGCGTTCAGACTGCTGTGGAGTGGCCCCAGGCGGGCTGGCCTCCGTGGCTCGTGGCGGGACTGTTTCGGCAATAGGCGCATGGGCGCCTATGTGCATAGGCACATGGGTGCAACAGCAGCCTAAAAATTTAAAATCTCCCCCCCCCCTCTATTGGGGCCTCTTGTGCACATGAGCGCACATGCGCATCTTGCTGTGGTGGCGTGTTCACACCACCGCCTCCACTTGAATCCCGCCTCTTCCCACCCACACAGCCGGGAAGCGGGATCCAAGTGGAAGATGGCCCCTGGATGCCGCTTTCTGCCAGTGTCCGTCTGAGACGGCAGGGAAGCGGCTCACACACTGGTGAGTATGGAAGGGAGCTGGAGGACAGCTGCGACTGTTTGAACTTGCTCCCTTCCCCCGCTCTCCTGCCCCACATTGCTAGTCTGTCCTCAGCCTTGGTGTCTGTTCTTAGTCTGCATGGTGGGATGTAATCAATGTTTTTGAATATATGAGCAAGACAAAGGTTTTAAAGTACTTTAGATGGTCTCTTGATGTTTTCTTTTACTGTTTTACTTATTACATGTTCTACAATAGTACAAAACATTTTATGTGCCAAATAAATGATTGAGAATTAGAATTCTGTGGAAAAGTGAGATAACTAGTTTTAAAGCAATAAAGATATGTTTCAGCCCAGTTCTCTCTCTCTGCCACCATACTTTGTTATGATACCAAGCACATTGGTCATTGTACTTCACCCTGAGTGCAGCTTTGCCATTAATCTCCCTGTAGATGGTAGCAGATGTGCCATTTAGTTCTTAAAAACAAGCGTTCATTTGGGTGGTAGTTAGTATGCATGTGCCAAAAACACATACAACTTTAAAATGTAGGCTTTTCATTTGAAAAATGCAAACTGCTTTCTCCCCAAAGGTCATTTTCTCTGTTGAAATTACAATGAACACAGACAATTGCACATTCCTGGATAATAATGAAAATAATTTTTGCAAGACATTATTTGTGTTTTGGACAGAGTATAAGAGTCTTACTCCTGGCTTTAGACATTTGGATTTTATATTTTTGTATGCCTTAAAGAGCATCTTAGGGTTGCCACACACCCCGGTTTGGTGGGGGTTGCCCGATTTGGAGGGGCTCCTTCTTGCCCACGAGTCAGCTGGTAGGTGGGGGAAACCCTGCACCCAAAAGCAACCACCTGGCCTCCCCCCCTCCCCAGCAGCATTTAAAGGAAGGCTTTAACTCTGCTGGGGAGAGGTGGGGACTGCATGCCAGCACTCTGAGCCCCAAATTCAAGTGCACGGCTTCCCCCCCACCTCTCCCCAGCAGCAATGTCTTTAAACGCTGCGGTGGACAGGTGGGGGCTGCACACCTGCACTCTGAACCCCAAATTCAGGGCTCGAAGTGCAGACATGCATGGCCTCCTCCCCCCTCCCCAGCAGCAATGTCTTTAAACGCTGCTGGGGAGAGGCAGGGACCACATGCCTGCACTCTGAGCCCTAAATTTGAGTGCACGGCTTTCCCCCCACCTCTCCCCAGCAGCAGTGTCTTTAACCACCTGCACTCTGAACCCCAAATTCAGGGCTTGAAGTGCAGACATGCATGGCCTTCCCCCCCTCCCCCCTCCCCAGCAGCAATGTCTTTAAATGCTGCTGGGGAGAGGTGGGGGCTGCGTGCCTGTACTCCAAGCCCTGAATTTGGGGACTTTGAGGGACCTGGCAACCCTAAATCATCTCCTGGAAATTCTTAAATGTATGTCAGGAAAAGCAAGTGTACTGTGGTACAACTGTTAGACAGTTGCAAGAAAAAAAATAATTAAAAATAGTTCCCAGCAGACCTGAAGTTTCTTGAATAGCCTGATAAAGCAAGGCAAATGCTGGTGCTGGTCAGTAGTGTCTCAAAGCAACTCCCACCTCGTGGAAAACTTAATATTAAACTTTTAGAAACATTGCCCTGTTCCGCAATATGGTACTCTTTATTTCTCTGTACAGTCATTCTGCAGGTATTGGTTTTTTGTTAATGTTATCACTATTTAGCCAAAGTTTAGCTAATGTTTGCATTCATATTGGCCCATTAGAATTAAAACAAACAAGACATTGACAGGATAATCCCTTTTTAATGACAAAAAGTTACAAAATAGTTAACAAACTTGTAGGACTCTCAAGCTAGGTATTCTTACGTAGCAAAGGCAGGGATTTTTTCAGAAATGTAAAAAATGTCACAGTAATGTCTGGATTAAAACAATCTTTTTTTTCATGGCTCATAAAATTGTATTTATGGGATGAGGGATTATTGTGGTGGGAGGGTATTAAAAGTTTGTACTGCCCCCCCCCCCAAATAATGCTTAAGCCCTGCTGTGATGTGCATTCTACCATTTAGAAAAGATGTGAAACAAGGAGCAATAAGTAAACCATTCATGTTAGAATGAAATGCCTGTTATTAGAATGAGATGAATGAAATGCCTATCATCATCATCTTTGTCACAGTCGGACATTTGACTGGTAAATGGTGTTCTGCAATTCAAGATTTAGCTAAGTTCATGGGAACTGCAGATGTTTCTTTGCAGGATTCTTGCTCTTCCAGACAACACTGTTTTCTGAAGCTGAGCTGATGTTATTTGCTCAGTACCCAGAATGTTCAGGTGTTTCTTGAGACTTCTAGGCACTGCCCCAAGGGCACCAATGACAGTCACCTTCTTCTCCCAGTGGTACTCTAACTCTATTAGTAGGTCTTGGTTTCTGGTGTTCTTCTCCTGTTCTTTCTTTTCTATTCTGCTGTCTCCTGGGATTGCAATGTCAATGATCCAAACCCTATTTCTCATTTTTTCTACAATTGTGATATCAGGGGTGTTTCTACAATTGTGATATCAGGGGTATAAATATCAGGTGTTTGTAATTAGAAGTCCCAAAGAATCTTTGTTTCATCATTCTCATGATCATGTCTGGTTTGTGATCCCATAAATTTCTGTTTAATAGTAAGCCATGCTTTTTGCAAAGATTCCAGTGCAATATAGCTGTAACTCTATCAAGGTATTTTTATAGCAAACCCCAGATATATGGGAATGGTTGAGAAAATTGCTATTTATGGCAGAAATGGATAAATGGACAAGAAAACTGAATAATCAAGACAGAAAGATTTCTAGAAGAATGGAAAGATCTGAAGGAATATCTAGAACAACATTGGGATATGAAAAATAATATTTTTACATTGTCTAATTATTGATTTTTGATGCTTAAAAGAAGAAACAATTATTTTCAAGAGAAATATGCTGAACGACTGAAATGATAAGAATAGAAACTAGAGTACATATTACAGACATCTAGATAATACTTTTAAATGTTTAAAAATTACCTTTCTTTTATTTTATTGTTGTAACCAAATGTTTTACCTGTAAGAGCCAATAACTTTAAATCTTTATAATTGCTATTATATATATAATGGTATAGGTGAGGCGGGAAGTCCCAAAATTTCTTGAATTGTAATCGGAATACAGTTATATAGAAAAATGGATAATGATGATAATATTTTAAAAGTAACTATGTAAAGTTTTGTAACTGGAAAATTAATAAAAAAATTATTTTTTAAAAAAGGTATTTTTATAGCCAGTTCGAGCAATTTTACTGCAGGCACTGTCCATGTGGTTGACTGTTAAATCCTTTGTCTTGCAAAGTCAAAATTTGTTGTTATCATTGGTCTTCTGAATCTTGGCTTTCATGCTATTTGTTTCGAGTGCCTGCTGTTCTGCAGCCAGAATGAGTCCTTCTGTTTCTTTCTTCAAGTGCCCATTTTGGAGCCACTTCCGGGGCTGAGGACAGACTGGCAATCTGGAGTGGGATGAATCCGGAGGCAAAAGCTGCGGGGGAAAAGTCCCCTGGGGCTGGCTGTCCACATTGGCCAGGGTATTGTGCAAGGATGCCATTACGGAGTGTTCAGACTGCTGTGGAGTGGCCTGCCGCCTCTGCTTGCCTCCCGTCTTCTTCTGGTTCACACTGCCTGGGAGCGGGAGGCAAGCGCAAGATGGCCTCCGGACACCAGTTTCTCCCGGTATCCTTCAAAAGTGCAAGAAAACTGGCTTCAAAGTAGGTAAGTGCGGAAGGGAGCCAAGGGACAGCTGTCTGAACAGGCTTCCTTCCCCCGCTTCCCATGTGGACCTATCCCAGGGCAGATTGCCAGTCTGTCCTCAGCCCAGGTATTTTCACTATTATCTTGATTCTCAGTATATCATATATTGCCCATGGAAGTGCTTTACCTTCCAGTAGTCAGTGAGTTTTGATTTCAAACTTTTTGTAATCTTTGGTTTCTATAACCTTAAATAAGTCTGCCTTGTACACTTCAACTGGAAGCTTCTCTTTGCTTTTCTAGGTATAGTCATTCAGTGCTCATTTTTCTTCTTCACCAGCTTGTCTAACTTTTAGGAGACCTCTTCCACCTAATGTTATTGGTGAGTAAAGACAATCAATATCACTTGTAGAGTGCAATGAGTGATGCATCATCAATATCTTGCGAGTTTAGTGATCTATAACTTCTAATTCTGCTTGTTGCCAATAATGGCAGTATTTTAGAACTGGAACTGGCCATGTGTTAATTGCCTTTACCATACTGCATCCATTTAATTTTGTTTGCAATATCTTTTTAACTCTTTGGTAATCCTCTTTGGTTTTATTTTTCTTAACAAAGGTATGATTGAAGTTGTCAGCTTCCAAAATTCCACATTATTTGTAGTTTTCTTTAAAACCCAGCATTTTGATGTTGTTGTTTGGCATCTTGATTTCTTCTTATTTCCCCTATTCAGTGTTAATGTTGCACATTTGTCAAGGCCAAATTCCATTACTATATCTTTGCTGAATATTCAAACTGTATTTAGAAAAGAATTAATCTCTGATGATGACTTCCCATACATTTTAAAGTCATCCATATATAAATCAGTGTGAAATCTTTGGGCCTGTCTTTGAAAGCTTGTATCCTAGGCCTGTGCTGTTGAGAATGATTGTGAGTAGTATTAGGGCCGAGGACAGACTGGCAATCTAAAGCAGAGGCAAAGCGGAGGGAACTGGTGCGGGGGAAAAACCCCACGGAGCTGGCCGTTCACACTGGCCAGAGCAATGCGGATCAGCGGCGATACGGAGCGTTCAGATTGCTGCGGAGCCGTTGTGCGCGGCTCGCGCGCGCCGTTGCGCTTTTTTTGTTTTCCTTTGATGTGTTTCGCATGTTCACACTGTTTGGAAGCGGGAGACATGCGGAGGATGGCCCCTGAACACCGGTTTTACCCGGTGTCCTGGTAAAGCGGATGGAAAGCGACTGGGAGACGGGTAAGTACGAAACGGAGCCGACGGACAGATGCGCATGTCTGAACGTGCTCCTTTCTTCCGTCTCCGAAGCGTGCCTGCCCCGCTTTAGATTGCCAGTCTGTCCTCGGCCTAGGGCAATGACAAAGAGCAACAGTTATGGTGAGTCTCCTAGGAAAATTCATTGTTTGATTTTAACTGTTAGAATTTCTTCTCCATTCATTGTCAACCCAATGTTCCATTTACTCATGGCCTTTTTGATAAACCATATTACAGTTTTGCTGATGCCTATAATTTCTAGTGTTTTCAGGATCCATGAATGAGGAAGTGAATCAAATGCCTTCTTGTAATCAATCCAAGCGACATTCAGCTTGATTTTCTGAATTTTACGATTTTGTAAGACCATTTGATCAATCAGTAACTGATCTTTAGTGCCTTGAGATTTTCTGAAAATTATTTTTTTGTTCATAGGATAAAATTCAATTGAGCAGTAGATATTATTGAATGGATTTGGCTACAATTCCTATCAGTAGTTTAAAAGTAGTTGGGAGGCAGTTAATGGGGCAGAAGTTGCTTGGCACTGTTCTTCAGAATGAGAAATGTCTTGCCAGTTGTTACCCAATCTTCTGCTGCTTTGGAACAGAGCATATAATTAAGCTGTTGCACCAGTTGTGGATGAAGACCTCTCAGCTTTTTAAGCCAATAGCCATGGACTTCATCTCTTCCAAGAGCTGTCCAGTTCTTCACTTATTTCAACTGTTTTTGCAGTCTTTCCAGGGTTATTTTAAGTTTCTCCATTCACTTTCCTTTCAGTTTGTTTTCCACATCTGTGATCCAGGTGGCTTTTTTACTGTATTCTTTTGAGTCTTCCAAGAGTTCTTTCTAGAAGGTTGTTGTCCTTTCTTTGTCTGGTTTTATTTCTGCTTTTTCATCTCCCTCTAATGATTTGTAGAACTCTCTTTGGTTTGTCTAGAATTGGAAGTTTTGTCTGTATTCCTGGATCATACTGTTGTACCTCTTGATCTTCTTGGATATTGCAACAGTTCTTTGCTTGATTTCTTCTGTAACTTGGGCCATTTTTTTTCTATCTAACTGATATTTCTTCCTGCGGTTTGCTTCTCTTCTTTCATTCTTGAGTTTCCTTTCTTTTAAGGTGCTTAAATCTGAGTTGCCCCCCCCCCATCACATTTGCCAGTTTGGTTTCACCTGAAATTCTTTAACTGCCTGTTTTTTAATATCCATTTCCAGTTGTCTTGTTACTACAACTGCCACATTATACATCATCTGGTTGGTTTCAGTTATGTTTGTAGCAAGAATGGTTTTAATTGCTGCACTGATATTTTCAATGAATCTTGCAAGTTCTTTCTTTGATGTTCTGAGCACAGGTAATCTTTGTCTGTCTTCTTTGCTGTTAATAGGCCCTAAGATTTTTGCCTTTAGTTCTTCCTGTAGAGAAGTGAGCTGATGATGTATTGTCAATATCTCACTCTTAATTAGTGGACTTTCAAGAGCAATTTCATTTCTGAGGCCTATTTCTTGGTTGGTTACATCCATTTCCTCTTCTTCATGTTCTTCCTTTGAGTGGCTGTTGTTCGTTACTTCATCTAGCTCTAGTGCTGTGAGAACATTGTTTCACATGACAAAACGGCACTGATCTGCTGGTCGCTGTTCAGTGATGGTAGAATTGGAACACTTTCTTTCTGTATTTCAAACATTTGTTCCAAATATCCACATTGTTCAGGCTCGATTTAAAATAACATTGCATGATGATTACGTTTTGTTCTCAAGACCATTTTTGACATTGTTGTTGTTGTTGTTATTAATCATCATCATCATCATTTCCAAGCCAGTGTAGCCTATGCAACTGGAGTTTTCATTCTTGGTAGGTTATACCATGAAATCTTTCATATTGGCATAATTTTATACAACTGAACCAGAAACTTGTCTGAATAATAAATTAAAACTGACAAATCTGTCATAAACTGTAAGTTTTAATAGAAACTTAATCTGAGCTTTCATGACTTTGTCAAATTTGATCATATTTCACCAGGTAGTTGTAAAGCTAGGCTGTATCATAATGTAGAAATGCAATGTTAACAGACCCAGCTAAATGGAAAGCTGTTTCTGTATTGTGACCAGAAAAATTGATCAACAAAGTGTAAGACTTCCAGGTCAAATTTTCTTTTTAAATTGAAATGCAAATTTGAATAAACAGGAATTAATTTATTCCTTAGTAGAATTATTGCCCAAGCTAACTGAGGCCTTCATCTGACTCACATGATCAGTTTGTGATGTGTTCCTTGAAAACTGATACAGTTCTATATCATGAGTGATACAGACTTTCACTGCTCTTAAGTTTCAAAATGAACACTAAGATTTTTTATAATGTTTTGGAATTTTTTTTCAAGCTTTAGATTATGAAAACCTTTAGAAAAGAGTGAGAGGAAGAGAGAGAGGAAGAGGAGGAGGAGGAGGAGGAGATTGGATTTATACCCCACCCTTCACTCAGAGTCTCAAAGCAGCTTACAATATCCTTCCCATCCTCTCCCCACAACAGACACCCTGTGAGGTTGATGGGGCTGAGAGCTCTTTGAGAACTGCTCTTGAGAGAACAGCTCTGAGAGAACTGTGGCTTGCCTAAGGTCACCCAGCAACTGCTTGTGGAGGCGTGGGGGATGAAACCTGGTTCTCCCAGATTGGAGTCTGCGCTCCTAACCGCTACACCAAACTGGAGTGAGAGAGAGAGTAGTAATGGTAGTAATTTTCTGCTGGATCAATATAAAGTTCTAGGAAAGGTTTCCATATACTTTGGAGTGTATCATCCATTGTGTTATGCACAAAGTTTGGAAGATCTTCCATCCACTTCTCTATACTAGGTGAAGTACCTAAGTGCAATAGACAAGCTAATTTTAGAGGGTGCTGTAAGAAAATATTTGGCAGGTGAATTTATTTATTTACATATACCACTTTTCTCCACTATATATATTATACACACACACACAAATTGTTATATGTAAATAAATATATATATAATCTCATTTAAAACATACAGTAAACCACATCTAATTCCATTGATTATCAGTAAGTGGCAGATTCAGTTCGGGGGGGGGGGGGTGCTAGATATCACCTACAAAGCCCTTCAAGGCATTTTTTTCCACATACTTGCACAGGGCGACCCCTCCTGACGCACTTGCAAGGCGACAGCTCCTGATATGCTGCACTGTGACAGCTCCACTAATCTATGTAAAGCCTTCTGATGGTGCCACCCAGTAAACAGGTAAAACAAGCAACTGACTGTTCAATCACATCCTCTGTGGTGGCTCCAACATTGTGAAACAGTCTATTAGTGAAAGAAGCTGTTAGGAAGGACCCTGCACTTCTGTTATTTCACAATATGCATAAAGCAGAATTGTTCAAGGGGGTGTTATTGTAGAAGGAGAAAAGCACTGGTATAATGGTTCAGCTCAGGAGGTGACTTTTGTTAAGGATAGAGTCTTTCCTATACTGACAGATTTACATGTGTTCTAGCCCTTGCTTTCCTTTCCGCTGCTCTACAATCTCAGCCCAACTGCTTCATTTTGTCTTATTAGGAATCTTTGCTGTTAGATCCAAACAAGTGGAGACTCGCAAGAAACTTGCGGGATGATTATCCCATTCCTCACACCTTTGCTTCCTCCCATCTCCCCCTACCTCTCTCACACTCTTTCCCCCTTCTGCCCCCCCTTTCTTACTCTCTCTCTCTCTCCTCCATGTATGTTACTTCTTCTCTCTTTCAGACCCATCATCATTCTCTTTGTTTTTCTGCCTCCCCACCTCTTTCTCTTTCTGCCTCCCACCTCAAATCCCACCCTTCCTAGTCTCCGCCTCTCAAATGTCCAGGAATTTCCCAACATGGAGTTGGCAACCCTATTTCCTTCCCACCCAACAGCCAACCTACCTTTAGCTGTCTTCAGCTTTCCATCTCCACCCCCCTCCCCCACAGCCTCTACCTAGGAAAATTACAGTCTTTCTCCACAGTGGGGACTAAAGCAGCTTACATTATTATTTCCTCCTCCTTGTCTGCACAACAACTCTGTGAGGTTGGGTAGGCTGAAAGTATGTGACTGGTCCAAAATCTCCCAGTCAGCTTCCACCGCAAGATGGGGATTTGAACCTGGGTCTCGCAGATCCTAATCTAAAGCTCTAACTGTTACATCACACTGGCTTTCATAGGGTGGCTGCTGATGAACAGTAGCAAACGAGCTGCGTCTAATTAAGGAGGTTGCTGCCTAGGGATGCCAGCCTCCAGGTGGGACCTGGGGAGCCCCTGGAGTTACTTCTCATCTCCAGACTACAGAGATAACTTTCCATGGAGAAAATGGATGCTTTGGAGGGTGGAGTTTATGGCATTGTACCTCACTGAGGTCCCTGTCCTCCCCAGGCTCCACCCCCAAATCTCCAGGAGTTTCCCAGCCTGGATTTGGATTTGCTGCTGGTAGCCTGGGGGGGGGGTACTTGGCAACCCTAGACTGCTGCCAGTAAAAACCCTGCCTTTTACTGACACAAACAGTTAGAACCTCCCCCCCTCCCCCGAATATTCTAATCTCCTCACAGTTGATGCCTGGAGCTGATGCCATTTCAAAAGGTATTGGGGGGGGGGGGGATTCAACGGTCCCTGAAGTTTTTTTTTAACTTTTTGGATTTTTCTGCAGACCGAGGAAGGCCCCTGACTATGTAGGAAAAGCTGTTGGAGGAGAGTGAGCTCTCTTTTGGCAGATATAAGTATTCACACAGAAAAAAACCCTCTCGGAATTAGATATATAGATGCTATAACATTTTGTAATCTGCTTACTGACTGGAAGTTTTTATCATAGTTGTATCCATCCTTACACCTCAGTGAGAAAGGTGGACTACAAATGAAAATAATAAACAACAAATTTCCTTCATGGTAGTCTGATACCATGCTCAGAGGGGACGATTGTCTTGTAGGTACTCCAAAGCCATAACCAAGTAAGAACAGCAACAGATTGCCACTGTTTGTGAGCATCCTAAGGGAGGGGACCAAGAGCGGGATAAAAACTGACATACATATATGAATCCTCTGTAACCCCAAAGTTAAAATGCTACATTGTCAGGGAAAGTTTGCAAACATAAGGCGATGAAGCTTGCTAGCTTCCCTTAGGCAAGTCATTCTCTTCTTGCCTGAAAACTTCACAGAATTTTTGTGAGGATAAAACAGAGCTCAGAATACTGTACAGGCATTAAATCTGTAATCTTAAACTCACATGCTAGGGAGGACGTTCAGTTGACTCAAATGTATTCCTTAGTAAACATTTATAGGATTGCACTGCACTTTAATATAGAGGTTTAGAGAATTTGTCCAGCATTTCTCAAACATTAAGACAAAGACAGTAAACAAAAGGATTAGGTTAAATGTTCAATCATGAAAATTACTAATTTAAATAGTGAGTTTCAGTATATGTTACAGCTGAGATTAATGTTTTAAGATTGTTTAATAAGTCTTAATCTCATTAACAGACCACTCTTGAGTCTCTAATGTTGGCATATCACTATTGCTGGCCTAACACCAGCACAGCTACTCAGTATTATGTGCATATTCTGTAGAGGGGAAATAAGTGACAGAAACACCACAGCAATGGAACCAGAATCCATAATCATGGAGCAGCATGGTGGTGATGCCCTCCATGGCAGGCAGTCAGACAGACACAGCCAACTAGCACTCATTGACCCATACTGCTGCTGTCCATACATTAAGGGAGGGAACAGCACCCAGCACTGGAAGGAGCACTGTGGCATGACAGGGTACAGGCCTAGAGAGATTTTGTCAGTAATCCTTGCAATAGCTCTGTAAATCAGGCCAGGATTATGGTCCTCCCATACTGGATGGGAGAAACAGATACAAGAGAAAAGTCAGCACTTAGTAAATTCATTGCTTTGCTGGCATTTATACAAGTAGGGATGCAAGCCTCCAGGTGTGATCAGGGGATCTCCTGAAATTACAGCTCATCTCCAGTTTCCAGAGATCAGTTCCTCTGGAGAAAAGGGATGCTTTGGAGGGTGGTCTCTATGGCATTGTACCCCACTGAGTACACCAGTGGCCCCCATCAGTGGCCATGGGGAACCTGGCAACTCTATGTACAAGTGCCTTCCTGGCTCATAGATCCAACTTAGTTTCTATGACTAGCTCTGAGTGGACAGAGGACATTGTTTGGGTGCCTCCTCAACATCATTGAAACACCAAAGCACATTTGTATTTCATTCCCAGTTAGAAATTTAATAATGATTCCTAATGAAAGTTCTAATTTATCTTCTCCAAATGACTGCTTCTTCCATATTGAACAGCCACACATCATTCTTTATTATGATGGCAATATTATGATGTTATATGTCTCCAGTTATTACAGAAAGTAATTCTGTAGTTACTGAGAGAGAAAAACTGGAAGGTGGTATTTTTTTTAGCTTACCAAAGCTGTTGCTTGAATTTATCCTTTACACTGAACCAAATGAGTTAATATGAACCCTTCCAATAAAGAGAGGCCAAAAGTATAACGAGCCAATTATTTGTAAGGTTCTGAGATTTTGTCATAGGTTTTACAGATATCTTTATATTATTTTGAGAATCTTTGACTTTTCTGTAGATGGATATAAATAAAGTGTTGTGACACTGTTTCCTCAGGAAGATATTTTCTTCTTTTTAATTTGTGCTGTATCTGATGGCATATGTGTCCTTAGGAAAAGAACAGTGTTAAAGAAACATCTAATTGTGATGATTCCATGACATGACAAGAAATCAGAGTCTATATTGCAGATGGACCTCATGCTGACCCTCACAGGCAAACTCTAAATCAGTTTTATCACTGGTGGAAAGTGTGATAGGGTGGGCATTTCCACTGTAATGGGTGCAGACTTGGAAAAATCTACAGCTCTTACGTTCCTTCAGTGTATTTTATTGTTCAGTAGTTCAGTAGTATATAAAATGCATGCCATAGTGCAATGTAAATTCTGTACTACTTCCATTATATCATGAATACCTTTATATCATAACTGAAGGCGTATCTGTGCTAATTTTCTTATGTCCTGTGTGAAATGAGTAAAATTCATAATGAATGTTGCCTCTGGATTATGTCACATTTTGCAATGTATTTCTCATTTGTGCAATGCTGAAACAAAATTTGCCTCTCTAACTAACAGGAAATACTCAAGTGTGATATTTCTTTGAATAGTATGGTTTGGTAGTTGCGAAAGAAAGAAAGAAAGAAAGAAAGAAAAAAAGAAAGAAAGAAAGAAAGAAAGAAAGAAAGAAAGAAAGAAAGAAAGAAAGAAAGAAAGAGGTGCTGGGCAAAATGACCAGGTAAGGGGCTGGGAATTTGAATGCTACTGAGGTGTTCTGGGGTTTTCCTGAACTTCAACTCTACTTCTGGTTTTGTATTTTGGAATAGATTATCACCTAGTCTCTGATTTGCCCTTCCCTTGCAAGATGATAGCATGCAGAACAACTCCAGGTCTTCTTGGATTACTCATCTTCTCTAATCAGAACTGATTTGATAGTTTCAGTCTTTTCTATTGTTGAAAACAGAATTTGTGATCAGTCTCCTTTGTGCTAGCTTCAAATGTTAATGTGTTTCAAACAAGGCAATGGGAACTAACTCTCGTCTTTCTCCAGCTGCTGTGTGAAACCATCTATTCCCTCTGTTCCCTGTGAGGAATGCCAGCAAAAGTTTCTTGGTAATAGACATCTTTAATAATTGACATGATTTTTTTTTACTGATATTGTTTTACTTTGTCTCTGCCTGCCAGCTTGCTGAAGCATAGAAAGTAAAAGGAAACTTTATTTTAATCACTCTAACCTATTATCATGTTGTTAGGGTTGCCAGCCCCCAGATCCCAGTGGGGGTTCCTGCTGGCCATCCTCATCCCCCGCGCGACATCCCTGATGCAATGATATCTCCTGGAAGTGATGTCATCACATCAGGGATATTGTATGGGACACTCTGGTTTGATGGCAAAGCTCTGTGGTAAATTTAGCCTAAAACCATGGAGTTTTGACCTCAAACCAAAGTGTTGGTGTGTGAAGTTGGTGACATGATGGCATCACTTCTGGGCGACATCATCGCATTCGGAACATCCTGGAATATCCCCCAAATCCCCCCGCTGGTGCAGCAAGGGGATCTGGCAACCCTGTATAATGTTGATTTCTAGTTAAGTTGTAGAATGTAACAGTTAATAGGAGGCACAGCCTTTCTCACACTCCAGGTGAGCAGCTGTGTTGGTATGAAGCCACAGAACAAAGTTAAAGTCCAGTGGCACCTTTAAGACCAGCAAAGTTTTATTCAAGGCATAAGCTTTCGTGTGCACACACGCTTCTTCAGGTATCTTTAAAGTGTGCACACAAAAGCTGATGCCTTGAATAAAACTTTGCTGGTCTTAAAGGTGCCACTGGACTCTAACTTTGTTCTTTCTCTTTCACATAATTTCTCATGGGTTTCAAAGTATCATTTTATATCAAATCCTGAAAGTGGTCATAGAGTATAGATGTGAAAACAATGTAGCAAATGAACAAAAACATTGTAGAATTAACAAACCCTAAAACCACTGAAGAAAGTTGCCTTCAACCATGAGGAAAGGTGGGGTATAAATGTTCTGATGCATAAATAAATAAATGTCTGCTATTTTAAGAAAAGAATGCCACCAAGATCTTATGAGGCTACGTTCTGAGATCTCAGTGGCCATTTTGGATATTGCCAGGCCTCGTTGCTGGCCCTCAACCAACCTTGCTGAGGCATCCAAACCTCAATTAATATCACTGCGGTGGAGAGAAAGAAAGGGAGACTTTAAAAAGTCAAAGATAGGAGGTAAACCTTGAGGAGCATAGCAACAAAAGGTTGCTCTTGTCATGGTGTATTGGAAGTCCCACCACCCATTATCTAGAATCAAATTCTTACCATTCCTTGCTGGCCCACCTCCATGAACATCAGCAGGGCCATTTAATTTTCTGGCAAAATCCTGCTGCCTATTCCAAAGACCTCCCGCTCCTGGGAGGTTAGAGTGGAGGAGCACAGCCATGGTGGTGTCTGGCTATGCACTTGCCAGGTTAGGCACAGAGCAGCACGTGTGGAGGTGCGTGCTAGTGCCCAACAATATCCAGCACTGAGTCAGGCATGGTGTGGCCAGTGGGGAGGAATACGGGCATGGTGGTACCTGCCTTTGGCCTGTGTTGCTGGTCCAGAAGGATGAAGCTGAGCACCACGAGGCCGCTCCTCACCACCTGTGCTGCCTAATCCAGTGAGGAGGAGGAGGAGATGGCAGCTTGCTGTGCTGGCTAGGGTTGCCAAGTCCCCCAGGAAAACCCCACTCGATCAGCCTGCTCCCCGCCGGCCCGGATTGGGCTGCTGGGGGGAACCCCACCCCCAGATTGTCGGGCTGCAGAGACGTGCCCGGTGACGTCATCATGTCGGGCACATTTCGGGGGGGGATGCTCTATAATTCGACGGAAAACTCTATGGTTTTCCCTCAAATTACAGAGGTCCCGCCCCAATGTGCCCGGCGTGATGATGTCACTTCTGGGTGATGTCATCATGGTGCGTGTGCTTCCCGCACGCACCAGAACTCCCAGACAAGCAAGGATTCCCCCCCGCTAAAATAAAAGGTAACACTTGGCAATCCTAGTGCTGGGTCAGGAGGAGTGCAGTGGCACATTCTCTCCCTCCAACTTGCCTTTGGGTTCTCCTTTATGCATAACAATATAAACTAATACCTCTCCTCTTAAATACAGTACTTTCCTTGTTAAAAAAGTGCTGGTGCTCATATATAAGGTTGCACTGAGTTCCACTGATTGTCCCCTGAGGACTTGGGGAAGTGCCCCCCCCCGGGTGCCAGTGCTCAGTAACAGTGAATATCACCACAAGAAGGAAACCCACAAGGGCTTGTTTCCCTCACTGATCTTCTTTCTCCCATTATCTCCTCTTTCCTTCCTTTCCTGCAGGTTCACCCTTTCCCCCGCTTCCTTCTCTCCAACCCACATATCTTTATCCATCTCCCCCCCAGCATTCAGTTTTCCCTCTTGCTTAGAGCCCTGCAGTGTCTCTCCTTTCCATGTTTCTTTCCTTCCCACTTACCCTTCTCAGTTTTCCCAATCTGCTGCTTTCCCTCCAGTCCTTCCTTCCCCCTCAAGCTTCTCATGTTTCTGTGTCTGCTTCCCCCCTGCAGCCCCTAGTTCCTCCCTTTTTACCCCATTTTCCCTTACACCTTCTACACTAGCTTCACCTCCCACCTTTCTTCTATTTCCTGTTTACCAAATCCTTCTTTTCCCTTCAGGTTCAAAAAGAGGTGCTGCAGCAGCCATTTAAGATTATCTAGGCATCCACAGTTGCCAGGGCAATCATCAATGACTGCTGAAGTCTTATGAGGTATTCTTAGAAGACAGTAACAATTTAAAATGTAAATTTTCTTTTACTCGTCTTTTAAAAAACAAAACAAAACTGGGTCTCACCTAGGTTTGCAGAATTATCTCCCCTGCCTGTCCCTGGCCGCATTGTGTGGAATTTTTATCTGCGTTCTGAGACCAGATTCAGAAGTAGATATATAGATGTTAGAAACTTGAAATGCCTGTTTATACATTTCATCACACTGGCCAAATCATGATGGGCCAAGAATGACTTTAAACACTACAGAGCAGCTTCCATTGGCATCCCAGTTTGTGCTCAACCAGTGCAGTGCTAACTGGCCGTAGGATGGGGGAATTCTTAGTCAGCAGCGAGTTCCTAAACTGAACAGCCGCCTGGCACTTGCATCCTTGCCATTTCTGCCATCAGGCACAAAAAGGTTGAGCCCGCAGGAGGGCAGCAACTGAGCTTTTTAAAGACTTTAAAAAAAATCAGCATGGGCTTTATGTAGAAATTTTTGCAAGAGAAATTTTTGCAACCAAGCTATGTAAAATGTTGGCAGCTTTCTTTTAGTCTGAGGCGTTGATTTTTAATGAGAGAATGCAGCAAAATATACTTATTAATATTTTATTGATGATGACTCGTATAAATTCTTATAAACTCCAGCTGTGGATGCAAGGATCATTTTTTTTCTATGTGAGAAGAGTAGCAGTGTTTCCCTGGAGTCCCATTTGATTTCTGTATTCAGCATTCATCCATATGCCAGCATGCATCTGTGCTGTGTTTTATATATAGGCAGAAGTGAATATGTAGAATTCTCATGCTAATGTGGAACACAAGTTGCCAAACTGTGCATTGGAAAGGATACTATGAATTATAGCTATTTCAATAAGCAGAGCTTTAACTGCAGGTCTTTTTAGGTTGGGTTTTTGCAAGTAGAAGGGATAGTCTGTAACAAAATCTGTGAAATCAGTCATCTGACAACAAATGACCACCAGATGGCACTGCTCTGTAACTGTGCCACGGTATTTGGCGGGAGACTATTCTGCTAGCATTTATGTAGCTTTTAGAGCGACCAACATAGTATGACAATATGTGGAAATTTTAGATTTAATCTTTAAGACATGAATGCATAATTGCAAAGTGTTGTATACATTTTGAAGCAGAGTATCTCTTCCTGTGATAACACCAGTATTAAAATAGCTTGCCTGAACAATGGAATGTAATTAGAGATTGTGATTAGAGATTAGAGAATCTGTGCCAGCCAAGTTTTAGACTGTATTAATGTTTGCATTGTGCATTATTTGCCATTGTAGGGAGCTGCGCCTGTGGCTTTAAATTTAAACATAGAGAGAGGATGAACTAATAGGTCCTCAAACTTTGTCCTTGGTCCTCTCCAGGACTAGAGATGAATATTTTCTGGAATTTTTGAAGCTAAGGGGTAGATGGTAACTCTACTCTCTTTTGAGGGTAACGGGCATTTTGGAAATTAGAGAGATAATCAGTAGGAAGGGAAGCGACTGGAAAGCGGGCAAGCACGGAAGGGAGCTGGGGAACAGCTGCAGCTGTTTGAACGGGCTCCCTTCCCCCGCTTTACAAGTGGAGCTCTCCCGCTCTAGATTGCCAGTCTGTCTTCAGACTTAGTTTCTATTCATTGAAAATGTAAGATGAGATAGGAGTTGTTAAAAAAAAAACATTCAGCAAGCAAAATAATACCTTGCAGTCAAAGCTCCCTCTAAGCTGTGGTGTCTTGTGAGCAAAAATTCTACTTTGTGAGCTGCTGGCATTAAAGTTGTGAGCGAGTGATTTGGCTGCTGCATCGATCAGTTTGCACTAGAGCCATCCTTCCTGAGCCAAGACAAAAATGTGTGAGCTAGAAGCTAAAAAACTGTGAGCTAGCTCACACTAACTCAGCTTAGAGGGAACATTGCTTGCAATATTGCTTAACAGAAACAACAGTGGTAATGTAGACACCCAAATCAATAATCCCTCTTTCAAACTATTGCCAACTTCCTTAAAACAAAAAAACAAAACAAAGAAATAAATCTAGTGCCTGCCTCCAGCCTAACAGATCACAGTACTGAGGACTTTTAGTAAATCTGGGTATTAAGCTAAGTTCTACAATATTGACTTCTTCAATAGCATATCATCATCACATACTGCAACTGTGGGCAAAATTATTAACATTCATTTAAACAATCACTATGAGATCCTTCAAAATACCCTTTACTGTATTTCTTAGTAAACTAATTGGCTCCTGAGTGTGGGGACTAACCATGCTGTTGAACTGAATGAATGAAGCCTCTGAAACCTCCCTGGCAAGAGCAGATTTGGAAAGTGGGGGAGAATTTCCAAATTATTCTACCAAACGATACTTCTAATAGTAAAAGGACTGTCCCATGTTTTGATAATAGGAGCAGCAAAACCAGGCAGTCAAACCAGGGGTCGCTACATGGTTTTGTTTTTTTTGTAGGGTTGCCAGTTCTGAGTTGGGAAATTCCTGGAGATTTTGGGAGTGGAGATTGGGGGGGGGGGGGGTTGGAGAGGGGAGGGACCCAATCAGGGTATAATGCCATAGAGTCCACCATCCAAAGCAGCCATTTTCTCCAGGGGAACTGATATTGATAATCTCCAGATCAATTATATACCACAGAGAGGGGGGATGATGATGGTGATGATGATGATGATGATAGTGGGAGATCTCCAGGTGCCACTTCAAGGTTGGAAACCCTAGGCTTTTAATATGTACACAAAAATGTTGACTATGTAAATTAATCAAAAGGGGGGGAAACTTGATGAGGAAATAATGAGGAAATGTTGTAATTTCATATGTGCTGTGTTTTTCTTATCTGTTTTCATTGTGATTTGTTTGCTTCCTCCCCTGAGTTTTTGATAAACTTGCGGTTATCCATGACATCCATCCCTCTGAATTTTTCATTTGTTAGTGTAAATGTTGTTTCCTTATCTTGGAATTGGAGCAACTTTATATATTTCTTAAGCATGGTGCAATGTCACCGTCATTGTTTATCCTTCCTGGGGATGCTTCTGGCTCGTGGAGTTAAAGCTCCCAGCCATGGGATCCTGCCCGAATTGCTGCTGCGCCTGTTTAGCAACACAGCAGCTGACTTGACTTGGTGCTGTTTTTTCCCCCTCACTTAGCAGTATGTGCATAACCGCATATTCCATGGGGAACCCTCAGTGTGGAGGTGCGATTCCTTGCTTATGTGCATGGGAAACAAAAGGCAACCCCCCCCCCCAACCGAACATGCTGCCTGACTGGGCAGTGCCATGTCAATTTCAACCGGGGAATATAGGCTCACTTCTCCTCTGCACCAAATGGCACGTCTGGCCATGGTCTGAGTCAACCAGAGAGAACTTTTATGTTGTTTCACAATCCAAGACCAATAAACAGTCCAAAATCTATGATGTTTTTGTAGAATCCAGCACCAGATGTGTCAGCCAGAAACAGACCAGCAACAACGTGCATCCAGATTTCTGCACATTTCAAAAGGTTTTCTTCACAGTTGTCATTTAAGCAATAATTTTCAGATTGGCCTGGAACCTATGTCTTTGTATGTTCAAGTCTGGCAATAGCACTGGGTAGCATTTCCATAAGCATGACAGCTGCCATGTCAGTTTCAAACTTGGCAAAGTGTTTGAGGTACCAGAAACCAGTAGGCTTTACTCTTCTTATATTTGTATGGCTTTTCTATCACAGAAAAAAGTGTCAGAACTCTTTTAAATTGCATCACACAGAATACATTGTTGCAAAACAGGAAATGTTTTCTTTTATTTTTCTGGAAATGTGGTTCTATTTGGGGATTTTTTTAGCTTGGATAAGTGTCAGAATGTGTTTGTATGAAATTAAAAACTATCTATGTGCTGTAAGCAAGAAGTTCATTTAAAAAGACTCAATGAATTAAGATAATAATTTACGAAGAACTTTCTAGTCCATACACTGTACATCAGATTTTTAAAAAAATTCAACAGGCTCTGCAAGTAGGCTTGCAGTATAAGGAATCTAGTCTGCCTCCTAAAGCAGATGAAATTGTCAGGTTGACAGCGACAGCTATCTTTTGTCATGTACTTAAGTGTATTCTACACATTCTGCACTCATTCAAAAGTGAGTCTGGTCCAAACACCGCCAAATGGGTGATGATGGCCCATTAACCTTTTCCCCTTCATCCTGGGCCCCAGCCAGGAACTATTTTCTTTCCAGTTTGGACAAGAGGATTAGCATTTGTCTAGCAAAGGCCATAGTTCGATGCATATATGATAGGTTTTTAAAAAACTTTTTAAAATGAATCTAAGAATAATAACAGGCTGATTTTAAACAAGATGAATAAAAAAGAAAATTACATCATTTTATGCAGAACATGTGGAATTTCTGATTGCATCCATAAGTCTTTAATCATCTTCTTGATGGACACCTATAATCAACCTAGAGGTACAAACAGCTAATAGTGCTAAGAAACAACCTGAGATTTAAATCCAAGACTAATAGCATCTTGAAGGCCAACAAAATTTTCCAGGGTATAAGCTTTCGTCAGTCAAACCTTGCTTCATCAGATAAGGAACTCCGTCTTACAAAAGTTTATACCTTGGGAAATTTTGTTGCTCTTTCAAGTGCTATTAGATTTGGCTTTTGTACCTACTTCTATGGACTAACATGGTTGCCCACCTGAAACCATATTTGAGATCCCTGAAAATCCCACGTGCTGCTTGTAAGCAATAACTGGGATTTGACCTTTTCATAGGGTGGACCCCTCCTTCCTCTTTGTATTTATTGTCACTACTCCCTTGACCCTTACTTAACCAATTGACTTTATCTGGTATGAGGCTGACACAAATCATATAGGTCAGTTGGTGGTGGGAATGGATGCAAACAGTGAACCCTAAAGCTCTGAAAGAGCCCGCTGAGAGGCGGGGAGGGCCGGATACAAATTCAAAAAATAAAATAAATAAATAAATAAATAAGATCTTGATTTTTAGCAAGAAAATAACACAGTCATACTCTCAACAGGCAACTAAATAGCTAAATAGTCATACCAACTGTTTTTACAGTTGCCTGCAGAGATCGGCAGACTTTGTCCCTGTGTGGGGTCCACTGTGGTTTGAACCCCCTTAAACCCCAAAGACCATCAATCAGAGCCAGAAGCAAAATGGTGGAGCTGGGGGTGAGAACAGACAGAAAACAGTGATTCAAAAACTGGAACTGATTACATGATGACTGTTAGTCATTTATTGAGTTGTCCTGCATTTACAAATACTGCATCTGTTTAAAGCTCCCAAATGGCCAGCAGAACTCACAAATCTGGGCACAGGCAGCCACAAAACTTATGTTTTATCAGTGGAGAATACCAAGGCAGAGTATTAGGTGATCAGAAAGCCCAAGGTCAATCCTTAAATCCTTGGCAGAAACTGTTTTTTATCTGAATATTTTTTAAAAATCACAACGTGAGTCAGCAACTGGCATAAAATCTTATTTTGCAACTGGGAAACACTAAAGCACAGGGAAATATGAACTCACAATCAGGCAAGAAAGTGTGCAGTAGAGTACAGCCTATACAAGATCACATTCTTCAGTGACCTGTGACTTCATACAGCTACCAGATGAATAACCTGATATTTACTTCTAAGTAATAGTACTTTTGATTTCAGTCTTAGAAATGGAACAGAACAAAGACATCTGTTACTACAAGATGCACTGTCAAGGACTAAACATTTCTACCAGTATCATACATCATAATCTTATGTTGTTGAAATTTACTAAAATTTGTAAATTTTTGGTTTTCTTTCTTTTAGGAAATATGACAGAATAAGGGCATACTTTTCGCCTCCCTTTGGCCAGCTTAGTCAATTTATGAGGGGATGAAGAGCAGAACAAAATGCCCCACAAATAAGAACATTGGAGATGATTGCAAAAAAAATGATTTGTTCAAATTCCACAATTGAATTAGGGTCACCACTTCTTGGACTGCTCATTCCAAGGGACTTCTGATGAGGAGTCCAACCAAGTCTGTGTATGAAACTCAATACTGGCACTTAAAGATAGCTGTGTAACTGCCAAGAATGCATCAGAAGCATTCCTGGGATTGAAAGAACTATCTCTAGAAGCCAGGATTGCTTCTCCACACTTCAGGGGCTCAGACATTGGATCAAAGCACTTAGAGATGGTTCTCTGAGTATCAGAATCAGTGAACCTTGGAGAACCTATCTTGGCACTTACACAGCCATTTTTGACTGCCAGGTTTGTGAATTTCCCCTCACTATAATTGCTGGAAACACTGGAAAAAGGAAGTAAGAAAGGCGGGGGGAAGGAGTAAGGTAGTGTGTTTGTGCTCTATTTTTGGAGTTCTGCTCTGTGCAAGTTTATGAACTTCAATAGAAGATCTCCAGACTAAAGAAGGATCAATCTCTAAACTGCATGTAACAGCCTGGAACCGATTCTTCACTACAAAAAAAATCTAACAGAAAAGGACAGCTTCAGGAATGAGAAGCAGTGAAATGGTAGAAACGGAGATAGGAGAGAACTGCATACTCTCCAAAATTTCAGAGATGGGAATGCAGATCCTCCTGAGAGAAAAAACACAGATATATCGGTCGGTGGGTATGGGGGGGGACTAAGGAAATGGAAATGAGGGACAAAGATGCTGAGCATCTGCAGTACAGGTCCATACTCTTAAGGATGAATGTACTCTGAGCATATGCTGTGTGCTTTCCCCAAAAATATTAGTTGGAACCTATCTTTTCCCCATAACAATTTACAAGTACCTTGAAGTCAGATGCTTGACAGGATGATATTGCACATGTTGTCCTGGAGCCAGAAGAGAGAGAAGTGGATATAGCTGGAAAAGGTGAGAATGGGAACAAAAGAGACTTCCTAGGATAAGCGAGCTCACACACAGATGGCAGAGAAAGGAAAAGCAAACCATGTAAGAGAGAGGGAGAGACTGAAAATGGCATGTCAGTGGCCCTGCTCACCCAGCCAAATATACAGTATTGGCTGAAGGAAAAAAAGAGATGAAGAAGAGATTGGATTTATACCCCGCCCTTCATTTCCCAAGGGAATCTCAGAGTGGCTTACAAACTCCTTTCCCTTCCCCTCCCCACAACAGACACTCTGTGAGATAGGTGTTGGTGAGAAAGCTCTGACAGAAACTGCTCTTTTTCAAGAATAGCTGTGCCAGAACTATGGCTTGCCCAAGGTCATCCAGCAGGTGCAAGTGGAGGAGTAGGGAATCAAACCCGGTTCTCCCAGATTAGTGTCAGCGCACTTAACCACTACACCATTCAGACACCATTCCTGATTTACTTCCAAATATTTGTTTATTTATTTTACTTCATTCATACCCCACCTTATTCATCAATGAGGACCCAAAGTGCTTTGCATCATTCTCCTCTCCTCCATTTTATCCTCATGACAACCCTGTGAGGTAGATTAGGCTGAAAGTGTGTGGCTGTCCCAAGGTCACCCAGCAAATTTGCATAGCAGGATGAAGATTCAAACTTGGGTCTCCCAAGTTCTCTGATCAGTCTGCAGTTCCCATCTCATAGATCAATATTCTCCAGTATTTTTATAAATGAACTGGATGGGCTACTCATTAGATTTGCAAATCACCAGATTGGGAGGAGCAGTGAACACACCAGAAGATAGAGATCTGAACACACTGGGAAAGTAGGCAGATGTGAACAAGATGCAATTTAACAAGGCTAAGTACCAAGTTCTACATCTGGGTAACAAAAATGAGGAACACGCATATTGATTGGGGGATACACTTCTGGGTAGCAGTGTGTGTGAACAAGATCTTGTGGTAAGGCTGGGCCATAAGTTAAGTATGAGCAGCTAGTGTAATGCGGTGACAGAAAAGGCTAATGCGATCTTGGGGTGTATTAAAAGAGGCATAACATCCAAGTCACAAGATGTCATAGTCCCGCTGTACACTGCATTGGTCAAGCCTCACCTGGGGTATTGTGTGCAGTTCTGGAGGCCTTACTTCAAAAAGGATGTGGACAGAATGGAGCACATGCAAAGGAGAGTGAAGAGGAGGATCGGGGGCCTGACAACCAAGCCCCGTGAGGAAAGGCTGAGGGACTTGGGAATGTTTAGTCTGGAGAAGAGGATGTTGGGAGGCATAATTGCTCTCTTGAAGTATTTGAAGGGCTGTCACTTAGAGGAGGGCAGGGAGCTGTTCCTGTTGGCAGCAGATAATGGGTTTAAATTAAGGACATGAAGGTACCGGCTGGAAATATGTTTTTATAGCAAGTGTTGTTCACCAGTGGAATCAGCTGCCTAGGGAGGTGTTGAGCTCCCCCTCACTGGCAGTCTTGAAGAAGCAGCTGGACAAACACTTGTCAGGGATGCTCTAGGGTGATCCTGCATTGAACAGGGGATTGGGCTAGATGGCCCCTTCCAACTCTGTGACTGTATGTTTCTATGGTCCCAGTCATTGTTCAGCTATCTTTACCAAGAACCAGAAATAATTTTTTTACAATTAGAGTTTTGGTTCATGAAGGAATTCCAATAACTGACATTCAACCTGCTGCATTTATTAAATCTAGAAGCCTTGTGCTGCTCTTGAACACATCAGAGTAGCTGGACCTTTAAACGTCCAGTTGATGGCTGGATTACTTTTCATCAGTTCAGTTTTGAGTCCTGTTATTCAGAACTAGGAATGGTGACTGTTTGAGGTCTATTACTGTACAAATGGCAGCAGGTTACCGCTGGGACCTCATTAGATTGGAACTTCAGGTCTATTCCAGCTTAGTATATGCTAGCTGTCACACAAGGTACAAAAATGGACATAAATTAGGAGAAAATAATTGTCTTCTGCTTTCATTCCCCTATCCTACTATAACTTTCTCAGATTTCTTATTCCACCCAAGAGTTCAGACCCAGGTGTTTTCCACACAGAGACTAACCTGTACTTTCCCTGCTGTTGCTGCGGCTGCCAATACAGTGCAGTGGCTACGGGGTTTCCACAGAGCAGGTTTCCCCTCAGTTTTCCTCTCCCAGTTCCTCAGCAGCATCCATTCCCCTCCATCCTGCACCACCAGGGCCTTTTTAGTTTTTAAAGAAAATGCTATAACAACACATGTAACAGGTTCTTTGAATTGGCAGCTTTCATTTTTGAAAAGGAAGTCTCTCGTTCCTTTCATTGCAGAGATATTACTTTCCCTTTGTATCTTCACAGCAAAAGGTCCAAGAGACTTATAAAAAAAAATTAAACTTGAAATTCAAAGATGTGTTAACACATATAGCTATAGTGATATAAAGGTATTCAATTGCTGCTTGGAGAAAAAAAAAGCCCACTGGAAGCAGAGAGGAAGGAATGGACACCATGCAGGTGGGATGGGGAAGTATGGAATTTCCCACTCACCAGCCATCCAGGCTTTGCTGCAGTCTTTTCCAAAACTCTGGAAGAAATAGATTTGGGAAAGATGTGGGAAAGCCAGGGACCCTGGGAGCTGCATTAATACACCACAATGCTGCGGAGAAGTAGGGAAAAGGCCTGCTTCCCAACTATGTATGGGCATGAACTACATTTTGCAGTTTGGTTCAGTCCGTGCTTCGTGACTGAACTATGAACTGAACCATGAAACTGTATGAACTGGGAGGTTGGTTCATGAATGAAACCAGTTCATATGGGTTCATGACCCCTGCTTTCTGCTCCCCATCACTTTTTATGGGGAGCAAAAAGCAGGGGTTTAATAGCTCCAAGCTATTTAAACCAAATAGCTGAGCAGCACTCTGCTGCTTAGCTGTTTGGTTTAGATGGCTGGGAGCTATTTAAACTACTTCTTTATGCTTTTCACAGAAAGTTGCAGGGAGCAGAAAGTAGTGGTTTAAATGGCTTCCAGCCATTTAAGCCAAATAGCTGAGTGGCAGAGTGGCACTGAGCCTGAGGGGCTGCCCGCCCAAGAAATCCCCTTTAAACAGCTGAACTGAGGGACCAGGCTCAGCTGTTTAGAGCCCAAAAAAGCTGAGTTGCAGGAGCAGGCTGCCCTTATGGCTTACTGTTTCCAATCTAAATATCTGAGTGGCGGGGAGCCGCCTACTCCCATGGCTCAGGTGTTTTGGTGGCTTTAAACCCCAACTTTTTGCTCCCCACAAACCCACGAACCTCCACAAACTGCCTTAAAGGAGATTTGTGGTCAAGCTGCAGTTCACAAACTGTGAACTGACCAAAATTCATAACAAACAAAAGTTCATTAGCTGGTTCATGCCCATCCCTATTCCCAACAGCATTAAACTGATGGTAATTAACATGTGGAAATGGCTGCTGTAAAGTTTCTGTCAAGGAACATGCCTAGTTCCAATCCTTATTTTTTTATCTATCTAGGACAATGGAATCTTTCTAGAGTGGATTTTAAGAAATGTGTCATTACACCTTAGAAACTATTAGAAGCAGGTTTGAATAATCATACTATTTTCTAATAAATTTAGTATACGACATTTTCCATGAGACACTCCAGGACAGAGTTACCATATATTCTAGCAAGTAAATTTTTTTAGGGTGAGGATTCCTCACATTGGTGACAGATTCTGTGGTAGAAATCACAGATTCAAAATAATGATTTGGAGTTTTCCATGGTGATTTGTCAAAACTCTTCCCCCTCCCCAAAAAATATGTGAGGCAAGAAACTGGATTTTGTATTTTGCTTCTGTGCATCCCTGCAATGATACCACTTCATTCCAGGTGCCCCTGTAGATTTTTTTTAGCAAATAGTGAGGCAAGCCAACCATTTTATTAACAAGATACCTTCCATGACCTCATCATCCTAAATGATTATTTAAATGTGCCATAGAGGTTGAACTCTGAATGACAAAATTTGTTAAGCAGTGAACAAGTGAAGCGATTAAGATATATTAATAATTAAAAACACAAAGCATATTCACCTTCATAAAGACAGCAGATGACAAATTTTAGTAGCATCGGCCATTCTGGATACTTGGCTGTTATATCAGGCCACATGAGATATCTTAATAGTACCCCATGTACTATAGTACTGCAGTACCCCATGAGATGACAATAATGCTTGCTAATTTCAGAACCACACCTCTTCCACCTTGACAATTAAACCACATAAGGCAAAGTTTTTCTAGATAGCTAATATTTGAAAAACACAGTAAGTGATCTCTAGTAAATGATCTTACTACCTGCAGATCAATAACCCCTTTGTTAGAAGGCACAGTAGAACCTTGGATTTGAAGGGGAAAAAGCATATAATTCCAAGGGAAAAAGCCATATAGTTCCAATTCAGACATTTATCAGGCAGCAACAGGTTTTCTGTGGTAGAAAAGTAGTACAGGGACTCACATGACAATTTACAGCATACGCTGTGTGTGGTCCACACCGAAGCTCATATGAATTGCTACCGTATGTATGCTGAACATGTAATTGGGCAACCATTCAGCCATGCATTCTGGTTTCCACATGGAACACCTAGATGGTTTGCTACTTTGGATGTGTGTTGAAAGGGAGGGGTTGCTCTACCTCCTCCTCCTTTTTCATATAGTAATTAACACTAATACTGGTGGATAAATAGTTTTTTGGTTGATGAGAGTATCTCCAACACAGAAATGCAAAACAAAGCCAATGTTCTCCTTCTTATGAGCATTTCACTGGAAAAAGGGCAGTCTTAGTTGTTTTTGGGCTTGAGCATTGGTTAAGGAGGGAGCCTTTGGCTCCATTGCTCCACTTTGCTGCCTTTCCTCTGGATGATGGGGGGGGGGGACACCCTTGGGGCAGAATTTGCTGTCTTACTCAGCTACAGGGATGCGGAATGAGGATCCCGGGGCAGTCAGGCTCTGCATCATCCCTAGTTCTGGGGGCAAACTTGGAAACAAAAATGGCACTATCACCTGCCCAACAGAGAGTGCAAGCTCACAACAGTGGATTTTCTTTCTTAGCAGTGGCTGCTGCAGCTGGTCATCCACCTCACAGTGGAGGTGCTGACTCCTTACAACTGCAACTGAGGCAGTACAGTAGCCAGCAACAGACAAAGCCTGCAAGGCAGTGGGGTGGGGACTAGCATAGGAACCCCAGCTAGCCTGAAGCCCCAGACAGCTGTCCCAATGTGCTCGCCCACTGTTAATGGATCTTCATTGAGTGTCCTCAAATTTGCATCATTTAAGATATGTGGGTGCCTTTACCTTTACAATTTATGCATTTTGATCCTTGTGACCAGTCACATTATTTTAAAGGCATTGTGCCGTTAGAAAATTAATGTACTATGTGTGAATTTTATATACTAGTCCCATAGTACAATACTCATTTGAGAATTAGCCCTTAATGATCTTTATTTTGAAGGTGTGAACATTCAGACAATTTGAAGAAACTGACAAGGTCAGCACATATCTGAAACATACTCATAAAAACACTCTTTGTTCAAAAGCAATCTTTATGGAATGATGTATAATTTTCTTTATCAACACTGTGGTTTTCACCACATCCTTTATTTCAGATTGTGGTGTAGTCATGATTGAGGAAATGACCAGTGTCATCAATTTCAATATTATAATTACACAAGCTAAATAACTCACTCTGGCCTCTTGCTTTCTGAGCTGGCAGAGATGCTGAGAACACTGTGGCAGCCATGTATTTAACCCCAGGCTCCTGGTCATGTGACTTGTCACTGCTGACAAAATTCAAGTTGGCAATCAGCTACTGACATTTGTACTGAGCTTGTCATCTACTGAATTTTACCATTAAGCATATCCAGCAAACCAAAAGAATTCTATTTTTATAGCACAGACTTAATGATGTAAATGATGTGAACAAAATGTACATTCTAATAATGATGAATATATTGAATTGGATCCTATGGTTCTGTTCTGTTAATGGCTGCGTCTTCCTTTGGCACAGGGTTCCTTGCACCAGTGGAAGACTCTGCCATCAGCACTGGGATCCTACCAAATATCTATATTGCAGAGGTGACTCTTAAGACTTTGTGAGAATTGCCAGATCAAGAGGATGAAAAAATGGCTGGGTTTACAAAAATGTAATCTCTATAATACACCATCTTTTCCTGTACTGTCAACCATAATTATTTAATAGGCTTGATAAACACTTCACAACATATGAGGTTGGTTTAAATTAATTACATTAATTTCTGTAAATTTGGCTATTTTTATTGGCCTTGGGGCTTGACATTTTCAAGATTTTCTCTAAGACCCATGAACACCAAACTCATTCTGAAGTGTTCTGCTATTATGTTTCCTTTGAACAAAGAGAAAAAGGGACAAGACACGATTTTAGGATTGTCAAAAACAAGTCTGAATTTTTCTACTGATGACAAAACTTCCTTGTCAAACATATTTCAATCCTTGATAATTTCCTTTCTGCTTCCTTATATATATCTTTCTGCTTCCAGGATGCAAAAGAAGCATTAAAAATATGAAACAAATCCTGAGAAGGTTCATGGCTTTTCAGAAAGTATTGTAAGAATCTCTGGATTACAGTTGAGAACACTGGCAAACTTATAGCTTGATTGCTTGAGTGTCTGCTTTGGTCTTAACTTTTCTGATGAAAATCTCCTTTGTCTTTTTTCTTTTTTTGCACCATTTTGAAGTAGGTTTGGGGGCTTTGTCTGTCTGTTTGTTTGTTTGCATAAAAACAAGAGCATCTGGGAAGGGTGAAGGGGGAAAACATATAAAGAGGTGGATTCAGACTAAATCTGCAATCTACCAGTTCCCCATTCCTACTGCAGGCTGCCTTGCATCATTCATTCTGGTCCCCCAGGAGCAGCATTTTGTTCAGTGGGCTGTATTGGGAAAGAAAAGGCAGGAAAGTTCCATTCTCCCCTTAGAAACTCCAGTCCCAGGTTGCATGGATGTAAAACTTTTCTCTGGATACATCTCCTCCCTTCTCCTCATTGACTGCCTTGCTATGAACAGCAAGTAATCCTTCTGTTGTAGTTTTCAAAGGCCAGTTTCTCACTGAATTTAACCGTGGGATTAATTTGAGTCTTAATGGGTGAACAATTAAAGCAGAAAGTCACCATGATCCCTTGAGATATTTAACATGAATAGATACATAGCATCTATTATGTATAATGGGTCTATGCTATAATCAACTAGTCCTTAAGACTGGGCTGGATCCTGTGTAAAGTCTCTTCTGATGGAAGGGACTTCTGGTAGCAGAGTGGAACTTCCCTGTTTCCCGTCTTCCTCCTGCAACCCAATGCTAGCCCTTGGGGGGAAGGAACCACAGAAACACCATGAGGGGAAAGCTGGAGGTCTGCCTTGGGAGGGGCAATATTTTTTGCTGGATCACCCATCTGTATTAATTTCTCCTTTTAAAAACAGAAATTGCTTTTTTTCTGGACCCAGTTTAGCGGGTTGTCCTCATTGAGTTTTAGCTTCAGCTGGGGTTCTTAACTGCATCATTTTTCTTCCCCTCCTTCACACAGAGTATTGTTTGCTGGTCATTTCTGTCCTTTTTGGGATGTATGTGCCATTTCCCTCCCCATGCTGTGCAGAAACTTGAAGAAAAAACAAGAGAGCAATGACCAGGAAATGACACTGTGTGTAAGGGAGTGGAAGAATTGATGCTGTTAAGAAGCTGAGCTGCAGCAAAAACATGGTATTGAATAGTCCTTGTGTTTTGTAACATATAGGCGTCCATACTTTATTCCATCATTAGTTACTTGTTATAGCCTTCATAGTGACCTTTTGGGTCACTGTAGACTTTTCAACATTTACTTATTTTATACTATGTTACAATATTTTCTCAAAATATAAGAATGGTATACAAGTTAATGCTCCCTCTAAGTTGTGAAGTCTTGTGAGCAAAAATTGTATTTTGTGAGCTACTGGCATTAAAGTTATGAGCGAGCAATTTAGCTACTGCATAAATTAGTTTGCTCTGGAGCCATCCTTCCTGAGCTAAGACAAAAATGTGTGAGCTGGAGGCTAAAAAACTGTGAGCTAGCTCACACCAACTCATCTTAGAGGGAACACTGTATACAACCCTCTACCTTAAGCCTTTTAAGTAAAGGATGATTTTTTAATTTATTTAGTTATATTGGTTAGCTGCTCTTTAGATAAATGCTTGTGGGAGTTTAGAACAACATTAAAACATCATGAAAATTTAAGTCATTTAAACTTTAAAGATAAACAGCAGACAAAAACAACAATAAAAATATAGCTAAAAGCAGCAGATAAAAGAAGCCATAATAGTGATAAAAACTATGTATGTATATGTTTATAAATTTTACTGATATAAAGGATGTGTAGCACACAATATACATATAGTGATAAAATATCCAGTGCTGTTCAAACATGTTGTAAGAAGGCCTTGCATGATCTGCTTCTTTCTTCTGCCACACCCTTTACTGACTACAACTGGCCTGTGACATCAAAAGTTGTACTTATTTGTTTAAAATGTTTCTGTGCCACCTTTCCACCCAGTCAGGGTCCCCAAGGTAGTGAACATCGAAGCACATGAATACTATAAAATAATTCAATATTTCATAAACAAATATCTATTCCACAAAATGTATCCGACAAGGCACAGAACCTGTATTCAGAGATGCTCAATGGAGCAATCCTGAACCGGTCTCATCAAAGTTTCATGCCTATCTACCCGTGGGCTCCTTTACTTCAAAATAAACTTAGATCTTTCATAAAATACTATAACAAAACATTTTTTTGCTCCTTAAATAAAGTTAAAAAAAAAACAGAGCACCTAATAACAGTATTAAAATGTGGGCTTAGATCAAAGACTTTGCATTTCTTTATTTTTAATATCCCCCTTTTCTCCAGAATGGAGACCCCAAGCAGATTATGGTATTATTCTTCTACTTCTATTTTATGTTAACAACAGCCCTGTAGGGTAGGCTCAGAGAAATAACTGAGGCCAGTTGCTGATGAGCAAGAAAAGGCTGTAGCTGTTGTACCAGCTGGATTTTTTGAAAGTTATTGCAAACTATGGAGAAGACTTGCACCTCCTTTTGTAGATATAGATCTAATGATATGCCTAAATTATGAACTGGCTGCTTTAGGGAGAGTGCAGTTCATCCAGAGCAGGAGACTCCTTAATCTCTGGCTATGTTATCTACCAACAGCACCTCAGATATGCCTGAATAGAGCTTCTGTTTGTTGAACTTCAACCAGCTCATTACTACTTTCAAGCATTTGTTCAGAACACCCACTGTCTCAACTAGTTCTAGTGTCCTCTGCTTATTAATAGCACCTCACTCCCAACCCCCAGACTAACCCCTAGACAGCTTTTAACTAACAGAGCTTTTCAGATTTTAACTTACAGGGTTTTTCTTGAAGCATGCAACAACCTATATGAAAATTTCACACTTCTTTCTACCTTAAGGGTAATTTCATTGAAACAGTTAGCAAGAAGAAGAGAAGTATAAAAATCATTTGATCTACCTGGATATTTGGACAGAATTTGGGTAATGTATGTATTCTGAATGTCCTGGTAAAATCAGCAATGTAAGACGAAATGTCCAGTTGTTTCTACCATTCCAGATTGACATGTGCAGAGAGACATTGTACTTATGGGATACACACATATTTCCCATCAAGAAGGGCAGGTGGGAGGGCAATAAACTGGGCCAGAGTGAAGGCTCTGTGGTTTTAGGGGAATTCTAATGTAGGAATGTGCATTTAGCTTGACTAAGTTGAAAAAAACCCCATATGATGCCTATACAGCACTATTTGGACTCCCCAGAAGTCGTCAGATTCTTATTCAGCTTCCCAAAAAGGTACCACTGTATAGAAGCCGAATCTATTCAGCTTCTACACAGCAATCCCAAATGTATTGCTTGCCTAGTTGGCCAGCAGGAGAAATAATCTGGGAGGCATTTAACCCCCCCACTAGAGTTGCGTGGGGGCAGAAGGCTCCCATCATTGAAGGAAAGGCAAATTGCCTTCTCTTCAGTTATGGGAGCCTACCACCCCCAGCGTGATTCCAGAGAGGTGGGGGGGATTATTATGCCATATGTTATACCGTAGTGTATAATTGAGCCAAATAAATTTGGCAATACCGGTAATTTCTTAACTGCTTGAGCAGAGTGGGCCTGTGATCTGTCGACTTGAAGGGTGGTGTCCCATAGTATCTGTTGATTAGTGCTCTGGCTCCTTGGTACCCAAGACTGGAAAGAGACAGGAAGCTTGCGGGGGCATTTAAACAAATCTTTTCTCCGCAAAAATATTGTGAAGGCATTTAACTCACACCCCTCCTATCAGAGGGTACCAAGGATTAGAATGACTTAACTCTTCTGCAGGAGCTGTGGATTCATCAGGACAACTTGACCCAAGGGCCTTTATAATAGATGTACCATTGAATAATGTACTTGCCCTTCGGGACACTGTCAGTCCTTATAGGAATTGGAATTGAAGCCTTAGTTAAGTCTGCATTAGAGTTTCTCTTAGTAGAGTCACAGAGCAGAATTGAGCTATTCTTACATCCTAGGTTGGCATTGGTTTTGATGCTGTATTGGTCTTGGAGCCTTGGGTTGCTCTTGGGTGTCTGTCTCACTGGGAGGAGTAAATTAATTGGCCCAGCCATGGAGCAAAGATTCTGTAAAGAATCTTTTAATTTGTCCATAGTGGAGGTGATCTTCGCTTGCTCGCCAGTAATAGTCTCTCCTAAGAAGCTAGAGTTGCAGGGAGTATTTAAGCTGGTAGCGCTTTGTTATTTGCACCTGCAGAAGCTGCTGACTCAAGGTCAGAGGACTCAGGTACTGTGGGTATGCTCTTTGGAAGAAGTGGGTGGACCATCTCATCTGTGAAAACTCTATGGGCAGAAAATTTGAAAAGTAGACGAATTTTTGCATTTTTAGTAGCATCAGAGGAATTGTTGAGCAGCCAAAAGTTAAAAGTAACCTCATCCCACGGAGGTTATTATGGAGTCTCTCAGTTTTTATGAGGTTGATGATGTCTTTTTCTGTGCATAAGAGCTGGCTTAGGGAGTGAAGGATGTCTCTTTTATTTGCCCAGCAACCTCAATTTAAATAGTTAGAAGAGATGTACAATACAACTTTATTTGTTTGGAGACAGAGTGTGGTGCCTGCTTTTTTCTTCTTCTGAGTATCACTTTCCCCTAGGAAGATAACTGGGGTTGCAAGCTTCTTTGAGTTTAAATTTAAATTGGAGGTCTGGAGGCTTATCTTAGATATATTTGGAGCTTCACTCCCTTGTGGAAGATTGCATATTTTCTCATTTAGAGCACTGAACACATTGTTAAGTGTGTCAAGCTTATTAGAAATATAATTAAGCTTTTGAAAGGTAGCTATTACTGTCCTGCCTGTTAATAGGCAATGATCACCTATGAACTTCAGGAAGAAGACTTTTTGAAGTTTCATGCCGGGCTCCTCACTCTCAAGAGGAATTCCTTCACTATAAGGGAGTGCCGGCTGAGAGGCTGTGATACTCTGGTTTCTCTTGTGGTGGTGTTGCTATAAAAATGTTTTCTGTTGTACATGCAAGTCTTCTCTTTTCTATTTTCCTGTCCCTTCAACATCCTCACTGCTATTGCCCAAAGGTTCATTCACCTAATTCTGTCTGTTGTATCAACTAATTTGCAGTGTTTTTATGAAATCTCTTGGCCTTTACACATTTCATTTCCTATACTGAAAGTAGGCAGTGATTCCTTGCATCTCCTAATCAAATCAACTGACGTTTATTTCTAAGGTTACTTTCCCCCTGCATGGATGATTGTGAAAGCCTTCTGGACCCAGTCTGCAATTTTGTCTGCTCAGGTTTCATCTTCCATGATTGCTGTGGGCAAGTAGAATTTCTGTCTTGTTAACTAATTCTTACATTTGGAAGCCCCACTCCCACTCCAGTCTCTCAGCAAATGCAAGGCAAGTTTAAGCCTTTTCTTTTAACCAATCTTCTGTATAAGCCCAAAGAACAGAAAGGGGCAATATATTGAAAAAAACTGTGATCAGTAATACAAAAGACTCAGAGTTGCCATGTGTGGACACAACATGCTTCCCTGCCTGCTCAAGGGCAGTAATATCTGCTTCCTGAAGTAGTCTCTTGTTTTGGGGGACATTGGTCTGGAGGACCATCAAAGATAGGGTTGCCAGCCTCCAGGAGGGGCCACAAGATCTCGTAGCATTATAACTGATCTCCAGACTACATGGATCACTTCCCTTTCCAAACCCCACGTCCGCAAGCTCCACCCCCAAAATCTCCCTCCATAGTGGCCATTTTCTCGAGGGAAATGGATCTATGGTGTTTGGAGATCAATTGTAATGTCAGGAGATCTCCACCTGGAGATTGGCAGCCCTAGGGTCACCAACTGCTAGGGGGTGGAATGTCCTGTCCCTTTGATAGAAATTTTAATAGGATATTATTTTCTAAGTGATTAATTTCCATACCATGAAATGTTTCAGCCGCCCATTTCTACATATTAAGCCTCAGTTGAAGGGGCAGGATATTTTTTCCCTGGTCCGTGGGCAGCACTAGATTTGCATCATTCTGTATTCTCTATATGATCATGCGAATAGCGGATGTTGAATTTCTCCAGCTGGTTTTCAATATTGTTTGATGCCTATACAACTCTATATATCCAATAGCCAAGGCGCTCCCTGCGTTTTGATATCTAAATCTGCACATCGGGGGCACCTAGGGGGCAAAGAGATTTTCCTGCACAATTGGGGGACTCTCCAGGTGTGCAGAAAAACCCAAAAAGTAAAAAAAAAATATTCGGGGGGGTACTTAAATCCCCCCCAAAGTAAAACAGCATTCCCTACGCATGTGCAGAGAATGCTCTGGGAGCTGTCCGTTGCCGGCCTCACTGCCGCTGCAGGGGAGGGAGAAGGCTTGGCAGGCTGGCCTTGCCACTGCTGCTGGGGGGGAGAGAGAGAAGGTTTGACAGGCCTGCCTCACCACTGCGGGGGAGGGAAAAGGCTTGGCGGACTGGCCTTGCCACTGCCGCTGCTGGGGGGGAGGAATAAGGGCTCACCTGCTGCCACTTCCTCCTCCTCCTCTGGAGCTCTTCCAGCTTCAGGAGGCCCTGAGCTGTGGGGAATACTCCCCCCCCCGTGAGTATTGTGGGTCCTGCTTCTTGTATTATCCTATTCCTTTTGACCTGGTTATGTGCCTCACATCTTATATATATAGTGGTAGAACTTCAAAGAAGCTTTGTTATAAGTGTAGACTTTCATAATTCTGCTTACTTATAACCAGGGCTATTTTGGGGCAGGAACGCACAGGAACGGAGTTCTGGCTCGCTTCCAAGTTGACCACACCTACAGCCTCCCCCCCCCCCGGGTTCCCCAGGTGCCTCGCAAGTCGAGGGGTGCCTGGGGAAGCCAAGCCGATCCCAGGGAGGGAAGGCAGTTTAAATTGCCTCCCCTCCTGGGGAAGCCAATCCAGAAACTGCCTTCCTTCCCTCGGGTTCCCCAGGTGCCCCACAAGCTGCAGGACACCTGGGAAAGCCGATCCTGGGAGGGAGCTGCGCTGTCAGGGGTGTGGCCTAATATGCTAATGAGTTTCTGCTGTTGGGTGTGACCTATTATGCTAATGAGTTCCTGCTGGGCTTTTTCTACAAAAAAAGCCCTGCTTATAACAATCACAAGTCTACAATATCTACTGAACATGAGGAGATTTTTTAATATATGAAATAATTGTGGATATATTTCTGTACCGTGGTTAACCAATGTTTATTGTATTCATCAGAAGTTTTTATCTTGACTAACACTGTACCACAGAGGAAGGCAGTAGCATTTGTTTTGTTTATTTTATGATATTCTTTGATCAACTATGTATTACATGGTGATTGTGGTGTATGAGCTAGTTTAATATGCCAACAAATACAGAAAACAAAAAAATGGCCCAAAGACTAGAAATGCTCAACTTACATTTCAGTTCCAAAAAAAAGAAATGTCAAAGACTACAGCAACCATCAAACCATCACATTAATTTATCACATGTGAAAAGTGGTGCTCAAAATCTTACAACAAAAAATGTTCAAACTGGATTTAGGAAAGGAAGAGACACCAGAGATTTGTGTTGGTTACTTGAGTTTAGGAGAGAATTTCAGGAAAAAAATAGATTACAGCAAAGCTTTTGACTGTGGGTTATGAAAAGCTATGTTTGGTTTTAAAGGAAATGGGTGTGCCGCAACATCTGATTGTTTTGATGCACATCCTGTACTTTGGACAAGAGGACAGAATATGAAGAGACTGATTGTTTTCCAGTTGGCAAAGTTGTCAGAAAAGGATGTATTTTATCTCCCTGTCTGTTCAATCTGTAGGCAGTACATATCATAAGGAAAGTTGGATTAGATTTAGATGAAGGTGAAGTGAAAATTGGTGGAAGGAACATAACAGTTTAAAATATGCACATGAACCCACGTTACTTTCAGAAAATAGTGATGACTTGAAATGACTACTGATGAAGGTTAAAGCAGAAGTGCCAAAGCAGGATTACAGCTGAACTTCAAGAAGATAAAAGTAATGATTACTGGGGAATTACACAACTTCGACAACGAAGAAATTGAAATTGCTCAAGATTTTCTATTCCTTGGCTCCATTATCTACCCAAAAAGAGACTACAACCTAGAGATCAGAAGATTGAGACTGGGCAGGTCAGCCATGAAAGAGCTAGAAAAAATTCTTAGCTGTAAGGATGTGTCACTGGCAACCAAGATCAAAATAATTCATGCAATAGTATTCCCCATTACTATGTATGTGTGTGAAAGTTGGACAGTGAAGAAAGCTGACAGGAAGAAAGTTGATTCATTTTAAATGTGGTGTTGGAGGAGATTTTTACAAATACCATGAGCTGCCTAACCAAAAAACTAGAAGGAGACTGTAACTGGGGAGGGCAGCCATGAAGAAACTAGAAAAGATCCTTAAGTATAAAGATGTATCACTGGCAACCAAGATCTAGATAATTCATACCACAGTGTTCCACATTTAAAGAAGATACTGGATTTTACCCCATCCTTGACTACCTGAAGGAGTCTCAGAGCGATTTACAATCTCCTTTCCCTTCCCCTTTCCACAACGGACACCCTGTGAGGTAGGTGGGGTTGAGAGAGCTCTTTTGAGAACTGCCTGTGAGAGAACAGCTTCAAAAGAACTTGTGACTGACCCAAGATCACAGCAACAGCTGCATGTGGAGGAGTGGGGAATCAAACCCGGTTTTCTCAGATTAGAGTCCGCATCCTTAACCACTACACCAAACCGCCTCTCATACACAACTATGTATGGCTGCGAAAGTTGGACAATGAAGAAAACTGACAGGAAGAAATTGGATTCATTTGAAACATGGTATTGGAGGAGAGTTTTACGGATACCACGATCTGCCAAAAAGACAAACAAGTGGGTTCTAGATCAAACCAAGACTGAATTCTCCCTAGAAGCTAAAATGACTAAACAGAGGCTACTGTACTTTGGTCACATTATGAGAAGACAAGAGTCACTGGAAAATACAATAATGCTAGGAAAACGTGAAGGCAGCAGGAAAAGAAGAAAACCCACAACACAAGACGCATTGACTCAATTAAGGAAGCCACAGCCCTCAGTGTACAAGACCTGAGCAAGGCTGTTAATGATAGGATGTTTTGGAGGTCATAGAGAAAGAAGAAGAGTTGGATTTATACCTCGCCCTTCACTCATAGGGGAAGAAGAGGAAGAGTTGGATTTATACCCCCACTTCACTCAGAGTCTCACAGCAGCTTACATCTCCTTCCCTTCTTCTCCCCACAACAGACACCCTGTGAGGTAAGTGGAACTGAAGAGTCTTGATGACACGTAACACACACACGTGCAGACAAAGTTATTATTTTATTGTAGTTAACACATGATTAAAACTCATGTTTAATTTTGTTGTTCATTTGTATATATTTTTGAGGCCTCTTTTGGTTATCTGATCTATTTGGGGGTTGAGTCCCCCCCCTTTTGTCTTTGATCCTGTTGTATATAACAACAACAGCGAAATTGGCTTGGTAGGTTTACATATAAAAATTTTAATCTCTTATTATAGAACTTGAATGGATTCTCCCCCCCCCCCCCCCATCATTTTCAGTTCCCCCTGGAAACAGTAGCACAGTGATCCTTATCATTTATTTATTTATGAATGAACTTCTGACTGCTGTATTGTCCTTTGAGTTTCTTATACCATTAGCTTAAAATTTTTATAAGCAATGTTGCCTGTGATCAGATAAAAATAAAACAGTGCTGCTGTTTCAGGAAAATACAGAGCTGACTTGAGATGTATGTCCGACACTGGCAAATGCAGTTTGAGTCAGTAGCTTCAGCTGTTGCCTTCCAGGTTTTTCAGGATTAAACTAGATGTAACTTGGATAGCTACATTTGTTATTTATTAAGTGTGTTCTAGGACGCCTAAGTTTTATATCAAAAGGTGAATTGGGTTGTCAAAAGGCCTGGAGAAAATATGTCTTGCTTCTTTAATAGAGGTTTGATGTGGGGAATTGAAGGTTTTAATGGCATAACATCATCTGATAGATAAGGTTTGGTGAAGCCTCTACTGAAGGAACAGCACACTTTTTCATTAGGCAACCCTAAAAGTGAATGTGGGTGAAGAAACTAGAGTTGCCAACTCTAGCTTAGAAAATTTCTGGAAATTTGGGGGTGGTACTTGGGGAGGGTGGAGATTAGGAAGGAGAAGGCGCTCAGCAGGGATGTCTTGCCATATAGCCCACCTCCCAAAGCTGCCATTTCCTTCAAGGAAGGAAATGGATCACTGTAGGATCACTGCAGGATCACTGTAGTCCGGGGGAGGGGGAAGCAGCTGCAATTCAGAAGAACTCCAGGCCACACCTGGAGGTTGGCAACTGTAGAAGGAATGGGACAATCTCCTCATACAGTTATGTCAGATACTTTCTTCAGTTGACCAAGGAATTGTTAACAATAAGTAACACTTGGCTTCCCTAATTTATAAATGAATGTGGTAAGCAGCAAACATACTTTAGAGAACAGTTGTAAGGGAGTCTAGTCAGAATCCTGCTCAGGTCTATCCACCAGGGCTTGGTTCCAGGAGAATGCCATTCTGATTACACTGTTAGTTGTGTGCTCACCCATGGCAGATACGTATACCAGTGAGTTTACTTTTTTAGTAATCTTTTTTCCCCCTTCCAAATAAGTGCTCTAATTTTTCTTGCATTATTTCTATAAGGACTAAAGGGGTATAAACTTGAAGTCTTTATTTTCTTCTTTTGTACCTAACAACAGATTTTTAATATTATGCATAGATGTCACTTGACTGTCTTGATAATTTGAATTTAAGACTCTATGTAGTACACTTAACATGTGACTCATAAGTCTTTCTTTTTTTCCAAGAGAGGCCTCTTAATATGCCATGTAATAAAATAATATCATCCAAAAATAGAAAATGCATATATTTAAATATAATTTAAGCTTTTTAAAGCTAATCCACATACATTATGTCAGAGCACAACACAAATTTACTGAAAACAGATGGTACCTTCTCCACCATGAAAGTGATGGTGACATTTGTATTTCTTAGGATGTTGCTGTGGAAGAACTGCAAGTGCAACTACTTCGATATTAGTATAGAACAAGAGGGGACCTGCAACAAAATGTCACATAATGTGTTGTGGCCCTATCATAGTCTTCGTTGCCAGCAGTCCCCGCAAAGAATTTTTGGGGAGGGGGCATTCCCCCACCTTTGTTTCCCTCTCCCACCTTGATTGTCAAAGTTCCCTTCTATGTCTTTCTGTATGCACCCCTTATCTACCAGTCTTCCCTCCCCTCCCCTTCTCCTCTCACCCCTTCTATGTCAGCTTTCTCCTGACCCCTAGCAATCCTTTCTTACCCCTTTCTCCTCTCACCCCTTGTATGTCTCACTCCCTTACCCCTGCCCTTCTCAGACACTGTCCTTTTTCTCCCACCCCCTGTCTGCCCCCTCTTTCTCTCCACTATTTTTCTACCCCCCCACACAATCTCTTCCTCTTTCTCTCCCCCTCCCTCAGGCAACCCTCAGACAGTCTCCTGTTCTTTTTCTTTCTCTCCCCGCAACAGACAATCCCCTATTCTTCTCTCTCTCTCTCCCCATTCTCAAAGAACTCCACTTCTTTCTGTTTCTGGTGAGGGAGAGGGGCTGACGCAGGCTTCACCTCCTCAGACTTCAGCTGACCAGCGGTAGGGCCAGCTTCCCAGTGGCAGCATGGATGATTCTTGCTGCTGCAGTCCTAGCAGCGGCAGGGACGGTTATTGCCATGGCGACTTCCCTTGCGGCCCCAGCAGCTTTTCCCGCGCCTCCTGTAAGTCCCTTCTCTGTGCATGTGCAGAGCTGCTGCCAGTAAAAACCCTGCCTTTTACTGACAGAAACAGTTAGAAGCCTGCCCCTCCCCCAAACATTCTAATCTCCTCACAGTTGATGCCTGGAGCTGATGCCATTTCAAAAGGTATTGGGGGGGATTCAACAGTCCCTGAAGTTTTTTTTTAACTTTTTGGATTTTTTTGCAAATCTCTCTCTCTCTTCCACCTTCCTTCCTTCCTTTCTCTCTCTCCTCTATTTATCTATCTATCTATCTGTCTGTCTGTCTGTCTGTCTGTCTGTCTGTCTGTCTGTCTGTCTGTCTATCTATCTATCTATCTATCTATCTATCTCTTTCCTTCCTTCCTTCCTTCCTTCCTTCCTTCCTTCCTTCCTTCCTTCCTTCCTTCCTTCCTTCCTTCTTTTTCTCTCTCTCCCCTACATTTCTTTCTTTCTTTCTGTTTCATTTTGTTCTTTGTGTTTTTCTAAAAAAAATATTGAAAAGGGGGGGGATGTAAAAAAGCAGAGAGCCCAGGAAATGCTGTTTTTGACAATATCTTTAATTTTTGAGCATCTCTTTCATTTTCTCATGGCATCGTCGGCTTAAGAAAAGTAAGTTTGAAGCCTGAGTTCATTGTTGTGTCTTGTTGGGAATGGCTTGCAAATATATGTGTGTCTAAAGTCTGTATTAAAGTGGTTTGGTGCTTACTGCCATGCAAGAGAAAACATCTGAAAAAGTAGCTTCATTGTTGTTTGTGTTGGCAGAACACTTGACTGTTGCATGGGGGACTTTGGGGGACATCTGCAGAGAAACAGAGATGTAACTAAAAATGAGCATGGTCAGCAGCACTTTGGCGATTGCCTGTTTTGTGACATTTAAAAAGTGGGCAGAGTTTCTGATGAAGATGATTGTCCCTCTTCTCCTGCCACTGGGCTGACATCTGCCTTTAATGGGCCAGCATAGTTGATGTTCTTAAACCTCCTAATAAGAGAGATTTCTGCTTCTGTTGGCTTCCAACGATTGGTGATCTTGTAATAGTAGTGATACTTTTATGTGGTAAAGACCACCTGTTCACAGGATAATTTTACCTGTGGGGCAGACTCTGCATGGTAACCACTCCACTGGTACATAATTGCTTGTAACAAGTATTATAGTGTAATAATTCAGGTGGGTAGCTGTGTTGGTCTGAAGCAACAGAACAAAGTTGGAGTCCAAAATTTCATCCAAGGTATAAGCTTTTGTGTGCATGCACACTTCTTCCATTTGAAGAAGTGTGGGTGGCACATGAAATCTTATACCTTGAATAAAATTTTGAACCTTGAATTAAATTTAACACACATATATGTAGAAAGCTGGCTGAAGGGAAGACAGCATAGGGAAGGCCCGATCTTGGCCTAATCAGGCCTAATCAGACCATCCCAACACCATGAGAGCATGCTGGAGTGATCAGACAGTGGAGTGATCAGACAGGGGAAAGTCCACCCGTGGCCCATAACAACCCGTTTGCGCCTGGACTTTCCCCGGTGCCTGTTTACTCCGCTTCTGTGGCAGAGCAACACGGGTTGCTGCCAGCTGTGGGACACTTCCCAGATATTCATGTCTGATCGCGCACTTTAAATCTGCCCAGCATTTGCACCTATGTTGGAGCTAATTGTGCGTATGATCGCAGCCTGTAGCATTGGAAGAGGTGCAGGAAATGGTTAAAAATGAAAATTGAAGCACTTTTCCAAAAGGAAAGGCTGAATCTTTTTATTCTTTTTAGTTTAGAGAATAATTTAAAGAAGGAAGGAAATGATAGCGTTTTATAAAATTATATATGGCATGGAAAAAATTAAAAAGCATAAAAGTGGAAAAGAGAGCAATCCCTAGCCATAATATTAGAAATCAGTAGAACAAAGTTTGAGTCCAGTGGCACCTTTAAGACGAGCAGCTTTCATGTGCATGCACATTTCCGAAGAAGCTTATACCCAGAATAAAACTTTTTTGGACTTAACAGTGCCACTGGATTCAAGCTCTGTTCTTTTTCAGACCAATACAGCTACCCGCCTGAATCTGTCTTCATTAGAAATCAGTATGGCCCAGTTAAACTGATTGGCCTAATTAATTTATGGAATTCACTGCCACTAGATGGTTGCCACTTGCCTAGATAACTTTAAAAGGATATTTGAATAAATCTTGGCATATAGGTCTCTTAGACCAGGTATCCCTAAGAGGCTTATATGCTAAGAATTTTTCAAATGTCCTTTTAAAGTTATCTTGGTGGGAGACCTCCAGCAACCCCTGCTGCCTGCCACTGTTCTGTCAGCTGGCAGGAGAAAAATGAAGAAAAAACTTGCTATCATAGTGACATTGCTACATCACTTCCTAGGAAAACCTAGGAATCACTGGAAACTCCATGGTTTACCATAATGCCATCGACCTGACACCCCCCCCCCCCCAGACTCCTGTCAGTTGCCAATCCTAAGGCTTCTCAGTAATTATTAGCATCTGAATCCCAGTTTCAGGGATCTCTTTTGGGCTTTGACCTACTTGTGAGCCTTCTAGGGTATCTGAAGGAAACTCTGCTGGATTAGGTGGATCTTTTCTCTGATCCAGTAGTTACTTTAATTCTCAACAGTTTTTTTTAATGTGCACAGTAGATGTTAGTGTCACCATATGTTGGGTAATAATTAATATTTCAAATTGTGACATTTCAGTTTTACAAATCCACTTGATCAAACCCTTTAACTACAACTGATATGGTCCTAGATAATGATCCAGCAGTGAATCTTCTTCCTCCTGGGGACTTCAAAAACCAGAAAGGGCAATAGCACTTTTTTATCTTTATAGAGAAGTATATCAATTTTTTATAATTCTCTAGAAAGCTCTGGGAAATTGTCACTCAAATTGTCTGTTATATTAGTTCCATATTTTAAGTCACATGTTCTCAAACCTTGTCACTTAACTTCAGAAAATAATGGTCAAAACTCTTCCAAGAGTAACTAAGATAAGGGCAGGCAGTTGACCCAGCAGTTTTCAGCTGTCTGTGATGTAGGGACAAGCCATTTAAATGAACATAAGTAGAATGGCATCAGCTTTAAGAGACAGTGTTATACACTGATCTACGTAATGAAATCCACAGCTTTTTTCTTTTGCTTCAAGTGAGGTTTGGTTTGGGCTTAGAAGAGTGTAATTTTTAAAAATTTATTTCGCATTTCTATCCCGCCCTCCCCACAAGCGGACTCAGGGCGGCTCACAACAGTATGGTAACTTATGCCTAAAACACATACAACCATTTAAAACACATTAAAACATTCCAGTAACAGCAAAAGTTATAATAAAGTGCTCACAATCAAGATGGCGTGCTACTGATTTCCTTTTACCGAATGGCACACTGGATCCCGGTTTGGATGTAATTTCACCCTTCCACAATTTCATGGTTCATTCTTCTTTCAGGCCCAGACCCTCATCACAGATGACAATAGTTATGGGTATAGGTGTCAAGAGACACTGGCCACAAGGGTCTCTGGGAAAAGTCCCAGTGGGCCAATGGTCTTTGGAGACCACCTCCCACCTCCACTGGGGCCAGAGGTGGTCCTTGCCTCATGTGGAATAGAGTAGCCATCCACAGAAAGTCAGCAGCCTTCACCTTAAGCAGGGTAGACAAGCGCTCATGGCAAGCCAGCAGTCCTTGCCTCATGGGTGAGGAGTAGCTGCCGTGTAGAGTGAGAACATAAGAACATAAGAGAAGCCAATGTTGGATCAGGCCAATGGCCCCTCCAGTCCAACACTCTGTCACACAGTGGCCAAAAACACCAGGTGCCCTCAGAAGGTCCAGCAGTGGGGGCAGGACACTAGAAGCCCTCCCACTGTTGCCCCCCCATCAAGCACCAAGAATACAGTGCATCACTTGCCCCAGACTGAGAGTTCCTATCTATACCTTGTGGCTAATAGCCACTGATAAACCTCTGCTCCATATGTTTATCTAATTCCCTCTTGAAGCTGTCCATGCTTGTAGCCGCCACCACCTCCTGTGGCAGTGAATTCCATGTGTTAATCACTCGTTGGGTGAAGAAATACTTCCTTTTATCTGTTCTAACCTGACTGCTCAGCAATTTCATGGAGTGCCCACGAGTTCTTGTATTGTGAGAAAGGGAGAAAAGTACTTCTTTCTCTACCTGCTCTATCCCATGCATAATCTTATAAACCTTGATCATGTCACCCCTCAGCTGTCGTTTCTCTAAGCTAAAGAGCCCCAAGCGCTTCAACCTTTCTTCATAGGGAAAGTGACCCAACCCTTTTATCATTCTAGTTGCCCTTTTCTGCACTTTTTCCAGTGCTATAATATCTTTTTTGAGGTGTGGCGACCAGAACTTCACACAGTACTCCAAATGAGGTCGCACCATCAATTTATACAGGGGCATTATGATACTGGCTGATTTGTTTTCAGTTCCCTTCCTAATAACCCCCAGCATAGTGTTGGCCTTTTTCATTGCAGTAGCACACTGTCTCGACATTTTCATTGAGTTGTCTACTACAACTCCAAGATCTCTCTCTTGGTCAGTCTCTGACAGTTCGGACCCCATCAACATGTATTTATAGTTAGGATTTTAGAAGACAGAGGCAAAAAATGCATTCAGCTTCTCAGCCATTTCCCTATCATCCTTCAGTACTCCTTTTACCTCTTGGTCATCCAAGGGCCCCACTGCCTCCCTGGCTGGTTTCCTACTTCTAATGTATTTGAAGAAAGTTTTATTGTTGGTCTTTATGTTTTTTGCCAAATGCTCCTCATATTTCCTTTTTGCCTGCCTGATCACAGACTTGCATTTTGCCACAGCAGCAGCTGCCACCACCAGCATAACAGCAAGTGAACCAGCAGCCCCGCCACATGTGCAAGCCACAGCAGCAACAACTGTTGTCACGGTGAAGCAGCTAAGCAGCAGCTGCCACCACCTCTACTGCCATCATCACAGCACACACAGCAGCAGCAGTAGTAATATCTGCTGTTGCAGCAAATGAGCCTGTAGCCATGTCGGAGAGCAGCAGCCATCACCACAAGCAAATGGTAGCATGAGCCACACATGTACAGCCCCCATCACAGTCCTGTTCTTCCTACTTTTCCTTGTCAGGATGAGGTGTGGGCCCTTTCCAGGCTATTTTGTTTCCCAGTTCACCTCAGTGAGAGTGTGTGCAGTGAGAGTGTGTGCATGAACTTTAACCCTACCAACCATTTTCCCATTCCATATCAAACACTTCCCCTCCCCTCACAAAACTGCTTTTAATCTTGCTTTGTTCCAGACAAATCTTAGTGACAAGCATCAAACACCAAAGGAAACTGCAAGGCATATGAAGATTTATTGCATCCAATATCTATTCAAATCTAAAAGCATTTCAGTGATAAAGCCCTCCTTAGGGATAAAATTATTTGCCAAATGTAGCTACATGAAAATATTTGGTAGGCATAGCTGTCTTAAATTTAAAAAGTCTGTTCTGTCTCATGAAGCAGTAGTTTCTGTCTTTTATTCCTGGACCAATCCATCCATGATTTGAACATAGTTACAGGGTGGCATTCCCCGAGGTGGCATTCCCCGAGGACTCTGATCTTCCGACTCTCTGCTGCTTTGTATAGCAGTTCCTTAACAGGTTGTTGAACAACCTTTGCTGAAACAACCTTCTTGTAAAGATATACACAACACTGTGCTCATAATTTGCAATGAGTCTGTTGCTTTCCTGCTTTTCCATGTCCAACTTGAATTTCTAGATGCTACCATGAGCGCCTCTGCTTTGCATTACATAGGCAGTCCACTTGTTATTGTTCTAGAGCAACAAATGGAAGGGGAATGGGAGGAACAGGGCATCCAAGGGAAATCCAAGCTGGTACCGTCTCCTCCTCCTTGGATCATTAGAAATCCTTCTCTTCCCTCTTTCTGAACTCTGAATTCCCTTAACAGTACCATGAAGCAAATAAATTATAGTCCTCAGTCTCCTCCCCTTTCCCTCTTGCTATTACCTCACATCTCCTAACTTTGTTTATTCTGGGGGGGGGGAGTTGGAAAGAAATACATCACAGTCAGGTAGCTCACTTACTTGTTCTCTCCTGGGATATGAAGGGAGTGGTATAAAGTGAAGTGATGTTTCCCGTTTGCTTACAAATTACTCAGGTTCCCACTTTCAGGTTCATACAGCAGAGATGGGTATGTTTAAAACACTATCCATACATTAACAATAAGATACAGGAATGGGACCAACTGGTTTCAGGACAAGGGAGCTCATGCAGTCTACAGTTCTCACTGACAGACCCAAGAAGGGATTCCACCCCATGAAACTAGACACATTTACATAAATATCAGAGTGGACAAGTGAACTGTTCCATTGTAATATATACAATAAATATATCAGAAATATAGTAATAAGTGGGTTGTAGGCAGCATCTGCTTATAACAGTGTTTTGGGTGGGGCAACTTCTACCATATGTGTTGGTAAACTGGGAATGGTTGGCACTGTTGCCCTGTTTATTGAGTCACCTCTAATGGGAAGGAATGTGTGGAGAGAAATCAGAGGGAAGGAGAGAGTGCTCTAAGAAAGTACAATTATAGTTGAATACTGTTGTCATGGCTAGTATAATAACAAAAAATGGTAAGATACCTTTGCAAATAAGATTTTAGACAAGTGCTAAAAGAACTTCTGGGACAGCACTTCTATATCAACCGGATGGATTTCGATAACTGAAGTGACACATAGTTAATAGCAATGAGATGAGTTAACAGGGAAGATTCCTGTAAGAAGGAGTGGGAAAATAACCGGTTTCCAAGTGTGAGTCTTTAACTAGACTTTTTGTTAGGGAGACCTCCCACCTGCCATTGGCTCTTCCACCTGTCACTCAGCAAGGCGCAGGACTGGTGGCAGAAATGGGGGGTATTGTTGTCATGCCAACACCATTACATCACTTCTGGTGGCTAGAATGTTGCCAATTATGTCATTTCGAGGTGTCACTTGAAGTGATGTCACTATGTTGTTGACAACATCATGATGATGCCTGCAAGCCCTCCATAAGGGTCTCCCATCTGGCAACCACAGTTTCCTCTAAACTGCTCTAGGGGGTGCTGGTGCACAACATTTCAGAGGCCAGCTCAGAGGATTTCTGCTTCAGCTCACAAACAATGGAGGATGGGGGAACCTGGGGTCCATAGAATTGGACCCCTGGTCCAATCTTTTTGAAATTGGGGGTGAGTGGCTGAGAAGAGGCACCATCAGCTATGCTGCAAATTTGGTGCCCCTACCTCAAAAACAGCCCCCCCCCGAGTCCCAGATACCCCTGGATTGATTCTCCATTATAGCCTATGGGGCCCATTGGGTATAATGGTCCCCATAGGCTATAATTGAGTTAGAAAAAAACAATTTTTTCCACACCCCTATTATGCTTTTCAGTATGATTTGTAAGCTGCCTGGAGTCACACAGAAAAGTGGGATATAAATATTTGAATAAATAAGTTGTCTGGGCAGGTTGATAACATTTAAGCAACTTCCTGTTTGTTACGTTAGGCAGCATTCTTACAGTGATTGTTCCACCTCTGTTATAGTTTACCTGTAATGCTGGTTCTCATAATTCACTAAAAAATAAAGTAGACTGCAAGAGTTGTTGCCCCCCCCCCCCAAGTGCTGGTATGTTTTCTAAGGCTCAGCACAGGCTCAGCACAGGTCCAAGGCCAGGTCTACCAATATAGCAGACTGGGGTGGGTAGACCTGTTCTACGGAGGCCAGGTCAACCCATATAGTGGAAAGGGCAGGTAGACCTATTTTCTGGAGGCCAGGTCTACCCCTGTAGAGGACAACATTTTGTGTAATGAAATTTGAGTTAATTCTGTTTTCTCTTATAATGTTTAAATTATTCTTAAAATATAGTTTAAATATAATTTAATTCATTCTGAGATTTTTACAAGTTTATGGAAATAATCTTCTAAAAAATTTTACGCGTTAGTCAAATGTAGACTTGCTCACAACTTTAATGCAATTAGTTTTTTTTACTCAGTCACAAGGTAGTATTTTTGCTCACAACACTGTGGAGCTTAGAGGGAACATTGCTGGCCACCCTATTGTCAGTGCTTGCCAGTTAAGAAATTGGAATGTCCAGATTCCAGCCCCTTCTTCCCCAGTGTTTCCTGACATGGTCAATATTAAACAAATTCTCTAGACTGAGTTTCAGTCTGAAAGCAGGGTTCTTTGCTCCAACTTGTACAATCTCCACTGTTCCCCTCACTTCCTTTACTTTATACCTGTTCCCCTCAGGAAAAATAAAACTGTTTCTTATGTCAGAAATAGGGCTGTTGGGAGATGTAACCCCTCAAAAATTCCATTACACTAGATTTTTCTTTTGCTCTGTTCTATAGTTTCTCAAAGCAGGAAAGTGAGTGGGGTGTCACTTTTGGACAGTCTAGTATTTCTGTATTCTGACATTCTGATAAACCACACTTATTGTTAGTCACAGCTTCCAAGCCAAGTACAAACTGTGGTTTAGAATCACAGTTTAGAACCCACTAACAAACCAGTTTGATGGGCACCTTGACATCACATTAAACTAAACCATGGTTTGACTGTTGTTTATCAGGATGTTAGAATGTAATCTGTGAGAGTAAGAAACTGTGAAACTGCCCCAGAAGTAATGGCTTGTAAACAGGGGTCCGTTGGGGCCAGAGCAAGGCGGAGCAAAGCTCCGCCAGCTCAGAAGTGGCCACTAGGGCAGCCACGGGCCGAATCAGATTCTCTAATCTGATTCAGCCTGCTGCCGAATTGCCGCTGAAATTCGGCAGCAATTTTAAAAGCGACTGGAGGGGAGGGGGTTTGAGGGAGAGGCTCCAAACTTGCAGGGTAGCTGTTGGGGCCTCTTCTCGAAATACCCACCAAGTTTCAAGAAGATTGGACCAGGGGGTCCAATTCTACGGGCCCCCAAACAGGTTGCCCTCATTCCCTCCATTGTTCTCTATGGGAGGAAAAAAGTTAACATTTTTTCCCACCATAGAGAACAATGGAGGGGATGGGACAACATTTTAACATTTTTCCCCACCATAGAGAACAATGGAGGGGATGGGACAACCTGTTTGGGGGCCCGTAGAATTGGACCCCCAGGTCCAATCTTCTTGAAACTTGGTGGGTATTTCGAGAAGAGGCCCCAGCAGCTACCCTGCAAGTTTGGAGCCTTTCCCTCAAACCTCCTTTCCTCCAGCCCCTCATATACCCTATGAGTTTTTGCCATTGATTTCAATGGCCCATAGGGTATAATGGGGCTGAAACTGACATTCCCTTTCTGACACACTTCTGGTGATGTCAGGGGACGTGGCATATGCTAATGTGTTATGCTAATGAGTTATGCTAATGAGCTCCTGCACCTCTTTTTCTACGAAAGGACCCCTGCTTGTAAATGTTGCTTTTCCTTCACAAGTTTGAATTTTGGTTCTGGAGGAAAGAAGCTGAGAGGTTTAACTTTCCCTCTATATTCAAGTATAGGCCTGTCTGTGGGTTTAACTAGATATTATGAAAATCATGTGGTTGTCACCCATCTTTTTTTTCTTCCTTACTTCTTCAGTAATGTCTGGCACTATGCTACATTTGACTTAACACCTTTGTGTTGTTAAGTTCCCTTCCTCTGAAATGTGATGATGTTGTATCACATTTTATAGTCCTATACTTTACTGAGGAAGGAAGGAGAAGGCAAAATCTTTTGCAGTATTTAATTAAGTCCGGTGACTGCCAGACAGAAATTCTGCATGCAGTCCAGTTGTAGACCTACTCAGAGGCTGTCTTAGGGTTGCCAACCCCAGATGGGGACTGGAGTTCTCCCACAATTACAACTGATTTCCACACTAGAGAGAGATCAGTTCCCCTGGAAGAAATGGCAGCTTCAGACATCAGACTCTGTGGTATACTATAGACTCTGGGTGAAATCCCTCCCCAAACTCTTCTCTTCCACTGACTCTGACTGCAGATATCTAGGAATTTCCTGCACCAAAGTTGACAACCCCAAGTTGTCTGCATTGCTATGGAATCTCACTTCTCAGTGTGAGAGGCACTAATAATTGGAATTTGATATTGTGGTTCTTGTGGACAAATATTTATTTCCCCTACTTTATGAGAGCACATGGCATGGTTTTATTTCAGTGGGTTTAAGCAGACTGTGGCCAAAATATATAACACTGGTACACTTGACACTTTGGCATACTGTAACCTCTAACTACATGCTTGTAGTGTTTTATGTTCTTTTAAATAAAAATTGTATGCATTTTGGTGATTTTATATAATTTTTAATACAGTTCATGACTTCATAATCTCAGGGAGACAGTAATGAAATAAATTGTGTCATTATATAGAATTTATATGGAATTAAACTCAGTTATGGAGTAGCTCATTTTTTAAAAGGCTAATTCTTGTTTACTTGCTGGTTTGCTTTGCTGCTGGCTGCAGTGTTCCAAATGAATTGATGGTATGTTAAAAGAGAATAAACATCCTTTGAGTCTATAAGACAGGCAGTTTTTCTTTTTGATGTGTAGATGCACTCCAAGCAAAAATTGATGAACAGAGACCTGCAATAGTTAATGGTCCTTTACCATATAACTACTTGTGGTCTAAGGCTGCAGAAATACAAACATAATTTATAATCTGTTAATATTTTCTGTTATGGATAATACTACATATATTACTATTACTCTTAGTTTTTCAAAAGCTTCTTTACAAAAGATATTCTTTTAACAATTCAGAGAATTATTGCAGTTGTGCGCTACATTTTTTGTGTGGAGCAAACCATTCCATGAACAAGTCAGGCTTTGCACAAAATGTCATAGTAAGTCCTTATCTTCCAATAGTAAATCCTTATCTTGGTAGCCCACAGATTCCATAAAGACTGACTAGCAAACTAAGCCAATTTAACAATCTGCAAAATATTTCAAGGTCAAATCTTTATTGGCTACAAGATTTCTAGCTAAAAAGACTGAGGACGACAGTTTGGTAATGTTTGCTTACTGAGCGTGAAATGAAATTTAACAGTGTGGCATGCCTACATTTGTAAATTTATTGTGGTTGTTTAGTCTTCTTTGGAAATGAAATGTCAAACAATCATCCTTAGCTTCCCAAAGCATTGTGTTGTAAACCCCTGCAGCTTGGCTCATTCTTTCTACCAATATGAGAAAAAAAAATGTAGCGAAGACAGAATAATCTCATATAAACCTACAATTTGTAGAAGACCCTATTTGAAACTGGATTTCAGCATTCCTATTTAACCCTCTGCATAGAAAAGCAATATCTGTTTAATTGTAAATATCTGGTTGTTTTATCATGAGTCTCATGACTGAAACTCAAATACAAGAAAACAACTTCATTTATAGCTCTCCCATTTGGGCAGCAGAGCTTGGGAAAAAAAGATCGCTGTTTGCCTTAAGGGTTCAAAAACAAATACAAGTAAAATAAAGTTTTTCAATATTTCCCTTTAACTCTAAGCAAGTGTTGTATTTTCAGATGTCCTTATCCATGATTTCTAAGCAATTGTTGTTTAGTGTCACTTAAAGCTTTAGCAACCCTTAGGGCTGAATGCCAAGGGCTACAGATGTATGCTTGAGGTTAAACCTGTAAAATATAAAATTGCAAATCAACTGATTTCTGTTAGCAGTTTTACTAACTGTACTGGGAGTTCTTAGTGGGAATACACAATTCTTTCATTCCTGAAAATATATAATGTTGGACAAATTCACACTATAATTTTAATGTTTAAGAAGTTTAATGATTATTTTATAGATATAATTTCCAATCTATGATAGCACATTTTACTTTGTGGAGCTAAGAACTAAGGGCAAACCTCTTTTGAGTCTGTGATCCACTCCAGGCTTACTGGCTGCCATGGTAACAGCCCCATTATTGGGCCACAGTCCCCTGCATGCTTGTATCTCCCCAGATGCCACCAAGGTTTATCTTATCATTGGCCTCCCTGACTGTCTTAGAGTAACAGGGTCTACTAGGGTGTCAGTTTTTGCAATACACATGGATGTCCCAGTGGGCAACCTATTGTTTTTTGAACCTTCTGCTTGTTTGTTTCCTCAGGAAGTAATAATGATCCTAATTACTAGTAGCTTCACTGTCCTTCTCCTGTAATAATCGTGGTAGTAGGAAGGCATCTGGCATATGTCATCACGTTGCTGGTCCCTGCATCTTGGATACTTTTGTCTGGAATTTTTATTTCCTTTTTAGTTGGTGATGTATCATTTTTACTGTGTCCCCAGTACTGGTATGTCACTTTTGATTTCAAGAAGCCTACTTCCAGTTGGGCAAATCAAACCATCTTGATGATTGATCCCAGATAGGTATTTGTTTGATTCTGAATGTGATAGGGTAGGAACAAGCAAATATTGAAGACAGCCTTTTTTTCTAATACTTTGTGTGGTAGCCTTTATTTATTCATTCATTGGTTAAGTTATCTTTTACACTTCCTTCACTCTACCTACAAAAAGTATGTATATTGTAGATCTGAGAATGTACAATTCTATTTAAATGTAATCAATGAATCAAGTACCCCAGCATATTGCAGGGGGAGGGACTTTCTGGGAGTGGGGGGAGTGCGTGACAGGCGCATGATGTAATGATGTCAAGTAGAAGTGATGTCATCACATTGGCAATGGTGACGCTCTGATACCAGAGTGTCACCGCATAGCATCACCAATGTGGTGATGTCACTTCTTTGTGATGTCATTACATTGTGTTTGGGGGTGGGGAAGAGGCCTGGAAATTGAGGGATCCCCTGCCCCCAACTGGGGAATGACATCCTTATGTTGCAGTGGTTAGAGTGTTGGACTAGGATCTGGGAGAACCAGGTCTGAATCCCTACTCTGCCGTGGAAGCTTGCTGGGTGTCCTTGGTTAGTCACACCCTCTCAGCGTAAGCTACCTCACAGGGTTGCTGTTGTGAGGATAAAATGGAAGAAAGAAGAATGGTGTAAGCTATTTTGGGTCCCCATTGGGGGGAAAAGCTGGATATAAAGTAAAATGAAAAATACAAGACATGTGATGAACTAATGTTTCTTTAATCTAGTGAGTATATAGTGTGTACTCTCAACTGCCGTACAGACTCACCCAAAGATTCACATTTGTGTGCTTCATCCTGAAGGCATGCCATAAAAATCCTCATGTGGGGGTCACTATCCCAAATTCATTCTCTGGTGTATCTCACTTTATGTTCCATGCTATGAAAATGGTTCCAGCATGTAATTAACCTGTAGCACATTAAATCTGAGATGTGCATCTGCAAAGAGCAAAACTGCCAAGCCCTGGATGGTGGAGCAGCTCTGTATACATAGTGAAGGTTCCTTACTGTCAGCTGCGGAAAGGGGGGGAAATCATCTAGAACTCTGCTTTCTTTTAGGAACAATAAGAACTCTGAAAACAAGTGAAATTTTGGGCAGCTGGCCTCCCGAATGATATGTAGTTAATAATTTTCTTGTTTTCCCCAATCCTTTTAAAGAAAACCCTCAGATCAATAGTAATAGTATATTTTATTCAATTTAACCATAAATTGTGACAATATCCCAAGTAGAGAAAAGAATAGAGTGTCTAAAAATGTTATATGAAACCAAGATAAACCCAGAGAGATTAATTTCTCTATACAGGAGCTATATTATTAGGTAATTCACCAAAACATAAAGAAATCAATTTTAAACCAACTGTTCCAAGCTGACCTAATGTATTTAGTTTTAACTAAATAAATTGATTAGTGGGTTTGAAAGTACACTAGGCATGGTATATCTTGACTTTAATAAGGCTTTTGACACTGTTCTGTAGGATAGTATTACAGTTTAAAGTATAAAAATGTGGTCTAGAATGAATTGCTGAAAACAGGAAATGAATATCTACTTGGGTGAAAAATCTACATAAAATTATTGTGATTAATGACTGAAGTATTGGGCCAGATCAAGCTGTAGGTGTGGGTAACTAGCTGTAGTGGCCCCAGATGGGATTATAATCCCCCCCCATTAATATTAAAAAAAGAGAGAGAAGAGAAAAGATTGGATTAATACCCCACCCTTCACTATGCATAGGAGTCTCAGAGCGGTTTACAATCTCCTTTCCCTTCCCCTCCCCACAACAGACACTCTGTTAGGTAGGTGGGAGAGAGCTCTTTTGAGAACCGCTCGTGACAGAATAGCTCTGAAAAAAATTGTGACTGACCCAAGGTCACAGTAGCAGCTGTATGTGGAGGAGTGGGGAATCAAACCCGGTTGTCTCAGATTAGAGTCCATGCTTCTAACCACTACACCAAACTGGTGAACATGTGTCCAGATAATTTAACAGGGACCAGTTAAGGACTACCATATGCAGGTGCATGTATGAAAGCCATTTCCCATACTGGATCCAGGTTCTTTTATAAACTTGCTGCATTTTAAGATGAATGTAATAATAAAGTAATAAAAGTCTAAAAAATCAGGACAAATAAGTCTCCAAACCATCTTATTTTAGCCTATATGGGGGGAAAAGACAAGGAGAGAACTGTTTAAGTATTTTAAAATATTTAAAGATTTATGTTTAACCATTGCCTGCTTTTTGCAAAGTGCAGGGGATAATGGTCATGATGCTTTACCTAGTTACTAGCATATAAGTACCAATCATACCAAATGGGACATAATTGTAGTATTTGGCATAGATCTGCAGCCAGTTGTTTCATTTCTAGTAACTCAGAGCCAATTTACATGTTGCAGTCCTATGAGGAAGCTGCCTACAACATGCAGTGTGGCTTACCATATAGATAGCCACTCTTTGTGTGCTACAAACAGTTCCCTCTGCCATCATCCAGTATTCTTGCTGCTAGTTCTTCATGCGTGTTACAGCAGCACTTGTGAAGTAACTGTCCCATGAAGGTGCTGCTTCTTGGGCCAGAGTGTTAGGTAGATACAGAAATTTGTGGCATCTATAGCAGTTTAGCAATAGAGAGAGATTACCTAAGGAATTGTTCCCACTTCCATCCCCCTTTTTAAAGGAGACAATGGGTGCGTGTCTATCAGGAATTGTTGATGATCCTCAGGGATGGCCCAAGGGCTTTGATGCCTTAGGTGAGTCTTGAGCTGGATGCCCCCAGTGCTGGATTGGAACCCTTCCACATGCACTGCCACACACATGTATGTGGAATTGCTGTAGCCTGGGTGTTCATAGACCTGGGCAGGCAAAGAGTTGCTGCTGCCCCTTCAGCCAGCTGAGTATGGAGCACAGCAGTGGACGCAGCATCCACCTGCCCTTTCTCCCTCCCTTTTTCGCAGGGCCAGGATGGAAGGTTGGGTGAGCCATAATGAACCAGGTACAGATGGACCTGGGAGGATAAGGCTTACTGCAGTGGTGGCTGGCAGCTGCCTGTTCTTCCTCCTTCCCTCCCTCCTTGTTCTCAAACTTGTGGGGGAGAGTAGGCCAGGAAGGATGAGGAACCTGGGCAGGCAAGGTTCCACCACCATTCTGCAAGCTTTGGCATGGCTTGTTTGGGTCTTGTTGATTCTTTGTTGTAATTATAGCTGAATGTGTGGGCACAATCTTGGGGCCTTTGATATTTCAGTGGGGAAAGTCTACACTTAATATAATCACACTGCCCTCCATTTGGTAATTGGTAAATCTGTGAATTTCAGAGGATCAGCACCCACACCACTGCCCCATCACTAGGCAAACTTAAATAACAGAGAGAGGCCAGAGAGTTGTTCAAGAACTGACTTGCTAATGGCTCATAATTCACTGAATGTAAGCTACCTGTAAGATAAATAATTGAAGATGTTTTCACCTTAGGGCTGCCAAGTCCAACTTGGGAAATATCTGGGGACTTTGGGGGTGGAGCCAGGAGACTTTGGGGGTGGAGCCAGGAGAAAGGAAGTGACATCATTTTGTGATGTCACATCCTGTGATGTTGCTTCCACATGCTTCCACATGAACTCATGAAGTTTCCTAATACTGAATCAGGCCATTGGTCCATCAAGGTCAGTATTGACTACTCAGACTGGTAGTGGCTCTCCAGGGTCTCAGGCTGAGATCTTTAATGTCACCTATTACCTGATCTTTTTTAGCTGAAGAAGCTGATACCTCCTGCATGTCAAGCAGATGCTCTATCACTGAGCAACGGCCCTACTGAATCCTTCCTCATCTCGGCAGAATATGAAGCACCAAGTGCTACACAAGTGCTAAATATGATTTTCATATCATAAGAACAGGAGAGAAGCCACAGTGGATCGGCCCATCCAGTACAGCCCATCCAGTACAACACTCTGTGTCACAACAGTGGCCAAAAATACCAGGTGCCCTCAGGAGGTCCAGCAGCGGGGCCAGAACTCCAGAAGCCCTCCCACTGTTGCCCCCCAAGCACCAAGAATTCAGAGCATCACTGCCCCAGACAAAGTGTTCCATTTAGACCTTGTGGCTAATAATAGCCACTGATAGACCTCTGCTGGATGGGGACAGAGAGACAGACAGACAGACAGACAGACAGAAAAAAGAAAAAAAGAGGGAGAGAGAGAAGGAAAAAAACTGGCAGAGGCACTTTCTTCCATTTAGACTTTGTGGCTAATAATAGCCACTGATAGACCTCTGCTGGATGGGGACAGAGAGACAGACAGACAGACAGACAGAAAAAAGAAAGAAAGAGGGAGAGAGAGAGAAGGAAAAGAGCTGGAAGAGAAACTTTCCACAGCAACTGTTGCAAGCCACATGCAAAAGCAGCCCCTCAGTCCCTCCTTAATCTCTGGGAGGACCTCTCTTGCTGTGGAAGCTCTCTTGCTGACTTCTTAAAGGGGAAATGTCTGGTGAGGCTTTTTACTGCAGGGCAGGCTCTCTGCAGACATTTCCCTTTTAAGGCAGCCATTTTGTCCCCCGGTGGCCAATTTTGAAAAAGCGGGGGTAAGCACTAAAAATCGGTGTTTCCCCCGCCCTACCGGGGGACTTGGCAGCCCTATTTCACCTGCCTCTGGCATGTTGTGGAGACACTCCTGTGCTTTCTCCTGCCCTGTAATTTAACCCATTACAAATTTGTCCGCTTATATATATCAAGGAAGAGGCCAGGGGTATGCAAATACAGAAATTTACGTATATATCTAATAGTGACATGTGGGTCACATCTGGAGATATCTAAATTTACAGATCGGGACCATACTGACACTAAACAGATTTTCCTGCAAACTTGGGGGAAGAATGTGGCCTGGATGGCAAAAACTCCAGAAATCTTAAACAAGTCTGGAAAACCTAAGAGAAAGTTGTCTGTTTTACCCTCATATAGTAAACTGGAAGTTTTTGACTGACTATCTGTGTAACAACTTGCCGTATTGTGATACTGCTTCCCCAAGTTAAGTCCCTCTTCCGATGTCCTCCACTATGGCTGGCAAAAAAATCTGAACTCACAAATAAAATACATAGGAGGGTTTCCTTCCCCCTGAAATAAAACAACATTGTCTGTGCATCCACAGGCAACACACTGACCTGTAGAGCTAGTGGCAGTGAATGCTGGGAGCTGCTCTGGGTCCATCCACAGTGGCAGCAGACCCCGGGAGCTGCTCCAGGCCTGGCCATGGAGGATGTCAGGAGAGCAGGGGTCATTTCAAGCAGGAGCTCGAGGGAGCTCAGCTCTGGGAGTTGGTGCCAGCCCCCAACCCCATGGGGGAATGCCTGCTTGTGTCATGGCTGCAGCAAAATGACCCCATCCCCTGGAAAGGTCCTTGTTCCTCCGAGCAGCCTTCTGAAGGCTTCAGCCAGCATTGAAGCTATCTTCCCAGAATAGTGGTATTTCTGAGGCTTGGATTCATAGCTTTCCCCTCTCTGCCAGCTCTTTCTTTCTCTCTCTCTCTCTGTGCTTTCTTTCTTGCCTTCTGACATACTTCTAGTGATGTCAGGTGGTGTAGCGTATGCAAATAAGTTATGCTAATGAGTTATGCTAATGAGCTCCTGCACCGCCTTTTCTACGAAATGACCCCTGCAGGAGAGGCTTCAGGCTCAGCCACCATAGTGAAGGACATCGGGAGAGAGACTTAACTTGGAGAAACAGCTATGTTTGGTTTTAAAGGAAATGGGTGTGCCTCAACATCTGATTGTTTCAATGCACAGTCTGTAGTCTGGACAAGAGGGCAGAATATGGAGACACAGATTGTTTTCCAGTTGGCAAAGTTGTCAGAAAAGGATGCATTTGATCTCCCTGTCTGTTCAATCTGTAGGCAGTACATGTCATAAGGAAAGTTGGATTAGATTTAGATGAAGGTGGAGTGAAAATTGGTGGAAGGAACATAACAGTTTAAGATATGCAGAAACAAGGGAGGGAGGGTGGGCAAGCCGGTAAACTGAGAACAACGAGTTTGGGGACCAGTGTGGGTTTTCCCATATAGCCCCTGTGGGCCCTCCCCTGCCCCCACGCTGCGACTCCTGGCCTGATGAGTCAGGTCACAGAGAATTGCCCTGCCCCTGCCCCAGTCTGCTGGAAGGCACAGTGCTGCCAGGCCATCCAACCTCCCCCACCTCCTGCACTGTAATGCCGGCTAAGGTAAGTCTTGACTGTGCATCTCAGGGAAGCTGGAGCTTTCCCCTATTGCATTCAATAGAGATTGGCTCTGGGGTGGCCAGAGGATAAAAGATCTGGTCTGGGGTACCCCAGGTATGATGGAGTCTCCCAATCCCAGGTGAGCCTTCTCTACCCAGATTTGTTTGCCAGCATCCTTGCCAGCATGGCTTCCATGTTGGAGTTGCTGCTGCTGTAGTACCTGCTTGGTTTCAAGAGAAGGTTCTTCTCTGGCCAACCTCTTTGCTTGTCTTTCTCTTCCACAGCTCTGCACTGTGGTTATAAGGGCTGGCATTATCCTGGACAAGCCCCACATCTTTTTCCTCTACCTGTATCTTTCTTGGCTCCCATCATTGCCTTCACTGGCTTTGTCTTTAGCTTACACATGAGACTGGCTATTGCTGGGATATTTTGTGGGTGAATGGGACTTTGTGGTGAATGGGGATATGGCCAGTGCTGATACTGGTTGGGCTATAGCCTCTTCATTGTCCTTGCCACATGGTCCAGAGCATCTTGGACTACATTACTATGAAATTATGGAATATGAGCAATAAGATTGATGGAATGGTCTCTACTATCTGGCTGGTGACTGATGTCCGTTGTAATGGATATCTTGTTGCTTTTCTGTGTTCTCAATGAACATTGCTTATCTTAAAACTATGTTTCTATGTAGAAATAAGAAAAGTCTTTCAATCAATGCATTTATTTAGTAATTAGTAGCAGTATCCAGAGACTGAAACAATTAGTTGGGTAGGAGCTACCAGGGAGTTAATAAATGTCAGATTCTTGCTTTCTTGTATATCTGTGCTTTAGAAAGTCTGGGACAGTGTTAAGAATATGGGAATGTATTTGTTCTTTTTATCACTAACCAGAATTTGCTTGTTTGAGATCACTAGCAATAAAATGTTTCTGTTCATCATTGTTATCTTCATGCAGCAATAACTGGAAGAAGGTTTATGACTGCAGGCTACTTTTTGCTTTCGGGAAGCGTGTTGGGCTTTATCCAACACATTAACTTTAGTTCTTTGCCTACCTTAATCCATACTCAAACTCTTGATACTCTTTGTATTGAGTGAAGTATAATATTTCAAAATAGGCTTGCTTCTTGAGACTAGAAACTAAATTTGCACTTCAGTTATTTTACAACAGTGTATTGAACCTCACCCTCTTCTCAGTAGATTGCCTTCCCTGGAATAAGACAAAAGAATGACATGAAATAGCAAGGTTAATTCCTTTGATTTAAGAAAAACAGCTTGCGGTTTTAAGATGGAGCCAACAAAGAGCTGGTCAGCCGCTCTTTGAAAGCCAGTTCTAGGGTTGCCATTCCCCAGTACTGAGTCAGTAACCCCCAGTTTGGAGTGCTTTTGACTGCCACTGGCCAGCTGACTGGCGGGGAAAACCCCGCCCCAAACAGCAATGTTCCATACAACGTCTCCTACATGCGGACATCACACTGAAGTGATGTCATTGCATCAGGGACATCACGCAGTGACAATCTGGGTTTTTGGGCTAAACCTTATGGTTTGGTGCCACTTTTACCACAGAGTTTTGCCCAAAAATGAGAGTGTCACCATGCAGTGTCCCCAGTGTGATTGCATTGCACATTGCATTGCTCTGCCCTGCTTCCTGAAAGGTCCCTCCCACCCCCCACCGGCACGGACATTGGACCTGGCAACCCTAGCCAGTTCAAGTGTTAGAATCTCACATGAAGATCACTGAAAGATACTCTAGTTGGTGCAGAATGCCACGGCTCAGCTATTATTGGAAGATAGAGGGGGCATGCATATTGCTCCCATCCTGACACTTCATTGGCTGCTCATCATCTTCTTGCTCAACTTCAGGTATTGGCTATCACATACAAGGCCACCTCTATGCCTATACTCCACCATGACAGCTTTGCTCATTGGAGCAGGGTCTTCTGCAGGTGTCAACCTGCAAATGGGCAAAATCCACAACTGCCTGTACACATGCTTTCTCTGTTGTGGCCCCCACCTTGTGGAACAATGCCTTATGAGATCAGAAAATCTCCCAGTCTCTTGGCTTTTCACAAACTATGCAGAATGGAATTATTCATGAGGGCTTTTCCACACAGGCGATAGAAATGCACTGTACTAAATTATTCACAATTTATTTGGAAAAATTATTCGGGACTGTGGTCTCTACTATTGAGCATAGCTTGCTGAAATTAGAATCCTCCTATGAAATTTTGCATCATTTAATGTGTCGTGTTAATGCTTATGCTTTGCTTAAGTTCTATTTTTAGACTTTGGGATTGTTTCTACCATAATTCTGTGGCATTGTTTTTTAAACATCCCATCCATCCATTGTATTAACTCATTTGAGTCCAAGTGAGAAAGGTAGACTATAAATAATGTAAATAAAAATAAATATGTTTCAATTATATCAATACATCTAATTCTTAATACAGCCAAATTTGTGGATACGTAAATCTAGAGATTGGAGCCATAAATGGAGAAGACAAACCACCCCAAAACCCCAGGTTTGAGATCTTTAAAAAATATACATCGGGAGTTTTTAAAAACCCAACCAAAGTAACAGAAGCAGCACCTGCAGATTTAATAACTGAATGCCCTCCACGGCTGTTGCTAAGAAGCCTCTCAGTACTGCCAGACCAAGCTTCAATTTCTGTCAGTAAAAGGCAGTGGGAGAGTTCACAGCCCTTTCCAGGGATGTTTTGGCCAGACTTACCAGCAACCATAAGGCAATTTACTATCAAGCGGCTTGAGTAACTCACTCAGAACTGCTTTTCAATAGCAGCCATCCACACACAAAAGCCAGTTTGGTGTAGTGGTTGAAGTTTCCAGGGAGAGTTTCCAGGTTCAAATCACAGTCTCAGGCTAACTTACCCCACAGGGTTGTTAAAAGGGATGAGAGGAGAATGATATATGCTGCTTTGGGTCCCCATTGTGGGGAAACAATAACTATAGCTGAAGACAGGGGGGCAGATAAAAAGTAGGTTGGTGGGTGGGAACAAGAGAAGGAAGCAAGGAAAGGTGAGGGTCTGGGGGTGCCAGGGGAAGACAAAGAGGAATAGTGTGGGGAAAGGGATACAGAGGAAAATGGGGTGCCCTTTGGAAGTCCTTGTGGGTTCCTCACCATGCAACTGGGCCATAGTTTTCCCAGGTAGAGGCTGCCAGGTGAGGGAAGAAGGGAAAGCTGTAGACAAGGGCACAGATAAAGGTAGGCTGGATGGAGGGTGGGTGGGTGGGAAGAAGAGAAGGAAGCATGAAAAGCAGCGAGACTGTGGGGGCTTCCAGGGAAGGGAAAAAGGAAACACTGGGAGAGGGGGAAATGACATGCCCCCTCAAGTCCTTGTGAGTCTCCAGCTTGTGTGCAATATTTCAAATATTTTAACAAAGAACTGCATAGAATACCTTACAAGGCATGTACTGATGCCATTTAATATTGGGTACTGCAGCAAAATGTAAGAATTATATGGTGTATTTTGGAAGATAGATATCTTTTCATTCATTGAGTCTTCAGTGTAGGATCCTGTAGCCTTCAAGCAGAATTTTCTAAATATAATATGGTTTAATGTCAAATTTGTTTGATTTAGATCATGTACAATCAACTGTTCTTTATTCTTTTTTCCAGCCATCTTTTAGCAATAGAACTTATGCTGCAGAAAATAAGTATGTTGTTCACAAAATGCCACCCAGATCATTAGACATCTAATTAACTTTCATTCTTTAACAGTAAACATTATGTAGTGATGATGATCTTCTGGGATTCCATAAATTTTCTTTATGTTTTCAGACCAAATTCTACTCCTTGTTCTCTTATTAATTTGATACACATTTTGGGACATGTCACTCTCTTCTATTATGTACATACATATTCATTTTCCTTTACACTACTGTCCCAAAGTAGTCAAGTAAGTTGTTTATTAAAGAAGAAGAGAATCAAGGTGGTAAATTTACATGTATAACTTTTTTAAGCAATTAATTAAGAACTTGAAATTATTGCTGGTTATAAGACAGGTATTCCATTTTATCAAGCATTCCTGACAGGAACAAATAAATATTATTTTGGAAGAGTAAATCCTGCAAAAAGAAAGTTGCTGGTGTACTGATAGCATGTGCTGTGAATTTCATCCTAAAGATCTTCAACATGCAGCTCTTATTAGGAGTTTTAGCCAATTCTACACTAAATAATACATTGTATCCAGGGCTTTTTTTGTAGAAAAAGCCCAGCAGGAACTCATGAGCATAATTGGCCACACCCAACAGCAGAAACTCATTAGCATATTAGGCCACACCCCTGGCAGTGCAGCTCCCTCTCAGGATTTGCTTCCCTGGGTGCATGGGGAGCCCGAGGGAAGGAAGACAGTTTCTAGATTGGCTTTCCCAGGTGTCCTGCAGCTGTGTGGCGCCTGGGGAATCTGAGGAGTTTAAATTGCCTTCCCTCCCTGGATCGGCTTGGCTTCCCCAGGTGCCCGGTGGCTTGCAAGGTGCCTGGGGAACTGGAAGGGGGGGCTGTAGGCGTGGCCAACTTGGAAGCCAGCCGGAACTCCATTCCTGTGCATTCCTGCCCAAAAATAGCCCTGGTTGTGTCAGTGTATACCCTACAGTCATCTGTCGTGACTTGGTAGATCCATCAAGTGACTTAGATAGGGATGGGCATGAACTGGGAAAATTGAACCAGGAGGCTCATTTAGGAACTGAACCAGTTCATGGCCCTGCAAACCCCATTGAAAGGGACTGCAGTCCCTTTCAACGGGGTTTGCAGGAAGCCCAAAAAACAGCTGAGCAGTGGAAGCAGCTTGCTCCCCACTACTCAGCTGTTCCAGGGTGTCTTGTGCAGTCCCTTTGCAGAACAGTACAGAAAACAGCTGCACTGTGGGGAGGCACTCCCTGCCATGCAACTGTTTCAGGCTGTCTTCTGCAGTCCCTTTAAAGTTTAAAAGAACTGCAGAAGACAGACTGCAAAACAACAACCATCAGAAAAGGGCAGGGAGATCTCCCAGGAGGAAGATCTCCCATAGCCAGCAGAGAGGTGGGGATGTATTGCCCCCAGGAAGGCACTTTACTCTTTCCATTTAAACCCATCTTTCTGTTCCCTGTGGCTTTTTGTGGGAAACAAAAAAGCAGGGCCATTTAAATAACCCTGATTTCTGCTTTCCATGAAAAGCTGTAGGGAGCTAAAAGCAAGGTTTAAATGGCTGGGAGCCATTTAAATCCTCCTTTCTGTTCCCTGCAGCTTTTCAAGGAAGTAGAAAGCAGAGCCATTTGAACCATGCTTTCTGTTCCCACGAAAAGCTGTGGGAGCTAAAAGCAGGGTTTAAATGACTTGGAGTTGTTTAAACCAAACAACTGATCCGCAGGGAGCTCCCAACAACTCAGCTGTTCACGAACTGTCATGAGCCTCAACACATTGTGTGCCAAAATTCATGGTAGTTCATCCTGGTTCATCAGTTCATGAACTTTAGTTGGTGAACCCCAAACAGGCCAAAATTTGTAATGAACATTAGTTTGTCGGCTGGTTCGCGGCCATCCCTAGTCTTAGACCAGTCTGCCAAGCCTGTATGTTTCTCTTTTCTCTATGCTGAGAACACTCACCTCGTTCATACCATGAACAAGAAATAAGAGAACAGGAACAGGTGATGGCCCCAGGTATGTATGTAGGTCGCAACCTGGAAGGTTCAACAATTAAATTAAATTATACTGTCCTGCAGATTGCACCCCCCCCCCAAGAACAGATGTACACAAGAACAGATGTACAAATGGTACACTTACACTGACAAGAAACATTAACAGCCAGAACAGGTACACTTTTAGTACATAATGTAGGTGGGTAGCCATGTTGGTCTGAAGCAAGAAGAAGAAGAAGAGGAGGAGGAGGAGATTGGATTTATACCCCACCCTTCACTACCCAAGGGAGTCTCAGAGCAGCTTACAAACTCCTTTCCTTTCCCCTCCCCACAACAGACGCCCTGTGAGGTAGGTGGGGCTGAGAGAGCTCTGACAGAAACTGCTCTTTTTCAAGCACAGCTGTGCCAGAACTACAGCTTGCCCAAGGTCATCCAGCTGGTGCAAGTGGAGGAGTGGGGAATCAAACCTGGTTCTCCCAGATTAGAGTCCGCACACTTAATCACTACACCAAACTGGCAGCAACAGAACAAAATTTGAGTCCAGCGGTACCTTTGAGACCAATAAAGTTTAATTCTAGGTATAAGCTTTCATCACACTTTGTGGGTCTTAAAGATGCCACCGGACTCAAACTTTGTTCTAGTAGTTAATGTAAACTGCTTTCATTGGTGTCACAACTTGGAATCAGTTTTGAAAGCTGGCATTAGTTCCTGAAATGCAAAGCTATGTTAGTCCTGTGTATAAGATTGGGACTGTGTATGTATGGGAAGAGGATTTAAATGGAAGGAGTATGTATGCCTCTAATCACATCATGTGTCCTTTGCTTTCAGTTGCATCTTGATACTTAGGTCTTGCACATCTTGGTTTCTGTTGAGCATAAATTCTGAATTGCTACTACTTTTTTAAAGTTAGCTAACACGTATTAAAATTTGGAAGATTATCATCCATATTCCTTTATATCCCTGATTCTAGCAGGATATAAAAGCAGGTGATACCAAAGTAAAGGATTGAATATTATCTTATAAAGATTCAGGGGCTGAGCTCTAGTGCTGGAAACAGGAACCTGGTCTGATCCCATCTGAGTTCTGTTTGCAAATTAAGCCCCAGTGAGATTGAGGTGGTTTGGAATTGCTGGACTGCTGTGTTGGGGCTTCTGGGAAATATGAATCGGTGATCCTTCTCTTGACAATAATTAGGCCAAGGACAGATTGGTATTCTGCCGCGCTTCTGCAGCGCGGCAACACGGCGGGGGGAATTGCCCCCACCGTGTGGCATTCACATGCTGCCGCAAGGAAGCCTCAGCAGCATCCAGACTGTGGGCAGCTTCCAGTGGCGGTGGCAGAACGCTGCACGGCTCCCCTGGCGCGCGTTCACACCTGCCGGAAGCGGGTGAAACGCACACGCAGTGGCTGGGACACCACTTTGAAGTGGTGCCCGGCTGCTGCGGGAGGAGCGTGGCGCTGGACGCGTTGCGTCTGGGCCGCCTCCTCCGGGCAGATATGGCAGTCTGGACTTGCCGCTCTGCCTCTGCTTTTAAAGTGGAGGCAGAGCAGGCCAGACTGCCAGTCTGTCCTCAGCCTTAATGTATGAATGAGTTCACTGTCCAATTTTAGGATGACCATATAATTTTATTTTTACAGGAAGCTGTAGGTGACTGCCACCAAAACAGAGAGGCGTCAATTTTTTTGGAGCAGGAACAGAGTTAGCTCAGATGAGATTTTGGCAGTAGTGGCCAAAAGGTGGGGGAAATGGCAATAAATGGGTACTACCACTGGACATCATGCATATTGGCACACATATCTAGGAGACACTGGAGGCAGGAATAGTACTTTCAGCACTGAGCAAGAGCATTGCTACTGAGTGGCCAATAGCACCCAGTATGGCCAGTGACATAATGGCTTGTAGAGCATATGTCTGCAGAGCACATTATGTATCACCACCTGAACCACCATCCCAGTGCTCCGAGTGATGGCTGCCGATAAAAACCTGGAGTCCCCTTTCCACTTGACTGCTCTTTGTGAATAGTTCTGTGTAGTGCCCTATGCACCACTATGCTGGCAATGCTGATTTATTAATTATGCTCCAGTCCTGCACCAGTATACCAAAAGTTTCTTGATGACGGTGTGGTTTCTTGCTCATTTTTCTTGCAAAATCTTCTCCAGTAAATGGTTTTTGATTGGACTTAAGTCAACATGCCTTTTTGTTTTTGTAAAAGAGGCTTTCATTTTGTTAGAAATTCCTGTCTTATCTGAGAGAATGTTTGTAGAATGGTGAGTAAGTAGAACATGTTGAGAACAATTTCAAGCTTTCAAAGTGGTCTCAAAACCAAAATGCATATTTTACATGGCTTTGTAAGTTTGAAAACACAGCAAAAGGTTTTTAGATAAGTAATCTAGAGACTGGGTCACATGCTATGTTTGATGTAGTTTCCTTTGTTTGTTGCTGAGAGTATCATTGCTGTCTGTGGCTGCTTTTGTACATATTGTAATATTTTAGATCGCATAATGATTGAAACGTATTAATGCCCAATGTGTAACTGTGTCATTTAAAAGCAGCTGCCAAGCTTTCTCCCTGCTGCTCCAATTAACACATTCAGCACACGCTTGCTAGTGAGTGGTCTGTGTGTATGGGTTAAACCACTTTGCTGTTTATTCAGACTGCATGGTATGGCATTTAAAAATGATACCTCTATTGTTTACTGCTTGTAAACCAAAATAGAAAAGAAGATAAGAAAAGCAACTATGCATCATTTTAAGGAGTGCAGTTGTAAATAGCAAGGTAGTGATTATTAAGCTGAAGAAAACCTCTTTTGCTTTCAGATGTGGTTCAGTCCATTGAGTAACGTTTATCTCCGCCCCTCTGGCCCCTCTTCAAATGATGGAGACACAGAATAGTGAAATTCTAGCGCTGGGATTCCTCTGGCTGTCAGATCTTTTGAACTTTGCTCTGCTTATTAAGGAGTACTTAACATGAAGAACCTTATCTCCCTTTTCAGCTTCTGATTTCTTCTTTTTAAATCTTTATTTTTTGTCTGAAATAGTGTCTTCAGTTCTTTTAATTCAGGCTTTGGAAAGGTAAAGCTGTGTCCTTTATTGTCAGAACTGAAACTGATTTGGAATGGTACCAAGCTGGCTGGTCATAGGGGCCAGATCTCCCTCTGTATTTGCTGCTCATTCATGCTCAGACAGGTTTTTGTGAAGCGCAGCTCTTGGGCAATAGCAACAAAAGGTACACGGACCTGATACTGTGGGCTGCTGAATGAGATGGAGCGTTTCTTGGGCTTTGTCAAGCAGATAAGAAGATCCAGGAGAAGAAAAGGCAAAAAGTACCGACCGGAAGAGGATTATCATGAGGGTTATGAGGATGTCTATTATTATGCTTCTGAGCACTTTCCAAGTAAGAACGGTATAAATGTGTGTTCTGATTGCTCTGATGAATGTTTGCTATTGTGTTTTAGGTGTAAAGGGCTGATGCTGACCAGAATACTAGTTTACCTCCTGCAGGTATAAAACATTTCAGAAGCATTACCCATTTGTTTGTCTATGCTGAGAGGGTTGGTTTTTTTAAAGGCAAAACAAGCTATTATGATCTGGTTGGACTGAAGAAAGGCATGGTTCAAAGTCATGGTTAATATTTCAGGTGCAGTTAATTGATTTCTATTGTTGCAAGCCTTTTATAAAAGCACTTTATGCTGTAAACTGATATTGCAGATCATTTTGTAAGAGTGCCATAATTCGGTATGTGTGTATAAAAATGTATACCTGCAGTTGTACAGCACATTACAAAAGATGCATTCGCTGAAGTCAAAGATTAATGCTGAATGCAAGTCATCCTTTTGTGGATATGCTTTTCAGAAGAAAGTAGCTCAAGTTATTTTCTCTGATGCTGCATGTTCTTAGTATTGCTGAAGAATTAACTAATTGTTCTGTTAATTTTTTCTGCAGCAAAGTGTCTACAGCTGCAGCTCATGAAAAGACAACAAAAACGTGTTTTATGTTTTGTGCAACATCAGTTTTTTTTAAATACAGTGTACTCAAAATATCATCTCAGTCAGTGTTCTGAGCTCATGCTTTGTCTTGTGCCTGTCCCAGTGGATTGGAGATGCTCAGAAATGCCTGAGGGAACAATGGGCAGGGGAGCTACACATAAGCATTGCTGAGTTTATCATGCCATGCTTTAAACTGATGGTGTTGACAGCCTAAGCAGCCAAAAATGAATGCATAATATGCAATATTTAATTTAAACTAGTTTGAAATCTTTGCAGTGACTAGTTGCCATTCTGCCTTTTTCAGAGCCTGTAAAATTTAAATTAGCACATGATATTGTAATATATTTAAACTAATTTTAATTGTAACAGTGAATTTCAAATCACATTTGAACTATAGCATATTTCCTTTTACAGTGGGAAAAACAGTTAAACTACAATTCTGAAAAAAGTGCATTGGCGGATCTTCTGATGCTGTGTGTATCAAAATTTGTAAGGTTTATGATGAGTTTGATATACATTGCTGATAATTTCACTTTTGCAGTTATTTCTTGTATTTGTAGGTTCCGTATTAAATCATTTTACTTGTCCATTTCAGCTAAAATTTCAGATTAGTTTTTAAATTGTGCAGTATTATTATTGAATTAATAATTTTATGCTCATTTGTTTGCCTGGGTACTTAGTTTATGACCTTTGCCCAGCACAATCCTCCTACATTTTAAGCAGTGGTAGAATGATACCCTAAAACTAGTTTATCAATTAGTCTGTACAATTCTATAGAATCTGACCATGATTAAACTTTGACAACTTTTGCACTTGTTCCCATTTCCAGAGTAGGCAGCTAATCAAATATGGTTTCCCTTCTTGTATCTTGAAGTATACACTTTAATAGAAATCAAAAGAAAGCAAAGAGAACAAGTGGGTCAGTCGTAATTTTGTGAGGATCAGCACTGAGCAAGAGCATGAATAGAAATTGTTGGTAATGATTTTTTCATTTTCCATTTCGGATGAATAATAGAATCTTCTTTTGCTTTTCAAATTCAAAAATATACCAATTTCAGGCTGATGGATATGCTTTACAACAGATATTTTTTCTCCTTTTATAAATGTTGTAATTGATTATTGCCTTTCCAATTAGTCATCATAACACTAATGTTTAAATAGCTCCTTCAACTTCAGACATAAGGTTGGGAGTGAGTTTTGGATTTAAAGCTGGCAAAAAGCTGTCAAATGAATAAAAAGTATCATAAATACCATCCATAGGGATCTGGCTATCCATTAGTGAGCTAAGAATGCAATATCACAAAGACCACCACATTATATTTTCCTTGTATACTTTTGCCCAGTCTTGGATCACCTTATTTATACTACTTTATTCTCCAGGAAACTGGAATACATAGTTAAGTTAAATACTGAGGTACATGGCATTAATGGAGTAGTAGTGTTTCTCAGACTTGTCTGTTTGCATTTAGCATGGATGCTAAGATGTTTTGTCCTCCTAAGAATCATCCATTTATATATGTGAAACAACTACTCTTTGACTTTTTTTTGTTAAAAGCGGCAATATAATTTTAAAATGTGGATGAGAGTTTCAAAGAAGCACAAGCCTAAAACATATAGGCTTTGTTACACATTATAAATGGGATGCCCCCCTGACCTTTGTGTTCTTGGAGATCCCTCCTCTTAAATCGTTGACTTTGTTCTTTCTTTACCATTAAAAATAAATATTGGAAGTAACAATCATATGACAGCAAGGATAATTTTAGCTTAAATGGTAGCTAGAATAATAAAAACAGAATAGGTGTTTAATGATATCAGATAAAAGGGCCATATTTTAGAATACCTGTACCCAGAGCTCTTTGTATTACACCATAAAAGCACGGCACTTAAATTGGACTCACAATCCAGCATTTATACAGATTTACACCCTTCTCAGTTCATTGTAGTCAATGGGCTGAAAAAGGTGTAACTCTGTTTAGGATGGCAGTCTCAGTTCTCTCAATATTTAAAAAGAATCCAATCAAAAGAAAGAGTTTCTAGATGAAACTTGGACCTCACTACCATATAGAACTCCCAAACTCTGCCTTCTCCTGGCTCCACCCCCAAAGTTTCCAGGTATTTTCCAACCCAGACCTGGCAACCCTACTTGTGAGGTAGGTGAGGCTGAGAGAGTTCTGAGAGAACTGTGGCTGGCCCAAGGTCACTCAGCAGGCTTCGAGTGGAGGAGTGGGGAATCAAACCTGGTTCTCCAGATTAGAGTCTGGACTCTTATCCACTATACCACACAGGCTCTCACAGTGGGCTACATTGCTTACTTACCATACCTGTCACTATAGTAGGCAATCCTGTTTTTCAACATCTGCTGCCAGAGGTACAGCTGAAATGTCTGTCAAGCGACTTCATGATTATGGCAACAATTTTTTCAACAACGGCATAGCAGTAATTGTTTCTAGATAGCTCTTGTGCGTTCAGTGCATATGCCAAGTCATGTGTCTTATGTTCCCTAAGTGAATGTGGCTATAATGATGCTAGAGATAGGTGATCTGAACAAGATTTGTTGTATCTGAAATGGCCCTTAGCGGCCTATAAATTAAATTATAAAATATACAAAGACAGAAGTAGCCTAAGTTAAACGTATTATAATATGGCTTCCTGCACTTCATGAAGATGCTTTTTAAAACCAAGTCCCGACTTAGGGATTTCTGTGATGTTCATACACCTACAGGTAGCAGTGGTGCCTGTAATTAACAAATAATTCCCCAACCTTTCATCAATCTGGCTCCTGAAGCCGTTTCAGTTTCGTAGACTTGATTTTTTTTAAAGCTTGTTGTAAGGGAGAGGAAAAAATGGGTAAATTAACTTGACTAATGATTTTTTAAAAGACATACATTTGTGGGGTGGCAATTGATTAAATGAAATTAGATGAGTGAATACTATAGTACTATGAATAATACTATAGTATTAATTCATCCAAAACTATAGTATTAATTCATCCAAAACTTGGTGATGAGAGGGAATACTCCATGAATTTACACTGTTGTTGATTATATTGCTTTTCTCAATCTACCACATTTCTGTCCCATCCTTTGTCCATAGGTTATCTTATTTCAATTTCACAGCAAGCATGTGATGTAGGTAAGGCTGAACAAACATAACTGATCCAAACTTGAAACAGTGCTTCAAAGCTGAGTAGAAATATGAATCAAGGGCTCCATAGTTGACAAATATCAACATTTTGTTTGTTTTGGCAGTGAGAAGGAACAAAATTATTTGCCCTGACATTAAATGTAAAGCTGTATATGGTAACCGAATCAAAATTGGAATATATCTAAAGGTCATCTGCTCTAATCCCATGCAGGATGCAGAGCACGTAGGAATAAGAGATCTGTTCACAGAACCTGAATGTGGGGAGTTAATCAGATTGAGTCATTTAATCCTTTGGATAGTGTTTTTTAATATTGGAATTTTTTATGGTTCTAATTGATTTTATAATGTATTGAATTAATTGTTGTAAACCACCCTGAGCCCCACACAAGCAGGAAAGGGTGGTTAAGAAATCTAAATAAATAGTAAACCCCCCAAAAAAACCTTAAGTGTTACTCCTGCATCATGGAACAGGCTCACCCAGGGCCTGTAAATATGTAATATGACTGTTCTGTTGTTAAGCTTGGGCTACTGTTTCTCTGTGACAGAACTAGCCTTAATTTAGCTAAATAAGCATGTATCTGCCCAAGTACCTAAGTAGTTTGCCATGAATGAGGTCATGAAAAGAAAAAGTCCAACTTCAAAGAGCCACCATTGGCTCCTCCACAGCTCATGAAATGATCGAGTATATATTCAACTATCTTACCAAGTGAAAAAAGGCTCCAGCCTGCCATCATGTAGCTCCTTGATGTCCTCCATTCCAAAAGACCATCAATGAATATTAGATACTTGGAGGAAATGGGACTAATGATGTGCAATCAGTGATGACCAGTGAAAGATCAACATTTTTATTTACTTGTGAGAGAGGTGGGGTGGAAAATCTTGATGCCATTGAGAGCAGAGTTACAGCCTTCTAAGTCATTTGACTTAAATGGACTTCGAAGGGCGTTTTCTGAGGGTGACACTGTATTTATCAGATTTTTTTTAAGTATATATACAATATATTTGATACAGGCACTGGAAACCTTGAGAAATCTCAGGTGAAAAGTGTGATTGTCTAAGGACATCTAGTCTTTAGATTATAAATATTCTAAATATTCAGTAGAAAGCTGTCCATACAATTCCAGGTGGTTCTTTGTGTAGTGAAGCAGGACTGAACAGGGAAGACAATCTTGTCAATACTGAACACTGTAGCTGAGAAGCCAACATTAACAATGAAAAAGCACCATGCCAAGAGCTATGTTTTATTACTGAAGTGTATTCAGAGATCAAGGCCCATTGCATAGCAAAAGAGGACCAAATCTGTGATGAGTTCTGTTACCACAGATACAGTGCTCATATAGCACTGTAGCATGATGGATTAGCATGATGGATTACTGTGCATGCCAGTCTGCAAAACTATTTTTAGATGTTGTATTAGTAGTAGTATAATGTCCAAAGCACATCATATAGCTTATTGGACAGCTTCAAAGTCTTACTAGATTTCTACACGTGGCACTATTTATGATGTATCAGGGGTTTAAGAATGAGAAATGTGTCATCTTTTGTTGATTTTCCAGTAGAGAAGCTTCTTTCTGATGGATAACCTTAGAAGTCACTGAGATTGGGAAATGGAACAGTTTGTGCCCTAAGCTAAGGTTACTATCATTATTGGACTAGGTTTCAGGATTCTAAAATGATAACATTTCTGTAATATTGTTAAGAGGCTTTGACAATAAATGACCAGAAAGTTCTGGCAATCAGTACAAATATCTCAGCTTAAAACTGATAGAATTTTATCTGGCTGTTCTGCTTCTTGAATTCTCTGTCATCCACAAAAAAAGTGTCTATTTCCCATTTGGAAATTCAGTGCCATGGAGGCAGCTAGCTTAGAACCTTTGTTCTGGACATTTGTTTCTATGAAAACAGCGTGAACTTTTAAAAAAAAATTGCATGCCTCTTTTGGAATTGTCGGAAGGGCTATGATTTTACCACATTGTATCCAGCAATTCCTAGAGAGGATTAATGTCACTTCTGGGTAGAAAGTTAGGATTCTGACTTGTCATAGACCCATTTCTCATCCTATGCTTGGCTGTATCACTTAAGACTGGTCATGTGCCATATGTGGTGCTTTTCTTTAACAACAAAAACACCTGTTAAAAAACCAGAATATCAAGGAGATAGCTAGGCTTCTGACTTCTAGTGGAATGTGGAAGGAATCCTTTATATGAATGAATACTCAGTCTTGTTAGCCTCCATCTGTTATGGTACAGATCAGAGAGAGAATTACCATTTCAGTGAAAACTATGACTTAGTTGCCATTTTCGACTTGAATCCATATATTATCTTAAACCAAGGATACTATTTATAGTATTTGATTTCTATAATGCTACCTCTGATTTCTTGGATAACTGAGTTTGCATCTGAGTTCAACTATGCAAGTTTGAATTGTATGTCAGCCTTCTTTTCCACAGTGAAAGAGTCCTTGCTAGTTGAAGCTGTATATCCTGTATTGGGTGGTGCTGTTATATTTATTTATTATTTATTTATTAATTTTTCAGATTTGTACCCTGTCCTCCCAGCTGGAGCTGGCTCAGGGCAGCTTACACGAAATGATATGTGGAAATCACTTTATCATTTATGATTGCTTATGTATGTAAGTTAAGAAACTGCAGAGCTTTGTCCCTCCATACTATAGATAATTAATGAAGGAGATGCTTTTTTCAAAGCACAAATACTGTATGTGGCTACTAGGTCCTGCAATATTTCTGTTTGCTGTCTCATTAATGTGTGAAGAAGCTAATATTGCAGCAAACTCCACTGCAGAATCACATGGAGAAAGAACCCAAAATTTACAGTGAATAGAACTGTAGAGAAGCACCATGTTCTCACCAGGAGAAGACACATATTTAGACATAAGTTTGTATTCCAGCTCAGGCAACCAACAGAAAGGTGTGTTTTGATTGTGTAAATTCAGCCTTGATTATCAGTTTCCTCCGTGTAAAAAGATAATAGTACTCATAGGATTATTGTAAGAGGAAGCAAATTAAAGATTGTTCATATTACAGTGTTATATAAATGATTAATCAGAACAGCAGCTAACTGTGGTGCAACAGTTTCACAACTATCTTCATCACAATTGATGAAGTTGGTTTCAAAGTAAGTTAGTCTCTGGGCAAGCCTGAGAAACATGAAATAAGAGCAATTTCCTCAGTAAATCCTGGGATGACAGAACTTCGGATGCACTAGTTATTATTGATCACTCTTTCAGCAGAAGGAGGAATTGCTGACTGTTTTCCACAGCACCATACACAATACAGGATGTATAAGTTCAACTAACATGCACACTGTCACTGTGGAAAAGAAGGCTGACACACAATTCAAACTTCCAAATGAAGTCAAACTCAGGTTGATAAAAAGCTATCCAGGAAGTCACTGATAACATTAGGATTGAAATACTATAAATACTAACCTTGGCTTAAGATAGTATATGAATACAAGACCCAGATATTATCCTGCACTCTGTTGCATAGCCTAGTTACTGGCAAAGCCTCAATATGTATGCAGCCTACTTTCTATTAGTGGCAGTAAATAGGGAGAGAAAGTTTGGGGAATCCTAGAGCTAACTAAGCCTCCTCCTATCGGGCAAGGATCATAAATCACCCTTCCCTCTCCTTTCTGTCCAAGCATTACAAAGCATTGCCTATTTTTTAAAACTCAAAAACAAAAGAAATTGTTTTCAGCCCTATCCCCTTTCCTTTCTCACTTTTTACTAAATTCACTAGGAGTGAATTCACTGGAAGAGTTTATAGAATGAGCTGGCAGAGTGGACCTTTCGCTGCCTTCCATGTCCCAAGCAGCCTGCCATTTGTCCCTGAAACAACTCTCTGCAGACTGAGAGAGGACCACAAGCAAGATGCCCACAGGACAGGGGCTGCAGTGACAAGGTGGAGAATCAGATAAAATCACTTCCTTCTCTGTTTTTTGTTGATGCAAGATGGTATCACGGAGGGACCTCTGAATGGTGCTCCTGTCTGTAGGAAATTTCTATCACCAATTTTTATCCCCAATTTAAGCTAACTAGCATAGACTCTTGTCACAAGTTTGAAACTTCAGTCTGCAAAGAGTGAGACTCAAGCAAGACATTAAAAATCAGAGAAAGCCTCAAAACCATAACAGCCAAAACAACACGAGCTCAGAAACAGTGTGAAACAAAAACTGAGTCACACTGAGCTGCCTGAATGACTTGGTATAACAACTGATCAACAGAAACCTGCTGACCCACCCACCCCAAAATCGACAACTACTGCTGCACCTCACCGTGCCTAACTGGACCACGCATGGGTCAAGAGACTTACTGTGGGCCAGTAGGTTCGATATGGCTTCAGCGGAGGGGTGGAGAGAAAAGAGGACATTGTCACTGTGGACACGGTTCGGTTGGCCTTGCAGCTGGGTTGCTGTTGCCACTGGCCTGTCTTGTGTGGTCCCTGGACCTGGGCAGACACAGACTTCTGTTGCCTTGGCGAATGTCCTGGATCATTTGCGCAGTGATTCCATGGGGAGTCAGCTGCTGGTTTTGGCAGCTTTGGAGCAGGCTGGATAGGCTCAAGCAGCTCTGGCAGGCCTCAACAGGTCTTGGGCAGCTCCAGCAGGCCTCAGTGGCTTTGGCCGGGGTCCTGAAGGTGTTTGGCCAACCCCAGAGACTTGTGCCTTTCCCTTGGAGGGGGCCATGGGAGATTGGACAAACTTGGAAATCTAGGTTCCCCTTGGTCAGGGCCGTAGAGGAATGGACATGCCCAGTTAACCTGGTTGAAAATCAGACGGCCTTGGAGTTGCGGGCCTCTCTTGGAAGTGGTCAAATCACTCTCTCCAACCCAGCAGTCGAACAGGCAGTGCTTTGACTGCTGTGGAGCCAGTGGCTTCCCTTGAGGTGGTCTTTTATGAGCTGCCGGCTGTTGTACTGGACTGCATACTGGCTGTCCAAGAGTCTACTTTAAAATGACTTTCTTGGTCACTTTGGCCTTCCTACACCTGCACAGAACACCTACACAGGTAGCCACTTGATTGGCTCCCCTCAAATAATAGGATACTTTCCCCTACAATAAGAGTTTTGCCCTGAAGGCCCAAAGCAAATCATTTTACCCTGAAGGCCCAGCTGGGTGCCCCAACTGCCTCCTGTTGAGGTGGTGAGCATATTTATGCTTGCCCGTGGAAGCTAATAGACCCAGCTGGATTCCAGAATGCTCTGAGGGATCTAATTCATTAGATGTGCTGATAGAGGACTGGAATACCTGACTCTGAAGCCATCAATGAAACTACTCCTTGATACCCTCTTTGCTTCTGCACCAAATTGACCCCATGGTGCACCATGGAGCTCAAGGGATGAAGCAGGAGCTTAGACGGCTACAGTGAGTTTGGCAGTAGTCTCATGATGAAGCCACAAGAACATCATATAGATCATTTATGAAACCTTACAAGATAGCGGTGAAGACTGCTAATAGGGAATTCTTTACAGTCTCCATCACATCAGCCAGCTCTTGTGCAGCACAGTTATTTAGGATAATCAGGTATTTAACTTCTCATACGGAAAGAACTCTAAATGTTACTAATCTGGCTATTGGCTGTAAGGCTTTTACAAGCTTTTTTGTGGATAAAGTTTTGTCACTCTGCCATAACCTGCCTGCCAGTATTGATACAGTACATGAACTGAAGGCCTCTTGGCTGTCATTGGATTCTGGTTTTGACAACTTAAGGCCACTCTCCCAGGTCAGGTCTCTGAGTGCTGCTAAACTGACTTCTTGCCTCTTAGACCCGTGCACATCATGGCTGGTGAAAGCCAGTAGTAAGGGAATACGGGTCCCCCCAGTGGATACTATCAACTTCTGGCTCTTGATGATGCTTCTGTAACACCAGTGCTGACCGCCAAGAGCCTTGTTGTCCTTTTGAATGCCTCCTTATCAATGGAGGTCCAGATCACAAATGTTGCCAAACTGGCATTTTTTCAGCTATGTCAGGTCAGGCAATTGGCCTCCTTCATATCTCCCCCTGACCTTGTCACAGTAATCTATGCAACGGCCACCTCTAGGCTAGACTTCTGTAACTAGCTCTACACTGGGCTACCCTTCAGACCAACCCATATATTACAACTGGTCCAGAATGCAGTGGCTTGGGTTCTTACTGGAACCTCATTAACAGCACATATCCAACTGGTGCACTGGCTCCAAGCTGAATACTGGATCAGATTCAAGGTTTTGGTCTTAACCTTTAAGGCCCTACACCAGAGGTGTCAAACTCATTTGTTACAAGGGCCAGATCTGACATAAATGTTACTCTATTGGGTGAGTCCATATGTGCCATAAAATGTAATGCCAGGTACCAGAGATATAAACTTTATAAATGATACAGGCAAACCCAATTAACAATATTGTTTTTTATTCAAAATACAGACAAAAGCAATTGACTTTTTGGAGTGAAAGCAATTGATTTATTGGAGAATCCACAAAGCCCCACTAAATGTATTTAATCATATGCAGACAAGGAATATCATAAAAGGGGGAGTGAGAGCACAAACTCCAGTTTGCCCTGGCCCCTTTATAGTTGAAGGTTTCCCAAACCAGGAAGTTTTGAATCATAAACACATAGGAAGGGAGGAGAGAGGTGGGGAAATGTGCAAGCACAGAAAATAAGCAGTGTTCATGACCATCATGAACAAGCACTAGATTGTCTGACATCTATATGGCAACAATGACAAACCCAGTAATGATTTCAGTTAACATACTTGGTACTATCTGTAGTTTAGAACACCAGTTTACCACCAACCACCAAACCACAGTTATTGGGCAGCCTGCATTCCAACATCAAGCAATAGCTGATTATCACAAGTAGGCGTAGATGGCGGAATTACTATTTCCAGCCAATAAACTTTATTAAATCTGCAAACAGAATATCTGATGCTTTTATAAGATGCTAGGAAATATATTGATTTCTTTCACATACCTTATGGGGTGGTCTTCATTACATAGACTTGTGCAGTGTCTTCGTATACCCTTGTAGTCCAAGTTATACCCTTGTAGTCCTTTTAGGTGTTATGCCATCCCCAGGTCTGATCCTGGGATGTCGCTACCCTTTTTTAGCCTAACTGGAATGATTTAAAAAATGTCATTAGGGCTCATTAGGGTCCAATCCTGATTTGGCACACTGGGACCAGGCACTCTTGTTTTCCCCTGTACCTTTTCAAGTGTTGAAATGACCTCATCCCCCTCCCCTATGTCTTTTTTGGCACTTGAAAAGACACAGGGGATGATAAAGAGTGCCTGATCCCACCAAACTGTGGGCTTGGTCAGGATTGGGTCCTCACAACATTTTAAAAAATGCTCTAAAGTGGTGGCAGTATCCTTGGGTCAGACCTGGAGACACTATCATGTCTTATGTTCAAAGTCGGTGGGCTTTGAAAGGTGGAATTCTGCTTAGGAGAGTACTGGTGTTGACCTTGGTTGTATTGCTGATGATAAGAGCACTATAGTTTTCCATGTGATTGGACATACTTTTAAATAATTTCAGAATGTTTGTTTATTTCATTGCATTTCTGCTCGCACCAGCTTCAAAACTATTACGTTTAAAAAGCAGTATGTAAATATTGTTAATAATACATAAGATAGAACCACAAAAAGGGCAGTGATTTGTGGAATATAACATTGAATCTTCCTATTGTAATTGCGTTCTGTAAATGTCTTCATGTACGATATTGTACCAGTATAGCTTTGGAACAGGCTTTATCAGGATTTAATCTTTGGGGCTGCAAATCCCTTGGGCTGTAAGGGGTGGCTGTAGCATTTGGAAGTCAGGGCATCATTTTAGAAATCTACATGTCCATGTCCTGGATTTGGTGTCCCTCCAAATCATACTTGGGTCAGTGGCTTCCTCCCTTTCCATGATCAGTGCTAATCATCTCTTCCTGAGAAAGCCCCTTTTTTGCTATGTTCCATCTGCACTTTTCCCTGAAACCTAAACCCTGAATAGCTGTTACAGCCTCCCTACGTGCTTACTATAACCTCACTAGGTACTTTGTCTGCTTCTTCCACTCCTGGGGTCCCTTGACTATTACATGTTTTATTGTTGCCACCAGTATCACACGTCCTCATCAGTCCTTAAGCACATGCACTGTTAATGCTGAGAAGGGAGGTCCCTCTAACTGCTATTATTGTAACGCAAGTGCAGCATTGCAGCTTTTTGCAATTCCTTAGGGGATATGTTGCCTCTTTTAGTGACATTATTTTGAAGACATATATGTATGTATCAAAGAAAATAATACTAGTTTGATACACAGAGCTGCAGGGATGAAAACTAAAGGTGAATGTCCTTGGATGTTATAGAAGGACCAAATGGAAAATCCATTTTGAAAATTGACAGGTTTGCTAAAGTCTTTCATGCTTAAAATTTTATAACTAATGAAATCTAAATGAAGGAAGGTAAAGTACATGGACTATACTCTCTCACTTTCTCTTAATTCTTGTTACATTTGCAGAGACATACCAAAAGAGCACAAAGCTGAATCAGTCCACACATAGCTTGAATAGAAGAATTTGTCTCATGAGCCATCTTTTTTTTTAAACCACTGGTTTCTTTATAAGGCTAGTCATGGTATAAAAGGTTTTCTTAAGCAGTACCTAATCTGAATCATGACATTTTTATATATGGCCTGTTGAAAGCTGTACATTTCTCTGCCTGCCGCTTCCTTTATTATACTGAAAAAGTAAAGGTCATTGTTTTTTGGTTTTGTAAAGTGTTTTCAAGTCACAGGTGACTCATAGTGAACCCTCATGGGGTTTTCAAGGCAAGAGATGACCAGAGATGGCTTTCCATTGCCTTCCTCTGCATAGTAAATCCTGGTTTTCCTTGGTGGTATCCCATCCAAGATACAAATCATGGCCTGCCCTGCTGAACTTCCAAGATCTGATGAAATTTGAGTGGGTGAGGATCACTCCCACCTGTTAATAGACAGGCAAAGTAGGATTAACATAAAATGTAATGTAGGAAAATGATAGATAAAGCACAACAAGCAGATGCAACAAGCAGATGCAAGTTAGAGAGGTCTTGTCAAAAACCTAAGCCTGGGTCTCTCTGGGCCACCACTCCTTTTTACCATAGCAGCACCCAACCCTGTGGGCCCTTGAGATTATATGCACACAAATAAAGCAGACCTTCATAAAAAATACATAAAGGTTTATTAAACAATTTAAAAAAGGATATCACTGCACAGTACAGTCTCTATAGCTTAGCAACAGAGAACTAAAAAAGCTAACTTTCTATCAAATACATTTAGTACCTAGTATTAAATGGCACACTTCCTTGCAGCATAAGAGTCCAGGCTGTAGCCTAAAGCATTCTATACATAGCAGTCTTATCGCAGTGTAGCATATCAAAGCATACTAGCATGGCACAAACATAAAGTTAGCATGCCTTCCCTTTGGCCAAATCCTTATTATAGCATTTTGCCCTCTGGTATCAGGTGGTACTTGGGATCCAATCAGGAATCCCTTTTGATGGAACTTTCCAGAGGACTTCAATGTCTGTTCCTAATTCCCCCCACATTTGATTATACAGCTGAACACCACTTCTTATGATTAACCAATTACCTCATTCTTAATTCTGGCCTTGAAAGAGATAGGGATGGTATCTACTGGAAGGCCCAAACTACAGACACATGCAAGCCGGAGCAGGCTTGTTAATAATCACACAAACCCTTGAGGGGAATTAGGATGCTTTGCCTAAAAGGTATAGACCTGTTCTGCATGGTGGCACTTTCATAGAGATGCACCAGTGTCACTGTGGCTGCTGATGCACTGTAGTAGCAATAAGGCTTACATGTGGTAGGTTTCCTCACACTTTCCCCATGGTGGCAATTTCCTTCCATAGCACTGAGGGTTTCCCCCCTAAGGTTTGTAAAAAAAAATTGTTAACTGACATCAATGTATATGTTAATTATCAGTTACAACAAAACCCTCAACAAAGCCCTTCCCCATGGTGAGTGGGAATATGGCCACATGGGGACTGGCACCAATATAAGGGGAACAAAAAGAGTCTGGACTTTCCTGCCCACATGGCAGCCATCTTGGCTTTGCTGCAATCCTTTCCAAAATGACACATCAAAGAAGGATTAGGAAAGATAGTAGAACTGGTGAGGAAAACCGAAGTGGTGCACAAATGTACCATGTTGCTGTGGGGAAAGGGGAAAATAACATATATTTAAGTAATTGTAGATGAACTATCTGTAAGGGATGGGATATGGAAGATACTGGCATCTATAGTGAGTGAGAAATCTGAACTTCTTGTTGGAGGAAAAATAGTCTTAATAATTCAGCAATTTTGGGTTATGTTCTTCTTTTGAAATTTGTTTATAGGAGCACTGACCTGGACAGGACAGGCAAGCCCAATCTCATCAGATCTCAGAAACTAAGGAGGGCTAGCTCTGGCAAGTACTTGGAAGGGAGACCTCCAAAGGAATTCCAGGTCCAGGATACAGAGGCAGACATATCAAGCCACCTCTCTGAAAAAAAAGTCCAAGCCCCAGAGGTCACCATGACTGCCAGGCATGGAAGCACACACACACAAAATACTAAAAAAGTGTTTATAGGAGAACTTTTAGATCCCCTCGCTGCTCTGGCAGGGGGATTTGGGGGTGTTCCGATGGTGGGCGGGGATGTCATGTGGGGGACACTCTGTTTTTTGAGCAAACTCTATGGTAAAATTGGGCTTAAACCATAGAGTTTGCCCAAAAACCAGAGCATCCTTCACATGTTGTCACTTCTGGGTAACATCATCATATCAGGGACATCATTTGGCAACATCCCTGTTTAGGGGTGGGATTTCCCCTGCAGGCCAGCTGGACTGCAGGAGGGAGAAGCCCCCGAAACCGGGGGATCTCCTGAAGGGACCTGGGGGCTGGCAATCTAGATCAACAACAAAATGAACTGGAAGATTAAAACCCACTGGTTTCTCAGTAATGCAATTTCTTTTGTTTGATTTGTGACCATTTATTCTTTTGTATTTGTACAATACGTAGAATGGAAGGCCATTGTGATGGCCTCTATTACCTTGGAAGATGAATAGATGAAGGAGCCTAAGATGGTACAGGGGATGTTATTAGGTCCTGTAATTATGCTGTCTGAGTTTGTATGAGGCCATACTTGCATCTAGGTTTGTTGCAGTCAGATTCCTGAACTGGGTCTTTTTAGGTAGTCCATTGTACATGACAAATTGATTTAGGGTAGGATGGTATCTGTAAGAAAGAAAAGGCCGGTGATCGAGAAATGTTGGGTGGTAGCTGGAATCATATAGAGATATATAGTGGTCAGTGGGTTTCCAGTATAAGGTGTTGCTTATATGTGTTCATTATGTAGTTGTACAACAAATTTAGAGTCCAGGGGCACCTTTAAGACCAGCAAAGGTTTATTCGAGGTATGAGATTTTGTGTGCAAAGCACATTTTTTCAAATACAGTGGAATGGGAACATTTGAAAAAGTGTGCTTTGCACATGAAAGCTTATACCTTGAATAAACCTTTGTTGGTCTTAAGTGCCACTGGACTCTATATTTGTTCTACTGCTTCAGACCAACACAGCTGACTACCTGGATTTAGGTAATTGTACAGTATGTAGAAGCAGCAAAATATTTTTAGTCTGTTTAGAAATTGTAGTGCTCTTTCCACAAGAGTGCTCTTTTCCCCAAGAGGACTAGTTGTTGTTGTTGTTTTTCCATAACATATTTGCATCTGACATTTGCTATTTTGTTGGAAATGACTATGGGGTCATGTGTCGTTTGGTTGCATATTATTAACTACATCAAGTGCACTGTAGCTGTGACAAAAGAAAAATTATAATCAGGTCATTTCAGTTTATTCAAAAGGTTATTTCAGTTTGCTTCCTAATGAAGATCTCTTTGCTAGACATCATCCCTGTAAAGCATAAATGTCTGTCAAGAGGATACTTAATCATATCTGCCTCGGCACAATTCTTGGCTTAGTATGTTTTGCAAAGGCTTCCTTATGAGCACCCTGTGTTTTTGGATTCTACCTGTGAAGTATTAATCTTTGCACATGACAGCTCTTATTTCCTAGTTGTAGCCCCATCTTTAGTATTGTCTTTCCAATATTCTCAGTAGGATATTTACTGTGATGAATGTTAGACATGCAGTAGGTTCTCTGCTTGATGTCTACCAGACTGTTGCATAGAAAACTGCATGACTTAGTCGATCATCCCTAAAGGTTACTTAGTGATAGAATATTTTCAAGACTCATCCTACATAATCTTTTGAAAAGGTTCTTTCTCCACCTGCTAGAGTTTATGATGAGATGGACAAGGACTGTGCACTACAATTACATAAAAGAGATTTGTGTTACAAATGAGTGTTGGGACAGACCCATGTTTAAAGTGAGTGATCCTTCAGTTTCATTTGTTCTGGACATTTCTGTCATACTTTCAGATACTGATACATGTGAAGTATTACATTGTTTCGGTGAGTGGCCCAGATAAATAAAAGCTGCTGGGTCAATTCCCCACCTGAGTGACTCAACCAGGCACTTGGAGTGAGTGGAAATATGACAGAGGGCAGTGGATGTGGTTTTTGTCCATCATTGACATCCAGAGCCATGATGTAGCTATTCATGTCCCTAGCAGGGAGGAGAGACGCTGATTCTGGAGCCCATCCTGGACTCTGCAGGGGTCGTTCTGGATGAGGTTCCCCACCATATAAGCTGCCCCTGCCCCAGACTTTGATGAATTGGCATGGAAAAAATGCACCTGGTATAGTTGAATGGGTTGAATTAGCCTTTGGGAAGTTTCACTTTCTCTGGGGGAAAAGCAAATGAATTGGAAGAATCAGGAGATTTAAAACAGTGTGAGTTCTGTTATAATAGACATTATTAATTAGAGCGCTTTTAACGCAAATTATAACATTCTAATCTAAGTTGTTTATCTGGGTGTATTCGTGCTAGTCTTTCTATTGTGTGAGGAGGCTGTTGTGTGGAGTAAAAGGTCACAGTTGACCTGGATATACAATTTTTTTCATGTATCTTGCTATAATAATAAAAGCCAAACAATGGGCTTTTCAACATGTTTTTTTCCATTGGTTCAGGCTCCATATTGCTTTGATTTATCCTCTGATTCCTACATGCATTTTTGTGCCTTTAGTTTCCACCTGTTCCCCCCTCCCCGTGGGAGTTTTTGTTGTTGTTAATATGAGACCACTTTTACCTCATCTTTTCCTGGAAGCTGATTTTTAGTAGGCTTTTTCCTTATGCATGATGTTTCTGTAAGTTTTCTTCGTCCTGCCCACTCCCATCCCTCTCCAGCCCACTTTTGATGATTGGACTGTCATTGTCATCAACCCACTCCCTCTCCTTCACCCCTGAAATCAAGTGATTCCTTTGATTTTTTTTTTAAAAATGGCACTAAAATATCAATATAGTGATGTAGTATTATAGTGATAGTTTAAACAGGTTCTCTGAATTCCCAACTTTTATTTTTTTTAAGTAAGTCTCTAGTTATTTCTTTCATAGCGATATAAGGGGGGGAAGATTTATCTATGCAAGAGAAGAGCCTAGAGACTTACTTTAAGAAAAGGAGGTGGGAATATCCAGAACCTGCTTAAACTATCACTACAACATTATATCACTAAACTATCACTACAACACTATATCAATATAAGCATGTGCAAAAAATAAAAAGGGGGAGTACCGGGGCTTTTTTTCTGGAAAAAGAGGTGCCAGAACTCCCAAGAGGGAAATGACGTTTGTCGAAGAGGCTCTGGAACTCCATTCTGATGCGTTCCACCAGAAAAAAAGCCCTGGGGAGTATTATGATACCACCAACAACAGCACACTGTCTTGAAAATCCTATTTATTTAAGCCATGTGTGGAAGAAAATAAGCTGACTCTGTGAAAATGCAAAGGGAGGGCAGATGTGCAGAAGAACCTTGCTCAAACCAATCTAGTCCTTGTGGATCACCTACCAAGAAAATCAGGAGTAAGTTGAGGGTGTGGAAAAGCCCTGTGTCATTACTAGCAAACTGTACCTTTTCCCAACCAAAGACTTTAATTTGTCTCTTTTTCCTTAGAAAATATTTTTAAATTTGTGCATGACCAGAGAAGTAAAGGAATTAGGAGGTCCTAAGTAATTTAAACCAGAGAAAATTACAACATAATGCATTTTCTTACAGCATATTATTTTAATAGTAGATTTTGAACCAGTCTTTTAGTTCCATCAAGGAACTACTCAAACATAATTAAGATGCTGTATTTTCTGTACAGTATGATAAAAAGCAATCGAAGAAAATAAAATTCATATACATGTAAGATATTGTTATATATTGTTGCATGTACACACAGACATATGCAAAAACTAAGGAAAAGGAAGTCTCCCCACTTTCTCCCTGGTCCTCCAGTGCCACATGGTTACACTTTCTCTGTTTTGTCTCTGCTCTTCTTCTCATCACTGGCTCTTCTGATATTTTCTCTTCAGGTACCCTTTGCTCAACAGACTTTCCAATCTTTCCTCCTTCTGGAAGCCTTCTCCCTGTACCCTCTCTACTTTCCCTCCCCAACACATTTCCCAACACATTTCCACTCCCCCTGATTTCCCTTCCCAATCACCTTGCTAACTGGCTCTTACCCTCCCAATCAGTGTTCATCCCCCCATGTAGGTTCTGCTTCCCCCTACCTTTCCCAGTCCTTCTCTCCCCTTTCCCACTCCTTCTGTTGTTGGGTACAAATGCTGCTCAGTTTTTTTATGCTATAACATCTAAGTTTTCAGAGTTTTCTGCAAACCTGAGCTACTCCATTGTGTGGAGTTGGGAGGTCACACTTGGGAATTAGATTTATTGTATAAAAAGCAGTGGACCATGTACATTGTCCTGAATTCCCTGGAGGAAGAGCCAGATAAACTTGTACAGATAGATATTTTGTGTTTGTGTGTGTGATAGCCTGCCTTTGTTGCTGAGATTCAAGCCAGATCACAGGATATCAAATAATATAATCATGTACTATAGGGCTGCCAGGTCCCTTGGACCTGCCAGCAGGGGATGGGGGGGGTGAACTTATCGGGAGCAGGGAGGAACACTGAAAATAAATACAACATGCTTACGTGACCCAGAAGTGATATATGCACGTCAAGGACATTGAGGGGTGACGCTGTGGTTTTGGGGCAAAAGTCTATGGTAGAATTAGCTTCTGCCATAAGGTTTTGTCCCCAAACCAGAGCATCACTCCTGATGTGTCTGTCACTTCTAGGTCATGTAGGCATGTTGTGTTTAATTTCATTGTAGTTCCCTGTTTGGGGGGATAATTCACCCCCTGGCCAGCTGGCTGGTGGTGGAGAGGTGGGGCCTGAAATGTACCATAAGATAATTAGTGAACAATACAATAGGACTAGTATTACAGAATCAGAAAACAATGCAAAGAAGGTATACTATGTACAATACAGAAAATTGAATTACAGTGGTAGAAAACACTGCAGTAAAAAGCAACTTGATATATACAGTAATTGTTGCAGTAAACTATAATCCTTTCCAAATAATGGAGCCCTCCTGTTCCATTCTACTACATTTCTAAACCCTTTGTAAAAAAAAAATGCCTTCATGAACATTGATTATGATCTCTAAGTACTGAGGCTTACCAATTTTGCTATAAGCAATTGGTTCTGGGTGTCTACAATAGGTCTACAGGGTGACCTGTAGATGAAGTGCTATGTATGGAAAAACGAGGAAAATGTTGATGCAATATGGACAGCAATCTTTTCCCCTCTTGTAAAGATAATTCTATGCAACCTTCTTAGGAAAGGAGGTTATGTGTAATATTTACTACAATGGACGCAGTGCTAACTTGTGATTCTCTTCCTCAGTTAATTTTCAAGAACAGGTTTCACAATGAATAGAATATAATCATATCATCATCTGTGTATTTATTTTTAGAGCACTAAACATTATTAAGCACTTTACAACAGATGAAAATTCCTCATCTGCAGGTTAACAGTCCCTGTTTACCAATTTATAATCTGAAAATATTTTCTCTCCTTTTAAAATTTTTTCTGCTGAACAATAATACCCGAATCCAGGCAAGTTACATATGCCGGGTTGTACACGGGGGTATGTATATATTTGGAAGTAGTACATTGCAGATGGATTGAATCCACATATGGATGTGTGTCTGTAGATATAATGCAGTGCGGATGGACAGCATCCATGTTCAGGTCCACCTTCAGAAACATACCCGATGCAACCATGGATGCATATCCAGTACACAGACTATAATATTTAATCTGCTCTTGTCAAAGTATGCTGAGAAGATGCCTGCTTGCTCCCTTCTACACAGAAGAGGCTTGGCTCTGTTGAAATCTCTTCCACCTGGATCTGATTTAATTGGCAAGCATTGCTTGGTCATAAATCAAGGCTGGGCCTCGGGCAAGAAAAAGGGGCAGAGAGGACAATGCTGCCTTCACAAGCCGGGGAGAAGGAGCCAGGAAGTGGACATGGGCTCCAGGAGCTTCTGCCTGTATGCAAGCAGTAGAACAGTTGGCCAGGAAAGGCTCCTATAGTGATCAAACTCCTTTCTTTGATGGAAGTGACTGCAGCATAGAACTTTCTGGATTTAGGAGCCTAGGAATTTGTGAAGAGAGCAAGATTAAACAGTTGGGAATTTGTTGCTGGTTTTAAGAGGAAACAGGAATCCTATGAATAAACAGAGGCATGCCTTACTCTGGCTTTTGCCTCCGCATTTCATTTAAACCGTAGTGGGGTGGAAGAGTTAAACTCTTCTCACTGTGCATATGTCCCGAACCAAATCAGGACCTATTGTATCAGTTACTAGCATTTTGAAAACATTGGGATGATCCAATTTCATATCTTCCAAGGTCACATCTGTTTTGGTCCCAAGTGGTGAATTTATTTGAAAAAGCTGAATAGAAGCAGTAGTTTCCCTCCTTTCTGCCAAGTCTTCCTGCAGTGGCAAAAGACTGATTCTGTTGGAGGAACATCTGGCAGAAGGGAATCATAGGATCTACTTTAGTGGAAGGGTAAGATCCAGCTCCTGTTTTAATAAATAAAAGAATATACAACCCAGCCCTAAATGATACATACTCATTTGAATGCATGTCCATTCACATTCTAGCTTTACTAGTCACATAAACTACATATGACAAGGGTCGGATTAAGGTTTACATGTTGAAGAAAAAGCAATGTGTATTGAACATACAGAATACCGAACACTACTGACCAATACATCAACCTTCTATAACTTATCCCAAATTTCAAACTGTTAAATTAGACTGGCAGTATTCCTTTGAATGTACTATTTTCTGATATAGTGTATGTATTATCTTAGATACATCAATTCACATCTCACACGTAATATGATTGGATTTATTTTTCTCTTCTTGGATATGCTAAATCAATTTTTCATATTAAGGAATGTGAGCTGCATCTAAGCTAATATTCTTAAGCAGACCTAAAGCATCTATTTAATTATGGTCTCTCAATCTCTCTTATGAAAAGCAAAATTTATGAGAACTCAAAAGGAAGGCACTTGTATACCTTTATATAAAACAGAACTCTACATTTATTTTTATGTTTTAAGTGAGATATAAATGCATTTTGTTGTAAACCTAATAGTAATCAGTGACACTTTCTTGGATCCTACAAGCTGCGTGTGTAAAAATGCTCTTGGATGTGGAAATTTTCACCTCCCCTTGCTCTAGCATTCCCCCAGAATTCTTTCAAGCTGATGCTGGGAGTTTCATGAGCCTTAGAGCAAAATTCCATGAGGCCAAGCACCGTAATTCCCCCTCACAGGTTAACATGAATATTAGAAGGTGTAGTCTGGCTTGGAAGTGTTCATGATATCAGCATCCCTGCAGCTACCATCGTTATTTCTGGACTCAAGAATGTGGGTGGTAATTGGTTAATTATGGGAACCTGTGCTCAATTTTATAAACAGATGGGATGGTGAAATTAGGAGGAGTTGCCAACATCCTCTGGAAAGTTCCACAGAAGAAAGGTTTTGATTGGAGGCCGTCTGACACCAGAGGGCAAGAACCTATAATAAAGGTATAGGGTAACCATAGACTGCCATGCTAACATTATGCTAACACCATGCCTGTGTGTTGTCGCAGGCTTTCATGGCCAGAGTTCATTAGTTGTTGTAGTTTTTCCGGGCTGTATAGCCATGGTCTTGGCATTGTAGTACCTGACATTTTGCCAGCAGCTGCGACTGGCATTCTCAGAGGTATAACACAGAAAGATAAAGTACTCTCTGTGTCAGTGTGAGGAGAAAATGGTAGGCAGGTAATTTATATCTACTCAGGAAGGTGGGGTAGGGCTAAGTCATTATCTTGTAGGAGCTTCCTAGGCTGTGACATGCTAATGGAGGAACATTCCTGAGGATGTTCTTTTGCATATGGATTGGCTGTTAAAATTCTAATCTTACCTGTAGTGCTGTTGTATGATGTTGAGCATTTTGGGTTCTTCAGGACTGGAAACCATGCCCTATTTATTTTTAAATTCTCTTCTTTCCTGTTGAAATTGTGTTTATGTTTATGAATTTCAATGACTTCCCTGTGTAATCTGACATGGGTATTGGATGTATTGTTCAGCATTTTAGTGTCTTGGAATAAGATACTGTATCCTGTTTGAGTTAGGCTATGTTCAGCGACTGCTGATTTTTCAGGTTGGCCAAGTTTGCAGTGTATTTATTTCATGTTCTTTTGTTCTTGTCTGGATGTCAGAAAGTCAATCAAAAAGATGTCAAGCAAACATATAGCACCCAGTACTAAAATGATCACCATAAATGTAAAATGTTCTTTGCTTAGTATATATATATATACACACACACGCACACACTATGCAGCATGTAGAAACTCAAGAGAGGAGTATTGGTGGTGGGAGATGGGGCAGCAAGAAAGTAGATATTACCTGTCCTGGGTGGGAGGGGGCTCATCTATGGAAGTGCTAATCATCTGGGCAGCATATAGTGTTTGGACCTAGGAACTTCAGAGTTCCCTGATGAGTGGTTGCCTACCTGGGCCATTTGTGAACTTGAGTAAGGGTTTTCAGGAAGAGTACAGAGGAAAAGCACAAGGAAATGGCCACAAAACAAGAAGGACTGAGCATAGGAAGGATAGCTCAGTGTACACAGCAGAAAGCTCAGTGTACACAACTGAATTCATGATCAGATTACTGATTTATCTTGAAGGAACTGGGGAAGCACTTGATATAAGAATGAAGAAATTATAGACCAAAAAGCTTGATTCTCCTGACTTGGGAAGAAGCATGAACAGGGCAGACAGCCATCTGATTGACTAGAAGTGTGGCTATGGAGTTTTTGCATTTCCTCCTGGGTGGAAAGAAGATGTGCTAAAAGTGATCTTTGCAAAGTGGAGTGAAGGCAAAGAGTACAAATGAACAACCGCAAGACTTTAATGATTAAAAAGCCTATGCCTTCTAAATTTTGATACTAGGAGACCATGTTTCTGAAATCTTTTTTGTTATGAATAATATAGCAAGAGGTCTGAAAAGCCCTTGATTAAATTCAAAATGCTCAGATCAGTGGTCTGAGTATTGCCAACTGCCTAATTGGGTTAGCTCTACTGTGGTACCAGTGCCTGTATATTGTACTGCCTACTCCTATTCATTGTTTTATAGATGGCCAAGAATGCAACTGGGGTCCAGCTTTGAGTGGCATTCAGCCAACTGGTCACAAGTCCAGATTGGGGGAGGAGGTAGAGACAGATGCCAAACAAAATGGAGCCTTTTTTTAGTTGCAGTTCTTCTCTCCAGCTTTCAGATGGCTAAAACTGTGCAACAAGAATTCAGATTTAGCTAAGATCTTAGTTATAAGCAGTCAAGACAAAATACATGCTACTTCTTCAACATAAGGTAAATTAGGGATTTTTATTATGCCATAGAAGATTTGAAAACATACTACTTTTTAAATGCCTTCCTTACAAACCTCCATTACTCAAAATTTTAATGGGGCTGTAGATTCCATGGACTACATTATGTGTCACAAAAATTGTTTCCAGAGAGTGAACATAGTAGTATAAGGTCATTATAGCCTGGAGGACTGGTGGTCCATTGTACTTGAAAGATAATTGGTCATTTTGCAATTTACATTTAATTCACAATTAATTACATTCTGTAAAAAACGCTAAACTTCTAATTGTATTAACTATTAAGTTTAGAGTCATCAGCTACAATTCTGCCCATCAAAATCACATTGACTTGTTGCTGATAACTCAGGATGACCAAGATGCACCCATGATGTTCTATAATAGAGCTGCTGGAAATGATTCATATAATTCACGTGTTTTTGTCACTAAGCAAAAAAAAGTAATGTGAAATGACTTGCTTATTAATATGCAAGTCAGCTAAATTGTGGCTCATACAAATTTACACAACTCAGATTAAATGATCTTTTAATACAGTAACCATACTATGAATTAGTCTAGTATTTTGCAGTATTTCAAAACAGGACTTTTTGTGTGTTTTGAGGACTTTTGTGTGTAATTACTTTTGAACTATTTTTGTAGACTCTCCAGTATGATAGATTTAAAGAGACTAGGATCTGGAAAATGCAGGTTGTGCTAAATGATATTTTGGTTTTGTGACAGAATGATGTATTTGTTTATAGTTAATGGTGGGAGTGCAGTAGATACAAAGTTTGCACCCATTGTTGGTAGACAAAAGATATTAAATCATACAAACTGGGCAATAACTGTCAAGTCTTAAGCAAAGTTGTAGTATATATTTCTTTGGTTTGCAAAATATGTATGAAGAAGAAATTAAGAAATCCCCTATCACTTAATTAAAACTTCGTTGAATTTATTATGTATACTGAATTATGTTTCTGTATTACTGCAGTTCTGTAAAGGTTAGAAAATACAGAGAGTGCTCCAGATGTCACATTAAATGTTTGGTTCAGTGTTAGGGCTGCCAAGTCCAACTTGGGAAATATCTGGGGACTTTGGGGGTGGAGCCAGGAGACTTTGGGGGTGGAGCCAGGAGAAAGGAAGTGACATCATTTTGTGATGTCACATCCTGTGATGTTGCTTCCACATGCTGACACATGAACTCATGAAGTTTCCTAATACTGAATCAGGCCATTGGTCCATCAAGGTCAGTATTGACTACTCAGACTGGTAGTGGCTCTCCAGGGTCTCAGGCTGAGATCTTTAATGTCACCTATTACCTGATCCTTTTTTAGCTGAAGAGGCTGATACCTCCTGCATGTCAAGCAGATGCTCTATCACTGAGCAACGGCCCTACTGAATCCTTCCTCATCTCGGCAGAATATGAAGCACTAAGTGCTACACAAGTGCTAAATATGATTTTCATATCATAAGAACAGGAGAGAAGCCACAGTGGATCAGCCCATCCAGTACAGCCCATCCAGTACAACACTCTGTGTCACAACAGTGGCCAAAAATACCAGGTGCCCTCAGGAGGTCCAGCAGCGGGGCCAGAACTCCAGAAGCCCTCCCACTGTTGCCCCCCAAGCACCAAGAATTCAGAGCCTCACTGCCCCAGACAAAGGGTTCCATTTAGACCTTGTGGCTATAATAGCCACTGATAGACCTCTGCTGGATGGGGACAGAGAGAGAGACAGACAGACAGACAGACAGACAGAAAAAAGAAAGAGGGAGAGAGAATGAAAAGAGCTGGAAGAGAAACTCACCTTGCCAGCCACATGCAAAAGCAGCTCCTTCAGTCCCTCCTTAATCTCTGGGCGGACCTCTCTTGCTGTGGAAGAAGCTCTCTTGCTGACTTCTGAAAGGGGAAATATCTGGCGAGGCTTTTTACTGCAGGGCAGGCTCTCTGCAGACATTTCCCTTTTAAGGCAGCCATTTTGTCCCCCCGGTGGCCAACTTTGGAAAAGCGGGAGATAAGCACTAAAAATCAGTGTTTCCCCCGCCCTACCGGGGGACTTGGCAACCCTATTCAGTGTAAATGAATGTTGTGTTTTTACAACCTTGCTCTCCTCACAGGCTATCTCCTCTTTAGTAGAAATCATAGTTTACAGCTATATCAAAACTTGCAAAGTGTGGCTTGAACTTGTTTCCCTGTACCAGGATTGCAACCCATTTTTGTTCATATATAATGGTTATACACGATTTGCGCTAATGCAAAAGTAATTAACTGAACCACAATATGTGAGGGAAAGAGAAAGGGGGGATATGCAGGCACAAAACTTTTTGATGTAGTTCCAGGACAATGTTCAGCATTACATCCAAATTAGAATTTCAGAGACACAGTGGTCAGTCTCTTGATCTTATCATCAGCTGCCATCTACCAAATGTTTGCTGCAGTCAATATTTTAAATTCAGTGAAACAGTGTTCCTCACAAGAAGGGAAATCAGTGTTACTCTAAAGAATAACAAGCAGAACACATAAGCATTTGAATGTAAGACTCAGCTAAATTCAGCTTGCTGTATGTCACAATACCAATGTGATGTGCTGTGCAGTAATTGTCTGTGACTTTACAGTTTTTTAAAATTTGCACTGGGCCCTGTGGGTTTAGCTGACCCAGTTGTTCTTTTCCATAGTGTAATCTTTTTGATACCATGAATGTTGCTCGTTAAAATGAGTTATATTAAATATGTATTTCGTTATAGTTAAGGTGTACATTGAACAATATTGCAAAAAAGGGGGGCGGGATGAGAATACAGCCAAAGATAGCTTTTTAAAAAATGCTTTATAGTGTAAAACTGGCATCTTTCAAATGCTGTGATATAAAATGCATTGAGCTTAACATTGCATTCCAACAAATAAAAACACCAAGGATAATATAAATTACATTTATTATGAGTTATCAGTTTGTCATAGGAACTTTGTCTTAAGAAATGTAAGCTGTTGGTATTGTTTCAGTTTTTTTTATTATTGTCTTAGTTGGGGGAGGGGTTGGAAAAAAAGGTGCCAGAACTCTCAAGAGGGAAATGCAATTTTCAATCTGTATACAGAAAACTCATGAACTTTTAAACAGTTTTAAAAGAATTTTGTCAAAGAGGTTCTGGGACTCTGTTCCGGCGCATTCCCCCAGGAAAAAAACCCTGGTCTTAGAGTTACTTGAAATTCTGTAAGCAGAAAGATGAGAGCCTGTTTTTTGGGTTGAACCGTACACCAGCCATCACCTGTCATGGCAGACTTGATACATTAGCGAACACCTTAAGGTGAGGGGAGGAACTTTTTGCCTAGTTACAGGAAGTAGATAATTTCTAAGGAATATCCTAATTAGATATTTTGATCTACACTTCACTAAAATGTTTTTCTAAGATTTCAGAAAATAATTTTTAAAATTATAAATATGCAAAATAACCACATACAATCTACATATTGTTAGAAGTCCACAACCTACTTATAACTATAAAATACCTTAAATTTGCATTACTTATTTTTACAAAAAAATACTTTTGTATATGCTATTAAACAAAATTATCCTACTTCTGTTACAATTTGTCCTGTTTTTATTCCTTTTCTAAATATATTTCCAAATTTTACCATACATTCCATTGTATTCAGTACTTCCTTCTTTGCTGATTACATATGAAATTATTTTATTCCAGAAATCTATAAACATAGACCGGTGTTGTGCAAATAATTCTAGAATATTCTTCTTCTTACAGTCCTGTTTTAGCACTGTTATCTCGTCCATGATCATAACAAAAACCATATTTTTTCTCAGCCAGATTTCCTACTTCGGTAAAGTAGTCTGCTTCTAGCAGTTTGCTGTCAGCATTCTTGCTGCTATCAGAAAGTGTGATATCATGTACCACAGCTTTTTAGGTAGCATTTCCAAATTATAGCCCAACAGGCATATTAATGGCATAAGGTAGAATTTATTATTTTAACGTGTGTGATTTTGTTAGTGGAGTGGTTAGCAGAACTTCTGACAATTTATTCTAACCCATGAATTTTTATATCACAATATAATGGTCTTTAAGAAGGGTCTTTTGATGTTTTCTTAGTTACTACAATAACACAAGATTTCCAAAAGTGGAGTGGGCCATTGCCAAGGTGCAAAGAGAAAGTGAAAGACTAGGAGAGGTTTCAGCTGCTTCATATAAACCAAACCTGGTGGAAAACATATTAGGAAGGCAGTGGCCAATCTGGAAATGAGAGCCAGGGATTTGTATCAACTATACCACAGAGAGAAAATTACTTATGTACTGGAATCACAAACAAAAATTCAAAACTCCAGAACACTTAGTTAAGTGGGTGAGGTTTGTGTTCACATGTTTGATTAGGGATGCCAGTTCCCAGGTGGGGGTGGGGCATCCCCTGATTTTGCAAGCTCCTGCCCACTGCCAGCCAGCTGGCCGGCAGGGGAAGCCCCACCCCAACAGCAACCACCAGCAGCCAGCCACCCCTCTCTCTCCTCTCCTGCAAGATATAAAGGGCCCTCTAGCTGATCGGCAGGAGCACATGGCCTGCTGATCAGCTGGAGGGTCCTTTAAATCTTGCAGGAGGGGAGGAAAGGGAGAGGGGTGGCCAGTGGCCAAACACCTGAACTCCAAGCAGTGAATTTGCTGTTTGGAGTTCAGGCATGCGGGGTGCCAGTGTGCTCGCTTGCAAAAACTATTTAAAGAGAAGGTTTCCTTTAAATGGTTCTTGCAACCCAGCACCAATGACACCTTCCATGGGGTTGCATCTGTAAAATGATGATGTCACTTCTGCATGATGTCATCATGTTGGGGACGTCCCCACTCCCTCCAGGAACACCCCCCAAAGTCCCCCGCCAGCAAAAAGGCAGGACCTGGCAACTCTATGTTTGATGTTTGTGTATGTGGAAGCTCTGCAAGAGGGGAGACATGCAGGTACCAGCCCAAGCCTGTGAAATGGATTCTGCCCTTTCTACCAGTTTGGGAACCCCAAGACTTGCCAGCATCTTTCCTTAACAAATTGAAGTCTGACACATGCACACATGGGAATTTAATTTGACCTTCAGTGGTCAACCCACTAACTTGTCTATTAATATTTATGACTGAATGTTGTGATAAATTTTACAGTGTTTCACAGTAGAAGTTTAAATAACATTTTTCCTCTCCTACTATATGTGTTAATATTTGTCAATGTGGAAGAAGGGCATTCGTAATTCAGATGAACTTTCCAGTCAATGTAGATTTTAGATTCCCATTACAAAGTAGTTAAGGCAAGAGCCTCACATGTGAAGATGCCCTCAATTTTAACTGTGACCAGGTAGAATATCATCTTATGGTTTTTACAGTGTAAAGCTGATATTTAGGGTTTTTTAAAAAATAAAGCTTGTAAGTCTTTAAGGACATATTTGGCAGTATACACTGTATTGCTATAGTTGCAGTAGAAGAGCAGTTGGTACACTACAGTGCAGTTATTACTGCAGTTTATAATTTCTGAATTATTTTTATTTCAGTTCATGACTCCAACCTTGTTCATTAAAACTGAAGTGGAAATCTGGGATTGAAGGACCTTTGTTGACAGAAACACTGGCCTGCAGCACAAAATTCAATAAACATTGATTACTCAGTCTAATGCAGTTTACTGTTGATTTCTTTCAAAAAGTAATTTACTCTTGCCAATATATTTTTATGCATGAGCCTATCCCAAGAAATTAATTAACATTTTAAAACACTTTAACATAACACAAACGTCAAGTAAAACATCATCTTCTTTGACCCAAACACGATGATAAGTTGTGTTTTAATAATAAAGGTTTTTTAAAAATAAAGAGCTATAATCTTGTGTCTGGAATTCTTAGGACAATATTCAATTTTTAATGCAAGTGGCTATTTATTATATTGTGTTTACTTTGTTGCTTTTTTAAAAAAACTTGTCCCATTGGGAGTGTTTAGGAAAGATAACAAGGCTTTCACAATATACCACATTTAAGCTACTGTGTTTACACTGGGAATGCATTATGGAGATCATTCTCATTCTCTGTAAAATAGAGTAATATCTTCAAATGCCTTCATATTTGCTATTCAGTAGAACTACAATGTATGATTACGCATCTGGACAGTCAGCAGTGTGATGAAAAGCAGAAGAACAGCTTGAAACCTTTCTTTGTTTATTCAAAGATGCAGATGCTTGACAAACCAAACATCTTAAAAGCTGAACAATAATTAAAAAAATAACGAGAATAGCAAAATGAACTGGCCACCTGTACAGTACAAGCAAATGTTATAACTTCAGAGAGTGTTACTACTCTCAATTAGCATCTGACTAGCATTCCTCTAACATGGTCCTACTATCAATTAGCATCTGACTAGCATTCCTCTAACATGTTCTTGATTCCAAAAACCATTATTTAAAAACGTATTTCCAGTGCCATTCTGTTCACTTCAATTATTCTGAAGGCTAGAACTCTGCTTAGGATGGCACTGTTAGTTACATAACACCACCCGTACATATTATTATGTCGTTTCATAAGCAAAAACAGGCAGGTCCCAGCTCTCAAAATGTTTACAATTTCTAACCTGGGCTGGTGAGGCAGCAGAGAGAGGGAAGACTGTGAGCAGGAAAGGACAAATGTGAATGAATGCAGGTACTTGTATTTAGGCGTTGTTTTGGTTATGATGGGGTTGAGCTTAGGGTTGCCAGCTGCAGGCTGGGAAATACCTGGAGTGGGGCCTGAGGACAGCAGAGTTTGAGGAGGACAGGAGCTTCAATGGGGCATAATGCCATAGAGTTCCCCTTCCAAAACAACCATTTTCTCCAGGTGAGCTGATCTCTGTTGCTTGGAGATCAGTTGTAATCCCAGGAGATCTCCAACCACCAACTGGAGCTTGTCAGCCCTTGTTAAGCTAAAGGTTTCAAAATAAAGGTGTGCTTTGAGCTGGGATTTGAAGAAATAAAAAGGTATTCCAAGGCAATCTAGGTCGGGGTATCAAATAAAAGGCCTGGGGGCTGAAACTGGCCTGTCCAGGGCTCTTATGTGGTCCACGAGCAGCTAGTGCAAGGGAGGGAACAGGAGACTTCTCAGGGGGAAGTGGGCAGAGTCACTCTGATTGTGGCTTCAGCATGGTGGAACAACCTCATCTGCCACAGTCAAGCAGCATGGGAGCATCTGCCCAGTGCTGCACCACTGGCTCTCTAGCCCCCCCATATGGGTTTTCCTCTGCACCCCCCTCCCAGCTTATGGGGCCTTGCAGTGAGGATACACCAATTCAGAGCTTATCAGCTGCTGTCCTTTATACAGTTTATATCTCCAGTACCTAGCATTCTGTTTTATGGCACACGTGACCTGGCCTAACAAAGTGACATTTATGTCAGATCTGGCCCTTGTAACAAATGAATTCCGCACCCCTGATCAAGGTAGTAAAGGCAACCATGGTATGGCAAAAACAAATCTGCTCTGGGTTGGACCATGTCAGGCCTTGGGCAGTTTGGCATCTTAATGAATTATTACTTTGGTTTCATCTCTACCTAATTTAATAAAAAATGTCCTGCTGGATCAGACCAGTGGTCCATCTAGTACAACATCCTGTTTCACACAGCAGCTAGACACTTGGCCTGGAGGACCAACAAATAGAGCATAAGGCAGTCAACCCAGTCATAAATAAACACTAGGCTTTTTATAACATATTAGTTGGTATTCAACTTTGTCCATTTTTAGCAACAGTAAGGCTGTGATTAGATGTGCAGTTTGATCCATTGCTGTTTTCTTATGTATTTAAAATTCATGATCAGACAGCAACATCTGTCTGTTGTGCCCCAGTTGTTTTTGTCCCGTTTTCCCCTTTTACTGTATATTTCTTTGATACCTGTGAAAGTCTGATCCTATTGGTCTGAGCTGGTTCCAAAATGGATTTCCTGTTGTGTAATTGCTCTGTTACGCACCCAAGCCATCAGGCAGGTCTGACTGGTCTCTCGTTTTCCAGCCACCATTTTTTTAACTAGTTAGCGATGTGCACATAACTGCATATTTACACCCTTCTCTCTCTTTTCCCCCCTCTCCTACAGGGCTGCTCGAAACTTTGTTTTCTTTATAAAAACTTTCAAAGAAAGACACCTCTTTAGTTCAGCTTTTTTCTGTGCTTCAGGAAAGGGGTTAATTGAAAAGTTTAGAGAGGGAGGAAGGCTGTGAATTACATATCCCAGCAGGCTCACCAGCACTTGTGCACATGCTCAAAGGACAATTTTTTAAAAATGGTTGACAGCCCCATGAACTACATATCCTAGCTGGCTCATCAGCACTTCTGTGCATGCTCAAAGGACAAGCTTTTTAAAAATGGCCAATGGCAACACTCCTTGGCTGCTGCATCTGATTGATCAAGGACAGGGTAAAAGTGCTTTGAAGAATGCTAGGGGTGAGTCTGATCAGTATTCTCTGTTACAAAATAACCTGGATTAGAGGCAGGGTAACAGTGGATCGAACTGTACATCTGACCTCAGCCTAAGGGCTGCCAATCTCTTTGCTTCTCTCAAAGCCCAATGGGAGATGTACTTTACCCTCTCCTCTTTAAATTTTTTTAAAACTCATTTGCTGCTTAAAAATTAAAAATTAATTGCGTGACAAGAACCAGCCAAACAATAGCAAGTATCCCAGCTGAGGGCCAAAATCTGCAATTCTATCAAATCATAAAAAAACTAATGTTAAAGATCAAATTTACTGCACAGTTGCAGTGCTGTTTAGCATTTGCTCAAGCTGGATGGTGCTGGAGGTAAAGAAATTAAGTTTTTAAAATTTTATTAAAATATTTGTAACCTACTTTTCTATGTAAAATAAACATTCATGGTAGTTTGCATTATTAAATTCCATACAGAACAGTTAAAAATAAATAACAGGTAACAAAAACTTATAAGCATGAGAAGGACCAATTCTAAACAAAATGGTTTTTGATACCTTTATCCATTTAGATCAATTTTATCAAAATATTTTAATCACATTATGTTATGACAATTGCGCTAGAACTTACAGTTTGCAGAAGATCAATGACAAGCCTCAGTAATTTTTGATTAGGAAAAAAAATCAAAGCCTTGTCTCAGTCTCCTTGGCATGAATGGGTCATGGGTATCCATCTAGAATAACTAAAGCTGTCTAATAATTTTGTGTTTATAAAGAAGGCTTATTTAGTCTTGGAGCCTCTGTGGGCAATTATCACAAAGGACAAGAAAGAATAGCCTATTCTAGTATTATTTATAAAACTCTAAAGGATTTTTTCAAAATCTGTCTCAGCAAACAGAGATACATATGAAGGCTTGTTCCAGCAGGCAGAAACATTTTGGGGTGATGCAAAGGAATTTTTGATATAGCAGAAAAAGAAGCTAAGTGACTTGACCCTTGGTATTACAGCTTCAGAAGACACCAGTTAGGAGCATATCACCTGACCCTCATGTAATCCTAATGGAATCAGCTAGAATTTCACATTTTCTTTAAGTCGAGCTAACAGCTACTGCCTCACTGCATTCCTTATGTGACAGTTTTTTGCCTCCCTAGACCATTGGGCTCTCTAGCATTCTTTCATCCCTGCTGTTTCTGAGCAACAGACTTAAAAGCACACAGGTGGTGTGGAAAAGGTTTGTATATTATTGTTCCCTTGGAGCAAATGTTACTTCCCCTTACAGTGCTGCCCTAAACAGAATTCCTTTGATGCAATAGCAGAAGTTCATACAAGAGTTGGCCATTGGAACTCACTTTTTAAAAACAACAACAACAAAGGATAGGGTTTATAGCTTTACCAAATTAAGTCATACAATAATTGTCTAGTTTTTTTCCTAATTATTGTCTAATTTTGACCAAATTTGGTTTGGAGCTAGCTTATTTTACACATTTATTTTGCATTTTATTCCAGGATGTATACTGAGACAACAGTTTTTTTATTTCCGGTACTGATTAATGTCAGAAGGTTGACCCTATTGGGGTCTGAAGGCTACCATGCAAATCCTGACATCTTAGTGTTTGACTGTAGCAGGAGTGCTGAGTCAAACCTTAATTCCCTGCTTGTATTTCTACTTTAACTGATATTTATGACTGAGGGACAAGGGCCATGATCTTCTCACATTCTGCTGAAACAAAGGAAATTCGCAGAAGTATTAAGGGCAAGATGCAAGGAAGCTATGGGGAGTGTGGACTGCCCTTTGATATAATAAAATCTGCTGCTGTTATGCTTATTTCAAACTACGGCTTATGAATTTTAAGGACTTTTTAAACCTCAATGCTGAATGAAAAAGACTCCTATATTTCATGTGGCAGTACCTTCCATCCTGTGAAACCTTCCATCGTAGGGAATTTAGAAAACGCTCATGGACAAAAACTCCCTATAGCTCATTACAGTGTTACAACTTTGTAAATCATATTTTCAAAAGCAATGACTTACAGTATCCAGATTGGTCATATATAGACCATGCTGTGACACAGAAGTAGTAAGTAGCACAGAAGCCTTGGGGAGACATGCGCCACAGTGACTGATACAATGTAAAAATAGGCAAAGATTTATGAGGACATTGCCTCACAGGAGCTGATCCCTGCCCTGGGACATGGGGTGTAATGTCTCAGAGAGGGATATTATTCCTGTTAGGGAAGTCCCTCTCTGCAGAGTAATTGACCTATTTTCTATTTATTCAAACTTATCTCAGCTTTTCCTGTGCCACAAGGCAGCCTCCATATGAGTGGGGTATAAATCTGGTTAATTAATTAAATAAAATAGACTTCCTTAATGTTAGGCCACAGAAAAATTTTGAACATTAAAAAAAGTAATACATTCTTTTAGGATCAATCAGAGTACCTAAAACAGCACATGAGCATTTGAGGCCTCTGAAACTTCAGTAGGCTAGATGTTCAGCACCAAAAAAAACCCTTGGGAGTGGAGGAGAAAAAAATGTTTTAGGCCCTGATGGAGAGGTTTGATGGGGATGACTGTGGCTTGTAGAATCTTAAAATGAAGTGCTGGACATGCTGCAGATGTAAATAGTGCTTGGTGAAAAATGTTATGTTGTACCAAGGGCTACTGAGACAAAACACATATATACCTGGTCTTCCTAATCAAGTAACCACAACATGGTCCCTGCATACATGTGATTATTTATTATATTTACTTCATTCATACCCCACTTTTCTCACTTACAGGGACCCAAAATAGCTTACAACATTCTCCCCTTCACCACTTCTTTGCCAAAACTCTGTGAGGCAGATTAGGTTGACAGCATGTAGCCCAAGGTCATCCACCAAGCTTCCATGGCAAAGTGGGGATTGGAAGCTGGGTCTCCCAGATCCTAGCCCAACACTTTCCCTTTAATTTTGTGACATTGCTTCAAGGCGGGCTTGAGCTCTGCTTTCTATTATTTTATACACTTAGAATGTATTTATTATTTATGTGATTATTTATTGATTACATTTAAATTCCACCTCACCGTTAGCATGCTGAAGATTATTACCAACATCAACATCACATAAAGCAGGATTCTCCATCATTCCTCCCTGACAACCAAGGAGGCTCTAACCTTTATGAAGTAATTTGATGTACAGAAAGAGCAATCAAATTATTATAAGGGGTTCTAAGGAAGACAAAATAGTATTTCTATTGGAAATTTACCTTGTCTGCTTCATTGCATCCACCATGCTCAGCTGTTAAATTGATTCACACAAATAATATTATACTAAATATTATGCATTCTAAATTGTTTTGCTTAAATGTATTGAAGGGGGTGTTCCACTTGAATATTTTAGATTTCCTTCCTAAGTATCCAAATTACTTTTTAATGGATTTCATCTGCCTTTGTATTGTGGAATTGGCCAGGCACATTGCATGAAATTAAATTTGACTTAGTTTGACAGTACAGAAAAATTTGGTGCAGAAATGAAGACAATATTTTGAAAATATAATATGTAGGCAGTGTGATGCCTTCAAATAAAACAACCCTGTTTGGTATTTTCTAAGACTTTCATATGAAAGCAGTAGAGAGGAAATAAGCCAAATGATGCTGCTAAGTGGAAGTTATTCAAATACTTTAAGAATACCATTGATCTAAGTATCCAGAGCCAGCTGTTTGGCATAGAAATTTGTTTGCTGATGGGACATGGGTTCTTTTGCAGTGCAACATGTACTTCAGTAGCTTAACAATTAATCAAAACATTCATACTAAATGTCAGAGCATCCTTTTATAGCATATTTTTTAATTCTGTGCTCAAGCCAGTATGAGAGTATGAATTCTTCATCTGCTCCCATTCTACAGCCATTTGGATTCTTTACCTGTGTGTCAGTCTTGTTTCTTTGGGACAGTAGGTTTTCAAGCCCTATCATCTTCAGTTTCTGAGCACCAAACTCAAATGATGAAACATGCACTGGGAAGGGAATTGCATTCATCATATGCCAATGAAAGGTTTCTTTACGGAGCCACATAAATTTGCAAAGATAATGATAGTCCTGATGGCAAAGGCTGTGATGACTTAAACTTTTCTTCTCACTACTAGACAGTAGAATCTACGATCTGCTGTTTATCTTGCTGTACCTTATTAGGTAGGAGGTTTGCTCTCTGTTAAGGATTAAAAGTGTTAATGAGTGAAGCAAAACTATTTCATTCAAAGAGACCATTATTTAAAGAAGCAACCAGTTTGTTGTACTTTGAAAAATGAGTGTGCACAGTGCTGACAGTATTTCCCATCTTACTGACGCTGGCTTTGCTTATGGATAGGCACATCTCCCGTTAAGTGGCCTTCAGGAAGGACACCTGGAACAACCAAGATCCACTAAGGGAACTCAGCTCTGAGCAGTGGTGGAAGAATAACAGCATTTAGAAATGGTCATCATGCCTATGGTGTGTTATCACTTCCAGGGAAAATTCTGGAAGTGACATCAGTCTGCTCTAGGAATTATTTTAAATGCTGTGGTTTTAACATAAGAGTTTCCAGCAATTCCTAGAGAGGACTAGGGTTGCCAAGTTTGGGTTGGAAAATACCTGGAGACTTTGGGGGTGGAGCCAGGAGAGGGTGGGGTTTGTGGAGGGGAGGGGCCTCAGCATGGTACAATGCCATAGAATCCATCCTTCAAAGCAGCCATTTTCTCCAGGGGAGCTGACCTCTGTCAGCTGGAGATCAGTTTTAAAAGCGGGAGATCCCCAGGCCCCACCTGGAGGCTGGCAGCCCTAGAGAGGACTGACATCACTTCCAAGGTTTTCCAGGAAGTGATATCATACCATCCCCAACAGGCCCCCCATGTCTGCACCACCCCCAGTCTCCTGGCTTGGCAACCCTACACAGAACCTGCTTTTATATTGGCTTTATACAATTGCAACTCAGGCCACACACATGCATTAGCAAGTGCTGTCTCTGATCCTGGTGTTTATCATATTTTAGAACCTTGTATCCAGGCAAGCAACTTGTCTTCTCTCTGTGACTTCCTATAGTAGAAAAGAGCAAGAGTCCAGTAACACCTTAAAGGCTAATACAGTTTGTGGCAGGGTATGAGCTTTTGTGACTCACTGCTTGCTTTTTCAGATACAGCTAGAATGTGAGTCTGTCCTTATATCGAGGAAGTGGTTGCAGAGGCCGAATGCCAATAGCAGACAAATGACAATAGCAGGCTTGATTGGATTAGGTGTGATATGCAGAGGAGTAATGGGCATGGAGAAATCAGCATTGGTAATGAGACAGGAAACCTAGGACTTGATTCAGTCCAGGAAGATGAATGGTGTTGCAGCACCATCACTGGCTCCAGTAACATCAGCCATACCATCAGGTTCACACTCCTGCTTATCCTCTAATGTGATATATGCATCACATGTCAGCAGTGCCCTTCCACTCTCTACATTGGACAAACAGGCCAGTCTACAACGAAGAATATATGGATATAGATCTGATGTTAAGAACATAAGAGAAGCCAATGTTGGATCAGGCCAGTGGCCCATCTAGTCCAACACTCTGTCACACAGTGACCAAAAACACCAGGTGCCCTCAGGAGGTCCAGCAGTGGGGGCAGTACACTAGAAGCCCTCCCACTGATGCTCCCCCGTCAAGCACCAAGAATACAGAGCATCACTTGCCCCAGACTGAGAGTTCCTATCTATAATGTGGCTAATAGCCACTGATGGACCTCTGCTCCATATGTCTATCTAATTCCCTCTTGAAGCTGTCCATGCTTGTAGCCGCCACCACCTCCTGTGGCAGTGGATTCCACGTGTTAATCAGTCTTTGGGTGAAGAAGTACTTCCTTTTATCTGTTCTAACCTGACTGCTCAGCAATTTCATCAAGTGCCCACAAGTTCTTGTACTGTGAGAAAGGGAGAAAAGTACTTCTTTCTCTACCTGCTCTGTCCCATGCATAATCTTATAAACCTCGATCATGTCACCCCTTAGCTGTCATTTCTCCAAGCTAAAGAGCCCCAAGCGCTTCAATTTTTCTTCATAGGGAAAGTGTTCCAACCCTTTTATCATTCTTGTTGCCCTTTTCTGCATTTTTTCCAATGCTATAAATTTTTTTTGAGGTGTGGTGACCAGAACTGTACACAGTACTCCAAATGAGGTTGCACCATCGATTTATACAGGGGCATTATGATACTGGCTGATTTGTTTTCAATTCCCTTCCTAATAACCCCCAGCATAGCGTTGGCCTTTTTCATTGCAGCGCACACTGGACATTTTCACTGAGCTATCTACTACGACTCCAAGGTCTCTCTCTTGGTCAGTCTCTGCCAGTTTGGACCCCATCAACGTGTATTTATAGTTAGGATTTTTGGCTCCAATGTGCATCACTTTGCACTTGGCCACATTAAACCCCATTTGCCATGTTGATGCCCACTTGCGCATCCTCGACAAATCCCTTTGGAGTGCCTCACAATCCTCCCTGGTTCTCACCACCCTGAACAACTTTGTGTTACACAACATTCAAAAACCAGTGGGGGAACATTTTAACCTTCTCGGATATTCAGTAGCTGACCTAAGAGTAGCAGTTCTCTTACTGGAGAGCCAGTTTGGCGTAGTGGTTAAGTGCGCGGACTCTAATCTGGGAGAACTGGGTTTGATTCCCTATTCCTCCACTTGCACCTGCTGGATGACCTTGGGCAAGCCATAGTTCTAGCACAGCTGTTCTTGAAAAAGAGCAGTTTCTGTCAGAGCTCTCTCAGCCCTACCTACCTCACAGGGTGTCTGTTGTGGGGAGGGGAAGGGAAAGGAGTTTGTAAGCTGCTCTGAGACTCCTTTGGGTAGTGAAGTGTGGGGTATAAATCAAATCTCTTCTTCTTCTCTTACAAAGGAATATCAAGGGGAGATCAGAAAGAGAGACTGCTGAATTGCAACTGATAATGCAGCTGAATGCATCTTCTTGGACTGAATCAAGAGAACTACATGTCAGGGAGAAGAGTTTCTCCATGGCATGCTAATTTTCTACATGGAGGGAAATTTGTGTATAGAGAAACACTCAGTAATGTTAACCTCCTACCTGTAGTTTGAATCTCATCATAAGTTTTGCCAAAGCAGAGAGAACTAGACTAATAGCTAGAAAATTGTGAATGTCTTTTTGAAGAACTGATCCACCCTGCCTGAAAGTCATCATCATGCAATGACTCAAAATTGAATGTCCTGAGAGATACTTTGGAAAGTGGTATGTTGCATCATCTGAAGAGGACTTTAAAAAGGTTTTTCCTCAAGATCAGACCAGCTCCTGCCTGTGCTTTAAATTGGTAAAAGCTGTCAAACCTACAAAAGGGAGCAGTTTTCACTAGTGGGCTACAATTCTTGCTTTATAAAGTCAAAATTATTATCTATTCTGGCAGTTGATCCCTATTCTTCTCATGTCTATCTTTTCCCTTGGACTGCCAGCTTAGATCACAAATCACCCCAAACAAATATGTGACAGAGCTTGCCTGTGCTTTTGAACTGACTTCAGGACAACTTTTTGCAAAATAACTTTCTAGAATCTTTTGAGTTCCTTGACTAAAGCTTGGCAAGCCTTCTAAGTAGGCAAAACTACTTGAAGTTAACTTTTGTTCCAGGTAGTTATAAAATGTGTTGATTGTATATAGGATCGATGAATGCTAGATAGTTGTATGGAAAAAATATGAGCATATACAGGAATAAACCTAAAACTTCGAATGAGCATAGTGTAAAATTATTGATAATCAGTGTACAACCTGATTAAAAAGTAGATAAATGTTTATTTAGGAATGAACATAACTTGATAGGAAAGAGAGACAGGGATAGGTTCCTAACTACATCTCTACCTGAGAGAGAAAGACTGTGTGTGGCACTTCTGAGAAGGAGGAGGAAAGCTGTGGATGCCTGATGGATCTAAAGTGCACAACCAGCCTGCAACATCTGGGAAAGGTCCTGCAGTCATTGGCACCCCATGCTGCCCCACCACAGAAACAGAGTTAAAAGACACCGGGGAAAGTCCAGTCCTAACACTTGCCAATGGGCCACGGGCAGATTTTCCCTAGTCTGATCACTCAAGTACGCATGCAGGTCATTGGGATAGACTGTTCAGTCCATCCCAACTCGGTGCCATCCCCCCTGCTAAGTGATATGTGCATAACTGTATAATTGGTCCATGGAGAACTCCATGGAGAACTCTCCGCGCAGGGGTTCAATTCCTTGTTTATGTGCATGCAAACAAAAAGGCAAAAAAATTCCACATGTCCAAACATGCCATCTGATCATGCAGTGATGGGCTGCGCCTGCAGCAAAATGGATTATACTGGGATATGTGATTGAGCAACTCTGCCAAATATCAATGGATGGAATAGGAGCACTTCCTGACCGCACCAAATGGCATGTCTGACCGCAGCCTAAGATTAACAATCTGGAGTCAGGTGAGGAATGATATTTAATAGAAGAGAAGGTGTTGACCTCCCTATCCTATCTGTCTTCTTGCTGTCCCCTTCAGAGTCTTCTCTTCTTTGTACACCAGCCATTGTCTTTTCAACAGAATGAAGCATACATGAACTACTTTACTTAATATAAATACTGTAGATGGTTTACAGAAAATAACCCAGATGGATTCTACTATAGTAACAAGGCTTATTTTCTGTTGCCTTTGGAAAAGGTTGTGGTGCTCTGAATACATAGCAGCTGCCTCAATTTGCCCATGCTCAGAAGAGGTAGATTTTCTCTTGCACGGCCCCTTTCCCTGCCTTAAGCAACACTGACTGTTTGCAATTGTCATACCTGACCTATTTTCCAGTAATTTCCCCAAAGGTAACAAACATCCTCCATAAACTTAGCCTATGAAAAAGAACTGCATAGAGTGGACCTCTCATTTTAAGGACAAAATTGTGTACACACGCACACACACACACGCACTGTAAGTACCAACAGCATTTAGTCAAGGATGATTTGATCATCAGTTTTCTTTAGGAACCACAATATCTGTTTCCAATCTCTGTACTTAGAAATATTTATTTAAATGCTGCATTAATATGGAGAGCATAAAATTATTTCAGTTACTGGTAAAGATAAAGCCAGTCAAATCCAACTCTAGGGGGCAGTGCTCATCTCCATTTCTAAGCCGAAGAGCCAGCGCTGTCCAAAGACTTTTCCTTGGTCATGTGGCTGGCATGACTAAATGCCGAGGCGCATGGAACACTGTTATCTTTCCACTGAAGTGGTACCTATTTATCTGCTAGCAGTTTCTTACTTTCGAACTGCTAGGTTGGCAGGAGATGGGGCCAGAGACGGGAGCTCACTCTGTCACGTGGCACTAGGGTCTCAAACTGCCGAGCTATTGCCCTTCTGGTCTGCAGCTCAGCATCTTAACCTCTGAGCCATCGTGGCCCCTCAGTTTTCAGATTTCTGTCTTAAGAGGATTGAATCGTTTTATGAATACATAAAGAAAACCAAGTTGCTTTAAAATGATTGTCTTGGCCAAAGGTTTATCTGAGAGATCTGAACACAGTGATTAGCTTGAAATATCAAATTGTGACAAAAAGATCTGCCTCACGAGCCCCGCTGGCCTTTCCTTTCTCCCCACCTTCAGAGGTGAGGCAAGTGCCAACCAGGGACAGGGCTTGTTTGGTAATGGCACCTCATCTCTGGAATGCCCTTCTCCTTGAGGCTCACCTGGTGTCTGCACTGCTCAACTTTAGGCACCAGGCCAAAACATTTCTGTTTACCCAGGCTTTAAAATTAAGGGGTTGATGTTTATCACCATTTTAATAGTGTGTCTGGAAGCTGGTATTAATTGTAAACTGCTTAATTATCTACACTTTTATGCTGTGGCTCGTTATTTTATGCTGGGTTTTATTTAAGACTTTTTAGTGTCATGTTTTTATTGTTTTATTTTGTAAGCTGCCTTGGGCATGTTTCCCGGAGAAGCTACATAAAAAATCCCTACATAATAATTTTAAAAAACCACAGGAATGCCTCATTTCCTTATTCAAGTACTGCTGTTGAACCATAAATTGATTCTTAGAAATGGTTCATCCTTATTAGAAATAACTCCCCTGACCACCCATGGATCCTCCCCTCTAAGGAGGTAGCAGAAGAAGAGCAGGCTCCTGCTGTCACTCACATACTCCCCATCTGGAGCTTGGACAGCCCATGGTAGCAGTAGCCCCCACTCCCCTCTCGCAAAATGAGAGCCACCGTTTGCTTAGCCCTGGTGGGAGGGGTGGCAGTGGGGTGGCAGGGATTCTGAGGCCCCATCTTGCCCATGGCTCCACAATCACTAAGACCATTCCAAAAGGCTGCTTCATCACCACTGTGCTGCCACAGCTTCAAGAAGCTAAGAACGTGTCTGCAGCCCATGGAGCCAAGGAAGCAGTGGAACAGGAAGAAGCGTGAATCCCTCCCTACTGCTGCAACCCATTGGAGCCAGGCAACAAGAAATTAGTAGGGAGTTAACAGAACCTTTTCATGTGTAGCTTTGAGGATGAACTGCAAATAGCTCTGTTGCCTCCCTCAGATCTGGTCTATTAGATGACAGTAGTGTTAGCAGTCAGATCCCTCCTCTTGCAGAGGGGCAGTTTATCGCTTAGAGAGGCAGAAACACCCATCTTGAGATATCACCCCTGCAAAGTACTGGAGTCGGAGACACAGTGAAGTGAAATCAGCAAGCATGTTTATTAGCTGGTCAAGATAAAGCATGACAACCCGGGCTCAGGGGCCCTCTTTTATTCCAGTCAGAGCCACATCTCCGGCCTCGCCCAGTTGTTCCAATAGGACCTTAAGATTGTGGTTACAGATCACAGGTTCCCTAGAGGATCCTAGGCACTAGATTGGTGTCAAGTTAAGATCCGGCCAGCTATTGTTCTACCTGACCCAAGCTCAGGTAGCTGGCCTAGCCATGTGTGTTTGGCCATGTGGCGGTCACCATTACAGGGAGCACATGGTGACCGCCATTGCATACATTACAACTCCAAAATCATAGTACAGGGCACTGCCTGACTCCCAAATGAAACAAAATGGATGCCAGTCAGAAACAAGCCTGGACAAGTATTTTTGGAAGGTGAATGAGAGTGGCTGACTATCTACTGTCCCCACCTCCATGCCCTGGAGAGATGCAAATCTGTAGAACAATGGGTCTCCCATAACTTATTGACTCACCTTGGACTAATCTCATCAAGTCCAACACTTCCTCTGCACCCACTTACCCTAATTAAGTGCCACTTAATCAGCTCTTAATTCTTATATTTATTTAAATGTATTTATATTTATATCCCGCCTTGCTGGGCAAGCTGGCTCAAGGCGGCTAACGCGATTAAAACATCATAAAACATTTAGGATTCAGTTAAAACAGCATATGCTAGACATAACATTCCAGATAAAACAACTAATAATGGCAGCATGATCACGCCCCACAGTAGGTGCAGCAACCCATAAGTCCCAGGCCAAGAGAGGTTCCACCGGCCCATTTCCTCAGTGGCGGCTCCTAATCAAAGGCCTGGTGGAAGAGCACCACTTTACGAGCCCTGCGGAACTGCAAGAGGTCCCACAGGGCCCTGATGTCTTCTGGGAGCTCATTCCACCAGTGTGGAGCCACCACCAAGAAGGCCCTGGCTCTGGTGGTCGCCAGCCTAGCCTCTCTCAGGCCAGGGAGGGTCAGGCAATGTTGTGAGCCTGACCTCAGTGGTCTCTGGGGCACATATGGGGAAAGGCAGTCCCTTAGGTAGGCAGGCCCCTGACCATATTCTATTCACCAAACCCATTAGCTTCCTGTCTGGTATTTGCAGGGTCATCAAGTTCCTTTTACACCTTTTGCAAAACTTAGGGGAACCCACCAAGTTATTGCTTTGGAGCATCACATCAGCTTGCCCCTGAGAGCTCAATTTGCTCTATATCAAGAGCACCTAGCTGCCTGTGCAGTGCATGTGTTCTTGGATCCATACCCACACCCCCAATCCATTGGGACTTCTCTCCTTCTTCCCATGAAATGCTGATCATTTTGCTGCTGCCTCCATGGACCCCTGAGACTGGTAATTACAGCCCTCCCCTGAAATCGCTTTTTCCCTTTCCATCCTGCCTTTCCTTAGCTAGCTTTCTGTGTGTGTTTATTGTGTGTGGTTTTATTTTTGTTCTTTCTCTTTTTAATAAAAACCTTTCTAGTCGAACATCTGCCTGGTTTATTTCGAGAGTTCTCTTAAGGAAAAAATCCCCATAAATATAGATGGAGAATCTCAGTCACCCCGTCTTGTTCTGTCTCCTTTAAGCTAATTCCTCTAACTAATTCAGATACTGCCTCTTTAGGTAGTAATAGGTTCAAGTCACAGCTGCTGTGTTCTCCCATGCGGCAACCCCTTCCCATTTGCCACCCCAAGCAACTGCTTGGGTCACTGAGGTGCTGAACCAGACCTAGACTCAGATGGTCCAGGGGTAATTCTATCTTCAGTGATCCTGCAGTTCAGATACCTATAGACTATCAAACAGCAATTAGCAATATCTGCAGTTCGGGAATGTGCATTTATAAACCTGAAACCTCTCCTGAAAATAAGATAGTTGTTGGGAGAGATCTTTTCTTTGTGTGGAAAGTTTCTTCTGCAGGATGAAAGCCTGGTTGTCAGTGAAATGAAATTGTTGGATATAATCTGTTGTAAAAGTGGCATAGAAAGAAGCAAATAACTGTACACAAGATCATAAGGCTGAAGAAGCATTTAAAGTTCTTAATGTGCTTTATTTGAGAGACACAGAAAAGTAAATGACCTCCTTAATCAATAAATATATGATTAATTAACTCTGAGATGGTGCAGAACATGGTAAGGCTAAAGGAAGCAATTGAAAATGACTTGGGTATGTACAGTGCTGTAGCTTTAATTTTATGGGACGCTGGTAGCATGTGTTAATTAAAGCTATATAAGGAAATGGTCAATGAAATCTAATGCCGTCTTGAGTTCACCAAGGGCAGAAATATCAGCTTAATAATGTAATTTTTTGAAAACATGACTGATTGCCTAAACAAAGGAAGTGTGGTCAATCCTAGTCAATTTAATTTCAGCAAACCATTTGATATTGTGCAATGTAAGCAACTGTGTATTGGAAGCGTGGGGCTTTAACATGGGTCCTATATGATTCTGACTTATTTACACTGCCCTGAATGAATTGATGAGCAGCTTTAATCTAGTTATTTTGTTTATTTTATTTACTTGATTTATATACTGCCCTCCCCACAAGTGGGCTCAGGGCGATTTACATCAATCTTAATATAATACAATTAAAACAACTTTAAAATAACAATTTAAAACAGAATAGAATAATAAAATATCATGTAAAAACAAACAGATCAGACCAGATAACTGTTATAACTGGTTGAGGTAAAAAACAAACTTGCATTCCTTTGGATTTTTTTTTCATTTGTTTTACAAACACCCCCTTGATTCCCAGACACTGGTGAGGATCTAATTGACTTTTATTCTTCTGCCTTAATTTGCTTTACTATATTTCTTGTCATTTTAGGCAGTTGTTTTCTGCAGGAGGCATGTTCAGATATTTGTTCTATAAAACAGTTAGTTACATTTATTTATTTTATATTAGTTAATCTGCCAAAGTGTTTGCTTCCTTTTGTCATATTACTTCTATAAATTTGGGAGATGCAAGATGTAAAAGACATCTTCTATAAGAGAAAGATGGCAAAGTGTTTTCAGGATTTAGACAGATGAAGAAAGTGTTTTCTATTAAATGGATGACCGTAGTCATGAATTTGGGCACAGTGAAACCATGTTGGTTTTAGGCCTAGTTGTTCGTAGGAGCAACTGTGATAAAATGGGTGAAAGCTGCAGGAAATGAAACAATGAACTCACTCTAAATGTGATTCTGAACACATATATTCTTCCTTTTCTTCATGTAACATAATGCATACAAATTTATGAATGTTTTGCAGTAGGTATCATGAAACACTTTAAATTTCAGACCCTAAGGGGATTCACTTGTCTTACAGAATTTATAATAGGATATGAAACTAAGATTGTCTTTGAGTGATTTTTGCTGAGAGTCTGTACTTGCCATGAGGCAACAAAGAAAGAAAGCACTAGCCTAGGGTAGGTGGGAATACCCTAGTTCCTCTTGGTTACTGCATGAAAAGGAAACAAGTTTTTGTCAGCTGGGCTGCAAGGAATAACAGTGTGAATTTAAGAACAGTTATACTCTTCTAGGGCCACTGATTTCAACTGTAACTCTGTTTAGGATTATACCATATGTCTATCTTTTTCCTGTGGCATAAACTTTTATGGACCAGAACCTCTCACTATGTAATATCATCCCCCACAACTGTACCCTTCTGCTATTTGTGTACGACCACATGTACACACACACACACGAAGAAGTGTGCTTGCACACAAAAGTTTATACCTTGAATTAAACTTTGTTGGTCTTAAAGGTGCCTCAGACCAACACGGCTACCTACCTGAATCTACACAGGCAGTAATGTGATCAGCTGACCTGTGGGTTGGAAAGTTTCTACTTTGTTTTGTTTAAAGGCAAAATCCTCCCTAGATTTTGCTGAAACACAGGTAACAGAACTCTAGAATTTGTATCAAAGAACATGCTGGTTATGAGAGAAGTCTTTCCCCAGTTTCAAGCTGGATGTTGCAGCATACCCTAACTGGTCGGGAATGCTAAGAAATAAAGCCCTTATACCATCATAACAGTTATGTAAGAAATATAAAAAACAACTAAACTAAAATTATTGTGAATTAATGGTAACTGCATAGGATATGTCAGTGTGTCATTTGTTCCATAGCCAGTTGTGAGCAGGTCTGGGAAGTCAGCATACAAATTTCCTAAATAAATAAATAGAAAGCTTCATCATGAGAAAATTTGAGTTTTCAATATAAGTTTAGAGTTTCAATAAACTAGAAAAATGCTTAGTTGACTAGCTGTTATTTGACCATGGTGAAATATTGTCAAATAATCCCAAAAGTCAAGAATGCAACTATGTTATTGGGGAAACAATTATGTGATGTAGATCATTTGATTATTTTGTTCTACTTTGTGATACATATATTACTCAGTGGAGTGCAAAGATTATTATTGCTGCTTTATCACCTCTACCAATTGCCATTTATAACTGATTGTGCAGCTCTGGAAAAGGATGGTTGATAATAAAAGCAAGTTTCAAAATGTTTTATATCTACAGTATGTTAATAATGAAGGTTATCAGTATTTGTATGATTCTGATGGTATGTACTCTTGGAACAAATAGGAAATCATTTAACCATTTAGAGGTCACACTGTATGAGTTGCTGTGACACAATTCAGCCCATATGAATTAGGGCCATTATTTAACAACTACTGGGCTCCCAGGTGCCTGGCAACGCGAGTAGCACTTGGGGGCCTTTTTGCCGCCCCGCCGGAAAATGGATAGCAACAGCTGCAGCACGCCGCGCGGTCAGAGCTGGTGGGGGCGGGGCTAGCAGCTTGAAGAGGTGGCATCCCGCTCCCACTCTTGGCAGTTGCTCCACATGCTTGCCCACCCGCCCACCCTGTTTTTAGTATAGGCTGTTGCTGGTCACCAATGGGGCCAGGTAGGAATTTTTCGCCTCTACCTGAATTGGCTGCTTAGGTGGCGGTGTTTTTGCCTACCTTACACTGAGGGCAGTGGATTAAGGGTTATAGGTGGTGGACGAGTGTTAAATAGATTGGTGACTTGGCAGGTTTGTGCAAGCAAGAAAACGGAACTGGTGAGCGCCTCACGGCATATCCCTTTTGGGAACAGGAGGTCATCAGGGACTGCCCTCGGATTTTGTGGTTCAGGGTGTGGAATGGCGATCGCCTCTGGGAACCCCTTAGGCCAAGCTCCTCCCTGCAGGTTTGTGTGGCTTCAGGGGTAGGCGCTCCTGGGGGGCAACCAGTATGCTGGGCTGCCGGTTACAAGCCAGATCGTTGGCTCAAGACTGGAGCTGGGTGACCTGCCCCTATCAAGGGCAAGGAGGTTTTGTCAGGGAGAGACGCCTGCCTTGCCTGTTCCATGTTTGCTTAGTTTCCCGTTGCTGCAATGTTCTGTTAAACAGTTAATAAAGTGGCCCTTGTTTTAATTCCAAACTGTTGTCTATCTCGTTATTCCAGTTGCGGTGGCAAATAATACAGTACTGCCTTCTTGAATACATCTTGAAGATATCTCTAATTCTTCCTCATCACGGACCACTTAGTATCATCTCACTAGTCTGCAACTGCCTGACTTCTAGGAAGTCCCACCCCCCACCCCCACCCCCGTTATGGGCATGCCCGTACAAGGAAGGGTGTGTAGTGTAATGTCTTGCTGTTCTCTAGCCATTCTATAGCTAGTTGTGTCCAGAGTATACAAGCAAATGTTTGGTGCCCAGGAATACAGGAATTCCAGCAGGCAGGAATACAGAACAAAATGCTTCTGCTGTATACAGTCAAGAAAATCCTCTTCAAGCCCAGTATAATGATTGGCAACACAGAAAACTTCACCATGATGATCCCCTTGTCAGGAATATTGCTGCTGCTTCTAGTTGGAAAAGTCTCCCATTCCCTCAAAGCTTTTTTTCTGGGGGAACGCACCGCAATGGAGTTCCAAAACCTCTTTGACAAAATTCTTTTTAAAATGTTTAAAAGTTCATGAGTTTACAGTATACAGACTGAAAACTTCTATTCCCTCTTGAGTGTTCCGGCACCTCTTAAAAAAAAAAGAAAAGCCCTGGATCTGCTGACAGATTTAGGTGGGTAGCTGTGTTGGTCTGAAGCAGCAAAGTTTGAGTCCAGTGGCATCTCTAAGACCAACAAAGTTTAATTCAAAGTATAAGCATTTGTGTGCATGCACACTTTTTCAGATACCAGATCTGACGCTTTCCATAGAAAGCTTTGCCATAGAAGCTTTCTGGGTGACCTTAGGCCAGTTAACACTCTCAGCCTTACCGCCCACAGGATTTTTGTGAGAATAAAATGAGGGAGAGAAGAACAGTGTAAGCCAGTTAGAGTCCCCATTGGGGAGCAAGGTGGGGCTTAAATGAAGTAAATGAATAAACAGCTTATTCTAAAACCGACAGTAATGTAGCATGTGTAGTACTTTATCCCATTACTCTGAATGTGTTGGGTTACTGGCCACTGAATATAAATGCAGATAATTATTTTTCTTCCAATGGTGCTTCTCACAAGAAATGCATAGAAAACTGCTTCTGTTTCTGGAATTCCACTTGGGTTTGGTAGTTTGATTTAAGAGTTTCTGTTCTTCTGTCTCCAGTGATCATCTGCCTCTTCATCTTAGCATAATGACTAGTTTGAGGAAGCCCCTATTCACAGAGAGTGCTGCTGGAGCCAGCCAGCACATCTCTTGCTTAGGAAATCTTAAGTGCTTGCTACACTGCTTTATAATTTATGTCACTTCAGCTGAAAAAGGAGACCTCGCAAGTTTGGGGGGAAGAAGTAAAACAAGCTCTTTGATAATGTGAGAGTGCAATGCACCCTTAGCAGATGGCAGTGTCACTTGTGATTTGTATATAATTATTATTGAGTTTTAGGTGGTGCTTTACATTCTTGGTGCTGATGAGGAGCTTCATTTGTACACATCATCATTATCTCTTGTGACATTTGCTTTAGCAATATTAATCTGTGCTTTATTCCTGCAGCAGTAATAGTGGGGTTGTCCTCATTTGTTTTATTGTGCTGTCATGCCATCTATGGTTGCATTCAGGCTTTCAGAGAAGTTTATCATGTAGGGGAGGGGCTGTGGCTCAGTGGTAGAGCATCTGTGTGGCATGCAGACAGGCCCAGGCTTAATGCTGTGACATCTCCAGTTAAAAGAACCAGGCAGTAGGTAGGGTTGCCAGGTCTGGGTTGGAAAATACCTGGAGACTTCGGGGGTGGATCCGGGAGAGGGTGGGGTTTGGGGAGGGGAGGGCTTCCGCATGGTACAATGTCATAGAGTCCACCCTTCAAAGCAGCCATTTTTTTCCAGAAAAGTCTGCGTTTCAAGTCAGCTAGAAGTTTTGTAGATTGCTGTGCACAGTCAATAGGAGGTTTTGTGAACTTGGCAGGTTCTTCTGGAAAGTGGCCTGAAGAAAGGAAAAACTGAAACAAAGAGAACCTAGGCATTCGTTGCCACTGACTCCTTTAGAGAAGACCTTGGCTGTACAGGATGAGAGCTTGGCTGTATTCTAATGTACTGAATTGTATTTTATTTGAAGTTTTCATTTGGAAGTTGGAACTCATTTAAGGAGTCCTGTGTGGACCATATTGAATATGTATGAATGTATTAGATGTTAGCGGTTTATACTACAAACTTTGAGTAAAATTATCTTTAGGACTTTACATGTCCATTTGTATTTCTTTACACGGTTCTGCAGCCTCAGTGCTGTGAGTTTGTACCAAATTTTTTCCAGGGGAGCTGACCTCTGTCAGCTGGAGATCAGTTGTAAAAGCGGGAGATCTCCAGGCCCCACCTGGAGACTGGCAACCCTAGTAGTAGGGAATGTGAAAGACCTTCACCCAAGACTTTGGAGAGCCACTAGCAGTCTGAGTAGACAATACTGAACTTTTTGGACCAAGAGTCCAATTCAGTTTTAGGCAGATTCATGCCATGTGAATTCCAAATTCTCGAACAAATAACAGTTAACAATCATACCATGGACCTACTTTTTTTCTCTTTCCCTGTTCTTAAACTGTGGCTATGATGCATTTTGGGTGAAGCAAATGGTCGAATTATATTTTCATAAAATGTCCCGAATAGTTTTGGGTTGTGCTGTATTAACAAAGATGTTTAATTTAGCTTTGCAGTTGTTCCACATATTATATCTTCCAAATAACTGAAAAAGATGGCTTTATTAACTAACCTACGCATTTAAATTAAGTTGCCATTATTCTGCTCACAAAAGTTATTAACTGACAATTTAGCTTAACCTCATAGGTTAAGGATAGGAGGGCCTGGCATGATGTGGTCCATGGGGTCACAAAGAGTCAGACTCAACTGTAGGGTTGTCAAGTGGTACTTACAATTTGGCAAGGGGAGTCCTTGCTGTGTCTGGGAGTGTTCTGGAAATGACGTCACCCAGAAGTGATGTCATCGTGTCCCGCATATTGGGGATGGGACCCCAATTTGAAGGAAAACCATAGAGTTTTCCCTTGAATTATAGAGCATCCCCCCCAAAAAACGTGCCTGATGTGATGACGTTACCTCCAGGTGATGTCATTGCGCTGGGCACGTCTCTGCAGCCCAGCAATTTGGGGGTGGGGTTCCCCCTGGCAGCCCAATCCAGGAACCCTACAACTGTGTGACAGAACAACAACAACATATAATGCTGACATTCCTGATCCTTTAATGTGGACCAGAAATGGATCACAAAAATGTGGGAACGGATGCAAGTGTATTTCAGAGCCATAGGTGAAACAACCCAAAACTTTTATTTTACCACAGAGAGAAAATTCTGAGCACTAGACAAGTGCTTTTGCACAATACCTCCTATGTATTGGAAGGTGCATTTTAGTGCTGTGTCGTGTTTTCTGTATGTATCCTAAATGTCAGAGATACTGAATTTTAGAGCAATGAAATGTTCTGTTCATTTACAGAGATAATTCACGTTTGTCTTACCTGTTTTTCAAGCAATTCAGAGTTATCAGTTATATCCTGATAATTTTATAGCTGAAGGACTGGAACCTGGCTTGACTCTTTTAACATTTTTGTTACTATCTAAATGGGTTTATTTTATACATAGGTTTACTACAAAATACCCCAAAATGCCCCAAGCCATACAAGTATATAAATTGACTGAATATTCTAGAATAATTCAGACTGTTCTTTCAAAATGCTTTATCTGTCACAAATGTACACCAGGTTATAATTTACATGTTTTATTTACATTTTCTGAATATGGATATTTATTTTTTCCGGGTGCTTCACTATTCAAACACACTGTAGATGCAATTCTAAGCATACTTCCTAGGGCAGGGGTGTCAAACTCATTTCTTATGAGGGCTGGATTTGACATAAATTGGACTTTGTTGGGCCGGGCCATGTGTATCATAAAATATAATGCCAAGTAGCAGAGATGTAAACTTTATAAAGGAAACAGAAAAACACAGTTAAAGATATTATAGTAGCTATTCCATTGGCGCCCCACATTAGGGGCTAATATTTCTCTGCAAAACTGAAATTCCTTGAGTTTGTTGAACTCTATATTTTAAACCTAGGACCCAGGGGAAGAACATGAAACAGCTGAGCACTGCAAGCTTCTCCCCCACGCCCAGGTCTACTCAGAGTGGCAGTGGCTCGCCAAGATCTCAGGGTTTTTTTTTTTAACAGGATAGTTTGAAATAATAGTTGGGTGTCCTCTTCAGCACTTGTTCTGCTATTATTCCTTTGGATCTCCACATTAGGAGGGTATGTACGTTAAAACTAGTATTTCTTTGCAAAATTGAAGTCCTCTGAGTTTGCAGAATTCTATATTTTAACCCTGGCTAGTCCCAAACCTTCCCCCCCACACTCTTAAAACATGCCTGCCTAAACTGGAAGGGGGGGGGGGATAGTGGGATTTTGCAAAGCCAGTTTTAAAATAAAAAAGAAGCACAAGAATCACAGCAGATCCCTCCCCAGCTCCTACCTGTGAGAAGGACTATGGAAGCTTAGAGCCCTGGCCGGGAAGTTTGGCAGCCACGCCCTCTGCTTCCTGCTCTGAGACACCCCCAACCTGAGCTCTCTGCTCAGAAGCAGCCCCACCCTCTGCTTGCTGCTCTCAGGAGGCAGCCTTGCCCTCTGCTCTTTATACTCCCACGCAGCTCAAGCTGAGAACAGTGAGGCTGGGCAGGGGAGGGAAGAGAAGAGAGCCCACTCCTGGGCCAGATTAAAGGCCTGGGCTCTGGCCCGTGAGCCACAGGTTTGAAACCCCTGTCCTAGGGAGCCAGCCCATGCGACGCAGGTTTGTCACCCCTGTCCTAGGGAGTAAGTCCCATTGAATTCAGAGAGGTTTATTTCTGAGTATACATATTTAGGATTACAGTGTCCTCTAATCCATTAAAGTTTTTCCATTGAATTCAGTGTAGATAATTTGCAATGAGTATGTATAATGTCATCTCCTTTTAGCTAGTGAAGCAATGTATAATGTGATTAAATGTTGCTTGAATTTATCATTGGCCTACATCAAGAGGCCGTGGGTATATTTATATAATTAAAATTAAAATGCAACAGTGAATAATTAACTTAAATAAATAGACTAAAAGGGAACTTTAAACACATACTTGCGTATCTACAAAAACATACTAATGGTATATTACTAAGAGCTTTTGTCTGGAGGACACGTTGGATTCCTAATTGGTGGATTCCTCTTCTTTTAAAAATCAGTTTTTAATTAACATTATGTACTAGATTTGGACCATCTGCCCCATGTGCCACAATACACTAAAACAGAAGAGGACAATCTTTAATGAACTTGAGCTTTAATTTCAGAGGGTAGGCCAGGCATGGGCTCAAATAATAATCAAGAATTTATAGTGGTGTAAATAATATACCATTGGCGAGGAGGGCGGGATATAAATCTCACGAAATAAATAAATAATGTAATAGTAATTGTAAGGTGGAAGGAAAGAGAAGAATGGGGAATAGAAAAGAGAGAGGACGAGGAGGATCAAAGTTAAAAAGGGGGAAAGGACCAAGGACCATATGCAGCTGTGAGGCAGAGATGTATATAAGACAAGGATATATGTTAAGACTAGAGGAAGAGAAGAGAAGGAAGGAAACAAGAGTTACAAGGAAGTAGGGTTAGGAGAGACTGAGGAAAGTATAGTTTAAGAGAGAAAATAAGGCAGAAAGAGTAAGGGCTAACCAGAATCTCCTGTCCCTTTCCTGTCTTTCCTCAGCTTATTTGTCCTGATGAGGAGTGAATGGTGGCAGCCTTTTATCCTGGTTCCTCCAGCTCTAAAATGCATTTCTGGCTGCAGCCACTAGGGCAAAAAGCATTTGAGGATCAGATACCCATCTCGATCTGGGAACAGCTACACTTCCCTTTCTCCAAGACTGAAGCAATGGTGTTTACTAAGCGCAGCAACCAAGCCAGGAGGCTGATAGCTGCTACAGTAATTGACAACCTGCAGGTCATTTTCTCCAATACTCTAGCCTTTCTCTCTTTCCTTGCCCCCAGCACAGCCAGATCTTGCAAAGCAGTAGTTGACATGATAAAACAACCTTTCCCTCTCTTAATTTCTCTCCCTCTTTTCCACACTTTTCTCATTCACTTCTGTCTCCCTTCATCTAATTCTTCTGTGCCCCCCCTTCCTTATTTTCACTTCTTGGTCTCAAGACCTTCTCATCCCTATTCTGCTTGGCAAAGAACGTACTTAAGAATGTACTTAAGAGTAGTATAGTAGCAAACCTTTGTTAATATTTTGAACAGAAGTGGGGGAAGAGTTAATATTTCCCCACTATCTAACAAAGTAATAAAAGGATGCTTCCCCCCTCCTCCATCCTCTACAGGCATGATAATGGGACACTAATCTGTTTTAGTGGTTATGCAACTCCCTTGAAATCTGATTTGGGATTAGGGTTGCCAGGTCCATCTTCATCCCCAGTGCGGGACTTTGGGGGTGTTCCCGGAGGGGGTGGGGTATCCCGGCTCCAGTCCCTGCCCCCATGGGATGGTCCCATCAGCTGTGTGCACATAAAGGGGTCCCTTTAAGTGCCCACAGCCAGATGGTCCCGCCCACCCAATCTCTGAGTGGCACTGCTGCTCAGAGAGCGGGTGCGCAGGACCCTGTCCCACCGGCTGTGTGCACTTAAAGGGGTCCCTTTAAGTGCCCACAGCCAGAGGGCCCCACTGGCTTGATTCAGAGATCAGATGTGCAGCCCACAGCTGCCCCTCTCCCCCTCTCTCTCAAGAGAGAAGGGAGAGGGGTGGCTGTGGGTGTTGGGGCTTGGGGGCAGGGTGGGTAACCCCTGCCAAACCAGGGGGGTCTGGCAACCCTACTTGGGATAAGTTTTTGCTAGGGTTGTAAGCTCTGAGTTGGGGAATACCTGGAGATTTTGGGGGGTGGAGCCTGAGGAAAGCAGGGTTTGGGGAGGGGAGAGACTTCACTGGGGTATAATGCCATAGAGTCCACCTTCCAAAACAGCTGTTTTCTCCAGGTAATCTGCTCTCTGTCACCTGAAGATTAGTTGTAATAACAGGAGATTTCCAACCACCACCTGCAGGTTGGCAACCCCAGTTTTTGCATGCTTCTCTCCTAGCACATGTGTCTATTTATTTATTGAGTTTGGGCCCTTAAATGCCATTGACTGGTTGTTGATGTCACAGAGAGGGAGCCATTTGAAGTGCTGTCATTTCCTCAGCTGAGCAGCAGCCATAGGGCAGGGGGAGGTGATGCTGAAGCATTGTCAGGAAAAGAGCCTGATATCTCAAGAGGGAAACAGATTCCATGAGAAACCAATGGGCTTTTTTCTAGGAGGGCCTGCCCCTCTGGCCAGAAGAACACTGGACCGCCTACTTCAGGGTTGACAGGAGGAGGAGCTGGCTGCTGCAAACCCTTCTGAGCTGAGGCTATCCGGTAAGCCTGGAGGGAGCAGGCTCATTGGCACTCTCCTGACACATATATGGATGTCATGTGTTCTAATTGTATCTATGTTTAACTGTGACAGCCCCTACAGTCTGATAAATTATTGTCATTTGTCTGTGAAAAGATCTGGAGGATCTTTTAAAGCTTCCGTCAGTGCAGTTTTGCATTAGTCAGGTTTCAGCCTCCTCCACCCCCAAATGTCAAGAAGTTAAATCTCAGAGGGGATTGTGGGTGTATATTTACTGCAATACACATGTTTGTTGAGTACATGAGATTGGACACAGAATTCCAATGAAAAAAATGCCTGCCACCTATTCAGACTGCAGATGTTTCTGAGGGAGCATACCTTGGTGTTAACTTTTGAGATCTCATCACAAGAAATATATAAGTGTATCCGTATGTTCATTTGCTGGATGTGTGTTTTTGTGTTGGTCTTTCTGTTTGTTTGCACTGTTTTGATCGGTTCCTGGCTGGCTTTCTTTTTTCATGGCTAGTTGCTTTTTCATCTTACTCTCTTTAATAATCTGGATGCTCTCTCTCTTTTGAATACACCAGGATGGTCCAGCTGTGCTAGTTGCAGAGGTGGTTTACAGCAATTTCTGAGATCACAGCAGCACATTTCCCAGTTGTTGTAATTATCGGACTATCTGGCAGCCCAACCATATACCAATTCTTTAGTTCACATTAAGCAAATGTATTCCTGAGGCTGTTTGCACCAAGACCAAAGCAAGTGGTATGAACTTGTCCATAGCAGAAGTCGGATATGTAAAGTGCATAGTAATGGCTTGGGGACAGAGTCTGAGCAAGGTTGACTCATATTTGGATCAGTAGACTTTATCTGGAAACTTGTATAACCACTGGTGTGCTGTTTTACTGGAACTGTTATTAGATTTTTGGGAGTTTGAATGGTTCGTGTTTACCAGAATGAAAAAGTGTAAGAAAAAGATTATTTTCTGCTTTGTAAGACAGCTGCTAAAATGATATTTTAAAAAAAGTGGTACTTCTCAGTTTTATCAAATTACTTAGAAAATTCAATGTGTATCATATCACCCTTCAATTAAGTGACTTAAATAAAGAGAAGATTTGAGCTTATACAATATTCATCAATGTTGGTAGCTACTCAAGCAGCAAATCTGGAAAAAGTTCTATCAGATTATACTTAAATTACTACAAAAAATCCCTTTGTCAGCAAAAAAATGTTGCAATACTCAAAGATCATAGCTGATTATTTACTATCATTTTCTATTGTTTGCAAGGTCAACTACCAAAGATACTATCAGGCCAAAGGAACTGCACTGGAGATATGTGTCCTGTTTTTCCTTTACAGTTTTTCCTTTACAGTCCTTTACAGTTTCCTATACAGTAAAGTATTTTCTTTAGAGAGGGAGGGAAGGAGTAGGTTAGAATAAATGGTACAAACATAAAACACCAGAATGATTCGACTGGCTTTCGAGCAAGGGAAACCTTTACCTTTACCTTACTTAAAACACACATGAAGCTGCCTCATATGGAATCAGAGCATTGACCCATCAAAGTCAGAACTGCCTACACAGACTGGCAGCAGCTCTCCAGGGTCTCAAGTAGAGACCTTTCACATTACCTGCTGCCTAGTTCTTTTAACTGGAGATGCCAGGGACTGAACCTGGAACCTTCTGCATGCGAAGCAAATATTCTACTTCTGAGTCACACAGTCTCTCCTCAGATGTTGAGATAAAAGCAACTCCTTCTTATTTATGAAAGTATTTGTAATCCTCATTTTTCTGTATAAGGGGCCTCAAGGTAGCTAACAGAACAAAAGGTAAACAAATCTAGGCACATCCCATCACCAGCATTTAAAACCATTCTAGATATATGAGCTCTTATTATAGACATATCAATGGACCAAAGTCCATTGATAAACATTTAAACACGACTTCCGGCAAGACTTGCGAGCATGGCGGACGTGCTCCTCCGCATCTGCGGGGAGCGCGATCCGTACCCGGCGGGAAGAAGGGGCTCTGGACTGGTGCCGAGCCCCCAGAGACCCCAGTGAGGGGGCTCTGCCTGGGGTGGCCCGAAGGGGATCTCTCCCTACGGTGGCGACCGAGGGATAGAGATCCCTTTTCATCACCTCCATAGGTTCCCCCGCCGTGGGAGCTGTATGGCTGAAAGCGCAAATCCGAGAAGCAGCAGAGAGTGCGAAGCAATGAGGCTGGAACTGACAGTTACGCATGGAGAAAACGTGAGTCTGAAGTAAGAAAAGCAGAACACAGCGGGAAGACGGCGGGAGGAGTGAAACCCACCCCCCCTCTCCGGGACTAGCGTACTTACGAGACTCTTTACGTGGTGTTATTGCAGGAATAAAAGCCCTTCCGCCTTGCTAGATGGCAGCATCGCTCACTTGGAGATATAAACTTTAGAAGGACATAAGGGCTGTTTGAAAATTTGCTCCTTTCGTTCATCTTATCTATCTATAAACAAAGAGCGTAGTCTCAACAATGACGGGGAAACCGAAACCTTCCCCCAAACTAGGAAGTACAGCTCCGAGTTCAAAGGTTGATACCACGGAGATGAGTGCGGTGTTCTCCTCGTTATTGCGACCTCTAGTGGACCAAATGACAGCTCTCAACGTTAAAATGGACAAAATGCAGCTAGAACTAAAAGAGTCGAATAAATTCACAGAGAAGCTGCAGCGAGAACTTCTGGAAGTAAAAACTTCAGTAAAAAACCAAGACGCAAGACTACAAAAGGCAGAGAAGGAAAAGGCCTTCCACCACGATCAGCTTTTGAAATTACAAATGGATAGATCGAATTTTTTCCTAAGACTTCAGAATGTGCCAGAAAACACAGGAGAAGACCTTAAAAATTTGCTAAGTGAAGCACTTGAACCAGTGACAGGCATGAAAGCAGCGGATATAAAAAGCGATATGGATATGGTTTACAGAATCTATCCAGATTACACTAAAAAGAAAAGCCTGCCTGGTGAAATTATGATAAGGTTCTCCAAAAAATCTACAAGAGACATGGTGCTTAGGACCACAAACAAAGCAGCTCTGAAGATCCTGGGAGAAGAAGTAAAAGTGATGAAGGATATCCCATTTGAAATAAGGAAAAGAAGGAAAGCCTATGGAAAATTGACATCTTGGCTCCAGTCTGAGTCTATCATCTATCGTTGGAATACTCCAGAAGGACTATGCTTCAGCATCAAAGATAAGAAGTATAAGATTGACTCTGTTCAACAAGCGAAAAAATTTCTGGAAAAAAGCAAAGAGCAGAAAACTGGGAGAGACTCAGATGGTTCACTGGCCTCGCAAGAAAGCATGTATGGATTTGATAGCTCAAAGAGTGAAGAAGAAGTGTCTGACTCGGAAAAAGGAGCTGCAGCTCCAAAAATAGTTGAGACTGTTAAGACAAGAAGAGGACGAAAGAAGAAATAGTGATTAAACTGTTTTATTAAGCATTGCACTTATGTATTATAAATGGTTTAATTAACCGTATTTCTCTAGGTGGGCATGCCTGCCAAATAGTTTTGATAACTTTTATAGTAGCAGTAACAAGTAATTGAAATTTATCCAAGGTTCTAAATGCTTCATAATTATACTATGTAACAAGGTAGTATTAAGCAAATGATAAAGTACTCTCTGTATAAGGTATATGTAGCTTAGATTGTAGCGTTATAGTTGTAGTTATAGAGAAAAATCAATAAAAACTTTATAAAAAACAAAAACATTTAAACACGACTGCCATAGAAAGATTAATCTCCCTCAAATGACTTTTTAAACAGAACTGCTTTATAGCATTTCTTGTACATGATAGTGTCAGAGCCTCAGGAAGACCATGCAAGAGAAATAGATCTGCTTCTGAAAATACCCACGGTCTGATAACTTAGTTGGCTTAGGTGAAGCCATGGAAAGACAAAACAACTGGGAGTATTAAGCATGAGGAGCAGGTTTATACTGAGAGGCAGTCCTTTAACTATGCAGGTCCAAGATAGTAAAAAGGTTTAAAAGTAACAGCCAACATTCTGAATTGAACCTGAAAACAAAATAATAAAAGATGTGTTGTATGGTTAAATCTACATTCTGAACCAGTCAGAAGGCAAACCGAACATCCCAAATGGAAGTTCCCAGGTTGTCTCTAAGTGTAACTGAAGTTAATGTAAGTCTGTGGAGTCTGGTATGGAGTACCAATAAGAAACTAGATGAAATGCTGCCTAACCCCCATCTACTGCTTTGAGCCTCCCAAGAGAGACTGTACTGGTAAGAAATTTAGGTTACCTTTGCCCTTAAGTGTAACCTATATTTGCCGACCTCCAGGTGGAGTCTGGAAATCTCCCACTATTACAATTGATCTCCAGATGACAGGGATCAATTTCCCTTGTGAAAATGGCTTCTTTGGAGGGTGGACTGTATGGCATTGTAGCCTCCTGAGGTCCCACCCCTCTACAAACCCCACTTTCCCCAGGTTTCACCCCCCAAATCTATCCAAAGCTGGCAACCCTAGGGTAGTACCACAATATCCTCATGTTGCTCAATATGATTCTTGCAAAAACAAACCTAGGCCGCGGTCACACGGCCCTTTAATGCGGGAGGAAGAGCTGTTTCCTCCAGCATTTAAAGGGACCGTTCAGAACCTCCGGAACAACTCCCACGCCAAAGCGGGCTCAAATGCGGGTTCAAGTGTTTTCCCGGGAGTCGCGCAAGGAGCCTGCATTTGAGCCATCTGGACAGCCCTCTCTCGCAATCATTGCGAGAGCAGGGCTGTCCAGATGGTCCCGTCCGCCATTCCCCCCCCCTTTTACACTTGGGCGCTTGGCCACTCAAGTGCCCAAGTGTAAAAGGGAGGGATAAAAAACCCAAATTTACCAGGCGGCCGGCGGGGCTCGGGGAAGGGTGCCTCCCCCAGCCGCCGCCGCCAGCCGCTGCCGCCAAAGAAAAGCCACAGCCAGCCGCTTCCTCCTCCGCAAAACGCCCAAGAATGCTACCTGCCGCCACCACCACTTTTTCTGCCGCCGCTGACTCCACCAACTCCTCCGCCTGCCACCACCTACCACTGCAGGGGTTGGGATGTGTGTACATCCCAACCTGTGGTAAAAAAATGTGGCCCCTTTAATCCAGGAGGGCTCCCGGATTTAAAGGGGCCGTGTGACCACAGCCCTAGTCACCTACACAAGTAGAGAATGCTAAATGCTTACATTAATATGAATGCAACTTGACTAATCCTAACATGCCTAGAATCCATATAGTCATGCAACTAGCTTCATACAAATGGGGGTTCTTTTCCTAGAATAGAAGTCTTTCATGTCACATGGCAAATGTCTTTACTTGAAGCAAATTTCACATGCAGTTTGTGATATGGCATTGGAGTTGCTTGTTCAGAGAAGGTATCTTTTTGTTTACTTTTGAATGTTGAAATCCTAAACCGTTATTTGTCCTTTTTGATAACTCCTTTTGACATCTGAATATTTTTCATCTACTTATATTAGGTTTTTTTTTTTAACATTTTAGATATCTTGTGTTCTTTTCTTCCTTGGGACATTATTTTATATTATTACAGTTTTCTTAATAGGCTGAACAGTACTTTTCTTTTTATTTCTTTGTCAATTTCTAGTAGCATAGTTTAAGAATTCTGTTTGTCACTTCAACTTTTTATGGACAATTTAGCAAAGCTGTATCATTAACTGGCAGCATCCATCCTGGGAAGTCTATGTTGTTAAACTTGCAGTGAATTTTCATGTGAATTTAGAACATTTACTGAAAATGCTTAATTCATTCTTCTATACCAAATACATTTGTTCAGTTTCAGAATTGTTCTGACACTTTAATACAATTATTTGCTTGATTCTTTTAAGTATATTGTCAGTAATTGCACATTTCACTATTACTTCAGTAGTTGTTGGATGGAGATATTTTGCCATTGCTGGAGATTTTGCTTATTGATGTGCTTTTTTCTTGAGCTATTTAATTTAACAGTTTCATTTCTTCTCCTTTCAGATACAAGCAGCATATATTTTAGAATTCATTTTTGGAAGCAGCCAGTCAAAGATTTATGTCAGAATTTAAAGAAAATTTATTATGATTTTATACACACACACAAACTACCTTTTGCCTTATAGTCAAGCAACTTAACATTAATAGTGGGTGTTGGGAAATAAAGAATGCTGTGACTACATCATGACACATGATAAACTGTCAGAGAAGGGTAAGGTGACCTGTCAGGGATTATGAAAACTATTATTGGCAGAACCAAGAACTGAGCTGTTGTGGTCCAGCAATAATTATCTAAGGGATGATCTGCATGATCCTGGAATTTGATAGAGGAGACAGGCATAATATCGAGCTGATGATCCAGGTTGTAAGTGCCCTTGTTACATTCTTGTCAAACATACCTATTGATCTCGAAGGTTATGTACTATAAAAAGTTTCCACTTTTCCAGCAAGAGTTGGTTGTGCATAGTGCTGATCTTCAGTGACATCACCAGGAACACACCGCTCCAGGGGACCTGGTCCAACAAGGCCCCCTGATACTTACCACTTTCTAACAGGCTGGGGAGGGGGAGATGATGAAGGCTTATTGGCATCGATCCAACATATGATGTCACTTTCAGTGAAAAACCAGAATTGATGCCATTGTGCTGGGGAAATGCTCTGCAATTTACCCCAAACTCTATGACTAAAACACCCACCCACCCCAAACTCTCTCAGAGAGTTGCCAGCTATGGCTGGCAACCTATAGTATCTCGTCTCTTGAGCAATTGTACATGTTTTCTCCTAAAAAGAAATGACACCAGTTAAGAAGCATGCCCATGCATTAAAATCAGTATTACTACCTTTGTGCTGAACATACTAGCAGTGCAATCCTAAACAGAGTTACATCCTTCTAAGCCCATTGACTTCAGTTTTGCTGAGAAAGCAACTGCTGTGGCACAGTGGTTGCAGTGCTGGTTTAGGGCCTGGGATGACCAGGTTCAAATCCTTACTCTGCCTTCATACCTCGTTGGGTGACTCTCAGCCTGTGACAGGTTCTCACCCTGACCTACCTCACAAGGCTGTAGTTGTGAGAAAAAGGAAGAGAAGGAGAGAACTATGTGAAAAGCCACTCTGGGTCCCAGTCAGGGAGAAAAGTGGAATATAAATACAAAGCAATATACAGGACAAAGATTAAGAACAAGAAAAGGTTAGTTTGTTACTCATATGAGTGTAGGGAGAAGAAATTCTGCTCAAAGGAATAAGAAAGAGACATTAGTGAGCTTACATGAGAAAAAGGTGAGCGGAAACAGGACATGGGAACATCAGAAATGAAAAAAGCTAATTTTCAGGTAAAGAGAGTAGCCACATTTGAAATGCAATCTAGGCAAGCATTTGCCTTAGGCAGTAGAGGGCACTGACTTAATAGTTTTGCAAAATATGTGTGTCTTGTACTTGGAAGATGATATACGCTGTGGCTGTGATCCAGAATGGTAAATAATATACACATAAGAAAGATATACCTTGTCCAATTTTTTTTGGCAGTTTTTTTATATAAGTGATGCCTGACTAGTCAATTTCCCCCCTAGCTCAAAGACCAGTTCAGTCAGAGAAGACTAGGTACAGAGACATGCTTTGGGATTGCCCAGCCTGTCCATGTAATTATCTTCATGTGGAACTATGAAGTGCAATAAAGTTTGAGTCCTGTGGCACCTTTAAGACAAACAAATGATGCATATAGGTAGAGGGTGAAGAGAATGTTGTAATATGTAATCGTTAGTGACTTCTGTTTCAGTGTATCTGAAGAAGTACGCATGCACACAAAAGCTTATGCCCAGAATAAAAGTGCCAGTGGACTCAAACCTTGTTCTGCTGCTTCAGTACAAAGCGGCTACCCACAGAGGTGCCTTTCTCTGCATCATGATCCTGAAATTCCTTGGTGGTCTCCCATGCAAATACTAACCGGGACAGACTGTTTAGATTCTTAAATGTGATAACATCAGGCTAGCCTGGGCCATCCAGGTGAGGGCCCATAATACTATAGTAGAAACCATATTAGCCTAAAGGTTTTGTTACATCATAAAAGCTTAATACTTTTATTGTTGCACAAGCTTTTTTTGGAGTACAGTTCACTTCATCTGATACATGAAGGACAGGGTTGCCAACCTTCTGGTGGTGGCTGGAGATTCCTGGGGTTACAGCTGATCTCCAGGTGACAGATCAGTTTACCTGGAGAAAATGGCCACTTTGGAAGGTGGACTCTATGGCGTTAGACCCCATTGAAGTCCATTCTCTCCTCAAACCCCCCCCCCCCCCAATCTCCGGGTATTTCCCAACCTGGAGCTGGCAACCCTAATGAAATATTATCCTCAGTTGCCAGATATAGGTGCCTTTGTATACACACACACACACACACACACACACACACACACACGAACATGAGTATGGGGAGGAGCCCAAACATACACAAGATAAAATTAGACCTGCCAATTTTTAAAGGCAGTCACTGTTGGTAGTGCTCTAGCTGTGGTGTAAAAAAAAGCCCTCAGCTACAAGTATGTCTGATTTGACTAGGATTGGATTTGGGTGTACATTCTGATGATGGGCAAGCTCCTCCCCTGCCGGTCATTTTATTGTGTGTAGCTCTCTGTTTGAGTCAATTCATCTCATGCTGGGTCTTTGTTTCCTGCTGCCTTCAGCTTTTCCTAGCATTAATGACTTTTCCAGTGAGTCATGTCTTCTCATAATGTGACCAAAGTACAATAGCCTCAGTTTGGTCATATTAGCTGCTAGGGTGAGTTCAGGCTTGATTTGATCTAGAACCCACTTCTTTGTATTTTTTGCAGTTCATGGTATCTGTAAAACTCTCCTCTAACACCATATTTCAAATGAATCAACTTCCTTTCTGTTGCTTTCTTCATTGTCCAGCTTTCTCACCTGTACACGGTAATGGGAAATACTATGGTATGAATTATCTTGATCTTGGTCACCAGTGACACATCACTATGACCTCTTTTTTGATCCACTGCTGTCTGATTCCTAGGCAAATGATGGCTATCTAGGTCAGATAAATAAAGCTAAGTCTTTAGGTACAGATTTTTCTCTTTCAGGGAAATCAACAGCAGTATGATTCTAAGAGAAGCTCACTTTTTCACCTGTAGTTTTATTTGTGCAGCTGAGTTTATTTGGCAGTGTCTTCTTTACTTGGACAGTCACTTGTGTCCCATCATTTCATGGGCACAAATTGGGGCGGGGGGGGGGGGATATCTGACCAGCTGTTTTGCCATGTACATGTAGACCAAATATCATAAAATATGCTTTTGACATGACTGAACTGTGTGTGAGCAGCCAACAAAAACATAATCTTTGGGAACTGCTTTGTAATAAGTGCATAAAATAAAAAATGCTGACACAGCATGAACTGATAATGAGATCCTGTAGTAATGGGTGATTTAAAGGAGCAATTTTATTAGACCTGATTTTGGATAGTCATAGCATTTGCACTCATCGCTCCATGGTGCTTAAGAGCTCTAGCTTGTTGCAGATGTTTTATACTGCTCTGCTGAATCACCCTCTTTGTTAATTCCCTTCCCCCCACCCACATTTTTTGGCCCCTGAGAGAAATGAACTAGCCAAGCAGCTTTATATTTCATATCTGTATCCTACAGCTCACTTTATAATAGCAGAGTGAGTACTCCAGCTTCCAGTCTAATTGCTCTTGAGATAATATCAAGGTCGACATCTAATCATTCTCTGTGTGCTTGCGGAGGGTAAGTTGCTGAACCATGTGTTGAAAATGCCTGTTTGAAGGTCTCTGACAAACTGTGGGTTTAACTTGGTGTTTGCTGCAATCCTTCTTGCTTTTTAGCCTGGCACAATGGGCAAAGAGTTCCCTATATTGGGAGGAAAAAATAGGAATGTACGTCTTCTTTTTTAAAAAACTGCAGTGCCTAGCCGTCTCCCTAGTTTCTAATGAAAACATTGTCTGACCCACCCCTTAGGAAGTAACCTTGTAGACAAGAAATGGCTTGTTTAGTATTTTTGTTAAAGAGTTAAGGTTCTGCATAGTTTGCAATGAAGGGGGGGGATGTTTTACAAAAAGACAGAGCTCAGCTGAATCAGAGCATACATAATGGAATCTGTATTTTTATCTTCATTTTTGTGACATTTTACTTAAAATGAAAAATGCATCCAAGTGCATCCATGTTGCTTAATCCAGACACAAAATCCAAAGGTGGATCAACTGAAACATTTGAAAAATGGCTTGCAAAATGGCTACTGCTTCACAACCACAAAATAACAGTTACTGGTCACAGACTCTAAAAAGCACCAACTGATATGTGGTGATGTTAAATCTTACTGGGGTTTTGTGAGATAATTGGGCCTATTCCTGCTCAGTCAGTTCTGTTTCTCTCATAGGCACCTCAGTATTAGTGAATTAGCTTGAACCTCTGTAAATCTGATCTTATTTATGATGGTTTGCCAGACTGAGTAGAGAATAGGCATAGAGTGACTTTAATGTAGTGAATCAGCAGGGGAAGACATAATGGTAGTAGTAGCAGCTACTGGCCACTGCTTACCTAGAATAATACCACATGGTGATATGGGAGTGACTGGGTTTTCTGTGCTTTTCTAATTTAAAACATCCCATTTCTTATATTGAAACTACCTTTGTCCCTGGTTTTTATTTTCAGATTATCATTTTCCACTATTTAGTACACTCCTACTATCAGTTGTCCCGTGTCATCCTGTGCAAATAGAGTTGCCAGCTCTGGGATGGGAAATATGTGGAGATTTTGGGGGTGGAGCCTGAGAAGGGTGTGGCTTTGGGAGGGACTTCAATGGGGTATAGTGCCATAGAGTGGACCTTCCAAAGCAACCGTTTCTCCAGGAGAACTGATCTCTGTTGCCAGAAGATCAGCTGTAATCTCAGGAGCTCTCCAGCCATCATCAGGAGTAAAAAGATATATCACAGTAGTTGGTCTGCTAGACGTTACGAATGTAAAAGATGCTGTGTATTATTCAACAATACTGTAGCTGGGTGGTTTTGGTGTTCTACTTTTGAGGAAGCAAGGTGATACGGCAACTGGAAGCTGGTGGGGCTGTTAAGTGGATACACAAGTGGCAAGACAAGTTTTTCAAAGAGGAAGTATAAACATTGATGTTTGGACTTTTTACTGTTTTAGGAATTTGACTTGGACTATTTCTGAAGGTTCTATATGTATTTGGACCATGTATTTTTGAGTTTGTCTATCATATTATATTTTTGATAAAATACACTATTTAAATAGGTTCAGATTATCATACCCATTGATGGTTGAATGTTTTTCATTATTTATGCATGGTTTGTATCTTTTGTATAACCATCTGGAGTTTGGTAAGCCTATGTGCAAGGATTGTGCTGACCTATGATAATATTGGGGCACAGTTTTATCTATGGATATGACTGATTTCATACAAGCAACTGCTCTACCCCCACTCTTCCCTTTCCCCTGATTGCACACATCAATTTCCCACTATGTGCTGCGAAGCCGAATTTTGACCCGCAGCTTCACCCAACCTCCTCCATGTCTTCTAAATCTTCAAAAAAACAGGATCACGAATACGTGGGGAAAATCAAGTGAAGCTGCGGGTCAAAATGCAGCCGCGCAGCACATAGTGGGAAATTGACACATGTAATCTGGGGGGAAGGGAAGAGCAGGGGTGGAGCAGCGGGTTGTGTGAAATCGGTCTATGATTTTTTCACCACTGTTTGCACATGGGAAATGGAGGCTTCCATTTCACAGTTCAAGATCTGTTCTTCTGTCACTCTATCATGAGTCTACCTGCCCGCCCTCATTATTATAGTTTACAATTAGTTCTACTGGCTATTCTCCTATATGTACTGCTAATATAATTTTTCCTCTTGTCAACCTATCCTCTGTCAAGTGTTTTCAATCCAGATTGTATCTTTATTAGCTTTCTTTACAACCGTGTATCACAAAAAGGCCTGCTTTTCATGTGTCTTTATGAGTGTCAACCAATTTGTGCATTTTCCATATTGGGAGTCTATATTGTATTGTGCTAGTGGCTGTGAAACCTCTGGTATGAATTGGCTTAGATGGTATGATGGCTTGGACTACTGAGGGAATAAAGCAGTTTATAGGCCAGGTTCTGTGAGGGAAGGAAAAGGTGACAGTATGGCTGAGATTCACTCAGGAGATGGCTGAGGACTGGGACATAAGGAAGGGCAAAGAGCCCAGAAACATGGAATCTGAAAGAAGGATGCTAAATAGACAGTGCTTTGATTAAGAAGAACCCAAAGACAGACCAGCAGAACAGTCAGTGAATTAAGGTAAAGACAGGGCTAATAAGAGAGGAATACTTGTAGAAATCAGGCTAGAGATGTGTGGTGTGGAGAGAAGTTGGTCAAGAAACATGATGGTTAAAGGAAGTGGGGAAGAGTAGGCAGTGTCCCAAAGAACAGAGACCTGAAGAAAGGAACCCAGGAGCTGAAGAAGGGAGCCCAGGAGGAACTAGGTCTGGGGCAAACTACTCATAGGTATGAAACAGGTGGGGTTGTACACTATGGACTGAAAGAAGTGGGCTGGCAAGAAAAAGAAGGCAAAGGATTAAGTAGTACCGACAAGGGAATTCTGCCAGTTGCAGGGTTTTTTATATCACTGCAGCATAGTATCCTTGCAACCATAACCTCTGATGATTAAACCTGCTTAGGTTTGTAATGGAAATCAAATATGGCACGAGATCTCTAGGATATACTGCAACATAAACAATAAGCAATGATAGAAAATACTAAACTGAGCTATAAATGTTATACGGTAATATATAGCAGCGATGACAAGTATCAGAATAGGAAAATAATAACTGTCTAAACATATTGTTGTTTCTGTTTTTCATGAGAAATCAGTGGCTCTTCAAGAAGTGATCCTCTTCCTGCAGTTTTAATTCTGCCCACACAGTTTCTGGTTCCATTCCAAACATTACCTACGCTGTGTAAGAAATAACTGTAAATCATTGTAAAGTGGCAGAATGACAGAATACTTATGAACTGCAGCAACAGGAAGGATTCCTCTTACAGCATATGTCTAAACAGCATTAGTAAGTTGGAAAAAAACCCAATGTCAGCCACACAGCATCAGTCTAGCCTCCTCTCTGCATTCCCTAGGATCTCTGGAGAGTCTCTTACAGACTATAGTGGCTTCAATACCTGGGATGGGGTAGGAAAAGTAACAGCTTGTTTTAATTCATGTAAGCCTTTGTAGTACTGGAAAATCTTTTCAGATGCAGTTAAAGCAGACATTTTCATTGTTGTGCAAATTAGTGTTATTTCAAAATGCCAGCATCATAGTAATGTGCATCAAAATGAAACTGATGCAAAGATCTTTGGAGTCAGTGGAAATGCCTCTATTAGCTTACTGCCTATCGAAAGCCCAAAGACCTTTTAAAACACAGGTCCCCTGACATAAGGAACTCTTCCTTTTGAAAGGGCTGGTAGATAGCAGGGTTAACTAGGACCTTCTTCAGAACTTTTCATACTTTTAAAGCAGCAGGAAGGTTCAGAAGCTGCTGTTGCAGTTTTTGTATTGTGCCAGACATAATTATGTAAGCTAGGTCCCACAGGACAATGTGTAGTCTATGGGGGAAACTTGTTTAGTACTGCTTTTCTGGTAGTGAATGTCAGTTCATTTCAGGGTCTAGATGAAAGCCAAAAAACCCCAACAACCACAGAAAGAAGACAGAATCAGCCAGTCAAAACACTTGCAAAAGGAACTCTTTTTTTTTACATGACCTTTTCATAGAAAGTGCATGTGACCAGGAACACAATGGAAATGGCAGGCATGTTGGCACATATAAGAGTAGAATGGACATTGTATTTTTAAAATGTAGTATGTTTAAACTTGTAACGGCCAATGGCCACATACAGTACACTTGACTGACTGAGGTATAAGAGTACATTTTAAAGCAGAGTAGATTTAAAATAATGACATTCTATAATGGGAAAAAAATAAATCAGGCCTTTTTTGATACTTCTGTTATTGTTCTCAGTATTCTCAGTAACTGGGAGGCCGTACCACTTCCTTCCCAGGAAGAACAGCTTGGCAAAAGTAATACAGTATATGTACAGAGGGGACAAAGAAATCTAGCCTCCTTCCTGTCATACTAGAGTGTAAAAAAGGAAAGATCTAGAGGAACAGTGCACTCCTAAACAAAATCATGCCCTTCTAAGTCCATTGCAGTCAATGCACTTACAAGGGTGTAACTCAGGATCTCACTGTAAATTTTTTTAAACAGGTATGCTTTAATTGTTACATCAACTAATTATTATGCATGTTTAGAAAACATGTTGTTCATAAAAATGGGAAAATGTATTTAAATTAGTTATTTAACATGTTTTAAATCTTTATTTAAATCAGCGATGATTTAAATTGGTGATTCAAATCAATCCCGCCTTCAAGACAGTCTCCCCCTCCTTTACTAACATGTATGATGTTGAAAAGATTACATGGCAGGTGATCATCTGCTAGAGTTTAGAGCACGAGGCTGGCAACTGATTGGAGATTCACTGCTGGGCAGGGCCTCACCAGCAATGTAGTGAGATCTCCAGCAACACACTAACATCACTGCTGGCACAGCTGGAAGTTACATGAGCGTATTGCTGGGGATAGTCTAGTATTTTGCATAGCTTATCTACAGAGTTTTGGATGCATGCTAGAGTGTTGCCAGTTGTTGACATCATTGCCAGTTACACATGTTGACATCATTGCCAGTTACACATGTTGACATCATTTCCAGTTGTGCCGGAAGTTATGTCAGTGTGTTGGGATGCTAGCCATTGTCCCTCCATTTCCCCCTCATTTTTCTCATGCCTTTGAGCTGAGTGGCAGCTGGGATATCCCACTGAGTGCAGGAGATTCCCCCACCTCCAGCAGGAACTTGGCACTGTATCAGCTGTACACTGGGAATTGTACCAAGGCATGGCCAGTGAAATTCAAGTCATCCAGAAGCTCACAGCAGTACCATGCTGTGATTAATTGGCCAGAAATGTATAAATTGAACTGTTTTGCATCTCTGCGACAGAAAGCAGAACAGTCAGCTTTCAAGGAAACGTCAGCTTCACCTTGTGACTTCTGTTTCTTTGTTTGTTTTTAAATGTCTCCATGCTTCTTGGGAAGCTATACCATTGCCATATATTGAAGATTTGAGATGTACTCTTAGGCTTCCTTTTATTGTATATACTGTATATAACTGTATATAAAAAAGAATCATTAGTTATTTCTTTAATCATTGTTGTCTTTGTTAGCATTTTAAAATCCAGTCTACTTTATACGATCAACATAATCAAGTGGTAAGCTTTTTCATACCTGTTGACTCTCAGGTGCAAAGTAGCTGCATTCTGAAGGCACCCCATGGGGTAAAGAAAAGCCCTTGCAGTAAAAAAAAAGACCACTTCTTCTAGTTACTATCCTGACTAGCCTTCCTAGTGCTTGAGTCTTCCTCTCTAGCCTCCCTACTAGCATACAGCCCCTTGTGGTGTTGTGAAGTTTCTTTAGAGCCCCATCTCTCTTCTTTCATCAGTCCCCTAGCTCTTTCACCCTGTTTCTTAAGCCTTCTTCACTTCTTAGCCTTCCTTCAAATTTCTTTTGCTCACTCTTCACTGTTCCTTTAGCTCTTTGTCTCCTAAGTTCTGTGAGGCGTCGCTCCATTTCTGAATGTCTGCCAAGTCTTTAGCCCCTGTGGGATGTTTAATTACAGATGTAACACTTTTCTTCCTTCATGGAAGCTGTTTAGACTCCTGGAGCTGCCATGGCACCACACCAGCCCAGCTAATCAGTGTTCAGTCTTTCATCACCATAAGTACAAGAAAATATAGATTCCTCTAACAATCTGTAATATATAAAAGCCAAGCCATGCTGGCAACAACTCACCTACTCTCCCATTGGCCACTGGGGAAGCTGCCTTGGCATCCTATTAGCCCAACCCACCGGCTCCTCCATTCTTACGTCCCCACTTTTGATGCATTTCACCTTGTAGTTCTCAGCTGGCCTTACTGCAACCATAGCAAAGGGAATTAGAACTACAGATCCCAAGTTGGGAGTCCCAAGAGGCTGTGGGGTATTAGCAGTGAGTCAGTTGAAGTGTTAATCAGTTAAATGGGGACTGGGGAAAAGGGAAGGCCTGGACATCCTTCTGAATTACATCTCCCCATGGAGAAAATGGTTGCTTTGGAGGGTGAGCTCTATGGTAGTATACCTCACTGAAGTCCTTAGACAAACCTGGCCCTCACCTAAGTATTGCCAACCTCCAAGTGGAGAAACTGGAGAAAATGGCTGCTTTGGGCAGTGGACTATGGCATTATATCCTGCTGAGATCCCTCCCCACATAAGCCAACCTCCAGGTGGCATCTGGAGATCTCCAGCTATTACAACTGATCTCCAGATGGCCAAGATCAGTTCTCATGGAGAAAATGGGTGCTTTGGGCAGTGGACTCTATGGCATTATATCCTGCAGAGGTCCCTCCCAACCCCAAACCTGGCCCTCCCCAGGCTCTACTCCTCAAATCTATAGGTATTTCCCAACCCAGAGTTGCCAACCCTGTAACTGGCTACAGAACTGCTTTCCAGACCCTTGGAACCCAGGAAGCATGGCATAGAAGGAGGTGCTTTTCTACCTTAATTGCTACTACATAGCCCCAAGTCAACATAAGTCAGGGAGGAGTGGAGGGAACCATACCTATTACCGTGCGGTTCGCCTCCCGTACTACCGACATGTGTCAGCAAAATTGCTTGAGACAGCCCTGCCTTATAGCTAAGCAGAAGGAAATAAACATGGCTCACTTCCCTCTATTTTCCCCTTCCCTCCGCTGCCCCACCAGCCACAGCTGAGACACTCACTTGGAGCCTCTTTCTAGAGCCCGTTGTATTTCTTCCCACAGCGGGCCTTACTCCCAGTCTGATATAGTATGCCCTGAGTTAATTAGAGAAGAAGTCTGCCCACACATCTGAGAGTGATTAGTAACAATTCCTAGTTGAGCCTTGAAGTTTGTCCTCTTTTCACAACTGACTCATGGATATATCTGTTCACATATTTATGTAGTTAGAAGTATTTCATTCTATAATTGGACTTGTTTGTTAAACTCCAGTGGATTGTAGCTGTAAAAGTTTGTTTAAAACAATGAGAAACAGATGTTATTTGTCCTTAGGGACTGGGTTTATTTATATATGTATGTGCATAAAAATTACAAATCAAAATTAACAAATGTAGTTGCTAGAAGGATGAAGAGATATCTATAGTATAAATAGAGCTTATTTCATTCATAAATTAAGAAATGCTAAACCCTGTGTTGAGCACAGTTGGCTTTTGTTGATCTTCTCAAATGTAAGATGCTCATAGATTGTTCATGGTTACTAATGTAATATACTTTAATAAAGTCAACTCAGATACTGTAAGATAAATCTGAAATATTTTACACACTTTCCATTTGTTTGCTAGTTCCTATTTCATGAAATGTCAAGTTGAGATTATCTAAAACTTTAACAGCTTCCACTGGGAAATGGATTCCTCAGAAAACTGAAAATACACCCATTTGCCCTATTCGTGTCTTTCATATATAATAGATATGCTTAGAAGAAGAAGAAGAGAAGAGATTGGATTTATATCCCGCCCTTCACTCACTTGGAGTCTCAGAGCGGCTTACAAACTCCTTTCCCTTCCCCTCCCCACAACAGACACCCTGTGAGGTAGGTGGGGCTGAGAGAGCTCTTTCCCAAGCTCTCCTTGAGAGAACAGCTGGTACAGAGCTATGGCTTGCCCAAGGTCATCCAGCCAGGTGCAAGTGGAGGAGTGGAGAATCAAACCCGGTTCTCCCAGATTAGAGTCCGCACACTTAACCACTACACCAAACTGCTTATCTGGGTGTTCCTGACTATTTTAAGGGGAAAGGGGAATCTAATTCCATTTGGAATTTATTTAAAAATTGACCGGATTTCTTTTTAAATTTATGCATGCTCATTTTTATTATTAAGCTCTAAATATAAATGAACTCTAAAGCTTTAACCCCAGATTTCTGTATCACTAGATAAAGAAATTGATAGAAGTTAACACTCGGTCTTAAAGATACTGAATTATTAAATATGAAGAGGCACTCAATACTTTTTAGTTAGGTTGGTTCTACTTATTTTGACAACCTGCTTAAATTACTTATGTTTGACTGAGAGAAGCTTCAGTGCACATTCAGCCCCCACAGCAGGGTAAATGGAGCTCCTTGCAGTTGTTTTGTCTCCGGATGGGAGGAATAGCATGGGAGGGAAGGCTAAAGCCCCTTTTCCCTTCACATTACATTGCTGAGCTGAATCGGGCTCCAGTACACTTGGGAATGTTAGTTCCCTGACATCACATCTGATTGTTAAACTGTTAAAAGAAGCACAGTTGGTGGAATGTCTCATTTGGGTCTCTGTCCTCCCTCCCCCCACCTTCATTTTGTCCTTTTGGTAGGATTGCCAGCTCTGGGTTGGAAAATACCTGGAGACTTTGGGGGTGGATCCAGGAGAGGGCAGGGTTTGAGGAGGGGAGGGACCTCAGCATGGTATAATGCCAGAGAGTTCACCCTTCAAAGCAGCCATTTTCTCCAGGGGAGCTTATCCCTTTCAGCTGGAGATCAGTTGGTTGTAAAAGCAGGAGAGCTCCAGGCAACCCTACCTTTTGGTGATCTGTTTCGCTTTGAGTTTAGGCAATAAATAATTTGATATCATGGAGGCATTTTTCTTAATCTCTAACAATGGCTTTAGATACACTATTTACACACACACCTCTTGCGCAATTTTCTCAAATTAAAAAGCTTTTAAAAATTCAAATTATTCTAAACAAGTCCAAGTCACTAGCAAAAGAGCAGTTTTTGTTGTAGGTTAATACTGAATGAGCAAGACCTGTTTTAGATTCCCTGACTTTCATTCTCTGCATAATGAATCATAGTATCCCTGATGTCTTGGGTCTGAGCATAAATCTTCTTCTGTTCCACAACACGGCACCTGCCAGTGTTCCATGAATTACAGTTGAGCCCACTCACTACCATAATGCCTGGGGGAAAGTGCATTCTGCTTGGAATGAGGTGAACACAAATTCTACTTTCATTCCAGACTTATTCCAATTATTTATGGTTGTAAGCATTATATGTTTAAATATACTATGTGCTTGTATTTATTTTTTATATTTATACCCTGCTTTTCTCCCCAGTGGGACCCCAAAGTGGCATCTTCTTCCCTTCCTCCATTTGGGTTAGTTTCTTTTGCCTGTGCATTAAATATGTGCTTAAGATATTGTAATAGTGGTACAACTGATACAGTTATTTATTTTGGAACTAGAAATAAGGCCCATTGTGGAAATAAATACAATGGGCTCTAGAAAGAGGCTCTGGGCGGGTGCACTGGCCTTGGGCACTCAGTGTCAAATTGCTGTGGTGATCTCAGCAGGGTATAATGACACGGAGCTTACCGTTTTTTTCCAGAGGAACTGAACTCTTCCATCTGAAGAGCAGTTGTAATTCTGAGTGATCTTCATCCCTTCCCTGGAGATTGGCAGCAATGGTTCCCCTGGAGGAAATGGCTGGTTTGGAGGGTGGAGTCTATGGCTTTGTGCCTGTCTGAGGTCCCATACCTCTTCAAACCCCATTCTCTCCAGGCTCCAACCCTCAAATCTCCAGAAATTTCCCAACCCGGAGGTGGCAACTCTATTTCCTTCCCAGCCAACCATCAACGTACTTTTATCTGCCCTTCTGACTTCAGGTTTCCATCTCTCCCTCCCTCCCTGTAGCCTTTACCTAGGAAAACTATAGTCTTTCTCTGCAGTGGGGACCCAAGCAGGAGGGACACGACCTCAGCAGGGTATAATGACACAGAGTCCACCCTGCAAAGCAGCGGTTTTTTCCAGGAGAGCTGATCTCTGCCATCTGGAGAGCAGTTTTAATTCTGAGTGATCTCCAGCCTTCACCTGGAGATTGGCAGCAATGGTTCCACAGGAGGAAAAGTACAGTCTTTCTCTACAGTGGAGACCAAAGCAGCTTATGTCATTCTCCACTTCTCCTTTTGATCTGCACAACCACCCTGTGAGGTAGGTTAGGCTGAAAGTCTGTGACTGGTCCGAAATCTCCCACTCAACTTCCATGGCAAGAACCTGGGTCTGACAAACCCTGCTCTGAAGTGCTAACTGCTACGCCTAGGGCAGTCAACCTTCAGGTGGAACCTAAAGATCACCTGGTATCACAACTGCACTCCAGACAACAGATCTCTCCCCCCTAGAGAAAATAACTGCTTTTGAGGGTGGGCTCTATGGCATTCTATTCAGCTGAGGCCTCTCCCTTCCCAAACTCTGTCTTCCCTAGACTCCACTACAGAATACTGTACCTGGAGCTGGCAACCCTAGTCAGGACTGGTTCCAATGAGTTCCCCACGAAGGCCTGGAAAGCACCTCCTGCCTTTGCCTTTTTACTGACAGAATCAAGCATGGTTGCCTAGCAATAGCCACTGGGAGAAAAGTTAGTCCCACAGGAGCCAAGCAGGAGAAGTGTCTTCATCAGGAGAGACAGCCGTTTGGCAGTTTATTCTGTGAGAGAAGAGTGTCCAGGCTGGCAATGGGCGGGGGAGAGGAGCGGACCCAGCACCCAGCCAATGGCATGTGAGTACTCTTGAGTGGCAGTTGATGAGCCAATGGCTGATGGTGTGTACCACACAGCCAGTGGAAGAGCTGGAAATGCCCAATATGTAAGGGAATTATGTGTGTGTGTGTGTGTGTGTGGCATTCACACAGGTAATTTGATCCGTTGCCCTTGCTGTTCCCTTATGGATTTAAAGTGCACAATCAGACAGCAACATTTGTCTGTCATGCCCCAGTTACTCCCCCCAGTTGCTGCCAGTTTCTTTGATACCTGAGAAAGTCTGGTCCTATTGGTCTGACCTGGTTCCAGAATGAATTTTTTGTTGTCTGGTTGTACTCTTGCACATCCAAGCCATCAGGCAGGTCTGACTCTTCTCTTGTTTTCCAGCCGCCATTAAAAAAAAAAAAAACTAGTTAGCAATGATCGCGTAATTGCACATTCGCACCTCTTTCCCTCCCTCCCCCGTCTTACAGGGGCTGCTCAAAACTTTCTTTTTAAAAAAAAACTCAAGAAAGACATTTCTGTTCTTCAGCTTTTTTCTGTCTTTTGGGGAAGGGGTAAATTGAAAATATTACAGAGAGGACAGCAGTGAACTCCATATCCCAGCATTCTCAGCAAGCGCTTGTGTGCAAGCTCAGGGGGGAAACTTTTAAAAGTAATGGCTGACAGCCCCATGAACTACATATCCCAGCAGGCTCATCCTTGCTTCTGGGCATGCTCCTAGGACAAACTTCTTTAAAAAATGGCCGACAGGCTGACTCCATGCTTGGTGCTGTCTGATCAAGGCCAGTAAAATCGCTTTGAAGAGTGCGAAAAGGGGTGAGTCTGGTCAGGATTCTCTGTAACAAAATAATCTGGCTCTATTAGAGGCGGGGCAACAGCGGATTGAACTGCTCGTCTGATCGCGACCATTGGATCGATCTATTTGAAACCTCTTTTAACATCTACAAAACTGCAATTCTGTTGAAAAAGTAGAAATAGATGTGTTACTCAAGCTTAAAAACAATATATGCTCCTTTAAAATGAAAAAAGCAATACATTTCATCCCTAACTTAGTGGGAGTTGCATTGTCTCCTGAGTATTCCTAGCATACCACCATCTCTCCATACCATCCTACTTATCAAGAAGAAAGTGTTTTTAAAGAAAATCCTATGCTTGGGTGTAGCAGGTGTGTTAAAGATTTATGTTACACTTAACTTAGGTAAAGGTAAAGGTTTCCCTTGCTCGAAAGCCAGTCGAATACAACTCTAGGGATCAGGTGCTCATCTCCATTTCCAAGCCAAAGAGCCAGCGCTGTCCAAAGACGTTTCCATGGTCATGTGGCCAGCATGACTAGACGCCAAGGTGCACGGAACACTGTTACCTTCCCACCGAAGTGGTACCTACTTGCAGTTTCTTCCTTTTGAACTGCTAGGTTGGCAGGAGCTGGGGCCAGAGACGGGAGCTCACTTCGTCATGCAGCACTTGGGTCTCGAACTGCCAAACTACCGGTCTGGAGTTCAGCGTCTTAACCACTTGAGCCACTGCAGCCACTTACACTTAACTTACCACGTAGCTTTTCCCACTTTAGTTTTTTTTTCAAAGAGCCATTGGGGAAAGTGAATGGTATGGATTAAAGTGTCATCAATATGCACATAGGCATCAGTATATCATATATGCATCATACTCATCTCTGTTTCTCTTTTCAACAGAATTAGATGAGTTGTTCATTTGTCCTCTCCATAATGCTCACAGTGGTATGTATGGTTCTCTTGTAAAGTGACCATGTCAAGAGTGGGTTTTTTATGTCCTGTTTTTTATGTGTGGTTTAGGGAGCATTCAGGGATAATGTTGCATATTTCATGGACATTAGTGGATCAAAGATTAACAATTAACAGCAGAAGAGACATTATGGGAAGGGAAAACATGAAAAGAATGGGAGAGACAACAATAACACATGCAAATTCTTAGGTTTAATTTAAGGCTGGAAATGCCAGTTGCAGCTGGCAACCAACTAGGAAATGCTGGGGGCTGGGGACAGTTGCATTAGTATTATGCCGACATCCAACATCACTTCCAGTGCAAAAGCAGAAGTGACATCATTGTGTCCAGGTAATGCTCTAGATTAGAACTTGCCCCTTAAACCATAGAGTTTTGGACAGATCCTTGATCATTGTGTTGATGCAGTGGCATCATTTCCAGTCTTTGGCTGTGATAACACTGGCAGCTTGGCACGATATGGTGCCACCTCTAATTGAATCGGTTGAAAATATTGCGGGGCATATTAGCAACACAGCACACCCTGCTGCAGGCTACCTACGGAGACATCCTGTGGTAAAGCAACCACATTGCAGTGCATCAGCCATGGAGTGCGCTGCCAAAAAAATTCAAAATTCATGTGCACACATATTGTGGATGTGCATGCACATGCGTTCATGCACATATAGGCAAGTTTAAAAAAAAAACTCGCATCCCCAGTGGCAGAACGGATCTGCAGGTTCAGAGCACCAAATCCATTCTGTGTGCACCCCCCCGTGTTCAGCCATCCAGCCATGCACAATGAATGCATAGGGAAACAAAAACACCACTTCAGAGGTGGTGGCTTTTTAACTCGGCTCCAAGTCATCCTCTGATGGGGTGAGTATGCCCGGGGAATGCCTGACAGATGTGGCTGTGTGACCAGGCCCATTTAATCAGTTTGTGAAATGTGCCTATATCTGGCCAAACTGCCAGTCTGAACACAACCATTGTGTGGTCCACCCCAGTTTTTCCCTTGCACAGACATGCTGTGAAGCTGCAGTGGGGAACAGGGGCTATAATGGCTATTTTAGGCTAAGGAATACCCTTCATTAAATGGGTGAACTAAACTCTAAATTAGGTTTTAGACTATCCCGTTCTTTTTTTCCTCTCTTTTTTTTAGACTATTCCTAACTAGATTTGTATCAGTTACAGGGTAAAATGTAAAATTTCTTATTGAAGAGGTATATCCAATTTGTGCTAATAAAAATGCAATCAGAAATATATATATATAACTTTACTAAATTTTGAGATCAATATTCTGTCTACCGAATGACTGAAATTGACTTTCATCCATCAACTTGTTATGAAAGATGAATATTTGCTATGCCTTTAAAATTAACACAGATGATAATAATTGCCTAATGTAATTAAAATTAAATGCTGAATTCCCTGAGAAGCTCATAGAATCCAGTGTGAGAAAAGATCTAGCTAACTTTACATTTTTCATAATTTCTTTGGTTGTGTTAACAGTTCCTGTATATACTGACAACTCAGTTTGCCATTTATATTTGTTTCCTCCCACCATTCAGCTTTCATTGTTGGTGTGTTCCCTTTGGGAAACTAGAAGTAACATTTTGATACAATCTCTTTTTGACTAGCATTTTACTCAGAACAAGTAGTAATTTGAACAATTTGGGATTGGAACATCTACAAGAAGATGAACTTCTATAAGCAGTTTGCTTTCTTTTGAGGGACTGAGCATTGAAGAGATTAATAATGATATCTCACAAAGATGAATCTCTCCTACCCACTGAAAATGAGGTTTTAATTAAAATCTGCACAGAGATGTATGCTAGCTCTGTTGGTTTGAGCATGCTGCCCTCTGCCTACAAAATATAAAAATGTATTTTGCGTGTTTAGATTTTTCTATAGACCTTGTGAGGGGTTGAATGATGTATTTCTGTCTTCATAAAAACCTGAGTTTGGCATTCTGTGTACCCGGGTAATCTTCAACTGGGTTTGGAATACTACCAAAGCTGCAGTGCAGTGTTGAAGAACATTATCTTCACTGAGGATTTATGTTCCTGTCCTGTTGCTGTGTGTAACCTGCTGTTGTTAATGTTGTAATGGCATTCATAGCCTACTAAATAATTACTTCCATAAAGGAGGAGGAAAGAGTCGGGGTCATTCCACCTGAGCACATGCAGATGCAAGGAGATATTGCTTCTAGGATACGAGGCTGAAACATCCAAAAGAAACTGAGATCATGAGAAAGTGTCAAAAGAAGATTTTGCATTTTGTTGAGCATTCATCTAACTCAAATCATTAGACATTTCCACATCTGTCTTGAGAACTTGTTCTTGGCAGAGTAGCCACATTCACAGAAGTGCTAGTAATATATTCAGACTTGTACATCAATATGTTTTTTAATATAGCCAGTCAATAGTTTATATAAAATATGTTCATATTATTCACAATCTTGGAAAGAAGCAGCCATAAAATATCTTGTCCATGTTGGCACCTAGATGGGATAAATAACCAATCAACCAATTATTATGTTCCTTATATAAGTTCCAGACTGTAGAAAGATATACCGTTCTTCCTGGTCCACCCCATCCACTTTCTTCCCCCATGCCTGTTCTACTTCTGATGGGGAGACATGACCCAGATCTGAAGACATATTTTTATTGCCTAGCAGAGATTCAAGTTCATCCATGCATGGGTTTCAAAGGGTTATAAAATAAAAGGCAAGGAGCAACTGTCTTTTTTAGAAGATATGCATAAATATTTAAAATAACATTCAATCTAGTATCCATGGATCTTGCATTATTTATGTTATTACTCTTGTTAATAATAAAAATAGTGTTCCAGAACCAGGAAAACAAAACAGAAGCCTGTCTTATTCACGACCATTAATGTGCAAGTGTGCCACTAAAATGGAACCTAAGCTTGCTTGTCTGCAGAAACTGTTCTCACACAACATGACTAGACCCTACATTAGTTCACTGCATTGATCAGATGTATTTCACTTAGAGCTATTTGCATGTGTTCCTAAAAAGATCTACACGATTTTAAGGACATTGACTTCAATGGATTTAGGAGGGTGCAACTCTGTTTAGGATTGCACTGATACTTTCATAGCAGAATGATCTGTTTGAAATTATCTATATACTAATTCCCAGAGTTTTTTCTGTGTGGATACTTATATCTGCCAAAAGAGAGCTCACTCTTCCCCAACAGCTTTTCCTACATAGTCAGGGGCCAAAATCCAAAAAGTAAAAAAAAACCCTTCAGGGACTGTTGAATTCCTCCCAATACCTTTTGAAATGGCCTTCAAAGGGATGTAGGCCCAGGAGTCAGCTGTGAGAGATTAGAATGTTCGGGGGAGGGTTCTAACTGTTTCTGTCAGTAAAAGGCAGGGTTTTTACTGGCAGCAGTATGGGATTGCCAACTACCCCTCCTGGCCACCGGCAGCAGATTGAGACCTAGGCTGGGAAACTCCTGGAGATTTGGGGGTGGAGCCTGGGGAGGACAGGGACCTCAGTGAGGTATAATGCCATAGACTCCACCCTCCAAAGCATCCATTTTCTCCATGGAAAGTTATCTCTGTAGTCTGGAGATGAGCAGTAATTCTAGGGGATCACCAGGTCCCACCTGGAGGCTGGCATCCCTAGGCAGCACCCTGTATGTGACTTGATACCACCTGATTTGCATGACTCAGATAGGCCCAACTGCTTTCTACTATTCAGCGGCAGCAACCCTATGAAAGCCATTGTGATGTAACAGTTAGAGCTTCAGATTGGGATCTGCGAGACCCAGGTTCAGATCCCCATCTTGCGGTGGAAGCTGATTGAGAGATTTGGACCAGTCACATACTTTCAGCCTAACCCACCTCACAGGGTTGTTGTGCAGATAACAAGGAGGAAATAATAATGTAAGCTGCTTTAGTCCCCACTGTGGAGAAAGACTGTAATTTTCCTAAGTAGAGGCTGCAGGGGAAGGGGGGTGGAGATGGAAAGCTGAAAGATAAAGGTAGGTTGGCTGTTGGGTGAGAAGGAAATAGGGTTGCCAACTCCAGGTTGGGAAATTCCTGGACATTTGAGGGGTGGAGCCTGGGGAGGGTGGGATTTGAGGAGGGACTACAGACCAGTATACCATTGCCAGCCTCCAGACAAGGGCTGGAGAGCACCCAGAATTACAACTGTTGTCCAGGTGACAGAGATCAGTTCCCCTGAATAAAATGTCTGCTTTGGAGGGTTGAGTCAATGGCATTATACCCTGCTGAGGCTACTTGCCTCCCCAAGCATCACTGTCCCAAGGCTCCACCCCCAGATCTCCAGGAATTTCCCAACCTGGGTCTGGCAACCCTAAGGGGAGCTGATCTCTGCAGCTGGGAGTGATTCCCAGAGCACTGCCACTGCTGCTGTGGGGGGAGAGGAAGCAGGCAAGAGGCTGGGAGAGTGAGGGGGGCAGAAAGAGTGAGGGGGGGCAGAAAGAGAGAGAACATCTATATATCTAATAGCCAAGTGGCCCACCCCCGTGCGGATACCTAAATCCACGTGGGGGGGGGGGCACTTGGAGGGCAGAGGGGGGGTTCTGCAGACGTGGGGCAGTCCCCACGTTTGCAGAAAAATGCCAAAAGTAACAAAAACTTTTCGGGGGATATTTAAATCCCCCGAAAAGTAAAAGAGCGTCCCCTGCGCATGCGCAGGGAACGCTCTACTAACGGCCACGGCGGGGCGGGGGGGCGAGTGGCGGGCCCGGCGAGGCCCGCCGGGTCTCTTTGGTGGGGGGGAGGGGGCGAGCGGCGGGCCCGGCGAGGCCCGCCGGGTCTCTGAGGGGAGGGGGCGAGCGGCAGGCCCGGCGAGGCCCGGCGGCCCGGGACTCTTTGGCGGGGGGGAGGGGGCGAGCGGCGTGTCCGGCGAGGCCCGCCGGGACTCTTGGGGGGGAAGAGGGCGAGCGGCGGGCCCAGCAAGGCCCGCCAGGACTCTTTGTGAGGGGGGAAGGGGGCGAGCTCCTTCTCTCCCCCCCCCCGCGAGTATCGCGGGTCCCCACCTTGTAGAACATAAGAACATAAGAGAAGCCAATGTTGGATCAGGCCAGTGGCCCATCCAGTCCAACACTCTGTCACACAGTGGCCAAAAACACCAGGTGCCCTCAGAAGGTCTAGCAGTGGGGGCAGGAAGCCCTCCCACTTTTGCCCCCCCAAAAAAACACCAAGAATACAGAGCATCACTTGCCCCCCAGAGAGAAAGAGTGATGAGGTGGGGAGGCAGAAAAACAAAGAGAATGATGACGGGTCAGAAAGAGAGAGGAAGTAACATACATGGAGGAGAGAGAGAGAGAGAGTAAGGAAGGGGGCAGAAGGGAGAAAGAGTGTGAGAGAGGTAGGGGGAGAAGGGGAGGAAGCAAAGGTGAGAGGAATGGGATAACCATCCCACAAGTTTATTGCAAGTCTCCACTTGTAATCACTATTTTATTGTCTTCAGGCGCCTACTGAAGTACTTTAGCAAAAAAGAATTAATCTTACATGCTTGGTCACATTTTGAAAAACATAAAAGATACCAAAACACCACTATTTTTTTTCCTTTAGACAAATTTCAATTTTTACCAGTAGAGGGAGTCTGTTAACACTATTTTTTGGTAAGCATTACTTAAAGGAATTTATAGTGTGAAATTAATCCAAATATTCAGTGATTTCGCTTCATCAACTACTTATTTAAAAATACATAAAATGTAATATTTGGCATAATATTAAAGTTTAAAAATACATTGCTAAACCATTCCATAAATGTTGACTGAATGCATTGCCTAGATATATTTAAAAATACATTAAAGCTTTTTCACATTCTTGCTTTGGCATCTCTCTCTCTCTCTCTCTCTCTCTCTCTCATCTCAATTACTTCCTTCCTAAATGTAATCATACAGATTGTTGCCCCATCTAGCATTTTATCTCGGTTGCACTTAATTATAGTCGTAAAGCTTCATGTCTGACAAGAATTGTTCACATTGTAGTACAATTGGTATGAAATTTTAAATATATTTTCCAAATATAGTGAACTTGAATTTGATCTCAAATAGAATATAGAAGTGAGCTTGTAAAGACCATCGACATCTGTTTTCCAGACTGGCGAGTTGTGGCAACTCTTGAGAATTTCAAATAATTTCTCACAGAAATTGCTAAAAGTTGAAGTGAAAAGTAACAGTTGCCTAATAGCTGTGATTGTAATGCAGAATTACAAATTTGTATTGGGAACATTTTATGTCTTGTAGTGTGAGTATGTTGTATACCTTAGTTTTATCCACAACATGCACATGTCCAAGGATATCAAGTGATTTATGGCAATCCTATAAGGTTTTAAAGGCAAGAGATATTCAGAGGTGGTTTGCCATTGTTTGCCTCTGCATTGCAACCCTGGACTTCCTTGATAGTCTCCCATCCAAGTACTAATCAGGGCTAACCCTGCTTAGCTTCTGAGATCTAATGCAATTGGCTACTTTGGCTATGCAGGTCAGGACCTCATGGCTTTTCTATTTTGACTGGTGGGGATTTCTAGTTTGCCCAGACTTCCTGAACTATGCTAGTGTAGCATCATCAGGGGTCCTTCCGTAGAAAAAGAGGTGCAGGAGCTCATTAGCATAACTCATTAGCATAACTCATTAGCATATGCCACATCCCCTGACATCACCAGAAGTGTGTCAGAAAGGGAATGTCAGTTTCAGCCCCATTATATCCTATGGGCCATTGAAATCAATGTTAACTTTTTCCCTACCATAGAGAACAATGGAGGGAATGGGGGCAACCTGTTTGGGGGCCTGTAGAATTGGACCCCCTGCTCCAATCTTCTTGAAACTTGGTGGGCATTTCGAGGAGAGGCCCCAGCAGCTACCCTGCAAGTTTGGAGCCTCTCCCTCAAACCCCCTTTCCTCCAGCCCCTCATATACCCTATGAGTTTTTGCCATTGATTGCTAATGAGGTTGCTAATGAGCTCCTGCTAGTGGCTTTTAAAGTTGCCGCCGAATTTTGGCAGCAATTCGGCGGCGAGCTGAATCAGATTAGAGAATCTGATTCAGCCCATGGCTGCCCTACTGGCCAGTCCTGAGCTGGCGGAGCTTCACTGCCTCGCTCCGGCCCCAACGGACCCGTGAGCATCACATTTGCTTTGGGAACAATCCTGAATAATCTATTTGGAAGTAAGTCCCATGTGATTCATTGGGGCCTACTTCCAAGAATGTGACTTTAGGATTGCAGCCTTTACAACATGGAATATGCTTTCCTGGAATATCTCCAAGAGGTATTCATTCTTCAGTGTCTTCTAGAAGATGATTCCCTGAGTTCACCAGATAAAATCAACACTTTCACCCCCACTGTGGAAATTCTACTGTGTGGTTGTCCTTGTGCTTTGGGGACTATTTGAGATCCTTCATGGGCTGTGCCAAGTCTATTAAAGTTGAGCATTTCAGGTACAGAAATTGACCAGCATTTGTGAGTGGCTTTTCAGCTGGATCAGTAGCACTTCCAGCATATGACCTTTTTTAAAAAGCCTGTGTAGAATTGTTCATAGACTTCTAAATTCTCTGTACTGAGAAACATCATGTGACAAAGATACAATTTAGCTAATGAGTGCAATTTATGTTATAGAAATGGGGGTGGGGAACCTACGACACTGCAAATTCAAATGAACTGATGCACAAATTGAAATTGGCTTAGCAAATTGCAATGTCCCATCTTTCATTTCCAGCACCTATAAAATAAGCAAGCATGCAAAATCCAGTAGTATTGAGAATATACTCTGTCACACAACTGGAATATTAATGTTGATAAATGTTGTTACTAAAGCTATTCAAAGTTAATCTTAGTCAATATGGCACTGGCAGGCAAAACAGTACATTTGAACAAAAATTTTCTAGTACTTACAGATTAATTTCAATTTAGGGTGTCCACAAAATGTTTGCAGTGAACACTTTTTTCAAAACTTTATTTTATTTACCTATTTATATTTTATTTTAGAAAGAAAAGTATAATATAAAGGGGATACAAATGAAAAAGAGGGGTTATATATATATAGATTATTATACATTGCAAGCTATATATAAAACAGAAAAAAAATAAATATTTGTCCCCAACATCCCCTTCATTATAGTTTTTAAGACATTTTCTATAGGATACAATGTTCCTTACGTCAAACATCTTGAAATTCAAATTTCATAACTAATCTATTTTGCAATCATATTGTTAATTTCCTCATCATTGCATATTCTGTGTTATACATTTCAATGTTTCTGGACACTAGCTATAATTTTTAATATACCAAAACGTAAAGGAAAGCTAACTGGTATTTTGTTGATAAGCCTAATCACATCACACTACCTAGCTTAATATACTTGGTCTTAGGTTTGCCAGATCCCCAGTCCCAGTGGGGTTTAGGGGCCTCCTTCCCACTGCCAACTAGCTGGCTGGGGGGGTAAGCCCTGCCCCCAAGAGCAGCCATGCCATGGCAAGATTTAAAGGGCCCACCAGCTGGCCCTTTAAATCTTGCAGGAGGGAGGGAAGAAGAGGAGGTGGCTGCATGCACCTGCACTCCAAGCTGCAAATTCACAGCTTGGAGGGCAGGTGCACGCAGCCTGCTCCCCCCACCTCTTCCCAACAGCATTTAAAGAGACTCTTTAAATGCTTTTGGCAAGAAGTGGGGTGCTGGTCCTTAATGTGATGACATCACTTCTGCATGATATCATGTTGGAGATGGCCCCGTCCCCTCCAGGAATGCCTTCCCCCAAATCCCCCACCGGGAACTTGGAAGGACCTGGCAACCCTACTTGGTCTGTGATCATTTAGGTTTTCTTCTGCTGATCCCTAATGCCTTATCATCAGTTCATCAGTCATGAGGTTCGGGGCATAGGGCCATATGGCATATCTTTTGATTTGTCAAGCAGTTATTTCCCCTGTAAATGCGGTGGGCCTAATCCAGGTATGGCTATGGGTTTACACTTAACACCAAGAGGCTCCAGATGAAGATGTTCATCTTTATCTATATATCTAATTCTGAAGTAGCCCTTTCTGTGCGGATATCTAAATCCGCATGGGGGGACTTGGGGGGAGGGAGGTTTTTCTGCATACGTGGGGGACTCTCCACATTTGGAGAAAAATCCAAAAACTTTCAAAAAATATTCGGGGGATATTTAAATCCCCCGAAAAGTAAAAGAGTGTCCCCTGGGCATGCGCAGCGAATGCTCTGGCTGTTGTGGGGGAGGCTCAGCGGCCCAGCGACTGTGAGCTGCTCAGGGCTCACTGTCGCCGGTTGGGGGAGAAGGCTTGGCAGGCCGCCACTGCTTGCCCTAGGGAGGAGAGGGAAGGGGAAGGGGGGTGGCAGGAGAAGCAGCAGGGCTCGCCGCGGCCACCACTGCTTGCCCCAGGGAGGGGAGGGGGTGGCAGGAGGAGTGGCGGGGCTTGCTGCCACTTCTTGCCCTGGGGAGGGAAGGAGGTGGCAGGAGGAGCGGCGGGGCTTGCTCCCTATTGCCCCGGGGAGGGGAGGGGGTGGCAGGAGGAGTGGCGGGGTTCGCTGCTGCTGCCGCCGCTTGCCTTGGGGAGGGGAGGGCGTGGCAAGAGGAGCAGCAGGGCTCACCACCGCTGCTTACCCTGGGGAGGGGGGGTGGCAGGAGGACTGGGATACTCCCCCCTGCAAATATCATGGGTGCCCCATCTTGTACACATCTAAAGACACATCCATCCAGTTCTGTGATGCCTTGATAAGCTTTACATTATAGTTGGAGATAGCTATCCAGAAGTCTATATCTGCATCAGCTACGTCTACTCTATACACAAGTCGTCCTTGCTGGATAATAAAGGGATGATACAGGGATGATAAAGAACCTCCTTCTCCCGTATTAACCCATCACATCCTCTTTATTAAGTGGTTTCTCATCCTTCTACTAGAATTGGTTTTTCATTGTTTCCATTTCCAAATTACTGAAGTAAACCTTGAATTTTTCAGTTTAAGCTGACGAAGTTACTGGTAAACATAACACTGTGTGATGTTGTACTTCTGTACAATAAGAATCTCTTCTGTGCAGGTATGACAATCCTCTGGTGTCATACAAGTGCTATTATTGCGGCTCATAACTGATTTTGCATTGCAGGAAAGAACTAGCTGAACCGTTTATGATTTGAACATAATATCACAAATAATGATGTTATACTGGTAATGAAGAGACATAGTCATAGTACTAAACTGGCTGCTGAATGGACAGATGGTTGTTTGGTGTGGAATCTATACAACTCTTTCACTATACAGTTGCTCACAATAAAGTTGCAAGTGTTGATGCCCCCTAAACTGTCACCCCCCCCTTCAAAAAAAGATGTTTGCCATGTGGTATGGCAGGATCATCAAATCTACTTCATACCAACAGTTTACTATGAGATGTCCAAAATTCCTTGCGGGCAGCACAGTGATGAAAGCATTCTTCATTGTTTGCCTGCTTTTTTATCCAACAAGCTACGTTAAATATTCTTCTTGGGGGAAAAGCAAGATTTGGGGGGGGGGATTTTTTGAAGACATAGCAGACTAAAATGAATTTTCTAGAATAGGCAATTTGTAATGCTTGTTTAGATGTTCTAAAAAAATCTTCCTGGTAGTTCTCCAATGCCATTGATCAAGTCCTGCATGTGTGTGTGTGTTTTAAAATAACTTTGTATATAGCAGTACATTTCTGTATCTTCCACTCCATTCCAGTCAGTATTTAGATTCTGTGAGGGGATGAGACTTATTAATGTATATTCCAATGTAACTTTTAATTGAAGTTGTCTTTAATACACCAGTACTTATTGTTGTAACTCATTTCCTTATAATTGGATGCGTACTGCCTTGAAATTTTCTCTGGGCTTGTAAAAAGCATGCAGAAAGCTATGTGCATGTGTCCTTCCTTAGGCATTTGTGCCTTCATTAAAAATAAGGGCCTCCATTTGTTGCCCTGAGGGCATGTTTTACACAGCAAGCAAGCAATGATTGTGTGAAGGAGTTCTTCATCAGGCCTGCCTTAAGTGCAAGATGTTGGCATGACACGATGATCAAGAGTGTGCTTTTCACTTGTAACTAAATTAAAACTGACAGCATAGCTCTCTTTGGGATGGGAAGAAAACTTATTTTTCCTGCCCCCACTCCTATCCTCAGATTCATTTAGATGTGAACATAAATTAAACAAGCTCATTCTCAAAGACAATGGTATTTTAAACAATTTTCTAAACTCTGTTGTAATGAAACTATTTCTCCAGAGCCTAAAACTGCCTTGCCAGAACATTTATACTGAATCAGACTCCTGGTCCATCAATGTCAGGATTGTCTATTCCAGGGGTGGCCAAACTTGCTTAATGTAAGAGCTACACAGAATAAACGTCATATGTTTGAGAGCCACAAGAGAATTAGACTGTGTGAAAGAGCTGCATGCAGCTCCCGAGCTGCAGTTTGGCCACCCTTGGTCTATTCAGACTGGCAGGGGACTGCCTTGCCAGAACATCAGGAAAGTGTCAGGCAGAGTTCAGAAGCTACAGCTCTGTCTCAGCAGAGGCAACAGCTCCAGCAAATGATGGCTGGCTGGTGATTTGGGAGGGGGATCGACTACAAGGGTGGGTAGGGTGGAGGTCCATTGCTTGGCTTGGACTATTGTGGGTTTGGTTGATTGTGGGGGTTTTGGTGCACTATAAATCTGCTGCACTGCTGGTTAGATCCTCCCACAGGTGGAGAGGGAAACCAGAATAAACTGTGAGATGTGCCTAGGTGGCCAGGGAATCCCTGTAAGATGGGGAGGTGGGAGGCATGGTGGTGGGCAGAGAGTAAGGTTTAGAAGGAGACCAAGATATCGACATGCTCAGCCCCCTTCTAATCTCCCTCCCATCCCAAGGAATGATGATGGGCAGATCCAGGCTTCTTTGGCCTCCACTTCAAGCTTGATGTTGTGCAGTGTCAGATTGATTATGAATAAGACTGCCTCCCTTGAAGAATTTTATTAGGAAAGGCAAGTTTGGTGTGAAATGCTTGACTGAGATCTAGGTGGATGAAGATGAAGTGGCAGCTCTCACTCAGCTGACTCCCCCAGGGTACTCCAGTCTTTCATCAGCTGCAAACAGGACGATGGGGGGTGGGTGGCAATTATCATCTGAGATTCTTTCTCCTTCCAGAGACTTCCTGCACCAAACACCTTCGACACTGAATGAGTAGGCCTGGCATGGTGTGCCAGGGAGAGGGTGGGAGTCTTACTGGTTTACCTTTCGCCTAGCTTATTAGCAGACTCCCTGCTGAGGCTGGCTGAGGCAGTGGCGGAGTGGGACTTGCATTTCCCCAAACTGATAGTTTTGGAGGACTTCAATGTCCACATCAGTGCTGCCTTGTCTGGTTTCTCCTTAGACTTTATGACATCATTAGGACTCTCCCAGGTTGTATTGGCCCCCATGCCCATAGCAGGCCATACAATGGATCTGATCTATTATGTAGGAATTGCTATTATGTAGGAATTGCTATTATTCTGGATTCGGGTTGTGTGTGTGTGTCATGGGAGGCACTCTACCTGTGGGCCAGATTACAGACCCAGGCAAGCCAGTTTTGGTCCATGGGCCATATGTTTGACACCCCTGGTTTAACTGATAGACTAATGGTCTGCTTCAGTAAGAGGCAGCTACATGTGTATCATGTGAGAAGAGGTGCTCCCTCCTTATCTTTTCCATTTGGGGGCAAAAATATAGCTGTTCCATTGTAAAAATAAAACAATAGCCCAGTACTACCACCCCAATAAAAATTGGATCCTTCTGCAGATGTTTTAAGCATTTTAAAAAAATATTTTGGAGATCTAGTGAGGGGTCATGGCTCAGTGGTAGAACATGTCTTTGGCATGCAGAAGGTCCCAGGTTCAATCCCTGGCATATCCAGTTAAAAGGATCTTGCAGTAGGTGATGTGAAAGACCTCTGCCTATCACCCTGGAGAGTTGCTGCCAGGTTGAGTAGACAGTAGGCATGACCACGAACCAGCTCACAAACTAAAGTTCGTGACGAACTTTGGCCGGTTTGTGGTCCATGGAGATTCTGTTGTCATGAATTTTCATGAAGTTTTAGAGCTGTTTCTGGCAGTTTGTGAGCAGAGACAGAATGGTGCTGATCAATTAAACTATTCACAAAACTCCAAGACAACAGTGAGGGCAGAATTTTCCATCCTTGGAAACACCAATAGGAACCTTCCAAAGTTTAACTGGCACTGCTGGTTACCAAAAACAGAGTTTCCATTGTGGTCTTTGGGCTCAGAAAGCTATATATTGAGTGAGCTCTCCTCCCTTCCCCTTCCTTGTTGGCTGGTGAAGTGAAAGAGAGGAACGGAGCTAGCAGAGCTAATTCATTGCTTGTTTGCTTGATCTGCGGCCTGCGGCTGGGGTTTGGAATTAGGGTGCAGTGGTCTCTGGGCTCTGACTTTCAGCACAGGGGCTTAGCTCTTGTGCCTTCCCCCCTCTCTTGCTAGTGATCTGCTCTGTTCTCTGGTGTGGGGGTTTGGGAGTTTTCTGGAACCAGGGATCTGGTTCTGCTCTTCCTGAGCTCACTCTGAGCACAGGGAATTAGCTATTGGGTGCCTTTCAATTGCTTATATTTTAAAATAAATTTTTAGCTTTAAACAAAATACAGAAGGGGGGACAGGAATAGCCACAACTCTACAAACAAAACAAAACAGACATAAAAAGAAACCTTCTAAATTACCAACATAAAGAACAAGATTATAAGAAAAATACATAAAATACAAAGAAATCTTGTTAAATCAAAGTATTGATAGAGGATTTAATATTTTATTCATTCATTCATTTATTCATTCAATTTATTCCCCCGCCTTCCCGCCGAAGCAGACTCATTTGGAAATTTAACTTACAGATGATAGCTAACACACAGAGAGAAGACACTGATGGTGTTAAGGATTGTTATTTAATGATGGTGTTATAAGGATTTAATGATGGTGTTTATTTATTTATTTATTTATTTATTTGATTTCTAAGCCGCTCTCCCCGCGATTGCAGGCTCAGAGCGGTGTACAAGACCTGGTACTCCAGGATTCAAACATACTAAAACATTTAAAACAATATAAAACATTAAAATACAGATTACAAATTTACAATTAACAGTCTAAAGTGCTCAGTTCTCAGTTCTAAAAATTCAGATGGCGGCATCCTAATCGCTCCGGAGCCCCTGTTTACTTGTGGCTGATAGTGCACGTGGCGGTCAGGCTTTAGTAGATATGTTGCAGGAGAAAAACGGGGGGGGGGAGGGAAGGTGGAAGCAGCGGCCCCTACTCAAATGCCTGGCGGAAGAGTTCCATCTTACAGGCCCTGCGGAACTGCACTAATCCCGCAGGGCCCTGGTCTCCTCCGGGAGCTCGTTCCACCAGATAGGGGCCGCCACTGAGAAAGCCCTCCCCCTCGTGGTAGCGAGCCTGGCTTCTCTGGGGCCAGGTACAGTCAGCCGGTGTTGGGCCCCAGACCGCAATGCTCTCCGGGGTACATACAGGGAAAGGCGGTCCCTTAGGTAGGTTGGACCCAGGCCATTTAGGGCTTTAAAGGTAAGCACCAGCACCTTGAAGCGGATTCGGTACGCTATTGGCAACCAGTGCAGCGCCGCCAGCACCGGCCGGATGTGCTCCTGTCTCCGGAGACCCATCAGCAGCCTTGCTGTGGCATTCTGCACCAGCTGCAGCCTCCGGATCAGCGACAAGGGCAGCCCCACGTAGAGAGCGTTGCAATAGTCTAGCCTCGAGGTGTTATAAGGATTATTATATCAATGATACTTTATATACTTTTTACTTAATTCCCCCCCCCCAATAATTTGAAGAAGTGCTTGGATAAACGTTGAATGCCTCTTTGATTTGTATATAAAATCATGCCACATTTCAAAAAGTTTAACATTTTGACTTTACCTTTGATTACTCTAAATTGTCAATTTTTCTGCCATAACTATTTGCCATAGCTCAAGATACCAAAAATGTAATGTTAAAAATTCTGCAGATTTCCAACTTTTTGCTATTATCCTATGGGCTGCCATCAACATAAACAATATTAATTCTCTAGATGTCACTTTTTTATTTTGTTTCTCCCAAATTGTTAACACAGCTGGTGTGGCATAAATAATTTGATGCATGATATTTCCCATTTCTGAAAATATTTTCTCCCAAAACTGTGATGCTACAGGGCATAACCACCACAGGTGAATATAATCATCTTGCTGATAACAGTTTCTCCAACATTTTTGTATTATTTGTATTATTTATTCTTGGAAGATGTACTACAGTAATATACCATTGATGTAGTAGTTTCAAAGAATTCTCCCTAAGGGCTATCGATACAGCTTGTCCCACCTCTTTGTCCCATCTCCCCTGTGGAAATCCTGACTTGCCTTACAGCAACAATGGCATTGGCAAACGAGTAGTTTTAAACCAGGATATCTATTATTTGTACAGCAAGTGAAACCATAGTTAAGACTAGTTAATAAAAGCCCGCTCGCGGCTTTTATATAATAAATAAATAAATAAATAATAAATAAATAAATAAATAAATAAAACGACTTCTAACCACAGTTTCAGATCCTGGATTTATCTGTCTTAGCCAGAGTAGGAGAGTGGCCCACATTTGGATGATAAGACAAACCCCCCCCCCCCCATGTTACCTTTTTTCCATCTTAACATAATGTTTGACATGATGTGCATCAATTTTTCTGTAATCCCTTAATTCCCACTCCCCATCAGTGGCTGTCACAGGAGAAAGAATAAGTAGAAATAGCACAGGTAAGCCTAAATAAATGTTGAGTTCTGATGGCAGTCCTGTAATGAATATCACATGTAGTTCCATCCACAAACATATATCATATACAGATCACAATATGTCTTGGTGCCAAAGAATATTTCTGTTTTCACCTACTTGTCCTTTTATATTTCTGAGTCTTAAGCAATGACTTTGTGCCCCTAGAAACATTAGTAACCTGAATTTCAGCCAGATCTTGGTTGATCAGCTTTTGCCAACTCATTAGTTCTTTGAGGAACCCCCTCTTTTTCCTCCAGCCTAATAGACCCCAAACAGATCATTAATCCAGCTCTTTATTCTTATTCTCCTTTGCAGTACATTGCTTTCCCACAGTAATTTAAAGCTGGGTCTCAGGTGCAGATGACTCTGTTGACACAAGCATCTTGAAACAAGGAGCTCATCAAATTGAGGGTGAATCTTTAATGCCTTATGCTTGAGGTACCTTTCATGTTCATGCATCACAGAAGATGCTGTATTCAATCTTTATTTAGATTTTCTTATCAGGTATGAAATAAGCTAATAATAAATCCACATTTCCACAGATTCCTCAGTGATGGAGATTGATTGCTATAGTCTCATGTCTTCTGAATTGTTATGGCTGTGTTTCTGCATCCCAGCCAAAATGACAGGAATTCATATTGTAATGAGATGATATCCAGATGCATTTCATATGAACATGCATGGGAACACACATCCTGACTTTTAATGTATTGTGACAAGACAGTCAGGCAGGGTATATTCCAACAAAAGAGGCTTTTGAAGAAAGACAGAGAAAGGATGAGAATAATGAAGAGGCAAAATGTTGATTTTTAATCTGCAAGATGACTATCTGCCTGTGATGGAAGAGGCTGGCCCAAAATCATGCACAGTGTTTGACACCCCCCTTCCACTTCCCTTCTGTCAGAGGCAAGATTTCCCTCCATTTCTCTTTCCCTTTACTGACTGAGCTGCCCTGTGAAGAATCAACCCTTTACAGCCCTTTAGCTGTTTGTACAGTACTTACAAGCTTTTAAAAAGTGCAGTCCATTACAGTTATATTTGCTTACATTTTTATCCCTAGCTCTTCTTTCCTTGAACTATTTCTGAGCATACCTCAAACAGGGAAGAAAAAGGGCAGGGTTTTTTTTAGAGGATGGAATATACCCAGAGCTTTGCATTAGTGAAATGTCTGCTAAGAAACATGCCCTCTCCCTGCTTTCTCTCCATATGTATAACATGCTGTTCTGAAATTCTGCATACTAAACAGGAGGCCAAAAGCAGCTCTATTATTTCAAAAGTTTTATGGCACTTTGCTGAAAGAGCTTGGTGCAATACATTAGCATATGTTTGTGCAGAATATTTCATCCTTGTATGAGCCCCTTTTGATCAATTATGTTTATTCAGGCTTTCCCAAACAACTTTATGGAAGAAGAGTTGATATAAGAGCCATTTTATACTTCAGTTTTACATTTTACTTCCAGGAATACAATAGTTGGAAGGATGCTAAACATGCAGTAAGTGTGTCCACAGAATTACATCGTCTTAAAAGTTATTACATTAGGTAATGATTTCAAATAAGGCATTCTGGGTTAAAATTCTTGGGAGGGTTGTGTAGCAAGGGGGTGGTAACCAGGGACTAAAGATTTTTTTGTAGTTATTGTGACCATGGAGTTTGGCATGTATAATGGGATTTCTTTCTTATATCACTAAGTGATTTTGAGAGTTTTTTCCCCATTTCAAAAGCAGTTTACCAGTGTGGCACATGGAGAGGGGTCATGTGTGAAATGCAGTCCCAGTCTATGTATACACAAACCACTCCATGACTTCCGTTTTGAAAGTTATAGACCATTATTGCTCTTTTATTGTAACTTCCATGAAACTTTTGTCTCAGTGGCACTACAACTGTGTTGCAAGAAGAAATCTGAGAGTGAGGGGAAGCTTATCATTATCTTGGGAAATTAACTACAACAGTGATTTGGCTATTACAAATGAAATAATGTTAGTAATTGATGTAAGTCTGGGAAAAGTGCTTTATAGCTAGATCTTGAGATTGTAAATCAGGTTTTGATGAGCCTTTTAATTCATTACAGTGACAAGCAGGTTTTTGTCCTTTTTATTGATATTTGATGCATCTCTATATTCAATTGTATCTGTTTAGTTATTGATAATGTTGCTTATAAGAACAAATTTCCTTGAGCCATGGTAAGTATGCCGTGAGAAGAACACATTCTATATAATTCATAGTACTAGTTTTGGTGTCTTTAATATGTTATTAGAAGAAGCTGTTAAATGTGATGAATAACCATGAGGTGTCATTGAGATACTGTTCTGACCTATGCTGGAATATATTGGTATAAGTTTGCAAATTCTGTCGCTCCTTTGCTTGAAAGTGTTGATTCCAGCCTCTCAGAGTTTTGGTCACTTTTGCCTTTTCGGGATTAAATGATATGGAGAGTCCATATCCCATTCTCTGAATCTTTCTAGGAAACATAAAATGATCTGTGCATGTCGACTCCAAGCTAGGGTCCTGAGTGGCAGTACCTGAATCTCGATTTGGAGCAGATGTAAATAGCTGCGGAGGTTAGTTGATGGGACTGAAGGCTAAATATTGGAGCTTGAAATGCACTAAGGAGGTGTAGCTTCATTTGGTGAGGTACAAGCAGAAATGCTGATTTCTACCTGCCAGTTATAGGAGCAAACATTGCCTAACCAATCCTAGCTAAAAAACGCTGTAACCAGATAAAATCCAAGGTAGTTAGTTTATTAGGTTAGGTCCCATGAAGGGTATCCTGCTTCAAACCTCAGTCCTTCACAAAACAGTTCAGATTCAGTAAACTGATAATTTTCTGGTTTTCAAACTGGCTTTGAGAGTACTTTTATTCCTCTGCTTAAATTATTGTGTAGACGAATTGAAAATAGCAAGTGACTTTTTGAAAAACCTGATTTAAGTGTGCAGGGAAAGGGGCATAATTCTGGAACTACTTATAAATTCATAAATTTCATTTCAATCAATGGGATTAATGAGCTTGCAAGTAATTACTGGTTTGCATAGAGTAATTTTTAATGAGATGGCCTCATATGTGCATGGATACATAGAAGTATGCAGATCGTGTTTACCCTTTACACCTTTCTTTTAGCCTTTATTTTTTTTAAGGGAAGCACATTTACAACACCGTTTGATGTTAGCACTTTAAGATGGATTCCAGATATTTTTTGTTTTACTCTCCTGACATGCTCTGATGTGAGATATAGAATCTCATTTCTCATATTCTTCACATATTTCTCTTCATGTAAGAAATAGAATAAATAAAGCTTGGCATAAAAGGAGTGTTTATCTGGTTTTCTGTTGTACAAATAGCATTCAAGCCTCACCTGTCAGATACAATTTTAGTACTTTGACAGATATATAAAGGAAACTGAATACTTTCTTTTGCTGTTTCCACGCAGAAACATGAACATCTATGTGTCATTGACACAGTATCTTCTTCTTCTTCCTCCACCTTTGTATTTTTAAAATTTTGTCTTTCTGCTTGTTGCTTTGCTTTGATTCTCATCTCATCCTGTTTATTGTTGTACTTTGCTCTCTGTTCTCCTTTAAGAAACTTCATGGACTGAAATTATTTCTTTTCAAAAATGTAATTTTTGCTTGCTTTGTTTGTAATGGGACATGATGAGCTTAATTACCCAAAATGGAAATGGATCTTGGCTAGGGGATAAAGGCATAAGGTGGCAGATACAGAGTTATTCTAGATGAAGCGGCTTTGTACTGAGTCAAACCAACAGCCCATCTATCCCAGACCTATATGTTCGAGTGATTCTTCACAGTCTCAGACAGCATTTCTCAACCTTGCTGATTATTTTAATTTGAGTTTCCAAAAGAGATCCTGGCTTGTCACAGAAGGTCCCCAGCTCCTGTAGGAAGACCTAGGCTCAATCCTTGGAATCTGTAATTAAAAAATGAGAAAGAAGGTGATGCAAAAAACGTTTCTGGCTGCTTCCACAATTAGGTTCTTGTCCACATTGCTGACCAAGCTAGGGTGCTTGTATTTGTGGCATCCACACGATCTTGTGTTCCAATTTGAGTTTAGCATACTGTTTACCAATCCTGGTTCACCAGAATCTTCTTTAGAAGACCACAGCCCAAGTGTGTTATTACACTGTCTGCATAGGAAGATATATATTTTCAGAACTCCTACCCACACTGGCACCTATTTCCTTTCACACATCAATCCCTCATGGCTGCTATTTTGCCTAGAAGTCTTTTTGAGAAGTGTTTTTAAGTGGTGATTGCTGTACCATTTGTGCGTGTGTAAAGTATCTAAAGACACAGCCGACTTATGGTGACCCCCACAGGGTTTTCAAGGCAAAGGACTAACAGAGATGGTTTGCCATTGCCTTCCTCTGCATAGCAACCCTGGGATTCCTTGGTGGTCTCCCATCCAAATACTAATCAGGGCTGACCCTGCCAACTTCCAAGATCTGATGAGATTGGGGTAACCTGGGTCATCCAGTTTAGGGTGCTATACCATTTACATTATTTTAAAAAACCACCTTAAGAAAGCCGTATAGTAGCATAGTGGGAAAAAATCAGGGCAAATGGGGGGAAGTGATCAGAAAACCCACTTGGAAGCTCTGTTGCTCTGCACATGCCATTAGAGTCACAGCCACGATCAATACAAACTGTGTGGATGCTGGAATGCTGAGTCTAAATTTTGAGCTAGCAAAAAAGAGTGGTTTGATCTTCTTACAAGATCTTCTTACGGTCATATGACCTTCTCAAAAGCATGAAGCTTTGCACTGAACTACGGCCCCCATCTTTCATTCTCTTTAATTTAATTTCCATTCTACATTCCTGCTCACATCAGCTCCTTTTCATTTTCTTTAACCATTCCCCAGGAACTTCCCAATCAGACCTTTTCATAATATGAGAGGCTGTTACAGTTTCTTACTTGATTTGTCAGACTTCAGCAGCAGGAGGAAGACAAGCTTTGTGACTAATTGGAAAAGTACAAAGCCCTGTTGGAATTATAGAAGTCTTTAACCACATACAGGAGCATTTGGAAACCATTTATTAGACAAAAGATCCCTTACTTTTGAGATTACATTAAATCCCTATAGTCTTTAATTACATGCATATTGCTAGTAGAAACCAAATATAGCTTGCCTGTGTGGATCATTTGTTTTGTTTTGTTCTTGATTTGATTTGTGTCCTTGAAAAAAGTTGGTAGAAAGGAAGGTGCACAGTGGTTTTGCTTCAGTTATATCTTTCTTTACCTTGTATGCTTTTGCTTTTCAGTTTTGTGAAAAAAGTACTCTGCTTGTGCTTTATTTCATTATACCTATTTTCAAAAAAGATGTCCATCATGAATCATCCTGTCAAAAGATATTCCAAAGAATTCTCAATAGTATTATGAAATTCTGTCTTTTTTCATCAGTAATCTAAAGAAACTGTTGCTGCTACTGCAAATGTTAACAAATTACTAATATGAAAACTGATAGTATTTCTAAAATTATTTGCAAATGTGCAGTGGGATCCAGCCAGCTTGTATTTAATTTCTCCCACTTCTGCTTCTTACTATAACCCACATGGCTTTTGTCTGTGTAGGTCCCATGATCCCTGCCATAGTGTTTTCCTTCATCAAAGGAGGTCACAGTCACTCATTTTCACCAGTGGAAAAGTTGGTAAAATCCAACCCATGGGGTACAATCTGCCTAAAATTACTGATCTGGAGATTGGTTGTAATTCCAGAAGAACTCCAGGCCCTACTAGCTGCACTACAAATGGTTTCTTCTTTCTTTTGTTTTTAAGAGGAGGAAGAGATGGATAGAGGAGAAAAGTATACACTTTTTAAAAAGAATGTGTCACAGGTGGCAGATAGAGATGTCAATTCTCAAGCAACAAAATTTTGCTGCCTGGGCAGGTCTTGCAGCACAGCTCAGAGTGGGGTTGCCAACCTTAGGTTGGGAAATTCCTGGACATTTTGGGGGTGCAGCCCTGTGGAGTGCAGGGTTTGAGGTAGAATTGGCAGGTCTGGGTTGGAAAATACCTGGAGACTTTGAGTGTGGGTCCAGGAGAGGTTGGGGTTTGGGGAGGGGAGGGGCCTCAACATGGTACAATGCCATAGAGTCCACCCTTCAAAGCAGCCATTTTCTCAAGGGGAGCTGATCTCTGTCAGCTGGGGATCAGTTGTAAAAGCGGGAGATCTCCAGGTGCCACCTGGGGGCTGGCAACCCTAGTTTGAGGAGGCTACTTAGGAATTCCACATGGTGGTCAGCCTTCACATACAATAGGTCTCTTAAATGAGCGATTCTAATTGCTAAATGCTTCAGAAATTTGACTAGCTGGTGGAGCTTTGTACATCCTTGAATCTTATGGCTCTTGTGAATGAGTCTTCTAAGTAACTATTGTATGGTCCTGTTTGGATGAAGTTTTGCCGAAACGAAATTCTATTCCAGAGAACCTCGTCCACAACTGTAATAGCCTTATGGACCTCTGCACTTAATATATTGTATTTTTGTATCTTTGTATTTTTGTAAATGTACCTTGAAATTCTTCTCACATTATCTTTAAGCGTGTTGCACAGCCTTCTCCCGTCTATTGTTTCATACACTCCAAAGCAGCCATTGTCTCCAGGGGAACTGATCTCTGCAGTCTGGAGATCACTGGTAATTCTAGGAAATACCAGGCCCCATTTGGAGGTTGGCAAAAAATGACATATTGGAAACAAAAAAATTGCCCTCCTTACCAACAGTTGAGGGGAAAGTGTGAAAACCCTCAAAAATCATCTGGACTAGTGATTATTCAGTTCACAACCCTAATTTTCTGACATATAAGTGAAAAAAAATCTCGTCTCACGCAAAACTAATACATGGGTTATTGTGGCAAAAACTTTCATGACTTCTTAATATACAAGGTATCTTGTCACATGCAATCAGGAATTGATGCTGATAGCACAGACAAGTTATTTTCTAACAATATCTTAGTTGATCCTAGCCTTGCTAAAGGTAAACACAAGCTATTCAACTTGTCTCTGCTGAAATCTCCAAAAAAACACCCAAATTTAAAAGTTAACTATAGTAACTTAAAAATATTCTTTTATCTGAATAACATATAAAACAGAGCAGTATAGAGTAAAACCAGTATTATAATAAAGTGCACACAGTAGTATATTAAACACCCTCACTAAACCAGACCTCTAGCTTACCAAACCTTGATATTTTCCCTAAGGCTTATAAATAAGAAATGAAACAAAATGAGCTTTGATTCTCTTTACATAATTTGTAAAGCAGAGTAGTTTCACAAGTTACAATGAATCAATGAAGCTGAAATGCAAGTTAATTGTGCTTACTGAACTTTAAGAAACTTGTGTTTGCTTTTTTGAATAAACATTGGAAAAAACTGTTGTGGACAAATGTAGTGCATGCGTGCACACACACACACACACACACAATGGCCAACACAACCACTTTCACTTCTCTCGGTGAGTAATTGATTTGCAAGGATTAAGGTTATCAGGCCTTGACCTAGATTCAGTTCCTCCTGCATTAAAGAGGCACAGGGTAGCAAAATATTATTATGCCTGACTAGGGTTGGAATCAGCACTACTGTAGCAGTCTTCCTGCTGTAGTAAGGCATGCTGTTTTGGGGTCAGCCTCCTGCCAAGAAGTTAAATCGCTGAGGATGCATTCTGAAATCACAAACAAGATGGAGTTTGTTCAAGATGAGCACAAAACTACTATGTTTTGGGGTTTCATGTTCTCTTCCTCCTGCCCTTATGGCTGGTGCACAGAGCTGGAATCCAAGACTTCCTGGTATAGAAACTCTTCAATCTAACGCTGGTTTGCTGTGATGTCCAAATTCAGATGCCTGATCAGCCTGGGACTTTTCAGTAACTTGGAGTTCTAAAGCATAGTCTAATAGTAGTTAAGGCTAATATTCTCATGTAAATACAAGAGAGGGAGGAGGGATCACACAAACATTCAAATAAACTGAGCTCACCGTGAACAAACTCCAACTTGTAACCATGGCTGAACGGACTTGAGTTGCAGCTATGCTTTAATAAGTAAAAATACGTTGCGAGTTTAAACATTCTGAAATTTATATATAATAAACTATTATGGTTATTTTAACATAAAGACTAACATCCAATAATGTATAACGAGGCTAGAAGAAGAGAGGCTCAGACAAGGGCTGTGGTAAAAACAGGGCTGTTTACAATATTCAAGAGCATCCCTGTTTTTATAATGAAAATGCTGGAGGGGATTGAAGTGGTCCAAAAACACACAATGACATGATTCAGGCTGGACAGCCGCCTATAACTTGACATTACATGAAATGGAGGGATCCTTGTGCTCATGTGTTTCCCTCCCTTTGCATGTAGGATCAGCCAGTTTGGTGTACTGGTTAAGAGCGTGGACTGTAATCTGGGAAAACCGGGTTTGATCACCCACTCCTCCACATGCAGGGTGACCTTGGGCAAGCCACAGTTCTCTCAGAGCTGTTCTCTCAAGAGCAGTTCTCAAAGAGCTCTCTCAGCCCCACCTACCTCAGAGATTGTTGTGGGGAGGGGAAGGGAAGGAGATTGTAAGCCGCTCTGAGACTCCTCCTCCTCCTCCTCTTCTTCTTCTTCTTTGACTTGTACTTTATTAGCAAACTATATGTTTGAAATACTAACTATGGTTTATTCTCTCTCCTGTAAACCACATTTGTAGAAAAGACTGCTAAGTATACTTTGTGGTTTTCACAAACTCTAGTGATTTTAACAAGAGTTAACATAATTTAAATATCTTACTGGCACTTTTTTTCCTCAGAGGGCTTGAAGGAGAAGATAGAAGGCACCTCCTCAGCCAGTTTCTTACTGGAACTCTTTACCAGCCTGTACAAGGTTTCTTTCAACCCTGAATTACAAACTAGTGGAAATCAAAGTGGGTGTGATACAAAGGGAACATGCAATCCAAAGGATTATTTAGGTTTATCCATATCATGACAATGCATCATTACATGCAGGATAATAAGGATTCTCATCCCACCTTTGGCTAGTTTATAGGCAGATAAAATATTTAAATATTATGCATATTAAAGGTGGTATAACAGCAGTTATGAACAATAATATTGGGTGTAGTTTTAGTGTAATGTGATCGGCTTCTCAATCACTATAAACTCCCCCCCCCCCCCCGGTAATATATTTAAATCGTATCATGACATTTGAATGATGCTGCATTTCAGCAAAATGAGAACTGGGATTTATTAGTCCTGCTAAACAACAAATGCATTTGTCATAAAAGACCTGAGTTAGCAAAAGAACAAAGTTTGAGTCCAGTGGCACCTTTGAGCAAAGTAATCCACATGCAAGAAAGTACTTAAGCAACATACTTAAGCACCAACTGAAGATGATTTATGGCTTCCATAAACTATAATCTGTATAAAACAGCAGCAATATTGTAAATTGTAGTGCTCCAGATGTATTTCAAACAGTGGGGAAAATGCAAAAGATAATAGACCTATGAGTAGTGATGAGTATGCAGAAGAAATTGTGCCAAATCATTGACAGCTGCTATAAATAATAATCAAAATCAAAATAACTTGAGTAAATGAAATTAATTATATGAAATTTCCAAAAGTCTTATATAAGAATATTGAGCTGTGGACTCAAGACTTATTAAAGTAACTGGTGATGGGATTGAATTTGCCCTTTAACTGCACACCTCAGAAAACACAGATTCACAAAACATACAAGTATAGTGTATTCTGTTTCAGAACATCCTAGAAGACATCTGAAGCTTTCATTTAATCATATGTTTGAAACTTGCATGGGTTACATAAATATTGCCCGGATAGTAAATCTGATCTTTCCCACAGAACTATCCTTTACAGTGACTCACCTTATATTTGGGTAGATTCCAGCAATTTGTCTACTACAGTCACGGCAGAGAGACTGGATAGACAGAGTTGCCTTAGTTGCGAAAAAGATTCATTCTCCAGCACTGAAAATCTAAGGGATCTTCTTGCACAGAAACATGAGCAGAAGACTTGCTGATACTAGCAATTAACAAGGGAGTACATTCAATAGATTGATATATACACAGGAGAACTTTAAAGCAATTTGTTCTTTCTTCTTAGAACTGCTCAAAACATAAAACAAAACTCAGGAGTTAATGAAGCAGATTGGCATTGGTTAGACCCAGACTTAAATTAGCTAGCTGGCTGGATGAATGGATGCATTAGTGTGGCAAGCAATTCTCATGCATACATAATTGCACCCCTTTTTTAATTCTAAGTATAATACATAGCATCGTTTCAGAATGTCCATATACATGAGTAATAAAAAATGGGGCGAGATGGGGGGCATTCCATGAATTTAGAAAATCTGTATCATAGATTTTACTGGTGCATACTATATGACATTTTAAGAAGTAACACATTTACTGTGGCGTATGCTTTCATAAACCAGAGCCTTCTTTCTTAAAGCATAAAATAGTCTAAGCCAGTGAGTATATGGGTACCAAAGGGGGGTGAGTTTTTGCACAACAGAGCAAAATGGCCAAGAAAACATAGCAAATAGTGTTATTTATTTATTTGATTTATAAACCCCCCCCCCCACCAACGCAGGCTCAGGGCGGCTTACAAAAAAATTAAAAATACAATTAAATACAGTAAAATACAATAAAACCTATCATAAACTTAAACGTTACTTAAAATAAAAGACAATTAAAAACAAATCCATAAAATGCTGGAACACATTCAAGCAACAAGCTGAGCAGTTCTTATAGTTTAGGTGACTGTTACATGTCCGTATATCACATCAGTACAGTTCTCATTTATTATGCAACGAGCACAGGTCAGGACTTTGATGGTAGGACCCAGGTTACAGGCGGGAAAGCCAGGGCACAGGGACATTCCCTGGTGTATACTGTATACTAAATGTCTATACACAGCACAAATGAATACAAGATCTAATTGGAGTGGGCTTGACCCATTCTAAACTAGCAAGAAAGATAGTATTATCATCTGAAATAGAACAATTATTTTCTGAAGCTAAGAAATCAATCTCAAAGTTTGTTAATCCCAAATTTGACAATATCAAATTTGCTAATTAATTTTACCGGAACAGTTTTATGCTGGAACCTCATTTTGAAATTTTTCTTGCTGAAGTTTGATGGCTTCTAGGTTCAGGAGCCTGAAATAGTTCCCAACTATTTTTGTATGCTGTTTTTGATTACTAGTTTTGTGTTCATTTATTCGCCTTCACAGAGACAAATTTTGTATAGCCTATAGCAGGGGTGGGCAAATTGCGGCCCGCGGGCCACATGCGGCCCGCCACAGAGTTTTTTGCGGCCCGCCAAACCACAGTCAGCCGCGTGGTTTCAGTCAGGTCTCCATTGGGCCCGGAGCGCAGAGAAGCGGCGCTCCGGGAGTGAAGTGTCCAGGGGGCGGGCTGGGAAAATGTTCTCTATATTTGGGTCTACATATATTTTTGAGCAAAGTTTTTCTTGCATGAAGATCAACAAGAGTAAATATAGATGCTCTTTGACAGACTTTAACTTGCAGGCTGTGATGAGAATCTCAACAAGCAATTTCACTCCTGATTTCAAAAAAATTGTAGAAAAGTGTGATAGGGTACATTTGTCTCATTAAACTGATTCTAAAATTAAATGTGCTTGCAGCTATAGATGATATAAAATTAGCACAATAAATAAATTGAATAAAACTATCACTATTTTATTTAATTTATATTTATTGATTTTTGTGATACAATTTATACTTTTTCTGAAATGCAAAGTTAACTAATGAATGCAATCATTTTAAAAGGTGCAGCCCTCCACTAAGCTCTGCTCCCACAAAGTGGCCCCTGAGCCAAAACAATTGCTCACCCCTGGCCTATAGTATACAAACTGTAGAAGGAAATTATTAGTTGTGATGGTACCTATCATAACAGATTCTATGCAAATGAACCCTTGAATAGTTTGGTCTCATAATACTATTGGCTGAGCTCATCTGGAGCAGAGTAGGCAATGAGTTCCTTACAGTTTCTTACAGGGCTTACAGGGCTTCCTGGATTGGCGTTTGGTAATTTATTGTTACTAATGAGTAATCACTTTTGGTTGGTTTTCTGTAAGCAAGGGCAGACTGGTGTGAGAAAACATTCCTTGAAAATAACATTTGTAAAAGTGTTAGCTGGAACTGGGAAAATAGGTAGTATTTTGCCACTTTCGTTGTTTAGCTGTGAGTGATTTCTGAGATGCCTTGCTTATGTGTTTCTTCATTTTGTCAGGAGAGGTTCTGAGATTTTAAGAATGACAGATGCAGATTCCTCAGGGTGTGGGTTCCTGTCTGAGGGACTGGAGCAAATACAATGACATTGTGGGACTTGGCAGCAAACATTGGATCACACAATGCATTCTGGGAAGCAGCTTGAATTATGTAGGAGTGCATAGCAATCAGTGGGATCCCAGCACGTTGCATTGTGCTCTGTAGCCTTCGGCATGTCATTGTATCTCGGCCTAATCTATATTGTGATTGCAATGTAGATAAAGAGGTATAGTTGGAGGAAGGCTAGATTTCAAATAAATAACCTTTTGCTTACAGAATTGCAACACTAGCACAAGAATCAGAGATTGGGTATTGTTGGAGGTCTTGGAAGCTCATTGCATACTAATCATGGCTTCGACAAAGTAGACAAAGGTAACTTTCTTGGGAAGGGCTGGGTACTCTTTCTGGGCTGAAGCTGTTACTTTAAATTAATTTACACCGAACATGTCACTGGGATTGCACTTGTAGCTCTAGTTGATGCATCTCACTGTAGAGCAGGGTAGAAATTGAAGCCTATTGGACTTTGAGGAGCCTTTGATACCATTGGTCATGATTTTGTACTGGTAACCATAGGCATCAACTATGGGGGGGCTTGGGGGCTCAGGCCACCCCTGAAGTTTCCTGGGGGGACTGAGCCCCCCAGCAAAACGGGGCACCTGCCTGCCACTGTGCCTCCCCACTCCTCTTGATCGGCAGGGCAGGCGGGCCGCCGCCACAAGAGCCGGCCGCCCAGCTGGCTCCCCTCCCCTGAACCCACTGGCTCCCTCTCAGGGCCATCCCAGCGTGATGATGTCACCCGGAAGTGACATCATCATGCCGTGTACATTGCCAGGGTGACACTCTAGCAATCACCCCAAAACTCTATGGCACCATAGAGTTTCCGGGCGATTGCCAGAGCGTCACCCTGGCAACATGCCCGGCATGATGATGTCACTTCTGGGTGACATCATCATGCTGGGGCCCCGGGAGGTAGGGAGGGAGCCAGCTGGCCAGCTGGCCGGGCTGGGGGGGAGGCTCTTGCAGCGGTGGCAGCAGCAGGATATGGTCCCAGCGCGCGTGCACGAAACATCCCCCTCCAGTAAGTTAAAAACTCTACACTCCTGCTGGTAACCAGGAAACTCTGATCATTTATGTGAAGTCTGGTATACTGAGAAGAACATTGGGTGTACCTGTATCTGACTCTTTATTGCCTCTGTCTTGTGCCATATAGATTTTTCCAGTTAGTTAGGTGTGCTCGAGTAGTAAATTCAAGTGAAATGATTGAGAACTAGGGTCCAGACGTGCTTTTAGATTCAGCTGCGAATGATGAATTTAAAGGGCACAATCAGATAGCAACAACTGGAAAGGTCCCGCAGTCATCAGCAACCCGTGCTGCTCCATCGCAGAAGTGGAGTTAAAAGACAACGGGGAAAGTCCAGTAATAACTGGTTCCTATGGGCCATGGACAGACTTTCTGCTGTTTGATCACACAAGCACACTTAAGCCATCAGAATGGGCTGCTCAGTCCATCCTGACTCAGCACCATTTTTTTTTGCTCACTTAGCGGTATGTGCATAACTGCATAAGCGATCTATAGTCATGGACTGCCACATGCAGGGGGAAAGGCAAAAAACCCACTCACTCACCTGAATGTGCCATCTCATCAGGCAGTGATGGGCTGAGCTCGCAGCACCAAGGGATGTGTGATCGCATGACTGTGTTTCAATTTCCACCAGAAGAAACAGGATTGCTTCCCCTCCACATGAAATGGCATGTCTGACCACAGCCATAGTGAAAACAATATTAAATTAGTGATAGCTGACTTTAACTATGGTCTGTAGGTTCGTCCAATAAAATGTCATTTTTTGTCATTATCAAACTAGGTTGGAGAGACAGACTACACTTTAAAAAAGCTTAGAAGTGCTGTGTAAACAGATAAAGGACTGTGAAGAGAGCTAGAGAGCCTTGAATAACTGGCTGTTCCAAGAGATCTCATTGATTAGCATCAGTTGAGCAGAGAAAGACTTCTGAACTGCATGCTGAAAAGGATCCAGTCTGAATTCAGCCCTGACTGAGAGTAGTTTAACACAGATGGAGAACTGGGAGAGGTTGGCAGGAGGAGTGGGTAGATCAGGGAAGACACTAATTCAGGCCAGAAAAGGGAATGGATCTTCTAATGAGAGAAGAAATTCCTCTACCCAGTCAGAACAGGGAGATAGCTCTGAAGAGTGAGAAGATCCCTGGTCTGTTGTGGTTAGAAACTGCCTTTTGAAACCTGAAGAGTCAGTAAAGCTCAAGAAGAGTACAGGTGTGTTTAGAGAAGGGGTTTGGGTACTGGATAGTGTCCCAGCCTTCTAGAAACCAAAAGAGTCAGTGAATGCTCAAAGAAAGTGAACTGGAGTGTTTGGGAAACACTGGAACAAAAGCCTCTCATCTTGAAGATAAGAAAAAAGAGCTTATGAAACTCACAATAGCCTGAAACATACTGATCCCATCAGATCTCAGAAGCTAAGCTGGGTCAACCTTGGCTAGTATTTGGAAGGACAACCTCCAAGGAATACCAGGGGCATGATGCAGAGGCAGGCAATGGCAAACTACCTCTGAAACGTTTCATACCTTAAAAAAATAGCCTGAAACATATGAACTAAAGTTCAGGAAGAAGAAAACAGATACCTAGGGTGGCTCAGTCAGAAAGGGAGATAAAAACAGGGAAAATCTTGCCTCTGAGGGAGTGGACGGGTGGGTCATAGTTGGCAATATCCAACACAGCAAAAAGCTACCTAGTAGTTTCCCAGCTCCAATAATTTCTTCTGATAGTTATTGGAAATATCCAAAATCGGGTCAGGAAGCTCGTTCTTAGTTCTCTACAGCTTGCCTTGGAAATGTGTATGTGTGTTTACATGTGTGGATAGAGGCAGGTCTTCCAGCCACTCTGATCCTGAGAGGAAACAGGAAAGTGGCCATTAACCAATCACCTATTCTGTGCAGCAACTTCCTCCCTCTGTCCCTCATGTACTTCTGGCTGTAAAAAAAAATTGGAGACCTTGCCTGGAACTCGCTTGGAGTATGCAGACCATGGCCTATACCTTGGATTTCTACGTTGAACCCACCCTGGGACTACAGACTGGTTTGATTCATTTTGAGTATTAGTATTATCTATTTTTTCTTTTTCCCTGGAAGGATTGCTTAGGAAAGACATGTGTTCTCTGTGGTGAGGGAAGTACATGTGTTCTTTGATGTGGGAGAGTTACTTAGGAACACACATGTTCTCTGTGGTGGGGGAGTTGGTTTGTTGTTATTAATATACTATTCTCATTTTAACTGATGTTCATTTGTTGTTTCAAGGGAGGTCATTTAGTTAAAGAAATAGTTGCTGTGGAAAGCCTGTCATTCTCCCCATAGGAAACAATAGAGAGAAGGTGGGTGGCATCACCTCCTTCAAGGTTCCATTAAATTAGACCTTTCTGTTTAATTTACTTAAAACTTGGGTGGTCTTTAGTAGACAGGGGGGACTTGGTTCACTGAATGTTTGATGCCATTTGTTGAACAAACAGCCACTCCAGAAACCCTGCCATTTCCCCCATACAAAATAATGGGGACACATCCAATCTGCCATTATAGAAAATGGGAAATTTCCCCAACTTAGCTTTCCAATACAATAAAAACACTCCTGACATTTAATGGAAATGATTATCATGCCCTTCCTGAAATTACAATATGGAAGTAAAACAATAATTTTTCAAATTCACCCACCTAATTGTATGAAAAAGAAGTGATACTGATTAATGGGGAAAATTCTGGGGATCTTCCTATTCTTCCCAGTTCCAATTTAGAATAGTGGAGTTGGGAAGCTTTTTTATTCATTGTTGCATCAGCAGCTATTGCCAGAACTGTTTTTAAGTATTCTGCATAGTGTGAAGGCTGTACCTATTTCTTCTTCATTGGTACCAGGCAACTGTCATTCACTCAAGCCTTCAGAATCTCAAAGGCCTGTCCACTGAAATGGGTTCAGTAGAAGACATTTTAGAAAATGTGGTGCAGAATGAGGGACACTGACTCCCAAATAGGGGACAATGTGACCCCCATCATTATTACCAGCTTGGAATTTGTAAATGGCTTCATCCTATACGCTTGGCCTACAGTGGCAGGCTTTGGGGAAATCAGAGTCCCTGCATTGTCTGTTGTGCCCCCCCCCCCCCCCACCTTGAGGAATAGCTGGCTTGAGGAGCTCAGAAAGGCCTCTGCATTTCTGACATTCCCCAAACTATGTAAAACAGAACTGTTCAGGAATGCATTTCTTTAAATGTAACAGGGCTATACTATAAGCTTTAGGAATCTTTAGGTTCAGGATGCACTCTTTAAAAGGAAAGGGATATGGACTATACCACTGTGTATAGGATATATTATCTGTTTGCAGTATCTATTATTCTGATGTCACTGCATAAGTTTCTAGTGATGAAATGCTATTTTTCTGCATTGTATTTGCATTCTGTATTATAGCTAATATTCTATGATTGTTTCAGATTTCTGTAACCCTAGTCCTAGTACATTGCTTATTAGTCTCATCATGTTGACTGCATCAGTTTATACTATATAATCCACCTTCAGTCTCCGTGAGAAAGACAGACTATAAATACAGTAAATAAATAACATAATGCATATATACTCCCCAGTGGACATTCATGACTCTAGTAAGCAGCCCTCAGAAAATGAAAAAAATGTGAAGGGAGTAGACAAAGGTGTGTCTGCTGGAATTGGCTAAAACACCTGGGTGGCAGGAGTTCTTTCTCACTCTGTCTGAAGATCTGATGTAGGGTAGCAGATCTGGAGCTCTGTGGGAGTGTCTCTGTTCCTCTACCTGTACCTGTTTATCTCTTTATTTACTTCATTTATGCCATGCCTTTCTCCCAGTGGAAACCAGAAACCCTTCCACATAATTTTATCTCACAACAATCTTGTGAACCAGGCTTGGCTTGGAGCAACCCAAGGGCATCCGGCAAGTTTCCATGGCAGAGTGGGGATTTGAACCTGGGGCCAGATCCTAGTCCAACACTTTATCCACTATTTGTAAATAAAGCAAATTTACAGAAATGCCATCAGTATCCAGTGCTCTCTCCTCCAAAGGGAACCAACACAGGTACAGTAGCCTCTGGAAACTGGAGTGTGCACAACAATATAATATTTTTGCTCCAGCACCTGCACTGCCTTCCTATTTAGCATTATTCAGTATTTGGGTTTTAAGCTCAAAATCCATAAGCAGCCAAGTCCCATAATCTCTGAGATCATCTGAAAATGCAAATTGGTATGTAATATGGTAACAACATGTAGAATGGAGAATTTGGTGGCAGTTTCACCACTGTGGTGCTATTTTCCTCCTCTGCAAACTCGCCAAAGCTCCAAATACCTTTTAAAATGACTTAAGATTTTTTTAAAAAACATTCAGCTTTAGCTTGCAGAGCTTAACATTTAAGCAAGTTAACTTTGTGAGTACATTTTGTTTAGTCTGGTTTTTATTTTAGATGGACTTAACCTCCCATAGTCTAGAAAGTCTCACATCTTGTAAAATGTAAGGGGGAAAAAAGGTCTGAAAAGCTCTGCTGTGCCTATGCAGTCCCCTACAGACCATAAAGGGGATCTCTGGCTAACCTTTAAACTTTTAGAACAGGATCCTTCCAACAAGAAAAGCCTACGTTAACCTGTCAGGGCCAAGTCTCACCTCATTATTTTCCGAATGCAACATAAATACCATATTCATGTGCTTTGTATGGATAAAATATGCAAATAAGTAATATGGAGCTGTGTGTTTAAATCTGGTAAGATTTGGTTGCTTCTTTTGAATAGCAAAAGGGTAAGGAATGTAGATATGGTAAGAGCTTATGTTTCATTCTCCTTCCGGCAAACATCCTAACTCGCTTTGCGTCTTCAGTGCATCATCATTATGCCTCATGATTGTACCTACTTAGGAAGCTCCCTTCCTTCCTATTCCCCTACTGCATGGCATGTGGGTTTCTCTCTTTCTCTTTCATCTCCCCTCCCCCTCACTCTCCAGGAACATCAGTGAATCCTTTCATATTGAAACCCATGTCTTAAACTGCAGAACAATTTAAGAATTTGCTATTCCTGCTGAAGAAGGATGATGTGTTTTCTCTTGTTATTGTGCAGTGGGCAACACTGAGAGTTAAACATCAGAAGGATTTGGGGAGGGGGAGGGGGAGGGGAAAATCCCCTGAATGTGCTGAAATGCGTGCCCCTCTGCCTAGAACAGAAACTGGAGCTCACAGCACAGTGCAGAAGCCTGGGAGACGGTAGCAGAGCTCCATTTAGAACCTTTGCCAGAATCTTACACGATTTGATGTTTCGCTGCTGTTAAAAGAAATATTGCTCTTTCATAGCCATTGATCTGCTGCTGCAAGGGGTGGCGGCAGAAGTAGTAGTACTGAATGACACAGCTTTGCTGGATGACATGGAGCTGATCTCTGCATCAGCCAAGAGGAATTAAGCTTTGTCACTCCCCACTGGGACTACCTTTCTTCTGGTATGTGCGCGAGGAATTCATATGCTTCTGCTGCATCCACCAAAGCAGAGCCTTGAGTATACTTTGCTGCTGAAGGCAGTAAGCAAGAATGATAGCTGTCTCTTTTAAATGCCGTTGTCAAATTCTGAGGAGACTTACTAAAGGTATGGTGCTTTCCTTATTGTTCATTCAGCGGCTGTATTGCAGCATTCCATAAACATAGCCTAATGGTTTTACATCCAAATATGACTGCCTTTTTAACAATTTATTGTCAGGCAACAAAGAACTCTGTGAATATATGTATATATGTATGTAAATGTGTATGTGTACATACATACAGAGAGAGGGAGGGAGGGAGGGAGACAGATATACAGGTAGATGCTAAAAGCCGTGAATGCCCCATGCTGGGTGCACATTGCAGCGTGGTACTGCTTTGTGCTTTTTGGATGATTTCATTGCTCGAAGGAGAATATGTTTTCAAGTAAAGTGCTGAAGTTATTATGGGATATTATATGGTTTGAATTCCTATTAACTGGTTAGGAGAGGTCTTGGTTGTGTCATTCTGTGCTATATATTGGTAAAAGCTGCTGCTAGGAAAATCCTGAACTAAGGGTGGCTTTATTCACATTGTTGGTGTGTAAATACCCTTGAGAGATTATAAAGAGCTTTTCTCCAAATATTAAAAATGCCTGATAGCTTTGGAGCACAGATTTCCACCACTATTATTAATTTTTAAAATGGAATATAGATTCCTGGAAGGAATTGATTGGCTTGATAATGATATTAAGCTTATTTCATAATGTTGAGACACAACATTGCTCTCCTTATGCTTTAAAACTTTAAAATGCTATGTAGTCTTATTGTAGAAATGTAAATCAGCTGCTTTCAATCCTTTCTGAAGATAGCACTGTCTTGTGTGTATTAAAAATGAGTTAATATTAAAACTTGAAACAATGAACATGTTACCACAAACATTTGTGCAGTCTTGAGTAAAAACACTATTGGGACTGTTACGATACCATTGGTGAAAAAAATAACATCTCGCCTTCTGCGTACAGTAAGTGCCTGAAAGCAAAGAAAGGCATGTAGTTTGTAGCACTGAAATATGAAAGCCCTAGGAAAGCAGCAAATGGTTATTACTATGCTAAATGGCAGTGGACTTGCAAAAAACGTTAATGAACTTGTCAAGAACATCTTAGTTTGAAAAATTAGTTTCCTTTCAGAAATCAGTTACACAGCTCATAATTAATGTTTCATGTTGCTGAAACATGGAGGCAGGTGGTGTGAGGGAGCGTCCTGCAACAGTAAGTGGGAGAGAGAAAGGACTTGGCCAGAGAGAGAAATCGTAACTCACTTGCTTGATACCATGAGCGGCTAGTGGTCATAAAATATTGTCATGAACTTCTCAAATCTGGAACGTTATAGCTTTTAGTTTTTCAGTATGTGGAAACTAGTTTTATTTCCATTCAGTGAATATCTTCACTCTTCTTAACATAATTTTACTAAAGTCACCTTTGCCTGAGTGCTTTATATGAATTCAGTAATCTAACCTGCTATTAGTATTGTGTAATTAAGTACACTTTCATTAGGGCCAGTCTTTCATATTATTTTCTTCTTTCTTCACTCATTAGAACAACACCCAACAAGAACCGCTTAATGAAATCACTGATCACCTGTACAGGGGACAGTTGCCTAATTCTTGCTGCCTGTTGCTGCTCCTAATCAGTGTCTGAAAAGTGTGATATTGACCTGCTGTCTTACTACTTTCCTAAAATAGGTAGTTAATTACATATTAAACAACCATATCTTAACTTTTATTGTTCTGTCTCTTTTTCAAGTTGCAAAAAACCTCTGCTGTTTAGAATTTTTTAAAAATTAAATAGTATGATATTGACGTTTTTTTGTTTTTTTGGAAGACTATGGGTTGAATGCAATAGTTCCCTTCTGAGAAGTGAGAAGAATTTCCACCGGAGAAGGACTCCTCCTCCAATAGAACATTCTTCACTTATCAGAAAGGAAGCATCGGACCCAAAGCAGGGTCAGGGTCAGTACAGTAGCAGCTTTTTGTCTGTGTACAGGTTACACAAAGACAGGCTGGGTTGGATCCAGTAGTTCCATCAATGAAAACGTTTGCAGCTGCAGAAACTCTACAAATGAAAGAGCAAAGAGGGGCAGTATCATATATTTTCCCCTCCTTGCTTTCAGCTGTCCATGCATCATAGCATTTTATCTACAAGGCCTTCCATGATTAGGCTTGCCAAGGTCCAGTTGGAGCCCACAGATCTCCTGGAATTAAAACTGATGTCCAGATTACAGAGATCAGTTCCCCTCGAGGAAATGGCATGACATCTGTCCTGAGCTTCCTGCTCAAATTTCACCCTTTCCAGATAGTACCCCAAATCTCCAGGAATTCCACCAGCTTTTTTAAAGTTTCAAGACAGTGCTGGAGGATTAGAGAGGCAAAAAAAAAAAAGTGGTGGCATCCATTGGCTAAAACTCATTATATCTTGGTTCAGTAATGAGTTCACAGACAGCATTTTTGCATAATATTAAAAACTTATATCTGTCGTGGAAGTGGGCGACTGTGAGGGCTGCATCAGAAATGTATAATGAGTTGGCAGCTAATTTCAATGTTGTCATTCCATGTGGGTTGATTGTATATAATTTTTCAATATTAGCATAATCTTCTTACCATTGTGAGTAGCAATTATTCCTGGGTCAGTGGTTTTAGCATCATTCACACCCTAGCACTGTAGTTTGAAATTTTTCTTCTTCTTTGGGAAAGTCTGCCTCTTGAAAAATGTTGCTATAAGTACTTAAAATTTTTGCAAGGTAAAAAGCCATTAATGGAGGATTCTGTTTCCTGAGTCTCTTTTTCTTTAACAAATTAATCTCTTATATTCCCAAATGAAGCAGTGCTAAGCACACATTACTAGAAACATTGGCATGTTCAATACTACAACAGATTTCCACATATTTTGATTCAACGTATACCCTTTCTGCAGAAAGCAGCACCTATTCCTTTAGCACAATCTCTAGTTGTTTTTTCCTTCCCTTTACTAAGCAGGGTATAGACCTCTCAACCTGTTGAATTCTGGCCGTGGAATCAAGGTGTGAATGTTTCAGAGGATCAAGTCACAAAATTATTTGCAATATACACACTACTGCTGATTCATTCTAACCTTCATTGTATTTGCCTTGATCTTTGGTTATTTGACCACAGTACTGTAGGCATTAATGTGCAGGTTTAATGTAGTACTTTTCTCCCTGAGAGTGGTTTCACTTAGAAGGAATGCAGTAAAGAAATAATGGATGTGGGCCACTTCTGTCTCAAGTCAACACAGGAAGTTTATTGTGCTGTAACATAACTGGGAATATTATCCAAAAATACACATCCTTTTTCAGTGTGTCTGGGAAGATGACCTGGACATTAAAGTGAATTTGAAATTATGGGTCTCATAAAAATTCTATATTTTATTGCTGTTAAGGATTCCACAAAGAGGTGGGAGCACTATAGAATTTATGCTTTGAAAGGAGAGGTACAGGGGGATGTTTCTTCCATGTTGATCTAATTACTTAATAAGAATCAAATGTCAAGGCAAAATGTTCAAGCAGCAAAGAGGGGTAAGTGAAATGTTCCTCGTTTATCCGGCTATTCATTTGTGAACATCACATAAGTTGATAAAGTAAGTAGAAATGCTTGCTCAGCCACAAGGTTTGTGGTCAGCACTTTTTACTCCATTTGGAATTCCACATCTTAGCAAAACGTCATTTTATGGTCCTTCATGGATCTGTCTACTGAGATTTGATCTAATTGTTTGGTTTGTTTGGAGTAAGAATATCTTTGCTTCGCTTCATCTATTTGTTCATAACAAATTGGAAGTCAACAACTCTTGTTAAAATTGAGAGGAGCATTTGATTCACCTTTTCATTGTGAGGTGACTGATCATGTAAGCAAAGAAAATTTGTTATATAATATGGATGGATGGAGAGAGTGCCCAGTTAATATTTTTTACAAGCATAGGTGTTCTGTGAATGACCCAAGATAGCCAGCAACAGTCTGTGGTAGTCTGCAAGTAGTGCAGTCTTGACAAATTTTCAGGAGATGCTGCAAGGCTAACCTATTTCCTGGTGCTTTCAGTGGGTAGAGTCTACAGGCATCTTTTGGGGAGGGGGATTATTACCGATTTTATTTTGTACATTTTAAATTGTGTTTTTAAAATTGATTTGTAAGCCACTGAGGAAAGTCAAGATATAAATATTTTTATTAATGATTGAATTAAGTATCCTGATGATTAGATTTTCTTTCTCAACTGAGGTGAAAATATAGGAGGATATGATAGATGCATTGACTTTTTAAAAACTTTACTACCAGTAATACCCTAAAATTAAATCAACTAATGGTGGGTTCTGAGCTTGATCAGAACAGTGACACAGGGAAAAGAGGGGTTACCTAATCCTTTTCACTCCGATAATTTCTGATATCCGATATCAAATCACAATTCCGATACTCCGATATCAAATCACAATTCCAAAGCTGCTTTCCTTTGAGCTGGGTGCTACTTAACTACTCCTTCCCCTTAGCACTTGTGCTCTGATCAAACTCAAAACTCCTTTCCCGCTGCACCTGCAGTAATTTTAAAAAGTCAGGAGATATTCCGCATCTACCACAGTGCAACAGCAGCACCCTGAAGAAACAGTGATGATGAAACGGTAGTTTCTTTGCATGTGCAAATGGCACTTGGTGTATCAGAATAACAGCTGCTGCATATTTGATTGTTGAGGATATAGTACGCAAGCTATGTAATCTAGATCAGTTGTCATACATACTGAAGCTAACCGCACTGTGCTAGAATAAATGTTTTATTAGTTACAGTTCAAGTTTTTAAGAAGGTGTTAATTTTGTGATTGAAGCAATTTATGTTTCTCAGAATTAGGTACTCTCCAAATCATGTAAAACTGCAGAGGAGCTGAGTATCTATAAAATGGTAGGGGATTTTTTTTTAATTTTTGAAATGGAAGTTGCAGTATAAAATAAATGTGCTGGAGTGAGAAAATAACAGTTCCAGGAATAATGAACAAGGTACTTATTCCATGTGGTACTTTATCGCTAATCTTTATTAAATCTGTGGAAAAATACAAGTATGAAATAACAATTGGAAACCATCTTTTCAAATTATAGATTACAGTTCACTCACTACTGATTATTGAATGCACAGCTACTGAAATATCAGTAAATTATATTAATTTCTGACATTAAAGTCTCCTGAGTTTTGATTTTGGTCTAGAACTGATGCAGACACTAGCATCTTATCCTAGCTGGATCTTAGCACACTTGACCTATGTCCAGCTAACTCTTATTTGTGCTACAAGGCACCCAAGTGATAATGGGGTGAAGATGCTATTGGTGAGAAACATATGCTTAAATGTGAAGTTATGCATTTTAGAAATGGAAATTTATTATATTGTAGTACAGTGAAAACAGACTGTCAGATCATACTGAATGATTTTATGCTGCTGATTCACAACCATGAAATTAGCGTGTATGTGAAAGGAGAATACTGGTTTAAGAATCTGAAGAGATTATCTACTGTGACCTGTAGCAGGTGCTTAATTTTCTTCTGTATTGTGTGTGTTGGCCTCTGTTATTTCTGCAGGTTGAATCTGGTGATCTAGAGAGAGATTGTGATAGCAGTTGTTTCCAGCATTTCCATTCTCCAAGCAGACCCTTAAGGTCCTTGAAAGCCATTGGTAAATGCTGGGAAGCCTTGTGGGTACAATGGTATGAGGAAAAGGCACCTAGACCAAGCAGGGGGAGTCAGGGGAAATTCCCCCTCTTCCTTCTTGTGCTGACAGAAAGCTTGCTCCATCAGCAGAAGGAGATGGAATGTTTTTGCCTGATTCCTCCTCACTATAGCCCCTTTTGCCTCAGAGCATTTGACCTACAAAGGGTCCCCAGACCTCTACTTTGGCTTTTTGCCAATCTTTGGAGGCTGCTGAAAGAAGAGGGAGGCAAGGAAAAATCAGTTTCTGCAAGTTTCTAGTGTGCACAGTTTATAGATGCAACCCTTTGTCTAGGGAGCTATGAAGTAATTTATTTAGCCACTGAAAATATACACGACATATGTAATGTAAACAAAGCCAAACTTTGTTCTCTGGATTTTATTACATAATATAATCGCTTCTTTCTGCATATGGATACTTTCTTCTGCTCATGTTCTGCTCAAAAGATTGGCTACAGCAGCATCAAATATTATCTGTTGCTTCTTTTATTCATCTAGAATTCAGTATATTCCAGCTGCCATCAAACTGTTTAACCCCAAGATGGCCACACAAAGTTTATATGGAGCTGGTATTTGGATTGACAAAACAGGGGAGTCCTTCAGTTCAGTTCTTCCTAAGTTCCTGTGTTCCATCTTCAGAATTCTGAATTGTGTAGCAAGGGTAGTCCTCCGAGCTAAATTGGGACAGCCATCTCTTGAAGCTCAGGGGTTTTTTACCTGAAAATTAAAATTTTATACTCTGATATCCAAGAGGGCTACCTTGGCTTAGTCAGAGAGGACTCTTATGTTTCCCACTGTGATAAACTTGTTGAACAACAACCGCAGTTCCTCAGTTTTCCTTGCGCTCCCTTTATTCAGTTACCAGACAGGAAGTCATAAAAATGATCAAGAAACATCTATTTAAGTATGATTATAACAGTACAATCTGTAGAGCACAACGTGTTTGTTCTACTCAGTTTGTTGGTATTCTTCCACCTGGAGAGCTCCCCGATTACTGCTCATATTTGAATGTTCCTCATATAGGCATGCCTTTATGTTGGTATGCCTTAATGCCCTACCATCCAGAGTTTTGTAAGGAAAGTATCTTAAGATACCGTACTCTGATAGAGTATGTGACTGTGGTGCAGATAGTATAGACACCCTGTATCACGTAACCTTTGAATGCAATCATTTTTTTGAGCCTAGAAATCTTTAATTCTTCCTTTGCTCCAAAAATATAAATCATATGGAGACATTACCTCTTTTATTAAAAGATAATAGCAGACCTATCATTCTTTTAGCTGCAAAATTTTATGCATCTGTGATAGATCTTTGCAGCCATCCAAATGGGGTCTAGCTTCTTACGCATTTTAGTAATCTGCTTAAAACGAATAAGTTAAGAAACAGTATGAGGTACAGAGACTTTCTTTTGCTGTCTCTTTATTACAGGTACTTTTAGGATATGTTCATACATTACAATTCAAGTACAAAGAAACTGTGGTAAAGAAGCCATAAAATATTGTATTCTTTGGTCACAGTTCTCAACCTATGTGGTCCAGTTGGGGCCATCATAGTATGTAGGGTCAAGGACTGCAGGTACAGGTTTTGAAGAAGAAGAAGAAGAAGAAGAGATTGGATTTATACCCCGCCCTTCACTCACTTGTAGTCTCAGAGCGGCTTACAAACTCCTTTCCCTTCCCCTCCCCACAACAGACACCCTGTGAGGTAGGTGGGGCTGAGAGAACTCTTTCCCAAGCTGTCCTTGAGGGAACAGCTGGTACAGAGCTATGGCTTGCCCAAGGTCATCCAGCCAGGTGCAAGTGGAGGAGTGGGGAATCAAACCCAGTTCTCCCAGATTAGAGTCTGCGCACTTAACCACTACACCAAACTGGCTCTCAGTTTGTGAATATGTGCCTAGTAAAAAATGTAATTGGGTTATTTTTCATAGGAAGTTTGACTGTAATAAATTACCAGTAAGTGCAGTGAGTCATAGCTTTTGAGATGGAGAACCAGTGTTCTTTCATATGTTTTATTTGTGCTGTGTTTCAGAGAACTGTGGTAATATGACATTTCACCCCAGGTATCGGTAAAAAATTACAAGGTAAATGTTGGATCTGCGGTCTGTGAATGCTCAGAGGTTAAGCTAAAGCCACTGTTCCAGATAAACAAAAGGTTACAGATCAAGTTTTCTATCTAGCCTTCCAGACATACCAGTGTGCCAGTCAGTACATTTCATGTAAACAAAAAGGTGCTGATACTTCCTTGCCAGATGGGCAGTGCATCATGTCCCCAGCTGTCAGTGAGCTCCTCCCAACTCTCAATCCATCTGCCACCCATCTTCTCCTCAGATTTACTGAAGTGCTTCAGCAAATGCACCTTCTACATGAGCACCATCCAGTACTCCATTCCCATCCAGTACTCCATTCCCATCCAGTACTCCATTCCCAGGATCAGGGCTCGGAGTGTGCAACAGTGCGGGAGGCAGTGGAGGCTCATGCAAGTGACAAGGGTGGGGGGGGTGTCCTTATGTTTTGTGCATGTGTAAGTAGGACCCTGTCATCTGGGTCACCCAGGGCCGGTCACTCAGCCTGGCCCACCTCACAGGGCTGCTGTTGATGGTGAAGATGGGACAGTGGAGGGGGAGTCCAGTGTGCCTCCTCAGTGTGCCTCCTCAAGATCCTCAGAGATAGGAAGGGAAAGGGAGGAAACAAAGAACAAGAGACCGATTGTAACAGTGTTTTGCTGCCAAAGCTGGGTGAATGGGGGTTTGTGCTGAAAAACCAACTTATTTACTTACAAGGGTGATGACTCATCTCCTAAAAGTACTATATATATATATATATATATATATATATATATATATATATATATATATATATATATATATACAAAAAGTAAGTAATTTATATGGAAATATAAGGTGCTCCCCTTTTTATGGTACCCCTTGGGAGAAACTAGTTTTGCATATGATTAAATACATTTATTGGGTAGTTTATGGGTTCCCTAGTAAATCAATTGCTTTCAGTGCTAGTAATCAATTGCTTCTGTTTGTAGTTTGAGTAAAAAATAATATTGTTCATTGGGTTTGCCTGGGTCCTTTACAAAGTTTATATATCTGGTACTTGGCATTACAGTTTATGGCACACACGCCGTGGCCTGACAAAGTGACATTTATGTCAGATCTGGCCCTTGTAACAAATGAGTTTGACACCTCTGACTAGAAGCTAGCAATCTTCCATCAGGTGCATGAAGAACTGTGTCTTTTGTTTATAGATATTTGTGGTGGATTTTGAGTGTAGGTTTTTGTTTTGCTTGGGTGGGGGAGATCAGAACCTGGAGTTGATAAGTGAAAAAGACATCAAAGGAAGTGGCCAGGGATGGCTGGGGAAGACAGCAAGACCTAAACACAGCCTGAAAGAGATTTTAAGATTATTCTGCCTAGCTCTTAATTCAAGTCATACCGGGTCAGTTAAACCTACTGAATTGTGTTCATTGTTCATTTTTTGCTCAGGATTTTTAGCTTATACTATATGTTTTTCTTTTTTATAATCAGTGACTGAAGATACAATTAAAGTTACATCTTTCCTTTTCTGTCTGCACATAAAAGCCTGATTTATCCCAGACTTACCAGGGCACAAAGAGCAGGTCCTGGATCTGAATCACTCAAATGAAGATAGTTTCAGGAGGGGGAAGCCATGTTGACCTGCCGTAGAACAGTTAGACTGGAGTCCAGCAGCACCATAGAGACCAGTAAGAGTTTCAGGGTATGAGCTTTCAAGAGTCAAAGCTCATTTCATCAGACACTTTGTCAGTGTCCTGATGTTGCAGGCAGAGCAGGTCAATAGCACAGACAAGTACGGTCCAGAGGATAATCACCAGTTCAGCAACAGACAGAGTTTCAGGGTCATCCAGGAAGGCAGAGTTCAGTCAGTCCGAGGTCGTTTAACAGCAAGGTTCAAGTGGGTCCAAAAAGCAGGGTCCAGAGTTGGTCCATAGGCTGCAGGGTGCAAAGTCTGGTGTTGTGGTTGCAGAGTTCACAGGGTTGTGACACATCACTTCCACGATCTGCAGGTCTCCTGGTCTGATTTATGTAGGTATTTCCTAACAAGCCTTATGTACAGCCATCTGTTTGAAAGTGCTTCTGTAACTTCTCAGAACTGTTGTCAGCAAGCAGCTGGCACTTGGCCAAGAGCAGAGTACTCTGTAATTCTGTAATTCTTGCCGTGTGCCCTTGCTGTTCGATACGTGGGGGAGAGCCTGGTGGGCTCATTTCATGCAGCTGTGGTTCGTTGGCTACTTCACAGCTAAGCGTGGGTGGCTCAGGGTCAGCTGCTGGCAATGAATCTTGAGGATCCTGCATTTCCAGCTCACTAACTTCAACTGGTTCAGGGCTGGCTGCATGCAGCTCCCCGATGCCTGAGGAGTCTTCAACCACACTGGACTCAGGCTGGTCAGGCTGGCCCACAACAGTCAGTCTCGTGTCTGACAAAGGGAGCTTTGACTCTGAAAAGCTTATACCTTGAAATTCATGTTGGTCTCTAAGGTGTTACTGGGCTAGGGTTGCCAGGTCCATCAGACGAGCCGGCAGGGGATGGGGGTGAACTTACCGGGGGTGGGGAGGGAAGAAGCCGAAAATAAACATCACCCGGAAGTGACATAGGCACGTTGGGGGAGATGCTCTGGTTTGTGGGCAAAAAACTCTGTGGTAGAATTAGCTTCTACCATAGTGAAAGGTAAGGTAAAGGTTTCCCTTGCTCAAAAGCCAGTCGAATATGACTCTAGGGATGTGGTGCTCATCTCTGTTTCCAAGCCGAAGAGCTAGCACTGTCCAAAGATGTTTCTGTGGTCATGTGGCTGGCATGACTAGATGCCAAGGTGCATGGAATGCTGTTACCTTCTCACCGAAGTGGTACCTATTTATTTACTTGCAGTTTCTTGCTTCCAAACTGCTAGGTTGGCAGGAGCTGAGACCAGAGATGGGAGCTCACTCCGTCATGCAGCACTTGGGTCTTGAACTGCTGAACTACCAATCTTCTGGTCTGCAGGCCAGCGCCTTAACCACTTGAGCCACTGCAGCACCATACCATGCCATACCATGCCATACCATACCATACCATAGAGTTTTGCCCCAAAACCAGAGTGTTGCTGCCCCCCAACATCACTGACGTGCCTACTTCACTTCCAGGTGATGTAGGAATGTCATATTTATTTCCGGTTTCTTGCCTGTTTGGGGTGGGGGCAATTCCTCCCACATTCCAGCTGGCCAGTGGTAGAGCGCTCAAAACCAGGGGACCCCCATTGGGGGGGGTCTGGCATCCCTGTACTGGACTCAAATCTAATGGTTCTAATAAATGAGATTTTTGAGGATTCTCCTACATCCATGTGATTTGGGGTAGGTATTTTGTTCTTCATTTGAAGAAGAGCCTAAATAGAGAGGCTAGGATAAGGTTGTAAACTCTGGCAATACAAAGAATATGATAGGGGTGGAGCCTGGTGAAGGTGGAATTTGGGGGATTCCATGTTTTAAAAAATGCTCCAGTGTGGCAAATAGCAGCTTTCAGGTAAAGCAAACAGTGCAGGAAAGAAGGATTTTGCCATCTCTCCCCAAATTACTTGATGGGAACTGGCTCTTGTGCATCTGGTAAACACTTAAAAAAAAGTGGGGAAATTCTGATCCTGGAATTCCCAGCATCTCATCTGGTTTGGCTCTCTGTCTATCACAAGCCACATCCTCATGGTGCTAGGATGGGGCACCAAATGCCATCAGCCTTGGCTTACTAGAACCTATTACTTTTAGATGGTGACATGGCAAGCAATATCTAATTGGAAAACCCTAACCATAAAATATTACTATTTGAATGCAAAGAAAATGCAAAATCTCTTTCCATACATTTGCTGCTATGTTATACTTTATGGAATTGTGATATAATGCTTGATGTGAATGTCAAAATAACTTACAAACCCACATTGTTCTTATGGTAAAACAGGTTTGCAGGTTTGGGAAATTTAACCAATTGCCTCAGGTCTCAAGCTGACCCTTTCTTTTATTCCTTTGTTAACAATAAGCTCCTTTGACCACAAGTCTTGAGCCACACAATAACGCAATAACACCACAGTTCAAACATCAATAAATTAGAGAATAAGTAATTAAGGAAAATTATGCCACTAGTAAGATATTGAGATTGTCCCATTGATACATAGCAGGAGAGTGCGCGGACTCTAATCTGGGAGAACCGGGTTTGATCCCCCACTCCTCCACTTGCACCTGCTGGATGACCTTGGGCAAGCCATAGCTCTGGTACAGCTATTCTCTCAAGGACAGTTTGGGAAAGAGCTCTCTCAGCCCCACCTACCTCACAGGGTGTCTGTTGTGGGGAGGGGAAGGGAAAGGAGTTTGTAAGCTGCTCTGAGACTCCAAGTGAAGGATGGGGTATAAATCCAATCTCCTCTTCTTCTTCTTCATAACAGGCAAGAATTTGTGTAAGAATTTAGACAAGACTGTGTAAATGCAGGACTAACATCAGCTAACAAAAAGGAAATTACCTGAGGTTCAATGGCAAGCTAGTATTTGCTCAAAGTGGGCAAAAGCTGCTAGGCCTTAATAAGGAGTTAACTACTCCACCTTTACTCCATCCTCTCCCCCAACACCTACAGGATTCCTTTCCATTGCTACCATCAGATTAATAATTCAAGATATGTTTGCTTATATATCTGGACTCCAGGTGGAGTCTAGAAATCCCCTAAAATTACAACCAATCTCCAGACAACAGAAATCAGTTCCCCTGGGGAAAATGGCAACTTTGGAGGGAAAACTGTATGGCATTATACCCCACTGAGTGGTCCCTCCATTCTCAGTATCTCATCTGTTTTGGCCCAGAGAAAGCCAGGACCAGAATTTAGGCTGAAAAGGGTCCTTTTCCTAGCCAGTGCATATGGAAAGTATTTTTTTTCCCCAGTGTTCTTGTTTTTTAAGGTTCCAAACTACTCTTGGGCATACTCAATCTGCTTCTTTTGTTGCTTGCTGGAATACCTAAATAGCAATTACAGCAAAAACCTTCTAAGTAAATTAATCTCTTTTTTGTTCATATAGCTGTCAGACTGCTGGTTTAAAAGCTTTTGAATAACAATTTTGTCAAGAAGGATATTTTTGGTGCAGGTGGTCAAAGCAGTATCTAAAATTGCAGAAGGGAAAAATACATGTCATCTTCACTTTAACCAAAGCTTGGTGTCTTCTAATGACAAGAATTCATTACATTTTGCAGCAGAATCTGTGGCTAACATGCTGTTCAACATACTACAAACAGCCACTTTTCATAATTTAGTCCAACGATTCTGTATGGTATTTTATGTTTGGCTAGCCCACTGAATATAAACAATACAGTCTTTGAACTCTGGTCTGTTGGCCTGTCTATTCCATGGAATTTTCTTCTTTTGATCACACTGTTAATTATAATTAACTCATTAACATTTTGAAAATCCACAATGAACTACTTGTTTAGGCCTTGAAGTTTACATGTATACCCATCAGAGGAACTGATGTGTAAACCAAGACATTTTGCTGGTTCTAACAAATAGAAGGCTTCTGGTTTTGTTTCCTGAGAGTATTAGATTAATTAGAGAGTAATAGATCAAGGTTAACGCAGCAAAGAATTGTCTCTGAGCATCTTTTTTTAAAAGATAAGATTTATAAACATATGTGGTGGTTTTCTATTTGTAGCATACCCTCCTTTTGGCTTGCGGTTGCTCTTCATGTTAAGCTACATTATTTTATCTGCAAACTAGATTTTGTCTTTTTTTTTTTAAATATTTTTATTGGAACAAGTGACTATACAAAAAGTATACAGTGTACAATTCCAATATAAGAAATAACAGGTGTGGATTTTAAAACTTATATATATGCAACAACTAAGTACAATATAGAAAAAAATTTTAAGCGGAGAACTGCTTGGTTTTAACTTATAATAATGGTATTTACTAATGAAGAAAAATCATCTTTGTCCGATAAATATTGAAGAAAAGGAAACCAAATTGCCACAAAATTAGACTGGTAATTTTCATTCGATTTTTGTAGCAAAGATTCAGTAATCTTATCTAAAACACATAATTCTCCAACTTTTAATATCCAATTAGATACTGAAATTGGTGATAAACTTTTCCAAGTTTTAGCTATAGTCATCCTGGCTGCTGCACATAAATATTCCAATAAAGTTTTGGTGCCTGCTGAACAATCTATTTTAGGCCATATGTTAAGAATCAAAATTTTTGGATCTAGAGGCAATGAATACAAAGTTATATCATGTATTATTGGTATAAGCTCCTTCCAAAATCGTTGAATATTTTTACATTGCCACCAAACATGCCAATATGTCCCCTCCTCATTGCAATTCCTCCAACACTTACTAGAAGCCGTTTTATTAATACGATATATAGCTTTTGGCGTTAAATACCACCTTGAAAAGGTTTTAAACAATTGGCTTCGAATCAAAATATTTTTAGATGTTGCTGTAAATGAAGACCAACTTTGTGACCATTCATCCTTAGAAATGGAAACAAAATTATCTTTAGCCCACTGAGATACAAAGGTCGGTGACTGGGTGTATACCACCTGTAAAAGGATTTGATATATCTTAGAAATGTACCCTTTCTGACCTATTATACTTAATTGTAGCAACTGTTCAAAGGATGTATTAGGTCTTAACATACCTTCCTTAAAAGGAGAAGAGTTTAAAAGGTTATTCAATTGAAAATATAGATACCATGGCAACTTTGTCTTTAAAAGTAATTCCAATTGATTTTTAGGTAATAACACTCCTTTTTTAGTTATATCTATTAATCGAATTAGGTTCTTATCGCGAAAAATTTTTAAATTATTTTTTCCTTTCACAGGTGGAAACCACTGTTGATCTATAAAAACTGCCAAATGTGAAGGCCATGGCACAAGAGTTTTACAGTACCTTTCCCAAACTAATAAAGTATTCCACAAAAAGGGATTGTTTCATGCTTCATTATAAGCAGTTGGAGTCATTTGCCAAAAAATGGAGTAAAGTTCTTGGGGATGTACATAAGACTGTTCAATTAAGCACCAATCTGGAGCAGAACTAAGAGATATCATTTTAATTGCATTAGATAGTTGAGAAGCATCATGATATAATAATAAGTTAGGATATGCCATGCCCCCAGCTTTATAAGCTCTACATAATGTTGTGAAAGATACTCTGGATTTTTTATAGTTCCAAACAAAATTATTCAGCATACTTTGCCATTGCTTAATAACTTTAAGAGGATAAGAAATAGGAAGTGTTCTAAATAAAAATATAAATTTTGGCAGTATATAAACTTTCACTATATCCATCCTTTCCAACCATGACAAATTAAGTTTGCTCCACTTGTGTAACTGTGATTTAACCAAACTTTGTAAACTACTAAAATTTTCCTTAAAAAGCCTGTCCAAATTCAATGGGATTTGTATGCCCAAGTGTCTCCAGTTATGTTTAACCCATTTAAATGTAAATGTCTTTCTAATTTCCAAACTCAACGTGCTGTGGACAAAAATAGGATAAAGCTCTGACTTTGCCTGATTAATTTTTAAGCCAGAAATCTTCGCAAACTGGTCCAATTCTCGCAAAAGGATCTCATGGGATCAGTCACGTACAACACTGTGTCATCAGCGAACATACTAAGTTTGTACGTATGTGTTGTCATATCTATACCTTGAATTAGTTTATTATCTCTGATGGCTATTGCCAGGGGCTCTAAACATAAAGCAAATAGTATAGGGGACAAGGGACACCCCTGTCTTGTTCCCCGTGTAGGGCAAAGCATAGAAGAATTAAAACCATTAACTCTCAAAAAGGTTTGAGGTGACTTATATAAGGTAGAAATACTTTTACAAAAGCCAGAGCCAAACTTCATATATTCTAAAATTTGGTGTAAAAAAGTTGGTTCTACAGAATCAAAAGCTTTGTGAATGTCTAATGATAGCAATACAGAAGGGATTTTATGAGTTTTACAATAATGAATTACATTAAGTGACTTTCTAATATTATCTGCCATATTCCTAGAAGGAATAAATCCCGTTTGATCAGGGCTGATATAATCATGAATAATTTTACCTAATCTATTTGCCAATATGGCAGAAAAAAAATTTGTATCCTGATTGAGTAAACTAATAGGACGATATGAACCTGGATCGGTTTTATCTTTATCTGGTTTTGGAAGCAAGATTACTATAGCTTCATTCCAAGTTTGAGGCATTATTCCCTTTTCTAGGATATCATTACAAACCTGTGTTAATGGGTCTACTAGAAGATGTCTGAATGCTTTGTAAAATTCGCCCGTAAATCCATCACTCCCTGGAGATTTATAATTTTTCAATTTTTTAATTGTAGCCTCTACTTCCTCTTTAGTAATAGGTGAGTGCAAAAACTCCCTGTGGGTCTGTTTAAGCTGTGGTAATTTAATCTTATGTAATAAAAAATTATTGATCTCATTTAGATCAGGAAATGTTGTTTGGTATAAGTTTTTATAAAATTGCCAAAATATTTTAGTTATTTGTTCTGGATTAGTACTAATATTGCCTTTAGAATCTCTAAGAGCTGATATAAAAGCACATGAGGTTCTAGACTTCACCCTGCGCGTTAATAGTCGTAAATATTGAGGGGAGCGTATCCATGTTTTTTGTTGGAAACACAGAATTTGATGCTTGATTTGGGAAAGCTCTAGTTTTTCCAAATTTTGTCTTTCTAATTGTAACTTTTGATACACTTTTTGACTTGTTGTTTTTTTATGTAAATCTTCCAATTCCCTTATTTTTTGAAGTAAGTCTAAACGTAATAAATTTTTTTGCTTCCTGTTATATGCTGCAAATGAAATAAAATGACCCCTTAACACAGCCTTAAGAGCATCCCACACTACCTGAGTTGAAGTGCCCACGTCAGAGTTTTCCAAAAAATATTGCTTTATTATTGTTTCTATTTCATTTTTAATATGATCATTTAAAAGTAATGATGCATCCAGCTTCCATTGATATTTTTGCCTAGCTAAAGGTGTCCACTGTAAATTGACCTCCACCCATGCGTGATCTGAGTATACTTTTTGACCTATTTGCGATTCTGGCTTCATTGAACTTAAATCTAAAGATAATAATATAAAATCTATTCTAGTATGTACCCAATGATATGCTGAAAAGTAGGTATAATCTCTGGCTGACGGATTGCATTGTCTCCATGTATCCATGAAATTAAACTTATGGAGTAAAGCTTCTAGACCAGTTTTAGTATTTTTAGTATTACTAACCCTGCTTGTAGATTTATCCCACCTTCTACCCACTATATAGTTAAGATCTGCTCCAATAACTGTTGATCCAAAAGAAAACAACTTCAATTTTTCAAATACCTCTTCTATAAATTCGAGTTGTCCTATATTTGGGGCATACAAAGAGGCAATTGTAACAGGTTTCTCATTTAAATACCCAGAAACAAATATAAAACGACCCCTTGGGTCTTTCTGAATAGAATTCAATTTAAAATTTACCCTACAAGAGATTAAAATTGCAGTTCCTCTTGATTTAGAGTTACCTGCAGCATGGAACTGGTGAGGAAATTTAAGTGTCTTAAAAATTAAACTAGTATCCTTTCTCAAATGGGTCTCTTGAAGACACAATATGTCAAGTTGAAGTTTTAACATAGCTGATTGAATGCGCTTTCTCTTAATAATATTATTTATGCCTCTAACATTATAAGAAATTAACTTTACATTAGCCATCCTTTAAAATATTCAAATAAACATTTGATAATATTAAATAACACTCACTCAGCTTAACTTCAGCTCTAATTGAACTTGTAGACACAACATTAATTTTATATACTACTATAACCAGATTAACAATACTACTTACTATATATAATATTAAAGATTTTTTAAACCATTTATACTCATGAACCTTCCAAACTGGAAAATAAAACAAATTTCTAAGACTAATAAAATAGTCACAAAAGAAACAAAACCAAGCCCTTAGTTGTCCTAATATTAATTGCCACACCAAAAAACAAAAAAAATAAAAAAATATAGGGAAGATTAACCATACTGGAAGGAGAAGTCTTACCTTCTCCACTAAAAACTTCCCAAAACAACAGTAGGGTTGCAACCAGCAAACCCAATATCAAAAACTGAAACATAAGGGGCAATGTCCGTAGAACTCCTTTACCCCTTCCCTCATCAATGTAATCATATCTATTTTGCTGCCCAAACATATATATTAAATATAATTATGTTAAACAAAAATATTTATCGCCATATTTTGCACTAAGATTTAATACAATAAGCTAGGCTCTGCACTAGTAACTTTATATCAAATAAGAAAAAAGAACCAATGAAAAGTTCAAATACTTAGTAACGAATCGGGATTTTAGACCATCTGGGAGGTGAGATTTGAAAGTCCAATTTTCTTTTTGTAGGTTTCTTTTCGGTAGAATCTGAATTCGGTTCCAAGTTCATCTGCTGTAGAAGTAAATGACCGCTGTCTAGATCGTGTGCAATATAAGAAGATCCTTGATGACGTACATTTAGGGAACCAGACGGTAACCATCTATAACGAATATCAGCTTCTCGCAGCTTGGAAGTGATCGGTTTTAATGCAGCTCTTATTATAAGATGTTCTCTGGGTAAATCTGGAAAAACTAAAATTTGCTGGTAGTTATATTTTAGAGAGCCCTCTTGCCGTGCCAAACACTTAATGGTGGAAACTGTACGTGCATCTTGAAATTCCACCAAGATATCCCTTGGGCGTCTCTGAGGAGAAGGAGGCAAAGGCCCCACGCGATAAGCCCGTAGAACTAGCGGAGAAATATGCTCGTCAGGGCTTAAAACTTTTGTAAGCCATTGTGCCATAAATATAGCGACTTCCGTTGTGCCCTCATCCTTCTCCGCTATGCCTCTAAATTTCAGGGAATTTTGTTTAAGTTTAGATTCCAAAAATAAAATCTTTTCTGTAGCCCAGTCATCTTTTTTCTGTAAATGTTGAACATCACCCTGAATGACTGTGCTCATTTCCATTGCTTCGTTCGCAGTTTGAGCTACTTGCTGAAGCGTTTTTGTAATCGTATTAAGCTGATCCTCTATAGGCTTTAACTTGCTGTCAATATGGCCCAAAATATCACTCTTGAGAGACTTTATAATTCCAACAAGGCTTTCTTCATGTGGCTGCGAAGCTAAAGCTTCCATGTCCTCAGTAGTGGTCGCCATTTTGGAATTAGATTTTGCTGACGGAGCTGCAGCTCCCGGGACCGAAACCTTGTCTAAAAAGGGCTCTAAGTTCGATTTTTGCAGAGTCTTAGTTAGCTTTTTAACTCCGGTGCGTTTTTCCATACCTTTGGTCGTTAGGCGAAGAAAACACAGGCAGCTATCTTGCGTGATGAGGGAACAGGGACCGGAGCCTCACGGAAGCGCGTCCGCCATCGCTGTAGCTGATGCCACGCCCCCAACTAGATTTTTTCTTGTTGCTGTAAACATTTATTAGTTTGTTTATTTACAGTATTTTTATTGTACTGTCCCACAATAGAATGCCCACAAGGCATAAGAATTTCAAATACTACTATTAGGAAACGATTTTAAAACAGTTAGAAATATGAGAGTTGCAAGGTCCAGTCATTATAGGGTTAATCTGTTTACCTTGTGGGCTGTTGTTTAGACTGACCTGGAAGGGAAACCTGGCACAGAGCCAATGGGAAGAAAGCCCGGGAAATCTAGGTGTGTTTACTAGCCATCATAGGTTAATATAATCAGGTGATTTCCTTCTAGGGGTCAAGAAGAAGAAGATTCTCCATTGTTGTTGTGCTGTTGTTGTGAGACCGTGTGGTCAGTTTTTTTGTACCTCTGAAGATGTAGTCTTAGTCTTTGTTATTTTCTAGCTCTTCCTGTGTACCCTACCCTTTAGAAATAAAAGATTTTTAAACAGAAAGAAATGCCTCCTCTCTAGTGAAGCAAAGGTTCATTGCAGCCTCTAAGTATTTAAGTATTTTTGCCAGTTTTTCCAACAAAAACATAGGGGGGATCGTAGGTCAAAGACATATGTTTTGGCATCTTCCATTTCTAAAGGGTAGAAGAGATGGAGATCTCCTAACCTTCTCTGCCACATGACTGGGACAACAGCAAAGAAAGTCTGTGATGGATACTGAAAAGGGATGAACATGGCTGATGTAAAGAATAGTAAGCAGGAACTGATTGAAGGACTGTAGCTAGCGCATAGGTTCATACAGAGAGAGGAGGTTCTAAAGATATGTATTTATTTATAAGGTATATACCCTGCCTTTCTGCCCCCATCAGACCATAAAGGCAGCTAAATTAAAAAATCGTCTTAAAAGCCATTAAAACAGGTTAAAAACAAAGCTTAAAATAAGTACAAAAATGAAAAACAACAGTTAAACATTGGGGAGGAAGGAGAGATCACTGACAAAATGCCAGGTGAAACCAAACAGTCTTCACTCACTGGCAGAAGACAGCAACAGAAGGTGGCAAGCGAATCTCCTTGGGGAGAGAGTTCCAGAGCGTTGGTGCCACTACTGAGAAGCCCCTCTCCCAGGCTGTCCACCAACTAATCTCAAGTTTTATAACGGAGTAGGTGTGTTTTCAGGTATTTTGATCCCAAACAATGTAGGGCTTTAAGTGTCAGCACCAACACCTTGAATTGTTCCTGGAAACAAATAGAGAACCAGTGTAGATGGAACACAACTAGAGTGATATGGTCCCTCCACTGCAGCATTCTACACCAATTGAAGTTTCCAAATATTTTCCAAGGGTGGCCCCACAGAACATTGCAGTAATCTAATCTAGAGTTGTGAGTTCCAGGTCATGAAGAACTTTAGCGGTAGGTTCCAGTATTTTGATTTGAACCTGGAAATAAATAGGTGGCCTGGACAGGGAGTTATTTACCAAACTTTAGAGGGCCACAAGCTCAGAATACTCTGCTTCTCCAGACTTATATCTTGGTGTGGTGGTTAAGTGCGCAGACTCTAATCTGGGAGAACCGGGTTTGATTCCCCACACCTCCACGTGCACCTGCTGGATGACCTTGGGCAAGCTGTAGTTCTGGCACAGCTGTGCTTGAAAAAGAGCAGTTTCTGTCAGAGCTCTCTCAGCCCCACCTACCTCACAGGGTGTCTGTTGTGGGGAGGGGAAGGGAAAGGAGTTTGTAAGCTGCTCTGAGACTCCTTTGGGTAGTGAAGGGCAGGGTATAAATCCAATCTCCTCCTCCTCCTCTTCTTGTTCTTCTTCCTCCTGCCAGTGGCCATTTCAACTTCCCAAAATAGTGTGTGTGGGGGGGGGGGAGGCAGGTGCCCTTTCTCCCTCCCTGCCACTGTTCCAACTTGCAAACAATGCCTTCTAATCTTTAAAATAACATTCCCTGCAGGTGCTATTGTGGCTACATGAAAAGCAAGTTGGGTCAGGGGAACCCAGACACACCTTGTCAAAAAAGTAACATATAGTTTATCCCTGAATGAAATAGGTTAAGGGCAGATGTCACATTCAGGTATACCTGAAATTGATTGTCCATAAAAATTAGAATTCTTTCCCCGGATTGTACATTGCTTACCACTAGTATATGGACTGTGGTGTCAAGAGTATCCTATGGTTTTATTCACTGGAGTTTTTAAGGAAGTGTAGCTCTCTGGTGCTTAATTATTAGACTGTGTTTTATAAGGCTTTATTAAGTTTTATTTGGTTAAGGAAGAATTTGGGGTTTTAGTATTGTTTTAATTATGTATTTGTAAGCCACCATGAGCCAAGCAGAAGTGCAGGATATAACAACAACAACAACAATTTGTATTGTTCTTAGTACTAAGCTGAAAAATATTTCTAATAATATCACTATATGATATTATTTATTTATATCATTATTTATTTATTCCAACTATATCATTATTTATTTATTCCAACAATTATTTAGGGCATATACCACTCCATTTCTAATGTAGGAATAATATGTATGTTAAAAAAAATCACCAGTGAGAGCCAGTGTATGTAGTGGTTAGAATGTCAGATTCCACATTAATGAGACCCCCGGGTTCAAATCACAATCTGTCAGGGCAGCTTAATGGGAGACCTTGGGCCAGTTGCTCTCCTACAACATAACCCACCTCAAGCAGTTGTGGTGAGATGATGAGGAAAACTATATATGTGAGAGAGGCAGCCACATTTGGTGTTACATAGCTCCCCTGTTCACATATAAAGCAAGAGATAGGAATCTAGTCATTATTGGGTGGGGGCGTTAAACTAGTGAAGGAAACTGAGTCCTCCTGCTTCCTTCATGTTAGGACCCCATGTTGAGTTTCATTCCTTCAGACTCTTTTCTCCCAGTGTAGCTAACTTCCGGTATCCAAGCTGGTTTGAAGCAATGGAACTCATGCTTCATGTATCTTACCTTTTACTGTAATCATTAGACCCTCTTTTTGGCTATGAATGAAAAGCATACACGGCTGTCCCATATAGTTAGGCCCTCAACAGAAGCTGACCTGCAGGTCTCAGGTTGCCAATTTCCAGGTGAGGCCTTGAGATCTTTCAGAATTATAGATGGTCCCCAGGCAACAGGGATCAATTCTTCTGGAGATAGAGTGGCCAACTCTCACTTGAAAAATACCTGAAAATTTGGGGGTGGAGCCTGGGGAGGGCAGAGTTTGGAGAAGGGAGGGGAGGGACCTTAGCAGGGTATAATGTCATAGAGTCCACCATACAAAGCAGCCTTTTTATCCAGAGGAACTGTTTGTTGTCATTTGGAGATCAGTTGTAATCCCAGGAGATCTCCAGCCACCATCTGGAGCTGGCAACCCTGTCTGGAGAAGATGCTGCTTTGAGGGTGGACTCGGACATTATACCCCATGGAGGTCCCTCTGATCCCCAAATTCTGCCTCTCCAAGATCCACCCCTAAGTCTCCAGCAACAGCCCAATCTGGAGTTGGCAACCATATCTGCTATCTTAAGCTCTAGTGCAGGTTTTAGAATATACTACTTAAAGAGTGGGCTGGAAAATTTGCAATTTAGAGCGGTTTCTAATCCCTAAGTTGTAGAAGTGTTGCAAAATTTGTGCCCCACTCCTTCCAGTGCATATTTATTTTATTGTCTAAATTGGAAACTATTTGTTTTCTCATTTGCTCTGTGTGACATGCAATAAAATTAGTATTAACTCCCCCCCCAACATATAAAACTAAAATTGCAATTTTCTTGCAATTAAACCTGGGACATGTTGGTTATAAAATATTTAATAATATTATTTGTTCCAAGAGGCAAAAATATTGCTTTTTTATTGCTTTTCTAATAATCCATTCACCATAGGTAAACTTTTTATTTAATACACCTGACCAGGCTGAGTGAGCGCTCCTTCTTCCTTCCACACATATTGGGAATTTAACTGAATCCTTTAAATCTTGTGTTTTTTCTGCTGATCAGTAAAATAGAAATGGATAGAGACTAAGGTAGCGATCCTAACCAGGTCTGTGCAGAAGTAGGTCCCTTTTACTCAATATGACTTACTCCCAGGAAAATGGTCTTAGGATCATAGCCTAACACTGGGATACCATACAGAGTTATACCCTTCTAACCGCATTGAAGTGAATGGATTTAGAAGAGTGTAACTCTTTTTAGGATTGCACTTTGTGATGGACTGTCAAGGGTTAATGCCTTACAGTCTGAGAACCTTTGAATGACAGGCTGTTCAAATGGAATTCTGTGGAGAGAGTAAGATAAGAAATGACAGTTGGGAACTGACTGTTGAAGAAGAGAAAGCTAAGTACTGACTGTGGACTGAGAAGGAAGCTAAGAGAGTGAGTGGATAAGGAGGATCCCCATTCAAGCAAAAAAAGGGAAATAATTTCTAGTAAAGAAAAGTGATCCCTGTCCAGTGAAAAGTGAGATAGCCCTTAAAAGAGGAGTGATCCCTGGTCTGTGTATCCAGAAGGATTTTGGGATTTTGGTTGTATGTTCCTGCCTTCTAAACTTTTAAGAGTCAGTGAAAGTTAGAAACCTATGCTTGAGTGTTTAGGCAGAAACTGAAAAAAAAGCCTCAACATTTAAAAAGCCTTTTTTGAATAGCAGAAATGCTTACTTGTTGGCAACACATTATCTGGAGGTAGTATGATTACAAAGTTACCTCAGTTTTATTATCGGTTCACCTCATACATCCTACCCCTGATTCCACTTGACCTTTTCTTCTCTAAGTTAAGTAAAACATGTTTATTATTAAATAATACATCTTTATTTTGGACTTTCAAAAGCCCCTTATGTGCTATTTCAGAAGCTGGATATAAGAAGGTGATTGTATCTCTTCCTTCAGTTCCCTGTGCTGGGCCACCATCAAAATCTCTCTCTCTCCCTCTCTTTGGCCAAGGACAGACTGGCAGTCTGGCCCGCTCTGCCTCCGCTTCAAAAGCGGAGGCAGAGCAGCTGTTCAGACTGCCGCATCTGCCCAGAGGAGGTGGCCCGGATGCATCGCGTCCAGCGCCGCGCTCCTCCCGCAGCAGCCAGGCACCACTTAAAAGTGGTGTCCCAGCTGCTGCGGCGCGCATTCCACCCACTTCCGGTGGGTGTGAACGCGTGCCAGGCGGGGGAGCTGTGCGGCGTTCGGACGCCGCCAGCGGAAGCTGCCTGCAGTCTGGACACTGCAGGCAGCTTCCTTGCAGTGGCGTGCGAACGCCGCGCAGGCAATTCCCCCCGCCTTGTTCTGCCGTGCCGCGGAGGCGCAGCAGAATACCAATCTGTCCACGGCCTTTCTCTGCTTCTAGGTGGGACAGTCATAGTAAAAAAAGAAAAAGAAAATAAATATAGGGACTGCTCAGCAAGAAAGAAGTTTCATTCAAGACCAAACTGTTATTTGTACATCATCGCTAGCGCTAAATATTTTCCTTTTCTTGCATCTTAGGTGTTTTGCTTTAAATTAGTCCTTGTGTATAAGTACTGTAATGTGAACACAGTTTTCTGCAATGCTTTGACACAGACTGTCAAATTTGAAATGAAATGTTCAGATGATTACCCTCACAGGCTTAACATGTTGTATGAGGCAATAATTTTGGATTTGGAAATGTGGGGAAACAGTGCAGAGTTTAGGGTTCATTAAAAAATCTTTATAGGTAATAAACTGCTAGGAAGGATGGGTCAAGGAGAGACAAGCAAGGCAACAGTAAAATGTCTAAAAAGTATTCTAGCATGCTAGATGATGAAATATTGGTAAACAAACCTTTATTTTGTAAACTAACACATTTAATATTCTACACAGGACTTTTTAAACAATTAACTGTCTTTAAGGGAACCTGCTCATGAACCCATTATTGCGAGTCCTACCCTCTGCTGCCAACAGGAACATCTCCCTGCCCTCCTCTAAGTGATAGCCCTTCAAATACTTAAAGAGAGCAATCACATCCCCCCCTCAACCTCCTCTTCTCCAGACTGAACATTCCTAAGTCTCTCAGCCTTTCCTCACAGGGCTTGATCTCCAGGGCCCCGATCATCCTCGTTGCTCTCCTCTGCACCCACTCCATTCTGTCCACATCCTTTTTGAAGTGAGGCCTCCAGAACTGCCCACAATACTCCTGGTGCGCCCTGACCAATGCAATGTACAATGTTATTCCTCTGTTGATAAACTCCAAGATCACATTAGCCTTTGTTTTCATTGCATCACACTGACATAACAATATACAAATAAATACCATACTGAACTAATTGCACATTTGGACGAATGGGAAAAAAACCCTGGAAATTAATTGTGATTATATTTATTGTTCATAAATTAAATATTAAAATAGTGAGAAAAGTCCTTCACAATTCTGATCTTTTAAAATTACTTTGCTTTTTCAAGTCTGCTGGCACCAAATACAGACCAACTCGCAGCAATGGGTAACTTTAATTGATTGAAACTGATTGAAATATTTTGATTTGAGTACTTTGAGAGCCAGTTTGGTGTAGTGGTTAAGAGTGGAGGACTCTAATCTGGAGAACTGGATTCAGTGCCCTACTTGAAGCCAGCTGGGTGACCTTAGGCAATTCAAAGCACTTTCAGCCTAAAAATAAGCATAGCTTGCCACCTATTGTTGCCAAAAAGAGCTGCAGCTTCAGCAGCCAACAATTCCCCCCCCCCCCCCCCCGGGATCTCCTGACTATTCCACAAACAACGCCATATGATTATTTCAAACAACGCCATATGATTATTATAACATGTTGCAAGAACATAAAAACAACATAATGGTCTATCAGTGAGATAAAAACAATGCAGAGGTTTACAAATGCACAGGTTTAAATGTTTATAAAGAATTTCTTATCTTTATTTCAATTGCTGTTAAGTGTGGTCATATTTGAAAGTAGTTTTTCCACTTTATGTAAAATATAGGTGTCAGTTAGTTCTTAGGTGTATATAGCTAGCATAGCAGTTCCCCTTCAAGGTTCAAAACACCCATTGCATATGTCATCAACAGCATAGACTGTGATTGTGCATGACACTAAAACTCTTCCTAATGTTTTAGTGACAGCAGTTGAAATTGCATTCTGATATCGGTACTCTACAAGTGCATTTGCAGCCCAGATGGAAAAACTGTTTTCAAATAAGCTTGCCAGGAACATATAGATATTGTATGTATTGGCTCCCTGTGCCTGCGTAGTGGTTCTGTTTGTTTGTTTATGTCTCAAGCATTTGTTTATTTAGAAAAGTTCTCAGCCACCTCTCCAGAGAACCTGGTCAAGGTGGCGGGGTTTCCTTTCACCCGGCTACCATATTTTGTTGCTTAAAAGTTTAACCAAGCAATTGTGAAATAAGGAGAGTCTGTCTGCTTATCATGATTCAAGAGCAAAAGACAGTGGGGGGCTTCAGTGTCAGAAAGGACAGAGATGGAAATCATTTGCATTCATTTTAATTTTTGACCCAAATTCAAACAGTTCCAGTATTAATTCAACCTACTTTGCCTTGTAGGAAGAGACAATATAATTCTGTGCTATGTGGGTGCAATAACCAGAAACTGCTTTGTCTTCTAATGCAATAAAATATAGTTGAGAGAGAAACACAGATGGTCCCCTTATAAAACTAAGTGAAATGAAACATCAGATCATTTCATGTACAGTTAATACTGAACTATGACATGCTAATAAGCAATTTGTATTTCGTTTGAAGGTTACAGTGACCTTTTCCAGTCCTAAAAGAAACTATTGTTCAATTCCTTTGTATTTCCATTGGTGTGCATGAAAAGCAATGATTTCTACCAACATTTCCTAGTTGCTCATACAGCTAAGGTACTAATTCCTGCGATTTGTTGAGTTTCATGTCTTTTCTAAAATGTAAGATCTCTAGACAGTTATACAGAATTTTTCAAAAGATGGAACTTGACTGGAGATGATGGTATAGGACAAATTTAGAATTCTCAAAATAAATTAGATTTAAAATATTTTGGATTGACAGTCATGGCATATATATGCAAAAGCAGAAATGCTAGGGAAGCAAGGAGGGGGAGCATGCAAGTCCAATAATTTCTGCTGGTTGTCCCCATAATGTGTTCGTGCCCCAGAGTGTGAGTCATGCCACTGAATCAATTGTTGGATCTTCCATCAACACCTTCTTCATGGTCTGAAGCAGAAGTAAGGACCTGCTACCTGAGTTCCTTTGAACTGCAGCTGTAACATGGAACTGGAACCATCTGCAAATAAAGCATATATCCTACTGTTGCTTTGTTTTTACTTAGTTTTGTTTCATTTTTGTGGATGTAACTAATGTATGTGGATTGTGTGGCTCACCTCTTTTGAAACAGATGAGAGAGGTGGAAGATTCCAGTGGAATCCAGTGGAAGACTATGATGTTCAAAGGATATATTTGATTTACAAGGCTAGGTAATTAGAACAAAGAATATGCTCATTTGTATGTTTAGCTGTGAAATGTCCAAAGAGCTGAATCTTGGGCTGTGATCACACAAGGAGTTTGGCCCGACACCGCCACTCCTCCCTTCTGGATCAAATGGGTGCAGTCAGCCAGCCACATCTGTCAGGCATTCCCCAGCCATACTTATCCCATCATAGGATGACTTGGAGCCGGGTTAAAAAGGCACCACAAGTGGTGTTTTTGGTTTCACAGGCAGTCATTCCACATGGCCGGATGTCTGAACTTGGGGGAGTGCGCACAGAACAGATTTGGCAGTCTGAACCTGCAGATCCATTCTGCCTCTAGGGAGGGTTTTTTTTAAGTGCCTTTGTGTGCATGTGTTTTTTGGGGGCAGAGCACTCTGTGGCTGAGGCACTGCAGTAATGTGGATGCTTGACCATGGGATGTCTGCGTGGGTAACCCACAGCAGGGTGTGCTTTGTGACTGATATGTGCCACAACACTTTAAACCAGTTCAGTTAGAGGCAGTACCATATCGCACCAAGCCGCCAGTGTGACCACAGCCTTGGTCTGTGTAGTAAAATGATTCAACAGGCAAGTAGCCTAGACAAATCAACCAGTATTGTTCTGGCCATCTTCCTCTATGTGTCTGGCCAAATGAGACACTTGCACCACCATGACAAAAACATCATATACTGATTATGTATTTTTGGGACATAGCCTAAATACACCTCCTCAGAGTGCCATAGATCTTTCATAGATTGGAATCTGCATTAATGCACTGCAGAAAGGCATTCAGAAGGATCACTGCTCTCTATTATGAACTGACAAAGCCAGAAAGAAAATCTATTGGGACATTGCCAAAAAGTCTCTGAGGGTAGAAATGGGAAAATCATACAAGCATTGCCAGTGACTGCTGGACATGGTAGCATTTCCTTGTCAGATATTGGGAAGAATTCCAGTTCTGGAATCCGTGAGGTATTCACTATTTCGTTTTTATTCATGTGAAGATGCAGAAAGTTGTGCCAACACTTTGTGTGGGCAAAGTCCAGCCATCTGTTTTGGAAGTTGCTCACATGGCAGCTTGTAAAACTATGATGGAATCAGATTTACAAAGAGAACTGCTGGCATTAGTTCCTTTGGTCTGTAAAGTAGAAAGAGATGGGTTCATTAGCTAAGAAAAGAACAGCCTATACACCTCACAATTCATGAAGATTAAACAAACAGAGGTCACTCAGCTATCGTCATTCACTTCTAAAGAATGAATATGAGGTTTGCTGCATTGGTCCATGTAGGCCACTAATATCTACTCTGGTAGTAGCTTTCTGACCTCTCAGGCTGAGATGTTCCAGTGCCTGTACAGTTGTTAGTTGTAGGAGGTTATCAAAACATCTTTCTTGTTGCTAGCATGTCTATAATGAAAATAATATTTTGTTGTTGGAAAGTAATATTATTTGTTTTAATCCTTCAGATATCTGGCCAAAGACTGCCCTACATGAAGATTTTTAAAAACTTGCAAAATCATTCCTGCCCCAGCTACAATTTATACTTCTGCAATCCTAATGAACCCCTAGGTTTGCAGAAAATACAGTTTCTTTTCTTTAATGCATAAAAGTACTCCAGAACGGTGACAGCAATGGCTGTTATCTCAAAAAAGACCCCAGAGATCCTAGTGAGACAAATATGGCCTTTCAAGAAGAACTTGGAAGCCAATGGCTCCACTTTGTGTTATGCGTTAGGTAATTGGCTGCAGGTTTTAATGACTTCTCCCAAGCATCAGTTGCTAAGTCAGTCATGCTTGGGAGAGGGCATTAACTCTGGAGCCAATGCCTTATATGTGAGTTCTGGGGAAGCAACAACCTGTCAGGGGAGGAAGAAGTCAGTGGGGAAAGCCAGAGTCAGTGGGGAGACTTAGTCACCAGCAGGGTGAGAAGCAGGGGCTGATGGGAGAAATGCAGTTTGCCTTCCCAGTGACTCCTGTGGGTTCCTTTCTTGTAATCATCATAAGTAAGTATTCCTTTGCTGAAGCATAGGAGAAAAACACCAGAAAAGTCTTATGTATTAGCCAGTTTACCATAATATCCAACTATTTTGTAAACCGTTTTTCTTTCAAATTTAATTTTTTGAGTTTATGTCCTTTGAAGGACATTATATTCCCCACTTTCATTTGGGTTCAGCTGACCCTTGACAACGAGCCTCACGGTTATACTGGATCTAACATTACTGCTGGAGAAGCAAGTTAATGCAGTTACAAAAAAAGGCTTTCTTCCAACTAAGCCTAGCTCAAAAATTGGCCCCTTAGCTTGATACAGCTGATCTTAGGGTCACCAGCCCCCACCTGGGAGCACAAATAGCCCCACTCCCAACAGCCACGAGCCTGATAATGTCACATGGAAGTGATGTCATCATGCCAGGGATGTTGTGTGGTGATGCTCTGCTATTTTGGGCAAAACTCTATGGTAACTAGAGTTTTGCCCCAAATACCAGAGCACTGCTGCGTGAAATCCCCAGCATGATGACATCACTTCTGCGTGATGTCATCATGCCAGGGACATTGCGTGCAGCAATGTCGCCCCACCTTCCACTCCCGAAGAACTCCCTCCCACCCCCTGCCGGTGCCAGGTAAGGACCTGGCAACCCTAGCTGATCTGACCAACTGGATCCATGCCATGGTGACATTGAGACAAAAATACTGTAATGCTCTGTATGTTGGTCTCCCCTCAAAATCAAAGCCCTTCATGGCCGTAGACCCTCGTATCTGTGAGACTGCCTCTCCCTCTGTACTCTGCCATGACAGCTTCGCTCATCTGAGGAGGGCCATCTGCAGGTGCCAACCTGCAGCTAAGCAGAATCAACAACTGCTCATACATGTTCCTTCTCCATTGTGGTCCACACCTTGTGGGTCCCATTCTCCTGGCTTTCTGCAAACCGTGCAGAATTATTCAAGAGGGCTTTCTGCACAGGCAATAGGGTAGCACTGTACAAAAGGTTTCACAAAGCTACTTGGATAAGCTATTGAGTATTGCAGTCTACTGTGTATAGTTTGCTGTAAATTGGATCCTGCTATATAATTTTGCATCATTTAATGTGACAAGTTAATATTTTGACTTTGCTTCAGTTCTGGCTGGTTCTACAACCCTAATCCTATTGCATAGTTTATTGAATGTCCCATCTTATTGACTGTATTGACTTATTCTGTGTACTCTGCCTTGAGTCCCTGTGAGAAAGGCAGACTATAAATAATGTAAGTAAATATCTTCCCCTTTATCTGATGAAGAGACTCTCAAAAGCTTGTACTACCAAAATCTTGTTGATCTCTAAGGTGCTACTGGACTGGGATCTAGCTGCTCCCTTTTAAACATTGGTTTTTAAACTACTCTCTTCACTGCAACAAGGCCATTCCCATCCTGCATTGCATAAAGACATATTATCATTCAGTTTGCAATAGATTGGGGATAGTGCTAATACATACTAAGTATGTCCCCCTTCCTCCTGTGGAAGATAGGCCTAAAGAGTGCCTGACAGAGACCTGATGAGTTCTGTGGACTTATTTAAATCCATTTAACCTGTTGGAAATATACATTCGTATCAGGGTCTTTATTTTGCACCTTGGTCATAAAGTCAATTCTAGTTTGCAATTACTTTTATTCTTCATACAAAGAAGTTAGATAATTGGGAAGCTTGAATACATTGCAATTACGGTGGCGCAGCAGGTTAATCCGCTGCTTAACAGCTGAACTAAGCAGACCTCTGCCGGTTCAAGCCCCGTGCTGGTTTGAGCAGCCAGCTTCGTCCCCAGCTCATCGTCCACCCAGCGATTCGAAAGCTTCGGCAAGTAGATAAAATTGGGAACCACTGTTAAGAAAGTGGGCACACCTAATCCTCGGATAATTAGGTGTTAGTATCTGAGTTTCATCTGTAAGCGCTGGCTAATTAAGTTGGAAGATCTCGCACAGGAATTCATCCCGATCTCCTGCAATGAAGCAGCCTGCCAGGTGGTGGCGGTGTGGAGCTGAGAAGGAACGGAACGAACACTGAGCCCGGAACATGACTCGTCAAAAAGCCAACAGAAAAGACTCAGTTATATGTGTTGTCTTCCCTTCCCCCACTGAATTTAATTGTTAGTCCCTTGTCTTCAAAAAATTGTAAATCGCTGCGAGCCCGCCTGCGTGTGGGAAGCAGCGATCAATAAATCGAATGTATAAATAAAAATAAATACATAAAATTACCTGTACAGAAATCCATGAACGGGCAAAACAAGCCTATTTGATTAACAACATGTAAAGAGCTCAAATAATGTAGTATTGTAAGTATAAGGGAGAAGAATAAATGATGTAGAAAGACTGGTTATGATCCTATAATAGATTAAAACTATGAGAAGTACCTAAGAACCAATTATGGGTAGAAACTACCAAGGAGGTGTGTAAGCAAGCATAACGAGACTCGTGAGATCAAATGAAGACAAGAAGGAATTAATTCCAAGAAAATACCTTGTATCCTGACAACAGAAGAAGCTGTATGAATGTCACAAACGAGTGGTTACAAATCTATTTTTTGTATTTTTAATATTTTGATCAGACATATCATAGGCAGTGCACTCTAATGAACACTCCTTGCATGTACTTCAATCTCCAATAATACCAACTTGAATTCTTTTCAGTATCTTTTCTGTTCTGATTTTAAATGGAAACCCAAAATTATAGTTAATATTTGCCTCGAGACTATAAGAGCATACATTCTCAGACATACAGGAAAATATTACCTTCATTTCTGTTGGAATTAAAACTATAAAACAAGGAGCTGTGGAACCTTTAAAATATTTTTCATAAAGAAATGATTAAGAGTTTTGCACATACTAATCTGTACTGTTAAGCCACTACAGGGAATGTTGCAGCTTATTTTTAGATGGTTTAAATAATTCATTGTCTCAAAGAAGCTAAAAATTTTGGGATGAAAAAGAGGTTTGCAGGTTTTATAAGGAAGATAGAGATCCTAGGTCTTATAGTTCTTTTTGCATATATTGTGTTTCCCTAGCATTCTGGTGTATATGTACATCTTGTTTTCTCAGAAATTAAACTGTAGTTGGCTTTTATGAGGCACATGTTGACACCTCAGTTGTATGGTGAGACCTTCAAAAGCCAGTGGATGCATTGTTTGTTAACATTAGTGAAATATCTCCTGAAATAAATGGGTCATCCTTCCTTCCACGCTGGGGTAACAACCTTAAGCTGGAAGAACACTCCTTAGAAGATGGTTAATTCTACCCCACGGGTGGGGGGGGGATCCTCAATTTCTTCTTTGTATTGTACTATTTTATCACAGTTTTCAACTTCAAAACTTGTAGCTTAGTTCTGTGCATGCACACATAATTGAATAAATGTAAATTAGACCAGACAAATAACAGGTGTACTGCAGTCTCCATGAAAAATAGAAGACATTGTTCAGTGTTTAAAATGCTGAAGTGAGCATTCAGGTTTTCTGGAGCTCTTTTAGAGGCACATTTTAGAGAGAGGCACATTTAGAGGCACATTTTACAGAGAAGTGTTTAGAGAGTGAGAAAATTAAACAGTACATACGTAAAATCTCCATGGTAAGCCTGTACAGCATGACAAATCATCAGTAACATATAAAACCCTCTTCTCCTTTGTAGGTTATGTATAAATAATTAGCTTAAGCAGCAGCACAAATAGAATAATCGCACACACACAAAGATTCTGTCACACTGAGTCTAGAATGACCTAGAAATGGATCTCATGGCAGCTGCAGATGTGGCTGGCTCAGTGATTCACACTGGATTGCATAGGGCAAAGTAAATGGGCTGCAATCCACAGGTCCTGCAATATGCAGACCATCGTATTCTCATCTGCCAGTTATAATGATTGGCATGTTGCTACTAAGATATGAACAGGAAGTTTATGGGGAAACTCCTATTGGATTTCTGTGTCAAAGGATACATTAACTTTGGTTTCAGATTGCTTTTGGCTTTATAGGACATGACAGATGCAGTCTGAAGCTCCCCAAGGTTTAAATTCATGGCTTTAAAAAAATTAAAAAGAGTCATATGGAGCCTTAACCACAGTGATTCAGCTGTTTGGAGCAAGTTACAGTGAAATCTGTGTCCTTGCCAAATTAAGGATGCCCATGGGCATTCTTAACTATGAATTTGCATACTATGAAAGAAGGCTTTCCTTGGAACATTTTTTTTTACAGTACAGAGCAAATTTATACTTTAAGCCTAAATGTATCTGTACCCATCCAAAGAGTCCTTGTGAAGGTTGGAGAGCAGAGCAAGATGGATACTAAAAGACTCCCCTCCAGGCATGACCATTCAAGGCAGATGGAACCAGAGGCTCCTGAAGGCACACATTATTGTATTTGTTCATTAAATGTGTATTCTGCTTTTCTTCCAAGGAGGTCAGGGCAATGTGGTTGGCCCTATTTATCCTCATAACAACCCTATGAGTTAAATTAACCTGAGGCAGAGTAGACAGCTGAATGGGGATTTATTTCATTTCATTTACAAAACTTTTATCACACCTTTCTGGCCCCAAAAGGGCCACCAAAATGGCTAACAATTTAAAACATACATAGTTAAACTACATTATAGAGCCATTAAAATAACCACCCCAAAACATACCTTATTAAAACAATTTTAAACAGAGTTAAAAACTGAGTTAAAATATGTATAAAACAGTGAATATACATATAAAACATTGGTTAGGAAGAAGGGATTGTTAAGAGAATGACAAATGAAACAAAAAAGCCTTCACCCACTGGCAGAACAAGGCAACAGAAGGGGAGAGACAAATCTCCCTGGGGAGAGAGTTCCAGAGGTTTGGTGCCATGATCGAGAGGGCTCTCTCCCAGGTTGCCACCTGCCTAATCTCAGAAGGTGGGGGCATCCAAAGCAGGGCCTCTGAAGATGACCATAATGATTGGGCAAGTTCATAAGGGATTAGGTAGTTCTTCAAGTATACTGGTCCCAGACCATGTAGGGCGTTGAAAGTCAAAACCAGTACTTTGAATTGTGCTTGAAAACAAATTGGGAGCAGGTGTAGGTGGGACAAGACTGGAGTGAAATGGTCCCTACCACCCACTCCAGTAAACATCCTGGCTGTAGCGTTCTGTACCAATTGATAGTTTCTGAACATATGTCAAGGGCAGTCACACATAAAACGCATTGCAGTAATCTAATCTAGATGTAACCAGGGCATGCACCACAGTGGCCACATCTTTTCTGTCCAGGAAGAGCCACAGTTGAATAACCAGTTGAAGCTGGTAAAAATCACTCTTGGCCACAGCTGTCACCTGCTTATCCAGCTGTAGGCCTGGATCCAAGAGCACCTCCAGACTATAGACCTGTTCCTTCAGCAGGAATGCAACTCTATCCAGAACAGATGACACCTGAAGTACTGGGTCAGACCTTCCACTCACCGGTAGCATTTCCATCTTCTTGGGATTAAGCTTTAGTTTATTAGCCTGCATCTACTCCAAAACTGTCTCCGGGTACTGGTTCAAGGGATCAGCTGGAAACATGAGATAGAGCTGAATGTCATTGAGATATTGCTGACAACCCAGCCCAAATCTCCAGATGACCTCACCCATCAGTTCCATGTAGATATTAAAGAGCACAGGGGATAAGATAGAACCCTGCAAAATAGGGTTGCCAGCTCAGGGTTGGAAAATACCTGCAGATTTTGGGGGTGGAGCCTGATGAGGGCAGGTTTTGGGGAGGGAAGGGACTTGAATGGGGTATAATGCTATACAGTCCACCTTCCAAAGCAACCATTTTCTCCAGGGGAATGGATCTCTGTCACCTGGGGGTCAGTTGTAATGCAGGAAATACCACCTGGAGGTTGGCAACCCTACTGCAGAACCCGACAGATCAAAGGCCAAGGAACTGAACAGCAGTTCTGTTAGGTCAAGGGTAGGCTACTTTAGAAGTGGACGCACCACAGCCTGTCTCTAAGATGGAGTGACCACTCCCTCTCTTAAGGAAACATCAATTACTTCTTGAACCTAGTCAGACAGCCTCCCTCCCCCGGAGCTTTAAGTAGCCTCCCTGGTAGGCTTTAGGGAAAGTTGCAGAGGAAACATCTGCGTTGGGTAAACCACAAGAGACAAAAGAAGAGGTTCTTTGCTGCAACCTACCTGACAGGCAGAGGTATTTCCTCTGCACCACTACTTGAATGAATCCTGGGCAGCATGAGGCGGTAAATACTTTGCTGCTGCTTGCCTGATATCCTACTTCTGAGGTGGAATGAAGAAGTTCTTCCTGTACACCCCATGTTTGGTCAGCAACATGAAAGAAATTTATACCACCTCTGTTGCTCAAAATTAGAGAAAGGCCTCTGGGCCCATGGCTCACTTTGGACCCTAATGGCAGCAGCACTAGTGCAGGAGGTGATAACAGGTGTAGTATGCCTGTTGCCTTCTCCTTCATTGGCACCCTCCATCAGTTTTGCACCCCAAAACTGTGAACTCGACCTGGGGGTGGAGTAAATGTTTTATGATGGCAGTTCTTTCTGCTCAGGACTTTGGCATGGAAGGAGCAGGGGCTCCTGCTTCCCTCACATGCACACACTAATTTCTCAAGCTGAAATGACCTTGGGGGACCTTTGGGGGACCTTGGGGGACCTTTTTATCCCCTTTGGAGCTGTACATATGGTACTCCTGTGGATCTTGAAAAGTTCCTGTGTGAATGAGGAGAGCATGAGTCAGGTTCTGGGAACCCAGATCAGATTTATTAAAATTTGTATAATCCATTCGATCTACAAAGTATATGGCCTTTTTGGTGGGATCTGGTTGTAAGTCTATGCTTCCGCTCAACCATCATCAAATGAACAAAAGTTGGAACTGCTGTGATGGAAGAAATTGGCCAGGAAGCACAGTTATCGGACATGTTTTTCCATCTTCAATACATCAGGTTTCACTACAGAGAAAGTAGGTATATAATACAAAAAAAATCTGCCATTATTTTATGTGATTAATTTCCTTTATCTGGGAATAGCCCCTCACTCTGCAGGATGCATGAAGGCAAGAAGAAATCACAGAAACTGCAAAGAGAGGACAAACTATGTAATAATGCCCATTTAAGAGATACACTCTGCCAGCCACCCATTCTCGTTTCATGGTTTCTCAATTCTGTGAAAATGAAAGTATACAAGGCCATCTCTTGTACTCACTAAAATTCTTTCTAGCAAATTAGTCATTGAAAAATACATTGAATTACAAGCGTTTCCATCTTTCAGTGAATTAGGTCATGAACAATTAAGATGTCTCAGCCCTCTTTATTTTCACACAGCTGGATAGCACTGGTGCTATGCCACTTATTAATCATTTAAGTAATTTTTAAAAATCCAGTTCGTGTATACACACGTACTCCAAATGGCCTTGGTTCCCAGGGGATGCTTTTTGATGGGTATTAATTAATAGATAGCAGAGATGCCTGACAGGTTTTATATTTGAACATATTATTTATTCTCATTGTCCTTTCTGGTTTGCCTCATCTTTCAAAATTAAAATTGCTGTGTTATCCAGTTCCATTAAAACAAAACTGTCAACGATTTCAATAGCTGGTGTACTGCATCCTTTAACATATACATTCCCCATGTACTAAAACCATTTCTTGTAATTCAGGTTGGTCTTTCAGGGTACATACTAGAGACACTGTGCCATTTCAGAAAAGTAGGAGGAATTAAGCCAACCCCCATTGATAAGGTAGGCGTTCTCTGTGACCTGGACTGATGAAGGGACCATATCCTGCCACAGTCCCTCTACTTAATCAACACAAAGTCCCCAGAGCTGGAGGAGGGACTGAACTATGTCCACTTGGAGCAAAAGGTAGAACAGTTACCAGTTGCCCATCCAGGATCCACTCCAGAGCCCTCCTTCCTTATCCTGGAAGCTGCTGCTGCCAGCTGAGGAGAATGAGGGGGAACTGGGGGGTAAAATCTATACCTTTTGATCCCATGTAAGTGAGTGCTGAGAGAAAATGGGATGTAAGGGGGCAAAAGGGAAGGCTTCCCTAGCTTTGGTCCCATTCCACTAATTGTGCATGCATGTATATACTAACAGGAATTCTAACATTCCTCCTGATGGGTCCTTCTGTTATCATAGAAACTGTTATGGAAATGAAAATATCACAGAGCCTGTTGCTGGAGGCCCTTTCTTCCTTGCTACACTGCAGAATACCTGTTTCAGTTAGCCATGGAGGTGTTTGATTGTACGGACAAGGAGAAGCCAGAAACCATTTATACTTAGCAAGCATCCTGACACTCTTTAAAGGTCATGGAACCCTTTCATGCAGACTGAAATCCCACTGTGTTAGAATAGCAACAAGTGGTCTTAGAATCTATGTATTTTCTCATTGTGTGGAATATATATATTATCAAAAGGAGCAATGGCATGTGATAGGATCTTAACTGAAGTGGTTCAGAACTGCTTGTACTCATGTGAATCCAGATTATCAGGATCAAACCAGAGGTGACAGAAGAAATACATGATAAGAATATCTACAAGTGTTCTTTAAAGCTTATTAGAAGATCCATGCAGTTTCTTTGAAGACTGAAGAGGGGTTGCTGGTGTGTAACCCCTTGCTCTAAAGTGGCATGTAACCCCTTGCTCTAAAGTGGCATGTAACCCCTTGCTCTAAAGCCTCTTGAATTGTTTAAATTACCCTAGCTGAAGCTGCAATTATGTCCATGCTAAGAAAAAGACAGGACTTTACCTGTCTTTTCCCACCCATTGAGCTAATAACAGTTTTGAAGTAGAAATTAAATTATTGAAGAGGCATGAGGGGAAAGGGTTAAACACCTCTTCCCCCAACAGCCCTTCCCTGATCTTCAGAGTAGCTAATTAGCTTTGAGAGAGAGAGAGAGAGAGAGAGAGAGAGAGAGAGATTCTAATATAAATTCCTAGCTTCAGGTCTGGTTTGTTCCTCAAGATACAGATACATATACCTTAATTTCTGGAGTAAATACAAGCCTTTTGAAAACTCTAATTGAAGAGCTAATGAGACAATGCAATTGAAACACAAGACTGCTGCCCTTTGCACATATTAGCAGTTCAGCTACAAGCACATCAAGTTTAATAGCAAAATAAATGGGGAAACTGTTGCTCCTATAGTGCTCTGGGTAGTTCAGTGCCACACAGAATTTTGGATCAAAATGATACTTTGTGACATCCTATGAGTTAAAAGCAGAAGAAGGGCTGTAAAGTAGATCTATAATCTCTTCTACTCTGATTACTATTTCTGCAATCTCAGTTCTCCATAATATACTTTTTATCGTATTCATTGTGAAAAAAATGTGCATGTAGGAATCACAGGGCTCCCCAGCCTTAACAACTGTCCTGTATGTACTTGATATTTGCAATGCTGGATTGACCTGAACAGCTGATGTAGTTGCTTCTGTGTGTTCCCACCCAGTGATTAAATCAAGGTGGAGCCTTGGAATTGCTGGAAATCAAGTGGGAGAAACACACTTTTTGAGTTGATTGATATTCTGTGGTGATGACAGAAATCTTCACTAACATTGCATCTGCAAAGTGTTATCCTGGGGTGCTTCTTTGGGTTGTTAGGAGGATTTTGCAGCCCTGCTTCTGAGGGACTTGAGAATCACGTGCAGTCTGATTTGTCATGCGTACAAGATACTTTGCTGATAATGTATTTTTCATTTAGCTATTCATATTCTGCTTTTCTCCCCAGTGAGGATCAAAAGCTGCTTACAAAATCATTTTCACTTCCTCCCATTTTTTGTCACAGCAACAATTCTGTGAGGTAGGTTAGGCTGAGAGAGAGCAGCTGGCCCAAGGACACGCCTAAACTTCCATGACAAGCTGAGGATTTGAACCTGGGTCCCACAGCTCTTAGTCTAACATTCTAGCCACTTTGGTGCTTTGTTAAAGTTACTTGCATCTGATCTGAGCTGGATGCCATGTTGATACTGTATCTAATTCTGTAGTGGAGATTATGGATATGTGCTCAGATATTTCTAGTCTCAATATATATCTAACTTATCAGTATTTTTGATATATTTGGGTATCTAGATAATATTCAGGATTTTTCAGAATACCAAAATTTGTGATCTGAAAGCTATCAAAAATGTTCAGGAATATCTGAGAAATGTGATACCAGTATTCTAAGGCTCCCACAGCTGTTTTTCTTCAGTTTTACGGTGTGTCTGTTTCAGTTTCTGGCTGGGTTCCTTGGGACTCACTTCCCAGGTTGGTTCAGCTTGAATTCTCTGCTTTGATGTTGGTGTGTTGGGCTTGCCCTATTGGCCCTGGGTTCCCTGGGCTTCTACAGGTTGACATTAGTTCTTTTGGGCTTGCAACAGTGTCTGTTGCTTAAGTTGGCTTAACTTGGGCTCTCTGTTTTGACATTGCCCCTTGATTATGGTTGGTTTCTGTGGGTTGACATGGGTTGTGTTGGCTTGCCACATTTGCCTGTAGTTCTGCTGGGATTCTCTGGTTTGATGTTGGTTCTGTTGGGCTTGTTGTTACTGTTTTCATTTGGAGGCTTTGGGCCAGTGTTTGCTCTTATGTGTTTGTATGATGGACTGCACTTTTAAAAGCTTAGAAGTGTTGTTCAAACAGAGGAAAAGTCTGTGAAGGGTTAATTTTTCACAGAAAAACAGTGGTTCTGACCCTTCCCTCAAGTTCCTGGGCTGAACCAGCAGTAAAATATCATACTGACATAGGGTGGGACAGCTAGAGTTCGTCAGAAAAGAAGAAAACAGACTACTAGAGCTGCTGAGTCTGAAAGGGAAAGAAAAACAAAGGGAGAATCTTGCCTCTGAGGGAGGGAAGTGGAGTGGTGGGGTCCATAGTTTGGCTATTGGCTTCTTTGCCCAAAAGAAAGCATGGAATTCCTCCCCCCAAAGCATACAATGGAGACAAGGAACATGGCTGGGGAGACTTTATTCAGGGGCCCCTTGATTGGACCCCTTGATTCAAACCACTTGAAATTTGGTAGGTCTTTAGTGGAAAGTCAGGACTAAGTTCTCTGCAAATTTGGTGCACTTGCTTGAAAAACAGCCTCTCAGAAAGAATTTCCCCCATAAAGAACAATAGACCCCCCAACATTTCATAATTCTTGTTGGGGGGGAATCTGAATCCAAATTCCAAAATGGTGTTGGGTGCCCAAATAATCCAGAATACCAGCATTTACATGCTTCCTGATATCCAAATCCAAAAATATATTGAATTTTTTTCATGTGCACATCCCTATTGGAGACCAACTTTTCTTCAGCTTGTTACAATTACTTGGATAAGTTGCAGTAGGTTTTTCCTAAATTTGTTTGTACCTGAAGCAGGGCTTTGGGGTTGTGATTCTGGGTCTGTGGATTGTCATTTTGAGAGATTAATTTTAGATCCCCTTTTTCTATCTTCAAAGATATGTAAAAACTCCAGAGGTTTGACTGTTTGTTCTGTACTGAATAATTTTAAACTGTTTTGTCTGAACTGAACTGAGGACTTTAATATTTTGTACAAGCCATGTATAACGTGAAACAGTCCTTAGTATTCATTTAATGTAATACACAGTCTTCTTAGCTGTACTGGAATATAGTATCTCTAATATTGTACATGCTTTGTGTGTCAGAATGTAGTCTTTTCCTTTTTATTGGCTTTAAAATGTAATTAAATTCTCCAAATCTATTGGATGAATCAGGCTGCAAATTCAGATAAATACTTATGTTGTAACTTTCATCCACAGGGAAAGAGCACATTAAAAACTTGTGTATAATAATATGAAAAAGTAAAACAAGAAATGATTTAAAAAGAAATAACACCTTCCTGCATAACTTCTCACACTGCAAATGGTACACATCCTAACATTTCACTATGGCAGTAGACAGTTCCCTTCTGTGGATATCCAGGAATCCATAGTTGTGCAAAAACTCAGATAAGGTTTATAAAACACTAATTTCCTCTAGTTTATTACACAAAAGAAATACAAAGACATTGGTGAGTAATATTCCACAACTGCACAAAACCAGAAGTGATCTCAAGTACTGTGCACATAGTACAATCTATAGATTAGAGAAACAGCCACCGCCTAGGTGTTCATCCAGTTCCTATTTCTCCTCTCCTTTCCCTGGAGATTCCTACACTTAAAGGATTCACCTGTGATGGTGTAGTGACATCCTAGAATAGTACTTATCCACTCCTTGTATGAAGTTTCATTAGCACTCTCTACAACTACTGTTTGTGCTGCCCCATGGGGCTGTGATTCTGCAAAGCCAAATGTAGCTGGCTAATGGGAATAATGGCCAGAGCAGCTGAAAATCTCTCAGAAATCTGGCAGTAATCCCAGTGGAGTATGTGGAGATTTGGCATCATGGTGGTATTATGCTAGTACAGGTCCATGGGGAACCCCCACCCCCTTTTGCAGCGTGAAAATCTACTCTATGCCCTCCATGTAGGAAACATTGCTAGCAAACTGCTGAGCCAATACACAGTGCATACAAGTGTGTATGGTGTGTGTGTGGGGGGGGGGGGGGAGACATGTGCAGCAGTGAAGGTTGCCCAGAACAATGTAAGCAATTGGCTCTAGCAGTGTTTGTTCTTCTCCTCAGCTGTTTCTGCAAAGTGCTTCCTTTTGGTGCAAAAATACCCTTTCTCTAGAGTTCCCATCATTTCCCATTATGTGCATTATATGCAGGGGACATTTCTTAGAAAAAGAGATGCAGGAGCTCATTAGCATAACTCATTAGCATAACTTATTTGCATATGCTAAACCACCTGACATCAGCGGAACATGTCAGAAGGCAAGAGAGAGAGAGAGAGAGAGAGCGCTGGCAGAGAGGGGACAGTTACTAATTCAAGCCTCAGAAATACCACTGTTCTGGGAGGATAGCTTCAGTGGTGGCTGCTTGGAGGAACAAGGACCTTTCCAGGGGACAGGGTCATTTTGTTGCAGCCATGACACAAGCAGGCATTCCCCCACGGGGGTGGGGGCTGGCACCAACTCCCGGAACTGAGCTCCCCCAAGCTCCTGCTCGAAATGACCCCTGGTTATATGCATGCATGTGCAGCCAGAGAGCTGTAGCCCAATATCACATGCTCTCTCATCTGAGATGAGGGTTTCCCAGCTAGAATGTGTAAATATGATCTGGTTCAGCCATGCTGGTATGTGGTTTATAGTAGAGTAGCATTAGCAGATTTTATACTGAAATATCCCCTTGTTACACCAATGTGGGGGTTAGTTGGTATCCTGCGCAGCTTACAGATCTGCTTTAGGATCATGCCCTTAATACATGTCAGCATGAAATAGCCAGTCTTTATGATGGAGCCCTGTAGTAACTATTGCTCATAAGATCATTCCTGGTTGATCTGGTGGGATTCCTGTAGTTGTTTGCTTTGGCACCAGGCATACTGACTACCAGATTCATTGTACGGCTCAGACGTACTCTGAGTTCAGTGAGTTGACCCTAGGAACTCACATCACATTTACAATGTTGTTTAATTGTCGATCATTCATAGATAAAACACTATAGATTTTTCTTTTAGAGTTGTATTAAACAGGATATGTTAAACTCCTGCTTAAGTATTCTTTTTGATTTTTAGCAGTGCATTCCTAATGGCCCAGTCAGCAAACTCTGCTGCAGTGCTGAAAGCAGAGAATCTGTTACGCATTGGTTTCTGTTTGCCCATAACCTTATTAAATTTAGACTAGCAGCTGGGTGCAGTGCAGAAGCAAAACTCTGTAGAAGATAATAAAAGCAGTTGCTCTGTTTAAAATTAGCCACCAATGGTTATTAAAATAGCTGTACAGATACAAAGTTGAGAAGCTATATTTACTTTCATAGAGTTATATCTCACAAGTTAAAAGTATCATTTGTGAGACTATGGAATATACCATGTTCCTCCATAAAGTCGGCACTCTGGCACAAATAAATTAACTGTTTATGTGGCTGAAATAAGAAAACAGATATAGAAATGCTGCCGCCGCATGAATCTGTACACTAAACTGAAACTCCTTCTGTAGTCACAAGCATTGGTGGTGCTGCTCGGATATAAAGGACCTGGGTGAGTCCTAAGAAATATCAGGATTTTTATTCAGTCTGATTGGAAGAACTGCTAAGGACTTATACACATTAGTCCTTCTAAATAGTTGGAAACATCCAGATTATAAAGTCTGAATTTTAATAACTGTGGACAAGTTCCAAGCTAAAATACAGACTGAGGAAGAAAGGTGATTGGCTGCTTAACAAGATTCTGAAACCAGTTCCATTTTTAGCTGTGATGGCCCTTCTTTGTGGACAAAGCCAAGATGGTCAGACAGAACTAAGTAAGTCTGAATAATGCATGCCACTATTATACACATTAAATTATAATTCTGATTACACTTCTGCAAGGTTCAGAATTGTATGTTTTCCAGATTCTCAGCATTATTATGTTTCCTGTGTTGGGTATCATGACATTGTTGTGTTATCATGACATTTGTCATGGTTACACCATTGGTTTTGTTGTTTATGTGTTAGAACAGTCAGAATAAAATAAAGAAATGTGGAAATGTTTAATACAAAAATTAGAGGCACTCTAGGGATATTGTTTAATATATTAATTTATAGAATAGCGTCTTTTAAAAAGAAACTAACCCTATAGGAATAGCCAAGCTAGTCTGCATAGCAAAAACAATATTATACTCCTTCAGCACTTTATTTAACTTGTTTCATATGCCCTGAGGAGGCTTTGAGTTTGCATTTCTGAAACAGCAGCAGCCCAACAACCCCCACACACATGGTATGCCACTCTTAAAACTAAGGAGGCTTTTATAAAACCATTTGTGATATGACATGCTGAATGAGTGTTTAAAAGGAAAGGAAGCCAAAAATCCCACTGGCCATGACCAATCTCTTGGGTAATGCTAAAGTAGCTTTTTGGATTCTAGCCATTGACGAGAGCATAATTTATCACATCCAGTGGGACAAAATGATAGAAGCTTCACTGGGTTCACATTAAAACTGGCTGGAACTTGTACACTAGGGACAAATTTTGCACTTCTTTAATCTAATAATTTCCCAGATGCTTCCAGAGAGCATCTGCTTATCCATTCTTGGAGATCCTACACTAGATGGCTTTTGATCTGATCCTACTTGACTTTGCTGATTTTCCTATTATAGCAAAGATTTTCTGTTTGAAATTTCATAACATTAATTAACTGTATGCTTCAAAATAAGGTCTTTTCAGCATAAAATTTATAGGGTGTTATATAGACTAGCCTGATCTTTCCAGAGCTTGGAAAGCTAAGCAGTTCTGGCCATGGTTAGTAGTTCAGGAGACCAGATTTGCTATTCAGAAGAAGGCAATGGCAAACCACTGCTGCTCATCTCTTGCCTTAAAAATCCCATGAGGGGGTCACCATAAGTCAGTTGTGACTTAATGGCACTCAATTATTGTATCTTGGCTCTGGCTAGTACTTGGATAGGAGATCACCAAGGAAGTTCAGCATTGCTATGCAGAGAAAGGCAGTGGCAAGCCACCTCTGCTCGTCACGTTGGGGGCGTTGCCAGGGCAACGCCCCCAACGTGATGACGTCACCTCCGGGTGATGTCATTACACAGGGGAAGTCGTCCTCACCGGATGACTTCTGGGGTGGGGTTCCCCCCGCCGGCCGAATGCCGGCCAGCGGATCGGGAACCCCTATAGCAGGGGATCCCCCGCCCCCCGGGCTGACTTGGCAGCCCTAAGTCACCATGAGTCAGTTCTAACTTGGCAATGTACAATTATTATTTTAAAGTTATGAAGATATTTGGAAGGAAAGAGTTGTATGTATACTCACAGGCCTGTAGCTACAGGGGCGGTCATTTGGGAACAACATCCTCCAGATGCGTGATGCTCCACTTCCATATTTCGATATTTCACTTCTAAAGTAAGTCTTTACCTCTTTTGGTTCCATAGAAAAGGCAGCTGCAAGCCAGCTGAAGAAGCTGGGACAGGTAATCCCTTATTGACCAAATTCATTATCTTCTGCTCTGTGCCATCTCCTCTCCCCCCTAGATCTGGTGATTCTTTCTTGCTTGTTTATGTCATCTTTATTCTCAACAGTGATGAGTTAGAATAGGGGTCATTTTGAGCAGGAACTCGGGGGAGCACAGCTCCGGGAGTTGGTGCCAGCCCCCCCCCCCCCACGGGGGAATGCCTGCTTGTGTCATGGCTGCAGCAAAATGACCCCATCCCCTGGAAAGGTCCTTGTTCCTCCAAGCAGCCACCACTGAAGCTATCCTCCCAGAACAGTGGTATTTCTGAGGCTTGGATTGATAGCTGTCCCCTCTCTGCCAGCTTTCTTTCTTTCTTTCTTTCTTTCTTTCTTTCTTTCTTTCTTTCTTTCTTTCTTTCTTTCTTTCTCTCTCTCTCTCTCTCTCTCTCTCTCTCTCTCTCTCTCTCTCTCTCTCTCCCTTCTGACATACTTCTGGTGATGTCAGGTGGTTTAGCATATGCAATTAAGTTATGCTAATGAGTTATGCTAATGAGCTCCTGCACCTCTTTTTTGATGAAATGACCCCTGAGTTAGAGCATAAGGTAGAAAACTGGAATAAGATTCATACTGCATTCTGGGGTTGCCTCAAGAGTAGGTAGGCCAATGGGAGGAAGCAGGAGTAAAGAAAATGAACATCCAGTTTCACCCAGCCTGGTATCTGATTTTAGTCAAGAACTGCAAACCACCTTGCTGGAACTTGCTTGTGAAAAGGCAATGCATGCCTCTGAGCATGTTCAGAGTAAATTTTACTTACCGACAAAGAACTACTGTCAATCCCCCCCCCCCCCCCATCCAAACATCTGAAACTAGGGCTAGAGGACTGAAGAGGCATCATGCACAGAAACTTTCACAGCAGGAAAAGAAGTGCTTTACAACAAAAGGCCAAAGGGCTGAGAGGCCATAATAAGACCATCACCTACAGAAAAATAAGTCTTTGGGATGATCTGTATCAGGGGTGTCAAACATAAGGCTTGGGGGTCAGAACCAGCCCATATGCAGCCCGTGAGCAACTGGTGCAAGGGAGAGAACAGAAGACTGCTCAGGGAGGGGCTTCAACAGGGCAGAACAACCTTGTCTGCAGCAGTCAGTTAGCATGGGAGCATCTGCCCAGTGCTATACCTCTGGCTCTTCAGTCCACTCATGTGGGTTTTCCTCTACACCCCCTCCCAGCCCATAGGGCCTTTGCAGTGAGGATACACCAACACGGAGCTACGAGCTGCTGTCCTTTTTTTACAGCTTATATCTCCAATACCTGGCATTACATTTCATGGCACACATGGCCAAGCCCAACAAAGTCACATTTATGTCAGATCCAGCCCTCGTAATGAATGAGTTTGACACCTTTGATCTAAATAAATCTATGCCAAGAATAATCAATTTTCTGAATGCCAAAAGACTGCCAAGACTCTGCAATTGTATAGACTGCTTTTCCCTCATTGCACACAACTCCCACACATTTATCTATCTGGTATTAGGGGATAATTTCAAGACTGGAGGAAATAATTTGCAGATAGGTATAATTTAGGAATATACCATTTAGTAAATTAAGGGATCTGATTATTTGTTATTTTTCCCACTCATTGCCCCCTCTGCTTTCCCAACAGTTCTGAATACTATTCCACAGTCTTGTGACTTCTCTTGGGAGAAGCATGTAGGTACACTAATTTAAATAATCAAAGAACTAATAGTATGATCATAAGCAACCAATCAAGTTTCATGGCTGGTCAGGCATCTGAACCCTAGCCACTGTACTACAAGGCACCCTTTCACAGTTTTGGTTAGATTATCCTCCAATTTATGTTGGGGATTGAGACTCACACAGCTGCACCATGTACCCAGCTGTATTGGATACGCAACCACTCCTAGAGCTGCTAGGATCCCTCCATAACTTTGTACTATTTCTTTTCTGCATTTGTCTTGATCCTACCTGAGGAGAAAAAGGATGCCTCACAAGGTGCTGCAGGGAAGAATGTTCGTTCTATCGGTTGTTACAAAGAAAATGCTCACAGTTTAAACCGCAGTGTTTAAATGGTTGCCAATTTTGAATGAAAGGGTTTAAAAATAAAAATATCTTCCCTTAATGTAGTTAAGGAATAACAAGGTATTTCATTTGCATTATTTTTGCATACTGTCTACTCTCCATTTGAAGAGAGAACAAGCCTTGCTTGATCCGTGTAGTTTGTTCATTCAATTTTTAATTAACTTTCTATTTTCAACTCTCAGAGGATTTGTGTTATAGTTAAGGAACAATAGACATTATCTTATGTAGCTAATTGAACACCTAGAAGATCTTGCTATCAGTAATGAAATATCGTGGCTGCAGTGGTAAATTTAACATAATTTTAACTAAGGAATTTAAAATCATTTCACATTTGGTATACCTTTCTAATGCTTATATGTTTTACAAAATAAAATGGGTAAGATTAAAAGTGTGTCACATTTTTCACAGGATTCATGTGCTAAGTATATGTCTATTTACAGCACACTATAAAGTTACTATCCCTGACCTAGGTAGCCCAGGGTAGCCTAATCTCATCAGATCACAGAAGCTAAGCAGGGTCTGCCCTGGTTAGTACTTAGATGGGAAACCACCAAGGAATACCAGGGTCATAATGCAGAGGCAGGCAATAGCAAACCATCTCTGAACATCTCTTGTCTTGAAAACCCCACAGGGTCTCCATAAATCAGCTGTGGCTTGAAGGCAACAACAACAACAATAATGTTATTCAACATGATACCATGATAACAGACCAAACAAGAGCCAGTTTGGTGTAGTGGTTAAGTGTGTAGACTCTAATCTGGGAGAACCGGGTTTGATTCCCCACTCCTCCACTTGCACCTCCTGGATGACCTTGGGTAAGCCATAACTCTGGCACAGCTGTTCTTGAAAAAGAGCAGTTTCAGTCAGAGCTCTCTCAGCCCCACTTACCTCACAGGGTGTCTGTTGTGGGGAGGGGAAGGGAAAGGAGATTGTAAATCGCTCTGAGACTCCCTTGGGTAGTGAAGGTTAGGGTATAAATCCAGTCTCCTCCTTCTACCCAAATGAACTGGATTTAGGGTTGCCAATTTCAGTTTGGAAATAACTGAATATTTGGGAGTGGTGCCTAGGGATTACAGAGTTTTGGAAGGGGAGGGAACTATAGAGTTTGTCATCTGAAAAAAAAAGTTTGTCATCTGAAGCTGCCATTTTCTTATGGGGATCTGATTGCTGTAGTCTGGAGATCAGTTGTAATTCTGGGAGAACATCAGGTCCCACCTTAAGGTTAGCACCTCTGTCTGGAATGGGTTTCAACTACATTTCTTAATAAGTACAAAAAAGTATTGTTCAACCTGTTTAGTAATGCTCACAATGCAAGTAGAAACAGTAGATCATATAATCCTTCAATATTTAAGTTTATTATTACCAGTGGGTGTGGTGAGAATGTAAAGAGAGAAAGAGAGAGAATTTCAAGATATATCTTATATTGGCACACTTTGCTTCTATTCTAAATCTCTCGGTAGAGTGAGCTCTGTGATAGTTTTATAAAAAATTCATTTCTCATTCCGGGAACATCATCCAGTGAACATTTGAGCCAACATAAAAAGTAAATATTGATGGAATGTGAAATCACCTTAACTTGGCAGTTATAGAATGATGATAATGATGAACCTTACACTTTCCCTGAAGTAAGCCCACTGAAATAATTTCCAAGTAGATTAGCAGAGGACTGACTTCCAAGTAAGCAGGCCTAGGATTGATCTATTATGGTCTCTTAGTTCTTGATTGAATAATCCACTTGAATGACTAACCGCAGTTCTTACCTCATTCAGTTGGTGTTAATGAAAAAAAAACAATTTCAGCCATAGCAGTTCTGGACAACAATAACCTAAAGCTAAACTTTGCATAGGTGATGTACATTCAATGTGTTTTTAAAAGTCAGAATACTCAAATTCAAATTCCTGCTTGAGTGTGTCAAGTAATTGCTTTGGTCTGCAGACAAATTTCAAAAACAAAAATCTTTTAACATCTTTTTTTAGGACCTCTCAAAATAATATCCCTTTTGGCTTTTCAGTACAGCACTTAGGCTGTGATCAGACATGTAGTTTGATCTGTTGCTGTTGCTGTTCCCTTCTGGATTTAAAATGCATGAACAGACAACAACATCTGTCTGTTGTGCCCCAGTCATCTGTGTCCCATCCCCCCCCACTACGTATTTCTTTGATACCTGTGAAAGTTTGGTCCTTTTGGGCTGAGCTGGTTTCATACTGGATTTCCTGTTGTCTCAGCACCCAAGCTGTCAGGCAGGTCTGACTGGTCTCTTGTTTTCCAGCTACCAGTTTTTTTACTAGTTAACGATGTGCACATAACTGCATATTCACACCTTTCTCTCCCCCCCCCCTTCTTTCCCTCTCCCACAGGGGCTTCTCAGAACTGTGGTTTCTTTATAAAAACTTTCCAAGAAAGATGCCTCTTTACTTCAGCTTTTTTCTGTGCTTCAGGGAAGGGGTTAATTGAAAAGATTATAGAGACGGAGGATGTCAGATGCCCAGCAAGCATCTGATCATTCAAGCACAGGGGAAAAGTGCTTTAGAGAGTGTTAAGGGGGTGAGTCTGATTAAAATTGTCTGTTACAAAAAACCTGGATCAATTAGAGGCGGGGCCACACCAGATCAAACTGCACATCTGACCGCAGCCTTATTCTCTCTGCCCCTTTAAATTTTCGTACTGAACATCCAGCCTGATTTTTATTTATGTGTTTGTGTGTATGTGTGTGTGTGTGTGTGTGTGGAGAGAGAGAGAGAGATAACAGTTTTTATATTAAAAAATGATAAAAAGTTAAACAGACTTATATATGTACAAGTGGAGACCTGCAAGAAACTTGCAGGATAGTTATCCCATTCCTCACACCTTTGCTTCCTCCCTTCTCCCCCTATCTCTCTCACACTCTTTCTCCCTTCTGCCCCCCTTTTCTTCCTCTCTCGCTCTCCTCCATGTATGTTACTTCCTCTCTCTTTCTGACCTGTCATCATTCCCTTTGTTTTTGCCTCCCCACCTCATCACTCTTTCTCTCTCTTTCTGCCTCCCACCTCAAATCCCACCCTCCCCAGGCTCCACCTCTCAAATGTCTGGGAATTTCCCAACCTGGAGTTGGCAACCCTATTTCCTTCCCACCCAACAGCCAACCTACCTTTATCTGTCTTCAGCTTTCTATCTCCACCCCCCTCCCCTGCAGCCTCTACCTAGGAAAATTACAGTCTTTCTCCACAATGGGGACTAAAGCAGCTTACATTATTATTTCCTCTTTGTTATCTGCACAACAACCCTGTGAGGTTGGTTAGGCTGAAAGTATGTGACTGGTCCAAAATCTCCCAGTCAGCTTCCACTGCAAGATGGGGATCTGAACCTGGGTCTCGCAGATCCCAGTCTGAAGCTCGAACTGTTGCACCACAATGGCTTTCATAGGGTGGCTGCTGATGAACTGTAGCAAAACAGCTGGGCCTAATTAAGTCATGCAAATCAGGTGGTATCAAGTCACACAGAGGGTGCTGCCTAGGGATGCCAGCCTCCAGATGGGACCTGGGGATCCCCTGGAGTTACTGCTCATCTCCAGACTACAGAGATAACTTTCCATGGAGAAAATGGATGCTTTGGAGGGGGGAGTTTATGGCATTGTACCTCACTGAGGTCCCTGTCCTCCCCAGGCTCCACCCCCAAATCTCCAGGAGTTTCCCAGCCTGGATCTGGATCTGCTGCTGGTGGCCAGGGGGGTACTTGGCAACCCTAGACTGCTGCCAGTAAAAACCCTGCTTTTTACTGACAAAAACAGTTAGAGCCTCCCCCCCTCCCCCGAACATTTTAATCTCCTCACAGATGATGCCTGGAGCTGAGGCCATTTCAAAAGGTATTTTGGGGGATTCTATGGTCCCTGAAGGTTTTTTTTAACTTTTCGGATTTTTCTGCACACGGGGGGAGTGCCCCCCATGTGTAGGAAAGCCTCCTTGCCTCCCAGGTGCTCCCCCTGCGCGGATTTAGGTATCCTCACACAGGGGGCGCCTTCGGAATTAGATATATAGATAAATGAGGCTGGATGTTCAGTACAAAAAAGAAAATTAAAAGGGGCAGAGAGAATAAATAAAAGGTATTAAAGAAGTTTTATTTTCTAGAATTTACTTTAACTCAGTTTTATATACTTTGGTATTTTCCCAATTAGGAGATGTCTTCATTTCTTTCTGCTGTACTACTCATGATACTGGTGCAGCCTCTCTCTCTTTCCCCCAGTCAGCTGCCTCCTTACAAGTTTTTCAGTAAAGCCACAGTGTCCTGTTCATCTCACTGACAGTGAGGGCTCTCAAGACAGTGGCAGCATCTTCATTGTTCACTATACTGTATAACATAGAGCAAATAAATACACATAACCCACCTTTCCCCTCATAAAAGGTCAAGGTGCCATACATAAACTATATAAAGAAAATGAATAAAATAAATGTCCAAAGCAGTAATTTGATATGTATTATGCAACCACTGTTACGGACAGCATATATTGCACATATTAGGATGGATCTGGCTGATCATTTCCACTGGGGGGGCAATCTTTGCTGCTGCAGATCTCGGATTCTCCCTCTGCCCCATACTGTTCAGGGGTGGGTATTGCCTGTCTCCAGGAGCTGCACTTCAAGGAGGCACTGGGGGCTGCAATGATACAGGAGTAGTAGAGAAGTTCTGATAAACTGACAGAAATCCTTCCATCAGCAAAGATTTTCAAGACTGGATCTAAGCCATCATGACTGTATTGTGAAATTTTAGTCAGCACATTTAGGCCACAGTGTAATAATTTATTGATGATATAACTTTATTGGGAGTAGGCGCAAAGGCGTAGCTGAATCTCATTGTGTGTTACACAGAAGCTCCTGATTAATTTAGCCTGTTGCTGGGCCCTAGCTACCATCAGTGCTCCTGCCCCCATTTCCTGACACAGAAATTTTGTGTGTAAATAAAGCCTCACTGCCTGCTGGCAGAGACTTGAAAGCAGCTAAAGTCAACTATTTGGAATCAGGCTCATATCAATAATCTAATTACTGATCTTACTTTGGTGCCTTCTTAAAACATTATTTTACTGATAGGTTTAATCATGTTTTTGTCCCTTGAAAGTTCCATCAAGTAGCAGACAATTTATGGTGACCCCCTCATGAGGTTTCCAAGGCAAGATATACTCAGAGGTGGTTTGCCATTGCCTGCCTCTGTACAGTGACCCTTGTATTCCTTAGTAGTCTCCCATCCAAGTACTAACCAAGACCAACCCTGCTCAGCCTCTGAGAAGCGACCAGATTGGGCTCGCTGGGGCCATTCGGATTAGGACTCAGAAGAGCTATTAGTATAGTCATAAAATATTTCACATTGTACGTCTACATCTTAATATAATAGTCCAATGTGAAACCTTTTTCTAAATATGCCATTACGAGTATGCAAAAATTAAATTTTTTAGCTAATCTCTATATAATGTGATTTGTGTAAACATTTTTTGCTGTTTTTTTTTAACATATCTAATTTGTTTCCTACGGGGAGGCAAGAGCTAGCAGATAAAGCTGACACTGACCTAAAATTGTACTGATATTGAGAGTTGAGATATAATTGTGTCTCTTGGAGAATAAAGGCAAGTGCAACAAAAGGACCATGTAATCAGTGTGGTTGTCAACTCACTATTTAGAGTAACTGCTTGAAATGTATTATCAGCCACTAGCAACTTAAAATTAAACTCTTTGAACCATCGACTAGAAGATGATTGATCACTTTATTGATGATTTGCCCACCAACTCCCTGACACGCCAGAGCAAGAAAAGGCAATTTATGTGCATAACAGATCGCTGACATTTTGCAAGTTTATGAAGCACATAATTCAGGCAATGTGCATTACACAGCTGGAAGGAAAGACTACATCTATACATTGTTCTGTCCCTTTCACCTGTGTAGTAGTAAAATGATAACAGTGGTCCAGATAGTTGCTCTAATTTGATGTCTTAAAATTGAAACTTCTGACAATGCTGTTCTCAGTCACTTTTTTAAAAGCTTCTCTGAATATGTGACTCCATTACAGCTTCAAAATCATCTTCAGATTACTGGGCGGTTTTCCCCCAGCAGCTTTCAAGAGCCAGTGTAATCATAAATTATTTTTGCTTGAATATTTTATTCTCTTCACCAACATTTAATATTTAGCATTTCATCCTATTTTTAATCTCTGTAGCACTTTGCACATATTAAAGCAAAAACTTCCCTCTTTAAATGTGTACTTTTCTGTATTTGATCAAGATACCATGCCGAGGCTTTTATGAATAATATGATATTATTTACACAACTTCCCATATTGCTACTAGTATTACTGCTGGCATTGAGCAGGCACTTGCATATATACTCTGAAATTACTGGATGTAAAATCATATAGCTTAGGTTGAAAATGGATAAGGAAAAAGGTCTTCATTAAGATTATTCACAGATGAGAATACTTAATAAGAGTTTGGTAGCCTCAGCCTCGTCAAACACAATTTAGAGAATCTCAGAGATTCTTGCGTCCCATTTTTGCAACTTTTCTAAAGAACAGTTCTGAAATTTGATGAAGTAATGTGTCGTAGTTTTTGAGAGTGGTATAAATTGTCCTGTTACATGTGACCATTTTACCCTTTTCTGAGAACACCCAGAGACTCTGCCTCTAAATGTGTCATGATGAGAGCTAAATTCAGTGCCCATATAACTCCAAGATATGCTGGCATGTCTGGAAATATGGAAGCATCAAGCAGCATCAGACCAGTGTAACTCTGATGCTAGCATAGAAAAGAGGACTACTTGGGGGGGGGGGGATTTGTGGGCAGACCAGGGCATAGCTGGCATCCTAAGATGCCTTGGTCACTACCCTTGCACCAATGCAATGATTACACCACTGATAACCCTGGGAGAGCAAACCCAGACAGCACATTAAGAGGGAAAACACAATTGTGCACCCACCACCTTCCACTGTGCCCAGAAGCCCTGCTGCATCTTAGGTTGCCAACAAAGCATGCAACCATTCACAGCCTTCCTAAGCAATATATAAATCCCTCTCAGAATCCCTGTAACTTAGATTAGGTTAGATTGCATAGGGCCATAGTTATCTGGTCTCATGTCATGCCCAATTAGAATACACACAGGAAGATTTTAGTTATGGGAACTCCAGAGCAGGGCCGGCCCCAGGGTTTTTTGCGCACTAGGTGAGGCTGCCTTGTGGGGCCCCCTCACTGCAAGAGCCATCCTGTCCACAGCCAGAGACACCCCCCCAGCCCCAGCACCCACCCGCCTGCCCGGGCTTGCGAGCTCTCCAGCCCCGCCGGCAGCCACCTGCACTGGCTGTCCGCAACCCCTACAAATCTATCTGCGTTGGCCTAAGGCTAAGTTTGGTTCTTAGTCTGAATGGAAAGCTGCATTCATACATAATGGCAAATCATGGTTTGTATAATGCACACTATCTCCTGGTTTGAGTCTCTCTCAGTCTCTCCACCACCCCATTTTCCAGCTGCGCCCCTAGGCGGCCGCCTAGTTGGCCTAGTGATAGAGCCGGCCCTGCTCCAGAGAAAAGATACTCTGCTCTAACAGTGAAGGGAAGATACAATCATTGTTGTGGCATGTGTTTAACACTTCTCTGCCAAGATCCTTTACAAATTCTCCAGTTCAGGATATACTCTCCTCCAACTGGAAGGTAAGGACAATGCACCTCACACAGGTAAACAAGGGAGGGATTCCCCTGCCCAAGGCTGTGACTGCTGCAATTGCCCCTGCTACCCATTCTGTTTCTTTCCTGAGCAGCCTCCCCTCCACAAGGTTTTATTTTATTTTATTTGTATCCCATCTTTCACTCCAATGGGGACCCAAAGTGGCTGACATCACTCTTCCCTCCTCCATGTTATCCTCAAAACAACCCTGTTTGGTAGGTTAGGCTGAGAGTGTGTGACTGGCCCAAGGTCACCCAGCAAGATTCCGTGGCACAAGTGGAATTCAGACCTGGGTTTCCAAGATCCTAGTCTGACTCGTTAACCACTACACTGGGCTTGGGCAGCATTTTTTTTTTAATTTGCACACCAGTGTGGAAACATTTCAGCACTGGAGGGCACCTGCGCTGAAACAAATAGACATTCCCATTAGGATGCCCAACACCAGCAGCCAAACATTGCCCTCTTTACCATTATTTCATTCAAACTCCAGAGCAAATTATAACACATCCCTGGGCACCATTTTCAAAACATTTTTGTATCAAGCACACAAGTCTGTCTTGGCAAGATTGGCCAAATCTGATGGAGCCGTAGCTGTTGGAAGGTTTGCCTGGGCTCTTGAAGGTTCCACAGCACCGATAGAAAAAGGGAGGCATATCCTGACAAATGAAATGAACACAGGGTCTTAGCAAGAATTTTATTTCAGGAGCAGTTCAGCAAAGAAGTGCTCATGAGCTAGCATTGACACCCCCCCCAATCTCTCCCACATCCACAACTCCCCTTCCCATCATCATCAGCCCCCTCCCCTCGCAGAACTGCAGCGACTCATCTGCAGACATGGGCATTCGCCTGTCTCCTTTGCTGTCTTTCTCTCTCTCTTCCATTTGTTAAGTGGCTCCTCTATACAATGACTCAGAAGTTAGGATACCTAGGGATCTCCATGAGGCTGCTGCAGTGCTTCAGCACACATGCAAAAAAAAAAATACCCACTCTGGAAAAAAGCAGAAAAACAATCCTCAGATGTGAATTTGAACAGATGAAAGACTGACAGGAAAAGACTGAAGAAAACATGTCAGTGTCCAGTGATCACACTGATCATCAAAACCACCACAACGCTGACGAAAACACAAAAGGCAGCTGCAGTCTGCAAAGTGCTTAGGACTGTGGTTCAAAGGAAATTTGGCTTAGAAGAAATACTGTGGTGAATTATATAGGGAGCTGCAGAAATTGAGCATCTAAAGATTCCAAAGAACTGTAGCAAGCAACTCTGCAGAATTCCGGAATTTCTTCAAATGCTGTTGTTGATGCATACATGAAGCCAGCAACTCATCATGAGCAAAAGAATAAGCAGAAGGCAGCCTTGTTCCTGATTATCACAAGGCCAGCCAATGATGTTTTTGCAGTGTGAAGTTAAGCCAGGCTGAGAGGACAGGCTATGATACAGTTATAACAATACAGAGAAAACTTTTCAAAGACTGAAGGGCACCGATCCAAAGCTACAGGGAAGTCTTGTAAAAGACACGTTCTTAGCTTTTATTCAGAACAGTCAGACTGTGCCAAGCAGCTGAGATTGCCAGCATCAGGTTTAAAACCCAGAAACTATCCTTGGAAACAGTGGCCTAAATGCAGAAAATAAGCCAGCCAAAAGACCAGGAAACTCCATGGCAGACAGTGACAAAATCATCCCTGAAGCAGTGTAAACAAAAGCACCAGCTGTGGCTTTGTACACACAACTTCACAATGTCTTGCACTGGGACAGGGGTCTACAGTGTCTGTCTCCAGGGTCAGATGTGGCTCTGTACAGTACCAAACGAAGCTCTTTTAAAAAGATAACGAAGTGGGATGATAGAATATTTATTTAAATATTTATATTCTGTTTTTTCTCCCTGAAAGGACTTAAAGCAGCTTATAAGAGTAGAAGAAAGAATAATGTGCCATCAAGTTGCAATCAGCTTATGGTGACCCCATCCACAGCAGTCTTGGAGGCAAGAGAGGAGCAGAGGTGGTTTGCCATTGCCTTTCTCTGCATACCAACTCTAGTCTTCCATGGTAGTTTCCCATCCAAGTAGTAACCGTGGCCAACGCTGCTTAGCTTCACAGCTCTGACAAGCTCAGCCTAAACTGAGCTAAGAGAGATACCATATAAATAAGCCAGTCAGAAACACAATCCAGTTAACAGTATTCTAACAGTAAACCATCCACAGAGTTGTGCCAGTGCACTAAAATAATCAGGATGTTCATTTGTATCTGTATTACTTGTTTATTTTCATTTATACCCCACTTTCCGCTCAGTGGGGACCAAGCAGCTTATGTTGTTCTCTCTTCCATTGTATCCATGCAACAACCCAGTGATGTAGGTGAGGCTAAGAGTGAAGGACTGGTCCAAGATCAGCCTGCATGTGTCATCACAGAGTGGTAATTTGAACCTGTGTATCCCGGATCCTAGTTCAGTACTCTAACCCCAACACACACTTTCCATGAGACCTCATGTGTGCCACATCTTAATCAAGGACTCATAACTTCGCATGCTTGGGCTACAGAAACATTAGCTATTATTAATCATTATTATCAGTAATGTTAAATTGTGTATTTTAAGTTACACAAATGGCCTTTCTTATACTGGCACTTTGTTGTTCTCTAGTTCCGAATATTGGCAAAGTTTGCCTCTTTAATTATAAAAGGCTGCTGACTTCCATGTTAGCTTTTCTTTCCTGTTTCAGAGATGTAGTAATTTTGCTAGAGGCTAAAATCAGAAGCAAAAGTGAAAGGCAATAACAGTATCAATGAAGAGCAATAGGAGACAATATTGAAGAATGCAAGGAGCCATGCTGATCCACTTTTTAAAAAAGTCCTGTAGTGGTGTATTATTGTGACCAACAAAAATATCATGAAATAGCAAGCTTTTGAGATCCACAAAACTAGGGCTGCCAGCCTCCAGGTGGGGCCTGGGGATCTCCTGCTTTTACAACTGACCTCCAGCTGACAGAGATCAGTTCCCCTGGAGAAAATGGCTGCTTTGAAGGATGGACTCTATGGCATTGTACCCTGCTGAGGCCCCTCCCCATCCCAAACCCCACCCTCTCCTGGCTCCACCCCCAAAGTCTCCAGGTATTTTCCAACCCAGACTTGGCAATCCTACACAAAACTCTTAATCAGCCTAGATGTTGAATACCGGGGGGGGGGGGGGGGGGAGAGAGAGACATAATTATTGTTATCCACAGTAGATATGGGATTAGATAAAATGTGATGGCAGTTTATATGACAGTAATATGGTAGCTGTTTTCATAGTATTCTTGTTACAAAAACATGGGTGGAAAAGTTCTGTTAACTTGATAGCTTGTATACATAAACACTCTCAAAATGAGCTAGATATCTATCAATAGAAAATCCAGTTCTTAGCTACATAAAAAGCTTTTTCTGTAGTCACTGAGTTAAGGGAATTGCTGACACAGCGGTTGCCTCAGAACAACATAATGACTTGCTAGAAATTGTTTATTTATCCCAGGCTGCCTAATCTCTCAGCCAGAGGAAATTAAAAAAAAGAGACTACTGTAGTAATGAATTCAGCTCAAGAAACACATCTACATAGTGATCCCATTTCCACTGTGGTTGTAGATATAGACATCTGCAACATGAATCCCCTGGAAATAAGAGAAGTAAAATTGCATGTTATATTTGTATTCATATGCCCATGTGCTAATCTAGGGTAAACATGATTAGATTCCTTACTGAATAAGCATTTAATTTGTTTAGTGGGTTAGTGTTACTAAATAATGTTTCAGTAGCTAGATAGATTTGGATCTGGGAAAGCTATTTTCATATCTTCATGCTACAGATTAGCTAACAGTGTACTCTAGTAACAAAGTTACTCCAGTCTGAATTCACTGATTTCAGTTGGCTTGGACTGGAGTAACTCTCCATAAGCAGGTGCCCTCAAACTCTTTTAGTTTCAATCATCCATTCTTTAAAATGGGTATTAATCGGTATTGTCAGTGTTTGTGAGGCCAAATCTAATAAAAATTACACTTTTCAAATTTAAAAGTCCTATCTAGTTATTAATAGCAGTAGTGGGGGGCGGGGAGAGCATACTTGCCTTGTCGATTAGACCAAGGCCATCTAGTCCACTATTCTACTTCTAAAAGTAAAAAAATCAGATTTAACTGGGAGTGACCAAACAGGACATGCTGGCAGTTGCCACTAAGCAGCTGTTCATAAACATTGTTCCTTATTGGTTTTCTGTGTCAATTCATCTTGAGACCCACCACCCCCATAAATCACCATCTTGACTTACCGCAGTTGGTTGATCATCCATCCCCTCTGATATCCACTTTGTACAGGGATTTATTCATTTATCCTATGGCAGAGTTACACATAGGAACCATATAATAATATAAAATATGTAACCAAGTTGATACAATGGGTATGCAGCCCAATTAGGCAATCTCCCTAAATACTAATATCTAGATTTTCAATCCACCTAGTCGCAGCTGCAGAGAGTTCAAAGGGCTCTGTCACATCTCCCTGAGAAGCATGATACTCACATTCCTGTGATAGATGTAAAATAGTTTAGTGGGCTGCACCACAAGCACATTTGGCTTCTGGTATTTTACCAGATTTAAACAACAGGTCTGAATAACTTCCAAAGCCTGCTCATATTCTATTAGTCATCTTCCATATTTTATGTAAAAAGTCATATCCTGCGGGCCTCTTGTTGGTGTTTATCAAGTTATGGATATTAGGTCCAACTGATTGCATCCATGTTCGCAACCATTTATTCACTAGAATTAAATTTTGTGATTGCAGGATTCATGCAGATCTTATTGCTGGATGTTGGGATCTTAGTCTGGATAGGCCCGCATCAGCCATGTCTTTGTGGATGGGCATTTCTCTGTTTTCTGTTATCTTTCTGTGTTCATGAAGAAGAGCATCTTGTCTTCGGAGATGTAGGATAGCGATGTGGCACAATGTGGGTAGCCAATAGGTCAGAGTGGGCTTAATACACCCGTTGATGCTTCTCATTGTTGTGTTGACTTGGACATCAAGTTTGTGGACATAAGGGCTGTTGAGCCACACTGAAGCACCATATTCTGCAGTACTATACACCAACTCCAAGTTGTACCACCTAATTTTTAGAAAATGTTGTTTCGTGTGCGTATTTTCACTGCTACATTGGTAAGATGGTGTTTATAGCTCAAGGTCCTGTCCAGGGTAATGCCAAGATACTTAGGTGTATGGTTGTGTGTAAGTCAGTTGTCATTAAGGTGGACATTCAGTTCACGGTTGGCAAGATTGTTATTTAGATAGAAACAGGAGCATTCTGTTTTTTTCTGAACTTTGGATCAGCCACCTTTTATGGTAGTAGTCAGCCAAAATTTTGGGATCCCTAGTCAGTATTTCCTCAGTCCTTTCAATTGATTTGTACCTTGTTGCAATTGTCATGTCATCAGCATAAGAAAACTTCCTGGATATCATCTCAGGAACATCAAAGATGTATAGATTGAAAAGTACTGGAGCAAGGAGCGAGCCCTGGGGTACAGTGTTATTCAGTTTCTTCAGCTTGCTGATTGACTGACCCATAATTACTTAGAAAGTTCTATCACTCAGCTTGTTATTTAGGAGTTAAAATAATGTTCTGCAGGGGAATACTAGTAAAAACTTATACAGCAGACCATCTGTCTAGACTGCATCATAACTGGCAGTCAAATCGACAAAAACTGCTGATGTCTTAAGTAATTTCTCATACTCTGCCTCAGTGGTAGTTGTTAAGCTGAGAACCTGGTCATCACAACTATGACGGAGTCTAAATCCTGCTTGCTCTATAGGGAAAGGTTCGTTAATCCTATCACTGATTCTGTTCAGGATTAGCAAGGGCTGCGATCATACACACAATTAGACCCGACATAGGTGCAAATGCCAGGCAGATTTAAAGGGCACAATCAGGCAACAACATCTGGGAAGCACCCCACAGCCATTGGCAACCTGTTCTGTTCCGCCGCAGAAGTGGAGTTAAAAGACATTAGGGAAAATCCAGTAGTAAACAGGTTGCAACAGGCCATGGATGACTTTCCCTTGTCTGATCATTCCAGCGTGCTCTGATGGTGTTGGCATGGTCTGATCACACCATCCCAACTCCATGCCATCCCCCCCCCCTTCACAGTATGCGCATCATCACAAACTCCATAGGGAGCCCTTGGTGCAGAGGTGAGATTCATTGATCCCTCGTTTAAATGCATGTGGGGGGGAAGGGACAAAAAAAGATTACTCACCCGCAGTTGCATCTGATCACACACTGACAGACTGCATCCGCAGCTTCAAAGGGAGGTGTGGTTGTGCAACTGCGGTCAAATCCCTCCGGAGGAAATAGCCTCGCTTCCCCTCCATTTTTTTCTGGCGCATGTGACTGCAACCAAGGAGTTTATAACAGGAGCACTGATGGTAGCTAGGGCCCAGCAACAGGCTAAATTCATCAGGAACTTCTGCATAACACACAATGAGATTCACCTATGCCTTTGTGCCTACTCCCAATAATGTTTATCAACAGACTCCAGGCTTTCCTACTGGAATGTCTGAAATCCAAATTTGCAGTTGCTTCAGTCCATTTTTTGTCTACATGCAGCATCAAGTTCATGGAGTAGTTCATCTGCTGCTTCTGGGTCTTTGCTGTTGAGGAAATTTTGATACAGTTTCTTGCTCTGTTTGCTCCAGCATGGAATATGTTATTTCCGATATCCTCGAGCAATGTGTCTTTTTGCCGTAGATATAGAGATTGGCATTGACATCCTTTTTAAGTTCCAGATGTTTGTCAAATGCTTTTGTAACCATGCTAACATGTATCTGAACAAAATTATATATGAAGTTAATCTGACGTCTGTACTTGGCCCTAATCCATAGATTTAAGTATCCACAAATTTAGCCAAATTCAGAATTAGGTATATTGATGTGAATTTTCCTCTACCTCCTTTAATGTTCAGTTAATTAAAATCCTTTAGTGCTCAACTGCTTAAAATGTATCTGTCCCATACACAAATAGTGAATTTGTCTGGATGGGATTCTAATATCCAGGGGAGATTATAGACAGTAATACAGTGTTTGTCTTAATGTGTATCACTGATTGAAATGCAGGACAGGTGGTTTCCACCTGAGTCTATAATAAACCTGAAATATGTTTTGCCTTCAACTGCCTGTAAAAGTAGGACCTCTTCCGCTATCTATTAAGGAACATCCCCTGAGTAATGGCATGATTCAAATTAGACACAAAACAAAGGAATCAGAGCTCGAAGTGTATTTCCATTTCAGTCAATGGAAATCAGAACAAATATAATAATGAAAACAAACCAATATAAGTATAAATATAGTGCAAATGGTCAAAGCTTTTGAAATGAAAATGCATACTGAAGGTAAAAAGAATGCTCATTCCTATTGGAAGTTCTGTGAAATTGTGAAGAAACATAACTACTTATGTTTTCTGAAATTACCTGTTTTGTTTCAATCTGTCCATTTCTTCGGCCCTTATTAGGAGAGTCCAGATCCATTCTCTGAATTTCAGGTTACATTTTTTAAAAAGTATATAAAACAAAAAGTGTTGGCAGCATTTTACCTAGTTCTCAGTAAGAAATAAACCTGATTCTGTTTTCCCGGGGCGGGGGGGGGGGGCTTGACCAGTGGCTGCAAAAGCATTTGACAAACAGTTGGAACTTTTTAAAAAAGTTTTATTTGAAGCTCTTAGTGCAACAATTGCTAATCTTCAGTATAACAATGAAGCTCTTAGTGCAACAATTGCTAATCTTCAATCTTGCTTTACTCCACAATACCCGCTGTTCTCTTTGCCCCTCTCTCCATATGTTAGGCTGTGCATACTCCCCTGATGCAATATTAATATGAATCTTTTATGCATTTTCCCCACCTGAAAGTCTGCTCTCATTTTGGGGTTTCAAATTACTTTTCTTGTTTGAGGAGCAGCACCATAAGAATCTGTCAGTCTTTGGATTTCCAGACTTTTTAGAAATAGTGGCAAGCAGACAGGTTGCTGCTGTTTTAATTTCTTTGTATTCATTCTCATCTCCTCTTTCTGTCTTACCAATAAAATACATTACAAAAAGGAATCTTGTTGATGTGGTCAGGTCAGCACCTACATGCTGTATCACCAACAGTTGTCAACAATCATAAGGCAGGAGTAGGGAAGACAAGAACCAAAGGCTTAGATCCCACAGAATAGTTCCACAGGCAGAGGGACATGAACTCAACGGAATGCAACTTTCTCATCTTCCCCCTTCTGCAGCAGCCTAAAATGGTCCCTGAGGCCCCCTGGATCAGGATTTCAGGTTATTCCATGAGCACATATCCCTCCATCTGCAGAAATTCTCTGTGAGATCTAAGATAAAAGATGAAAATTAAAGCTGGGGGAAACTACTGCACAGAAAAGGATCTCGTTAGATCTTGGAAACTAAGCAGGGCCAGTACTTGGATGGGGGACCACCAAGGAAGACTCTGCAGATGAAGGCAATAACAAACCACATCTGCTACTCACTTGCCTTGAAAGCCCCTTGATGGGGCCACCATAAGTTGGTTGAGTCTTGACAACATAGCATGCACCCAGTAGTTTATGTATGTATATGTTGTCAAGACTCAACCAACTTATGGTGACCCCATGCACCCAGTAGTTTATGTATGTATGATATCTGAATTTTTGAGATTCCCATGTTAAACTGGAGGAAAAGACAAGTGGAATGCTGGGTGGAGTTAGTCCAAGGAACTGCAGCAAAACAGAGCCTGAGAAATCCATTCTGCCATAATGATTATGTCCTTATTCCATATTTTTCCCTGAAAGAGAAGGCTTCTATGACAGCATAATAGATTCTTCCTGGTTTTCACTTTGTTCTTTTTTTAAAATTACAGATTTTACCTTATTGAATGGAATATGGTGATGGAAATATAGTTTGTGACAGGGCTGGCAACCCTGGATAATTTTTTTTGGGGGGGGGGGAAGCTGAGGAGGGTCAGTCAAAAGAATTTTTTTAAATGAATCTGCTGATTTCTGCTGCATCTTGGGGATGACACTCTAGATAACTTTAGTCTTTGATGTGTTTTTCTGTTTCTTTATTAAGCATGTGGTTTAAACTAATTGGCAATCACCATTCAAAGGAAAAAATTGCAAACAGAAATATTTGATGGTACATTAAGAGCGGCTTGAGAACCAGAATGGAATCTAATTTTCTATTATCTTTATTGCTTATTGAACAAAGGAAGTAAATGCTGTTCAGTTACTCAACTTCCACAGACAATTTCTTGATTCTCAACAGCCCTTAATTATGTTTAAGCACCCCTTAACACTGCATCCTGGATATAAAATTTTTGGTCAAGCTGGTACCGGACTTAAATAGTTTTTTCCCCTTTCAATATATTGTTTATCATTGCTTTTTTAAAAAAAGTTCACAGGGTCGCCTGCCCTGTCACGTAGAGAACTAAATTTTGAATGACTGATTTGTGAAAGATTCTCATACTGCTACTAGAATGCAGCTGCTTTATAGTGTAGTTTTTGTACAAAATATATTATTCTGCTTCAAGAACTGAATGAAAGATTAAAAAATTTTAGTACAGAGTTCTCTTCAAAAGATGTAAAATAATACAGCTTTCTATGAAGGCATGTTAGTAATAGAAACCTCCTACTACGTGCTCTGTATATATTTCTTTTTCATTTGGGCTTCTGATGCCTCCCAAACAACACTTTATACAAAGGAATGTAACTGTCACCTGACACCAGTGTTCCCTCTAAGCTGAGCTAGTGTGGCCTCCCGCTCACACATTTTTCTTAGTTTAGGAAGGATGGCTCCACAGCAAACTAATCTATGCAGTAGCCAAATCGCTCGCTCACAACTTTAATGCTAGTAGCTCACAAAGTAGAATTTTTGCTCACAGGACTCCACAGTTTAGAGGGAACATTGCCTGACACCCCCTTTTACCATTGAAAGCCACTATGGAAGAGGGTGATTTGAAACGGAAATGGAAAATCTATTTTCTACGTGCCATTTCCCCACCCCAGATATCACTCCCCTGTGGTTCTCCCACCACAAGATTTCTAATTCATATTATCAAGTAGGGGGCAAGAGCATAGCTTAGTGGCAAAGCACATGCTTTGCATACCCCAAGTTGCATGTTCAGTCAGTGGCATGGCCAGTTAAAGAATTTCAGCTAGCCAGGAAGGACTTGTACTTGAGACCATGGATATCTGAGAGTCAGAGTAAACAATGCTGGGATAGATCAAGATGGGTAGCCTGTCTGTAGTAGTGGAAAAGAGCAAGAGTCCAGTAGCACCTTAGAGACTAACAACATACGTGGCAGGGTATGAGCTTTCGTAAGTCACTGCTCATTTTTTCAGAAGTGAAGAAGTGAGCAGTGACTCACAAAAACTCATACCCTGCCACATATTTTGTTAGTCTCTAAGGTGCTACTGGACTCTTGCTCTTTTCTAATGCTGGGATAGACAGAACAATTACCTGATTTAGTATGAAGCACCTTCATATGTTGAAAGACATGCCTGCAGTTCTTCAGGTTGTGACTAAAATATGGAGTAATCTATTCCTGATCAGTTATTTCCTGTGCCTAAGAACAAAGGCATACTTGTAGTGGCTTCTCACTTAATACACCTCAAATGAAATGGACACCTATGAAGTCATTCTTACATTATGTGTCACATTCATTTTAAATTTGTTAGAGAGTCATGTGAGATGGCCATAATGGCTGTGTGCATTTAAATGGAAGTATAGCGATATTCTTCTAAGTCTGATACATAAATGTTTCTCTTACTGCAGTGCAGCAGCGGCTGTGGAGTCAGTAGAAATGTAAGCCACACATAATAACTTGCCACTGAAATTGTCAACATTTTCTGTTGTTTCAGATGAGAGTCCATATACTAAATCTGCAAACCAGACAAAACCACCTGAAGGAGCATTAGCTGTAAGGAGACAAAGTATTCCAGGTATATTGCTATTTTTAGTTTCAAATAACTCTTATCCTACTGTTGTGAGGAAACTGAATTAATTAGGTAACCTTTGTTCTTCTTGTGAAAATCACTTCAAATTGATCAGGCAAGTTAAAGCTGTAACTTCTTTTAATTAACTACAGTACAAACTGTTACTACAACAACAGTGACAAAGAAAGCAGAAGGAGATCCTGCAAATCACCCCTGCAGTGACACATATCACTTTGCACTTTGTGTAGGAAGAATGAGCAGTACAAGTGCAAGTTGCTCCTTGTTGATTTTGCAGCAGGCACATGCTGTAGAACGTTACATTTGTCTCACTAATTCTACCATGTATTTAGATGTGTTTGAGCCGGGAAACACAGTGGCTTGCAGGGGCATCATAAGCAGAGTTACACTCTTCTATGTCCACCGAAATCTTAGAGGGGTGTAACTCTACTTAGAATTGCACTACTAAAAAATATTTTGTGTTTTGTAATTTTTTCATTGTCCTGTAAATCAAATTTAGCCCATGTCTTATTTTCAAAAGTAGACAGCTATCATTAAAGACTTTATAATGTGACATATGTCATCATTTGTTGCTATCTTCTGGCAGTAGAGTTTTGACATTGGAAAATGAACTAAAGCACTGGAAATGAACTAAATACCTTTAAAAGGTGTCAGAAACATGCTCTAAAGATAGACATGTGCAGACAAGGCTGGGTTGGTTTTGTTTTGATAGTGAGATGCAGGGTCCCTTAATTAATACTCAGAGATGCCTTGATCTCAGAGAAAGGATTCTTTCTTTGGGAACAGAACAATAAACTTCTAAAACTGCAAGCTTGAAGGAGATTAGTTTCTTTTATGGAGACAGACAGGATAGAAATGATCATTTGACCACCTGCCAGGAAGAAGCAAGGTAGATGGCTATTTGGATATAGAGAGTGGGGTTATAAAAAGTTTGGGACATGCACCTTAATTTGATTGGAGAAAAGGTACATGTGCAGATCCACTCCCAGTTTCATGATAGGTTAAAGTTTAACTCTCCCAGCTGGGACAGGAAAGGTTAAAAGATCTGAACACTTGTCAGAAGTATGCAAGCCAAGGGCAAGGACAGGGAGCAAACTGAGTAAAATCTGTCTTGACCAGCCTGTATTTGCAAAGTTCCTGCAGGCTTGCATCCATTCCAGGGAAGGGAATGCCAAGATAACACCAGTGACTGTATAACCTAATTAGCCTCAAATTTTATTCGTTCTATTAGCCTCAAATTTTATTCGTTCTTTTCTTAGCCTGTAGTGTAATACCCTGTAATGTTTTGACATAGTTTTCCAATGCCTTGTGCTCTATGCCTGGTTCTGCTCCCCGTAGAAGTGGTGGGGAGCAGATCGGGAAGGTTTAAATGGCTGGGAGCCATTTAACCCTCCGGTTGTGCTCCCTGCCGCTTCAATGCAGGGGGGAGCAAAATCAGAGATCAAATATGGCTTCCTTTCTGCTGGCTGGGGAGAGCCACAGCCAGCAGAAAAGAGGAGTTAGAAATGCCCCCTGGGAGGCACTTCACGCCTCGCTTTCTGCTGGCTTCATCTTTCTGTGGCCCAAAGAAAACCCGAAGCTAGCCATCAGGGAGGCTTCTCTCCATACTCTCAGCTCTATTGGGCTCCCTTGTGCAGCCTCTTTAAGTGGGACCATACATGACGGCCCAAAGTTGGGCTGGCGGAGAGGCTTTTCCCCATCTCTCAGCTGTTGGTTTAAATGGCTCAGAGCCACTTAAACCCTGCTTTCTGCTCCCTGTGAAAAGCTGGAAGCTGAAAGCAGGGTTTAATTGGCTTCAAGCCATTTAAACAAAACAGCTGCTTTCTGCTCTTCACATACCACCACAAGCCACCTGAATTGAGCCAAAATCTGTGGAAGTTCATCACAGTTCTTCCGTTCAGTTCGTGAACAGCAAACTGGCCAAAATTCGTGATGAACGTTGGCTGAGGACAGACTAGGAAAGTGGGGCGGGAAAACTCCACTTCAGAAGCAGGGGAAGGGAGCTGTCCTCCGGCTCCTTTCTGTACTCACCCGTGTGAGAGCTGCTTCCCTGCTGCCTCAGAGGGACACCAGCAGAAAGCGATGTTCAGGGGCCGTCTGCCGCTTGGATCCCGCTTCCTGGCTGTGTGGACGGGAAGAGGCGGGATTCAAGCAGAGGTGGCGGTGTGAACGCACTGCTTTGGAGAGATGCGCATGAGCTCTCATGCGCCCATGCGCACAAACAGCCCCAATACAGAAGTTGGGCAGATTTAAAATTTTTAGATTGCTGCTGTGGCCATGCGCCTATGTGCATAGGCGCCCATGTGCATATTGCCGAAACGGCCCCTCCACGAGCTGCGGAGGCTGGCCCGCCCAGGGCCGCTCCGCAGCAGACTGAACGCTCTGTTCCGACATGCTCCCGCAGGAGTCTGGCCAGTGTGAACGACCAGCTCCAGGCCAGTTTTCCCCTGCGGCTTTTGGCCCCACTGCGGTTCCAGGGCAGATTACCAGTCTGTCCTCAGCCATTGTTTGTCAGCTGGTTCATGCCCATCCCTAAAGAGGATACCACTTAATGTTCCTCTTGATAGTTACTGTATTGAGAGTGATTTTGCTGCCAGTGCAAGCAGAATGGTATTTCCTTAGCTTATTTATTTATTTATTTATTTATTTTGATTTCTATCCCGCCTGACCAGCACAGCCGGCTCGAGGCGGCTCACAGCAATATAAAATAGTTTAAAACAGTGACATACATAATTTAATGTAAAATTCATCGCCATAAAATTGGCACAGAAATCACAGAAGATGGTGGCAGTACAGTACTTCCAACACTGAGCGCTGCAGCCTGACTAGACTCCAGCCAGGAAGCTTCCACCAGTTGATGCCCCAGGCTAGAGAATTCACACAGCCAGTTTTCCAGGGACCCCTTCCCCCCCCCCCCAGTGGTGCCTCCAAATTAAAGGCCTGGCATCCCGCAGGGCCCTGATGTCATCCGGGAGCTTGTTCCACCAGTGAGGAGCCACCACTGAGAAGGCTCTGGTCCTGGTGGTTGTCAACCTGGCCTCTCTAGGGCCAGAGAGGGTCAGGCGGTGTTGGGTGCCGGACCGCAGTGCTCTCTGGGGTGTATATGGGGAAAGGCAGTCCCTTAGGTAGGCAGGCCCCTGACCATATAGGGCTTTAAAGGTTAAAACCAGCACCTTGAACCAGATCCGGTATGCTATAGGCAGCCAGTGCAGTGTCCTCAGCACAGGCGGGATGTGGTCTCATGCTGAGAGACACAACAGCAGCCTGGCCGCGGCATTCTGCACTAGCTGCAGCCTCTAGAACTGGGACAAGGGCAGCCCCATGTAGAGAGCATTACAGTAGTCCAACCTCGAGGTGACCAATGCATGGATCACTGCCACTAGGTCATTGTATTCAAGGAAGGGAACCAACTGCCTAATCAGCTGTAGATGGTAAAAGGCTGCCTTGGCAGTGGCTGCTACCTGGGCCTCCATAGTTAAGGAGGCATCCAGGAGCACTCCCAAACTCTGGACCCTCGGTGCTGGCACCAGCGGTGCCCCCCCGAAGGCTGGCAGTGGGATCCCTACCCCCGGCCCGCACCGACACAGGCACAGGACTTCCATCTTCGTTGGATTCAATTTCAGTCGGCTCAGCCTGAGCCAGCCCACCACATCCTGAAGCGCCCGCTCCCGGTCATCTGGGGTGGCCCCGGACTGACCGCCCAACAACAGATAGAGCTGGGTGTCATCAGCATACTGGTGACAACCCAGCCCATGCCTCCGGGCAATCTGGGCAAGAGTGCGCATGTGGATGTTAAACAACATTGGGGATAGCACCACCCCCTGTGGCACTCGACATACCAGCGGATGCCTCTGGGACATCTGCTCTTCCAACACCACCCTCTGTCCCCAACCTTGGAGGAACAAGGCAAGCTATTGCAAGGCAAGCCCCTGAACCCCTGTGTTGGCAAGGCGGTGGATCAGTAGCTGGTGGTCGACCGTGTCGAATGCGGCCAACAGATCTAACAGCACCAGCACCGCCGATCCACCCTGATCCAGATGCCGTCGGAGATCGTCCGTGAGGGCAACCAACACCATCTCCCTCCCATGACCTGGCCGGAAGCCGGACTGAAACGGGTCTAGCACGGAGGTGTCATCTAGAAAGCTCTGGAACTGAATCGCCGCCGCCCTTTCCAAGATCTTGCCCAAAAAGGGCAAGTTGGAGACCAGCCGATAGTTGGCCAATTCAGCCGGGTCCAGTGTTGGTTTTTTCAGGAGAGGGCAGAACATCGCTTCCTTGAGTGCCCCCGGGAACAGTCCCTCCTCGAAGGACTTGAAATCTCCCTAAGGGCACCTCGCAACCCCTCGCAGCCAGCTTTTATAAGCCACGAAGGGCATGGATCAAAGCTGCATGTGGTTGGGTGTACAGTTGAGAGCAATCTGTCGACTTCCTCCAGACTGAGTGGAGCGAAATAATCCAGAATGGAACAAGAAGATGTGCATGGAACCTCGAGTTCGCTAACTGTCTCAACTGTGGCCAGGAGGTCACGGCGGAGCAGCAAGATTTTGTCTGCAAAATGGGTTGCAAAAGCCTCACAGCCAATGTCCAATTCCCTATCGTTTGGTCTGCCCTGCGGCAGCTCTGTTAAAGACCGAATTGTTCTAAATAATTGTGCTGGGCGCAAGCTTGCAGACGCAATCTCAGCCGCTTAGAATTGTCTCTTTGTGGCCTTGATTGCCACCTCATAGGATCTCATAAACGTCCTATAAGATGCTCTTGATGCTTCATTGCAAGCACGCCGCCACCGACTCTCTAGCCGTCTAAGACCTCGTTTCATCTGCCGCAGCTCCCTGGTATACCAGGGAGCCCGCTTAGAGCGAGGGCGCAGAGGGCATCAGGGGGCGATCTTGTCGATGGCTGCTGAGAGCCGGCATTGTTAGTCCTCGACTAGCTCATCCAATGAGCCGCCAGGGACCATGGGATCCCGCAGAGCCATCAGGAGTCGCTGGGGGTCCATCTGACTCCGCGGGCAAGCCAAAATAGGCTCACCACCCACACAGGGTCTGGGGGGCACCCTCAGTCGGGCCTTCAGGACATGGTGGTCCAACCATGGTACTGCCAAAGCAGTAATCCGGTCCACCGTAACCCCCGCCGCAAAAATCAAGTCGAGCATATGCCCGGCCTGGTGTGCGGGCACTGTTATATATTGGGTGAGTCCTAGTGCTGCCATGGCTGACACTAGGTCCATCGCCGGCCCAGAGGCCGCATCATTAGCATGGACGTTGAAGCCACCCAAGACTATAAGCCGAGGGTGCTCCAACGCCCAGCCAGCCTTGGCATCGACCAGAGATGGCAGGCTAGTGGGTGGTGCATTGGGCGGCCAGTACACCATCCAGATAGTAAAACTTTCCCCAGCCTCCCACACCAGGCCAGAGCATTCTATGCCCGCGAGTTTCAGCGGCGGGAGTGCCCTGTAGGAGTAAGCCTCCTGAATAAAGAATGCCACCCCGCCCCTCAGTCTGTGATTGGTGGAGGACCGAGAACCCGGGCAGAGCCATTTGGGAGAGAGCCACTGTCTCCCAATCTCACACCCAGGTCTCAGTCACGCATGCCAGGTCTGCCCCCTGCTCAACCAGAAAGTCTCACAGGGTGGAGGTCTTATTGTTTATAGACCTGGCATTGCACAACACCAATGTCAGAGGGGGGTTACTCCCAGCCCCACTTGGACGTAGGCTGGAAGGGGGCCGAGCTTCTCTGTTTCTCTGCCCTCTTCCCTTCATTACCTGCCTGGTCCCACCGCTATACTTTCCCCTCCCCATGAGCACTGCTATCCCTCGACCTGTCACCCCCATTTGTGGTGGCCTCCGCACTGATCTTAGAACACAGGGGATCTTAGAACACAGGGGTTGAGTTGTGAAGCAAATTCTACTAGTAGTCTCAACAGGCCAATCAATAGTTCCATTCTGTAAAGTACATTGTAGCAGAGCTACATTTTAGCAGAGCTGCAAAAACCACTATATATTCCATCAGCAGTTCTTCACCCTGTGTCTCTCATGTGATTTTTGTACATAGATGACCCTCTAGCAAAGTGATATATGACCTTATCACTGTCCTAACTTCTTGCTGATACTTCATATGCATTGAATTTTGAAGGGAGGCAAGGTTCTTTGATGAAGTATAAGAAACCTTTCCAAAATGAAACCCTGATCATTCATAGTGTTACAGCTACTCAGATTTCCACTGTTGAAAGTGCTGATGTAACTTCCAACTAGAGAACTGAAATAATGAACATTCACCCCGTTAACTTAAGAGTAGAATAGAGCAAATCCAGTGAGGAATATTAGAGAGTGTTGATGTTGGTTTTTAAGACAGAGAAGTTGATGTATCCAGCAGAATCTTAAAAAGAATGTGTCATTTTAGGAATGTGAGACAAAAGCCTGTAACTTAAAACCCTGTAACTAAATTCTACATTGAAGGTGCATGCTTCTGTTTTCAGTGACTGTGGCATGTAATGTCTTTTATTATCTGATTAATGATATCTCTAATGCTGATCAATGCCATTATAGTCCTAAGAAAACTGAAGGTATTTAGAGAGGAAAATATGTATCAATATTTTTCACATCTAGACTTTCTATCTCAGCATCTACTACTAATGGAAATTCTCTGCAAAGGAGATAAGAATCTGCATTCTGTCACCAGACAAATGGTACATGCACTATTTGCACAGATGGGCAGTAGTACTTGTGCCTGGAGTGGGGACTAGCCCATGGGGGGGGGGGGGAAGATACTACATTTCAAGTAACTTATGTATTTTAGAAAAATACTAGGGAATGATTCTGGGACCTTTATTGATGAGTATATGTGCAAGTGTACACGTACAGTCACTTATGTGTAGATTTTAACAGTTAAGTCCTAGAAATATGGCTGTCCCATCACTTCCATTGCAGTGCAGTCTTGACCACAGCTGGGGAGCTGGAAATGACCAAAGCAACAATCTTAGGGTCATTTTACACCTCCCCTCTAAAGTAGTTTGACTGCTGTCTTTTCCTGTGCTGATTTCACAGTGGTGTGAAATTTCACTCCAGGGGGTCTAAGTGCACTAATCAACAGCAATTGTTTAAAGCAGAATCAAGCCGGTTGAATACTAGCTTGACCACAGGAGGGCAATTAGTAGATGTGGACATTTCAGTAGCAGCACGGTTTCACACCGCACAGAGGTGTGGGCAGGTTTTTTTGGAACTAGAATGATTCCAGCGGGAAAGTCAGATGTAAAAACAGCCTTAGACAACAGGTATGAGTGTTAGGTGCCCTCCTGCCCAGATCCCAGCATCAGCAGTTCCAGAGCCTTGTTCTGTGTGATATTAGAGCTGCCTGGATGAGTTGCTGGCCCAGTTTCTTCTGTACCACAGTGGCCGAGGACAGATTAGAGTTCTGCCGCACTACAGGAGCGCGGCAGAACAAGTCGGGGCGAACTGCCCAGCAGCACGGCGTTCAGACGCCGCCGCAAGGAAGCCGCCCGCAGCGTCCACACTGCGGGTGGCTTCTGGTGGCGGCGGCAGAATGCCGCGCGGCTCCGCCCGCCCACCCGCGTTCACACCCGCCGGAAGCAGGTGGAACACATGCACAGCCACCGGGACACCACTTTGAAGTGGTGCCCGGCTGCTGCAGGAGGAGCGCGCCGCCGGACGAGGTGAGTCCGGGGCGCCTCCACGGGGCAGATGTGGCAGTCTGGACCCCCGCTCTCCCTCCGCTTTTAAAGCGGAGGCAGAGCGGGCCAGACTGCCAGTCTGTCCTCAGCCAGTGTCTCCACGAGATGGCCAGCAAAGAAAAGGCAGGCTTCCTGATAGAACCCAATGGATTCCTGACTCCTGCATGCTAATCTTGTGCCTTGCCTCTCCCCTGGACTGTCTTGTGGGTTTCTAGCCTGCCCATGGCCATGCTTTTGCTATAGTCTGTTGACTTACCACTTATCTCTGATCCACTGGCTATCTGACTGGTGTCCTGACTCCCACCCTATTTCTGAAACTGACATTGGGACAGAGCATGGGTGAGTGACAGGATTTTAAACTGAAAGGAGAAAGAATACCAGTTAAAAATGTAGAGATGATCAGATCTGATAATTAAAAATCTGAAAGCTCTTTTATTTTTAAAAAATCATTTAATACTTTTTAAATTAGAACCACCCACAATTATGCTCAACAGTGCAAGTTTTCAAGGTCTCTAGAACTCTTCTTCACCACCACCCCACAGACCCCAACAGCAAATCTGATCTTGACAACTTGAAAAGTTGCATACTATTTGGCAGTCAGTAGGCATACCATTTGGCAGTCGGTAGTTCCTAATAATAAGTATTGGGGATGTGGAATATATAGTATAGCCTAATGTTGTCAGAACTTGGAAGCTAAGCAGGGTCAGCCCTGGTTAGTACTTGGATGGGAGGCCACTAAGGAAGTCCAGGGTTGTTATGCAAAGCCAGGCAATGGCAAACCGCCTCTGCTCATCTCTTGCCTTAAAAACCCTACAGGGTCACCATAAGTTGGCCATGACTTGATGGCACTGTCCACCACCAACTACATGTGGAGGGGATGCTAAAGTAATATTAGTTCAGCCTTCTTATGCTGAGGTGGTTTTTTTATATATAGCTGAACAGTCCTATCATGAACTATACCATAATTTGCAAACTGACAGAAAGACAGATATATCTATAATTTAGCAACTTTGACTCCTCGACTCACATTTCTATAGTATTCACAATGTTGGTATATCATCTTCATGGGGGAGGGGATGTCAGAGGTTTAGAAGATGAGGGAAAGGACATCTAAAATGATGCAACTTCCTTAAGAAAGCTTTAAAAATAGAGATTTTTAATGCTGGAAGAAGGTGATTGCAGGGCATGATACAAGTTTTTCAAGATTATAAATATTGTATAGCAATTTTATTTTTATTTTATTTATATCCCACCCTCCCCCTCGAGTGAGCTGTGGGTGATCACAACAGTCATATCACAACACTGTTACAAAAAAATCATAAGAATGTTAAAACATACAATTTGAAACCAGATTAACAGAAAGGAATGGTAAAACTTGAGAGCATCCAGTGAAATTGATTAACTTGAAATCCAGATCCCAGAAAAAGAAATACCATGTCATGGCTCAGTGATATATTTCTTATCTAAAACTGGATTTCACAACCTAGTATATAATATGTACTGAATTTTAAAGTTCTGATGGGCTGTAATGACAAAAATGTAAAATGTAAAATTTTGATAGCTATATATGCAAATGGTGGTTGGATGTTGTTTTAATAAGATGACTGCTTGGTAGGTCGTTACCACTGGATGACATGAAAACAACTTTCTAGTTTTATTGGTTGGACTATATTTATGCTGTTGTCAGGTTATGCAAAGCAAGCATAGCTATTTACCAGAAGCTGGAGGATATAAAATTCTGAAGTGGTTGGAAATTACCTAGTAATTCTCTTTTCTTCTTGCAGAAGAGGGGAATGGGGCTGGGATGCAGTAGGTCTTCCGACAATTTAAGCAGCAGGCTCTGATAGGAATATGCAGATGAGTATTTCCATATCTCCCAATGGACTAAGAGAAATAAATGGATATGTGGAATGTACTAGTAGAGCTTGAATATATTCACAGTCTGAGTTAAATCTGTTTGTTGCTCAGGCCGCATGCAGTGCTCAGGTTGCAAGGAAGAGGGCATAAAAACCTTTCTGAGGTCTCTTTTGCTAGCAATGATTGTTTAGATAGCTGTCTTATTTGTGTCATGAGGATAGTTGTTGCTCTCTGTCATATTATTTCATTGTGCAAATGCAACAAGTGACTGATTCCTTTATATATGGGCGCACTGAATGTAAAGTTGGTTAATTAAACTGATGTACAATATGGTTGTGCCGATACTGAAGTTTCGGCTTTAGCAGAGCAAATTCACTCTAAGATCACAGTCTGTCTCTGTCACGTTGACTCACTGTTGAGCTCTATCATTTATTTTAATGGGGAAATTATGAGTTAAACATGTACGACAACCATCTACTGATTAAGAAGCCAATTGTATTGCCCTGTATTTTTACAATAACAGAGATACAGCACACGTCTGAGTTACAAGTTTTCATAATTGTTGTACATCATATATCATCATTAGCAGTGCAATAATTGATACATCATGGCATTAGGTGGCGAATTAATTGGGTCAAAAGGATTTGGACTATGTTCAAAACAGCTTATTCTAGTTGGTACTGGTTTGTGTGTTTAAAACGCCTGTCTTAAATCAAAGTAGATTTTAGGTAAATGCCTAAGCACATTCTAAATCTGATCCTATATGTCTCAACAGAGCAGAGAAAAGTGCTGATGCTATAAGATAGCCATGACATGTCCTTGCAAAAAAAGAGAAATCACTGAAGCACACTGTACTGATTATGGCAGATGAATGATTACTTGAAATTTGATTGCTTAAATTATGGAGACTAGTATTGGAAGGTGCTTTGCGCAGACTGTTGTTTTGTTAGGTGAGGCACATATTGACTTAGAGGTGATGATAAATAACTTTTCTGCTGGCTGCTGTAAAAGCCTTATTCAGTTCACAAGACTACTTCAGGCAATTTGGCTGTACTCTGGGGACTTTGCCAGGGCAGAATAATGTTAGGCTACCTCTCCTGCCCAGGGCTATGCACAGTGATGGAACTGCAATAGCATTTGTTCTGCCTGGTTCATCTATCTGCAGTTCTATCTGCTACCTATTGTCCTACTTATTGTGAGAAATGCTAAAATATAGAACCTGATCCTGTGGCATGCAGGAAACACTAGCATAGATTCAGCAAACACTCCTGAGGAAGTGATTTGTTGTGCTAAAATAAGTGGAATGTTCATGAATATCCCAATTTCAGAGGGTGAAGAAACAGCTACAATGTTTTGATAACAAAAGTACATTCACAGAAGTATATTCATTATTTGATAATGACATCAACTGATGACTACCATATGAGAAACTGTCATCTCAGATCAAAAACCACTGATATATTGCCTTTCCTAGCATCTCCTTGAATTGAGGGGAGTCATATCTTCAATGGAATATGATGAAAATATCCTGGAATGGTAGAGGTACTGAGGAAATATTTTTCAAGGGTCAAATTTGGGATTAATGTAGCCCATGCTAGAAGTGAGAGCTCTGGAGAGGGATGTGCTGAAGCCTGTGGACATGAATGAGAAATAACATCTTATAAATTTGTAAACCCATGCTCACCCATGACTGAGAAGGTGGAAGAGAAAAGCTGAAAACACATGGCCTGGAACTGTGGGCTGGAGCTATGGATGAGGAAAAGTCCTTTACAGATTTCTTTTCCCCATTATTTTCCCATTGCTGTGATAATGGGTAGGATCAGATCAGATGTGCCCCAGAGACAGATCTGTCCATAAGGTATGATCCAGAATCCTATGCAGGGGTCCTTTCGTAGAAAAAAAGGTGCAAAAGTTCATTAGCATAACTCATTAGCATAACTCATTAGCATATGCCATGTCCCCTGACATCACCGGAAGTGTGTCAGAAAGGGAATGTCAGTTTCAGCCCCATTAAACCCTATGGGCCATTGAAATCAATGGCAAAAACTCATAGGGTATATGAGGGGCTGGAGGAAAAGGGGTTTGAGGGAGAGGCTCCAAACTTGCAGGGTAGCTGCTGGGGCCTCTCCTCGAAATACCCACCAAGTTTCAAGAAGATTGGATCATGGGGTCCAATTCTATGGGCCCCCAAACAGATTGTCCCATCCCCTCCATTATTCTCTATGGTGGGAAAAAGTGTTACTTTTTTCCTGCCATAGAGAACAATGGAGGGAATGGGGGCAACCTGTTTGGGGGCCCATAGAATTGGACCCCCTGGTCCAATCTTCTTGAAACTTGGTGGGTATTTCGAGGAGAGGCCCCAGCAGCTACCCTGCAAGTTTGGAGCCTCTCCCTCAAACCACCTCCGCTCCAGTTGCTTTTAAAGTTGCTGCCAAATTTCAGTGGCAATTCGGCAGCGGGCCGAATCAGATCAGAGAATCTGATTCAGTCCGCGGCTGCCCTAGTGGCCAGTCCTGAGCTGGCCTCACTCCGGCCCCAAAGGACTCCTGATCCTATGTATTATGAGAGCAAAGGATAATAGAAAAGCTATATGCTTTAGTTTATTATCATAAGCAATATAAATAATCAGGATAGGAAAGTGGAAATATAGGAAACACTGCCAGATTACTTGAGCAGATAGGTTGTACTAGACCAGCAGAATGTACTCATAGATAAAAAAAAAACTATGGTGGAATTAAGAACTGCCATTTGGTCCAAGACATGATTTATATTGGCCCAGGAATAAACAGGAGGAAAGAGGATTCTTTCCATAACATTACACTCAATTAGGGTTGCCAGGTCCAGTTTTCTTTGGGGGGGGATTAGGGGGCGTTTGAAAAGGGGGCGTGGCTATCCCTGATGTGATGACATCACACAGAGTGCCACCATCACGCCCTGGATGCAGCTTGCCCCTGCCTTTTCCCAACCATTTAAAGGGAGTCATGTGCTCAAGTCTCAGACCCATAACTGTTGGTGGTTGTACCTTTAGGATTTTAGTCACTAGAACTTGAGCTGCTGTAGGCTTTGAGTTGGGTTAATACGTTAGAAGGCTGTAGCAGCCTCCCTTCTCACAGCTTTTCTTGAGAAGGTTCTTATTTTTCATCACAGGCTAGTTTTTCTCTCAAAAGTCCCCCAGACTCTTCGATCACCTGATTTCCAACATGGCCAGTCGGAAAATGGCCAACAAATGATCTACAAACAGTGGGTAAATGTCCCGAAAGACCAGGCGCATCTTCAGAGATGCCAGCAAATGTTAATGAGCCTTATGCTGCTCTTCCCAGAATCTCAGCCAGCAGTTCAAAGCTTGTAAATCTCAAGTGGGCATGGTTGTTCCAGTGGTTGAATAGTTCTTATGTTGGGAAATGGGAGCTCACAGAGCCCTGCTGGATAGGGTTGCCAGGTGCCTTCCTCCCACCAGCAGGGGGATTTGGGAGGCGTTCTGGGGGTGGGAGGGGATGTCACCATCATGCAGACAGCACTTCCAGAAGTGCGATGCTCTACTTTTTGGGCAAAACTCTATGGTAAAAACCAGGGCTTTTTTCTTGGGGAATGCGCCAGAACAGAGTTCCAGAACGTCATCAACAAAATTATTTTTAAAATGTTTAAAAGTTCGTGAGCTTTAATTATGCATATTCAAAACTTCATTTCCTTCTTGAGAGTTCTGGCACCTTCTTTAAAAAAAAAACCTGGTAAAAACACCTACAAACCAAAGAGTTTTGCCCAAAAAGTAGAGTGCTGCCCCCATTGTCGCCAACATGCTTACGTCACTTCCAGAAGTGACATCAGCATGTCAGCAACATCGTGCAGGGACATCTGTTTGGGAGCAGGGTTTCCCTCGCTGAAGCCCACAAAAGCAAGGGGTCCCCGCCCCCACCTGGGGACTGGCAAGCCTACTGCTGGATCTAGGGTTATTATCCCCCTGCTGGGTGTGGTGGATCCCCCAATTTGCACACCACTCCCCCGATTTGAAAGTATTGGATAGTGGGGGGAAATGGGGACTGTTCAGTGATTAATGCTCCCTCTAAGCTGTGGAGTCTTGTGAGCAAAAATTCTACTTTGTGAGCTACGGCATTAAAGTTCTGAGCAAGCGATCTGGCTACTGCATAAATTAGTTTGCTCTGGAGCCATCCTTCCCAAGCTAAGAGAAGAATGTGTGAGCTGGAGTCTAAAAAACTGTGAGCTAGCTCACACTAACTCAGCTTAGAGGGATCACTGCCGGTGACACTCCTTCCCCTAGACTCCATGGTACCATAGAGTGAAAGGCCAGAGCGTCAAACCAGCTGGAAGCCTCAGCTTCTCTTCCCCCTAAAGTGAACTTTTACACAGCTTTTGAAGGTCTGAAGGGCTCTGGAGTGAGCGGCCCCACCCTCCTGTTTAGCAGCCATACTCCTTTTCAATCTCCCCCTCTGCTGCAATGTGTGTGAGAGAGAGAGAGCCAGTGGTGGGCCACAGGCAGGCCGCACTGAGCATGTCATCGTCCTATTCCCAGGCCCCTTGGCTGCCGCAACCAGAGTGCTGCCGCTGTCAGGGACCGGTGTGCATGTGTCTGTGTGTGTATGTGAGTGAGAGAGAGAGACAGGGGAAGGCTGCACCATTTGCATGGTTCTCCCCGGCCCCTCAGCCACCGCAGCTAGAGCACTGCCCCTGTCAGGGCCCAGGATGCATGTGTGTTTGTTTGTGTGTGTGAGAGAGAGAGCAGGGGGGGGCTTCCCCTGGCCCCTTAGCTGCCACAGCCAGAGTGTTGTCAGGACTTGGGGTGTCTGTGTGTTTGTGTGAGAAAGATGGGAAGAGAAGGGTGAAGTCTTCCTCTCCAAGGCTGCTTTGATCAAAATGAGAGCCCCCAACAGCTGTTTTAAAATTAGGATGAATACATCAGGAGATCCAATCTCCATCCCATGTAATTTTGACCCTCAGGAAATGCATTGTGTAGAAGAAAATTAGAGGTAACTGAACTAAAGCTATTTATATGGCCAGTTCCTCCTGATGCAGTGGAGTGTCCATTCACAATTATTCTCATTCTGGCTTCATCTAAAGATATTTAGCATGTTTCACAGCCATTGGAAATCTGATGCCTGTTTTGTTAAAGAGCTGGCTATATTTTAAAATGTAAAATGTTTGATGGAAATGCTCCCCCCCTTTTTAAAAAAGTGAACTGTCTAAATAAAATGATTCTCAGCTCTTGTTGTTTAAAAGATATATTTTGCTATAATTTAGTTGCATGTATTTATTTTGTAAATACTACTAAGTCTTTGCAGGCACCTTTTGTGAAATGTGCTACATGATTGTTATTGCATCTTCCTTGTGTATTTGTTTGGGTCCGGAAAAATAGGTTCCTTTCAGCCATCTCTCTGCACAACTTAATTCTCTCTCTCCCCCAAATGATGCTTCAGCTTTCCATACAGCTGTAGCAAACTTTCCTAAAGTCTCTTTCAGGGTTTTTTCCCCTTTCAGATTCTCAATCCTTAGCTAGGTTGTTGTTGCTGTTGTTGTTATATCAAATTTTTAAGCCACCCTCCCCTGTAGCCCAGGGCTCGAGGTTGTATAAATCAGTAAAAACCATGGACACGCTTTCTGAAGTGTTTGCATCAATAACAGCTATTGGCAAGCTGCCCAAGCAATGATGAATGCTGCCAAATTCACCTTACAAATTGTCAACATGAGCATAGAGTGCTCAATACAAGAGAAAGTAGGAAGAGCAAACAAGACAAATATGATTTTCAAGCATGATATTTGTGAGAGGACTATAGTATTATGGGCCATTGCAGTGGATTCTTTTGAGGGCATTTAGTTACACTGTTCAGAAAATGTTGGAGGCTTCAACCTAGCTCCCCCTAGTTCTGCCTTTCCCTCCTATATGGTTTCATAGAAAAATGGAAATGGAAAAGCTTCCGTTGAAAGCTATGACAGTGATGCACACATACAAAGATGGAGGAAACCGAATAATGCGTTCTTTAAAAGTGTCTCACATTCATAAGCCCGGGGGAGGTGAGTGATTTTCCTCTAATGCATAGGTGCATAAACAGCTGCTTGCTGAAAAACATAAGCAAGAAACAGATGCCTGTCATGCAACTTCAAAGTTACTTGGCTCAGTAATGGGCAACAAACAGTGATATTGGGATGAGCCTATCTGAAATTCAGCTCATGGGCAGGTTGTCATATCTGGATTAACTTGCCTGGCAAGTATACCTAACAAGAACTAGTCATCCATTTGCCCCAGATTTCTAGAATGAAATCACTTGGTAATTGGGGGTTGAATTATTGACCCAGATGGGTTAATTCAATAAAGGAAGCCATGGTCTTCAGTTTGCAAGATCTGAGCAAGGTGGTTAATGAGAAGTCATTTTGGAGGTCATTAATTCATATGGTCTTCATAAGTCAGAAGCAACTTGACAGCATGTAACCCCCCCCCCCCCCAACACACACACACAGACAACTAAGTACTGGTATATTTTCTACCAAGGTTAGACTAGAAACCACAAAAATCTTACCAGGTCCAGCTGGCAACTGATTGTTTGTTTGTGGGAGTGGGAAGTGATATACAACAATTTTGAAAGAAGGAAGTGACTTTAGAGGAAGAGGCAGGTTTAGGGGAGTGCATGGAAAGCGACATCACAAGAAGAGATGAGTTTTGGTGCAGTGTGCTGGAAGTGGCATCATCAGGAGGAGGTGAAGCTTAGGAAGTAACATCACTTGACCTTTGATCTGGAAATGACATGACAGGACATGACATCACAAAAGTCTCCTGGCTCCACCCCCAGAGTCCTCAGATATTTCCAGTGTCGGATCTAGCAGTCCTAGCTGGATCAGGCCAATGGTCCATCTAGTCCAGCATCCTGTCTCACACAGTGACCAACCAGTTCCTCTGGACAGGCCAACAACAGGTCATAGAGGCTGAGGCCTTCCTTTAATGTTGACTCCTGGCTCTGGGTTCGGAGGCTTGATGCCTCTGAATGTGGAGGTTCCCCTCAGTCATCATGGCCAGTAGCCATTGATAGACTTGTCCTCAAGCCAGATAATAATACAGGATTCATTGGAACAATCTCCTGTGTCTCAGTAGGTGGGGCACTAGTAAAAGCAAAACAAGACTTTCTTACACTGGTCTTCTTGTATCAAAGTGCGCTAAAGTACTTTGAAGAAAATAATTTTGTGTCAGAAGGACCAAAAGTTGTGCCAGACATAACTATCCCCTCTTTCAAGGTATGCTTGTCACCATGAGCCTCAGAAATGGGAGATTGTGCACGATGCCACTGCATCTTTGCAAAGCCTCTTGGTGACCTCTTGTTTCCCAGAAGAGGCTATACCTGGATTGCTGAGAGGCACCTTTGTCTGCCAAGGGCCCCCCAAAACCAAGCTTGCACTGTCAAAGACAATAAATGGGAGATACATAAAAACACCTAGTAATTTTTGTTGTAGTAATTTTCTGGAGAAGTTTCCAATAGGAGTAAAAAATATTGGGATGTTTTAGGGATTTTGAATAACTCTGAGGCTTAATGAGATTTTGGCCAATGGCATCATAGTTGGAAAGGCAAAGGTGTAAACAGATTTGAAATCAACAAAACAGGAAGCTGTCCAGAAAAAGGCCTAATTGTGTTATACTTGAAGCTGGTTTGTTTGCTGGTTTTATTTGTGTTGTGTTTTTGTTCATTAGACTTTACTTAGAAGGATTTTTTTACATTTAGTAGGATTTTTACATTGCTGTCATAATGACAATTTATTTGCTTCTATGAGACTTAAAGTGTGTATTTGTTATTTGAAAGCTAGTGACAGAGCGATTTTATCTTTTAAGCTGAATTTTATCTTTTAAGCTGATAACAGAAGGAAAAAATGCTCATTGTAGCAGATTTAAAATTAGTTCATTTCAGTACATGGTATTTATTCAATAATTTGACAGGAATAAAACTCTATTGCAATAATTTCTCTTGAGAAAGGTGAAAACCAACCTTTGCCTTTGAATCAAAGCCCTCTGAACTTTGAATACCAAGACTTGTACCGAGAGTGACTCTGTGTCCCATGTCTCATTGAGTTCAGTGGCAGAGAACAAACAAAGCTATTTAATATTTATTAAATAACAGTACAGATTTTACTGATTATTTTCTACTAGGTGAGGGTCAAGGTTCATGAGACCCATACGTTCTGTGATTGGAACATTCTACGGATTAGCCAGATGGGGGGCGGGGGGAGGGGCAGGATGACATAGATTGTGGCTGTGTTGCTTGGGAAGGAGACAATACTCCTTGCCATTTTCTTCCTCAAACATGCCTCTCACAGCAAGCTTTTTTTTTGGGGGGGGGGGGGGGGGGTAGACATCCTATCTTTTTCCGTCTTCCAATGCTGACTGTAGTTTCAAGGCATTTTTTATTAGGCTATTGAGGCTCTCCTCAGCTGCTTTGTATGCCCCCAAACACATTGGAAATTCCAGCTGCAGGAAGGCATCACATGCAGTTCGGTCCTGATTCAAGCAGGCCTGGGAGTTATGGGCTGTGCATGAATGGTGCAATCCACCAAGTGCCACGAGTGGATAACATTACTAGTACACAATGTGTCTCTGTTTCTCAGTACTGTTTCTTGTACTTCCACTTAACTGCTGAAATGAAAAACTCCAAAAATATCTTTTAAAGTCAGGAGCATGAAGTAGAGTTGGACTAAAAGACAGAACTGGTTGAACATAACTGCTGTCAGAGAAATTCTCCGAAAAATTGTGATAGGTACATACATGCAAAACTGAAACTTTTAAGATCCACTTAGATGCTTTCCCATGTTCCTTTCACACAAGGCTAGCTGTAGTTTTTTTTATGAATCTTTCTCTCTCTGCCCCTCCCTCCCTTCCTCCCCTTGCACACACTCCCCCCTCTTTCCCACTCTTGCCCAGAAGGAGAAGGCAAAGAACGCTTGGAAAGGTTGTGTATAAATTAGATAGACCCTCTAATTTTTCCCCCTACTGAGAGGAGCAGTTCATATCTGGAGCAGAATATAACTGCTGCCAGTGATCTTGAAATGGGCAAGTGGCAATGTGAGACCCTGTGTAGATCCAGATTGCTGCTGAGTAGGGCTTCTTGTGTCAATGAGTGTCCGCTCACAAGCACAGCTTAGAAGGTACACTTTGATGGATCGTGGATAGTCAGGCTTTACTAATTTCTCTAAATAACTGATCCTTCTTGTACTGCTCATATAAAGACAGATTAAAAAGTCAGCATAGTTTTATAAGGTTGTATACGTCGTTACCAGGAGAGTAAAAATCTATATCTGCATATAAAGAATGGTTAAAGTTGAAAATGTTAAATGCTTCAGATGTGGTGGGAAACCACCATTATAAGATGATAACAAGATTATACAATAGAACAAAAATGGATATAATATTGAAAAAGGGTTTGTATAAGAAAACTATGTAAGAGTGTTAGAAAATAATAAAAAAATTATTTTTTTAAAAAAAAGTCAGCATTATCTATTGGGAGAAATCTTCCAGCACTTGATTAAGCAGAAGAGAAGAACAAAATGGCATGGCTGTTTTGAAAAATAATTACGCTGTGGTGTGCTGGGGAAAGGAAATATGCTGTGTGTATGTGTGTGCAGATGTATGAGTGGTAACACTGTTTGTGACCTCTACTTCAGTTTCAGCGTAATCCTGCTAACAGTTTTTCTTTTGTTTGCAAATAAAAATTGTTACAGACTTTCTAATCAGTGGCAGCCTTTTCTCTGCGTGCTACCAGTATGAAATCTGCCAAGAGGAATTAGAAATTGATCCCACCTAATGGACATGCAGCTCCAGTTTACACACCATGCTTCTCAAGTGATAAGTAGTACAATAGCATGTCTCAGATATGAGTTTATCACATTAGTGCAGAACCCTTCAGTTGGAAGCAAGTTGTGTCATGATAAGCTTATCACCTGATAGTGACCACTTCAAGCTGCTCATGTGACCTGGTCCTTAGGTGTCTGCCTATATGTGAGATGGTGGTTTATAGATACAGTGTCAGCTACGCTGCCATTTCCTGGCCGGGGGTTGGGACTCGACCAGTGACCCCACCCGCTGGAATGTGCTCATGTGCTGTTTAGCTGTCTGGCTTTCTTGTCACGCCCTGCTTTTGCCTGCTACACTCCCAGCTTTTGCCTGCTTTGCTCCCAGCTTGCTCAAGGTCTGGAATAAATCCTCCCCTACCATGTTATTCTTTTTAATAAAAGATAAAAAACCCCAACAGTTTGTTGATAAAAACTTAGAGTGTGGTTTCATCCACCCGGCCACTTCCCCTTTTGCCGCCCTGTACTTTTTCTGGAAAAAGAAGATATCCCAGACCAGAAGAGAAATACCCACCCACCCCCAACTACTGAAGGTGCTTAATAAATACATTATTGTTATGGAAATACTTCTGTCATTGGATTTGTCTGTATGCAAAAAATAATGTGCCTTCAAACTTGATGGGGAGTTGGGCATTACTGTTTCTGTCTAACAGAACAATCTGCAGGGCCAGCTTCCTGTTTCATTGCTGAATACAGAGGTTAAGCTTCATATAATCTTATTATTCTTCCTCCTTTACCTTCTTATGAAGGTCTTCACAAGACATTTCTCTAATCTGAAATAAGAAGAGACCTGCTGGATCATACCAGTCGTCTATCTAGTCCAGCATCCTGTCTCACACAGTGGCCAACCAGTTACTCTGGAGGGCCAACCAAGGCATAGAAGCCAAAGCCTTCCCTCAGTGTTGCCTACCAGCGCTTGGTATTCAGTAGTTTACTGCCTCTGAATGCATACGTTCCCTTTAGCCACTGATCAGCCTATCCTGCATGCTTTTAAAGTAGTTTGTGCCTGTGGCCATCATAGTAGCAGCAATAGTGATTCACCAGGATGAAAAGATGGAGGAAGCATTTGGAGATGAAATGTAAACTTCTGTTAGATTAGAAGACTGATCCGTGAAAAGTAGAAATCATAAAATGCCTGATGTTTTTCAGGAGTGAGGTACAGTATACATACATGTGCATGCACACATAGCCAAGAAAGGAGAGTGGGATTGCATCTGCTGGCCTTGCCTCTGAGTCTCCACATTTAGCCAATGTCAGCATATTCATAAGACAACACAAAAGTATACACATAGGGTCTTGCACATGATTTTGACTTCTGCAGAAAGCAATGGTTTGCCATTGTCTCTGAACCAAGCCATAACCAGTTAGCCTGGGTAGCCTGTAGTAGACCTTCATAGACTCCTGATATGGAGATGGCTTTCTATACCAAAATGTGCGTCTTACAGTTGAGCCCTGGCACCCTCTTTTTCAGAAATTAACTACTGGTTAATAGTAAAGTTGTTAATGTTCACCATTCATTGATTCATAATATCAACTTTGGCAGATTATAATGCTTACATTCAGTACAAGGCATTAAGACCCTATGGGTTCTCCACCTGCTTGGATTTTAATTGAGCTACAGAAGAATTCTTCCCATCTATTTCTGTCTGTCTACCTGGCTGCTGTTGAGGGTGGTTGCTGCAGCAGCCACAAATGAGGAAGCCATGTCTTTCTCCCCTCCTACCTCCTCTCACCTGAAATGCCTGCTATAGCAGTATCCCAGGAATTCTGGCAAAGCAGTTTTCCCAGGGCTTTCAGTGTCTTGTCTGGGGGTGTCAATTGTCCTGTGAACACTGCATTTGCCGGAACAACAGAATCAGGTAATGAGTTTGTGGGGTTTCTGGTGGATTTGTAGTTATTAAAATGGTGTGGGCTTAGGCTGCTGGCAATTAAGAGCAATTTCAGAATTTTTCAGGGACAGAAGAATCTTTTCTCAATCTGCTCCAGTGCTGCTTGTAAATGCTTATTCCATCCTAAACTGATGCTGCAGAAGTTTGCCTATTACTTCTGGCTATACCACTATTAATAACCCCCAAAATTGGGGCAATGCTCTAGTCCACATCCCATATATTAGAGCTACTAGTTATTAAGACTGGTGAGAAAGGAAAATTGGCTCCTACCCTTTGATATTTCCCTCTACAGACCTTCCTTTCAGCAACAGCAAATCAACTTTCTGGAAAGGTTGATTCTGTTTAGCCCAATATTATGACTTATAAATATCCCAATATTATGACTTTCCCTTGCTCGAAAGCCAGTCGAATCCAACTCTAGAGGGCAGTGCTTATCTCCGTTTCCAAGCTGAAGAACCAGCGTTGTTCGAAGACTCCTCCGTGGCCATGTGGCTGGCATGACTAAATGCCAAGGTGCACAGAATGCTGTTACCTTCCCACCAAAGCAGTACCTGTTTATCTACTTGCAATTTCTTGCTTTTGAACTCCTAGGTTGGCAGGAGCTGGGGCCAGAGATGGGCGCTCACTCCTTCACATGGCACTCGGGTCTCGAACTGCCGAGCTACCGACCTTCAGATCTGCAGCTCAGCATCTTAACCTCTGAGCCACCGCAGCCCCATATGACTTATACTCATAAATACTGAGCTTTGCTTAGAAGTTTTACATATGAATATACTTAATAATATACTTAGTAATACTTAGTGGCTACAGGTACATTTTAATGTCCTTCTCCAGAAGTAATCCACTTGAGATAATAAGGATAGACTTTGCTAAATCAAGACTGACAGAATTTTGACAAATCTAAGATATTTTGTTTTGATGTTTACAGATCCGAAGAATGAGCTGGATGTAGAAACACTGAGAAAGTTCTTGTCCTATCATTTAAAAATGCAATTATTTCTCATGGCTTCATAGCCCAGTCCTCTTTTTGTGTTATAATATGGAAACTGCTGCAATTTCTTGGTTAATTTAATTAAATGTAGAGAAAAGACTTTTTTAGCACAACGGGCTTTGTTCAGTGGGCTTGCTTATTGGTATGGTAAGTTGGCTAATGCAAATAACTGCATCCATCTTCATTCTTCTCAGCCATGACTTCATTATGCATACACTGAACCTAAGAGACACATAAGACGTCTGGTTAGTAAAGACAGAGCGCTGGTTAGAAGAGTGAAAGCCCTGAATCACAGATTTATTTCCTATTGGCAAGAAGCTTTAAACTGCTCTAAAAGTTAACAATTCTCTGAATTTTAAAAACTGATTGGTGAATGGGATCTTCAGCATTTGAGATTCAGAACATTTGGAAGCGAACTGGTATTTTACTTTGAAGTAGCCTCATCTTATGCTTTATTTCAGTCTGGAAGCAACTTTTATCTGAATCTTTTCTTAGTCTGAACCTTAGCTGAGGGTTCTAGATAAAAATATGTTCCTTTAAATCTTTGCATTTGGAAACATTGAAACACCAGTCATGGTTTTTATGTTTCTGAGAGAATATGGACGCGGTCACACGGCCCTTTAAAGTGGGAGGAACTGCTGTTTCCTCCCACATTTAAAGGGACCATTCATACCGGCCGCAGCCATTCCCACGCCGAAGCGGGCTCCAGTGCAGGTTCATAGTGCTTTTTACGACCCTGGGAAAATCAACTATTTTCCCGGGAATTGCACTTTGAACCCACGACTCTGCCGATCTGGACTGCCCTCTCTTGCAATGATTGCGAGAGAGGGCTGTCTGATCGTCTCTCTCGGGGGGTTTTTGCAAAGGAAAGAAAAAAATGCAGCCAGAAGCCCCCCACCACCATGCAGAGAGGCTCTTACCTGCTGTCTGGCTGGCTGGCTGACCCCGTGCTTAGCTCTGGGCCCTGAGCCCTGCCAGCTGCTGCTACCTGGCAAGCCCCCCCCCCACATGCTTCTCCCAACTTTCTCAGGTGGCGGCTGGCGGGGTTCAGTGCCTGGAACGGAGCACGGGGCGAACCAGCCAGCCAGCAGGTAAGTGGAAGAGCCTCTCTGTGGTGGAGGGGGGGAAGCGTCTGGCTGTGTTCGGGGGAGGCAGCCATGCGAGGACCACCCGCACGCCTGCACCTTACCTCCCCCAGCTGCCACTGCCACCAGGTTGGGATGTGTAATCATCCCAACCCGAAATAAAAAACCCCAGTCTATTTAAATCCGGGAGGGCTCCCAGATTTAAAGCCCCATGTGACCGCAGCCTATATGCAGTTTCTCAAATCTCGAATGGTAGAGTGTAAAGAATCCTAACTGAAGATTTCATGAAGCTTTTTTTGGTCATCTGTTTACTTTAATTTTTTTTTTTAATTAGAGAAAGAATTTTGTTTGGCAATTACTAGCTGCCTGCTTTACTGGTGAACTAAAATACTTGTATTGACTACGTCTTGCAAGCAAATATATTATGAATAGTTTGAAACCTACTTTTCCTGGACAAATATATTTTCTTTGCTCCTGAAAATCATGTTTCACTTCAACTTCATTGAAGATTTTATGCAGCAAACTTTTGATGTAAATCACTCATTTGCACGGTGGCCCCACATGCTCCTTGAAAGCCACTCTTGAAGACTGGTGTACAAGCAGTTGCAGCTGAAGTGTTATTTGAGAAAGGTCCAGTGTATGTGGTTACCTTAGGTGTGCATATAGAGGTATTTTAGGATTTTAAAAATCCTGTACTCTTTTGTGACTAGTCTTTTTTTTCATTTTCATGGAATTGATTACCTGTCTTAAACTAGAGATCTTTCAGTTCAAGCAAAAAATTCAGCCCATGAAAATTTTCTAAGATCAAGCAGCCCTGTTAAAGATTTTTCTGCAAATCAGGAGGTATCCCCAGGTTTGCAGAACCAGCTTCCCTAGCCCTGGGTGGTCCATGTTGTGCAGCTTTTATGATCTGCAAAGTGGAACCGCCCAGGACTATTAGATATATGATACATTCACCTCCTCTCCTGATGTTGATGTTGCTGTTTTGTTTTCTATTGCTGCTTTTTTGTGTGTTCTCTTTTGCTTCATAAAGTTTTAAAGACTGCTCTAAAACATTACGGTATGTATATTCTGATAGCTGGTGTCTGTTTTGATCTGTATAGTAATATTGTTATAGTATTATTGTTATTTTTGAGTTGTTAGTATGTAACTGTTTTTCATTTGTATGATATTGTTTATGTTGTATGGCACATTAAGGGTCTTAAGGGGGTGGGGGGGAGGTTGACAAATACATAAATAAATAGTAAGTGGAGGGCCCAGCATGGCAAATCCTTACTGTACAGTATTTACAGAAACTCACCCACACAACATTTCCTCCAAAATCGGTTGGTGTAAATATTTGCACTTTTTCTGACCTTCACTAATATAATTTATTTTAGTTTAATGCAAGTCTTAATCACCAGGCTATATAACTGTTGGAGGGGGAGACTGAAGTCTGCATTCCTGTGCAAACTAACATAAGAGTAAATCCTATTGAACACGGTAGGACTTTATTCTAAGTAAAGTGTGCATACAGTTGAACCGCATGTGGCACACATCCAAAGAACCATGTACTTAATGTAGGGTTGTCACCCTCCAGTTGGTGGCTGGAGATCTCCTGGGATTACAGCTGATCTTCAGGCAACAGAGATCAGTTCCCCTGGAGAAAATGGCTGCTTTGGAAGGTGGACTCTGTGGCATTATACCCCACTGAAGCTCCTCCCCTCCCCCAAACCCTGCCCTTTTCCCAAAATCTCTAGGTATTTCCTCACTTGGGGCTGGCAACCCTACTTCAGGCAGTGGTTTGGAAACTGTATGCTGTACTGTATAACAGCAGCAAAACATATGGTCCAGTGCTATCCTTTCTGCACTGATGTGAGGATGTCCTTCATCTCCTTGTTCTGACATTGGGAACTGGGTTTGCCCTTCAGGGTTCCCTGCCCACTTAACACAGGATGGCTTTAAGCTGTTGCATCACAATCAGCTAAAGCTGTGGATATGATTGGCTGTATGTGCTGCTGGCATGGTAATAAGTCCCTGTGACATCAATGGAGCTTTCCCCTGAGCCAATACATATACAACTGTAAGTTAATAGAGGAAATTGTCATTCTGTCTTTTATGTAAATCCAGAAATGCTTTATGTTTTACAGTGTCCTTAGCAGAGTTATACCCTTCTAGTACCATTGAGTGTTATTTAGGATGGCTTTGTCAAGCATGGTATCTATGGTGATTGTTAGAAATTTAAATACACAAACTCCACATCCTGCTAATTACTGTCCTTCCCCCCCCTGAAGTTACTAGTTCAAAACATGTCCACAGATGCTAATCTTTTGAAACAAATTTTACAATTTACAGTTGTAGGAAGCAGAGAACTTGTATTAATGTAGCAGGTTTGTTAAACTAATTATAACAAATTAATAGTCTTCTTAGTAGTCTAAAGACCAGTTTAGCTCAGTACCTGGTCTCCAAACAAGGCAGGAAATTTTAGCATACTTCATTTAGAAAATATGGAACTAACTTTAACTTGAGAAACATACCAAATTAGCAGTAAAGACACAGTTATATGCTGGTGGAAAGTGCCATCAAGTAACAGCTGACTTACATTGATGCCATAGGGTTTTCAAGGCAAAAGATGTTTACAGGTGGGTTGCCATAGCCTACCTCTGTGTCACTACACTGGTATTCCTTGGAGGTCTCCCATCCAAATACTAGCCAGGGCTAACCCTGCTTAGTTTCTGAGATCTGATGAGATCCAGCTAGCCTGGGTTTATGTATAGGGCTGCCAAGTTCCCCCCGGGGGGGCGGGGATTCCCCTGCTAAAACAGTCCCCAATCTGCAGGTCCGGATCCAGCTGGTGGGGGGAACCCCACCCCCAAAGTGACCAGATCAGGCCAACGTCCCCGGTGCAATAATGTCTCCCGGAAGCAACGTCATCACGCTGGGCACGTCACCGGGCGACGCTCTAGCAATTGCCCTGAAAACTCTATGGTACCAGCATCATGCCCAGCATGATGATGTCACTTCTGGGCGATGTCATCATAGTTCGTGCGCACTTTGTGCGCGCATGAGAGGTCCCAGAGAGGGCCCAGGACTCCCCCACTGTTTATAAGGTAAGACTTGGCAACCCTAGTTATGTACTTATAAATGGGATTTTTGGAGCTACTTTGAGATTTATACGGTTAAAGTCTAATCATGCCATCCTATGCAGAGTTGTATCATTCTAAGTCTATTGAAGTCAGTGGGTTTTGAAGGCTGTAACTGTGCCAAGGACTGCACTGTTAGTTGCTAAGTATGAATTTACTGAATAAATGTGCATAGACTAGGGTTATTAAAGAGTAAAAATTCAAAAGTAAAACATTTTGTTCAGGAATAATTTCTTAACAAACTTGTGCCTATGAATTCTGTTGGTACAATACCATTTGTATCAGAGATAGATTCTATTTTACAAACCACCATGTATTCAAAATCCAGACAGTGAATTCTTTAGGACACAACTGAACACACTGTTAAGCACACTTAAGCCCACTGATTTCAATTGGCTTAAACATGCTTAGCTGTATGTTGGTTGTGGTCTTAAGGTATAAGCTGTCTTCCTCTGCATGCTTTGCACAAAGGAGACTGATCTCTGATTTGAGACTCAGTGCTAAATCATTTTTGTAACCTTAAACTCTCTAACATAGTTTTTGAAATTAAAGTAAATGGTAGATCTTTTAAGGTATACAGTGTTCTTGTAAATTTTCCCAGTCCAGTTAAAATAGTCTCAGCCAACAGTAACCTCAACCACCATGGTATCAACAGAAGAAGAAGCGTGGGGGTTTTATACCCTGTTTTTCTCTACACTGAGGAGTCTCAAAGCAATATAAAATTGTCTTTCCCTTCCTTTCCCCACAATAGGCACCTTGTGAGGTAGGTGGGGCTGAGAGAGTTCTGAGAGAACTGTGGCTGGCTTAAGGTCACCCAGCAAGCTTTGTGTGGAGGAATGGGGAATCAAACCCAATTCTCCAGACTAGCGTCCACCATTCTCAACCACTACACCAGGCTGGCTCTCAGATAAGTAACTCAGATGTGCAAATAATTCATACATGCAAATATACCTGTCTTTTTATTTTCACAGAATCAACATCTTAGATACCATTTATTTTTTAATTGCTGATAATTTTCTTTCTTTCAACAGAGGAATTCAAGGGCTCAACCATAGTTGAACTAATGAAGAAAGAAGGCACCACTTTGGGACTTACTGTATCTGGCGGAATTGACAAGGATGGGAAACCAAGAGTATCCAACCTTCGCCAAGGAGGCATTGCTGCTAGGTAAATAATCCTCAAGCAGCAGAGCACATATGAGTGTGCTTCCCTCAGAACTATGAACTGCACCAAAAGCTCTAGGGATACCAGTCCCCAGGTGGGGGCAGGGGTCCCCTAATTTTGGGGGCTCCCCCCAGACGCTTGCTAGCTGCATGTGTCGCCTGCTTCTACCCTGCAAGCTGCAAATTTGTGGTTTACAGGGCAAGCACATGGGACGCCCACTGTTTTCAGGCAGGGGCCACACACGCCTGCCCTGCAAGTGGCGAATTCACTGCTTGCAGGGTAGGTGTGCATGGCACCCACTTTTCCCCCATCCATTTAAAGGATGCATAATGTCATCATGTCAGGGATGTCCCCGCCCCTTCCTGGAACACCCCCAAATCCCCCTGCCGGGGAGAAGATGGGATGTAGCAACCCTAAAAAGCTCACTAATAAATTATGAAGCACCAACAGCCATGTTAGCAAATAAGAGTAGAACAGGAACCAAAACATTTCAGGTGTAGGTTCTCCTTGAATGCCTTTATGTGCAGGGCCCTAACATTATTTCTCTAGTACAAACTTATATGGCCTCCAACTTACATGTGCAGTCCATACATAGAGTGACTGATTTTATTTCTGAAATGAAATGCAGGGTTTTTTTTAGAAAATGCACAAAAATGTGTAACACAAATATAGAGAAATTATTACAATGGTAGTTTGCTTCATTATATTCTAGCAAGTTCATATAAGTGGCAGCAGCTTCTACATATGATACAAACAGCATTAGTTGAGTTTATTATTATTACTAGTAATAAGACCTGTTGTGGAAATAAATTCAACGGGCTCTAGAAAGAGACTCCAGGAGAGTGCCCCGACCTTCAGCACTCAGTGTCAGTTTGCTGTGGCAACCTCAGCAGGGTATAATGACACAGAGTCCACCATTTTCTCCAGGGGAACTGATCTCTGCTACCTGAAAAGTAGTTGTCATTTTGAGTGATCTCCACCCCTCCCCTGGAGATTGGCAACACTGATTCCCCAGGAAGGAATGGCTGGTTTGGAGGGTGGAATCTATGGCATTGTACCTGTCTGAGGTCCCACCCCTCCTTAAACCTCACCCTCTCCAGGCTCTATCCCTCAAATCTCCAGGAATTTCCCACCTAGAGTTGGCAACCCTATCTCCTTCCCAGCCAAGCATCAACCTACCTTAATTTCCCTCTCAGTCTTCAGCTTTCCATCTCCCCACCACCACCCGCAGCCTCTACCGTGCTCTGAAGCCCTGACTGCCACGTCACATTGGCTGTCATAGTGGGGCCATCTCAGCAGGCTATAAGGACACAGAGTCCACCATTTTCTCCAGGGAAACTGATCTCTGCCATCTGGAAAGTAGTTGTAATTCTGAGTGTTCTTCAGCCCTCACCTGGAGATTGGCAGGAGGAAAAGTAGTCTTTCTCTGCAATGGGGACCAAAGCAGCTTACACCATTCTCCTCTCTCCCTTTTGACTTGCACAGCAACCTTATGAGGCAGGTTAGGCTGGAAGTCATTGACTGGTCCAAATCACCCACTCAGCAAGAACCTGGGTGTAGCAGAGCCTGCTCTGAAGCACAGACTGCTATGCCTAGGGTAGCCAACCTCCAGGTGGAGCCTGAAGATCGCCAGGTATCACAACAGATCTCCCCCCCCTCCCAGAGAAAATAACTGCCTTGGAGGGTGGCCTCTATGGCATTCTGTTCAGCTGAGGACTCTCCCCTCCCACACCCTCGCCTCCGTAGATACCATTAAATCTCCAGGAATCTCCCTACCTGGAGCTGGCAACCCTAGTCAGGACTGGCCCCAATGAGTTTTCTCCCATAGGCCAAAATAGGTGTGAAAGGGGCCTTTTACTGACAGAACCAAGCAACAGGCACTGAGGGGAAAGTCGGGTTGCCACCTCTGAGTAGGGAAATACCTGGAGATCTGGGGGGGGGGGATGGATCCTGTGGAGGGCAGCGTTGGGGAAGGCAGAAGGACTCAGCAGGGTATAATGCCATAGGGTCTACCCTCCAAAGCAGCAATTTTCTCCTGTGGAACTGATCTCTGTTGTCTGGTATCACCTGGTATCACAACTGAACTCCAGACAACAAATCGCTCCCCCCTCCCCGGAGAAAATAACTATTTAGAGAGTGGCCTCTATGACATTCTATTCAGCTGAGGCCTCTCCCCTCCCCAAACTCTGCCTTCCCTGGCGGTTTTTTATCACAACTGAACTCCAGACAACAGATCGCCTCCCCCTCCCCCCCGGAGAAAATAACTGCTTTAGAGGGTGGCCTCTATGGCATTCTATTCAGCTGGGGCCTCTCCCTTCCCCAAATTCTGGCTTTCTTGGCAGGTTTTTTTTCCCATTCTGGAAAGTGTTGCCTCACTAAACCTGGCTTGGAGGCTAAAGACAGTTGGTTTTGTCCCCTGGCGAGAAGAGCAAAGACAGTCACTGTGTTCACTGGAGCGAAGCAACCGTCTTCTGAGGAAAGTTTTGATGGGTGCTGTTTCTGTGGGTGGGACTCAGGCAACGCAGCCAGTGGATAGGGACAGCTTCTGAGTGACACATCGTGGAGCCAACTGATTTTGGAGCATGGCTGCTGCTTCTGTGGGTGGGACTCAGGCAACGCAGCTAGTGGATAGGGGCAGCTTCTGTGTGACACATCATGGAGCCAACTGATTTGGGAGCATGTGGAATTTTCAGAAAGTGCCACCCCACTTCGCAATCTCTCCTTATATATAATTGAGTAGTGGGGTGGCACTTTCTGAAGATTCCACATGCTGCTAAATCAGTTGGCTCCATGATGTGTCACTCAGAAGCTGTCTCTCTCTTCTTTGCCTGAGTCTCGCCTCCAATATTCTAAACAGTTTGCTGTTCCTCTCCCCCTCATAGACAGTAAGAACACAGAGGTCATTTGCATAAGTGGCCTGATTCACCTTTGCCTCTAACGTTCTAAACAGTTTACTGTTGCTGTTGGGACTCATTGAATGTGTCCTGAGGTAAAATACATATCCCAATCTTCCCTTAAACAATCACTGGAGTTTCCAGTCTTCCTGTGGGCCCTGGAGATCTCCCAGAAATTACCGTGTTCCCCAGCCACATCACATAATTTCCCCTACAGAAGATTTCCCAGCTATTAGTACTGACCTCCAGATGACCAAGATTAGTTCTCCTTGAGACAATGGCTGCTTTGGATAGTGGACTCTATGGCATTATATCCTGCTGAAGTCCCTCCACACCCCAAACCCTGCCCTCCCCAGGCTCTACCCCTCAAATCTATAGGTATTTCCCAACCCAGAGTTGGCAACCCTGTAACTGGCTATGGAACCACTTTCCAGACCCTTGGAACCCAGAAGAGATGGCATAGGAGGAGGTGCTTTTCTACCTTAGCTGCTACTACATAACCCCAAATCAACATAAGTCAGGGGTGGAGGCAACCATACCTGATACCATGAGGCTGTCCTCTCATACTACCCACTTGGGGCAGCAAAATGACTTGAGACAGCCCTGCCTTATAGCTAAGGAGAAGGAAATAAACATGGCCTGCCTCTGTTTTCCCCTTCCCTCTGCCACCCCATCAACCACAGCCGGGACAATCACCTGGAGCTTCCTTTTAGAGCCTGTTGTATTTCTTCCCACAACAGGCCTTACTCCTAGATATATATAAAGAGAGAAGAGATTACAGTCATTGACCAGTACAATTCAATCAATCAATTTGAAAATACAAACAGCACAATAACATTTTCTTGCACTGTATTTGAAAATCATGTTTCACTAAAGCTGTTTGAATAAATAGTTCCTTGGGGCAGAATTCTCTCCTTTTTGTCCATGGAACTCAGTAAAGTGTCACATACTCCAATAACACTGTAGAATACCTAATAATAAACATTAAATACTTAGAATGTTGCATTTAGGAAATTCACATTCAAATCCTTTTTTTAAAAAATTGCAAACATTGTAAGCCTTATTTTATATGTTACAAATAAAGTAAAATTGCTACTGTTGAAACAAAATATAATACATCTTCACTGAAGAAGCTATGTATATTGCAGAAGTGATCAATTGGATGTGGGAGATTACATCAAATCTGTGAATGGCATCAATTTAACCAAGTTTCGTCATGATGAGATCATTAGTTTACTCAAGAATGTTGGTGAAAGAGTTGTATTAGAAGTGGAGTATGAGCTGCCACCAATCTGTAAGTAATAAGGTGCACAATGTAATAATCCTATATGTAATATACTTTTTCATTAGTAAGGTTAGTGGGGCTATTATTAGTTTCTTAAAATTGAAAATGCTGATATCAAGTTGTACTTAATTTCATTGCTTAGTGTATGATTGTAATTTGTGTCTCTGGACTTGTGGCTGAACCATATTAATAAATACTTTCAGGATCTCCCCCACCACCACCCTTTCTTTGTCAGATCAAAAGATGCATTTTAATGTCTCTGTATAAACTTCACTACCATTTTACCTTTGTCATCATTGATCTTTATCAATCACTACTGATGTTCTTCATTATAATCGGTGTGTGATATCTGTGGAGAGAAGACCTATATATTTCTAGGATCTGGGGTTGGGGAAGGTCAGCTGTTGATGGAAACAGAACAATCCACTGTTACAAATATATGAGTTTTACCTTCACCTCAACATTTGTTCTGATGTTCATTTTTCTCTAAATGAATGGCAGCCATTTATTGATATGGATGAAAGTAAGTCTGTTGGCTTAGATCTGCTAGGAAGGGTAGGAGAACTAAATGAGGAATAGGCTTAATCTCTCCAATTATTTCTTAGATTGCAATCTGTTTACTTTGTTCTATAGAACTCTCTCTTTTCATCTGCCAAGTTGATTTCCATTTCTTGGTCAATCTAGTGAAGAGGTTTCTAATCTCATTGGGCACTTTTGGAATCTTGAGAACATTAAGTGGGTGTCATCACACAATAGCTGCCATGGAGGACAGAGGACAGCAAAAATGGCTGACATGAGGGTTGAGGCCAATCACAAGATGTTGGGAGGTTCCAAGTCAAGCAGCCCTCTACAAGGGAGGAATCTGTTCCTGAAGGGGTTCATCCTGCAGATATTTCAAAGCAGTTTCTGCTCCTGTGAAGTAGAGAAAAGTCAGGATCAATTATTTGCTTTAGGGAAAATATGCTTTAGAGAATAAGAAAGTGGGCAGCAGAAAACATTGGAGGATGCCATAGTGCCCTTGGGAACCACTGATCTAATGTACGATGGCATCTCAGGACAGGCGTGTGTGTGTGTGTGTGTGTGAATAAATCAGCTCAATAAAAGGGGCCACCCAAGACTTCTGCCCTAGCAGCATCCTTTCTAGATAGATGATAGGTAGGTAGGTAGGTAGATAGATAGATAGACAGACAGACTTGTGTGTGAACAACATGTGCACACGCGCACGCACACATACACAGAGTGAGTATTACTAAATTGATCTCTGTATTCTTCTCTGTAAATCCCAAATGAATTTAAAAGTGCTGGTCAGCACACAGTTACAGAAATCAATAGTATTTTAATTGCTGGTAACGATGTGTGGGATTGTTGTGATCTAAGAATTTAGTGGAACATATTTTGTTTTAGGTGCTGGTGATTGAATTAAATTTTGTATGTGTATTAACACTGCCAAATTGCTGTGCTCTATTTATGATGTTGTTTGCTGGCTGCTGCAAATAATTAAGCTTTGTGATCCGAATTAGGTGGTTTTGATTAACTAAATCAACTGAGCATTCAGCAAACTTAATAGGTACATTTTGAATTGAAAACTCTGTTTACTATGTTATGCGCACATTCAATATATGTGTGATTTTTGTTCACTGAATTGAAAAATTAGTCTGTCATGCCACAGACTGTTCATTTAAGTACTGAGAATTTCTAACCTTGTACAAGTGTTGATGGTAACGAGCCTGAATGACAAGCTATTACCGTCAATTTTTGGTGACCAAGTGAACAAACCCAATTCCTTATAACACAACTACTCCTATATTAGCAATGTCATAACTTTTCTCATCACACATGGGGTGTGTGTGTGTGAAATGCCGTCTAAGGACTAAAAAGGAGGTTATTTTACTTAGATCTGGAGAGCCTAGGCTCGAATTCTCATCAGCCATACTGACAGAGGTCTCAGACATAAAATTGAAATAGTAATGGTCTGTGTCAGAGGAATATTTTTGAGGATGAATGAAAGAGAAAGTAAACATGATGAAGATATAAAATATGATTTTCAAATGTAATCTGTGCTGCTTCCCAGAACTATTTATTGTACTGTATTAGTGTTGTCTTCAGAGTACGACCCCTAGTACTGTGATTTTGTTGCTTCTCTTCACCCCTTTGTCTTACTGAGAACCCAGGTTTCAGAAAACTTGGCTAGCATATTCTCCTTCTCCATCTCTAGAATTTTGTCTCCTTAATTCCCACAGAGAAAAAATATAGCTGTTCTGTTAATAGTGTTCCTTTTACTACTTCATTGTTAATTACAAGAAATAATGACAGCAGAGGAAGTTTGTAACATCCTTCATTTTTATATTTCTCACCTGGGAATTGCTTTCACTCTTGATTTTACTTCACCATGTCCGGGGGGGGGGGGGGGGGGATTATGCCAGCTACTTACACGTTCCACTGATTTTCTGTCAGACCTGAAATTGAAATTCCTTGTTTCACTTATTGAAAATAATTCCTATTATGCGCAAATATCTTGATTCATAAAACTGCATTTTAGTTTACATTTTAGTCTTCAGGGTTGTTGCAATAGTTACAATATTCCATTGTTCCCATAATCTGCAAGGAAGATCTCACATGCTTCAGTTTCAGAATGAAGCATAATTACAACTTTATTGACTCAGAATATCACCAGTGCACTTGCCCAGCCTATTTATTTCTACACTCCAAAGTCTTCTATCTTCTCTGTTATTGGAGGGGATGAACTCTACCCCTATTTCCTCATGTTCTCTGATTTATCTTCTCCTAGCTTCAAACATTAACTGAGAACAGTTAATGTGCTTTGCCTTTCACTGCCTAAGCACCCTTATAAGTATGCTAGGAAGATCTATATATACCAAGCCAAGTAGCCCTGGAACAGGATTGTCAGCTTGTGGGGGGGGGCGGGGGGCTGCCGTCCTCCCAAAATTACAATTCATATCCAGACTAGAGATCAGTTGCTCTGGAGAAAATTACAGCTTCAGAGGAAGGATTCTATGGCATCGCATCACTGCTGAGCTCCCTCTCTCCCCCAAAGTCCCAATTTCCAGGTTCCACCCCCAAATCTCTAGGAATTCCCCACCCTGCAGTCAGCAGCAATACCCAGGAATGCACAAGGCTGATAGGTGCTACGGAAGTGCTACTTTTCTTTAGACAGCAAGAGATAGTGAAACTTCATCATTATTGAAGCAGTTCCTCTGGACTGTCACATTGTAATTTTCCTGAGATTTTTGTTGGGCCTGTTAATTTATTTATTGGGTTAGCTGGATTCAGGGGTCCTTTAGTAGAAAAAGAGCTGCAGGAGCTCATTAGCATAACTCATTAGCATAACACATTAGCATATGCCACGTCCCTTGACATCACTGGAAGTGTGTCAGAAAGGGAATGTCATTTCAGCCCCATTAAACCCTATGGGCCATTGAAATCAATGGCAAAAACTCATAGGGTATAGGAGGGGCTGGAGGAAAGTGGATTTGAGGGAGGGGCTCCAAACTTGCAGGGTAGCTGCTGGGGCCTGTCCTTGAAATACCCACCAAGTTTCAAGAAGATTGAACCACGGAGTCCAATTCTGTGGGCCCCCAAACAGGTTGTCCCATCCCCTCCATTGTTCTCTATGGTGGGAAAAAATGTTACCTTTTTTTCTACCATAGAGAACAATGGAGGGAATGGGGGCAACCTGTTTGGGGGGCCATAGAATTGGACCCCCTGGTCCAATCTTCTTGAAACTTGGTGGGTATTTGGGGGAGAGGTCCCAGCAGCTACCCTGCAAGTTTGGAGCCTCTCCCCCAAAAACCCCTCCCCTCCAGTCGCTTTTAAAGTTGCTGCCGAATTTCGGCAGCAATTCGGCAGCAGGCTGAATCAGATCAGAGAATCTGATTCGGCCCCTGGCTGCCCTAGTGGCCACTCCTGAGCTGGCGGAGCATTGCTCCGCCTCGCTCCGGCCCCAACGGACCCCCTGGCTGGATTACAAATCTGCTGCCTGCTCCTGGTGCCACTGGCCTCATCATAGTCACAGAATGGTACTAAGCCAAAAAAACTCTCCTTCCAATATTGCACTCAGGTGCAAAAGCAAAATAAAATATTACCATCACCATCTACTTGGTCCCAGCTTACAATGTAGACTAAGGATCAATAGGTTCAGGTGGGTAGCTGTGTTGGTCTGATCTAGCAGAACAAAGTTTGAGTCCAGTGGCCCCTTTAAGACCAACAAAGTTTTATTCAAGGTACGAGCTTTCATGTGCACACACACACTTCTTCAGATACAATGAAATGGAAATTACCAGTCATAGAGGGTGAGCAGTAAATTATCATGCAATATAATGAAGATGTTTAACAGATTCAAGGATCAAACAGGTATAATAAGCTTAGTTTACATAGTTACCATTTGTTTGGGTCCAGTTCTGGGGGGGGGGGGAATATACTGAAGGAAATAAATATGTCAAAATTGGAGATTGGTGTCAGCATTCCACAATTAAGGATACCTCAACCTTCAATTTTGACATATTTATTTCCTTCACTATGTCCCCCCAGAACTGAACCCAAATAAATGATAACCATATAAACTAAGCTTATTATTCTTGTTTGATCCTTAAATCTGTTTTTAATAGATAAACATTTTATTGAAATATCAAAGTATACATGAACAAACAATAAAATTAGTAATAACTGTCAGCATTAACAGTCAGAATGGTCAAAGTAATTCAATATATAGCAATAATTCTCACCCTCTTCCTATCTGTATAGACTGGTAATTTCCATTTCATTGTATCTGGAGAAGTATGTGTGCACACGGAAGCTTATACCTTGAATAAAACTTTGTTGGTTTTAAAGGTGCCACTGGACTCGAACTTCTACTAAGGATCAATGTGTGAGATGACAGAATGTGCAGCAAAAAGATGGAGAAGCAGAACATGAGACATCCTTAAAGCCCAGGCAGGGCAGGCTAGGGGCTCTACCCATGCACTCTTTCTTCTGTAGCTGAAAAGGGCAGGGCCTTCTTGCCTCCCACTGAAGGGGCAGGAGAGTTAGATTCTTCTTCATTATATATGTACCAGATGGTAAGACATAGGAGCACTCTTATGTCTCATTTGTTACTGACTTGAACCCCCTCACCCCTTTAGTTTTTGTGATAAGGTTATGCTGTTATTTAAACACAGAAACACATTTCAGGTTGTGGGGGTCAGCATGGCTCTGTTGAAATCAGGATTGGGGGGAGTTGGAAAAACCACTGCTAGGGGTCTGTTTTGTTTCTTAATTTTTGTAATCCTACAATAATTGTATTATCATCATTATTAGATAATTTATTATTGTAATTAGAAAACTTTTTTATTTTTCAGCTGTTCAAGGATCAGGTGTCATTTTTAGAACTGTAGAGGTTACTTTACATAAAGAAGGGAACACTTTTGGCTTTGTAATAAGAGGTAAGTTCTCCACAACACTGTATTTCTGAAAGTTTTTGAGCTGGCATGTCTCCTTCTAAACTGTTTTACCTTTCACTCCCTTCAACTCAATACAAACTAATACATGTCTAACAAATACCAACTCAGGGTGAGTCACCTTCTCATAACATAATTTACCTTATGAAGTCGTTGTGAGAATTAGGGCCAAACCAGACAGTCTTCTGAGCTCCCAGGATTTTTTTTTTTTAATTGTCAGATAATGAACTTGTAAGTTTAGCCCAGTGGAGCAATAGGCAGCTCTCTGATGCAATTTCAGGTCAGAAAAACAGGCAGAGGAGAAAGGCTTAAACTATCACTTCTTGCATGCTGCAGTCCTGGTCCAAATTGGGCTGCTGAGCACCTGAAAATTAAGTTTTAAGCATCACTGGGCATTCCGAAATGGGGAACTCCCAATGCACATCTAGTTTGGCCCTTTAACTATTTGGACTAAAACCAGATAAGCATGCATGTTTTAGTAGTTAATTATTTATGCATCATAACTTCTATGTGATGTGATGTGATCTTCCCAGACTTTTTTAAAGCTCAGCTGCAACCATATTTGGCCCCAGTTCACACTGGGGCTATATGGAGGCAGAAAGAAGGCACTTAAGCCCTTTGTCCCCAAATAGTTCTGTAAATCAAAACCAAGTTCCCCCCACTGCTATGGCACATTAAAGAAAAAGAGCCAAAAACATCTTCCTGTATTTTTCCCCTCTTTAATGGGCTAATAAGAGCATGGGAAACATGGGTTTCAATTAGTGAAAGGGTTCAGTGTCCCCATACACACACATACACACAGTCCCAGTCTGAATCAACCCGTGCACAGCTGGAACTGAACTTAAACTGGAAATCTGCAATCAACAACACATATACTCTTACCTTAACTTCTGTTGTACTGCTTTTGGTGGGACTTAGGTTGCTGAACCTTGTTGGATAGTGCACTCTCAATGCACTATAGCAATCATTTGAAGAAGATGAGTTGGGTTTTATACAATAGCCTTCCCTTCCCCTCCCCACAGCAGTCACTTTGTGAGGTAGGTGGAGTTGAGAGAGTACTGAGAGAACTGTGACTGGCCCAAGGTAACCCAGCAGGCTTCATGTGGAGGAGAGGGGAATCAAACCCAGTTCTCTAGATTAGAGTCTGCTGCTCTTAACCACTATACCTTGATGGCTCTCTACTGGATTTTCTTATGTAAAATAGGAAAATTCAGTTGCAAACAATTGCTATAGTGCATTATCTAATACTTATGAAAGCAGTGTTAGCTAAATTAATTCACAATACAGATAGCTAGTACTTTGGTGGGTACTTTATTTAGATTGTGAACTAATTTAACAATATACCACCAAAGCAACTGCCCAAGGTTATTTTAGTGACTTGATATTTTGGTGTTTTATTGGGGAAGTGAAATAGACATATAGCCAAGTGCATGCTGCAACCTTTTAAAGACAGTTAGTTTGGAAATGGGTTTTTATACAAGAAGTGGTAAGAAGGTGCCTATTTCATTCTCTTTCCTAGGTGGAGCACATGATGACAGAAATAAATCTCGTCCTGTTGTAATAACATGTGTTAGACCTGGAGGGCCTGCTGACAGGTACAATCCATCTTCACACAGAGAGAGACACAAGCACACAAGAGGAGAAGAGATACAAAAAGCAGCGGGATAAATTATAGGGGGGAGGTGTGAGTTAGGAGACACACATCTGCAAAGCACAATAGACGTGTTCAATTCTAGTCCTTTGTCTTTTACATATTATGCATTTAATTGGAACAGTAACAACAGGCATGGCAGAAGAGTACACAGTATGAATTTTAATTGAGAGACCAGAACTTGTTAAGTAGGATTTAGTGTCTTTACCCCCCAAAAAAATGCTTCAAGAGGAAGGCAGTGTGGATCAGGGCAAGTATTTAAAAATATAGGTAGCTCCAAATAAGTCTGTTACTTGAACTGTCTTTCTCTGAATCCTGAGATACAAAATGAAGTCTTCTACATCTGTGCAGAATACGGGGGGGGGGGGGGGGGGGAGAGAATGACAGGAAATCAGTAAGCACCAATAAAGGGAGAGCACCAGGAGGCGAGGCTATAAAGCAGAGTCTGGATTGTCGCCCTGCCTCCACCCTCTCACTGACCACTTCAGTGGGGGCCTTGAAAGATGTACATTTACCTGCAGTGATCCATTTGCTTGAGCCTGCTTATAAAGTCACTTTCACATGGTCTGAATTAGATGTCAGAGTAAGTTTAGATTTATTGCCAGAGGTATCAGAACTGTGCACTTGTCGCACTTTTTGAATCATTTTAGATTGCTCTTCCTGACTGGTGTGGACAGGGTACCATATAAAGCTTGATTCTCCTGGCTCATAAAGTCTTGCCTTACTTTGCGTTTCACTGGTCAAGGTTATTAACACTTATGTGATTGAGGAAGATTTCCCAAAAGTTTTGGAAGAGACAGTGGTAAAGCCATTGCTAAAGAAGTCATCCATAGGTAAATGTCTGTCCTGTTCTTGATTGTATGATTTTGGGGCAAGATAGAGAGAGTGTGGTGGTAAGGCAGCTTTGGCACATGTGAATGCCACGTCTTCTTTTCAACCATTTCAGTCAGGCTTCACATAGCAGAGCGTCAAGTTTAGTCACACAGTGTATGATTTATATCTTCATGTTGACCAGCAGCCTGTGAAGCAGTTTACAATTCAGTTCTTCTAAACTGTTCAGAGTCTAGGATAGGATAGGATTTCAGGCACAACTCTGTATTGGAAGGGAAGGGGAAATGGTGAACATGAGAGGAAATTGGGAGGAAATACTGCCAGATTTAGCAGGGGAGATGCAGAAATCTACACCTTTTAGGGTTGCCAAATCCAGTTTGAGAAATTCCTGGAGATTTGGGGGTGCAGACTGGGGAGGGTGGAGTTTGGGGGACGGAGCTCAGCAGCGATGTGATGCCATAGCATCCACCCTCCAAAACTGCTATTTTCTCCAGGGGATCTGATCTCGTAGTCTAGAGATCAGTTATAAGTCAACTCAAGACTTCATTTGGAAGCTGGCAACTCTAACACCTTCCCATCCAGAAAGATCTTACCAGATCAGCATTGGGGGGAAATGCAGGAAAACTAGGGAAAACCAGGAATGTGGAAGACTGCATGGCAATGTTGTACTGCAAAGCCCTCTTATACCCGCTGCAGTTTGAGTGGGGACACAGAGGAAAACCTGCATGTGGCAGCCACCTTATGGGCTCTCCGGGGGGAAGCCCTTTCTCAGGCCTGCTCTCCTGGATCATTTTGAACTAAAGATGACAAGGACTGGACCCAGGGTTTAGTACGTGCAAAATACATGCTCTGTCACTGAACTATTCAGGCTGCATGGACTGGTATATAATGGTCTGATCTCAGCAAGTGAGTGTATACAATTCTCATATTGAATAATTTGATACTTTGAGTATGTTTATGCCTGTGCTATTATATCTTCACCTTATCTCAACCTTATCTTCCCATGGGCTTTCAGGATTATTGCAGTCCATACTGACATTTGCCCATGTGTGTCTGAAAAAAACCATGGACATAAGTGGGGGAAAACCTTATGTTGCAATTAAAATAATAGGTAACAATGATCCACATTACTTAGCAATTCCACTGCTATTTTCTCATCACTGATTTTCTGATTAAAGCAGTTCCCTGACCCTTGAACTGTCTTGCTGTTACAGTAAATGTTAAACGAAAGGGAGTCAGGCTGGATGGCAGGAAAGGGCATAAGTGAATCACTTTGCATGTGGCTTTAATCTCCAGATCACATTATATGAAATTAATAATGACTGTGCTTCTAATCTTCTTTCAGAGAGGGAACAATCAAGCCAGGTGACAGGTTGCTTAGTGTTGATGGGATTCGGCTTGTTGGAACATCACACAGTGAAGCCATGAGTATTCTCAAGCAATGTGGGCAGGAAGCAACTCTGCTGATAGAATACGATGTCTCCATAATGGGTATGTTGAATTGCTGAGCTTTCGTTCTGGGAGCCATCTGTGACATTTTACTGTCCATCCTTTAGAGGCTACTTGAACAATGATTATGACCCGTTATGCCTCCAGTAGCACAGCTATTCCCATCAGCAGCATCTCATTAATCTTTCCAGGTTCGTGGAGAGGTGAGCAGTATTTTATTGTAATTTAGAGTCTGGCTGTTTCATGGTTTGTAGACTGAAAGCGCACCACAGCTCCTATCAAGGCGGTAACTTTCTTCAGGGATTCAAGGGAGGTTCATTTATACAAAGTAGATAATGGTGTATAGGTTTTTCTCTGAAATCAGTTAAAAAAATGCTTACATGGTACAACATGAACCTTGATGTCTGTTTACCAAATAGATAGTGACAGAAACAGCAGAAACTGTGTAACAGGCATAAATCCTGGAAGTGCTATGTGAGGCTGCAAAAAAGAGAGATTCTAGCTGTATAGAAAATTGTATGGAAAACTGTTATTGTTCTGGAACAGAGAAGGTAATAGTGGCTGGAATCAAAGCAAGCCACCATCTGCTTTCTCTCCCCCTTCTTCCTACAAAAACCAAAGCCTCTACAAAAGCTCTTCCTGAATTTTGGAGAACCTGATAGAACTCCATGGGATGTGATGCAGGGATTGCACTTGGAAGGTGAATCAAAAGAAATTGGGAAGAACCTTCCACATGGGGAAGAAGAGTTTTGAATCCAAGCCATTGTCTCAAGAGGGTTTTTTTCCATCCCAATAATCTATTTCAGTGCAAAAAAAAAGATACTTTGCCTGCACACTTTAGAAGATTTAGAGAAGGTTAAATATCTTTCTGAGTTCATAAGAAATAAATAACATGGCAACCATATCAGTCTTCAAAATGAATAGTATGAAAATATCATCCTTAATTTAGTAGCCTATGGAGGTTGTATAAAACAGCATGGCTTTATAGCTTTTTCATTTTTCATGGTAGGCCTTACACAAGGCCATTGACTGGGAGATTAACTGCATTTTTTTTAATCAATAAGGGATTTTAAAGTCTCTTCAGGAGGAGGAAAAATATGAGGCAAGTCAATTGGCTTTGTGAGATAATACCCGTGGGACCCTTTTCCCTTCAGTATCCTACTCTGAATCTTATTGTCCTGTCTTGGAATGCAGCTATTACTACATAACATGGTATAGATAGGGGAAGTTTTCCCAAATGGAAAATTGCTACATAAGCTTCCTAAAACCCCTTAAGTTTTCATACTGGAAATATTGAACTGTCGCTAGCCAAATAGGTTTCAGACTACAAATGCTGAAATGTGGGTAGCCAAGTGGGTTTTACAATTATGGATGGTCAGGGAGTAGATGTCTTATATTTCAAAAAAATATAAAACTCAGATTTAACCTTAACAGAGAAATAGATTTTATGAAATTGAAATTTGCAAGTTTAGATCTGAATATACCATGACTTTCTGCAATCCAAGGGAAAGAATCAAAGATTAAATAAATTGCGCTGTGGATTCTACTGGCTTTGCATTCACATATGTGAGGAGCAGTCTTGCTTAATATCAGGTTACAATACCAGGCATGCTTATTACAGAGGAAGTCTTGCAGAACTCAGTGAGACTTGTTTATGGGTAAATACATTTAGGATTGTGTTGTAGATATTTTCTGTGTGATATCTGTTAGGACAGTGCCAATAAACTTCCTCCAATAATAAGATATTGACATGTGATTAATTTTATTTATTCATTTATTTATTAAAGAATTTTTATTCTACCTCACAACCTAGGTTTTTGAGGTGGCTCCCAAATAAATATTTAAAATAAAAATTCTGTAAATAAAATGCATAATAAAAAATGCTAATAAGTCAAACAAAACAACATACAATGGTTCATGGGAGCCAGATCACAGCTGGGTTGTTAGTTGTAGGCATAAACTGGTGATGCATCAGAAAACTAGTTTAAAAACAATCCTTAGGAAAAGGAGCTGGTGTATACCAACAAGAGACAGCACTGAGGTTCAGGGAAGGATTTCAATTCAGATGTGGGAATGAGCACAGAGAAAAAAATATTAGAGTAACACATGCCCCTTGTTTGCAGTATGATCTGGGAGATCTGCTGGGCAGAACCATCCCTGCTCCCAACAACCACAACAAAAATGGCGCAGTATGGTGTCTGGGCCCAGTTGTGGGTGGTAGTGCACACTGCAAACTATATGTCTTAGCTGGCTACTGATGATATGCCTAAGGCCCACAGAATAGAACAGGGCGTTATTTACTTATTTATTGTATTCGGGTCCTGGTATTTATCGTATGGCAGAGTTACACACAGGAAGCATATAATAATATCAAATACATAACCAAGGTGATACAACAGGTATGTAGCCCAACTGGGTAATGCCCCTAAATACGAATATCTAAATTTTCAGTCCACTCAGTCGCACCTGGGGAGAGTTCAAAGAGCTCCATCACATTTCCCTGGAAAGCACAATGCTCACATTCCTGTGACAGATGGAAAATAGTTTGGCAGGCAGCACCACAATCGCATTCGGGTCCTGTTATTTTGCCCCATTTAAACAACAGGTCTGAACAACTGCCAACAGGTCTGAACAATTCTGTTAGCCGTCTTCCACACTTTTTGTCACAAGACAAATCCCGAGGGCTTCTCGTTGGTGTTTATCAGGTTATGTATAGCAGGTGGAACTGATTGCATCTATGTTCGCAACCATTCATTCCCTAGAATGAATTTCTGTGATTGCAGGATATGTGCAGATTTTATTGTTGGTATCGGGATCTTAGTCTGGATAGGTCAGCGTCAGCCATGTCTTTTTGGATGTGCAATTCTCTGTTTTCAGTTATCTTTCTATATTCATGAAGAAGAGCATCTCGTCTTCGGAGATGCAGGGAAGCAATGTAGCACAACGTGGGTAGCCAATAGGTTGCAGTGGGTTTAATGCATCCAGTGATAGTTCCCATTGTTGTATTGAGTTGGACATCAAGTTTGTGGATGTGAGGATTGTTGAGCACCATATTCTGCAGTATGAAACAACCACAAGTGTTGTAGCAAACACACCCCAAGTTGTGCTACATAATTTTTGGAGAATGTTGTTTTGCATGTGTATTTTTGCTGCTACATCTCTTGCGGTACCATTGCAAGTACAATTGACTGACAAATATTCCTACACTGCTCTAATAATCAGGGAAAGCATTCAACAAAGCTTTCAACCAACTTTTATACCATTTTCAAATAAAAATGTCTGATTAATTTACATTTGTTAATCTTGTCATTTCCTTTACAGTCTCTAGAGGCACTTTTTTGGTCATGGAATGTCCTGGAAGATTTAAATGTTCTCCCACTGGTTTTGATTGTTGTGATTTTTAATGTCATATATATGCCCATTTATTCTTTCAAATAAACTGACCTGTTTGTTCGATGTAGAGGGTGGATGGGCATTGCTCACACTTGATGACATATATGTTGGAAAATGAACAAGTGAATGAACTTGAGAGGTTATGGCTAGTGTTGTTAGGTCCAACAATCATGTTGTTAGAGTGAATATGGCGACAGAGGTGACATTTTGGTTCATTGCAGGACTTGGTCCCAGAGTCCATGGCCATGTTAAGAAGTGCATTATTGTGACTGAGGAGTTGTTTAAGGTTAAGGGGCTGTCTGAGGGTAAGAAAAGGTTTGCCTCCCAATGCCTCTCCCACAGGCATTGTCCAGCATAGGTTGCAGGTCATTAATGATACATCGAATTGGTTTGAGCTGAGAAGTATATGTGACCATCACTGGTGTTCTATTGTTTCATTTGGGCCAGTCACATAACAGGTTATCCCTTTTTTTTGCAACATCTCTACCACCTTCTGACTGAGATATAAGGGTATGACAAATCCCTATATTTCCCCAACTGTCTGGCAGATTTTTCCTGCTGAATCTTCAGTTCCTTTCAGTGACTGAGTTGCCCTACAGCAGCATCTATGTATTCTTTGTCATAAAAGACTTAGCTGTCCCACCCTATAGTTAGATATCTAGTTTAGGCTTTTTCTCAGCTCAGAAACTCTACTGAAAATACAGGAGCTGTCCCGTTTCTTTTAAATCCTTGAAAAATGGCACTTGAGGCAAATCAGCTTTCAAAAACAGAATAAAGATTTTATTACACAAGCCAGGAATATATGTATAATAAAAATAGTCAAGATTTTGAGACTGCTGAAGAAAAAAAAAACTTTCTAATATATACAGAGTTGATTTCTTAGGACCTTCAAGAGAGTGTATTTGTCGTTTTGTTTCAAGGCTTTCTATTTCTTTCTTTGAGAGGTACTTTGTTTAGTATATTTCAGCATGACACAGTTCTTATTGACGTTTCTAGATTTCTTCCCTCAGATTTCTAGGATTTTCTTTACCTAATACAGCTTTTCATTAACTCCTGAGGTGTCTAAGCTTCTCCCCTTTATCATAGACCAGGGTACTTTTCCCAACCCCTTTCACTGGCAAGAAGTTATTCTCCTTGTCCCTAAGAAGCAATAACCTCTTTTACTATTTGGCTTGTATGGGAGTTCTCACTAACTACCCAGACCTTCTGCCAAATCCTTCTTCAGTATCCTTTGTCTGTATAAGGTTATTCTGTAGGTTTTCTGACTGAGAATTTAAATTCTCCCTCAGAGCAATTTTTAATATATCTAAGACAATGGGGTTTTTCTTCTTCTCTTTGTAAATGTACTTTTCTAACTATTGCCCATCAGAAAACACTGACTCCCAAATGTCTCTTTCCTCAGAAGCCAAAACACTCTGGCTACTGATCCAGACGTTAGTAAGACCAAATTGGAAAAAAGACCAAACAGCATTTGGTCTTTTGTGAAAAACCAAAGGAGAAAGACCTATTTTCCATCCAGATCAGCTGTTCTGTTTTTTTTTTCTCAGCTGATGTTGGCCAGTCAGAGAGTGAGCGAAGCAGCCAGTCACCTAAGCTCTTCTCTTCAGGGAAGATTAATTCTTGAACCCCTGTCTCTCTGATACAAGCAGCATGTTACAAAGCCTGCTTTTCAGTGTTATCTGTCACAAAGGGCTCCGAGATCTCCATTCCTACTTTGATGAAGGGGGCTCTGCCTCTCAAAAATTTATACTCTGGAAATCTTGTTGGTCTTTAAGGTGCTACTGGACTCAGATCTTGTTCTTCCACTGCAGACCAACACAGCTACCCTCCTGGAACACCATATTGATCTAAAGTCCACACTAGACTAGTCAACTCCAGTGGGTTTTTCTAAAAGATCAAAGAAGTCATTTGCGGTATGAGGTGCTTAGGGGGGCAGGTCTCCTGCTATAGTGGAAAATCTCCCAGAACTGGCCCCCATTCTCCACCACTGCTTCTCATGCCTGTGGAAGGAATATTGGATCATCAGTGTAGGTGTGACAAATCACTTCTAGCACAAAAATGGAAGTAATGTCATCATGCCAATGCTCTAGGATTTCTCTCAAACCAGTCCTAGAAGGGGATATATCCTAGAGTGTCAGCACAATGTGATGATATCACTTTGGTTTTGCACTGGAAGTGGTGTGATGTTCCATGCCTATGACAGTGTGACTGCCCCACTCCCAGAATTTCCCAGTGGCCCACAGGATTTCCTAATAGGTTGCTGGGTCAAGGAAATGGTGCCAGGGACAACTTTGACCCTTTTCCTCACTTCATTTTCCCAGTCTAAATTCCTCTACACACATCCCTGGCTACTGTTTGCCCTAAAGAAAGAAAACACAAAGGTGTCATAGAAGTAACATGTATAAGTTCCCCAGAGGGCTAGCCACAGCTTTAAGGTTGAGTTAAATAAGAAGAACAAGGTAAGTGAAAGGTACTTCCTCTCTGACAGAGTTCACTGCTGCTGAATCCTGCTATGGCTGCTTTAGCCTTTGAAATAAAACCACAGGAGATAGTTTTACAGATTCCCCACAGTCTTGTGTAATTTGGCATTTATTTATTAAAATTTAAAACATGAGAGAAACGATTAAGCTCTCTCATGGCCCTCTGGTTACGTTGCTTTCAGGTAACAGTGTACTTTTTAAAATTGAATATCTTCATCTATAAACAATGTTCTGAAAAACAAGAGAGAGGATTATTAATTCATATATAGGTATTCAGATATGGCAAATTGTCTTTTATTGTTGTGAAACTTCAGGAGTATCCTCCCAAAAGAGATGTAGAAAGAGTGCAGTGATATAGTACCCACTTGCAGATGGCTCTAACAGGCCTAATTAACATTTCTCTCTAGCACTTTTGAAACTTAGGCCTCGTTAAAGTCAGTTGAATAAACATTGCTCTTGTGTAAAAGACAGACTATAAAGGTGACATGAAATTTAATTACTGCCAAATAAGTACAAATAAAGTTTCATTATCTGAATTAACAAGAGAGAACAACAATTCATACTGTTCAGATATTGTTAAGTGATAACTTCAGTTGGAAACTTTAGCTCACTCACTCAGCCTTTCTGTCTCTTCCTCTCCAAATTCAAGTGGGAAGGTGCCTTCTTTTTCTCATATACATACAGCCTACAGAGCCCCACATTCAGGAATAGCATCTGACCAGTAGCTCCCACTGAGTGAATTTCAGCCAATGTTGACTGTGGACAAGTAACTAGCCATAAGCTGACGGCTGTCTCCCAGCTGCCTTGACACTGCTAAGCAAATAGTGATTCCTATCATAATATGATCATTTTATATTCTACAAGTCATGTGTGGCCCAATCTGCAGATATCTAAATACACAGATCGGGGCCACACTGACTGTAAATGGATAGTTCTGCAAGCATGGGTTTTCCCCCCAGGTTTGTAGAAAAATCTGATAACTTTAAAAAAATACATTGGGGGTAGACTTAACCCCCTTGCAAAAGAAGTGTTTCAGTAGCCCTTGCCAGGCTACACAAGCCTCCACCATGACTGCAGTGGTTGGTGTGGCTTCCAGTGACAAGGCAGCTGCCACCAGGCACCAACCAGCCAGCCTTCCTTACTGACTCTATAGGCAAAGGAGTCATTGGTGTGGTGGGCGGATGGAGAGTCACCATCTCAGCTATCATTGATATGGGTGAAATGGGTAGCTAGCTGGGCAGGTGAGTTACCATCTCTGCTGGTGACAAAATGGCCAGCTCCAGGAGCTTCCAACATTTTCATAGCAGTCAGCACAGCTCCCAACAACAAGGCAGCTGCAATTGGACACCAGCCAGCCTCCCCCATAAAACCTGCAGGCAGGTGGGGGAGTCACTGTATCGGTCACCATTGACCAGGGGAGTTGCCACCTTTACTGGTGGCAAAATGGCTGAGTAGGCAGGAAAGTCACCACTGCTGCTAGTGTTGGGGTGGGAGAGCTGCCAGATGGGCAGGTGGAAGAGTTGCCATCACCCCATTGAGGTGGTGAAGCAGCCAGGCTGGTGGGGGAGTTGAGTGGAGAAAGCATTGTTGGTGACATGGGAGTCTAGAAGGGAGCAAGGATGGGGACAGGGCTGGCTCAGGCTCTGATCATTAAAGCATGACAGATAGCACATGAAAACAGCTGGGGCAAGGGAGAGTCAGGCATGCTGGTGCCAGGGTAAGGATGCTCTGATGAGGGTCAAGCTGTTGGCCTTGCTAGGGATATGGGGGGTCAGCATAATTTTCAGCCACTGCCAGGGGCATATCTTAGGATGACCAATAAGACTTTCATCAAGCAGTGTGTGAATGCATACAATAAGTTCCACTCCAAAGTGAATCCTCCATTGTCTAACATGCTATAAAATGGCTTGCACTGGGAACACAGATGAAACTGGGAGGTCACAGGAAGGGGGCAGAGGGAGGATTTTGCTTGCAGTGAGGCACACTTGCCCTACATCCCTACTATCCCTTAGACTTTTAATTCACTTTCTGCCATAGAACTGTTGCTGGCAGCCAGCCTTTGTTCTTATATATATAAGCAAGGAAAATTTTGTAATCAAAATTATAGTTGTAGAGAAAATCGGAAGCCCTTTATGCCCACCAGCTTTTTTTCCCCTTTCCTTTTTTCTTCCCCCCCATTTTTTTTGTTTTTCCTTTTCATGTTGTATTTCATTGATGTCTGTGTATGGGTTTTTTATGTCTCCAGTTTTTTATTGCTTTAATAAAATTAAAATTCTCAGAGAAAAAAATGGCCAGACGAGTAACTGGGCAATGCCAGTGCCGTCTTACCTTTGCAGCGGCTGGCTCATTTTTTCCTTCCTTTTTTCATCTGGGAAAAGCGTAGGGAAAATAATGAAAATGTGCTCTTTAACATCCCCATGGGACTTTTGAAGCTCCTCCCCTCAAAAACATGGGTTTGTTTAGTGATCCATCCTCATTTTAAAGCAGTCATAGAACAGAGTTCTTGGTATTTAATTTTCTTTTGTGTAAACCTGGAGGAAATGGGAAATATGTAGGTTGTTTGGTTTACAGTTTGCTGGCAAACTTTTAGCCTGATTAACAGAACCTCTTGCTGGAAGTCTGACAGCGCAGATGGTGTGCCAGCTTTCCTTCCTGACGTTATTGCATTCATCTAACTAGAGTTTAAATGGGGCAATGTGTATCAGTCTTTTTAAAGGCTAGAAATGCCTCTCTCTATGAAGCTGATGATTACAAGGCAATAGATTCTTTTTGTTGTTTCATTTAATGTGCAAAGTTCAAGGCTGCAAAAAAAAAGTCTAGGTAAAAAGAGAATATATGGAGTTTGCCTAGAGGAAGTAATTGAAAAAAGCAATGTATTCTACCTTTTGATTACTAAGTTAACATAGATACTAAATAAATGAGTGTCTCAATTGAAAAATCTTATCTGTTACTTACGATGGAGCAAAGTGGATTATACAATTCAGCTAGGCTTCTGAATTTCACTAAAATCTGAAGGAAAAAATAAACATGGAAATTATTATTATCACTATTATATCCAATAGTGAACAAGAGGCTCAAATTAGTCATAAGAGCAGCAAAACCAGACTATCCATAGGCAAAAGAGGGAAGTTGATCTGCCCCTTAAAGAATTCTGAAGGAGGGTAGCGGGGTGTTTTTTATACATGAATGAAATATCCAAATCCTTGTGGCTTCTTTGTGGGGCTGTGATGGACTGCACTTTTAAAGACTTAGAAGTGCTGTACAAACAGGTAAAGGACTGTGAAGGCTTAATTCTTCATAGAACCAAAGAGCCTTGAGTGACAGGCTGCTCCAAGGAATCTGATTGTTAGCATCAGCTGAAGAGAAAGACTTGGGAGCTGAATGCGGAGGAAAAATTCAGTCTGAATTCAGCCCCGACTGAGAGCAGTTTAACACAGATGGAGCACTGGGGAGGCTGGCAAGGAAGAGTGGGTAGTTAGGCAAAGACTCCCATTTGAGCCAAGAAAAGGGGATAGATCTTCTACTGAGAGAAGAATTTCCCTATCTAGTTAAAACAGGGAGATAGCTCTGAAGAGTGGAGATATCCCTGTTCTGGTGTGGTTAGAGACTGCTCAACAGTAAAGTAAAGCTCAACAAGAGCACTGATGTGTTTAGAGAAGTAGTTTGGTTAAAGGATAGAGTATCCCAGCCTTCTGGAAACTTAAAGAGTCATGAATACTCAAAGAAAGTGTACTGGTGTGTTGAGGAAACATTGAAACAAAAGCCTCTCATCTTAAAGAATCTGTTACTGTGAAAAGCTCAAGAAACTCTTAATTGCTTAACAGATATGAACTGAAGTCTGTGCATGTACTGATTTACCTCAGAGTTCTTTATTGAGTTACCCCAGAAATTTTACTCCTGCTTTCACCTTTTCCTCTCTATGTTAAATAAAATATTTTGCTATTTTTTGAATTTTAAAAAGCCCTGATTTAAGTTGAAGGGTGATCTGTGGTTTAAGTTGAAAGGCAATCTTGATCCTTCCCTCAGGTTCCTGAGCTGAGCCAGCAGCAAAATGTCAAGTCTGTGACAGGGTGGGACAGCCACAGTTTCTTCAGAGAAGTAGGAGTTCGAGACCTAACATATGCTAGGGAGCCCTGAGGAAGTGAGTTTGTGTTCCCTTTTTCAACAACATTCCCTTTTGTCAAGTGCCCACAGAGGGAAGAAAACATGGCCATATCATCCCTCTGCAGCCCACTTGACAGGTGCAATCCCAGTAGAACCCAAAGACCCGGCCTGCACAAGGATTCAGATACTAGGGTGAAGGGCTCAGAAACACCATCCTTTTTGCCAGGGAGTTGCAGAGACTAGGGAAGCAACAGTGGAACACAGAACCACACATTCACAGATAGCATGGATGACAACCTCCCAGTAGCTGAAAGGGAAGGTACCCATGTGGTATATAGGAGCCATAGGTTTGGATCCCACCAAGGGAGATGCTGACAAGAATGGAATGCTCACATTTTGGCAGCAACAAGTTGATCAGCTGCAAAACAAGGAAGTGACCAAATCTGTAGGAACCCTGCTGAAGCAAGGCATAATCCACAAATAAATTATAGATGGAGTTCTTAAGGCACAAGCCACGAGGAAGTTCCACAGCTACCTCAAAAGGAATCAAAGGCTGTGGTCAGACATATCATTTGGCGTGGAGGGGGAACGTGCCTCCAGAGGAATTTGACTCACAGTCACATGATCACGCATCCCTTTGTGCTGCAAGCTCAGTCCATCACTGTGCAATCAGATGCCACCTCAGGCGAGTGGCATTTTTCTGCCTTTTGTTTCCCATGTGCCTAAATGAGGAATCGAACCTCTGTGCAGAGGGTTTCCCATGGAGTATGCGGTTATGTGCATTCTGCTAAGCGAGGGGGGAAAACAGCACTGAGACAGGATGGAATGCGGAAACCATCTCAATGGCTTGAGAGCATGCTTGAGCAGTCAGACTAGGGAAAATCCGTCCATGGCCTGTTAGCAAGTGTTAGAACCAGACTTTCCTCGATGTCTTTTAACTCTGTGGCAGGGCAGCACAGGTTGCCAACAACTGCGGGACCTTTCCCAGATGTTGCTGTCTGATTGTGCCCTTTAGATAATCAGGCATTCGCAGCTATGTCAGATCTAAAGCCACTTCTGAATGCAGCCAAAGGTTTACAAGAGCATGAAGAACTCACATCTTGCTTTAAAAATTCCTATCTGGGCTAAAAGCCAATGTAGTACTGCATATTCAGGTCAGGTATCCTAAGTTCCTAATTGAAATGCTGGTAGGTTTTATTTTTATGAGAACATGGATCACAAACCTATTCTCTCTTCCTTCCTATTAGTATGTTTCTAAAATACCACTTGTTTTATTGTAATTGATTTTGCATACTATATACATAGTTTGTGTGTGTACATCAGCATCCAAGGTCACCAAAGCCTAGAGGTGTGTGTGTGTGTGGATGTGGATATATAATTTTTTCTGTCTTAATTTGTTTTTATAAAGCTTTTCTTTTCAGAATGAATGTTATAAAATTTGGTAGTTACCTAAATTATATTTTTACTATGTCTTGTATAAAGTATGCCAAAATTCTTGGCCATTGTGTACATTATATTGTGTCACCTATCAGATGTCTCTAACACTTGGGTCCCCAATCTGCAGTGAAAGGCTGCTGAGTGATCTTGGGCCAGTCACACACATTCAGCTAGACTCACCTCACAAGATTTTTTTTAAATTAAATTTTATTGTTGACTAGCAAAAACAAAGGACATATGAATTAACATATAGAACAGTTACATATGGCAACAACAGTAACAGAAACAGCAAAAATGCAAGGAGATAAAACGAATACAATACAAAGAATAACCAGTATCTTTAAACACACATCAATAAACCACTAATTTTGTATCTAAGATCAAATCATATTCAGATTTAGCAGATAAGTATACCAGGAAGGGAAAGAAGAAGAAGGGATTGGATTTATACCCCGCCCTTCACTACCCAAGGGCAGGGCCGGCTCTATCACTAGGCCAACTAGGCGGCCACCTAGGGGCGCAGCTGGCAAACGGGGCAGTGGAGAGCCTGAGAGAGACTCAAACCAAGAGATAGTGTGCTTTGCACAAACCATGTTTTACCATTATGTCTGAATGCAGATTTCCATTCAGGCTAAGAACCAAACTTAGCTTTGGGCCAATGCAGATAGACTTGTAGGCGCTGTGGCCAGCTGGTGCAGGTGGCTGCCATCGGGGCTGGAGAGCTTGTGAGCCCAGGCAGGCAGGCGGGCCCTGGGGCTGGGGGGGGGGGTGTCCCTTGTGGGCAGGTCTCTGGCAGTGGAGAGGGTGGGTCTGCGGTGGGGGAGGCTACAAGGCAACCTCGCCTGGGAGGGCACCACAAGGTAACCTCGCCTAATGCACAAAAAACCCTGGGGCTGGTCCTGCCCAAGGGAGTCTCAGAGCAGCTTACAAACTCCTTCCCCTCCTCTCCCCACAACAGATACTCTGTGAGGTAGGTGGAAGTGAAGTTTGAATCAGAAGTGTCTGCAGTTTTAAAAGAGACAATATAAGCAAGTTTGTCCATGATACAAAATTCACACAACTTGTTTATCCAGTCAGAAATGGTAAGTCATGTGTTTTTCTTCCAGGATTTGGCTATAACAAATCTGGCTGCTGTACATAATAATGTAGTTAGGTCATTAAATGGTGGGAGGGGAGAATTGTGTTGCCAGGCATTCAGTAGCAATGACTCTGGATTAAAAGGTATGCTAAATATTGTAATAATATAGATGTGTTGGACATTTTTTTGGCAGAATACTAGAATATGTTTGCAGTCCCAGCAGTGTCTGTAAGAACCTATATCCCCACAACCTCTCCAGCAAAAGGATGGCACAGATGGTTGGATAGGGTGTAACTTTTGCGGCATAAGGTACCACCTGGTTAGAAGTTTAAAAGACTGCGTTTTGATAACAACCCATTTAGGTCGACCCAAAATAGAATGCCAGAGAGATTGCCAGTGTGAGTAAGTGACAGTCATTGTACAGTCTTTCTGCCAATATTTAGTATAAGATGGAACGACAGCATTAGACGGTTCCATAATCAACAAGTACAAAATGGAGATGAGATGCTTAGAAGAAGATTGTGGTTCCCTTAGTAGTATTTGTTGGGAGAATACAATGAAGGACAGGAGAACAATGGAAGATGCTTTGGGTCCCCCATTAGAGTGATAGGGAGGATATAACATTTGCTGTTAGTATAATTTTGCCTACAGTTCACAAAAAAAAGGATGATAGCTCTTGGAGTTGCTTTATCAAGTACTGCTGCAACTCTTTTGGCAGGAGGAAGAAAAGCTCATTCAGTATTCAAACTGCTATTAAATATTACAAGTGCAGTGATCAGGGGCAGGCTCCTAGAATCTTTATAAGCTTTTGTGATTGTGTAAAAGAAACAGGAGCAGCTTTCCTCCCTCTTTCTAGGCAAGCTGTTTCTTCCAAAAATACCCTCCATATATATTCTTGCATAGCCTATGCCTCTCAATATTATTGTCTATAGCCATGTTTCTAGTTCTTGTAATTCTATATGTGTACACACATACATATGTGTACCAATATGGTTCTTACATTTGATGAAATGAGCTCTAGGAAACAACAACTTTATGTCACAATAAATCTTTAGAAGGTAAACCAGTAAGAAATCTATTTCAGTTTACCCTTGTACCTGTACCTACATCAGGGGTAAAAGCAGGGGTGAACTGATTATGTACTGGCACCAGATGAGAAGTATTGAGATCCCTGGGATACATTTTGCTGACATATTTTCTAAAAAGTTTATGTCATTTGTCATATAACATGAAGCTTAATGTTTAAAGTCATAAAATAGCTTGTGCAAAGGGATTACTAACACAATAATAACAACAACCCACTGTCTGAAGAGTGTTTAAAATGTAATTAAAGAATCAGAAAGAAGGGAAAGGGAGAGAAAGCATTCTAACATCTGTTCCACATTTGTAACCACTAAAGCAAATGAACATTCTGTTCAGGGTGACTCTGGTCAGGCCTGATTCAGAAACCCTATGCATTTAGTTAGCTTTCCTGTGCCAGATCATTTAACTCGTAGCCAGAGGTACACTTCAGCAGTGCTATAGGTTCATTGTGGGCACAGTACAGAAGTAAATACTATTAGAGAATTTTTGCCTCCCCAATCTTTTTTCCCTTCTTCAGGTGGCCTGCAGCCACAGGCCAGCTGGAAAAGAGAGAAAAGATCAGAGAGGCACTTAAACATGTCTCCCAGTCCCTTGCCCAGCCCTGTCTTCCGATATTTACATTCTTAGCATTTTCAATAATCCCCATTTTGGCTGGCATATGGCCCAAAGTGGCAAACTCAATTAAAAGGTTCCACAAAATAGCGCTAAGATCTTTGGAAATTTTAAAATCAGTCATATGATGTATTTCAAGAATAACAATATCGTCCAAATTTTGAACACGACCAATGTGCATTCATTTATCCTGTCATTTCCTTTCTGTGGCTCTTTCAGACCTTTTGCTTTTTCTGTGTGAAATTCTCCCACTGTAAAGAGTTAGTGGATTGAATAATGCTGGTGACAGGCTCAGAGTCATCCATGGGCATAGTCTGGATTCAACCAGGGTCTCCCCAATCCTAGTCTGACACACTGACCACTATGCTACACTAGCTGTCAGGCTTGTACATACTCCATTTCTGGGAGGCCAAATCACTTCAGATGTGTGAAAAATCAAAGCCCCCAAAAGTGCGGAAAAGGTGGGGTGGGAAGTGATATAAAGCAGTGTATTTAAATTTGAATTTTGAAAGAAGGAAGTGACTTCAGAGGATGAGGCAGGTTTGGGGGAAATGCCCTGAAAGTGACATCACAAGAAGGGGTGGGGTTTTGGTGCAGTGCACTGGAAGTTACATCATCGGAAGGAGGTGGAGCTTGGGAGGTGACATCACTTGACCTTTGACCATGAAAGTGATGCCATATCCTTGCTAGGCACCATCCCCTAAGTCTCCAGGCTCCACCCCCAAAGTCCCCAGGTATTTCCTGAGTCAGAGCTGGCAACCCTATGTTGCATGCTAATTTACGTCCCACTCTCTGCCTAATAATAAAACTTTGTTGGTCTTAAAGGTGCCGCTGGACTCAGACTTTGTTCTAGAGCTACTGCTGTTTACTGTGTTTTGCCTTCTCTGTGCCCCTAGTGGTTGCAATGCATAACTGTATTAGAAGTAAAATAAATTGAAATGCATTTACTGAATGCAGCATGACCCTGGCTTCAGGGACCTCCAGATGACGTGGGCCCTGGACATTTTGTCCCCTCAGTCTACCCCTCTTGTCAGCCCTGAACTTTGCTGGGCAGAGTGTCTACCTGTCCCCAGCAGAGACACCGGTGTTTCTATGGAATTTAAACCTGAAGTAACACTGGGAGCATTAGAAAAAACTCCTAGTAAAGTACCACTGTATTGCTCTCAGTGCTGACTGTACATATCAGCCCTTGAGCAATCTCCTTCCTCTCGTTTGTCTGCTGGGTGAGAATTCTTTTCATAGGTACAGTATGAAGGAGGCTTCTTAAACACACATTCTCAAGAAGGGTGAATCTCTTCAACTGTAGGAAGCATCTGCCGGTGGCAGGGTAGGATACAATCTATATCTAAATATGTACAAATTGTTTTTTCTGCAAGGGAAAAAAGAGCATTGCTCTGTCCATATATAACTGCATGGTCAATATATGATTTTTTTTACATATACTTTTTTTTTGCATATTCCCTGATCTAGTAGGTAGATAGATTTTCCCCAGCATCTTCTTCAGAAGTTGCTACATTGGCTATGTTGATAGCTACTCTAAATTTCACTTGATCACTCTTTATGGCATTTCTAAATGGAACAGATTAGAAAGGGTAATAGGATTTGTCTGCTCTGATATTTCTTGTTGGAGGGACATCTTCTTGCCTTCTTTCCCCTCCATCCTTTCTATAGTTGTAGTTGTTTCTGTTAAACAAAAACTATATATCCTAGAAATGGAATTTAGTTTATGAGCACTTGCAGTCCTTTATATTATGTGTGGTATGTACTTAAGAGTATGCTTTCAAGGCTAATGCATAAAATCTGACATTCTGGCTGTATTTTATCCAGAAAGCACAAATTATGCTGTCTCTCTGCTTTGCCTGTTTGTTCCATCGGTGATGAAAAGCTTAATCTCTTCAAGTTCTTCAGCAGTTCAATATTTTTAAATTGCCTGTTAACTTCTAACAACAGAGGACACCGACACTCCAATTCTTTTTTTAAATGGTTCAGGTTAGGCTAATTTTATTCTAGCATGGGCACACCAGAACAGTATCTTAGTTACTGGTTAGTTCCCGGTACTATACCTTGGTTTAGGACCTCTTGAGGTCAGGCTTTACAGTCTAATTAGGATAATACTGTAATGATTCTACTGCTTACATTTAACAGGCCACTCAAATACTATCAACATTTTTTCAGAAACTAAGAAAATAAAAACCATATATACTGATGTGGCTCTTTGACATACCATCTGTACCACACAATTTGGAGAAACAACATTCTATATAGTGTCAGTTTTCATGTTCCCAAAGCAGACGTGCTAACAAAGTAACATATTAATTTAGAAGTATTCTGGTATTCTTCTTTCAAGAGGACTGCTCCTGTTCTTTCTATCTGTGCATCTTTTACCTCTTTGGATAGTTTCAGAGGGTAGCCGTGTTGGTCTGTAGAACAGCTAGATTTTTTATATTGTTTTGAACTGTTTTTAATTATATTGTGTGCTGTATTCAGAGTGATGGAACCTGCCCTGAGCCTGCATGTGGGGAGGGCGGGATACAAGACCAATTTTTTTAAAAATAGCACCTTTGAGACCAACAAGATTTTCAGGGTATGAGCTTTTGAGAGTCAAAGACTACTTCATCAGATATAAGTAGGAGTGGAGATTCCCGAGTCTTTATATTTCAGTCAGAAGGTGGGGAAACTGCTGCAAAGAAGGTACACAGGATGCAGAGGCAAAATGTGCATTGTAATCATCTTGAATAGGAGAGGGGAAGTGCTTGGGGGCATAAAATTAGCATCGATAAAAGTCACCCTACCTGGGGTGTCCATTGTTCTGAACTTGAAAATGAACTCAGACTCAGAACAATTAACTCCCCCAGGGCTGAATAGGGACATAGGATTCTTATCTCACTACAAATGCTAATTTTCTGCCCCCAAGCATTTCCCCTCTGCTCTAATCAGCCTGATTACAATGCACATTGCACTTCTACATCCTGAGTTCCTTCTTTGCAACACTCCTCTCACCTTCTGACTGGGATACTCATAGTAGGGTTACTAGGTCTCACCTTCGCCCCAGTGGGGGGATTTAGGGGGGTGGTCCAGGAGGGAGCAGGGCTGTCCCTGATGCGATGACATCATTCAGAGACATCATCCCCATAGCATTGAGAATGAAGCACCATGCGTGCACACCCCTCACTTTCCCCCAAACATTTAAAGGTAATGTTCCCTTTAAATGGTTGGGTAAAATGTGAACATTGCACTTGTCTGCCCTGCAAGCCACGAATGCCGTGGATGACTGTTGCGTGGTGGGGTGGATGACTGTTGAGTGGGGTTTTTCCCTACTGGCCAGCTTGTTGGTGTCTGGGGGAGCCCCAAAAATCAGGGGATCTCCTGTCCCCACCTGGGGACTTGCATCCCTAGCTCATACTTCCTAAGATCTTGTTGGCCTTTAAGGTGCTACTGAACACAAATCTAATGTTCTACATCTTTAGATGTGACCCATACAAAATCTTAGCCTTAGCTAACTTGATTATAAAGACCTAATCTCTCCTTTTTGTGAATATTAATTGAGGAGAGAGTATGGCCCTTAACCCTGGGGAAGATCACTATCAGGAGACGTATCAAATATCTTCCATGGTCCTATACATAGTTGGCATGTCATGTGTGTCTATGGGTATGCCCACCAGTTTCTCCCACAGCTTGCTTTGGCTGACTGAATTGAGTGCTCCCTTAAGATTTATAAAGGCCATATAAAGCTTCCCCGCCAGCTGTATATTTTTCTGCCAGATGAAAAAGAGTTGAACAGTGATCAATAGTGGAAATGCTTCTGTTTGTTCTCAGCCCAGTATTTTATTGATCTCGATCCATTCCACTAATCTTTGGTGCAAAAGGGAAGACTATAATTTCCCAACAGATTATAGGAGGCTAACTGGACAATAGTTAGCTGGATCAAGCCTATTTCCCTTTTTAAAAACTGGAACGATTGCAGAATGCTTCCAAACTGGGGGGGATTTCCCCCATCTGATTTATCTGAGAGAAAACAGGTGCTAGAATTCTTCCCCACAACAATGGACTTAGTTTGAAAAGCTCAATTGGGACATTATCTGGACCAGGGGCTTTGCCAGCTATCATTTGATGGATCTTATTGTGTACATCTTTCTCCAGTACAGGGGCCCAGTTGGGGGGGTCATCTGGCATTCTGTCCTCTACCTGAGTATTGTTGGAAGAACTAGAGCAGAGGTCATCAAACTTATTTGGTCTACTACTCCCTTTTCAGAAAAAAAATTACTCAGCACCCCCCTGGAAATCTACCTTCAAGTGGGCAAAAAGATGCAGATAGAGTCTACCACGATACATGCAGCCAGGCAGGCCAAGGCAGGCACAGAGCAGCAGCCTGAAGCCAGGGGCCAGCAGCAGTCACCGCACAAGAGCCCAGCAGCAACTCCAGCCTTACCAGGGTGCACATGCATTTACAATTTGCAAATGCATGGCTGTGATTGGCTGTGGGGACCCCTCTCCACCTCCCTCTCTGATCCCAGGGAAGACCAGAAGAAGGCAGGAAAAGGCTGCTTTAGATAGGTTTTGGACTCTTCTTTCTTTATGATTCCACTGCCCCCTTATTTTTATTCAACGCCTCCCAATTGCACCCAAGGCTCCTACCGCCCACCTTGATCATTCCAGTGCCCCCCAAGGGGTGGTATTGCCCACTTTGGGAACCAGTGAGCTAGAGCAAAACAGCTCCTTAAAATATCTTGTCCATCTGGAAGCAGAGATACATTATGGCAACTTGGATCTCAAATTCATGGCTATAGAAACAGTTTTCCAAAAACCTGATAAATCAGTGTTGTTAAGTGATGTAATAAGGAGGCACCAATCTTTGTACTTTTCATCTCTTTTTATCCTGAATTAATTTCTTATATCTTTTTTGAGGTCCAATAATTCCTCTAGAACATACGAAGTATTATCTCTTTTAAATTCACTATGCAATTGCCAAATCCTTCTTTTCATAGTTTTTCACTCAAAATCAAACCACTTGTTTCTTTTCTGGGGTTCGGACATGTTTGTGGGCTTAAATGGGCATAGGTAGAAAGGCTCAGATATGGTAAAGAGATCATAATTGTAGCTCTAATGAGGACATAACTGAGTAAGATCTGAGTAAGACCCGAACACAACCTACTTGGTTGCCAAATTTCTGTCTAACATATTTTTCTTTAATAAATAATGTATTTTTCTTTTAGCCATTGCTCAAGATCATCTGATCATAGGAGCTCTGAAAAGAAAAGTAATAATAATAAATAATTATTATTGTATAGCATTGCGTGTGGTTTAGCCAGGAGATCCAAAGATTGTCTGGCAGTCTTAAGTTCTAACTCCTTTAGTGAGCTAGACATGAAGGGGGGGGGCTGAGAGAGCTCTGAGAGCTGTGACTGACCCAAGGTCACCCAGATGGCTTCATGTGGAGAAGCATGGAACTGAATCCAGTTCCCCAGATTAGAGTCCCCTGCTCTTAACCACTACAAGATAAACATTTTGTAAGATAAACATTTTGTTATGATTTGGAAATTTATACTGTAGAGGCTGTTCTACATGACTTCTTAGATGCAGGGCTGTGTGCTGAGCAGTTATGTACTTATCTCTAAGAGCTAGACAATGTGTTTTCCAGAAATGTGTCCTTGTTGGCCATTATAATACAGATAGTGGAATAATGGTTCCTTATTGTTTTAGAAGAAGCCACATACTAGAACTCCGGAGGCCCAGATTTTATCCATGCAACATTTTATTTTTTACATTTGTAAATAAATAATTGCCTATGGTATTAAGGTGTCCTGCAGCCCTGAAGAAAGCGAGGGAGGGAATGTGTTTCTCCCCCCCCCCCCCCAATCCTATATTTTCAAGTTTGCAAGTGGAGGGCTGGGACAGTTGGCGTGACATATGAAATTCAAGCAATGGGGAATCCTGTTTAAAACATCTCTTTTAAAGAACTTTCTGTGGATTTGCTACTCCCCCGGGAAGTAAGCAATGGCTGGCAGGGGAGAGAAAACAGCGCTCAGAGGGAAACCCTCTCCAAAAGCTAAAGCTCCATCTCTTCCTGTTCCGAAACAGGAAGCTGCTATGGACTTTACAAACGTGTTGTCAGTAGCACTGTGCCCTCTGCTGGACCAGATGACTACAATGAACGAAAGCATTGGTGCTGTTCAGAAAGAGATTAAAGAATCCAATGTTAAGATAGAAGAGGTGATTAAATCAACTAAATCAGCTGAAACCAAAACAAAAATACTGACTTAAAGGCTACAAGTGGTGGAGAAAGAACGAGCAACTGACAAGGATCAACTTTTGAGACTGCAAATGGAATGAGCATCTTATATTCTGCAATTTCAAGGTGTCCCAGAACAAAAAATGGAGAATTTAAAAGAAATTCTAAGTGAAGCTTTGGCTCCAATAACAGGTTTACAAGCAGATTACTTACAAAGCGACATGGATATTGTCTACAGGACATATCCTGATTTTGTAAAGAAAAATAACCTGCCTGGGGAAATTGTGGTGAAATTCTCTAAGAGAACAACAAGAGATGTGGTGGTCAAGGCCACTAACAGGACAATCCTAAAAATCAAAGATGTGGAAATTAGGGTTCTAAAAGACATTCCATTTGAGATAAGAAAAAGAAGAAAGCAGTACAAAAATTTGATTAAATTCCTGCAAAAGAACTCAACCCCTTATAGATGGATTTTTCTGGAAGGTTTGGCCTTCAACTTCAAAGAGAAAAAAGAAAAGATCACCTCTCCTAAAAGTGCAGAGGCTTTTTTGGAGTTGCATCAAAAGAGAAGAAGGCAGCAGAGGAAGAATAAGAGGAAGAAGGCATCATACATAATTAGGAAAGTTCACAAACTTCATTGAATAGCTCTTCAGAGGACTCTGATTCAGCAAAAGGGGCAGCAGCCCCTAAGCAACTGGCACCGCCAAGAGAACCGGCTAAACCAAAAAGAAGAGGGAGGAGGGGGAAATAGTTTCTTTTTATTGTTTAAGCTAAAAGTTTTAATTATGTATCTTACCACATGCTTGAATATGCATGTGCATAGCCAACATTACTTTAACTTTAGTATCACGTTTCAGTAGTCTGTAACTTGTTATATTCGATCATATATATATTCTTTGTTTTAAGCGATTTTATATTATTTGCTTTAAGTAGGGATAGATTTGTAGTTTTAGGGAAAGTTTTTTTTATAGTTTTAGAAAATGCAATAAAAATTAAAAAGAAGAAGAAATAGCCTTCCTTTAGCACCACACTTTCTGCTACTCCTTGACAATGTTATTTTGGAAATCAGGCTTTATTAACCATGTTAAATATATATAACACAGACTGTTGAGGTGAATTAGCAACAGCTTTGACGTTTCAGCTTTCATTAGTAATGTTTTCCTTTTCCCGTGAGACCTGGAATGCATAAAAGATTTTTCTGCTTAATGAGGCATGGATTTAGCCAGGATATAAACCCTGTTGTATTAGTAAAAAACAAATGCCAACACGAATACTGAGTGCATGGTGTAGTTATGACCTCTATAGAAAGCATAATGTTTGGCATACCCGTGTGTAATCAGTAAGACTGGCTTTGAGGTGGTTTCTGCATGTTTTCTCTAAAAGTTATATCACCCAGATAATTCCAAACCTACATTAAAAAAAGAGAAGTCCTACATTATCTCCTTAACTGTATTTCCTTGTAGATCTTTCTGTGGGGGGGAGGGGGGATGAATGCATAATCTTGCGTAAATGTTTCCAAGTGAGAGGGGGAGGAGGATATTAGTCCCTGGGTATTAGACTGGTAATATTAAAAAAGCCATTATCTCCACACACTTAAGGCAAAAAGTAAGATTTGTTTGATTTATCTGCTTGGTATTCAGACAGTGCTAATAAAAATTCTGTGCTGATTAAAGTTAACAGATTTGCATGAAGACCAGTCAAACAGAACTTGGCAACACAGAAACTGCAGATTTTACATTTTGTTGGGATGCTGGTAGCACAGTGTGAGTTGCTTCTGTCAAAAAATGATGTCAGTAGTGAAGGACCAGAAGTGGGGGGGGGGGGGGGATGGTAATTTTTGGCTTCTGCGTGTCTTGCAGGATGAGGGGATGAGTGTGCCTTCTCTGGGAGAACAGGAGGAGGGGCAGATGATGAAACAAGGCTCTGCAATACATAGAAGTGGTTTCTTTACCATACTTTGTTATGAAAATGCAGATGTGCCTCTCTTTTTTTTGCTTGCACTTAAACACTCTCATAAACACCCTTGTTCTTGTGCCATACTCATTGCAAACTACTGGTTTACAGCCAGCATGGGTGTCTTGTTTAGTATTCACGCTAGCAGTAAAAGAGACCTGGACTTCCTAAAGAACAGATGGAATAATTCTAGTAGCTTCTGGGCAATGGGCAACAGCTGCTCTAAATGGATGCCGTGGCATCATTCCTTGTCCACACAGCCTCCCTATTCAAAAATAGTTTTATTTATTTTATTCGACTTATATCCCTCCCTCCCTGCATAGCAGGCTCAGGGCAGGTTACATCAAATTTGGTAAAAATACAATATACAAAAATTAATATAGTTAAAACCCCAATAAAATACAATGGTTGCTCACAACAATAATCACCACCTATTGCCAGAGGTACCCTTTGGCATCTACCTATTACTTAAACAATCAGAACCAGCTCCTCCTTCCAATATCCGTGTGCAGAGCAAAACCTGCAGAGTGCATTCAGTTTGAAACGAAACCTGGATCTGTCAAGAATTGTTATGCTTCATGCTACTTCAGCATTTTTCATATAAACACAGAAAATATTTTTAAAGTTTTTTTAAGTGTCCACTGTGCAAATAGGGAGGGAAGAGCAAGTGTCCTAATTTTGTTCTGCTTTTTAAAAACAACCCAAATCCATATACCGATTCCCATTTCAGTGGGGTACTAACAATAGTTTTGTGCGTTTTTTTAATGGTTTGTGTCTACTAAGAAAGAAAGGTGCCCTGTTATTTAGCGGAAGAAAAATAAAGCCGCGAAGGTTGTTATTAGCATGCTGAAAGTAATTTTGGTGCCACAGGGAAGCTTTAATCAACCCTTGGGCCTTGATTGAGATGCAGTGTTTGAAAGTGGGGAAACTTATTAATGAAATAAAAATCTAAGACAGTTTTCCGTGCAAACATTCATCAGCATATCTTATGTAATTACACAGCCGATAAATCAACATAGTGTGTAAGTGCTCTAGTCATGGTGTAAATATCTTAATGACTGAAACATCTTTTACCCATGAATAATTTATATCTGTATGATTCATTTTTCATACCCATGCTTTTTACTCCCGCATGATAAACTAATCTGTCTCTGTCAAGGCAGGTGCACTTGATCATTGTTTCCTGATTTCTTGTCCTTGTGTTTGTTTTTTCTCAGCTCTCCAAGTGCTAGTTCTTTTCTTCTTCATTCCCTAATGTGACTCTCTTGTTTCATTCAACTTCTAACCTGGTTTGGCTCCCTGGTGTATTCTTATGTAAGGACTTTGCTGGATGACCATTTCATGCCCCCCACCATATTTTGACCTTTGCAGAGTGGTCTTTCAAGGCCCAACCTGAAGGCACTGCAGTAGCTGAGATGGCAGAAGAGCATTCTAGGGCTGTTACTCCCTTCCTGGCCCAGGCTAGCCCGATTTCATCAGATCTCTGAAACTAAGCAGGGTCAGCCCTGGCTAGTATTTGGATGGGAGAGGTTCAAGGATTACCAGGGTCATTACATGGAGGCAGGCAATGGCAAACCACCTCTGAACATCTCTTACCTTGAACCCACAGGGTCACCATAAATCAGCTGTGACTTGACAGCACTTTCCACCACCACCCCTATACAAAACTGAGCTAAATTCCCCACACATTAGAGATGGAGCATTTTTTCCAGAGAATCTGAAGTAGATCCTTGTCTGTTTATTATTCATTTACTTAGAGAGCACTCCTAAGCAGATCCAGTTGTCTGCTCAATGAGGCTTTCTCCCAGGAAAATGTTCTGAGAACGGTACTGTTGCTCACTCTAGGAAATGAGGAGACTCCAGGAGGTGGGGGTGGGGAGATGTTAAATGTGAGGTTCCCTGAAAGTGCAGAGTGTTAGTTTATTTATTAGAACATTTTTACCCCACCTTTCTTCATGGTTCAAGGCAGCTTACAATAATAGTTTTAAAACATTTCCAGTTAAAACCAAAATAAAATAACAAACCCCAAATCTTTCCCTTCCTCCCTTAGGGTCACAACATTGTGAGGAAAATGAACAGGATCATATCCTTTATGATCAGTGCTGTTGTGGATAGTCCATGATTGTCTCAGAATTACTCTCGAAACAGCTCTTCAAACTTCAATAGGCCTGCAAGCTGTGGAAACAATCAGGTTTCCCCAGCAACAATATTGAGAAAATACGAAGTCTCTAAAGCAAAAGAGCTTACTTGAGGGAAGACATTTGGATCCTGGACAGTTAATGAGCCACAACTGCATATTTATTGAATTGTGAGCTGATCGTCAGGAAAGCCCCAAAGGAACGTTGCTATGACCTTGTGCAAGAAACGGCTAATCCTAATTTTACAAGTAGCTAGGGGAACACTTTGAGGTGGAGGCATATTGAGAGAGGTTTTTGTTGGAGAGGTTTTTTTTATTCTCATAATCACAAACTTTGATATAGAATTTCTGCTTTATGCTATAGGGTATGCTTTCAGCAGAACGTAATGCAAGCCAATTAATCCTAAATGTTTCTCAACTACATTATCGTTCTCAATATTCATGAGTTTTAAAATGTGTTTAAAAGATTTGTGCTCCCACTGTTTTGTAGCCATCTAATCATGGAGACTGTTCCAGCACTCTTTAAAGAAAATTTCACTCCTCTCCCAAATTGACATTATGGAAGTTATTTCAAGTGTTCAAACTGCTATCATAAAACCCCACATCTGTATGACAGAGAGTAGCCATGTCATGACCTTGAAAAGACACCTGTACCTTTAAGCCCGATGTAGTAGAAGAGATGAGTGTCAGACTCCTGGACAAACTTGCTCCTAACAACACTCTCTTTAGCAATGCTATGTTTATTGAGGCATTAGTAAATTCCAGTCAGGACACTCTCCATGTCAGAACTAAAGATCAAGGCATGAATCCCCTAGAAATACATAATTCAAGCAAGCCCCTCTATAGGTCCCAACCAATCAGAATGTAACATTCCCACCTCCCCCCCCCCCCTTAATTCACCCGTGTAGTTATCTATTACGGCTAGGCCTAGTGGATATGGTGTCCAAGGTTACTTGCTGCTTTCCAGGCTGGAGGTGCTTTCCATCCCAGATAGTTACTAAGCAGGCAAGGCAAAGCAAAGCATTCTCACACATTCCTCTCACATGCTTCTTTCTTCCCCCCCATCTGACATATGGCAAATGAGGCACTAAGTATGACAATGAGGTACTTTCTCCTGCTGAGTCCTCGCCCCAGGGTTTTTACCTTCCCTTCTCCCCTGTATACAAAACAACAAGTAATGAGAACAAAAATTCGAGTCCAGGGGCACCTTTAAGACCAACAAAGTTTTATTCAAGGTATAAGCTTTCATGTACATGCACACTTCTTCAGATACAATGAAATGGAAGTTACCAGTCCATCCATATAGGTGGAGGGTGAGCAGTAAATTAGCATACAGCACAATGGAGACGTTTAACAGATTCAAGGACCAAACAGGAATAACAAGCTTAGCTTATATGGTTACCATTTATTTGGGTTTAATTCCAGAGGGAAATATAATGAAGGAAATATATATGTCAAAATTGGAGATTGATGGGCAGATGTATCCTTAATTGTGGACAGCTAAGAGTAATTAATTGAGACCCTGCCATTACACTTCATCCATCTCCTCTCAAGCATGGAGACGACCTTTCAGCATCTTCTTCTTTCAAGTGGGGCAATTGGCTTTGTAGAGGTATCTCCCCTGTCCCCAGACCCATTGATTTTTGAGGATACTTATGTACTTTTAAACTATTTGCCTGTCTCCTGGAGGCTAAATGATGGTAAACAAAAACGGCTCTTCCCCTAACCCAATAGACTTGAGGACCTCACAACCTGATCAACTTTTGAATGTATGGCATATAGATGACAATTGTGTGTGGACATATTTTTAGGTGTTTAGAAACCTTTATGCTTATGTGTAGACTTGCCACCATTGTTGTTATATTTTGTAACTTTTTTCTGTCTGAGGTGTGTAATTATTAGCGTGTGTGTGTGTGTGTGTGTGTGTGTGTGTGTATCTCAAGCAATGAGCCAGCCAATGAAAGCAAAAGAGAGCCAATGACCGGGGGAGTGGGGGGGATACCTGCTGTGTGTCACCCATATAATTAGGTGGTTTAAAGGATATGTCTTGGCAACCTAATATCATGTACTTTTGTTTCATCATCACATAATTTGACTTCCACTTTGGTTTAGTTGCCTGAGCTCAGGTTTTTGTTTTTGTTATTTTAAAGCAATGATCTATGCCACTCTTTCACAGTAAGTTATACCATCAGTTTCCAGCATTTGGTTATTAGCAACAATGGTAAGCATCATCATCCATATATCTATTTCTCCAGTATGGCCCCCAATTGCTAATATCTAAATTTAATATCTCAAATGAAATCCATAAAGGCACCAGAACCAGATTTCATAGCTGTGGAGCTATTTAAAGCACATTCTGATTGCTGGTTGCAGATTCTGGCACCAATATTTACATGAATTAACGAGACAGGAATCATGCCTTCCTGGCAACATGCAATAATAGTGCCTATCCATAAAAAAGATGAACCAACAGATCCAAATAACTATCAGCCCATAAGTTTACTGTCTATCATGGGCAAATTATATGCTTCCATGTTACATGGAAAGTTACTTCTTTGGATAAAACCATATTGGGAACAGAGCAAGCAGGATTCCGCAGAAGACCGAGTGCGGTTGACCATTGTGACACTCTTCAGTTCATTGTTGATAAATACACTATTTCAAAATAGGGATTGTTGGCTGTTGAGTTTATGGACCTTAGAGCAGCCTTTCATTCAGTACCCAGGCAAAGACTTCAGAATAAATTGAATAAATCATCTATTGACAAACACCATCTCTTTTTGATTAAACAACTGTATGATCAGTCTACTGCTCAAATGAGATGTGGCTCATCCAGTGAACTGATTAGGGCTATTCCTTTGAGTACAGGAGTCAAGCATCCTTGCCCCGCTGTTATTTCACTTGTACATCAACTGTATGTTATCTCATATCTCCAAAGATGAATTTCATTCACCCTGTCTGGCTCATGTCAAAATACCCTGCCTCCTATATGCAGACAATACCACTGTTCTGCCAAGATCTGTGGTTGGCCTACGCAAGCTCATAGGTTCCTTTTTGAAGTATTACTCCAATAAGGGATTAGATATTAATGTCACCAAGTCAAAGGTTATTCTCTTTAGCAAAAAAAAAAATGGATAAAAACATACATGTGGGTAGTAGCAGATCAACCTGTGGAACAGGTAGACCATTTCAAATATCTAAGGGATTACCTTTCAAGCAAACCTGTCCTGGAAGATTGGAGCCATGAACAGACACAAAAGATCTTTCTACAAACCTGAAAAATCCTCCAGTTATACAGAAAAATATTATATCTTTAAAAAAAATGCATTGGGAGTTTTTAAAAAAGCCCCAAATGATAAAAGAACAGCCCACAGCATTAAGAAACGGAAGCCCTCAATGGTCATTGCTAGGCAACCACAGCATTCTAGGCTTGGTTTCTGTCAGTAAAAGGCAGGGAGAGGGGGAGGGCCCTATCCAGGACTGTTTTGGCCTTTGAAGAACTCATCAGGTCCAGGCATACCCCTGGCAGCAACTGCTTAGTGACTTGATACCACCTGACTTGCATGACTCACAAAGGCCGGGCTGCTTGCTACTTTTCAACAGCAGCCCCCCTATGAAAGCCAGTGTAGTGTACTGGTTAGAGCTTCACAGTGGACCCAGATTCAACAGTCTGCCATGGAAGCTCACTGTGTGATGTTGGGCCAGTCACATATAGGGATGGGCACGAACCAGGAAAATAGAGGTTCATTTCAGTTTGTGGAGCTGCACAAACCATGAATCTTCAAGAGCCTCCCTGTTTACTGAACCAGTTCATTTCATGAGGTTCATGACTGGATGAACATGCTGCTTCAGCTGATCCTCTCTTGCAGCCACCCCCAGCAGAAAGGAGGGAGGGAAGATTGGCTGGGGTTTGTAAAGGAGCCAATCCTGTGAGGAGAATTCTCCCCACAGGCTGGCCTAGGGTTTAAACCAAATTTCCCCAAAGAGCCCACAAAGCAACTGATCCTGCAGGAAGAACTCTCCCCACAGGCTCAGCTGAGGTTCTCTTTGGCAGTATATTTAAACCTGACTGCTCAAAAGAGCCAACAAAGCAACTGATCCTGTGGAAAGAACTCTCCCCACTGGCTCAGCTGGGGCTCTCTTGGGCAGTAGCTTTAAACCAGACTGCCCAAAAGAACCCACAAAGCAGATGATCTGAACTCTCAGATCTCTCCCCCCCTTCCTTTCTGCTGGTTGTGTGGAGCCGCTGTCAGCAGAGAAGAGGAAGGGGAGGAAATCTCAGATCTTCCCCCCTTCCATTTTGCTGGCTGCCTAGAGCCACTGCCAGCAGAAAGGAGGAAGGGGGGAGATCTTCCCTCCCTTCCATTCTGCTGGCCTCAGAGAACCACTGCCAGCTGAAAGGAGGGAGGGAAGATATCAGAACTCTCCCTGCAGCTTTGGCAGGGGCTCTGCTGTGCAGCCAGTTTCAAACCAGACTGCCCAGTATAGCCCACAAAGGAACCAATCCTGTGGGGGGAGCAAAATAGATGGCAGCCATTTAAACCTAACAGCTAACATGTGGACCCTCCCAGGCATTAGGTTTAAATGGCTGTGAACCATTAAACCCTTCCATTTCACTCTCCCCTGCTTTGAAGCAGGGGGAGCAAGAGTGATCACTGAAATGGCTCGTATTTATTTTACTTTAACAGCTGACAGGCACACCGGCCCCACTGTTAGGCTGATACCATTGCAAGCCATTTCAGCAATCCCTCTCGCTCCTCCTTGCTTCCCACCATAAGCCGCATAAATTTCCCAACAACCATGTGGAGGGCCATGGGAGGGTCGTTGATAGGGATGGGCATGAACCTCAGTTCGCAAACCATGACCTGGGCAGTTTTCAAGATGAATTTAGGGTTGTGGGGAGGTTCGTGCACATCCTTAGTCACAACTTCCACCTGACTACCTCACAAGATAGTTGTGATGATAAAAATGAGGACAGGAGAATGATATAAGCTGCTTTGGTTCCCACTGTGGAGAAAAGTGGGATATAAATGAAGTAAACAAATAATAAATAGATGTGAAGATGGGAGACAGATATAAGGTAGGTTGGGAATGGTTGAGAAAAAGAATGAGACAGAGAAAGGGGGAGGATATGGATGTTGCCAGGAGGAGGATGAAAAGTGGAAATAATGTGAGGAGGGGGATACTGGGGCAAATAATGTGGCCCCCACAAACTCTTGAGGGTTCTCTACCTTTCAAATGGGCCTGGCCCAGTAGCCAGCACCATGCATCTGTGCAATAGTATTCCTAGGCAGAGGCTGCTGGGAGGAGAGACAGAAAGCTGAGAACAAGGGGGCACATAAAGGTAGGGTGCGATCACATGCACCCATTTGCCACAGAAAAGGGACGTTTCACCACCGGATCAAAGCGGCATGATCACACTAGCACATCTGGGAAGTGTCCCGCAACCGTCATCAAACTGTCACAAACCCTTTTGATCCGGTGGGGAAGCATGGTTAAAAGCTACTAGTGAAACACCAGTAGCAAATGGTTTGCTGTGGTTCACAACCGGAGTTTTCCTGTTTGATCGCGACAGCGCAGAAGTGTGGCGTTGTGGATAGCGTGATCACATGCTATCCCGATGCCACGCGGGGGGGGGGTTGTCCCCCCTTCTCCGTGTGCACATCATTGAAGGCCCCCTTAGGGGGAGACACGATTCATAGATCCTCCCTCCCCCCGTTGACATGAATAATCGATTCTTCTCCCACCCCTCCGTCTAAACAAATCATGGATTCCCCCTTCCCCTGTTGAAGCGCTTCACTGATCCCCGTTTAAGCACCTCAGAAACACACCACAAAAAACAAAAACAAAACTCACCTGCAGTTGCGTCTGATCACGCAGCAGCGGTTTGCCCCAGCAGGTCCACAGACCTGTGTGATCACGCAACTGCAGTGCAAATTGCTCCAGCACAAATTTGCTTCGAATCCTGTCTGGCTTATCTCGCTCGTGTGGCCGCAACCGTAGATTGGCAGCTGGGTGCCAATGGCTGCTGGATGTGAAAAGAGAAGGAAGCAGGAATAAAAGAGGGACTGTGGGAGCTTTCAGGGAAGGTAAAGAGGAAATAATGGGGGAGGGGAAAATGAGATAGCCCCTGTAAATCATTGTGTGTTCCCATTTGCTATAACATAATTAATATAGTGACTAAAGTTATCCAGAGTGTGTGAAGGGGTAGAAAGCATGGTTTAAGTAGCTCTCATTGGCTGCTGCCTGGCTCCTGGCTCTTAGCTTTGACTCAGGAGCCATTCCACACAATTGTTTGGCCCAGGTACAATGCTATTGGGAAATGGGGGGGTTTCTTGTGGCCCCACAGCATCATGGTACATTCATGTACTTTCTGGGGTTTTCTTGGCTTTTCCCTGATCTTTACCAAACCTACTTTGCTCTGACATTTTGGCAGCCTTTTTCCCCACAGCAGCCATTTCCTTCCCTGATACTGCTTTTTAGAAAAATCAGTTAGTAAGTTAATATTGTTATACAGGTATAATGTTATGGCAATATAGGTAGCAGGTTCTCTGAATTCCCAGATTTCATTTTTTAAAAGTTAGTCTCTAGGACTTTCATTGTGAAGATAAAAGAAGAAAGGTGTATGTCCGCAACAAAAGAGGCTATGGACAATTTTAAATGAAAGCTAGTAATTCAAGAAAGCTGACATACATATTACAATTTTATATCAATATAACAATAAGCAGTTGCTGATTTTAAAAACTAACTAACTAAAAAGGCCATGTTGGTACATGGGTAGGAAGTAGCCAGGGACTGGGGCAGGGAAACTATGGGGAAATCTGCCATGTGGAAGCCCCATTGTTGCTGTGCTATGTTGGCAACAGCAGCAACAATACGGAAACTACACATGTGGAAAAGACAACAGATACATTCCAATTAAACTTAATTTGTTTGTTTGATTGCATAATGGTTAGCAGATCTAATAAGCAAGGTCAGGGCTTAGCACAACCATAATAGTAAGGGATGTTGTTCCACATAATAGATTGCCTGTACAGAGCCTTAAATGCTGCTTTAATTTGGGCAGTCCTTGCCATTGATAGTTTTTTTCTGGACATGGTCAAAGCATGGCATGCACATGTACACACAGCTGCTGCTGCTATCAAGACCAGGGCAGATGGCAAAGCTCAGAACAGGGGCTATGGCACAGAATGTGCCGGTTGCTCCCTCTACTTGCAGATACTTCCCCCCACTTTAATGTTTAGTTACAGGTAAGGGAGACTTAGGGTTGCCAGTCTCCGGGTGGGGCCTGGGGATCTCCCACATTTACAACTGATCTCCAGCTGACCGAAATCAGCTCCCCTGGAGAAAAGGGCTGTTTTGAAGGGTCGACTCTATGGCATTGTAGTATGCTGAGGCCCCTCCCCTCCCCTAACCCCGCCCTCTCCTGGCTCCACCCCCAAAGTTTCCAGGTATTTCCCAACTCAGACTTGGCAACCCTAGGGAGACTGTAGCCATTCGATGCAGTAGCATTTAAAAAAACTAAACAGTAAGTGTTAAGAAAGAATGGATAAATAATAAAATAATAATTAATAAAATGAATGGAAGGTGTAATAGTGAGGAATTATCTTTGCTCATGTCTGTTTTTTGTAGATTCAGTAGCAACAGCTTCTGGGCCACTGCTTGTTGAAGTTGCCAAAACTGCTGGTTCTGCTCTGGGAGTTGCACTATCTACCTCGATGTGCTGCAGCAAACAAGTCATTGTCATTGACAAAATAAAATCTGCAAGTATCGCAGACAGGTGAGTAGTACAGAAGTGGTTATGTCATCCATGCTGGTTATGTCTGAATGCATGAATACATCACGTGCTGGCCAAACTAGTGTTCAGAGGAGCCGTTAGGGCAGGTAACAGTGTCTTCCATGACTGCAAGATGGCAGTAAAATTTCAAGTATTCTAGTAGTCTTTAAATATTCTTTAGAATTATCTTCAGTCTTGAAAAACAGTAATCAAACTTGGTGGGGGGGGGGCTCTTTAAGTCTCCTCTGCCTTGGGGCCAAACCCAATGAGATGCTGGTGGGGCTGTGTTTGTATAGAGCTCCCAAGCATTAAAAAAAAAAAAAAACAGCCACACATGACGACGCTTAAAATCAGGGCTGCAGTGCAGGGGAAGAAATATAAGCTTTCTCCCACGCTACAGAGCTGCTATGAGTTCCGCAAGGGAGAAAAACAGCTAATGTTTTAAATAAATTAGATAAATTAATGTTTAAGAAACAAGGAACATACAAAGATCCCTCCTGGATCATACCAGTAGCCCATCTAGTCCAGCATCCTGTCTCACACAGCAGCCAACACTTACTTTGGAGGGCCAACAACAGAGCCCAGAGGCCAAGGACTTCCCCTGATGCTGCCTCCTATTCAGAGGTGTTCTGCCGCTGAACATGGAGGTTCCCTTTAGTTGCCATGGCCAGTAGCTGCTGATAGACCTATCCTCCATGAATTTGTCCAGTTCCCATCTAAAACCTTAAATGCTTGTGGACTCTGGCAGTGCATTTCATATTTTAATAACTCATTGAGTAAAGTAATTCATTCCTTTTGCCCATCCTGAATCTGTTGCCACCCAACTTCACTGTGTGCCCCTGAGTTCTAGTACTATGGGAGAGGTTGTATCTCTCATTACCCATGCTACTGTATATTTGGTCCAATGGGGAAATAGAGGCTCAGTAGGACCATTTTTGGGTTTGGAAAATGGAACGGGGAAGTCATAGCATGCCATACTTTCCTTACATCCCTGTCCTGATCTTAATTGGGGTCCCATATGTCTGCTTTTTTTTTTTAATGTGCTTGGAAGTTCTCTACAGGGAACTCCAAGTATCCCATCTAGTTCAGCTCTTTAGGAAAGCACACCACAAAGACTTGAAAGTGATTAGGGTTTTTTTTGTTAGTTTCAATAAGAAAAATTCATTTAAAATAGTGTCTTTCCCCCTTTTTTCCATAGATGTGGCGCATTACATATAGGAGATCATATTCTTTCCATTGATGGCACCAGCATGGAGTACTGTACATTAGCAGAAGCAACACAGTTCTTGGCTAATACTTCCGACAATGTCAAACTTGAAATCCTTCCTCATCATCAGACACGGTTGGCTCTAAAGGGACCAGAGCACGGTAGGAAGACTCCTAGTCCACAGACAACTTTTCCCTTCTATTTCCTACTGTAGAATAAATCTAGAAGACCAATGACATTGGGTTGGTCCCTAATGGATTTTCACTGGCACAAGAGGAAGGAGGGCTCCCTATAAGGGGTATATCAGGAATTATGGTACCTGTGATACAAAGGGCGACATGGGATAGGGCTTCAGTGAAGCCTCTGCCCTTAGGAAACCTGGTAGGATTTATGCATAATAAATTTGAGTAATTTATTTTTATCAGTCAAGGCTGCAATTTTAAATATGCTTATTATGTTCTGGTGCCGAAATCTGATAATTATTCAGAACAAGGGCCTATTGAGTTCAGTAAGACTTACTTCCTTTATCATTCTTAGGATTTAGAATGATTGGCATTTGCTGAAAAGTATTTAAGATGAAGGGGCCTATCTTCTAAGGAGTAATTATAAAATCTATTGTAAACAATTTTGTTTGTTTTATCAAAGATGCATTTAAACAAGAGGAATTTGTTTCAGTGACATTCCTGTTCACTTTCATCCATGAACTACTTGTTTACTTTCATCTGTAAAAACTGATTGTTAAGAGAAATCAGTTTTGTTATGTAACATACAAGAATATGGAATATCAAGCAGAGTAATTCAGCATCATTGCTTAAGAAATCTAATTATCAAACCAGGGTGCATCTATTCATTTTCATTTAAAAGCTAGGATAAGCCTTGCTTCAGGACTGGATTAATATGCATTTCATTTATATAAAGAAGCTAGAGTTTAATTTACTCAAGCAAAAAAAATTATATTCACTTTATCAGATGCAGACGTAGTGATAGGTTATCCATGGTAGACTTTAAGAATTAATGGCATATTTCATTGCAAAAGGCAGTGATAATGTACATATTCAGACCTTAATTAAGATAAAACTTAAGAGCTGACTAGAACACACGTGATTGAGCTAGCTGATTACTCTTGAAAGGAATAGAAAAATTCCTTCCACAGACTGAGTAGCAAAATGGGAGAAATGTCACATACAGTGATACAAATGGAGTCACATTTTTCTTCCTGGGTTTTGTTGATCAGCAAAGACCAAGATGACATTTTTTTGGCAGTGACTTCTTTTCATTCTGTATTGGAAACCATGCTTGGTTTAGATGTAACATTAAAATCTGGTTATAGCAATAATCCTGGAAGGGGCTTTGAATGTATAAAATGACCACTTCTCCTAGTGCTTTTTCATGCATTTATTCCATTTGATGCAAACCTTGTTTTTTGTTACATCTGAATTAACGAAGATCTTCTCAACATGCTTAAGTTATTCTTGATTTCCTTGGCACTTGATCCACAAGCATTGCAATCAGCAAGGGCATGGTTCTTCCATATGTCTGCCCTCCCTCTGCATTTTCATAGTTGTGGAGTCAGTTTATTTTCTTCCACACATTCCTTAAATAATCAGGATTTTCAAGGGAGGGGACTGTCATCAGTGGTGTCCTCAGTGGTAACTAGGGTTCCCAAGTCAGCCTGGAGGGCGGGGAAACCCCTGCTCCAGTGGCCCGCTCCCCGCCGGCCCGGATTGGGCCACTGGGGGGAACCCCACCCCCAAATTGCTGGGCTGCCGTGACGTACCCAGTGCGATGATGTCACCTGGAGGTGATGTCATCGCGTTGGGCATGTTTTGAGGGGGATGCTCTGTAATTTGAGGGAAAACTCTATTGTTTTCCCTCAAATTTCAGAGGTCCCGCCCTAACGTGCTCGACATGATGACATCATTCCGAAAACTCCCGGGCGGGCAAGGAGTCCCCCCAGCATCACGCCAGGTAGAACTTGGCAACCCTAGTGGTAACACAGTATCTCCCCCTTTTAAAAGGTACTGGAGCACTGAAAGGGGTACCACTTCCTGTGCTGTGCAGCCCACCGTTAAGATAATTTCCCCAAGTCCTGTGTCCCTGCTTGCAGTTTTTAACCATAGAGAATTGAAAATTCCTAGAGCAGCGATTCTCAACCTACGGGTCGCGACCCCTTTGGGGGTCGAACAAGCTTTTCACAGGGGTCTCCCAGGGCTATTTTTTGGCCGGCTGGCTTCTGAGCCCTCCCTGCCCCTCCCCTACCGGCCCCTCCCAACCCCTCCCCTACCGGCCCCACCCACAGTGGAAGAAGAAGTGGCAGCCACAGCAAGCACTGGGAGCACATGCTGTTGCTGCCCGCTGCTGCTTCGCTGTGCCTTCCCACCCAAAGGAGTCTCAAGGTCGGTTTCTCCTCCTCAGGCAAGGTAAGGTAGCCAGTGTCGGAGGAGGCGGGCAGGCGGGGGGGGGAGTGAAGGCTCCAGGCCCACATTTCCCCCTTTAGCTGGCCGCGCGAGCTCTCAAGGGCTTGGGGCGGCTGGCGGTAGTGTCGGAGGAGGTGGGGGGGTGTTGGGGAAAGGCTCCAGACCCGCCTTTCCCCCTTTAGTTGGCTGTGCGAGCCCTCAAGCACTTGGGGTGGCTGGCGGTGGTGTCAGAGGAGGTGGGGGGGTGTTGGGGGAAGGCTCCAGGCCCGCCTTTCCCCCTTTAGCTGGCCACGCAAGCCCTCAAGGGCTCTGGGCAGCCAAGGGGTTGGTGCAGCCGGCGCAGTTGTAGTAGGCGAGCCAAGCGGAGTGTGTTTATGTGTGTGTGGGAAGGCCGAGGCGCCCTCCTGTCCCTCACCCACCTCATCTTCCCCCTGGTCTCCCCTCCCCTTCACGCCACTGATGCCGAACTCCTCCCCCCCCCAAGCATTTTACTGTATATTCAGGCTCTTCTCCTTACCCTCCCTGCAGCTTTTCCCCAACTATGCCTTTGATCTTCTTTTCATTTCCATTTCCGAGCTCTTTCTGCTCTTTCCTTCTCCTCCCCTGGATTTCACTGTATTTCCAGGCTCATCTCCTTACCCACCCCATAGTTTTTATATCCCCCCATAGGTGGGATATAGGAAGGAAGGCTCCTCAGCAAACTATTTTATGCAGCAGCCAAATCGCTCACTAACAGCTTTAATGCCAGTAGCTCACAAAGTTTAGATTTTGGCTCGGTTTTCAGAGAAAAGGAGGGTTTCCTTCCTATGTTTCCTCAGGGACATGTGTGCCAAGCCTAGAAACAGGGCTCACCATTTGGCTCACTGGGCATACTCCCAGTGGACAACGAACAGTTTGCCTCCATTTTCTGTATTGTTTATAGTGTACCTTGCCTTAGATATAACAAAGTTTGAGTCCAGTGGGAGTGTGCATTAAACTGTTTGTTTGTTTGTTTCCAGCTGATTCCAAAAGATCAACTCATGCTCATCCCTTTAGTATGAGCTCCATAAAAGGCTAGTCATAGGGTTCACCAGTGTTTAGGCTGTCTGGCTCCAAGCTTGGAGTGATAACTTAGGTACACCCCACTTATCGCAGCCTGTGTCAAGAAATGTTGACCATCAAGACAATCCCACAACACTAGTCAGCATGTTGGTTCAGGCCCGGATGCTCAGTGCTGAGAGTAGGAGTGCCAGGTTGGCCACTGTGGTGGACAAGCTCCCACTGCTGCTCAATGAATCAGAGAGAAAAAAATGGGGGGTGGGGATTTGCATTGCATGATGCCACAATGTCGTCCAGTTTCATACCCATAGAGATCAATGTAGTCTCTACCCACAATCCTACTGGAGGTTGCCTGCTTAGCTGGCCTGAAAACCCTTAGCTAAGAGAGTTTCTTCCCTTTGCCCTTCTAGGCCACAGTTCCTGACTTTGTTATCTATCCCCATCTGTACATATCTCAGGGTCCTTGCTGAACTAATGCACCTGAATCACCAAATCCACATTAATCCTGACAACCCTAAATTAGGGCTTAACCAGTCTACAGTAGACTAGACGTCCACCAACACTTGTAGTGTGAAGCTAGAGTTGCCAGCTGGCAGCCTGTCTGATCAATAGTGTGACATCATTTCTGGGGGGTAAACCTCAAAGTGTCATTGTGCCATCAGTGCAACACTCTAACATTCATCTGTAATGCCATGGCAAAACCCAAAAGTGATGTCATGCCATCAACATGATGCTCTATCATACATCATAAACTCTGTAGTAAAACAGTAGAGTTTCCAATGAATGCTAGAGCATCATATTAATGTTATAATGCCACTTTTGGGTTTGCCCTCAAAAATGACATCCTGTCGTTGATACAGCTCCAATTTCTGTACCCTAAAATGTGAGAAAAACTCTTTGTATAACCCCCACCCCACCCCAAGATTACTTATTAAACCTATTTTGCTGGAAAGGAAAGTTAAAATCTTCAGATAATTTCATGTTGTACTGAGCTTTTTAATTAAACCTGGCTCACAGCAAACTTTGTATTAGAAAAGCCCACCTGGCCATATTCAATTACTTATTTCAATCTAAATATCATTTATTCATTTTATAGAAAAAGGAATTCTATCATCTAGATAGATTTTCCGATGATAAAACAGCTTCATTTAAATTCCTTGGATGAGAGAAATAGCTGAAGCCATATTCTTACAAAGAAGTCAGCAGTTTATAATCACATCAAACAGCATTTTCTATTCTCATGATTATTCTGCTTGATATGTATTTTATAAGTAATTTAAAGAAAATGTACCCAGCTGGGCTTCTAGATTACAAAACTGAAGCTAAATTTTTTGAATCTGATTATTGAAAATGGTGTTCTACCTTCATTACCAAAAAGAAAAAAACACCTTGTGAAAAATTATAATCATATTTGTGAAAATGTTAGTAGCCTAGCACTTTCTCTCTTTTTTTTCTAGAATTTTCTTGTTTATTCACCCCCTTTGACTGTCAAGGTAAATTACTCAGCAATGGGGATCACTTCTAGTTACTGCGAAAAGTGGTCCCTATATCTGTAGAAACATTTGCAGCTTTATCACAAAGATTTTACCAAGTACAACATCCCAAGATCAGCTGGCATTGCACAATATGAGTGATAGAATGTTCCAAGAGTGCAATGTCCATCCCTTTATCATTTGGTAATTCAAATCCCCATGTCTTCATCTTCATCTTGTTTAGAGCAGAAATGCTACACTGCAAGTTTGAATGTATATAGTCTAGAAGCTTCAAATAGTATAAGAAGGCCATTTATAATTTTCTCCTCTTTTAAAAAAAATTACATGGAAAAGCTCTCTTCCTTTTTTGATAGTTCCCCCCCCCCCCAAATGGCTAATTTAAGGTGTACCTGACACAATTCTAACTATGAGCAGGAATCAGCTAACTTGCCTGTAACGACTAAAATAGTCTGAGAATCATACTTCAGAATAATAAATAATGACTTTGGTTTCTGCTTTGTCTTTATTAATAAAGTTCTATAAATGGGATTTTTATGCTGATGCTTGAGAGATGTAGTTCATTGCCCAGGATAATATAATGCCAGTGATGGATACTGGCAAAATTAAAATGTCAAAGTAGTAAATTGAAATGAGTGGCATGTACGCTCCCATGCATTACCATGCAAAATATGATATATATGCCTTTGTTTTGTTTAATTTTTTTAATTTTCACAAGTATTTTTCAATGGGTTGGATGTTTTCAGAACTGAATTATTAATTATATGTCATGCATCCCGATAACGTTGATTTAAATATGCCTTGTTGTGTATATTTAATTATAGCAGCTAAGGGCAGAGGCAGATTAAAAATTGACTAAATACAGACCATTGTCTAAAATGGTGCCAAATGTATTAGTTCTGTGACTGTAAAAGCTCATTGTGACTTTTAGCATTTACTCACCACCAAGAAAGAGCCAAGATGTATTTTTTCTTCTTCTTTTCTAACAACTTTCATTTTTGTTATTTTAATTTTTTTAATTTAATCCATTTATTTTTCCCTCTTCTCTGGTCTTTTTCTTTAATTTCCTGTGATCCATTCATGTGGGCAGTAAAGGTTCAAAGGAGCAACAGGCAGCTTACCTGGGATTCTTACGCCAATAGCCGGAGCGGTGTCCTCTCCTGCCACTATTATAATACCTACCATCCTGACCATTGCAGAACACCAGCTTTGAAATGCCAGGAAACGCCTCCTGAAAAACACCTTCGTAATGTTCCATGCTTTTTCCTCTGTGTTTATTATTATTATTATTATTATTATTATTATTATTATTATTATCATCATCATCATCATCATCATCATCATCATCATCATCATCATTTTCTCTTCTTCTCCTCATACTTTCCCTATTTCAAGCTTTAAAATCTTGCAGTTTCACAGATGTCTCCCTTTTTGTTACAACCTTGTGAAGTTATTTCTGACATCTGATGCATTTTCCTCTTCTTTAATATGTGTAATTTTAGTTAGAGATGTAAAAGATCAGGGAGGATTTGGGGGGGGGGGGGGGGGGATAGGGAACATTTCCCCCAAAGACTTCTTTTTAAATCCTGCACAAAAAATCGAACTTTGGAGGACCCCTGAAAAACTTGTTACAAAATATTGTCTCTTTTGGGATGAGTACAAATTACTTTTTGAAGGAAAGCTGTACCAGCACAGAATGTGTATCATGAACTTTATCTTACATAAAATCTATTTTTAGCATTAGAAAGCTTCCTGTGAACACTACAAACATATGCAACATTTTCAAGGATATATTAGTTTAAATGTGTCTAATTTTGTGCTTAATTAGCATGCTGTTATGTATATGATGCTAAAACACTATTACAAAATTAAAATATTTCATTGTTTAAAGTTTAATTTGATATCCAAATATGCTGCTAGTCCTCTTGTGACTGTGTGAGACAGTCTCTGTCCAAATGTGTGTGAAGTGCCATCAAATTGCAGCCAACTTATGATGGCCCCAGCAAGAGGCTTTCATGGCCAGTGAGAAGCAGAGGTGGTTTGCTGTTGGCTTCCTCTGCAGACTCTTCCTTGGTGGTTTCTCTTCCAAGTACTGACCCTGCTTAGCTTCTGAGATCTGACAAGATTGGGCTATACCATGCTGCCTTCCTTCCCTCTCTGTCCAAATAACGCATTGCATTTTGTCACTACAAAATTTGTCTTTTCCATATCCAATTTCCTACCCCCTGCTTCTCAGATTAAATAAACTAAGATATGTGTGCTACGGTAGCAATAGGTGTGACACTTTGCAGCTCTAACACCATTAAACTACTGAAGTCATTGGGCTAGGGCAGGGGTGGGCAAACTTGCTCAGCGTAAGAGCCACCTAGAACAGGGGTAGCCAAACTTGCTTAACATAAGAGCCGCATAGAATAAACATCAGATGTTTGAGAGCCACAAGACATGAACAAATATTACCTGCTTTTATTGGAAAATAAGCAAATTTGCTTTTTATTAACATTAAATGATAAAAATAATAACAAAAGGGGTAAAAGCAGATATTGATAATGATATTAATTTGTCCAGTGATATTTGTTTGCTAATGATATTTAGCTTCCCCAGCCGCCCTGCCGGGAGCCACATAATAGATGTGAAAGAGCCGCATGCGGCTCCCGAGCCACAGTTTGCCCACCCCTGGGCTAGGGTTGCCAGGTCCTTCCAAGTCCCCAGCAGGAGACTTGAGGGGGCATAACTGGAGGGGACAGGGATGTCCCCATCATGATGATGCCACATAGACATGACATCATCATGTTGGGGACCGGGGGCCCCTGCTGCTTGCCAAAAGCATTTAAAGCGTCCTTTAAATGCTTTTGGCAAGCAATGAGGGGGTGCACCTATACCCCAAGCCGTGAATTCATGGCTTGGAGTGGAGGCATGTGGCCCTTGCCTCTTCTGAACAGTGTTTAAAGGGTCCCTTTAAATGCTGTTGGAAAGAGGGGGAAGGCAGTGCACACTTGAAATCCAAACCACAAATTCGTAGCTTGGAGTGGAGGTATGTGGCCCCCACCTCTTCTCAACAGTGTTTAAAGGGACCCTTTAAATGCTGTTGGGAGGGGGAGAGACAGCACGCACCTGCACTCCAAGTAGGGTTGCCATTCCCCTAATGGGGGTGGGGGTTTGCCCGCCCCAATCCACTGGCCCCAATCCACTGGCCCAAATCCAGGCAGCAAGGGAACCCCATCCCCAAAGTGCTCTGTTCATGCCAATGTGCCCAATGCAATGACATCACCCAGAGGTTACATCATCTTGCAGGGCACATTGCGGGGGGACACTATCACTGGAGAAAAAACTCTAGGGAAGAGATCCTGGAGAGAGAGAGATTCCTCTACTGGCAGCCAGGTAAGACCTGGCAACCCTAACTCCAAGCTTCAAATTCGCGGCTTGGAGTGCAGGTGCCTGCAGCCAGGCCCTTCCTCCCTCCCTCCTGCAAGATTTAAAGGGCCAGCTGGAGGATCCTTTAAATCTTGCAGGAGGGGTAGCCAGATGGTCCCTCTTGGGGGCACGGCTTCCCCCACTAGCCAGCTGGTTGGGGGTGGGAAGGAGCCTTCCAAAGCAGGGAAACCCCCACTGGGACCGGGGGTCTGGCAACCCTACATTGGGCTTAGACTGAAGTAACTCTGCATAGGATAGGCTATAAATTTGATGAGTATATCACATAGTACAATTTTACATACAAATTAAACTATAAACCATACACTTGATATTGTTCTTGCCAGGGGGCAGGTCTTTTGTTCTCCTGGCCTACCCGCCCCCCCCCCCCCCCAATTCCCTGCCACTGTTTGACAGACCAAAGGGAGAAACCTGGAAGGTGGGATTCAATATCATGCCAACACGCAACTTCACTTTTGGTGAAAACTGGAAGTAACATCATTGGTTTAACCAAAGCTCTGCTGAGGGAGGAAGGGGGTGGCCGCAGGACAGAGATGGCACTGGTTGTCCTCACGGATGACCTCCAGAGGCATCTGGGTCAAGGCAGATCAACGGTACTGTTGTTGTTAGGCCTGTCGGCAGCTTTCAACATGGGCACCCACCAGTTACTGATCCACCACCTCGCTGACATGGGGATACAGGGATCTGCCTTGCAGTGGCTCTCCTCTTTCCTACAAGGTCGGAGACAAAGGGTAGCACTAGGGGAGCAGCTGTCCCGAAGATACCTGCTGGTGTGCTCCAATGCTATTTAACATTTATATGCGCCCCCTTGCCCAGATTGCCCGGAGGCATGGGCTGGGATGTCACCAGTATGCGGATGACACCCAGCTCTATCTGTTGTTGCGTGGCCAGTCTGACTCCAAACTGGAAGATCTGGATCTGGCATTACAGGCCGTAGGTGGGTGGCTCAGGCTGAGCTGACTGAAATTGAATCTGATGAAGACGGAGGTCCTATGTCTGCATTGGAGTGGTCCAAGGTTAGGGATCCCACTCCTGACCTTCAATGGGGTGCCACTGGTGCAAGTGCCAAAGGTTAGGCGCTTGGGAAGGCTCCTGGATGCCTCCTTAATGATGGAGGCCCATGTAGCAGCCCCTGCCAACTCGGCCTTTCACCATCTTCAGCTGATTAGGCAGTTAATTCCCTTCCTTGAATATGATGACCTGGCAACGGTGATCAATACAATGGTCACCTTGAGATTAGACTATTGTAATGCTCTCTACATGGGGCTATCCTTGTCCCAAAACTGGAAGCTACAGCTAGTGCAGAATGTGGCAGCCAGGCTGTTATTGGGTCTCCCTTTAAGAGAGCACATTCAGCCTGTGCTGAAAGCACTGCACTGGCTACCTATAGCATACCAGATTCACTTCAAGGTGCTGGTTCTTACCTATAAAGCCCTATATGGCCAGGGGCCTGCATACATAAGGGGACTGCCTTTCCGCATACATTCCCCAGAGAGTATTGCAGTCAGGTTCTCAAAACCTCCTTGTGCTGAAGGATACCAAGCTGGCTACAACTAGGGCCTTTTCTGTGGCTGCCCTGCTTTGGTGGAACGAGCTCCCGGAAGACATCAGGTCCCTGCGGGATCTATTAAAGTTCTGCAGGGCCAGCAAAACAGAGCTCTTCTGCCAAGTGTTCAAGTAAGATGTTACATCAACTGAGCTACCACCTAGCCATGAAATCTATTTACAGTCTATCTTGGCCGCCTCTTTAACATCTATGCCCACATTATAAAATGAGATGCCAATTGATAGGATACTGATAGGACACTTTGGCATCTTATGGCAACTGATACAACACTTTGCCATCTTATGACAGTTGTATTTTAAATGATTTACTGTTTTATTGTTATGAAGCCAAATGGCCTGTTAGCACCCCTGAATCTGCTTCAGCAGGGAGGGTGGGATATAAATCAAATAAATAAATAAATAGTCCACCATAGTGGCTTCCTCACCCACCCACTTCCCTTGTTTTGTTTCAGTCTGCAACTACGGACAATCTGAAATTTCATCCTATTCATTAAATTGTTTAGCTGGCACCTCTTAGGGGTTTTTATTTAATATGTATTAATATTGTGTTATAATTGTTTTATAAATTATATCCTATTTTAAATCTTTGTATGATCTAGAATGTTATAACTTGCCCTGTATCTGCTCTGCAGGGGGGAGGGCTAAAAGTCCAATGAGAGAAAGAGATAGATAATGGGGGTTTAGGGTGAATCCTAGAGCATCACCCAATGTGATGCCATCTCTTCTGGTTTCCTGCTGGAAGTGACATCACTTGTTGGCATGATACTAAAGAGTTTGTCCCTGCCCCCAGATTTTCTCACCATGCTGCCAGCTACGGCTGGCAACCTGATCTTGCAATAAAATAAGTTTCAGTTTGATAAAAAAGTAAATATTGCATTAAGTCAGTTTCCCCCAAATATTCCATTTTTCCCCTGGAGAAAATTTGACTCTTCTCATGGTTTGGAAAATTCTGAAAATTTTACATCTATAGTTAAGGGGGGGATTTTGAAACCATAAAAGATCCCATTTCCCAGACATAACGCTATGTCTTCCAGTTTAGTATCTTATTAGCAACTTATGACAGAAATCACCTTTTTAAAAAAAAAATGCATTGCTAGATAAAGTTTTTCTAAACACATTCTCACAGCTGTTTGTTTAAACTATTGTTGAAGTCACTTTCATTCATCATTTATTTATTTTATTTATTTATTTTGAGATTTATATCTCCCCACAAGTGGGCTCAGGGCAGCTTACATGGGCCAATGGCCAGTCAAAGACATTAAAACCTATAAAATCAATAAAACATTCATAATAAATACAATTAAAACATATAAAAGCTTCCATGATATCACTTCTGGTGGCGACTTAGTGGGTGGCATAGCCCCCTCCCCCCCGCCCCTGTGCCAAGACCATATAGGACCAGGGTCATCATAGATCATGAGAATGCCAGCTGCTTAAAAATTTGACAGACATTTATTTTGGTATTTAAAGCTCAGCTAGCAAAAATAGGTCATGTGTGTGTGTCTGTGTGTGTGATCCTGAAGTCCTGGCTGTGTTTGCCAAGGCTTTATACAGTTTGTGATTTTGCTACAAAATCTACACAAACCATTACTGTCTGCTGTGTGCACTGTCTTTGATTTTATTAGTGAGCGAATGGCATGTATGTGACTGTTCCCCACTGTAATGTGCCTCTTGCTAAAGTCTTCCTTTCTTTCAGCAGCCCTGGTGTCTTCATCCTTCTCTTCTGCCTCCATGAGTGCATACAGCCTAAGTTCCTTGAACATGGGGACTTTACCTCGCAGTCTTTACTCTACGAGCCCACGGGGAACAATGATGAGAAGGCGAATGAAAAAGAAGGACTTCAAAAGCTCATGTAGGTAACTGTGTTAGTTGTTTGAAGTGTATGTTCAAAGGGCATATGAAGGGAACCTTTCAAACAATATGACAGGACACTGCCATTTAGATTTGTTTGGAGTTAGGAGAAGGGAATAGTTTACATTTTTTGGTGTGCAAGAGGAGTGTTCAGCCATAAACTTCATATTTTCCACATCCAGCATCCAAGAGATTATGTTTCTGCCTTATTAGTATCTAAAACCCAAACCCACAGGAACAAAAATACATCTTTTTTTAAAGACCTCCCCAAAACTCCAACTGTGCAACATTTATACTTCAAAGCTGCTCTGCTGCAGAATAGCAGTGGCTAATTCCATCCATTTTAAGAGCTAATTGGTTTGTCAGTTATAAGCACCATTAGAAAACTTTGTTTTTTACCAAGAACTCAGAATTGGCTCACAATGTAAACTGAGATTCTGCACATGCTGTAGCATTGCCAGCCTGCAGGTGGTGGCTGGTCATCTGCCACTATTACAACTGATCTCTAGGCAACAGAGATCTATTCACCTGGAGAAAATGTCCATTCCCATACCCTATCTGCTAAAATCTCTTCAAAACTAGTGTTGCCAACCTCCAGGTGGCACCTGAAATTCTCCCGCCATTACAACTGATCTCCAGACAACAAAGATCAGTTCCCCTTGAGAAATAGCTGCTTTGGAAGGTGGACTCTAGGGCATTAGAACCCACTGAAGTCCCTCCCCTCCCCAAAGCCCACCATCCTCAGGCTCCACCCCCAAAATCTACAGGTTTTTCCCAAACTGGAACTGTCAACCCTAATGTTCTGCTACTTAGGCCACTTTTTTGTCTGAGCATAGGCACTACTTTCAGACTGCAAAGAACAAAGCAACATCTCCCAAAAGGGTATTTCACATTGAGATTTGGGAGTATTTTTTTTCCAGCTCACCATAAGGTTCAAATACCAAGAAAACAGAGGTAAGGGGAATCATTAACTGAGGATGCATGAAAAGTCTTTGCAAAAGCTGTTTGATGTTATATTGAGAAGCTCTCTGGGGCTTGAGCCATGCAAGCTCAGGAGTTGTAGTTCTTTTCCCCTGAGGCTCAAAAACTTCCCTGAGCATGCCCATATTATTGAGAGCTTTAAAAAGCACTGTTTGCAGTATTTGCTTAGCTCTGTATGAGCTGCAGATAATGTCTATAATTGGAACATAAATGGACTTAAACAGCGCATTTTACATATGTGCAGAATTTCTTTTTACACTTTGAACTCATTTAGATCTTCTCAAGGAAAATGCCTTCTTGTTGTTATACATTATGAGAGCTTTCAAGCCATGTGATTATAAATTTGTCTAGCATTGTTACACAAAATGAGGGGAGTTTTGCACTCCATGGCATTTCGCATTCTAAGCTGGCCATCTTTTTATTCAAGAAACTTTGTTCTTGTTCAGCTATGAGGTCTAACAGATGGTCCTTAGGACTGTAGGTTGAATGATCTTCAGCTGAGTTTTATTCACGGTACGAGCTTTCGTGTGCACACACATTTCCTCAGACATAGTGAAATGGAAGGTAACGGTTCACTGATATATACTGATAATTATTGGGTTCCATTCAGCTTCATGTTGTTTTATTAATTACCATGGTTTTCCAGGATACTTTGAAGAAACTAAGAAGTCTGCTCCTATATATATTTTTGAACTGGATCAAGAATCTGACACCTCCTTACAATATACAATAATGAATTACTCCTGAGGAAGACTACTGTGGAAATGAGTTTAAACCGGGTGCTCATTGTAATATTGTAATTGTGTAATATTGTCAAGTTAAGCAGGTTGAACAAATTGCTATTTTGGATAAGTAATATAAATTTTATCAAATGTCATGTGTATCGCAGTGTGATTTGTTTGGTTTTCTTGTTTGATACCTGTGACCCCTGCTTTTCAACTTGTTATCACTGATATACCTTCCATTTCAATGTATCTGAGGAAGTGTGCATGCACACAAAAGCTCGTACCTTGAATAAAACTTTGTTGCCACTGGACTCAACCTTTGTTCTACTGCTTCAGACCAACACGGCTGACCACCTGGATCAATCTACAGCTGAGTTGACAGTAATGGAGTTTTGGTGTCTGAGCTCTGCTAGAAAGTTTTCAGCATTATGTTATCACGTACTGTTAATAATAGGGTGTCACACTGAAAAAAAACTTCGTTTTAGTTTATACGTTTTTCCTATTACATATGAAACTATAGTAGAGACTGCTGGTGCCAGAGCAATCATGAGTAGGTCTTCTTAGAAACAAGTCCCGTTTTATTTAATGGGACTTACTCCCAGCAAATTGCTTTTAGGTTTGCAGCCTGCATAACCTAACTAACACTAAGATAGCACTAAATATTGTCAACAGACTGGCTGAAATGGAGAGTGTGAGCTTTGGTTCATAGCATTAATATTTTAAATCAATAGGATTAAATCATAGTTCAGAGTGGATTCTGGCTAATGTGGTGCCAGACAATGAATGGGTCAAGATCTTCCTCCTTAGTACTTCACTGCGGCCTGGATATTTTGGTGCAGTTACTGTGCCCCAGTGGACAGAATGCAGGAATATTTTCTGAAACTCAGATCAGTGCTCTTTCCTAAGCTTTGTGAATAACACTGTACAAGTTAGCAAGAAGGTCTGATTTCACAGACTTGTCATGCAATTGCCATAATGCCATTAGTATTGTAAACCACTTTTTACATCAGCACTAGTAGGCATATTTAAACATAGCTGGTGTTACTTTGTTTAATTAAAAAATTCTGTATCATGCCAAAATTACTGTATTAATTACAAAAATAAATATTCAGTTAAAACCAATAAGACAAGTTTTCTCTTCAAGCCAACTGCAGTTTCCTTATTCTTTTCTTTGTGAATAGAAGCAAGAAGAGAATGCTTGAGAAAATAGTTGATAAAGAAGTTTCTGACAATAATTTTTCCTGCTTAAAAATATTCACACACAAGAGTATCTTCTTTGCAGTCACAAGTTGCAATAATTTACTTTTAACTGGCCACCTCCTTCAACTCATAACAATATATTTAGCTTGTCTCAATATATTGTTAACTAGAAATATCAAAACAAATAGCTTTTTCCATCATCTAGTAAGCTTTATGTAACTCTTTTGACAAAAGCTGTTTTTAATTTTATTTTTATGTAAAAGCATTTGTTTCTGTTTCCTCAGTGTATTCAAGGCTTGAGGTAGAAACTAGTTTCTAATGTAGCACTTAATGCACAATTTAATAAATCTGTCTGCCATGGAAAGTCTAGAATATGTATGAGCGAAAGATGTGATAAAGTTTCATGGCGCTTTGTATAGAAAAGCTTGCATAGCTAATGCAGCCTTCCCAAATGCCTGACAATAAACTCTACTGGTGTAGGGAACCATAAACATTTTATTAACAGAAGTTTGCAGTGGCTGCATTACTTATGTAAGCTTTCCAAACACTCGGCTGTAAAACTTTAAGATGCACTACACTGTCACATGCTATTTATTACCTTTGTTCAGGGTTTGTGTTCTTTTATAAACATCCCTTGGTTTCTCATGTTCAAAGAATATGTCTTGGGAAGACAAAAGTTTTCCCCATCCCCTTTTCTTCAGTATTTATAAAGTGAACTATGTAAACATTAAGGGGGCTATCCCAAATGCATACAAACGTTAATGAAATTGTAAGTTTTCTTGGAACAATCAGCCATTTGGCAACAATTCTAGATGGATCATTTGACAGCTATTAATTTTGTTATGGTTGGAGTAAATTTTCCAATTAATATTTAATTCAATTAAACTATTAGATTAAATGTGGATTGTTGACAGTATCAGTTAAGCAATATAAAATGAAAGTATTCACTGGTCTATAACATTTAATGTTAACAGTAATCTCTATGATATCTTAATCACAGGGAGGATAAAACAACTGTATTTTGGGCCCTTCTCTGTTAAAACATCATATGCATAACAGTCTGAATGTGAGACTTTTAGGGGTGTGAAAAAATGGTATTTTTCTGATTCAGGTCTATTGAACCCAAAAAATATTGGTATTCCTGAATATTCCCAAATCCCAATATCGATATTGTATTGGGATTTGGGTAAATATTCGGGAAACCTGAATTTATTTAACGCCATTATACCCTATGGGGACCATGCTGCCACCGTGGTGCAGCTCAGTGGGTGAACTCAGAAGGCATTTTAAGTTTAAATGCCTTCTGAATTCACTTGCTGAGTTGCACCACCACGACTTGGCGAATTCAGAAGGCATTTAAACCTATTCTGAACTTCACCTAACAGTGGGGTGGGTGAGAGAAAGGGATTGATGAAATGACTTTTAGCCATTGAGACCTATCTGGGGGGGGGGGGTGAGCCCACACTGTTATTAGGCTGGCATGACTGGAAGCCAATTCATCAATCCCTTTCGCTCATCTGCACTTCCAAGTGGGGCTTTGCAAAAGCCATTTAAAGGGAACTTTCCCTTTAAATAGCTTTTGCAAAGCCAAGCTGCATGTGAGGAACCCTGAAGTGGCACGAGTTCACCCAGGAGGTGGGCGAACTCATGCTACTTTGGCAAGTGAAGATGAGCCCAAATAAAAGCTGAATAATATTGGCTTTTATTCGGGCTCAGCTAGATCGGTAGCTAAATCAGATTAGAGAATCTGAATTAACTGAATAAATACCCGACAAATACAGATATGGTATTTTTCTGGTATTTATTTGGCTTGGTATATACCAAGCGCACACCCATAGAGACTTCTTTTTCTCCCACCAGCTATCGATCTCAAGAAATCATCAGTCTTTCTGTACATAGACAGGTCAAGATCTAGCAGTAAAATTCTATTGATAAGAGGAAGGAGATTTTCATACATTCCCCCATTCCTGCTGCAGATCACTAACCGCCTCATGGTTGTCACCTGTCCCTTAGAAGCAGCATTTGGGGAAGCTTTTTAGGCAGGGAGAATGGGGAGGCAAAGAAGTCATGCTCTGCTAATAAAAATTGTTTCTGTTGGCAGAGATTTTTTGCAGGATTGAACATAAGATGCATTCCCCGTGGATCAGTGTTCCCTCTAAACTGTGCATGTGAGCGGCCACTCATTAACACAGGAAGCCCTGCTCAGCAGCTCTCTGGAGCCGTGCAGGGTCTTGCACTGCCCATTGCCTATTTTAAGATTATAGCAGTTGTATTCTGCTCAGGGTGTGAACTGCTCCGCTCAGTAGGGGGGAAGAATTAGAAGGAACTTTCTTTAGGTTCAGAGTTACAATTTTCCCTTTAGGAAACAACTTGGGGAAATTGGAAACTCTAAACCAACATCTCTAAGCCTTGACAAAAACTCATAGATCCTTAGTGACTCAAGGATCAAAATCATATTAGAAAGATATTATATATTATATACTCAGAAAATGAGTTCTCAACCATCATAACATTTCATTTGTTCAGCTTTATATGCAATATCTGTTTAAATATGCCTTGCTGTGTTGGTCCTAAATATTATGATTTTTGAAATAGAAACTTATAATAGTTATATTTGATTTTGATGGCATTTGTTTCAGAAAGTGATTTAATTGGTGCCACCTGTTTCTTAATGTCATTGATCCTTGCCTGCCATATTCTACAGTGTCCCTTGCTTCTAGCACTGTCGGCCTGGCTGGACAGGTTGTCCACACAGAAACCATGGAAGTAGTGCTGACAGCTGACCCTGTTGTTGGATTTGGGATACAGCTCCAGAGTAGTGTGTTTGCTACTGAGACCTTGTCTTCACCACCTCTGATTTCATATATCGAGGCTGACAGCCCAGCCGAAAGGTGAGGTACTTTGAGAAGATTTCTTGTGTATTTTGATTGCTGAGAACTTTAATGCAAAGGTTTGCGCCAGTTACTTTCAGATTTCTGATAAATAATAGAATGTTGGTCAGTGAAAATATGATATGCAATGAATTCTCTGTCCTAACAATAAATGATTTCTTTTTTGTTTAGATCAGGTATGAGAAGAATAACAAGCAAACAGTGCCTTATCTAGAAGATTGTGTTCAACAAGCTACTAGGCACTATGTTAATTAGGCAGCATTTTTCCTAATGGAGTTTCTAAAACTTAATTCACGGTCTTTAATCATTTTGATGCTAAACTGGCAGCAAATGCATCCATCTTTGTTTAGTTTTAGCTGAAATCAAAATTTAGGAATACCAGAGTTTTGGGTTACATATTGTATATACTTTCATAGATCATAAATTTGTTTTACTGTCCTTCTGTTGTATGGGTTGAATTGGATTTCTCTGGCTATTGTTTTGATTCTTGATGGGTTATAATGCTGGCCTGTTTTGTTATGTCAAGGTGTGGCATCTTACAAATCGGAGACAGGGTACTGGCTATAAATGGGATCCCAACAGAGGATAGCACTTTTGATGAAGCTAATCAGCTGCTTAGAGATTCTTCTATCACCAGCAAGGTCACTTTGGAAGTAGAATTTGATGTTGCAGGTATGAATACTCAAGTATCTTATCTTGCTAGAATTGTAAGAGTCAGCTCTTTTCTTTTGAATTTGAAATTGCTATCACATACACAAACATGGGTCAACTGTCTTCTTATAAGTTCATTTGTACCCTTCTTTTCTTCTGTTATGGAACTGAAGGTAGAGTACATAGGGTAACCAGGCAGAGCAGTATTTGCTCACTGAGTAGGCAGCTTAGTTACAGTATAGTTGCTGCTATCCAATGAGACAAGAGGGTAGAGGATGGAATGAGGGCTCTGCTGGTCCTAAGTCGGGATGGCTCAGATTTCATGTCAAATGTGTTCGCCAGTTGGACTAAACTTATTCTGCTGTGAAGATCAGATTTGAGTTAATCACTGAGGCCATTTGGTCTGGCAATGAATTGAGTGCCTGCCAAATGGCATTGCATTAAATTGTTGCTGAATCAGTGTTTTTTTGCAAAGCTCCACATGTACCAAATGCTGCTGATTCAAACAGATCACCAGTCATTAACGTCACTAAGAACTACTTAGATCAATACTGAATGGTAGGATTTAGTTTTAAACACTTTAGTTTTAAACATTTATGACTGATTTATATGATATATGGCTGGTTTAACTGTCCATGCATGCCCTAGGAGGGTGTTTGGAGGCTTTTTTAAAAAATCAATTATTGCTACATCACAATTTCACAATAGTTTTCTGACCAGGGGTCATTTCGTAGAAAACGAGGTGCAGGAGCTCATTAGCATAACTCATTAGCATATGCCACGCCCCCTGACATCACTGGCCAAATGACAGTTTCAGCCCCATGATACCCTATGGGCCATTGAAGTCAATGACAAAAACTCATAGGGTATATGAGGGGCTGGAGGAGAAGGGGTTTGAGGGAGAAACTCCAAACTTGCAGAGTAGCTGCTGGGGTCTCTCTCCGAAATACCCACCAAGTTTCAAGAAGATTGGACCACGGGGTCCAATTCTACGTGCCCCCAAACAGATTGCCCCATACCCTCCATTGTTCTCTATGGTGGGAAAAAACGTTACTTTTTTCGCTCCATAGAGAACAATGGAGGGAATGGAGGCAACCTGTTTGGGGACCTGTAGAATTGGACCCTCTGGTCCAATCTTCTTGAAACTTGGTGGATATTTCGGGGAGAGGCCCCAGAGCTACCCTGCAAGTTTTGAGCCTCTCCCTCAAACCCCCTCCCCTACAGCCACTTTTAAAGCCACCGCCGAATTTCGGTTGCAGTTCGGTGGTGGGCCGAATCAGATCAGAGAATCTGAATCGGCCTGTGGGGTGCCTTAGTGCCCACTCCTGGGCCTAGCTCTGGCCCCAAATGACCCCTGGTTCTGACAATCTATGGCCACAACCTGCTAGTTCCTCTGAATTTCCAGCTTTCATTAAAGAAAGAAAAGAAGTCTGAGATCATTTTCTACAGGATATTGTGGCAAAAGTTAATTAGAAAGTTATTGCGCCATTGCCATTTTTTTAAAAGAAAAGTTATCTGAAGGCAAGCAGGGGTGTGGGAGGCAACAATTGCTAGGTGGACAGAGCAGCAGCATAAGAGGGGGGGAGTAGATTGCAATGGGGTTGTATCAGAATGTGCATGTGCAAAAGCCAAATGTGTTATACTGCACTGTTAGGAAGGTGAAGCAACCTGCTGAACAGCTATGAACAGGGTGATCAATAGACAAAGAGTCCACTGATAAATCAACTTCCTGATTGTGACTAGTGGACTGGATGTGAGCCAAACTGGTGGCTGTTTGAGCATCCTTAATCCTAAACAGATTTGGTCTCGGTCTCAGTCTCTCTCTCTCTCTGAGTGAGTGTGTGTGCTCACACACACACAGATGTACTCACTGTGGTAGGAACTGTATTCCTTGTTACTAATCAATATTTACAAACCATCTTTAAATCAGTGCTGTATCTATAATGCTAAGCAGAGGTAATCCTTTCCAACCCAATCAATTTCAGTGGCTTTAGAAGGGTATAACTTTGTTTAGGATTGCACTATCAGTATGATATGATATGGGTTCTGTTATGTAACTTCATCTTTCAGTTTTCTAAGAATGTGATTTAGGTTCTTCACTATAAAGATCAGAAAGATAGAACTTTGGCTGTGCTTATTGGTCTCAGATTTGTACATTATCTTTAAAGAATGGGAAGGGTATGCATGACGAAAATGCTGTAAACATGGTTGAGCCTGGTATACAATATAAATGACACAGCTTTTAATTACAGAGTCTGTCATACCAAGTAGTGGCACTTTTCATGTAAAACTACCAAAGAAGCATAATGTAGAGCTTGGAATCACCATAAGCTGTAAGTAGAAATAAATTTTGTCATCTTCTTTACATCATACATAGGTTTGGATCCCATCAAAAATGATATGCACATGCAAGGAGAGGATTTCCACCCATTCTCCTCCCATGGCAGCCCTCCAGCTCCCCTTTCATGTTGCTCTTGGGGCAGGCCCGTAGCTACAGTGGGGCATTTTGGGGCTTGCCCCCCTGACTTCCTACCAAGGCCCCCTGAATTCCTTTTGGCCCAGCCCCCTTGACTCTCTGGTAAGATGCAGCAGCCGCTGTGAACACACCCACAATGCCGTGGCTGCGGCTTCTCCTTGCCTCCCCCCTGTGCCGCACCTTTTTCCCCTGCGCCACACCAATCAAATTAATTAAATTATCTTTAATAGAATTAGCCAGTGCTCAGTGTCCCCGAGGAATTTAAATGCCCCCCAACTTAGAAATTCCTGGCTATGGGTCTGTCTTGGGGATTCCCTGTGCTGCTCAGTATCAAAATTATTGTGGTGTTATTTTGAGCTTTATTTTGCTTTCTGCGCTTTTGACCAGAATTTAGATCAAAATAAGTGTGAACTCTGAAGTTCCATCTAGAAGTTAGAATGAAGTAATTTCTTTGGTATAAAGGATACTATCTGAAACCCTGATAAAAATTCAATCATTCTTTCTATAAATTTAATCAAAGAGGTGTTTTTTAAAGTAAGGAATGAATTCGAAGGAAATTAAAGGCTTAGGTCTGTCAGCAGAACGAGTTATAGATACAGGATATTAATAAGATAAAAATACATTAACAATTGGGGAAAGGTCAGAAGATGGTTCTTTTGTTTGCTGTGCAACTTTTATGAATCACTCAATATCGTGCTATGATTTTTGTAAAAGTTCTATATCCAAAACTCCTTGAATACTGTCTGGTTGAGATAAGTTTTGCAAACAAGGCTATCTATTTTAAATTTGTCAGCTATATTACTTCTGAGTCCTTATATTCTCCCTTTAAAATCAACATTACATTTCTTGCTTTCCTTGAAACTTTGAGAACACTTAGAAGATAATTCTTCCATTCTTGTTGTATCATATTTGTCTATGCATTTGTTTAGATATTTACACCTTGTCTTTCTTCCCAATGGGAACCTGAAGAGGCCTACTGCATCAATCTCTGCTCCTCCATTTTATCCCCAGGCCCACAAAAGCAACCTTGTGAGGTAGGCTAAGTCAAGAGAGTGTGACTGGCCTGTGTTTATCCAGTAAGTTTCCATGGCAGAGTGAGGATCTGAAGGTTTCACAGATCATAGTCTGATGGTGCAAACACTATACCATGCTGGCTATTCAATTCTTCTAATAGGGATAAATCTCATTTGATCTATGCATTAAATTTCTGAAATTTCTCTAATGAAAATGTTTACATCCATCAGGTTAACAAGTTCAGGGGATTATGAAATCCTTGAAGTTCAGTGTTGGTTACCCTTGGTTTGGGACTTGTTCTGTTTTAGCTAATTAAATGAGAAATTAGTCATGATGGTGTTGAATAGGGTGAGTGGTTTTGCAGTAGCTGATTTCTTAAAGTTATATACAGGGCATTTGTAGCACGTTAACATCAAGCATATTTCTATTATTATCAAAATTCCAAGCAGCTTGGTTTCTGCAATGTGGAAAACATCTCCAGTGTCGCAATAACAAGATCCATATGATGCTCTTGCTGTAAATTTTGGATTGCCTTGCCATCCTCCAGGTGGGGCCTCCAGATCTCTTTGAATTACAGCTGATCTCCAGACAATAGAGATCAGTTACCCCAGAGAAAATAGCTGCCTTAAAGGGTGGACTCTGTGGCATTATACCTTGCTTAAGCCCCTCCCCTCTCCATAGCTTGCCTTCTCCAGGCTCCACCCCCCAGATCTCTAGTAGTTTCCCAACCTGGAGTTGGCAGCCCTGCTCATAATGCTGAAACAGCTTAGGAGGACTTTGCAAGAGCTGTTAGTACAGATTAGCTACCTTTTAACATATTTAGTTCTTTGACCTCAAAATGTGAGGTGCTATCTATTTTAAATTTACCTTGATGCGACAATAGGATTGTTATAAGTATACAATAATGTTCTGATCTTTGACAATGAAATGCTGGAATGTAGGCAGATATATGATGATATTTTTCAAATTATTCCACTAAAAATTGAAAGCTGTTTATTCTTTGTGGCTATGGAGGAAAGGATAAGAGACCATGGTTGAAAGTTATGGAATAAAGGTGTTTATGTTATATATTTAGAACAATTGTCAATAATTATGCAGATCTAGTGAAGATTTTAATACCACTTTGGATAGTTCTCAGACTGGAAAGGCAGCATATCAATAGCTCAGATGCATAATTTTTCAGGAATAGTTTTACATAGGAGTTATTTCTTGGAAGAGGAGAATGGAGTGGGGCATTAGCTCTTTGCATACAGAAGTTCTCTCCAGTTAAAAGGATCTTGAGTAGCGTGGCTGGGAAAGATCCCAGTTCAAGAGGCTAGTGGCCAAATAGGTAACACTGAACTTGAAGGATAAAAGGTCCAAGCTTCATATGTTCAATAGTTTTTAAATCTTTCTTGTTGAAGTGGTAGTTGTTGAATCCAGAAGAAATATAGCACCAGTAAGGCCCACATATAGGACATGGAAGAAGAGAGAGCAAATGAATCATCCCCGCAAGATGGTTGCATATGAGTTCCATAACAAAATCACTTGTGTCGGCCCAGTGTTTTTATCGCTAGTTTCTCATTCTAATAGATCTTTGACAGCCATTTTTAACAATCCACATTTTTATTACATTTTAATAGAGAGCCAGTGTGATGCAGTGGTTAGCATGTGGAACTAGGATCTGGGAGATCCCCATTGTGCCGTGGAAGCTTGTTGGGTGATTTTGGGCCAGTCACACACTCACTGTGAGGATAAATTGGAGGAGCAGAGTTGGTCTTCACTGGGTAGAAAGGCAGGGTATAATGTAAATAAATAATAAATTAATAGATAAATTCATATTCCTTGCACTGAAGAAAGTGAAGAAACCCATAATCCAGCTTTCAATTCTAAATATTTCTTGGTTTGTTGATCTGCATTCTGGATTGCTACATTATGTTTTGGAGCAGTTGTATGGAGGAGCAGTTAATGCATTTTAAAAGGTTTTAGGATTAAGTTTAGGGTTGCCAGGTCCGTCAGACCAGCCAGCAAGGAATGAGGGTGAATTTACTGGGAGCAGGAAGGAAAGAAGCTGGAAATAAATATGACATGCCTATACCACCTAGAAGTGGCATAGGCATGTCAAGGGCAACACTCTGGTTTGTGGGCAAAACCTCCATGGAAGAATTAACTTTTGGCATAGAGTTTTGCCCAAAAACCACAGCGTCACCCCACCATGTCATTGATATGCCTACATCACTTCTGAGTGACATAGGCACATCATGTTTATTTCCAGCTTCTTGCCTGTTTGGGGGGTAATTCCCTCCCACATTGGCCAGCTAGTCAGCAGCAGAGAGGAGCATCTGAAATCGGGGGACCCCTGCCCTCACTGGGGGGGGTCTGGCATTCTTCATTAAGCCATTAGTGTATTAATGAGGAATATAACAGAAATGTTACAATGTCATGCTATTATTCTTTCACTGTGAAGATTATACTTATCCGTTTTGTAAAGACTTATCTGTTTCATTTGGTGTTCTTTCACTGACCCTCCCTCACATTCATGTGTTTAATTATTTATGTGTTTTAGATGCTGTTTTATATAATATGTAGTTTTAAAATCTTGTTTTAATCAGGATCCTGTTACAGGGAAAGGTGGCATAAAATTGTTTAAAATAAAAATAAATACCCATGTCTGGGTTTGGAACAACCAAAGCCATTTGAACCAGATGTAGTACTACATATGTTACATATGGGACCATTACATTTAAACCAGATCAGTTTTAACTAATTACTAAGGAATACAATCTTGAAGAGAAGTAAGGAATTCCAATTTAATCTAATTTGTTTTCCATCTCTACTGATTTTAAAGAGAGAAATGGAGTATAGCTCTTTAAAAGATCAATTTTTATAATAAAGTACTTTATCATTACCAAATATTTTTAAAAAGGCATTGAAAGATGTCCAAAAAGATGTATGTGCTAATGGAATATGCATATAATGATTTCATAAAGGTAGACATATTCCACACTACATGTGGAATATATGAATACCTCATGTGAAGAAAGTAATGCATGTGTTTTTTGGGCTCTATACTTCATATGATATGGAATTGAATTTCAGTGGATCTTCACAAGTACAGAATTTCTAGTTTCTGTCTGCAAGGGGAAGCATAAAAGGAAGTACTTATGGCTTCTCTGTATCATAAAATCATGATATCTTTTGGTGTCTCTCTGCATTTTGCTAAGTTTTGAATGAATTGTTGTCTCCTTGAAAGCCAACAGTACCACAGTTCAGAGAATCCAGGATTCGTAACTTTCAGCAGTTCACATTGATATTGTTAAGTGTCATGCAGCAATTTAGGACAAGAGGCCTAACGAAAAGGAATTTGCCCTATGGCATTGCACATGCTTTCTGTATTGAATTACCAGAAGCTTCTAGGACAATTAGTTGGCCGCAGCACATCTCTGAAAAAAGTTGGAATTCCTTACTTCTCTTCAAGATTGTATTCCTTAGTAATTAGTTAAAACTGAACTGCTTTAAATGTACTAGGCTGAGCCTGGTAACAGACAGGAGGAGAGGGGGCAGGGACACAAGGGGGGGTGTTGTCACAAGATGCCGCTCTTCAGGAAAAACCAGAAGCAACATCTGTAGGACTGATTTCCCACAAGCTGCTGCTCCGCCCCCACTCTTCCCTTTGCCCCGATCGTAAGTTTCAATTTCCTACTATTTGCTGTGCAGCCGCATTTTGCCCCACAGCTTCACCTGATTGCTCCTGTGTCTACTCGATCCTGTTTTTTGAGGATTGAGTAGACTCAGGGGGAATTAGGCAAAGCTGTGGAGCAAAATGCGGCCACACAGCAAATAGTGGGAAATTGGCACTTATGATCGAGGCAAAGGGAAGAGCGGGGGTGGAGCAGCGGCTTGTGGGAAATCGGTCCTGGTCTAGGAATTGCCAAAAACTCTTTGGCAACCATAGCATTTCCAGCAATTCCTAGAGCTACTGCTATTGCTTCTTGGTTTTCCCCAGAAGTGATGCTTGCAACACCAATGAGGTTTTTTGGGGTTTTTTAAAATCCCCACTGCTGCTTGGAGTAGTGGTGGCCCCAGAAGCTCAGGGCAGGAGATTCCCCCAGCCTGACCAGGGGCTTACTAGGCTTATCTGTGCTGAACTAGCTGATTCCCTGGTCTGATCCAGCAGCTTCTACTTATGTTCCAGATGAAAAAAGTCATTTATAAGCATTTTACATAAAATATGACTGCTCATTAGCATATGCTGTGTGTAAAAAGCAACTTTTTAAAAATTTAAACTGCAGTATACATGTGTTTTATATATTTCAGCTCCATCCAGTCGAAAACCAGGAGACCCTCTTGTTATTTCTGATATTAAGAAGGGAAGTGTAGCACACAGGTAGGAACTTTCAAACTGGCAAGAAAAGTTAGTATGTTGGCTATTCTGATACTCCAGAGATTTTAAACAAATACACACTTGTAAAAGTTCTGTGTAATATTTCTAAACTTAGTGAAACTCTTCTGTTAGATGCTTTTAATTTCCCCTACTTCGAGATACAAAACAAAATCATTGGTATTGTAATTAAACCATTTAAAAATCTTAATGGGCACATTTGCATTAATAGCATTAAAAGACAGCACATTCAAATAATTAATCACATAATGTATTCCATTTGTTAACAGAACTGGAACATTAGAACTAGGTGATAAACTGCTTGCCATAGACAATATTCGACTGGATAATTGTTCCATGGAAGATGCTGTTCAAATCCTGCAGCACTGTGAGGAGCTTGTAAAGCTAAAAATCCGGAAAGATGAAGATAACTCTGGTATTCATAGTGAGCTACTTTAAAAATTTTATGTGCTCCAAAAATGTCTCCTAAGCTCAGTATATCATTTATCTATATCATATTTATATATGATAAAGTTGTATATATGCATGTGTGTAAATTAATGTAATCAGTACGTTTCAGTGCAGGCTGAACATTTTTTAACCGTAAAGCTTCCATCCAAGGTGAATGCTTCTGGAGAACAGTTTGCCAGATTCTGGGAGATCTAAGTACTCTTCTTGATGGAGAAATGGCACACATCCTCCTTGCTTAGCTCATACTTTAACATCTTCGGTTTATTTATTTAAATATTCATGCCCCATTTTTATTCCCATCAGGGAACCCAAACTGGCTTACATAATCTTTCTCCTCCTCCATTTTATCCTCACAACAACCCTGTGAGGTAGGTTAGGTTGACTGAGAGTGACTGGGCCAAGGTCACCCATTGAGGTCCCATGGCACAGCAGAGATTGAAACCTGGGTCTCCCAGATTATAGTTCAGCATTCTGACCACTATACCACACTGGTTACTTCAGAGCCTGTTCTGAATGCCATGTAGAAAAATTACACCCAGGATTTCTGAAATAACTTGGGGGCAGATGTTTCAGAGCACACCTCATTAATTCAAAGAAACTTGCTCTTCAAATCACTGTCAAGGCCATCAAATCCTGCCTCTTTCACATACATAGGCTGCTTCTCCGTGGCAAAAATTCTCTATTGCACATCCATTGATACTGTGAATACAGAGGCATTGGCAGTGGCCACAGAGAATGCACAAGGTACTTCCACCACATTTTCCTAGTTCATCCCCTTGCGGCCTCCATTTCCTCCACTCCACTCATACACACTGTAGCAATATGGTAATTACCCATGTATAAATAATAGCCTGCAAAAAGCCCCACAGTGGTACAGAAAGGGAGTGGCTACTATGAGGGGATGACAGCTGTAAAATGTGGGCGGGAGGTTTGAAAATCCACAGTTTCCCATTCGCATGGTACAAAAACCCACTTTAATTGTGAACTTCCTGGAAAAATCATAAATCATGTTCGGGGGGACACTGTAACAAAGGAGGGGAAAGGCTGGAAAGTAGATGACAATGTAGTATGGATCCTCCAAAAAAGACTACTCCAGTTTGGGAGCCAAAGCAAAGCAGACCAAGACAGCTGTGTGGACACAGCCACAATATATATCAGTCCATAGCTTCCTCTCATTTCCATATCTCATATTCTTACCATGCAAAAGAACAATCTGCATGATTTTGTTTTCTTTTATGAGTCCTCTTATTAAAAAGTATAAGGATAATCAGGCTCCCAGGCTTAAGGAAAGCATTTGTGTGAGCATGTGGTTTGTTAAAATTAGTGGTAAAAGAGATGATGCCATTAGCACAGATGTGCCCCAACAAAAATTCATAATGGTATTTTTCTCTTAATTAAGACCCCCCCCAAGTTATAGTGCTGTTGCTAAGTAAGACAAGTCCCATGAAAAATCTGTGCTTTCCATATAGCCATTAGAATTGCTTTCAGTCTGAAAATTCATAACCATCAGTAGACTGTATACATAGAAGTCTATGTTAAATGGTTCCATGGCCCTTAACATTTATTCATTTGTTTCCAGTTCAGTTACTTTTACAAGTACAACCTATCCAAATCGGTTTGTGCAGAAGTAGAAGACATGGCCTTCTGGTAGTTTCAAAGCCTGATAATGTATCTTTTAGTGTGAATTACAGCAGCTAATATTGACTAGCTTTTTAATTCTACTACTAAATAAATATGTTACATAGATTAAAAACATTAATTTTGTCTACTGAGTGAATTGCTTATTACTACATGATTAACTATTATGATATATAAGATGTAAATTATCCTATTTAAATTTGGGTACAAAGACAGATTAGAGCAGGGTGTGCATTCGGCATAAACTGTGCCAAAAAAATACCCTATAAATTCTTTACTGGTATTATTGGGATATTATTTAAGCTGAATACAGATCAGAGAATCTGATAAGCTACTGGTAAAGCTGAGCCCGAATGAAGCCTTGGGGGGGGGGATTTTATTTGGGTATATTCAGCTATATCAAAGGGCTGCTGGGCTCGTCTTGCAACCCAGTTTAAACCGAGCTGCAGGAGGAGCCAGCCCAAGATCGGCCGGAGGGGCAGGAGCTGAGAAGTGATTTTCTCTTGCCTCCCCGCTGCATGCTGACCCTGGGGCCAACTTCTCCTGCAGTGTGGTTCAAACCATGCTGCAGGAGAAGCTCTCCCAGCCAGGTCTGCGTGTGGCAGGGAGAGACCTCCCTGCCCCATGCAGATCCCTGGGCCAGTTTCTCCTGTGGTGCAGTTTAAAATGTGCCGCAGGAGAAGCCAAGGCAGCCCCAGGGTCAGGCTGGCTTTTTTTAAAAAATGGTATTTCTCTTCTCAGGCCTATTGGACCTGAAAAAATTAGGGAATTCTGAAAAATCCTGCATCCAAATACCATACTGGTATTGGAATCTGGGATTTTTCTGAAGTACTGAATTTTGGGGGGATCCAATAGACCCAAATTGAAGAATACTTGGGGGGGGGGGATTGCAGAACCCCTACATTAGAGTCATAATCAATGAACATTTCTGTACAGTCCATACTAATATAAAATACTCAAGTGACTTGCTATCCCATTAAAATATTTTTAAAAAATCTTTAAAACACAGTGAATACTTGCTTCATGAAATAAAAAAAAAATCTATGAAGAAAACAATAATGGGGATGGGAACATAAAAGAAAAAACTTTTTTTAAAAAGGGCTGGTTCCACTTGAGAAGACCTGGCAGGCCATGCCCACCCCTCTTCCTTTTACTGACAGAAATCAAAACCTGAAGGCTGGCAATACTGCTGTGGTTGTGCATCAAGGACTACTGAGGGCATTTGTTTCTTTAAGCTACAGACACTTTCTGTGATTTTGGAGGGGTTTAACCCTCAATGTAATTTTTATACCCCAGAATTCATATTTTTCTGCAAACCTGGGGTTTTTCATAGGTCTGGAGAAAGATCTGTCTTATCTACTTATGACTCTAATCTTAAAATTTAAGTATCCACAAATGGGCCATGTTGAGAATTAGATATTAGGGATGGGCACAAACTTAAAAATCCGATTCGGTTTGCAGTTTGGGGTGGCCCCTGAACCAAACCCCAAACCAAATTAAATAGCCCCCATCCGAACTGAGCTGGTCAGGCAAGTTCAGTTCCCCCTTTCTCCTGGCCATGGCAAGCTGCAGCTGGGAGGAAAGGGGGGGGGGTTCAGCTGGGAGGAAAGGGGGGGGGGTTCATCTAGGAAGAGTTTAATGGCTGGTAGCTGTTTAACCTGTCCATTTTGCTTATCCCTGCTTTGAAACAGATGGCAGAGAAACTGAGAGGTTTAATGACTCATAGCCATTTAAATCTAACTGTGGGGCAGGTGCTAGCAGCCATTTCACCAGTCAGTTTTGCTTCCCCATGCTTCGAAGCAGGGGGAAGCAAAACCAACCGGTGAAGTGGCTCACTGCCATTTAAACCTAACAGGTCAGCTGCAGACCCGTGCCACTCAGCTGTTAGGTTTAAATGGCCTGAACAGACAAACCAGACAAAAGTCTGGTAAATGTTCAGGGAAGGCTTCTCCCCCAAACCGAACTGGCCCAAGTTTGTGCTGAATTTTGGCTCGTGAGCCAGTTTGTGCCCATCCCTGTTAGATATATTGATTGTAACAGGCAGCAGCAGTTCGTCCCCTCTGTTTTTGCTAGGAAAGTGAAGTGTAGGTTTCCAAATGGAAGAAAGCTGAAATATGTATCTGAAGTGTAACAGTTTGAGAATATGCTCTCTGGTTTCTGATCGTGAGTCTGAATGTGTTATTTTTTTTATTCCTTCTTTCATGAGAAACCAATTGCATCCTCTTGGCATGTGTTGCAGATGAACAAGAGAGCTCAGGAGCAATTATTTATACTGTTGAGCTCAAGCGATATGGAGGACCTCTTGGGATCACTATTTCTGGCACTGAAGAGCCCTTTGATCCCATTATCATCTCCAGTCTTACTAAAGGTGGACTCGCTGAAAGGTAAATTGAAATGAAGGTATTCATAGTGCAGCTATTTTCTGTGCTCATTCACATGTAACAATTCATTTAGTCATATGTAATAATTCTTCCCTAGCAATCGGTGCATTTCCCACAATTTATCACAAAGAAAACACTTAACGATCTTCAGTCTTTGCCTTGCTGGTATATGCTACGAGGCTGTTAAATCTAGAATACAATTTTGCAAAGGCTGTTGTCATCATAAATCACATAAAGAAACTTTCAGTTTCTGCCATACTCAGATAAGTGATGATTTTATTAACTTGTTATATAAAAACCACAAATATTTGTTTGCATGATAGAATTAGTAATCTATGCCTTGTTTTGTGCATATGCACATTGCTATATATCTGTGTATCTAAAGTTATATTTACCAAACCAGTATGTGACACAGAGTGGTTGCCAATAAATCTTTCTTGTGTTTATGTTCTAAAATAAATCCCATATAATTAGTATTAGAATTGTGGCAGGGTTATGATATGAAAATTCTCTTAGCGGTTTACAGATCCAGCCTGGCAAATGTTTAGGAGCAGTCATTTGGATAGACTTGTCATAACCCCATTTTCTTCAAGGGAGAAAGACTATTTGATGTGGATGGGTGATCTCAGTTTGATGTAGTGGTTAAGTGCATGGACTCTAATCTGGGAGAACCGGGTTTGATTCCCCACTCTTCCACTTGCACCTACTGGATGGCCTAGGGCAAGCTGTAGTTCTGGCACAGCTGTTCTTGAAAATGAGCAGTTTCTGTCAGAGCTCTCTCAGCCCCACCTACCTCACAGGCAATCCTCCCTCTAAGGCTGAGGACAGACTGGCAATCTGCCCCGGGATAGGTCCGCATGGGAAGCGGGGGAAGGGAGCCTGTTCAGACATGCGCAGCTGTCCCTCGGCTCCCTTCCGCACTTACCCGCTTTGAAGCCAGTTTTCTTGCGCTTTAGAAGGACACCGGGAGAAACTGGTGTCCAGAGGCTGTCTTGCACTTGCCTCCCGCTTCCAGGCAGTGTGAACCGGAAGAAGGCGGGAGGCAAGCGGAGGCAGCAGTGCAAACACGGCATTTTGCCAGTTTGCGCATGAGCGCTCATGCGCATATGCGCATATGCGCAAATTGCCAAAACAGCCCTATCACGAGCTGTGGAGGCCGGCCCACCTGGGGCCACTCCGCAGCAGTCTGAACGCTTCATAATGGCATCCTTGCGCAATGCCCTGGCCAATGTGGACAGCCAGCCCCGGGGGATTTTTCCCCCGCAGCTTTTGCCTCCGGATTCATCCCACTCCAGATTGCCAGTCTGTCCTCAGCCTGAGCTGTGGAATCCTGTAAGCAAAAATTCTACTTTCTGAGCTACTGGCATTAAAGTTGTGAGTGAGCGATTTGGCTGCTGCATAAATCAGTTGGTTCTGGAGCCATCCTTCCTGAGCTAAGGCAAAAATGTGTGAGCCGGAGGCTAAAAAACTGTGAGCTAGCTCACAATAACTCAGCTTAGAGGGAACACTGCTCACAGGGTGTCTGTTGTGGGGAGGGGAAGGGAAAGGAGTTTGTAAGCTGCTCTGAGACTCCCTTAGGTAGTGAAGGGTGGGGTATAAATCCAATCTCCTCCTCCTCCTCCTCTCCTCCTCAGGAAAAAATGGAAGGGCCTGGAAACTATGGTGGAACGAGAGGTGGAGCCCAGATAGAGCAAGGCAAGCCTGCCTGAATCTCACTGCTGTATTGGGCTCTACTTCTTACAAGCATCCAGGTTTTTCTTTAGAAAACTGAGGTGGCCAAATGCTGGGACATTCAGAGGGTATATGTTCCATTAGGTCTTGTTCTCATGATTCATATAAACTTGTAGAGATCCCTAAGGGAATCGATCTCCCTCTGTACAATCTTCCTTTCATCCATTCATTACTGTCTGCCCAGCAGAAGATTATCCTAGTTAACACAGCATGTGGGAATCTTAATAAGGATTAACCCACTTCTAGGTGACATTTTCAGAAGCCTTTCCAGGTACTTTTCAGTTAAGGTATCTTGGGTGAGTTACTTTACTTTCTTTGCAAATTTTCATTTCTGGAAGTCTGTTAGCCACGAATAAAGACAATTGCAGTTGGTGCCTTTCTTAGTGTGGTAAATAGTTACAAAGGATGATACAGTTAAGAAAGAGTGAGTGTTTGGAGGAAATGCCATTCTGCCTTCTGGTAGAGTACGGAGGGAAGAAGCTGTGTTGTTAAGACGGCTGCTAGAATTGCTGCAGTTAGGGCTCCTAGGCCCAAGTAGTATCATGTGTAAAGGAACCTGTTGAATTTCTTCAGAAGTGGCTTGGAGTCATTCTTTTGGGAACTTGGAGACTCTTCTTGACTTCCCATTACAACAGTTAGTAATGTAAGTGTAGAATGTGAGAATATAATACTGGTCTTGGTAGCTAAGGAATTCCCTTAACAAAGTTGTTGCCTGTTTAATCTAAACTCTGGAATCCCATGCATCCATGTTTTCATTTCTTGTTCATGCAACATGAAGATAGTAAGTGGTTGTTTGTTTTACAATAGTAATTACAGTATTTTTCTTTTGACTGGAAATTTTGTTCAGTCTAGAGCATTTATTTTCTTAAAATGCATCAAGTATTTGGAAGTATTTTAGTTCAATGGACTCCGAAGACTGTAACTGTAGTTAGGATTACACCATAAATGTGTAACACTAGCCCATACAGTCATACTGAGGGAAGCGGAATTCTTTATTGCTGCATGTTGGCTCTGCTACTGACTCTGAAACTGAGACCATCTAATCCATATAGAAGAAGAAGAAGAGAAAAGAAGAGATTGGATTTATATCCCACCCTTCACTCACTTGGAGTCTCAGAGCGGCTTACAAACTCCTTTCCCTTCCCCTCCCCACAACAGACACCCTGTGAGGTAGGTGGGGCTGAGAGAACTCCGAGACAACTGTCCTTGAGAGAACAGCTGGTACAGAGCTATGGCTTGTCCAAGGTCATCCAGCAAGTGCAAGCGGAGGAGTGGGGAATCAAACCCGGTTCTCCCAGATTAGAGTCCGCGCACTTAACCACTACACCAAACTGGCTCTTTGTGGCAAGAATTTCAAAGCAGCTCCTATTAACCTTACACTTTAAATTAAATGTGAAATCAAAGGAAAAACTGAACACAGTTATGCTTATCTCAAATATAGTAAATGTCAGCTTGCTTTCATTTTTTATTGGATTTATCAATGTTTTATTTAACTTTTCATGTTTTATTTAATGTGTTTCAGGACAGGTGCAATTCACATTGGAGACCGGATCTTAGCAATAAACAGTAACAGTCTAAAAGGAAAACCATTGAGTGAAGCTATACATTTGTTACAGATGGCAGGAGAGACAGTAACCTTGAAAATCAAAAAGCAAGCAGATGGTGAGTGTGACTAGCATTTCTATACCATATACACACCATATACCACACACACACACACACACACACACACACACCCGATAGACATTCTGCCTGTAAAGCATATGTTTCGGTAAGAAGGGAGCTGTCTAGTTAGGAGCCAGAGGTGTTATAGCCAGCAGAAGAAACAGCAATTATGGGATAGAGTTGCACAGAAATGCTAATCCCATTTTAGGTTTTACACTGAAATTTATGAAGTAGTTATACTCGCTGGGACTACTGTGATCTGTTTCAAGTGCCACGATTCAATAAGCATGATAATTTTCAGTTTGTTCATACAATTATCTTTCTTGAACTAAGTGCCCAAAACAGCATATGTTGGGCCTAGATTTTTTAAAAGATTTAGAGAATCTCGGTATTTTAAGATATATGAAGGAGAAATACTGTTATTTTCCACATCCAATGAGGATAGAAGGAGTTCTCATGCAATCCGAAATGTGGCTTAAATTACGTAGGGTATGTTTAACACCTTAGTTTGTCAGTGGCACAAAATGCTGATAAAGATTGTAGAATTCCTCTTTTGGATGATTTTCACTGAGAAATCAACAGGCATCTGACAGGAATGCTTTGGGCACAGAGCATCCTTCATTAGGGAAAGAAACTGATCTATATGAGCCTACATCTGATTCCATGATCTGATACTACACCTTCTATATTTAAGCAAGTACAGATGTTCTGTAAGGCTGATGTCACTTAAAGAACTCATCAGTTATCCAAAACTGGGACTCCAGGTGTATTCATTACTTTAAAGGGAATAATTTGTGACTCTCTATAGACAATTGCTTTTCTGAAGAGGTGCTATTATAGACCCTGTGACACACAGAGTCTGTGTTCAGCCATGGTATCTGATTAAACTAGCCTCCACAAGGCTAACCATTGGAGTTGCAACACACATGTGCATGTTTCAGTGTGATTGTTTCTGCTTAATCTAGTATCACTTCATAATTAGGGATATGGAAAAAGCAACTCTTCTATTACCTCTCTATAGTTATCAAGCTAGTAAAATTGCCTCAGGCTTACTGCCATGCTAGTAGATTCAGGTGGGTAGCTGTGTTGCTCTGAAGCAACAGAACAAAATTTGAGTTGAGTGACACCTTTAAGACCAACAAAGTTTAATTTTGGATATAAGCTTTTGTGTGTAAGCACACTGTGTCAGATACAGCTGTAGCTGACAAAGTGTGCATGCACAGCAAAGCTTATACCCAGAATTAAACTTTGTTGGTCTTAAAGGTGCCACTGTACTCAAACTCTGTTCTATTGCCATGGTAGTAGTAAAAGTGACATCACTTACATTTCATCATAGAAATAATTATCTGTATACAGCCTGTTTATCTAGACTTCTTATAGGTAAAATGTCTGGTCATGCATAGCAGACTTCTTATAATTCTTCATTTCCTTAATTCCTGCCAGCAACCAGCCCAAAGAAGTTCCCTGCCTCTGGTCACCTAAATGAATCAACTGGCATGGAAGAAGATACAGCAACCACACAAAAACCAGGCAAACTTTCAGAAATATACTCCACCACTGTCCCAAGTGTGGACAGTGCTGTAGAGTCGTGGGATGGCTCTGGTATAGACAATAGCTACGGAAGCCAAGGTGGGTCATGAATTTCAGCCAGTTCACTTCCTGCAGGTAGCAGTGGCAAGATTTTTAAGGTGACTTTGCCCAGCTTAAGAGGCAGTCTCACCTTTTGGCTTTATAGTTTCCTGGATGCTTGTGCCTCATTAAGACTCCACACCTTAGCACATTGTGTTACTTCTTGCTTTTGCCTAACCTTGGTTTTACTCTTTCATGACACTGTGACAGGTTATAAAACATATATCAATATACCTAACAGCCTTCTGCTGGTTTTACTGATGTCTGAATGGCCAATCCATAGCTCATCCACAGCTAAATAGGTTTATCCTTCAAGCTTAGATTAATAAAAGATGCAGAACACATTGAAGGTGTTCATTAATGTGAACATCTGAGGCCCATGCAGTGATTTTTAAGTTGGCTGTAGTCAAGATTTATCGTATACCACCAAAGGGTAGCACAGAAGGATTATTAAGTGATTTGTTGCCTTTTTTGTTTCTTCTTCATCTCCTGACATTAAGATGTTAAGGGGCTTTCAGAATAATAACTGGCTTGAGGAGAGGTTTTGAAATAAGAATAACAGAATTTCTTTTACGCCTACAAATTTTCATGGTTACTTTTAAGTATTTAAACACTGTTTAAGCATTTGTCTTAAATCTCAGTGATATTTTAAGTTGTAGAAGTGTAGGTTTTTAAAATTCCATATGGGATTGGAAAAAGAACAAAGAAATTTTGTTTCTGCTAAATTAAGGTATCAAGATGTTGGTTTTCATTACAACATTTAAATAGAGCACAGAGTTTTAATAGACAATATTGTCTTTTTTAGGGCTTTATATTATGCTTTAGGCCGGGCCTGGTCACATGCTTACTTTCTCCTCTGTAAAAGCTATTGCAACCCATTTCTGTCTTTTCTTACTGTATGAAAATACTGAGAACCAGGGGTCATTTCGAGCAGGAGCTCGGGGGAGCGCAGCTCCGGGAGTTGGTACCAGCCCCCCGCCCCTCAGGGGAATGCCTGCTTGTGTCATGGCTGCAGCAAAGTGACCCTGTCCCCTGGAAAGGTCCTTGTTCTTCCGACCAGCCTTCTGTAGGCTTCAGCCACCACTGAAGCTCTCCTCCCAGAATAGTGGTATTTCTGAGGCTTGGATTAGTAGCTCTCCCCTCTCTGCCAGCTCTTCCTTCCTTCCTTCCTTCCTTCCTTCCTTCCTTCCTTCCTTCCTTCCTCCCTCTCTCTCTTTCTTGCCTTCTGACATACTTCTGGTGATGTCAGATGGTTTCTGCAGTAGAAGAGATTCAACTGTTAAAAGACGCTAGAACAGGTGGTGTAGCATATGCAAATAAGTTATGCTAATGAGCTCCTGCACCTCTTTTTCTATGAAATGACCCCTGCTGAGAACTCAGCAGTAGATATCCTAGCCCTAGTTTCCTTGATCAGAAGAGTATGTTTTCCAGCCACATGTTCATGAGAATAATTACAGCACTATCTATGGCCAAGTTCAGATTGGCAGTCTGGCCCGATATAGGCACATTTCGCAAGCAATTTAAGAGGGCGGGTTCACACAGCCACAGCTGTCTGGCGTTACCGTGCTGTACTCACCCTGCCCTGAAACATTTTCATCCCTCTTTAAAAAGGTACCTGGTGAAACTGGTGTCAAGCTGTCTGGGTGCACATTGATCCCGCTTCCTGGAAGTGTGGACACAAATAAGCTGCAATCAAGCGATGCCGGTAATGTGAACCCGCTAATCTGGCATAACCTCCCATGCGTGCTGTGCACTTGAGCGCACAACCGCCTGCGGGGATGCTTCTGGCTTGCAGAGTTAAAGCTCCTAGCCATGGGATCCTGCCCCAATTGCTGCTGCGCCTATGCACCTATGCACAGGTTGGCGAAATGGACTGAAACCGTGCACAACTGGGGCACCGCTGCCACGGGTCGCCCCACAGTGTGAACGCTTTATCCCGCCTCCTCCCCGGTATGGTCCCACATCACTCCAAGCAGTGCGAACGGAAAGCCCCTCAACAACTTGCCCGGGCCTTTTTGCCCCACTTCCCTTGCGCTTCATTTTGCCAGTCTGTCCTCATCCTATGTAGAGGCTAACTCACATTTCTGTTTCACGAAATGATTTTAAAAGCATGTATGGCTCAATGTAAAGAGGTCCAGATGAAATAGTCAAAACCAGGTCAATAAAATGGCAAATGATATTCAGGATAAATAAGTGCAAAATTATGTATATTGGGGCAAAAATTTTAACTACATATATACTGATGCCTTTATATAAATCTGAGGTCAGTCCACCTCAGAAAAAATGTCATAGCACTGGAAAATATACAAAAGATGAAACTCAGAATTATTAAGTGTTTCAGGAACTATCACTACAAAGGAAGACTAAAGTGCTAGAACTTTTTAGTGTTTGGGGGAAAGTCAGCTAAGGAGACACCTGGCAGTGGTTTATACAGTTAAGAATAGCATAGAGAGAATGGATAGAGATATGTTTTGTTGTTGTTCTATGTCATAACAGTGGGTCTTGGTATCACTCAAATGCAAATGATTGGCAGTAGATTCAGTCCAGAAAAAAGTACTTCTTCCCATAGTAAACTTATACAATAGTAAATTTATAGAACAACCTGGTGGACAATAATTTTCTCCTGTATAAGAAAATGAAACACTCATTATTGAGATCAAAGTAGATAAGCACTCATCACTTTAAGTGATTATCTGTAATTTATTATGTATTTGTTCACAGGAACAATTCTAATTATTTCTTTCACAATATTCATTCAGTTCTACCAATTTAAGAAATGATACCAAAATTGATTGCAGGTTTGTTTCTTAAATAATTGTATGATAGGATAAGAGGGCCAACTACTCTAGCTCTTTTTGCTAGATGTGTTATTTTAGAACTGATTACTGAGTATTTTATTGTTACTAGATTTGATTAATTGTACTTTTAAAAGCACTTTTATGGGTTGTATTCCACAAATGTTGGGGTTTTAAAATTTAATTTTAAAGGGCATGATTCACTTTAGTTTGCTTGTACGCCAGAAATCAGATGGCATCCCTTGTCCTTCCTGGAGAAGGCAAGTCTCAGCGTGAGGCTATCATTTAGTTTGTTTGATAGTAAACTGCACATCAATCACAGATGGCTCCCTGTAGGCCCTTTTGTTCACATATCTGAAAAACTAATGAAATATTGAACTGTGAATATTTTTCTAAAATGAAAATAGGTCTGACCTGTAAGTTATCAAGGAATGTTCAGACACTCTTCACTAGTGGCAGTAGACTTCATGATGACTTTGTAGAACTGCAGTGCACAAAGTCAGAATAATAGAAATGGAAAATTCAATAGGTCAAGTATAAGGTCACATGTGTGACAGGGGGAAACCGTCATAAGCATTTACTTATTCCCTGGGGACTCCTCATCTCCAGCGGGGGGTGGAACAGCCTAGAGACGGGATCTTGGAATACAGATTGACTGTAAAATGGCTGTGAGGGGAAAACACAATTATTGAATGTGAATAAACAAGCCATTTCTAACAGGAATAGGGAAGTAACTGTGTTGTTGACATAAAACCTGAGTCCAGTTGTGGTCACTCACATTCAAGACTACTGAATTTAAGCTATAACAGGTACCAAAAAAAGAGTAAGTACAGTTAATAAAAGAGTCCTGCTACATCCTGAAGACAAAGAAGAAATGGCATACAGTTTTGTGGCTAAGAAGCCACTTCGTCATACATGGGACAGCATGTAATGGATACAGTTATTATACGACATGTTAGAACCAATCTGGATTCCAGAAGATCTCCTGATTTTAAATTAATACAGCTGTGTATGTCCTTCCTGGGCCCCTCCAGACCTGGATAGCCTGATCTCATCAAATCTCAAAAGCTAAGCAGGGTCAGCCCTGGCTAGTATTTGGATGGGAGACCTCCAAGAAATACCAGGGTCATGACATACAGGCAGGCAATGGCAAACCACCTCTGAACGGTCCTTGCTTTGAAAACCCTGTGGGGTTGCCTTAAGTCAGCTATGACTTGACAGCAAAAAAAAAAAAAAGTAGAAGGGGGAGTCCTGCTAATTGAGGAAACATTTTAACACCCATTGCCAGCCCATCCACTCTGCTGACCTAAGCAATCGATTAGGTACCAGTCTCTCCCTGACCTGGAGGGGCACCAAGTCATCTCTCCTGCAGTACTGCAAGATCAGTTGTGGGGAGTGGCACACACTATGGCACTTGGGTGGCAGGCAAGACCTTCCCCCTTCACCAGGTCCTGAAGGCATGGCATTGTGGCAAGCAGTAGCCCTGGACACAGCTGCACCACACCACATGAGGCACTCAGTCAGTTGGTGGTGGGACTTTCCCCCATTTCCAAGTTTGGGATCAGCGGCAGGGATGACATGGCAAGCCCTACCTAGACCCAATGAAGGGGGGCCTGAGTGGGGGTGGCTTCCCCACAGTGCAGGGGGCTGGCCAAAGTTACTCACCTAGAGGACCAAAAACCCTTGGACTAGGCCTGTTAGCAGCCATACCATTTTCCTTATTTAAATTGCATACAAACACACATGCACAGACAGACACCTTCAAGTGGTTATGAGTTCTGTGAAGAAGAAACTACAGGCACGTGTTATATTGGTATGTTTTCCCCCTCCCAAATCCACCAGCAGCTTGAGGGGGAAGAGAGTTTTAGGACAAGAAAATGGCATGCAGGATTCATGCTGCTTCCCTGAACAAATTTTGCTGGCTCTGTGGTTACTTTTAGCTACAAAAAAACGTTGGCAGAATAATCTAAGATCCCCCATGACAAAATGTAGTATGGCTCATGGCTCAAAGTGTTTTTGCCCACAGCCTCTCATTCATCGTTCTTTAGTTGTTGCCCATCCTTCTTGAACTGTCCTGCCTTTCAGCCCAGGAACAAACCAGGTGGTGATGAATGCAGTTACATTTTCTTAAGCAGAGTTACATCCTTCTATGGCCATTGATGTCATCGGGCTTAGAAGACTGTTACTTTTGCACAGTTGGCTGAGAGGTTCTGCTCATATTCAGCCTCTCTCTTGACAACGTTTAACTGGAGGAAGGAAGTTTCCCTAGGTCAGATGAGCAGTGAACCTGGGGACTTCGCCTTCCACTGAAAGATGTGGTTTGCATTGTTGTGTGGATTGTCTCAGTATCGTTGTTCTTTCTGTGATGCTCCTGCTTTCTGCTTGGGCATGTTCAAGTCTGAATTCTGTGAGCTGATCTGTGAGAGATTGTTTGAATTTTGGCCCCTCTCTTATTCTGCTTTGCAGCATCCCAAATCTTTAAGACAGAAGTGAAAATGACCAGGACAGCAAGTAGAATGGGTATGAAGCAGAACACATTTTGTTGCATACAGATGATACATTAAAATTTAAATTAATTATAATGAATCTAGTTGCTCGCACGATTAATTGAAAGCACAACTAAGAACATTAATTGCCTGATCATGTGGGCCAGATGCCAATGAGAATTTTCAGCACTTCAGTATGAAAAATGAACTGTGCTTTTGAGACACAATGACAATGTGGTAAGATTGCACTTCAGGTTCAAATCATTCCTTCAGAGTCAAATCATAGCGCAGGCTTGTTAATAGCTTTGGGCAATTCTCACAGCTTCAGATACATCTGTAAAATGGGAATAACTGTGGTTTAACATAGTTCTTGGAAAAACAAAGGTGAGAGCATGGTATAGATTTTTTCTAAAAACCAGTAGCATTGATATACAATTAATATTTTAGGTCCCAGTTATCAGGCTTCAGGATACAGCTTCAATACCTTTGAATGGAGAAGTCCCAAACAAAGGGGCAGTTTGTCTCCTCCAAGTAGACCCAGAACAAACCCCTTCCATGACACCGGGCTAAGTGATGATGAATGGGACAAAACGGCAACAAGCAGGTAAGTTCTTTACCAAATACCTATTTGTGGTGCCAGCTGAGTTCTTTGTTGACAGTACACCTCAGGGGCTCAAAATATCAATTGACAACTTGTCTTCTAACTCTGACGATATTTCATATTTACACTCCATGCTGCATGACATTTATTAGGGTTAGGGTTAGTGACATCCATGAAAGGTTATGGTGTTGAAAGCGAGACTTGTGCTCTTGGTGAATTTGTGTGCATCGGAAGACAGATCATTAATGTAAAAATTAAGCTGAAAATGACACTTCTTCCTCACTCCTGTCCCTTCCCATCAGATGTTACAGGAGGCTTTGCTTTCAAATCTCCTGTTAAAATATTTCTATACCTAAGGCACCTTTGCAGTAGCCAGGGTTGCTTCTTCGTACTTATATGTTATGATGGTCTGTTCCGTACGGCTGGGTCTCATGCTGCCAGGCAGCCTTTGAAATCGACATACACTGTAAAACAAGTAAGCAACATCACTGTTTCAAAGACCAGTGCTACACTTCTCTGGAAGACTTTTCCTACGCTGTCTCCTTTTGCATGCAGTATTGGTGACAGTGTGCACTGTGCTGGAACATTCATTTCAGGCAAGTTCCCAATATTACCATCTCCAAAGGATCACTAGAAAAGAGTAAGAGTCCAGTAGCACTTTAAAGACTAACAAAATCTGTGGTAGGGCATGAGCTTTTGTGAGCTCACATCTTCAGATACAGCTAGAATGTGAGTCCATCTGTCCTATGTAATGGAAAGTGGAGTGATTTCAGATGCCAAATGACAGTAGCAGGTGTGATTGGATTAGGTGTGATATGCAGAGAGATAGTCCACATGGAGAAATCAGCATTGGTAACGAGACAGGAAACCTAAGTCTCGATTCAGTCCAGGTTGATGCATTGCCTTGAGCTTCGTTATCAGTTGCAATTCAGCAGTCTTTCTTTCTAATATCTTTTTGAAATTCCTTTGTATGACAACTGCTACTTTTAGGTCAGCAACTGAGTGTCCTGGAAGGTGAAAATGTTTCCCCACTGTTTTTTTTTAATGTTTCTGGGTCCACTGAGGGTGTTGCTAGGATCTATATGATGTTGCTGGGTCCACTGATTGTGCTCTCATATAGATCCTAGCAATACCATCAGTGGACCCAGCAACATCAGCCATAGCATCTCAGGTTTCTACTCCTGCTCATCCTTTAATGTGATTTATGGCATCAGGAGTCAGCAGTGCCCTTCCACTCTCTACATTAAACAAACAGGCCAGTTTGTTTCTTTCGACAAAGAATGAATGGACATAAGTCTGAAATCAGAAACCACAACATTCAAAAACTAGTAGAGGAACGTTATAACCTTCCAGGACATTCAGCTACTGACCTAAAAGTAGCAGTTGTCTTACAAAGGAATTTCAAAGGAAGATTAGAAAGAGAGACTGCTGAATTGCAACTGATAACAAAGCTCAAGACAATGCATCCACCTGGACTGAATCGAGACTTAGGTTTCCTGTCTCATTACCAATGCTGATTTCTCCATTCCTACTACCTCTATGCATATCACATCTATTCCAATCACACCTGCTATTGTCATTTGGCATCTAAAATCACTCCACTTCCAATATATAGGACTCACATTCTAGCTGTATCTGAAGAAGTGAGCAGTGACTCACAAAAGCTCATACCCTGCCACAAATTTTGTTAGACTTTATGGTGCTAACTGGACTCTTACTCTTTTCTACTCCTACAAACAAATATGGCTACCCATCTTGATCTATCTCCAAAGAATCACTGATGGTGTAGAAATTCTTTCTATCTAAGACTTATAAGATGTTCATATGTTCATTCTTATTTTATGTAATAAGTAAAAGGCTTGAGTGTATCTTGAACAAAATTTACATGATGGTGGGAGACTGGACTTTACATGTGAATAAGGCAGACAAGCTTTGAAATACACCACTATACTCATTTGGGCCTGAATTTTGGAACCACTGAGTTCTGGCTTTCATTTGTGCTGTTTTTTCGGGAGCCTACTGCCCCTAGTGGTCTGTGAGGAATTTTTGTATAACTTCCAGGTGGATTTCTCTACTGTTTTATTTCCTAATAAGTCCTAAGCAGAGTTATAGCTATCTTAGTCCATTGACTTCAGTAGTCTTACAAGGGTGTAATGCTGCTTAAGACGGCACTGGCAGGGACTTAATGGAAGTTTTGGGGACTTAATGGAAGTGTTGATAGTGATTAGAGCCTCACTGAATGAACCCCCTACACAGTGTAACCAGACACACGGCTCCTGAACATTATCCCCATTGCCATCATGGCAAATGCAACATCTTAATCCCTTTAGATTCCTGAATTCATGATATGCTTAAAGAAAAGTTCTCAGGGTTTGTCACTGTTGGTAGCACAGGCAAGCTGATCCAAACCAAGGTTGCCATTTAACACATGGATATTGGCTCACACTGAGCAACTGGACAATGGCTTCTCAGATTTTTAAATGTGATTTGAGACTCTGGTTTGTTTCTTCTTACATTGAGAAGTACTTAGAAAAAAGATAAGGGAGATCTGGGGAGGGAGAAACAAAGGAAAGGCTTTGAGAGTAATTAGCAAGACTGGACCCATGACTAGTTGTTCAGTGACTGTCCATTACAGCAGCATTCAGGCAGCGCTAAAAGCCAATACTGAGCTGATACGCGCACATGTAGAATTGGCTTTAATACTGGCCTTGATATTCTCACATGCATAACTTATTTTTCTCCACATTCTAACTTCAGCCTGAGCCTCCTTGTCATAGGATTGTAACTGTTAAATGTCCTAAATATCTCAGGGGACATTTATACCATGACAGAACATAAATCTAATCCTTTGACATAGTTTCACGACTCTTCAGTTGTGAGAGTTAGACTTCTAAGATGCTAAGTCAGTGTTGGCCCAAGGACTTTGGGTGCCCTAAGCAGCCACATTACCCCTCTCTGCCACTGAGGCACAGTGAGAAGCCGCTGGCTGCCTTCCTCGCCCACTGGCACCACGGCAAGATGGCAGCAAGGAGCACAGGCAAGGCAGTGCCTACTCTGCTCAACCACATGAACTGTAAGGAGTCAGCCATGGGTGGGGGGGGCACAGGGCTGGAAGACATCCCTCCACCTCTGATGCCCTAGGCAATTGCCTAAGTGTGTCTAGTGGCCAGCTGGCCCTGTGCTGAATTTATTTAATTAATTAATTAATTTCTACCCCACCCTCCCTGCCATGGCAGGCTCAGGGTGGCTTACATGGAATAACAAACAGCTGAAACAAATACAGGTAAAATCATAAACAGTATAAATCTAAAAACATTACAAAGTGCTAGTCTAGATGGTTGTAAGAATGATTGTGAGAAGGCATCAGATTAAGACACCTGGGATTAAACCTGCTAGAATATAGCACAGAAATGGCTCTGATTTAATTCCTTAAATATGGATTAACACAATTGGGAAAACATGCCTTTCCCCTTCTAATTCTATTTCAGCCACTAGTCATTTACTGATCTGCATTATGGGATCTTGGGAGCATTGATACATGCAAGTGATCAGTTTGCATTAATAGTTGTAGAGCCTGGAGATGTTGTAGGATTTATTCCAACTGAATTAATGTGCCCTTGTCACTGCACAAATCATAGCAGCTGGGAAGCAGCAAGATGGCTGTGATAAAGAGATTGGCTGAGAGGACCATAATTGCTTTTTCGTTTTTGGAGAGCCAATAAGGATGAATTTCTCTTTGCAGGGAAGTTTTTAGTCCTTTTGCATTTTGTGCCTGACACAATTAAAGGCTTGAGCTCCTTCTCCCCCTGCCCTGTGGGCAGATTTTTTAGCCCTGAACGTTCTTATTAAGGCCTTTCAGTGCATGGGTGGTTTCAGCATAAAGTTTGCTTGAAGTTCATTGACATGCCTCTGGTAACGTCTTCTGCTAGTTAATCCACTTCCTTTGCGGGCCAGCAATTGTTCTCCATGGTCCATGATTCGTGGCCTTCATGGCTTGCTCTCCTTCTGCATCCTTTGGCAATTATATCGTTAATACTGTGTGTGATAAGCCATTCCTGTGAACTTCACTGCCATGATAAGCAAACCTTTCTCTATGAATCCAGCTTTGCAGGTGCCCCTGAGACTGAACAGGAGGAAAATTTCTGGTCTCAAGCATTGGAGGACTTGGAGACCTGTGGACAGTCAGGAATTCTGAGGGAATTAGAGGTAGAAGCAACCTTAATCCCGTCACACTATTCCAATTTCTTTTCCAATTAACACACATTTTTCCTCTTCTTTTCTCCTGTTTTTTTTCTAAGTTTGCATTAATCACACAAATTCATTTTAAAGCTTTAACCCCCCCCCCTTTCCACAGGACAAGGCTGACAGGCGTCTGTGTTTGAGAAACATGACTCTCTTGGTACCTACCCTTTATGTTTATATTTTTGGCTTGCGCAGCTGCCTTCCCCGATTCACATTCCCCTCCTAATCAAGCTATTTTCTTTCATGGAACTGCTGTTGGAATGATACCACTGTGTGTGTGTGTGTGTGTGTGTGTGTGTGTGTGTGTGTGTGTATCAGAGCTGCTCCTGTGCTACTGCTGGCTGCACCTGTTTGCAGGCTTATTTTGCCCTCGAAGCGGCATCTGCCATACTCTTCCCAGCTGCTTTTAACAAGAACTTTTCTTGGCCTGTATCCCTTGCAACAGAACTGAATCTGCACTGAGAAGAACATAAAAGGAAAACAAACTCTAAAACATTTTCAAACTTGGATTCACCCAATGAATCAAAATAACTGGGAAAGACAATCATTTTGCCCATGCTGCAAGCAACCTGATGTTAGTTTATGAATTCTGCATGAACTTCAACCAGATTCTTTTTTTAAAAAAAAGTAATGAGACATCCATCTGTTTACAGTTGCTTGTATGTTCCTTGATCATAGCAAATATATATTAAGCAGTATTAATGCTTGAAAGGGTGAGTCTTCAAGAACTGTCTTTTATGTTCTCCAAAATTCCCTGTGTTGCAATACTGGCAGAGTCTCATTTCATTTTCATGTCATATCGAAATCCCTGAGTGGCCACAAGGAATGTGATTGGCATAACTAGGTAAGACTCATGCAGTTCCAGTTGTTCGCATAGCCTCAGATTTATGGCTTCTGTCTTGCATGTATTATTTACTTTCATGTTGATCTGATGTATGTTTAATTGCAATCCAGAGGAACTTAAGCAAAAATATTGTGTCAGTTTGACTGATCTTTGTCAGAGGCATGGTACTTCAAGCTCCTCTTACAGATTTCCTTGCTGAAGTGCACAGCAAATGGGTATGGAAATAGATAAACAAGAATGAACATTTCAGTAAGTTGCTACTTCCGAGTATGAAGGAAGGCCTAAAGCTCTTAAAATGAAACACATTAATTGAGCAGTTACTAGTATAATTAGACTTTGCTGTCTTGTCAGCACCCCTGTGATCAGGCACCCACTGTGCAACTTACATTTACACCCAAGCACTTGTTTTTCAGTCAGTCCAGCCTTGCTGCACTAATCTCAGAGCAGGGGTCTCTTTTGTCTGCTGGCAACAGCCTTGTTTCATTTCTCAACAATAAGGAGATAAGATTATTGATCAAACCATGCACCAGTTCTCAGAAAAAGAAATCGGGGTAGGATTCCAAAATGCTTGTCTGTATCTTTAATTCCAAATGAGCTGAAGAATTGGTAATTGCAAAATTTGCATACTTTGTTTTTATACAGTGTCCAGTGTTCAGAGTTCTAGCCATGCATTATCACAGTAGTCTTTTTAACAGACAGGCCAGGGTCGTTCTTTCCATAATGCAGATTAGGGACTGAGTCAGAGAAAGTGTCTGATGCCTAAACCCACTAAACAAACTTTTGGCTAAGATAAGGTTTAAACTAACACCCTCCCGTGCTACAGCTCAAGCTATTAGCCACAGTGCTAAACCAGCTCTGAAGGCTGAAGTTGAAACGGCATTCATAGGGCTGGATCAAGCCAGTTTTTCACACAGCCATGCTCAGTTACTCAGCTGTGTCACACATGGGTTTTGTTGAGGCAGTCCCATGACCCCCAGCATAGCCTTAATAGGTGATCAAAGGGGACTCCTTCCTCCCTTTTTTTAAATCAATGGAAAAAACAGTTGGATGCAACCACTACCACACAGAATCAAAACTCCTTTCATCTGGTGGTCGGTGGAGTGGAGATCCGTGAGCGCTTACATCCCAGACAGAAAGTAGGAGGGATGTTGTAAATAAAGGAATCAGGATGCAAAGGTACAATGCAAAATGTAATCAGCTTAATTAGAACAGGGGATAAATGCTTAAGGGCAGAAAATTAGCATCTGTGGAAAGATAAGAATCCTATCTCGCTGTTTAGCCCCAAGGGGATTCATTGTTCTGAATGAACTCAAATTCAGCAATCTCATGTTGTAATCTCACCTCAAAGCATCTGTTTGTAGACTGCCACTCCTCACATACACTCAAATTCAGCTTGAATATTTGAGTATCTGAAGAAGTGAGCAGGACTCACGAAATTTCATACCCTGCCACATATTTTGTTAGACTTTAAGGTGCTACTGGACTCTTGCTCTTTTCTACTGCTACAGACAGACTAACAGGTCAAATACAGCTGTCAACTCCAACCAGTTCAACACATCATTAATGACCTGCAACCTACTCCTTTCTCACAGGAATTGGGAGGCAAACCTTTTCTTACCCACAGACAGCCTCCTAACTTAAGCAACTTCTCATGCACAACAATACACTTCCTGACATGGACACAAACTCTGGAACCAGGGCCTACAAGAAACCAAGATACCAGTTCTGTCTTCATGTTCACTCTGACAACAAAATTACTGGACCTAACACCAGCTATGCCACCTCAGGTTCATTCACTTGTTCATCTTCCAGTGTTACCTGTGCCATCAATGGAGATAAACACTGGAAGATGAACAAATGGACATAAATCTGACATAAAAAATCACAGCACTCAAAAAACAGTGGGATGTTTTAATCTTCCAGGACATTCCATTGGTGGCCTAAGAGATGCAGTCCTCAAACTGAAAAGCTTCAGTGGGAGATTACAAGGTGAGGTTCCTGAATTTAGTTCATTCACAGATTCAGAACAATGGAACCCCCCCTCCCCCGGCTGAATAGGTAGGATTTTTATTTCACTACAAATGCTAATCCCTGAGCCCTGAAGCCATTTATCCCCTGCTCTAATCAAGCTGATTACATCTTGCACTGTACCTGTGAAGATTCCTGACTCCCTTCTTAGCAACACCCCTCCCATCTTCTGTTTCAGTTATAAGGGCACAGGAATCTCCATTCCTACTTGTATCTGATGAAGGGAGCATTGACCCCTGAAAGCTTATACCCTGGAAATTGTATTGGTCTCTAAGGTGCTACTAGACTCGAATCTAGTTCTTCTACTGCAGACCAACAGAGTTACCCTACTGAAACAACCAGTGCCACATATCACTCAAAGAGCAGGGGAAAACAAAGGACAGTTTTCTGTCTATGAACAGGTATATTCATAATCCAAATGAGGAAACAACATCCTTCATTCTAATTTGCTGCCTGACTTTTGTGTACCACATGCCACTAAGAATGTTTGTTGAAGTTAACATTCAGATTTAGTAAAGGCTTCTACAGCACAAATATTGATGTGGATGATACTTTGAAGAAAAGTCAGAAACTAAACTATTGTGTATTTTTTGTGTTTTCGTAATTAATGTCACTAGTCTTCTATTGCATAGCTTTAGGTACAGTGATTTGGGATATAATGCTTGTGTCAAAGTTCCCAAAGAATTTTTGAAGTGGTACAGCTTTTCCTACTCTTTTTCTTTTCTTTTTAGCAATTAAATTTTTTATTAATTCAAAATCTTACAAATTAATTACAATTTTTTTACAGCAGGAAATGAAATTAACATTCTTTAAACATTTTCTACTACAAGTTGCCAACTCTATTCTGCTACTATTTCATTGTAAATTATAATCATTAATTAAGTCAGCTAGATGTTGGCACACCTAAATAAATATTTCTGCCTCTCAAAATTACTCCAGTGCAATTGCAATTATAAACTCTATTTCCCATAGTTTCCCATTAGATCTTCTTATGTTTATAACCATATGTTCTACATATATTTAATTTTCATTTCAAAACTAATATACTAAGATGATTCACAATAAAATAAGATAGAAACAAAATAATACTCCATTTCATTACTCTGCTCTCTTAAGATTTTTTACTAAATTCTGTTCTTCCTCTTTAACTGGAACTCTTCTAATCGGCGTCCCCGCCTCCCCCGGGACTCCAGAGCAGTTCTGAAACAGACTCACAAAATGTGAGTCTTGCCCATTGGGGAGATGCGGGGGGGGGGGGGATTCTGAGGGCCCTTCCTGCGTGCTCCCCTATGCTTTATATTCCAGACTACTGCGCTTGGGGGAAAATATGAAAAACAAAAGAACAAAAATGATAACTCTATAGCTGCTATCTCCTCCAGTATAGTTCTTTGCAACCTTCCTCTTCTTTGGTTATCAGTTCTTGATTTCCGAGTCCAAGTCCAATGCCTTCAGAAGCTCTTCACCAGATGCTAAATCAAGAATATCCGTCCTTGGTGTGTGACCGATATATGTCTGAGTGCAAGCCAATGTACCTGTAGTTCTTCTTTGCAAGCTTTTGTGCAATTGGGCGCATATTTTTCCTAGCATTTAATATTTCAAAGGGAATATCGGGATACAGCTGGACCAAAGTGTCTCCAAGCTTCAAACCTCTGTTCTTCCCGGCAATTTCCAAGAGGTTCTGCTTAGTCTTTACATCCTTAAGATCTGCCACAATGTCAGGTATTAATGCTGGTGAGCCCTTAAGTGGAAAGCATTGTTTACCACTGGCCCCAAAAGCTGTATAATTCCTTCTAACCATTCATTTAAAGCAACAGTAAGGTCCTTGTTTAGCTTACTTTTTGTTCATCCTTCAAAAGTTTTCAGTTCAGCTATTTCTTTAGAGTTTTTTTGGGTGCCGGCAGCTGCTGACTCCGTCTTCTCCTGTACATCCTGTATAGGGCTGCCAAGTCCTCCGGTAGGGTGGGGGAAACACCGATTTTTAATACTTACCCCCGCTTTTTTCAAAATTGGCCACCGGGGGACAAAATGGCTGCCAGCAGGAACGCAGGGGAACGTCAGAGCCTGCCCTGCCCTGCCTTAAAAGGGAAATGTCTGCAGAGAGCCTGCCCTGCAGTAAAAAGCCTCACCAGACATTTCCCTTTTAAGAATAGAGTCAGCAAGAGAGCTCCGCCCAGAGATTAAGGAGGGACTGAAGGGGCTGCTTTTGCATGTGGCTGGGGTAAGGTTGCAAGGTTGCTGTGGTAAGTTTCTCTTACAGCTCTTTTCCTTCTCTCTCTCTCCCTCTTTCTTTCTTTTTTCTGTCTGTCTGTCTGTGTCTCTCTCTCTCTCTCTCTGTCCCCATCCAGCAGAGGTCTATCAGTGGCTATTATTAGCCACAAGGTCTAAATGGAAGTAAGTGCCTCTGCCATTTTTTTCCTTCTCTCGTTCTCCCTCTTTCTTTCTTTTTTCTGTCTGTCTGTCTCTCTCTCTCTCTGTCCCCATCCAGCAGAGGTCTATCAGTGGCTATTATTAGCCACAAGGTCTAAATGGAAGTAAGTGCCTCTGCCAGTTTTTTTCCTTCTCTCTCTCTCCTTCTTTCTTTTTCCTGTCTGTCTGTCTGTCTCTCTCTCTCTCTCTCTCTGTCCCCATCCAGCAGAGGTCTATCAGTGGCTATTATTAGCCACAAGGTCTAAATGGAACCCGTTGTCTGGGGCAATGATGCTCTGCATTCTTGGTGCTTGGGGGGCAACAGTGGGAGGGCTTCTGGAGTTCTGGCCCCGCTGCTGGATCTCCTGAGGGCACCTGGTATTTTTGGCCACTGTTGTGACACAGAGTGTTGTACTGGATGGGCTGTACTGGATGGGCCGATCCACTGTGGCTTCTCTCCTGTTCTTATGATATGAAAATCATATTTAGCACTTGTGTAGCACTTAGTGCTTCATATTCTGCCGAGATGAGGAAGGATTCAGTAGGGCCGTTGCTCAGTGATAGAGCATCTGCTTGACGTGCAGGAGGTATCAGCCTCTTCAGCTAAAAAAGGATCAGGTAATAGGTGACATTAAAGATCTCAGCCTGAGACCCTGGAGAGCCACTACCAGTCTGAGTAGTCAATACTGACCTTGATGGACCAATGGCCTGATTCAGTATTAGGAAACGTCATGAGTTCATGTGTCAGCATGTGGAAGCAACATCAGGATGTGACATCACAAAATGATGTCACTTCCTTTCTCCTGGCTCCACCCCCAAAGTCTCCTGGCTCCACCCCCAAAGTCCCCAGATATTTCCCAAGTTGGACTTGGCAGCCCTAATCCTGTAGCTTTTTATTGACTTTGTCCAACTTATTTATAACAGGAGTAATGCTGTTTCTTATCTCTTCTTTTAAGTCTTGTTTTAAATTGGTCAGCATCTCCTGTAAATGCTTTTTGGTTAAAGAGTTTTCTCTTTTCCTTTTACTTACACGAGCTTCTGCTTCCTCCATTTCCAATGGGGGAGGAGAATCTTCGTCCAAAGATTTTTGCCTTTCTTGCATTGCTCTAGGCATTGTTTTGGAAGGGTTCTTGCCACTTTTTGCTCCTCTGTTCTTCTCCATTGTTTTAGTAAAGCTGTGATATTTAAATTGCAGCCCGGTTTTTAAATTTTAATTCTTTTGTAGGAGCCCTACGCAGAGGCTGTAATGGGTGCGACTGTGCAGCTCGTTGTTGCTCCCCCCCCTTCCTATTCTTTTTCTAGTGTGGAGTATTGATGCCTTGCTCTTTTCCTTTATCAAGACTTAAGTGTTCTGCTTCTGCTATCTTTCTACAGAGGCAGTTCTTCTGTGTATGGTCAGATCTTCATCTAAGTATTCTAATCACATATGAGAGGAAGGAAAACTCTAATTTCAGCCCACCCAAACACTTTCTTTTACAAACCTTTCTGAGCTATTCCATTATCCATTGATTACTTACATGCGTTCCTGTTCTTACAGCATGACTTCTTGTTTCAGAGAAAGTAACCTTGAGAATACTTCACAATAAAAAAATAGGGCACAATTAGATGTTTCACTGCCCCAGGTTCATCCCAGGGACATGCCTCCATTATGTTGTGCTGGAAAGTAGTTTAAGACCACTGCAGGGAGGGCCAATTCTCTAGCATGGTTGAGTTTCAGGTCAGAAATTTGGCAGGGGGGGCCCTGACCTGGATAGCTCAGGCAAGCCTGATCTCATCAGATCTCAGAAGCTAAGCAGGACCAATTCTGGCAAGTATTTGGATGGGAGACCTTCAAAGAATACCAGGGCCAGGAGGCAAATGCAGTAATATCAAGCCACTTCTCTGATGTCCTCTGTGCCCCAGTAGGAGTCACCAAAGGTCACCATGACTTCCAGGCACAGGCGCGCGCACACACACACAAATGCAACCCCTCGAAATCTGGCATGGGGGGAAGGCAGGAGCCCCTCCTCTCCCCTGCCAAAATTGGGGCCCTGCGGTGCTTTTAAACAGTTTTCCGGCACTACAAAAATGGAGGTGCATCCTTTGGGGGGGGGGGGTCAACCTGGTGACAGCATCACATCTAGTTTTGCCATTAGAGTCCTGGCTACATGTTACATATGAGTAAATGTAGTTAGACCCCGACAGATTTGTTAAAAGACAGAGCAATGCCTATTTGTTTCATGAAGTACTGAATGCTCTAATATTTTGCAAGCTGTTTCTGCAGCCTAATTTTTCTACTCAAGTTTTTTTTTTCCTCTCAGCTTCTCATGTAAGTCATTGTTGTTCTCTAGGCTGTTTGGCATTTTTTCACATTGTCCTGCCATGATCAAAGTTTCTGCCACCTTTAATAAGCTGCACTGTTGGCTTCAAATCTTTAATGATGCCATGCTAGTAAAGATCTTCATTATCGCATTAGGGGAAGCTAATTCTGCAGGGTCTAGGACTTTAAAAAAATGTTAAATACAAATATTTTGAATTGTCAGCAAACCATTTTGCAGATTAATTTCAGTCTCCAGGCCCCCCGCTTAGACAGTAGCTTTTAATAGTTCCCTGGCATTTTGGTTAAAAATGTCATCCAATAACCTTTCGTCCAGTGATTTCTCAAAGGACTCACAGAGAAATTGTCCGTCTATCCTCCTGCCATTTGCTGTGCCCTAAAATGACTGTGTTTGACAATGACAACAGAACAGATGAGGCTGCCTATTGCCACCAGATGATCTTCAGCTTCTTCTACTATGGTGCATGTTATTTAAAAAAAAACCTGTTTAATTAATGCTGCAGGCAACAATTATGTCAGGGAGTACAATGAGTCTGAACCACGACAACCTACAGCATCGCAGCCATCTGGGAAGGCAAGCCAGCTTCCAGGAAAGAAGCACTTCAAGGCCACACTACAGCCAGACAACCCGTAGCAACACATTGCCATCTGATGTGGGCAGGAAGTCTGTAGCTCTGCGGAAAATGAAGCAAGAGATGAAGGAGATAATGTCCCCAACTCCTGTGGAGTTACACAAGGTATAGAGGCCATTGGATTTCCCCCTCCTAAACACACTTGACAAAAAGCTTTACAATGAGCGCTGTGCAAACAAACCAGCAACTTGGCAATGCTTCCTCTGGTGGTCCTACAGATAAATGTTAGGGATGTGAATGACCTTGTTGGCAAAGGTCCTTCATGATGTGTCGCTGGAGAGGAGGAAATGGTGTCAAGCTTACCTACATCTTCTCGTAACAGGCTTTGCAGTGGTGAATGGCTTTCATAATCCATTTCTACCATATTTTGAACTGATACACGATGACCATTCATCCATGCACTTGAAAGAAAACAGAGTTTGATTTACAGCCATGGCTTGTTTGTTGGCTCCTGCGTTATGCTGCAATAATTTTTTCTTCATAAAATGTATTCTTTCCCTTTGTAAAAGAATTGTATCTGTCTACAACAAAGGCGGGAGAATCAGTTTAAGTGACTAGAAAAACAAAAAGGATCCAGCCTCCCTTTTTGCTACATTCTTAATTCAGAAAATAGAGGGAAAAGAGATGGGGGGGGGGGGCTTGTGGTGTAGAGTGATAAGGTTTTATGTAAAGCATACGTTTTGACACATGCTGCAAAGGAACAGGGAGTTCGTTATAGTGTGAAAAGGGGAGGGTGACCTTGTAAAAGAGGGATTGTTACCGTTTGCAGAAGGGAAATGGTACTTTCCTCAACTTAGGTGGCTAGTAAGTCAGACAATACAATCAAGAAAAGGGAGGGAAAGCTGGTGGGTAGTACAGAAAGGCCCTGAAGCAGCTGTGCAGCCTTGAAAGACTCCCTGATGATACTGACCGGTTTTTGTGGAGGAACAGAGCAAATCAAGCTCCTGCTTCCTCTCCCAGACAGCCAATAGGCACACTTACAGCTTTATAAAGGAAGGATCCCCGCATACAGTCTCTTGCACCCAAGCAAGGCATAGGGCCAGATGAGGGCAGGAAGGTACGCATAGGCCTGAGCTACTCTTCTTTGTACATTTTGTTGCTTCTTCAGCTAAAGTCCCATTTAGTTTAACTTAAGGGAGAAATGACCTATGCATAATCAAGAGCCAGATTCAATTAGATTTCATTCCAAATCTTCAGTGTGTAGAAAAGACTTTTTCAGGAGTATGCTTGCTCCTCTTTAGTTCAGTGAGACTGCTGTACCTCACAGGTTGTTTCAGCACATCCACCCTCCCAAAGTAATAGATGTAGGATTCTATATCGAACTCGAAAACATGGGAAACAGGGCAGAACAGAGTAAATAACTACATATTTTTTGCAGTGCAGATATGAGGAAAGTATTTTCTTCACAGGTAACTTTGTATAAGGATTCTGACATGGAGGACTTTGGGTTCAGTGTATCAGACGGCTTGCTGGAAAAAGGCGTGTACGTTAAAAATATTCGGCCAGCTGGATCAGGAGATGTGGGTGGTTTGAAGCCATATGACAGACTACTACAGGTAGTATAGAACCCTTGTGTTTTCTTGAACTATAGTGTCTAAATACAGAACATTGGTTTTATTAAGCCAGAGAACAAGTATGCAGCCAAACTCTGCATACAGACAATAGGCAAACATTGTTTGAAGTGAGCTGTTAACTTCAGTTCAAGTCCCTCATTTGTCTGTTTTGAGAACTGGATTGAGAGGAAAGGGAAGAAACTTTGAACAAGTCCAGCCACTGATTAAAGGATGATTCAACAGAAGTATAAGCTAGGCAAAATAATCATCACAGATCTGGCAAAACTTAAAACTGCTGAAAGCAGCAATCATATCCTTGACTTGCTCTACTGAAGACACTGGGATTTTCTCCCAAGTAAAGCATGCATAGAATCAGGCTGCAAAGCTTCAGCTTTAAATCTTAACAAGCCAGAGTAAATCCTCTTGAGTAACTTATTCATGGCATTTGTATGTTGCTTTTCTCCCTGAAAGGACCCAAAGTAGCTCACAAGAAAAAATTGAAATATAATTTCCCAAATAGTCCAATTAAACAACAAAAACAAACAAAAGGAATATATCCTGATCAGTAAGGCTTCTTACACAGACCTTAGGCTAAGGGCCAAGAATCCTTTAGCTTGCCCCTCTAGGGCAACCCAGGTGTTAAGTATCAGGAAGAAAGGTGGGCATAAACAAATGGCATAAATAATTCCTTGAAGAGGAAGACAACTGTGATGGAACTCAGAGCCAAACTAGATAGGACAGCATCCCCATGTCCACCATGGGGATGTTGTTACCATTTTAAAGTAGTTTAAAAATTCCAGGAGGGCCCGATGCTGATCTTGGCTGCAGAATGGTGGGCACTCTTGTTTCCTTTTTAAGTGCCAAAAAGAGCCATGTGGGGTGCAGCCATTTTGGCACTTGAAAAGGGGCAGGGGGAGAATCAAGAGCACCTCAGTCCACTATGCTGTGGACCCAGTCAGGCCTTTGTGGTGTTTTTAAATAACTTTAAAATAACATTGACTTCCCTGTCATGGACATGAGGATGCCAACACATCCAGTATGGCCCTTTGCTATTGCTAGCTTTGCTAGATGTTGCCATCAAGATTTTCTTCATTCCCTCCCTCATCCCCCCCCCCACATTAACCTCTTGCCACATTTTCTTCCTCAGTTTATCTTTTACAGGGTCTTGCACAAACAAAGATAGCATTTCACTTCAGGTGAAATTTCTTTGAGGGTTTGCAGTTTGTCTAAACAATAACCTTTTCCACCTTTTAGGTAAATCATGTTCGCACAAGAGACTTTGACTGCTGTCTAGTTGTGCCCCTCATAGCAGAGTCTGGTAATAAACTAGAACTCGTTATTAGCAGAAATCCTCTCGCCTCTCAAAAGATGAGCTCCGAGCAACAGACTTTTGCGACTGGGGAATGGAGTGATGCAAACAATGCCTTCCTTCAACAAAGTGGACACAACACTGGTTCAGAGATGCCACGGGAACCTACGAACACTTTATAGCCAAAAACTGTTATTAGTACAAGACATTTAAATGGTGCTATATCCCTATGAGATTTCTGCTACACTGGAGACACAGCTCTTAAGAAGCACAGGGGAGTCTGATTATTTCTCAAGACTCGTTATTTGCTACTTGCTTCCCAGAGTTTTGTTCTGTTCTTGTTTTTTATAATCACGAACAGTGCCATTCTAAATAGACCCTAAATTCAAGCAAAAATGAATGGTGAAAGTGGCTTTATTTTTTATCATGATATTTAACTAAAAGAGATAGGGCTTCTCTCTCAATTCTGATTGATTAAAATACAACCATTTTTTAAACTCATAAAAACAGAGATTGATTTTTCAGAATTTGTAACTAATTTGAAGATCAGGTGATATAACTGAATGAAGGAACCCTGAAACATTGCTGCTGCACCCAGAAGAGATGACTTGTACGTTGGCTATTGTAGCAGCTGCTTTGTAGCAAGCAATGGTTCTGCTGTCTCTGCTGTCATGGAAAAGGTGCGGAGACAAGAACTACAAAGTGGCTTTACAACTGTTTTGAGCAAAGGGGCACAGCGAGAATGAAGTGCGGGGAGGGGGGTAAAGGTATAGTGCCCAGCTGTAGTATGATTTTATTAGGAGTTATATTATTCCCTATGCAACAATGTACTGAACAGGATATGTCTTGCGGCCTGTAAGGATTTTTTTGATCTATTGATTTGGGGGTAAAATGCAGTAAAATGAATTTTAGTGATATTTAAAAAAAGAAAAGTTTATACAAATGAACAAAACATTCAAGTAATTTTTTTTTACTTTGAATTATGGTAGCAAAAGAATATTGATGCAAATCTTAACTTAGGACACATGCAAATTAAATTATATAGCTACACAGGATTTTTGTTTAATTAAAGTGAATGCATTGCTTTAAAATGTCTATTTAAATAATCTTTGTGGGATCTTGTTGACCCTTACCATTTTGGGCAATTAATTTTTAAATTGTAAATACATTTTGCACTCTCTCTCTCTTACACACACACACAGACACACACGCACACTCTCCCAAATTCCACTCTCCCCCCCCCATCCCGTCAGAGCAATAAAATGCGTCAGTTGCTTTTTAGGCTCACCAGCAGCTGCTTTGATTTGTTTACTGTATTGTCATGGTAATTAATGTTACTAGGTGACTGGAAAGACACTGGATTTGTCTGTTATAACCGTAGAGTCTTCATATCTTAGCAATCCTTCCAACAGCCAGGTTTTCCCATCTATTTGAATTGTTGATGTAGCCCTAATGCTATTTTCCTTAACCGGTTTCATAAGCAAGCTTACCTGTCCTATGCACACACCAGTGAAATGTTTTACTCATCTGTCAGCACTGCCAGAGAAAATTCATTCAAAATGAAACAAACCCAAATCATGAACCACATAATATGTATTTTTATTTGTAACAAATGAGTATTAAAATAAAAGTATTTTTGTACAAATTTAATACTTTAATAGCATGATATTTATCGTCTATGTATGGTTTCTGGGAATTCAAACTGTTGAAAAATTTGTATGGAAAATGTAAAAAAAATCAAATAAACAATGATTTAAAGAGGATGATATTACATGTGTTGAATTTTTTATGCCAACTTCTGTCCAGTTAACAAAAAAGTTTACAATCTCAAAAAATGATCCAGCATTCTTTATCATTTCCATAATCCACATTTTACATCTGAAGTGCAAATAACTGAGAAAGAGTTAGAAACTGAATTTACAATGTAAAGAGACAGTTTTTACTTAAACCCACATGGAGGAAGTCTTCTTCCCAGAGGTCTACAATGTTGGTTTTGGAAATCTGCTGATCATGGGGAGGGAGAGGTTGCACAGCCTCCCCTGCAGATGACCGGCAGTTGTGCAGATTCAGGAGGGAGGGCCAGTGTGTTTGCTCCTGATCTGTGAACATGTGGGGATGTCATCACTCATATGTACAAGCTTATGTCCCTCAGGTTCTTTTAAAATAACATCTTAGACGTAAATTTTAAGCTTGCCCTGAGGGTGTAGATTAAAAATCTGCACAGTAGAACCAGGTACAGACAGGGAAAATGCTTCTCCAAATCTGGTTTGTAGAAAAATCCCAAAATAAAGAGGTGTCACTGCTTGTAATACTTGAAAAAATTCAATAAAAATTATACTAAAAAAAAAAACCTCCCCCAAACAGGGAGACTATCAGCCAAGATATGGATTAGCTTTACAAGATCATGGGAGACATTCCAGGGTTGCTTAGCAACCCTAACATTCAGGCATGGAGAAACTACATAAAGCATAAATGGAGATGGGTGAGAAAAGGAAGGAAGTGGCGATGGGGGTGGGGTTGGAGGATGTGGGAGGACAGCAGGGGTTAGACAAGATTTCCATCCTCCAGAGGTCTCAAAGGTCCCTGCTTTTCAGACTCTAATCCTGATCCAAGAAGAGGCAAGAGTGGCATAACTCAGGATTCTGAGTGCATAGCCCTCGTTGGATCGGGAAAATGCATGTCCAAAGGGAGTTCTGTAAGTACAGTTTCTCTCATTCTAATGTAAAACTGGTACTGCACACACAACATTTAATTAGAAACAATGTTAAATGTAATTTCTTGCAATGAAATCCTTTTAGTCAATAATACCACACTGCTTTGAGAGAAAGGAGTCCTTCAACAAAGCCAGGGTACAAGGATTTTTAAAAAATCCAACACATTTTTATTCCAGTAATGACCATCAAAAAATGCCAACCCTTGAGTGTGTGCTTCTCCATTACAAGAGATGCAAATAACTTTAATAAAACCTCTAAAGTCTTTTAAAATGACTTTTTGAAGGAAAACCCCCACACACCCTTCTATGCTGAAAAATCCATTTAAAAAAATAGATTTGTACTTCTGTTCAGACGCACACTTCATAAAAATAAATCAAAATGAAGCACCTAGCCAGATAGCAGACTTGTTACAATGGAAAAAGCTTTTTAGGAACAGGACCCTCCAGTGTCATGTTTTGAAGTCTGTTAATTCCAAGTGGGGAGTTGTCTTCCTTAATCTGTGAAATACCCCAAAAAAGAACAACAATGAGACCTAGAAGTAATGCTGGTTGAGAACCATCATAACTGTCAACAAACTTAAGTTATAAAAGTACTGATAGTTTTGTGGACGTGAATCTTATGAACTTAACTGCCTTAGCTCAGAATGACACCTTATACGCAGTACGTGTTAACGACAGCCCAAATAAACAATGCCACCTCAGTTTCTCCCCTATATCATATGAATGCCTTTATGGTTCAAGTTCTCCTCAGCTCTATGCCGCTTCATGGGCTGTTGCTTTCAGCGCCATCTTGCATCACTTGCATTCCAAGATGAGAAACAAAAAAGTGCCGCCGCCACCACATCATTAACCTGCCTTTATTCCCAGTTACTGCTGTGCCCAACCTGATGTTCTTAGTAATTTCTAATTAGACATAAACATGGTATTTTTTTTTTGTGAAGCCACAGAATTCTCTTGGTTTTCTCTACAATGCAACCTATACTACATTTCATGGCTTTCCAGCATTTTAATAATTTTTTATCCATCAAAAGCACTGAGCTTCACAAAAGAATTCTTGGCTCACAAAATGTGTATACTGCAGACTTTGAAACATATGGGATTCTAAGGCACTGCTTCATGTCACGTGTACAAGAGGTCAAATTCTATTCCCTGATAGAATTGTATCCCCCACACTGCAGTGCCCAGGTTGCACTCTTACAACTCCTTGTAAGTCCAAAAGAATTCAATGGGCTTGGAAGGGTGTAATTCTGCTTAGGATGGCACTGCATGAAACATATAGAGATGTGAGCTAGAGATGTGAAAGCCTGGGGGGGGGGGGGATGCTTTCCCTCTCGTTTTTTAGTTTTTAATCTGAAATTGGAAAAAACTCCTATGAAATATTTTCTTTTTAAGTGAGAAAATTAGTCTTAAAAAGCATTTCACTTGTTTGAAATGTCTCGCATGAAAAAGTCTGGTGGATTTGTTCACTATTTCCAGTGGAAAAACTGGAAAATCTGAGGGAGCACTGGAAAAGCTCCTGCAATTTATGTAAGAACCTACGGATTACATAATGATAATCCTGCTGTATACTGTAGTCATATACAACATTTTAAAGCTTTTTAAAATGTAAATAATTTTGGCAACAGCTTATATACTATAATGTATTTAGTGATAATGCATTATTAAAAAGTTTACTGTTTTCAATGTATAAAGTTTAACATACCCAAATATACTGTTACTCCTACCTCTGGTGACTATGAGTGTTTCTATCCAAATAATATAATTTCTTTTATTTACTAAAGGATTTGTTTTCTACATTAAACTTTTTTTTCCTGCCTCTCATATGGCAGACATTAACATGCATGTACTATGGTAGCGTAGGCTGCAGCAATTTGAAACTCACTTTCAAGTACTGGGTATGCTTGCATTTTTTGTTATAGAGAATAAAGACCTTTATACTTTTAAATTCTATAAATATGCCAAATAGTACAATTTTATATGCTAGGTTATAAATGATGTGTTTTATGTTGTTAAATCAGAAAAAAAGTTTAGGTTTCTATATATTTCAATTTTCCTCAAAAACCCAGGGTCCCCCCCCCCCCTTGGCTTCAACATTTCAAGAAATTTTAGATCTCCGGGAGAGGCCCAAAGTTATGGATTACCTCTGCTGCACACCCCTCCCCCCCCCACGAAAGTCACGCCTCAGTAATATAAAAAGCACTGATCTCCCAAGTTGTCTGGGGAGAATGTAATGCTTCACGGAGAATTGCAGCTTCTCCCTCTCAAGCTTTTCAGCTGTGTGAAGGGAGGGACTGCCCAATCCAGAAAACCCACATGAGTAGTGCTTTTGCACATTATCAACTTCATGGGGAGATACTTTCAGCTGGCAACAACACTAACTGGGGACAAGCACCCTGCAACATTCCAAAACTTACCAACCTGGGTGAATATCCAGAAAAGTCACACGGCAATTCATAAGTATTTCTACAAGTGAAGAAATTGCATAGGTAAAATTTTATAACAGCTGCTTCTAAAGAAACTTCTTACCAAAATTACTTTAGAAGGGCTTGAAAAATCCTCTGGAAAGTTACTTTGTCTTTTAAGGCCACCTGGGTGGCGTGACATTTCCATCAGCTCAACAGTTCTCTGTCTGTTGTCATCTTTCATTTCATCAGAAACTGCAGCCTCCTCTAAGTTAATACAATTATTTCCGGCATGAGGAGCAAAGTCATAAATCCTGTCCTCTTTACTCTGTACATTCCTTTGAGAAGAAAATATTTCCTCAGAAGAATCCATTTTTCCCATAAATGCATCTTGCAAATGTTTTCGTAAATGAGTTTTTCTGGGGAACTCTTTGTTAGCTATGGCTTTTTGGAGTTTGGCTTCTTCAGCGACAATATAGACCCGGCTACGTCCTCTAGTGATGGCTGTGTATACATGCTGCCAGTTCTGGCAACCAGCATTTCCAACGACATAGACAACAGTCTTCTCCTCAGAACCCTGAAAACAGTATTGAGAAAGAACTCTTGAATAAACCCATTTCAATGCAGTTTGCCTCCTTGCTTCTCAATTTTATTAATTTATTTAAAACATGTTATGCTATCTTTCCACTCTGCCTGGAGTCCCAAGACAGAAACAATCAAGTGTTGCCACTGTTCTAACAAACTTTTAGTAACTTTTATCACAAAAGCAAATAAATCAGATGGAAAGAAAAGGCTTGTATCTGCCCATCTAATTTATCAGGATTTTTTGAAAGAGGCCCATGTTTTTGTAAGTCACCAAATGAGGTTTTCATAGTGCCTTGTTTTGGTTTCTCCCCTGTTCAATGAACTACCCATTTTTATCCCACCCTTCCTCCAAGGAGCTCAGAGTGGCATACATGGTTCTGTCTCGACCATTTTATCCTCAGAACAAGTCTATGAAGCAGGTTAGACACAGAGAGTATAGCTGAACCAAGGTCATTCAATGAGATTCATAGCTGAATGGGGATTTGAATGTGGGACCCTCAGATCCTAATAAAATAACATTAACTACTATATGCCACCTGAGGGCAAAGTCACGGCTCCCAGAAAGACTCTTTCTAAATTTTAAAGACCTTTCCACAATGGATGGCTACTAACTTCATGTTATGACTGAGACAAAATTGGGCTTTACCGAAGGTGCCTTTTAGGCCACTCACAGTAATCTAAGTCAAAGAATTATAATGTCTTCACCTCACACAGGTTATAAAATAACTTCAGTATCTTACATGTGACTGGCAGCGTATTCTTCAGGTTGGTAGAATTTCATTAAAACTACCACCTCTCTTACCTGAAATGTGTGGATAGTTCTGGCCCAGGCATGCTGTATCTTACAGACACTCCGGAGACCTCGATAAAGCAGGGTATCTGTAGATCCATCAGTGCTTCTAATGGTCAGGAGGCGACACTTGTTAATTTCTCTGTCCTACATACAAAATATACAGATACATGGCTTTATTAGGTAATAATGAGTACTCCGTAAATCAACTGAGGCCTTACTCAAGAGTTGCCCTTCATGATTCCAAAACAGATGCAGAAGCAAATTATTCTTTTTTAACTATCTGCCTAAGCAGCAGGAACGTCTCCTAGCAGGACATTTTAACCACATGGGCCAGAGTGCTAGCGGCATCTGCATAATATTTCTTTGTCACCATGGAGCTTTGTTTTCTGCTGACCATCTGGAGAACAGCAATACTTCCTCTGTACCTGACTCCTAGCATTTAACAGATAAACAGGGCAACCAGCAAACCAATACTGTTGAATGAAGTTCAAGAACAGCAGACATTTTAAGAAGAGTAAAGCAACACAGAAGATTTCCTCACAGGGGGCTGGATCCTGAACAAATCCACATGCCCTAATCCTCCCCCCCTTCCCCCCCCCCCGCCACCAGCAACAGTTCTCCAGTTCTCCTTTCATGCTGTTCCTAGCCCACCCACCCCCCAGGAGTAGCATTTCAGGGTGCAACTTGAGTAGCAGTAAGCAGAAAGTCAAAGTCAATGACTGATCTTGTTTGGCCATAAGAAAAAAAGTAATTGCCTCTTTGTGCATGACATGACAAAAGTGTTTTCCCATTTCCAGGAAGATTCTGAAAATTAGTTACAAAGCACATGCCTCATCAATGAAGAATACGTCTCCGTTGCACAAGCGTGTATCGTCATTTTCTTGGGAAGGTGGATTCCGACCAGAGAGGCAACCTTCTCTTGTAAAGCACTTATCACAAACACATGGATCAGAATCTTTATTATTCTTTGTACAAGTCTTATCATTTGGAAGAAGATCTCTTCTGTATGCATTCCTTGTGGAACAAATTTTATCACCACACTGAAACTGTAACTGGTTTTTATGGTTTCTGAATGAAAAGAGAAGCATATTGAAGACTTTAATGTATTCGTAAGTACAAAAGGAAAACCCCAAAACAACCATGTACCTCCAGAAGGATTCCCCTGCTTTCCTCCAGGACATCAGCGAAAAAACATCTGGTGTCCACAAAAGATACTGGGTTTTTTTAATACATTCAACAACATCACTGCATCAACAGAACAAAGGACTATAGCGTCAGTGTAACTCTAAAGTCTCCTAGAATGCTCTTCAGAAATATCATGAACCATCCTAATAAACCTCTTATATCTTCAATATTTAAAAAACATTTTAAAGTGCAGCCCCAGAACTGGATCGCAATTAAAAACAGCAAAACACAAAGCCATGTTGAACCCAATTCTCTCAGGTCAAACAGCTGCAAACTCCTGCATTCTAAACATTACAATATTCTGTGTATTGAGATCGAGTGTGGTGCAATGGCTAGCATGTCAGGCCAGAACTAGTGTGAGACCTGTGTTCAAATCCTCATTCAACCATAAAAGTCAATGTGTGATTTCTGACCATTCACCCCCTTTCAGCTTAACCTACCTCACAAGATTGTAGGGAGGATAAAATGGCAGTGGAAGAACTACATACAGCGAGAGGGGTCTGGAGAAATGGCAGGATATCCTGTGATTGGTTAAGGCTAGAATCACAATTAAAGCCTGCAATTAACATTGTGTGGGACTGTTACATCACTCTCAACCCAGAATGATATCCTAAGCCAATATGATGGAAAGGGGTAGCCTTGCTGTAGGGGGAACAGCTATCCTGTTTGCTGCATTTTTAGAAATGAGGAAGGATCTGTAAAATTATGCTACAGACCTAGAAAAGCTGGACAATGGGGCTTTGATATGAAGCTGTTTGCTGACTGGAAACTTGGGAATGTACATCTATATACTAATAGCCAAGATGCCCCCCACCCCCATGGGGATATCTAAATCCGCACATCGGGGGCACTTGGGGGGAAAAGAGATTTTCCCGCACACTTGGGGCATTCCCCAAGTGCGCAGAAAAATCTGAAAAGTTTAAAAAACTATACTTAAATCCCCCCAAAAGTAAAAGAGTATTCCCTATGCATGCACAGAGAACACTCTGGCAACTGTCTTGCCGCTGTCACCACCACTGGGGATGGGGAATGGGAGAAGGCTTGGTGGGCCAGCCTCGCTACCACTGCGGGAGGGGGAGAAGGTTTGATGGGCTGGACTCATCGCTGGGGTGGAGGAAGAAGGCTTGGTGGGCCAGCCTCACCGCCGCCGGGGGGGGGGAGGCTTGGCAGGCTGGCCTCACTGCCACTGCGGGAGGGGGAGAAGGCTTGGTGGGCTGGTCTTGCCACTGCCGCCACGGGGAGTGGAGGGAGAAGGTTTGGCGGGCCGGCAGTTGTGAGCTGCTCAGGTCTTGCTGCCGGTGCAGGTGGGAGAGGGAGAAGGGATCACCTGCTGCTGCTGCTTCCTCCTCCTGCAGAGCTCCTCCTGCTTCTGCAGGCCAGGAGCTGTGGGGAATATCCCCCCCCGCGAGTATCGCGGGTCCCACTTCTTGTTTATCTCTAATTTTAATTTTCTCTTTGAAATTAGCAAATACAATATAGAAGAACTAATCACTGAAAACACTCACTTTATCAAACTTTTCTATGGCTTTGATAATATTTGGTACCCTTTGGCTTCACTGACTACCACTTACTCTCAGCCGCAGGTGGTTTTGTTCCTAACCCACTCATATCTTCTAACAAAACCACATAAACTGCACCAGCCAGCCAGACTGAATAGCAGCCAGTGCCCAATCTTAGCACGTTACCATTAACAGAAGGCAAGAAAAATTTCTGGAAGGTGGGCGAGAATATATCTACAAAGATGAAGTTTAAAATAGTTCCCTTTACTGCATGTAGAATTTTTCCTTGTGCTAAACTGGTTTACAACACCAAAAGTGGAACAAAGTGTGAGTCCAGTGGCACCTTTAAGACCAACGATGTTTAATTCTGGATATAAGCTTTCATGTGCACACACTCTTCTTCAGATACAGTATCCAGTGAAGTGTGCTTGCAAACAAAAGCTTATACTCAGAATTAACTTTGTTAGTCTTAAAATGAAGATATTGGATTTATACCCCGTCCTTCACTCAGGAGTCTCAGAGTGGCTTACAATCTCCTCCCCTTTCTCCCCACAACAGACACCCAGTGAGGTAAGTGGGGCTGAGACAAGCTCTGAGAGAACTGTGGCTTGCCCAAGGTCACCCAGCAGCTGCATGTGGAGGAGTGGAAAATCAAACCCAGTTCTCTCAGATTAGAGTGGGGAACGAAACCTGGTTCTTCTAACCACTACACCAAACTGGCAATCTGGTTAAAGGTGCCACTGGACTCAAACTTTGTTCTATTGCTTCAGACCAACATGGCTACCCACCTGAATATAACACAGATAGTGGTAAAATATAAAATGAACAAATCCATACCGCGTTGGATGCTGCGAGTAGTGCTGACAACAGAGTTCATTGATGATGTCACAATCTTTCCTAACGTGTGAAAAAAACATGCCATCTTCAGTTTAATTATGAACACACAAACATGCATCATTTCAGAATAATAGCTTTTGTTAGACTCAGTTTTTAACCAGCCTCTCAAACAAAAAAAACACTTGCTCTATTTAAATAGATTATTTCTCAAGCATTTGCTCGAACGGAAAAGAACTTTCACAATGAAATATAGCCACTGAGAAAACTAAGACGAGGATTTATACCCTACCACACAGCACCCCAAGGAAAATCCTCAGAAGCTGAGACATTTGGTATAAATCCTTACATCAATTTCTTATAGCATCAACTGCTCTTGTTACTACTAGGACCCTCAGAAATACTCCAGCCTTTTTGTTCTGAAACTTGCTGCTCAAAGAAAGGAATAGCTACTTAAACCAACCATACATACTAGAAATGTTATTATAGAAGGAACAGGAAGAGTTTATGACTTAAGGCATAAATACAAAATGAGAGCAGAAATCGCCTATGATTTACACTAATATTTGTTCTACGCTTAGCAAAATGCCCAGCCTCATCATGGGAGGCCAGGTGTGGGCACATGGAGAGGGCCTGTAATTGCCAGGATTCTGCATCCGAACAGCTCCTCCCCCATGTAGCTGTGATTCCCACAATTAGGCAAAGAGGACAGGTTTTGACCAACTCTTGTACTTTTTTTCACCAAATGCAGGGCTTTAATTGGGTCCCATAAGAATGAATAACATCTACTCATATGGGATAAACAATCTACTCCGGAACGTCTACAACTTGTTTAATTTATCCCATAGAACACAATGGGAAACATTGCAAACTAAGCCAGCCACTATCTGCATAGCTCCAACTGTTCACCATCCCTTTGTTCCATCTCTTAGCCACACTAAAGTGTAACACACACTGAGGAACTGGCTGTTCTGTGATTAGATAGGATAGTCGGGATAATTCATTTTTCTTCTGCCAATTGCATAATGGAAAAGGAGATGCATAATTACACAGCAACAACACTATAATCTTCTGCAATATATTCTTTGTAGTGAAAAACCAATCTAGAGAGAAAGAAAAAAAAGCAGATGTGCTATTCATCACTCTTCTGGTTTTGTTGATAGTACTACCATTAAGGGCTAATAGATACATCATAGTCCCATTGTTAAGGATTTGGGTTGCATGGCTGACATATTTCCTCCCTTATGTGAAAATTCCCTCTCCTACTCCATCATCACCTTTAACCTGGCATCAGTTACTACAAGAGGGGGCCTGCAAAGACTTGTGGTGGGATCTCATTTTCCCCTACCCCACTATTTCCTCTTTCCCTTCCACTGTGGGGAACCTTCAAAGACTGGGGGGGAGGGCACCTCACTTTCTTGTGTATCCTCTTCCCCACACTATTTCCTCTTTCCTTTCACCTGGCAGCTAGGGCTGCCAATTCTGGGTTAGGAAATTCCTGGAGATTTGGGGGGGGTGTCAAGCCTGGAGAGGGGAGGGACCTTAGAAAGGGTATAATGTCATAAGAGTGCACTCTCCAAAGCTGCCATTTTCTTCAGAGAAACTGATCTCTGTAGTTTGGAGATCAGTTGTAATTCCAGAAGAACACCACGTCCCACCTGGAGATTGGTAACTCTACTGACAACCCCATTATCTTAACCTTTACCTGCTTCCTTTTCTCCTTCTATCTACCAAGCAACCTTTTATCTGCCACCCATCTTCAGCTATATAATTTATTTACTTCATTTATATCCCATCTTTCTCCCCAATGGGGTCCAAAAGCAGCTTACAAATTCTCCTCTCCTCCATTTTATCTTCACAACAACTTTGTGAGGTAGGTTCTGCAAAGAGTACATGATTGGCCCAAGATCATCCAGTAAGCATCCATGGCAGAGGGATTCATACCTGGGATCCTTGTCTGAAACTCTACTACACCACATTAGCTTTTTTGAGGTGGTTGCTGTTGAACAGTGGCCTTGGGTGAGTTATGCAAGTCATGTGGTAAGAAGATGCCCAATGGTTGCTGCCAAGCCTGCCCCAATGAGTCTCCCTCTCAGAGGTCAAAGCAGCCCTCAAAATGGCCCTGTTCCCACACTCTGCCTTTTCTGACAGAAACCAAGGCTCAGAGGCTGGCAATACTATTGTGGTTGCCTAGCAACAGCCACAATGGCCACTGACAGAGAATTTGTTTCCTAGAGCTACTGCTTCTATTATTTCAGGGGGGTTTAATGCCGCCCTTTAAAAAAAAGATTTCAGGTTTTTCTGCAGAGGAACAAGGTAAGGAAGCAATTGATCCTGCAGTCGATCCCCAAGTGTTTATCCATGGCTGAAGGACAGGCATAACCTTCACCAGTTCTAATTTTAGCATGTAGCCAGGAGAGACATTCAATGTCTACATACACGACATACAGAATTATTACCTTCTAAAAGAAATGAACTGTGACTGTTCAGCATCCTCAAGCCCTGGTCCTCCTTTAAGCAAAGCCTTCACGGCAGGATACAAGTCTGATTACAAACACAAAATACATACAAAGCATAACTTCAAAATAATTATAATAATAAAAAGACATTTCACCATGATAACATCAGCTGCTTGTAGCTACTTGCACCAATGCAAGTGCAACTCTTAGAGGTACGATTAACATGCTTTACTGAATCTCTTGCAAGAAAGTCTTAGAGCTGGGGCAAAGATTTAAGAAAGATTTAAGAAACCATAATAGTCAATATGTTTTGCAAGGAAAGCAGATAAACTGCATCAATTACATGGCATACAAAAGATATTAGGATAACTACACTTCCAGCACTCAAACTGACCACTGGAAACTGGTCAGTCATCAGCTACTGAACTCCTAGGAGCAGGCAGAAGTTAAACAACAGTCCACTGACATAACAATGGCTGATTTTTAGTTGACCACCACTGGCCTGCTAGTATTCTTGCAATACAACTGGACTGGGGATCACTTAACATGGGTTACTTATGCGTTAATTATCAAGAGTACATTCTGCTCTTTGGTCAATTTAACACACAGCAGAGGGTCCACGGGGGCCCTAGTTAAAACAAAGGAAAAAAATCCATCATACAAACACATACACTGCTGAAGGGATTCTACTCCCTTACTACGCAGTACCTAAAATGGAATCAAAATCAACTAGGTATATTTTGCGTAAGTGCACTATTTAACACTAGTCTCATTAATGCCAAACACTTACCATCTTCAGAAGAAAGGACAACAAAAATAAACTTTTTCTCTGGACTTGGCATTGGCCAGGTTTTACCCTGGTCAGAACTTCTGAGCACTGCATCAAATTCTGGGTATATCCGCTGAGAGATTCTGGATTCAAAAGGGGGGGGGAAGAGATGAATGATAAATATGCCGCAGCTGCCTAGACAGAATTTCCATCATCCTGGTACACCATTCTTTGTTTTACCCAGTGTGCCATAATTTCATTTTGCACGTGAGAATACATTCAGAGGACACAGTTCCATTGCACAACTATATACAACGGATATCATACAGACTAATCATAACAGAGCTAGGGTGACTGAACAGTTTCTTCTGAATGTGAGAGCTGGGACTGGAATTTTATATATATATATATATATATATATTAAAAGCTTCAGCTGAGGTGTTATGTTTTTACACACACTGAGGGGTTATGTTTTTACTGAGGTGTTATGTTTTTACACACATACACCCACACTTTCTAAGGGAAAAAGTGCTGTTTGCCAATACAAATGACAGCGTGGAGCTAAGGGTCCTGAGCGATGATGTGCATCCTAGAGTGAAAAGACCAAAGAAATGCCACCATAATGCAACTGGAAATGTAATATCTTGTATGCTGTAGAACAAGTTCTGGCCAACAAAGAGATTCTTAAAAAAAATCCTACCTTGTTGAATTATCCACAATTAACTGTGACTCGGCCCTGTGATTGGTTCTGAGTTCTACTGACCAACCTCTTGATTTCAGACTCTCAAACACGTTGCACAGCATGTTACCAGGCTCAATACTGGGTAACTGTCTAATATCACCTAAATAAAGTGCAAAATTATATTCAATAATAATACTGAACCATTATGGTTAAGTGCATTTCAGTCCCATGCTTAGGCTCTCTTAGAGCCTCTAAATGTGATTACAATTTGCTTTCGTTTTTAGAAAGAAAGCAGACTAATTAGCATGAATACCAAATCATGTACAGTAAAAGCTTTATTGTCTGGCACTCAATTATCCAGAATGGTCAGTTAACCACTATCGCCTAGGGGGCAATTTCAGCCCGTGCCTCTGGGCACGCACACGGCCCACTCACATCTCTCCAGCTGGCCAGCGTGATGTGATGTCTCCAGTCGTTGCTGGGCTTCTGACAGCCAGCACCACCAGCTGACACTATCCTCAGATGCTTCTTTTCCCTCAGCCTGCCCTGAGGCACTAGAAGCCAGCTCTGCTGGAGGGCTCCTGGGCAGCTTGTTTGCCTGCTGCATAAGACGGTCCCATGGCGGGGGGGGGGGGGGGGGGGGGAAGGGGGGGAGGTCCTCACTGGCATGGAGGCTGTTGCCACGGCACTCCAAATAGGATGGGGTTTGGTTGCTGAAGATTCCTTTGCTAGGGGCTGGGACAGAGCAATAAGCTGGAGTATCCAGCACATTTGATCATCCAGCAACACTCATTTCCCATGAGTGCCAGAAAACAAAACTTTTACTGTACAGCACAATATGAAATCAAATGTGTGAACATCAGACAGTGCCCTACCAATCCTGCTCTGCCTCTATATGTGGGATTTCAGAGTCTCAGAGGACTGCAATCTTGACTCAAAGGCATCTGTGGAAGTATTCTTCAGGAATCAAAGTGAACACCAACTAAAAATGAAATTCTTATGATTTTCCATTGAGTAATACTGCTTAAAAATTGCTGTAAGAAACTTAAAAATATGCATTCAGAGAATAGTTCACAAGTAAGATTCTCAGATTGTGAACAAGAGTAGAAGTTACTAAACCTAATCCTTTTGAAACAGGTGTGTGCTTGATTGGGATGGGATGGGTCCTATCAGAACCCAATTAAAATCAGTGCATAACTTGCTCTCCTGCCAGGCCTGACCAAAGAGATCTGGTCCGAACATTAGATCATAACTAAGAACTCGTATCTTCTGCGCAAATTAGTAAGAGTTATGTCTGAATACTGGTTTGTTAGATTAGATTATTTCTCAAGGGAAGGGCAGCAACACATTCTTTATGTAATCTCTTTCCATAAATCTCAATAAAAGTATCAGGAAACGAAGAAGGAGCCAGTTTGGTGCGGAGAGACAGTCTGGTGTAGTGGTTAAGAGCGGCGGACTCTAATCTGAAGAACTGGGGTTGATTCTCCACTCCACCACATGCAGCCAGCTGGGTGACCCTGAGTCAGTCATAGAGCAGTTCTCTCAGAGCTCTCTCAGCCCCACCTACCTCACAGGGTGTCTGTTGTGGGAAGAGGAAGGGAAGGAGATTGTAAGCCACTCTGAGACTCCGAGTGAAGGACGGGGTATAAATCCAATCTCTCTCTCTTACACATCGGATGAACAATAAAATATTATTCTTATTCCAAGTTTCTCTTAATTTTTAACCAAGGCTTTACACTTACCAAGAATAACAAGCTTTGCAAGTTGAGCACTGTAGAATAAGAGTTTTAAAACTCTGCTAAGAACAGCTACAGACACCAAGCTTCCTTCATCTACCACCAATACTTTGACTTTAGAAAACTTCCATGGCTTGGCCCCAGAGTAATAGCTGTAGACAACCTGAAAACATATCATTTAAATTTTGCATTAAGTATAGTCAGGGGTGGATAAGGGGGCAATGGCCCTGGAAAAGGGCCCTGCTCCCATCCCCATCCCATAAAGAAGAGAGGAAAACCCTGCCTGTCCAGCCACAAGTAAGATGTGCCTGGCCAAGCTGGCTGACAGGGACAATCCCCTGCTGTGGAGAAGCTGGCTGGGCGCATCCCACACCTTGCTGTGGCATGGCCAGGCAGGCATGAGGTTGGGCAAGCATGTCTCTTGTCGCAGCAAACCCTCCTTTCCCTGCATCCAGCTTGTGCCTGCCCCTCTTTTTGGGCTGGAGTGGTAGCTCCAGATTGGAGCTGGCTCTGCAGGGAGTGGCCAACCCCCAGGCCTCTTACCTTAATGGCCAATCTGTCCCAGAGCATGGATTTTCTTCTCTTTTCTCACTAGCTAAACTTGTTGCTCAGTCTTTCACTGCCAATGTGACTTACTCCCAGGACAGTATTCTCCAGGTGGCTACTTTCTTTTCCCTATTTTGCTGTGCAAGCAAGTAAGCAATGTGCTTAAAAGGCTTTCAAATCACCATCTTAATAAAACTGTCCAACCAGTCTCATCTGGCATAGGTAAAGGTTTCCCTTGCTTGAAAGCCAGTCAAATACAACTGTAGGGATGTGGTGCTCATCTCCGTTTCCAAGCTGAAGAGCCAGTGCTGTCCAGAGATGTTTCTGTGGTCATGTGGCCAGCATGACTAGATGCCAAGGGGCACGGAATGCTGTTACCTTCCCACCGAAGTGGTACCTATTTATCTACTTGCAGTTTCTTGCTTTCAAACTGCTAGGTTGGCAGGAGCTGGGACCAGAGATGGGAGCTCACTCCGTCATACAGCACTCGGGTCTCGAACTGCTGAACTACCGACCTTCCAGTCTGCAGTTCAGCATCTTAACCACTTGAGCCACTCCAGCCCCTCTCATCTGGCATACTAAAAGTTAAAAACAGTGAAAGAACAGCATGTTAAACCTGGGTTAATAACACAATTAATAACAGCGGTGTGTAACCTTATCACAAGAGGTTACATGTTATGCACCAAGAGAAAGCCTGGGCCCAGGATTCAGAGGTACAAACTTCCAGATTCTGGAAGACTGGTGGCACCCAGCCAAAATAATATACCCTTTAGGTTTGAAAGAAGTCCCCAAATTTTCTTTATACTATGTGAAATATTCTGAAGTACCTAATTATTTATAATATTTGCAGAAGATACTTTGCACATTATGTCTTGAAAACTTAAGTTACACATCTACCCCACCAGGTTACTGGAAAGCTTTAAAAATAGTTCATACCTGATGCAGAGTATAAGCAGGAAGATCTGTTTTCTTACTCAACAAACCAGCTGCCCTCCCTGTAGGTGCAGTAAACAAGACTTCTAGTGATCCACTTTTATCTGAATGTATGTTGAGCTCAGAAGATGGCCTAGAAGTTTTCCACTCTTCTGATGTGTCCTGGTCTGCTTCAAAATCTTTACAGGCTCTTCTAACTTCTTCAAACTCCACCCGTTTTAGATAGCTAAAAAGGTAACTAACCACTGTTGTTTTCCCACAGCCACCTTTCCCACTCATGACTGTCACTGGATTGGAACAGATCAATTCCACTGCATTTTCCTGATCTGGATCCACTTCTGCTTCACACGTTTCTTTACTGGTGGTTTCGTCCATATTTTCTTGCACATCTGGATTACTATTTGGCCCTTCCTCATCATTTAATTCATTCTCAACAACTGGGCCTTTTGAATAATTAATATGTGCACCACTGTTAAGTACCTTTCTCGCATCAACATGAAACTGCCATGGGGCTTTCTTAATGAGTTCATATATAACCAATGCAATGTCTTTTTCAGCTTTGTACAGCTTGTGAAGGAACACTAGTTTTCTCTCAATAACCACTATCTTCTCATCTTTCATAAACTGAAGTGACTGCCAAACATGTTCAGTGGACATTTTAGGGACCATACGCATCAATGCATCCAGTTCTTCATATGTATGTCCCCTCTCTCGACACCTCTTCTGCAGTTTTGCATATATTATTAACGCATTCTTTTGTAAATCAGGAATCTTTTCAAGAAGTTGTGTGAATTCACAGAAGGCTTTCCAAGGAGCTTCGCCAATGTAAGTATGCAGATCTCTGTATAGTATCTTTTAGAGAAAGCAAAACTCTGTGTTACTTAGACATAACATCCCCAAGGCCAGCTGGCATAAGTTAAAAACAGAAAATATGTATCCTTAAAGCAGCTGTAACTACTTGCAATCAGAGCAACCAATTTCAGAAGCCCTTCAAAAGCCCACTCGGCCAATCTGCTTGCCAAGACACTGAGGCTGCCAACTCCAGGTTGGGAAATTCCCGAAGATCTGGGGAAGAAGTTTGGGGACAGACTGAACCTCAGAAGGGTATAATGCCATAGAGTCCACCCTTCAGAGCAGTTTTTATTTTCTCCAGGGGAACTAATCTTTATAGACTGGTGATCTGCTGTAATTTCAGATCTCAAGGCTCCCCCTGGAGGTTAGCAATCGTACAAAACACCAAGACTGCAATCTTGTACAAACGGGGTATTCTGAAGTCTGACTGATTTCAACAGTCTGACTGATTTCAACTGAGCACAGCTGAGGACAAAAAGGAAAAGAAAACTCCCATAAGAACCTGCCTTGTTTTAGACAACTTGCAAACCCGCCGTTTTAATTAACCATTAATTAATGGTTAGTTGATTGAAGTCAGCCCATCCCACTAACAAGTTACTGTGGCTACCTCAAACCAGGATCAGCATTTGGTTTATTATCCATAATAGGTCCACTATGTCATGTGAAATGAATCCAGACATCCTGACTTGTTCATCAGAGCCACTTCACATGCTGCACGGGCTACGGAAAATGTCTGGCCAGAGACCGTCAAACCAAAACCTCTGCTGCTAGCACTTCCTCCCACTGTCCTTTCTGCTTGTCAACAGTGTCGTCTCTGCCTGTGCATTTTTACGGGGCCAAGAATACTATCAAGCACCATCCTAACAGGCAACAGCTAAAAGAAGTGTTGCTTGTTTAACCATGTGCAAGGCTAACTCAAGTGACTTCATCACTCCAAGCTATGTGGCACTGGTGCAGGTCTAGAAGGAGAGCACATGGCTTCCAGACATCATCCAGGTAGACACTAGCCGAGTTTTAGGCAGGAAGCTCCAATGCCTCTGGATCTCCACCATGCTGGGCCCACTCAGACAGGCTATGGGACTGACCTCTCCCACCCCCATCCCCAAGTCCCTCCTTGTCAAGCTCCAGGGGCAGAATAAATGAAATGGACATGTGGGATGAAACATGGGGGAACGAGGTCTATTGCTGGATATCTGAGTGATATTCTGTGTGTAAATGCTGAAATTAAATCAAGATTTTTTACTCTTCGTGTTTGGTGTGAGGAAAAGGTTAATGTCAGAACCCAGACAACTTGATCAGGGAAGGGGGTGTGGATCTGTAGCCTGACACTAAAGCAGATCACTGGTAAGTAATCTGAGCACGCTTTCCCTTGGACCAGTGTTACAACACAAGCTGGGATAGCAGCTGGGTCTTTTGCAGAACAGGTGGGTAAGAAATAAAAGGCCTAAAACTGGGATTTACTGAGGCAAACCAGAACTGATAAAACATATGGAGTAGAGGTCCATCAGTGGCTATTAGCCTGAAGGTATAGATGGAACAGTATGTCTGGGGCAGTGATGCGCTGTATTCTTGGTCCCTGGGGGGGGGGAGGGCAACAGTGGGAGGGCTTCTGAAGTTCTGGCCACGCTGGGGGACCTCCTGATGGCACCTGAATTGTGGCCACTGTGTGACACCGAGTGTTGGACTGGATGGGCTACTGGCCTGATGCAACATGGCTTCTCTTATGTTCTTATGCATATTTGGAGGTAGGTGCTCTCTCCCACCTACAATACAGGTATATCAGGGAGCTGTAAATCTTGGGCAAAAAGGAGTTGTATGATCTTTTGAATTAAAGAGAAACAAATGAAATCCAAATAAAGTGTAATAAAACAGCTCTCATTATATATCATCTCTCCTCCATTAGTAAATTCATATTGCTGTCTGAAGATGAGCTGATGATGAGGAAGAGTGCAGGAGACTGATATTGATTAAACCTTTTCACATTAAAGCATCACCCGTATTCTGGCAAATATATAACCATGCATGCATACTGAAGCCATAAGCCTTCAGCAAAGAGTTCATTTGGAACAAAATCTACATTTTAACAGACAGCTGCAACAGAAATAAAATTTTCAACTGCCTTACACCCTTTCCTGAAATAAACAAATAAACATTTATTAGCTGTCAAAACTTAGCTTGGATCATTCACATTTTATGGTGCAGGACTAGGTATTTTAAAGCACAGCACACAGCTTAAAACTCTGGATTCAAATGTTGGTTAGAAATTGATCCTAGTTAACTTAAGGAGGAGACGAGCTGGTGGAGGTTAAATTTGCTTACCAGAGGGAAGAAACTGAGGACCCTCACAAAAGTGTTTTATGCATAAAGATGTATTATCTGTTCTGCCTCTTGGAAACTCAGATCATCAGGCATGCACAGCATATCAGAAATCCAGCACAACCAAGAGACAGAAGCTATAAACTGCTTTTAAACATGCATTACATGGAACTTGTTAACAAAGTCATATCATAAGAGATTTCTTAGGAGTAACAAATTCTCAGAAGTCCAATATCTATACTACTTGCTTGGAGTTACAAATTGTTAAAGTTTTGAATTTTATTAGTGTATATACCAGAAGCAATAAATATTTTCTTACTGTGCTGAATCCAAGTTTCCAGGGCTCTTCTGTTAAGATCATATTCAGTTCTGCTAGTTCACCATTTCTGCATTCATTTCTACTGATTTCACTCCAGTCCAACCACCCAATGCAGCTGGATATACTATATGGCAGAAGTGTTGGTAAGAATTCCACAAGAGCTGGGAAGACCAAGGCTACCAGAACAGCTTTCCCTGCAGCTACACAACCAACAAGAAAGAAAACAGCTTTTGTACATTCAACTCAGATTGCTACACAAGTAAAATGAAAAGCAGGAAGTGAGCCACGATCATAATAAACAAATCAGACACAAAATGTGTACACTACTCACATGATTTCTTAATGTAATGAAAAATGTCAAAGCCTCTGGTATTTCCAGGTTTTTTTCTTTCCTGAAGTTTCGACACCATAAACTGGTTTAATTTTTCTTCAAGATATTCAAAGTTTAGAGAAGACCCTTGAGGAAGCCACTCAAAAAATGCTCTTGTAAATTCTTCTGGAACCTTACATTCCTTTAAAAAGAGTGAAATAACTGAATTTCCCCCTGGGTGGGTCTGTAGAAAGTAAGATGGATACCCCTGTGCATAGCACTTTGATCCAGACTGCTTTACTTTAACATTCACTTCCCACCATGGGCCTTTAAATGGAAACCGTCCAACCACCTGGTATTCCTTTTGGGATTTTTCATCTTTTATTACAACTGAAATAATTTAGAAGGGAAAAGCTGTCAGTATAATATTAAAATATTCTCACTTAATAATTTTTTTGGTCAGCTAAATCACAGATTAATCCCGATCATATTAGGCCCCAATGAACAACAGCAACAAACCTGACAGAAGCAATGATCAGCAGCCATAGTGCAGATCAGTCTTCTTGATTAACATTCCTAATAGTTTATTCGCATCTCCAACACCTTGTCAATTAAGAAAACAGGAAGTTCTCTAAGGCAGTTCATCTCCTCAGTGTTCTTTATAGAAATGCAGTGATTTGTCTATGAAGTGATCTATACTTTTCAGAAATTTTAGAGAATTACTACATCCAATACAAAAAATATTAGGAGCCACTTTGAAACCTGTGTGTTTGAAAAAGGGAGCTTTCAGTCATTCACCATCATAGACCGATCTTAAACTTGTTTCTGCAAAAGTACATCCTACTGAATTCAATAATTGTGTGTGTGTGTGTGTGTGTGTGTGTGTTAGGTGCCATCAAGTCACTTTCAAGTTATACCAACCTTATGAATCAATGTCCTCCAAAACATCCTACCATTCAAAAGAAGTCATGTGACTCTGTGACAGTAAAACTGGGGTGGGTGAGACTGAGTTATATAGGGTTGCCAACCTCCAGGTGGGGCCTGGTCCCACTACTAATCAGCCCCGACTCCCGGGGCGGATTTTAAGGGCACGATCGCAAGAGAACATCTGGCAAGCGTCCTGCACCCGTTGGCAAGCCCTTCTGCTCCGCCAGAGAAGTGGAGTAAAAAAACACTAGGGGAAATCCAGTATCAAACGGGTTGCTGCGGGCCACAGACGGACTTTCCCCGTGTGATCGCTCCAGCGTGCACTTGTAGCATCAAGCACAGTCTGATTAGGCTATCCCAGGGGTGGGCAAACTGTGGCTCGGGAAGCTAAATATCATTAGCAAACAAATATCATTGGACAAATTAATATCATTATCAATATCTGCTCTTACCCCTTTTGTTATTATTTTTGGCAGTCTCATTTAATGTTAATAAAAAGCAAATTTGCTTATTTTCCAATAAAAGCAGGTAATATTTGTTCATGTCTTGTGGCTCTCAAACATCTGATGTTTATTCTATGCGGCTCTTACATTAAGCAAGTTTAGCCACCCCTGTTCTATGAGGCTGAGCAAGTTTGCCCACCCCTGGGCTATCCCAATGCCATGCTGTTGTTTTTTTCCCCTTCTCAGTATGCGCATCATCACATACTGCCATTGGAAGCCCTCAGGGTGGAGATGCGATTCATTGATCCCGTTTAAACTAATCAGTAAGGAATGACAAACCCTCCCCCAACTCGCCCGCGGTTGCGTCTGATCATGCAGTGGTGAGTTGAGCCCGCAGCTTCACAGAACCGTGTGATCACGCAACTGCGGGTCAAATTACTCTGGCACAAAGAGCCTCACCCACCCCCACCCCCCGACTTTATCTCGTGTGTGTGACCGCAGCCCAAGTTTATCTCCAGACTACAGAGATCAGTTTCCCTAAAGAAAATGGCTCCTTTGGAGGTCCAGTTCTATAGAACATATCCTGCTGAGGTCACTCCCCTCCCCTAACACTGCCCCCCCCAAGCTCCACCCCCCAAATCTTCAGGTCTTCCCCAACCCAGAGCTGGCAGCCCTAATTTAGCAACTCATGTGGTGATGACCAGCAGTTATTTTTGAATATCTTGTGCACATCTGAGCTCTACAGAGAACTGTCCTTTTCCTGGCATTTCCTAGGCTCTTTACCCCATTGAACAATTGTTTCTCGTGCGTAAGACCTGCAAAATCCGGACAATGTGAATCCCATGAGATTGCATACCATAATAGATCTACTAGTCTTTAAAGTGCCACAAGGATCTTCGCTGTTTTTTTTTGTTTTTTTTTAATCAATTGATATTTGGAATCCAGTGAGCTTTACGCTAGTGATTTTAGGATTGCAGTCTCGGAGGCGCTTTCTTTCACGGTTTTTCTAGGACTCCAGTTATTAATGAAAACCACGCTGTGAACCCAGAAACAAAGTAAACCCAGGCCCACCAGAGAATATGCCTCTGTGAACCTGCTTGGCTTGGGCGACTGTGCCTTTGGGGCTCCCGCCTCTCTAGCAAGCAAGCAACCAACCACTCCGCTGAAAGGAAGAAGCCTTTCTGCTCGGAGGTAATTCCCACACAGCCCAAGGCCCTTCCACCCAGAGAAGCGTTCATGCCCAATTGCTGCTCAAGGCCCGGTCAGGCAGCACACACCAGGCTCTTCCGACGCCATGTGAGGGGCTATGAAATGGGGAAACGTAGGGCGGCGGATGTGTGCAGCTCCTTACCTGTCCGGCGCGAGGGCTGAGAGAAAGAAAGTTCGCTCGAATTTTCGGGGAGCTCAACTAGGGGTTCCGGGTAGTCGCCGTCCTCTTCCTCCTCGTCTTCCTCCTCCTCTTTTCCGTTTGCTGTTTTGTCCGGCAGCAACAAGCCCCGCAGTTCGAAGGCGCTCCCCTTCCCGCCTCGGCCGCTCTGCTGGGCCATTTCCTACTTGCTGGCAACGTCCCAACTGGGCGCCCAGAGTCTAGCCCCGAAGACCCTCCCACCGCGCCATCCTGGCTCCGGCGCCCCCTGACGACAGTGGGCGGGAACCACAACACACGGCGGGTTTCGGGGTTTCAAACTGGCAGCTATATAACGATGCTGGAGGATAGATTCAGCAGTACAAAGTTTGAGTCCAGTGGCAATTTTAAGACCACCGAAGTTTAATTCAGGGTATTAGCTTTCGTGCGCATGTATCTGAAGAAGTATGCATACACACGAAAGCTTATACCCAAAATTAAACTTTGTTGGTCCTAAAGGTGCCACCGGACTCAAACTTAATTCCGGAGGTGTAGGCGTCTTTGCTGTAGCAAAGGTAAAACAGCCTTGTGGTGCCTGAAAAACTAACATTTTATTCCGGCAGAAGTTTTTGTGGAACAGAGCTCTCTACTTTAAAAAAAGTAGTGAGGGGACCCTCCTTACTAGACATTTTATACAAAGGTATATGAGGAAAAACAAGATTCATACCTCTAAAGGAATTAAATTCCTGGGGAAGATCCACTCATTATTTTTGAAGAAGTGGCCGCAAGGAAAAGCCTACAAAAGCTTATGCAGGATAACCTGGTGATAGTCTTTCAAATGCCAGAGGAGTCCTGTTAATCACTGCTGTTATTTGTGATCATATTAACAATACCATTTGTGTTAGGGTTGCCAGCCTCCAGGTGGGGCCTGGGGATCCCCTGCTTTTACAACTGATCTCCAGCTGAGAGAGATCAGCTCCCCTGGAGAAAATGGCTGCTTTGGAGGGTGGCCTCTATGGCATTCTACTATGCTGAGGCTTTTCTCCTCCCCAAACCATGCTCTCTCCTGGATCCGCCCCCAAAGTCTCCAGGTATTTTCCAACCCAGACTTGGCAACCCTAATTTGTGTATATATAAAAAAGCACAAGTTTGCAGTAGAAATCATGTTGGGGGTTACAGGCACTATCCTTATTCTTAAAGCATTCTGTCAGAGGGTAGTTACTAGAAAATAATCCAGTTGAACTACATGGGATTAAAAACATGCTTGCAGTTGGAGTTGTTAAAAATGGTAAAAAGTAAAATTATATCCTTGTGGATCTACTTTTTAAAACAGAACACCACCAAATCCAGTGTCAAATCACATGTGGAAGGCAGAACTAGGGACAAGACCATAAAAAACGGATCCAACACTTTGCAGTGCTGCAGCAGCACAGAGATGAGGATCCAAGGCATGGATCCTCATGAATTCATATGATTTTACACTAAAATGAAATGAAACCACCATCATACTGTAGGTCATGCCTTAGCCAATAGGAACCACCAAAAAAAATCAGGCATCCACTGCTTTGGTGTGTCACCCCAAACAATCAGATCACGTATCGTGTGCATCACCACAGGTTGCACAACACAAATCATGGAGCCACTGCTTTGTGGTAACTACAGTGTGCAAAAACATAATTCCAAAGCACAGATCCTCAAGCATCCTTAGGATTTTTGCATGGGGTCACCCCAAACTCTCCATTAAATCACATATGTCAATAGCCACAGACTGCACCCAAAAAATCACAGGTCCACTGGTTCATGGTGTCACCTCAGCACCAAAATATGGTTCCAAAGCAATGGTCCTCATGAGTACTTGGGATTTGGGCAAGAACTTTGGGGCAAATGAAAACAACATAATTCTGTTCTTTACTACCCCTTATGACAAAAACCCCAAGTTGTACCTGTTAAATTGTTCAGTAGGGTCATGTCTGCAAGTACCACTTGACAAACCAGTGGTGACGTCTCATAGCTTTTATCTTTCTTAGGCCATGGGTTCTCCCCTTTGTACAAAATCCATGATTTGTGATGGATTGCAAGCTATATGAGGAAAGACTGTATGTGCTGGTGCTTGATAAACTGAAGACGTAAATGAAGGTTTCCGGTGTTGTATAATCCATGCCAAGTTTCTCACTAGTAAAAATTTTGCATTGCACATAAGGATAACACCATTACTTCCATTGTCATTTCTTTCTATGGTGAAAGTTCTTTTATAGCTGCATGAAAACTCTCAGAGGCATTTGTGGTGATTCCACTTTTTAAAGTATATACGTTCAGTTTCTTTAGAATCCAGGCACCAGCTTGAGTGATTATTGCTTGGTGCAGTTCTTCATTAAAATAGTCCAAGAACACTTTGCTCCACTTTCTATTGAGTTTCTTTAATCTGAACACGTATTTCTGCTGAGAATTAGACCTTAGAAAGTAAAAAAAAAGTCTGCAGGGTACACCTTGGTATCTTCTGAACAGGTACTATGTTTTTTCAGCCAGAGCAGGATGTCTCTGCGGATGTGATTCCAGCATACCATTCTGTGGCTCTTGAGCAAAACGTGATCCCAAAGCCTTTTCAGTTCCTGTTTCTCTGTCAGTCACTATGACAACTTCCTCTGAAGGATACTGCTTTGAAAGGTTTTCCAAAAATCTCTTATGATTGTCCTCTTGCCTGCTATCATGCATCATAAACATTACAGGAATTAGTGGTAGAACAAAGTTTGAGTCCAGTGGCACCTTTAAGACCAACAAAGTTTCATTCAAAGTATAAGTTTCCGTGTGCAAACACTTCTTCAGATACAATGAAATGGAAGTTACCAGTCCATATTTATAGGCAGAGTGTGGGCAGCAAATGAGCATACGGCATAATGAAGATATTTAACAGATGCAAGGACTAAACAGGAATAACAAGTTTAGGTTACCATTTATTTGGGTTTAATTCTGGAGGAAAACATAGTGAAGGAAATATATATGTCAAAACTGGAGATTGATGGGCAGATGTATCAACTGTGGAATGCTGAGAGTAATTAACTGAGACCCTGTTGTTATGCTGCATCCATCTCCTCTCAAGCATGGAGGTGGCTTTACAGTAGGGTTGCCAAGTCCTACCTAGGGCTGCAGCGGGGGAGTCCTGGTTGTCTCCTGGAGTTCTTTGGAAGTGATGTCATCACGATGGGCACATTGGGAATGGGACCACTATCATTTGAGGGAAAACCATAAGGCAGTGATGGTGAACCTTTTAGAGACCGAGTGCCCAAACTGCAACCCAAAACCCACTTATTTATCGCAAAGTGCCAACACAGCAATTTAACCTGAATACTGAGGTTTTTGTTTTAGGAAAAACAACTCATACATTAACATCTTTTGTCTTAAAAGAAAAACACAATAACGGAGCTTTCAATGATACAAACAACTTTTTATTGAAAGGTAAAAGTTTTCATTTGGCATGCTTTTGAACAATTAATGTGATTTTTGCTGTCCAATCTTGCGAACTCTGTGCTGGGGCGATGCCGTGCGTGCCCACAGAGAGGGCTCTGAGTGCCACCTCTGGCACGCGTTCCATAGGTTTGCCACCACTGCCATAGAGTTTCCCCTTGAATGATAGAGCGTCCCCGTCCCCCAGCAACATGCCCAACACGATGATGTCACCTCTGGGTGATGTCATCATGCTGGGCACATTCTGCGATCCTGGCAATTTGGGGGTGGGGTCCCCTCCGGCGGCCCGATCTTTCCCCGCCCCCCAGGGGGACCTGGCAACCCTACCTTACAGCATCTTTTTTAAAGTGCGCCAATTGGCTGTGTAGGCCCAGCATGGGACTGTAAATCTAATTCTCCTACAATAAATCCTAATTTTTTGAATGTAGGCTTTCTCAATTCTAAAAGTTTAAAGTACATTTTTATAATGGGGGTGTGGGTGTGATAACCATGACAGTGACTAAAATAAATGAGTTGCAGAGCCTAAACAAAAGCATATTCTGAAAAGATTTTCACTTCCAAGCACATACCTGCAATTTATAACTGATTTTTCAGTTCAATATTTCCATTCAAATGCAAAACATGTTATTGGCCTGCTTTTGCGCAGCTGAAAACAAGGAAATCAGCACTTTAAAAGTCATAAGCCAAAGAATTATTAAAAATGAAAAATTAGGGAACATATGAACACTGAGAAATTTAATTAAAAAGCAAGCTATAAGTAGAAGTGTAAAATAACTACAAGCAGTATTATTAAACTGATTTTATGCAGTTAGAACATGTGCTTTGAATTATAATGCACTCTTAGTTTGTCATTGTGAGAAAAAAGATTGCTAAATGCTATTAAAAAGGTTCTTTGATGCTCTTGATTACCTGCCTGAATTATTCCTAATTAGTTCCAATTATACTTTTTATTTCCCTCAATTTGGTGATAGCAGTACATAAGTTGATCTGTTGTAGCAAGCACTTTAAAAACTGCTGAAGTTCCATACAGACCTGTAATTTGGCCCTAATATGCCACCAGGAGTAGGAGTATATTGCTGGTGAGGGGGAGTTAGCCAGTTTTGTGTAGTGGTTAAGTGCGCGGACTCTAATCTGGGAGAACCAGGTTTGATTCCCCACTCATCCATATGCAGCTGCCAGATGACCTTGAACAAGCCATAGTTCTGTCAGAGCTCTTTCAGCCCCACCTACCACACAAGGTGTCTGTTGTGGGGAGGGGAGGGGAAAGGAGTTTGTAAGCCACTCTGAGACTCCCTTGGGTAGTGAATGGCGGGGTATAAATCCAATCTCTTCTCTTCTTCTCCCTCGTAGTTTCCCCAATCAAAAATCCCCCCCACCCCCCGCAGCTGCTTCAAGCAACTGTAGAAGAATAAAAGCAGCTCCAATATGAGGAATGGTATAGGAGGGAAGACCTGCATCCATAATAATCTATGTATATTGTACTAATAATTCTCTTCTATAGGGTTTCCATATATGTTGTCTTTCAAATTCAATTTCCTATCATCACTGCATTGAATGTGGATGAATTGTTATACATTTTTTTAAAAATACTCATAAACCATTCTTTTCTGCTACTAATAAATTACCAAAGGCCAGTCTTTAATCTGACAATTTACTTTCAATTTTGGAATCAAGCAGAATTTTTTAAAAAATAGATTACATGAAGACTGCATTTAGATGCTGCATGATTCCTTAGGAGAAAAGATAAGGCAACAAATGTGAAAAGGCCATTATTAATCTGCAGAATCTCCCCAAAGAGTCATGTAAACTGTTATGTTAACATAATGAAAATGCATTTTTACTCAGAAAAGTCCCAGTACAAACCTAGTATCTCTTTTTTAAAATATATAATTTTTATTTTTACAAACAACCAAAATACAGTACATTACTGCAATTTTACAAAGACAGTATTCTTGTATTTATTTTATTTATTTATTTATTATTTCACATTTATATCCTGCCCTCCCCGCAAGCGGGCTCAGGGCGGCTTACATGGGCGCAAGGCCTATCAATACAATAACCCATAAAATCACTTAAAACATTCCAATAAATATCATTAAAACATATAAATACCCATAAAAGCTTCCAATGTTACAGCATCTGATGGCAACCAAGTGGCAGGTCTGAGCCCCCCCTCCCCTGCAGCCATAGCCGAGGCCGTGTTGGACCAGGGGTACATCGTGGTAATTACGATGTTAGATGGTAGATGGTATCCCCGGTATCATCGGTGGCGGCTCCTATTCGAAGGCCTGGCGGAAGAGCTCCGTCTTGCAGGCCCTGCGGAACTGCATCAGGTCCCGCAGGGCCCTGATCTCCTCCGGGAGCTTGTTCCACCAGACAGGAGCCGCCACCGAGAAGGCCCTGGTCCTTGTTCTGGCCAGCCTGGCGTCCCTGGGGCCAGGAACACATAATCTGTGTTCTGACCCCGACCGTAGTGCTCTCTGGGGTATGTACGGAGAGAGGCGGTCCCTAAGGTATGTTGGACCCTGGCCATATAGGGCTTTATAGGTAAGAACCAGCACTTTGAAGCGAACTCGGTATGCTATAGGCAGCCAGTGCAGCGCCACCAGCACAGGCTGGATATGGTCCCGCCTTGCGAGACCCATCAACATCCTGGCTGCGGCATTCTGCACCAGCTGCAGCTTCCGGATTTGCACCAAAGGCAGCCCCATGTAGAGAGCATTACAGTAGTATGGACATAGACATAAGCATAGATATGGACATAGGCAATCATTTATGGTAATCTATTTTATCTTTTATAACTAGTTCTAATGTAAACTATATACTATTCTATTTATTACAATTGTTAATCAGAACTTACTTTATTGTGTAAAATTTACTTATATATATTCTTTCACTTTGTTTTTATCTGTATTCTGTCTTTTCTTCATTACTTCATATCTAAAATTGTATTATTAAAAACATATTGCCTAATTCTCTCTTAATCATTCTCCACTTTAACAATTCAATCCTCGTTTTCAGCTATATAGTCCAAAATATATTCCATTTTTCTTGACATTCTAAATTTGATCTATTATGTAAATAAGATGTTCGTTTTGCCATTGTCACATACTTAGTTAATTTGTTCTTCCAATCTGTCAGTTCTGGACATTTTTCACCTAGTATCTCTTAACACTAATTTGAGTTCATGGTCTGGACTCAACACTTTTAGTTCTTGCCAGGGCTCATTTTGTAGCAGGAGCTCCTTTGCATATTAGGCCACACACCCCTGATGTAGCCAATCCTCCAAGAGCTTACAGTAGCCCCCTGTAAGAAGAACTCTATAAGCTCTTGGAGGATTGGCTGCATTAAGGGTGTGTGGCCTAATATGCAAAGGCACTCCTGCTACGAAATGAGCCCTGGTTCTTTCTCAGGAGGAGTGGGAGAAGAATGAGGTTTGCCCCTGTGGATCTCTTAGCAGTTTTGTGCTCTCCCCCCCCCCCCCCCAATACTTTGCTCATGATGCTGCTCCGAAACTCTTTATGGAAGCACAGCAGAAACTTATCAAGGTTAATATGTCAAATGGAACTATTAAACTCAAACTGCAATGAATCAATTTGCCATTCCAATGCTTCTAAAGATAGGCTTGATTTGATTTTATAAGCCTTCAGTGTAAGAACACTAGAACTTTGGATTTACTTTAGATTTATTCACACAAGTATTATTCCAGTTTTACTTAGGAGCTGGGGTCTCTGCTTCTTTTTCATTGCCTGCCTCTAATTCATATGCTTGCACATTCCAGTGTATTATTGTCAATTACCTGTTGGTATTATAATTTCATGATATCCAAGCACCACTTTTTGTTACAAAAGTAAAAAAAAAAAAAACTACAGAAGACATCCTTATGGAAAGGATATGCTAGGCATGATTTTCAGAAGCCTTTCTTTTGCATTAAGATTATTTTTATGACAGTAAGTTTTGCTGCAGATATTTCTAAGTGCCCCAGATTACATGTGATATTTTAAAAAACCCACTACACAGCTAACCCCCAGTTCCAGCTCATTTGTGAACACATTACACAGCTCTAATCCCAGTACTAATATTGTACTAACTGAATTCTGACAGTATGCCTGTCTTTCTTAAGAAAGAAACCTGGCTGTGAGTTAACATGAAGGACCTTAAACCACAAGCCAAATGACCTGAGACTTTGTAATGAGGAATAACATTGAAATTTTTACACTAATGGACATTTTATACATGTATGTACATTACCTGATTTATTCATTACTTTATTATTTGACTTAATTGGATTCATTGGAATGATGAGAAAATTCATTCTCGGCATTTGTATCAGTATCAGATAGCTCTTGTACGCATCCAAGAAAATGAGCTGCTGCAGTCATCTAAAGAGAGCTTCCATATATAGAGGCAGAAAACCTCTGAATACCAGGGCTGGGAGGCAGCAGCAGGGGAGGATTGTCCTGTTTGTCTGTCCCTCCAAGGCAACTGGTTGACCACTGTGTGCTAGATTTGATGGACCACTGGTCTGATCCAACACACTATTCTTATGTTTATCAAGTTATGAAATGTATGTAAAGATATCTTAATTATATTTCCTAATTTTTTATATTCTTAGACATTTTGAAAAATTGGGAGTGTATTTTAGAAATAACGTAGAAGTTGACCCATCAGTCAAATCCCACAGCCTCAGCATTAGCTTTTCACATCATCTGAATATCAAATTCCATGCTAGGCAGTGGAACAAATGAGATAATGGCAACTGATTAGTATATAAGTTGACAATTAATAAAACTGAGATAATGACATTAATTTTTATTGTTATTTAATTTATGGGAAATAAGACTCCTACTTCATAAATTCAGGAGAATCACTTCACCTCCAGTGTGCTGGTAAGACATGTGCATGCCTCAACCCTTTGACACTTCTATTAGCTCATCATCAAGAGTAGAGACTTCTCAGAACAACTTCCCAGAATGATCGCTTTTGAGCTGACATAGAAGATAAATCTAGTAGCTTTAAAGTTAGAGGTCAGTAAATTTATGTTAGAGGTTGAAAGAACAGACATGCATTGTTTTATTTTATGGGCATCAGATAAAAAATATTTGGATAGATTTCTTGTTTCCCATCAGAAAGTGCCAGCTCAGTATGGTGGCATAATCTAAAACCTCTTGACCTAACCAGAACAGATTATGGATGGTACCTGCTGATGCTGAATATCAATAAACAAATTTTATCAAATAAAAAAATTTTCTTGAAGAGTTTGCTTTAGCAATCTGGTTTACCCTAGAAACGCAATTTAAAATCTTACTAGTGATGGAACTACTGAAGCATGTTTAAACCAGAAACAGAGCTATTCCATTAACCAAGAGACCGATCATCAGGTTTAGAAAAAAGCCATGTTTATTGATGTCAATCTCAGCAATATGGTAATCCAATAAAGCTTGCCGAGCCCAGATTTTACTTGAGCTCGGCATTATATACCAAGGGGGCAGAAGTTTACAGAAAGCAAGGGGTTAGTGTCATTTTCATTAATACAGCATCATATTTGTTAACAGAGCATCCGATTATAACTCTGCCCATTTATTTGCTAAGATGTGAGGAATAGTTATATCTAAGTGTTGCTAACTGGCTAAGGTTCCCACGGTTTCTTAGCCTAGTTATATAGTGATACAGTTGTGAGGCGAACAATGGAAGCTTGTTGTCGGGTATTGCTGACATTCCATTTACCACCAAAGAATTTTTCCCTTTGACCTTGCGTTTCGTAGCTTGCTAGCTATACAGGAAAGGAAAGTCTGGCTATGCTGAATACATATATAAAATCTATTACTTCCCTACTGAATCTGAACCCATGGCAATCAAAGCCCAAATATGGTGCCCAAGAATGCTGAAGCTAGTAAAGATGTTGTTACCATAGCTCCTCCAACAGATTGCTAGTGGCTGTAAAGATCCAAGAATCACCCTTAAGTGGTATGCCTTAATAAAGTATGTGGAAACTAAGATCTTGGTCATCAAAAAAAAGTTGTAAGACATTTCCACTACTGCAATGAAGCCACTGAGAAAATCTCTATTCTTGCAAAAATCACTACAGAAGTCTAATTTAGAATTGAAGAGCTGAAAAACAAAAACTGGCTTGCATCTAAGATAGAATCCATATTTGATGGCTGTCATTTATGAATCTCCCATTGGCACAGAAGATCCAGAGCATGCCCCCCCCCTTCCCAGATATGTTCTGTCTGCTTTCACTCCATCTTAGCTAAATTCACTTTGGCAGCCATTTTAGAACCTAGCAATGCCATGTTTTGGAGGAGGCAAGGTCAAGGGTTTCCTCAGGCTACGCTAACGAGTGGGCAAAACTGTGGGTGGGAAACTGATTCACTGATGGGGCATCTGCATGCCTACCCACTGTCATAGGGGCCTGCAAAGCTAGGCAGCCACCTAATTAGATCTATCCATGTAATTTCATCAGCATGGGCAAGTCCTCCTGAGTACAAAATCTAATTACTATCAAGCAACTTGGTGGCTTGATTACTTTTACTGACCTTGCCTGAATGTTTCCTCCTAACCTGACTCAGGTCCACTCTGCCTAGATGAAATCAACTTTTGTTACCTTTCTGGGAAGCCCCCTTCCTAACTCAGTCAAAGTCAAGAAACCCACAGATTCTTATCCTGGACTCAATGTGAATTCCTGGAATTTGCAATTACTTGTTTGATAGTCTTCAGTGCTGGCACCCCCACCCCCCCAGTGCAAACAAGACTCAGGGCAGTGTACTACAATAAAAACACATTCATAAACTGGATTTATACAATTTTAAATGTTATATTTGTTCTATTGGCAACTGGTTCCACCGTTGTGAGCTGCCCTGAGCCCGTGTGCGGGGAGGGCGGGGTGTAAATAAACAAAATAAATTAATAAATAAATTAATAATTTAAAATAATAGGAAAATACAGCAGTTAAACATCTCTAGATGGCACTAAAAACCACGTGTGCCATTGCATGGGGGCGTGGTGGGGGAGAAGTAGAGATGCCAGACAAGATGGAAATTGTTGTTGTCACCACCTCAACCAAAAGCTTGGTGGAACATCTCTGCCTCTGGAACATCACTATTCTGCCAGCCAAAACTGTGTATCCTCAGCTCTCTGCTGGCTCATAAGCTGCCCACTCTGCTCTTCTGGAACCAGCAAACTTTCTCACTGTTTCCTTGGAAAGCTTGGTCTGTCTAAAGTCCCCTACCCTGAATCTCTGTATCATTTAAACAGAAAATATACTCTGCCCAGCGCAACAGAATAGGTAAATTCCTTTACTGTTAACCTCTCTTAAAAACTCTCATTTCCCCTTCCCCACCTCTCCTTGTGGCCATTCCCTGGTGGAGAATTCCCACTCAGCCAGAGACTTGGCTTTCTTTTTCTCCTCTAATGTAACTCTTCATATGCATGTCCCTCTGCATGCAACAGTTTCAGAGTTCTTATGCTTGAGTACCTTTTCATTTCCTGCACCCCTATATTTCCCCCAATAACTTATAATCTGGTTGTTTTGTGGTTACCAGTAGCCTATTAGAGGCACTTTACCTATCCAGGTAAAGATGCCTAAATCACATGTTCTGCTCCACCTTAATTGGTCAGTGTGTAAGTTTTCCAAGCTAGGGAAAAGGGGGGGGGGGGGACTGCTGTAAGAGTCGGAACATCTTCAGGTATGATGCAACATTTAAGCAGACTGATTTGCAGCAGAAAAAAATACACTTACTGTTTATCAGCCAATTATAGAGGATAAAGGAGTACATTTAAATCACCTACACGTAACACATAAAGTGTAAAACAATTAGTAGAAATAACAGTACAAAGAAAAAAGGAAGGATGCAATGAAAATAAGTGAAAGAGCTCACACTAAGAAGTCCAAAATGCTTGTGATCCAATTTCTCATGTACAGTTCTGATAGTTTTTCATGGACAGCTCTAATACCAAAGAGGCCAAGGTAAATGATAATTGTATCAGTCCCACTTATATGTGAGGTGAGATGCTGCATCATACTTGAAGATGTTTTGATTGTTTTATAGACAATGTACAACAACTGTACAAGGCCATTCTGCAACAGGATTGTAATAGAAACAATTCTAAATATATCGAAATGGTGTCTAAAGTAGCTGGCAGACCGTCAATTGTTATATTTTACTAATTCCCATAATTCACTGTATTATGTATTTAATTTTTATATTTTAATGGTCATACCTCACTTTATTATGCACTGTATACGAGGACTATTTTCAGTAATCACACTGTACTCTTTGCACAGTATCTATTAATATTTGGTTTGCATGCAGTTAAGTATAGCAGCCCTTTCTCCCTTTGTGTGGCCTCTGGTACTCAGTCTCATTAGTGAGTTTTCCAAGCTAGCCAGAATGTGGAAGCAGGAAGAGGTTTCTGCCTGATACTGAGTTTAATTCCCCCAAATTGGTTCTGGTACTGAGTCAGTGTCCCAAACCCAAGTTAGAGAGTCCACACTTGTCAATATATTTGAAAGGGAGCACATGTGGTAACAGCCATAGCCACCAAACTTTCTTTTGTGTCAGCTCAAAAATAGCCTAACCAAGAGACATTAAATCAGTTTCAGAATGCAGCTTCCCTTCTTCAGTTTGCTATTAGAGAATCCCACCAGAGGTAGCATTGATCCTAATTTATATAGCGCATGAAGTTGTAACCTTTGCAAGGTGGTATTGGTAATATGTTGATCACCCTACACTCTCCATGTAGTGCTTGTTGGAGCGAGTAGCTCTTAAGAGTCCAGGTTCAAGATCCCTCATATACAGAAATCTAACTAACTGTGCTTATCTACAGATTTCAGGTTCGCTAGGTTGGTTATTAATTGCTATTTAAAGAGGTCAGGAGGATTAAAAGGAGCATACTGAAAGGTACTCATGCATGATACTGAAAGCAAAGTAATTCATTCCACCTTTTTCTTAGATTGATTGTTTCAATGTCCTTTAATAAAAAAAAGCCTTGTAAAGCAATACAGTGTGGTTCCGGCAGTTAGTAGAAAACATTAAATACTGTGATTCTGCAGGTATGCATAATAAAAACCAGGAATGTAGGCTTTTAAAACATCCCTGCTGGGACTTTATCTGGGGTTTTTTCTTTCGGGATGGGATCTGGGGTTTTTTCTTTCATACATCCCAACCCTGGCGGCGGGGGTGGGGGGAGGCACCCTTCCTGCTCACAGGAGAGCGCTCTGCACCCCCCTCCGCCACCGCCAACCGCCACCACTGGTGGTGGACCTGTCCTGGCTGGCTGGCTCACCCCGTGCTCCGCTCTGGGCCCCGAGCCCCGCCAGTTGCTGCCAGGTAAGTTTGGGGAGAAGCATGCGGGGGGGGGGCCAGGCGGCGGCCGGTGGGGCTCGGGGCCTGGAGCGAAGCGCAGGGCGGGTTCCCCCCCCCTTTTGCACTTGGGCGCTTGAGTGCCCAAGTGCAAAAAAGGAAGAAAAAAATGGGAGGGCTGATCAGACAGCCCTCTCTCGCAATCATTGCGAGAGAGGGCTGTCCAGATCAGCTCAATCATGGGTTCCTCACACGACCTCCGGGAAAATACTTGATTTTCCTGGGGGTCAGAAAACACGGGAGGAACCCACGACTGAGCCCGCTTCGGTCCAGGAGTTGTTCTGGCCAGTCTGAACGGTCCCTTTAAATGTGGGAGGAAACAGCAGTTCCTCCCGCTTTAAAGGGTCGTGTGACCAAGGCCATTGATTCTTATATTAAACTTGTATCATGCAGTTGTATGCAAATTAATGAACCACAGCCCATGACTCTAACCTGGAGAATGAACTCTACAATTTGAAACAGGCAGTCTTCATCTGAGAAAGTTTAGTCTAAAACAAAGCACCAATTTAGTCTGAAATCTTAAGGCTGTCACCAGCAGTTATTACAAGATTTTGAGAAGCATTTTAATTAGAGAACCCAATGATGTAAAAAGGCAAAATGAAGCTTCTCAGAAGACTGTGGCTGCATTCAGATGTCAAAACAAAATATGCCTGAACCTAGTGTGTTGCTGTTTTTATGAGGTCTTTACCACCCCCTTCTGCTTCTGTGCAGAGCACAACTGAAGACTTCTGGAGCCTGTAATCAAATTCCAGTTCACTGTAACATAAATGTGTTTGCCTGGATAAATTAGAGTTTGTGTCTTCCTCAAAAACTGGTGTTCTAACCCGGGTTTAAAGTTTTTAATCCAAGGTTGAAGGGGGAGGGGAGAAATGGGAGGAGGTATGTTGTGTCCGCTGACCGCCACATGGCGCCAGCAAGAGTAGCCTGAGCTTGGCAGAGAGAACAATAGGGGCCAAGGATCCAAAGATGCACGCAGTCTGCCAATGAGATCTTGGTGGGAAATTCAAACCCTCCAATAGGATTATAGGTGGGACTAGGGTTGTGTCCTGGGGTGTGTATATATGTTGGCCTTTTGGGCGAGTTATGCTATGCTTGTTCGGACTTAATAAACTTGAGCTAATCACTACACCAACTTCATCCTCATCAATGCCACCGAGAACTCAGTACTTTATAAGGTATTTCTTCTTTTATTCAGGTCCAATGTGGCACTTGAACCAGGACTAGAAACAAATGGTAAGCAACATAGATCTCTCAAGACATTCTGTGGATCCTGCATCCTGACGATATTTGAATCCTGGCTGTGATATTTTGGACCAATTATGGTTTGCAAGCCTTCAAGACCTGCCCCACTTAGAGAATATTTCAGGAGTCCAGGTTTCCAAGGCTGTGGCTCAGTGGCAGAGCACATGCAAAATATTCCAGGTTCAGTTTTTGGAATTTACAGTTAAAGATTGCAGGGACCAAATGTTGGTGAAAGACATTTTTTGGTCTAGAAAGACTGCCAGTTAGAATAGACAGGACTGACACTTACAGAGTGATGCGGCTTCATATGCTCATATTTTAATGATGCACAGTCACGTTCATAACCATTGTACCAATTTAAAAGCCATGTATTTCACTGAGAGCCAAATGAGGAACAGTAGCTTAGTAGCAAACCATAATGCAAGTATCTAGATTAATTCAGTCCATGAATATCTTTCATGAAGGTCACAGTAATTGCACCAGCCCTCCAGCTGTGATCATTTATTCTAAGTTAAAATATATAGTCTTTCACAGATGTTTAGCAATAATTTTGAAACACTAGGTCGTATTATACATTTGTAACAAATTAATATTGTGGCAGGGTATTAGTTAATCACTTCCATGGAGCTGGTAGAGGGAATAACAAAAATGACAGCTAAAATGATAACATTATATTGATTAATTAGATGTCTAATATTTTCAAGTGAAGAAAAGCCTAGTATTTTATGTACATAATTATTCATTTTCTGCTCACAAAGTCTTTTTATTGATGTGTTTCAAGGTATCTCACATGAGCTACAGCAGCAATTCTGTACCCATTCGTGTATCCAGTTCCAATGCAATCATGTTCTTTGAATCTGCTTTATCAAATTTTCCAGTGTGTTACCTGCAAGATATGCTACTCTAGAAATGTGAGTGCTTTAAAGTTGGTAGACATTCATGTCACAGTATGGTGAGCATTCTCTGAGAGGAGTTGCCAAGTATGTAGCAGTATTTTTTTTAATCAGATTTTGTTAATCTTATATATACTTCTACTAGGTGGCTTATTTGACTTCATATTAAAGTACTGTGCATTGACTTTGGTGAAATAAAGTAATAAAGCACAACGCTATTTGCTAAAAAATGAACTCATAGTTAATAGTAGTTTCCTGTTCATGCTTCATTAATATTTTATGTTCTTTTTTTCAAAAGGTAGTCTAATTGTAATGTGCCCTTTTTCTAGGCAGTAATGGAAGTTCTTATGGGTCATAAAATAATGATTGAAAATTCAAAGCATATTCTGTGAGTTACATTCCAAGTGCATGTTTGTTTATGATGTTTATGATACTAATTTCTACAGACTATCTTGTATGCCATTCTCTAACTTAGCTCTCTTGCAGTTATGTTGTTACACTGCATGCATGGGGAAAACACTTCCCATCGTTTTTGCTGTGAACTGATAGAAAATAAAATGTTCAGTGTATCAGTGATTCATGTTGGGATCCATGAAATATTGAGGGGCATTTGGAACTTTTAGGGAACAAAGGGCAGTCCCCTGTCCCAGTTCACAATGGCTTCTGATAGTTAGTTTAGGAAAGTTGCTTCAAACTGCTTGCCCAATCTTGAGAGTAAAATACCATTTCCTAGATTTCTCCCTCAGGTCCTTCAAAAAAGCAGCACACTGCAAACAGTAGTTAAACCCACAATTTAGGAATTGGTGGCTACCCATCAGCTACAAAGATCTCACTGAATGTATGACTGAGATTGGATGTGTGTGTGTGTATGTGTGTGTGTGTGTGTGTGTGCGCGTGCACATATAAACCCACATAAACAACTACCTTGTTTGGAATGATAATTTATGTCCTAATTTTTACTTGTGGCTTGGGAAGCAGTTGATGGTAATACTGTTAGCAGAGAGTGACTATTTATTGCACAGAGAATTGGAGACAATTAAAGAAAACAAAGCAGTTTATTTTAGGAACTACCACATTTGCACAGAAAAAAGAGTGATGAGTAAGCATGCTAACTACATGTCTGGCAGGAAGAGCGGAGAAAAAGAAACCGAGAAAACCCCCCACTATGAATTGCATTCTGGGGATAAACAAGAAAATGTTGTTTAACAGAAGGAAGGTGAGAGTGAGACACATCCATATCAGACTAGCTTTCCTATATGTTACCCCTTGTAAGAGCTACTGCTCTTGTTCACTAGACTTTATACATTCCATACTTGGTGAGTGGTACTGAATTTGTAAAAAAACCCATGAGATTGCATTGGTGAAAAAAATTGAAAAGGTTACTTAAGGTATATACAACTCTTAAGTTTGATTCCACCTCCCTTTCTGAAAATGCTGCCATACAAGTGAATAATTCCAGTGTAATTGCCCAGTGCTTAATATCATTTGATTATCAAAAAGGTCCTCTTCTATGAAAGAATGAAATTTATTAGGCTTTCCCAAAACCAATGCAAATCTTATTTTGCATGTCATTTGCTGATTAAACATAGAAACAAAAGGTGGAACACTTCTTCGAAGATTTAGAGGATAGAACAGCAGGACTTGCTAAAGTCTCATGGATCTCAGTACAACTTTGTTCTGCATAACTGTGTACCGGATTGTGGCTATGAAGTTTAGGGGTTCAGTAGTCCCAGTACCTCTGTTACCAAAATATTGTGCAAGTTCCTAGCAAGCGGTGATTTCTTGCAAAAAAGGCTTACTAGTTTTTAAAACTAGCAATAATGTCCATCCTTTTTGCAGTACAGTACTTACAAGCTTATTCCTAAGCACAGAATGAGGAACACAAATAGACAATGTTTAGCTGTTAGTATCTAGAGAACTGTTGTAAACAAACTTGTTTATTCTATTAAGCAACTAACCGCTGACTGATAATTAAGGCAAGCTATAATATTAAGACAGTAAATTAAGTAAAGCCGCCAACATTAACATTTTTCTCAGAGCATAAAAGAAGCAGGAATGCTATTTGTGTTCAAATGCCATGTTTGTGTTCATGGCCCTTCTAGGCCACTGTTCTGTTTTCTTAATGGCAAGAGTAATTATTCTTCTACCATTGCTGGCAAATACTTACCTGTTATTTAACAAAACTTGCCTTTAAATTTTTAATATAGTCAATGAATTTCAGCACTTTTAATATTTAATATGTATTTTATGCTACAGTTTAAAAGAATGTGCTAAAGAATAATTTTATCTCTGTAGTACTACAGTGATCAGAATTATGTTATAGTGATACTTACAATGAAAAGTCTAACTATAAAATATTATTTGCTAGTGATGATTTCATGTTATTTTCTAAGCATGCTAGTAAATAAAAAATTAGTTTACAGTCCACTGATACCTGATCTATCAATATTCCCTTTTTTTTGTTACCTGCCAAACAATTTTCAGAAGGCAAGAGCCTATTTTAATCAGATTTTTCATCCTTGTACTGAGTGTGGCTTTAAAATAATTCTGAATTTTGTAACTCATTTACCCCCATTTTTCAAGGTGCTGAGTAGAAATATATTTTCTTCGGAGAAATTTAACCAGAAGAAATTCAACAGAAAGAAATTGATGCTGAGGCTGGAATGGGGATTTGGCCAGTAAAAAATGAACAAGGCCCAGATTTTGGAAGCAGACAAGCAATCACCTGGGGGCTGAGCTGAGGTGTGAGTGTGCCTATCAAAAGTTATCTAAACAACTATCCACTCATTTGCTGAAAAGTAAAATACAAATAATACATCTTCACTTGTGCAGCCAGCATTCTATCAACCATTTAAAAACCTTGTGTGTGTTAACATTGTCAACAAGTTACAGCTACCACGGCAGTTTCTCTCCTCTTTCTCTTTTGTGTAAAGGTAACATAGGCACACATGTACCTTGACTGTAGATAGGGAAATGACAGCACCAGCGCTCTTTCCAAATCTGCCTCCCTCCTCCTCTTTTACACACAGGCACCCTTCCTTTGGATGGGAAAGTGCTATTGATTCTTTACCTCTGCATCAAAGCTTCTATATTCCTCTACTAAAGAAAACACAGAGTTAACAGTGTATTTTCTCCTCAGGGCAAATTACAATTGGGGGAGGGCTGCTTTCAGAAAATGGCAAAGGAACATTTTCTCCACCCAAGCACTACAGACCTGTTCTGAACTACTGTAGTTTTGTACAAGCCACCATTGTGTGTCTGGCACAATCCATCAAACTGCCATTTTGTGACTGTTAGCTCTGAAGCCTCTTGAAAAAAAATTAAGTAGCTCCCAGAAACATTTTGTATCTGACAAAGTAAGCTTTGACTCACAAAAGCTTATACCCTGGAAAATGTTGTTGGTCTTTAAAGTACCACTGGACCTTAAACTTTTGTTCTACTACTACAGATTATTAGATTTTGTCCTGCTAGAGTTATCCACTTAAAACATAAAACCTGCCCTCCCCTAATTCAGTCCCTGCTGAACGAATAATGTGTATATGAACGTGATATAATCAATACCTGTGATGGACTGCACTTTAAAAGCTCGTAAGTGCCGTGTAAACATGTAATGGACTGTGAAGGGTTAATGCCTCACCCCAGAGAGCCTTGAGCGACAGGCTGCTGAAAAGGAATCTGATTGGTTCCCATCAGTTGAGCAGATAGACCAGGGAACTGACTCCTGAAGAGAACTCAGTTTGAGTTTAGCCCTGACTGTGGGAAGTTTCAGACAGAAAATAGTTTCATACTGACTGAGGACTAGGAAGGTTGGGAAGGAGGAGTGGGTGGATCAGTGAAGACCCCCATTCAGGGCAAGAAAAGGGATAGATCTTCTAGTCAGAGAGATTCCCTGCCCAGTTAAAAGGCAGATAGCTCTAAAAAGTGGAGTGATCCCTAGTGTGCTCAGAGAAGGAATTTGGGTGCTTTTTAGTGTACCCCTGCCTTCTGAAACTTTGCAATATGTCTCTGTGCCCCTCTCCATGTATTATCTGATGGGCAAATCCTTCTCTGTATGAAGCACACTCAGGAGCCTAGACTGGATTTTATACAACGACATAGCAGACACTTTTGGCATGAAGGATGATAACTTGTGACAAGCCACTGGCAGTAATTCCAGCACTGATTCAGTATGCATTCTGGCTAGGCGGGAAACAAGTCTAAACAAACAAACAAACAAATAAATAAATTGCACAGATCTGCTGATATGTACCACAGTATTATAATGAGCTGTTGTACATCCAGTTTATTACATGGATCAACTGTAAATGGGTGCAATTCAAATGATCAGTAACACTACTGTTAGTAAGAACGATGTGTAAACAATATTTTTTGAAGGCTGCATTCTTACTTAAGAATAATTCCCATTGAAATCAGCAGATTATGTCCAGGTAAACATGAATAGAATTGGGCAACAGAATTTCCAAAGTTAGTAAAATCCTCTGGTGAAATCTAAAGCACAAAGTTATCCTACTTGTTTAGATTTCACACACAGCATTTCCAGATTGAAGAAGGTGGGAACAAAACCTCAAAAAGTTACATAAATATTAAAAAGCACCAGTTCTGAGTTTCCACATACTGCTCAAATTACAGGAGGAAAACTTTATTTAGATTTTGAAATATAATGCAAATTCAAAGTGGTACATAAATAAATAGTACTAATTTAACTATGTCAGTTTGAAAGTACATTTCTGGGAAATTATACTGATAATTTCCATCATAGCTAGGAATGAACGTGTGTCAAAGTGGATCAAGCAAGTATGACAGAAAGTGATTATCCTAAATTTATGAGCTAAGAATTTTGTTTCTCATAAATTAAATAAGGAATATTATTCTATTGGGTTTATGACATTACTTCTCATGAAGCAATGAAAGACTGTATTCTAATTTGCTGCATTGCTTAGCAATTAATTTGATTTTCCAATGGAAAAAAAAAAGCTAATGTCAGAGTTATGCAGTAAATTCAACTTCTGGCAAGCTATTTCGTTTCTAGAAGGCATCACCATATTTCAAAATATCTAACCCAAGAATGAAAGGATGTAAGAGTTGTACAGAATTAGACATAAGTAGTTTCACATTTGTTAAGTACAGATCTCTTGCTACACATTATTAATCTCCCAGCAACCACTAAAGTTTTTGTAATGCATTCTACATGGGTTTGAACACTATCCAGAAACATTAGCTAGTCCAAAACATGACTGCCAGAGTGCTGTCAGATGTAAGCAGGGATAAACACATTATACCTTTGTTCAGTGACACTGGCTCCCCCTTTTTTCTGGGCACCATCCAGGATACTGTCTTTAACCTGGAAAGTACTAAAAGGTACCAACGGAATGCCAGCTTCCTTATGGATCTTTCCACTTACTGAGATCTGCCACTGACCCCCTGCTCCAGGTTCCATCTTGAGGGGAGACTGACATTCAATAGGAGCCAGGCATTTTCAGTCACAAGCCTGAGGCTATGCAACTCTCCCTACAATACTTGCCTGCCTGTTGTTCCTTTCACTTTTGTTCTCCCAAAGGATACTGAGTGGTTAGGAGCCGTGGACTCTAATCTGGGAGAACTGGGTCTGAGTCCCCACATGCAGCTGCTGGTGTGACCTTGGGTCAGTCATGATGGCTCTCTCAAGAGCTGTTCTCTCAAAAGCTCTCTCAGCCCCACCTACCCCACAGGGTGTCTGTTGTAGGGAGAGTAAGGGAAAGGAGATTGTAAACCACTCTGCGACTCCCTTCGGGTCATGAAGGGTGGGGTATAAATCCAATCTCCTCTTCTTCTTTTCAGTTTTCACAATTTGAGGACAGGAGGTGGGCTGGACGTTTTGTTGCAATCTTTGTGCTGCTGCTTGTGTATTGGTGTTTTTTAAGATGCACTTATAACTGGTTTAATTTGCAAACTGTGTGAAAGGACAGCTATCAGATAATTTCTAGTATTAATGAAGCCAAATAAACAGCACAAACAATTTCTTAAAAATTACTATTTGCTTTTAATTCATTGTGGGACAAGGACTTGCATTTGATTTAGCCTCTGGGGTTACTGCAACAAAGTAAGGTCCTTGATACAAAGTACGTTTCTATTAATGAATTTACATATTAGTTTCTTCCAAATGTTGTAATTATGTATACCTATTGAATAGTGGGAGACCTGCAAGAACTTGTAGAAGGCATCTAATTTCGCCCTCCCCATTTCCTCTTGCCCTTCCCTGAAAGCCCCCACAGCCCTTCTCCCCGTTCCTTGTGTCCTTTTCTCCTTTCCAGCCACCAACTTACCTTTTATCTGTCCCCCATCTTCAGCTGTATTAATTACATCATTCTTCTCTCTTCCAGTTTTTCCTCACAACAACCCTGTCAGGTAGGTTAAGCTGTGTGTGTGACTTGCACAAAGTCACCCAGCGAGCTTCTGCATCAGAGTGGGGATTAGAGCTTCCATTGTAGAGTGGATCCTACAATTCAGATCCTAGTCTGAAAGTCTAGCCACTATACCACACTGGCTTTTGTGGGGTGGCTGCTGTTGAACAGTAGGAAGCAGCCAGGCCTGGGTGAGTCATGGAGGTCATGTGGTAGCAAGCCACCCAGTGATACTGATGTAAACCAATGAGGTCATTCATTTCTTAAAGTCCTGCGTCTGTCACTTGGAAGGGTTTTCACCTATTATAGTTACTACCACTGTTACTACTATTGTTATTGCTATTTAGATTCCAGGTCAATTTGGATGACATCTTACCCACACTACCCCAAAATATTGAGGAAGTATTATAAAGGCTTGTATTGTAGTTTCCTGTACCCATTCCATAGAAATCTACTATATAAGCAAAACATTCAGTTGGACATACATATTCCTAGCTGACATTCATGTAAAAGAATACCAGATGCTAGTGTAAAATGTATGAGAACCTTTGGAAGGTGATTTTTAAATGAACTTCAAGACAGATCAACATCAGTTGATATAAAATATGAAAGACACATCTAGAAAGCTTTACAATTGTTATTGAAATTTATTGAAAAATATTTCTTGCTTATGCTTTGATGGATTTTTGTACAGCTAAGTAATCATGCAAATCTCTCATGTTTCATGAGAGCCAGCTTGGTGTAGTGGTTAAGAGCGGCGGACTCATCATGTCTCACAAGAGCCAGTGCTTAAGAGGGGTAGACTCATGTCTCATGAGAGCCAGCTTGGTGTGGTGGTTAAGAGCAGTGGACTCTAATCTGGAGAACCGGGTTTGATTGCCCACTCCTTCAGATTAAGCCAGCTGGGTGACCTTGGATCAGTCACAAGTTCTCTCAGAGATGTTCTCTCAAGAGCAGTTCTCTCAGAACTCTCAGCCTCACCTACCTCACAGGGTGTGTATTGTGGGGAGAGGAAGGGAAGGTGATTGTAAGCTGCTTTGAGACTCCTTTGGGTAGTGAAGAGTAAGGGTATAAACTATCACTTCTTCTCTTCTTCTTCTTTCATTTCCAGGTCCACTAGGTGTTTGTTTCTGCATCATCCATAAAGTATATGCAGCCTCCATGTTTTCCCTGTTGTTGAATTCTTACACAACCATAAACTGAAACAAGAATAATTGTGAAAATATACAAGGCGTGATTATAAATATTACTTCTACAGTTCTTTCAGTCTGAAGTTTTGATTCCGTCAGATGAGTCTGCCTCATGAAACTGGCATTTGATATTTGCAGCTGTGAACCTGTTTTCTATTTCAGTAAGGTAAAGGTTTCCCTTGCTTGAAAGCCAGTCGAATACGACTCTAGGGTCGCGATGCTCATCTCTGTTTCCAAGCTGAAGAGCCAGCACTGTCCAAAGACGTTTCCGTGGACATGTGGCCAGCATGACTAGACGCCGAGGTGCACGGAACGCTGTTACCTTACCACTGAAGTGGTACCTATTTATCTACTTGCAATTTCTTGCTTTTGAACTGCTAAGTTGGCAGGAGCTGGGACCAGAGATGGGAGCTCACTCCGTCATGCAGCACGTGGGTCTTGAACTGCCAAACTACTGATCTTCCAGTCTGCAGTTCAGCGTCTTAACCACTTGAACCACTGCAGCCCTTTTCTATTTCAGTAGGCTCTTGCAAATACTTTTACTTCCTCGCATCTTTTGTGTAGGATCAGTCTTTATTATATATACATCTTTTTGCTGCTCAGTTCTTAGTTTCCTTCTGTACACAGAAGTCTGGAAAGCCCTTAATTGCAAAAAAAGAGGGACAGATTCCCCCCCCCCAATACTTATTTATATTGACATAATTCTGCACTTTTACTTCAGCACAAGTTGTATTCTCTAAACAGATCTCTGATTATCACTCCAGTATCAAATGGGTACAATAATAATAACTCGAGTAGGACCAACTATTAGTATCCCACTAGTACTATAAACTGGCATTTCCTTCTTACTAGGCTTTGATGTTACTTAACATCTGGTATTTATACTGAATTTTATATACTTCAGGCAAGTTTTCCCTTAGGCAACTCTAGCAGACTTAGCTAAGTGTAGCCAAGTCACTATTAACCCAGCTTTTAGGTAATGGTTGTTACTTTTTAAATGGCCAGACTACAGATATTAAATGAAAACAGAATGTAGGATGCAATCTCTTCTTGTAATAAACTGTATTTGCTTCAGTCTAACACAGGGGTGGCCAAACTTGCATACCGTAAGAGCCACATAGAATAAACGTCAGATGTTTGAGAGCTTCAAGAAATGAACAAATATTACACACGTTTTTACTGAAAAATATGCAAATTTACTTTTTATTAACATTAAATGAGACTGCCAAAAATAAAAATAAAAGGGGTAAAAACAGATATAATGATATTTATTTGTCCAATGTTATTTATTTGTTTGCTAATTATATTTATTTGTCTAAGAGAGAGTGTAAGAGAGAGGTGGAAAGAAAGAATGAAAGAGGTGGACAGAGAGACAGAAACAAAGCAAATAGATGGGGGAGGGAGGGGAAGGAAGGAAGGGAGAGAAAGATAGGAAAGAAGGAAGGGATAAAGAGAGGGAAAGAAACAAAGAAAGCAAATAGATGGAAGGGGAGGAAGGAAGGAAGGGAGAAAGAGAAAGGTGTAAAGAATGAAAGAGGTGGAAAGGAGAGAGAGAGAAAGAGAAACAGAAAGAAAGCAAATAGATGGGGGAGGGAGAGAGGGGGAGGAAGGAAGAGATTGGATTTATACCCCGCCCTTCACTTGGAGTCTCAGACTGGCTTACAAACTCCTTTCTCTTCCCCTCCCTTCAACAGACACCCTGTGAGGTAGGTGGGGCTGAGAGAGCTCTTTCAAGATCTTCTCTTTTCAAGAACAGCTCTGACAGAACTATGGTTTGCCCAAGGTCATCCAGCTGTCTGCATGTGGAGAAGTGGGGAATCAAACCCAGTTCTCCCAGATTAGAATCCACAAAGAAAGCAAATAGATGAGGGAGGGAGAGGAAGGGAGAGGGAGAGAAAGGAAGGGAGGAGAGAGAAAGAAAGGTGGAAAGAAAGGAAGTGGGAGAGGGAGGGAGGAAGGGGGGGGGAGAGAGAGAGAGAGAGAGAGAGAGAGAGAGAGAGAGAGAGAGAGAGAGGTGGAAAGAAAGCAAATAAGTGGGGAGGAGGGATAGGTGGAAAGAAGGCAACTTTAAATGTTCTCCACACACCCCACCTGGCTTGGTGAAGGGATTTAAAAGACAAATGCCTTCCTCAAGCTGGCCGGTGGTGGTGGTTTGAGAATGCATTTAAAGTTAAAGTTGTTTTCCTTCTCTGTTCCCCCACCACCACCACAAGCCTACCCAGGGAGGGGAACACTAGCTAGAGAAGGGAAGACCAATCAGGGAGGCATGCCTCTCCTTTGCTTTGTCAGCCAGCTTGCCAGGAGCTGCACAATGTGTGCGAAAGCATGTGGCTCCCGAGCTGCAGTTTGGCCACCCCTGGCCTAACATGAAGTATACAAAGCAGATGACACATCCACTTCAGAGCATAGGTTTTTAATTATTCAAGAATGTATCACATTTAACTGTCTAAAGAACACGAACATAGGCCTAATATACTAGGGCTGCCTCCAGTTCCTTATTCTTCAACTACCACACCATGTAATCCTTTGGGATTCTTCGGGCCATTTCCTCTTTGGAGCATGCTGAAAAAAAGAAATAGGTTTTGGACTGGGCACCACTCTATAGCACATTCCAGGGCATGGTGTTATGATTCCAGGAATGTATGAACCCAGGTGGTCCACCAAACCTTGTTTTGGGATGCAGTCAACTCAGATCATAAGTCTTCAGAGCCTTAGCAATGCAAACCCTGAGGACACTCCACTTTGGAGCGCTCTGCACAAAAGTCATGCATTGAAATTGGCACCACTCTATCATACCTTGTAAAATATAGTCTCTTGATTTTGGAGATATACAAGTTAGGGCATTTTGAAGCACAGTGCCTTATATTTTTTATTTAACATTGCAATGCAAGCCAATGAAATGTCTGGGGGCATGTTCCACTTGAGATCATTTTGTATAAACACTCTCAATGTGTATATGTCCTGCTTTTCATCTCTTTATGATGATAATGACTGTTATAACACTTAAGCTGTGGATCTGGTGACAACATAGTCATCTTTTTTGTAAATCAGAGCTTAACTTGCTTGGATATTTCTCTTATGATGTACTGGCAGATGCAGAGGAGCAATTTTCACCAATTCCCTCCTCCTGCAGCAGTCCAGCCCCCCTAAAATGCTGCTCCAGGGGGAATTAGTGGTCTCCACAAGAGGGTGGCGGCGGCAAAAATCATCCCCTCCTTTCACCTGCAGATATTCTAAGTGAGATCCAAGACAAGTAGTTACATTGCTGCAGAGTTACATTTATCAGTTACATTTTCTAGAAAAACATCTGCAAAGTCCAGTACGGCTTTTGTAGGAATTCATACATGTTTGTATTTTTATGATTCCATGATAAAGGGTACACCATGACTTGAAATACACTGTATGCCTAATAAGAATCTACAAGAAAGGTATTGACAGGCATCTTTGAATTATCATTTTTGTTTGTAGCACATAGAGACAGCCCTGTTTTTAATGGCTCCTGGTCCATCCCATTGCACAGATGAGGAATACGAAGGCTGAAAGAAAAATGAGTTGTCCAGCTTCACTTAAGCCTCTAGAGCACTCGCCCCTACACAAAGCTAGCCATTAAGGCTACTGCAAACTCGAACATAGAGATTATTGACCATACGGGCACAAATGGGAAGAGGAACCTTGACTCAGTGGCACAGACTGACAATTTCCCCGGTGGTGGGGGAGCATTCTCCCTCTAAGCTGTGGGGTCTTGTGAGCAAAAATTCTACTTCCTGAGCTACTGGCATTAAAGTTGTGAGCGAGCGATTTGGCTGCTGCATAAATTAGTTTGCTGTCCAGCCCTCCTGCCCGAGCTAAGACAAAAATGTGTGAGCCAGAGGCTAAAAAACTGTGAGCTAGCTCACACTAACTCAGTTTAGAGGAAACACTGGAGGGGAGGTTGGTTCAACCCCCCCCCCCCCCCCCCCCCCCGGCTTAAGGACTCCGGTCCTGAAACTCTGCTTATTCAACGTGCCCCCCACCTGCCCGCCCGGCCTGTCGTCATTTATTGTGCAAGGCGCCCTCTGAAGCTTCCTCTGTAAACTCATCGTCCGAAGACTCTGTTCAACTTGAAATGCCACTCAAAGGCGACTCTAGTGCCGCCCCGGCCCCGCCTCCTTCCTCGGCAAAGAGCTGCGGCGACGCCGTAAGAGGAAATTCCGCCCCGCGCAGGAAGACGGGAATTTGTCGCGGGGGAAGGGAGGAATCGGAGCGATCGATGCTCTCTGCGATCTATTTGCATAGCTTACCCGGAAGCGAAGGAGTTCGTCGTCATCGAACGGAGAACGTCGGAACCTCAGGCCGCAGTTATGATGCCTGCGGAGACTGAGGGCTACCCAAGGACATCCATTGAGGACGATTTTAACTATGGCAGCAATGTGGCCTCGGCCAGCGTGCACATCCGCATGGGTAAAGAATCCCGCTTTCCCCGCCCCCCTCCCAGGGTTTATCCATTCCCGTTCCCCGCCTCGGCTAAAACCTAGGGTTGCCAACCGCCAGGTGGCTCCTGAACATCTCCCGCTATTACAACTGCTCTCCAGACAAAGATCCGTTCCCTTCGAGAAAATAACTGCTTTGGAGGCGGAGTCTATGGTATTATATCCCCGCAGAGGCCCCTCCCCAAAGCCCACCCTCCCCAGGCTCCACCCCCAAAATCTCCAGGTATTTCCAAACTCAGCTGGATCCACCACAGATATGAAGCCCTTATTTGCATATCAGCCTTCCTGGTTATCTCTGAGGTCATCCTTCTGTCTTGTTTGGGGAGGAGTGCTAAAAGTAACAACTGCTCATAAGACCATGGATAAACTCAGAACTATTGTTGTGGTCGGGCGCAGGTCTTCCTCCTTGCCTGTCTGGTAGAAGCAAATTCATGTTCTTTTACATTCAGGCCATGTGGGCAAGAGTGTGGATTGTTTTGAACTTAATCATTGCAAACAAATGTTTTCTGTACTAACAGGAGAACTGACCATTACCATTGTCTGCATATTGCAAGTGCTGTAATGCTAAATAAACATAAGGTTAACCTGTTGCTGTCTGTGGAGGAACCAATTTTTGATCTGATTAAAGCTACTGAATCCCTTTTCTACATTTCTTAGACTTGCATTCTTGCTCATTTCAATACATCATCCACTTTTCAGTTCTTATCATTTCCTTCTGGAATTAAATCTTGAGGGAAATTCAACAGTTATTAAATCATGCTAACATGTTGTTTTTATTTCCTATTTAGCTTTCTTGCGGAAAGTCTACAGCATACTTTCAGTTCAAGTTTTCTTGACCACAGTGACCGCTGCTGTTTTTCTGTACTCCACCACAATCCGGACATTTGTACATGAGAGGTAGGCTCCTCTAATTAATCTCATTGAATAGGCACTTTCTTTCTACCTTTTACTGTAAAGTACAACATACAGCGTCAGGCTATGGTTGTTTGGAAAAATCTGTATAACTTGCATCTTTGCATCTGTAGCATAGTTCCTGTCAGAGTAATCAGGGGCTCAGGACCATAATTTATATAGAGAACTTTTGTTTGGTTATCACTCTGGTATAGCAAAAAATTGGGGTTGCCACCTTTTTTAAAAAAGAAAAAAACTTTTCCTGCATCCATTCCTTTAAAAATCATCTAACAGAGACACCAAGTAGTTAACAGTTTTCCTGGCAATGAAGATAAAAGTATGGGACAGTCTTGCATGCTTAACTTTTGTGTTTCAGTATGTTGTTAAAGGCATAGGTGTAGAGCATCATTAAAAGGTGAGAGCCCTACAAAAGAAGGAAATAGAAATGGTGCTGCTGGTAATGGCGTGATTATTTAGTGTTCTAAAGTGGTAATACATAAATGGTGTGTTCTGATCTTGGTATCCCTTGCAATGAGCTGGTAAGATGGGTCAGCATTACCATCCCCATATAGCTGAGTGGTGTTGAGGTTGGGAGATAACGGCTCGTGAAAGGGCTAAGATGTGAACCAGGAGCTTCTTATCACCAGGCTTATACTTTCAGATCTAAGCTATGCTATCGCAGGAGACCTGCTGTAATACAAGACAGGGTTATACTGATGGGCTGACACAGGTTGTGCAGGGAAGCTACTACTGGTCTCCCTCCCTCAGCATAGACAGCTGTTCTGACTGAAGGACATGACAAAGCATGAACAAGAGTCCATTCCTTCTTTACTCCTGAACAGCAACAGAGGCTTGAACACCATCACTGATGCAGTGAAACAAGGAAGAAGTCATCACTGGGTAGAAATGAGGGGGCAATTAGCAGCATTGATATTAGGAAAGGCTGAGCCATGAGGGTAAGGATACCGCACCATGGCTGCAGTCACACACACACTACATAATCCACTTTCAGTGCACTTTCCTACTGGATTTTACTGTGTGAACTGGCAAAATCCAGTTGGAAAGTGGACTGAAAATGGATTATTTAGTCTATGTGACAACAGCCCATGTCGCCAACATATTCTACCTAATGTAACTTTCTGTTATAGAGATGAATGGACCCAGAAGTTAAGTTGTTGCTCTTAGGGACTCTGTTAGTATGAGGACAATAGCTGCCCACAGTACTGGGATCAGTAGTGTCACATTCACAGAGGAGGCAGCTTTTGGTCCTACCTGTATTGTTTCTATGAGTAATTGTTTTTGTTTTCAAATCTGGGTAAATAATACTTATTCACTTCTGCTGGGCAACAAATGGGTTACTGTGTGGAAAACACTCCCTGGAGTGAAGAACTGCTGAGAACCGATTCCCACCCTGAAAAACCTCACATCATAGGAAGGCTTTGCACTCACTCCAGTGGTGCCCTTTAATGAAACCAATCTACTTTCTCTCATAGCATTCATCCAGAAGTAAACTGCTTGATAAATATGTATTATGCATTTTTTATTTTACAGATTTAAGACTTGAGGGTTTTGTATGCATGAAGTATTTGTTACTTGTAATAGTTTAGTGTTGTTGTTTAAAAACTGTATGATCTATGCAAATGTTTTTTTTCCTCCTCCACCCACCCCAAACTTACTTTGTGCCACTAGATTCTGGACCTATGTCTTAAAGGAAAACTCAGCAGTAACAAGTTCTATGTTATTAGTGAAAATGTTTTCTTTTCTTTTACATTACATCAAAAATAGGAAGAGTTAATATTTCTGTAATATTGCTTATGTCCTTTGTTCATTGTTACAGCCCTGGTGTACTTCTGCTGTCCTTGCTCGGATCCCTGGCTGTGATTGTGGCATTAACTATATACCGACATCAGCATCCAGTTAATTTATATCTTCTCTTTGGATTTGTAAGTATTATCACAACCTTTAATCTCAAAATCTGTGCAAATATTTTTCAAAATAGCTATTGATCTTATATATTTTATTTTTCACACACACCCTTATGTGCTCAGAATGCCTTTCATTTTAGTTATTTGTTTTTCTATATTTCTATTAATGTCAGTTTTCCTTAAAAAATAATTTTCACAGGTTTGGGGGGTACATTGTGTAAAATGATGTGCCTGTTAAATATTGCACATGCTGGTTCAGTTCATACACTAAGCTCATGAGCTGGGCTTTTCCCATCTCTTCAGTGTTAGGGACAGTTCTGCCCACACAGGGCCCTGTGGATTGGAATAGATGAGTGATGCTGCCATAATGTTGATTACAAACTATACTGCCTTTTTTTCCCTTACAGACCCTTTTGGAAGCACTGACTGTTGGTATCGCAGGTAAACATTCATCCATCACATGTAGTCTCTTCATCCCAGTAAGAAATGAAAATGCAGATTTTAACTACTTGTAACTATCAGCTGAGCAGCAACTGCCAGTAAAGGAGTTCATAAATATACACCCCGGCCAGTGCTTTTGTGGCAAGGGCTAAGTGAAGAGATGACTGGGGAATCATCTTTGACCTCACATTGGCTGTGGAAGGGATTAAACTTCATGGCTTTGAAGTGTCCCAAAAAATCCAAGCTGACTGCTGAGGTGCTCCTCTGCCTGTTTTCCAAAAATCTTCCATTTCCAAGTGTTCTCAAGGCCTGGCACAAAGAGACAGACTTTAACCCAGAAGGAGGAACAAGATCAGAGGTGATCATAACCATAACACCTGTGGCAGTCTGTATGTTTGGAAGTGTCATGGCCCTCTGAATCCTGAGTAGTTTTGCATAGGGACTGTCTGTAGTGGGAGCCTAAGCTCAGTAACCATGCCCATGCCACCCCGAAGTTGTCCATGGGTGCACTGGTTCTCTGAAAATGAAACAGCTGCAGACTGCTGCTCATATGCCCCATTACAAAAGAGTTTCAGTCTTGGAAGGGAATCGTTTTATTAGTTTTTGTTTAGCAGAACAAGAGGGACAAACGACAGGAGCCAGACTTAATGTCTTCCCTATTAAGCATCTTCCGAGCAAAGTGAACAAAATCACTTTTCTATGATATAACAAATAATAATAGAAAAGTGCAGGGGAGACCTGAGCGCAGTTTTATTGCTTACCAGAACACAGTCTGTCCCCTAAGAACACAGGCACCTGCACATTACTGTTCCATTGCAGTCTGTAGAAATTTGTATAGGTTCTAACCTTAAATTTAAAACCTAGATCTTGGGTCATTTATAGTCAAGGATAAGTGGTTTATATACAATGCTGTCCTTAGGCTAGAACAACATTTCAGTGTGATGCCCATATGGTTTTGATTTAAACAAGTAATGATATCAAATGAATGATGCAAGAGGTTTAAGTTAAATTTACTTGTTTGCTTTTTGTTTAATTTAGTGACTTTCTATGAAGTATCTGTTGTCTTGCAAGCCTTTATTCTTACTACTGCTGTATTTCTGGCTCTCACGGTATACACTTTACAATCCAAGAGGGATTTCAGCAAAGCTGGAGCTGGGTAAGTTGCTTTATAATACCCATATTAAAACAGCCATAGGAATGTATTTTTTAACTTTCTTGTAATTGATGCATAAACAGTAAATTTAAGAGTACTCTTGAACATCATAAATTATTGTTTCATACTGAAATAATATAAAGGGCTTTCTACAGAGAGCCACCCAGAGATGCATAACAGGTATAGGCAACTGACCAATTTCATACCTTCCACCCCCCCCCCCCCAACCCCAAGGAGGTTACGTTAGGGGTGTGATTATCAGTGTTAAGTGTACATTTTTTAATATTGTGCATTCAGAATATTAAGGTGTCCTGTACTTTTAAATTTAAGATAAAATGAACTTTCACAGTTTCAAGGAAATTAATTTACATACTACTGTGTGTTCACAGGCTGTTTGCATGCTTATGGATTTTTCTCTTCTCGGGCTTTCTAAGGGTAAGAGGTTATGTTCTTGATTAATATTGAATATAGTAATGGGTAATTACAGTTTTGGAGATATCTATCAACTAAGTTAACAGTTTTATCAGAACAATCAATCCTATGTGCAGTTAACTCTCCATAGGAGATGAGTTTTTGCCAGTACTCCCCTCTCTGCAGATTTTGGACTGCCCCATTCTTTGCGATCCCCTTGGAATAGCATTTCAGAAGGCATTTTAGGCTTCAGAGGGAAGCAAGACGTACTCTGCTGATGGACATTCTTCCTTCAGTAGAAAGTTTTGGTGGGATCCAAACCATTTAAATAATTTTTATGATTATTTGATAGGTTTGCCTCATAGTTTGTATTCTTGATTAGTATTAAGGCAAAACTATTTAAGTCAGTTTGCTAGTAACGAGGGCACATTTAGAGAACTTGTCTATATTAACAGTAATTATAAAATGCTTTTATTTATTTGAATTTATGGAAAATATTCCTATGTTGCCTTTATTCCCAATTCAGGATCCCCAAGTGGACAAACATTAAAACATTTCAAACACACACACACACACACACACACCCTTCCCACTCACCAAACCAACCTTTCTTTTATTTTTATTTATTTTTGTATTTTGTATTCCTATACCCTCCCCTGAAGGCCACTGGGCAGGGTACAACATAGTTTAAAACAGTTTCACAGGCATATATAAAATCCAGTCTAGCTACCCGCCCCCAGTCTTCAGCTTTATTTATGATTTACTTACTTCATTTATATCCCACCTGGAGACACAAAGCAGCTTACATCATTCTCCTTTACTCCATTGTATCTTCAAAACAGCCACCTTTGGCATATGCACCCTTCTTAGAAGAGAGAGAAGTTAATTGCACCAAGAGGCAATCTTTTTGGCCTGCCTTTTACTTTCTAGACTGTTAGGGAGAAAGCTCAAAAAATTGTTCCTTCCACACAACCCGGAAACTGCCTTTATATGTCAGTGAAGCACATTTTCCTTCCCGTATGGCCCCCTGACTGTATCTGAGCTGACGAGTATCACTGTGGGCATGTTCTTCTCCCAAGTGAATGCCCTCCTCAAGCTCACTTCTCCCCAGTCATTCCTACGGGCATGATAAGATAGAGGCTGTATCTGCTCTTGCTGATACAGCCTGTCAGCTTAGTCCACCAAGGACTGCCAATGTACAACCAGTAGTCATTTCTGTTGTGCTCCAAGGCAGTGCTCCCTCTAAGCTGTGGGCAGGAGTGGCCGCTCATTAATGCAGGAAGCCCTGCTCAGCAGCAGTCTGGAGTTGCGTAGGGTCTTCCATTGCCCATTTTAAGATTACAGCAGTTATATTCTGCTCAGGATGTGAACTGCTCTGCTCAGTAGTGAAAAAAAGTTAGAGGGAACATTGCTCCAAGCCCAAGTATCAGTCAGAGATTTAGTGGTAGTAGATTGATTCTAATATCTGATTTGCCTGGGCCTTGTAAGCATAGTTTGAATATGTAAACAATGTTAGCAAAATGTAGTCAGTTTGTTAGTAAATTACCTGTGCTGATCGTAGAGTTGCCAGGTCTTACCTGGGTCCCGGCAGAGGGCTCCAGCCTGGCTCCTGGAGTCTTCCTGGCATGCGAGAAGCACACCCCCCACGATGATGTCACCCAGAGGTGATGTCATCGCCCCAGGCACATTGGGCGGGGGACGCTCTAGCATTTGGGTAAAAAAAAAAAATCTCTATGGTCACCGGTAGAGTTTTTACCCAGATCAAGAAAATAGTATCTAGTTTGCACAGACAGCAAGCCAAATATTCCCATTTTTAATTATAGATATCATATGGTTAAATTAGATTCTGATGTGTTTTTATAGAAGACATTTTGAACTAAATCTTTATGTTTGTGTGCATGCCCTTGGCTGTAGATCTTCTTCTACAGTGAAGTAGCAGAGCTGGTACTCGCTGCTGCAGGAGCACTTCTGTTCTGTGGATTTATTATCTATGACACTCATCTGCTAATGCACAAACTGTCTCCTGAAGAATACATATTGGCTGCAATCAACCTCTATTTGGATATCATCAATCTGTTTCTGCACCTGCTGCGCTTGCTAGAAGCATTTAATAAAAAGTAATGGGGAGTTGCCCTTCAAAACTGTGAGATTTGGATATGGTGTCTAAATTGTTAATTTAAGGCATAGAAAATTTGCGGTGTTCTTTGAAGCTTGTTTTTACATTCCAGGGCTATTGAGTGTTTTCAGTACAAAGGATGCGTTAGAGAGAGCTGATATTTATGATTCTATTTTGAGATCAGTTAATTACACATTGCAGTCATCTTGGCTGTTTTGCAAAGGCTTCACTGCATCTGTTTGCGTATTATTCTTGATTGAAAGACTTGTTCATCAACCACCAATTGTGTCAATAAGCAGTATTAAAATTCTATTTTATTTCTGCAGTAATTGCCACAGATGTGTCCTTTGAAATTCACAATTGTGTCTGGATGGATGACACAAAACTGAATCTCTTTAAATTTTTGCTGTTGCATCCTGAATATTTAAATAAGACAAAACTGTACTGGTTTTGGTCATTTTGAAAGCTTACACTAATAGCATTTTGAGTGAAGGAGTTATTCCAAAACATGATTCTTCTTCCTCTAATATGTTTCGGTATAATTCTCCTTTAATAAAATCAATATTAATATGCCCAAATAATACCATATTGTGAAAGGAATAACCTCGGTGAAGTATGTTGCATTCTTAGATGACTTGGTAAATAACTGTCAGAAATTTTTATTTGCCAGCACATTCTTCTGTTGTGAAGATCTGCAGGTTGGTAAATTTTTAAGAAATGCAGAAAGGAATACATACTGTATCTTCACATGTCTCCTGTTCTTTTTAAGGTTCTGAAGAAAGCTGAACTTATCTCAAGGCATTTTTCTCCCTGGTCTTTCTAGTGGTTGATGTGGGTACAAAATATTTATGTGCAGAGTATTTATAGGGTAGTATTCTGATTGGTTTTGTACTTGGAAGAGTTGGCAGAACACAAGAGGCAATTCCATTGAACCCACTCTTCTATTAGAATGTTAAAAATTGATGGAAATAAATGAAATTACTGTTGTGCAAGCCATTGGCCTTTTTATTTGTTGTTTATTTAGTGTTATAAGATTGGTAATGAAGTTTATCACTTAACAGGAAAGGAATACTAAATATTTGATGATTAACATACTCGACTGCTAAGCTCTTTAAGGGTAATTGCTTTCCATTCTGATATTGTCATAGACTTGTCCAACGCTTAAGTTATAAAATGAGATGTGTTAAAGTTGGAAGTCTGCCGTCACATCATGTTCTCAAACCTAGAGACTCTTTAATCTCAGGTGTGGGAAGCCTGGTTATGTCACCCAGCATCAAGGAAAGGGCATTCTACATCTATTTAATTTTTACAGCCTGAGTCCTTGTATTGAAAATTGGGTCCAGGCCTAAGCTGTACTGAGTCCTGACTCAAATTATAATCACAAGCTTGAAGGTTTAATTAAGGAGGCCCCAAAATGAAAACAGCATGTGTGACAGTTATTAGAAGATGCTTTTCTGAATACAGTTCTGGTATGAGTGGTTTGGCTGAACTCTTTCTGATCGATATGGGAAACCAGATAGGTTCCTGCTGTTGTAGTAGCCAGACTCTCATACTATCATTCCAGTAGCAAACTAGATAGTTGCATCCAGGTGAGAAGCCATGTTGGTCTGAAGCAGCAGAACGAAGTTTGAGTCCAGTGGCACCTTTAAGACCAACAAAGTTGTATTTGAGACGTGTGCATGCACTTGTATTTGAGACGTGTGCATGCACCTTGAATAAAAACTGTTGGTCTTAAAGGTGCCAGTGAACTGAAACTTTGTTCTGGATAGTTGCATGCAAACCAGTGCCATACCAAAATGTGGTTCCTTAAGGAAAGAGAAGTTACTTCTGCACAGGGCACACCTCAGGTATGAAAAAATACTAGGTTTTTTTCCTCCCAAAGTGGGAAAAAACTCAAACAGTCCAATGAGTTAGATGAATATCTGTATTTGCCTGCTGCATTCTCTGTGGCTATATGACCACTTGCTTCTCTTCAGCCCAGGGGCTTTGGGCCAGAGGGAAATTGGGGCTGGGAGATGATGCTTGTACACTTTTCCAGCTTCAGTCTTCCCTATCCTAAAGATCCTTTGAGAATCCTGTTCACAAGTGTACTGGTTTTTTCTGTATATTTGCATTGAGGAGAATTCTCATGTCACATTCAACATGTGTACGGTTGAATGTATGTTACTAGTTCACTGCATTTATCCAGGTCCTTGTCCCTGGTTTCATTTGTAAAGTGAATTGTCTGTTACAGACAGATGTATGCATGTACATGCTGGATGTATATGCTTTCAATGTAACTTGTGAACAACACTAAGTTGGCACTTTATCAGTTTAAAGGGGGGGAGTGCCAATTATGACTAGATGCAACACTACATATTCCTTTCCCAGTTGCCTTCCCACAGTACTGCTCAACCTGCTTCAAGCAGCAGCCCCGTCAAGCCACTGGGATTTTATGTATGAACTTCCTATGAAATTCTCCCAAATAGTGTAGGAAAAGGGGGTGAATGCATCCACCCATGGTATGTTTGTCACAGCTTATTGCTCATTCCCACCCTCTATCAGTTCCTTGAGTGTCCTGTAGGACTTTATAGAAATCCCTGTCTCCAACCACCCCCTACACCACATCCCAGTGCAGTGTGATTTCCCCAAAGCACTGGAGGTCTATTAAGGCAGAATGGAGCAGGCTTGAATCTTAATACACGGGGGGGGGGGGGGGGGGGGGGCACCATGAGCCCGTACACGCACGGGCAGAGGGTGTCCCCTGGATTTTCTGACGCTTGCCAGGCACACCGATAAGGAAAAGTAAAGCTCTGCAGTTTGGAAGTATTGATGGGGCAAGGGCGGAAGACGTGTCTTCAGTACCCCGCCTGCCATATCGACGGGTAGTTCCCGTCCGGCAGCAGTCACAGAGACTTCGGTCACAATTCTGCCGGCCCAGCGACGGCATTGCGCCTGCGACAACCTCCGCATTTCACCGACGCACCCCTTAAACCCCCACCGCCCCCGAAGCGGGATCGACACACCCACCTTTCCTCCTCCCGCAGCATGCGCCGCCTTGCAGTGCCGGAGGAGCTCGCTGGGGGGCTCTGTGGGGGGCGGGGGCGGCGAGAGACTAACGCCGGTCTGGAGACTAGCTGCTCGGTGCCTGCCCCGCCCATTCTCGCTGTGGCCCGACCTCTTCTGCTGACGACGCGTGCGGAGCTCCGGAAGTGTCGGGTCTCGTGCGCGTGTTGGTGCGCCGGGGCCTTGGGAGCGGCGAGGCTGGAGAGCCGCGGGGGACGTTCAGGTGAGGGGCTGGGAGGCTACTGAGCCTTCGCTTTTCCGCTTTGAGGGGGATTCCCTGTATTCCTTGGCTGAAGGAGAGAACACTTTTTGTAGGAAACCAGCCAGTCTATGTTATGGGGGGGGGGCGCTATCACCCTCAGTTTTATTATTTACTATTTATGTACGTCTTGCTTCCCAGCAGGCACCTACCCCTGTTTACAACGTTCTCGCCTCCGTTGTTTCCTCGTCGTGACAATCCTGTGAGGTAGGTTATGCTGAGAGTGTGATGGGTCCAAGGCCACCCAGCAAGTGCGAATTTGAAGCTCAGTATCCCAGATGCTAATCTAACACTAATCGCTTTAACCACAGTAGTTGTTTGAGTCTGAGACGCATTGAATGGAGCCTGATGGTGTACTGGGTAGACGTCTATTGACGCTATAGGGTTAGACCTGGTGGTGGTCATAATGGTATTTTCACGTGCTAGTAGGTATGTAGACATCTCTATGTAGTCACACTCTTGTTGCTTTAAAGAGATGGGCTATTCATCAGACAAATTCTAAAAGATGCATGTTAATTAAATATATGCTAAAATGTAAAGTTGAGGTTTTAGTAGAGAGATAACACTTCTGGCAATTTTGAAACAATGGAAAAACAACCTTTTCCCCATTTTTGGGGGGGGGGTTGGGAAAAACTGAAAGATATGCAATACCTAGTGTCTTGTCAAACTTAAACTAATTTTACAGCTTTAGCAATATAAAATGCATCATTTGTAACTTAGTTAGTGTTTAAAATTGAATATTTGACATATTTATGGAATTTTAAGGTTACAAATGCTTTAGTTTTGTACAAATAAAATTGCAAATATACCCAGCACTTGAGAAAAATCTGCAAGCTGATGCACCCTGTGCTGTCCTAGCACATATACCTTAACTTTTGCCATCTGGCTAGGGAGAGCTAAGTTTTCAATAAAACTTTTAAGTTTTTCTCTGAGGCTTTGGTGCAGTTTCTTTTGATCTTGTTTCTTCCTCCTTCAAGGTGGGCTAATAAGCAACTTTTTACCCAATCTGTGGGTGTATGTGTCATAGTGATTTGATAGAGATGAAAAGATTAATCACGAGACATGACAAAAGGGTCACAGAAGGCATGAAACAGCTGAAAAGCAATGAGAGCCCTGCATGTTCCCCTCATGAAGATTAGGTAGCCTTTTGGGTGCAGAAATACATCTTGGATTTAAGAGCTGTGTATGTCTACAGCATACGTACCTTGTCTTTAAAAGCTATTCAGTCATTCGAACAGAGTTTTGTTTTTTTTCAGTACTCCCAATATTTCCATTTTTTTCTGTCCAAAAAATGGGAGGGGGGAGGCCTTGGAAAAAACCGAAAAAGCTTTTTCTTAATGTTCCTGGGTCCTCCCCCGGTCTTCACTTCTCTAGGTTTTAGTGATGATTGTTACCTCCTATATCCAGCTTACTGCAAAATTTCCCACAAGCAGCAGGCATAGACAATCTCAGAAGAAGCTATGTTATCTGTAACATGACATACCTTCACATAGCAAAGGAAGTTGCTAATAATGTTACCAGTGTTCTTTTTTTGAGAGATGTCGCAAGGTATAGGACTGAGTGGGATTCAGAATGGTTCTTGGCAAAGTGAAGGAGTGGGCAAGATGACGGTTAATCAGTGCTTTAAGTAGAAAACTGGGAGGTTCCTAAGTCACGCCTGCTTGAAAATCACTCTCTCCAGTCTAAAAATTATTCCCTTCAAATCAGGCATTGTGCAGTGCACGGCTGTCTCTTTCAATTTTGTGCTGTTGGTATGGTTCTTGTTGTTTAATCCTAAAAGGAGGGCTTTAGGATGTCAATCATAAAACAATATGCTTGTATATTCATAACAAGCAGTGATATTCCTGTAGCATTAGTATAGCTTGTCATCTTACAAACAGGGCTTTGATTATGCTGAAATTGGATTCCTGATCATCAAAACCGGGGTTTCCCAGCCTCGCTTAGCTTGTGGGTACTTTAAGAATTTTGAGACCAGGTGACTGCCTTGAGGAATGGGCAAGTCCCAAAATGTTTGGAGGTTCAAAGTTTCCCTGTGATGGAGGCAGGAGTTTCCAAACGGATGCCCTCTACAAAAAGCAAAGGTGATGACTTCTAAAACACCTCCTGCTCCAGTGAGGTGGAGAAAAGCAAATATTGGCATTTTGCTTTGTGGATGAAGGAGGTGGGTTCTAGGAAACATATCAGTGAATACCCATAGGTGCCTTGCTGGGAATCCCTGTTGTAACATTTAATGCAATTTAAAAACTCATTTTTTGAAATTTTGGACTCCATTGTCTTGAAAATGTGTAGACAGTGTCTGTTGAAATCCCCACATCTGGCAGGAGAGGTGCAGTAAGATTTCCTTTATGGGTCTTTTTATCTGCTGATGGTTAGATGAAGTGTAATAAATTGTAGACAATATGTATTATTTTGCATGCTTCATCATAGAATTCTTTTCTTTTTGTGTGTGTGTGTGTGTGCACACGCACCTGGAAGTCCTGGCAACCTCTGGTGACTGACCCCTATTGGGGGCATAGAGGATATTCAGAGAGGTGGCTGAATAAAGCCTGCCCCTACCTCCCAGCCCTGGTATTCCTTGGATGTCTCCCATCCAAGTACTTGCCAGAGTCGACCTTGCTTAGCTTCCGAGATCTGACGAGACTGGGCTTGCCTGGGCTATCCGGGTCAGGGCCAATCATGGCCCTAGGGTTTCCAGAGGTTCCCATCCAAGACTTATTTATTTATTTACTTACTCCAGTTATAACCTGCCTTTCTCCCCAGCAGGGAGCCAAAACAGTTTACATCCTCCTCTCTCCTCCGTTTTATCCGTACAATAATCCTGTGAGATAAGTTAGGATGAGAGCGGTTGAATGGTCCCAGGCCACCCAGAAAGCTTCTGTGGCAAAGTGGGATCTGAACCAGGGTCTCCCAGATCCAAGTACGACACTCTAACCACTATGCCGCACTGTCTCCATGGCCATATCTAAGCCTGGTCAATTATACAATTTGTCACATGCTTTCAGGCCATACCTTGGAACTAAGCATCATGTCTTTTATTTTTTTATTTTAAAAATGTTGTTCTTACTGGTGATATAGAATGTACATCAAAATAAGAAAAAGAAAAATTGCAACAAAACCTGGGCACTTGCTTTATTGGTATGATGCATATCTTACTTTGTCATAGAAGTCAGAGTATATTGTATGCTTAGACTAACCTGTACAGTTACCTGCACTTGGGCAGACTGGCAGGGCCAAAAAATAGCATTACACTACAGTGTATCCCAGTGGACGATAACTGTATCTCATGCTGTTTGCTTATGTAGAAAATTCTTGTAGTTACCCAGCTCTGATGGGGTTGACTATGTTACTATATTTCATTTCTCCATTCATAGGAGCAAGCAAAAATGGCAAAAAGCTTAAGGAGCAAATGGAAAAGAAAGATGAGAGCAGAGAAGAGAAAGAAGAATGCCCCCAAGGAACTTGCCAGATTACAGAACATTCTGAAAACCAACAGCGATGTTCTGATGGATGAAGTAAAAGAGATAGCAACTGTTGTTCCTGCTGAGAAGATCAAAGAGAAAAAGGATCCTAATGGTAAGTTGGCCTATTTTTAGATTTTGCTGTAAGGAATAAAGCAGTTGGGCTCTGGAAATAGCATGCCTTTTAAAAAAATTTCTGAGTGAGAATAATTCTACGTAGTTTACCTGATCTCTCGCTCATTCACTTCCTTTAATTTTTTTAGTATTCTTTTTGCTTTGCTTAGAGTCTCGACGTTTCCACTAAAGCTATTAGATAGATGCAGCTGCTTTTCTTGTTAGTATTAGTTAGTATAATGTATGGGCTTTTGGTGCACCAGAGAATATTTATATTAAAGAACAACATGTCAAACTGTCCTGCATTTGTTTTTATTTGTAGTGTCCTTTAACTTAGGGCTTGACCATGAGATAGAGCTGTCTGTTGGACCAGTGCTTATGTCCTGAGATGATTAGCTACAGGAGGCAGGTGCAAGAACAAACTTTTCTACTGAACAGTTGGAGCCCAGTGGCATCTTTAAGACCAACAAAGAGCCAGTTTGGTGTAGTGGTTAAGAGCAGCAGACTCTAATCTGGAGAATTGTGTTTGATTCCCCACTTCTCCACGTGCAGCCAGCTCGGTGACCTTGGGTCAGTCATAAGTTCTTTCAGAGCAGTTCTCTCACGAGCAGTTCTCTCAGAGCTTTCTCAGCCCCATCTGCCTCACAGAGTGTCTGTTGTGGGGAGGGGAAGGGAAGGAGATTGTAAGCCACTCTGAGTGAAGAGCAACGTATAAATCCAATCTCCTCCTCTTCTTCTTCTTTATTGGTCTTAAAGTTTTTGGTCTTAAAGGTGCCACTGGACTCAAACTTTGTTCTGCAGCTTCAGACCATTACAGCTACCCTCCTGAATCAGGCTTTTTTACTGTAGCTTTTCTCTGTGGAACAGGCTCCCTGATGAGGGGGAGGGGGGGTGCTGCCACTATTTATTTACTTCACCTATGCCCCACCTTCTCTTGCGTGGAGACCCAGAGAGGCCTATTATCATTCCCTCCTCTGCTGTATCCACCTAACTCAGTGCAGGAAGGGAGGCTGAGAGGGTGTGACTGGCCCAAAGCCACTCAGTGAACTTCCTGGGGGGTAAATGGAGATTTGAACTTGGGTCTCTTAGATCCTAGTTTAATATTCTAACCACTATATCACTCCCGCTGGGTGTCACTAGAAATCCTCAAGTGGTACAACAAGGGTGTTTTACTTGTCAGGGCTTTTAGCAGTGTATAGACAACAGGTAACTTACTGGACAGAGAGGTTTTGTTGGTAGCTTTATTCTGTATGTTTTAAATTGTGCTCTTTTAAATTGTAACTTGTGAGCTGTCTTAAGCCACAAGGGAAGTCTTTTAATACACTTGCCTAGAACGCACAAAACTTCCCAGTCTCCTCACTTTATTCTCCAGTTGCTGTTACCTCTTCTTCAGTGTTCCAATCCTGAAATCCTCTTCCTACCTCTTTTCCCTGGAAGACTCTGCCACCGTCTTTTAATACGACATGTATGTGTACTCTCCATCCTCTACTCACTCCTCTTCTCTCCTGTCAGTATCAGACTAAGAGAAATTGCCTGAATCGCTGGCTTACATCCAGCCATCATGAATGCACTGTGGTATTTTTTCATGATCAGCCAAAAAGTCCTTGGGCTCACACATTCCATTCCTCTTATTGTGCTCCTGCATGAAGACTGAATGAAGATTTCCTGGTTTAGAACTAGCTGCAATTAGTGTGGTTCCTGCATGGAAAAGGAAAGGGAACATACAGGCATGAACATTTCCGGGTTTATTCTTGTCATTGGGACATCTCAACATAGCCCCCCCAGCGTCTTTTTATGAGCTTTTAAGTCCTGTGAATGTACAGATCTTTCTTTGTTAAATTTCTTGGTGCTTTTTCAGAGGAAAGCAAGATGGACACTGATACCAACAGAAATCAGAAGACTCTTCTAGATCAACACGGACAGTATCCCGTATGGATGAATCCCAGGCAGAGGAAGAAGCTTAAAGCAAAGCGTACCAAAGGAAAAAATAAGCCCAAAGTACCAAAAGGATTAGCATGGTAGAGACTGGTTGAACTTTTAAGAAATTGAAAAAAGACTTTGTGTAGTCACGTAAGATAGCCACATAAATAAAGCCACATGTTGTGTGCGGAATCACGTGGGGGTTACTTTTTGCTTTGGACTCCCTCACTTGATGAGATATGAGTTTGTGGTGCTGAAATTTCTTTGGAATATAGTTCATTTAGTAACACTGCTTGTCTTAAAATACTTTCTTGTGTTGAACAAAGTAGAATATTTTAGATTGAACATAAGCATTGCCAGCATACCCCACCTGAAATATGGGATTATATTATTCAGATTCCCCTAGCAGAAATAAATTTCCAATCTTTTAAATATATGTATGCTCTAGAACTTCTGTTTCTAATCTGTACTTAGATTGTAAGCAGGCTTTATTTTGTTAAAAGCACACAGATTAACTGTAACACCATGAGTCACTGTATGTGAACAGTGCAATCCTAAAAAGAGTTACATCCTTCTGAACCCCATGGGCTTCGGAGGGTGTAACTGCTTAGGACTTCATTGCAGAAATATTTTTTTTGGAATGTCTCATTCTGGATAGAATGATTAAAATGTCCTTGCTTGGTGAAAAAGACACAAAGATAACAACAGGAGCTGAAGAAGACCAGAGCTTCTTACTTCTCTAGTTGGATTCACTTAGTAAAGTGTAAGGACTTTGGAATGTATTACTTGTGGGCCAGTGGAATTTGTGTAATTCACAAACATGTTGATATTATTTGGAATAGCCTCAGATCTTGCAGTCTTATCCAACTGTGTGAGGTGTGAATTTAAACTGCCCCTCTTTCTTGCCCCTGAGTTTGGGATAGTTTAAATAGTTGGTGCAGTATAAACGTTGAATTGTGGTTTTGGAAACAAAGGGTTGTGCTCCCTTTCTTTTTCAGAGAAATCATGTACAGTTCTCATGTTATTGTATCATTTCACAATGCTGGTGGCAGGCCTAGGAGCGGGGTCTCTTTTTTAGATTTTAGTCTCTTATTTCTGGGTTAGTCTCTTAAAGTCTCTTTTTTTCAGAATTAGTCTCCTTTCCTTTTTTGTGCCTTCAAGTGCTTAAGAAATTAAAATTGTGGAACAGGATTGTGGGAGGTGCTGTTCTTCAAATGCAATAAAGGTATGCCAGAGAACTCCCTATCGATACAAAAGAAGATGTTCTCATTGATAAATGGAAAACGTTGCAGATGGAGACAGACTGCCCAGCTTTTGAAGAAAGAATTGATAGTTTTGGGGGATAAAATTTTAAAGAAAACTAATATAGCTGGAGGGGGGATATCAAGAGTTGGCGAAAGTTATCAAGACTGCATTGTCTCCATCACATGGAAATGCAGACATTGAGAGGCGGTTTTCTGTGTCAAGATGGGCTTTGACTGAGGACAAGGCTTCCACTTGTGAACGAACCTTGAATGCAATTTTGTTGATCAAAGATACATTGAAAACCTATGGAAATAAACCTGAACTGGTTCCCATGACATCAAAACTTATTGCTATGGGACAAAGTGCACATAAGCAATACATAATGTAATTAGAGGAACAAAAGAAGATTGAAAGAGGAGGAAGAAAAAAGAAAGAAGGAGATACATTTAGCTAAAGAGATGGAAGAAAAGGTTAAACAAGCAGAAGAGTCTAGGGGAAAAAATGCTGAGACAGAAAGTAAGGTATCACTGACAAAAAAAGACCATGAGGCAACTTTTAAGGCATCTGACCGTCTGTTCAAAGAAGCCAATGAACGATTGAAGAGAGCAATACAGAAAGGAAGTTTGCAGGAAGTTAAGTGTTGCACAGGGTATGTTGGAAGGCTATGTTGCTCTGCGTGGAACTGAGCAGCAAAAACTTAAGTGGAAACTCTTCAAAAAGCTGTAGAGAAAAGAAAAAATATTTTGATCACTGCTTCCTTTGGTAAGAAATCTAAAAATTCTTGATTGATTTTTTATTTGAATTAGCATTCTATTTAATTAAAAGAAATAAAAATACTTTTTAGTGTGGTTTTTGTTTTTCTTCAACAATAAATGAACAAGCCATACCCCATCCAGGACCAGAAATAAATGAAACTTAGCCTTAAACACCAAGTGATATACTGTGCATGAATATATATGCATATAGACACACACACAACATATTCTACTGTATGATATACGACATTTTTTTGGTAGTTTTGGAGTTAAAAATAGCTTGATCAACAAACTGAAAAATTTAAGTGGGAAGAAAACCACTAGGTAGATATATCATAAATGGTAATAATCCATTTGATGCCAACCTAAAGAACTGTTACCAGTTTTTTTAGCATGAGTTGAAGTAATTTTACATCCCATTCAAGTTTTGAGAGAAAAATTATATTCTTTATCATGTTGTAGTTACACAAAATGTGTATACCTACACATTTATTTCTGGTCTCAACCGGCTGTCCAAGTTCAGACTCTACAGCCCCCAGGAAGGGTGGGAGTTACCTCCCATCTCCAAGCAAGGAGGCCACCATCAGACTAGAGGAGAGCTGGGGAGATGGGGGAGTGGAAGGCAAGGAGGGATACAGCAGACAAGAAGACCAGGAAGTATTTACTAAAGAGGGCTGGACTGACAAGAGTTTTGAGAACTGGAGACACTCCAAAGCCCAAAAGAAGCAAGAGGAAGAGAGAGAGCCCCGTGGAGATGAAGATGCAATCTTGATGTCTTGTAGACAAGATCCAGCTGAGCAGAAAGGCGGAAACATACCTGGAGCAAGATCTCAACGATTGGCAGGTGAGGTGAGGGGAAGCCTAGGAATGGATTATTTAAGAGGGAAGTTAAGGGAGAGCCAGGGAGGACTCTCTGTGCAGAGACCTGGAGGGTCAGTCCTTTGTCACGACAGGCTCATCCTGTGACTAGAATCCTCTGAGAATAATCATCCTGGAGCAACTGTCCTCTTGGCACAACAAACTCAGGTACTGACACCGGCCTTTTTTTGGTTGGGGATTATTGAAAAACATATATGTTATTTATCAGAATTTTTAGTGTGAAAACATGAACATCAAACATTTGAACCATATGGAGCACTTGGTGACTTGGTCTCTTTAAGCTCTTTTTTCAATCTCTCTTCCTGCCATTTTAGTCTTCTCTCTTTGGGGGGAGGTCTACCAGTCCTAGCTCTGTGGTGGAAACTTTAGCATCATCTCCTGTGGTAAAACTCCCTGGGGGCTGAATCCAGCCAGCTTTTCTGCTAGCGAAATAGGGAAGAGAAGAGGTCCCCTTTGATCACCAGAAAAGCTGTGCTGGAAATCCTGGCGTCTGTGTCAGCAAAAGGCAGGTGCGAAGGAAGCTGGAGTAAGGAGGGGAATTAGGTGATACTGTGTCCGCATGGAAAGTTTAGTGCAGCTGGTGGAACTTCTGAATGTTTGCAATTGCTTTGTTTCATATTCTGTGTTTTATTTTAAATAACTTAATTCAGATTCTTTATGATCAGACTAAAATTATTAGTTAATGAATTTGGCTTTTTAAGCATTGTTTCAATGGGAAGCACATTTGTAATTCTTTGTTATCCACCCCAGTGGGATGATGATGTCAGAGGTCCTACCATTCATGCAAGGATCACTTCTAGCCAAATAGGCAGTTTAACTTCATCTCCTTGCACTGGGAGGGGTGACAGTGTAGATGACTAAATGTGTTTTTGCTCCTTTCCCACAATCCTCAAGTGGCAAGTGCAGAGGTTCTCCTTTTAAACATAGCCAGATTGTGTTGGTGAGGGGAACTAAACCCTGCTGCCTAGCCGTGCTAGACTTGGGGGTTTCAGCCTTTTTCTTTTGGCCTGGATTACTTCTAGTATGGGACCTAGGCTAGAGAAAAAATGCTTGAAGCACAAGCATAGGCATTAGCACCCCTGCTGCCCATGTGCTCCAGTTTTGTTTTGAAATGGCTTTATTTTTGAATGGGAGATGGTTTGTCTTCTTATCTACTAGGGCTAGTAGCTGTGGCCTGGGTGAGACGGTATCACGGAAAGTGTGGCTGCTTTTATGTGAAATGAAAGATGTTGAGATCTTATACAAAGAGAGATGTCTCTGTTTCTTTGTTATCATAGATCACTCCCATCTTATCTATTTTGGCCCTCCCTTTGCAGGGGAAGGGGGTGGGTGGGAAGCATTTGCCAATAACTCTCCTCTCCCAGTATACTCTGCAGCAGCCTGCCTACCTTGTAGCATGTACAAAAAACACTTTGCCGTTTTCGCCTGCAAACATGCTGCTGGGGGGGGGGGGATGTAGTACAATTAGTGTCTTTCCCTCTGCCCAGTGTAGCTGCCTACCTTCCAGGGAACACAAGCAGAGCATCAGCTTCTGTCTCTGATGCTTATTTCAGGGAGGAATATATCCCTGTCTTTGTATCTCTCCCTTATTCCCCCTATCCACCTGAAGCTTCAGAGAGTAACTAACAGATAATCTCCCCAAACCACTGCAACTATGTAATCGGGGGTGGAAAGTCAAAATGCCTTTTGGGATGACCCTCTTTGATGAAAATGGGTAGCTTTTCTGATCGGAATGCGCCCTGTCAAGTTATCCACGGAGTCACTGTCTTTTGCACTGTGCAGTTATAAAAAGCAGTGAGGCACTCGTCCTTTTCCAAGCTCTTTCCAAGAATTGCTGGAGATTACCAGTCATCTCAATTTTTAGCAGTTGTAGAATGTTAATGAAGGCAGTTGAGATGGTGGTTATTTAATTTTTGAATCCCCAACCCTAAAAGAGGGATACTAGCCTTGCCTATTTTACACATTAGCATTGCAAGGGCAGTGGGTTGGGGAGGGTTTGGGGTTTTAAAAAATTCAGATAAATTCAAACTTGTCATTTCTCATTTGTGCTTCAAAGTGGCACCATCTTGTGAGACTGCCATGATTTTCTATACAGTAGAACAGTCAGTTACCCATCTTCACAAGCCAAAATACAGCGGAACCACTATTCTTGGTTAGCTATGGTAACTAAGCATGGTAAAACACTTCATTAGATTTATATATCTGCAGTCCATATTTAACAAGCTCCTGAAAAATCAGTGAATATTTTAATTAGGAAGTACTTGGAGAAAACCTTTCTTGCTCCCTGCCACTCAAAGTTGCACAAGGGAATAGTGGTACATTAATTACTTCCAAGGGTCTGGTGTGACAAAGAGGAAAGGTGACCGTGAAATGTAACATATAACGAGGAGTGAGAGAATGATCTCTAGGGAGTGCAGTAAGCCACGCAGTGTGTAGAACCTTGATGTAAGCCAACAGACCCCTTTTGATTTCTGAGCAACCAAGCCGTAGTTCTCACATGCATCTGAGTTCTGCAGTTCTGATGTTCACTCAAGCATTTTCAAATATAGGTCAACGTTGCTTTCAACTGTAGTCCGAACTACTACATGCTCCCCCTCCAATTTTTCTTCACAGCTGATCCTTTGAGGTCTTTCTGTGTAAGGACAGTTAAACAGAGCCAGTTTGACCTTATGCAATTGTGAATGGTTTTGTTCCGTCTTGCCACTCTGCTATGTGCCTAAGGTATGGGAGATTTCCAGTAATTAATGGGATGGATAGATTCCAGGAACGTCTTCCTTGTTATTTTGGTTTTTCACCCATGCACCATGTGCAACATTTTGACACTAACTCTGTATATGCTCTATGGTTTTGGTACACTCAGCAACGGGGGAGGGGACTTCTTCATCAATGTACTGCTGAACTCAGCTAGTGCAGCATGGAAAGCTGTGCAGTGGAGAAGTGAGAGGTACTTCCTCCTCTTAGCCCTCATTCCTTTCTTGTGTACAAGCATGAGAAAGCCAGGATGTTAATTCTCTGCGTTCATCTGGGGTTGGATACTGTTTCTCATTAAACTTACTGCCTTTGTGTGCAATCCACACAACATTCGGTGTTGGGAGACAGAATATCCTACCAGTCCCTTCCCATACATCCTGGTATTCAGATATAGGGAGTGTATGGGAACCATACAGTACTTCTGCCTCTTTTTTAAATCCCAGGGCCACATATGTGTGCAGATTTATAGATTGCACTTGCTGGATTATCATTCTCATCTTTTATACTTCTCGTAATAATTGGCATGATTATGATCTTTGTGACTAGTGTTCACTGGTAACATGTATGAGCTGTTCAAGCTCAGAGAATTTCTGTACTTCTGTTTAGATGATGATCAGATTTTTAATCTGCCTGTCTTTTCAGATGCATCAAATTCCACATGTAGATATGGGTGTGTGTTTTTTGCTTAGTAGCTGCATGCCTCTTTACTCCTGGTGGCAGGCCCATTTACATTTTCATTGGCAGACCACTGGTGGATTAATAAACCTTTGACTCACTGCAGGTTATAAGCAGATAAAACCAGCATTGCACTCCTGGTTCCTAATAACCTATATAGTTATGAATGTTAATGTCTTGATTATTTTTGGCAAAAGGATGATTTTGCAATAAAGATGGAATGGAAGAAGCACACACATTTAACTGCCGCTGACCAAAACACTTTGGCTCCCGGGAATCATTGGTAAATTGATTAGTCTGCATTAATATCCCACAGTGTAGTTGAATTGCTTCATGACATAATAGGGAGAGGAGAGACAAATTGAAGTTTATTACTTCTTTGTTCCTCCTGTCACGAACTCTGTTCTTCGTTGCATCCTCAAACTCCCTTAACACGCACAATGTTGCTTGGATGAACTGAGCAACTGGTAATCTGAGGGGACATTTTTTTCACCTCCAGGTCACTGGTTCAAACACAGCCCAGTGCTGGCAAGTCATTACCATCCGATGGCTATTCAGTCGGGCAATTTTGTGTAAGTCGGTGGTCTCCCTCCAGCTCCCCGCTGTCATTTGTCCATATCCCAGCTGACACTAATTGGGACTTCTATTGACATCCAGGGCAATAAGTCCGCCTCACTCACTCTTGAAGAAATAATTTTGAAAGACATGAGGACTCAGATGTTGGTCCAGCAGGAGCCTGGTTTGCACTTGTCAGATCAATAAAATCAGGAGGTTTACCTTGATGTCCAGTAGATGGCACTATGAGAATCAGTTAAGTCCATTAATAAGCAAAGAAAAAAAATATCAGATTTCAGGTGCTGTGGAAGCAGCCAAGAAGCCCGCAGTTACAATGACTTTAATTTCAGGTGTTTATATTTTAAAATAATTTTATTTTAATGCTCTTAGCAATAAAGACAATTATACTACTCCTTTACATGCATAGAATAGTTTTGGAGCTACATGCACACAAAACCCCACTAAATTAATTTTGCTTTAAAGGTATTTTAACAATATTACAGTAAATATTTTTCTTCTATATATGTTGTAATATTCATACAAAAATATTTCAGGTTGTTTGGTAGGAATTAACTTTTTAAATGTTTATTTGTGGTTGAAAGAGCGAGAATTTCTCTGCTATATGGTATTTTGAATTTTTTTTGCAAAAATGTATTGCCTATCATTGTAAATAAATATTTTGACGTTTTATTTTAAAATCACCATAAATAATGATGTTTGGCTTGGATTTTCACATTCCGGAGGGGTGTTTATGGTTCAAGTGTTAGGCACAGAAGTAGCCAGTGGAACAAAAATGAGCCTGACCGCTCTTCTAAGTAGTCTGATCCAGAGAAAGATAAAACATTAAATGAGCACAGTGCACAGTTAGTCATTTAAAAATTAGGTTTTCCTTCTGCAAAAACGTCTCTTGTGAAAAATCTAGATCAGTAGTGTCACCTTAACAGGTTTTTAAAGTTTATCTTTAAAAAGTGAACCTAGATATTCTTGTTTTTTCCCGTGACATAATTATCAGACAAATCACATTACCAGAATTACATATATTATTTCAAGATGAGATTTAGATGAGAGATAATTCTCTCAAAGAAATCAAGATATAAAATACTGTAGAAAACAGTAATCATTTAGCAAAACTAAAAGGATTACTTCTCATTCTTTCCCCCCATGTAGTGGGCAATTCAGAACAGCATCAGTAGAGTGCGTTTTCTTTAGAGGAGTCCTATGCTTTCTTCTAGTGATCCTGTACCTTTGTAAATAAACTGTGTGGCTGGAGTGCAGACACAATCCCAATGGCTACGCAGGCGCACAGCAATCTCAGTCACCGCTCTGGAAACTCCATCCACATTGCTGTTTTCGGGTCATCTTGTACATGTAACTGGAACCTGCTTCAGCCCCTCTCCCCTACCAGATTGGGTGTCACTTTGATAGCACATGCTTGGAACAAATTTCAAGTCCAGTGGCATCTTTAAGACCAACAAAGCTTTATTCAAGCTATAAGCTTTTGTGTGCACACACGCTTCTTCAGATATGAAAGCTTATACCTTGAATAAAACTTTGTTAGTCTTAAAGGTGCCACTGGACTCGAACTTTGTTCTGCTGCTTCAGACCAACACAGCTACCCACCTGAATCTGTTTTCTATGCCAGGTATGTGAAAAGGAAGATTGTGCCTGCATGTGACTCCAGGGCAGTGTTCCCTCCAAGCTGAGTAAGTGTGAGCTAGCTCACAGATTTTTAGCCTCCAGCTCACACATTTTTGTCTTAGCTCAGGAAGGATGGCTCCAGAGCAAACTAATTTATGCAGTAGCCAAATCGCTCGCTCACAACTTTAATACCAGTAACTCACAAAGTAGAATTTTTGCTCTCAAGACCCCCCGGGTTAGAGGGAGCATTGCTCCAGGGTGTTTTTAAACACTGCAGTGGCTTTGAGGAGGTGAGGGGTGGCAGCAGCTCCACTTTATGAAAGAGCGCCACACAGTCCCATCCTCTTTCAGTTCACAGTGAAACATGTTTCCTTTTCTAGTGAGCTGATTCCCCATTATTTAACTTGATGGGAATTTTATTTTTCCTTGCCCATCCTCCAAATAGCTCAGGGTAGCAAACACAGACCCCCCTCCCTATTTTACCCTCACAGTAATCCTGTACAATAGATTTGTCTGGGAATGTTTGGTCCAGGGTGAGCGTACTTCATGGCTGAGTGGGCTCTGAGCCCATGTCCTTGGTCCTCTTTCAATACATAACCACTCTCAGTTACAGCCATTTATGTTTTATACCTAACATGCATATAAAAACGATGATGGGGAGAAGTGCCTCCCCAGAATTAAGGGTCATTGTAAACAGCTGAAATATCTGGTGTGTCTAATGCAGGGGGGGAGGAAGAGAAATTGGTTAATTCACAATTTGCTGATTTCCCTGTTTGCCACTGCAAAAAAAAATGTGTAAGAAGCATGGAAGTATCATTTGCTATTTTGTTATGCTTGCATTCAGTTGTTCGTAATGAATCAATCTGGTTATGCGAACGGTGACTGGATCATATCCAAATATGACTCAATGGGAAATCCGTTCATTTTCTTCCTCAGGGTTGCTTTGTGATTGTATCCGGTCATCACTAATAAATCTGAATACCTTCTAAAAGGGTTTGTATTGGACCCTGGTGTAAATCCATGGAAGAAGAGTTTCCTCAGAAAGCGTTAGTAGAATTCAGCAAAGGTGGTTTCTGATTTTTTTTGAAGGCCTGATTTAAAAAAACCAAACCAAACCAGTATACTTACTCATATGCAGGTACCTAATAATTTTTCAATCTTTCTTAAAAAGCTCTTTTCATTTAGTAGATGAACTAGTCTGCTTGGTTCTCTAAAGGTCTGCTTAGAACAGCATGACCAGTGAGAGGAATTTAGTAAAGCGTTGCTTCTGGATGCTAAATTTCAGCTCTTGCATTAGAGCCCTGTGCAACTCAAGGAACAGAGATTGGGTAGCTACAGTGCTTGGAGGAATTCAGCCTTAATTTATCAAAATTACTGTGAAAAAAGTCATATTCAAAACAAATCAAAGTGGAACTTCCTTTACCCCCCCCCCCCCCCCCCCCCAATGATTACATTTGTCAGGATTACACTCAACGTTAATCATGTGCACAAAAGTAGTTTTCAAATTCTCACATTATTTTGTGACCAAGAAACATTCAGGACAAGGAGGAATCTGCATGGTTAGGACTGAGAATGATTCTCAGTGGCGCCTCCATTATGTTCTGTAGGCTAAGATTCCAACTGGAAACAGTGTCTGGGTTTCCTTTTAAAGTGGGAGAAATTCCTTGGTGTGCCCTCATTGCCACTGAATTTCCAGCAGCAATGGAGGCTCTAGATAAGGAGGCTCTCCATGCTGTCACTGTATCCCCATCACCACCGCTAAAGTGCTTTCTGAAGATTTAAAAACTAGGTACTAGGTAGTCTAATGCTGCTGTTGTGATACCTAGTGCTTTTTAAACAAAAAAAGGCTGGTAAAAAGCCTGTGACCATACCAAAGTGGTTCAAGGCAGCTTACAATAATAATTTAAAACATTTTCATTTTAAACCAGAATAAAATAGCAAATCTGGTGTCTCTCCCCCCCCTTAAAACATACCTGTTCAAAATATGCAAAGAATCGGGGGAAACCTGGAACATGGGTAATTGTATACTGAAGCCACCCACACTCCTCGAAAAACTCAGTGCAGTTTGATGGAGAACATGGGACATATGGAAGAGCCTAGGTCAGTACTAAACTTCCATCCCTCAGAAACTGAAGAGGTAGCTGAAGCTGTTTCTCAGTTTTGTATTTCTTAGCTCCTTATTCGTGAGTCCAATCACAAATATTGTTCTGCACCCCAAAATAAGGTTTGGAACACTACACATCTTATATTCCCACATTCAGGGGACTTTGCCCTCCAAGTGGACTTATGCTGTTTCCTGGTCCAAAGCTGAGTTCTTGTGCCAACTGCTCCAAAGTGGGGTGTGCCCAGGACAAATGCATATGAAGAAACTGGGCCAAAGCTGCATGCCCACTGCACTCCAAAATAACCTTTGACCTATCCAGATTCACAGATGCCATTGCCCTGCACCTAAACTTTGGACCAGGACCTTTATCTGCATAATATTACAATTATTTATTTTCTCTGCCAAAACACTCTGCTGTCTCAAAAGTTATGATCTAAGTCCTTTTCATTTTGTGAAAATTCATTATCACTACTTTACTTTTCTGGGGTTTTTTTATGTAGCGATATCTAGTGTTGGTTAATTCCTGCAATGGTGTTCCAAGCTGTCCTACAAAGTAAAGTTTGAACAAATGCTTTCCTTCTGCTTCAGCCGGTTTGTTTCTCAGTGCAATGCTAAGTGCCTCTTATCTATACTGGCTTTGTTCAGTTGGGCAGTAGTTGATTGTCTTCCCTTCAGATGTAACTGGCAAAATGGTTCTTTGGGACTTTAATTACCAGTACAGTACTATTAACATCAAGAGGCTAGCAGTGCCTGGGAGTGCCTTTTGGAGCCTCTGGGAGTCTAAGTCTGGCAACGGACATATCACTATTACTAATGGGTGACAGCCATGCTATGCAACGCAATCTGTCTGAGCAGGGCTCTTTTTGTAGAAAAAGCCCAGCAGGAACTCATTAGCATATTAGGACACACCCCTGACTGCACAGCTCATTAACATATTAGGCCACACCCGATGTTACCAGAAGTTACCAGCCACATCCATCTTTTGCTTCATATTCTGTTTACCTTGTTGTCAAAACAGTTTTGACAAAACCAATAAAAACATTATTTCTTGTCCCATCAATACAAAATCTTGCCTGAACCAATATCTTATGTCCAACAATTATTCCCACACTGGATTGGAATCAATTCCAAAAGGTTAAATTCCCATGGAAATCAGCTTGCCTTCCTGCAGAACTAGTACGCTGAATGTGATTTTTTTAGGGTTGCCAACCTACAGGTGGGGTCTGGAGATCTCCTGGAATTACAACTGAGCTTCAAACTACAGAGATCAGGTCAATAGCTGCTTTGGAAAGTGGAGTCCATGGCATTATGCCTTGCTTAGGTCCCTCCTTCCCCTAAACCCCCTCTCCACTCCCAAATCTCCAGGGATTTCCTCAACCTGGAGTTGGCAACCCGTTTTCACTGGCAGAACAACCTTAGGAGCCAGTTTGGTGTAGTGGTTAAGTGCGCGGACTCTGGGAGAACCGGGTTTGATTCCCCACTCCCCCCTTGCACCTGCTGGATGACCTTGGGCAAGCCATAGCTCTGTACTAGCTGTTGTCTCAGAGCTCTCTCAGCCCCACCTACCTCACAGAGTGTCTGTTGTGGGGAGGGGAAGGGAAAGGAGTTTGTAAGATGCTCTGAGACTCCCTTGGGTAGTGAAGGGCGGGATATAAATCCAATCTCTTCTTCTTCTAGGTTTGTGGATGCACTGGACAGGAGTAGTTTGTGGACTATTTTATTCAAGGTATAAAATTTAATTCAAGGTATAAGATTTCATGTGCCACCCACACTTCTTCAGATGGAAGACGTGTGCATGCGCACAAAAGCTTATACCTTGGATGAAACTTTGGACTCCAACTTTGTTCTGCTGCTTCAGACCAACACGGCTACCCACCTGAATTATTACACTATAATATTTTTTTACAAGCAATTATGTACCAGTGGATGGTTACCATGCAGAGTCTGTCCCACACGTAAAATTATCCTGTGGTCTTTACCACATAAAAGTATCACTACCATCACGAGATCACCAATCGTTGGAAGTCAACTCCTCAGAAGCAGAAATCTCTCTTATTAGGAGGTTTAAAAACATCAATTTTGCTGGCAGGAGATGAAAGGCAGATGTCAGCCCAGTGGCAGGAGAAGAGGGACAATCATCTTCTTTCCTCAACCTGGAGTTGGCAACCCTATTTCACTGGCAGAACAACCCTAGGAGCCAGTTTGGTGTACTGGTTAGGTGCGCGGACTCTAATCTGGGAGAACCGGGTTTGATTCCCCACTCCTCCACTTGCACCTGGCTGGATGACCTTGGGCAAGCCATAGCTCTGTAACAGCTGTTCCCTCAAGGACAGCTTGGGAAAGAGCTCTCTCAGCCCCACCTACCTCACAGAGTGTCTGTTGTGGGGAAGGGAAGGGAAAGGAGTTTGTAAGCCGCTCTGAGACTCCCTTGGGGAGTGGAGGGCGGGGTATAAATCCAATCTCTTCTTCTTCTTCTTCTTCAGAAACTCTGCCCACTTTTTAAATTTCATAAAACAGGCAATCTCCACAGTGCTGCTGACCATGCTCATTTTTAGTTACAACTCTGTTTCTCTGCAGATGTCCCCCAAAGTCCCCCATGCAACAGTCAAGTATTCTGTCAACACACACAACAATGAAGCTACTTTTTCAGATGTTTTCTCTTGCATGGCAGTTAGCACCAAACCACTTTAATACAGACTTTAGACACACATATATTTGCAAGCCATTCCCAACAAGACACAACAAACAGCCTTCAAACTTACTTTTCTTAAACAGAAGACGCTATGAGAAAACTAAAGAGATTCTCAAAAATTAAAGATATTGTCAAAAGCAGCATTTCCTGGGCTCTCTGCTTTTCAATAATTTTTTTTATAAAAACACAAAGAACAAAATGAAACAAAAAGAAAGAAAGAGAGTGAGAGAGGTAGGTAGGTAGGTAGATGGGGGAGGGGGGAGAGAGAAAGGAAGGAAGGAAGGTGGGGAATAGAGAGAGAGAAGGAAAGAAGGATAGATAGATAAATAGAAAGGGGAGAGAGAGGAAGGAAGGAAGGAGAGAGAGAGAGAAAGAAAGGTGGAGACAGAGAAAGAAAGAAAGAAGAGAGAGAAAGAGAAAGAAAGGTGGGGACAGAGAAAGAAAGAAAGAAAGAAAGAAAGATAGATGGATGGATGGGGGGAGAGAGACAGAGAAAAGGAAAAGAGATGGGGGAGGTACTTACTGAAGCAGGGAGAGCGAGGCAACGCTGGCAAGCCAAATGCAGAGACCAGGCCTTTCAGTGCAAAGAGCCCAGCCCTGCTGCTCAATCTGTGGGCGGGGCTTTCTCCTGCTGGCTCTCTGCACTTAAAGGGAAAGCTCCAGGTGGGGCTTTTTCCTGCCGACTCTCTGCAGGAACTTTCCCTTTAAGTGTAAACAGGCTCGGTGGGGAGGGGGCGGGGCAGGCTCGGATGCCAGCCGGAATGCCATTCCGGTGCGTTCCGGTTAAAAAAGAGCCCTGTGTCTGTGAAATGAGTAGTGTGTGGGGCAGTTAGCTCCACGTGACTTGTGCAAGTGTCCATTGGATGCTTTGGGTATCAAACAACTTAGTTAACATGACACAGGGTAGCTGTTTGTAGTAGGACTACACATTTTCAAAGCTATGTCAGTAGCTTAGTCAATGTGCATCTTCACAAATGTGGGGTTGGCTCCTTGCATCATTCTTTTATCTTGCACGATTTTTGAGAAACATGCCTTAGATAACCAGACACAATGATCCTGCCTTTTGAGGACAAAATTATAAGTGCAGTCTTAGAACATTATCCTTGGCTACAGGAAGAAGGCCATCAAAAGACCACAGCCATTTGAGGAAGAATAGCAAGTAAATAACATCCAAATACCATACAGTTTAGGGAATGGCTATATAATTTTTGGCATGAAGACAAAAGGGGGCTGAGAACTAGAACAGTTCAAGTTTCAAGAAGTAGAAACTTCTTGTGCCTGTAAGAAGCCTGAAAATTCACATTCTTATGTCCAGTGTGATAAGTGTAAGGCAGCAGAAATTCTAATGCTGAAAATAGATCCAGAATAGTTAAGAATCAAGTTCTGAATGCCAAACTTCATTGTATACCACCAGAATTTGTTGAGATAATAAAAGATCCTATTCAGGGAAGGCTAGGTGTGGCTGCAATAGGCATTTTTCAGGAAAACAATCCAAAGAATTTTTTTTTTTTAAAGGAAGGCCCTTGAAGAAAATCACACACAAAATCAAAAATATTCCACATCTGCTGGCTCTGGTGGAAACTTAGAGCAAATGCCCACAATCAACACCAATGAAAGTTCCCAAATACTATACAGCAGCACCTGTATCTCTGCATAAAGAAAAACAAACTGTCTCACTTGGAATTGAACAGCTTGATTAAACGGGAAAGACAGGACTCCTTACAAACACTTGGAGCATTGACAATACCCACAAATCTTCACAATACAAGCTTCTTGGTGGCAACCCAAATACAGCCTCATGGTGCTACAATTAGTGTTTGCATTGGGCACCACTGTATGTTTTCTTACAGGGGTCAGTCTCCAAAGTGTGGAGATGTATGATTTAGGGTGGTCTAAAGATTGTTTTGGGGTGCCGCTTTGTCCCATTTCCTGCATGGCCATTTGTCTTAAGGACACCCCATTTTGAAGCAGTTGACTCAAGATCTGGGCTTTGGGCCTGAAAACAGGGTGATCCTCTTGGAGGGTAGAGTACCCTGAATGTGGAGGTGTATAGTATGCAGTGATCTAAACCTTATTTTTGGGTGCAGAGCTTTTAAATTTTCCTCAATATTTATGATTGAACTCACAAATAAGGAACTAGAAAGTATGATCAGGGAACTGGGAATCAACTTTTGCCTCATAAAATGAAGACATTTGGGAGAGGGGACAAGCTGAGCCCTCACATCAACTGGTGTTCCTGGAAAACATCCCCTTTATTCAATTTACTCCACTGCGGAAAATTGCACATCAAGATGCTATTGTAGTAGGAGCAACCTGTGCTTCGACCCTTAATTTATATTTATTACGTTGTTAGCTGCCTGAGCCCGCCAAATGGCGGGGAGGGCGGGATATAAATGCAAATATAAATAAACAAACAAACAAACTGTGGTTCTGCCTCCACTGGGAGTATCTTCAGTGGGAGTTGTGATATACCTCATATATTGTGATATATTAACATATTGTTCCCTTCAAAGGGTCCTTGCAATTTGGCCACCTCTCAGTCTGTCCTGTTTTTACAAACTTTTTGCTAGTAGAAATGCAAAATATGACTGTACAGGGTCAAATCACTTTATTTTTAGATTTCAGATCAGGGACACATAAAAGTGTACTTCTGAGTATGCATGGAATACCTGTTCCCTGCCAGTGAAACAAAGCCTGTTTCCACCAATCTGGGACTAGGATGTCTGGGTTATTTTCAGAGAGACTTGTGTCCCGACCATGTTCATCCTAAAAATTAATGACAGATTAAATGTGATGATGGATGTGTGAGATGTGTCCATCTAGGTTTCTTGGAAGGCCAATACATCCCACAGCTTCAGGAAGGCTTTTACTGGTACTGCTGGGAAATTCATAAGTTCAAATGTTAATCAGTTATTTGGGCAGCTCTGAGCAGGTGTTAAGCAATGTGCCATCTGTAAAAATGAGAGAGCTAAATATGTTAAATGCAATAAGTAACAGGGCTAGAATGAAGGGAGACTCTAGGACAGGGGTGACCAAACTTGCTTAACATAAGAGCCAGATAGAATAAACATCAGACGTCTGAGAGCCGCAAGACATGAACACACATGTTTCTCTTGAAAAATATGCTAATTTGCATATTAAATTAAAAAGACAAATGCCTTCTCTGAGCCAAGCTAGCCTGGTGGTACAGCAGGGCTTGGAGAACACATTTAACTTTAGATAGGGAAAGAGCGGAGAAAGTGGAAAGAAAGCAAATAGATGGGGGAAGGAGAGAGAGGTGGAAAGAAAGCCATTTTAACTTTAAATGCATCCTCCAAGCTGGCTTGGCTTGGAGAAGGGATTTAAAGAGAGAAATGCTTTCTCTAAGCTAGCTAGTGGGGGCAGGGCTTTGAGAATGCATTTAAAATTAAAGATTTCTTTCTTTCTCTGCTCCCCCCCCCACCTCAAGCCCACCCAGGGAGGGGAACACTGGCTGGGGAAAGGAAGACTGATCGGGGAGGCATGCCCCCCTTTGCTTCCCCAGCTGTCCTGTCGGGAGCCTGACAATATGTGTGAAAGAGCGGCATGTGGATCCCGAGACACAGTTTGGCCACCCCTGCTCTAGGATAATTAGGTAAATTTGTATTGAAGAGTGGTTGGCTAGTATAAAAGTTCCAGACCAGGGGTAAGCAAATAGCAACACAGGGGTTCACTTTGGTCTCCAAGGACTTCTCAGCTGCCTCAGCATACCCATCCGTGCAAAGACCCATATATTATGCACCTCAGTGACCTCCCACAAAAGCTCCCCTGCAGACCACTCCTACATGATTCTGAACATCTTTATTTGTTTTTACACTGATTACTTCACAAGTGCTCTGAAATGAGTTGGTTTACATAGGTTCTGTTTGTAAACAGCCATTTAAAACATTGAGATGTATTCAGAAAACCAGCAAAGGCATCATAGAGTCAGCTTTCCAGAACATTTCCATTTAACAGCCACAAAGAGTTCTTAAATGGTTCTATTTCCAAAATGGAATTGGCCCCTTCTGCTTCAAGTGATGAATCAATCATTAGTCACACACTATAGCAATATACTTAAAAGCTGTACTTTGAAATAAATTTGTTCTCTAGGACATTTTGAGAATTTTATGGGTTGCTTAGTACATTTTTTTCAGATAAATCACTTCAATTAACTTTTTTTAAAACCCTTGTTTAAATTCCCAGCTATGACTAGTTTATTTCCTGTGTGTGGTATGTGTTTTGTTTTATTTTAAAGAACTACTTTCCTATTACTTTAAAATCAGGAAATACATGGGAAAAGAACAGACGAAGTGATCAAGCAATACTGATAGAAACAAAATATTGCACTTCTGTCCCGGTGAAATGTCAGATGCAAGGAAGCACAGAGCATCTGAACTTCCTCTTTTACCCTCATCCCTTTGCTGAGGCTGCTTCCAAAAATGGAAGAGGATATGAGAGTAGAAGATGGAAGTCCTTGATCCCACATGGGTTACATGACCTTGAGAGATGTTGACTTCATAAGATGACAAAATATAACATTAGATTTTCCCCCACCTGTTGTTTGTTTTTAAAGAATCCATGATAACTTGTTTGATTTTAATAGGTAAAATATTAGTGGCCGTTTTCTATAGCATAGTGTTCCTATCAAAGTGAAATGACTAATAAGAATGCTAAACGCAAACCAGATGAGCATAAACATTAACGGGGGGGGGGGGAGATATTTAGTGTTCACTGTGGGTCTTTTCATAAAATCAAGGCCTTGTCTGAGCCACTAAACAGAAATCAACAATAGAACATTTAAAAAGTCAGTAATTTTAACTGTACAAGATGCTACTAACAAGAAGTAGCATTTCAAGGCCTTTCCAATGCCATTTTATTTTTTCCAGAATAAATACAAGGAGGTTCACTGCCAGATGCTGATAATATTTTGGAAGAATCTCTGGGCTGTACTTTCGACAAAGGAATAATTAAGTGTATCAGTTTGTATGGTACAGGAATCCTCAGCAGTATTTAAGGCATGACGCTGATGTAGCTTTTCTTTGAATAAATCATGGAGCAGCCAAAGACTCCTGTTCGTGGGTCTTTTTGTAAACTGGAAAACAGACTCCTTCCCAATGGCATAACAATTACTTCCCTGTCAATTTCTACCTTTTAATTATCATATGAAGAATACAGCTTGAGGACCCATGAGGAATCATGGTGCAGGGGATAGTTCTGAAATGTATAGAGTATTTAAGAGCAGGCCAATTTTCTTTTTTGGAGAATGGTCTGTGCCTCAGTGGAAGGGCCTCCTCTTTGCATGCAGACGGTCTCAGGTTCACCCCCATCTTCTCCAGTGAAAAAGATCTTTTCTGCCAGTCTGAATGGACAATATTGATTTTGATGGACTGATGGTCTAATTCAGTCTACGGCAGGCAGCTTCATGTGTGTTCCTTTGTGTTCTTTCTCTCTCCTGCTATTGGTATTAATTTATAGCCCATGTTTCTCACTGAGTGAAAAGTACTGGAGTCAAGACACGGTGAAGTGAAATCAGCAAGCATGTTTATTAGCTGGTCAAGATGAAGCATGACAATCAGGGCTCAGGGTCCTCTTTTATTCCGGCTGGAGCCACACCTCCAACCTCGCCCAAATGTCCCGGTAGGACCTTAAGATTGTGGTTACAGATCATAGGTTCCCTAGAGGATCCTGGGCACCAGATTGGTGGCGAGTTACGATCTGGCCAGCTATTGTTCTGCCTGACCCAAGCTCAGGTAGCTGGCCTGGCCATGTGCATTTGGCCACGTGGTGGTCGCCATTACGGAGAGCACATGGTGACCGCCATTGCATACATTACACTAAGACTCAAGGTTGATTTTAAAATATGAAAAGCAATTCAATCAGACAGTAAAGATCTTCAGTTCAGCAGGACTAGAATTTTTAATGGGCATTCAACTGCTCTCAACATTTTATGTCCCGTAGAGGGAAGGGAGCATACGCAGTCCACTCTGTCCTCACCAGGAAGGCCATTTGGGTAGGGGTTCTTTTTTATATTTGGGAAACTCTCCAAGTATGTAGAAAGCACTACTATTTCTGGGGCTGGCCCCATTTCACTGCCGCAGTAAGAGGCTCTCAGCCATGAAGTTCAGCATCAGAGGGAATACTAAACTAGTGAGAGAAAAGTGAGAGAATGACTGTCAGGACTAATGTGAGTACACTGATGACTGTGTATTAACTTGCATTGGTCAATCCATATGAAAGCATGGAAAATGTGCACAATTAACTGTAAGGTGTTTACATTGCCCAGCTAATTTGCATAGTCACCAAGAATGTGCACTGGCAGTGTGCGTTACTATTTATAAAACTATTCCAATCCATATTCTGTAATCTAGCAAGAGCACAAAGCAGCAGGCAGAACAATGGTTTATTATTTATTTATTTATTTATTTCGATTTGTATCCCGCCTTGCCAGCGAACCGGTTTATCAAAGTGAACACATTTTAAACAAATATCCTACCTTCCTAACACTGGCTGAAAAGTTGATTGTATAAAATGTCAAGTACAAATTTATTTTACCTGAAATGGTTCTCCTGTGTGTACTTCAAGTATAGAAAAATTGAAATTCTTAAGAAAGATGTCACCTTTATGGTCCTTTAAAAGCAGGGGTCCTTTCGTAAAAAAAGAGGTGCAGGAGCTCATTAGCATAACTTATTTGCATATGCATAACTTATTTGCATACGCCACACCCCCTGTCGTCACCGGAAGTGATGACGTATCGGGAGTGTGTCAGAAGGCAAGAAGGGAGGGAGGGGGAAGGAAGGAAAGGAACAGGAAGGAAAGGAACAGTAAGGTAGGTAGGTAGGTGGGGGAGAGAGAGAGAAGAAAGAAAGGAAAGAGGGAGGAAGGGGGGAAGGAAGAAAGAAAGAAAGAAAGGAAAGGAAGGTAGGTAGGTAGGTGGGGGAGAGAGAGAGAAGAAAGGAAGGGAGAGGGGAAGGAATAGGTAGGTAGGTAGGTGGGGAGAGAGAGAGAAGAAAGGAAGGGAGAGGGGAAGGAACAGGTAGGTAGGTAGGTGGGGAAGAGAGAGAGAAGAAAGGAAGGAAGGGAGAGGGGAAGGAACAGGTAGGTAGGTAGGTGGGGAGAGAAAGTGAGAAGAAAGGAAGGAAGGAAGGAAGGAAGGGGGAAAGGAAGGAAGAGGAAGGTAAGTAGGTAGGTGGGGGGAGAGAAAGAGAGAAGGAAGGAAGGGAAGAAGAATTGAGGGGGGGGAGGAAAAGGGCTTCTCGGGGCCAGCGGCGCTCTGCCGCGGCCCCAGGGGGAGGGGGGAAGAAAGGGGCTTCTCCTTCCCGGGCTGGCGGAGCGCCGCCAGCCCGGGAACACTGGGGGGGGCAGGGAAAGGGCTTCTCGGGGCCAGCGGCGCTCTGCCACGGCCCCAGGGGGAGGAAAGGGGCTTCTCCTTCCCGGGCTGGCGGAGCGCCGCCAGCCCGGGAACACTGGGGGGGGCAGGGAAAGGGCTTCTCGGGGCCAGCGGCGCTCTGCCGCGGCCCCAGGGGGAGGGGGGAGGAAAGGGGCTTCTCCTTCCCGGGCTGGCGGAGCGCCGCCAGCCCGGGAACACTGGGGGGGGGAGGGAAAGGGCTTCTCGGGGCCAGCGGCGCTCTGCCGCAGCCCCAGGGGGAGGGGGGAGGAAAGGGGCTTCTCCTTCCCGGGCTGGCGGAGCACCGCCAGCCCGGGAACACTGGGGGGGGGCGAGGGAAGGGGCCGGCGGCGGCAGAGCGGCCTGCCGGAGCCTGGGAAGAGCGAGCGGGGGGGCGGGGCTTTCTTAAGTGCCCGCCCCCCCGCCTCCTCTCTCCCGGAGCGGCGCTCCGGCCCACCCCGGCCCCAACGGAGCCCTGTTTAAAAGAAATAAAATATGTTCTAAACTGCCTATAATAGTAGATGAACCTGAATCTATAATAGGGGATGTTTTTGTCCATGAAGGCCAGTGCTAAATTAAACCATTAAATAGGCTATAAATTTTGTCTGTGAAATCACTGCCAAATTAGATGAATCAGACTCATTCTGGATGGTATGACTTTTTAGGAATAACTTGTCAGCAGGACAGGTAAAGATGTATTTTTTGAAACTTGATTTTTAAAGAACCGATTTAAAAAACCCTTGATTTTAAAAAAAGCTAATTTGAAGTTGATGTGCTTGAACACCCAGTTTGGCTCATGATGTGATCATGGGTTGTGCTCACAGGAGCTGAATGTTTGGTGAGCTGCTTGCGTTGAGCAAGAAAAGCTGGACCCAGTCTGGTGAAGAACTGCTGCATCAGCACATGCAAAGACATGCAGCAGTAGCACCCCCTGCCGCCGCCACCAATTGTTTAAATGAAGAATTTGGGGGGGGGGGGCTTTTACACTTACTGGTTGGGTGTCTGTCTGATTCAAAATCTGACCACTTGAACATTAATGGCTGATGAACTGTCCAAATCCAGAGCAGTTCACACTGCACACTTCTTACAGGGCTTCAGGAGAGTTGCAGCTGAATTTGGTCCTTTTCACACTTGGATTTCATCCCTGATTTTATCAGTGTTCAACTCATGACACAATACCTTGACAGCATCTGTTTATCCCTGGACAAGTGTGGGATGAAACTGGGGTGACCTCAATGTAATGTGGAAACAAAAAATACCCCAAGATAATTACAGGGGTGAATTCGGGTGTAGGGTAGAATGTAAGTTCGGGGATAGGGTTGAACCAGGACTTAAGGTCTAGTGCGGAAAGGACCTAAGTGTCATAAAAAAATGGCTTTTAACAGTTTTTAAAATTAGCTTTACAAAAAGGGAATTCCTTGCACGCATGATCACTGGAGGAAAAGCTCCTTAATTAATCTGCTCATACCCTTGAATGATCAACTAGAGAGGCTGGGGGGGGGGGCTCATCCTACATCCCATGACGTCACTTCTGGCTGTATAACTGAAATACCTGCTACTGTGTCATGGGATGCTCTAGGATTTTCCTGATTCAGGGAACATTGCAGTGTTTGTTGGATGCCACCCCCTCCCTCCCATTTTCCTCCTGCCGCCCAGTCAAGCAGTATAGTCAAGAGTAGGAGAGAGATCTTGGAGTTGAGGTGGATAACTCACTGAAAATGTTGACTCAGACTGATTTCCCACAGCCGCAGCTCCTCCCCCGCTCCTCCCTTTGCCCTGATCGTAAGTGTCAATTTCCCTCCATTTGCTGTGCAGCCACATTTTGCCTCAGAGCTTCATCCAATTTCCGCCACGTCTACTTGATCCTCAAAACAACAGAATCGAATAGGCGTGGTGGAAATCAGGCGAAGCTCTGGGGCAAAATGCAGCCGCACGGCAAATAGTGGGAAATTGACACGATTGGGGCAAAGGGAGGAGTGGGAGCGAAGCAGCGGCTATGGGAAATCAGTCTCTGTGTGCAACTGCAATAAAAAAAGGGCAAATGCTTTGCTGGGGATTATTAGGAAGGGGAGTGAAAACAAATCAGTCAGTATCATAGTGCCCCTGTATAAATCTGTGGTGCAGCCTCATTTAGAATATTGTGTACAGTTCTGGTTACTGCACCTAAAAAAAATTATAGCATTGGAAAATGATTAAGGGGATGGAACACCTTCCCTGTGAAGAAAAATTGAAGAGGTCAGGGCTCTTTAGCTCTTTAGCTTGGAGAAATGACAATTAAGGGGTGACATGATAGAGGTGTACAAAATTATGCGTGGGATAGAGAAGGCAGAGAAAGAAGTACTTTTCTCCCTTCCTCATAGTACAAGAATTTATGGCCACTCAATGAAATTAATGAGCAGTAAGCTTAGAACAGACAAAAAGTAATTAACACATGGAATTCACTGCCACTATAAGTTTCAAAAGGGGATTGGATAAACATAAGGAGCAGAGGTCCATCAGTGGCTATTAGCCAGAAGGTATAGATGGAACACTGTCTGGGACAGTGTGATGCTCTGTATTCTTGATGCTTGGGGGGGGCCAACAGTGGGAGGGCTTCTGGAGATCTGGCCCCACTGGTGGACCTCCTGATGACACCTGGTTTTGGGCCACTGTGTGACGCAGGGCCATTGGCCTGATCCAACATGGCTTCTCTTATGTTCTTACAGGGACTGAGGCTGAGAGGTTGTCTGTCAAAGCAGAAAGACTGGCCTCTTTTCAACCAACAGAAACTTCCAATTGTGCTGTCACCAATGCAATTGTAATGATTTTTCCTACTGCACTGGCACAAAAAGTGGCAAAATGAGGAATGTGCACACTTTAGTTACTTGGCCTGACTATGAGTCTAAGAAGAGACCGATTGATTTCCTGTGCAGGCAAACAGTACGCCAAAGCTGCTCAACTTGGTGTTCTAGGTGGGCAATCAACAGTAAGAATCGAATGAACTGAACCGAGGCTCCTAACACTCAAACCCAGTATGTTCTACTGGCGATGATATTCACCATGAAGTTCTCGACATGCCTAGATTAAAATAAAAACTAATTTAGTTTAAACATGTAAGCTTATAACACTGAATGGTCGCCATCTGTCAGACACACCAGGAAAAAATGACTTCTGAGGTTAAGCATTATAAATAATACAGCCTTAAAGGTATTATATCTCTTCCTTCCTGACCCAAGACTAGGAAGGCATCATAGCTGTCAGAGTGCAGGAGCTACTATTGGCATTGCACTGAGTTCCTACAAGTGACCTTGTACTCTACGTTTGCATCCTCCAACTCTCTGAGCAAACATCATATTTCTTTTCCATCTCATGGATAAACACTCTGTGCCCCATAAATACCAATCTTTAATTATTATGAGTTCTGCTCACAACTAAATCCTATGGATGTTTTCGGAGATCCAGATCCCACTTTTTCCAAAGGAACTTGCTTAGCAGCGTGGCCTTGGATTGCAGATGATGGACAGGGCTGAGCCCCGCTCGCCTTTCTCCCTAGGTGAGACTGCACATTTCCAGGTGTGACTTCAAAGACGCAAAGGGGAAATCACTTACTTCCTTATAATCAACATAACAGGAATTCTATTTATGTATGTTTTATTGTATTTGAATTTTTAGGGTCAAAACTGTATAAGCTAAAAATAGCTGTTTTTATATTTAGATGCTTTAGCCTATTTATACAATAGCTTTCTTATACAAACAGTACCTGTCATAATTTACCTTCACTCTCTTTAATCACCCTGAGAAGCTGGCATAGTAGTTCAAAATAGATTTTGGGACCCAGCAGTTCTCCTCTGTACTCACATCACAAAAATGCTGTTTAAAAAGAAATTAGGTGAGGAAAATCAGTGCTTCAAAAGGGTTGTGGCACCCATTGGCCAGTCCTGGCTCCCGGCCTTACATCACCTTACTCAGCACCCGCACTTACACAATAACCAGAGCCAAACTGAAATGAGTTCAGTGTCTGTAACTCTTCAGTGCACGAGGGCTATGAGGGCAGTGCATGAGGGCATAAAGGTTATGAATTATGCTATTTGGACGTATCCAGGTTCCATTTGATAGCAAGCCATGATTTTTGAATGGTTACAGCAACTTGTCTTTCAGGAGAGACATATTTCAGGAGAGACGCAAGTTTCAAAATGGGTAGCTTAATCTAAATCAATCATTTGAATTTGGTTATTTCAATTATGATTTAATTTAACGTTGTTTTATATCTGTTCACTGTGTCCGCCAGCTCAAGTGAAATTATCAGTTACTTGCAAGGGAGTTATCAACAGACTGATGAGAAACCAGTATGAATCCACATTATTCACAAGCTTGATGATTTCATTTAATTAACTTCATTTGCCTTTTTTAGAGTTGCCACCAATGCTCCCTCCAAGCTGTGGAGTCTTGTGAACAAAAATTCAACTTTGTGAGCTACTGGCATTAAAGTTGTGAGTGAGCAATTTGGCTACTGCATAAATTAGTTTGCTCTGGAGCCATCCTTCCTGAGCTAAGACAAAAATGTGTGAGCCAGAGGCTAAAACACTGTGAGCTAGCTCACACTAACTCAGCTTAGAGGGAACACTGGCTGCCACCTCCAGCTTGGGAAATTTCGGGTGATCTGGAGCTGGAGTCTGGGGAGTGCGGAGTCTGGGGAAGGGAAGGAGCTCAGCAGGGGTGTGATGCCACAGAGTCTGCCCTCTGAATCTGCTGCTTACTCCAGGGAAACTGATCTCTGCAGTCTGGAGATCAGCTGTAATGAGGGAAGAACTCTAGGACCCACCTTGAGGCTGGTAACCCTAACTCCTATTATAAATGACAACACCAATGTACAGTTCAGCCAATATTCAGATCTTTTCTAACCTAATCTTAGGCTGCGATCAGATGTGCCATTTGAGCTGGTGTCTTCTGGATTTAAAATGCATGTCCAGACAGCAACACCTGTCTTCTGTTCCCCAGTCATGGGCACCCCATTCTGACCTGTCTTTGAGCTGGAGTTATTTGGCGCTGGGGAAAGTGTGGTCCTTCCTACTGCATGCAATTTCACCCCACATTTCTGGATGTCTGATCAATCCATCATGCTCTCAAGCTGCTTGGAAAGTCTGAAAGTTTCCTTCTGGTTTGGGGTTGTTGGGGGGTTTTTTGAGGCAGTTTGCGAGGTGTGCCTAACTGCATATTCTCACCTCTCTCACACACACACTCACACACACACTCTCTCTCACACACACGCTTCTTAAAACAGTGTTTTCTTTTTTTAAAAACTTCCAAAGAAAGACACCTGTGTGCCTTTTTCTGTCCTTTCTGGTCACGGGATGGGGAAGGGGTTAATTGAAAAGACTTGTTTTTTTCAGGGAGGGAGGGGGCAGTCTGAGAATGATGCCCATGACTCCAGCTTTGCTCCAGGTTTTTAAATAAAAATGCCAGCAGCACACAGGACACAGGATGAAGCTTCTCTATTCTCTCCCCCACCCCAGTTTTGACACATTTGAAACACTGAATTTTTCAAAAGCACTTTCATCACACGGAAGTACATATCCCAGCAGCCTCCTCCAGCAATCCCATGCTGTCATTCTGCCAGGAGTTTGAAGCACTGCTTCCCATATGCGCTTATGCATATGCTCAAAAGACAAATAGTTAAAAAAACCTACCCGCCACCCACTCTGTGGCTGCCACGTCTGATCAATCAACCACAGGGTGAAAGTGCATTGAAGTGGGTTAAGCAGGGAGGTCTGATCAAAACTCACAGTTACAAAAAAAAAAAACCTTGATCAATTAGAAATGGGGCCACACTGGATCAAACTGCACATCTGACTGCAGCCTTATTCTTGCTATTAAGCTAGCAAACTCACATGAAGTCATGAACACTTATTTTACCCAGCTGCTTGGGAAAGTCTTGTGATAACTTTGAAGATAAAGGTTGCATCACACAAGGTATTGTAGTACGTAAATGGAGATCAGTTCAGTGGAGGAAGAATGTATGCTACAGTGTTCACTGTCGTGAGTTACAGGGGAGGACTGGTCAAATAGCTTACAGGGAAATTTCCTGGTGGGTCACTGCCCTAGAGGGCAGAGCTAAGCCCCAGCAATTCTGCCAGTCCTTTGGGGACCATTTGACTTAGATCAGTGATGGCGAACCCAAACTGCAACCCAAAACCCACTTATTTGTCGCAAAGTGCCAGCACGACAATTTAACCTGAATACTGAGGTTTTAGTTTAGAAAAAAGAACTCATATATTAACATCTTTTGTCTTAAAAGAAAAAACACAATAAGAGCTTTCAATTATACAGACAACTTTTTATTGAAAGGTAAAAGTTTGCATTTGGCATGCTTTTGAACAATTAATGTGATTTTTGCTGTTGTATGCATGCTGATAATTTGTCTAACCTTGGCTCATACTTTGTAAGTTTGAGAGCAGCCCAGCCTTGAGTCTGTGTCATCTTTTTCCTTTTAGAGACTGAGTGCCCAAACTGCGTGCGTGCCCACAGAGAGGGCTCTGAGTGCCGCCTCTGGCATGCGTGCCATAGGTTTGCCATCACTGACTTAGATCTTTCCACAATAATATTAAGCAAAGTCACCTCATCAGTTGCCTTCTCCCACAATGCCCACCAGTCTGTGGAAGGAAGCAATGGGTGAGCTAATAGCCATTGTTGATCATATTGATGTCAGTGGCCCCTGCACATTCTGGCTTGCAGTATTGCAGGGACCACTCAGCATGGCTTCTTCTATGGCCATTTTAGTTTCCCCTTCCACTCCTGGTGGGTTAAAATTGTGCCTGTTTTTCATCGATGACAGGTGCCTGGAATACCTACTTCACAGGGTGTCTGTTGTGGGGAGGGGAAGGGAAAGAAGTTTGTAAGCTGCTCTGAGACTCTGAGTGAGTGAAGGGTGGGATATAAATCCAATCTCCTCCTCCTCCTCCTCCTCCTCCTCTTCTTCTTCTTCTTCATGTACTTAGAACATAAGAACATAAGAGAAGCCAATGTTGGATCAGGCCAATGGCCCATCCAGTCCAACACCATGTCACATAGTGGCCCAAAACTACCAAGTGCCATCAGGAGGTCCACCAGGGGGCCAGGACACTAGAATCCCCCCCCCCAAAAAACCAAGAATACAGAGCATCACTTGCCCCAGACCGAGAGTTCCTAGCTTTACCTTATGGCTAGTAACCACTGATGGACCTCTGTTCCATACGTTTATCCAATTCCCTCTTGAAGCCGTCCATGCCTGTAGCCACCACCACCTCCTGTGGCAGTGAATTCCATGTGTTAATCACTCGTTGGGTGAAGAAGTACTTCCTTTTATCTGTTCTAACCTGACTGCTCAGCAATTTCATGGAGTGCCCACGAGTTCTTGTATTGTGAGAAAGGGAGAAAAGTACTTCTTTCTCTACCTGCTCTATCCCATGCATAATCTTGTAAACCTCGATCATGTCACCCCTCAGTCCTCATTTCTCCAAGCTATAGATCCCCTAAGCTCTTTAACCTTTCTTCATAGGGAAAGTGTTCTAACCCTTTTATCATTCTAGTTGCCCTTTTCTGCACTTTCTCCAATGCTATAATATCCTTTTTGAGGTGTGGGAGGGGGCAGGCTGGGAAATTCCAAGAGGTTCTGTGGTGGATGCTGAGGACGGCAGGGTTTGGGGAGGGGAGACGCCTCAGCTGGATATACTGCCACAGAGTCTACCCTCCAAAGCAAGCATTTTCTCCATGGGGACAGATCTCTGTTGTCTGGAATTCAGTTGTAATTCTGGGAGGTCTCCATGTCCTACCTGGATATTAGCAACCCTTGGCTTGATACCACCTGACTTGCATGACTCAAGTAGGTCTGGCTGCTTTCTACTGTTCAACAGCAGCCACCCTATAAAAGCCAGCATGGTGCAGTGGTTAGAGCTTCAGAGGAGGATCTGCAAGACCCAGGTTCCGATCCCCATCTCACTGTGGAAGCTGGCTGGATGATTTTGGACCAGTCACATATTTTCAGCCTAACCTACCTCTCAGGGTTGTTGTGTAGATAAAAAGGAGGCAAGAATAATGTAAGTTGCTTTAGTCCCCACTGTGGAGAAGGACTGTAATTTTCCTAGTCAGAGGTTGTGGGGGAGGGGGTGGAAAGGAAAAGCTGAATACAGAGCAGCAGTATTTTGGTGTCATTTGATGGGTGCTTGCTCTAAGTGGTCCAAGCAAGCCAGTATCCTGTTTCCAATCATTGTCCTGTTTGGGCTATGCACCTTGAAGCCTGCCAGTCATGGTAATGGTTATATTTCATAGGTATAGCTCTGTAAAGGTGCTGTGGGCTGGTCTTGCTGACAAAAGTAGAACTGACCTTTGGGTTGCCACATGACACACCATCTCTGGCCACATCTGATTCATGCAAAGATCCTGTCCTGCATCTGGTGTGATTTACTGCAGTGGTGATCAGCTGCTGTAATTGTATTGTCCAAAATGTAATGTGTTTTTGGAGTCAGCTGGGGAAGGGGTGTGTGTATGTGTTCAAGCTATTGACAGAATTGCTTTAAAACTCAAAACAGAGCCAAGTTGAAGCCTAAACAGTACATAGTTTGCTCATTATTCTTGTTATATAAATCATTCATAAACTGTGAGTGGTTCTCAGTAGAAGAGGCAGGCAGAATTAAATCAGTGCCTGACTTCTTAAAAAACTCAAGTGATTGTTCAAAGGCTTGTTTGCTATGAGACATTTGTACCTTTCTGCTGCCAAGTTGGTGATTGGTGAGTTAGTCATCGGAATCCCTGGAGCTTGTAAATGAGAAAATTGCTGAATAACCTGTGTCTATAATCAACTCTAAGCAAACATTCGTAACTCTCGACCTCCTCCACCACCCACACCCTGACACTACTCCTACACTCATTCCCACACTGAACCGGATCTGAGCCACTGCCAGTAATTTCCATAAGTTGCTGCGGAGAGCACGCTTTCCTCTTCAGGGCCCTTCCAGTCTCCCCCTCTGGCTGCACGAGCATCCGTAGGTTTTCCAAGGCTGCCTCATAGCTAAAGGTTTCAGCATGGGTGGGGGATCAAAGCCCAGTTGTTAATTTCTTCCTCCTCTCCTTTTCCTTCCTGCCACAGATTCCTCCTTGTTTTTTTAGTATAGATTTTTTTTGTAAAGAAAAGATGAATCATATATATTAAAACCAGTTCTTCTTGGTTATGTTCCAGAGACCTGGGAAACTGTGCCCTGCTGTTCACTTGGCCAGCAGAAATAACTCCCAGGATGAGGGGCAAGAGAAGACCCTCGGTCCCTCTTCCCCCTTGCTAGGGCATTTCTAGTAAACGGCCACTGAAAGCTCATTCTCCTGACCCAGGAACTTACTTAACCCTCAACAGAGCCAGTTTGGAATAGTGGTTAAGAGCAATGGACTCTAATCTGGAGAACCGAGTTTGATTCCCCACTCCTCCACGTGAAACCAGCTGGGTGACCTTGGGTCAGTCGTAGCTCTCTCAAGAGCTCTCTCATCCCCTAAGAACAAGTCTAGCTGACCACTAGCTTAACACTAAGAGCTAGAAATTGCAGCTGCCAGACAGTCTTCGGATCTCCTGGTTATTTGACACACCATACGATGATGATGATGAGGAGGATAACAACAACCCTCGGTGCTGGGGATGAGGACTAACTGATGTCAAGCCTGGCCCTCAGCAAGAAAACAAGCATTTAACATTCTCTGTATTTTTAATGGGTGCGCTTTCTGAATAAGTCTCTTCTTGAAAAAGAGAAACAGAAAGCTTAGAATGCAGTTATCTGCCTGAGTCTGTGTTTTTAAAGAAACTTCTAAAGGCAATTACAACCACACATCCCCGGTTTCATTGTGTACCCTGCTTCCTCCCCCACCCCACATCAAGATCTGAATAGTGGTCTACTTGGTCGTTTAATATGATTAAGCTTGTGTACGGTTCCTTGGGGAAAAAACAATTACACCTACACCCAAATCCAACTGCGCTTTGTAGTGAATTCATGGAATCCACATCCTGTGTATATTTTAGTTGGTCCAATGTTATTTTTTTCACCTTTATTTATCACAAGTTATCCACTGGATTTTAATGAAGAGTGGAAATTGAGCCCTCAGGTGGTTTCTGTGGTAAAAGTTTGGGCTTCTTTTAAAAGGGGGGGGATACTTTGTTTCCTTTGGCATTATCATAGATGAAGTTAATGGTGGGTGGAGGCTCTCAGGGAGGAAATGTGTAGGGATTAAAAGAAGGGAAAAAAGGAGTTGTGGTGGGACTACCACCCTGTAGGGCTATAGTGGAAATCTTGAACAATGCTCTTAATGTTGGGAGCTAGAAAGTTTTTTTGCTCTAGAAGAGCGGGTCAGAGTACAGTGAGTTTGCAGTAAAAGAATTGTATGTCGTCGTCCCCCCTGTATATGTAGCTACTAATGTTAGGTTGTGCAGTATTCCAAAAGGGAAGTTTGCTTGCAGCAAAAACAACACAAAAACCTGTGGCACATGAAACATTTTTTTTGTTTGCAGCATAAGTTGTTCTGACAGCACTCTACTTCCACAGATGCAAGGGTATTGCCTGTCTTACATTCATTTTATATTATTAATTACTGAATCTTAATACGATTGCCCTGCCTTCCCATAAATCAGGGGCATGTATAAATCAGCGGCATTACAAATCAAAACAGGTTCAATGCACTTTTCTGCCCCAAGCAAAGTGCGCTCACTGTTTCCACTTGTGCCACTCCAACCAGCTCCAAGCTAGGGTTGCCACCCTCCAGGTGGGGCCTGGAGTTCTCCTGTTTTTACAACTGATCCCCAGCTGACAGAGATCACCTTCCCTAGAGAAAATGGCTGCTTTGAAGGGTGGACTCTATGGCATTGTACCATGCCGGGGCGCCTCCCCTCCCCTCCCCAAACCCCACCCTCTTCTGGATCCACCCCCAGAGTCTCCAGGTATTTTCCAACCCAGACCTGGCAACCCTACTTTAAGCTGAGTTCTTGTAGCAATCCCATAGAAGATTGCCTCTCATCTGGCTGGGGCAGTGTAGATCCAGGTGGCTGGCCCTCACCTCGTATGCTACAGAGGGGCAGGAGTAAGCCAAGCCCCAACAGTACATTGATGCTGTCCTCACTGAGCTGTCTCAGGCAGTCATTTGGCTTGGCCCCAGAAGAACCTGCCCTGATAAAAAATATATGGTATTACAACTGGAGGGGGGGGGGGGGAAGCAGAGACGCTTGGAGGGAAAACAGAGCGAGCACTTTAGGAAGTGTGTAGTATGGAACTGACTAAGTAGATAGCACCTGAACATAATCTAGCCATAATTGTGCAGTGTTCAGAAGGTCAGACAAGAACTGTGGAGTCCTGCATTCAAATCCTCAGTCAGCCATGAAGCCTCCTGAGTGATCTTGGGCCAGTCACTCCCTCTCAGACTAGCCTATTTCTGAGGGTGGTTTGCAAATAAAATGAAGAGGGGCAAAACCATATGTATCACCCTGAACTCCTTGGAAGAAGTAAGAGATTTAGGGTTGCCAGCTCTTGGATGGGAGATTCCTGGAGATCTGAGGCAGAGCCTGGGGACAATGGCATTTGGGAAGGGGAGGGAACCTAGCAGGGATGTGCAAAGCTGTTATTTTCTCCCGAAGAATTAATCACTCTAGTTTGGAGATCAGTTGTAATTTCAGGAGATCTCCAGTGCCCACCTGGAGGTTGGCAAGCCTAGATTATAATGTAAGCAAGAGTTTAGGTTACTAAAAATCACAGCTGGGATCTGTGAAAGCAGCAACTTGATGTTTAGTGGTCCCAATGAAGTATTATTTTTGTCCTGTTGAGGGCTTGGCCAGCCTTTCTGCAGAGTGGGCACAATACTTTTTTGTTTTATTTTGTCTTACATTTATTTTAATTATCATTATTACATTTGTTATTCTTGTGCTGCTGCTAACAATAAGTCACACATTTCTGGCCATAATTTTTTCACACTATTTAATCAAAATGCAATTCTCAATGCCTGTTCCTCTCACAGAAGGGATCCTCCCAGCCAAATGTCAGGCACTTAGGGGAAAATGCTTCCGTTTTATAGGCAATTAAAATTCTTATTTGCTGAGGGAGTAGGGGCTAATATCTGGTCACCCAATAAAGCAGGTGGTCATAAGTAATATGTAGGGGGTAGAGGCACAGAGAAGCCTAGAACAAGCATTCTGGTTCACCTGACTGAAAAGGGGTGTGGTTTTTTTTACAAGTTTAAAAGGATCCCATTAGAAGGCATTTGACAGATTTCAAAGAACAATCTGGTTCTTACTCCTTTGAAAGGCTTAATGTAGAATTGCATTAATTCAGAAGTGTTATTTTTGAAATCAAAGCCCAGAGAAGGCAAGGACATTAAAAAGCAATATCCTTCTGCAGTAGCAGCAGCAGCAGAGCTAATGAGTGTATAAAAGCAGATATGAAGACTTTATCAAGGCAACCGTGCAGGCTGCTACTTGTTTAAGAGCCTTGTGAGGGAAGAAGAGAAGTTCTGCAAACTGGGAAATTATAGCTGTAACATGAACCTTTACCTCAGAGCCAAAGTTGGTGGGACTTTTCATAAATATAATTGTCTAATGGCAATATAAATTAGACTGCACTTACGTTATAACTTTAGTAATAATTCATCCTGATCTGGATGGCCCAGGCTAGCCCAATCTTGTCAGATCTCAGAAGCTAAGCAGGGTTAGCTCTTGTTAGTACTTGGATGGGAGACCCCCAAGGAAGTCCAGGGTTGCAACGCAGAGGCAGGCAATGGCAAATCACCTCTTGCCTTGATAACCTTACGGGGTCACCAAAAGTTGCTTGTGGCTTGATGACACTTTCCACCACCACCACCACCACCAATAATTCATCCACTAAACTAAACACAAGAAAGTGTTATTGGCTTCCTCTTCTTCAAAATATCTTGATGATTGTTGGTGCTGGCTTGGTAGTGCAGACAAGCTAGGGGTCAAGTGACTGAATTTGTGAGTGTTGGCCATGATGGCTGCTATCCTAAGTACCCTTATTAGGGAGTGAGTCTCACTAAACTCATTCAGAGTCACATCTGAGTATATATTAGGGTATATAATAGAGTTGCACTGAAAAGTTAAAGCATTGAGTGGGTCAGAACATACAAGGGGATGGAGATCCATAATTGGACAGATTCTCCCCGCATTTTTAACATGTTATTAAAATATATAAGAGGCCCTGATTCAGACTGGAGCCATGCAGCAGAGAGATGAACACAGGGTTTAACAACCCATCCCATCTCTCCCCCCCCCCCACTATGAGAGCTAATAAGAGGGTTGGGGAGGTTAGTGCAGACTGATAAGGCTGCTCAGGTGGGAACAATTGAATTCCCTCTTCCCCTTTGTCAATCAAAATTGCTCCCTCCCAGTTCTGGTTCCGGCTGCTTTAATGGCGGGCGCGACCTCCCATCGGCTCGGGGATTGTGGCCCAGACCCAGTGGCAAGAAGGGGATCTGAACTGGATTTGGACCCCCAGGAGCCCTTGGAGGGGGCTCCTGCCATGAGGCATGAGGGATAGCCTCTCCCAGGGTGGCGATTGAGGCTTCCCTTTGCCTCCACAGTTCTACCGCCGTGGAGCCTTCAGGCAAAATGAAGCGCTCATCTGACAGCTGCAGAAGCCAGTAAAGCAACAAGAAAAGAATTCCTACCTGAGACGCACAGCGAAACTGTAAGTGGCTTCCCTGCAACAAGATTCTCTGATGGGAACTTAAAGCGAAGGGGATTTAAAGAAACAGCACATCTGAGAATCTCTCTGTATGCTGAATGGCTGGAGACTAAATGGGACTATTTTAACTGTTTGAATGGGAAAAAAGAGTGACTTTTAACTCTCTTCTGGGAACTTTCCTAATTATAAACAAAAAGCAATGGCTGGATTGGGTGAAAAGATGGTGAGGAAACCAAGACTTTCTCCTAAAGCTCCATCAACACTTCCTGCCACAAAGTCTGAGACAAGTACAGACCAAACTACTGCACTGGCAACAGCTTTGCACCCCCTGATGGATCAGCTGACTGCTGTTAACTTTAAATTGGATACTTTGCAAAAGCAAGTTTCAGATGCAAACTTGAGGTCTGACCAGACGGCAAAAGCACTGGCAGAGGTCAAAATGAAAGCAGAAAAAACCAAGTTAAGACTGGATGGGATGGAGAAAGAGAGGATTTCTGACAAGGATAACCTACTGAAGCTTCAGATGGAAAGATCTACTTTTTTCTTGAGATTCCAGGGTATTACTGAACAGAAAGATAAGAACCTCAAAAAGACTCTGTGCGATGCTTTGGCTCCAATGACAGGTTTACAAGTGGATCAATCGCAAAGCGATATGGATATGGTGTACAGGACCTACCCTGAATTTGTAAAGAAGAAAAACCTGCCTGTAGAAGTTATGGTGAGGTTCTCAAAGAAGTCAACTAGAGATGTAGTGCTCAAGGCCACAAATAGAAGTACCCTGAAGATCCAAGAAGCTGATATTAAAGTCTTAAAGGACATCCCATTTGAAATAAGAAAGAAGAGGAAACCCTACAAGAATTTAACCGCTTTTTTACAAGCAGAGGGCATCATCTACCAGTGGCTTACCCCCGAAGGCCTGCTCTTCACCTACAAGGACAAGAAGCAAAGGATCATCACAGCTGCAAAAGCCAAGAAATTTTTGGACTTTTGCAAAGAAAAAAAAGATGCAGCTGCTGCAGGGGACTCTTTAGAACTTCAAGAGAGCATTTATGGACTGGAAAGCTCAGATTCAACTGGAAGTAAAAGTGCGGAAGAAGAGTTGGAGGAAGCTTTGGGGGCAATGGCGGCAAAACCTCAGAGAGAAAAGAAGAAAAAGAGGAAGACATAAAGAATAATGAACTCTGATTTGTTAAAAGTTGTATATGATTTATTGTATACCATTTTGAATTCCAATCATTCTTGTATTTTTATAGCCTTTAGATAAGCAATATATAGCAAATTATTTTTCAGCCTGCATAGTTTAACATTTTTTTGAATTTTGAAGTAAGGTTGTTATATTAGCATAGTATTCTGGCTTCTGCATACCTTAGGGTAGTGTGGGTTTTTAGTTTTTTTAGTTTAATGTAGAGATTTTAGTTGTGATATGTAGTAGTAGAAAATAAAATAAAATAAAATAATTGCTCCCTCCCCCATTACTATTTTAAAATGCTGGGAAGGATCCAAGTATAGACCTTCCAGCATCTGGTCTACTTTGACCCCAAGGACCAGTTCTTATACCACCAGCGTGACATGGGATCTAGTCTTGCAACTCCAGCAGTCAAAGAACTGACTCAGCAGAACTAATAGCAAAGTGTAAAGTTTCAGCATCTAATTCCAAAACGTTTTATGTTGATGATCACTGATATCATTTACAATGCAACTGATGTTGCTGTGATACAGTTTTTCGCTGCTTGTTACTTCAGATCAGTCATCCATAATGAAATTAATTCAGTCTCAAACACAAATCCATAAACTATTTTTCCAGAGAGGTGTGGGACTTTGGATTCCCTCAAATGTTGGTAGCTCTTGAGCCCAGTTGACTCCTGCCCCTGCCCCTGCTCCTGCTGCCATTTTTAAATTGCCAGCATTTTAAAAATTCAAAACAAAGATAACCATGTTTTCATGTTCTAATGAACTAGGTACATGCACACAGTGGATTTACACTGCTGAAGGTTTCAAACCAGAAAATGCAGCAAAGCCAAATGGTAATAGTCCCGAGGAGTGGGGTTCACATGTGGACTTGAATTCTGGGGCTGGAGAGTTCCTGAACCCAAATTCTACCATCTCTGTACAGCCTGAGCTGCAATCAATCCTTGATTTAGGAGATATTCCCCTGCATTTTCTAACACTTGATCATATATGTGCATGCCGCATTAAACAAGCAAGCTACTGTCTAGCAGCCTCCATGCTATTGGTTTTCAGGCATCCTGCTTAGGGATTTTGCTATATCTTTATAGTCAGAGTGGGAGTTCTTGAGTCAGAATTCAAGGGCAAAGACACAGAATACTATTAGAACAGCCATGTGCAGAGGAGTTCCTTTCTAGAAAGAGGTTGATCAGGGTGTGGTTACTGGAACATCTGAGTGTGTTCTTATGCTCTGTGTATGTGCATAGACACTTTTTTATTCAGCTTCTCCTGACCTGAGTACAATACTGGACAATAGATTCTAGAGTGACATTCATATTTTCCTGTGCTGATTCCAGTATATCCCAGGTTAAAAGGCATCGCATGAGTAAAGTGCTGTCTCCCATTCCGAAGTGGTACAACTGGAGAGTTTGGCATCTATGGGCTGGACCCAGGCTAATGGAAGGGGTAAGGTAACATCCACTGGTTTCTCCTTCCTGCGTCAGGCCCTCCATTTGTCCCTCATGCTATTCCTGGGGTCCCTTATCTGAGCACACCAACGGACTGGCTGAGTAGAGGGAGGAGCCCGCCGAAAAGGGGCTGGCTCCACCCCCTGGCCGGCGCTATCAGTGCCGGCACTCCTTCCTGCTTGCTGCCTCGAGGCAAATCAGCCCGCCCTCACCATCGCACGCTTGGTGAGGGTTGGGGCTTGCATTGCCATTTGAAAGAAGTAATTCAAGGGCATGTGCTGCTTTTGTGTCACCAGCATTCAGTATTATTAGGCAGCCAGCTAGTTGTTGGCACATGCTTATGGTAATGTGGTAATGTGTTGTGGCATATAAAAAGCACAGACTGTCATACAGTTACCTAGGTAAGGCAATGGCTTCCCTACACATAACTCTACTAGTATGAGAACATGCATATGCAAAGAATCTGCATTTCCCTACCCCCAGAAGGACATGGGCTCAGCAAGCAAATGTGTACACCAAGCAACCACCACAGAAGGAGCAAAGCACTTCTGGGTGAGTACTTTTGCCTACACTCTTCTAGGAAGGTTCAGTGATCAGGAAAAGGAGAAGTAAGAATTGCATGGCTTCCTTCTGAATGAGCGCTTTTCCCTGCATGAGCTACATTTCCTAAGCAGCAGTACAAGAATGTGCAGGCAATTTCGATGCAGTGCAATCCAGTTTGCAACAGTTTAGAACGCTTAAGGGAGAGCTAGCATTTTCATGAGTTCTCAAGGATGCTGCTTCAGTTTGCAATCCAATTACAATTCAAGCACATTAATAATATTAAATTTTAATATGGACCTTATCAAAACATACTTAGTTGTTGTTTTAAAACCTTAAAAAAGGAGCTGACAGTATGTTACACAAAGACAATTAATTGACTTGTTGAATGGTCACTGTGTTTTTGAAAACTTAGAAGAAAAGTGGCAAACATTAGATATTTTAATGTACTTATATTAGGACACAGAAGTCATTTTATTTAATAATATTCATATGCTTTTCTTGAGGAAATCATTTGGCTAATTCTAAGTTTTAATTAATAGCCTCTGGACTTTGGTATGCTCCAGACCTGGGGATGTTACTGGTATGAATGGAAAGATCGGTGTATTACTGTAGAAGAGATCAAAACAAATTTTGTATGCTCCAGCTGCATTATATCTTGCTGTGATTTGATGGAGGATATGGTTTTTCACTTGCAAAAGAAAAAATTAATTCACAGTGTTGCCAGATGTTGTCCCCTAATTCTTCAACCTCACTCTCTGCCTACAGACTAGGTGGTCTTCTGAGGTAAAGCTAAGTATGTGTACACAGAGCCGTGAATATGCTTACTTAAACAGTTTCCGAAATATTAAAATTACACCAGTAGGGGGGGAAGTGAGTACCCAGTGGCTTATGTATTTAAAACTAAAACTGGATTTTTCTCAGGCTCTCAAGACACATCCACTTGTAGAACCAAACGTTCAAATGGAAAACATGCTGATAACATTGTATCAGCCATTGATCCTAAGTGTTGGATCCCTACCACATTTTCCACTTGATCTTACTTGATTTTCCTCCTTACTACAACTTCTGTCCCACATGCTTATTCCGCAATTCCTGGCATAGCTTTTTTTAGAGGAAAAAGAGGGCCTCCTCCTTTCACTAAAAGGACAGCTGGTAGGATTAACCCTAAATCTTTACATTCAAAATCAGAAACGGGCCAGAGGTCTCACCTATGTGGATTGAACCTTATAGCTTCAGCATGTCACCAGAGAGTTCAGGGCAGGGAAAGGCAGACTTTATGTTTCTGGGAGCTACTCAGTGGAATGCTGGAGCCAGCTTGTGAGAGCTGATGGTTAAATTTTCAGGAATTTTGCCAGGCAGTTAAAGTCACTTGTCAGGAGCTCTAGGATGCTCTGCCTCCTTCCTTCACATGCTCACATTCTCGGAGGCAGAATAGGTGTGTGAGGTAAATGCCAGATGCTGGCCAGCAAGGGGGGGGGGATGTCCATGCAGGTGCCTCAGGGGGAGCCGAGCAGTGGGAAAAGGGTGGCTTGGGAGAGGGAAGGAGGTGGTCATTTCTCTTGTCATGTGCATGGAGAGCTTGAGGGGGAGTGGGTTAGTCAGTCATCCTGAACCTGAATCCTTGTGCAATGGGCTGCTTTAGAAGCCTGCCTCAGGACTCTCTGCTGGTTTCCAGACAGAGTGTGCTAGTGAAAGGCTCCCCCCCATATGTTAGTTATTGCTCTTTTCTCTTGTTTGCTTTGTAAGACAATAGAAGGCTGCTTTGCTAAAGGTGGGGAGGGTAGTGCTGAAGCTGGAAGAGGTTTCAGTTTAATGAATATAATTTGTATGACAGTGAGAAATAGTTTCACAGTAGATCGCATATCAGATTTAATGACAATACATTTATTGGGAAAAGAATTAGTAGATTGCGATGCAACTCCATTTGTCAAATCATGGCTGAATTGCAATCATAGGTTGGCTACGGATACAAGAGTTCAACAAAAATCAATGGAAGCATTCTGTGAGAATCAATGGGCTATATGGAATTTACAATAAAGTGTATTGTATATTTTATTATTATTTGTAAGGATATGTGCTACACATCCTTTATATCAGTAAAGTTGGGCGGAAATTGGACTTAGCGCAGGCCTACCAACAGTTGCCGGTAGACGATGCCACAGTGGAGGCCCAAACTATAGTGATACACTGGGGCACTTTCTGAGTGCAGCAGCTACAGTTTGAATGCAGCAGCTACAGTAATGGACTCCATCCTTAAAGGAATCCCCGGGGCCACACCATTTTCTGACAAATGTTCTGACCACCACTCCCATGGAAGAAGACTTTGTTGACCATCTGCGTGCTGTTTTTCAGCATTTCTAGTCCGCCGGGTTGAAGGTTAAGTGGGAAAAGTGTCTCCTGGGTGTCTGCCATCTCGACTTCCTCAGCTTTTCGGTGGATGTGGAGGGCATCCACCCAGCACAAGATAAAGTCAAGGCCATCAGCAATGCCCCCACACCAAAATCCAAGGCCGAGCTCCAGGCGTTCCTCAGTCTGTTGAATTTTTACCACTCTTTCCTGCCACACAAGGCAGCCATTGTGGAACCCCTCCACTGAATCCTGGACAAGAAAGCTCCCTGAGTCTGGGGCTGCAGGCAAGCCAACATGTTCCAGGTGGTCAAGGATCTGCTGATATTCAATTCGGTCCTGGCCCACTTCGATGAACAGTTGCTGGTCATCCTCTCATGTGATGCCTCCCCTTACGGAGTTGGCACCATCTTGGGGCACAAACTGTCAAACGGCCAGGAGATCCCTGTGGCATACTACTACTGCACTTTGTCATCTGCTGAGTGCAACCACACACAGAGAGACAAGAAGGGTTTGGCGATTGTGGCGGGGGTGAAGTTCCATAACTTCCTGTATGGCCGGCCCTTCACCATCGTGATGACCACAAGCTGCTGCTGGGCCTCTTTGTTCCAGACCACCAGACACCACAAATACTGTTGCCACAGGTCTTGCGCTGGTCGATCTTCCTTGCCAGCTACCAGTACGACCTTCAGTACTGCATGGGGAAGGCAATGGGTCATGCCGATGCCCTCAGCTGCCTGCTGTTGCGTTCCGTGGACCCAACCCGGCTCGCATGCTCTGGATCCTCCTCACTGAGGAAATCCCCGACTGGCCTCTCCATGCATCAGACATCACCCACCACTCCGCCTAGGACTGCATCATCTCCTGAGTCTTGGATTGGGTGTGGAGAGGGATGGCCGAACAGCAGGGTGGGCCCAGATTTTACAGCTTTCTCATCTCACTGGGATGAACTCTCCACAGACAAAGGGTGCCTGCTCTGGGGAAGCCAAGTCGTGGTACTATCCCCCTGCACCAGCGAGTCCTGCCCTCCATAAGACACATCCCGGGATCATTCAGGTGAAAGCTTTTGCCCACAGCTAAGTGTGGTGGCCAGGGATTGACAGTGAGATCAAGGCCTGGGTCAAGCACTGCCAGGCCTGCCAGGAGACCTGACCAGAGCCCCCGAGCTCCCGTACAACGGTGGGAATTCACCCGCACCCCATGGGCCAGATATTCTTCATTTTGGTGGACTCCTACACCAAATGGTTGGAGGTCATTCCGGTCACCTCCACCTCCTCCCAAGCGGCAATCTAGGCCTCACCTGGATTTTCTGTATGCATGGCCTGCCCAACATGGTTGTGATGGACAATGGGACTGCTTTTATGTCAGGGGAGTTTCAGGAATTCTTTGGCCGCTACCTGATCCAACACATCCAGTCCACCCCATTTCACCCAGCCACCAACTGACAAGTGGAACAGATGGTGCGGACCACCAAGGACTCCCTCAAGCGGCTCATCGAGGATGACTGGGAGCACTGATTGGCAGTCTTCCTTTTAGGTCACTGGGCAACTCTGAGTTTCACTACCGGCCACAGCCCAGCAGAGCTCCTGATGGGCTGGCGCCTCACAACCCGGTTAGACTGGCTGCACCCAGACCAAGCACTGGAGAACCGCCCCACTTTGGCAATCCAAGAAGCACCCAGAGGTTTCTTCCCAGGCAACCCCATCTATGCTTGGAACTACTCCAGCAGTCCTGCGTGGGTTCCCATGAGAGTCATCAGGGTCACTGGTCCAGTATCACACAAGGTCTCCATGGACAATGGACAGGAACATTGACCAGCTTCGCCCCCATCTCCTGCCAGAGGTAGCCGAACCAGCACCAGCCGCTGTGGATGCCAACCACCCAGGACCACTACTGCCACCAATGGAGCACAGTGGGGAGAGGAATGTGCCACATGCCAGGGACCATTCTAACCATGCAGAGTCACCCACACCCATACAGACAGTTCCAAAGCCCCGAGACTCTGTTCCAGACTTGCCATCCTTCTCCAGTGCCACTGCTGAGACCCCAGACATAGCCCCTGTCGCCAACACTGTCTGAGCTGAGATGCTCACACTGGGAAAGGTGCAAGCCAGCGTACCTTGAAGACTATGTGTGTTAAGGTGCTTTGGAACTTAGGGGGAGGTGTGTTATGTATTAGGGCTGGAACATACCAAGATTGTCTACCCGAGACTGGCTGAGCTTGGAGCTCTAGAACAATAGTCCACCAGGACTCTGGAGGTGACCAATGAGGAATTAATGTTATGTAAATAGCCTATTGTTCGGAGTTGGGTAGAGTGTTTGCATGCTATTTAAACAGGACTGTTGCCCTGGAGTCTTGTCTTGTATCTGCTGAATCACTAATAAAGCTGAGCTGATCACTAGACTTGGGGTCTGCTCGTCCATGGAACCCAGTATTTAACATTACCTTAAAATGGCAGTGGTATCCTTGTGGTGGCCACAAGGACAACATCACATTGAGTTTGGTCCTACCTTGAGACTTTTCACTACTTTGGAAATTGAGCGTTATCTAATAATAATCCCTAGTGTGTAGCTGTGCAACATCACATCTGGCAACAGTGATTGTTGCTAGACCGGGAGGGCAGCTTTGCCTTCGTGCTCTTGGGCAGAAGCATGTGAGTGACAGAGAGGGCCAAGCATAGGTAAGCCAGATCAGCTTGCTTCATACAATGCAGCCAGCTGGAGGAGGCTTTAGTGTGGTTGCCCATACTGGTTCTTCTTTGAGTTCTGCAGTCCACCCTCCACCCTGAAACATGATAGCATAGTTACCTTAAAAATGAGGGAAAAGAGTTTGCTCTCTAAGGGGTTTTTCCCTCCTCCATCTACTCTGCACTGCCTGACTGGGAGGTTTCCAGAGGTTCCTGGAAGGAGGGGAAAGTGCACAATCACCCCTCCCCCCAATATAGCGCAGAGGGTCCCAGGGTCCTTCTCTTACATCTCCTGTCAAAAGCCTCAAGTAGTATGTGATGTGAAAGACCTCCACCTAACAGCCAGGAGATCTGCTGGCAGCCACACTAGACATTGCCGACCTCAATAGACGAATGGTCTGACTCAGTAGAAGGCAGCTTCATGTGTTCATGTGTGTCCACTCACACCACTGGCACGATGCCACAGGGCAGCAGTCCTTGCTCTTCATCCTACCTATTCTTTTGGGATAAATCATCAGAAAGATTCACTGGGACAAGGTTTAAGAACCTCCATTTTATGCAACTCTGATAGACATTTTAATTTATAAATGTTTAGAGAGTAACATATAATTCATAAACCGTCACAACATCCCCTTCATTTCTTCTAAAGCTGCTTTCCTATTTAGGTTAACATAATTAGCACAACTTTGAAGTATACCACTGCCAAGTAAGTTTCTCAAGTGTTTTGGTAAACCTTTTTCTGTTCATAATGAATCCTTATCTTTTCATAGATTTTCACTTTGTATGCAATAAGATCAGTAGCGAGCCTAGAAAAGAAGGTTTTCTTTCATCAGCGCTTAGTGCGGAAGGTTTTGTTTAAGACCTTCACTACTAATTTGCATGTGTGTGAACAAAGTATATGAAATCTTGCGGACTAACTTAAGGTGAGCCTTGCTCTCTATCTTGGGAATATTTTGGAAATGCCTCTGGAATTTCATCTATTTTCTCTTACTAAGCCCACCTAACATTTTATTTGTTTGTTTGTTTGTTTGTTATATTTATAGGCCGCTCTCCCCGCAAGCAGGCCTATAATCTACAATAACATCTGCAGGGTTTTTTTTAAAATTGTGGCACTCCCCCCCTCTTCATGGTTATAATTTTATTAATCTCTTTAGGCTCATCATTTTCAACCCAAGGAAAACAATTGGTTAGCACCAAGAAGATTAAAGGGAAAAACCAGAACACAGAGGCATTTCATTCCAGGAGAATTTTGGCAAAGCAGCTAATTATATGCCTTTTTAAAGTTATATTATCTGATTGTGGGTCACTACACTCAGATGGAAACCCATTTATCAATGTGTACACCAAAAATGCTACATGAATATTAAATCCTAATTGAATGATGCTGTTGAATATCAAAATTCTTTTAAATAAACTGAACTATGTAAAAACTGCAAGCAATTTACAGCAGTCAATCCAGGGAAAACAAAACAAAACAATTTCCTTCTTTTCTTATTGTAGTTCAGTGAGAGGTGATGTTCCCCTGCTGTTTGCTTCGGAGGCCATATTTGTGTCCTCATGAGAGCTGATAATTACCATATAGAGCCCATACCAGATGATAATCATACCATACATTTCACCATATGTCTTCATCTGTAGCAAAATCCTGTTTTGCGTGTCAGAATGATTCAGGCTGTCTAAGTGTCATTTGTTTGTGTACATGGTGTCTCTGTTTGCAATGGTTTTGTTATTTTCTTACTTATTCATATAGAAAATTGTTATGCTGTCTCTTCAGGAACATGCCTAGAGTGGGTTACAAAATAAAAATAATAAAAACAAAACATTACATTAATTAAAACCTGCCACTAAACAACCCAGCACAGCATTAAAACAAAGACCAGAAAAACAGACTGCTGACAGCGTAAAATAATAGTCTTCAGACTAAAATGGACCCTTTCATTAAAAGCCTGGGTGAACAGAAACATTTTGGCCTGGTATTTACAAGAAAGTAATGTAGGTGACAGGCAGGCCTCAGAGGGGAAGGCATTCCACAAACAAGGGGGCAGTACTGAAAAGGCCCTGTCTCTGGTTGCTCCCTGCATTAGCTGTGCAGGCGAGGGCACAGAGAGCAGGGTTTGTGAAGCATGTATCAGTACGCAAACTGGACAACACAGCAGGGGGCATTTTCAGGTGATTTTTCTCTGGGTCTTTTCAGGGCCTTTCCCAGTGATTCTTACATCACACACTATATGTACAGAGTGAAAGCCACTGCGACATGCCCACCATAGTCATTAATTTATTTTCAGATATCTGCATGTCTTCCTTCAAAGAAGTGTAGATACTACAGTCCCCCAGCCGCCAAACAGTAATATCTTTTTTCCTGGCCCTTCCTGTCCACATGTGCATATGTACACGTGTGCACACACACACAGCTCATAGGCACCCATGATTTTATTATTCCAGTGGCTTATCTGTGTCAATGTGTTCCAGCAAGGGGGTTTGTTGCACCTTAAAGACTAACAGATTGATGGTGGCACAGGATTTCATGGGCTAGAGCCACTTCATCAAATAATGGAGGTGGTCCCTTCATGCAGCTGAAAAAGTGGCTTGAGTGCTTGAAAGCTTTTGCCCCAACAAATCTGTGGGAACTTTATGGTGCCACAAGATTTGGTTTTGGCTTTGGTTATAATTTTAGATCGGCATACCATTGCATGAGTATCAGTGGCACCTGATGCCTAAAGCCAAAAACATCTGTAATGATAAGCGTGGCGATACTATTTAGTGGACTTTTTAAGAGGGATTTGTTTTTCAAAGGCTGACTGCTGCCAAGCTGTTGCATTAGGAAAGCTTGTTGACCCCCTCAAGCAAAAATAAATAAATAACATGGCTAAAACTAGTAAGATTACATCTTCCTGGTTTTTTAACAATATTTATGTCCCACTTTTTTTCTGTAAAGGATCCAAGGTGGTTTGCAACAAGTAGAAGTGCAGATTTGTAAACATCCAGCAAAGCCATACAATGTGGTGAGTTACTGGATAACACCACAGGGGGGCTCAATCAAAAGGATGGTTCATCACATAAAGACAATCAGGGAAATATCATCCTGTAATGGTTTTACCGCAACAAGAACTATTATGTGACAATTAGACTTGTATTGCCTGAAGATGCCTGCTACTTTTTTATTGCTATTTTTTCTCTTTTGAAACTTGCATATTCAAAATCACGAACTCTGCTTTAAGGCTGGATGCTAAAACTAAGTATTTTTAGAAGCTGTGAAGTATTTCTTTATGCATATACATTTATATTTAGCACGGCATAGTTTGTTCCTGTTTCCTAGAAACAATCATTTGGATCCAACTTCATGTTTGATAATGTATATACAGGAAAGGACTCATTGTCAGCTGGGACCTATTGTCAAGTTCACAGGAGAGAAGTGGCACGTGCACTGTCGAAAGAGGATGTGTTGCATCCTGTTATTATCGCAGTGCTCAGCAACTTCGTTGTAGGCTGAGGAGCTGTTATGAACTCCTCCTTAATTGAGTCTCAACCATATGGAGCACAATCCACTAAAATGTGTTCCTGTGCCAATCCTGTTGCAACCAACAGGAGTTTCTTAAGAGTATCACATTTCATTTCAATTGTATGGACATAGAACAATGCTCATGTCAATAAATGGATGCAAATTATATTTGACATAGAATGGACTTCTGAGGTCAGTAGTGATGCTTCTGAAGGGCCAGGGACTCAAATTTCTTCTTTGTTGTTGTTGTTGTTGCTGCTGCTATTATTATTAATATACACAGTACAAACATCCATCACTATTTGAACATATTTTTTTAACATTTATATTAATTTAATTTAATACATTTAATTTAACACACATGCACACATATATATATAACAAACCAACAAACTTACATTCACCAAAAAATAAATCAAATTATATAAATAAACCAACTAACAGAAAAGTAATTAAAGCTTAAACATATTTACACTAGATTAAATATTTAAATGCAAAATTGATTTACAAATAGTACAGGGTCTCCAACTTCTGGAACCTCTTACATTTATCAGCTGTACTGTTTCACTTGATTTAAAAAGTTTTGTTATATCTGGCACACTCTCTTTATCCGGAATTTAACTTATAATCTCTTGGTATCCTATATTTTTCACCGATTTGCTCTGTTGTAGGAGCAGGGGTCATTTCAAGCAGGAATGCGCAGGAACGCCGTTCCGGGAGTAACAAGCCCAGGAGTGAACACATATGGTGATGCACTGTGGAAAAATCAAAAGCATATCAACCTGTATTTTCATGCTTGTTGTAGGGTAGCTTCCCTGCAAGAGCAAAGGAAACCTAAAGTGTCTTTAGTCAGAGTGTAAAGTTGGCTCGCCAGCTCTGAGTTGGGAAATACCTGGAGATTTTTGGGGTGGAGCCTGAGTGGTGGGTGTTGCCTTCTAACACACTTCTGTTGATGATGTCAGGGGGTGTGGCATATGCAAATAAGTTATGCTAATGAGCTCCTGCACCTTTTTTTACAAAATGACCCCTGTGATTATCAACTATCATACAATTATATTCCTCAGTGATATTAGCCCTGTTCAGCCATAATTTTGGTTCTCTATCCCTATATAAATGCATGGGTCATTACCCATGATCTTCCTGATATGTGTGGTTAGCATTTGGGGTGCATGTATTTTTCAGCTTCAGTAAATACATACCCACAAAAATACATACCCTCAAAAATTTCCAATGGTTTATACAGAAGCTGGAAAATATATGCATTGCCCTATTCACACAAAATTGTAGCTGTGCATATCAAGATGATAATGTATAGTATGAGCTCCCCTTACACACAGGTCGATCACCAAAATTATAATGACAGGTCTATATTCAGGCAAATATGAATAATTTCCTTCCAAATCATGCACAGCTGGACATAGCCACCATATGTGGATATTGTCTGCTGATAAATTTTCCAGGACTTATGCTGTTTGTCTTTATACTTGTTATCTAGATAACTCTTCTGATTTCTTGGGGCTTTGAGCCATAGGATACCACCGGGAACTTTCACAGGTGAAAGAGGTGGTGATTTTCACCAATTCCCGTCTCCCATGGAAGGCCTCTCATTCCGTCCTCAGTTATTCCTAAATCCTGTGGGTCTTCTGTTCTCATGTAAAGCATTTCAGGGGTATTTGGGGCTGCCACAGGAGAGGGGAATCTATTAAAATTATCCACCCCTTGTGTCCATGGATATTCTAGGCAGAATCCAAACTCATGGTCACCAACTTCTATCCTCAAAAGCTTTTGCCGATTTCTAGTACCTTGGCCTTTGTACATATGTTTACACAACAAACACACTCAAAATGTTTGTATTCAGGTGGGATACAGATTTCATTAAAAACTTTCTTAGAAACTTTAAATGACTGAAATTGGCAATGTAATATTTTACATACATTGTTAAAATATGTTAATACCTTAGTAAACCAGGTAAACCAATGAGTAAACCAATGAAGACCCATTGTAGAGTTCATTTGATCAGGAATTTTTTTGGTACTGATGTTCATCCTAGAATTAATTTCAAGCAGGAGGTCCTTCTCAAAGGTAAATGTTTATGCATAGGAAATACATTATAAACACCACAGAGATAGAGAAGAAGGCATTTTAAAATTGTAATTGATGACTTGAGGAAGAAGAACCCAACCTAAGAAATAGATGTTAAACCCAAGAATCTCGTTCAGCAAAACTGTGTTTCATCTTTTATTTGAAAATGAGGAAGGAAAGAGCAAAAGAAGTGGGGTAAGACACCTGGAGAAAATATAATACTTTACCAAGACCCTACAGCTGATTTTTCTTTCTGGTCAGCTCTTTCATTCTCTGTCTGCTTGGCTGCTGGTGCTAATATTTCCAGCTTTAACACATATGGCATTTCTTCAGCATGAGGTTATTTACATTGTTGACATTATGATAAAACTGGCCATTCAAACTCCTTTCTGACATAATAGACAAAATGTTACGTTTCAGCCTTTCACTCCAGCATAGAAACACTGAAAGCTTTTGCTTTTGAATGTAATCGACAACATATTTGGGACTGGTTTGTCCTTAGAAAGCAAAGTAAAAGCAGATGAAGTGTATTTATAGACTCATCAGCCAATGAATGGATGAAAGGAAAAAAGACATTAATGGGAAAATGTCAGCAGGATGGAGAAGGGAATAACTGTGAAGTTCATGTCCAGACCAACTATTTGGAGTTAATTCCAAAGGCAGAGGTCTCTTGATTTACAGTACAGGAAGAAGTGGCACTTTATCTGCAATTATTTGAAAAATAAAAGAAAGAACCCAGGTTAATATGGATTTATTAATTAGACAAGTTTGCATGTTTGAAAAGAAGGTGTGAATTCAGTCGGGCCAGTTAAACATATGTGGCTTTGATCTGGAGTTGAAACTTTTAAAAAAACGCATGGAAACGCCCCTCCCCCATATTAGATTAAAGTCTGTTTCCACCATACCATAGTATGGCGGGGGGAGTGGACTGTTATTCATTCATGCTTTACCTGTTAAGCAAAACTTTATGCTGTCTTGCTCATTTGGCTGTCTTAAAGCTAGGAGTGATTTCATTTAGCTCCTTTGATGCTTCTGACATTCTACAAACTATGTAAAAGAATTGTTCATGTGGGCATTTTTATAAAGGTAATAGGGCTATATTATGACCAATGGCTCGTGAAGGTGCTTTTGTAAAGGTATGTATAATACATATTATCTGTTTGCTGGATTTTATTTTTATTTCACTGTTATGTTTTTATACTTATATAATACTATTTTCTGCATTGTTCAACATATCATGTTAAATACCCTTTGTTTCAGGTTGCTGTAATCCTAGTCCTCCATTGTTTATTAAATTACATGATTGCATTGATTTACACTGCGTTATCCATCCTGAGTCTCAGTGAGCAAGATAGACTATAAAGTAAGTGTTATGTATTGGGCAACCCAGTACTTATCAGTAAATAAATAAATAAATAAATAAAGTAAATAAATCATGAGATTTGGAAGTCTGTGGTTGGATCAGATGTGGTTGAAAGATCTTTGACTGGATCTCCCAATAGTCTTTGCTTTATTTCAAATTCTTAATGCAGCCCTCTTGTCCTGAGGGGGCCTGCCATGAAAAGACTGAGATACTGTGACTGTGCCCTGACATCTGGATCAAAATGGAATACAGACTCCGTGTAGATTCCCAACAGGAATTGTGACTTTTTATTTTATTTATTTATTTTTCACATTTCTACCCCGCCCCCCCGCAATCGGGCTCAGGGTGGCTTTTGCTGAGACTGCAGCAATATAGTACTTGACCATTGTTTTGCATTCCATGAGGAACATCTAACCACAAGTAGTTATAAACACTAGAAAAATACCTCTAAATATTGAGAGAAACCTTTTGTTCAAAGGGGCAGCTTGTCCAAATGGATTTTTATAATAGCAACAAAAACCCTCCCTCCAAACAACCCCACCTGTGTTTGGCTCTGCAGGATATTATGGGATGAGGAGAAGTATGGACTGTTGGAAATCTGACTTTATTTCATGTGATTGTTCCTGTGGCTTTGTTACCCAAATAGTCAGTTTCCTATTTAATTGGGGGAATTAGCTTTAAGGAGACAGAGTGAAAGGGAGTAACTGGGATTTTCCACCAATGTTTACGGGGATTTTTCTCTCAAGAGAACTCTCAAAATAAACCTGGCAGATGTTCGACCAGCAAGGTTTTTTAAAATAGAAATAGAAATGAGCAAAACACACACACAAACACACTAACAAAGAAGAAATTAGGGAGGAGAGGGAGAAAGTAATTTAAGGGAAGGCTGGTCTTGAAGAAGAAGGTCCACAGAGGCAGCAGCAAAATAACCAGCATTTTATGGAGAAAAGGAGAAGGCCCACACACAAGTGGTGGTGTGAGGTATGGTGCTGAGAACATACACACATTGCTATGGTGCAGAATGTTACAATTACAGGGGAAATGCTCCCTGGGGCTATGCTGACATGTTTGCCCCCAAAACAATAACTTGATTGGGTTTTCAGAGATGGACAATGATTGGAGAGAGAGTTGATGAGTTTACCTGAGGTGGACTATAGGTGCTAATGGTTCTTCATGACCCACTAAGTGTCAGATAGGAAAAGCTACCAGGTTTGGTGAATAGTATGAAGTGCTGCTAAATTAGGGTAAATGGGTAAGGGGGGGAGGTTAGGCTGCTCAATGATGAGATTAGTCAGTAGTTTCATGGGAGACTATTGTCCTAAATTATTTGTCTCTCTGGGGCAAGGAGGGGGCCATTAGACTCACCTTCCAAAAAATATCTTCCCAAGCTTGTCTCTGGCTGCCATCCATTTTGTGTCATTTTGGCCCCGGCAGTGTCTTATATTTATGATTTCTGGAGGAGATATTGTATGAAGATGTTTGTGTCATTCTCTCTCTGAGCTCTAAGCTGCCCTTCTGTGGGAGGAGGGGTCTGACTGCTAACAGCTTCAGCAGAATCTTGCCTGAAAATATGAAGATGCCTTATGTCAAGTCAGACCACTCAGTACTGTTCGACCTTCAGAGTGGCTAACTTGATTGTGGAGGTCAGGAGATGATTAACTACTACTCCTTGAACATTAGCACATATACAATAAGGAAAACTGTGTACAAAACAACACTTCAATTTGCAGCTTTACAAGATAACATTTATGACAAGTCCATATATAGCTGGAACAACTAAGAAGTTACAAAATAAATTACAAAGAATCCAGATAAATTTCTCTGTTTCGAGATCCTTCTTCAGAGTGACATACAAATTGCTTTCAATGGCACAATGTGCTCCCAATTGCAATAATTTTCAAGTACATGGACAATGAGTCCTACTAATGCAGCTTTCTAATGGGCCAAACTTTCTAATTAGTTTGACATTCCACTGGAGAACATGCTTCACAAAAGGAATGACCGGCAAGCCTCCATAGCACTTGCCCAGCATTACTTTTCTGGCACCTATCTCACATAACATGAAAGCATGCTATGCACAATCACCCTTTTCAGCCCCAGGAAGGCAGGCAGTCCTTATCTATTACCATCCCCCATCATCATCATCATCATCATCATCATCATCTACCATCATATGTTTATCCCACCCTTCCTTCAAGGAGCTCAGAGTGGTATACACAGTTCTCTCCTCTACTATTTGATACTCATAACAACCATCTGAGGTAGGCAAGGGTGCAAGTTAGTAGCTGGATCAAAGTCATCCAATGATCTTCCCTGCTGAACTCTCCAGTTCCAACCACACACTCTGCCTTACTGTCTTACAACACCACCCAAGCTCCTACTGCCATGCTAGTCTCAGGGAGGGGAGGTGGTTAAGAAAACTAACCAACAGCCTGGAAAGTGGACCTACCACTGCTTATTCTGAGGCTGCCCACTGGGAGTGCTGAACCCATGTATTTCCTCCATGATACCATCATTCCTGCTAAGACTAGACTAAGGCTTCAGCTGCTTCATTATAATAGGTCCTTGGTCTGATCCAGAAAGGAAATTATTTCTTGAATTATCTCATGACCCAATTTTTGGCAACCCCTGCAATATGTACTCAATGAAGTAAGAGAATATAAAACTAGATGGGGAGAGTAAAAAGAAAACAAAAGAATTGAATTGTAATAGAGAAGAGTGTAACAGGTCATAGGGAAGGGCCATGACACAATGAGACCGGCTGCTTTGCCATAAGAAGGTCCCAAATTCGCCACCCAGCATCTCCAGCTGTGGAGATCAAGAAGCAAGATGAACAACACTGAGCAAGATGAACTGTTGGCCTGACTCAACATAAGGCATCTTCCTGTGTTCAGGCAAGACAGTGAAATAGGCTTCTCATGTCAACAGGTAAGTTTTTTAAAAAAAATATCTATGTTACTGGTATATGATGTTATGCTTCATTCCACACTTTAATTCTGATCAATGTAGTGAAACAGTCCTGATGAGCAAATGATGAATTTGTAAAAAAGAAAAAAATGCTTATAATATCTATTACTTTTATGTCCTGCTCTTCCTTTGCAAAGCTCAGAAAAGCACATAAGTAATACCTTCCATATGTCACAAAAGAATCTGAGAGACATAGGCTGCGGCCACACGGCCCCTTTAATCCGGGAGGGATCCCGGATGTAAAGGGGCCGCATTTTTCCTCCTGCAGGTTGGGATGTTTACACATCCCAACCCCGGCAGCAGCGTCGGTGGCCACGGCGGGAACGGTGGCGGCGGCCGCGGTGGTGTAAATGGCCACGGCGGCTGCCGCTGAAGAGGCAGCTGCGGCGGCGGGAAAGGCTGCCGGGAACAGCGGTGGAGGTGGCCGCAGCAGCGGCAGAAGCGGTGGTGGCCTGGTGAGTTGGGGTTTCCCCCCCCCCTTTTACACTTGGGCGCATGAGTGGCCATGCGCCCAAGTGTAAAAGGGGGGGGGAAATGGCGGGGGGGCCATCTGGACAACCCTGCTCTCTCAATGCTTGCAAGAGAGAGCTGTCCAGATACCTCAAATGCGGGTTCCTCTCGCAACACCCGGGAAAACACTTGATTTTCCCGGGGTCGGAAAATGCGGGAGGAACCCGCATTTGAGCCCGCTTCAGCACGGGACTTGGGCCGGGCCGTGTGGTCGGCCCCTTTAAATGTGGGAGGAAATAGCCCTTCCTCCCACATTTAAGGCCCATGTGACCGCAGCCATAAGGTTGAATCCAAAGGTTGTTTTCTGGCATAAGTCACTTAGGCCACTGTTGGAGGGAGGATTGTGGTCTATTTCCTCCTTCCACTGCAGCTCACTAAACTCCTGGAAATGTTGCTCCAAGGGAACAAGGGTAGGGAGAAAGTAAAGTACAATCTACAGTGATAGATCAAGATGGATAGCCACATTAGTCTGTCTGTAGCAGTAGAAAAGAGCAAGAGTCCAGTAGCACCTTAAATATATATATTTTGTTAGTCTTTAAGGTGCTTCTGGACTCTTTCTCTTTTCTACTGCTACAATCTACAGTGAAAGGGAGGAATTAGCAAAAGTCACCCTCTCTCTCCTGAAGGAAGAAAGTAACCTTTGGATCCAAGTCACAGCTAGCAACAGAACTTAAGTAATGTTTATATTCCATATTATTTGTGATGAACTTTTGGTAAAGAACACTGAGCAAGGGCTACAATGGTTGTCACAAAATGAATTCTCATTATGTACTTAGACAGGTATCCAAAAGTGCAGTATTTCGGTGGACAACTAATACAATAAATGCTGTTCATAGTGTTCCTGAGTGGGTTGTTGATGTATCTAACTGTACCTTGGGATGTATTACATACTAAACTTTTTGCAGTAATATGCTGTATTTATGTGACTCTCTTTTTTTAGCACACTGATAGGCCACATAATATTCATAACTATTTCCTTGATAATTTGTTGTTAGAAAGGATAGTGGACATGCCAGTTGGCCCAGTTTGGGGGCAGATAAAGCTGAAGTGATTGAAATACTTTTGACAGTAGCCCACTCTTGCTGTAGATAACTAGAAAGGCGACATGGGTTTTGTTTTCTTTCCAGAAAACAATGGCATGCTTGAACCTCAATTCCAGAAAACAATGGCATGCTTGAACCTCAATTCCAGAAAACAATGGCATGCTTGAACCTCAATTGGCACAGAGGTGTGAACTGAATTGTTAGAGAACTGCTCCTTCATGCCTTGGCTCACTTGGGACCAATTCACATGACAATTGACATGTTATGGAAATGTTTTGAACTCCAGGCTACAGAAGTTCCAGAATCAGAAGGTTGGGTGCAAAAATCAAGACTTCTGCCTCTTAGGCTGCTTTCACATAGGGGTGCAAAAATACATCTCTGTTAGGGTTGCCAGGTCTGGGTTGGAAATTACTTGGAGACTTTGGGGGTGGATCTGGGAGTGGGAGGGGTTTGGGGAGGGGAGGGACCTCAGCATGGTACAATGCCATAGAGTCTACCCTTCAAAGCAGCCATTTTCTCTAGGGGAACTGATCTTTGGAGATCAGTTGTAAAAGCAAGAGATCTCCAGGCTGGAGGCTGACAACCCTAATCTCTGCCAGAAACCAGAGAAATGGGTAAGAATGTCACCTACCCACACCTGTGCCATACCAGTTGTTGCTTCTCCCACTGCCACTCCTCTTCCTTCCTATAAAGTACTCAGTCCAGAGACGCGTTGCAGTGAAATCAGCTCATAAGTTTATTGATGGTGCAATTCCAGGCTGCTGAATGGGGCTCAGGGGTCTGCTTAAATACACGTCTAAACTGCACCCCCAGCCTTGCCCAAACTCCCTGATAGGATTACTCCCTGACAGGATTACCCTGATAAAATTACACCCAAACTCCCTGATAGGATTAATCATGAGTTACCTTAAACCATAGGTCCCCTGGTGGAACCTGGCTAGCTGCTTGGTCTAATTTACAATCTGGCCGGGCTATTGTCTCCCAAAGCTAAGCTCCGGTAGCCAGCCCAGCCACGTGCATTTCTCGGACCGCGTGCACGGTTGCCATTAGGACATAACACCTCCTCTGTCATACCTACACCAAAAAGCACAGATGTGATGGCAATCACAAGACCCCCCACCCCCTTATCCCGCATTGCAGTCCTGCACTGATTTTCCGACTGAAACTGACCACTATGTTAATATTAGCTTATGGGGGGGGGGAGGCAAGCACCCATCTGTGACATGGTGTAAAATCTTACAAAAGTATATATAAACTCCTGTCAGAACAGATACTTTGATCAGCTGATCCTGTGTCTTTACTTGTTTTATGGTCCTTTTTTTCCTTAGCGAGATGTGTATTGAACACATGAAGCTGCCTTCTACCAAGTCAGACCATTGGTCTGTCAAGGTCAGTATTGTCCGCTGTGACTGACAACAGCTTTCCAGCATCTCAGATACAGGTTTTCACATCCCCTGTTACCTGATCTGCCCTGATCTGGATGGCCCATGCTGGCCTGATCTCATCAGATCTTGGCTGCTAAGCAGGGATGGTCCTGGTTAGTGCTTGTATGGGTAACCGCCAAGGAAGTCCAAGGTTGCTATGCAGAGGCAGGCAATGGCAAACCACCTCTGAACATCTCTTGCCTTGAAAACCCTAGAGGTCACCAAAAGTCAGCTGTGACTTTACAGCACTTTCCACTACCACCACCTGATGCTTTTAACTGAAAATACCAGGGATTTTCTTCATGCAAAGCAGATGCTCTACCACTGAGCCATAGCTCCTCCCCACAAATAAGTAATCTAACCAGAGCCATACCTGACAGTTTGGTTCTATGTTTTTTTGAAATTAAGTCTTAGGCAATGATAGGTATTGGAGTCGGGAGTCCATGGAACAGTGAAACAGCTAGATCTTTATTGCTGGTCCGGATGAAGCATACAACCCAGGGCTCGAAGCCCTTCTTTTATGCCTCACCCAACTGGCCTGATAGGCTATTATCAGTCTATTTACATTTCATAGGTTCCCTGGGAGAAACCTAGGTACATGATTGGTAGCCGGTTTGAATCCACCTGGCCTTTGTTCTACCTGGCTGAAGCTCAGGTGGTTTCTTGGCCATGTGCTCTGGCCACATGGCGGTCGCCATTGCGGGAGCACATGGCGACCGCATGGTCAATACATTAAACATTAAAACATTAGTGATGTTGCCCCCCCCTCCTGCTGCTCACTGAAACAAGGGCAAGCAACAGAGGATGGAGGCAGGAATTCCCCTTCCATTAGCTGGTATCTGGCAACCCTACAAATAGGTGGGTAGGGCAGATCATTGCCTTCTGGTCAGTTGGCAAATTTGGATGAGATCTGGGCCTTTTTCAAATGATGCCAGGCTAGCTACAGGTAGGGCTAGAGCTCTCTCGTGGTGGCCCTGCTTTGGTGGAATGAGCTCCCTGAGGACATCAGGGCCCCACAGGATTTATCGCAATTCTGCAGGGCCTGCAAGATGGGCCTCCTCCACCAAGCGTTTGATTCAGATGCCGCACCAAACTGTTTAACATCAACCGAGGAACCTGCATCCTACAATCCATTCTTGGCTGCCAGCTCTTAACATCTGCACCCACGTTAAAGAACTATATGATATGGAGCTGGATGCCAGCCTCATAGTTACTGCTGACCAGACTCCCTATTGTGGATGATAAGGACAGTTATTCCGCCACTGTATAAATGTAGCAACTTCTGAATTTGTTTTATGATTCTAATTCATTTTACTGTTTTATAATGCCAGTGGGCCTGTAAGCCACCCTGAGCCTGCTCCAGCAGGGAGGGCAAGATATAAATTAAATACATAATCTTTCCTATTATATAAAGCCGTTTTCAAGTGGCAAGATTCCATGGAGTGCCAAAATCAGTAGGCTGGACAGACTGCCACTTAAAAGGGGGTCCCTGGCCATTGGCTGCATTCTCTCTCTGCTTTGCCTCAGTCCCGCCCACAGAGCCACTGGCCAGCGTCCCGGCCTCAGTCTGGAGGGAGCCAGCAAAGGGGAAGGACCGACTGGGTGCTGGGTCCACTCTTTTCCTCCACCCACTGCCAGGTGGGTCTAACTGTCCCCTCAGTGGCCTGCTTCTGTCAGTGAAAAGACAATGGACTAACCCCCTCCACTGCACACTGCCAGCATGCCCAGAATAAACTGTCAGAATAAACTGTCAGAAACAGGGGGCCATTTCACACAGCACCCTATAGCGCATCAGGACCGGTACAAAGAACTGAAGAACGCTTGGGAGGAGGTTTCAAGGTAAACCGGCTCAGAACTGCTTCCCCAACGGGAGAGGCACGTTTCTGTGTCAAAGGGCCACTATGCTCCGTTAGGAAACCAGTACTAATATGGTTCTGTGTAAAAGGCCTGACAGAAACCGTTACTGAAGAGTTCCTGAAATGGAACATATTGGCTGTGTGAAATTCCTCAGGCTCTTACTCCTGCTTAGCTCCACCATGGCTGGCTGGCTAATGAGGTGGGCCAGCAACCATCAAACCGTTCCCTTCAACCCCCTGCAGTGCAGCTGACTTTCCCCCTAGGGTTGCCAATCTACAGGTGGTACCTGGAGATCTCCCGCTGTTACAATTGATCTCCAGATGACAGAAATCAGTTCCCCTGGAGAAAACGGCTGCTTTGGAGGGTAGACCTTATGGCATTATAGTTTGCTGAGTCCTTCCATCCCCCCCTCCCCAAATGCTGCCTACCAAAGGATCCACCCCCCAAATCTTCAGGTATTTCCATCATAGGGTTGCCAGGTCTAGGTTGGAAAATCCCTGGATACTTTGGGGGTGGATCCAGGAGGGTGAGGTTTGGGGAGGGGAGGGGCCTCAGCATGGTACAATGCCATAGAGCACCAAAAGCGATAATCACAGTAACAAATAACAAGAATACAAGAGCACTGTTATGATGCAGAGAAACAATTTGAATCAATACATGCAAAGAAAACGTCTATTACAGTATTGCAATAGGATACAAAGCTCACAGTATAAGTATGTCTTTAACACTCAAAGCATAAAGCTCACAATATCTTCAATAGCATGTCTTCAAGAAAAAATTTCTCAGAGCACAGTATCCAGTGAAGGAGACGAAGATGCCAGCTTTTTCTCTTCGTTTCACTAATGCTTCCTCAGTAAACTCAATTCTCAATACATGAAGCACAAAAGTGCTAGATTTAACTTCCAACTGGATCAAATTCCCCAAAGAGTTCAGTGTCCAGAATTTATTACCATAACCTTTTGGTTCAAGACAAACGGGCTACCGCTCATTCCCCACTTCGGCAGCACCGACTTTTGAAGTTTATTACAAGCCGGTAAGCAGGATCTGCTAGACCCATTGTTGCCACTCTCCAGGGGAGGGATGGAGATCACGCTAAATTACAACTGCTCTTCAGATGGCAGAGATCTCCCCCTGGAGAAAATAGTGGACTCTGTGTCATTATACCCTGCTGAGGTCACCACAGCAAATTGACGCTGAGTGCCCAAGGCTGGGGCACTCTTCCAGAGCCTCTTTCTAGAGCCTGTTGTATTTATTTCCACAACGGGCCTTATTCCTAGTAAATAAATAAATACTGCAAAAGCTTCAATGTAGGAACATGCTAGAAAAGAAAGTAATATGGGTCAGACTCAATTCAATTGAAAAAAAGCACGTACAGCAAATGAATCTATTCTCTGTCAAGACAGTATTTTGGGTCTCTATCCTTGGACTAACATGGGCATCTTTCACATTATATTTTACTCTGTGCATAGCTCCTTGGGTTGCTGTTTTCATGCAAAGCACAGTTTGTCCACAGCAGATTGTCATAGAATTGATTGCAGAGCTGTAAAGACTGTGCCCTGGACCTTATGGTGAGATACTGTGTGCTCAGATGGCTTAGGCAACCTCCATATGGCAGTTGTTATGTGTCTTCTAGCACTCAGCAGGCTTCACCATATTGAAGTAGTTACTCTCTGTGGTTACCAGTGTCTAGTGAGTCTGACTCCTGTTTTTTTTTTCCTTATCTTACGTGGCTCAGGTAATTGCATTTTTGTTGCCCGCAGACCCTTGGCTTGGTACCACATGAGCAACTGCTGAAGGAGTCACCATGTTCTTGGTCTGCAGGTCATCCCACATAACCTTGCCACCATCAGTGTGCTCTCAGATGTTTTGTGGTGTAACACAAGATGTGGTAAGATCTTGATGTGTAGTAACTCTATCATTATTGCTTCACCAGGAGCCCCAGTTAGTTCCATCACTCTGTTACTTCCTAGATTGAGTAATATTTGACTGGTATCCCAGGTATAAGAACACAATTTTGCATTGAATCAAGACTCTATTGTTTTCTAAACCATCAAAGAAAATCTGATGTTCCCTGACTGTGGCAAATGAACCTGCAATTGCAGGGTAGCAATATAGTCAGGCCACATTCTGCTGTATTCTTTGTAAGGGGAGGCCCACTGTTTTGCTATTGCTGTAACAGGCAATGAGGCTTATTCTTTCAGATAAGATTAAGTGCCATAAACCCATCCTTACCAGCAACTTTACCTCAAGAGACCTGCTCTGGAATAGTGGTCTCAGAGGAAGCCAAGTGTGACTGGAGCCAGAGGGGGTTGGGTAATGAGCCGAGGCACCTAAAAAGAGGATGCCCACAACAGGCTAGGGGGAGGCTGAGTTACTATGTCCATAAATAAAGTGGCTTACTTGCAATCAGTTTGAGTCCATCATTTATTGCTCTTTTGTTCATGTTCCTTTACATGTGAGCTGCTCTGAAGCCTTACAATTCAACCCATCAAGGGTGCTTGACTGCACTCCCCTGACTGATGTGCCTCTCATCGAGCCCTGCTCATTCTTCTGCCAGCTCCCAACTCTGACTACCTAAAGATCCACTCCCACTGACCATGGCCCCGTCCACACTGTCACTTTTGCTGCTCATTTCTCTCTATTGCTTTGGGTTCCTCCCCCTTTTCCACATGTGTTTTGCTCCCTCTGGGACTACTAGAGAGAACAAAACATATGGGGGGTGGGGGAACCTTAAGCAATAGGGAGAAATGAGTGACAAAAGTGACAGTGTGGACGGGGCCCATGACTTCCTTGATCCAGCTCTTGCCCTTCTGCCTGTCAGCCCCAATCTCTCCACAGCCCTAATGGGACACCCTCCCCTGTACTGCTGCTGCATGCATGAATGACCCCAGCCACACCCTGCCAACAGGTTGCTCATACTGCTTCATTGCCTGGACCTGAGGCACCTGCCCAGCAGGTCCATTCCCATCATGGTCTGCATCTTTCCCTGACCTGCCCACTTTGCTTTGGGGCCACACCCAACATTTATGTAATTGGGCCTTGTTTCTATGTGTAGTCTGTACACATGTCAGTTAGTCATGTGTCTTGTGTGGAAGACTCTGCTTCCCAATCTGAACTCATAGGGATTAAACCTTTCTTCTGCCATATTATTCTTACTGTCCAAGCGATTTTAGGTTTTAACACCGCACTAGAAAGAAATATGCCCCCCAGATTGGGACCAGCATTCTTTAATTTAAGAATTTTTTGACAAAGTGACAGAACTCCAATGCAAGGTTGAAATGGAGACAGATTGGAATTTTGAAGAGTAATTAGAGAAAGTTTGTGGAGAGAAACCAAGATACATGGACAAAGAGTAATATATAGATGACAGAGAATATACAGTAATATTAAAATGCCCGTGGATATCAATCCCAAATTCCAGTGCCCACACAATATTTATCCACAATGTGAAATGTGTATATCAGAGATAAAAAGATGGGAGGGGGGAGAGATACTGCTTATCCTTTTGTGCACTGGGATGCTATTCCAGTGTCCAAAGATCTTAGGTGGACGTCAGACCTGTGACAACCTGAAGATTAGGACTCTAGGAGAGGGTTACTTGGGGACGGTGCCAATGGGGTAGCCATGCATCATTTCAGGGAATAAAGCTAAGACAGGGTGCGTTCAGATGGGCAGCTAATCTGGCCATTGGCTTAGTTGTAATTTGATCTTGATCTTTTTGATCCAGCATTGCATGACCAGACAGCTCCCCTGTGAATCACTTTACCGTGCGTGACTCTGTGGATTGTCTAGATGGCATCCACCATAAGGAACCGTGCAGTTGGCTTTTTAAAAAGAATCTTGTTTGTGCATGTGCATATCTCTACTTGTTTTTCCAAGCATGTGTGGACTAAAATGGTAAAAGCACCGCCAGCGGTACCTTCCTCTAGGTACCATTTCAGTTAATGAAGTGCATAAATATCACAGGACCTTCAGAAACATTAATTTTTTTGGATTGTTTGAGCGGAACTCTGCGGACGTTGCATGTTTAAGCGGTTATGCGTGCATCGCTAAGACTTTAAAAAAAATGGTGGCCATTTTAAAATGGCGGCTGAAGACCATCCCTATGGGCTGATTGCGCACTGGTGGAACAACTAGATGGGGGAAAGTCCACCATTGGCCTGTCGGCCAGCTTAGGACCGGACTTTCACCACTATCTTTTAAGTAAGGATCCCCGATGGGGATTGACAGGCTAATCAAAGAAGCAGGACAATTCCCAGATGTTGTTATCTGGACATGCACTTTAAATCCACCAGGCACTCATGCCTGGCATGGCTCAAAAGAGCCGTATGAATGCAACCAAAGTTCCAGAGGGTACAGCAAATGGAGTGAGGCTGGGATTGACAAGTACATCAAGGCCTACAATACACAGTCAAGATTCCAAAGCTGAACACTGTGCTGGACACTGAATTGAAATGATAAGGGCCTCTCTTGTTTAAAAAACCAGAAATAACTGAAACAAAAGTTTGATTTCTTGGGGTTGGCGGAAGGCAGAGGTGTTTGATTTAAATGACTGGTTTGGCTGAGCAGCAAGTAAAGGTCAAAGGTTGAGACAGGAAGGTGTGTTCAGGAAGAGTTTTCAAATAGAAGGCTTTCCAAATAAGGGGAGCCAAAACCAGGTAGGATTAGAGCACCATTGCGACAGCCACCTTTCATCGCAGGTTTTGTGATCTCTGGAGGTTCCTTCTGTTAGGCTATATCAAGATTATGCAATCAGGGCATGGTACTTTGACTGAACTGAAATATCCTAGAATAACACGTATAGAGCTGACCATGCCTGATCATGGGCTGTACCTTAATATTTAAGATTTCACCTTTCAATGGCTGAACTAGCTGGCAGTTATACACCATCACTGAAATTCAATCATGCAAAGATAGCCCACTCCTGCCTTTGTCCTGGCCAATCTAACCTCCTTAATCTCACATGTATATACTCTCTCCAACCTAAATTTCCTGGTAGCCAGCTCTCTGGATGAAGGCAGGCAAGATTTCTCCAAGGCAGGACAGGTGGCTGATCCTAAAAAGGCACCACAAAATGGAGGCAGAAGGGTCATGGCAACAACCTGGTGTAAGACTTTGACTGAGGAGATTTCAAAGTGGCCCAACAGCTTTGGAGAAAATATGCTCATTGAAAACAGGCAATGAGATTTTCTATTTCCTTTCATGAAGAATCATAATTTTGACCGGTAGAACATCAGGGATTATCAGGGTTTTTCCAAAGATGAGTGGTAAAATCTTCTCCCTAGACAGGTACTCATGGGAAAGGACTAACAATCACCTTGGTAGCTTGGCAAGTGGCTGGCAGTTTCAATAGGCCCTAAAGACAAGCGTTGGCAGTGGAGTGGGGGAGCAGTGAGCATTGGGCAAAACATTAAAATACTTTTTATGACCACAGAAAGCTCAACAGAAATCACACACATTGGGTTTGTGTCTTACGTTTGATTCAAGCCATGATCCCCATGGTGCACAATGGGCACTCTATCACCTAAGGAACTCCACAGTTTTAAGCAACCCCACAGTTTTAACAGCATCAATTTATAAAATGTCTTCAGGATTTATAGCCAATTTGCTGTTTAACAAGGGTGCACAGTATTGGAAGGATCTATTGCGTTGTTTACATAAAGGTTTTCATCTCATTTTCAGCAATCATTTAAATAGAAATGTTTAGTTTTCAGTAAATGCTACCATTATGTTCAGCTGTATTCTCCTTCTGCACAACAGCAAAGGTCATGAATAGAATAATGAGCGTTTGAGGTTTCTAGGATTGCTTTGATGTAAATTTTATTTGCCACTGGTATTCTCCATTTACCACACATCTCCCCGGAGAATGGCTTCCCTGCATAACGTATGAATATGTTGTAAATCATAATACTTGGATTACATCATCTCCAGCGTATCAGGCTAAAAGAACAATATCACTTTTTTCTCAATGTGAAATTTCCAGTTTGGTGGCATTTTTGCTTCATAATAAATTCCAGACAGCCTTTCATGGTAGATCTAAAGTCTGCTGTAAAGTGATCCTACAGGCTATAAAGACTGTTGGAATTTTGTCACTGGCTACAAGGGAAGTCTTTTAAAACCTTTAACTTTTCTTTGTTGAAATGGTGCTGTTTTGAAATTAGTTTTTTAAACATGTATTTAAAGGTACAGATTCTGCCAGGTATGTGTTTAAAAGTTCATTCTGATACCAGATGTATCAATAAGATTTTAAAACTGCTTCCTTTTCTTTAAAATTCAACACCAGCAACAAAAAGCTAACTTGCATTTCATGCAGACTGTGTTCTCCATGCATATGTCCAGTTCCTCTTTCGATCCAAATTCACTTGTTATAGAGAACAGGGTTGGTATCTGGGCAGTCTCTACCCTGTGTCCAGTGCAACAGTCAAATGGGAGCTGCAGATTCTCCTCAATTCATTGGTGCCTAGTGCTCAGTTTGGATCATGTCTGTGACACAGTTGGAGAAGTGGCTTAAGAATTTCCTGTTGTGCCATTTTCCTGACCATCATTATCTTGTGGAGTCTGCTTGCCATTCTTGATATTTCAGCTACTTAGTAGATCTCAGTTAGCAATTTTTTTTCTTACAAACCCTTGATCAGGGTCCTCCCTCCCCTTGTAAGGGTTACTTAAAATACTGTAAGCATCACAGTGCTATCGAAGAAACTGTAGTGGTTTGTTCTAGCCAGCAGGTTCATTGTAAAGTCACTCTTAAATTTCCTGTAATATTTTGGGCACTTCTGAGCACCATTCCCCAACACTTCTGAGCACCCACCCCATGTTCTACTGTGGTACCCAAGATAAAATCAGTAGCTTTATTTTTAAACACAATACAGATTGTGGAGATTCTAGGTATGAGGGTGGGTCCACATATGTAGCAGACTGAGGGGGTGGAACGGGGAGTACCACAGATGAATGCAAACTCATAAATGAATTATTTATTACAGTTAAAGACTGACTCAGAAATAAAAACAATAGCAGCAGTAGTACATAAAAAGTTACATAAATTGTATTAAAATGAGCAAGTATAATCCATTAGATCAATTTAGAACTGTGATAAACTCTAGCAACTGCATAAAATCTGGTCACTGTATTCTTTGTCTCACTTTATCTTTTAACTGTCTTTTAGGTAAAAAACCATGTTGTTCTTGATGAATAAGTCTTTGTAGAATTATCTTCAGTCTTTCTGCCAAAATCATTGTAAATAGCTTATAATCATTATTCAATAATGATCCTGGTCTATAGAAGAAGAAGAGATTGGGTTTATATCCTGCCCTTCACTCACTTGGAGTCTCAGAGCGGTTTACAAACTCCTTTCCCTTCCCCTCCCCACAACAGACACTCTGTGAGGTAGGTGGGGCTGAGAGAGCTCGGAGACAGCTGTCCTTGAGAGAACAGCTGGTACAGAGCTATGGCTTGCCCAAGGTCATCCAGCAGGTACAAGTGGAGGAGTGGGGAATCAAACCTGGCTCTCCCAGATTAGAGTCCACGCACTTAACCACTACACCAAACTGGCTCTCTAATTTTTGTCAGTTTAAGATCTTGTCCCTCTTTTGATATTATTATTGGCTGAGGACAGACGTAATCTGCCGTGGAATGGCAGCGGGGCGAAAAGCTGCGGGGGGAAACTTGCCCAGGGCTGGCCATTCACACTGGCCAGTTTCCCATGGGAACATGCTGGGGAGGATGTGGAATGGAGTGTGCAGACTGCTGCAGAGCGGCTCCGGGTGGGTTGGCCTCCACAGCTCATGGCGGGGCCGTTTCGGCAACAGGCGCATGGGCGCCTGTGTGCATAGGCGCATGGCCGCAGTAGCAGGCTAAAATTTTAAATCTCCCCATCTCCTGTATTGGGGCTCCTTGTGCACATGAGCGCCTATGTGCACATGCGCATCGCTCCATGGCAGCGCATTCACACTGCCCCCTCCGCTTGAATCCCGCCTCCTCCCATCCACACAGCCGGGAAATGGGATCCAAGTGGGAGAAGGCCCCTGGACACCGCTTTCTGCCAGTATCCGTCTGAGGCGGCAGGGAAGCGCTTCAGAGATGGGTGAGTACTGAAGGGAAATGGAGGACAGCTGCAGCTGTCTGAACTCCCTCCCTTCCCTCGCTTCTGAAGCGGAGCTCTCCCGCCCCACATTGCCAGTCTGTCTTCAACCATTATATTAGCCTCTTTCCAAGATTATGGCATTTTTCCAATTTGTAAAATAGAGTTCATTGTAGTCTGTAGTGGTTGAAGAAGTTCATCCTCAAAACATTTATAATACAGTCCTGATAAGCCCTCTGGCCCTGTTAACTTTCCTAATTTAATTTTCTTTATGGCTTCTACCACTTCCCTTATTGTTATAAAGCCATTCATAATAGATCTTTGTTCTTCTGTAATTTGAGGTAAATTTTGTTTTTAAGATAATCACCTCCCCCCCCCTGCAGTGGCACATCATAAACTCTATAAAAATTATACAATTATACAAAAAATATTTTTTTGTATAGCCACCTACTCCTTTGTAGGAATAGCCCACTGGGCTCCCAGCTTCCCTTCCAAGTTCTGAGGCCTTGCCTCTGGGTCTCCTGCTGCCCAGTGCCTGGTCACTATGGGGACAGTTTACTGGCTTGTGTGCCCCTGGAGGAACAGCCACTTGCTAACTGCCTGCTTTCCGCCAGCACTCCTTTTAAAATAGTGTGTCCAAGATGGTGGAGGTTTGTGTGGTACAGAGAACCACTACCAGCATCCAATGTTATAAAGTATTTATTAAAAATAAAATTTTCACAAGCATACTTTTAACACAGCACCAGAATGAGTAAGGGATTAAAAAGAAATTGGTAAAACGCCATTCCTCTGTCCCTCTCTCTATATATGCCTTTAGGAAGTTACAGATCTCTACAGAATCTCATAATCTTGAAGTTTCCTTCAGCTCCTCAGGTCAGCACATGTTTAATGGCTGCCTGCTCCAGATCTTAAGAATTCTACCTGCTCTGATGGACTCCGCACCCAAAGAGCCCTTCCTCCTTGCTTCCATTAGTTTTATCTTCTCCCTTTCCCCTCCCAGTGACCCAGTCAGGCCAGGTCAAGGAAGCTTTTCCTGACATCTCTAGAAAAATTCAGACCAGGCAGACCAGGGAGGATCTGAGGATAATGTAATGCACAGTCAGGGACACCTGGGAAGCCTCCTTGAAAGTGAGAATCACCTGAACAAAAGTAAAATTGAGGCATCTGATTTCAAAGTATAAGGTAGGTCACTTTAAACTGGATCATTTCCACTTCTTTTGTATCTAAGAAATTTGTAACAAATGAGGATCTGCATGGCTGTTTAACTGCATATTAAGATAAACATGTTCAGTTATTATACATTAATACACCCATCAGCCCAGTTAAAATTGTATAAAATTGTAAAATTATTTTTAGTTGAACAATTTTAATATTGGAATGAATTGTGGTTTAATGTTTTGTTGTGTATTGATCTTTTGTAGAGATTGTGAAGGCCTGTTTCTATATTTCTTCCAGATACATCTCAATTACACACAAAAGTTGGTGCCTTCCTTTCTAGTGATAGAGCCTTGCACCAGTGCATTGCTGTGCCAGATTATAGAATCCTCAGCCTCCTTATTCTCACAGCACACATCAATTTAAGTGGCATTAGTATTTGTAGGGTATTTCTATATACCATCTTTCTCCTAGCACAGTCAGAACCCAAGGTACATAACAAAAAAAAATACTGTACAAAACTAGTCATCTAATAGAATCATTAAATCATAATTATTTTCATTGTTTTTAAGAGTGATTTATATGGAATGACTTTTTAAATTCCTACACTTGTTAATTGTAATCTTTAGAGGTCTAAGTGTGAAAAACAAAAGACAAGTTTTAGTACTCCAGGGATGACATTGTATCTACTTATGCACTTTACATGAAACTGATCTTTTAAAGACCTTCACAGTAACCAGTCAATTAGGTGCTTTTATGTTAGAGGTTTTGCACATATTGCCAAGGTCTGTTAGGAAGTCTGCTATCAAGTAAGCCTTTGAAATTATTTATTCTTTTATGCCTGTAAAGTCTGATGATGTGATTCTTTTAATGGAAAAGTTATCATGCAGCAAAGTCTTAATGCATCTATGAACTTGCTTTATGTTACAAACAACATGCAGGTATGATACCACTGAATGAAAACTTCACTGACAGTTTTACTGAAAAGGTCATGATTCATAATGTGATTCTTTGTTCAGGCTTCTGTAAAATATAGTAGGCTAGAGTGGTTGGGAACATTTTTCTGGTAAAAAATACATCCTCATCTCACCCCACTGGCTAATGGGAACAGATTCCAAGAAGTAACACTTTGGATTTTTTCCCTCAGCACTAGAACAAAGTTTGAGTCCAGTGGCATGTTTAAGACCAACAAGATTTTATTCTGGGTATCAACGTTCGGGTGCACACATACTTCTTCAGGTGTCTGAAGAAGTGTGCAGGCACACAAAAGTATACACCCAGTATAAAACATTGTTGGTCATAAATGTACCACTGAACTCAAACTTTGTTTCATTGCTTCAGACCAACATGGCTACCTGAATCTTTCCTCAGCACTGTAACTATAAATGAACTACATAGAACTGTGCATTCTAGAACCTGTTTGTTTTAATCTGTTCTGAGACATGGTTTCCTGTTGAGACAGTTTTGGGCAACTGTTGCTATTCAAACACAACAACAGGTTTTCCCTGCTAGCCAACTGCTGTTGTTCTATATCCCTAGACAGGTGTTCCACTGTGGGAGTGGAGGAGTACATAATCTAGAATCTTTCAATGTGATAAATATCATTTGTACTCTTGGATGCAAAGATTCTCTTCTGCTAAATGAGATGCCTTTGTCCAAGAGCCAAGGCCGTAAGAAGCTCCTTAGTCTGGTGGAAGGCTTCCAAGCTTGCTGAACAGAATGGTAGGATACAGGTCTTCTGAAAGAGGTACAGAAGACAATAGAGACTATGGGTTGGATTCAAGAGCTCCCTTCTGTGAAATGAGGAGGCTTTCTCTGGCCTTGGCTCTTGGACAAAGACATTTCATTTAGCAAAAGAGAATCCTTGCATCCAATCCAATGTACAAATTATATTTATCACATTCAAAGATTCCAGATGATGTACTCCTCACTTCACAGAAGGGAGTTCTTGAATCCAACCCATAGTCTCTATTGTCCTACCATTATCCTACCATTCTGTTCAGCAAGCTTGGAAGCCTTCCCCGAAGTTAAACACCTCTTCCAGGGAGGGACCACATAAGTAAGAAGAAGTTTCCTTAGACTGAAGGAAGGCTTTACAGGCCACAGTCTTTCCTTAACAGGCATTACCAAAGTAAAAAAAGTTTTTTTTTCCTCCTGTGACTTTGAAAATTGAGATGAATTTCAGTTCAAATGTCCAGAGAACTACTTTTCTTTTCTGACAGCTTCTTGGCATGGTGCACAGGGTTTCTGTTTATCCACAAGTGACCCACTAGCATATGATCTCCCTTTTCATATTAAGGGAAGCAAAGGATTTGGAGTGATAGTTGGTCATTAGAGATTGCCGGCAGTCTGCTGTTCATACTTGCATTTCCCTTCGTTTTTGTAATGAGCACATTGACGCAATTGATAACGCTCTGGTTCAGGCAAGTATTATTAATACAAACTCGGGTTCCGTAAGAAAAATTAATATTGACTTCCGTAGAGGCATAGTTTTACTCAGGGCTTTTTTTTGTAGAACAAGCCCAGCAGGAACTCATTAGCATAATAGGCCACATCCAACAGCAGACACTCATTGGCATATTAGGCCACACCCCTGACAGCGCAGCTCCCTCCCAGGATCGGCTTCCCCAGGTGCCCCATGGCCTTTTAAACTCCTTCCCCTCCCTGGATCAGCTTGGCTTCCCCAGGCACCCTGCAGCTTGTGAGGCGCCTGGGGAACCTGGGGGGGGGGAGGCTGTAGGCGTGGCCAACTCGGAAGCCAGCCAGAATTCCGTTCCTGTGTGTTCCAGCCCAAAAATAGCCCTGGTTTTACTGCAAGTGCTAAAAGGCCCAACTCAGACCATGTGGCCTGGCAGGCTTCCTCTTCTGCCAGTAGCACATCCAGAATGATGTGGACTGTTATTCTTCACCTCCATTATATTTTGGCAGTGTGCGCCTGGCTAAAAAAAATGGCATATAGGTTTTCAGCAGCCCTGCTTAACATTTGTAGTCCTCAATAACATGGGGCTTGGCTACGCTTAAATATCCCTTCTGAATGGTTTCTTCTTGCCATGCATTTGCACGCTGCCACTTCCAGCCTATTGCCATTGTTAATATCTTATGTTAAGGTATGAAAAGTGCATCCCACTCAGTTCATTGCTTTATTTCTTTAAACAACCGTGCTTTTAACTGTTGTCTGGACCTGTTCAGTATAGAGATGAGCTTCTGCTGAGCTTCCCATATGCTTGAGAGAGTGAAATGTCACATTTTAAACAAAACACATCTAAAAGGAAAAGTTCTATGCCTAGAACTGATTATTGCATTCAGCTAGTGTAGTGTAGCGGTTACAGAGTTGGACCAGGACCTGGGAAACCCAGGTTCAAATTCTTATTCTTTCAAGGAAGCTTACTGGGTGGTCTTGGACCAGTCACATACTCTCAGCCTAACCTACCTCATGGGATTGCTGTGGACCTAAAATGAAGGAGAGAAGAATGATGCAAGCTGCTTTGGGACTCATTTGAGGGCAATGGTGGGGTATAAATGAAGTAAATAAATACATACATATATTGAACCATTTATTCTCTGTTTTTCTCCCTAACCAGGGTCTCAAAGGCTGCAAGACTAAAGGCATTTTCCTGGGAGTAAGCCCCATCAAACAACCTAAGATTCTGAATAAATCTCCAGAAGTTGTGTATATGTGTGTATATGTGTATACACATACACACAAATATACACACACATACACACACACTAGTAATGAGGCCCGTTGTGGAAATAAATACAATGGGCTCTAGAAAGAGGCTCTGGGTGGGTGTCCCAGCCTTGGGCACTCGCTGTCAAATACCTGTGGTGACCTCAGCAGGGTATAATGACACAAGAGTCCACTGTTTTCTCCAGGGGAACTGAGGCTCAGAGTGGCTTACATAAAGATATAAAACAATTAAAACAGAATTAAATAAAATCAGAATAGTACAATTATGAATAATATGAAATATAAAGTGCTAGTTTCATATGGCAGGCATAGCAGCATCCTCAGCAGACATGCACTCAGCAGGCATGCTGCTGCATTTTGCACTAGCTGCAGTTTCCAGGTCAGGCTCAAAGGCAGCCCCACGTAGAGGAAGTATCCATTGAATGGATCACTGTATCCAAGTCTTGGGAGGAGAGATAAGGAACCAGCTGCCTGATCAGCTGAAGGTGGTAAAAGGCCAATCTGGCAGCTGTAGTGACCTGGGTCTCCATGGAAAGTGAGGCATCCAGGACCACCCCCAGGCTCCTCATCATCGATGCCAGTGACAGCAGCACCCTATCAAGAGTGGAAGCGTGATTCCCAATCCCACCCTCCCACTTCTCAGATACAGGACCTCCGTCTTCAGTGGGTTTAACCTCAGCCGACCCTGTTTTAACCACTCGGCCACAACTCCCAAAGCCCTGTCCAAAATTTCTGTGGCAGTGTCCATCTGTCCACCAACAGATAGAGCTGGTTGTCATCAGAATACTGGTGACAATCAAGCCCAAACCCCCAGACCAACTGGGCGAGGGGGCACATATAGATGTTGAACAGCACTGGCGAGAGGATCACCCCCTGGAGCACATACGACATTCCAGCTGGCCATCTTGATCTATCTGTTTTCTGACCCACACCACACTACACAGAGAGCAGGCATTTTGTTCCTTGCTGCTATTTAGGCCTCAGCTCTGGAAGACTGGATTCCTCTGTCCTGTTCTCCATTTGTCCCACATTTACACCTTTAGATTAAAGGTAACTCCTGCTCCAAATTGGAATAGCTGTGGTCAATTTGTTGTTACTGTTATATTGTTAGTTTGGATTTGCTTAGGATAAGCCTCCCCCCCACTATTGTACCAAATCCCTAAAAAAACCTCCATCTATTCCTTTATAAGTCATTAAATCAGGTCTCTGTCATCCTTTTCCTGCTGAAAACTTGCTACTCTTAGCCTTTCCTTTAGGTAAAAAATCCCAGTTTTCCGCTCCCTGCACCAACAGACAAGCTAATTCCCCACTGCAGTCTGAACATATATTCATGTCTTTGTGGGTGTGGGGTAATACAGACTGAGAACAAAGAGCCAAGAACTTTCACTCTAGCCTTTAGTTTGCAAAACAGATGCATACCTTTGGACAAGCCCAGGCTAAATTACCTGCAAAAGGGGAAGAGCAGCTGCTTGGGCTGGTGTTACCATAAGGCGAGGTTAGGCGACTGCCTAGGGGCGCAGAACCCTGACAGGCACAGAGGCCAGCAAGCGGGGTGAGGACACTGGGGAGAGCAGCCCTGACTACAAGCAGGAATCCTTGTCTTTGTGTTTTTCATTCTTCCTAAAATGCATTTATGTTTGAAAATTGGTGAGCGCACCGGGGGGGGGGGGGGGTGCCAGAAGGTAGCCTCGCCTAGTGTGCAAAAAAGCCTGGCACCAGCCCTGGGCACCAGGTTTGTTAAGCTGACTCATATATTTCTAATTCTCCCTCCTTCATTGGATCAAACAGCAATTTAAATATGTGTATGCTTCTAAGTCACACAGAATTCTTCTTTGGGCAAAAATTGTGTTCCAAGTCACATAGCCCCTTCAAGGTCCACCTGGTTTTGCAGGCTGTTGTAGCTCCTGATGCAATCAAAACCTTAATTAACATACTATGGCACACTGTGACCCTTCCAGCTTTCCAGCAGAATCTCAGATGACTCACCCTCTTACTTTTGACTTCAAAAATTCTACCACTGTTGTAGCTTGGTAGCATGCTCCTCCCTCCCTCCTCCCTTCCTTTCCTTGCTTTTCTCCCTCATGGGAGCTAGAGCATTCCTGCCTCCATCGATTTATCCTTACAACAATCCTGGGAGGTTGTTTAGGCTGACTGATTGTGACAGTCCTGAAGTCAAATGGAAAGCTTCTTTGGCAGAGTAAGGATTCATACCCGGTTGTCCTAGGTCCCAGTCCAATGCTGTAACCACCGTGTCATGCTGTCTCTCACTTGGTTTCGATTCTGCCATTGCAAACTTGGCTAGAGTCCTGAAAGGTCATCTTCAAGAGCAGGACACAGGGCATCTCCCTTGCAAGCCTCTTTGCAGCCCCTTCCCTGTCCTGGGCTGCTCTACTCCTGATTTGTTGATATTTAGAAAACACTGCAAGATCTGCCATATGTCAGGCTGAGCCTAGTGTTGAGAGAGTGGACCTCTGTGCTTTTAATCTTTGTGGTCTTAATCTTTCTCCATTTGCTTCTCTGTGGTTGTGTGGCAATTGTTCATTCTGTCCATTTCAATTATGATTTAGGTTTGCAACAGCATCCCGCCAGCAGAATTCCGTTTGGAATCCTAGCAGATGGATGAGTTTTGTCAGACCTGTCTCCTACAGAAAAGATGCTCACTCATCACTTTGGGGGTCTTTGTTGTCCAATTGCTTAGGCAGCATTGAGATGATTTGTGCATTTGGCACTGCCATTGATGGCCTTTGTTTATGCAAGGAAAGATGGTTGTTAGGGCTGCACATCCCTCGAGATGTATATAGAACCTTGAAAATATCCATAATTTAGAGGCATGAGCCCTGAAGAGTAAATCTGCACACTTGAGCTGATGTATGTTGAGGCTTAATTTTTTAAGCATAAGGAAAATGCCATTATCAAGGTCACTTTTTCCAGGTCAAGGATAATTACTAAAATGACTGGAAACAACTTTGAAATTGTTAATGGAAAGCAGATAGAAAGAAAATTGTGAATGTTTCCTGTGTTCCGTAGAAAATGAAAAATAACTGTATGTCTTTCTTAAACATATTTCCTTTGGAACTCAGGAGATGCACCATATAACTTTATGTGTCTGGTAAGGAAAAAGACTGGCTTCATAGCCACCACTTTGTGTTACTCCTACTTTCAAAGGACGGAAAAAAAAATCTGGCTTCAGCTCAGCCCACCCAACTCCGAAGTTGCTTGAGAATATTGTTACTGATCTGCCTTAAACGTAAACACATTTTCTTACATGTCAAGTCCACTGATTTCAATGACATTCACATCCGTGCTTGAGCTGCTTGAGACTGCTCACTGCTCTTTATAGGTGTCAAATATAAATTGGACATTCTCTCGAAGCCTTTAATATTTCTTGCATGTGTGAAAACTATTATAATAACCTGAAGGAAATCTCCAGGAGTGACCACAGATGCAGAGTTGAAACAAAACCATCACAAAACAGGAAATTATAAATATCAAAACATTTGACAAGATGACAAACAGAAAAATCAAAGTTAGCAGGATGAGAGAGAAGCCGAGACATCATCATGAGAACTGAAGTCTTATTATATGAAATTGCAGAATTGTTGAAGCAAATTGGTTTAAGGAAAAGGATCACACAGAGGTGTAATCACAGGATGGAGGGGAACACCCACCCTCAAAACAATCCTGTAAAGCTGAGTGGTACTTCTATACACCCTTCCTGGGTACAACAGGAACCTTCTTCCATGCAGTCACTTTACCTGTGGGGTTTGTGCCTGGCTCGCAATGCTGGGGAAATAAACGTATGTATAGCCCCAGTCAGATTCTCTCTTTTGCTAGTTACGGCAGTAATTGTTTGAGCAGTGGGTGAATCCCGTCCTCATGTTCCCAACAGATGATGACTGCTGTCAGAGGTGATAGTTCCAAATATTTGATTGATGGATACGTTTGAGAAAAAACACTTGTGCAGCTCCACTGCTTGATGCACATGCATCTGAATTCAGACTAAAGTGGCAATATAGAGAGGGCTACAGAGTTGTAGAATAAAATGTGGGCAATATATTGTTATAACTCAGTGACATTGAAACATACTATTTATCTTCTGCATTTTTTTTCTTTTTGAGCATTAAGAAAAGTATGCAGTTAAAAAGGCAATGTGCTCATACTACAGGAAAGTAGGAAATGGAGTGTGCATGTCCTTCTGTGCAACTTCGATCAAAGGGCTTATTCTAAATTTATCCAGCCCTGCTATTATTTTGGATGCAGAAAAAAACTGTAATTGTGTAGAATGATCTTATCTTCATGAATCATTAGAGGATTTTGGCGTCAGACCCATTTTCAGTCATGATGTACATCACTCCTATATCTAAGATAACTATAAATGGAAATTCTTGCTCCTTGTTTTAAATTTGACTTACATCAATTGGGCTGAGCCTTGGCTGAACATAGAGTCATTTGGCACCAGTCAGCAGATCTCAAGCAAACTGTGATTTGGGGGGGGGGGTGTTCCTCAGGAAACTGGATAAAGAGAGAGCAACAGAAGTAAAATTAGAAAAGAGGGATAGCTGTGAAAATTTAACCACGTATTAATGGCCCTTATGATCAGCTTTATCCCACTGCAGATTTGCAATGGATTGAAGCCTTTGTGGTTCAGAAGTATCTTTAAACACATTACAATAATTATGAGAGCCAGCATGGTGTACTGGTTAAAAGTGGTGGCCTCTAATCTGGAGAACCAGGTTTGAATCCCCACTCCTCCACACAAAGCCTGCTGGGTGACTTTGGGCCTGTCACTGTTCTCTCAGAACTCCTTCATCCCCACCTACTTCACAAGGTGACTGTTGTGAGGAATGGAAGGTGATTGTAATCCACTTTAAGACACCTCAAGGTAGAGAAAAGCAGGGTATAAAAACCAACTCTTATTTTTATGTGCATTCTGGAACTTTGTTTTCAGATGTTAATTGCCCCTTCTAAAATACTGAGAGTCCATGTTTTAGAACAGGACAAGTGGGGGTCCTTGCAAAGACTTGCAGGAGGCATATCATTTTTTCTCCCCCACTATTTTCTCTTTCCCATCCCTGAAAGCCCCTATGATGGATCCCTGCTTCTTCACTGTGAGGCAGATTTTTCCGGCCAAAATTCTTAGTTCCTTTTAGGTACTGAGCTGGCCCCCAGTAGCATGATAATATTTGTAGCTTTATACATCTGAATGTCCCGCCCTGTGACAGAATCTGATTTGGCTTTTGCCCAGCCCAGGAACTTGTCAGGAAAAAACAGGAGCCCTCTTTTTAGATCCCTTGAAATGACACTGGAGACTTTGTAACAGTGAACAATAATAAAAATTCTATTAAATAGGCAGGGATGGTATGGGTAGTCAAGAATTGGAAAGGCTGAAGTAAACGTTAGTAAAACAGTACATTTTTCAGTTGACAGGCAAGATGGTGTTGTAGCAGTTTATTTTTTACAAATCCTTGGTTCTTATCAGTCAGAGATGCTTGACTAAGTACTTAAATTTCAGTTACAATGTTTCTGCATATAATTTCCTAATAACTGTTCAGGTTTTCTAGAAAGGTCACACCTTTTGTGTATCAAATTATTTCCCCTTTTCTGAAAGTACAATGTGTCTGCTTTCCCCTGAGTAGTCTATAACAGTTTCCTTCCACAACAGCTCAGGGACTGCCTCAGTGCCAATTCCCTGTATAACTGGACAGGACTTATATTTCTTCCCTGAAAATATAATCCTTTTCCTTTTGGCCTGATTGGGAGCTTCAGCCTGCTACCCAGGCACTCTTTGCCAAAATCTCAAACCCAAGTTCTTGGAATCTGTGTGAAAACATACTTCAGCTTTAGCTGACTCTAGACACTGAATTCTTAGATGGAATTCTTCCTCAGGTTATATTGAACACAGCTAAGACCAGGAGTCTCTCCCTTTATTCAAAAGGTGAACCTGTCTGACAGACTTTCAGTCAGACCCTTCAGACATCCACATTTCTGTAGCTGAACTTTTACTTTACTGAATAGTAACTGCTGCTGAACTCAAAATGAACTCTCTCTCCCCTCGGCACACAGCTGATTTCATATTTTCCTCAGCTGGCACTGGCCAGTCAGAGAAAAGGAGTACGCTGTCACTCAGGCTCAACATTCTGGAGCAGATCAAGGTGGGCAGCCATGCTGGTTTGAAGCAATAGAACAAAGTTAGAGTCAAATAGCACCTTTAAGACCAACAAAGTTTTATTCGAGATGTGAGCTTTCATGTGTATGCACTCACACCTTGAATAAAACTTTCTTGGTTTTAAAGGTGCCACTCGACTCTAACTTTATTCTAGAGCTGAGTTAACTATTCACCCCCTTCTCTGATTATGCTGCATTAGGAAAACAGCATTTTAAATGTAGTTCATCACACCCCCATAGCCTCTCCCTTTTTATGGCTTCATTATCTCCTTCCCACCCACCAGCCAACATATCCTTTCCCCAGATTTTTCTGCAAATTCTGTTTTGTAAGTTCTGAGTTTTATTCACATGTGAGTTCAGTACCTGGCCCTTTAAATCCCTAGCCATACTGACTCTGTTTGTGTATTTAGAGACATGGTAATTAAGGTGTGCTGACTTAGAGAGACTGTTGTCCACATGTTGATCGGATGCCCATCAGCCACTGATTAAGGGGGGGGGGGACAAATGGTAGGATAGCTTGTCCCCCTCCATGGGATACAAATTAAGGGATTAGGATAAAAATTAAGGGATCAGTTGACTGGAAGAAAACAAGTGAGTCCCATCACCTTGAATGGACTTACTCCTGAATAAACATACTTCGGAACTCACTTTGAGTGTGGATAGAGCAATGTGGGATTTTAATGAAGATGTACTACCACATTAAGTGCTGTGTAGAAATCCAGCTTCAATTCCACTTCCAGCACTTTATGTAAGTCACCTGGAAGCAATGTAAAACAACCCTGATGCAGATCATCCTTTGGTTGCAGGAGTCACATGGCCAAATGCATTGCTTTAGTGCCATGAAGTGAAGAGCGCAGGCAAGAAGGGTTAGGCTACTGTTTTTCAAACAAACCATTTACTGTTTTTCAAACAAACATCTTACCTTTGGATGTTGATAATTTCAGATGAGCAGCATAAGCAGTTTAAACTCTGAATTAGGCATCAACAGAAATAGGTCTTGTAAGTACATCTTGCAGCATAACTTACACTGCTTATGCTCCTAGACCAGCAGTTGAAAAAAATGTAGTTGATTGTATTGTGTGAATCAGACATACGATGTCAAAGGCAGGGAAGCCAAAGAGTGCAGTGCTTTGAAATGTCATTGGTGAAATGTCATTAACTTTTGAAGTGAATTAGTCAGCTTGAAAAGATTCAAGATACACATGCATTATAGTCACTCAAGTTTGGAACAAGAGACCAGAAGTTTTCACAAGTGACAAGTAAATCAGGTACTATATCCTTTCAGCCAGAGAAAACCTCTTCCTCATGATTATACACCAGGGGTGGCCAAACTTGCTTAATGTAAGAGCCACATAGAATAAATGTCAGATGTTTGAGAGCTGTATAACATGAACAAATATTACAGACATTTTTATTGAAAAATATTCAAATTTGCTTTTTATTAACAATAAATGAGACTGCCAAAAATAAAAACAAAAGGAATAAAAATAGATATTGATAATGATATTTATTTATCCAATGATATTTGTAGGCTGAGGGTGGGGCCTTGAGAACGCATTTAAAGTTAAAGTTGCTTTCTTTCTCTCCCTCTCCCCCCTGCCTCAAGCCCACCCCGGGGCAGGGAACACTGGCTGGGGAAGGGAAGACCGATTGGGAAGGCATGCCTCCTCTTTGCTTCCCCAGCTGCCCTGCCAGGAGCCACACAATATGTGAGAAAGAGCCACATGTGGCTCCCAAGCCACAGTTTGGCCACCTGTTACACATCAATAACACATAGATTTCAATTGTGTATAATGAAATATTTCTGAAGTAAGAACTTCTACAGTTAACAGCTCAATTCTAGTTAATGTAGACTCATAATCAAAAGCTGTTGCTTTAACACATTAGCATGACTTCTCCTTTTATCTGACAATAGGAACTGAGCCAGGATTTTGCATCACAGTAACTGTGCATGCCATTTCTACACTAGCTATGGCATAGTGACTGTAGACATACTTGCTATACATGGCCAATAAAATCTCTCAGATCCATCCTGAGAGATTTATTAGTATTCATAGCACCAGATAGTCACTGTTGCTTGGTTCAGTTCAAGCTAATTTCCCAAAGTTATGTTGACATGGTTCAGGGGCGTGTGAAGACCACTACTTGTAATCTAGATCCATGTCCTTCTTGGCTTGTTAAAACCTGATTTTGGGGTCCTTTAAACCAGAGGATTGTGAATGCCTCTCAGATGGAAGGTTTTTTTCTGAAGCCCTTAAAAGAAGAAGTTATTAGACCATTATGATGGCATCTTTAGAATACCACATCTTGGCCAGTAACAGGACTGTCTTGAACCTTCCCTTCTTGGAAATGGTTATTGGCAGAGAAACTTCAGAAATACTTAGATGATACATCTGCCCTTGATCCATTTCAGTCTTGCTTCAGACTTAGGGGCAGAGATAGGCAGATCAGGCTACTGAAGCCCTCTCTCTCCCCCCAGGACTTAGCTATGGTGACCCAAGCAATGGTCACTTCCAGGCTTGATTACTGCAGTTTGCTCTACACAGGCTTACCCTTGAAGCTGATCCAGAAATTACAGCTGGTGCAAAATGCGGCGGCACACCTGCTGACATTGATGCCTGTGTGTGCTCATGTTTGGCATGTGCTCTGTCAGCTGCATTGGCTGCCAGTTGAGTACCAGATCTGCTTCAAGGTATTGGTAATTACCTTCAAAGCCTTATACAGCCTGGGACCAACATACCTAAGGAACCGCCTATTTATGGGATGGGTGGGATATAAATGTGAAAACAAACAAACAAATAGCAGTTATGGCCCATGATATCCACCTTCAAATTGACAAAGGGAATGCAACTTTATTGTTGTTATTAAATCTGTGAGCATTAAATCTGTCTTTGATACAGTGGACTAGCTGAGGCACCTGTTAGGTAAGGTGAGTCTGGGCAAGAACAGTGTTGAGATGGTCCCAGTTGTTTTTGACAGCTCATAAAAAGTTGTGGTAGAAGATACTGAATCATCCCCATGGGGAGTGACACAAGATTACATACTTCGTTATTTAATATCTGTGTAAGGCCCCTTAATGTTCTGGAGGTGTTTGTCATCAATAAGGTGATGACAGCTAGCTGTATATTACTTTGAATAAGTCACCAGCTGCTGCTGTCTCTGTCCTGTGTTTGAATGTGGTGGTCAAGTAGGTGAGAGAACACACTGAAGTTGAATACAGATAACACAGAGGGGTTATGCTGTTAGAAGCGCCACTGTTTTAAACAGGATTTTCTTCCCTATCACCAATAGTATATGGCTTTTACTGGAAGACTCAAGAGTTTAGAATCCTTTGGATCCTGTCAGGTTCCTTGACAACAAAAAATATTTTCCATCCTAGCTACATCTAGTTAGGAAGCTGGCTTTTTGCAGTCACCTGATCTGGTCATGATGGCTCGTGCATCTGTAACCTTGAGGCTGTATTAGTGTAATGTGTGGCTGCCCTTAAAAATGTAGTTGTAACTGGAGCAAAATGTAGCAGCTCATCTGTTATCTCGGGCTAGCTGATAGGACTATGTCACTCCTATTCTAAGGTCCCTTTGCTGGCTGATCAGTTTCTGGGTCCAATTCAAGGTGCTGGTGCTTATCTTTAAAGCCATAAAAGAACTAATTTTTTTATATTGTCTTTACAAAGCTACCCTACTGTTGCCATGAAGCCACTTCAGATGGAACTGTTAAAGACTCTTTAATAACACTGCCTTGCTAGACTGTGAAGAGTGTGTGCCAGGGCAATGGACAGAGCTGTGAACCTTAGTGATGTGCCCAATGCTGGACTATGGACTGTGGCCAAGGGAAGCCTTGTGCCAAAGAAGTGTGCCAACCCAGATGCAGACCTGGAACTACAGAAGCCTTCTGCCCCTGCATCTCTGGATCCACACAAGGACTGTGAGGCAGACCAACAGCCCTGGCCTCCATGAACACAGACAGTAGCAGCCCTGAAGAGAATCCATGTTCTGACAGAGGACCAATGTTCCTGCACAGAAGCCATGAAGAGATCTCTTCTTCACCATGTAGCACATCCCTCCCCCCTCCCAAGCCATTCTCAAACAAAGACTGTTGCCCAGTTAAAGACAAAAGTGATTAAGCTTTCCTGCCACCGATCCAGATAACACCTCTAACAAGCATTGGATCGTTGACATGAAGCACTGAAGCCGTGAAATGATTGGATCCCTCTTCCCCTTCGTCTCACTCCTTCCCCAAGAAGTGTCAGTCCCTGCCACCCATCAACCCCAAATTGCCCAACCATCATTTTCCTTTGTTCCATGCCTTTTTGTTACATTTCCTGGGAACCGTGACCACGTGACTATGGCCTCAGGTAACAATTTGGCTATTTAAGGTGAGCTCTCCACGAGTTCGCTCTCTTCTCTTTGCCCCCTACCTTCTTGGTTCCATTCTTGATCAGTTTGGAACTACTCCACATGTGTCACTGGCCGGCTCACACTCCAACCCTCCTTTATTTCCTTTTTCGCTGCAAGATCTGCTCATCACGTCAGACAGGTAACGTATCACTCCCGATACTTCTTGCTAACACGAATGTCTCTATCTTTTTAACTCTATTTCCGAGCTCTGTATTGTGTGTGTGTGTTTGCAATTATTATTGTATGCTTGAAAATCTTAAGTAAAAGACCAATTATTTCATTCAGCCTGGTCTCATCTATTCATGGACTCTGGGAATTTTGACTCTTATATACAAAGGTTATGTTCCTGCGCTATATGCCAATTGCCCTTTAATATTCATAACTCCCCAAGCTTAAATAATAATATAAGTCAATTTGGCTAACACTACAGATATTTACTATTGGCCTTAGGCATAAACACCCATATCTTTGTATCACTGGCAAATTTGACCTGTCACTATTGAACAGTTTTTCATTCCATTAAAATCAATAGCAAGAGAAAGGTAACAGGTCAGATGATATCCTGTTAAGACATTTGAAATTTTGTCACTTAGTTCACTCTGTATTTCTGAAACTAGATTTCTTGTGGGCTAAGTAGACTTCTCTGAAGCTAAGTTCAGTAAATGATGAGGTCCAGAAACTTTCTTGACCAGCTGTTTTTTCTTTCTCCTACGCAACTTGTGTGAGCATGTTATATTAATTTTAAATAGACTGTATTGCAACAGTTTGTAAAAGGTACTATTGATGTTATAGTTGAAAATTACATTTCCTCCATCTGTTAATGGGCCTATGTGATTGCTGGGATGACTTCTGTTCATTGTTAGGAGCCTCAAACCATATTTCACAGGTCCATTGCACAGTACACTCAAAGGACTTTCCTATCCACAAAAATGGTAGAGGGAATTACTTGTGTGGGTGTGTAGCTTGCCAAAATAATAAAATAAGGGCAAAGACTGTGCAGAGATCTCTATGCACACTCAAGTCTCATAATGCCCATTGATTTTGTCTTTAATTACTGTAGCCATAGGGCTCATACTTGTGATACCACCTTATGCAGAATTATACCCTGCTAAGTTCATTGACTTCAATGGACTTAGAAGGGTATAACTCTGCTTAGGATAGCATTGTTAAATACAGATATATATAGTACAAAAGTCACCATATTTCCCCCTTGCTATATGTTCTAGGAAAAGCTTTTTAGATAATCTATAACCCGTCTTGCCGTAATAAAGACAACCTGAATGCACTGTTGTTGTTTTATGTGTTTCACACACTTGGTCTACTAGGACCAAACTTGTATTGCTTCTTTCATCATGCTGTGACAAAATTCTAGGGATCAAATAACATGGGGATCACAGAGGCTATTATGTTTATTGTGCTGAACAGACGATGATAATCCATTAAAGGAACATGTTCAACAAGCAAGCAATTCAAAGTACAATCATAGACAGCAACTCTATATGGATAACATAGCAAAGAATTAGGAGACAGGCAAGAAACAGTGGGGAGGGAAGTAAACTGTAGTTATACATCTTGATACTTTTCTTCTACAAGCATCTCCATCTTGCAGAAATGGCAGAAAAGTTAATGTCCAGTCTTATTTAGCAGTGGCCAATGACAGCAAAGAACAGCCCTATAAAATTTAACTCCCACAAAAATAAACTATATATATAAAAATTTTATGATGTTCTTTCTGTTTCAGTGGCCTCAAGCAGTTCTTTTCAGTCTGAAAAATGAGGTATAGAAGACCCTGAGAGGTAGTAATGTGTTTTGATTGTTCTACAATATACAGAAAATAATAGTTTGATCAGAGCTATAAGTTCCTTGGAGTTTGATGTCTGACCCATTTGCATTGATAACTTCTATTTTATCTCATATGTGCTGCTAAGCCATTCCAAGAGCTCCAGTACAGGGAAAATTGATGCACACATGGAACTCTACACAAGTAGGAACTACATCATTCGCTCCAAATAGTCGGGTAAAAGGCTATGTACACAGTGCAGATTTCCCATTGTGTGTTCAGAATACTCCCTGAAATTGAAGAGAATGCATAGCCCCTTCAACAGTGGAGCCTGTGAACACACTAGAAATTCCATGGAGTTGTGTTTTTTTAAAAATTATGGCCTATATATCTTAAATCTAAACAGTATGATAGTTTAGAGATATGTTAGACATTTTAGTCCACTTGATATTTCCTTCCAGTGGCAGCCCTTGCATCTCCTGGAAAGACCCCATGAGCTGGGGGTAGGGGATTGGCTACCACTACAAGGAGAACTGGAAAACCCCAGTGTGCAAGTGGAACCGGCCTGCAGCATTTTGGATCCCTGCCAATCATTTGAGTAAAGCCCCTGAAGAGCTTTTGTGTGGTTATTCAAAAGTGAAACCATCCTCAACCCCCAAATGTTCTGTTTCTCCTAGAAGTTCTTTCTTAGTGATCCCCAATAAGATATACTCTTGCTACTTGAGGAGGTGCTTGTGTTTTCTTTTGTGAAGCAGCCAGTAAGTAGTTTTCCTTAACTGCATTTGGCTAAGTACTAAAGTCATAGTGATACCAGCTTTCCTGAGAAACTACCTCTGGCCCAAATAATAAAAAATGTGTGTGTTATGCTCAGTCGTGTGAATGTTTTCCTCAGTTTTCCCCCTACCCAAAGCAGGTGTAGAAAGCTGCAATTCGGACTGTAATTTTGCAAGGGGGGGGGGGGACTGCTTACCTCTTGCACAGAAGGTCCTTTTTCTTATCAAAATAGCCCTCTTCAAGTTGCTTTTTACCACATGGGGGAAAAGATAGAAGTACCTGTATCTTTTCTCTCCAGGGCACAAAGTACCTCACAGAAGATGATTTTGATAAGAGAAATAACATATTAGAAAGGAGAGGATCACCCCCCTGAGCCAGACTGCAACATCCCACAGCTGTTTAGCAAGGAGAAATGTTAAAAAGCATTTTTGTGACTGAACATGAAATTTGACCTGCAGATGGGAAAGAGAAAAAGAAAAAAGACAGAAGTATTGAACAAACTCTACATAAGAAGCATTTAAAATAAATCTGGTTGACACATATTACAAAAAAAATCACATTTGTGAAAAAATATGTGAAAATACTTGATAAGTATTCTCATACAATCTAGTTTTTTTTAAAAAAACACACATTTGTGATTGCATTATGCAAAAAGCTGAGCTTGTTGCCTCCCACCTACAAGAAGTTCAAGTTTCTTTGAAGGGTTTTTTTTTGTGTTAAAGAATGAAAGTAAATTACAACATTTTCATTTCCCACAAAGTTCTTTAACAAAAAAATAGGTTTGATTAGGGATTTGCTGCAGTCCTAAATGTTTCAGATCTTCTCAAAAACTAATAATAAAAGAAACAACAAGTTCATTCCATTTATAAATCTGGAGGTAGGTTTTTGTCAATCAACTAGTCCATTTCTTTAAAAAAAATTCATGTGAGGTACAAACCTGGACAGTAATGTTTAAACATTGTAATTAATTATTTTTCTGTCATGTAGTGTCATTCGTCAAAGAAAAATCATCCTTACAAACCTTATGAGAAATTCGGTACAAAAATATATTCAAGTTAATGGTACATTACATAGAAATTTAGCAGAAAAAGCCATAGTACATAAAAATACATTGGGCTAGATCCAGAGCAGTGCAAGTGGAGTCCCATTCATGCAACAAGGCTTTCCTGCCTCCTCCTCGAGTTCTCTGGCACCCCCATCAGCTACTCCTAAAGTCCGGGACCTTCAAAAGTGACATGAGTCATGGCACTGTATGGATGGGGGGTGGGGAATCCTGAGAAACGAGTGGAATTGCATGTGGAATTGCCTTCCATTTACACAAGAAGCCCTTTGGATCCCAGTCATAGTTATACTGGAAAACTCTAAAGTTATTGTCTCTTTAACTGTCTAGGGTAGAAATGGGTTTTGTTTTTGTTTTTTTTGCAGAAATTAATAATTACCTATCCATTAATAATTTACTGCATTCTGTGATTGTAGCAGCAAATGTTAATCACTGTTGAGTTAATTGTAAATATCAGAGGTAGTATTGAATAGTGGGGTAATATTGCATTTTTTGCTAAAAGTGCTGTTCTGTGTGAAAAAGATTTGGGCATGTGACTGCCCAGCAAACCATAACATGTCAGAATATATTGCTTAAGAGGCATACACAAGCTTGCTTGAGGTACATGGTATTATTGGCTCTTGCACTGAGATGGGTGAGTGAAAAAAGAGATCCATTCCCTTTGTAACTAAGGAATGGGACTGGTGGTACTTGGTTAATTCAAACAAAACATTTGAATGTTTCCCCTCCATTCCAGTATGATATAGAATTATTCTGAGGTATCGGCTTAAAATAATTAAAAACCCAGATTTTAGCTGCTAAATCTCAGTTGAGAAAAGGTCTGATGTTAGTAATTTCTAAACAACATGAAGCCCTCCCAAAATTATCTTCAACCTGAGGAGATATGAATGTGTTCCCAGAGAGGTGTGCTGTTGAGTTCCATTTAGTACTATTTCTGCAGATATATGTGTATTAGTAAATATACAATGTATCTTTGTCATTTTTTCCCTTTACAAAGTGAAAGTACCTTTTTCTTCTGGCTTTTCTCCTGAATATCAGCTGAATTAAGTGAAAAAAAAATCAGCCTTCAATTTAGCCTGAAATAACAGTAATATTTTTAAAAATCAAGCACAAATCTAGAACAAGGCTATATAAAAAAGTAGATTCCTAATCCTTATCTTTGGTGTTCTAAACAGGGAGTTTACTAAGCTAGGGAGTGGGTTGACAGAGGTGTAGTGAAGCCTGGTGTTAAACACCAAAGCTTTCCTATTTGAATGCCCATTATAATTAATATGTTACAAAAAAAATCTTATTTATATGCAGTGCAGTGAATGACTTAAAACCTGGTTGAAAGATTTACTGACCCATTCACCCTTACTTAGCAGCTCAAACAAACTATTAGTAGGTTAAGGAAAAATAAACAGAAAAACAGTAATTATATGTTGCATCATTAATCTGTGTCCCCCTGTATTACAGCAGTTTTTCACTAAACCTGGGACAGTGAAGGGATTACAACAAAGATGATTATTAAGTCCTTTTTAAGGTTATGTGATTTCCCTCCCCCACCCAGGCCAAAGTGGAAAGATCGTGGCAATACAAAGAAAGTGGTCAAGGCAGTGTCTTCTCCCTTCAAAAGACCCAACTGCTGATGAGGTAGAAATTACAAGGTGTGGTCTCCTAATCGTCTTCTGCAGATTCTTGTGAAGATGTCTCTTCAGCCTGTTCCTGGAATGGGCAAACAAAATGGCAGATTAGCATCGCAGCTATTAATGATGTATACAGGTCACTCTTTCTATTAATAACTAGTGTACAACTTCCTTTTGGCTATCTGTTCTCCACAGCAACTGCCTCATGTGGTTTACTGGTATACAGTAGGTATACTTTGCAACTGTTTCCCACAACTGTAGTAACTATAGTAACTGCTGTAGTATACCATGTAAAACTAATCCCTCCTCTTTTTAGTGAAGTACCATTCTGAAAATTGAAACTAGTATTTTCTAGTGTATCACAGTGGGACAGCCTAACAATATCAAAAAGTTTTTTTAAATGTTCAGACCCATTATATTTTTATTTTTAAACAGCCCAGATTTGCTTGGATATGTCAGTGCCTATACCTGCATTTAAAACTCTATTAATACATAATTTAAATATATTACTATGGAGGTTGCTAAGAGTGAAGAAATACTAATAGTCATATCATTTTATGCTTGGCATGAATTTCTGTTATCTTCTAAGTGTCTCATGTCAGAACATAAAAACATGCCTGCTGGACCAGCCCAATATTTCATTTTTCTTAATTATTATTATATCCATCCCTTTAGCATTAAGGCTTCAGAAAGCAAGTCCCCACCAATACTGATAATAATATATAAGTGGTTTTCTTCTTTTAATAATATTTATAGCACTTTTTAGCATACAAAGAACTTCACAATGTGTATTTCATTTATCCATCCAAGCAACAAGGCAAGGAAACAGCTGATACTTGGAAATGGAGACTTGCCCAAGGCCACCCAACTAGTTTCACAGCCAAGTGCTGATGTGAACTTTGGCCTCCCACATCCAAACCTATCACACAATATACTACACCACAATAGCCTTCTAAATGTGCTATTTAAAAAAAGATTTTTAACTAAGTACTGCTGCAGCGCTCAGTCTAAAATGAACATCAAGCTAATGAAGTTTCAAGAGGCAATGTCCAAAAGTTGTGTGAACTGCACAAAAAGAAAATTGGACATAAGATGCTTTCTACTGCTTCCTCTCAATATCAGCCCCTTCCCCTTTCTTAGATTTAACATACAGAGAGGCCATCTTCTGACCTTGCTCTACTGTGGCATCCTCTTTACAGTCCTTATTCAATTAATGTGCAATACATTTCAGGATATGGGTGATAAACTGGAGACAATAAACATTGCTGATAAAAGGAGCTATTAGTGAGAAGTTGATTTTTATCAAATGCTGCACATCATCTTGTTAAGACAGCATGTGAAAAAGATCTAGGGTGAATAGGTAAATATTTACCCTTACAGCAAACTGAGACCTTTTAAGAATGACCAGCTTATAACAGTCCTCATTCTTTAATAGATTTGATTTTCCACATGGCTTCATTTTGTCTGGGTGGCTCACTGACACAATTTATAACTCTCTTCCTTTCCCAGGCCACGGCAGTGCACCATTCAGTAAAGCATGCCTTACAGCTTGTCTGCATTATGTGACCAAACTTCCATTCATTAGTGTTTGAAACACTTCAGCTGTGAAGGGGATCCTAAATGCTACCATGTGTGACACCACTGCACAAGAGCAGCACTGAGGGGGAAAAACAACCCAAGCTTTAATCATAGGCCACTGCTTACTGCAATCCTTTTTTTTTTCAAAAGGTTTCAAAAATCCAAAAAAAAAAGCCCACCAAAAAAAAGAGGCTAGAAAAAGCTGTAAATCCAGGGAATAAACACAAGTACAAATGAATGGATGACCGCTTAAAAATATAACCATAGCAGCATCAAACCATGAGCTTTCACACTGGTTTTGTTTAGTCTGCTTTGGGTTATGTGGGAAATGGGGAAAGCATGAAGCAAAAAAGGCCCCCCTGCTAAACTGTGGGCCTCAAATATTTAAGCCAGTAGGTTTATACCTCTTGACTAGGAAACAGGCCATGACCCTGAGATAGTCTCTGGAGAGTGAGGCACAAAGAAAGATGTAGCATGATCAAAGCCACAGGCAGACGAAAGAGAGAGAAGTCAAGTGTCAGCTCACCTCTGACCTTATCTTTTCAATTAATATTTAAATTCCAAAAAACCACTGCCACACAGATACAGGGTTCCTCTTCACAATAACTCATTACTAGTCATAATAATATTCCTACATAAGAAGCAGCTGATTAGGTGACTTTTACATACCATACCATAATAACTTCTTAGACTCCTAGTCAGGAGCTAGTTGCATTTTTATTTCCTCAAAACGACCCACTGTTTGGTGCGCTAGCTGTAGAAATGTTGATTTGCCCAAGGCCCTGAGACAGGGCTGTGAACCTTGGCCTCCCATATCCTAAGTGACCCTATCCAAAGACAGTGTTTCCTCTCAACTATTCCACAGGAGGCTGGAATTGTTGTTGTGTCCTATTATTTGACTTTAGCTGGTGGGATGCAAACGATGGTTTGCGTATTGCAAATAAAAGTGATATCCTGTACTTTTCAAAAGGGCCAGAGCCATCAATGTCTGCTTCAGCTGCTATTAAAACCCTCCAGATACAGGAAAGGGAGCCACTTCTGTACCATTCCAATGGTTCCAGGAATTCCAGGTGTGGCTGTTGCTGGCACCGCTCTCTTGCCCTGCCTACAAAATGTCAGTGTGGAGGGGGGGAGACAGAACTACAGAGACTCTCTCTGACCTATGTGCATTCATTAAAGGTACAAAATGTAAAATAACTGCAAACCTCTGGTATAAAAAACTATGGAATCTATATATAATGGAAAAAATTCAGATATAATGAAACTGATAAAAACTAATGGAGGACATAAAGATATTATGTGTACATGGCTACCCATTATATCTCACCTAATTAGTCAAGAAACAATACCTGATGTAGTAAATAATCTTCATCTATGGTAAAAGCTGACAATTTGTAATCATTAAATGTATACAATATGGAATGTTACAAGCTAAATGTTGAAAAAAAAGTACACACTTATCCTGTACAATGTTGTTGTAAATGGAAAAAATGAATAAAAATTAACTTGGAAAAAAAAGTATACTTTTAGTTTCCATGTACCTCTTTCCATGAGATGAGAATTTATGTTTCAAAGGTTCCTGTTAGTGCAGAAAGAGTCCTATGTGCATACATTTGTATATAGGTTTCAATGAACGTATGTAAGTTAAAGTAGAACTTGCTAATTCAATCCTGCTTCCCCTATGCACATTTTTCAAAATAATTTTTATTAAAATGCAATACATAATCAGGACCCTCCCTCATATTTATTGTATACACTTAGAATGTATAACTGAGCAAATGATAGGTGAACATAACATGATGCTTTCATTTTTTTTTAAAAAAAGGATCAGTGCGCTATAATTTGGACTGAGCATATTGGAGGTTCAGTATCTGATCCTGCAGAACTAGTATAAGCATGCTTGATTAATGCATTACTGTTAAATATAAAATGACAAGTGAGGGAACCACGGGCAGAGGGGAGATCTCATTTCCACATTCTCTCTTGCCCTCTTGGTTTTCCACTTTTCCTCTTCCTGGCAGTATTTCCAGCTTTTCCCTCTTCCACTCACTTAGCTAACTTTTTGTTTCTCTTCCTGAAAGCCTCTGCTCCCCTCGCTCACTCACCCACCTACCTTCTTCTGTTCCCATTCCCAGCTTTCCTTTTCTACCTTGTTTGCTCCTCCTTCCACCTTCCTCCTACGTTTTATCTTTTTAATGTTTGTCTCGGCCTCCTTTTTTTGTGCTGACACCAAGAAGTTGGGAAGCCTCAACAATGTTGGCTGCAGGTTACCCAGCAATCCTCATAATAGCCACAGAGATCTCACAGCTAGGCTTGCCAGGTCCCTCAAAGTCCCCAGCAGGGGACTTTGGAGGGCATTACTGGAGGGGGTGGGGATGTCCCTGACATGATGACATCACATAGAAGTGACATCATCATGTTGGGGAGTGGTGGCCCCAGCCTCTCCCTATCAACATTTAAAGGTTCCTTTAAATGCTGCTGGTAAGGGGTGGGGAGGCCACATGAGCCTGCTATGCTCCAAGCCCTTGATTCCGGGCTCAGAGCACAGCCCAGGCTTCTCCCCAGCAGCATTTAAAGGGCTTCCCCCTGCCAGCCAGCTGGCTGGTGGTGGGAAAGAGCCCCCCCAAATTGGTAACCTCCCACAGAACTGGAGGAGCCTGTCAACCCTACTCATAGTATAGTTTTGCAAGAGCTTAGTGGCATTCTTTGACAGGGCATAAAGATATGAGTCCAGATTCCAGATGGTGCTGATCTAAATGACAGCTAGGTGACAGCTGAGAGCTCCATAGGCAGCAGCTCTAGCTGGAGCAAACAGGTTCTGACTGGCACTGTTGTACAGCAGTCAGAGTGACTCAGCAGTCAGTGGTGATTGGCTGGTCAATGTATATAAGTGAATGTTGTACAGTGTATATTTCTCTTCTGTATTTTTCAATGTGGGCGAAGCGCTGTGTCAGTCTGTATAGTGATTTGTGCTGAACAGCGTATACCTGCATTTAACAACAGGCTTTGTAAATAAACCCTGTATATATTCCTTCCCTACTTGGCTGTGTGGACATTGGACTTTGTGGGACTTAAGCTCTGCACTTTACTGTGCACGTTACTGTGAATCTCTGCTCTGGTGCTAACACGCCAGCTCAACACTCGCACCCCCTGACATTCTTTTCTTAAAGAAGCAGACACTGCTTCCATTACTCTAGAGTTTCCTACATCCCAAAGTCTATATTTTTCTGCAAATTTGGAGCTCCCCCGAGCTTGTAGAAAAATACTCTCTATCTGTACATGGCCCCATGGTGTGAATTTTTAAATCCACACTCCATGGCCATTGTTCAGAATTAGATATAGTGACAATATGTGCATCTCTGAATGAGTCACATAAAATAATAGCTGCATCCAAACACCACAGAAAGCAGGGTTTTTTCAGTGATGAGCTTAAACACAGTTTGCTGCCATTCTCATGCACTTTGGTGTAGTGGTTGAGTGCGCGGACTCTAATCTGGGAGAACCGGGTTTGATTCCCCACTCCTCCACTTGCACCTGCTGGATGACCTTGGGCAAGCCATAGCTCTGGCACAGCTGTTCTTGAAAAAACAGTTTCTGTCAAAGCTCTCTAAGCCCCACCTACCTCACAGGGTGTCTGTTGTGGGGAGGGGAAGGGAAAGGAGTTTGCAAGCCGCTCTGAGTCACCTTCGAGTAGTGAAAGGCGGGGTATAAATCCAATCTCTTATTCTTTTTACTCCTCCCTCTCTTTCCTCCAATCATGGTTATGCCTTTTGAAGTCTTCCTGGTTTCAGAAGCCTTGAATTAAGTTTTAATTTACAATGGTGGGAAAATGGGCTAACTGAGGCTTGTTCTCCCCCTCCCCTGAATAAAAACTGGGTTACTAAATCTTGCTTTAATCTCATGTTAGAATCCTAATTTTCTGGTGTGGGGAAAACAAACTCCAGTTCACTTAGCTACTTCCATACAGTTGTCACAACAAACTGTCGCTTGCTTCAAGGTTTCTTGAACTCAGAAGCTTCCCATCACATTCTCATCACGAAGGGAGAAACAACCGTGCATGTATTGCTACAAGCTATGTTTGTCCCTATCATCGACAAACCACAGTTTGTAATGATGTCTGAATACAACCAGCAGCTCAAATTGCTCTAAAGAAGGTAATTCAGATAATTCTTTTTTACAAATGGGTAAGGGAAGCTACTAACAAGGTTCACCAATGATACTGAAGGATAGGATTAATGTTTTCAGTTTTGGTACATATCAGTGGCTCCAACTGAAAAATACGACTGAAAATGAACAGGGACTTGGCTGGACCTTCCTGAAATAGATAACAGAACCAAATAATAATTTACAAGAGGCTGTTTGTCAGTAGAGATACTTTTTAATAAAAGGGCAAAATCTACTTAATAATCTTCTAAAGTTTTCAGACTTCTGGCTTGAATCTGTATGGGGGAACATGAAACCCCTCATGACACCTGTGTCTTGCTGCATAGTTGGGGATGGGTAAACATCTGTGATGAGATCACTGCTACTATCCAGTATAATGCAAAGTATCTATTCTATGTTCAAGTCCTACAAGATGAAAACTCAAAATATATTTAAAACTCTTCTCAAAGTAGATTTCGACACCTATTTAAAAACAGCAATATTCGTTAATAAAAAGGTTTTAAAAGACAAAACAAAACTCAAATCAATCCTTGTGTAGGATACTAAATAGAAGACTTCCAGCTTTGTTATGTCTTGCATCTCCTTTGTACCTGATCGATTTAAAAATTGCACTTCATCTTAAATGCCACAGTTGCACACTATTTGACAGTATTACTTTAAACCCATGTCAAAAGATAAAGACCCAGATGAACTACGTGAAACATATTTTAGTTTTGGAGCATTGTGGTTTGAAACAGAAATACCTTTGCGTTATTGATGGGACATGTCCTGTGCAGGTTGGCTGTAAAGTTTCCCATCCCCAGAACAGAACAGTCAGAAAAGGCTGTTCTGAAACTAGTCATGCATAATTGAAAGAGTTGGTGGATATATACTGATTCTTGCTGTGAATTTTGGTGTTCATCTTGGAGACAAAGCAGCAATCAGGGGTCCGTTGGGGCCGGAGCGAGGCAGAGCGAAGCTCCGCCAGCTCAGGACTGGCCAGTAGGGCAGCCACGGGCTGAATCAGATTCTCTAATCTGATTCAGCTTGCCGCTGAAATTCGGTGGCAATTTTAAAAGCCACTGGAGGAGAGGGGGTTTGAGGGAGAGGCTCCAAACTTGCAGGGTAGCTGCTGGGGCCTCTCCTCAAAATACCCACCAAGTTTCAAGAAGATTGGACCAGGGGGTCCAATTCTACAGGCCTCCAAACAGGTTGCCCCCATTCCCTTCATTGTTCTCTATGGTAAGAAAAAAGTTAACATTTTCCCCACCATAGAGAACAATGGAGGGGATGGGACAATCTGTTTGGGGGCCCATAGAATTGGACCCCGTGGTCCAATCTTCTTGAAACTTAGTGGGTATTTCGAGGAGAGGCCCCAGCAGCTACCCTGCAAGTTTGGAGCCTCTCCCTCAAACCCCCTTTCCTCCAGCCCCTCATATACCCTTTGAGTTTTTGCCATTGATTTCAATGGCCCATAGGATATAATGGGGCTGAAACTGACATTCCCTTTTTGACACACTTCTGGTGATGTCAGGGGACGTGGCATATGCTAAGGAGTTATGCTAATGAGCTCCTGCACCTCTTTTTCTACGAAAGGACCCCTGGCAGCAATTACCAATTAAGTAAGAGATGCTCACAGAAAAAGATCAACTTCCTTCATGGGAAATACCATATACAAGTATTTGTAACAATTACTGAGTAGAAGTATTTTTCAGTATGCAGCATTTTAATATGCAGAGGATAATAATGTTTTTTGGAAATGGGAGTCATTCAGACACCATGAGAAAAAAACACTGACGTTAGAGACTAGGGATGGGCACGGACTGGAAAAATTGAGGTTTGTGAATTTCACAAATCACGAACTTTTGTGGTTTATGAACCAGTTCGTGGTCTGTGAGGCCAACATACCTAAGGGACCGCCTCTTCCCATACACACCTCAAAGAGCTTTACGCTCTAACAATTAACATCTCTTGGTGGTCCCTGGCCCAAAGAATGTCTGCCTAGCCTCTGTTGCCCTGCAAGGTGCTTATCGCGCTCTTATGGACTTGTACTGATAAAATCATAAGTGATAAAATGGACTGTGTTAATACATGTGCAAAAAGGGACTGAAAAGTATGGGGACCAAAATATGCTGCCAGCTGAAGACACATGCCAGCAGGAGAGGCTGCTTTTCCTAAGATGTTGTGCCAGTGGTTCCTGAGGTTGCCCTTTCTAAGATGCATCCCCAGACACATGAAACACCCGGAGCAGCCACCTACCATTCCTGTTTAAAGCAGAGGATTCCAGACACCATTGAGGAAGTCCTTCCCCACGCAGGCAAACCCCCCCCCCCCACGCTGAAACCTCTACAACAAAGGTACAAAAGCCACTTTCCCCACCTTCCATTGACAAAATAATTTACCTTGGTAATGCAATCAAGGAACCGGTTCTACCCACCCTGAAATCTAGGATACCTCTACAACACAATAGGTGCTAGCTGGATGAGTCGTTGTCCCTCCAGGTGTCTCTGTCACAAAGCAATTAGTATGCAATATTGCCCAAGTTCCAAGCCCCCCACCCCTGAAACCAGTTTCAGGTAATATGTTTTTGGATGAACTAGTAAGGGGGATGTGCCAGGAGGAGGTCAGTTAATTCACCCCCAAGGTCGAGGTGGTCAGTTAGCCCACCCCCAAAGCCCCCCTAAAAGGAGCCACCCAAGCATGTGCTCTCTCTCTCTCTTACTCTAGACCAGGGGTGGGCAAATGGCGGCCCGCGGGCCACATGCGGCCCGCCACAGAGTTTTTTGCGGCCCACCAAGACATGAAGATTAACAAGAGTAAATATAGATGCTCTTTGACAGACATTAACCTGCAGGCTGTGTTGAGAATCTCAACAAGCAATCTCACTCCTGATTTCAAAAAAATTGTAGAAAAGTGTGATAGGGTACATTTGTCTCATTAAACTGATTCTAAAATTAAATGTGCTTGCAGCTATAGATGATATGAAATTAGCACAATAAATAAATTGAATAAAACTACCACTATTTTTAATTTATATTTATTGATTTTTATGATACAATTTATACCTTTTCTGAAATGCAAAGTTAAGTGAATGCAATCATTTTAAAAGGCGCGGCCCTCCACTAACCTCCGCTCCCACAAAGTGGCCCCCGAGCCAAAACAATTGCCCACCCCTGCTCTAGACCCACCCTATCATCATGACTTTTGGTTAGTGCTGCCAGAGTCTCCATGTGTTCTGCTGGTTCAGTACATGATCCCTAATCCCTTTTTTAGTCTCCTCTATTTTTCCAGTTGGAGCCCTTCATCATGCCGAGGACAAGTAAATATTGCCTTTCAACAAAACATCCTTGTAAATTGAACCTTGCTATTCCTTTCTACCTTTATTTCCCAGAACTGAGTAATTGTGTGTGTGTTTGAGTATTGTTTGCCTGTGAAGATCTACCTCAGTAAAAGATATCATTTCAAACTGAAGTTGGTCTCTGTGTCTATTTCTGGTGCTTCTGGAAAAAGTGGGACCCCTGTATACATAGGTGATCGCTCCCATATTTTCCTATTGCCTTTTATAATATCTCAATTCCCCAATACTGTTAATAGCTCAAGGCAATCCAGCTAACACCTCAACCAGGGCCAGGGCTCTTGAGCTGATGGAACACGCTCTCCATTGAGATCAGGGCCCCATGGGACCCTCTTCAATTCTGCAGGGCCTGCAAGATGGAGTTGTTTAGCCAGGCCTTTGGCTGAGGCAGCGGATGTGCATAGATGGCCTCCCTGAGGTTGCTGTCACCCACCCATTGATAGCCGGCCATCTCCATCAATGGGCCGGAATCTCTCAATGGAGAGCTGTAACTACTGATTTTAAATGCTGATAAATGTTGATTTTGTTTTAAATATTATTGTATTTATTGAAATATGATGTGACCCGCCCTGAGCCCATCCACAGGATGGGCAGGATATAAATGCAAATAATGATGATGATAATGATGATGGTGATAATGATGATGATGGGTGCAACCCAGAAATGGGCTCAGGAGACTTTTAAATGCCTCCTGAGCTCACTTGCAGTGCACCGCAATGGTGGCAGGGCTTGAAAGGGTTCCCTGGGTGCCAGCATGTCTGGCCCACAGACCGCCCCAACAGACCAAATGGACTACCTAAAAAAATCGTGGTCCTTGGTTGGCTGTCAAAAATCACAAATGCACAGACTGGGCAAATTAACTATGAACTGGGCCCCGGTCCGTCATGAAATTAGGTCCATAGACTGGTACATGTCCATCCCTATTAGAGACTGAAAAAACAAGAACATATGGAAATAGGTAAAAAAATTTAAAACCTTTTTGAAACTAAGCAGGGAAAATATACCAAATCCAGAGTTTAGGCACTGATATAAGTCAATAATTTGTCCAGGTCAAGGTGTACTGGGTCCCATTTCACCAATACAGGGTAGAAAGCTGGTGAAGGTAGTTTTGATCAATCTGAAAGGGTCAACCCATAGAAGACTAATAGAAGAGTTACCAATTGTGGCTTCCACAATTTACTCTTCTTGATTATGCTTTTTGAAAGACTTGTTCTTCTGACATTTCTTATGCTGAGATAGTTTACAAGTTGTAATTGGAAACATACACCCACTTGTGTTTAAAAAGGTGAACACCCCTCTTTAATCCCTCAGTGGCTGTTGGTTTCATACAAGCCCACAGCACATTTGCTGTAATTTATTACACTACTGTAAAATGATTATAATTCACTTATGCACCACTAGTGACAAATTGTTCTTGCAAATATCCATAATTCTCATTTGAAACAATGAAGGATTTTGCGAAGTAATTTTATACTGTATTGAACTTTAGGTACTTTGAGCTTGCTGCTAACAGCACAGGCATCAGTCTGCAAGACAGAGATTGGTAGTGACCAAGAGAGACAGAGGCTATGCTCAAACATCATGTTTAACTACAGTTAAGGAAAAATGCGCATGAACACAGCCTTCTGTCAGGTTTCTCTTTGTGCCTTTCTCCTCTCTCCTTCATTTTCACTTGGATAATCATGGTTTTAAAACTAACTCCAATTACCTACAAATGCATGGACTAGGAGTTACCCATCCACACACTAAGGCCCAAACTACATGTTACGTTTTACATGTGGTCCCAATGGGGACTTACAACATCATGCCAGCTGTAAGATCCCTATGGCAACTCAGTTAAGAAGCGCTTTAGGGGTCTGATTCAGACTGGGACTGTGGCACAGTTGGGAGGAGAGACTTCTGCCATTCTCACCATGCCATGTCACTGACCTGAAAGGCCCCAGGACAAGTTCTTTGCCTCACTGGGGGACAGCAGGTGCACTGAACACAGGGCAAATAACACCCCAGGGGGCATTTTGGGTTGGGAAAAGGTTGTGGGGGAAAACCCTCCCCCCGCCCACAGTCTCGACCAGAATTAGACCCTATGGCTCTTCTAAATTGAGTTGTCATGGGGAACTCCCAGCTGGCATCCTGCTGCAAGTCCCCATTAAGACCACAAGTGAAAACCAAAATGTATAGTTTGACCCTAAGATTCTAAGCCTAGATTTAACTCTGGTTTAGAATTTCACTTGGTGGGGGTGCTAATGCCAATTACCCCATATGCCTGCCTTCAGACGTCACAAGTAACTGGAATTAATGTTTAATCATGGCTTTTTGTGCAACAAGCGAAGGAGAGGAAGTTATAGGTATAGAACGATGACATTGTCTGAGTACAGTACCAATTTTTTGTGCACATTTCCCCTTAACTGCAGTTAAATGTGGTATCTGTATACAGCCAGTGATTTAGCACAATCCTATGTATGTTCACTAAAAAGAAAGTTTCATTGAGTCCCAAGGGTCTTAGTTACATGTAACTTTGCATAGACCTATAGCTACTTTATATGTTGAGCAGAAGGAGAAAGAGGAAGAGAAACTTCAACTATGAGCTGCCCCCCATCATTCCATTGAGTCTTTAGCTGATGTAGCTGTTATTGCAAAGAAAGCATTTAATGTTAATCCTAGCAGTAGTAGTTGTGGATATGGTTGGTGCTATAAGATAAAAGGCTTCATTGCAGATAGCCATGATAGCTAGGAACTCGACTTAGGAACAAGGATTTAGGGTCCAGTAGTGACTTCTCTGCAAAAGGGAAGGTGGCATGGCATCACCCGATCTCATTAGATCTTGGAAGCTAAGTAGGGTTAGTACTTGGAAGGGAGACACCAAGGAAGATTCCGCAGAGGAAGACAATAGCAAACCACCTCTGCTTATCACTTGCCTTGAAAGCCCCTTGCTGGGGTTGCCATAAGTCGGCTGCGACTTTATGGCACTTCACACACACAGTAGCTTATTTTCCTTTTTCTTCCTAGAAAAAGTAGTAAGGCACTGATTCTATGTACCATTACACTGGAGTAAGCTCCAATGAACCTGTGTAAGGGACTTACTTGCATAGGATAAGGCTCTAAGGTACATGTACCAGCCAAAACAATGGCTGCAAGACTCCAGTTATATGTTAAAGCAGCTTTGAAGTTATGAGAAAGTGACTGAAAATCTAAAGCCAACAGTTGTACACACCTCATTAGGATCTAGCTATGTGGGAAGTTCAGCCTGCTGCTTCCTGGTCAAGCATGCTTACCCATTGGAAAGGGTAAGCAAGGAAAGGAAAGCAAGATAAAAGAGCCTTTCAAAGTGGAAGTGCACAGTGACATTTTTATGAGTGTCAGTCAAGAAAGGTTCCAAGCACTGAAGAGCTCACAGCCACTTACATAGCATATATCACAAAGGGTAATGAAGACCAACTACAAGGGGCATAACCTGTACATTCTTTGGTGCCGTGGTGCTAGAGAAGGATGAATCGGTGAACTTCAGTTTTGGTAACTACTGCTCCAAATCTCTCTGGTTTTCTCTAGATTTTTTTCCTTCATTAGATAAATGAAGAATTCAAGAGCTACATTTAAGCCTCCACTGAAGGGTGGTCAGCAAAACCCAAAACCAAGTGGCAGGAATGTATTCACCCCTCTGATATGGCACAAAAGAGTTTGACTAAGATTTTGTGGCACAGCCTGCTGTATGAATTCTCTCCATTTTATCTTGAGGGTTTTTTTAAAAAGAAGTTTTAAGAGACTTCCACAAAGCTTTTAAAAATGTCTAAAGAGTTTGGTCGTTGATCTTACCACACAGACAGTGTAAAGCAAAGCCGAAGTTCTGGATTTAATTTTCAGTTTCAGACTAAACAGTGCATCTGCAGTGAAAACTAAGGCGACGGCTCCTGAGCAAAATGGGGTAATGGAAATGCTTTCCTTGAAGACCACTGAATGCATAACTATTGAGCACCCCCCTTTGAACAGGAAAAGAGCTTTTCAAAGCTCAGAAATTTTGGATTGGTTTTAATAAGTCCTACAACTTAAAAAAAACCCATCACTGCAGTTAATTCAGTTGCCATTTCATTCAGTAATACTCTAGGCCAAAATATATATCCCTAATTTAACCCATCTTTCTAGTATATCTAAAAATACTTGATACTGCCTCCCTAAAGGTGGTTATTGTTTGATGACATACCCTTCTTATCTTGTTACTATGGTCACCTTCTCAAGAGTGTAAAGCAATGCATTCAGAGGTCTTTGTTTTTCATGTTAAGTACCTTTGAACAGCAGAAAAGAATGGGAATAAAATGTAGCCCTCTGCAGAATGTTTTAGTTCCATCTGCCAAACAAACTATGTTCCTACAAACAGCCCCCCCCCCCCAGGTTTCTTTTTGTACTTAATAGCTTAATGAGAAAATGCATCAGGACTGTCTGGTTCATAAGTTATGGCTGCCACTCAAAGAGCATTCAGGAATGCTTTAAGGGTCTCCATGAAGTGGCTATAATATATACGACCAGCCTGTCACACCAGCTGGTCCAGTTGCTGTTGTGGAGACTCTCTATGTGATAACTGTGGCTGATCCATGTGTTGTATGGCTGACATGTAGAAGCTGTGATATGGAGAAAAACTGTTCCTTTGCAACCTCTATCCAGCTGCCACAATGTATGAAGTGGCATGAATGGATAATGGTAAATTCAACAGAAGTTTTTTAGCAGAGGAATTTGATGGAAACATATTCAGAGATTAATCATACACAGGGCTCATTTCGTAGCAGGAGCTCCTTTGCATATTAGGCCACACACCCCTGATGTAGCCAATCCTCCAGGAGCTTACAGTAGCCCCTGTAAGAAGAGCTCTGTAAGCTCTTGGAGGATTGGCTACATTAGGGGTGTGTGGCCTAATATGCACAGGAGCTCCTGTTATGGAATGAGCCCTGATTCATACACCACAGTCCTTCTCAGACGCTACCATCACATTTACCAGGAGCCCATCAACTATGTGTAATGGGAGTGTGCACTACCCTGTATCCTCCTGATACACATACCCACTGTGGTGTGAGACAGGGGCAACGTGCAAATTTACCTTCCATGTACAGCCTTGGTACATGGGAAGATGAACCCAGAAAATCTAGTGGTCAGTTAGTGCATACAACAAATGTACAAGCACTGCACATACATCTGTCACCCCCGTTCACACAACATGGTGACAGTGCATATTGTGGGAGGATCATGGGCAGTGCATGCATAATTGGTAGGCTTAATACATGTGGTGGTGGATACAAACCAGGGCATGGGTGCTAGCACAGCTGGCCCAAGGACTTTGGGTGCCTTAGGCAATGAATAACTTTGCTGCCCCCATACCCTGGGGAAGTGACTGCTCACACCCCATCCCATCCACCCCCCTGCACCGAGGGAGGAAGGTATTCCATAGGTAAGCTGCTGCCCACCCTCTTCACTCCCCACATGGAGACGAGGCAGTGAGGGAGGAAGGAAGCCACTGCAGATCATCCTTGCCCCCTGGCAGGATAAGGAGAGGCAACAAGGCAGATGGAAGGCAGAAGAAGGCTGGCCCAGGCCTGGCCCACTCCTGCCTTACTGATGGAGGGAGTGAAAGAGCAAGCTAGCTGTGGCCACCCACTGGGGCCCAGGGCTGCTGCTTGCCACAGCAGACTCCCATGCCATAGGCAGGTGAAATGGCAAGTGATAGGGCTGTCTGCCAATCTTCCACCTTTGGGGCTCTTGGAAATTGCCTAGGGCTGCCTAGTGGACAGTGGGTGATAGTAATGTCTCCAACGGTCTAATAATGATAATGTGTATTTGCACTTTCAGATGCAAGAGAACTGTCTTAAAAATATATGGTGTATATGGTGGTGAGAGTGTATATATGGTGGTGAGAGTGTCAGGTTAGGACGCAGGAGATGGAGGTTTGAATTTGCACTCACCCATGAAAGCTTACTGGGAGACTTTGAGCCAGTCATATACTCTCAGCCTAACATACCTCACAAGGTTGTTGTGAGGATAAAGTGAAGGAAAGCAGAACAATGTTGCCAGCCATGTTTCCTCTAAATTCCAATGTTGTGAACAGAAATTCTACCTTGTGAGTGAAAAATGCTAGTAGCATTAAAGTTGTGAGCGAGTCTACATTTGACTATCGCGTAAATTAGTTTTTTGTAACAATCTCAGAATAAATTCTTTTAAAATATTTAAACTATATTTTGTAACTTAAACATTATAAGAGAAAACAGAATCAAGTCAAATTTCACCTACCCCTTCCCACTATATTGGTAGACCTGGCCTCCAGAGAACAGGTCTATCCACCCAGTCTACTATATTGGTAGGCCTGGCCTTGGACCATCACCCTGTGCTGAGCCTTAGAAAACATACCAGCAGCACTTAGGGGGAGGGAAACTCTTGCAGTCTACTTTGTGTTTTTTAGTGAAATATGACAACCAGCATTACAGGTCATGTATAACAGAAGAAGAACAATCACTGTCAGAACCCTGCCTAACCTAATGAACAGGAAGTTGCTTAAACATTAACAACCTGCCCAAACTACTTATTTATTCAAATATTTATATCCCATTTTTCCATGTGACTCAAGGCAGTTTACAGCTCATACTGAAAAGCATAAAAGGGGTGTACAAACATATATATATCATTTTTCTGGCTCCACTGTAGTCTACGGCAGGGGTGGGCAATTGTTTTGGCTCAGGGGCTGCTTTGTGGGAGTGGAGGTTAGCGGAGGGCCGCACCTTTTAAAATGATTGCATTCATTAGTTAACTTTGCATTTCAGAAAAGGTATAAATTGTATCATAAAAATCAATAAATACAAATTAAATAAAATAGTGGTAGTTTTATTCAATTTATTTATTGTGCTAATTTCATATCATCTATAGCTGCAAGCACATTTAATTTTAAAATCAGTTTAATGAGACAAATGTACCCTATCACACTTTTCCACAATTTTTTTGAAATCAGGAGTGAGATTGCTTGTTGAGATTCTCATCAGAGCCTGCAAGTTAATGTCTGTCAAATGTCTGTTAATGTTTATATTTACTCTTGTTGATCTTCATGCAAGAAAAACTTTGCTCACAAATATATGTAGATCCAAATATAGAGAACATTTCCCCAGCAAATTTCTTCATACATGGAAACTTTTCAGCAGACAAAGATTTGTAAAAGTCAACTAATGTCACAACATTAAACATTTCTTTCACGGTGTGATCTGACTGCATGTCAATAAGTTCAAGCTGCAGTTCCTCAGGTGCTGACAGTGGCCAACTGTCTTGGCGGGCCGCAAAAAACTCTGTGGTGGGCTGCATGTGGCCCCCGGGCCGCCATTTGCCCACCTCTGGTCTACGGGGATAATTATAGTTAATGGGCCCCGTAGGCTATAATGGAGAATCAATCAGGGGGTATCTGGGGCTCTGATGAGAGCTGTTTTTTGAAGTAGAGGCACCAAATTCACAGCATAGCTGCTGGTGTCTCTCCTAAAAAAAACTCCCAAGTTTCAAAAAGACTGGACCAGGGGGTCCAATTCTATGGGCCCCAGAAGAAGGTGCCCCCATCATCCATTTTTTCCATTGGAGGGAAAAATGCCTTGTGGGGTGAAAGCAGTCATCCCCATGCTGCCTGTTACAGTTTTGTGCACTAGCACCCTCTAGCGCAGCTTCAAGGGAGCTATGCAAGCCACTTTAGGTCCTCATGGGGACCAAAGTGAGGCAAATAATATTTGAGTTCTGAGATGCTCAGGAGAAAGGGAGGTATATAAATATTTGAGATAAAGAAAGCTGTTCTGTTCTGTTCCAGTTGATTGGGGTTTGGCTGTTGAGGTCAGTAGATAAGAAATGAGTTCAGTATTCCATGGAGAAATTTTCAGTGAGCTTTACAATGATTCTACGAATGCACAAGAATCTGGATTGTAACTCTCTACGTCAAAGCTCACCCCAATTTTATGAGATTTTTAATTGTATGTTGGAGTATTCACAATTAAATACAGATTTAAAAAATCTCAAGCAGTCAGCTCACATTGAGTGTGTAAATACTTATGTGAATTGGCCCTTTGTTTCACAGAAGCAAAAGCTGCTCAAAGTCCCAGTGGCTTTTTTATCATTCTAATTTGGATTAAGAATATGGAAACAGTGGCTCAAAAGCATCACGGAAAGCTGCAAACATTAGTCTGCCTATCTACCTCTGATATAAAGGATAAAGAGTTCTATTATTCCAGACTCCAAGGACAACTTCATATATTAACTTTTTAGATACAGAGATTAATCTCTTCTGTATTAGGAACAGCTTGTATGAAAACAATATTTTAAAGGTAGCGCAAACATTTTCTGCTGTAAGCCTCTATCAGCTTTCTGATTATTGGACCCAGGGAATACACTCTCCCCACTGTCCTAATACCACACAAAAGATGTTCAGCAGGCTGGTCCTGAGACCAAGCCATGTGACTGCAAGGAAAGGCAGCAGCTATTTTCTGACACTGATAAATGGATCACTTAACAAAAAGACATCTCTTCGTGATTGATGTCAATTGCGCCAAATGCTAATATACAAACTGATAATATATGATCTCCTGTAAATGGATGGGTTTATAATACTATCAGTCATTCTAAAGACTTTATGTCTCTTCAGTCCTTTTGTACAGATCATCAGGCCATTCAAAAGGCAATTTTAGATACTTCTGCATACTATTTTTATGCTCCAGAAGAGATAAAAATAAAGTATGCTATTTTAAAAAAATGTTTCACTCTGACAATCTTCATAATGTCTTTTTAAAAATAATTATTTCCTTTGTATTATTACTATAATTCATCTACATGGCACTTTGGCTAAAGATTCAGCTGTTGCAAACTGCTTATAAAGTAGGAAATTGGCCTATTTTTCTGTATTGCCTTTTTTGGTAATTTAAACAAACACAATTATTACAATACATTTTACTGGAAAGATTAGTTTTAGGGCATCAATGATGGTTCATGAAACTTGCTGTACTTGGGTATGTGAGATACCTTTCTTCACTGTCTGTTTAAACTTTCTGGTAAAGCTGCTATCCTTTACTAACTCAAGTTCACCACAGGCATTCTCCCTGTTGTTATAAATCATTTCAAAGCCATCATGTGGACTACACATATCTCATGATTTAAGAGTTTGTATTAATACTGAGAGAATATCACTTCCCAGTGGAACCTACTGCATTATCCAGCTGCAAGATGAGAAATCCTCAGGGCTCTGTAACTGTCTGAAGATACTGCTAAATTTTACAGTGTCTTCATGGTTCTAAGCAAGACAGCATCTTTCCCTGAAGTAAGATTTACTGAATGGATTTGCCCTGTAGTGTATTCTAAAAGCTGGAAGACAGTGACATTTATAGAACTGTAGTAAAAAGGGAAGGGAAAGCGGGCTATATTTGGTTCTGCTGTATGTTGTACAATGATCTAAAGATAACCAGTAACTTTATTTAGAAATGACAACAAACATTAAGAAGTTTCATGGAAAACAAAAATCTAATCTGAACATCCTTGAAAATATGCCACTCTAAAATGTTGAAACCCAAGTCACCCACAATAACCTGTTGTTCTACATACAAGACCACACATTTCTTCTCCAGATAATATAAATGGTTTCCTATTCACAAATATTAATATAGATTAAAAATAATTCTATTTCTGAGTGCAGAAACAGACTGATAAGGAGTACTAAAGAGCTGTTAAATATGTATAACAGAAAAACTATTATGATCTTGTTGTACACTTAAGACCTGATCATATGTTAGCATCACAATGCGCTACTTTCACATAGTTACCAATATGACACAGCTCTGACAAACGGTCACATCAATAATGTATTCAGATGACAACCCAGCTGATGGATACTTTCTCCACCAGTATTACATTTATATTGGAGGGCCACTGACTCTGGTGTGGTAAATAGACAGAGTGGGCTACCTCAATTTGATACTGATATAGCTTTGAACAATTTTTCAGGTATCCATGATAGTTCATAAATTAGGTTCAAACCCTGCTTTTCTGCACATGCACATTTATTATTTTATTTATTATGGTTGTTAAGATCACACTCAGTGCTCTGAATTGGGTACAGAAAAAAACGATGTCAATGAAGATGTGTCAGATAAAGTGTAGTATCCTCAATCTGTCTTCTTCCTATTAACATTGCATTTTGTACCAGATGTTTCCATAACTTTCATAGGCATTACACAGAGTACATTGCAGCAGTCTAGTCTGGAAGCCACCTATGGATATGTATTATACAAATGCATAATCCAGGGCAGATTAGCCCAAATATGGCTTCAACTGGGATATCTGTTTATGTTGGAATATCGTATTTTTGGTTACAGAAACCATATGGACACCCAGAACAAAGCTGGATGTCCAACAAGGCACCAAAACTGTGCATCTGAGTCTTCAGAGGGAATTCTATCCTGTCTAACACAAGTTAGATATCACTCTAAGGATCTACACCACACACCAACCGTATATTCATTTTGTTCACCCTCATCCAGCCAACATTGACTTCAGATACTGGTTTACTGCTGGCCATCAACCACATACTAAGGAAACCCCTACACTACAGATGGCTATTCTTGCTGGTTTCATTTAGCTGTTAGAGAGTATAGGAGACAAGATAAAACTTGTAGAACCCATGGGCCAAAAAGCTTGGGGCAGAGTAGTGGTCTATTACTATTTCCTGAACTTTCCTCAAAGGAGGATTATAGACACCACAGAATGGCCCCTCCCAATCCTGTTCTAGTTAGCTCAAAAAGATGTAACGTCCAATGGCACTGAAAACTGTCAAGAGGCCCAAAAGAATTAACAGGATGCACTCCTCCTGTATATTTCTCAGTGTAGTCTTGATAAAGGTGCCTAAGACTGTTTTCATGCCAAATCCAAGTTGGAAACATTGAAAAATATTCAGATTATCAGGATCAATGTGCTGAAGCTAATCATCTGCGTTATCATCTTCCATTCCAGATAACATTGTTGCCAGGTCCCTCCTGGCAACTGGTGAGGGATGGGGACTTACTGGGAGTGGGAGGGAAGTCCAGCTGACATTGCAGTGACAGTTTCTACGTCACTTCTGATGTGACCCGGAAGGGATATCATCATTCAACAATGTTGGGGTGATACTCTGGTATTTAGGCAAAAACTCTATGATATCCACTGGCCTTTAAAGATTTCATTAACTAAACTGTTCTACCATACCTTCAGATGGTACTGGAGCTGAAACCCTAGGCCTAACAATAAAAAGGAGTTCTAAAACCACCACCACAGTTCAGGACAAGGGTACCTTGGCAAGGATACTGAAGTTACCAGAACTATAGAACTACAGGCTTTTAACACTACCACAACAATATTTTCTGCCAGCTCAAGTAGGGTGATTTTTGAGCACCAGTGTGGCCAATACCTCAACGAAATCCCTGAACTATCTCGAACCCAGACATATCAGAAATGGAGACAGTTGGAGGTCAAGCAGGCCTGGTTAGGGGTGTGAATTTATGAAAGATCCAGGGAGCCCTCCCCCATCCCTGTGCATCTAGTATGTGCTGCTGAAATAAAACCCAGGTGAACACAGCAGGGATAAATTAATGACACCCAGCTAGCCTACCAAGATCCCTGAAATGCAACCAAGGTCAATTTGAATATTCATTCAAATTGATAAAATAATGGATGGCTGATATTTTACCAAGGACCCTTGGGCTGCAAAAGGACCAGATGGAGAAATAGGCCACAACTGTGGGCTTTTTCTTCTGCTTACCTTGTTCATTTTTCATCCACCTCCATTTCTTCTCCCACGCCATAAAATTTTGATGGTAGTTCCCCCTGTCCCATGTAGACTACTTTCAGTTCCATCCTAATCAGAGCTACTCCCATCTAAGGCTATGGATTTAGACATGTGTAACTGTGCTTGGGATGGAACTGTCTGTCTCTCAAACACATAATAAGAAAAAGTCAACATTCCCCTAGCACAGGGGTGGCCAACCTGTGGCTCGGGAGCCACATGCGGCTCTTTCACACATATTGTGCGGCTCCTGGCAGGGCGGCTGGGGAAGCAAAGGGGAGGCATGCTTTTTCTCTCTTTCTCCCTTCCTTCCTTCCTTCCCTCCTCCCTCCCATCTATTTGCTTTCCTAGTTTCTCTCTCTCTCTTTCTTTCCACTTCTTTAATTCTTTCTTTCCATCTCTCTCTCTCAATATCATTAGCAAACAAGTAATATCATTATCAATAACCGGTTTTCCTCGTTTGTTTTTATTTTTGGCAGTCCCATTTAACGTTAATAAAAAGCAAATTTGCATATTTTTAAAAATAAAAACGTGTGTGTGATATTTGTTCCTGTCTTGCGGCTCTCAGACATCTCTATGTGGCTCTTACGTTTATTCTATGTGGCTCTTACGTTAAGCAAGGTTGGCCACCCCTGCCCTAGCAAAAAGACGAGTTAAAACATCATCTAGCATTTGGTGGTGAAGTTATTGTATTGGTTACCTCTTGGAGCACTGGGGAGAATTTATGTGTACTTCCACATAATTGTACAATTATTTATACCAACAGGTAGAAGAAGAAGAAGAGAAGAGGAAGAGATTGATTTATACCCCGCCCTTCACTTGTAGTCTCAGAGCGGCTTACAAACTCCTTTCCCTTCCCCTCCTTACAACAGACACCCTGTGAGGTAGGTGGGGCGGAGAGAGCTCTCTTCCAAGCTGTCCTTGAGAGAACAGCTGGTACAGAGCTATGGCTTGCCCAAGGTCATCCAGCAGGTGCAAGTGGAGGAGTGGGGAATCAAACCCGGTTCTCCCAGATTAGAGTCCGCACACTTAACCACTACACCGAACTGGAGGTAGAACTCCCATGGTGAACTTGTGGTAGGATACCGGATATTCTTGCAACCCTGCAGGAAATTTCAAAAGTTCTTGAAGAAAAGTGTATACTTATACACTATTTATTTATTTGCTTATAGTCCAAATTTCCCTCTGAGACTCATATGTATGGGTGTTATACAACATTTGCAAATCTGTGTTCTTGAACTGCTTTCCTCCAAGCTCATGCTGTTACCTTCTTCCAGCCTACTAGATGGACTCATTGGGTCTGTTTACTTTTGGCTTTCCTGTCATCTCTATCACCTCACATCAGTAGCTGGTTTTAGATTGGCTCTTTGGCTTCTGACTCCAGCTCTCCCTTACAAGGTTGTTAAAGGAACTTGCAATTTCCTCTTGGGCTAGAAGAAGAATCTAGATTAACCTAGGTCTTTCCGACCCAAACTGCAATGCAATATGTCAGTACTACAGTGTTTGGACACAACATCTCCAAGTCTCCCATACGTTTCTTACTTAATCCATAATGCCACATGGAAAAACCATCAGTGAAGATATTTTGAAGGAAACAGATGGAAAAGGAAGTGATTCCTCTGAATGTAGTATAAGATTTACATTACCTCCATGAACTTCCACGTAGTCCCTATGTTTGTATAATTTATCACTATTTCCTTAGACAGCTCAGATTAGGAAGCCTGCATGAGCTCATACTCTTGTTAATTTTGAGCCTGAACTATTCACCTTTACAGGCCAATTCGACAGGATAAAATAAAAAGGAGAAGTAAGGTAGACTGAAACGGTGAACTCTGAAGGATAGCCATATGGCCCAGTTGTTTGATTTGCCCAGTTTGGAGGCAGGCCATCTATACCCATATGGACCACTAGATGACCCAGATTCCCCAGATTTTATTTACTCCACCACCCATATTTCTAGGCCTTGTAGACCCAGAAATATGAGGTAGAACGAGCAGGAAATATTCTGTCCAATTGTTCTTAGAGACCCAAAAGTGCTCCCATCTTCTAGCCAGTGAGGAGAATCATAGCTGTGTTACATTGCTATGATTGACTTGCTTGCTATGTCTCTCCTTGACAAACTTTGCTGCTGAGAAGAAATAATTAACAAATTATTATTGGCTAGTCAGGCAGTTGGTTCCCTATCTCACTCCTTGGGACTCAGCTGCAGTGATTCATGCAATGGTCACTTCCAGGTTGGATTACTGTAACTTGCTGTATGCAGGGCTACCCTTGGGCCTGATCCAGAAATTTCAGCTAGTGCAGAATGCGGCAGCATGCTTGCTGATGCTGACGCCTTTGCAGGTGCATATTCAGCCAGTGTTGTGCCAACTGCACTGGCTGCCGATCGAATACTGGATCTGATTCAAGGTTATGGTCTTGACTTTTAAAGCCCTATGTGGCCTGAGATCATCATACCTACAAGACCGCCTCTCCCCATATGAGCTCCGGAGAGCTTTATGCTCTTCTGATCAACACCTCCTGGTGATCCCCAGCCTGAGGGACGTCTGCTTAGCCTCAACCAGGGCAAGGGCCTTTTTGGCTCTTGCCCCAACCTGTTAGAACATGCTCCCACCTGAGATCAGGGCCCTGCAGGACCTACTACAGTTCCGCAAGGCCTACAAAATGGTGCTGTTCCACCAAGCTTTTGGTTCAGGTGGCGGATGTTCAACCATTCTGACCTCCCCTGTTTATGGCCCCCTTCCCAGTGCCTGCTGTAAAAGCTGCACTGAGCCTACTTGTGGGATAGGGTGGAGTATAAGTTTTTTAATAGTAATGATGATGATAATGAATCCATATGCTCGCTCTGGCAGCACATATACTAAGAATTAACAAATCCTGACAAGAGAAAATGCTCTCCTTCAGCATGGTGTAGGTGGGTTGAATACTGGCTGAGGGAAAGCAATGCCAGAATCCTCGCTTAGTCATAAAGTACACTGGGTGACCTTAAGTCAGTCTCTCATTTTCTCTCAGCTTAGTTTCCATGAGCAGAAACAAAGCCAATGAAAGACCATGCAACATTTGATGCGTACTGTTTGCATAATTAGCAAGCACATTGCAAAATATGCAGATTCAGCTATCTGGATATGGTGAATCTCAGAACTACAACAGAACTTTCATTCTTCCTAGGCATTATAGCTTTCAACTGTTTAATATTTACAGTTTTTGAAATACAGAGCAGCCAGTTCTTTGATTCTGAGATTCAAGGTGCAGGGCTGGTTCACTGCCCAATTGAATGCTTGGGGTGCCATGTTAATATAGAGAAGATCCAAGGTGAACTACAAAGAAAGCATGCCCTGGAAGGCACAGTGCAGAGATACTCTGTCTGCAGCCTACCTTCTTGATTATATTCCTTGTGAAAGCCTAAGTTCCTAATCAGGAATCTTATGGATAGGTACTGAGCAGCACATCTGTAATAAGTTGCTCTAAGAGGACTGAAAGGCCAGGAATTATTCCAATAATAACACAGTTCCTTTCCATATTTTTTTATTAATTACATTTTTAAGTAGCACATGCTCCTGTTTACCAGGGCAGCTACTGTTTGTTTTTGGTACAATCTGTTGTGCTACAATTTGCATTTCATTATTATCTCTAGTGGTATCCCAAACAGCACAAAATATGGAGCGAAATTACAGCTCAAACATTTTGCTAAGGTATTATAATAAACCTCCAAAAATTTCACTTAGCTGACTAAAATTCATATACAGTGGAAACCAAAAGAACCTTTATTCTGAACATCAGCAGTTTGTAGATCTCTCTCTCACACACAGAGACCGATTTCCCACTAGTGCTGCCCTGGCGTCGGGTCCTCCGTCTGCCCCGATTGCCTGCTTGAATTTCCCACTGTTTGCTGTGGGGCACGTTTTGACCCGGGGCTCTGCGCGATTTCCTCCGCGGCTTCAGTGATGCTGTTTTTTGAGGATCACCAAAGCCATGGAGAAATTACGCGAAGCCTCAGGTCAAAATGCGCCCCACAGCAAATAGTGGGAAATTCAAGCAGGCAATCGGGGCAAACGGAGGACCCGACGCCAGGGCAGCACTAGTGGGAAATCGGTCACACAGATCTAGTCTTGTATTTCATATTAACACAGAATAACTACCGTTCCCAAATTCTGTTCTCATAATCAGTAACATAAACTCCAAATTTATCTGTATTTATTGAAAAGGTAGGAAAATACTCCTCTTAACACAACCGTCTGACAAAAATGGGCTGTAACTCATGAAAGTTGAGTCTAAGGCAGTACAAGTCTTTGTTGTGTAATCTGCATTAAAATCATCTTGATTGGTGGCAAAATAAAACTTTCTATTCCCTAACCATAATTTCATTGTCATACAGTTACAAGTGTTCAAAAGCTACTGAGGTTAGCATTATCTAAATAATTCCCATATTAGTTTCTTACCTGAGCTGGCTTCTTCTGGACCACCTGTTGTGGCTGCAAAGAAAAAAACACAATAATAATGTATCAGAACAAGTATTTCTCAAGCTCCTGATTTCATAGAATGTCTATAAAATATGTAAGATATTTATAAGAAAGTACAAATCTCCTATTTTAGGTATGTTTAGAACAACATATTTTACCCTTGAGAGCCAGTTTGGTGTAGTGGTTAAGTGCACGGACTCTAATCTGGGAGAACCAGGTTTGATTCCCCACTCCTCCACTTGCACCTGGCTGGATGACCTTGGGCAAGCCATAGCTCTGTACCAGCTGTTCCCTCAAGGACAGCTTGGGAAAGAGTTCTCTCAGCCCCACCTACCTCACAGGGTGTCTGTTGTGGGGAGGGGAAGGGAAAAGGAGTTTGTAACCCGCTCTGAGACTCTCTTGGGGAGTGGAGGGCGGGGTATAAATCCAATCTCTTCTTCTTCTCTTCTCTTCCATTGCATCAAACTGATTTATTAGGAATTGATAACCTTCACAACACTGAAGTCTATATGAATAGTGAATAATATAGTTGGCAAGCCAGAAATTATTTGCAAAATCTCTATTTAGCTGTATGCAATTAACTTAATGGATACATGATTTCAAGATGGATGCAAGAAGTACATATAGGGTATAGTTGTACAGAATATTTTGTTGTTCATCATAGTATTCCAGAATAGAATGTTAATGAGGTAGAATTATAGCCATATATGGTACAGAAACCTTAACTGACAGGTTGACGGTTGCTGTTATTGAGGCCATACTGGTCTGTGTACATCATTCTGTTCTAAAGGATTCCTATGTGTACTTTGCATCTGGAATCTGAATGGGAAGTCTTTTTTAAAATTATGTATTCAGATTTTCTTGTCACTCTAAAAATGCAGGCTAAAATACAATGGGCTTTTGAATAAGAAGGTTCCAATCTCATTTCCCTTGGAATATGCAAGAATTGCCTACCCCAGAGAATGTGCAGCTTCTTGAATGGAGAATATGCAAAGAGATGAAAAAGGAATTAATTATATATACTCAGCTACAGATAAAGACAATATCCTTTGGAGCAAAATACAAGGAAAAGTTGAGGGCCAGGTTTAAAAAACAAACAAACCAAAGGTCAAGTGTATACACATGTCACCAAAAGTCTTCAATTCCCATTGAATTCTGCATTCAACAAGCTGCCAAGAATGGATGTAGGGGGCAATTCATTACAGCCTGTACAGTGAGGCTTCAGTTTTTTGTCAAAGGTTCAAATCCACAGAAAAGCTCCAAAATGTGACGGTTTATGTAATGTCCATAGGTGGGATTCAGTCAGCTTTTCCACTGGGAGGGGGGAAGTCAGGAGAGTTCCCCTTTGATTACCAAGAAGCTAGGCTGGGCATCATAGGATCTACATGAATCAAAGCCATAAAAATCAGGAGCTGTAGTAAGGAGGAGAATTGGGCAAAACTGACTAAAAAAGCTGGCTGGATCCCACCCCTGATAATTCTTAAAGAATTCACCACGTGGATACTTCAGATTGTGTAGATAACACCATATTTTCCAAGTGAGTCCCATTGATGTACGAAGATTTTGTGTGGAAAGGAAATATTCACAAAGTGAGGTGATTTCCAGCATTACAATCTGTGTAGTGTCAGCTTGTGGAAGTCTTTTTAGACTCTATGTGGGGTCTGTAACATTTGAATAGGCCCATAGTAAAAACCCTGGGTAACACTGAAAAAGGACATGGTAATAAATACATGAAAACAAGAGTTCTCTGCCATCATGGAAGGAGACACCCCACAATTGCAGAATAAATTCCAGCCCTGCCAAAGGAGAGCTCTTATTCAAACAGAGCACCCATTCATTCACAGCCAATCTTAATTTGCCTTAATAATTACGACAGGATCAAAGTCCAAACAATTCCCCCCCTACTGTACAGTGTTACATATCAAGGGTTAGATTCTCCATTGGCATATATCAACAGAGCTGTTAATTTACTGTATTTGAGTGGTCTCCTCCCTGTTTTAAATCTTAAATAGCTTTATCTGAACCACACCATTTTCCCTTGTTAAACCTGAGAGCACATAAGTAGTGCAGTGATGGTATCTTTTTTCTGGTTCAGCTTGTTGACGGAAGCATGAAAACAAGTGACCTTTCTGTTGGCATACCTCTCTTTTTTTCCCAGGCTGAAATGGAACCATCGGGGAAGTATTAAAAATTTAAATAAAGGGGACGAACTGGTTTATAGAAGTACAATTAATCAGACATTGTACTTAATGTCACACGTCCACACTCTTAAAATCATAGTCATCTAGCCTGCTAAGAGAGAGCAGCCATCAGCTTGCAGATAGCAGGAAAACCTTGGAATAAAAAAGATTTCTGTAAGCCTTGGTCTGTATCCAGTCATTCAAAGTACTATATTTCTCTTTGGCTTAAAAAAAAAAAAATGAATGGCCACCCTTTTGTGCCTCGGTTCAGTCAGACTCCTTTTCTGCAGCCATTCATGAAAATAAAAGCAAACCAAAATAAACACTCAGAAAAACTTTTGGGTCCAGTCTGGAGCCACTGGGTGCCAAAGGCTGAGAAAACATACTGGCAACTCCAACCCCAAACAGCACTGAAAGTATTCAGGGATCTGCTTGGTGGTCTGTAAAGTATGAAGTGCTGTGTGGAAGGGCAGCTGGCAGAATTACTGTGACACATACTAGGCAGTGAGCCAGGGTTGGCCTCGTTTCAGACATTGTCTTTCCTCTCATTGAAGTGTCAGGACCTAATTCATGGAAAATTTGGTGAGTTGGCAGCTGTTTCAGAGGATTTCATTGAGCAGCAGTGTGCTGGAGTCACATGAATGCAGGGTCGTCAGCCAAGAAATAGGGGGATTTCTGAGCAGTAGAAACAAGTCAGCCTGAAAGAATGTCTGTGGGTTTGATGTGGTTTTGGAGTAAACATGTGTACAGGTGTAATCAGTGGGGGGGGGGGGGAAGAGGCCGAAGGAGTGCTAATGGTTGACATTATTAAAAGGAGCAAGGGTTTTTGAAATGCACAGCCATGTTGCAGCAGCACTCAGATCCCAAAGGACAGGGTGGAGGGGGAATCTGACCAGCTTAAGGTTTGTCTTGATATTCAGGGAGAATTACCAGAGACTACATCTGCCTGCATGCAGAAGTCTTGTGCAATATAACGAAATACTGAAAAAGCTGCACACTAAGATTTAAAAAACCCAAACACAATAAACTATTTAACCATAAATGCCTTTATGCATTTGCAACTGTATTTTAACGTGTAGGTAGAAAGGCACTGTGAACAGGCAAGGGGCAGAGGTGTGTGTGCTTGTGTGTGATAGTGATATCTTCTCAATGAGTTTGCATTTTTGTGTATAATCTTCGCTAAACTATAGTTTAACAGCTATTTGAGGAAGAAGCTTAAATTGCTTCCTTTTGTAATAACTACAGCCAGAACATTCCAATGCAAGCCAGGCTCTTGGTTCAAATTACAGATGGGAGAGGGAAAGGGAAAAGAGTGAAAAGGGAAAAGAGCTGAAGATGGGGACAAGGGTACTAGGCCTTGCCCCATCTCGCTCCATATTCAGCTGTCTTTCCTGCTGAATGCCTCGGGGATGTCACCAGATGTTGGAGCAAGAAAAGTTTTATACAGATACTGAGCTAAAAACTGGGCTCAAATGGGCTATTTACTTATGATCAGAGGTTCACATTCAGAGGCAATAAACCTCTGAATCCCAGCACTAGGAGGCAACATCAGGGGAAGGCCTCAGCCTCTATGCCCTGTTGTTGGACTTCCAATGGAACTGGTTGGCCACTGTGTGAGTAAGGATGCTGGATGAGATGGACCACTGGTCTGATGCAGCAGTCCCAAGGACAACACACAGAACATTGTGCAATTATAATAATATTTAATATTATGCACCATGCAGCACTTTCTCAAAGCATTTCATGTATCTTATTTTAGTAATCCACATCACTAAACCTGCCCAGTAAGTACCTATCATGGGATAAGAAACTGAGATTATATTTTGCCTAAAATGATCAGATGAATGTAGGAAACTTTCAGTTCAAAGCCTCAGATCCAGCAATGTCTGCTAGTGGAAGGGAATTCTGTCCATGTAATGGGGCAGCCTCCCCTCCCCACTCAAACAGCACCCAATCCATATTTGTAAATATCTTCCCAAATGCCTGTTTCAAGGAGTAGTTAAAAGAAAGGCAGGAAGGGGAGACATCAGTGGCAGTGCATGTATAAAAAAATTGTTCTAATCAGGCTTGTGAGTCGTATGTACCCAGACTGGTGATATTGCATGTCCATGGACAGAGAAAGGTATGGATGATTCATGGAAAGGGAGGGATATCTGATACCCTGGTCTTCTGCCAATCCCTAAAGCCCAGTTAACTGTATTTCTGCACCTGGTCCATGAACAGTTTATAGGACTAGGCTGTTACTGGAGTTTGTGCTTTTACTGAAGAAGTATGTGCCCCAGTGTCTGGAACAAAAGGTCATGATTTCAGTACCTCATGTTTGGAATTAACTAGCCACTGTGGGGTTTATAAACATAAAGAGTCATGAGTAGCTGGAAGGCATCCTAACATTTGATATTATCAAGAAAACTTCACAGTAAACAGCATAGGCTTATAAACCAGGATAATAGTAACCTGTGGGAAATTTTAGCAAAATCTGTAGAATTCCTCACCTCCCCTTCCTTTTTATTGCATTTGGCCAATGTACAGATTTTAATACCAATGATACAAGTAGGATCATTCAAATGATAGCTACGGTTTTACTAAACTAGCTTCCTAAACTTTCCTGGACTTAATTTTATAGAAAAACCCATACAATCTCATGAGGTTGCATTGTAGAAATCGTTTCACCACTTGGAACTAGGGGCATACATTTGACGTAAACCAAGCTGGACAAATACTCGAAAAATACCTTATCAGTATTTTTCAGATATTTTAAAAGTTGGTTACCAAATGAGGCTGCATTTCGACTATCCAAAATGGCCAAGCCCTGAAAATATTTGGGATTTTTGGGGGCCCTGGATAGCCAAACTTAAAGAGCATTTAAAGGGCGTGTGGTCCCTTTAAATGCCTTCTCCAGTCACATGACTCCACGGCGAGTCCCCCCCCAGAAGGCATTTAAAGCGCTCACAGTCCTTTTAAACCCCTTCAGGGTGAACTCGCCACTTGGAGAATGCATTTAAAGGGACAGCAAGCCTTTTAAAGGCCTTTGGAGTTCAGCTGCAGCTTGCAAAAGGCATTTAAAGGGATCACATTCCCTTTAAATGCCTTTCTCCCCCTCTACTGGAAACAATAGAAGATGGGGGCACCTTCTTCTGGGGCCCATAGAATTGGACCCCCTGGTCCAGTCTTTTTTAAACTTGGGTTTTGTTTTTTTTTAAGGAGAGGCACTAGTAGCTATGTTGCAAATTTGGTGCATCTACCTCATAAAACAGCCCCCCCCCCCAGCCCCAGATTGATTCTCCATTATAGCCTATGGGGACCATTGACTGTAATGGTCCCCATAGGGTATAATGAAGCTGAAAAAATTCAGCAATCCTGAATATTTACCAAATCCTAATACCATACCAGTATTGGGATTCAGGAATATTGGAAAATACTGATATTTCCAAAATACTTTTTTTTGCACACCCCTACTTGGAACATTACAGTTTGGTGTAGTAGTTAAGTGCGCGGACTCTAATCTGGGAGAACTGGGTTTGATTCCCCACTCCTCCACTTGCACCTGGCTTGGATGACCTTGGGCAAGCCATAGCTCTGTACCAGGTGTTCCCCCAAGGACAGCTTGGGAAAGAGCTCTCTCAGCCCCACCTACCTCACAGGGTGCCTGTTGTGGGGAGGGGAAGGGAAAGGAGTTTGTAAGCCACTCTGAGACTCCAAGTGAGTGAAGAGTGGGATATAAATCCAACCTCTTCTTCTTCTTCTCTTCTTCTTTATAAAGGTTATGCAAAGGAGCTCTATTCCCAAAAGTGATTTTATGGGTACTCTTTTTGAACTCAAATTAATTTCCATGAAAAAGCCCATTCAAGCAAAATAATATTTCCAAGATTTATAAAATATCAAGACTGCACTAAAATAAGGTTTTTGCTGTTGTTGCACCGCTTTTTAAATTCTTTTTTTTTTTTTTGTCTAGCAGAACTGGAACATAATAATTTTCCTGGGATTTGTTTTATGGGATATAACAGTGCTTAGTGACATTGCCAATGTTCACCATGCAATAGTGAGTGACACCATCCACAGCTTTCAGGCTGGGTAGCACCAACATGCTGAAGACACCCAGCTCTATATTGCATTAATGAAACCCCTGGAACTGTCTGTCTCTGTAATCATGGATGACAGTGAACAAGCTGAAATGAGTTCAGTCAAATGCTTAGTGGTGAAGCCAATAGGGAAAAGGAGTGTTACGAAAGGGATGGATTTAAAATTTTTATCACTCTATAAAGTGAGGATCTTAGGGATACAAATGGACCCAGGACTACTTTCTGAAAAGCAGACTGAAACTGTTGTTTAGAAGTGCATTTTTCACTTATATTTAGTGGTGTGCAGGCTTTATCTAGACAGGCCTGCCCTTGTTAAACTCTTCCAGGCCTTTTCCAACTTTCAGGCATAATTATTTATTAATTACACTGTCTACCAGTTTGCTTCTGTGCTCAATTCAAGGCATAGGTTTTAATCTTTTATGGCCTGGAACCAAGATATTTGAAGAACCATCTTTCTGTTTATGAGCCCAAGTACACCTTTTGATGGTGCATCACTACAATCAAGCAAGAAGAGAATCTTCTCCGTAGTAATTCCTATTCTCTGGAATAACTTCCTGAACAGTAGTAAGGAACGTAGCATTTTTCTTTTTCTGGCATTTGGCTAAATAAAGTTGGGGTTTTTTTGTCTTTGTTGTTTCATAATTCTGACTTGTTTCTATGATAGTATTTTGGTGATTTTATTCACTGTTGGTTGGTATAGTTTTAATGATGTTGTTAACTAGGGAAAAATGGTATAGAAATATTTTAAATAAACAAACAAAGAAATTACCTGTCACCTCAGGGACCATTTGCTGTTCTCTGCATTTACGAAGAGGCTGCTGGTGTCTGCTTCCTGGCTGCCATGTTTCCTTATTGAGGTGTGCATGTTCGTATGGCAGCCAGGACTGGAGCTTGGGCAGCCACTGCCAATGGTAGAGAAAGCTGTAGTTATGACAAGGGAAGGGAAAGGGCACAATTCCTCAGCTCTCCAGTTGGAGAGGATCAGAGGGTGTGGTGGGACATATGGTCTACGTACTGAGGAAAGGTTAGATCAACCTATTGATAAAACATGAAATTGAGCCACAGTTGAGCATCATAGTGTTGTTCCTCAAGCTAAAAATGGTCAAAGAAAAATCAGGAAAAATGTCACAGTTATGATATTCAGGTATATTTCTGAGTTATGAAAGACAAAGGTGTGCTTTCCTGGCCTTTTCTGAATATTCAAAAAGAAAATGTCAGAACAGTTTTCTTGGAGAGGTGGGCTTTAAGACATTTTATTGAATCATTTCTGGATTCCCCCCCATTCAAACACATTTTTATCCACGAAACAAACACTATAGGCTGGATTCTATGGAGCATTTTTGCTGATGGAAGGATTCATTAGCAGAGCATAACTTCCTCACTCCCCCTCCTGCTGCAGTTCCAAATGCCCCCTCACCAATGCTGCAGAAAAGGAGAAGCACAAAAGTTGTGTTATGCTGCTGATGGAAGCCTTCCCATCAGCAGAAATATTCCAAGCCAATTTTTTCCCCTGACATGGTAACTTCACAAATCTTCAGGCACAGGGGCACTTGCTGAGAACTCACCCATGTCTTTCAAAGCCAACGTGTAAATGCATCCATGATAATAAGATGCAGATTTCACTTGATTGTTTTAAGATGGTGATAAAGCATCTATAAACTGCAATTGTTGTTTGGCTTGATGATGGATCTTTTGAAAGATCTTATATGTGTAAAGATGGACATCATCACCTGGCTCAATCTAGATTTGAAGTTTCTATGTGATGAATTATATTTTCTTGATTCAAAACATAATTCTCCCTTACACAGTTTCTTAGAGTTAACAAATTACATTTTCAATTTAGATCATATCAGACAAGAGATTGGTGACAGTGAAAAAAAACATTGCAATTTATAGAGGCTTAACCAGGGCATTCCCACTTCAGCCCATACCACAACACATACTGCCTTTCTTAGGTATCTGAGTATAATGTGCTATTTCCCATACAGACCAATTTTTGCAATCAGATATGGCAGACTAAACTATAGGTCAAACACACCTTAATTATTTATATGATCTTTTTGATTTTTAGGATTTTTGTGCTATCCTTCCTCCAACGGGCAGCTCTCCATTTTATCCTTGCAACCTGCAGTTACCAAATTAGGTTTATGACACACTGGATACTGAGTCTGAATCTCCCCAGTCCTAGTCTAACATTATCCAGTGGATCCCCTATACCACCAGTTCTCAATATCCTTATCTTAGGTGCATATCTATTAGAAAAACATCAACAAGAACATATTTTACATTACTATATATACCCTTGATCTAAGAAGGGCTTTTACTGCCCTAAGGTTTCATGCCACACCTTCAATGGTCTGTATTGGTCGCTTCTTGGGCTCCCCTGCTGTCTCTAGGATATGTCAATGTGGTGCAGGTGAAGTGGATGATGTCGAGCATTATATTATGAGACGCTCTTAGCATGAATCACTTAGGCAAAGGTTTATTTACCCCATTATACCTCTGCATAATGGAATTTCAGATCTGGATATGACTGTTTTTTTGCTCTCTGATAATGACACATATATTACCAGCAGAATGGTTCTGTTTGCACTGGCGGCAAAAAAGATAAGACTAAGTCTAGGATTTACAGCAAGTTTACAGCAAGTTACTGAAGGGCTTATCCCATTTTGGTGTATAATGTCTGTTGTATTTTGTTTTATCTGTTTTATTTTATTTTGTTTTGTTATGGCCAATGGCCAAGACAATAAACTTGACTTGACATTACTATATATACACACACACATTTGCTATGGTAATGACCACAGACTCAGACAGCTCTAAAGGTGATTATAAAAATTCATGCTGGATACCTATAGTTGTTGGATATCTATAGTTAGGCATGATAGTAAATGTTCATGGTGGACTTATTCAGAGGCTGTATCAATATATTTAATTCTCAGCATGGCCAAATCTGTGGATTAAATCCAGAGACAAACAACAGTTCCTTCTACAAGCCTCACAAATGGCTCAGGTATTCAGAAAAAATCTGACATTAAAAAAATACATGGCAGGTTAACCACCTCCAAATAAAAGAAGCAGCACCCGTAGTTTTATGAAATGAATGCTCTCAGTGGTCACTGTTACCACAATAGTATTACCAGACTTTCAGCTTTAGTTTCTCTCAGTACAAGGCAAGGGGGCAGGGCCCTTTCCAGGGCTATTTGGCCTTTGAGGGAGGACCCATTGGGGTCAAGCTCAGTAGGAATCACTGGGTGACTCACTACCATACAACTTGCATGACTTACCCAGGACTAGCTCCTTGTAACTATTCAACAGCAGCCACCCCATGAAAGTCATTGTGGTCTAGCGGTTAGAGTTTCAGAGTAGGATCTGGGAGGCCCAGGCTCAATTCCCCACTCTGCAGTGGAAGCTCACTGAGTGACCTTGGGCCAGTCACACACTTGCACCCTAACCTTCCGCACAGGGCTGTTGTGAAGACAACATGGAGGAGAGGTGAATAATGCAAGCTGCTTTGGGTCCCCATTGGGGAGAAAGGCAGGGTAAAGTAAATAATAAATACAGCAAAAAATGGGGGACAAGGTAGAAACTAGGTTGGTTAATAGGTGGAGAGAAGGAAAGAGGGAAAGATGAGGATATGGGGGTTGCCAGAAAGAGGGAAAGAAGAAACAGTGCAGGAAGGGGATAGAGGGAAAGTGAGATGTCCCACTTCAGAACTGGGCTTGGCCCAGAACCAGCATCATGCAAGTAGGTCATAGGTTTCCCACTTAGAAGCTGCTAGGGGAAGAAAATGAGGGAAAGCTGAAGACAAGCAGGCAGACAAAGGAAGTTGGGCTGATTTGTGGGAAAGAGAGAAGGAAGCAGGAAAAGAGGAGAAGGTATGGGGGTTTTAAGGAAAGGAAAACAAAAAATAGTAGGGGAGGGGGAAATAAGATGCCCCCTACAAGTCATTGCAGGTCCCCACATGTACCACTGAATGCCAACTGAAGGGTAGCAATAGTAGGGTAGGACTATTAGTTTGAGTCCTAATTATGGGATTTCTAGGGACAACTATATGAAAAAGAAATGTTGGACTTGATGAACCATTTGGCCTGATCTAGCAGAGCTTTTCTTATATTGTTGAATTTGATACACAGATTGTCACAAAATAATTACTTAGTATATGGAACTGATATCAGTATTGTATTGTCCATTTTGATTATACATTTATATGGGGAAAAAACATTTATTCTTGCTGGTGGCACTCACTACTTAATTTTAACATAGTTCCAGCACTGTAATTTAAGTCATTCAATCCATAAATGTTATTTGCAAAAGGCTTTGTCAATGAATTTAGGTCTTCTTGAACTGTGCCCGGAGTGCTCTGCTCTCCTGTCCATGACTATCTTTGAATGAGTCTCCACAATATTGTTTCTCCAGTTGAATGCCCACTAGGGCATCTTATAGTTTAGAATGAATGTTTTTCAAATCTTTGACTGCTACATTCATCATAACACTCACTCCTTTGAGTAATTTATCATTTAAAATTTCCAAAGACTGTTTAACCTAATGGCAAATTAATCTGTTTTACGTTTCAAAAATACCAGGTAGAGAGACTACTGGGGGTCACATTTTATTTTTCTTTTGTTATGATTTACATACATACACCAACATTCTTGGCTCTGTGCTTCTTTTTCCATGTAGAAAAACTAAAATGCTTATAATAAGTATTAAAGTAATTGCATTGTGAAATTACAATTTGTATTGAATTTGTATCATATGAAATATGTTATTAATGAACAATATTAATGAATACTTTTGAATGAATTGTGGAATATATTATATCTTAACAGGGTTGTCTTTATGTTTAATTCACTGTCTTCACATTTTGTAAAATAGATATTCCGTTAGTGATTTATGGCCATTGACCAAAATGTTTAAAAACTATTCTTTATAAAGAGATAATTTTTGTGTTTTGGTATCCTAAAATTTTTGTGATTGGGTATCGTCTGTCCCAGTACATCATAATTTATTTTTTCCTTTCTCTCATTAAGTGCTAGTTCATCCATATTTTGAGTAAGATTAACTATAATTTAATTATTATAACACCCTGAACAGCTGAAACTTTGTAAGAAACTACAAGTTACAGGGAGGGCCGCTGCTTCTGGGTAGAGCACATATTTGCATGTAGAAGGTTCACGTTTCAGTCCCTAGGAACTCCAGTTCAAAGACTCTAAGGGAGAAGGTCTAGGAAAGAACTCTGCTTAGGACTGGGAAGAGCCATTGCCAGCCCAAGTAGAAAGTGCATGACTAGAAGGAATGCTGGTCTGACTCACTGTATGGCAGGATCATCTCTTTTTCTAAATTTGCCAACTTTTCAATAAAACATTTACTACTATTAGTTGAAGACCAGGGCCATTGATACCCGAAATATCTCTGAGATACAGAAGGAAAGCCTTGCTGGGTACTTCATTTTCTTTTAAACAAAGGCAGCATCTTTTTAAAGAATAAAAATTAACAACTTTTTATTAACTGTAGAGACTAACTTGTCCTTCTATGCCTGTTCAGATAGAAAACTAATCACTAAGCAATAGGGATTGGGAAGAATAGACAGACCATTGCATATTTTACTTTGATTTAAAATATCTCATATCAGGCACTGTCAGAATGTTGCACTACCTGAACTTCTTAATGCCCTATAGGACACTGGAATACCCATATGATAACCATTTTTGGTTACTGGCAATCTGAGCTGCTTTTGAATTGGGAGACCTACAACCAAAAACCTGTGGTGTTGTGTTCCCATTTGTGATGGACTGTACTTTTAAAAGCTTAGAAGGGCTATTCAAACAGGAAAGGAGTGTAAAGAGTTAATTCTTCACAGAAACAGAGAGCCTTGAGTGGCAGGCTGCTTCAAGGAATCTGATTGATTAGCACCTGCTAAACAGAGAAAGACTTCTGAACTGGATGCTGAGGAGGATTCAGTCAGATTTATGCCTTGACTGAGGTGAGTACTGAGCCTGATTTCAGCCTTAGCTGAGAGCAGGTTTAACACAGACAGAAGAACTGGAGGAAAGTTGCCAAGGACAAGTGGGGAGTTAGATGGGGACTCCCATTCAGGCCAAGGAAAGGGAATAGATCTTCTAGAAAAAGCAGAAAATTCCCTACCCAATCAAATAGCTCTGAAGATTGGAGAGATCCCTGGTCTGGTGTGGTTAGAAACTACCTTTAGCAACCTTAAGAGGCAGTTAAAAACTCAAGAAGAGAGAAGGAGTTTGGGTACTGGAGTGTACCAGCCCTCTGGAAACCAAAAGAGTTAGAGAATACTCAAAGAAAGTGTACTGAAGTGTTTGGGGGAAAACACTGAAACAAAAGCCTTTGGTTTTAGGTCAGAAATTTCAACCTCTGATTTCACCTGACCTTTCCCTTTTATGTTAAATAAAATAGTTTAGTATCCATGGTGAACTTGTGTAACATGTAGTTTGGCCCTTATATTCGATGCTCATTCTGTCTTGAATCAGAGTCAGAGAAAGCACATAAACTAACCTTTCTGATATTTTCCATAAAATGCTTGAATGGTCAAATGCGTAACATTTTTTTTACCATATTGTCCTGGTCATTTTTTATTTTAATTTTTTATTCTTTACTCACTGACAATATAGCCAATAGAAAATACAGTGAGATAAGTATGTTGCAAATACAGTGTTTTAGCTCACAGCTCAGTGAGACAAGCATAATATGAACAACTAACTTAAATGCTGCTTTTGAGCATTTCATGTAAACCAAAAATATTTGTCCATCTGATTCATCATTTGCCTCCAAACATCATTTAAAGCAGGGGTGTTGAACTCATTTGTTATGAGAGCCAGATTGGACATAAATGGGACTTTGGTGGGCCAGGCTGTAATTAGGGTTGCCAACCTCCAGGTGGGGCCTGGGGATATCCTGGAATTACAACTGACCTCCAGATGACAGAGTTCAGCTCCCCTGGAGAAAATAGATGCTTTGGAGGATGGGGTGCATGGAGTTAGACCTTGCTAACCTCCCATCCCCTCCCCTAATTGTGCTATCCCTGGGCCCCACACCCCAAACCTCCTGGTATTTCCCAACCCAGAGCTGGCAAATAAGGTAGCTTTTGCTAATGGAGTTTCAGTCCTCTTCAGCTACCATTTGCAAGTGGATTTTGCCATTTCACACAGTCAAATCCAGTTGCAAAGTGTATTGAAAGTGTGTTATTTAATGTGGGTAAAAGCACCGTTATAGAAGTGGGGGCCTACAAAACTCGCGGGGGGGGGGGAGCCCATATCCTCCCCCTTCACTGAACCTTATTTATTTATTTATTTAATACCCCGCCCTCCCCGCGAGCAGGCTCAGGGTGGCTTATATGATTGGTCTATACTGACCATTAAATACACATAAAATCAGTTAAAAATTTCCAAATACAACAAAATGCAATACAACTAATGCAATAAAAACATTCAATCAAAGTGCTGGTGCTGATACAATAAATTAAATAAGATGGCGTGTTGGAGTAACCCTACCACTGAACAGTTTGCCGCTCAGAGATCTTCCTGAGCACCGTGGAAAAGGCCAGGCATTAGGGCTATGGGCCGGGGTTGCTGGTGACAGTGGGGGCGTCTCCTAGTTGAAAGACTGAAGAAGAAGAAGAAGAGATTGGATTTATACCCCGCCCTCCACTCCCCAAGGGAGTCTCAGAGCGGCTTACAAGCTCCTTTCCCTTCCCCTCCCCACAACAGACACCCTGTGAGGTAGGTGGGGCTGAGAGAGCTTTTTCCCAAGCTGTCCTTGAGGGAACAGCTGGTACAGAGCTATGGCTTGCCCAAGGTCATCCAGCCAGGTGCAAGTGGAGGAGTGGGGAATCAAACCCGGTTCTCCCAGATTAGAGTCCGTGCACTTAACCACTACACCAGACTGGTAGAAGAGCTCCGTCTTTCAGGCCCTGTGGAACTGCAAAAGATCCCACAGGGCCCTGATCTCCTCCAGGAGCTCATTCCACCAGTACTGAGCTGCCACTGAGAAAGCCCTGGCCCTAGTGATGGCAAGCCTAGTGTCCTTGGGGCCTGGAAGGGTCAGTCGGTTCTGAGATCCCGACCTCAGAGCTCTCTGGGGTATATATGGGGAAAGGCTGTCCCTCAGGTATTTCGGACTCTGGCCATATAGGGCTTTAAAGGTAAGTACCAGCACCTTGAAGTGAATCCAGTATGCTATTGGCAGCCAGTGCATCTCAGCACAGGCTGGATGTGCTCCCCTCTGGGAAGACCCATCAAAAGCCTGGCTGCAGCATTCTGCACTAGCTGCAGCTTCCGAATTTGCGACAGGGGCAGCCCCATGTAAAGAGTGTTACAGTAATCTAGTCTCAAGGTGACCATCACATGGATCACTGTGGCTAAGTTGTCAGAGCTGAGGAAGGGTACCAATTGCCTAATCAGCTGAAGATGGTAAAAGGCTGACTTGGCAGTAGCTGCCACCTGGGCCTCCATTGTTAAGGAGGAGTCTAGGAGCACTCCCAAACTCCTAACCTCTTGCGCTGGCACCAGTGGCACCCCACCGAAGGTCGGGAGTAGGAGCCCTCCTCCCAACCCACTCCGACTCACGCACAGGACCTCCGTCTTCATCAGATTTAGCTTCAACTTGCTCAGCCTAAACCGAACAGACATGGCTTGTAATGCCTGGTCCAGATCTTCCAGTCTGAAGTCAGACCAGCCGACCAACATCAGATAGAGCTGGATGTCATCAGCGTACTGATGGCATCCCAGCCCATACCTCCAGACAATCTGGGCAAGGGGGCGCATAAAGATGTTAAACAGCATTGGGGACAGCACTGCCTCTTGAGGCACTCCGCACTCCAGTGGGTGCCTCGTGGACTGCTGTTCCCCTAGTGCCACCCTTTGTCCCCAGCCATGGAGAAAGGAAGCAAGCCATTGTAAGGCAAGCCTCTGTATTCCCATGTCAGCGAGGCGGGTCAGTAACTGGTGGTTGACCGCGTCGAACGCAGCCGACAGGTCCAACAACACCAGCACCGACAAACCGCTCCAGAGATCATCAGTAAGGGCGACCAGTGCAGTCTTGTCCCATGTCCCGGGTGGAAGCTTGACTGGAAGGACCTAATGTGGAAGCGTCATCCATGAAGCCCTGTAACTGTAATGCCACCGCCCTCTCAATTAACTTGCCCAAATAGGGCAAGTTGGAGACCAGCTGATAGTTTGCCAATTCAGCTGGGTTCGGGGATGGGTTTTTTTAAGAGAGGGCAGACCATCGCTTCCTTGAGGGCCCCTGGGAATAGACCCTCTAAGAGGGACTTGTTGATAATGTCCCTTAAGGTGCCTTGAAACCCTTCGAGGCTGGCTTTAATAAGCCAAGAAGGGCACGGATCAAGGCTGCATGTGGTTGGGCGAACAGTCAAGAGCAATCTGTCAACTTCCTCCAGGCTGAGCAGGTCAAAATGATCCAAAACCAAAATCCAGAACCTTCCCCAGCCTAACCACCCACCCTGAAGCCTGGCAGCAGCAGTGTCTTAGCTTGTGCAGAGAATGCTACTTTACTTTCCCCAGCCTGCTCTCACGGTCCATACTGTGAGCCTAGAACCCAAGGGAAAACATGAAACGGCTAGGTACGGTAAGCTTCTCTTCCCTTCCAGGTCTACTCAGAGTTGGCAGTGGCTGTCCAGGATCTCAGGCTGAAGTCTTTCTTATAATGAGCCATAGCCTGGTTATTTTAACTGGAGGTGCCAGGGATAAAGAACCCTGCATGCCAAGCAGAGGCTCTTCAACTGAGCCATGACTTGGATAGCCCAGGCAAAAACCTAATGGTAACTAAACACTACCCTCAAGAAGAATGCAAGGACAGGGATTATTGATAACCCAGAACTCTAGCAAACCTAGTTGGCTCCTGTGTCAAACTCAATAAACACAAAAGACTCCATCAAGATGCATAACAGTGTTTGCAACCAACCAACCCCCCACCCCTCTTCACACAACAGACTTAAAGAAACAGCTCCAGGAGACTCTGCTAGTGCCTCAAGTGCAATCAATGCAAAAAACACCCCTACCCCGAAGTACAGCAGTGTTAATGACTAAACTCCCCCCCCCCAGCAGACTTAAAGAAAGATCTCCAGGAGATTCTGCTAGTGCCTCAAGTGCAATCAGTACAAAAGAAAACTGCCTTGAAGTACAGCAGTGTTAATGACCAAACTCCCCCCCCCCCCAACACACAACAGACTTAAAGAAAAGGCTCCAGGAGACTCACATTGCTGGTGCCTGAAGTTCAAGCAATATAAAAGAAAACTACCCTGAAGTACAGCAATGTTATCGACCAAGCTCCCTTCCCTTTCACACAGTGGATTTAAGGGAATAAACAGCTCTACCCGAGCCACATGCCTGGGAACTGGGAAGCAGCCCCGCCTTCTGCTCCCTGCACTAAGTGGCCACTCAAAAGGTTGAGGGGGGGGGGGGAAGAGAGCTGCTGGCCGGACTAAAGCCCTGGGTGGGCCGCTTCCAGCCCATGGGCCGCATGTTTGACACCCCTGATTTAAAGGGTTTCTTTTAAAAATAAGCCATCAGTTTAACCACAGAAAACATATCTTTTAACTTCTCTAACCACTCTTTTTCACTTGGAAGAGAATTTTTCTTCCAGAGTCTAGCAAAGACAATATGAGCAAATACTTAAAATTCAATTACTGCATTATACTTTCCTTAATTATCTATTACTCCTAATTTCTAAAATTAAAAGTGAATTTTGTCATGACCAGTTCATAAATTTAGAACTAGAGCATCTTGTATGTTTATGTAATACGTGGCAAAAGGCCCAATAAGCTATCCATTCATTCACAAATGTATTAGCCACCCTTCAACATAGTTTTCAAAACTTAAAAAAAAACATATGGAACCTGCATTTCCATTTTTTGTATTCTACTAACTATACTCAGGCTGAATTCTTCAAAGGGTTAGATCATACTAAGAGTGGAAGATAAGTCCTCTATCAAGTCCTTCCAAGATACACCAGTTCAGAACATCTGCTGTTATTGCTATAACTACGAAGCAGGATCCCCCTCAACCACTTTATATGATTTTTTAAAAAACAATTTTACAGAAGGAAGGGAGGGAAAGAAGCATTTGCTTCAGCTGAACACCTGTGATATACACTTGCCCTCCTGGGTAAACTATATTGCACTGACAGTGTGAGATGGGTCTGATTCAAGCTAGAATGTTTTACAACCACTTATGGGGAATTATGGCTTTCACTCTAATAATATCAGCCATTTAAACCAAGGGAATTCAGGCACATTATTTTGGGTTTTTTTCTTTTTCTTTCAATTGGCAATATAATAGCACTATATCAATATACCATTATACCAAAATAAGCATCAAAGGGTTCTCTGAATTCCCAGCTCTTTTTAAAAAAAAGTTAGTAATTTCCTATCCTTATGGAGATATATGGAAAACACATCTCTGCAACAAAATGGGCTAGAGATAGACTTTTTTAAAAAAGAAAAGAAAAGAGAAAGCCGAGAACTCGGAGAATCTGGTGCATGTCTATATTCTAATTCCGAGAGGTTTTTTTTCCCTGTGTGGATACTTATATCTGCCAAAAGAGAGCTCAGTCTCCCCCAACAGCTTTTCCTACATAGTCAGGCCCCTTCCTCAGTCTCCAGAAAAATCCGAAACGTTAAAATAAAAACTTCAGGGACTGTTGAATTTCCCCCAGTATCTTTTGAAAAGGCATCCGCTCCAGGTGTCAACTGTGAGATTAGAATGTTCGGGGGAGGGGGGGAGGTTCTAACTGTTTCTGTCAGTAAAAGGCAGGGTTTTTACTGGCAGCAGTCTAGCATTGCCAAGTACGCCTCCTGGCCACTGGCAGCGGATCCAGATCCAGGCTGGGAAACTCCTGGAGATTTGGGGGTGGAACCTGGGGAGGACAGGGACCTCAGTGAGGTACAATGCCACAAACTCCACCCTCCAAAGCATCCATTTCTCCATGGAAAGTTATCTCTGTAGTCTGGAGGTGAGCAGTAACTCCAGGGGATCCCCAGGCCCCACCTGGAGTTTGGCATCCCTAGGCAGCACCCTCTGTGTGACTTGATACCATCTGATTTGCATGACTTAATTAGACCCAACTGCTTTGCTACTGTTCATCAGCAGCCCACCCTATGAAAGCCATTATGATGTAACAGTTAGAGCTTCAGATTGGGATCTGCGAGACCCAGGTTCGGATCCCCATCTTGCAGTGGAAGCTGACTGGGAGATTTTGGACCAGTCACATACTTTCAGCCTAACCAACCTCACAGAGTTGTTGTGCAGACAACAAGGAGGAAATAATAATGTAAGCTGCTTTAGTCCCCACTGTGGAGAAATACTGTAATTTTCCTAGGTAGAGGCTGTGGGGGAGGGCGGGTGGAGATGGAAAGCTGAAGACAGATAAAGGTAGGTTGGCTGTTGGGTGGGAAGGAAATAGGGTTGCCAACTCCAGGTTGGGAAATTCCTGGACATTTGAGAGGTGGATCCTGGGGAGGGTGGGATTTGAGGTGGGAGGCAGAGAGAGAGAGAGAGAGAGTGATGAGGTGGGGAGGCAGAAAAACAAAGAGAATTATTACGGGTCAGAAAGCAAGAGGAAGTAACATACATGGAGGAGAGAGAGAGAGAGTAAGAAAGGGGGGCAGAAGGGAGAAAGAGTGTGAGAGAGGTAGGGGGAGAAGGGAGGAAGCAAAGGTGTGAGAAATGGGATAACCACCCCACAAGTTTCTTGTGGGTCTCCACTTGTTTTAGTATAATAGTATATTAATACTATTAAATCACCATTACATTATTCCCCTCTCCTTCATTTTATCCTCACAACAACCCTGTGAGGTAGGTTAGGCTGAGAGAGTATGACTGACCCAAGGTCATTCAGTAAGATTCCACATCATGAGTGGGGATTCAAACTTGTGGTCTTCTAGTCTGATGTTCTTAAGCACTACACCACATTAGTTCTCAGTATTTAAAAAAAAAAAAACTACCATGGAAATGTGATGTATGGAAGCCCTGTCACTGCTGTGCTGTATTAACAGTCACAGTAGCATCAGAGATCCTACACAAACCTGTCTCCATGTGATAAATACATATATATCTTCATGAATCAGTGCTCACTGCTAGACAACAAAACTCGGTCATTACTGTCTGAATGGAAGCCCTGTGCACCCCAAGAAGGGTGATGGCAGTGTGCCTCCAAGACCAGCAGCTCTACTAGCTGGGAGAAGATAAGGCCCCAGCAGTGCTCCCAGGGCCTCTGGAGCGTACTTTGCACCTGACCAATGACAAGGCAGTTCTGGTACACAGATCAGAAGCTGGAGGGAGAATCATGAAAATCCTCCACTCTGCTCTTGCATGAGTGAACTGTAAGTGCAAAGATTTGCCTTCTTGCCTGCTGACATGAGCATGTTTTATGGGGAAGTGATAATAAAGCAGATTCCAAGTATCTGAATAATATATTACAACCCCTACCCCCGGGGCTTTCAAGAAAGAATATTAGCTATCCCACTTTCAAGGCTTACTAATTTGTTGTGATGTTAGAAAGGATGTCAACAAAGCTTTTTGAACATAAAATTTTCCATAAAATGCTTGAATAATCAACTATTCAAAATTCAATTGTTGTATTAAGCATCTCTTAATTATGTGTATTGTACCCAATATCCAAATTCATAATTTATCAGATGCATGAAGCAGTGACATGTGTGCTCTTATGCACTTTCCCTTTAAGATGCCAGTTAGATTCTTCAACTTACTAATTAAGCATAACATTGGTATATTAACTTAAGCCATCACATAGAGCTGGAGCAAATGTTATGGATTCTGACAAGAAAATATCCAGGGTGTGTGAGTACATGAAAGTTCAAATTTGGTGTCTGCCAGTGGCTTATACTGTAGTTAGGATTTGCAAACTTTTGCTAATCTAAAAGTTCTTTGTGTTCAGTAACTATTTATTAATTAGCTGTTTTTAGTCCCTACTTTCCAGTTATTACACTATTTGGATAGTCAAAAACTAACAGATTTATTATGGCATTGGCTTTAGCGGACTAGAGACATCAGAAGCATGAAGTATAGCACAGACCCAAACACACACACACACACACACACAGAGAGAAATGGGGGGGGGGGGATTTAAATGAGGTCAAAAGTCCATGAGATGCAAGAGTACTGTCTGTGACAAGTCCATACAATGCTTTAATGACAGTAGAGATCATTTACAAAAGTAGGAATAATAGGTGCTAAACACATTACTCTATCTTCCTAGACTTGCTAAGCTAATGTAACACCTGTAGTGGGAAAGGAAACTATTATCTCAATCCAGGCCTAAGTGGATAGTATAAAACTTCCTGATAAATTCTAATTCAACAATTTCATGCTGTAGCTGTCTTTTCTTTAGTTGAATAAGCGTTACTTTCAGATCAGCAGATGCACATCCCACTTGTTTCTGAATGTTACCATAAAAGCTTTTTCCATAATAAATCCGTTAGTCTTAAAGTGCCACAAGAGGTTTGTTTGGGTTTTTTTTAACCATTATCTGGTTAAAACTGTGCTTAAATCACAGTGAAGTAAATGAGATTTTAGTTGTAACTAATTTAAGCACGACTGATTTCCAGGTAGCGAGAGAAACTTCAAATATAGAGATCCTTTAAAATATGGGCTATTCGACTATTACAAATAAGGCCACTGGTAGTATTAAAACAAGTCCTTGCTTGCTGTTCCAAATTTAGCTGTCCCAGATTTGTTGCTTGAGGTTTTATGGATCCCATAAGACTTGGTAAATCATTACAATTTTTTTTAAAGTGCAGTTTAAAAGGATTAAGCAATAAATATGATGCAAATGAAACAGTAATATACTTTTCTGTGATCCATTAGCTGGCACACCATTTTTCACTTCGAAATATTTATCCTATGATCACTATTTTTGCAATAGGATTTCCTTTCCTTGGTACAAAATGAGCAATGTGGATTAAAAATAGCCAAACAACCCTTTGCATATGTAATACTGCCATTGGGTCAGTGATCCTGCTGAGCTGTTTCATTAACCTAACCAAAAATAGTGGCTGCCAGGGATGAGAATCAAATCCTGGTCAGAGTTCTGCATATTGTCCTCACCTGGCCTAATCCCTTCATACTCTGACATTCATTTCAAAGATCCATTGCCTGTCAGCCACTGGAGGTACCAGTGAGAAAACCTACCACAGGAAAAATCCATAGAAGTTGCCCTTGAAGTGTTATGTTTGCATCAGTAGGTAGCTGACGCAATAGGACTTGCCTGCAGTCTGTTTCTGGAAGGGGGGGAGATGGGGGGGGGCAGGGCCCAACCCTTACACCCCCACTTCCAAATAAAATTTGTTGGTCACTAGGGGGCTACAAGGTAGGGAAACAGGCCCCAACCCTGGAGCAGAAATTCTACCATCAGCAACAGACTACCTCTTAGGACTCAATAGAAAAAGGAATCCAGCAACTGAGATGCAGGGTTGGGATAATGCTGCTATGAGTGAGTTCAGTGCCCAAGTGTTGTGGTAGTATTGGTCTACCGCTCAGAGTAATCTAGTAACACAGAATCTTGGCTACAGCTTGGGCTCTGGGACTCATTCTGCTTCTTCTGAATTCAGCATAATGTTCAAGAATATTTTATTTATTTTACTTCATTTATACACGACTTTTCTCCTCAGTGGGGACCCAAAGCAGTTTATATAATTCTCCTCTTCTCTATTTTATTCTCCCAACAACCCTGTGCAATGGGTTAAGCTGACAGAGTGTGACTGGCCCAAGCAAAACAGCAACAAAATTAGTCATATACCTAAGCAATGACTAAATATGTCCCCCCCAAGCATTTTAAACATATATGTGTATAATGCTGTATGCAATGTAGAAACAAACAGCTTTAATTTTTATTACTTCTTTCAGATAAGAGAGGATTTAATTCAAATGATTTGTTGAATGTATGCTTTGCTAAATATTTGCATCATGGGTGGCTAATTGCATCTTTACCACACTCTCTGGGGGGGGGGGTATTGGCTCTTCCTGCACTAGAATAAATTTCAAAGAGCTCAGTAATGGCTTGGATAAAACCCTTGTTTTCTGCTGGTGGAAGGGCACTTCCTCTGTGGAGAAGGGTGTGTGATTTTCAGCAATTTCCACTCTCATTGCAGAAGCCTCCATTGCACCCAGTGCTGTTACTGGGATCCTGTGACCCTTGGGAGGGGAGTGATTTAGGGACCACAGTGAGCTGCAGCAGGAGAGTGAAGGTGGGAAAGTTCCATTCCTCTTGCTGAACACTTCTCATGCTACTTTGGATCCAAGCCAATGTTTGTTAAACACAAATAATGGAAGTTAGTAAGATTTCATTGCGCAGACTAGAGAACTTCAAAGCCAGACTTTCAAACATTTTCTGAAAGGGGGCTAAGCATTGTACTGAATTTTGAACAATTAATTATTTTTATGTGCAGCATGCCTATAAGGGAAGTTAAAAATAGGGATGGTTTCAAGTAGACTCTGGATGTAATTTGAACATATGCTGGCTGGGGCACTGTTTAAATAGATGAGTATTTTATGTGTTCACTTATATGGAATGCAAAGTGACCACTAGGGAAAAGATCAAGTGACTCAGTGACTATTGAGTCTGTTTCATAAATAAATACAATTTTTAAAAAATGTGACAGTGAACAATTTCCACAATTGCCATCTGTCCATAATCAAGCGTGTAATTCTGTCCTCACTAAAGGAAATCCAACTAATGCAAGCATTTTTGCTTTTGACTTTGCTCTCATGAATACAAATATTCCTGCCTTATTATTTTTTTCAATAAATGTAAGTGTTAGCACCCGAGCAAAGGCCATGCCATCTTTCCCTAAAATGAAATAATATTCTAAATACTACACTTGTGAAGAATATTTTAGGTAAGTTTGGGTCTACAAAAAGTTATTCATCATCTTTCAAATTCACACTGTGCTGAATACAAAAAGAAGCTTAATACATTTTCAGTATTCAAAAGGTATGCAATGCAACCAGTAATTATCTGCTCTTCCTGAAGTTTTGTAAAATAATTTCCCATTGTTTTACTCTGAAGGGTGGACCTTGATGTGATATGAATTTCCCAAAGTCAGCTCAAAGACACAAGTTTACCTAAAGGTCACAAACAATATATCAGGAAATACCACCTGCTATTCAGGAATATCACAGGAAATTTGTTTTCCATCTTATTATTTTGTACTGACAACCCAACACTATTTCATTATCCCAAATGTGTTAGAATCCTTGATAACTGCAAACAGAAACCAAAGAATTGCCACCCTGGTCATTCTTTTGCTGAGCTGTCATGGATATTGTGATTTAACAGAAATAAGACAAACAGCATGAACCTGAAAAATAATCATGCTACACATACTGTTCTCTGGGCTGCTCCTTAATAATATGGTAGCAATCCAGCATGCTAACTTGTGAACCTTGTTAACGAGCAGCCCTTTGCAAATTATGCCTGCTGACATTCTTCCCCTTTCTCTATTAGCACACAGGCAATGTTGTTTTAAAATCTGATCAAGCTTATATATGGCCCAAAGTTTGAACCAGCACAACAACTTATTCAGGTGCATTACTATTCAAGATCACAATGAAGTATGTCAACCTTCAAAGTGTTATGCCACCTTTGTTTAGGCCTACAACAGAAGTATGATTGAAGGGAAGCTACTGACTTCATTTTACACTCTTTTCTGTGAACAGAAGACCCATTTTCTTCTTAGGGATTTTTCTACATTTTTTTTTTTTGCTAAGAAGATTTTTTCCATGCTATTTCCCTTTCTATAATTTGTCTTTAGAGCCCTTGGTTTCATTTGCCCAAACTATCATTTAATAGGTATTGGCTCTGGTCACCCGTGTGACTTTGGGGGTGGGAATTAACCCATCTGTGCTAGCATGTTTCCTCAGGTGGGGCTGGATCCATTTCCAGTGGGTCTCCAGCACTTGGTGACTGCAGGCAAGGCATGGTGAGGATGGAGAGATGCTGAGATAGAATTGGGGAATGGAGAAGCAGAGCATGGAGTGAACTTCTAAGGAGATGTGCTTGGTTCCTCCTATAAGAGGAGAAAAGCCCAGCTGGGAGTGCTTATGGCACTGGCCTGAGGTGGTAGCAAGAAAAGAAAAGAAACTGAGGATGGCCACCAAGGAAGAAGAGGAAAAAGAAAGAAGAATGCACAGGGAGCAATAGGGCTCTGCCTGCCTCTAGACCTCAGGGGAGATGGACAGAGCCACCTTCAAAGACTTTCATAGGAGGTGGAGCTCCGCACCTTAAGGGAGCAAAGCAATGTCCAGATGTGTGATCAAGGCTGTGTCTGGGGTGCCTTAAGCTTGCTGTATTACAATAAACTGAACATCAGTAATTGGACTTTTGAGCCTCTGAATTCTTGATGATAGATCTGGGCTATAATGTGCTGCTAACCTCAGGCCACAACACATCATGTCACAGTCCCTAAACAAAAAAAAGTTCATATGAGTCACTAGTGCCAACTGTATTCAACTGCAGTGTGAGCTGTAAACACAGAGGAGGGAAATGACATTAAAGAAACAGCAACAGCCAGAACAAAAGGGCACTGAATAACATGAAGACTGTGCATGTTCAGTGAGCTGAGTATTTCAGCAATCAAACTGACCACATCACATTTTAGAGCCTTTTAGAGTGCTTTAACCTGCATTTGTAGACATGCTTGTCATATGACTGCACACAACTCACTTTCATATGTAAAATATCCAAAATGTTGGCAGGAAAGCAACAAGCAAACTTTTTACTGGCTGTGGTATTGAACATAATGTGAAATAGGCATTGTTCTCTTTCAGGCACAAAATAAATTAATATATAAAAATCATTACATTAAAAAAATCTTATGTAACAATGTATTTTGAAAGCACTTTTATAACTTTGTAATGACTTCCACAGAAGATTGGATCCTTTGCCTGATGGCTTTACTGAGTTGGCTGCTATGAGGATGGAAGGGCAAGGGCAAGGGTATCTCTTTTCTCTCTCTGCTCTGCCCTTTTAGGATCCTCTGTGAATTGTTTTTAGTCCTTGTTTTAAGAATGGAGCACAGCTATGCCCTGGATACAAATTACAGCTACCATTTGGGAGTCAGAGGAAGTTGACTCAACTAACAGGTGGTTCCAGCTTGGTATTACACAAGACTTAGAGATCCCTCCAGTGGGTCTGAGAAAGTATAAGAGCACAAGGGTTCAGTCTTCCCATGAATGGAGGAGTTCCCAGAAGAGGATTTTTCCAACCTTTTCTTCCCCCGGCAGATCGCAGCACACATCCACACCCATAACACCACTGCTGAACTTTCTGGCTTCTTCAGAATGCTATGTCATGTAGCATAAGGACCTTAAGCAAGAGGGCAGAATTACACAAAATTCCCCTTTCTCACTTGTGCAAGATCCATTTCACCCTATAATCGCAGGAAGTTGGATCCAACTCATAATGCCCACCCTCTATAAAACCAACTACTTTTTAAAACTGTACATGATGCTTCATAACTGATATACCTTAAATTCTGGGGCACTGACATGTGAAATTCATGGCTGAGCAGGGCTGAAAGCAGTACAACCACACCCAAGTCACACAAAAGGGGGAAACGTGGGCTTGCAAAACCAAGAACTCTCACATCCAATGAATCATTTCCCTAGACCAGTTACCATGACGTTTTAATAAGTGTTTTCTTTCTGTTGCTACTGTTGATGAGTCCACACACCCTCAGCAGGCTTTTCACAGCATGTAAACATGCCAGCAGCACATGAGCATTCATATTATCACAGAAAGATCAACTAAGATACCTTGCTGGTAGAAATGTGGCACTATGTTGGCTTGGATCTCATGGGCGTTGATTTAACTGTGATAGTTTTTCAAAGCTTATGACTGATTAAAGCTAACGACTATGCTGAAAGATGTTCACGAAATGCAAGCTTCCTCCTTATACACTTCAATACAGCTGCTGGCAAACTTCAACTGGGTTTGAAAAAGTCACTCCCTGATGTATTGTGGCTCAGCTAGAAATATCAATCTGCCTGATACATTAGAATGCCTGGACCAACAGTTGAAAGTTCAAAAGGTAAGAAACACCTCTCACCACGAATAAACAGTGTGACGTACATTTTAAAATAACCCTTTCAATTGCAATTAGCCTTTGGGAAACTTTGGCTGGTTGGCAGCTCTGGTGCTTAAAAGTGACCTGGGTAAGTCAAGAGTCCATAAAACAGTTTTTGCCTTGCTTTAATGTGCCTTGAAACCCAAAGGAAAATCTGGCAGTGTTTAATATCTCAACATAAAATGTTTAATTTTAAAACATTTGTGTGCCTTTTATGATTGTTAATCAATATGAACACAGAATCTAAACTGTTTCATAGTCTCTCTAGGGCTTCCTTACCACTGCTTCCTCAAATGTAGTTACTTTTGCAGTAAGAAGAACCTCACAGAAGAAGAGCCAACAAAATAAGAAGAGCCAATAAATATGATGTGTGTGTGTGTACACACACATTACAATAAGATGCATGTTCTCACTTGCTGAATGTGGCATAGTGTGGGTGGACTGTATGAGTTTCAGCATTTTGGTATGCCACACTCAAAGTGTCTTTCATGCTTCCTCTATTTGTAATGCAAATGTAAAGATGAAATGTGTTACTATATTTCTGTCCTGCATGAATATCGTTCACAGAGACACACAAATAATACACATGAAGCACACAAGGTAAACAAAGTTGCACTTAACTGTAACTATCGTTCATCAAGCATCTTCTGTGTAGGCACACATGGGGGGGGGGGGACTGCTCATGAGCAGGCCTGCCGTTGGAGAGGTTTTTACAGCTAAAAGCCTCCTAGGGCCGCTGTGTGCCAGAGCCAGAAGCTTGTTCCTGCCCAGGGATTACATGCTCCCATGCAGCAGGATGGGTATGTATGCCTGCATAGAAGATACTCGATGAACGATAGTTACAGGGAAGTGAAACTTTGTTTTCATCATCAATCTTCTGTGCAGTCCCACATGGGGATTCTAGAAAGCTACTCACAGGGTGGTGGGGCATGCTCTCCTCACTTGAACAGTGAATGAAGTACTGCCTTCCTTACTCGAGCTTCTCACCTCATCTGCAGATCCAAAGCATATGATGCATGACCGTGTCTGCTGATGATCAAGTAGCAGTTTGGCAGATCTCTATTAATGGAAGTCCACTAAAGAAAGCTGCTAGAGAAGCTTTTGCTCTAGTAGAATGGTCGTGAATGTTTAGTGGGCAGGGCAGCCTGGACAAACCATAGCATTCCCTAATGGTTGAGACAATCCACCAGGACATAGTCTGAGATGAAGCCCTCTTTCCTCTATTAGGGCCAGTGAAATATACATAGAAGGAAAATACAGGTTGCTTACCTGTAATTGGAGATCTTCGAGTGGTCATCTGTGCATTCACACCTCTGGGATATAGTGCGCCTGCGCCGATCCCGATCGGTAATCTTCAAAGCCTAACGGATTTTCGCGCCAGCTCCCCGGTCACGTGCATGACCCGGGGAGGGGCACGAGGATCCCGCCAGTTCCTTCTGACCGCTGCGATTAGCCACCCAAACAGATAGAAGGGAGACTGAAAGCAGAGGGGAAGGAGGGCGGGTGGTGTGAATGCACAGATGACCACTCGAAGATCTCCAATTACAGGTAAGCAACCTGTATATCTTCTTCGTGGTCTCTGTGCATCACACCTCTGGGAGAATAGCGAGCAATAAATACACCACATACCTGGAGGTGGGTGCTGGAGGTCTCACATCTGAGCTGCCTGTAGAACTGCACGGCCCACCACAGTACGCTGATGGACGCGGACATCTAGGGCGTAGTGTTTCACAAACGTGTGAGGAGACGCCCATGTTGCAGCATTGCAGATGTCTCCCAGGGGAATGCCCTTGAGAAATGCTGTGGACGTAGCCACGGCTCTCGTGGAGTGTGCCTGGAGGGATGCCGGTAATGGCCTCTTAGCCAGGAGGTAGGCAAGTTTTATCATCTCTACTATCCACTTCGAGAGTCTCTGAGACGATAATTTCTGTCCCTGTCTGGGCAAGGCATGCGTGACGAAGAGAGCTGGAGACTTGTGAAACGGCTTCGTCCGATGCAAGTAAAAGGAAAGAGCTCTCTTGACATCCAGAGAGTGCAGGCTGCATTGTGATGGGTCCTGAGGATCAGGAAAAAACACAGGCAGCGTGATGTCCGCTCCCACATGGAAGTCCGAGACAATCTTGGGCAGGAAGGTGATATCCGGAGCCAGAGTAACTGCTCTATGGTGAAAAATGAGATACGGTGGGTCGCAACGAAGCGCGGAGAGCTCACTTACATGCCGAGCAGACGTGATAGCCACCAGAAACGCTACCTTCCACGAAAGAAGCTGGAGGCTGCAGGAAGCCATGGGCTCAAACGGTTTGCCCATTAACTTGGCAAGAACTAAGGGTAGGTCCCATGCTGGAACCGGTGTTCGTACTGGTGGATAGAGGCGACGCATTCCCTTCAGGAATTGTTTCGTGGTCAGATGAGAGAATACTGAGTATCCTCCAATCTCCGGATGGTTGACGGAGATAGCTGATAAGTAAACCCTTATAGAAGAGTGGCACAGTCCTCTATCTGAGCAAGATAACAAAAAACCAAAAATATCATTAAGGGTGGCAGGAACAGTAGGCCGCCCTATTGAAGTTAGAAAGGCTATAAACTTGTTCCACTTCGCCGCATAGGAACAGCGCGTGGACAGCTTGCGTGAGTTCAAAAGAACCTGTGAAATGCGTGAGTCTATATCTGAGGTTGAAGCATCCATGCTGTTAGCTTCAACTTGGGAACGTCGTGATGGAGTACCTGACCTCCGTGCATCCAGAGAAGGTCTGGGAGCGTCGGGAGGTGAAGGTAGATCCCTAAGGAGAGATGAAGGAGCGTGGGAAACCACGGTTGTCTCGGCCACCACGGTGTGATAAGAATCGCTCGTGGTCGCTCTGACATCAGCTTGTGGATTACCCTTGGTATCAGAGGAATCGGGGGGAAGAGGTACAGGTGTCTCCCCGTCCACTGAAGCAGGAGGCCGTCCCCTAAGGACGCTGGATCCCCGCCGGCTCTGGAGCAAAAGAGATGACATTTCTTGTTCTCCCGAGAGGCGAACACGTACACTGAGGGGTGAACCCACCGATCGAAGATTGGGGTCAGGTAGAGAGGGTTCAGTTCCCAGTCGTGTAGGGATGCTCCTCCTCTGCTCAGGAAGTCTGCTTGAGTGTTTAGCAATCCTGGAAGATGATTCGCTACAAGGTGGATGCCGATAGATTGGCACTCGTCCCAAAGCTCGATAGCTAAGCGGCAGAGTCCACGGGAAACCGTTCCACCCTGTCGGTTGATGTAGTACATGGTGGTTGTGTTGTCCATGAGGACAGCCACCGTCCTTCCCGACAGGGAGTTGCGGAATGACCGCACTGCATAGAGAACTGCCAGGAGTTCTAGAAAATTGATGTGGTTGTGGGCCACAGACGGGTCCCACTTGCCGCCCACACCAACACCATCTAGGTGAGCTCCCCAGCCCCATAGGGAGGCATCCGTGGTGATGGTTGCCGAGGGGGGCGGGAGTCGGAAGGGTGCACCAGATAGAAGATTCTGGGGTGTCAGCCACCACGTCATGGTTTCCAGAACCTGTTCTGAGAATCGGAAGAGTTTGGAGAGAGAGTGGATGCGGGGACGAAAACGTCTCAGGAACCAGAGCTGTAGTGGTCTCATCCGTAGCTTGGCGAACGGAATCACCGCCGTGGTTGAGGCCATTAGGCCTAGTAGGCGAAGTATTTGTTTGGCCGTAGCCTCCTTGCTCTGTTGGATCGAATGGAGGAGAGAGGTTATGTCCGTTGCCCTGTTGGGGGGCAGAAAAGCCCTGCATTGCAGGGAGTCTAGAATGGCTCCGATGAATTGTACTCGTCTGGACGGTATGAGCATGGACTTTTTGATGTTTATCGTTAAACCTAGGGAGTCTAGGACGTTGAGGGTTGTCCATATGTGGTCCTGCAAGGTTGTCGCAGAGGGGGCGACCAGTAACCAGTTGTCCAAATACGGGTAAAGCTGAACGCCTTGAAGCCATAGGTGGGCAGCCACCACTGCCATAAGTTTCGTGAAGACACAAGGGGCCGTAGAGAGGCCAAAAGGAAGGGCCTTGTACTGGAAGTGGCGCGGACCGACCGCGAAACGCAAAAACGGTCTGTGAGACGGATGGATCATCACATGGAAGTAGGCGTTTTTTAAGTCCAGCGTCACCATCCATATGTCGGCTTCTAACAGTGGCAGGATGGTCTGGAGGGTGGTCATGCGGAATTTTTTGTATGTGATGAACGCGTTTAGGTTCCTCAGGTCTAAAATGGGACGGAGTCCGCCATCCTTCTTTGGTACCGTGAAGTAGCGGGAGTAAAACCCCTGCTGGAGATGGTGTATGGGTACCGGCTCTATGGCGTCCTTGTATAGAAGGGCTTCTACCTCTGATGACAGGGTGTCTGAAGGAGGGGTGGCCACAAAGTAAGGTTCCTGTGGTGTCTGGAAGAACTCTATCCGGTAACCTTCTGCTACTACGGATAGGGCCCACTTGTCCGTGGTTATAGCTTGCCATGCAGGTAGGAAGGGTGCCAGACGGGTGGGAGGGTCGGAGCGCGTGTGGGAGTCAAAGACCCTGTTTATTGGGTCTGGGGGGTTTTGCCTTGGAGGCAGAAGCTGTTGGAAAACGTGGTTTGTGGCCATAAGGCTTCTGTTGATAAGCAGAGGGTGCAGGTCTTTGCCATTGTGGCTCATTGGGAGATCTTTGTGGTTGTTTCTTTGACCAGGATCTCTGCCAACTTTTCTGCTTCTGTTGCCGTGGTTGAGAGACACCTAAGTTACGTGATGTCTTCATACTTTTATCTAGGTCATGAAGGACTGTGTCTGTGGTAGAGCTGAACAGTCCTTCGCCTTCAAAGGGGAGATCTTTGACTAGCTATTTTGTGTCCTGGGGAAGCGCCGTAGACCTCAGCCAAGCATGTCTCCTGAGGGCAACTGCCGAAGTGAGCGTCTTTGAAGTAACATCAGCGACATGTTTGGAGGCATTCAGCTGGTGTTTGGCCAAGACCATGCCCTCTTTTTGAATCTTCCTGGCAAGGCGTTGTTTGTCTTCAGGAAGATGTGCCAGAAGCGGTGTCATCTGCTTCCATAGGGAGTATTGATATCGGCTCATGCAAGCCGTGTAGTTTGCAGTTTTTATACCTAGTGCTCCTGCAGAATAAAATCTTCTTCCGAACGAGTCGAGTTTTCGTCCTTCTTTGTCAAGGGGGGAGGAATGCCCGCTGCGGCCCCTAGTTGAAGGTGTCACCACAACTGAGTTGGGTTTGGGGTGGATAAATAAAAATTCTGCCCCAGGTTCTTGGAGCTTGTACATGTGGTCCAATCTCTTACTCGAAATTGGAGTCGACGAAGGGTGTCCCCAGGATTCCTTAGCGGTGTTAAGAAGCACCGAAATTAGTGGTAGGGCTACTGCTGTGGATGTATCCATCTGCACTATGTCAAAGATGGCATCGGTAGCAGCGGGGACCGGCTGGATGGTAGCCAGGGCCAGGGAGTGGGCCATTCTCTTGATGAGCTCCCCGTAGGACTTCACGTCCTCGGAAGGGGAGATCGGAAGGTTGTCAGTGACATCGGGGGATGGTGACGGATGAGTGGGAGACTCCTCTTCGGAATCGGATGAAGCGGAGGAGTTCGGTACTGACAGGTGTTCAGAGGGTAACATAGGGTTCGACGGTTCCGGTTGATACAGAGGAAGGTCTACATCGGGTGGGGTCTGCGGTATCGGCATTGGAATTGGCATCGGTGCCGGTGATGGTTTCAGCATTGGTGACGGGAAGGGTCCCGGAGCCGGTGGGTCTCGGCATCTTGAGACTCTCGACGATGTCGACTGGCGGTCCCATTCCGCCGGGTACCACTGCGGTGGCGGAGGATACGAGGAGCCGTATAGGTACCGCCATTGCCGGACGTCCCACGGCACCAACGAGGGGGGGAGACGCCAGTCTTGTTCTCCTCTCGGTGGCGGTGACGGATCAGGTCCGGTCTCTGGACTACTTCGAGGGACTTGTGTCAGCTCGATGTCGGGGTCCGAGTCCGTCAATTGGATGGGTCACGGCATCGGGGAGACAGAGCTGCCCCGGGGTCGCTCGCGCCCGGAAGGGTCAAGCTGTGGGGACCCACGCTGGGTCACGTCGGACGCGGCCTGCGTCAACTGCGCACTCGATTTCTTGTGCTTGCCCTTTTCCTCCTTGCCCTCTCTGCGCTTTTTTGCAGGAGTTTGCGGCATCGGGAGGGATCTTTTCGTTACCGACTTATTGGTACCGACGGTGCTCCTTGTCGGAGACGGTGCCGGGCCTGTCGGGGCCGATGGAGACGTTGTCGAGGCCTCGGTGGCTGACATCTTTGGCGATAGAGCTGCTTCCAGAAGCGCTACTCTCAGCCTCGCCGCACGGTTCTTGCGTGTTTGCTTAGAGAAGGCAGCGCAGCTCGAACACGAGTCGACCCGGTGTGACTCGCCCAAGCACAGGAGGCAAAGAGCGTGTTTGTCTGGAGGCGCTATTTTACTGCCACAGTCCAGACAGCGCTTAAAGAAGCCCCACCGCTGGGCCATAGGCCGAGCGGGGAGAAAGATGAGGGAAAACCAAGAGCGAGTCCGTAAACAGTCCGAGTTCAAGAAAAGGAGAGAATTCAGTCCGAAAAAGGCTTTTTCCACAGGGGAAAACGAAGTACTACCGACCGGAGCGAGAGAGGGGTCCTCACGACGCGGCAGTCAGAAGAGAACTGGCGGGATCCTCGTGCCCCTCCCCGGGTCATGCGCAGTGGGACGTGCACGTGACCGGGGAGCTGGCGCGAAAATCCGTTAGGCTTTGAAGATTACCGATCGGGATCGGCGCAGGCGCACTATATCCCAGAGGTGTGATGCACAGAGACCACGAAGAAGATCTTGGTTTTTATGCCCTGCTTTTCACTACCCTGAAGGAGTCTCAGAGCGGCTTACAATTGCCTTCCCTTCCTCTCCCCACAACTGTGAAGTAGGTGGGGCTGAGATTACTGTGACTGGACCAAGGTCACCCAGCTGGCTTCATGCGGAGGAGTGGGGAATCAAAACCACTTCTCCAGATTAGAGTCTGCTGCTGTTAACCACTGCACCACACTGACCCTATCCCTGTGGAACTCCAGGGTTCTTTTAAGGTAAAATAATAAAAGCCCTTCTAACATCTAGGGAGTGCAACAATTGCTTTTTCAGAAATTGGTGCAGGAAAAAAGATGGAGAAAATAATATTCTGGGATAAATGGAACCTGGAAACTACCTTGGGGAGAGGTACTGTTCCCAGGAAATATTCGTAAGGGTTGGAAATGAAATTTGACAAGGCCAGAAAAGAGCTACCAAGATCATGTTTGATCTTTCCCTCCTGGTTTTTTCTATGACCTTGATAAGGAGTGGAAATGGAGGGAACACACAAAAATAGCTTCCTCCCAACAAATCTGGAACGCATCTCCTAAGGAACCTATGCCTTTCCCTATATGAAAGCAAAATCTTGCAGCCTTCGTGTTCTCTCTCATTGCAAAAACATTGATGTCTGGAACTCCACAGAAGATGAAAATCGGTTCCATGTACATGGCCTTTATGGACTATTTGTGAGAGAGTGTCCCTGCTCTGTTCTACCTGTTGGCCTCTGTGTTTCAGATTCCAGGAATATGGATGTCCTGAATGGAAGAACTGAGCTTCAGCACCATGAACCAAGTCAGAGTAGCCTCTTGGCATAGACTCCTGGGCCTTGGGCCCTCTTGCTTGTTTAAATAAAATTTTGTAACAGTATTATCTGTCTGGACAAGAATGGACAGGTTTTGCAGGATATCTGAAAAACAGCTTAAGGGCATGACAAACTGCCTGCAACTCTAGCAGATTAATACAAAGCTGCTTCTCATCTTCTGACCACGTGCCCTAGGCAGATAATCCCTCACAGTGGGTGCCCTATCCCAAGAATGAAGCATCTGTAGTAAGAACAACTTCATGCTCAGGAACTCCAAAGGAAATGCCTTGGGATAAATTGTCATGTGAGAGCCGCCATGACAGAGAATGGACAACAAGTCCGGGAATAGAAAATTTATGTCTATGGGCATGTAAATCAGCTCTTTAGCAGGACAGAAACCAGAGCTGCAGAGCCATAAATGTAACCTGGCAATGGGCAAGACTGCCATCATAGAAGCTATGTCCCCCAAAGGCAAAGGATTTTCTGAACCAATTGGAACCAGTTTGAGCTAAAGTGTCTAACTAAAACAGAGATGGCTTGCACTCTATTGGGAGGCACAAAACTCTCTGTGGGTTCTAATCAATGTGCTCTCATAGTCAAAGTCTCTCAAACATCTAATGAGTTGTGTCATTTCTTGCCTACTTGTGACTTCTATAACATCATAGGTAATACCCAGACATAATAATGTATGGTCCAATAACCTGTACCAATCCCCTGTATGATGGCCCAGCTTGATTAGTTTGAGGAGGTTTAGATCTGGGTTTGATTTTAGAGTCCAAATTTTCTAATTGAATACTCTTGCCCAGGCCTTTGCATAGGCAGTTGAGACTGAGACCATGGAACCATGGCCATCTGCTCTGGTTCAGGGTCACATGGGACTTTACCAGCTGCTAAGTCTGCTTTTACTTCCCCATTTGAGAATGAGACTGGAGGAAATCTCAGTCTTGGGGACAGAGTCCTAGGCTTCTCCTGTATGGGTGGAGAAGGTTTAGGAGTGCATACATCAGCACATTGTTGAGACACAGATTTGCGTACATCCTTGGACTTGGTCTTCACTCTCTTGGCTGGTGGCTTGGAAGAAGTGCGATGGGCCGAGGGGAGTGTGACCTGAATAGGACCCGTTGTGACACAGATCTGAGAGGTGGAGCTGAATGTGTCAACTCTGAGGACACGGAGTTGGACAATTTTTCTGGGGCTGACTGGGACAAAGGCTCTAAGGCTTTGAGATCTTTTCCCCAAAATGCTACTTTAAGCTTTGATGCCCTATTTCCCCAAGCTTTGGGGATGAAGCATTGGCATGTTGAGGACATTGTGTCCTTCACCCAAACAGAACAGACATAGGTTGTGTTCGTCAGTTTTAGTCATCCTCACCCCACAACGGATACATTTTTTGAAAAGGGCTTTCTGAGCTATGGTATGAACGTAGAGGCAAAAACAACTCCAGTGAACCAGGGAAGCAATTGCTCACCAGCGCAAAAAACTGGAGACTCCAAAAAGGCAACCATTTTCCTTTAGCAGCAAAAGAAGAACTGAGGGTACGGGTGCTGCTGCATGGGAGCACATGGCCCCTGGGTGGGAACAAGCTTCTGGTCCGGGCACACAGCACCTCCTGGAGGCTTTTAGCTGTAAAAACCTCTCAGATGGCAGACCTCCTCATGCACAGTCCCCCCTTCAAATATGGGACTGCACAGAAGATCAGTGATGAACTCGTGGTACTGCAGGGTCAAATTTTAAATTACATGGCAGATCTGTGATCAAATTTCCTTATATTGTCTTTCTCCCATGCTCTTCCAAGCTCCCATTAGCCATTGTTTTTTTTGGAGGGGGGCTTTATTGTATTTGTCTATTTCTCTGACTGTGTCTAACAACACTCTTTAAAATGTGTGTGATTTCTATCAAGCAAATAGCATGGATACAAGAACTATCCCCCACCCCTCAGGGCTTTAGCCCAAATCCAAATTGAATTCCCCCAGCCATCTTTTACTGTTAAAGAAGCAATAAACAATTCAATTGCAGGTCTGCCACAAAATGAATAGTTTTAGCCTCTGGTTGTTTGGCATGGTCCCGGCATGCCAAACATGGCAGGTTTTTTATTTCTTCCAGAAAAGTTCTGTAAGTCTCTGTTGATTCTCTGAGGCTGTGGTCACATATGCCAGTTGAAGTGGAGGGGAAGCGAGACTATTCCCTCCAGAGTAATTAGACCTGCAGTTGCAAGATCACACAGCCCTTTGTTGCTGCGGGCCCAGCCCATATCTTTCAACTATGGTACAACCCAGTACTAGGTATACCTAGTGGTGAGGGCTTCTCTATCAAGTATAGTATAGCTGACAAGCTAGGGCTTCAATGAAGGGATCATACCACTGCTACCATAGGCGTCAACTACGGGAGGGCTCGAGCCACCCCCGAAAACGAAGTGCCCACCGCTGCGTGTCCCTGGGCCCTTCCTAGGGCCGCTGCCACCACCGCCTCTCTCTCTCTCCCCACCCCCCTGCCCTGGCTGCCTCCCTCCCTCCCTCCGTCCAGGGGCCAGCTGGCTCCTGGACGGATGGAGGGAGAGACGGAAGCAGGAGTGGCCAGGCGGGGGGAGAGGCAGCGGCGGCGGGCACATGGTCCCGGTGTGCATGCGTGCTTTGCGCACGTGCACAAGCCCCCGCTTCCCCCCCTGGGATTTTAAAACTCGACGCCCCTGACTGCTACTAAAGCTACTCTGCAGTATTGGGTTATAATAAATAGTCTTCGAGATTGTGTAACTAATAGATTAACCCTGAAGGCCGTAGATTGGCTATTCAAGAGCATATAAGCAAAGCAGTAAGTGAATCTTCAAACAAGGACTTTAAATGAAAAATAGTATAACCTTTTACAAGAGCTAACTGGCATACAAAGAGCTTTACTGTACAGTTATTTATAGGCTGCTCAAATGGGATTGTTGCTAGAATACATGAACTCTTGTAACACAAGGATGTGTTGTGCTTCATTTGAAAGAATGATGCCTGTGGGTAAAAGTCCTAAAGTATCTTGGAGTACAGGATATTCATAATATGAGGTTTGTGCCAATTACCACCATGATCATGTCATTTTAAACATAGCCTACACAAATTTCAATGGAACTCCAAGTAAATGTGCGTAAGACCTCAGTTTTAGCTTACTTTTTAAAGAATTAAGTACTCTCATATTACTGAGAATTACTTCTAGGTAAGCAGGTTTAGGACTGATGGTGGGGAGGGAGACTGTGCCTATTTGGAACATAAACATCCTGCTTTATCCACATCTTGTCTGCCACACAGCTTTGTTCAAATGCTTAATAATTGCAAGGCAGATCTGACAGTTTGTGCTCTAGAGACTAAAAACATTCCATGTTCTTCCCTTCCTATCTCTCATCGTCTTTGGTATACTGAACTAATTCAGTCAGTTGACAACGGTAACCGTGTTTCCGTTCCACCCCCTCCACAATCCCTCCTTAACTAAAGTCCTACTCTTTAGCCCACAGAGCAATTCTGTTTGTTCCCATGCATCGCCCCCCTACCCCCTTTGCTTCTTGGGTCATCTCTGCCATCTATTCTACTAACATTTCCAAGCATATGGTCCAAGTGCTTTAAGTGCCATGGAAGATTATTGTCACATGACCCAACCCGCAGCATATCTGTTTACACAGTATCACCTTTCATAAATTGCTGGATATAATTTCCTCACTGGCATCACTCTAAACGAAGGAATTACTGCCAGCACACAGAGCCAAGCAGCCCTTATAAACTTAATGGAATAAATAACTTCTATGTATTTTTTTTAAAAGGATCTTCAGTTATTTTACTTCCACAATTTCCTCCTTAATATCCATGTCCTTTCTCAAACCAAGATATGAGAATTATAATTTTCAGTGGAAAAGGCAGGTTAGAAATTATATTAAAACATTATTAATAAAATAAAATTAGCTTAGATATTTTTAAACTCCTATATATTTGTCTGTGCATTTTAAGCGCTTTATACTCCTTAAAACTTTTTCACTAATCAAAATTATCAATCTGTATTTATTAAAGTGCTCATTTTCATATCTGACACATGATGATGATACTTTTCACAAAAATGTAACTGCTGAACATGTGAGAGGTTTGGTGGATAGGATTTACTAGGGTAGTTAAACATGACATTTGATACATACATATTCGGAGACACTCCAAGTACTAGGTAAATCCATAAAAAGAGGGGAACTCTAATGTAGCCTGATATGACTTAAGTAGAATTAGGCACATATGACACCCAGAATATAATGATTGCATTTTTTTTTAACGTCTGAAAAGGGGAAATTGTTGCAACTTACAGTAAAACAGGGGGGGATAAAATTTACCTCGTAAAGGAGTCAAGTACTACTCACTCCAGGAAAAAACAAGCTAGAGATGTGATAGAATGTTAGGTTGAGGAATTCCATTATCATTTTGCATTCTTTAATAAAATTTGGATATGGGACAAGGCACTTTCCAATAGCAGCAATAAATATAAATCCATGCCTAGAGAACACAATCGTAATTTACAGTTGGATTTCACTCAGTTACTTACCAATAAGAGTATCAAAACAGTCAGGGCACTTTCTCATTATGTAGAAACCTGAAATCTAATACACTCCCAAGGCACCTTGACTGGGCAAGGAACCATCATTCAGCTCTTATATTCTTACACCCTCCATGTGTGGTTCCACTCCCAGATCAAACACCTGGGACTGTATATGCTGAGCTCTTTCTCAAATCACATTACTCAGTTATTCAGGAGGAAGAACAGGGGGCTTGATTCAGTTCCCTCCCATTCCTTCTAACTGCCCAACAGCTCCTTTAAAAAAAAAAGGATTTAACACACACTACTCCAGCTGTTCCACATGTGCTGCACTGGATTAGAATGATGAATTATTAAAGATGTCTGAAAATGGGATATTTTTACATCTAATGGTTGAAACATGGGTTGAAATTTATGTTATGATACTGCCAAGCATTCTAGCACACAGCAAGCTAAACTGCACATGGGACACTGGACTGTGGCGGTCCTATTGTCAAATTGGTTAGGCAGCATTTTTGGAAGCAGCCAGGAACACTCATCTATGCTCATAAAACACAAGTTTTGTTTACTAACAGAAAGACACTCTCTCATTGGCAAAAGGTATCAATGGTAAGAAGACAGAAGAGAGGAGAACTGAAAAACAGTTTAAAAAATTGATAATCAGATGGTGGGATGTTCTTATCACTCTCTGTTGACAATTAGGGCATGAAGGATGAATACATACAATTCCTGTTGTGTGATTGCTTCATCTACTACATGCATAGTATAATCCCCCCCCCCCCTTCACAGATTTTCATGCACTGTGAAGTCTGGCACTGGTACCGAATGGTAAGGTTTCCCTCCATTGTCTCACCTTGCTGGATGGTCATAATAACCTGTAGTTGTGTGTGAAAAAAGTGCAAGTTGCAGCCAACTTATGGCAACCCCATGATGTTTCCAAGGCAAGTGATTAAGCATGGTGGTTTGCCATTGCCTTCCTCTGAAAAGTCTTCCTTGGTGGTCTCTCATCCAAGTACTGACCCAGCTTAGCTTCTGTGACCTGACAAAATCAGGCAATACTAAACCATTCCACATCTCCAACCTGTAGATATTACCTTGAATGGAAAACGTTTCCCAAAATTCAAGAGTTCCTTGGTTTTTTAAAGTAATGACTTCTTGTCTCTTCCTACCCCCTATGATTTTCAGATTTTACCATTCCATATGTATTTGTAATGATTTACAGACTTGCAATTTAATGAGGTATTTTTTCATGTATGTTTATTTATTTAGATGTTTATACCCTGTTTTTCTCCAGAGTGGGACTGAAAGTGGCCTAAGTGGGACTGAAAGTGGCTCTTCCCTCCTCCATTTTATCCTTGTAACAACAATCCTGTGAGTCTGAGAGAGAATGACTGGGCCAAGGTCATCCAGTGAACTGCTATGGCAGAGTGGGGATCTGAACCTGGGTCTATCAGATCCTAGTCCAGCACTATGCAGAGAAGCCAAAGTCTCTAATATTTTAAAAGGTTTATGTGTGTATTGTGTGAGATGGAGTTGCATTGTGTATAATATAGTACATATGCCATTAATCATATTTTCAGTTTACGAGGGTCATTAAAAACATTTCCCCACACTTTGATATGAGTGCGGATGCATGCACATTTCTGGTTTTGGTGACTCGCAGATCGAGTGCGCGCCATTGAGCTCCAGTGTGGGCATACCAAATCGTGGCAGGTGGGACTCAGATGATTCAAGCCCCCCTGAGCCTTTGTAGAGGGCTCTCAGCCTGGGGTGCGAGGGGTGCCTCTTTCAAGGCAATGGCCAAGGAACTAAGGCACTCCTTTACTCCAATAGGCCCTGCTGCCACGAGGCCATCATGGCGACTAGAGGCGCACACCGGACCAAGCAGGCAAGGAACCCAGTGTTACACTGATCTTCTTACACTTCATAAAATCGACAGTATGAACAGTGAGTTTAAACAACTCCCTAAGCTACTTGAGCCGGTGAAGCGGAAAAGAACATTTATAGCCTCAAACTGATTTAAAGGGAGATGAGGGGCTGGACTCCCCCTCCTTGGTGGGGGAAAAAAAGCGGACTTTGAGCAACAGTTTTGAGGCAAAGGTGATGGTAGCAGCAAGGGAAAGCTTATTCCAAGTAATTGGGGTGCAAAACAGTCTAAAGCGAAGTAACTTGGCAGACTTTCAGCTTGTTTAAGCTGACTTTACCTTGTGTAAATGGCGAGAGGGGAGAAAATGTCACAGGAAAAAAAGACCTTCTCCAGGAACTATCAACCCAGTGACTGCTACTCTTAATCCAGAAGTAGTTACTGACTTCCCAAATATGATTGCAATGGCGTTGCGCCCTCTGTTGGACTAGATGTCTAGCATCAATTAACAAGCTTGATTGTTTCCAGAACTGATGGATATAGACAAGAGAGCAGACGAAACAGACAAAGCTGTCAAACAAGTTGAATCTAAGGCAGATTCTATCAAACAGAGACTGGAGGTCATGGAAAAAGAACAGATTGCTGACAAAGAACAACTGCTACAGCTTCAAATGGAGAAATCATTGTACATCCTGCTGTTTCAGGGCATCCCAGAACAGAAAGGGGAGAACTTAAAAGAAATACTAAGCGAAGCATTGGCACCAGTGGTAGTTTTAAAGCGGACTTGTTACAAAATGATATGGATTTGGTTTATCGAACTGGGTGGGGGACAGATTGGGTAGAAGAAGAGTGAGAAGTCTTATGCTTGGAATTTGACCTTTTCTTCTGTGGTGGCAGTACTGAGGAACTTCGTGACACCAAAGATTTCTCTAGAGCCAATAGTGGGCTTGGTTCCAATATGGATCCTGATGGCACTGACCCCAAAGGGGTGGTGGTGGTACAAGTCCTGCACTCCAGTTCCAACTCCTTAGGAGGGGTCTGATCTTTGCCTGGAACTGCCAAAGCCTTTCCCCAAAGGGCAGTTTCACCTTTGAAGCCTGACTGAGATGAATTTTTGGGGTGAACTGCTTGTAGCAGGCAAGCAGAGACATTGTGGGTTTCGCCCAAGCACTGGAGACAGTGATCATGGTCATCCGACTAAGCCATTTTTAGGCTGAATTCAGCACATTTCTTGACAAGAGCTATAATTCAGGAAAAATAAGGTCTTCCAATTTTTTTAGGACTGGAGTGTAGCAAAGCAATGGAAGAGATGAAAAGAGGAATAGAAAGAGGAGAAATCAAGAGAAAACTTGAGGTGAGTAGCAGAAGACAGCAAAGATGTCCGATTGCCATGGTGGCAAAAAAACGACTGAGGGAAGGAGAGCTCGCTCCACCTGATAATGGGCTGGCTGGGCAAGAAGGAGCCAGCTTGTGAGGGGACAAGGTGAGAACTCTATATTTTCTAGAGAGCTTTTTAAAAAAAGATCTCTGTGGCAGGCCTGTGCAAGCGGAGTCCCCTGTGTGGAACTGCACAAAAGCCATGAAGATGAACAGTTGGCACTCCTCCAGTTTTGCAAAATATGCTTATGGGGGAAACAGTTCTTTAAAACCAGACTCCCCCCACCCCCTGGTGCTATATTTAAGCAGGACAACTTTCCCTAAAACGGCGAGTGGAGTATTTTTTTATTGAAAATAATACACAGAGACATTTTTCAAACAGTAATCAGATGGTACACATTCAAAGTCTTTTCTACAAGGTAGCTGGAATTACAACACCTGGCAAGCCTGAACATAGATGACAAGGAATGCTGATCTGTGGGACACACCTCCCAGGGATGTGCATTCAGAGGGTAACTAATCAAAATCAGAGCAAAATACGCCATTTTTGTTGACTTCATCAGGATAATTAATCCAGATGAAATTACCTCAGATTTTTTGATCTGAATTGACTAGGCCAGATTTGTCTCTCCCCCCCGCCCCGCAGTGCAGTCTCTATGAATGCATTCTGCTTTCAGTTTCTAATTCCTTATGCCATCCTTAGGTTTTCATTTCTCTGTTGTGGCAAGGAGTACAGAATAAGGGGCAATGAGGAGATAAAGCGAATCAGCAGATATGCACCCGATCAGCATGCCATCCAAACAGAACACCGTGTCCTATTCCCTGCCTTGGTACCTTCTGAGAAAGAGGTAGAAGTTTATCCTGAATCCTCTATAATGTGGAAGTATTATAGCTGTGCCACTTGGCAGAAGCTAGAGACTGATCTTCCTGTTCTCCATTCTCTCCTCCTCCCCATAATAGGCTTTCTTTGCAAAGTGCAGGGGAAGGCTTCCAGAGTAAATAAAAGACAAAGGAAAAAGTACATAAACTGATGTGCAGGGTGAAATAAGAGATGGATCAGAGCTGCCTGTGATTGGGTCTCCCTACCTGTCTACAAGCAGCCTTGGGAGACTGGACTATTCACAAGTGTTCCTGCTCTCATGTAAAGCAAGTGTGGCCTGTGTTTTGCTTTTTTTAAACCCCCCCCCCCCAAAAGCAGAACATGTGCAAAAGGGGAAACAACACTCTGCCTAGGGTTGCCAACTCCAGGTTGGGAAATTTTGGGGAGATTGAGGGTGGAGCCTGGAGAAACTGAGGTTTGGGGCAGGACCTCAATGAGGTATAATGCCATATACCCTCCAAAACAGCCATTTTCTCCAGGAGAATTGATTTCTGTAGTCTGGAGATCAGTTGTCATTATCTCCAGGCCCCACTTAGAGCTTGACAACCTTAATTCAGCCCCACACTTTACCTAATTTTTGAGAGCCAGTGTGGTGCAGTGATTACACCCAGGCTCTGGTCAGGGAACTCAAGCGGGTGATTTTGGGCCAGTCACTCTCTTTCAGCCTAACCCAATTCACATGATTGTCATGTGGATAAAAGGTGGAGGACTATGTTCCTTAGGGAAAGGATGGGTTAACTGATATAATACATATAATACCTTGGTGTGTCAACTGTCTGGCTGTTTTCCCTTTCTACTCTGCCTGTCTCCTCTCTGTGAGACATTCTGGAGGGAAGATCCCTTGGGCAAGGGAACAGAACCATTGAGAATGACAATGGAGTACAGGACAAAAAGGTTACAGTTTGCAACTCACATTATGCTTCACTGCTGGTGAGGGTAGGTTTTCACAGAATGTTGACAGCAATAGGTATGACCATCTAGTCTCGTAAAACTTCAGTCACCTGTCCATTGTCACAGACTTTGCCTTTTCATCTCATTAGTACCACTACATGGAACTGGATATCTGACTTCTAAAGTCTAGACTGAGAATACATTGCTAGCAGTCTCCTAATGCACTACCATGGCAGAGCTGGTCTATATGGCTGCTAACACTGAACCTTTTCAAGATTTATAAGTTCACTCTAACACCTTGCATCTGGAAACCCCCTAAAGTCAGTGAAAAATATAATGTGCTCCATATGAGGAAAACCGCTAAGTGCAAAAATGGAAGGTTTGTTTCATTTAGCGTGAATCTCCCTTCTCGGTGGTCCTGGGGTGGGGCAGTCTGAACTCATGGGAAGAAGCTCCTCTTTAGTGAGGCAGGCAGGGTTGCTGAACTTTGTGATTCCTGAGGGGCGGGGCTTCTCTTCTGAGTGCCAGACTGGTTTCAAAGCAGTACAGGTCCCACTTAAAAGTATTTTGAGTTATCTGCTAATTTTGAGCTTATCATTCAAATAATTAAAAAGAAAAATTAATGGAGTTCAAACCAGTTTTAAAAATGCTTCAACTACTTAATGGTAAAGATTTAAGGTGTGTGAACCAATTAAAGCAGATAACTTGTAATGGCAATCCTTGATTCACCACAAACTTAATGATCATTTTTGTAATTGTTTTCATTCATGCTTTACTAAGTAGTGCATTGTATTTTATTTCAATCTTCAATAACAGTTTAAATTTTTTTTAAAGAGTTTCAACGGTTAACATATCCAACTGACATTCAAACCAGAAATCTCAGCATAGAGAACAGAGATACAAACAGTAGGAGGACAACCCCCAAGGATCAGAAGGAACTCCGCATTAACATGAACAGATCCCCTTGACTCAAAGCAGCATGCCTGGACCAGTTCAGGAGCCATCTCCAAAGAGACTGAGCTCTCCTCTTGGATGGGAAGAGACTGCCCCACCCCAGGACCACTGAGAAGGGAGATTCACACTAAGTGAAACAAACCTTCAATTTTCCGATGGTCTAGGGTAAGGCAGTCTAAACTTGTGGGACCTATAAAAGCAATGAGCCCCTGGAAGGGTAAATGCTCCCTGTGGCACACGCTCAGAGAGACCCACTCTAGTTGCCATCTTCTTTTTTAAGATGGGGAAAAACCAGGATCACTCCCCTTACTCTGCCCTCAAAAACCAGCCTGCTAGCCTTACAAACGAGTTGAAGGTAGAAACCTGGTGCAAGCTGCTCTGGCTATGAAGAAGCCCATTTGGCTCATTGAAGCCCCACAGGCTGCTGAGGGAAGCCAAGGAAGTTCCTGCTGCAGCTGCTGCCAATGCTCTGCAGGATAAAGGAGCAACTGGGGAGGTTCCTGGCCCAAAGGCTGGAGTCCTTGCAGCTGGGGGGGGAGGGGTTCTTGCCAAGGCGACTGTCCCTCCAACACACCCTAAAGAAATGACCTGTGCTTCCTCTACTCCCCTGGGAGAAGGCTGAAGATGAAAGTGGGAGGATCTCCCAAAGTGAGATTCTCCACCCAGATTCCCCCAAAGGGCAGCAGTCTCTCGAGAGCCCCCCTAAAAACCCTACTGCCCCAGAGACAAAGGGGGTGAAGGGGGGGGGGAGAGACTAGAGGGGAATAAAAGGAATAAAAGAAAAAAGAGGAAAAAGGGAAATTGGGGTGCTCTTGTAAGAGTGTAGCCAGCAACCAACTAACTGCCCTGCAAGCAGTGCCAGGATTGGGGCTTGGAAGATAAGCCCCTCCCCTTAGGAATCGCAAAGTTCAGGGCCCCTGCCTGCCTTTAGGGAGGAGCTTCTTTTCATGAGTTCAGATTGCTCCACTCTGTACTACCAGAGAACAGGTCTATCCTATATGAAGCAAGTTTTCCAAATGGACATTATGTCTGGAGCACCCTGGAGTAATATACATTGGGGACAACTCTGTTATTTCTGTAAAGAAATGCACTTCTTGCCAAAGCTCTGCACTGCCAAGATACTTAAAAACAGAAGAATAAAGACCTTTTTCATCCTTTCCTCCCTCCATACATTTTCTTCCCTCTACTGCTCTCTATGGGAAATAAATAGATTAATGTATACTATTTAGATATCACTATAATTCCTTATTTTGTTACAGCTGTGTAGAATCACATCAAGACTTGCTTTCATTCTCACAGTTCTGAGAAATACACACAGTGATGAACAATCTACATTTTTAAACTGATAACTTTTCTGACTAGGCAAGTGCATGAAAAAGCAAGATCAGAGCATCTTAATAAATGAACAAAGCTCTGAATTCTTCTAATGTGAATCTTTGACATATCAGTTACCATGGGTCTTGGGAAGCTGACATGAATTTCAGTGTCAATCCGTGACACAAGGACTTTTATAAAAAGACTCTTGACAGGTGCAATTTACTCACACTGTGTCAATATAGATTAGAGAGACATTAACCCTTTCCCTGTGGGCTGCCATTAGCCATGTCTATAATAGCAACAGTCTTTTTGAAGTGGAAGATTTCCACCAAAGTCTTGACACCTCAGGATGAGATCCACCATATGTGAGATGAAGCACTGTGGGATGTATGCTTTGTGTATAACAGCTGGCACGTTACATTTTATGGAAATTATTAAGGTGAGGTCACTGACACAAATCATCTTCTTCAAAGGATTAATCACATCACTCTCCAACGCAAAAATAACGATTGAATACAGACACAGCACATATATAAGAAAATTACTTGGCTGGTATGAAAGATCATGGTCCCTAATGTTTTCCTGGCAGGCAATTTTTTTCTTTTCAGATACCCACAGTGCACTTGATAAATGCAGGTTTTTGTAATGGCAGTCTTTTATTGCTATTATAGCAGTGAACAGCCATGAATACTTCACCCATCAGAAAGAAAGGAAGAAAGAGTGTGACAGGAATAAGAAAATGGGAACCCATGGGTGCAGTGGGAAGTCTTAGTGGCAGAAGTGGCTGTTCCATCCTCCATATTTTCCTGTGGGATCTGAGGTCTCCACAACAACTATGGCTCGTGTAAAAGTCCAGCTCATGATTTCTCAGTTATGCTAACAAGACTCAGTGTATCTGGGCATCATCTTAGACCACCTGGTTTACAGATTTCCTTAGGTCTGTAAACCATCTACCCACTCTGCTACTATGCAAGGGTCTCTATCAATGAAACAATAATTGAAGCAAAAATAGGCAAGAAGGAGAAGATGTGAGGCAGACACTGAAGGGAGGGATTTGTGAGGGTGCACCAGTATTTACCAGCCCTACAGAAGGGTTGACTAGGAAGTACTTTATTTGTGTGAAGATTCATGGTTTTTTCCTGTCAAAGGTATGGGACTGAAAATCCAGTCATCTACCATTAATCCACAACTGTCTATCACTAAAATAATTTGCAGAATGTTTTCAAGAGATAGAGGATGCTAAACTAGCTTTATTTAATGGAATTTATTTCAGGTTCTAACAGGAGATCTAGGCTGAGTCTGTAGGACAGAGGGGTGAAGTTGCTTCACTAGCAAGGATTGCCCCTTTTAGAGGCTATGTTCTGAGATACTGCTGCATCTGGATTGCATGGACTCTTCTCTTTTGGCAAACAGAGGCTTAGGCTGTATGCATTTAACTGACACATTTAACTGACACATTTAACTGACATATACATGAATTATAATCTTAGCCAATGGTTTTTTATACATATTGTTGTTATTACCTGTTTGGGTCCTGGGATGCCTGGGAGGAAGTTGGATATATAAATTTTTTAAATAAATTAATCCAGTTCATTGTTGAGCTTATATGTGCCCTTCATTCCTTCCTCCAGACACCGTGAAGGATCTGACAATGGATGCAAGTGTGAAGGTAAACCTCAGTTAGTCCCCAATCTACCAAGGATTCTACACCAGAGTTTCATCAGTTTCTGAAAGAAAAACTAACTCTGGATAACCTGTGCACCTGCATTCATACATTACTGGAGTATCTAACCAGGATTTCTTTAACGTATTCCATGTGAGAAGGCAGTGACAAGAGTAAGCATATATTGGGCTAACATTGATTAAGCTTGATAATTGAACAAAGTCTAAGATTAGTCCAATTAAAGTATGGACTGAACCCACCTAATTTGTGTGTGATACAGCGATTCTGGCCAAGGCTGGAATGTGACATGACTCTAGTCCTGTTTGTTTGTTGCTTCTGTATGTTTTGATTTGTGTGTGTTTTAAATCCTGAGTGTTTTCAATTTGTAAATTGTGTGTTTTAATCTGTGTTTAAGTTTTGTTAATTGAACTATTACACTTTGTGTCCTCTCAATCTTGTTATTACATTGTTCACTGCCTTTTATCTGGAGATGAGATGCTGTTCATACCCTCCCCACTTCCTTTTCCTTCACCCAAGTAGGCCTGGACTCAGCATTTAAAGCACACAGCCTGCCAGAGATGCAAGCCTCTTCGCATGAGCTGAAGGGTGAGAGTACGAGGGCTCTTGGCCTGAGGCAGGGCCCAGGCACTACATGCAATAAGCAGAAGATTGTCCCCCCACCACCACTGGAGGGAGGGGGAGTGAGAGAGTGCTGTACTTATTAGACCTCTAACCTCAGCACATCATGGCTATTCCTATGGACTGTACTATGGCTTTTTTGTTGACATTACAATATTAATTGTGAAGCATTGGGTTTTTTTTAATTAGAAGCAGTTGTGAGAAATCATTAGCTGGAAAAGGGTGTTTGAGGAAAGCACTAAGTACAAATAGGAGCTGATAAGTCTGGGGGTGGGATTTATCATAGATAGCCAGTCTTTGGCAAGGATGCTTGCTGCTATGTAACCTCCAGAGTATCCCAAAAGTTGATGAAACAAGGGCCCGTTTCCCCTATGCCTACATTAATATTGCACAACTCCAGATAGTGAAGTACAAAATTGCACTCCTCTATGAGATATCACAGGAAGAAGAAATTGACTTGGCTTGCATAACAGAAACATGTTGGAAGAAAATCATGCGGTGTGACTGTTCAAACCAGGGCTTTTTTTTTCTGGGGGAACACACCGGAACCCAGTTCTGGAACCTCTTTGACAAAACTCTTTTAAAATGTTTAAAAGTTCATGAGTTTTCAGTATACAGATTGAAAACTTCATTACCCTCTTGAGAGTTCCAGCTCCTTTTTTTCCAGAAAAAGAGCTCTGGCTCCAACTAACGATCCCTGGTTACATGGTCCTCCACCAACCTTGCTCAACTGGCCAGGGAGCAGGCAGTGACTATTGTACAGTGACTGTCCAATTTCATTCCACTTCTGCAGACTGGCATTCCACTGGCATTGACTGTATGCTCCTTAAATTAGGAATTAAGCACAGATTAGGCATTCTGCTTGTCTACCAGCCATCTAGTTCTCCATGAGTTGGCAGAAGTATTGTCAAGTGCTGTACTGCTGGAGACTCCTGGACTGATTGTTCTGAGGACTTCAACATTTATGCTGACAATACCATGCTGGTATCGGCCTGGGATTTTATACCTTTTTTGACTGCCTTGGGTCTCTCTCAAATTGTCACTGAGCCTTTGAGGGAAGGTTTGGTTTCAGGGCTGGATATTCGCCCTGAACCATGGTCTGACCACTACCTACTTAAAGTCAAGGTGAATGTGGCCCCAACAGCCTGCGTGAGAGGGGGTCCACCCACAAGGGCTCATAAATCCTACTGGATTCCAGAATGCTCTGGGGGACTGTACAACTCCAAATATGTGTTCTGTTGAGGCCACAGTGGAAATACAGCCCAGACAAGAGACTGATCGGTCGATAGTTGGCTGGATTAGATTTATCCCCTTTTTTGTGAATTGGTATAATACTGGCCTGACGCCAAGATCCAGGCATTTTGCCTGAGTTACTTATCAATGAAAAGACATGTGCCAGAAACTGAGCCCACCATTCTTTATCAGAGCGAAGAGCTTCAGACATAACCAGGTCCGGCCCAGGGGCTTTCTCTGGCTTTAATTTCTTAATTAGGGTTGCTATCACCTTAGAAGAAGAAGAGAAGAAGAGATTGGATTTATACCCCGCCCTTCACTCACTTGGAGTCTCAGAGCGGCTTACAAACTCCTTTCCCTTCCCCTCCCCTCCCCACAACAGACACCCTGTGAGGTAGGTGGGGCTGAGAGAGCTCTTTCCCAAGCTGTCCTTGAGAGAACAGCTGGTACAGAGCTATGGCTTGCCCAAGGTCATCCAGCAGGTGCAAGTGGAGGCGTGGGGAATCAAACCCGGTTCTCCCAGATTAGAGTCCACACACTTAACCGCTACACCAAACTGGCCCGCACACTTAACCACTACACCAAACCTTAGGCAGGACCCTTGGCCAAACTGGAAGTGCTGCTTGCTCCCACAAAGGCTCTTTTTTTTTTGTGTACCATAGTACACAAATACCACAAATAGTATTCTACCCAGAGGGATTGGAGGGATACAAAAATCCACCCCTTTCCTTCCTCCCACAGGACCAGAGACCAGAAGGATTTTGAGTCACTGTTTTTAGAGGCATGGATTAGAAGGTTCCAATCCCTTTTGATTTCTTCATGTTTTTTTGACTCTGACCACTTGTTTGTATTTCCTTTTTAACTGGTTCAGCTCTGTATAATTTGGGAAGCTACAGGTTTTCCTCAGCTGACAATGAACTTGAGATATAAGATGCTTAAAGAGTCAGCATTCATTATCGAACCAGTTATTACTGTCAAACAAGAGTTGTTTCTCGTTCACTCTTGGGTCTTTGAAAAGGATTGGTTTCAATAGTTCCACAACCTTGTCCAACATTCCCAAAAAGAATTCCGGCAAAGTATTCTTATGTGTGATGGGTTTCAGAAAGTAAAGAGTCTAGAAGAGCAAACACTTTATTTTCCATAACCATATTCCATTGCATGGATCTGAGTCTGTTCTGGGCCCTCAAAAGGAGGACCTGATGTTCTGGGAGTGATTCCCCTGACAAGCCAATCAAAGAGAGTTTGACTGGAAGGTGATCATTACCAAGGAAAGCACCCCCACCGTCCCTGGCCCAAGAGACATCTGGCTGTCCTCGATCAGGGCCAGGGTGTTTTCTGCCCTAGCCCAAACTTGGTGGAACTCTCTGCTGAATAACATCTGGGCCCTGCAGGAGCTAATGCAATTCCTGGGCCTGCAAGGCAGAGATGTTCCACCAGGCGTTTGGTTGAGATCAGTGACAGTTTCCATCAGTCTGGCGCTCCCGTCTTCCCGCCTCAACCCCCTAATGGGGTAGTGGTTTCATCAGTGGCCTTAACATCATCTTGGTAGGTCTTATTGTATTTAGTGGATTTTACTGTTTTTATTGCTAATTTATGTTTGTATATTTAAAATATTGTACACTACCCTATGAACCCTGTTTTTAAGGGAAGGGTGGTTTAAAAACTGAACCTACTAAATAAGGAAATAAATTATTGGCAAAAGTGAATAGTGCTCTTTTCCTTTAAATTTATGCAGATTAAATTAATCAGGCAAGATTTCTTTACTACTGTGTCCTGGCACTGCTCCACTGAACCACGCCCCAACAACCCCCACAAATCCTGGGGGGCCCAACCCCATAGAGAATGCTGGTAGCCACACAAGCCCCTGGAGCCCCACACTCACCTGGGACCACGGGAAGTTGAGACAACCGGCAACTGGGTCTGTTGTCCCTGTTGCTACGCGGCCAGGTAAAGCAGGTGAGGCTTGGCAGTCCATCAGCAGCAGTGCTGGCCAAGGCAGCACGACAACTGCCAAACGGCCTGATGCCAGCCAGGCAGCCCACTCTCAGCCTTGCCTGCAAGGGAGTTGCCCAGACCTGGCCGTCACCATGGCCCAGGAAGCCAGGGAAACCACTGGCCCCGAAGAGGAGGAGTCGACAAGCTACAAAGGGCTGTACAGCCCTGCTGAGATGCCTGAGCCCAACAGCCCTGCTCAGCGTCTGAGCTTAAGAAGAGGGTGGGGCTACTGGGGGGAGGAATATAAGGGGTGGAGCTGGAAGTGGGGAGAGGGATATAAGGAGCAAAACCAGATAGTCGAGGAGGATTCTTCCTTAGTAGCTCAAGTGGCTGCACACCAGAGAGACAAAGGCAGCAAGAACATCAGGAGGGGCAGGTGGAGGGTGGTGATGTAACCACCTCCCCTGCCCAACTTTGATCTGAGTCCTCTGGAGCACCACACCCCTCGAGAGCAGGGGTGTCAAACATGCGACCCGGGGACTGGATCAGGCCCCCAGAGCACTTCTATCAGGCCCATACTGGAACTGGCCATCTCCTGCTTCCAGTTATGTTGTTGCTGCTGCATCATAGCTTGCTTTTCCAGACTCTCTCAATCGCTCAGCCGTTTCATGTTTTCCCCTGGGTCCTAGACTTAGAACTCTGAGCATGAGATTTCTGTGGTGAATGTCAATAAATCAAAAAGTAGGTTTGCAGCTCACAGATACACACTTGAACAGCATACTCAAGATTGCAACAGCACAGACATTTTGATGCAGTAATTCAGAGCAAGAGGTGTCAGTTATCAGCGACAGTTAAATAAACAAATTGCAAGAGTGCTAATGTTTTAAGCATGTTTTTATTTTAAGTTAAAAAAAACCCTTTGTGTTTGTGTCCTTTATAAAGTTTATATCTCTGTTACCTGGCATTACATTTTATGACATACAGGGTCCAGCCCAACAAGGTCTCATTTATGTCAGATCTGGCCCTCATAACAAACAAGTTTGACACCCCTGCTATAGAGTGTATAGATAGGGCGGACAACAGGAAGGAGGTGCCCAAGAGGTGCTCGGGATGATGACGTTGGGCAGGAAGGATGAGGAGGTGACAACTGGGTATGACATCCTGTATTTCCCTTCAGTTTCCAAACATTTCTCAAGTCATGAGGGCTAGAAATACACTTGAAAACAGAACTCAGATTTGGGGATTCTAATCATACTGCTAAAGTCAAACAAAAGTGCTTTGGGGGTTCAGTCCTGGTTTGAAAGTATTTTTCAGTTCTTTTTATATTTACAGATAAAATAATAATAATTATTTACATAAGTATTTACACAGTCTGATCTACACCTCTGTCATAAATATTAAATATAGGACTTTATTTTTTTCCAGAACTTTCAATCTATCACTTCTAACAAGCAATAAAATTCATGCCAGAACACACTATTTAAAAGAGCAAACAGGGACTATTGAACCTGTATCACAGCAGACTATCTTGTGACTTGTCAATTTTCAAGGGTAGCTGCCCATTGCAAATATCTGAAAGCATTCTGTATGGTCATTGACAGTGTCAGGCTAATGGACTGGAGCCAGAATTCTCTCAAAGTGGGAGGTGGGCCTCTCCAAAGGAATGTAAGTATCAGTGGACCTTGCTGCAGTTTTTAAAATTTCATTTTAATGTGTCTGTGTTTTTTATAATTTATGCATGTTTCTTGTAAATAAGAATGTTGGTCTCTTGGGATTGTGGGTTTCAGTTTTTGAAACAATGTTTCAAAAATAATATTGCAGATATGTTTTTACCACTGTATGCCTCTGCACACATTTGCAAACAAATTGGTTTGGTTCAGTGTGCATAAGTGGGGGAAGGAGCTTTAGTACTTTGTGGTGGGAAATTGCTAGAATTGTGCAAGGTTCTTCTACCCAACAAAGAAGAAATTATCAGGTTGACTATGATGAACAAATGGACCTGCAGAGTTTTTTTTAACAGAAAAGGATGTGAAAACAGATAGGATGTCAGACCTAATTGACCTATCTGGTGCCAGGTCTACACAAAATGGCAGCGTGACATTTATTCTGGAGTGAGGAACATTTCTAGAAATGAAGAAGGCTTTGCTGCACACAAAAAGGTCCAGTCTCTAAGCAAATTCTTTTCAGTTACTCAACATAGTTGCTTACATATGTGGACTTGATGAGGGCCTTCCTCTTGGGCATGTCTAAATTTCTACTTTAAAGAACTGAGCTATCACCTAAACAGGCTACTGCACTGAAATAAACAGATGTTTATGCTTAAGCAGAGAAATTCCTTATGCGCCTTTCAAATAAGCCAGTACACTCTCAGTCCAGCCATGGAAGGAAACTATGTACACTATCAGAGTCTAGGGGCTTGACAATAGAGGCTGGGCTTCAAGGCCACCAAAACCATGTGTCAGGTTTTGCCTGTTCTCCTTGGATGATGGGTGTCAGAAAAGGGAAACGGAGGGGGTTGCCTCACCTGGTTCCTATCGTTCTTTCCCCCACAGCTCTATTTGGGCTTCTTTACTTTCTCTCTCTATTCCACACCCATCAACATAGAGGGCTGAGGTTCTTCCTCCCTGGCCCACTCTGTCATCCTCCCTTAAATCTCCCAGCTCTGCTACCGCCCCTCCGTCCTGTGTGTCAGAGGATAGCAGCCACAGGACCAGCCAATTTCCCAGTCTTGTTCTCTGGGTTCCAGTCTTCTTCTCCTCGGTTGGGCCATCTTCTCTGGGGATGCTGTCACCCTCCTCCTCCTTAGCCTCCTTTCATGGCTACAACCCCTTGAGCTGGTTGAGGGGGTAAGATCCCGGGGTCTCCAGGCCACAGCTCCATGCGTTTTCCTCTCCCGTCCTGTTTCTGTCATCTGAAGATAGGGGCCCCTTGGTATTCTCCAATCATTCTCTCTCTTTCACATGGACCCTTTCCGCCATGTTTTGCCTGTCTTCTCCTGGGTCCTCTACTGTGGATCGCTGCCATTCTACTGTGGATACTGTGGATCCCTGCCCTGTTTTGGGGCCCTTTGGAGGTCTGCACCAAGTCCGGGATTAGGGGGTCTGATTCCCCCTCTGGACACCATGTTGTGGTCTATTTAGGTCACTTCAGAAACAATTTTTTTCTTCCACGTATGGGATAACAGTAGTGGTATTACAAGCAGGATTGCCAGCCCCCAGGCACGGGTGGAGTTTCTCCCACTTTTGGGGGCTCCAATCCTCCACCGGCAAGTGCAGAAATCCCCACCCCAAGTGTGACCACCCGTGGCCACCCCTCTCCCTCCCCTTCTGTGAGGTTAAAAGGGCTTCAGCTGATTCACAGGGAGCACGTGGCCTGCCAATCAGATGGTGGGCCCTTTAAATTGTTCAGGAGGGAGGGAGAGGGGCTGTCGCCAGCCACATGGTCCACTTGCAAAAAGACACTTTAAAGGGTCTTTTTGCAAGTGGGTTGGGGCTGATTTCCCAGCAGCAATTTACCACTTGGGATTCAGGCATGCACGCCACTGCCCCACTCGCTGCTAATGGGGCGGTGGCGCATGGGGCTGGTTGCAAGCAAGGCTTGTGTACCTGAATCCCAAGCAGTGAATTGCCACTGGGAAATCAGCCCCTCTTTTTGCGAGTAAAGTGTGTGGCCAACAACAGCCCCTCTCCTTCCCTCCTGAGATTTAAAAGGCCCTCCAGCTGATTGGCGGGCCACATGCTCCCCACCGAACAGCTGAAGCCCTTTAAATCTTACAGGAGGGAGGGAGAGATGTGGCCATGGGTGGTCGCTCTTGGGGGCATCCCCATCCAACCCCAGGACTCCCCCCAAATCCCCCCACTGGAATGACGAGGGGACCTGGCAATCCTAATAACAAGTTTGTTCCAGGCTCAAAGAAATGAAGCTTGGGCCCTGACTCCCTTGTAAACTGAATGTGAGCAGAAATTATCAGAGCACCTACTAACATCAATATATGTATAATTTGTTTTTATATATGAATAGTAACCATACATTTTATAGCACCTCACATGAACCAGGCTCTTTAAAAACTTTTCTTTTCCTAAATGCCTGCCAAGGAAAGCCCCTATTATTTCTGCAGACTGGCAACTGAAGCTGAGTGCTTAAGACCTGCTCAGAACTACTGAAAAAGCCAATGACTGAGTCAAAACTTGAACCCATGTCTACATCTAACACTACAAGTTCTCCATCTCTCCTTTCTTCCCACTCTGCACATTTTCCCATTCCCCTCCACTTTTTTGTTCTAAGCCACCAAATGCATGAGTTATAATCTGTTTTCTTAATTTGTTAAACTTAAAAGCTGTAGAGAACATTATGGTTTCAAATGTATTTGTTTCTTTTTACTCAAAAGGAATGCAAAATATGTCAAAACTTGGCCAAAGTGCAATTTTTGTATTTCTTCTAACTAAATCATGGCCAAACCAATTTCCTTTAAATTTTGTAGAAAAGAAAAAAATGTTCTTGGACTTCAGCTGAGAACTATACACTACATTTTAGTCTGGAGAGAATTTTATGGCTGTGTTACACACTGCTAATAAACAGTGCAAGAATGGAAACATTGACAGGACCTCCACTGAAGCAATCCCAGAAAGAAAGACTGCCATAATAAATTCAATTAACATCTATTAGAAACTGCAAACATTATTGTGTGACAACCGGTATGGATGAGATAAAAGGAGCATTGACTGGTTCTTGTCACACCCCTACTAATGTTATCCTCAGATGCAACACACTATATGGAAAGCTTTATATTTCTTTTCTATATGGAGGAACTACACATTCCTGACCATAAACAGATCATGGTTTTACTAGCTCCAGACTGTCATAACTGTACTGCATTTACTGGTCCTTGGACAGAACTATGGAAACACAACAGGTTGGTATGTATGTGAACTGAAGGCAGAATTTGGCTCAGTTTGTTAGAAAGATTAAATAGAAATTAGTGATTCCATAAATACAAAATATTTGGAAGCTCACCAAAGTTTTAAAAACAATCCTGGTTTGGTTCCTGCCTGTAGGACATGCAACACCTTACATCCTTTAACATTCCACAGCTAATAACATTTAAACGAACTGGACAGGCCCCAGAACAAGCCTGCACCAATGCCAGGCATAACAATCACTTTGATGTGTTCTAGAAAGCGCTCCATAGGACTTGGAGTTTATCAAAGGACATTGCTAACGTTAAACTGATAATGTGATCCATGCAAATAACACCCTTATTGTTACTGTATAAAACATTTCAGTGGGTTGAGTCACCACAAAAAGGAGACATAAAGAAAAGAGAGGGGAAACCCCCTAAAGGGGGAATCAGTACAAAGAACAGAACACTATCTTGCACTTCCGAGAAAAGTAAACAAAATACACCCTTTCCTGAAGGATGCACTTCAAGTCCAATTTTCATAAGGCAGAGGCAGGCAGTGCTCTGTAAAAAACTAATTACAATGGAATTTAAACTGTTGCCAGAGTACAGAGAGTACAAGCCAGTATTTAAGAGCCTCATGGTATAGATAAACCCAGAAATGGGTTTGTACCAGTACAGACAATGCATACTGAATCAAATGCCACTCAGTGTGAAACTGGTATGCAGCTCAAATGTACTGGTGCAGACAGACCCTCATTCTTAAAGTTGGTTTTGGTCTCTAAGGAATGAGAGACACGTAGTCTCATCCTTCCTCCATCTTTTGATGGCCAGCAGGGAAAGAATATTTTGAAAAATGCCCACATGGAATGACTGGAGGGTACAGAGTCAGTTCCACTGCTTCAGGAGGATAGCTGTGTCGGTCTACAGTAGAAAAGTCAAATTTGAGCCCAGTAGCACCTTGAAGACCAACAACACTCTAAAACCCTTGCTGGTCTCTGAGGTGCTACTGGGCTCAAATCTAACTTTTTCTACTGCTGAAACTACAGAAGATCTACCCCTGTAAACCATCTGAATGAGACTACCAGAGCTACAACTTTTGGAAGAAAGTAGATCCCTGTGAAAGGAAGTGTGTTAAATAAGAGTTATCAAACTTCCAGATGTTAGTTCAACACTATGAGGATTCTATTATGCCACAAAATACAGGTTCATCCTGGACAAGCATCATAACGCAAGAGCATTATATATAGATCACATGAGAGTGTGCGTTTCTTTTATTTCATGTACTTAGTTCAGCAGGGAAACTTTGCATGAACACGGCAGTAGCATCCCCTCAAGAGACTGTAGATGTCTTTGCTTTTCTGCTCTGTTAAGAACTACAGAACGGTAGTCAAGGGCGTAGACTTTCCAATTTCCCGGGGAGGGGCTGGGGCTGGGCCAGAGACATTACAGGCCATTGTCTCCAGGGGACGCTCAGCACGTCATGGAAAAGTTCGGGGGGGGGGGCTCCAGCTCCCCAGCCCCCCTGAAGTTGACACCTATGATGGTAATCCTACTGGAATATGTTTCAAACCAGGATTTTTCTTTCTCCCCTCTTCCTTTCTCTCTCTCTCCTCCACCTTCCTTCCTTTCTCTTTCCCCTTTCCTTCCTTCCTTTTTTTCCTTTCTTTCATTCCTTCTTTCTCTCCCTCGCTCCCCCACCTACCTTTCTTTCTTTCTATCCCCTACATTTCTTTCTTTCTTTCTGTTTCATTTTGTTCTTTGTGTTTTTATTAAAACAAATATTGAAAAGGGGGGGATGTAAAAAAGCAGAGAGCCCAGGAGATGCTGGTTTTGACGATATCTTTAATTTTTGAGAATCTCTTTAGTTTTCTCATGGCATCTTCTGCTTAAGAAAAGTAAGTTTGAAGGCTGAGTTCATTGTTGTGTCTTGTTGGGAATGGCTTGCAAATTATATGTGTGTTTAAAGTCTGTATTAAAGTGGTTTGGTGCTTACTGCCATGCAAGAGAAAACATCTGAAAAAGTAGCTTCATTGTTGTGTGTGTTGGCAGAACACTTGACTGTTGTCTAGGGGACTTTGGGGGACATCTGCAGAGAAACAGAGTTGTAACTAAAAATGAGCATGGTCAGCAGCACTTTGGATGCCTGTTTTGTGAAATTTAAGAAGTGGGCAGAGTTTCTGAAGAAGATTATTGTCCCTCTTCTCCTGCCACTGGGCTGACATCTGCCTTTAATAGGCCAGCAAAGTTGATGTTCTTAAACCTCCTAATAAGAGAGATTTCTGCTTCTGAGGAGTTGACTTCCAACGATTGGTGATCTTGTGATGGTAGTGATACTTTGATGTGGTAAAGACCACCTGTTCACAGGATAATTTTATCTGTGGGACAGATTCTGCATGGTAACCACTCCACTGGTGCATAATTGCTTGTACAAAGTATTATAGTGTAATAATTCAGGTGGGTAGCCGTGTTGGTCTGAAGCATCAGAACAAAGTGGGAGTCCAAAGTTTCATCCAAGGTATAAGCTTTTGTGCGCATGCACACTTCTTCCATCTGAAGAAGTGTGGGTGGCACATGAAATATTATACCTTGAATAAAATTTTGTACCTTGAATAAAATAGTCCACAAACTACTCCCGTCCAGTGCATCCACAAACCTAGAAGAAGAGGAGATTGGATTTATACCCCACCCTTCACTACCCAAGGGAGTCTCAGAGCATCTTTCAAACTCCTTTCCCTTCCCTTCCCCACAACAGACACCCTGTGAGGTAGGTGGGGCTGAGACAACAGCTGGTACAGAGCTATGGCTTGCCCAAGGTCATCCAGCAGGTCCAAGGGGGGGAGTGGGGAATCAAACCCAGTTCTCCCAGATTAGAGTTTGCGCACTTAACCACTATACCAAACTGGCTCCTAGCGTTGTTCTGCCAGTGAACTATGGTTGCCAACTCCAGGTTGAGGAAATCCCTGGAGATTTGGGGTGGAGAGTAGGGTTTAGGGGAAGGAGGGACCTAAGCAAGGCATAATGCCATGAACTCCACTTTCCAAAGCAGCCATTGACCTGATCTCTGTAGTTTGGAGCTCAGTTGTAATTCCAGGAGATCTCCAGACCCCACCTTTCGGTTGGCAACCCTAAAAAATCATATTCAGCGTACTAGGTCTGCAGGAAGGCAAGCTGATTTCCATGGGAACCTAACCTTTAGGAATTGATTCCAATCCAGTGTGGGAATAATTGTTAGACATAAGATATTGGTTCAGGCAAGATTTTGTACAGATAGGACAGAAAATAATGTTTTTATTGGTTTTGTCAAAACTGTTTTGACAACAAGGTAAACAGAATAAGAAGCAAAAGGTGGATGTGGCTGGATGACCACACTTCTGGGAATATCAGGTGTGGCCTAATATGTTAATGAGCTGTGCTATCAGGGGTGTGGCCTAATATGCTAATGAGTTCCTGCTGGGCTTTTTTTATAAAAAGAGCCCTGGTAATATCTATGCTTGAACACTGAAGAACGCAGAAGGCCGGAATGTGTTTGGTCAGGTTCGCATAAAGTCTTTGTTTGAGATTTCGGTATGGTTTTAATCTGAATTGAGGCTATATTTGGGCCTGTAACTGTTTTTAAACTATTTTGTAGTAAATACATGTTTAGTATATTGGTATATATTTTTGTCCTGTATTCAGCAGTTTTAATACTGGGCCCTTTATTTTGGATTCATTTAACCTTCTAGGTTCTTAATTTAATCTCACTTAGTATACATCATGATTCTTGCATAGACTTCAGAAGCTAGACAGAAACGCCAGTTCTACATGTTGGAGGTATCATAAAGTCTCGAGAACTTTTCTCCACCCATGGTAATGTTGTGATGGTGTTAAGAAATTCTGATGAGCAGGAATGATATCTATTCAAGCAATTATTAGATACTAAAGCCTGGCAAACCCTAACTGGATTATTGGGAAATTTGAAACATCTGTTAAATGGCATCAAATTTATTTGGTATAAATTGTGTTCACTGGAGCAAGAATCTTGATAGCCAGTTGTTAGAAACAGAGTGTATCTCCTCAGCAGTGTTATGGAAACATAAAATTTGGAATACTGTGTTTATAAAACAATCTTTAAACATCAGCAGGAAAGTAAAATATACTCTAGTAAAAAAAAATTTTTTTGAACCAATGTCTGTGTTTTTGTTTTGTTTCAGAAATTAAAGAATGCTTTCCGTAGATGTCCAACAAGAAGTATTATATTTGGTAGGATAATGTATTCAATTGTCTGATAATTACTGGAAACTGTTTTTAGTTTAGTGAATTATTAGAAATTAACTGGGGAATGAGTGGTAGTGTGGCTGCCAGATATCTGTATGCCACCTCAACCTATCATGGAGGCAGTAAGGTAATGAAAGTGGGTTAAGAAAAAGGATTACAACCTTCATTTCTGACCACAATTGATATGATTCCATCTGTACCACAATTGATATGATTCCATCTGTACTTAAAGACAGGAGGGAGGGAGGGAGGGAAGGAAGGAAGGTTCTAATTACAGAGGGACACAGAGATACACACACATGCAGAGGGACACAGAGAGAGTCAGAGAGAGAGAGAGACAGGGACAGAGAGAGAGATCGCCGAAAGCAGCTGCCTGTTTGCTGCGCCTCCATACAACCCAGGGAAGGCGAGGGTGGGGGAGGGAAGGTAACTTACCTTTCTTCTTCTGCCTCCTCGTCGCCCAACAGGGCTGCTGGGAGCAGGGGGTGGGGCTTGGTAATGTGCCCGCCCCCTGGACACTTCACTCCCAGTGCGTCGCTTCTCTGTGCTCTGGGCCCAACGGAGGCCTGACTGAAACCACGTGGCCGACTGTCTTGGCGGGCCACAAAAAACTCTCTGGCGGGCCGCAATTTGCCCACCCCTGCACTGGAGCATAGTTTCTTTAGGACTGCACTAAGGACAGCCCAAGTAACAAAGAGTAGTCAACAAGAGAGAGCATGTATGTGAAAATACAAGACATGGCAAAGGTTTACATTTGGAGAAGAATAGTCATTGTCCCACAATATGAACTGCTCTGCTTCAAAGGACTCAGAGGATTTCAAAGGTCTTCCTTGAGCCAATTCAGGCCAGCAGAGGAGCTTGAAAATGGGTGAACAAAGGTGAAAGAGTGTCTTTTACCTCCTTCCCCTGCTGTTCCAAGTCACTCTTCCGATAACCGGTAAAGGGGCTGTTTGACATCCACTGAATTTAAACAATTACTTTTTACCATTCTTTGGAGATTCAAGTACATGGAAAACCAATCTGTACTAAAAAAAAGGGGGGGAGCCTCTTGCTGGAGAGCCTGACCTCCATAGTGATCCCTTGATGATTCTGCTGTAGCCTCCAACAGAACCCCAGAAGGACTTCAGCTCCAATCACTGTTAAATGTGACCTTCTGGCTCTAGGCTTACCTCTTAAAGTTCAGGCACTATAAAAAACAGATTACTAGATGCAATCAAGAATTTGATTTCAAAGACCTTTCCTCTGTCATTTTTAATTAACATATTGGACAGCAATTAAGCCATGATTGGCTTTTTATAGCACCAATCCACTGAGAAAACTGGAGCTACTTTTTAACAGTAGTGTAATCAGGAAAGATTGCACTAAATTTCAAGCAAGTGATAATCCGGCTCAGCTTAATTATAGAAATCTTTTAGACAATATATTTCTGGAGAAACTGGAAGCAAGAATATATATGTTTATGTGTGTATGTATGTATGTATACACACACACACACTCATTTATTTGTTAACTGAGCTTTAGAAACTTCCCATGGAAAAATACTGGATAAACGGATAGAAAGGCATCATAATGTTGTAAAATCAGTTATCAATCACTCAGTCATAAAATTCTGTGTAAAGGAGTACTTCAGCTGCCATAATAATGTATAAAGTACATTGCAAATCTTCAGAAGGCTTTTAAAAAATCATCACAATAATCCTTAAAACATTCCTAGAAATTGCCCAATATTATTAATTCCCTCCCCAATAAGCAGATGAGAGCTGACACTGAAAGAAGAGTGGCTTGCCTAAGGCAACTTACTGGTGATGTGAAATCTGAATTTTCCTGTTCACAATGTCTTGCTACAACAGTTCACAAAGGTCTCGTACAGACATAAAACTGTCCCAAACCAAACCATAGTTAGGAGAATGGCTTCCTTCCTTCCTTAATCATGAATTCCTCCTCCCTATCCTGGCATTTCCACTAACCATAGTTGGCTTCAAATCACAAGGGGCAACTAATGTATTTGTAAACAGCAGCCCACGCTAACAAGGGTCAGTGAAAATGAGCACAGACATTATTTTCTATCTGTGAATTAGCTTCAACAAATTAAACCCTTCAGTTGTTTGAAAGACTCCAGTTGACTGTGCAGTAAGGTCAGGATTTCATACAATCTCAGGTGTGCATCATTTTGCAGCATTTGACGCAGCACAGTTCAGACAATCTGATTAAAACTTACACTATTAGTAACCCATGCATGCTAATGAAGGGAGGATTAGTTATGAGGAATAGATGCCTTGCCAAAGGAGTCATGATTAATCAAGGGCAAAGAGGGTCAGCCACCCTAATCGCTGTGCACAATGATTCAATTAATTCTACCTTGGCATTTTTTCAAGCATTCATAAGATATTAATATATTTCCTTTTTGTTAAAAAATACTATTACTTTGAAGTTGCCAGCTAGGTTGTCTGATTCATAACTTAGTCTCAACAATTCTCAGTCAGCTAAGGGCATCTCTGCATCCCCCAACCTGCCCCATACCTAAAAGTACAAGAAAAGGTGTTTGCATAATTACCTAGGAAATAAAAGATATAAGCACAACACCACTAATCTAAAAACATAACCTTAAATTTTGATAATGGTAAAATGGGATTTCAAACAACCAATAAAATACACATTTCACATAGAGAAAATAGGCTCATTATGTACAGCATGTGTTAACTATCTTGTTTATAAAGTAGGGTTTTTATGTAGCTTATTTATAATGGTTTTAATTTTTTTTTTAAAAAATGGCTATATAGTTTTATTGTACTACTTTAGCTCTGAGCTGCCTTGACAATGATGTGGGACACAAAATTTTCCAGCATGGTGTAGCAGTTAGAATGTAGGACCAGGGCCTGGGAGACCTTGGTTTGAGTCCCCACTCTGCTATAGAAGGTTGCTGGGTGACCTTGGGCGAGTCACACACTCTAAGCCTAACCTACCTCACAGGGTGGTTATGAGCAGTATTACCTCTAAGCTGAGTTAGTGTGAGCTAGCTCACAGTTTTTCAGCCTTTGGCTCACACATTTTTGTCTTCGCTCAGGAAGGATGGCTCCGGAGCAGACTAATTTATGCAGTAGCCAAATCGCTCAGTCACAGCTTTAATGCCAGGAGCTCACAGAGTAGAATTTTTGCTCACATGACTCCACAGCTTAGAAGGAGCATTGGTTTTGAGGATAAAATGGAGGAAAGGAGAACAATGTAACTTGTTTTGGGTTTCCAGTGGGAAGCAAGGTCACGTACAAATGAAACAAATAATAATAAAACAGAAAATTTTCTGATGCTATATTTTTCCAAAGGGAAATTTAAAGCACAGTTAAGCATGCTGGAAGATCAACATGGAGATACATTAATTGGGAACAGGACAAAATAAAGAACAAAGAGATGAAAGGATGACAGATTCCTTCCATGAAGAATCTTTTAAAGAACCTGCAGTTCTTGAAAGTGAAATGAAAGCTCAACTCAAAACAATTGGGAGAAAAAAAATCACAAGGAGTAGATGGGATATCAATAGACCTATTTCAAGTGACAGAAATGGAGTTCATCAAAATCTTAACAAGAATATGCCAACAAACATGGAAAATAAAACAATGGCCCACAGACTGAAAGCACTCAATTTACATTCCAATCCCAAAGAAAAGGAAACATCAAAGACTGCAGCAAGTATTGGACCATTGCATTAATTTCTCATGCGAGTAAGGTGATCCTCATAATCTTACAACAAAGACTATTATCATATACAGAACAAGAAATGCCAGATGTTCACACTGGATTCAGAACAGGAAGAGGCATGAAAGATCATCAATTTACATCAGTTACTGGAGCATACAAGCGAATTTCAGAAGAAAATCAGTTTGTGTTTCACAGATTACAACAAAGCTTCTGACTGGTTTTAAAAGAAATGGTTGTGCCACAACATTTGATTGCCTTGATGTGCAACCTATACCCTGGACAAGAATATTCTGTTAGGACAGAATATGGGGAAACAGAATGGTTTCCAGTTGGCAAGGATTCAGACAAGGATGCATTTTATCTCCCTCCCTCTTCAATCTATATGCAGAGCATATATAAAGAACGCTGGATTAGATTTAGATGAAGGTGAAATGAAAACTGGTGGAAGGAACATTAACATCCACAATCTGAGATATGCAGATGATGCTACATTACTGGCAAAAAACAGTGAAGACTTGAAATGACTACTGCTGAAGAGTAAAGCAGAAAGTGTTAAATCAGGATCCCAGCTGAACATTAAGAAGGAGAGTTTTACAGATACCATGGACTGTCAAAATTACAAATAAGTGGGTTCTAGATCAAATCAAGCCCAAAGTCTTCCTAGAAGCTAACATGACTAAACTGATGCTATTGACTTTTTAAAAGTGTACAAGAGTCACTGGGAAAGACAATAATGCTTTGAAAAGTTGAAGGCTGCAAGAAAAAAAAGGAAGACCCAACATGAGATGCATTGACTCAATCAAGGAAGTCACAACCCTCAGTTTGCAAGACCTGAGCAAGGCTGTTACAGCTGATTGGTGTGGTACTGCCTGACACTCAGGCAGCATAAGTGGCAGCTGGTATACAATGAGCTGGGTGCTGACATGAGTGTGTGTGCAACTCTAGAGGAGTGAGGGATGGAGGGTGGGAGTTCTATATTCAGAGACCCCAGAGAGAAGGGTTGGTTTTCCTGTTAAAATATGGACACAGCTCACCTGGAAATTTTGTGGCCCTAGCTTTATGGAAATGAATGGGAGTAGCACAATAGCACAGGGAGCACTTTTAGCAAGAGGTGGAGAATTCTTCCTGAGGTGGCTTGGAGCTGAGAATGGATAACCAAGCGACTTGCTCCCCATCATCAACAAATACCTCAGTTAAGTCCAAACTCTTGAAATAGCATTTTGTAATGATCTTTCTTTTGCCCACTAATCACACTTACTATGGTTGCTGGTATTATTGTTCCACCAGGCTACAGCAGCCAGCCAATTACTTAGTTTGCTAGCCAGGGAAAATTACCAGCTAGCCATCCATTAGTGGCCAGCCAGCCAGAGAACATTTCTCAGTGCCACCTGTCCCCTCTTTCTGTCAAATCTTGGATACTATTTCAGCAGCATCTGAGACTCTGATGGAAGAAAAAGAGGTATGGGAAGAGGCTGGTCCATCAGTGGCTGGACACTTGCCTAGCTGGCTGGCTACCACCAATCTAGCACTGCAATAGCAGCAGGTGCGGCAGTAGATTGGGAGGGAGGGAGGAAGAGGAGAGTGGGGTGGAAGAGGATTCTTCTCCTGAGGCTTGTATATATGCATTGTAGAGAAGAGTTCAGGAGCTGAAATGCTCACCTTTGTACTGAAGGTGAGGTTCACAATCTTCCCAAGTTCCTATTTCTGAGTTTAGAAGCAGGAGCACAACCAGCATTTGTATTCTTCCTTCCTTTAGTAAGATGGTGAAATATCTCAGTAAATTGGGATAATTATTCCACTGATCAATCTGAGGCACAACTATTATCAGGCAGATTTGTTGTTGAGGACTTAAAAAAAATTGATTTATCTGTTTCACAGGAAACTTGTGAAAACAAATGTAGAACTGTTTGATCCTTGTGGTTTCTGAAATTAAATTTTATGGAGCAAGACTGCATATATCTTACTCCTTTAAGAAATTATTTTTCACAACATTTTTTATGGGATAATGCAATACTTATTTGCCAGTTTCTAAAGAGGCAAAGGGCACATTTGTCTTCTAAAACAGTTTTAAAAACTCGGTATCCAGAAAGAGAAAGATTAAGAATTATGTCATCTGTAGCTGGTATTCTGATGCCGTGAGACATTCCTTCATAATCTTCCCTCCCCATCCCCAGTGCTATTTGTAAAATTCCAACCCCAAAACCTGCCCTATGCAAAAGCAAACTTCTGAATCATACTCCTTACACATCCTCTTCCCCTGTGGCATAAAATCAACTGGAGGGAAAAACTGGTAGACCTCCCAGTAGGCGGAACATTTATCATATATCATCTTAAGGAATCTTTTTATGCAACAAAAAGCTGCTGAATAGACCACTGATTTATGAGGGTTAGCAAGTGTCCTAAGATGTGCCACTACATCCATGGGAATGTAAAAGAAGCGTTGGGGTTTTTTTTTTAGGAAAAGACAAAAGTGAAAAAGAGGCAAAACACTCCTTTGCAACAGCAGCTCCGATTCCTCTTCCACTAAGGTTACTGTGTTTTGTTTATGGTGAAAAGATTCCATTAATGCCTCAGTTCCATCAAACAGCAGACCAAGTCCATGAATGGCACCTATCACAGCCCGGGGTAAATCCAATGATTAGAGGAAATTTGCCAAAGAGCCTTTGTAGCTGAGAAAATGCCTACTCCAGAGAGGAATGCAGAAAATTCCTAGGAGCACAGGCCCTCCTTTGTTGGTAGTCTGGTGGTATTCTGGAGCAAATAAAGGCACACAAAATAGGAACTTAGGTGCAATGAACACTTGAAGAAAATGTTGTTCAAAGCATTCGTTAAAACATTCCTGATTTTATAAAACTGTAGTTACTTTGTTCATAACCAACTTGAAAGGTCTTCTCTCAAATTACCATTTTTAGAGTCACAATTTAAATGTTTCTTTTGCAGCAACAATGTATTCATTTTTCCTTACTATTTGTCTAAATTAACTGAACAAATAATGTACTAGTCCAGCCATTTAATCACAGATCACAGGGCAGCCCACCATGTATTACTTTTGTGAATGTCCTGAAAGAATTCTTGACCGCCTCAATTAGGTTAACCAACACCATTAAAAACTGGAGCTACACCTTTCTCAAACAACCAGGTGTGACCTAATATTTTATTAGAGGTGGTTTATATAAGAAAAAGGTATCATGGGTTTCCAATGGTGTGCCCACTGAGGCACACGCAATGGCTATTAACCGCACAGAAGACTGGATTTGAGCCATGGTGTTAACCATCCTAAGGGAAAGGAATGTATTTCTTTAAATAATTTGGCAACATTTTATACTTTTTAATAATAATTTTTAGTAGAACAAGCTACATGCTGCACTGTTTTATAGATTACTGACTCTTGAGTTATTACAGCCTATGAATAATTTGAAAGAGTGGTACAGAGGACACGTTTGAAATGCTGGTATTTTAAGTTACTACATATTTAAATACTTTGTCTTTCAAGAAGAAAATCTGTGACACTGAAAGGACACGTGCCTTGCAGAAGCATGTAGAAGCTCCTAGGTTCAGTCCATGGCAAATTCAGTTGACAGGTCTTTTTTTGGGGGGGGGGGAGATAGAATAGACAAGACTGAGGAAGATATTTTGATGTGATATAAAGCAGCTTGATATATATGTACTTTTTGATTTGCAAGGTTGGTTTTGTTATATTTTTCTATATGCTACTTACCTGTTTCACCGCCTCAAAAACAGGCAATGCACATAGTTAGGCTTCGGTGGAACATGGGACTTGCACCTTTGGTTAGCCTTCTGTTGTTGTTGGTACACAGGTAAACTGTCCCTGGTGGCCACCGCAATCCCAGCCACGTGCAGTGATTCACAAATAGGTACGAACACTTTTCTCACAGAGTCCCAAGCCAAAAAACGTGTGTTTCATTGGTCCATTTTGTCTTCCTTATTTAATTAAGTTATATAATTATAATCATTATAATTAACTGAAATATATTTTAAGCAAGCCAAACAAAGAAGTGAAAACAGAGTGAACGCTTCATGAATTTGCAAGTCATCCTTGCACCGGGGCCATGCTAATCTTCTATGTATCATTCTAAAGCAAGCCAACAACCCACCATGGGAAATTCCATACCCTCACAAAAGTGGGGGCAATATTTCTCTGAACTTTATATGTATTCACATTCAAGCATAGCCCCTCTTCAAATTTGTGTGTTAAATTTACCTCTCTGGCCCAAAGTTACTGTCCAGGAAAAAGAAAATGTGATAAACGAGATCAAATTAGGGAAGCTTCCTGGCCCTGATTTCTTACCGCCAGAGCTTTTCAGTAATAAGATTATTTGGTGGGCTTCCATACTAGCGGAAACCTTCACGGAAATAAATGAGTCAGATAGAATTACAGACAGCTGGAAGCAGGCAATTATTGTCCCAATCTATAAGAGAGGGGACAGATTACATCTGGGGAACTATCACCCAATTAGCCTTCTTTCAGTGTGGGCAAATTGTATGCATCCTATCTGTTAAACAGGCTATCTAGTTAAATCATAGAAAATTCTATATTAGCCCCTGAGCAAGCAGGTTTCCAGGCTGGCTATTCCACACTGGACCACTGCTTTGCATTATCTCATATCACAAAAAATATACATCTTTATCCAAAAGCTCAATTTATGTAGCTTTTATGGATTTAAAGATGGCCTTCAACTCGGTCCCAAGAAATAGACTGGCAGAAACTTGCTAACTATGGATCAAAAACCTCCCCATGACTCAACAGGGATATTGGTTTCTTATCTTATTACATATGCTAACTCATTCAGCCCTCACATATGCATTATCAGCAAGAAGGACTATACATCCTCTGTATTTTAGTGTATATCTTTTTCAGAATAGCAGATTAGAATACTGAATGTAATACAAGGAATTTTGGGATGTTTTGCTGACATATCACTACACTAATTTTTTTTTTAATGCTGTTAAGTTACCTCCACATCTGAGAGATGAATGGTGAGTCTCAATTTTCTTCCCACAATTAGAAAAGATGCCTTTACACACTTATCCCCCAGTTTGACATTTTTATTGTATTGGTGTCCTTTCCCCCCTTCATTAAATCAAAACAACTGTTGACCTTATAACCTTAGCTTGTTATTTAGTTTTGTTTTTGCATAAAACATCTTCATCATGTTACGTGTAAATCTGCTGTTCAGCCTGTCTATAAATTTGAACTCTTATCTTCCATTCCAATGTATTTAAAAAGTGTGTATGCATACAAAAGCCCATACCTTGAATAAACCTTTGTTGGTCTTAAAGGTGCCACTGGACTCTAAATTTGTTGTATGGTTGTATGGTATAGATGCCCATTTACTGATTAATTCAGGTGCTATATGAAACATCTGAAGCGAGAATACAGATTAATAATCAAGGATTATTGTTGGATCCCTTCAAATTGCATAGAGAATAAGGGAGGGTTGAGTTTTGGCACCTTCCTTGTTTAAACTCATCATTAATGATCTTCCAGATAAGCTCCGGTTTCCCAGCTCACATGCACCTATGCTGGCAAATTTTACAATTTCCACACTTATGTATGCTGATGACAGCCTACTCTTGAGTTGGGCTGTGTTGCTTATTGATTGCATTTGGAGACTACTGTATCAATTATGACAAATCTAAGATAGTAGTTTTTATAGAAAATCTTCAACCCACCTCAAACGCCTGGTATTTAAATGGCAAAAACTACAACAAATGACTAGTTATAACTATTTAGGTCTGAAATTCCAATCCAATTTGACTTGGAAGAATCACCATGACCATATGAAAGAGAAAGCCTTGAGAATGTCCAAGGGAATCCAGTGTTTTTTCTATCCTAGAGGTGGCCAAGATATTAAGCTTTTTGAAGCTAAAGTCGCTATCCAACTCCTATATGGCATTTTCTTAGAAAGTTGTTGGCTGCTCCTTATTGCAAAGCTGGGATTGCTATTAGAGCTGAGCTTGGGATCCGATCTTTGGAGGCAAAAGCATGTGCCTCTATTTTTAGCTACCAATTAAAACTCCTTCAGGCCCCTCCTACACTTGGTCTTAAGGGACTCATATGGTAATTCCTGGTTTCAGTATGTTGATGCCAAATTTCAAATGCTGAGGCTGGATAGCACCTCCTTGATTACTATGTCCTTTTCTGCAGCCCGTTCTCTGATGAAAAAAAGATTATTCCAGTGGGATTTAAACAGCACTATTCTCCATGCTTATTGTGTGTCCTCTCATGCTTTCTATATTCAAAGTCCTATTGCCCATATTTAGATTTTTTGACCATCACAGACTATAGAAGAGCCTTTCTTCTAGCAAGGTTCAATGTGTTATCTACTGCTGTTCTGTGTGGACATTATGCTAAAAAGCCCTAGTCTCAGCATCTATGTAGCTGTGGTCTTGGTTCCATTGAAACTATAGAACATGTATTTTTCTCTTGTCAAAGATATAAGCACTTGAGAACCCAGTATATTGATTTGTTACTCCCTGATGTTGATTTGCCAGTTGCAACTAAGCTCCAGTTCTTGCTTGGTGGCTCTGATCCAGCCATTACAGTCTCAATAGTTAAATTTCTTTTGGGAATGTTTGGACACAAGAAAAATGAGGAGATCTTAAGAAACTCAAGTACTAGTAAATAAACTAATTAGTAATCAAATTGTAAAAGGTTAAATAAATAAATATTATTTGTAAATTTTAAAATCGATATTACTGGGTATTTTTTTTACAGACTGTAATATTGGATGACCCAATTGCTGTATTTAAAAAAATGAATTTTATATGTATGTATGTATGTATAATTCTCTTATTTGCTTATGATCAACTGGTCTGTGAGCATTAATAAATAATTTTTAAAAACCCAGAGTGAACTCCATGTCATTATCATATTGAACACTTGATGGAATCCAAATTTTCTGCATACTACATTGAAAACGCATACTGTATTCAAAATGAAAACAAAATTAACTATAATTAAATATTACCAGTCCAGTAGAAAACTTCATAGGTTACTTCCCACCATTAAGAAAAGGTATCAGCTTATTCCTATCCTCTGGTTCTAGTTTATAATGATAATCAGTTAAAAAATTTTATCCTGCTCTTCCTTCAATGAGCTCAAGACAATTGTATATCATCTACCCTTTTAATTCTGTGATGTAAATCAGGCTGAGAATGACTGGCTCATTGTCACCCAGTGAGCTTCACTGAATCCAGATCCTAGTCTAACACACCATGCTGTGCTACACAGTTACAGATCCTTAAGGTGACCTGCCCAGACCTTCTTATCTTATGTCTGCTAAGGATTTTTTATAGGACATTTGGTCCAAAACTTTAAAAAAGTCCAGGTATGCAGAAATTGTGATAGTCCAAGTATCTTGATGGATGGGAAGGACGTTATCCCTATCTATATAGTATTAACTGCCCATGGCTCCAATCTGTGGATAGCTAAATCCACAAACTGGGGCCACACAGAGGCTAAATAGATATTTCCGCAAACTCAGGGAACTCCCTAGATTTGCAAAAAAACCAAAACAAAACCGTACAAAAAAATTGGGGGGGGTTAAATTTGCCCCCACATAAAAAAGGGCCAATAGCATGACAAGCCAGGAATTGCACTGGGCCTGGTGTAGGTGGTGTGGCAGGCTGGGAGCAGGTCCACACTTGTATGAATCTAAAAAGGTCTGGGCAAACACAGTGCCATGAATCTCAAGCCATCATGGTTAGGGGGGTTATACTGGTCTGTGAACTTTGATTGACATGGTGTTCAAATGGAATTCTACTGTTGACCTGAGAGCATGATGTTTGAGAGGAAGGAAGGATCGATGAGGATACTGAAATAGAGAAGTGAAACAAATAGTCCTTCCTTGAGGGAAATAGCTCCTAGGAAAGGAGGGGTTTTTTTTGATCCTTATCAAGGGGTAAAGAAGAAACTTGTCTGTATGTTCCTGTCTTCACAGACTTTAGTAATTTGGGACAAATAAGCTTGTGCCTGTTTATCTAAGAAGTGACAGCCAAGTGATCTCTCCAAACAGTTATAAAGAGCTGTCTATAGAACAAAACAACTACATTTTTGTGACAAACTATCTATTGTATATAGTTATGCAAAGAGCCAGTAGCACTTTAAAGACTAACAAAGAGTCCAGTAGTACCTTAAAGACTAACAAAATTTGTGTCAGGCTATGAACTTTCATGAGTCACTGCTAATTTCTTCAGATATCTTCAGATACCTTTAGATATCAGAAAGTTCCTCAGTGCCGAACAAATCTAAACCCTTTCTCCCAGCACCACTTTCTCATCCATGTATTGAGACCCCTGATCTGTGCCTGTTTAGCTGGCCTTGTGCATGGAACTAGCAACACTTCTGAGAATGCTACCTTTGAGGTCCTGGCCTTTAACTTTCTAAGTCCTGTCTAACTGTTACAGAGGACAAAGGGTGAGAATCCCAGACTCAGTTTATGTATACTGTAATATTAAAACTGGCCTTAGTCTATCTGTGTGATGGTTCCATAGGCCTTCCTACCCCTTCATCACATTGGGGGCCTTCACTTGTGTACATCCTACTTTGGATCTAGCCTAGTCCTCTCAAAAAGCTTCAAGTGGGAATCTCCCTTAGGAAAGAGGAGGAGGAGAAGAAGAATTGGATTTATACCCTGCCCTTCACTCAGAGTCTCAGAGCAGCTTAAATCTCCTTCCCTTCCTTTCCAACAACAGACACTCTAGTGCCATGTGACAGCGTGAGCTCCTGTCTCTGGCCTCAGCTCCTGCCAATCTAGCAGTTCAAAAACAAGAAATTGCAAGTAGATAAATAGCTAGTGCTTTGGTGGGAAGGTAACAGCGTTCCATGCGCCTTGGCATTTAGTCATGCTAGCCACAGGACCACAGACAAGTCTTTGGACAGCGCTGGCTCATTGGCTTGGAAACAGAGATTAGCACCGCCCCCTAGAGTCAGATTTGACTGGCTTTTGAGCAAGGGAAACCTTTACCTTTAACATCATCCCCCCTTCTTGCCGGTTCTCTGCCCAGAGGGGAAAAAACTTTTAAAACTTAGAGTGGAGGTTTTGCTCATGTCAAATCTCCAAAGAAAAAATACATCTCTTCACACCTCCATAGATTAGGAAAGGCACTGCCAAGTCTAAAAGAAGGCCTGTGTGGTTAACAGTGCAAGTCAAGGAACCTATAAAAAGTAAAGAGGCTTCTTTTAAACAGTGAAAGGTATCCCCCAATTAATTGGATAGACTACAGGCTTTGGCAAAATAATGTAGGTCAATAATTAGGCATGCAAAAAGAGTTTTTGAGGAGTGGGTTGCTAAAAGCAAGACAAACAATAAACATTTCTTTAAATGTATACGGTGCAGGAATCCAGCCAGAGAAGCAGTCAGGGCCTTTGGATGACTAAAGAATAAAGGGATTGCTAAAGGAAGATGGGAAGATGGCAGAGAAGCTCAATGACTTTTTGCTTCTGTGTTCACTGTGGATAATGTAGGGCATGTACCCAAGCCACAGCCACTATTTTCAGGAAGGGAGTCTGAAGAACTGACCTAAATCAAGGTGACTAGAGATGAAGTTCTAAATCTCCTGGGTACATTAAAAAACAGTAAGTCCAGGTCCTGACGGCATACATCCAAGAGTTCTTAGGGAACTCAAATGTGAGATAGTTGATCTTCTAACCTGTATATGTAACCTGTCACTAAATTCAGCTGTTGTGCCAGAAGACTGGAGAACAGCAAATGTGAAACCAATTTTTAAAAAGGGATTTAGAGGGGAACCAGGAAATTACAGGCCACTTAGCCTAATGTCTGTCCCAGGCAAATTAGTAGCAACTGTTATCAAAGATAGAATTGTTAGGCACATAGAGGAACAAAGACTGCTGAGGAAAAATCAGCATAACTTCTGCAAATGTAAATCCTACCTCAACAACCTTTTGGAGTCCTTTGAGAAAGTGAACAAGCAAGTAGACAATGGTGACCCGGGAGACATTATATACCCAGCTAAAAGGCCTTTGACAAGATGCCTCATCAAAGACTCCTGAGTAAACTTAGTAGTCATGGGATAAGAGGACGGGTTCTCTTATGGATTAAAAATTAGTTAAATGACAGGAAGCAAAAAGTAGGAATAAATGGACCGATCTCACAATGGAGGAAAGAAAGCAGTGAGATCCCATAAGAATCAGTATTGGGGACAGTACTATTTAATTTTTTCATAAATGATCTGGAACTAGGTGCTAGTACTGTAGTGGCCAAGTTTGCAGATGATGCAAAATTATTCAGGATGGTCAAAACCAAGGGTGACTGTGAAGAGCTTCAAGAGGATCTCCACAAATCGGGTGAATGGGCGAAAATGTGGCAAATAAAGTTCAATACTGGTAAGTGTAAAGTGTAAGGAAATACTTTTTTACACAGAGAGTGATTAAAATATGGAATTCACTGTCAGAGGATGCAGTGATGGCCACAGGAATAAACAGCTTTAAAAGGAGATTAGACAGATCCATGGAGGATAGGCTTAGAAATCAAATAAATAAATAAATAAATAAATTATCAGTGGCTACTAGCCATGGTGACTGAGGGGAACCTCCCAGAGCCAGGAGCCAGGATCAAGGGAAGGTCTTGACCTCTATGCCCTATTGTTGGCCCTCCAGAAGAACTGGTGGGCCATTGTGTGAGACAGGATGCTGGACTAGATGGATCACTGGTTTGATCCAGCAGGGCTCTTCTTACATTCTTATAAGTTGCAAGTTCTTGTGGATTTTACCAATGAGCCAAATAGTGCCCCTTTCCTGAACCATTTCAGATTAGGAAAATGGTGCAGAGGAGAAGACTGATGCCCCCTGTTATGTCCTAATGGCAACCACGCACGCGGTCAGAGAAATGCACATGGCCGGGCTGGCTACCAGAGCTTTGCTTCAGGAGACAATAGCCCAGGCAGATTGTAAATCAGATCAATCGGCCACCCAAGATCCGCCAGGGAACCTATGCCATAGGGTCACCTGTAATTAATCCTATCAGGGAGACTGGGCGAGGCCAGGTGTATGGTTTAGATGGACATTTAAGCAGACCCCCCCAAGCCCCGTTCTCCAGTCATGATTTTGTACCATCAATAAACTTATGAGCTGATTTCACTGCAACGTGTCTCTGGACCCAGTACTTTATACCCCCTCTCCTTGTGTGTTGGGACTGCCATCCAATTCAAGCACTGTGGACATCAGAACTGAGAATGTGCAACTGACTGTTACACAGGACCCTGGTCCCACCCTGTGTACTCCATAATGTGTAAATTGGCCCCTTTGGAGTAATGGTCTGCCTCTTGCTCAAGCTCATCCAGATCAGGATTTCCCCAGGCCAAATAACAGAAGAAATTCTCTCTGAATGCATGCTCCACCAAATGACTCTCTGATCAAACCCTCCCTCAGCACAAGACCCATTGTTTACTAGCATCTTCTGAGCCTGCTCGCGGGGAGGGTGGGGTATAAAATAAATAAATAAAATTTAAGTGGTTTTCCTGGAAACAGCCAGTGCTACTCAGCTAAGAATCTAACTTTTACACAATAGGGAACTAAGCAGCATTTTACTTATCAACTAGAAGCATACATAGATCCTAATAAGCTTATGACTGTACACAGACACAACCAGCCAAATGCCAACATCACTTGTCCAAAACTGTTACGTCTAGTCAGTAAGTAGAGTGTTATTGCTACTGATCAAGTTGTGTGAATAATTATTCATATATTGAGAGCAGAAACATACTAAGCAGGCCAGTTGTTAAGACAAAAAGTCAAATAACAGAAGGTTTCATACGTATCGGTGCTTTTTATCTCTTCCTACAGCACTTCATTTCATTTACTTTAAAAGAGGGCTGTTTCCCATGTTATGGTGTAAATGCATTCTAAAATGTAATATGAGGATGGTTTTGACACATGTCTGCTTCCAAGAAAGAAGCAGGTACTGCCAAGTTGTCCCAGATTCTTGGCATGCATTCTCGGTATACACAGATATACTTTCCCTTCCCATGTGGACAATGAATTGATTTGTAGGTGCACTTCTGAAAACCTTCCTACTGTGACTGTTTAATAAGTTCAGAATCAGTTTCTCACAATATATTGCAGTTGCTGATCTATATTTGATCTGTAGGTAACAATGACCATATCCCCAGTTTTAACTGCAAGAATATCAGATTTCTGCCACTGGGACTGGGTTTAAACTATTTTTTCCTAGTATATTCCTGAATACTGCAACACTTTTACAACACACTAAAACAGGACAGATTTATATATGTAGAGGTAGCTCTACACAATTTATGTTTATGGGAAGTGTGGCTATCTTTCTCCATGATGTGCCAGTTGCTACAGTCAGCAAAACCAAATGGAAAAACTTTTCTTGGATTATATGACATCAGATTGGTCTTTTAAAATGTTTGTCTTTAAGGTGCTACTGTAATTGAATTTTGTTCTACAGTTAGGCTGCAGGTAGGAGATCGGTGTTAGCTTGGTCTCACTAAGCAAATGGACAAAAACTCTTCCCTTCATGTTCAAAAGAACACTTCTGGCTAGCCTCCTCCATTATATGCTATCTTTATAACAGCAGGCTGTTTTTGTTTTATTTTTCCAGGGGGAGGCATTCAAATATTTAACCCTCTACAGGCACCCTGGACCAGTACAGTCTAGGAAATGCTTCACCCACATGATTCTGCATAAACGAAAGCTCTGAAAAGTTGACCCACCTGCACATTGACTGTACACACAGGGAGGGAGAGTAGGCATGAGTATGACAACCATGTCCCTGCCTCCTCGCAATCACTGAATTGTCTGCATGATGCAAACATACAGAAGAATTGCTCACAACTACGTTTCCCTCCACACATGATCAGTAATTTTTGGAAAGCAGAATTGCTGATCACAGGGAGGGACCATACATGGACACTTCCTCCAAGCATTTGCACCATGCACACCACTCTGCAACTGAGCAGAAGCATGGGGGAGGGTCAGCACACTAACGCCTACTCTTTCTCCTTGAGCTGTCCATCAATGGGCTGATAGGTCGTCTGTACAAGGCTTGGGTCTAACTTTTCCATATGGATAGAGATTTTGATGTGGAGAAAATTTCAGTCAAGCCAATCCCCTATATTCTTTCTGAGGGGATAAAGCTATAAGAGGAGACTATACTGCTCACAAACCTGACTTGATGGAGTCTAAGCCCTGAGGCTAAATTGTAGCAAAATTATTTCTTAAGTTGCTTCTGCATAACCAGAAGAATTCATGGCCAAGCTGATGAGCAGGCATAATATTCAGTTTCCTAGAGGCCAGGTTCTGATGCTGCTAACTACTCTGCTGATTTTACCACTTGCAGCATAAAAATGGACTCCTATATTTCCTGTAACATTTCCTTAAAACTAAAACAAAATTGTTCGGTATTTGGTTGGTACGAAGCATTAGCCCCCAAGATTTTATCTCCTACTGAATCCCTGAAGTATTTGTAATCCTCACTTAAAGGGATTCAGTAAACGTGACTTCCTCCCCTTGCCTTTCCACTTCCTATAGCTCAAGGATCTTAAGGGCTTTTCTTCACAACGTGTCCTTAACAGCAGTATGTTTCCTCATAAAACCAGTTACAGACTTTTATTTAATGTTAAAGTTTCTTTTCTTTTTCGTCCTGGACTGTTCACTAAGATGAGGAAGGAGCAAAGCAAGAGTCTGATCTGGCATGTGCATTCACCTGAAACCTAATAAAATACTATTTATTTGCAAAGCTTGGTGACTGATGCTCTTGTGTTATTCAAAATAGTAATGAAGTTGCAAAGGTGCTGCCTTTTATTGCTCTGCAAATGTTGTTCATTTTACTATTTGTTTTAAATGCTCCTTTACTGCTCCAGGCGGACTTGCATCTATAAAGTGGTGTGATGGCAGTGATGGAATACAGAGCCCTGTGTAAGTGTGTGAGTGTGTATTTAGGGGCACAAAATGAGCTGCTGACAACTACCTTTGCTCACTTCCTAGCTTGCTTGCCCTTCTGTAAAAAACCCAGAATTGTTATAAGCACAATTTTCATCAAGTGATTTTAAGTAAATCCAACGAGAAAGCAGCTGTGCGTTAACACAGACACTTTACCACACTATCAGTTATGGTATCTTATGGGGCTACACGGGAACTGAGAGAAGCAGAACTACAAAAACCAAGTTGGTGAGGAGCAAAACAATATTGTTTCCTTCTTCTGAACTTGGTTGCAAAGTCTCATGGCAACAGGAATGGCAAGTCCTTGTGCTACCATTCTATGGAGGACTAACCATGGAAATGGCAAAATATGGACTAAAAGGTCACAATAAGATTACAGGGATAACGGTTGTAGCCTGGTTGATTCATGTTTCTTCCTAACAGACCTTACGCCCTCTTTTCTGTTAGTCTTAAATGCTATAGATGCATATGTGAATACATGACATAATGAAAGTATATATTAACAGAGTCTCTTGTAAAGAAATATGTGTCCACAAATCAGGCCTTGAATTCCCATCAGCTGCATAAATGGTACAAAAAACCAGACTAAAAGATAACAGGGAGCAGTACTTTCCCCAATGTTGTTTAATATCTACATGCACCCACTCGCCCAGATTGCCCGGAGGCATGGGCTGGGTTGCCGTGAGTATGCTGATGATACCCAGCTCTATCTGTTGTTGGGTGGCCAGTCAGACTCTAGTCCGGGTGATCTGGACCTGGTGTTGCAAGCTGTGGCTGGTTGGCTCAGGCAGAGCCGACTGAAATTGAATCCGACGAAGATGGAGGTCCTGTGCCTGAGTCGGAGTGGACCAGGGGTAGGGATCCCTCTCCCGGCCTTTGACAGGGTGCCGTCGGTACCAGCTTCAGAGGTGAGGAGCTTAGGAGTGCTCCTGGACACCCCCCCCATTAATGATGGAGGCCCAGGTAGCAGCCACTGCAAGGTCAGCCTTTTATCATCTTCAGTTGATCAAGCAGCTGGTTCCCTTCCTTGAACACAGTGAACTGGCTATGGTGATCCATGCTTTGGTCACCTCAAGATTGGACTACTGTAACACTCTACATGGGGCTGCCCTTGTCCCAAATCCAGAAGCTGCAGCTGGTGCAGAATGCGGCAGCGCAACTGTTGTTGGGTCTCCCTGTACGGGGGCACATCCAGCCCACCTTAAAAGCACTGCACTGGCTGCCTATAGCATACCTGATATGGGTCAAGGTGCTGGTGCTTACCTATAAAGCCCTATATGGCCTGGGACTTATCTACCTGAGGGACCACCTTTCTCCATATGTTCCCCAGCGAGTGCTCCAATCGGGATCCCAGAATTGCCTGGTCCTCCAAGGGCCGAAGGAGGCCCGGCTGGCAGCTACAAGGGCCAGGGCTTTTTCAGTGGTGGCCCCACACTGGTGGAATGAGCTCCCGGATAACATCAGGGCCGTGTGGGACTTATTACAGTTCCGCAGGGCCTGCAAGATGGAGCTCTTACGCCAGGCTTTTGGGGCCGCCCAAAAGTTACATCCTGGCCCTGGGCTGACCGAGAATCTGCCAGCCTGAACTTTCTCCCACCGTCTATATTGTTTAACATCTAAGATGCTACCCCGATAAAAAAGAAATGCCATCTTGTAGTGGGATATGGTAGCTGTTTGCTTTTGTGTTTTAAATGTTTTAACAATGTTGTATATTTTATTGTATGTTGGTAGCCGCCCTGAGCCCGCCGAAAGGTGGGGAGGGCGGGATATAAATCGAACAAATGAATAAATAAATAAATAAAATAACTGTCCTTTCAGGTCATGAAAAATATGTAAAGCAGGGAACTGTAGTGAGGTGTGCAGAAATATTATGTTCAGGGTCCCAGTAGTTTCTTGCCAGTCTACCTCAAATCAGAGTTTAGGAGAATGTGTATAAACCTGGGCTGGCAGAAAAAATAAAACAGAAATGTAAACATGTAACTACAAATGATAACAAGGGATTAGTGGGAAGTTTGTTTATATACAAGTATCAAAAATCATACAAGTATCAAAAATCTGATAACTACGCAAAACCAGATTAATCAGTCCACACCATTCCCAAAATGGGCAATTTTACAAACATGTGGCTTTCTGTTTATTTCTCATAGTTAAAGGGAGGCTATTTGCAGAATCTCCTCAGGATATCTAGACCAGGGTTGCCAAACATGCGGCCCGGGGGCCAGATCAGGCCCTCGGAGGGCCCCAATTCAGCCCCCAAGGCCCTGGCTATTTCCTACTCCTTTTCCAGTTCTCTTGATGCTGCCACATCACAGCTTGCTTTACCAGTCTCTCTCAATTGCACAGGAGAAACAAACAGGCAAACCTCTCCTGTGCGATTGAGAGTGTCTGGTAAAGAACTGGCTGTGTCCTTTGTAAAATTTCTATCTCCACTACCTGGCATTACATTCTATGACACCCATGACCCGGCCCAACAAGGTCTCATTTATGTCAGATCTGGCCCTCCTAACAAATTAGTTCGATGCCCCTGGTCTAGACTGTCGGTTGTATCTGTAGGAGTCTGTGAAGCATAGTAGTTAGTTAGATCCAGGGCTCAAATCCAATGAAGCCTACTGGCCAACCTTGGGCCAGGCATACCCTCTCAAGCTAAAATGGAAAATGGGGAAACCATGTAAAATGTTCTGATCTTCTTAGAGGAAACGAGACAACTAGATAGATCAACAAATGTTTCCTCCCTCTGGTGAGATCACTAGACTGAAACTGGAGTTTGTGGGTGGAAACTGTATCCTTCTTGCCATTAGGGAAAATGCCTCCTTTGAAGTCCAGTGGAAATAAAAGTTACAAAGTCCAGTGGGATCTGAAGGCAAATTTCTCTCATACATATACACACAAAAAATATACACAGAGACTTTACAGAAAAGTCCACTCCTCGTGCCTCTGAATGAGTCACTGTTTAGAAAACTTCCTAGAATAGGTGAGTCTGCCATGTCTCAATATTAGCAGTAACTGAAAGATTCAATCATACACAGTGTAGAGATAGAACCCCATGTCTCCTCCTTAACAGAGCCTGGTTGGTAAGGAGATGGGCTGGAGCAATCAATTATGCAGAGACACAACAAGGAAAATCCTTAGAGAGTGGCATATCTGAACTCAAGGAAGGCTTTTGTTATTTTATGTTCTTAGTCCCATGGCTTACCAGTGGGTTACAGTTTATGCCAGCAATAAACAGCCCAATCCAAAGCTCTGTTGGGTTGTGTGAGTGGTGGAGTTTCCTCTTTCACTTCAGCCACTGATACAGGGAAGCCCCTGTTGATGAGGGAGTACATGTACACTCTCTTGTATACAATTTCATGCTCTAAAATTGAGCAAGAAGCATGTTTTAATACTGCCACACCAAAATGCTAACTGGGGAAGAGATGGCAGAGGTAGCCTTAAGCATAGAAAAGTCATGCTATATTTCTCAAAGGTTTTCCTGTAGTAACAGCAATTAAGAAAGTTCGGCTGTAATTTCACCCCTTGTTCACGAAGGACCTTGTCTCACCTTAAACAGGAAATAAGGACTGAGTTAGCCGAGCCTGAATATAATGAAAGTCTGTGACTGCAGTGTAACACAACCATCAATATAAATCTGTCACAAACATGCTCTTGGAGGAAGAGGAACTTCCATATACTGCAAAACCTACCTTGTTTGATGCCTCCACAGATTTATAGTACTTGAGAAGTAATAAGCCTTTGAACAAACAGTAGCCCTGTGAATGTTCAGGACTAGGGAAACTGCCATTACTAGAAAATGTGACACATTTAAAAGCATGCTTCTAACCAATACCCCTTTCGAGAAAGGGAAAAAAGGATAGTTTTCATGGTATTGCCACAAAGAAGGGGGGGGGGGATAGAGCGTGGAACATATTTGGCACAACTCCTTTCCATGCTCTGGCCTACAGTATTCAACTAACTAATGAATACTGTAGAAATAGCAGGTTGCTATTTCTACCACTCACACCATGGGCTACAGCTTATTGATTTCACACTATAGCTTATTGATTTCAATGGTACCTCTCTTGATGGAAGATGGTATTCCAGTATAAGCTAGAGCTTTGTCTCAAAAACAATTTCATACCAGCTTTGTTTTCCTAGGCACACAGTAACCTTACTAACTAGCAAATAAACTTAAAAGGCATTTACACACATATTATCTAGGATTTATCATACAAAACAGCTTTACATCACCAATACCCGTTAAATGTATATTACCATTCTCTCACAATATGTATAAATGATATGTGCCATTGCTGTCCCTAAAATTGGAACTTACCTGGTGATCTACCTGTTTTGCACACAAAACCCTGTTCATCTTACCTTGGAAATCCCCCAAAAGCACCAAGAATACAGTGCATCACTTGCCCCAGACCGAGAGTTCCTATCTATACTTTGTGGCTAATATCCACTGATGGACCTCTGCTCCATATGTTTATCCAATTCCCTCTTGAAGCTGTCCATGCTTGTAGCCACCACCACCTCCTGTGGGCAGTGAATTCCACGTGTTAATCACTCTTTGGGTGAAGAAGTACTTCCTTTTATCTGTTCTAACCTGACTGCACAGCAATTTCATGGAGTGCCCATGAGTTCTTACACTGTGAGAAAAGGAGAAAAGTACCTCTTTCTCTACCTGCTCTATCCCATGCATAATCTTATAAACCTTGATCATGTCACCCCTCAGCCATCGTTTCTCCAAGATAAAGAGCCCCAAGCACTTTAAGCTTTCTTCATAGGGAAAGTGTTCCAACCCTTTTATCATTCTAGTTGCCCTTTTCTGCACTTTTTCCAATGCTATAATATCCCTTCTGAGGTGTGGTGACCAGAACTATACACAGTATTCCAAATGAGGCCACACCATTGATTTATGCAGGGGCATTATGATACTGGCTGATCTGTTTTCAGTTCCCTTCCTAATAATCCCCAGCATAGCATTGGCCTTTTTTATTGCAGTCACACACTGTCTCAATGTTTTCAGTGAGTTATCTACTACGACTCCAAGATCTCTCTCTTGGTCAGTCTCTGCCAGTTTGGACTCCATCAACCTGTATTTATAGTTAGGATTTTTGGCTCCAATGTGCATCACCTTACATTTGGCTACACTGAACCCCAGTTGCCATGTTGATGCCCACTCGCCCATCCGCAACAGATCCCTTTGGAGGTGCCTCACAATCCTCCCTGCTTTTCACCACTCTGAACAACTTCGTGTCATCTGGAAATTTAGCCACTTCAATGCTTATTTCCATCTCCAAATCATTAATGAACAAGTTAAAAAGCATCGGACTGAGTACTAATCCCTGTGGTAACCCACTGCTTACCACGCTCCACTGAGAAAATTGCCCATTTATACTGACTCTCTGTTTCCTATTAATTAGCCAGTTTTTGATCCACAAAAGGACTTTTCCTTTTATCCCATTACTATTGAGCTTACTTAGGAGCCTTTGATGTGGAACTTTATCAAAAGCTTTCTGGAAGTCAAGGTAAACAACATCTATTGGTTTCCCCTTGTCCACATGTTTGTTCACTCCCTCAAAGAACACTAACAGGTTAGTGAGACAAGATCTTCCCTTACAGAATCCATGCTGAGTCTGCCTCAAGAGCTTTTGTTCATCAATGTGCCTACTAATTCTTTCCTTAATAACAGTTTCCACCAACTTACCCGGTATTGACGTCAGACTGACTGGCCTATAATTTCCCAGATCTCCTCTGGAACCCTTTTTAAAGATGGGAGTGACATTAGCTACCTTCCAGTCCTCAGTTAGTTGGCATATACTGCATTTTGGCTTGTATACAACCAATGAATGAAACCTTGTTGACTTAATATTAAACATGCATTCTTATATGGCCCAGGCTAGCCCACTCCTGTCAGATGTTGGAAGCTAAGTTGGGTCGATCCTGGTTAGTACTTGGATGAGAGACCATCCAGGAAATCCAGGGTTGCCACGAAGAGGCAGGCAATGGCAACCTACCTCAGTTTGTCTCTTGCCTTGAAAACCCTATTGGGGGGTGGGGTCACCATGACTCTGTTTCAACTTGATGTGGAATTCACTGCCACAGGAGGTGGTGGTGGCTACAAGCATGGATGACTTCAAGAGGGAACTGGATAAACATATGGAGCAGAGGTCCATCATGAGAGAGCCAGTTTAGTGTAGTGGTTAAGTGCATGGACTCTAATCTGGGAGAACCAGGTTTGATTCCCCACTCCTCCACTTGCACCTGCTGGATGACCTTGGGCAAGTTCTGGCACAGCTGTTCTTGAAAAAGAGCAACTTCTGTCAGAGCTCTCTCAGCCCCACCTACCTCACTGGGTGTCTGCTGTGGGGAGGGGAAGGGAAAGGAGTTTGTAAGCCGGTCTGAAACTCCAAGTGAAGGGCGGGGTATAAATCCAATCTCTTCTTTTTCTTCTTCTTCTTCTCATCAGTGGCTATTAGCCACAAGGTATAGATAGAAATTCTCAATCTGGGGCAAGTGATGCTCTGTATTCTTGGTGCTTGGGTGGGGGCAACAGTGGGAGGGCTTCTAGTGTCCTGGCCCCACTGGTGGACCTCCTGATGGCACCTAGTATTTTGGCCATTATGTTACAGAGTGTTGGACTGGATGGGCCATAGGCCTGATCCAACATTGGCTTCTCTTATGTTCTTATGACAGCACTTTCCACCAGCAAGGTGGTGAGGAAACAGCAAATACAACACTCTTCCTTAGAAGCCTACTTACAATCACCATCATGAACAAATGAAGCTGCCTTAAACTGAGTCAAGTAATTGACCAGGACTGTCTAACTCCAGCTGGGAATAACTGCCCTGGATATTAGGCAGAGAATTTTCCCAGTGCTGCTGCCTAAGATCCTTTTTACTGGTAACTGCACCTGAGACCTTGTAGCATACAAAGCTAATACTGTGTCACTGAGCTATGGTCAGCATACACTGTTACACTGAGATATTATGAAATTATATACACAAATATCACATAACACCTAATATTAGGACCACCCAAAATATCAAAAATCCGTTGCATCGGAAAACAGGCTTTCATGTTCTTTAGAATCTTAATCATGCTAGATGTTCAGGACTCCCAAAACTAGGGAGGAGGGAAGGAGAAATTGTTGATTCATGGTATATTTGCAAACAGAGAACTAATTTGTGATGCACATGGTTTTGTATTCTGTAGCTTTGTAATCCAATTTTATAAAAACTGCATTATACTGATTCTATAATGCTGTATAATACTGTTTCTACAGCATAATAAACAAATAAATATTTTGGTTAGTCCTAGGACAAGGTTTTACCTTTTGTTTTGGAAATCTGTCTGTGGACTCATGGAGTGATTTGCAATGTTCATAAAACTTATAGTAAGGTAAGGTAGTAGTAGTAAATCAGCAGGTATGAGAACCATTTGTGTCATCAGGCATAGTTTAAATTCTTGCTCTTTTAACTTGTTGTGTTTTAAAATACATGGATCTGTGATTGAAAGTAATGCAAAGCAAAACAATAAAGTGCTCGGTGTCACTATTTATTAATTAAAAGCAATTTTTTCCAAGTCGGTTTAATAGAAGGCTTCCTACATTCTACCACTAACTGATTAACTGAGTGACTCAAGCCGTAAAATCACAATTGGGCCTGTTCTCTTACTACTAGGACGCCAAGTTCAATATTTTTCCTGTGAGGCATGCCTGTACTATAAAAAGAATGTGATATTTGAGAGTGTCCCTGCTCTCTCAGTGTTGGCACTAAATCCTTTCCTAGGCCTCTTGCCATATTTCAAGAGTACAGTATGAATCACAGTCATGTGGCCCACCTCACTGCCAAATACTCTTTCGGCAGCTACTAGTGCAAGTTCCTCTCAGATCTCTGCCAGCAATGTAATGTCCCCAGCCAAGACCATCAAGCGTATGTGTCAGTGGGAGGGGAAAGGGTTCCCTCCACCCGCCTTTAATCCTCAACTAGGAAATAAGCGGACAGTTTGTTATAAAACTGTAATTGCAGGGCTGACTAAGTAGGTGGTGCATGAAAGCACTCATTCTAGAAAAGGACAAGAAAAAGTGGGAGGCCAGAATATGGGTCACTGGAGGAAAAAGAGGAGAAAGAATGTGAATGGACAGTGCACTCACACCTGTCTAGATACGGTAGCTCTATTTCTTCTTTCCATAGCCTGATAGTGGATAAAAATATGATTTGCAGGATTTGGCCACAGGTTAGAGCTGTATGTCAGTTACTCACACATTATTAGTGGCAAGGAATATAATACTGACTTGCCCTTGTGGTCCTGCTAATAATGTAACATTCAAATTGACCCTCAAACAGTCCAAGAAAAAGGCAAATGGAGACTTACAGAAACAGAAATGGAGAATTCACTGAATTGGGCCCTGGGTGAAAATTCAGAAAATTCCAAATGTTCAGGGGCAGCATCTGAGGAGGGATGGACAAGAATTAGGGAATAGGAAACACAGGGGTGAGGTAATTGAGAAGGTACATTATGAAAATTGCAGGGACTGCCAGTGTGGTACAATGTTGAACTGTAAATTGGGAGAGCTGGGTTCAGATCTCTAATCTTGCCCCAATCAGTTCTATCTCACATAGCTGCTGTGAAGATGAAAAAGAAGAGGCGAGAAACATGTGTGCTTTCTTGAAAGAAAGATGGGTTTAAATGTAATAAAGAGATAACAGTTTTCACCTTGCAAGGTACTGGGTGTGGGGTTTTTTTGGTAAATCTGCCATTTCTCGGCATTGTTTTTGGTTCCCTGACAGTAACAGGGAAGTTATGAACAGGCAGTTATGAAAGCGCTCTCTCTCTCTGTATATATAAAGTCAGTTCAGAGATTATACGGCTGCTAACGGAACAGGAAGAAAGATGGAGACAACTGTAAAACTATTTTTAATCCACCATATCCACACTTGGTGAACAATAAATCAGACTGAAAAAGAATTAACATCAATGCACAACTCATTCAAAGTGAAGGAAAGGGAAGTTGCTGTGAATGATTATCCAGCTCACTTTTCCAGCTGACAAAAAGACTCAGATACTTCCTGCAAATTACCTTTCTCGGTCCTTTTGAAAAGCTAGGAATATAGAAATTCAATGCCCTTACTAACCCCTTTTGGTCATCCTTGCATTCCAGGAAAAGAGAAAAGGAATGCCTGTGTTTCCTCTCTGCAGAACTCCTAAAGCAATATCACATGGAGATGAATGAAATATGCAGACAAATTTGAAGTTTCTGACAAAACTGAAAGATAAAACTTATTTCCATATATTTTATGGACTTTTTAAAGACCATCATAAACTATTTGAAATTTGCAAGGAAATAGGCCACAATGAAGAGGACTACTAAATTAAGAAAGTATAATTACACGTAGAAAGATTTCTGTCTTAAGATCCAGATATATACTGTCTGAGACAGCCATTTTACGCATGCCTCTTTACAAACAACACCACGATCCTAAATGCATTCACCTCAATTCAGGCAATGCTGTCAGCATATGAAAAGAAATCTTCACATTCAGATTTATTTGACTCTAAAAAGTTGGGGAGGGTGCACACATGTATGCAAAACTAACCTCATGAGAGTAATCGATCGTACATAATTGCCTAACTGCTGATTCCTCACCTCAGACTGTGATATTACTTGGGAAGGGGTGGCTGGACTAAGCTGGGGATGGCCAAACTGCGGCTCAGGAGCCACATACGGCTCTTTCATACATATAGTGCGGCTCCCAGCGGGACAGCTGGGGAAGCAAAGGGGAGGCATGCTTTTTCTCCCTCCCGCTCTTCCCCATTTATTTGCTTTCTTTGTTCTTTCTCTCTCTTTTTTTCTTTTCACCTCTTTCATTCTTTCTTTCCAACTCTTTCTCTCTTTCTTAGACAAATAAATATCATTAGCAAATAAGTATCATTGGACAAATAAATATCATTATCAATATCTGCTTTTACCCCTTCTGTTTTTATTTTTGGCAGTCTGATTTAATGTTAATAAAAAGCAAATTTGCATATTTTAAAATAAAAAAGTGTGTGTAATATTTGTTCCTATCTTGTGGCTCTCAAACATCTGATGTTTGTTCCATGTAGCTCTTATGGTGAGCAAGTTTGGCCACCCCTGGTCTAAGCACTCTCCCCCTTCAGGTTTGATAAAAAAAATGGCTTGTGATATTCTGATCATACTTGTTAGCGCCGCCTGCTTTAGGGTCACTGAATATTTAAGGAGTAGTTTTTACTTTCAGCTTTATTGCTGTATAATGCTCCTCACACCCATTTTTGTACATAATGTCTCTATGAACATCCATTGTTACATCTGCTGATTCTTGGGGGTGATTTCTGTGATTGTCTACTGAAAAAAATGACCTTTGGTATTATAGAAATCATGATTAAGAAGCAGCAGCTGCACTCATAGAGACACTGGTTCACACAAGGTATCTGTGTGAGCATCTCACAGACAGGACAATTGGGAAGCATCGCCGAGAGAAAAAAAAAGTCGCCATGTGATACAACCCTGCATTTTATTGAAATCAAAAGATAGAAAACTGTATATTATTAATCTGGACATAAACAGGTACAATCCTAAACAGAGTTACACACCTTTCTAAATACACAGAAGTCAATGGGCGTAGAAGACTGAAACTCCACTAAGGATTGCAGTAAAAGAGGTAAGAACCTGAAGCGTACTGTCACTGTGATACTTGGGGCTATTTCAAGCTGGGCTACTTTTATAAAGTGATATTAAGAACACTTTCCTTCTAAACCTATTGAATAGACCAGAGTATGATTCTGGTTAAACATGCTCAGGATTCATCTTTTAGGCTAATATCCTAAAAATGTTTTCTCGCGAATAAGCCCCATTGAATAAAATGCAACTTTTTAAAGCAGACTCACTAAGGATTTCTCCTAAGTATGGACACTGTGGACCACCAAAAGACAAATAAATGTATTCTAGATCACATCAAGCCTGAATTCTCCCTAGAAGCTAAAATGACTAACTGAGGTCACCATACTTTGGTCACATTATGATACAACCCACTGGTAAAGACAATAACACTAGGAAAAGTTGAAGGCAGCAGGAAAAGAGGAAGACCCAACATGAGATGGATTGACTCAATCAAGGAAGCCATGGCCCTCAGTTTGCAAAACCTGAGCAAGACTGTTAATGGTAGGATGTTTTGGAAGTCATTAATTTGTAGGATTACCATAAGCCGGAAGTGACTTGATAGCACTTCACACACATACACACTTTAAATTGATCAGAAGAGGATACTAACCATTCAATACTTTTTTTTATATATGCACTAGGAATAAGGCCCCTTATGCACTAGGAATAAGCCCCATTGTGAAAACAAATAGAATGGGTTCTAGAAATAGGCTCTGGGCGGGTGCCCTGGCCTTGGGCACTCTGCATTAATTTGCTGTGGTGAACTCAGCAGGGTATAATGACACAGAGCTCACCATTTTCTCCAGGGGAACTGATCTCTGCCATCTGATGAGCAGTTGTAATTCTGAGTGATCACCAGCACTCACACGGAGATTGGCAACAATGGTTCCTCAGGAGGAAATGGCTGGTTTGGAGGGTGGAGTCTATGGCAGTGTACCTGTCTGAGGTCCCACCCCTCCTCAAACACCACCCTCTCCAAGCTCTTCCCCTCAAATCTCCAGGAATTTCCCAACCCGGAGGTGGCAACTCTATCTCCTTCTCAGCAACCAGCAACGTGCCATTATCTGCCCCTCTGACTTCAGGTTTCCCTCTCCTCTGCCCTCTCTGCAGCCTCAACCTAGGAAAAGTACAATCTTTCTCCGCAGTGGGGACCAAAGCAGCTCACATCAATCTCCTCTCCACCTTTCGATCTGCACAAAAACCCTGTGAAGTATGTTAGGCTGAAAGTCTGTGAGTGGTCTGAAATCACCCAATCAGCTTCCTCAGCAAAAACCTGGGTCTGGCAGACCCTGCTCTGAAGTGCTAACTGCTATGCCACACTGGCTGTCCTAGGGGGCTCCTGCTGGTGAACAGGAACAAGCAGCCATGTCTAGTTAAGTCATGCCAGTCAAGTGTCATCAAGTCACCCAGACGGTGCTGCAGGCTTAGGGTAGCCAATCTCCAGGTGGAGCCTGAAGATTGCCTGGTATCACAACTGAATTCCAGACAACAGATCTCTCTCCCCCTGGAGAAAATAACTGCACTGGAGGATGGACTCTGCAGCATTCTATTCAGCTGAGGCCTCTCCCCTCCCCAATCTCTGGCTTCCATAGACTCCACCACAAAATCTCCAGGAATCCCCAACCTGGATCTGGCAACCCTAGTGAGGATTGGCTCCAATGAGTTCCCCACAAAAGCCAAAGTAGGCCTGGGGATCTACTGGAATTACAACTTATCCCCAGGCTACAGGGATCTTCAGAGGGCAAACTCTATGGCCCTTTTCACATTACCTTTCTAAAATGGATGTTATTCGTTGTTGGCCCAATTTCAAGTAAAGTGATGGATGGGGGTTTCACATAGTGAATTTCTTTCCATTAATGAGCCATTTCAAGCGTTGTGGTTATTTCAAACAGTGCCACTTTCCCTCCTGCCCTTTTTTGCTGTGCAATCTTCCTTGAACTAAAAAAAAAAAGTTCTAAAGTGAGCGCTATAGCACTCACTTCAGCGCTATAGTGGCACCATTGAGATGCATTGACTCAGTGGCATTAATGTATCTCAGTGGTGCCACTACAGCACTGAAGCACTATAGCGCTCACCTTAGAATGTTTTTTAAAAGTTTTTTTAAAAGGATGGGGGAGCGGCATTGTAGGAATCGCTATGGACGTTTTAAACAGCACACCACAGCAATTCAGAAGTGCAATAAAGAGACTGAAAAGGGGAAAAAACCCAGTTTCCCTCAAAAGTGGCTGAACCATGCTTTACTAACCCAATGTAAGCGGGTTTATATGAACAGGTAAATATATTCCTCTAGCACAGGAGTGGCCAAACTGCGGCTCGAGAGCCACATGTGGTTCTTTCACACATACTGTGCGGCTTGCTGCAGGGTGGCTACAGAAGCGAAGGGGAGGCATGCCTCCTTCGCCAGCCAGTGTTCCCTTCCCTGGCTAGGCTTGAGGTGTGTGTGGGGGGGAGCAGAGAAAGAAAGCAAACTTAACTTTAAATGCATTCTCAAAGCCCTCCCCGCAATTGGCCGGCTTCGAGAAGGCATTTGTCTCTTTAAATCCCTTTGCCAAGCCAGCCGGGGGGAGGGCTTTGAGGACACATTTAAAGTTAAAGTTGTTTTCTTTCCATCTCTTCCTCCCTCTCCCACCTATTTGCTTTCTTTCCACTTTCTTACTTTCCACCTTTCCTTCTCTCTCTCATCTAAAATTAAATGTTTTCTTCAAGCCCTGCCCCACTGCCACACCAACTGGCTGGCTTGGCTTGGCTAAGGCATTTGTCTCTTTAAATCCCTTCTCCACACCAAGCTGGCTGCCATGGGAGCGTGGGCTTTGGAGAACAAATTTAAAGATAAAATTGTTTTCTTTCCACCTACCCTTCCTCCCTCTCCATTTATTTGCTTTCTTTCCACCTCTCTCTCTCCCCTTCCTTCCTTCCTTCCCTCCTCTTTCTTTCTTTCTTTCTCTTTCTTTCTTTCTTTCTTTCTCTCCCACTCCCTTCCCCATCGATTCGCTTTCTTTGTTTCTCTCTCTCCTTCCTTCTTTCTACCTCTTTCATTCTTTCCACCTTTCTCTTTGTCTCTTCTTTCCAGCCTTCCTCCCCATCCCTCTATATTTATTTTCTTTGCTTCATTCTTTCTTTCTCTTTGTTTCTCCCTCTCTTCCTTCCTTCCCCCATCTATTTGCCTTATTTGTTTTTCTCTCTCTCTTCCCCCTCCCTCCCTCATCTATTTGATTTATTTCCATCTTTCTTTCTTTCTTTCTTTCTTTCTTTTTTTCTTTCTTTCTTATATTTATATCCCGCCTTGCCAGCGAACCGGCTCAAGGCGGCTAACAAGCATAAAATACCAACAAAGGTTTACAATACAAAATAAACAGTTAAAATTGACACCACATCCAACACAGAACAAATGGCGACTTCAGAGTTCTCATGGCGAACAGAAGCAGCAAGGGGTGTGACCAACAGGACCAGGGCGATGTTACCAGATCAGTTCCTTCCCCCGCTGGCAGCTCCTAGTTGAAAGCCTGGTGGAAGAGCTCCGTTTTACAGGCCCTGCGGAATTGCAATAGATTATCTTTTTCTCTTTCTCCCGTCCTTCCTTCCTTCCTCTCTTCCTTCCCCCTCCCTCCCCATCTATTTGCGCTCTTTGTATTTCTCTCTTTCTCTCTTTCTTTCCACTTCTCTCTCTCTTTCACTCTCTCTTAGACAAATATCATTAGCAAACAAATATCAATGGACAAATAATTATCATTATCAATATCTGTTTTTACCCCTTTTGTTTTTATTTTTGACAGTCTCATTTAATGTTAATAAATAGCAAACATGCATATTTTTCAATAAAAGCATGTGTTCATGTCTTGTGGCTCTCAAACATCTGACATTTATTCTATGTGGCTTTTATGTTAAGCAAGTTTGGCCACCTCTGCTCTAGCAGCCAATTACTAAAATGGGTCTGTCTGAAATAACAGAAAAAAACCATTAGCAACAAGTTACTAAAACAGAATACAAAGGAGGTTTGAAAAGGGTCTATGGCTTAGATCCCTGAAGTATTTCCTTGAGTGGAAGGCCCCGTTGGGGCCGGGGCGCGCCGTAGCGCCGCTCCGGGAGAGAGGAGGTGGGGGGGCGGGCATTTAAGAAAGCCCCCCCCGCTCGCTCTTCCCAGGCTGCGCCAGGCCGCTCTGCCGCCGCCGGCCCCTTCCCTCGCCCCCCTCCCCGTCAGAGTTCCCGGGCCGGCGGCGCTCCGCCGGCCCGGGCAGAAGAAGGCCCTTTCCTCACCCCTCCCCCTGGGGCCGCGGCAGAGCGCCGCTGGCCCCAAGAAGCCCCTTCCCTCGCCCCCCTCCCTGTCAGAGTTCCCGGGCCGGCGGCGCTCTGCCAGCCCGGGCAGAAGAAGGCCCTTTCCTCCCCCCTCCCCCTGGGGCCGCGGCAGAGCGCTGCTGGCCCCAAGAAGCCCCTTCCCTCGCCCCCCCCGTCAGAGTTCCCGGGCCAGCGGTGCTCCACCGGCCCGGGCAGAAGAAGGCCCTTTCCTCCCCCCTCCCCCTGGGGCCGCGGCAGAGCGCCGCTGGCCCCAAGAAGCCCCTTCCCTTGCCCCCCCGTCAGAGTTCCTGGGCTGGCGGCGCTCCGCCGGCCCAGGCAGAAGAAGGCTCTTTCCTCCCCCCTCCCCCTGGGGCCGCGGCAGAGCGCCGCTGGCCCCGAGAAGCCCCTTCCCTCGGCCCCCCCGTCAGAGTTCCCGGGCCAGCGGTGCTCCGCCGGCCCGGGCAGAAGAAGGCCCTTTCCTCCCCCCTCCCCCTGGGGCCGCGGCAGAGCGCCGCTGGCCCCAAGAAGCCCCTTCCCTTGCCCCCCCGTCAGAGTTCCCGGGCTGGCGGCGCTCCGCCGGCCCAGGCAGAAGAAGGCCCTTTCCTCCCCCCTCCCCCTGGGGCCGCGGCAGAGCGCCGCTGGCCCCAGGAAGCCCTTTTCCTCCCCCCCTGAATACTTCCTCCCTTCCTTCCTTCTCACTTTCTCTCCCCACCTACCTACCTACCTGTTCCTTCCCCTCTCCCTTCCTTCCTTTCTTCTCTCTCTCTCCCCCACCTACCTACCTACCTGTTCCTTCCCCTCTCCCTTCCTTTCTTCTCTCTCTCTCCCCACCTACCTACCTACCTGTTCCTACCTACCTACCTTCCTGTTCCTTCCTTTCCCCGTCCTTCCCCTCTCCCTTCCTTCCTCCCTCTCTCCCCCTTCCTTCCTTCCTTCCTTCTCTCTCTCCCCCCACCTACCTACCTACCTTACTGTTCCTTTCTTTCTTTCTTTCTTCCTTCCCCCCTTCCTCCCTCCTTCCTTTCTTTCTTCTCTCTCTCTCCCCCACCTACCTACCTTCCTTCCTGTTCCTTTCCTTCCTTCCCCCTCCCTCCCTTCTTGCCTTCTGACACACTCCCGATGACGTCATCACTTCCGGTGACGTCAGGGGGTGTGGCATATGCAAATAAGTTATGCTAATGAGCTCCTGCACCTCTTTTTTTATGAAAGGACCCCTGATATGCACTCACAGAGTGCAACATTCTTGCCTCCTACCTCCCAAGGCAGAGACAAGAAAGTTGTATTCCATGACTGGCTATCCTGCCCATGGAAATACTCTGGGGGACCTAAGCCTACGGCATCACATCCCGCTGAACACCCTCCCTGCCCCAGACTTCAACCTCCTCAGGCACAACTGCTAAATCACTAGGAATTTCTCAAGCCAGAGTTGGCAACCTTATAGAATGGATGTATAGTCTCAGAAATTGTGGATTCTAAATGGGGTTCTCTCTGATCATGTGTATTTCAGCATCCATCCTTCTTGTATCAGCTATAATAAAACAAAAAAGTATTTGCATTTTAAAGAGCAATCTTCTTTCTTGCAACAAAATGTTTCTTCACCTATTCAAATTCTTGGAAAGGTACTGCAGCATGTGTTACTGAGACATCAGTCACACAGTGTTTTTGCAGCCTATATACTCATTCCTTTGTCACACACTGCTTATGTAATATGCAGAATCCAGCAGTTTCTGATAGTAAAGGAGAAACTGTAACTCGTTTGTCCTTTTCCAAGTTGAATCAGTCTGAGAGGTTTAAATCACACCCATGGCCTTTACCTTATAGTTGATTTTAACAAATACAGTATTAAGCCTTGTCATCAGTTCACCGTCCCCCGCAAGCTTGGTTCAAGAAGGAAACTATTTAAGTCTTCCTAAATGTATGCATGCTTTTCCCTTTTAATTAATTCAAGATCAGTTTCTGGTTGGTTTATGAATACTTAGAAGAGAAAGAGAGAATCAAAGCACTACTGTGCTATACAGTGTAGATTTTAAAACAAATATAAGGCATGAACCAGCCAAACTAGCATATTTTTCATGGAGGATGTTAAACAGTACCTTAAATCAATGGATTTAGAAAAGGATCAATGGCTTATTTAAACTGATACTTTTCAAAAGCGTTTACCTTTCAAGTATAATAAATGTCTCTATTATAGAATAAACTGCCCTAAAATTAAATCTAATTTAAGTCATACAAACATGAAGTCTGCATGTAGAATATGTTAAAACTGAACTCACGTTCCTTTATTTCACACAGAGTTAAAGCCATATAAAATAGGAGTCCAGTGGCACTTTAAAGATTAAGAAATTTATTCCAGCATAAGCTTTTGTGAGTCAGAAAATGTCCATGGGCTAACAGGACTCCCCATCTTCAGTTTAAAGCCTTTTTCCTTATGTAAAGGCAAATATGGTGAAAACATATAACAAGAGCAGGCCTGGGACAGGTGGTCAGTGGGTTCAACCATTATACATCGGACACAAATCATGTATTGTATTTATCACTGGAGCAAATTATCAGTATTTAGAAATCTAACAAACACAATGGAGATTTGCTTTCTATATCATGGAGAGCTACTGTTTTGCTCAATAAGTTCAAGCCCGCATTCATCAGAGGTTCTGCACTAGGGCTAGGACTCACAGAGCTGCTCATGTAAGAGGTTGAATTTGTGCCTTTCGCCCCAATAACTGGTTCCCTAAAATACAACAAATTGCTTTTGAAACATCCCTTCAGTGTACAGTATAACAGGTGGGTATACACTCGGGAACCCCCCCCCCCCAAATGAGCTAGTTTTGTGATTTTGATAGGGTCATTGTTTGAGTGTACAGAAAGCCAAAGGAAAAACAGTTAAGCAGATAAAATTATGTAATACAGAAAGTGCACTGTTTGTATAACCAAAGGTTTGGAGGTCTGTTTCTGGGTGATGATAAAACTGCAAACTAGTATGTTAATTGGTCTGTCAGTCAGGCAGCAGATATACTCTAAAAACGTGTAAGATACAAATCATGAATTTAATTAAAAGTATTATTTAGTTTATTCTCTTTCTTTCCCTCAGCGATTTAAAAAGTAAATGATCTGGTGATCCTACAAAAAAATAAATAAATGGGACTGCAAAGTGCTTATCTTTCTCTGGATTGCATTCTCAGTATATAAAATCTCCTTCAACAAAACAGCTGATTCAGTACAGTTGTTTTGTTTTTGTTGCTGGCTCTACTACAGATTCCACTGCAGACACCAGCATAGCAGTTAGAAGCATCTGAGAAGGGGCTTCCTTTCAGTAGAGTGCCGACTGCTTGAGCATTAACAGAGAAAATGGCCCCAAGCCAGTTGGCAGAAACAGAAGAAATAGCAGTGCATGATTCTAATGCAAGCAACTCAAAGGCCAGGCACACACAATCTCTCCCCCCACCCCACTGACGAAGGTTGCTCTTGGCACACATCAGCACAAAGCTTTTCCATACCTATTTCCATCTGGTCAGAGCAAACAGATTTCATTGCCTAGAAATACAAGGTAATACAGTACAGGTTCTTGCATCAGTGGCACAGGAAGGTAATAAATGAAGGGCAACCGTGATGATTTGCTATCATGCAGGGTAGGAGTTCTCCCTTTGACTTTTTAGAAGCAATTCCAAAGGGCTTCATAAGTGCTCTGCTTAAGCCGAATCACACATGCATGAACACATGGGAAAGGCCATTCAGCTGCCAAAGGGAATGGAAATATGTAAACAGAAGTAACTTAGTCAAACCAGATCATTTATGGAAGATAGGATAACAGGGCTTAATATGCTTCCTGCATTAGCAGACCCCTAATCAAGGTTGCCAACCTCCAGGTAGGACCTGGAGCCCTCCAGGAATTGCTACTGACCTCTGTGAGAAAATGGCTGTTTTGAAGTGCGGACTGCATAAGAAATATAGATGTTTATGTATTTTGTAATATATATTTTAATCATACTTTTGCTATGCCAGTGTCTGCAGTGGAATCTGTAGTAGAGCCAGATCACAGAAAAGAGCTTCCATTAGTATTGCATAAGAAAGTTACCAGAAATCAGGTGAAAGGTTAGCTAACTGAATTGTCTCATTGCTGCGTAAATGATACATGGGCAGATGATGCCGCCTCAGAATGCAAGTCTCTTTGAATGTGAAGTGAGATTCTTTAAAAAGTTAAGGTGTTTTAAAAAAAACCTAGCTTACTAAGTATAACCTTTTAAAAGGAAATGTTGCCAGCATTTCCTGGACCCTTTCATAAGGATGACTAACTTCTAGGTCTGTTGCAGGTATCCACAAGAGAAATTGATAGAAATGGACATGATTTACTCTACACATAGTGCAGGGTTGTGCTCTAAATTGTGCTCTAAAACGCTAGGGGGGAATTTGGTTGTTTGTTTAAGGCCATTGTGTGGTGTTGCTCTGCTTTTGTTTGCTCCCCCCCACACACACTTAAATTCTGGTGCATCTCCCTGGGAAATGCCTCTTCTTATCTGGAGTGACCTTAACTCAGTGTCAAAGGTTTGTGAATGAGTTTCAGAGTGAGTAAGTGGCACCTCCCATCTTTAGCTGTCTACATTTTTTTACAACCACTCAAATACTTTTGGTCAACCACTTTAAAACAAACATTCCTTCCCAAATGTTTTTCTTTTTCTTTGACAGCACAGCACCACTTCAGGCTGAATAACACAATGGCTCTCAAAAGCTGATACAAAGCTGCCCTTTAAATTGATTCATATTCATTATTTTGCTGGGGGGGGGACATGACAGAGGACTTACAGAAATATATAACATGTTTTTTTAAATGCACAAGAATATCTCTGCTTAATCTAGAGAGCTTATTTTAATCATATACACATTTGTCTTTTTGCATGTGAGTACATATTTAAGAAAAACTGCAGTTTTATTTCACAATAATAAGTCTCTTACCCTTACAAAATCAAAGTAAACTGAGGGAGCAAGCCAACCTGCCAATTTTTCTTCCTGCCAGAAGTTATCTGCTTGTGTTTCAGAAGTGACAACACAAAACAACATTACTGGCTATGACAAAATAAAAGTTCACCTTCATATAAACTATTACACGTAACTAAGAATGTATAAACAGACCCTAATGTCTGCCCTCACAGCGCTGACTAATAGGGAGAAGTACTGGGCAAACGGTTGTGGGTGCTGGGGCTTGCAAGGGTGGCTTTGTTTATCTTTCTCATCCTCCCTCCTGAAGGATCTGTCTCCAGCCTGCACAATTCAAGACCCTAACCTGTGCTTTTGACAAGTATAAATAAGTCATAATCCAAGGTTGTTCTTGGAAGCACAAAGGTTATCCGCACAGCCCTCACACCTGCCTCTGTGAAAGCCAGCAGGGAGATTCCAAAAAGTCTTGATCTCTCAGAGCTTCTCCAGCAGAGTGCAGTGATACTCTGTTACTTAAGTTTAATGCTAGAAAGCAAGCGGCTTCCATGCAAAAGCAGGGGAAAGGCAACAACATTCAAATTTGCAGTCTTGGCAGAAATGTACTTCACAGATTGTCAAGGGAGCTAATACCAGAAAGAAGGGTCATTGCAACTTTTTAAAGTGACAGAAATAAACGTTACAAATACAAAAGACTGTCTGACAACTGACTGTGGTCCTAAGCATGAGCAAGACAGAAGTACCACTGAATACTGAGGGCTTACGTTGTATAAACATGCTGAGGATTCAGACGTTTTCACATGTCTATACTGATCACATCTTACATTCACATACTTTTTGCTTCCGTACTTGGTTCTATGCAGGACTGTCTGCATACCACAGAAGTGGTTTTCCCATTTATTTTTCTCAAAAGGGATACCACAGGAGAGCTTTCTACTGGACTGTGGCTGCAATATTTACTGAATGGTAAAATCAGCGGAATATACTTCAAGTTAAAAATGGTTAGGATCAGAAACTGAAGTCTGTTATGCTGAGCTGTGATACCACAGTCCACAGTGTTTCAATGAGAATTACCATCTCCTAGGTGACAGGTAATCCGAAAAAGTTCAGTTTCGATGGCAGTTTGACCCCAATGATATTTCTACCTGCAACCAGAGATCCTAGGTGATATGCCAGATTACATTCTTCCTGGAGACTATTTTCATTGGTCTGGCCTTCTTTCCACAATTGCTTAGGAACATCTTGTTCCAGTGTTCACAAAACTACTGCTTGCAGTAGAGTATAAGGATGACTGGCAATGACTTTTGGCAGGAGGGACCTATTAAGATGGTCAGGTCTCAGGGGCTGGTGCATCCTAACAGCCCAGGAGATTTTCTGGTTAATATTTCCTACACCAGTTTGATGTAGCCAGTTTGGTGTAGTGGTTAAGTGTGCGGACTCTAATCTGGGAGAACTTGGTTTGATTCCCCACTCCTCCACTTGCAGCTACTGGATGACCTTGGGCAAGGCATAGTTCTGTCAGAGATGTTCTCTCAAGGACAGTTCTGGAAAGAGTTCTCTCAGTCCCACCTACCCCACAGGGTGTCTGTTGTGGGGATGAACAAAATCTCTTGAGGAAGACACAGCATGGGTTCTGTAAGGGAAGATCTTGTCTCACTAACCTGTTAGTGTTCTTTGAGGGAGTGAACAAACATGTGGACAAGGGGAAACCAATAGATTCCAATAGATGTTTACCTTGATTTCCAGAAAGCTTTTGATAAAGTTCCTCATCAAAGGCTCCTAAGTAAGCTCAATAGTCACAGGATAAAAGGGTGAGTCCTTTTGTGGATCAAAAACTGGCTAATTAAAAGGAAATAGAGAATGAGTATAAATGGGCAATTATCTCAGTGGAGGGAGGTGAGCAATAGGGTACCACAGGGATCAGTACTCGGTCTGATGCTTTTTAACTTGTTTATTAATGATTTGGAGTTAGGAGTAAGCATTAAAGTGGCTAAATTTACAGATGACACAAAGTTGTTCAGGGTGTTGAGAACCAGGGAGGATTGTGAGGTACTCTGAAGGGATCTGTCGAGGATGGGCGAGTGGGCGTTAACGTGGCAAATAGGGTTCAATGTGGCCAAGTGCAAAGTGATGTACATTGGAGACAAAAATCCTAACTATAAATACACACTGATGGGGTTTGAACTGACGGAGACTGACCAAGAGAGAGATCTTGGAGTCATAGTAGATAACTCAATGAAAATGTCGAGACAGTGTGCAACTGCAATGAAAAAGTCCAATGCTATGCCGGGGGTTATTGGGAAGGCAACTGAAAACAAATCAACCAGCATCATAATGCCCCTGTATAAATCAATGTTGCGACCTCATTTGGAGTACTCTGTACAGTTCTGGTCACCACACCTCAAAAAAGATATAGCATTGGAAAAAGTGCAGAAAAGGGCAACTAGAATGATAAAAGGGTTGGAACACTTTCCTTATGAAGAAAAGGTTGAAGCGCTTGGGGCTCTTTAGCTTGGAAAAACGAGGGCTGAGGGGTGACATGATCGAGGTTTGTAAGATTATGCATGGAATAGAACAGGTAGAAAAAGAAGTACTTTTCTCCCTTTCTCAAAATACAAGAACTCATGGGCACTCCATGAAATTGCTGAGCAGTTGGGTAAGAACAGATAAAAGGAAGTACTTCTTCACCCAAAGAGTGATTAACACGTGGAATTCACTGCCCACAGGAGGTGGAGGTGGCTACAAGCATGGACGGCTTCAAGAGGGAATTAGATAAACATATGGAGCAGAGGTCCATCAGTGGCTATTAGCCACAAGGTATAGATAGAAACTCTCAGTCTGGGGCAAGTGATGTTCTGTATTCTTGGTGCTTGGGGGAGAGGGCAACAGTGGGAGGGCTTCTAGTGTCCTGGCCCCACTGCTGGACCTCCTGATGGCACCTTGTGTTTTTGGCCACTGTGTGAAAGATTGTTGGACTGGATGGGCCATTGGCCTGATCCAACATTGGCTTCTCTTATGTTCTTATGTTAAGGGAAAGGAGTTTGTAAGCCGCTCTGAGACTCCTTTGGGTAGTAAAGTGCAGGGTATAAATCCGATCTCCGCCTCCTTCATTTATTTAGAAAATGTACATACCACCTATCCAAAGAAATATCAGTCCTAGCCAGTGCTCCCTCTAAGCTGTGGAGTCTTGTGAGCAGAAATTCTACTTTGTGAGCTGCTGGCATTAAAGTTGTGAGCAAGCGATTTAGCTGCTGCATCGATTAGTTTGCTTGGGAGCCATCCTTCCTGGGCAAAGACAAAAATGTGTGAGCCAGAGGCTAAAAGACTGTGAGCTAGCTCACGCTAAATCAGCTTAGAGGGAACACTGGTCCTAGCTGACCTATGAAATGGGTAAAATACTGTACTTCAAGTAGGGTTTGTGAGAACCAGGTTCAATCCCATCTTCCTATGGTATTTCACTGGGTGATATTAGGTTAGTAACATACTTTCATCCTAACAGGGTTGTTATGAGGATAAAAAGGAGGAAAGGAGAATAATGTAAGCTGCTTTGGTCCCCACTGTGGAGAAAGGTGGGATATAAATGAAGTAAATAAATAATAAATTTAGCAGAAGATGGGAGGTGGATAAAAGGCTGTTTGGTGAATGGCTGAGGAGGAAATAATGAAGCAGGAAAAAGGGAAGAGATATGAGGGGAGGTACTAGGAGGAGAGAAAGAGGAAATAGTGCAAGGAGGTGAATACAGGGGAAAGTGAGATGCCCCCTCAAGTCCTTGAGGGTTCCCTACTATGCAAGTGGGCCTGGCCCAGCAGCTGGCATCATACAACTGGGCCACAATTTTTCTGGGAAGAGGTTGCCAGGAGGAGCTGAAGATAGAACAGCAGATAAATTTAGGTCAGCTAATGGGTGGGAAGGAGAGAACCAAGCAGGAAAAGGGGAGAAGCTATGGGGGCTATCAGGAAAGGGAAAGAGGAAATTGTGTGGGAGTGAGAAATCAGATGCCTCCCACAAGTTCTTGTGAAGTTACCATTTGTAGAAGTTAATGTATTGCCAGTTTTTGTTTCTGTGTTCTTTGTTACTAGTTAGTTTTATAATTTTTAATTCTCCTATTACTGATTAAAGTTTACTGGGAGTCCAGACATCAACTCTTTTGTGATCTGATGAATATTTTAGGTGTATTGATACAAGTGGTTGGCTACTTTGGGGATCGTTTGCAATGGATAAAAATATCTGAATAGATAGATAAAATAGATAAGGATTCCAACATCCATGACACATGGCTAAGGGATGAGGAAATATTTCTAATGCTATTTAGACATCACATAACTACAAAGTAAACATGATAGTTGGAAGCACTATGAAGGCATGTCTACCCACACTCCTAGTTCAGTGCTTTGTAAACATGCTCAGGATTCAGCTGTTTACACATGCCTATACAATTACATATTACAGAAATCACTGACTCACTATCTTGTTTTGTCAACCGCCAACCCATGAATAACTCTCGGATAGGAAACAATCCAGTTTAAGATTGGTTATAGTGCAGGTTTATATTAATATTTCCCATCTTGTTTCATAATTACTGGGCTACATTGTACAACACTATTTTTCTCCAGTGGGACTCTTAACTACACATGCATATATTCCTGGAAAGGAAAATATAGAGAATAGGATGCAGCAGTAATTGCTGAATCAGAAAAAAAATTAGACTCATAAGTTTTTAACAGATTTAGAACAAGCTGCAATTTAACGGGTGGATTCTGGGACATTTGCTGAACTTCTGCTTCAGTGTTTTGTTTTTGTTTGTCTCAAAAAAATGACAGGAATCTTTCACCAACAGTGGTAAGCCAGACACACATATTGCATACATTGCACTAATTCCCTGTTCATCCTTGTCCGATCTTGTGGAGAGATGGAACGCTAGCTCAGGCCAGAGCACCTGAGGGTGGGGAACCAGCGTAATGAAGCAAGTGTCCCAGCTTGCCCACCCTTCCAACTAACACTTGGCGGACGTGCACTTCTTCACTGACTTCAATCACGTGCTCGCCCCAGTGAGAGCTGTGGTATCCATTCCAGAATGCTTTTAGCATTTTGTATGGTGAGAGGCAAACAGGTGCTGATGGGTGTATCATAAGCATCTAATGCTGTCTTGCCAAGCAGGACAGCAGCATTTGTTTCGGGTTGTGGGAAAGTCTTCCAAAAATATCTCTCATTATGACAGCATAGGATTGTGGAAACAAACCACCGCTATATGTGGCATTATGTTTAATAGGGCCACATGGTCACTTCATACAAATTATTTGCTGCTTATCATACTTGAACTCTACTTGACTGTAATTGCAATATGGGTGCTTACAGGGTAGATTTTCTCCTCACTATTTAACTTATGCTTGTGGGCAAAGCTGGCATTCTAAATTGCATTAATGACTGTGTGAATATGGGACAAGGCATGGGACATTCTTCCACATAGCATTAACACACAGTACAAGGATGTGAGCTTGTGCAAGTACGAATACCCAGATTACACTAAAATTTATTTCTCCAGCTCATGCTGTTATAATGAAATTGCCACTGGACTCTTATTTTGACAATTACAGTTAAAAATGGCCCCGTAATGTAAACCAAAGAGTTGATTATTGTATTTGTGAGCTCTGGACCATAAGACACACATCCATGTTCATAGACTTCATCTTCTACTGGTGATCTTTTGACCCATCCTGTTATCCTTGTTGCTTCCTTTCTGGTATCTTTCTTACCTTTAATAAAAAGGTAAAGACCTCTTTAAGCCCTGATAAATAACAATGACAAGTGTTGACTGTTTAATTGCGGGGGCTGCCCTTGCTATGGGCTGAACATAAAACATGGATAGTCTAGATCTCTTATCTGAAATGTTGACTTCTTGAAGCCATGAAAACTAATCTGAGAGCAAAGATAAACTCTCTCCCAAAGAGGCAGGGGAAGAACACTGAAGTACACCTAGGCAATAACCATTGCTAAAATGGATTGCTTCCTGCCTCCTTTTGATCAGGCAAGTATAAAGGTGTAAAATTTCTGGACACAGAGGAACAAACACACATAAGGTATACTAGAAAAATTGTAATATATGCAATATGTACTTTTTGATTGAGCATAAACTTACTTTACTGCTTTAACATTATAAAACATTTGTCACTTAGTTTATACAGTTGTACTGGCATATTTCTAAAAATGCCTTAATTTTCTTAATAAAAATTGCAAATATAACCAAATACTAAAGAGCAGTGGATGTAAAGTGCTGTACCCTATGCTACTTCAGTTCATGTATCTTTTTTGCCAACAGGTAGGAAAAATAAAAGTTGTAAACAGAAAACATGGATTTTGCAATAAAGAGAAGGAAATATATTATTTGTACAGAAATCAGTTCATATAGTCCTCATAGGGCATTTCACTGACTCCAAAAGAAAAAAAATGATAGGACTTTTTCCAGTGTCTCCCAAAACAATTTTTCTATCAGTCCTGGGGGTGGGGACACTACCCTCATTTTTTCTCAGTCCCCCCCCCCCCCCCCGGGCCTTCACATCTCTAGCAACCATAAAATGCATCCTAGAGGTCCGAGAAATGATGTAGGTCCGAGAAATGATGGCCGCATATGGAAAATAATTTTAATTAGGTCAAACAACAAACTAGAAATAGAATATAACCAGGGCTATTTTGGGGGCAGAACGCACCGGAACAGTGTTCCGGCTGGCGTCCAAGCCCGCCCCGCCGCTCCCCTTCCACCACCAGGAAAGGGCCCCACACTCTGGATCTCCGCGTGGAGATTGGGCATAAGGCCTGGCCTTCCAGCTGGCAGGGAGCTGGAGGGAAAGGACCCCGTATGCCAGATCTCTCTGCCCCAAGTGCGCTGGGAAGGAGGGAGGAAGCAGTGCCGTCTGTGGTCGTCATCAGGTGGACACGGGCAGAGGCAGGCAGACAGACGGGCCAAGGGGGAGGAGCTCTAGGACCCCTGCCCACCACCATGGCTGCCTGAAAAGGTCCCAGCAATGTGGAGCAGGAAGTCTGGCGTCCCTGCCGCCTTGGGGAGCCGAAAGTCCTGCGGGCTCTTGCTTGGCAGTCGGTGCCTCCTTCCTGCGGGCCAGAGAGCCTGGGACTGTGGTGGGGCTTTGCTGCCGGCCAGCTGCTCGGCTCTGGCCGACTGGCCAGGAGTTGCTCAATAAGGACACGCCCCTCCTTTGCCACGGCTGACCTGAAAAGGAAGACCCCTGTGCGGGGGAGGGAGCTTGGCAGCAGGTGAGGGTGAGCCGCCCCTCCCTCTGCCTGTCGTCGGAGCCCAAGGCTGCCGGAAGCTCAGCTGGGAGACCCCACCCGGAAGCCCCAGGGGCCTGGCAGGTAGTCCCCCCTGCTGCCTCTGCTCCTCTGCAGACCAGGCTCGAACTCCGCAGACCCCAGCAGTGCGACAGCGCAGGCAGCCCCCTGGACAGCCCTTGGCTGGGAGACCATCCAGAAAGTGCAGGTAGGTGAGGCAGCAGTCAGCCGCCCCCATCCCCTGCGGGACATCTCTGGCATAGGAAACCTGGGAGAGGGGGTGGCTCCAGGAGTCGGCTGCAGATCCAAGCCACTGTTATGCTTTGCCTCCCCCCCACCATGCAACCACGCACGCGGGACTAACCAGTGCCACCTTGCATCTCCCTGGGTGGCAGCCAGCTTCCTTCTCAGCAGCTGACACTAGGCAGCAGGGCAGAGGGGGCAACTCGTCACTGAGCGCTCATTCCTTGAGGGGCCTGCCTCTTTCCACCGTCATTGGTTCTGCCTTAAGAGCAACTGGAGGGCTCAGGAAAAGGCACAGGTTGAGGTTGCTTCGCAGCTGCCCCTTGCTAGGTCCTCTCCGAAATAAGCAGGAACCTCAGTGTCTTCTCCTCTCTGACCTCCGTTGCCCATCCACCTTTTTTCTATCTTTGAGCCGCCTTCACCCCCCCCCTTTCCTTTTTCTTGCCTCCCCCCCCCCCCTTTCCCTGCTACTCTGTCCTTTCCATCCCTGCTTGCCTCTCCCAATGCTGCTTTCTGCAGCGAGCTGTCTGTTTCTGTCCAGGCCCTGGGCAGCCTGCTTGCTACCGCGCCGCTCATCACCTGCTTCCAGGTTGCTGGCTCTGCCCCGACCTCGGAGGTGCCCAGCTGATACCTGCAAGTAGCCTGCCCAGAGCTGCTGTGGTTGTGACTGCATGTCAGGTCCAGCACACTGCCATTCCCGGGTCCTTCCCTTCCCTGGGGCTCTCTCTGAGTAATTGAGTTGGGGGGGGGGGGGGGGATGCGGTTGTCAAGAAAAGAAGCTGCGGAGTCTTTTTCCTTGGAAGATAAAGGGAGCAACAATGCACTGGAGGAGGTAACTTTTGAGAGAGTGCAGGAGAGTCTGCACGCAAGTGAGGGCTGGCTTGCAAGATCCCACGCTTCTGCCTTGAGTGGTGGCTGCATTGAATTGGTGGAGTGCGTGTTTTCTGTTAGGTTAGCTCTCATTTAACTGCACGTAGACAGTTAAGTTCGCTATTTTTTTCAACAACTTTGCCACGATCCGGTTGCTGTATGCAAAAGGCTACAAGCAATGGGTTTTCTTTTATATAGCTAAATGAAAGCAGCCAGCTGTCTGTGGGTTCAGATCTTAATCGTCTTGAAAGAATGTACTTAGGGTAGAGGTGGCCATGGGACTGGGAATTCTGATCAATTCATTCAACTTGCTCTATATCTCTGATTCCACAAACGTTATAGTCTATGGGTCACTTCACCCCCTGGAGGTTGGCAACCCTATAGGCATGTGCAGAGTGGAAAGAAGCTTTTCTTCCCAGAAGAATGCTCCTGGGCATGTGCAGAATGGAAAGGGTTTTCTTCTGGTCTCCCCACCCCCCCGCCCCATAGCTAGCAATCCAAAAGAGTCCAGTGGCACCTGTAAGATCAAGGTTTATTCAGGTACAAGCTGGAATCTAGGAAGGGTGGGGTTTGAAGAGGAGAAAGGTCTTCAATGGGGTAGAATGTCACAGAGTCCACCTTCCATGTCAAACATTTTCCCTGTTGCCTGGGGATCACTTGTAATCCCAGGAGACCTCCATCCACCACCTGGAGGTTGGCAACCCTATAGGCATGTGCAGAGTGGAAAGAAGCTTTTCTTCCCAGAAGAATGCTCCTGGGCATGTGCAGAGTGGAAAGGGTTTTCTTCTGGTCTCTCCCCCCCCCCCCCCCCCGGTAGCTAGCAATCCAAGAGTCCAGTGGCACCTTTAAGATCAAGGTTTATTCAGGTACAAGCTGGAATCTAGGAAGGGCAGGGTTTGGAAAGGGGAAAAGTCCTCAGTGGGGTAGAATGTCATAGAGTCCACCTTCCAAATCAACCATTTTCCCTGTTGCCTGGGGATCACTTGTAATCCCAGGAGACCTCCATCCACCACCTGGAGGTCAGCAACCCTATAGGCATGTGCAGAGTGGAAAGAAACTTTTCTTCCCAGAAGAATGTTCCTGGGCATGTGCAGAGTGGAAAGGGTTTTCATTGGGTCTCCCCCCCATAGCTAGCAATCTAAGAGTCCAGTGGCACCTTTAAGATCAAGGTTTAATCAGATTCAAGCTCTTTCTCCTCTGTGAGGACAGATCTGCGCTGTCAGGGGTGTGGCCTAATATGCTAATGAGCTTCTGCTGTTGGGTGTGGCCTACTGGGTGTGGCCTATTGCTGTTGGGTGTGGCCTGGGAGCCAGTTTGATGTAGTGGTTAAGTGGGCGGACTCTAATCTGGGAGAACTGGGTTTGATTCCCCACTCCTCCACTTGCACCTGGCTGGCTGGCCTTGGACAAGCCATAGCTCTGTACCAGCTGTTCTCTCAAGGACAGCTTGGGAAAAAGCTCTCTCAGACCCACCTACCTCACAGGGTGTCTGTTGTGAGGAGGGGAAGGGAAAGGAGTTTGTAAGCCGCTCTGAGACTCCAAGTGAGTGAAGGGTGGGGTATAAATCTAATCTCTTCTTCTTCTATTAGGCTAATGAGTTCCTGCTGGGCTTTTTCTACAAAAAGAGCCCTGAATATAACAGTCTAAAATACACCTCTTAACAAACCTTTATTATTGTGACAACATAAGTAATAATGGAGGTGGATCAATCAGTAACAAATATGAGAGAGCCTATTGTTCTTATATGCTAAGTGTGTCATTTTATTCTTGATTTTATTAGACTATATTTTTTCATTCAATGAACTGACAGTGAGACACCTATATTTTGTAACAGGCCAGCATACTAAGAATCTTTATCTCACCCTGGGGCTGCAGAACACTTTTAGAATGTGTCTATTTCTGGATATAGCAGGATACATGGGAACAAAGTTAAAGTGTTTCCATTCTCTATCCTAGAAGGAAAATACTCAGTGTGATGTGTAACTGTATTTGTCAATGGCATGTGTTTGCAGAGTGCTTCATGCCAACACTAATGACTTTAAGTAACTTTATGGCATTTTGCAGCACTATGATTCAACACACACAGTTTTCAAAAAGGAACTAGGACCAAAAGAAAATTGGAATAAGTTAAGTGTTTTGTTATTTGATAGTCCCATTCTAAGTTTTCCTTGGATCTTCAGATACTTTCTTGCATCTTTACTATTTTATTTAAAATATTTCTATTCCACTTCTCAGCTACAGCTTTTTAGGCAAATATCAGTGAAAAAACACAGAACAACAAAAACTAACAACTAAATGAACAAAGAAAAGAAGGAAGGAAGGAAGGAAGGAAGGAAGGAAGGAAGGAAGGAAGGACTCAACCTGAAGCTTGGGTAAATACATGTAAAAAATTAACTTGGTATCTGGAATGTTGCAGGCTAGGCACCAGATGAATGCTTGTGAGAGGAAATTCCACAATCCATGTGCCACTAGTAAAAAGGTGACTTTGTCTTTTGCCTCTGAGGGCCAAACTAGACATGATGGCATCCAACACAAGGTTGCTGCTGCCATTTTAAAGCCTAAAATGGATGATTACAAAAATCTGCAAGGGCCAAATCCTGACTGGGCTGGCAGCATGGCAAGACAAGGGCCCCGTCCACACTGTCACTTTTGCAGCTCATTTCTCCCTATTGCTTTGGGTTCCTCCCCCTTTTCCACATGTGTTTTGCTCCCTCTGGGACTACTAGAGAGAACAAAAAATATGGGGGGTGGGGGGACCTGAAGCAATAGGGAGAAATGAGCGACAAAAGTGACAGTGTGGACGGGGCCAAGGTGCTCTTCCCCCCCCTGCACCTTTCAAGTTCCAAAACAGCTACGGGGGGACACAGCTGTTCCATCACTTAAAAAGGCATGGGGGAGGAGACAAAAGTAACTTATCCCAACACACGGCAGGCCTGGTCAGGACTGTGCTCTTGCCGCATTTTTAAATCACCCATTTTGGGGCAGTGGCATTCCCATGTTGACCCCGAGGTGTGGTTACACTGAGACAGATTTCCCACAGCCGCTGCTCCCCCCTGCTCTTCCCTTTGCCCCAATCATAAGTGTCAATTTCCCACTATTTGCTGTGCAGCTGCATTTTGCTGTGCAGCTTTGCCCAATTTTCCCCGCATCTACTCAATCTGTTGTTTTTTGAGAAGCTGCGGGGCAAAATGCGGCTGCAATCACTGCAATCACCCAATCACTGGTCTTTGATACCTTTCCCCTGAATACATCTGTCTGTAACACAGTACATACGCACAAAGTCAGTATAATGCACATAATGCATGAATATTACATGAATATTACTGATGTATTTTCTGAGACTCAAGTTTTAGAACAGCATTTTGTGTTAACAGAAAAATGCTTACCCACTTAAGTCAGAACTGTGATTCCTTTTTAAAAGGAGTATTTGACAACAGAGCTCCTACATGTAAAGATAGTTTCAAATAGCTTCTATACCACATTCAGGCATAATTTATATTTAATTTTCATAGCTGAACTCCAGCAGGTAAAATCTTCAGCATCCCAGTTAGTGAAGAACCTTCAGGAACCATGCAATGGGGTTGTCAGTGTATGGGCGATCCCACACTGGCTCCAAACACACTGATAACTGAGCTGCTCCTTGATTGTCCTCGTCCACACATAAAAGCTGTGGTGAGAGATGCTGCCCATCAAGACCATTTCCCAGTGCCAGACAATGTGAAGGTTCAGGCATTAGTGACCCGGACCAAGAAACTTCCTTCCTCAGACACTTACATCAGACAGCCTGAAGTGTTGGGTTTCATTACTTCTCCCCATCCCAAGATACCTCAGGGTGCTTGATGATTAAACTAATTTAGCCACCAGCTGAGTAAATCAACTAAACCATCAGCCCACACTAAACCTGCCATTTTAGTTAGGGCCTTACTTGCCTACTCTAACCAGACCTAGGGCTTTTTGTTTTGTTTTGATATTCTTGTACAGTGCAGTTGCTGTGGTCGCAACGTGAAGTGGAAGATCCATGTGCAGGGCTAGGACCTTATTAATTCTTTACCCTCACTGGTTTGGGTTTGGGTATTAATGAAAATAACCAGGTGCTCAACAAGTTCATGTTTTCAGATGCCAACACTTATACCATTTCCCCAATGATGTCCAAGTGTGCAAGAGCATGAACAAATCAGATCAAAAGACACATTCCATCATGATGTCTGGGATCTCTATATGTTCAGTAAGAATTTCCTCTTCCATGTATTTCTCTTTCTGAAACAATCTACGTTCTTGCATCTTACCTCTAGTTGACAAGGAATAAAGTAGTTAAGGATAGGTGTTGCCTTGGAGATATATTTTATTTGATTTACTTGACCAGTTAAATCTTCTGAGCCAGCTTTGGCCATAGGTATATATCAGTGTGTGTATATGTGTCTGTGTTTACCTGTCCCTCACCCAGTGGCTGCACATACACTGGTACATGGCTATCAAATAAAAGCTTTCCTATGAACCATTACGATCGATGGTCCTCTGCTTGCTAAAGAATGCAGATTGAAAGGCTTGGGAAAGGGCAGGCCTGCTGTTCCTGTCAACATTCCAAACCCTCTGCTTTTCCCAAGGTCTCATGCAGAAAATCCTTTTTTGTTCTTATCAGTTCAAACAAGAACAATGAATTTCTCAAGCCCGCAAGAATGTGACAAGGTGCCAACAAAGGAACCAGGAAGGTGATGTATGGTCTTTAGGCTGTAGTAGTTCCAGTAAATCACTGCTCAATCCATTGCTACAAGGCATGAGTTTGAACAACTTATATTCCACATTTTCTGCCTGCCCAAGTACAGATTTCCTTCACCTGCCATCACCCAAATGAAGCCAGGAACTAGAATTCTAGCTTGCATTGTTGGCAATAAAGATCATGACATCTATAGATGTTTAATGGTACTTGAGTGAACAGATTCAATTTCATATTTCTCTTTTTTGGATATGAAAGATGTTTCAAGAAAGCTAACTTGGCATACATACCTGTTCTTTTCCTGAGTAATTCCCCAAAAAACTGATTTGGTTTCTATGGAGTTATATGAATTCTTAGAAACTCAAGAGCTTTGTAAGATGTTTTGTAGACAGTCTCTTCCATTTCTGAGATGAAACACTGGCAGGCTATTAGTCTCATTGTATAGTTTGAAGGAAGAAGGTTAAAGAATAATGACTAAGGGCATTCATCCACAACAAAAGTCTCAGCAGGTAGGTAATAAGAAGTCTTTATTTCTCATTATTTACTGATAAAATGCAAGTCACAGAACAGGATACATTTTTAGGATGAAATATGAAACCACAATCAAATTTCTTTCAGTGTAAGAAAAAGCTGGCTCATTTCTTTTTTTTTTTTTTAAAATTTTTTTTAATTAATTTTATCTATATCTAATTCTACAACGCTACTTTTCTAAGCTATGTTTACCTTATACAGAGTGTGCTTTATCATTTGCTTAATATTGCTATGCCATTAATACATATGAAGCGTTTTAAACCTTGGCTAATATTTAGATAAAGTTGTTACTGATGATACATGAAAAATAAAAAAAAGCTGTTTGACAGACATGCTCTTTTGAAGGAATGCTTAATTATACACATTATCTATTATATATAAGTGCAGTTTCAAAAAACATTTCAGCCTTTATTTCTTCTTTCGTCCTCTTCTTGTCTTAACAGTCTCTTCTTGTACTTTTGGAGCTGCTGCTCCCTTTTCCGAGTCAGACGTTTCTTCTTCGCTCTTTGAGCTATCAAATCCATACATACTTTCTTGCGATGCCAGTGAACCATCTGAGTCTCTCTCTTTTTTCTTTTCTTTGCTTTTTTCCAAAAAACTTTTCGCCTGTTGGACAGAGTCAATCTTGTATTTCTTGTTTTTGATGCTGAAGCTCAGTCCTTCCGGAACATTCCACCTATAGATAATAGATTCAGACTGTAGCCAAGATGTCAGTTTTCCATAGGCTTTCCTTCTTTTCCTTATTTCAAATGGGATGTCTTTCATCACTTTAACTTCTTTTCCTTTGATCTTCAGAACTGCTTTATTTGTGGTCCTGAGCACCACATCTCTTGTTGACTTTTTGGAGAACCTTATCTGAATCTCACCAGGCAGGCTTTTCTTTTTAGTATAATCTGGATAGGTTCTGTAAACCATATCCATATCGCTTTTTATTTCCGCTGCTTTTAAGCCCGTCACTGGTTCAAGCGCTTCACTTAACAGATTTTTAAGGTCTTCTCCTTTATCCTCTGGTACATTCTGAAGTCTTAGGAAAAAATTCGATCTTTCCATCTGAAGTTTCAAGAGCTGATCAGAATGGAAGGCCTTTTCTTTCTCCGCTTTTTGTAGTCTTGAATCATGATTTTTAACTGAAGTCTTAACTTCCAGAAGTTCTCGCTGCAGCTTCTCTGTAGTTTTATTCGACTCCTTCAGGTCCAATTGCATCTTGTCCATCTTAATGTTGAGAGCTGTCATTTGGTCCACTAGAGGTCGCAATAACGAGGAGAACACCGTGCTCATCTCCGTGGTATCAACCTTTGAACTCGGAGCTGTACTTCCTAGTTTGGGGGAAGGTTTCGGTTTCCCCGCCATTGTTGAGACTGTGCTTCTTTGTTGATAGTTAGATAAGATGGACGAAAGGAGCAAATTCCACGACTGCGCTTATATCTTTTTAAAGTTCATATCCTCTAAAGCGCGATGCTGCCATCAAGCAAGCCGAACATACGTTTTTTCATGCAGTAACGCCACGTAAAGAGTCCCGTAAGTACGCCAGTCTCGAGGGGGGGGGGTTTTACTCCACCCGCCTTTCCCGCTGTATTCTGTTTCTTTTTACTTCAGACTCACTGTTTCTCCAAGCGTAACTGTCAGTTCCAGCCTCATTGCTTCACACTCTCTGCTGCTTCTCGGTTTTGCGCTTTTAGCCATACGGCTCCCACGGACGGGGGAACCTATGGGGGTGATGAAAGGGGACCTCAATCCCTCGATCGCCACCGTAGGGAGAGATCCCCCTCGTGCCACCCCAGGCAGAGCCCCTTCACTAGGGTCTCTGGGGACTCGGCACCGGTCCGAAGCCCCTTCTTCCCGCCGGGTACGGATCGCGCTCCCCGCTAGTGCGGAGGAGCGCGTCCGCCATGGTCGCAAATCTTGCCGGAACAAAGCTGGCTCATTTCTGTCTTCAAAATATCTTTTTGGAAGCATCTGGGAAAGGGTTTACTCACTAAATATTTGACAGTCACCAAAGTTAGAAAGGTAAAGGAATCTCTCCACAAGTCAAATTGTGACGGTGGGGATGGGGGGAATCATGCAAATACACAGTTAGGTGTTATATGGGAAAGGAGACTGCAAAAAATTATCAATAGCGGAATCCACAACGTCTTGTGATAGCTCACAGAGAGGGATGCACACTCAAATGTGCATTCCATGAAAATAATGGACAGTATCCACATTCGGGTGTGGAAAAGTATACATATCTGATTTATGCCTGAAGTTCCTAGGTTACTCAAGGTTATTCAAGACACAGATATCTGAGACCATGGAGCAGGGGAAAAACAGAAAACTCCAGAGACATAAATTTATGTATTTTATTTTGAAAAAGTATGTGCCACCTTCCCAGGGAATCTTCCCAAAGCAGCTTAAATAACTTGTGCCTATTGCCATGGCATATCGTGTTAACAATGGTTTCTTACAAGCATCACAGAAATATCTGCCTTCATTCAAAAACTAATGTCACAGCCTCATTTGGTGATCCCATTTGTTGATCTAATTTTCCATTCATTGTGCTCTTCCCTTCCCATTAACTCATGGCAGGCTAACGTAATCAGATGCCTCAATAATTTCTCTCAACCAAGTGCAATGTAGAAATGGCTGTTTAATCCAAGGGTGCACATTCAGAGTATACATTGTCCATATCTTCAAGGGAGATTTGGTATTCACTTTATTAACAATTGTACTAGTAACCCTAGCCATAATTCAGCCCATTAGCATGCAAAGAGGGAAAGCATGAGTGCGGTAAAAACAGCTAACAAGGAGAGAAGTGAGAAATATAGAGACAGACTAGCTCAGCTCATTTCCTGCCTGTGGCACCCTGTCCCCACACTCTGCCCTGAGATAATCCAGCAACTCTTGGTTGCTGGACACATCCAGAAGAGCTCAACTCTGTCACTGAGTATAAAAAGTGGACTTATCAGCCTCTACTTGCTTGCCAGGTTCCTCTGCACTGGATCACAACCAAAAGTGTAAATGTGACTTTCATTTATTTTATACAAACAAGAGAATCACAGTTCAAAAGCAACACAACATAAGATACACAAAAAACTGTGTGGTGCACATACATATATTTCAAATATTATAAGTGATCAACGTAAACATAATATATCCTAAGCACACTTAAATCCATTTGAACTGTAGGTCTCCTAAGGATGCTGCAGAATGCTGACAAAGTTTTCCGGACTCTATATTTATTTTGAGATCTTCTTCCAAACTTGACCTTACAAAATGTTCTGGATAAAACAGGTATTGTATATTTCCTCCCAGATAGCAATCTTCAATGCACATTCATTAACTTGTTACAGAAACCTTATCCATTTCGCCTGAAGGCTACAACATCGTTCTAAGATTTTAACGTAGCCTTTCGTCCAGAACATTTTGTAAGGTCAAATCTGGACAAATATATAGTCCGGAAAACTTTATCAGCATTCCACAGCATCCTTAGGAGGCCTACAGTTTAAATGGATTTAAGTGTGCTTAGGAGATACTATGTTTATGTTGATCACATAATATTTGAAATATATGTATGTGCACCACACAGTTTTTTTGTGTATCTTACATTGTGTTGCTTTCATTTATTTTGGCAATAAGAATTTCTTTGTAATTACTTATATTAATAATTCAAAACACAGAAAACAATTCTACAGCAAATTTGATAAGAGCTATGACCTCAACAACACATTTCTGTGATATTATATTGTGTTGTTATATTATATTAAAAAGATTCACCAACATCAAAAACAAAACAAAGATTATCAAATATCTTCAACTAATTCCAATAATGAAAAGCAGGAAAGATGGCATGTTTGATATGTAGGTTTATGAAGGGTGCAAAGTAGCAAGGTTCCACTTCATGGGCCATTTCCTAACTTGAATTCAACAGGCAATTTGGCAGAGTAAAAAAAAACCTGCAGAATTTGATCCTTTGTATGTACTGAGTAAACCTAAACAGCCCTGTAGAATCTGTTCTGTTTAAGTGAATGCATGATGCATTTGCTAAATAACTTCCCTGAATCTATATTTTGCCCAACAGACCAGAACAGCTGAGTAAATAATTTATAAACATATTAATATTGTAACTTGCATTGAATTGCTTGGAATGAATGATACCTCATGTAACAAGAGATTTTATTATAAGCTTTCAGTGGAACATACATCTACTATTTGTCCTTATTATTAGTTACACTGTGTATGGGGGGTAAGAAGAAGACTACAAAGACAAAGTAGTAGTAGCAGCAGCAGCAGCAACTTAGAATATGCACCTCTTCAGAGTCCTGCTCAAGGTAGCTTACAGTGAAACATGTGTTTTAGCCTGACACCTAAAAGAAAGTAAAGTAGGCAAGCCTCAAGGGGAAAAGTGTTCCAAACAAGAGATGCCACTACAGAAAGGGCTCTGTCTCTGGTCACTGCCTGCCTCACCTCAGAAGGCAGCAGCACAGAAGGCAGGGCTTGAGGGGAAGATCTTGACTGGCAGAGTATGTGAGGAGACAGTCCTTAAGGTACCCTGGCCCCAAGCTAGGAGGTAGCAGTAGTAGCAGTAATCTCTTCATGACTTCTCTGAATTTATCTCTAACACAGCCTCTGTTCCTCCTGATATACAATCATAGCAGCAGCAAAGAGATATGTATGACAGCAAAACACTAGAGAATCAAAGAGGAAGATTCCAAACCTTGAACAAGGCTCTTTTCACTCAAAAGAACACAGCATACCTTACCGACTAGATCAAACTGAAGGTGAAAGTGGAAAATATGTATATAAACCCAGATCTGCTACATTTACAGAGACTGTGGGGAGTCTTTGGTTTTAACGGAAGAGGGATGCACAGATAATTGTAAACCTATACTCCTCCTGCAGCATGCCTTCCCCTGAGTTTTTCCTCTTAGCCATGCTCACTTCCAGTACCAGAGGTCAGAAAATCTTAAGAGGTGTCCAGAGGGCCTTAGGGGAAGTAAGCTGCAGGTGGGGTACGATTTAGCACCCTCTCCCTGTTAAAATCAGATTCTCACACTAGGCTATGCCTTCCATATGACTAGAACATGGATTTGCCACTGTCACAATGTTTGTCTCCCTCACCCAACTTGCTCTTAGATAGAGCTAATTCATTACAAGTTGGGAATCCATCAAGAACTATGTATGTGTGTGTGGAGGGGACAATTTGGAAATACCACCCCATTCCTCCTAATCTTTCCTTCCAATGGGAAAGAAAGGTTTGAGCAGGCTAATCAACCCCCCCCCCCTTTTTTTTAACTTTCATTGCCTCTCTAGGTAAAGGTAAAGGTTTCCCTTGCTCGAAAGCTAGTCGAATCCAACTCTAAGGGGTGGTGCTCATCTGTTTCCAAGCCAAAGACATTGTCTGAAGACTATTCCATGGTCATGTGTCCAGCATGACTAAACGCCGAGGCACATGGAATGCTGTTACCTTCCCACCGAAGCGGTACGTATCTATCTACTTGCAGCTTCTTGTTTCAGAGATGGGAGCTCACTCCTTCCGGTCTGCAGCTCAACCTCTGAGCCACCGCAGCTCCACTGTCTCTCTACTACTCTTTAAATTCCATACAGTCTGGAACATTTTCAGTTCTTACTAGAGTATTTTGCCCCCCCCCCCCCCACTTTTTACACAAGTTACAAAGTCACATTTTTCTACATACCTGGAGAGTTCCCCAAGTATGCAGAATTCCCTGAATTGTCTGTTGGTGGCCTGATTTTTATGCTTTCAGCATCCATGGAGGAGACAGCAGTATACTATCAGACATAGTGGTAATATATTATTTCTGTAGAGACTCCCACCACAAAGCCATGGAAACTGATTGGTAGAAAGTAGCTATTCAGAGCACAAAAGTGTTTTTCATGGCAACTTTCTTAGGCAGAAACTCTTCTGGTTGGGGCAACTTGTCATATGCATCTACTAATGTTAGGTCACTCTCTCCTTTACTTCCCCAACATCTCCCACCTATGGCTTCCTGGAAATGAAACCAGACCACAAAGCACACAAATAGATGGATGGATTAATATCAATTATGACTTTTTGATTACAAATGATTTGACTGTTCAGTTCATTCGATACCCACAAATAAAATAAAATATCAAGCAAAAAACATATAGATTTTCAATTGGAGACTAGAATTCCAAAATAAAAAGAATCACTATTGCCGTCTACATTCAATAGAACCCCTGTATCCCAAACTTCAATTGTCCACCTCTCCTGAATTACTGTATATGTATTTCTGTCTTGTCATGTCTGTGTAAACAGCACTGCATCTATTTTGATTTGCAGTTCTTCAAATATTTGGGTTACTTTCCAAAACTTGAAGGCCATTTGAATAAGAGCCTGTTTACACAGCCATTTCATATACCAATACACTTCCCATGGAGGGAAGGGTAATTTTGAGTGACAATACAGCACAGAGGGAAAAGCCTTAACCCCGTCCCCAATATATTTGCAGTCCTCTAGCCATTACGGCATTTGGGGGGGGGGGGGGCGGTCAGGACATTAATCATAGATCTCCTACCAACAGGTAGTTTGGCTCATACATTGAATCTTAAAGGTCACAGAGCTTGAATCTTTTTGTGTATCCTTGGTGGAGGCCATCTGCATATCACTTTAATGAAAAACTAATTCTACTTACATGGTAGTTAATCTTTCTGGTTTCCATCATCTTATGTTACAATAAATATGGCTGATTCCAGAAGCAACTTGGCTGTTTGAGTGAGCTCAGTGAAGTACAGGAACAGGTGTCCATCCTGAACACTAATAACAATATCATTTTTAAATAATGCTATGACTGCTTTATGGATGTATAGAGTGGCTGTTTGAAACAAGGAGAAAAAAACATTTTCTATTCCACATATTTGGAACTAATCTATATGCAATATCACTCTTCTAAAACTTATCTCAATATCTTACATGACTTCCCACTAAAATTGATTTTTGATTGATTGATACATTTGTAAAATGCCCATAAACTGTGAATAACATAGCAAGCAAAACAGAGTAGTTCTTTGATTGGAGAATGAAATTTAAACTACTATGAAATTTCCTTTAATATAATTCAAACACATCACTACATGTGTTATGACTTCCATTCTGTTTCCTGATAATATATCTTTAAAAAACCCTGTTATGTGCCAACATAATGCCAATAAAGCACAACAAAGTCTGAATTCCCCCTCAGTTCAGACACTTTAGAGTTATGACTCCACCTGACCTAAAAATGCAATTTTCAATGAGGCAAAAGAATACTTTGAAGTCTGGATGACAAAAATCTATGTAAAGAAAAGGGAGAAACTTTATCTAATTTCCCTGTTAGCTTTTCTTTCCATACACACACACACAAATATTTTGCAAGCAGTTCTAAGAGACAGAAACAAACATATTAAAACGGAAATTCTGGACTTTAGCTCAACAAACAGCTTTTGTTGTTGCATTCCATGAGCAAGGCAAAAAAATCATTTACAGCAGTGATACAACTAACGGTTTACACAAATACTTGGCTTCCACTCGTATATCACCAATGACCAACTCAGAAACCAACCCTAAACTTTAATGGTAGTATTCTAATCATTTATTTATCACCTTGTTGTAAAGCAAAACTCCAAATTACAATAAGATTACCTGATTGGACTATCACTTACCTGCATAAATGTCTGCTTCCTAGCCTTGAAACCAGCCAATCTGAATGTGGCTGGCTTCTCTACTGAATGACACTGTCCCTTTTGCTCTTTTAAAAAAACCTTGAGTGTGACTCATACTGAGCCACACTCCCTTCCAGAAAGCTCCAAATGGCTGTAGCCAAGGGAACCATGAGTGTGTCACCTTATGACCAGGAGAGAAGGTACCTGGCACAGAAAGCAGTACACAGGCATCATCCATGGGTACACTAGGTCTTGGGCTCAAGATAAGCGAGCAGCACAACATGTTCCTCTCCTAAATAACAGAAGTTAATCTCTTACCTCCTCATTTTCCTCCCCGCTTTAATGGAGGGAAGGTGGTGCCCAGAACCTCAATAATGGTCTCAGGCAGGATGAATTTGCTCAGAACAAGACTCCAATCAAGCTGTTGTGGCAGAACCACAGAATAGAGACTCCTGGGGGGCGCATTTGACCTCAAACCACATCCCCATTAAAATCCTGCAATGCCCTGTCCCTGAATAGTAAGTTTAGCTCAGGAGTAAGTCCCATTCAGTTGGACAAAACAGCTTTCTTCTGGTAACCAGTAATATTGTACCTGATCCCTTGATCAATCATTTCATTCTGGTTTCCCCATTTTAATCCCATCATTTATGCATCTCACCATAACTTAAAATTCCTCATAAGGGTGTGTAGGTGCACAAACCTTCATACCTCCCAGTTTCTGCTTCCTTCCTTTCCCACAGCAGGGCAAACTCCAAGCCTCACACATCAGGATCTGAGGCTGTTAGCAATTGGCCTTGGTAAATGTCAGACTGCCAGACCCCTTCTTTGTTTTTAGCTGGGCACTTTCCCAGAAGCCTAGCTCGTCTCTGGCAGGAGCTCTGAGCACAGCCCTTGTTCCCTGCCCTGCTCATCCATCCCATACCTCACAAGATGAAACCAAGCCCACTTCTGTCCCCAGTATCTTTCCCTCCCCTTCTTCAGAGACAACCTCATTTTATCATCTGCTTGTGTTATGCTCACTAGGCCCTAGGGACACCAGTTCCTGAAGGCTCAGATCTGGCAAGTGATGGGCCTCACTCAGGCATGGAACATGTCCCTGGGTCCACCCATCCAAGGATGGGATCAGTGGGATCAAATGAGCACCATTCTGGGAAGCAGATTTGGGGGGGGGTGCTTAAAAGTAAAAAAAAACCCAAAAGCTTTGTCAGATTTTAAATTCATAATTCCTAGATTTTATTTCTCTTTGCAATTCCAGAATTTCTCTTTATTTACTTTTTAACTGATTCATTATTATTCTGTTTCACCGCTGCACAACAGCAGAACTGATTCTTTTTTGAAAAGTCCATACTTGCAAGCAAAACAAACAAAAGCAAACACCTCAAACAATACCATAAGTTTTGGGCTCTCTCCTTAGTGTATTAAGTTCTTTAATTATCTTCCTATGTCAATTTTGTTTTTACCATGGTGGTATTCAAATGGCATTATAATCAGGAAGTGGTAGGGAATTTCCACCACATCAAGCCAACCCACTTTCTCTTGCCAGATACATTAACAAAACTTCAGCAGTCCACACTGGATGGGCTAGCACTACAATTCCATTAAGAGTAAAAACTATTACCAAAGATGAACCCTATAAAAAAAGAGCAGAAGACAACATGAAAATACTAAATTGCAGGAATCTGGCAGGAACATCACTTGGATTTCTGCAACAGCTGCACAAATACTAGAAGAAAAAGAAGAGATTTGATTTATACCCTGCCCTTCACTCAGAGTCTCAGAGCGGCTTACAAACTCCTTTCCCTTCCCCTCCCCACAACAGACACCCTGTGAGGTAGGTGGGGCTGAGAGAGCTCTGAGACAACTGTCCTTGAGAGAACAGCTGGTACAGAACTATGGCTTGCCCAAGGTCATCCATCAGGTGCAAGTGGAGGAGTGGGGAATCAAGCCCGGTTCTCCCAGATTAGAGTATATTACTTAACCGCTATACCAAACTGGCTCTTTACTAGTGTAGAAGCTACCTTAATGTAATCTGTGTTTGCTGTGATGTGGAACATTTCTTATTTCATAAGACGATTTTTTAAAACAATCAAGGCACTCTCTCTAGTGGGACCCAGATAAACAGGTTGCTTACCTGTAGCTGATGATCTTCGAGTGGTCATCTGTGCATTCACACCTATGAGTTTACTGTGCCTGCCCAGAAATCCATCGGTATTGTAGAAAGCTTTAACGGATTTTCGTGCCCAGCACCTCCAGGCATGTGCAGGGGCCCCAGCGTGCATGCCCAGAAGAGCAGGGCGCAGACATCCCACCAGTTCCTTCTGACCGCTGCAAACCAGAATAGATAAGAGAGGAAGACCAAGCCTGGCAGCAGAGGGGAAGGATGGGCGGGTGGTGTTAATGCACAGATGACCATTTGAAGATCATCAGTTACAGGTAAGCAACCTGTTTATCTTCAACATGGTCTCTGTGCTTCACATCTACGGGAGAGTAGCAAGCAGTGGCCTACCTGGAGGAGGGTGCTGGCAGGCTGTCACTGAGAAGCAGTAGCGAGGATAAGGTGACCCATTGTCATACGTCTGGCGGCCCTAATGTCAAGGGCACAGTGTTTGATAAACATGTTAGGCATCACCCAGGTGGCTACTTTGCATATGTCAGTAAAGGAGGCACCCTTCAGGAATGCCATGGATGCCGCTATGGCCCTGGTGGAGTGGGCTTGGAGTGGACCCGGGAACTGAGTGTGGGCCAGGAGGTAGGATAGATGGATGAGTTCAACAATCTACCTCAAGAGTCTTTGGGCCGTAATTTCGATCCCTAGTTTGTTAGATGCATAGGAAACAAAGAGACGGGGGCTCCGTCTAGTCAGCTTGGTGTGTGTAAGATAGAACAAAAGAGTTCTTTTGACATTGAGTGTGTGCAGAAGACATTCCTCCTCTGATGTGTAAGTCAGAAAGAAGTCCGGAAGGATCACTTCTGAGTGAAGATGGAACTCAGAGAGAATCTTGGGGAGGAAGGATATGTCAGGCACCATATGAACTCCATTAGGTAGGAAGTAGAGAGGCGAGGATCTCACCAACTCTTCTTGCTGAAGTGATGGCAACTAAGAAGGCTGTCTTCCAGGCCAGATGCTTGAGATCACAGGTTGCCAAGGGCTTGAAGGGCTTCCTGGTGAGCTGATGTAAGACAAGAGGGAGATCCCACAGCTGCATAGGCATCTTGATGGGGGGATACAGGTGAAGCAGACCCCACAGGAAGCGCTTTGAGAGCCGGTGGGCAAAGACGGAAAAGTTGTTGACCCAGTTGTGTAACGTTGAAATAGCTGACAGATACACCCGTAAGGAGGAGTGTGAGAGTCCAGCATCAGCCAGAGAGAGGAGAAATTCAAAGATCAGGGGCAAGCCCACAGAAGAAGGTGAGGTCTGGTCATGTGTAAGTGAGGAACAGAAGCGAAACCATTTGTAAGCATAAGACTTTTGTGTTGAAGTGTTACAGGAATTCAAAATGACATCAGCTACTCAGTCAGAGAAAACAAAGGGAGAAGCCTCCACACCGTGAGTTTGAGGCGTGGGGCATCATGGTAGAGTAGGGGGGTGTCAGAGAAACTGAGCAGGTTCAAATTCGGAGGGAAGTGGTAGCACTGTCCCTTGGCTAGGGAGAGAAGTACCGGGAACCAGGGTTGCCTGGGCCACCACGGAGATATCAGGATGCAGCTCGCCCTGTCTTGGATGATCTTGCAAACTACACAAGTGAGCAAGGGGAGTGGAGGGAATACATAGAGGAAGTTGTGGGTCCAAGGGTAGAGAAGTCCATCCCCTAGGGAGAGAGGGTCGACCCCTCCCTGGCTGCAAAACAGAGGGCACTTTCTGTTGCTCCTGGTTGCAAACATGTTGATCTCGAAGAAGCCCCAGCGGTGGAAAACCAGGAGCAGGTAGGTCCAGGTGAGTTCCCAGTCGTGAAGGCGAGCATGACCCCTGCTGAGGAGGTCCACTCATATGTTCAGGAAGCCTGGGATATGTGTGGCATGTAGGAAGATTCCATTGGTGATGTACCAGTCCCAGAGCTGGATAGCTAGGTGGCATAGGTGACGGTGGTGGTTTATGTAGCTGGTGGTTTATGTAGCTGACTACCGTGGTGTTGTCGGTCAGGACAGCCACACATTGGCCCTTCACTAGAGGTAAGAAGGTGCAAAGGGCAAACAAGATTGCCAAAAGTTCCAAATAATTGGTATGGTTGGATAACAGGTGGGGATCCCACCTTCTGCCAGTGTTGAAGCCTTTGAGATGTGCCCCCCATCCCCATCTGGAAGCGTTGGTGGTCAAGGTCAGCTGCGGTATGGGGGGATGGAATGGCGCCCCTTGGAGGAGGTTCGACCATCTGGTCCACCATTTGAGAGAGTCTTTGACTGCCAGAGGTGGTGAGAGTTGGATCGATTGTGATTGGGAGTGGAAGGAACAAAGGAACCACAATTGTAGAGGGCACATCTTAAGTTTTGCAAAAGTCAGCACTGCTGTTGTGGCTGCCATGAAGCCTAGGAGGCGCTGTATGGTGAGGGCTGTGGATAGGGGCTGGGATCGAATTTGTCGAGCAAGGGCAATGATCAGAAGTGTCCTGTCCTGTGGAAGATAAGCCCGGAGGGCTATAGAGTCCAGGTTGGCCCCTATGTATTGGACCCTTTGTGCCAGAGAGAGATGGGACGTGTCCCTGTTGATCTTGAGACCCAAGTCCTCTAATAGAGAGAATGTGACGTCTATGTTTTGGAGCAGAGCTTCTCAAGAATCTGTCACTAGGAGCCAGTAATCTATTTAGGGAAATACGATGATTCCCTGGGGGCGGAGAAAGGCTGTGGCCACTACCATAGTCTTCGTAAAGACTCTCGGAGCCATAGAGAGGTCGAACGGGAGCACCTTGTACTGGTAGTGGTCTTGACTGATGGCGAAACGGACGTACTTGCAGTGTGAGGGGTAGATATTCAAATGAAAATAAGTGTCCTGGAGGTCAAGTGTGGCCATCCAGGCATGTCTGCGTAACAAGGGGAGTATGGAGAGAAGTATCACAATACGGAAGCGACAGTATTCGATGAATTGGTTTAATCCCTGAAGATCCAGGATTGGTCTGGTGCCACCATCCCTCTTGGGTACCGCAAAGTACCGGGAATAGAAGCCCATTTGTTGTTGGTGAATGGGCACATGTTCTATAGCATCTTTGTGGAGCAGGATGGAGACTTCCCGAAGGAGGACGTCTGATTGCTGGGTGGAAATGACCACTGGGGAAGGCTGGAAGAATTCGATGCGATACCCACGAGAGATGATGGAGACGACCCAGGAGTCTGTCGTCACAAGATGCCACATTGGGAGGAAGGGGCCCAAGCAAATGGAAGTAAGTATGGCTGGAGGAGAGTCAAAGGCCCTGTTTAGGGGGCCTGGTCATCTTGGAGCAGCTGGACTGTTGAGTGCGTGAAAACTTTTGCTTTGGAGCATAGGGTGCTCTTTGGATACCAGGTGACGTGCGAGGGCACCAGGAGCGGTCGGGTGAGCTTCTGCTGGATGACCTCCTGGACCAAGGTCTAGACCAGGTGTGGAGTTTGAATTGTCTAGAAGAGGAGGAGACTCCCAAGGTATGTGATGCCTTGATACTTTTGTCCATTTCTTGGAGGACAGAGTCAGTTGTAGAATTAAATAGGCCCAAGCCGTCAAAGAGAAGGTCCTCGACATAAGCTCTGGTGTCCATTTGGAGGGTAGTGGTACGGAGCCAAGGGTGACATCTCAAAGCAATAGCGGAAGTAATTGTCTTAGAGAATGCATCCAAGGCATGTTTAGACGAGTTAATTTGTTGCTTAGCGAGCACCAGGCCGTCCTTCTGGATTCTCCAAGCAGCAAGTCATTGTTCTTCAGGGAGAGTGGCTATGGTCTCCAAGAGTTGTTCCCATAATGCGTATTGGTACCTACTCATGCAGGCCAGATAATTGGTTGTCTTGAGATCCGAGGCCCCAGCTGAATAAAAACATCGGCCAAAGGCGGCGAGTTTGTGGCTCTCTTTATCAGAGGGGGTGGAGTGGGTTTTCTTTGATTTTGAGGAAGAATTCACCACCATAGAGTTGGGTCTAGAGTGATTCATTAAAATTTTTGCTTCGGTTTCCTGAACCCGGTACATGTGTTCCATTTACCTGGAGGACACAGGTGCGGATGACGGTTTGTCCCAAGGGGCTTTAGCCGCTTGGAGAAGCACAGCTGACATGGGCAAGGCTATGGATGTTGAGATGTCTAGTTAGACCACATCGAAGACTGCATCTGTGATCACTGGCTTCAGCTGGACCATGGACAGGCTTAGGGAGTGTGCCATTCTCTTTATGAGGTCACCATAAGAGGTGAGGTCTTCGGATGGAGATATGGGAAAGTTGTCTGCCATGTCCGGTTTGGGCGAGGGGTTGTCCAGGGAACTGTGGGCACCAGATTGCTCATCCTCAGATTCCCTCTCCAACGAATTAGAAGACGGTGGCAGTGGTGTCGGAAGATAGGCAGGGGCAGCGGAATCTAGACCCTGCTTCGGAGGCGTCATCGATGTTGGGCATTTCGGCATTGGTGGGGAGGTCTGTCGACATTGAATGGTCGGTGCTGGTGCTTCGCTAGGCATGGAGGCTGTCGGCATCAACAGTGGAGGGAACAATGCTGCACGTCTGCGGTGGGATGATCCGGTGGCCTTGAAAGAGAGGCTGAGGGAGGCGGATGGAAGGGTCTTGGTGAGCGAGAGCAGTGCAAAGAGTAATGGTCCCGATCTGAGTGGGCTGCAGGCGTAAGCCATGGCATGGAGGAAGAAGAAGAAGAGGAGATTGGATTTATACCCCGCCCTCCACTCCCCAAGGGAGTCTCAGAGCAGCTTACAAACTCCTTTCCCTTCCCCTCCCCACAACAGACACCCTGTGAGGTAGGTGGGGCTGAGAGAGTTCTTTCCCAAGCTGTCCTTGAGGGAACAGCTGGTACAGAGCTATGGCTTGCCCAAGGTCATCCAGCCAGGTGCAAGTGGAGGAGTGGGGAATCAAACCCAGTTCTCCCAGATTAGAGTCCGCGCACTTAACCACTACACCAAACTGGAAGACAATTGATAGGTGCCATGTGGGTAATGGAAATGGCATTGGTCCCAGGGAATCATAGGATGCGGTGGGTAGCCCCATTGTGAAGGAATCGGTGATTGACGTCAAGGCGATCCGTGTCGAGGTGATCGATCCCGACAGTCAGGACAGCAACCCCTGTCCAGAGGAGTAGGATAGGCTGGGGATGTTGTCAACATCGATTGGTTGAGCCTGTTGACAGTGGAGCTCAGTGTTGATCAGGGAAAAAGAGCGATCGGAGAACGGAGATTTAGAGAGAGATCTCTCATGTTGAGGGGAGTGGGCAAAGACTTGCACCCGGTCGACCTCGGAGAATTCTTGAGCCTCCAGGATGTGGTCTGGCATCGGCGGATCTAATTGCCTAATCGGAGAATCAAGGAGATAAATTGTAGGCAGCTCCATGGTCATGATGGAGCATCCACAGCCGTAACCTCAAGGATCAGAGCTGTGGCAGAGGTAGGAGGCAGCAGGGAGGCTGCCGGGCCAGGTGCCAAGCTCTTCTTGGGGGGCTTACCAGTGGCAGTGGCCAAGGCCTTATGCCGCTTTTCTGATTTGTCTTTCTTCTTCTTCTTTATCGGGGTTGAAGCTGCAGACTGGGTTGGAGCCGAGCACTTTGACGTCATCCTGACAATATCAAATGCAGCCTTCGACATCGACAGGATTGCGGGATCGGTAGCTGACTTAAGTTGATGTGCAGAGTCCATCAGCGTAGAGGTGGGAAGCAATGCGGACTCCAGTAGGGCCACTCTGAGGCAAGCTGCTCTGTTTTTGCGCGTTTGAGAATTGTGTGCAATGGACACAAGATTCAGGACGGTGGCCCTCTCCCAGGCAAAAGATACAGAGGGAGTGTCCATCTGGGGTGGCGAGTTTGCTGCCACATGAGGAGCACCTTTTGAAGCAGCCCCACTTTTTAGCCATACAGTTCAGGTGGTAGGAAAAGAAAGGAGGGGGGCCCAAAGGCAGAAAGGGACCCCCTTTGCTAAAACAAAGGACAGTTCTTTTTTTTTTTTTTTTGGAAGATGAAGAAAGAATAAAAGAAAAAATAAAGAAAAGGAAAAGCTGGAAGAGAAGTGGTGTCCGAAGAGAGCTTTCCACAAAAATATCCACTAACTGTTGGAGCAGCTAACAGTGCGGTGGTCAGAAGAGAACTGGCGGGATGTCTGCACCCTGCTCCTCTGGGCATGTGCGCTAGCCCCCCGCACATGCCTGGAGGTGCTGGGCATGAAAATCCATTAAAACTTTCTACAATACCAATGGATTTCTGCACAGGCACAGTAAACCCACGGGTGTGAAGCACATCAAAGATGCTTAGTTCTCAGTTTCTCAGTGGTAAGGGAAAAACACTCAGTAATCTCCTAGAGGAACCCTTCTTAATTATGACTTTACATGTTCCACTGCGGAATTCCGGCATGGATTACAAGTTCCGTGGCAAAGCCCTCATGAGTGCTGGCACAACTTGAACTCAAAATTGAATTATAAATAGAAATTATTTTAATCTATGTTCATGAAAGATATTTAGTCCCCCATCCCTTTAAAAAGCATTCCAGATGTGATGATGCAAAGTATAACAATATCAGAACTTGAGATCTTCTTCTTGGAACCCACACAGTTTTGCAGCCTTCTGAAATGAAATTGCTTTTATTTTCGTTCTGTGTATACATGTATATAGCCAATGAAAAAACTCTAAACGACATCAAGCTTGTGCACACACAAAAAGTCCTCACTAAAACATAAAAGATCTAATATAAGTCCCAAAACAACTGGAAATTCAAAGATAAAGGAATACTTTCATTGCTGGGACAATTGTTCAAATACATTAGACTCCAACATAAATCCACTTCCCCATCACATGGTTGTCATCAAGGCTTTTCAGACACAAAATAGTACTGCACATCCATTTCTGATGGAACACCCTTAGTGCAAACCCATGTAATTAACAATTTTTCTAGCTAGCTTATACAAAAAATTAATAATTCTTAGCTACCATGTTTATATTGCACATGCTATCTCCCTTTTGCAAAACATGTCTGTCGTAACATACAAAACTTTTTTACACTAACTCATACCGTAGAGCCATCTAGTCACTGTTGCCCATCTGTCTGACAGCAGGTCTCCAGGGTCTCAGGAAAAGAAAGGTGATTCTCAGTGTCTGATGCTGGAGATCCTTTAACTGGATGCATTAAGGATTGACCCTAAAGCCTTCTTCAAGAAATTATGTGCTCTTCTACAGAGCCACAACCTTTTCAAACACATCTTAAGTGTTGTGATACATCAGTGGAATATCAGTTAGCAAATTATGATTCTGCTGAAGAAAGAAGTACCACTGAACGTGTATAAACCTTCTATAAATGCCTAGTAAAGAAATTCAGATGTAATCACATTGTTCTCTTAAGGAACACCTTCCTTGATCTTAGAGTGGATCGTCTAGCCAAATATTACACCTTCATGTGAGGCCATATCCAGATGTTTCAGGAGGTTATAAACAGAACATTCTAGTCCTGTCATCTGATCCCAGTCTTTGGAAGTTTTAATTTTCAGAACCTCTTTAAGCTGTTATCTCCTCACATATAATAGGAATGAAAATCAACAGGTCCATTAATGAATGACTGATATGAGAAGGAGTAAGTCAGGGAATCAAACAATTGTATAAGAATGAAAAAATCATCTTGATTCTCTTTGCAAAGAGAGTCCTTGTAAGTTTAGCTGTTGAGACCACTGCTATACAAAATCCATTCTACTATTATATGGAACTGTTCTTTCCCAGTCAATCAAAGAAAAATAGTCTAAGGAAACTGGTAATACATTGATTGGTTGGCAACTTGGGGTCACTAAGGCATTTGAGCATGCAGTTGGGAACACTAAGCCTCGATGCCACGGCTGGTTGACCAAAACAGACCATCCCACTCACCCATGATATGCCACAAGATTTTTCTTTTTTAAAAAACAGCAAATCTAGACTGTGTCATTCATTACTTTGCTCCCAAAGTGTTCCATACTACATAGGATATTAACAAAAGTCTTATAGTAATACAAGTACCGCCATTATTCAGCCCTAGATTATGATAGATACAAGATGGATTGGTAAACGGACAGACAAACCAATGAATATAACCTCTAAAAGCACGTTAATAGTAGCTACTGGAATATTCCCCTACCCCAAACCACAGTCCAAGACTCCTTCACACACACACACACTTCAGGAATTGGTTCATCATGGTGCAATCCCACTCTACAGGGGTCAGTTCTGAAAAGTGCAACCATTGGTGTGAGGGCCACTGTGTGAGTCTTTACTAATGGAGGTATCAATCAAGTGGGGTGATTGGCCCCACTTACATGGTCACATTATGAACTCACAAGTAGGGAATCATGTCATACTGAAACAGCTCCTGAATTGTACCACATGGATGTGAAGACAGCTGTGAAGCAAAAGGCAGCTGTACTTTAACAGTTCACAGTTCTGCCCTGTATGATACTTGCTTTGGTCTGCACTAAAATATTGGCCTTTGTTGTAAAACAGACTTCTGTCTCAAATTCAAGTTATTAGATCTTAAAATGATAGTCCTTTTCTAGTAATCAGAATGCCATGGACTACAGATGAGCCAAATCTCATCTTTCTGGGTGGTCTGTCACTACCACAGCTTCATATTGATACAGTTTGCATCTCTTGCTTTGAAAGAGAAATGTATAAATGGCCCCTTTACAGACCCTTTGAATAAGCAGAGTATTTTGGACTATATTTATTTCAGCTTCCCAGCAAGTGTGGAACTACTGTAACTATTCTGGGGTACACTCTGACTGTCCAATGTTGGAAAAGAAATGTAAAAATGTTCAGACTTCTAAGAACTGGAGAGCCTTTGGCTATATGCTGATCATATGTCAGAGCTCTAGTTAATCAGGAAGTACCATAACAATTTTGATGCCCCTGTGAGTAAGTTCTAAGTCTTTTATACATATGTGTCCATAATTCTTTCATGAAGATAAGCAGAATATTTTGTTCTATGTTTAATGTAAGAGACTGCTTCTTCCTGAAACTGTACTTGATCTATGAATATCCAGCTCCTATGCCTGTATTGTTTATAGACCAGACAATAACTGCAGTATGAGAGCTGCAAAGGAAGCATTACCAGAATCAGGCCCATCCACGACAGGAAGGGCTCAGTTGCACCCAATTATCGTATAAATGGTTTAAACATTTAGGAATGCATGCTCTCCACAGCTGCTTCTTCTATTCTGGATTTTAAAGCTATGATCCCAGAGCTGATGGCAAGTTTTTCTTTGCTTTTTCAAAAGTTCCTGAACAGACAAATGTAAAAACAGGCCTCCAGGACATACTTTGTCATCACCAGCATGTCACAATAACCTATGAATGGAGTTCTAAGTGAATGCAAAGGAAACCTCTAGGATATGTTAGCACAAAGCAACTATGTTAAGATCATAAAAGCAAAAATTCCACGTGTTTGTATTAAGACTTGAAAAGGGCTTCCAGTTCATCTATAGAAGGCTAATTGATGCGACAGTTCAAGTGGATTAAAATAACATACTGGATCAAGTCACCCTTTTAAGCTTCATAACAGAAGTTCCAGTCTGTCCTTCAAATTCATGTAAATTATTTAAACACACCAGATGCAAAAGTCCAGAGTGGTACTACAACAGACTCTCCGTGTTCCACCCTCTAGAAGCCTCAGCCAATCACTTTCAAAGAGTGGACTGGAATGTTGAAAAGGGGGGTGGATTTTGGCAGTTAAACTGTCAGCCAACTGAGAAATATGAGGGTTGTTAGATTTTGGTGGCCAGAAGGATTAGAATGTCTGCTGGTTAGGCAAAGTTCATGTTTTGAAGATAGGTAGGTTTGAGTGTTGTTGTCAATAGTTAAAGAAGGGGGAAGCATATCTGTTCTGTGTGATGAAGGTTTGGATGCTGTTCCTATCAAAAATTACTATAAGACTGAATAACACCCTGAGTCCAAGCATTGTCCTCACTGAGGACTAGAAGACTAAGCAGTTCCAAGAACCTCAATTTATAAAAATACAAGCATTTTTTTCAAAAAGAAGTTTGTGGGGTGTGAAATTTAAGTCCCTAGTTTCTAAATCTGGAGCCAGGGTGTCATCACACATATTAATAATTTTAACATAGGGTATCTCCACTTCTCAACTACTACTATTCCAAATCTGTAAAGATCAACCGATTACTGTAAAGTATGCCATATGAGGATGCCTTTGAAAATGGTTCAGAAACTTAAACTGGCCCAAAATGTGGCATCCAAACTACTGTCAAGGGTTGGTTACAGCAACTGTATCATTCCTGTGCTGAAATATCTGCACTGGTTACACATCCGTTTCTGGACACAATTCAAAGTGCTGGTTCTTATTTTTAAGGCCCAAAGTAGCTTGGGGCTGGGTACCTGAAGACTATCTCCTCCCTTACTCATACTGTCCAGCCTGCCACTTAAGAGCTGCTTCTCAAGCCTTGCTTTCTGTGCCCCCCACCATCAGAGGTTAAGGCAGCTGGTGACTAGAGATGCCACATTTTCTGTGATGGCACCGCTCCTTCACTATGAGGCCTGCCTGGCACCTACTTTACTTTCTTTCAGACACCAGGCTAAATCACACCTTTTTACCAAGGGGTTTTATCTTACCAGCTCTTTAATGCTCTGCTTTTTGTTTTATGGACAGTTTTTATGCTCCTTATGTTCAATGGTTTGTTTCTTAATGGCTTTTAAATATTGTGGGTTTTAATTGTAAGCCACCTCAAGCAGGACTCTGAAGATGGGACACAGAAATATTCTAAATAAATAAATCAGTTTCCACATTTATTTCTATTAAGTAAATGTAGAGTAAGATTTTCAAAAATGTACTGAAAGTAAATGTCTGACTGACAGGACTGAATGATAGAAAATATATAAAAATATATAAGTACTTGAAATGTTTATGCTTGACAAATTGATGCTTATAATTTTGAAGCCCTCAGATTCCATGTGGACAATTTCTTAATGTTACCTGAGCCCCACGGTCCACATCCTAGTATCTTACACTGCTGATTGGTCCAGTGACATCTAAAATGTAGAGACCACATAGAAGGAATATATGACGCATGCCAACTAGTGTTCCCTCTAAGCTGAGTTAGTGTGAGCTAGCTCACAGTTTTTTAACCTCTAGCTCACACACTTTTATCTTAGCTCAGGAAGGACGGCTCCAGAGTCAACCAATTTATGCAGTAGCCAAATCACTTACTGACAATTTTAATGCCAGTAGCTCATAAAGTAGAATTTTTGCTCACAAGACTCCACAGCTTAGAGGGACACTGCCCCTCCCCGGAGCTGAGAGCACTGGAACTAAACACATCATAGCTTCCCTACTGTGCAGTTGCCACATTTCAGACATTATCAGATTATGGTGGAATGTGACCACACTGAACTGAGACTGGAAATGAAATTCTGAAAAAAAGTTATACCCTTCTAAGTCCAGCAAAGTCAATGAGTGTAGAACAGTGTAACTCTGCTTAAGATTGCACTATAGGACACTCTGCAAATATAAGAATGAACCTATTTTCTCCCTATAAGAAGCTGCTGCTTACATCCCCAGCATACTGGGAATTTTGTTTCACTGGTAGAGTGCTACCTTAACTTGGGAACTCAATCCAACAAATTAGTGTATCTGAAAATATGGCAACAGTTGCTGTGGTTCATATCTCTCACCCGCCATTCACAAAGGCAAGGAGCAGATAACAAAACCAACACACAAAAGCTGGCAGCAATAAATATTAAAGTTATACAAAGTCCCTCCATTCAGAATGATTTTCTTCACTTTCCTTCAGAAGATAACCAAAAGACTAATGAGCCTTCAAAAGGAACAGATTCTACGTGTGTGGCAAGATGACAGCAAATGTGTTGCACCTTTGTAACCAATTTCTGACTTTTATGGTTTTTCATTCTGGATGTGGATTGAGGAAGCCATCCTGGTCCAGGTAGCAAATTAAATACAGGAAGCGACTGTACAAAGCATACCTTGGGAATGTTTTCTTCCAGACAGACAAGAGAGCTGTTGTAGTGTCTAGGAATGCCCTAAATGTTTAACAGTCTTCTATTAATCAGAAAGAGGAACAGGCCAAAATATTAAGGAAGCTCATTTGGAACCGAGTATGAAAAGCTTAAACACAGACCCCTAACAAAGGTTTTCCAAACACATACCCCCAAGGTGTTCACATTATGTAATAACATACTCAGAGCCTCTGTGCCAGGGTGGCCTAGAAATAAAATAGTTAAAATTCTTATTACTGGCTTATAAAAACTGGAATGTGATTTTCATGCAGCACGTATATCCTCAGCAGTTATCAAATTCAGCAAGCATGCACTTTAAATTACCAAAGAGAGGTGAATGTTTCAATTGGTAAAGTAGCAATTCAAGCAACCGTGCAAATAAGGTACAAAATGGAACATGTTCCATAAATGCAGGAAATTCTATAGTTTGGTGCACTGGAGGTTTCAAGAGGAAAACAATGAACTTATACATAAAGCTACATTTATAACCTCTGTGAAACTCTCTCAGATCTATTAGCTGAGCATGACAACAGGCGTCCTACTCCTGCATTTTAAAAAGGTCACTTTTCCATAGAGCAACCAAGTTACAATGCAGTAGACCTCCTCAAAAGCTGCTTTCCCTGGAATTTTAATGGGTTTGATATTAAGGGGGGAAATGTGGAAAGAACACCTAACCCAGCTGGCTTAACAACCTGAAAGACTTTTATATCATACTTTTCTTGCTGACTCCTAACCCACTTTAAGAATACCAATGGATTAAATACTTGCTTGGTTCAGTGGGCTATAATGACAAAGGAGAAGAAGGATGATTAGGCAGCTTCCCATCCTTGCTGCCTCTGTCTGTCAAACTCTGATGAAATCAAGCTTGCTGCCCATTTCTAGATCATACTTTTAAAAGGTACAACTGGTTCTACAAAACCAATGAGATTCAAGTCAGTCCTCAAGCCCTGAAATCGTTCACCACCACCATGTGCTAAAGCCAATAAGTGAATGTTAGAAAAGACATGAACCCTATCCTATGACTGACAACTGCAGGCCTCTGGAGAGCTGACATATACATTTTCTAAATAAATAAATAAATAGTTTTAAAAAGGAAATTATTCTCCATCATCAGCCTGCAATCTCCTTGAAGAAAAGCTTCAGACCACATATTATATACCTACTGGCTAAGGAACCATGATCATCAACATGGCCTTCCCATTCATTCTTTTACCTCCCTTGACTTTGGTGCTTGTTGCTTGAGTACATCTATTTGTATTTTCTAAAAAAATAAACTATGTTCTTCAATGATAATGCAAGTTTTCTGACTAACATATTTGAACAATAAATCAATTTCTCTTTCCTTTGTTGTCACTGGTGTAACATTACTTCCTTCACCTGCAGGCATAGTTTAAACCGTTTAAAATCTGAGCCTGGCACCAAATAAATTTTGCAGGGGGAAATGTAGGTTTGAGGACAGGCTATACACTTTGTTGTTGAAATAAAAGCAAAACACTTTGTTTGCGATGTCAAACTAGAAACCATCCTCTATTTTTCACGTGCAGTGGTGCCAAATAACAGAAGCCAATTTTTCACACATAGCATATTGTATGTTATAATGGAAGAAAATGGGGAGTTTCATTTGAAGTTTTAGTTTAGTTGATGCGCATGTCTTTTATATACATCTTTAAAACCTCTGCTTAATAAGAGACCATTAAAAGAAGCATACTCTTGCAAACTTTATGACTAAACTTACAGCTATCATGATGGTAGGCCAAAGGGAGTTTGGAATATCTCTCAGAGTATCAAATATAAATGGAATGCTTATACACTTGTCAAAAGGTATATTTAGCCCTAAAGATAGTAAGTGGCTTGCCTGACACCTCAGTGAACTAGTAATAGATCCCAGGAATCCTGATTCATAATCCACTTTCCTAAACATAGATCAGCCGCATTTGGAAACTCTCATAGTGTCACAAATACTGACCCACAAGTATTGGATATATCCATCACAGGCAGAAACCAGACACTGGTTTTTAATAAATTAATAAATGATACCTAACAGTCAGAACACCTTAAAAACTAATTGGCATGGCTTTGGTATTTCTGTTTGTAATGTTAAGATTTACAAAATCAGATCAGTTCATATATGAATTGTGTTCAAGCATGCCTTTACACTTGCAATTATTGTACTCTTTATGACAAGTAATTTCTTGTGTGAATTAATCCTGCTGAAAAGTACTGGAGCAGTCTGGATGATATTTATTTATTTGATTTATGGATCGCCCAACCCCGCAAGCAGGCTCTGGGCGATTAAAAACTTTAAAACAGATAAAATACAGTCATCATAAAATAAAATTTTATGTATCACAAAGTACTAATAACAGTCAAACCAGACAGCAATATCCACCCCTTTTTGCCAGCTGCAGTACTGTTCGCTCAGCAAGCAGAGAGAGGACATGGGGACCACAGGAAAGAGAAAAAGGTGCCAGTCTTAACCGTTGCTGTCCTCAACTAAAAGCCTGGCGAAACATCTCTGCCTTACAGGCCCTGTGGAATTGTACAAGGTCCCGCAGGGCCCTGATGTTATTCGGCAGAGTTCCACCAGGTTGGCACCAGGACCAAAAAGGCCCTGGCCCTAGTCGAGGACAGCTGGACCTCCTTAGGGCCGGGGACTGTTATCAGCTGATCTCAGTGTTCTTCTGAGGACACATTGGAGGAGGTGATCCTGAAGGTACGTGGGTCCCTGACCACTCATGGTCTTGAAAGTCAACATTTTGAATCTGACTCGGTATTCCATTGGTAATCAGTGTAGTTGGCGCAGCACAGGTTGTATATGTGCTGTCTGTGGCATTCCCGCCAGGACTCGTGCCACCGCATTCTGGACCAGTTGGAGCTTCTGGGTCACTCTCAAGGGCAGGCCTGTGTAGAGTGAGTTACAGTAATCCAATCTGGGGATGACCATTGCATGGATTACTGTGGCCAGTTCAGAGCGCGAAAGGAAAGGGGCCAGCAGACGTGCCTGGTGTAGATTGTAGAATGCCAGTCTGGCAGTATTGGTGACCTGTGCCTCCATACATAGGGAAGCATCTAAGGTCACAGCCAAGCCCCTGACAGAGTACACTGGTGTTAATGGCACCCCATCAAGGGCTGGAAGCTGAAACCCCAGTCCCAATACTTGGCCCTATGCTTGGTGAAGGAAAGATGGAAACAGACAGCAGCCTTTACATCCCATCCTTTGACATGCCTATCCAAACCTCTGACACTGGTGCATGACCACACAAATGCATAACATTTCAAGTAACTTACTGTATGTTCATTTGGTACATACATATCATGTCCTGGATTAAATATGGGAGTGATTTATTTAACATATTTTAGCCTTCTTTTCACCTCCAAACAGGACCCAAGTTCATCCTCTGAGTATTCATGGCTTCCAAAATCACTGAGCAAGATTCAGAATTGTGAGCCTGAGTTTCCTAAATCCTATTCGAACCCTCTACCACATGCTTTTAAACTATTCAGCCTTACGAAGTTTCCTAAAAATTAAAATATTTCAGCATGGCCATTTCATAAAGGGGGAACCACTACAGTGACAATATGAGACAAGGTAGCAGAGTTACATGTCTACAAGAGGGGATAAAGATGTGGCACTGATAGATTATCAGAGTTGCTGCAGATTCATACAGGGAGATACGGTTGTTCTAGTACATGGCTCCCACACAAAGTTGCCAGATGCATCACTGGAAGCTCTGGGGAAACTGTAGGCATGGGAGAAAGGATGTAGAATTTCACCTGACATATACAGTAATTTCACCTGACATCAGCAGTAGTTTACCCAACAAAAGCTGTCAAATGACAGCCCTAGTCCCAGGACTGCTGAGAGTTACCAGGGCTCCCCGGACAAAGATTCCATCTGCCCCCCATGACCTAGATCCAAACCAAATAACAAAACAAATTACTTGGCTGGCTAATCACTACATATATAATAATAATAAAATGATTCATATATCCATCTGTCTGTCAATTTGTGGCAAGCATAACGCATCAGAGAGTAAAACTAGGAATTTCAAAATTAGCCACCAGATTCAGGATGATTATGGGAGTTCCAGAGTCAACAATTAAAGGGATTCCCTGCACCCAGCCCTGCAGCCAGAAAAAATTTGGTTGGGGGCAGGTCACTTAGGGGACTTCCCTTCTAGAGCCACCCTGCCCCTACTTTAGATCACAGTACTTGCCAATTGGTTGAAAAATACACTAAACCATCTGGTGGTAAACTTTACATGGCTTTTATCAACTAAAAAGACCTTTTGATTGTATTTCTCATGCCACATGGTGATAAAAACTAATAATGACCTTCATGGATTGTCAGCTTTTTTGGTTAATTTATTAACTATATCAAAATAATACTGCACAAGTGAGGTGTGGAAATAAATCTTTCCAGCGAACACTTCCACCCTTCTCACCTGGCTCAAAGACCTATTTCAAGCCTGTTTTATGTCAGTGTTACCATGCTGTTGTCTTGGCCTCATGTTGGGCTAAGACGTCTATTGAATGCTTTTGCTTCCTATTGTTTCCAGGAGTCTTTGGATATAAAAAATGCAGCGATGGGGTTCTCAGAAGTAAGACATCCAGAAGCAATGTTTGAACCTATGTTAGAACCGAAGTTGGAACCGAAGAGGTTGGATCCATCAGAGCGACCAGAACCAGAGAACACAAAGGAGCCAAGTGACACTTATCATGGTACCCCTCGTTGGGTTTTGACTTCACCCTAGCCTTCTTAGGGGGTGGTTCAGAAGGTGAGAGAGATTGAGGGTATGTTGTTGCTCCACCAAAGTGAAAGACTTTGCAGCCGAGCTCTCAGGGCATGAAAGAGCTTTCTCCCAAAAACTGACCTTAAGTCAGGCTGATCTATCAGACTTCGCCTTGCGCATAATTTGAAGATAGAATTCGCAACTAACTGTATGGTGACCTTCACTGAGGCAAAGAAAGCCCAAGGAATGCCTATCAGAATGGGTCATTTTTGTCCCTCACTGGGAACATTTCTTGAACAGTGCTTTCTGTGACATAACAAGATGAAAGAGAGAACCTGGAAAGCACGTCTTTGCTCAATGGCAGCAAAAAGAAATCTGAAAGAGGGAAGGGGGCCCTCCCAGAAGCACATGACTGTTTGGGTGGGAAAACATGCCTCCAAAGAGAGGCTCCCCCCTTCAGCTTTAGACATGGAAAGAGGTAAAAGCTGGGAAGAAATCTTTCGATGGTTGGCCTGCACAAGCATAGTTTCCAATGTGGAACTGCACAGAAAACTGAGGATGAACAAGAAGTAACATCTTCACAGAAAGCTTAAACAGGTCCACCTTTATGGCAGGAGCCACTTATAATTGTGCTGCCTTTTAAAATACTACTTCAGGTATTCATGCTATTTGATCAGGCCAGTACATCAGATGCAAGCTTCAACAGAGAATGCAAGTGTACAGGCGGTTGTTGATTTTGCCCATTTGTAGAGTGGCACCAGCAGAAGGCCCTACTCTGATGAGCAAAGCTGTCATGGTGGAATATGGGGGAGAATACAGATGAAAGTTAATACCTTGAATTGTACTGGTAACTGATAGGCAGCCAATGGAGAAACTGCAAAATGGCAGTGATATGCATACTCTGCCTAGCTCCCGATAATAGCTGAGCTGCAGAATTCTAGCAAGTCTGAAAAACTACTCACTTAATATTTTTACCTTGATATTATTGAAAATTATCTGTAATTGGGCCCCCTTAAAAGGCCTAATTGTATCAGCAAGTCTGAGAATTTATATTTCGAGTGATTTTGGCTTAGGGAAGCAACACCCCTTTTTCACCCATGGTAGTATTACTCATTGCTATAAAATGGAGATCATGGAACCTGCATTTGCTGTTTTGAAAGTTATGGAAAGGTAGGCAATAAATAGGTTGTATCCTATAAGCTTTCCAACCAGTTTCCCAGTTCACACATTTTTGTATACAGCACTGGGCTGCGCGCTACGATGTCCATGTAAAGTGCTGGTGGCAGAGGGATGAAGAAGGAAATGGCTTTATACACATGTACACACACTGAACAGGTATTCAATAGTGTCAGAGCTGACTGCAACTTGATGTGCAGGAATTCAGACAACAATATTAGCATTCCTGACTGATGTGTGCAGGGTTTTAAATTTCATAGTACATCTTAACACTAAAGAGTCACATCCAATCAGTTCTTACTGGTTTTGTTTACAGTTGCTGTTTCATCAGTACTACTGTTTATCAATGTCTTCTTTGTTCTATATGATTTTTAATGCACCTGTAAGCTATCATGAATGACCCCATTAAGGTAGAATGGCAGCATATGCAGTTTTTGGATGAATAAATCAGTTATACAAAATAAGAAAAAGATCTGTGACCAGAAGCATACTTTTAGCCAGCGCTCTTATGCATTGCACTCAATTGCTATGATCCAGTGCACTAATTAAAGTCCCACTGAAATAAATAGTTCTATCTGAGCCAAACTTTGCAGCATGTTTAGATTTGGAGTAAAAGGCAAATAGCAAGTTTGCCCATTTGAAACAAAATGACTGACTTCAAATGTTGAGTAATATGTAGGACTTCCTAATCAATGCTTGACATGTCAGACTGTGTTTGTCTGGCTTCTTGATACTGTACAAGAGAGCTTATTTTGAAAGGGCCTTATTTTCACCAAGCACTTTTCAAGAGAATTGTAATTTTATTTTATTTTTTAATTTCTTTTTCAGGCTGTCTTTTAAAATTATTTTTTTATAAAACAAAATATTCTATTGTATCAACAGATTTAGTTACATTTTAAAAAATGTGAAAAACCAGGTGCAACATTCTTAATTTGAACTGGCAGAAAGATTTGGCTACCACAAGTTTTACAGAGGGCTGTTAGCTAATACATCTCTGCATGTACATATTGAAGGAAACAGCAGAAATAATATTTTGCAGTTTGATGAAAAACATATGACAAAGAATCCTACACTCACAAAAAAGATTGCAGATTTACTAAAAATACCTGCCACGTGTAATTTTCCACCTTTTGTCCCAACTTAAGAATTATTTTTAAAAACCAAAAAACCCCTATGACCTCTATTATAAATAATAGTGTAATGCTAGCTGTAAATGTATTGGATTTAAAAAACCCTAGTTCCAAAATAATTTCCTCCCCGGAATTAAACCCAACCAAATGGTGACTGTATAAACTAAACTAGTTATTAAAGTCTGGTCCTTGCATCTGTTAAACATCATTTTTATGCTTATGCTAATTTTCTGCTCACCCTCTACCTATATGTATGAACTGGTAACTTCCATTTCAATGGGTCACCTTAGCCTAGAAGTTCCTTCGCATCCAGATAGTTGCTCTTAAAGGTGCCCCTGGACTCAAATCTTGTTCTGCTGCTTCAGATCAACAAGGCTACTCACCTGAATCTATATTATTTTTTTTACTGTTATTCTATCTGTAATGGACAGATAGTAAAATGGACAGGTTGTAAAATCTAGCTATAACTCTAACTACTTTTTCTTCAGAAAACACATGAAATCTGGGGCTACAACATGAAGAACCTCTTGAAACTTTAACTTAAAACATTAAAAAGCTAGTGTTAGTTTCAGGAGGGCAGCCGAGTTGGTCCGCAGTAGAACAGCCAGATTCAAGTCCAGAAGCACCTTGGAGACCAACAAGATTTTGGGATTATGAGCTTTTGGGAGCTGTCTGACTGCCAGACTAGGACTGAAGAGACCATGGTTCAGATCTCCATTTTGCAATAAAACTCACTGGGGGACATCCCTCCATGTAACATTCACAGATGTTGCAGATAAAATAGAAAAACCATGTTCATTGCCCTGACCAACCTGGATGTAAAATAAAAATCTGAGTACAAAAATACATAAGACTCGCAGAGCTCAGCACAGGGTTGTCATCAGGCCTGGAGAAAAATATCCCATCTCTTTAATAAAGGTTTAAAGAGTAAGAATGGACAGCTGAAGCTTTTTGCTACATGGTGGTAAACAAAAATCACCTAATAACATCCCATTGAGCTTTTTAAAAAAAGAACAGGACTTTTTCTCTCCCCAGACAGTTGATAATCCTAGGTGGGCATAAACTGGGTCCAATGCATTGACTTAACCCTCACTGGATCTTTCAAAACTGCTATCTTAGTTTACTACAATGCCACTCTTCAAAAATTCTGCCTATAGTTAATGTCTGGTTAGTACAGGGAACAAGAATGACACTTCTCACTTTGAGGACAAGCTGCCCCCACCAATAGAAAGCGGAACCAGCCTCTGAGTACAATGGATGTCACAAACTAACGTGTCAACTGAATTCTGGCTGCTGTCCCTTCTATCAACGTATTATTTGGCCCACTGGAGAAGTTTCATCTTTAAAGTCCCCAGCTCATCCCATTATCCACAGGACTTTCTCTTATCCACTGTAGAGATGAGGTAAACTCTCATCAGCTAAACTCAGCTAAAGCCATGGCCACTGTGGCAATAAAAGGAGGAGGAGGAGGTAGAAATGAGGTCTTCCCACATGTGCACTGAAGTCAGAGAGTACAGTAACAGAGCTGGAACCAGTCAATGCTGTGGTGTATGTCTAAGGCCTAGTTCACATGAGATGACAAAGTCCTGAGGTGGTAGAATGAACTGCACTACTTCAGACCGCAGGTGCTAGATTCCAGATTTGACCAGTCTTTCCTCAAAAAAATCCCATGGGGACTGAAACCTATCACAGCAGAGAAAGAAGTATTATCCCCTCTCTTTGCTTGCTGTGCTGGTTTTCTATGTGTGGAGAATTTTTAACATAGCGAAGCATTCAAACATTTGATTCTCCATGATCTTCCATATGAAGTACTGCAAACCATTCTACCACCTCAGGCCTGTAATCTAATTCCAACCTCATTCCCCACAAATATGTGTGAATCAAGCCTAGGTCTTGTCCCTTGCATGTGCAAGACGGAATGTGTATCAGTGTATTTCTTGCATTTGTGCTGTTTGCCTCACAATGCCCCTGCTTTAAAAGGTGCCTCATGCAGCATGGGGGTCATGGGAAGTACATGTCTTATCTCAGACACTGACTTAGATAAGCAAGGTGGCCTGCAGGTGCAAATTCATTTCAGTTGGGCCCAGCCCTACCTAAACTAGTGTATTGAGCTGGCCTAGGCAGGATCAATAAATCAGCATAGTGTTGGCAGAAGTCTGCCAATGCCTTTTCATTTCTTTGGGGTGGGGTGTTTCCTAGAAACCACAGAACATTATAACAGAGACAAAGGAGTTTTGTTTTTGAACCTTATCTTGCATATACCACATTTGAATTTTATCCTCTTTCATAATCACTTTCTGATTCCTGATAAAACCAACACTTTAACCTTTGTAACTGAATTACCCAACAAATTATCTCTGTCACCCTTCTTGAGAGAGAGAGAGAGAGAGAGAGAGAGAAACCAAAGCCCATTCATGCTGATAAGGCTCGCACAAGCAGTCTCTCCAAGCAAACAGTAGTAAAGTGTCTTGGAGCAAATTACCCTAAACGTAGGAAGTTGTGATTACTTGCTTTAACTCTTTCATGAATTCACTTTTGTGGGTCCTCTGACCCATTGCCTTCTTTGGCTGCTGTAGCTTCTTACTGCAGAGCTCACTTGGGGCTCCAGTAATTTCACCACTGCCGGGAGAATGAGAGAAGAGGGAATCCTAGGTCAAGAGGCTCCATGTAGGAGAAGGGGCTAGCAGCAGTGGAAGAAACCAGGTAGGAAGGGGAGGAAGAGCATTTGCTGCATGCTCAGTACTGCCTCTTAGGCAGAAAGGTAAAGGGATGTCCACCTCCTTCAGTCCACTGGGGATGTCACTCTCAGAGCCTACCGACACACTATGTCCCCACAGGGACAGCCCTGGGTCAGGTGGAAGGGAGCACTCTGAAATTTTTTGCTTCCCAAACACACACAGCACCAATTTGGACTGGGGCCACAGTGCATGAAAAGAGGGAGTTTAGGTTCCCTCTCTGTGCCATTTTGCCAACCCGAAATGCCTGGGGGGGAGCTGTGATTTGCCCACTTGGGGGCTACATCTGTACTGATGAGCTACTCCAGGGGCCTCCAACAAGTAACACATGCCCTACTGGTAGCCTGTCAGCTGCTACAGTGTAGATCATGCATTCCCTCAAAGACCCAGGAGAAAAGAAATCACAAGAAGATCGGCTTTAGGCTTCTTTAAAAGTTTTTTCCCGGATGCTATTTTTCTGTGCTGCTTAGGTGACAGCTTCATTTCCAGTGCGTATCCTAATCCACGTTCTGTTTCTAGCGCCAAACAAAACATAGTAACATGCCGGGAGGGAGGGCAAGTAGGTGAGGACATTGTTCATTGCTCAGAAGTAGGTCAGAAAAAAACTGGTGATCCCTAAGCTACCCATCAAGTTTCCATTACCAGGACCAGTACAGTTTGCACTTAGGGCTCTTACAGGTTGGGCAAAGACAACAGGGGGCAGGCAGCCTAAGCCCCCTCTCTCCACTCAGAACAGTCCTGATCCAAATCAAGCCCATGTGTACTGGGAAGCACAGAACTTCAGAACACACCTCTCCACCAGAGCCGGGGGCGTCTCCAAGAAATAGGTAAAGTGTTCTTAGGCCCAGAAAAGGAACACGTTTTTATGTATCACTTAATTGTTTATATTTATCATATGGAAAAGGAGAAAGTGTGGCTCCCTCTTCCCTGCCCCATGGTCCCCTCCAACGGGAACTTTGTTACCTGCAACATTCACAGGCCCAGGTTTCATCAGAGGCCTGACGGATTCTGCCATATTGACCATTTCATTAAAATAAATGAAAATTAATTAGCCTTCCTTAAAGTTGTCTTCAGAGAAACATAAAGAAAACTTACCCATTTCCTAGGTCTGCCTCTTGGTCGTTTTTCCCCAGTGGCTCCTGCTTTCTGTGAAGACAAAAATATGCAATATAGTGCCAAAGTACTCAGAATTGCAGTAGATTACATTAGGCAATGCTGATGGTTTTGTTATATTTCCTGAAATACTATTCATTTTATTTATCTATTGATTATATGGGAGACACCAAGGGAATAATTTTGCTCTCTCTCTCTCTCTCTCTCTCTCTCTCTCTCCCCCCATTTTGGAGCAAATGCTGTTCCCATCCTTTCATAAAACAGACTGAGAACCTCTTTGTTTAAGGAAGGAAACTGCTTTTTAAAAAACAACAAGACTGTTCACTTGTGTTCTTCTTGAGTCTAGCCTGTTGATAAGAATGTATGGAAAGCAAATCAACATATTTGACACACTATCCTTTAGACATATCTGTTTAAAGGACTTGTCTTTGTTTTGTGAGCCAAAACAAACTCAAAATATTAGCAGTGGCAGCATATACAAAAAGCTGGAGGTTACCAAAAATCAGGCAGTGCAATGCCAGTCCCTAATTCGGATGCCGACTGCTCAGGGCATTGGGGATGCATGTTCAAAACAATTTAACGTATATAAAATTGGCCTTGTACGGCACCCACCCCCCATTCATGCCTCTATGTGGATAGCTGATTCTAATTCACATTCAGGACTCTAATTCACTTTTTTATAAGTAATTATTTTGAATTAAATCCAAAATAAGAAATGTAATTTGGAGCTCCGTTCTATGCATGTTCATTCAGAAGCTTGTCACTCTGAATTCAGTCTGCACCATTCCCCCAGAAGGACTGCAACCTTAGTACTTACACAGCACTTTCCCAATATCAACATGACTTACAACAGCCTGACATTCTTATACAGGTTATAACCACAAGAGAGGGCTATGCAAAGGTCAGTGGCTAGTGTAAGGACATACAATGAGTTTTTAGGTGAGCAAGATTTGAATTTCATGTGTTAAAACTCATATTCCCAATTCCTGGTGTTTAATAAATATATTTTACACTACACCTGCTGAAAAATGGGGTCATGTATATGAACCACAAAGGACAAGTAAAGATAAATTGGACCAAAACTTTCCCCAGCTTATTTGCAAGTAGAATTCTATAAGTGGGGGACCCACAAAGACTCATGGAGGACATCTCATTTACCCTCCCCCACTGTTTCCTCTTTTCCTTCCCTGAAAGCCACCATAGGCTCTACTTCCTTCTCTCCTTCCCACTCTCAAGCCAGCCTACCTTTATGTGCCCCCTGTCTTCAGCTTTCTCTCCTTCCCTCTGCCTGCCAGCCTCTCTCTAAGAAAACTCTGGCTAAGGCATACAGTGCCAGCTGAGCTAGGCCCATTTAAGCAATGGGGAAAATGCAAGGACTTTCTGGGAGTACCTGTATCCCCCTCCCCACACTATTCCCTATTTCCCTTCTGGTAAACCCATATGCTCAACCTTCCCTGTTTCTAGGATTGCCAGGCCCAAATGACAAGTCAGCAGGGAAATTACTGGGACATTCTGGGAGAGGGGAGGGAAGAAGCACGCTGTGCCTACATCACCTGGAAGTGACGTAAGCATGTCAGTAACATTGGAGGGGTTGACGCTCTGGTTTTTGGACAAAACTCTATAGTTTGAAGCTAATTCTACCATAGAGTTTTGCCCAAAACCCAGAGTATCACCCCCTGACATCACCAACTTGCCTATGTCACTTCTAAGTGATGTAGGCACGTCACATTTGGGGTGGTAACTCTTCCTCACTGGCCAGCTGGCTGGCTCCAGAGGGGAGCACCAGAAATTGAGGGATCTCCCATGCGCTGGGAGAACTTGGCAACCATACCTGTTTCCTTCTCTGCTTCCTATACACCAATCAACCTACATTTTTATCGGTTCCCTCATCTTCAGCTATATTTATTATTTATTTCCTTCATTTATATCCTGCCTGTCTCTATAATGGGGAACCAAAGTAGCTTGCACCATTCTCTTCTCTTCCATTTTATCCTCACAACAAGGTTGGTTAGACTTAAGTGTTTGTGACTGGCCCAACAAGCACTGTGACAGAGTGGAGGTTCAAACCTGGATCTCCCACATCATAGTCTGGGACTCAAACTGCTACACCACATTGGCTTTCATGGGGTGGTGCTGTTGAACAATAGCAAGAAGCCTGGCCTGAGTGAGTCATTTGAGTCATGTAGTCACAAGATGCCTGGTGGTTGCTGCCGGGCCTGGCACCCTCTCCTGTCTTTTCTTAACAGAAGCCAAGCCTTGAAAACTGGCAACACAGTTGTGGCTGCTTAGCAAAAGACACTGTGCACATCTGTTTCTTAAGCTACCAGAGCTTGTGGGGTTTTAATGCCCCTGCCTGTGTACTTGCTTTTAATTTCTTATTTTTCTGCAAATCTGGGGCTTTTCTCAGGTTTATAGAAAGATCTGTCTTGTCTGTTCTGGCCCCAGTCTCCAGATTTAAGTATCCCCAGATGGTGCCATATTGAGAATTAAATATATTGACAAGCAAAATGTTCAAAATTCAAAACAAAAATTGCCAATATAAAAAATACACTTAGATCTGTTCAACTGACCACACTCCATTGGCTTTAATTTTGTGCCTCTTCGGTTTCTGGCTTTTTTTTTTTTGGCATTCTATAGTTTCATTTTCAAGATTTGCTCCATAACTGGGAGATTGAGAAATTTCCTTTTACCCCTTTACAGCTGTGATTATCAGTTTTATCATACATCTCACAATTTTAAGCTTTAAGAAATCCTTTCTAATCCCAATAGTGCCTATACCCTGTAATTAATAGTGTGTGCATGTGCTTTCGTTTTTCCTTTGGGAATCTATCATCTTAATGTATCCATTACTTATTGGCAAATCCCTCTACATGGCTATGCCATGTAAAGGGAATTCCATTAAAAGCCAGGAAAATACTGCAGCCAGTTTCTACACCCCTGGAAACTATAAATGTAGCTAAATATCTTCAACACATCACAGAGAAAATGTGTGAAAATATAAAATTCACACTAGTGAAGGGCAAAATTATCACTTCAAACTTGTTAAAAAGCATACTTCCTCTTTAATCATTTATACCAGCACTAAGTGTAAGACGAAACTTTCTAAGGACAACACTTGTTAAAGACGCTCTGCAGCTGCCTACAGAAGCAAACAGATCTGTAACTGAGTTCTACTCTGAGTTACAGCGGAGATTGCCTGACACAGCAGCCATCACTTCATGGTTGTTTTAATTTAAAACACTGTATCCAATCATAGGCGCATTCATTTCTGATGATCTTAGATAATGATAAGGAAACTGATTATTTCTTATAATTCCATATCACCATCAGCATAACGGTAACCCCAATCTGCAAAAGGAACCCTCAGAGGTATGGAAGGAACTCGGTTATAATAATCAGCATGACCTGGGCATTACTCCCAAGTTTCAAGACAATCTTGAAGTAATTTTTTTTTTACTTACTGTCAGCATTCCCTTATGCATACCTAATTCCACTCATTCTACACAGCTAACTCTGCAACTCACTGTACAAATCCAAAGCTGCATCCCAGCATCCCTTGCCACGTCACTTTTGGGAGAAAGGTTTTCTATTAACACCACATTGCATTTCCCTTATAAAATGGCAATACTAATGTTGAAAGATGGAGAAATTCACAGTAGGAACTGGTGGCTAATGTGACAAGTAATTCTGCCCTATCAAGCCAGCTCCATGGGGAGCAATCCTAACAAACTGTAGAAGGAGTGAACATAAGGTTGTTTCTTGTTATTTTTTTTAGGACATTCCTGTGAAGAGAGTGAAGCAGAAGAGTGAGAAAAGTGGAACAGGAATAACAGAAGGTGAGAGTTATTTGGGGAAATAGAAGAGAAAGAATATGCTCCCTCTCATTGCCCTGATCCATGCCCACACAGCAGCTTTTGATATTATTCAGTTTGTATACACAATATCAAAACTATCACACAAAAGGGCCACAAAATACAATCATATTTCTGAGGATAAGCTTTTCCTAAAATGATAAAAAAGGATCCTGGGCTTGTTTAAAAGTTATCTTCATGATTTTCCCTCAGCTTATTTTACATATGATATTTTGTTCAGATTCACATACAGCAAATATCTAAAAACACATTTACCTATTAAAAGAGGAATGGGATCCTATCCTTAGGAGCAATTGATTTTCTGCCATGAATGGAAGACTTTTGTATGCATGCCAAGGGACGTACTTTTCACATCAGATCTTTATCAGATAAGCAAAACAATAGTCACATTATTTTAAAAGTTGTGACTCAGTGACCATGCACATGCTTTGTAAGGTCCCAATTTCAGTCTACAGCAATCTACAGGGTATCAGGTGGCAGGTGTTGCGACTTTCCTCTTTTTCCCTGGAGAGCTGCTGCCAGTTGGAAGAGACAATACTGATCTAAAAGAGACTAATGGTCTGACTCACTGTAAGGGAATTTCATATGTTCTCCACGTAATATGGAAAAGGTGCTACAGGCGAAACAGACAACAGAATTAGCCTGATGCTTATACTTGGAATTGTGCTAAAAGGAGCAACATCTACAAATTCGATTAAAGTACAAATGATAGAAGTTGATAGGTCTTTTACCAGTATAGCCTGGTTTACCAGCTGCAGCTACTCCTGGAGAAAGCTGAACTGGGCACTGTTGCACATGCACTGGTAACTTCCAAACTGAGCTGCCTTTCAAGACAGCTCAGAAATTTCCACGGGAGCAAAATGCAGTGTTTAGAGTCCTGCTTGGCTCATCACAAGCAATGTAATAGACTACTGGGTCCCCCCCCCCAACTTTAGTAGCTCCCAGTCTGTTTCCAGGCTCAATTCAAGGTGGTTTTGAAGCCCTAAACAGTACCTAAAAGGCTGTCTCCATCCATATTAACCTACCCAAGTGCTACAATGGATGGGCCTTTCCTGTGTCTGACTGTGCATCGTTTGAGATTAGGTTAACAGGAACTCAGATGGGACCTTACTGTGTTGCCACCCCAGTCTATGAAACTTCAAGATGGGGAGACTTCTGGGGACTTTATTCAGGTTTTCCCGAACAGATTAAACCCTTTTGAAAATCCTGGCAAGTATATAAACTGCCTGTAGCTTAACTGATTATGGCTGTTTGTTGCTAATATTCAGAGGCTGTAATGACTGAACTGTATTTTAGATTATTTAATGGTTTTTATGTAACTATTTATATGTATTTATGAGATTATTGTATTTATGAAACCTTGTTGTTCACCACCCTGAGCCCACTTGCGGGGAGGGTGATATATAAGCCTAATTAATTATTATTATTATAGTTGCCAGCTTTGGATTTTTCAAGTGTTTTTATGACTTTATGAATTGTTAGTCATCTTAGGTGCCTTGACTGGAGGCAAAAAGCAACATATAAGTTTTAAATAAACAGTAACACCCAGAGATCTATGAACAAAGTTTTTTTACCATCTGGAATTATTATTATTTTAAACCTAATTCTGGTTGGGAAGAATCGGACCACTACATAGGAAACAAAAGAGATGACTAATTACTTAGTTGTGGTACATTCAAAGGTCTCCTCGGACTGTTTTAACTTTTACATTATCAGGACATAAACACAGAAACCACCACCAGTTTTGCTTCCTGGAAGAAAAAAACAGATACCAAAATTTAAGGGTTTTTTAAATCAGTTACAGTAGTATTATGGCTACAATTAGGGACTGTTCCAGGACATCTCAAAAATAACAAGGAGAGCTCTTTTAAGTCAAGACAGGAGTTACAAGACGCCTTGAAGCTTCTCATAGCCTTTTAAAATATAAATGGGAAATTTTCATACCTGTAATATTATAAGGAAGGACTTAGTTCTGTCTTCAACAGCACAGGAGCAACCACCAGGAGGGTTAAGGATGCTAACAGTGCAAGTTCAATGGACTCAAAGAGTGTAACTGCTTAGAATGGCACTACTTGTTCCTCTCATATATCCAAACCTTTCCTGCTCAAAATTCAAGTGAAAAGCCTCTTCTAAATTCCATCTCAGCATAACCACAAATATTCACCTATCCCTGGTTTGTTGGGCAGGTTTCCTTATTATGACCCAGCTTTAAACCATAAAAAGGAAAACTGCCAATACTCACTGGAGAAAATAAAGATATGGTACCATCTCACCAGGGAAAGGTGGTGTGGTATAGCCCAGTCTTGTTAAATCCCAGAAGCCAAGCAGAGTCAGAACTTGAAACAGAGACCACCAAGGAAGACTTCGCAGAGGAAGGCAATGCGAAAACCACCCTGCTTCTGACTTTCCTCAAAAGTCCCTTGCTGTGGTCACTGTAAGTTGGTTGCAACTTTTTAAAAATTTTAAAATTATTTTTATACACTATAGAACTACTAAAAACCACTACAATAACTAAAAACCTACACTACCCTAAGGTGTACAGAAATAAAAAAAATACAGTTTAGATCCTTAATGCAAATAATTCAAGAAAAAATATATAAAATCCAGGCTTATGAATTGCTTAATCTAATAATACACTGTTTAACAATATGGTTAAATCACTGTAACTCAAAGTAGTGTATAATAAAGATATTTAAAACTTTTAACATTTCTCAAATTATTTATTCTTCTGTCTTCTCTTCTTCTCCCAGTGGTTTAGGGGCTGCTGCTCCCAATTCTGACTCAGACTCTTCCTCCTCAGGTCCATCACTTTCGTGTCCAGAACTTTCCAGTCCATAAATGCTTTCTTGCAATTCCAATGAATCCTCTGAAGGTGTAGCACCTTGCTTATTCTTGCAGAAGTCAAAAAATTTCTTAGCTTTTTCAACAGAGCCAATCTTTTGCTTTTTATCCTTGAGGCTAAAAACCAATCCTTTTGGAGTCAGCCACATATATGCAATGCTTTCTGTTTGCAAAAATGTAGTTAAGTTTTTGTAGGATTTCCTCTTCTTCCTAACCTCAAATGGAATGTCCTTTAGCACTTTGATCTCCTCCTCTTGAATCTTCAGGGTAGTTCTGTTGGCAGCCTTGAGCACCGCGTCTCTAGTTGATTTCTTAGAGAATCTCACTATGACTTCTCCCAGCAGGTTTTTTTTCTTAACAAAATCCGGATAGGTTCTGTAAACCATATCCATATCGCTTAAAAGTATATCCGCTTTGATACCTGTCATTGGAGCTAAAGCCTCACTCAATGCCTGCTTGAGATTCTCACCTTCTTGTTCAGGAACACCCTGGAACCTTAAAGAAAAATTGGAACATTCCATCTGTAATTTTAACAAGTTATCTTTATCTGAGGCTGTTTCCTTTTCCAGCTTGCACATCCTCAAATCAAGTTTTCTCAGTTTTGGATTTAACTTCCAACAGTTCTTTTTCAGCTTTTTCAGACCACACGTTTGCTTCTGTTACATTTTTCTGCAAACTGTCCAGCTTCACATTAACAGCAGTCAGCTGATCCATTAGAGAATGCAATGCAGTTGCTAACGCAGATGTTAGGTTTGTGCTGGACTCGGTTTTAGATACCGGAAGAGAAGTGGGAGCCTTTGGAGAAGGTCTGGGTTTTCCCACCATTTTAACTCCCTGCCCAGTCATCGCTTTTTGTTTATATTATCAAAGAAGAATCATAAAGTAATTAAAAGTTTGTTCTTGTAGCCTCTATTAGATAAACTTGCTGCCCCCTTGAGCCACAGCCATTCATCCAGTCCATAAGATTCTCTGATCTTAATACAACTCCGTCTCTTTAAAGGGGGGGATTTAAACTTTAAATCCTCCTCTCTACCAGTCAGCTCAGATCAGAGAGTCGCTTTGTTAAATCAGCACTTACAGTCTCGCCATGCATTACAAGTAGAAATTTTTTCTTGCGGCTCACTTGACTTCTGCAGCTGTCCAGTGTGCGCTCTGCTGTGCCCGGAGGCGCTGTGCAGCTGAACCTATGGAGGTAAAGGGGAGCCTTGATCCCAGAATCACCATCCCAGGAGAGACTGCCCCTTGCGCCTCAGGCAGGGTCCCCCTACGAGAGTCCCTGGGGGTCTGAAGCCAGTTCGAGACCCCTTCAAGCTGCCGAGTCCAGGTTGCATCTCCCGGAGCATCGGGAGATCACGCCCGCCATAGAACCTACTAAAACTGGAAGAAGACGGTTGCAACTTAACAACCCTTACATACATATGTATCATTTCACCAGAGGTTCACAATGCAATCCTAAACAAAGTTTCTCTTCTTAGGAGTAAGGGGTGTGATTCTGATTAGGACACTATCAGATAGGCAAAGAATCTTTTGAAAAGACTAAAGGAGCTCCACCAGCCAAAGATGAAGTACCTTCTATATATGGCTAATTTATTTTGTGTACTATTTTAAAAGGAATCCCTGCAGGCAGGGGCGTAGAGTTTTGTAAATTCCAGGGGGGGGCTCTTTAGCACACGTGCGTGCTGGGGCAATGTCCCCCCCAGGAAACCGCTGTGCCTCCCCGGGCCCTTCTGAGGCCCGCCAGCCACTGCTGCCAGTGCCTCTCCCCCCCCACCCTGGCCACTCCTTCCTTCTCCCTCCCCCTTTTCCGGGCGAAATGCCCAGCGTGGTGGCATCACCTTGAAGTGACGCCATCATGCTGGGCACGTTGCCAGGGCGACGCTCTGGCAATTGCCCTGAAACTCTATGGTGCCGTAGAGTTTCAGGGCAATTGCTAGAGCGCCGCCAAGCAATGTGCCCAGCATAATGGCGTCACTTCTGGGCGACGCCACCACGCTGGGCATTTCACCTGGAAAAGAGGGAGGGAGAGGGAAGGACAGAGGAGTGGCCAGGCCGGGGGGGGAGGAGAGAGGCACCGGCAGCAGCAGCTGCCGGGCCTTGGAAGAGCCCGGGGAAGCGTGGCAGCGAGGCGTGGTGGCAGGCACTATGTTTTCCCGGCGGGGGCTCAGACCCCTCTGGGAAATTTCGGGGGTGGCTCGAGCCCTCAAGTGCCCCCGTAGTCTACGCCTATGCCTGCAGGTCAAACCTTTGTCTAAAGCCTACACAAGTTCTTTCTTAAATGTTATAAAAAATACCACTAGCTCATTGTGGAAGTACACTAGAACCAGACTAATACATGTTTAACATGTACTGTGTATCTGAACTGAATCCCTAACATTCTCCAAATCATTTTTTGAACATTGGGCTTTCATAAGTATATATACTTAACCAGTCCACTCCATTGCCTCTTTTTTTCTGAGTCTCCTCTTCAAGAGTAAGACAAATTGTTTCTGGTTGTGATAAATCTTGACATGGGACCTGACATGATACAACATGATTTTAAATGTGATGCACTCCTGCAAACAGCAGAAGTCAAAATGGAAAGAATGTTTATAGACACTTAACATTTCAAACATTTAAAAAAATAACATTTAAAAGTGTTTCTTTGGAAGTAAACTGCAGTGGACATCCACATGAATTATTACAATTGTCATGTAACATTTTAGAAAAAGGTTGCCTGAGTAATTTCTGTGGTTTAGTGTCTGAAGAAAATGTCTATTAGAATTTGTATTTACTTATACTGAACAGATCTAAAGACCACTGAGCATAGTTGAGTTATGCTAGAAAAAAGAATGGTTAGAATCTTGAAAAATATTTTGCTTCCACATAGACAGAACATGCAAAGCGTTTTTTATTTTTTACCCAATAGACAGTTATATCACTGGATCATGACCTGTGGTGTCTCCCAAGAGCAGATCTGTCCAACAATGCTCTTGAAACTGAATCCAGGAAAGACAGAGATGACATTGATAGGGAAGGCTGACTATACAGGGTTGGCATCAGTTCAAATGGATGGTGTGATGACCTGCTTCTCTGATTCAGTAAGTGACAAGAAGCAACGTTACTCTTAAAAGAGGAAGTTGGGGAAGTGGTAGGAGTCCTTTCTATTATCTATATTGAGTACACCAACTGGCCCCCTATCTTGATTGTGTAGACCTTGCCACGCTGATCCATGCCACTGTAACCTCATGACTAGATTATTGTAATACATTATCCATGAAAACACTCTGGAAATTTCAGCTGGTACAGAATGCTGTTGCTAATTTACTGACTAGTTTATATTCGTATGATTATATAATACTGGTGCTTTGACTGCTTAACTGATTTCCTATTTGTTTCCAGGCATTCAAGGTGATGTCTCTTACCTTTAAAACTCTTCACATCCTGTGACCTGTATACCTAATGGAACATCTCTCCCCATAAGATTCTGTGTGCCAACTAAAAACATTAGTTCTCTCACTTCTGACAGTTTCTTCTATTCAGAAGGTCTGTTCATCTACAGCCCATAGTGCTCTTTTTCAGTGACAGTGCTCACACTTTTGAACAGCTTGTCATATATATTATGGAAAGCTCCTACACTCTCTTCCTTCCATAAACAGCATAAAACAGAATTATTTCTATGCAACTTTAATGGAAATAACGAATGAATGTCTTTGGCAGCTAGTAATGATAATGCTGCAATTTAATGTTTTTTATGTGTTTTACTATCTTTTAAAAGGCACGATCATATGCACCCATTTGCCACAGAAGAGGGACGATTCACCGCCAGATCCAAGTGGCGCGATCACACCAGCACATCTGGGAAGCGTCCCACAACCGTTGCAAACCCTTTTGATCCAGTGGGGAAGCATTGCAAAAAGCTACTAGTGAAACACCAGTAGCAAATGGTTTGCTGCGATTCACAACTGGAGTTTTCCTGTTTGATCGTGCCAGCGCGGAAATGTGGCATCGCAGATAGCCATGTGGGTTTTTTGGTCCCCCTTCTCCATGTGGGCATCATCGAAGGCCCCCTTAGGGGGAGACACGATTAATCGATCCTCCCCCCCCGTTGAGGCGAATAATCAATTCTTCTCTCGCCCGCCCCCACCGTCTAAGCAAATCATCAATTCCCCCTTCCCCTGTTGAAGCACTTCATCAATCCCCCGTTTAAGCGCCTTGGAAACCCACCACAAAAAAAAAGTCGCCCGTGGTTGCATGTGATCACGCAACTGTGGCGCAAATTGCTCCGGCACAATTTGCGTCGATTCCTGTCCGACTTATCTTGCTTGTGTGGCCGCAACCAAAATTGTGTATATTTATATTTTGCAAACTGCTTCGGGCATTGTAAAAAGGTAAGACATAAATATTTTAAATATTTTTTTGCTTCCCATAAACATGCAACTGCATGAAATGTAGGAAATTAAGTAGCCAAAAGATGAATAATCACAATCAAACTAGCATAGGAGAAACAGATCTATACAAATTAGCAAGTTTTGAAAAAGTCAAATGACGTTTCATCATATGCCCAGATGGACAGTTAGCCCACTTTTATTGTACAACACCTCAATTGATTAGCTTTACAGAAGCATAGTCATTATAAGATTTTTATTTATTTATTATGCATCTTACACGGTTCTCTCCATTTTCATTATGAACCCAGCACATGAAGCAATCATTCAGCTTGAATACCATGTATCAAATTTTGCAGGCATGGGCTTAGCACTATATTGTCTATCTGTCAGTATGGTCAAAGCAAATGGTGCAAAGTTAAGTTGTAAAGACAAACTGAAGTTTAAGATTACAGAAGTGCAAGTTATCAAGCAGAAACAGAAAAGCTATGTCCTCTAGAAGGATTTGTTAGATCATCAACTGTGGAAGCCTTATAGAACAAGATCATAGGAAGTAATGCTGATAGCTGCCAAAGTCAACTGAGCATTTGCTGTGAAGTTCTCCATTACTGGGGGAGGGGGGATCACTGTTTTAAACAAATGGACACCAAGGTCTGAGAAGATCAAATCCTGTTAGATCTGCTACTCTATGTCAGCCCAACTGACCACAAAGCAGGGGGTTGTATTCTGTTTTTCAAAGTAAAAATAAATGATGGTCTGCATCCAATCTTGAGAAATTTTCTTTGGCTCTAGGAATCACACCCAAATTTTAGGAGCCAGACTCATTTTTCAGTGTTTCATATTTTAATGATGAATTTTCCTAACAACTGCTAACATAGAGAAGAAGAATGTGCCATCAAACTGCAACCAACTCATGGCAACCCCTTCCACAGGGTGTTCCAAGCATGAGATGGTTTACTATTTATTTCCTTCAATTTCCTTCAGTTGTCCTCCTCCATGTAGCAACTCCAGTCTTCTTATCCAAGTACTGACTGTGGCCAGCCCTGTTTAGCTCTCAAACCCTGACCAGCTTGGGCCAAACCGGGCTAAACAGGCTGCTTGCTATCACAAAATCTAATCTTAATATCTTCACAGTTTCTTGTAATTGTATTAAAGCTATGACAAAACTGTTGTAGCATATAAATAACTATAGGGGCAACTGAGGTTGCCATCATGAGACCAAGAGCTAACCCTGACTTATGTTATCACATTTCCTTATAATTCCATTATTGCGTTTAAAAGCTCCATTTAACGGAATATTGGAGTCAATATAGAAAGCAACAGATTCAAAAATGAGTAAACTAGCACCAGTGAAGGTAAAATTAAATTTGCATAAAAACAAGCAATGACAAGAACTTCATAAATATTTATTTTTATGTCATACAACAAAATATTCTGATGCAAAATGATAAATAAGCTTTTGGTTGGGTTGAGCTATGTCCCATAATCCTAAGTATAGCCTTTTGGTGGTTAATAGAGACCTCTTCCTCCCTTGTTTACTAGTGAAAAACTATCTGGACCCAACCTTTTGTGCTTCTAGTGAGGCTTGCCAAGAGATGCTACAGTAAAGTCACTGCTGAAAATACTAGGTGCCACAATTAAATTTTTAGAAGCCATGGTGGCCTGAGCGAAACAGGATACTTGAGAATTAAGTTTCTTCCTTAAACTCTGATTGTGGCTACTGTGGGAGACACTGTATGCAGAATGTGAAAATAAAACAATATTTTAAAGATGTAAACATGTAGTCTATATTTCTTCCATTAATGGGCTACTAACCCATTTCACTAGCAAGCCGGTCGGTGTTCAGCACAGGAATTTGAATACGTCTATTTCAGGAAATTCCAGTTTGCCCAGAGCTATTCTCAACTTTCACTCCATCAAAAAACAAGCATTAATTTTAAAGTCAGATATATACTTCTGAAGTGGGCTGAATTTGATGTAACGTCCCTTTGATTTGAATGGGATTAACTTCCAACCAACTATTACTGCCCAAGTGTACCTCTTCATTTCAAATAATCAGTTGCCTATATAATTTCACAAAGCACAGGCCAAAACTATGAACAACTTAAATCCCTGTAAACAGAACAGTGATTCTGACATTCCATTTCAGAAACATGTGAACAAACATGTATTTTATTTATTTATTTTTTAAAATGCACATATTTTTGAACACATTTTCAAGCAATAGGCTTGGAGACATAAATTTCAGAATGCTCTGTCACTCAGGTATAAAGTGATTTTTTTCTTTGCCTGTTGTCTCTTACTACAATTTTTGCATAGACTCAGAGTCATGTTTGTAGCTTATAAATCTATTTGGATTTGAATAGGGTTCTTTTGTATTAGCCCAGTTCATGGAATCTGAGTAACAGACATGAAACAAGCTGCTCAGTTGGTCTTGCTGCATTCTGTATGTATTGTCAAGTTTCACACTGCTAATTTCCTAACAAGCTCAGTTTGTTTTCAAATGCCCTCAGGCTAGCTTTCCAAATCCAAACATAAGCCATGCAAGTAAAAAAAAAACCTACTATGCACCAGGAAATTTTAAATATACACTACAATTCCCCACCCGAAGACAATCCCAACAGATTTAATGGTCTTTGCTTCTAAATTATAACGAAACAAGATCCAGCTACTTGTGTGCATATTTTAAAATTCTCTGCCAGTCGTGTAATACATTTGTAATTAGGCTATATAAAGTTTGCAAGAAAGTTTGCAAGAGAACACCTGACCAATTAATCATGAGTGCCTTCTTAGATCTCCTCTGTGAATTCTAGTGGTGCACACTTATCTTGCACATTGTGAGCATAAATACATTTCAATTAGTCTGCTTTGAAAAAAGAGGCCACCCATTATACTCCAAGAATTCCAACAGTTTTTCACCACATGTAGAACTGCCACATTTATGAGTAAAATGGCCCTACTGGCAGCTGACAAGCACTGCTTTGGAAGTTAGAAATAGAACATATAGACAGTTTACAATTATTTAATAAACACACCTCAGAAAGTTACAAATAGAACTGATCACTTTCAAAACTTAGTATTTCCCCCAACAACCCCAACAACCCCCCACAACCATGAACCTGTACAAGAATTGGCAAATTTTTCCATTAATTCAAATTACAACTAAGGGCATGATGTTTCAGCATCCAATGAAGATTTGGCTTTGGCATCACCTAAAGAATTCTTACAGGAAGTTCTAAGGTTTACATATGGAGCCTTCCCCACAAACAAGATTTTCCCATTCATCACAATTCAACAGTAGAAGAATTTGCTTCTATACAGACAAATCTGTTGCCTCTACTAAGATGAATGGGGCAACAACATAAGAGATCCAGGTATTCATCCATGCACACACAGATCCCTGGAATCATAAGTGACCTGAAACTGACTTCCACGTCCACATACAATAATTATAATTATCTTATAATATGTATATTGAAAGAAACTCCCTGAGTATGGACATTTGGGATGAGAGTTTATTTACCTATGGAAAACTTACTACACATTTACCTATAGAAGACACATGGAATTTCTTGCATGGGTTCCACTGAAATGAATGGGTCTCATACAACACAGCCTCTTTTTTTAAAAAAGGGGTCTCATAGCAGCTTCTTTCTAAAAATGCACTTTTGTACAACTACCATGAAAAGGCACCTTGTGGATTTCTTCCAGTGGAGCAGCACTTATTACCTATTACCTACAGTAGAAAGAATAAGTCAACCATCTTTTTAAAAACATGGTTTTAATAGTAAAGATCTATGAACTATGGTGTGAAACTTTTGTCTCAATTATTGTAGGTACTTTGTAATCTCTGAAACTTCAGACAATGTACTAAACAAATCAGACTACCTTTCTATAGCTATCATCTACCTTACATTTAAAAAGCATGAAAGTGTATATTACTTAATACTTCTACATATCCTTAGCATACTTGCTCTTCAGATAAGTCCCACTGAAATGAATTAGTTGCACTTCTCAGGAAACATGGTAAGGATCACACTAGATGTATATTGCTAAAATATGTACATATTTAAATATCTTTGCTGCCAACATTATTTTAAATGCATATTACAAAGACTATGCCTAGAAATTATTTTTGCTTGAGCACTTAAATATTCACAATAGTGAAATCTAGTTTGATATATTTAAAAGCTTAACCTAAGCTTTATATCTTGTTTTTGAACATGTCTTTAAAGCTACATGAAAAAAATAAGAGAGCACTGCAGTGAGAATGAGATTATTAAATACCTAGTTAAAAAGACATATCACTTTGTTGATTGAAGACATGTTTTTAACATCAGTTGCAAAACAAAAGGAGAGATTTTAAAAGGGGCTTCCTCCATTTATATTCAAAAGACTGAAAAGAAAAGAGGTACAAAACCATAGTCAGACCCTAAATAACTTTTTATTATAAGTTGCTGTGGTAATTGAATTCAAACAGAAAGGTCATATTCCCACAGACCAAAGAACCCTATTGAAAAATTAATTATCACTATAAGAGCCATAAACATCTTTCAAAAAGTATCCCACTGTAGAACATATAGGAGTAGAATATACATCAGTACTAAAACTGACTTCTAGACTTGGAAAGTTCTTGTTTTCAACATAGTGGTTATATAGAAACAGTGCTGGTGCTAACTACTGTGTAATTTGTCTAGAGAAACATGACTCCTGTATTTATTTATTTCCAAAACTGCATTCAACTGTTTCTCAAGGCCACAAGTATTTTTCTTGTAAAAATCCTATTATCCTTGTATTAGAAGTCTCATTTGTACACTTAAATAAAACCAAGTTCTCACCTCCCAGGTTTAGCTTTAAAGCTTAACAAAACAAAAATGGGGACAAAAAAAAAGATTTATATAATTGACGGATCTATTAGTCCTTATCCACTGTCAGTGTTCAAATTGTAATAATGGTTCAAACGTTATCTCTTTTTTTTAAAAGGCCTCCATTAAACTAATCACTAAATACTGCAAGGCAGGCTGGAACAGTAATTTCTACTCACTTTTTATAATTATGCATTTTTAAAAGCATTCTAATTTCTATCACTACATCATTGGCTAAGAACACATTCAGCAAAACACCCATCTCCACCAGACAGTCTGGGTATAAAACACATAAGGTTGTAGGATCTATATTATTCAACATTAATTTCCCAGTGCTGAAGCTTTATTTCTTCCAGAGCACACAATCCTGGATGCAAAACTGCTTAAAGGTACATACAAATAACTGTTTCTTTCCACAAAGATAAGAAAACTGCCCTCACGTGTTTAAGATCCTCCTATAACACTCCTGCATGAAATATTATTAAAATGCACAAACCCCTGTGGTTCAAAGGTTAAATAAGTGAAATCCTTTGGCTAGTGCCAGATGAGTGGATGGTAATGTAAGCAAATGCCCTGCTCTGGAGGAAGCTCACCTTTTGAGCTGCTTTTGAGGGACTCTTGTTTTTGCTCCCTTTGGGTCTTCCCCTTGGTCTTTTAGGAGATGGCTCTCCAGCGGGTTCCTAAAGACAGAAACACAACATGCTATTGTGGCAAAGATCCTAAGAACACGCTACAGCACTTAACATCCACAAAACCCATCTATGTCAATGAGTGACCCACATTTAACACTGAAAGAAAATAAAGAGAATTCAAAACAATTTAGGAGGGTGTCCATTAACTAAAATGGCCCTTCATTACACCCTAGGCCAAGTTTTTACATCCTGACACTGGGGAAGCATCCTTCCAAGCAAGTTTATTTAACAAAGATGATTTTTTTTTGTTAATTCTGATTATTCTTTGTTGAACTTTGTTGAAATGCATCCATTTACTTTGCATTTGTAATCATATAAGAGATTAAACAAAAAGACTTCAATAAGGTAAAAAGTGAGTGTCCCCCATGTTACAAAGGGAATTTGCCATGGCCTGTTGTTTTCATTTTACTTCCATTTTGTCTAACCTAATGGAATTTCATACATCTTGCGTGGGTGGGGAGGGTGTAGTCTATAGCATATCCTGGCAAGATGAAAACAATGTAAAAGGTGTCTGGGATTCAAACTCCTTCAACTGTACAAGGGCAGCATTTGTTTTAGCTACTCTACCATGGCTTCTCTGTTTGATAGTAAATAAAAGAGTCATTTAAATGGATATGAGTAAGTTTTCAGATTTCAAGTATTTATTCAGTGAATCATATGTACTAAAGGAGGAGGGAATTCCACATGCAGTTCCAAATACTGAACATTTCATTTGAATTACAGGATGCAGAAGGACTAGTTAAATGCTGTTTGTTAATTTAAGCGAGTTTTAAATTCTCGAGATTGGTAAACTCTTCTGGGGTGGGCAGGAAACTTAATTTACACAATAACTTTACAACAGCAACAATATTGTATACTGATGGGAGGACACGGCTTCTACGCAGTCCCTTGAAACTTTAAACACTCCACTGCCGAATCAAAAAGGGCAATCCCCCCCCCGGTTTCTTTTTTGCAAAAACAAGCTGGTACAGGCGGAGCTGGGAAAGATTATTTGAAGAAAGAAGCGCTGTGATCGCGATAGCTCAACAAAGGTACCGCAGCAGAGAGGCGGGAGACTTCAAAACTCTGTAGTTTCCCAAAGGTATTTGATTGCACTTCGGCTGCGAAAGGGGTGGGGTGAGGGGCGAGGACTCAGTTGGTGCTCACCCTCTCCTCGACCTCAGCGTAAGGCGACCCTTTCAGAGGTGTTTTGCATTTCGGGATCTAGATCGGTTTGCTGATCATCTGATTTCCTCTGAGGGAAGTGGTTTGACGCTAATGAATGAAGTACACTTTTTTCCCCTAAGCCCGCGGAAGTCCGTTTTAAATGCATTTAGACGGCAATCTCCACTACCGATCGCTACTTCCGAGGAAATGGAAATCCCTGCCGAAAAAAATGCAAAACCTCCTCCTCCAGTACGCAGCTCACCTAAGCAGGCTGTGCCGCGCTGCAATTGCAAACTTAATTGGTTGCATCCGCAGACCAAAAAAAAATCGCTCGGAGGGAGGAGGGGAGTAGAGAAAACCCCTGGTACCCCCGCTGGCCTGCTGACTTTGAAAAAGTACAAAGCACTCCTGGATCTCACACTGCCATGTGAAGCGAAAGAGCCAGGATTCCTAATGGCCAGCAAGGAAACACCAGGAAGCACCCTGGGTTTCAGGGACACGCGAAGGGGAGGGGGCGGACCTCGCTCGCAGCCCGCAAACCCAGAGTCACCCAGAATCGTCCTTCCTCCAAAGACTAGCGCGAGTTTCCAGGGAAAGGAGCTACCCAGCATTACAAGATGCACTGCAGGCGTGCAACCGACAATGGAGAGTCCTCTGTACGCGCAACCGGGGGGGGGGGGTGCTTGAAACCCCGGGCCCGAATTGGGGGAGGGGGCCCGCGATCGTAAGCGGCGAGGCTGGCCAGGGTTAGCGGCGGCGGCAGCAGCCTCTGAGAGACCAGCTCCGCGCACAGACACACTCACACCCCCGGAGATTGAGACATAGCAAGGACAGCCCCAGGTCCCCCTTCTTTCACTCACACGCACACATTTAAAATCTCCTCGAACTGTCCCCGCGAGCGCTGGTTGGTGGGATCGGGGGCTGTTCCTCATTCCAGCGTGAAATAAACCTTTGTCCTGGCAACACAATAGCGAAAGGCCAAGGGAAGTTTGCGCCTTTTAAACTGAAACAAACGGGCGCGCACCCACCACACACACACTTCCCTCCGCCTGCCAAGAGGGATTTCTCCGCTCAGATCTTCTCTCCCCCCCCCCCCCCCCGCCGCCTGTGCAGTACAACCCGCAGCAGGCCAGTGGACCCCCCCCCTTCGCCGCCACCACACCAGCCCCAGCCACCACACGCATCTTATGCATCTGCACCCCCAAGCCACGCTGCCAGCGCCCGGCTCCGCGGTGTGTTTGCAAGACAAAAAGAGAGAGAGAGAAGTGCGTGCACGTGCACGGCCGACCGCCGCGGGTCTGCCCTGAGCTTTTCGCGGGGTTACTGACTTGTGGTTGCTTCCTGGGTCTCCCTCGTCCCCTCTTCGGCGGGGTCGCAGGTTGCTCCTGGGCAGCCGTGGAAGAAGTGGAAGGCTGGCCGGCTCCTTCCCCGCGGGTACTCATCGTGAGGGCTCGCTCGCTCGCTCGCTGGTGGGACTTCAGCCTTTCCACGGTCGCGCTCTCTCCCTCTCCCGCTTCCCCCTCTGCCAGGCACCTTGGGAGGAACGGAGGCGGTGGGGAGTTGTTCCGAGAGGCGGTCTCGTTCCCTCGTGGCCCCCAGCGAGCCCGCCAGCAGCAGCACGACCAGCACCACCACCACACCGGACGTCCTGGTGCTGCCAAAAGGAGAGGAGAAAGGGGGGAGGAGGCGGCGGCGAGGGTACTGGTGGGTGGTGAGGATGAGGATGGTGCCGGTGGCCGCCGCTGTGGAGGAGGAGGAGGAGGAGGCGGCGGCGAGGGGGGGGGGGAGTTCCTCTTTTTACAGTGTAGCACCAGGAAGGAAGAGAGAGCAAAATGGACCCGGGGGGGGGAGAAATAATAGGGCAGGGGGGCTCTGGAAATGCGGGGAGAGAGCAGGAGGGCTGGGAGAGAGCGGGAGACGCTCTTCTGTTCAGGAACGGAAAGCAAGTAGTTGCGCGCGGGGGTGGGGGGGAGCGCTCGGCAGCCTGCCGGTGGGATCAGCAAGGCTGGTTAAAGACGAGGCACACTGAGAAGAAGGAGACGAGGCCACCAGTCTCTCAGGCACGCCGAGGAGGTGCGAGTCCCAGCAGCTGGAGCTGGAAAGATTGGGGGGAAGGGGGGTGTTAAAAAAAAAATTAAAGCGGAGAGACGGGAGAAACGGCCTTTCCCGCCAGCCCTGGGAGGCTGCGCTACGACTTGAATGAGCTGCCCGCTGCTCGGGCTGGGAACATGAGGAGATTCCTGCCCACACTTTCAACTGCAAGAAGTTTTGAGGCGAGGCGGGGCGGGGGGACACCTTTACCCGTGGGTGGGAAGAAATGGGAGGGCGTTGGGCGAAACGGGGGGGGGGGGGGGGGGAGGCCACCTCGAGGAGGAGGAGGCAGGGCAGGGTGAGAACCCCACAGCAATCGGGAGCTGGCCTTGGACCAAATAAAACATCAGGAGCACAGCGGCGAGGGAAGCGTGCCGCCGGAATCACTGACGGCGGGTCACGTGGCCGCTTGTTGTTTGTGTCCGGCGCCGGTTCAGCAGCTAGAACTGGTACCTGTCAAGGCTGTCGTACATCCCACCCCCCCTCCAGTGTGGGGATATTCCCAAACGCAGGAAGGCCACTTTTGTTGAACTAAAACAGCAGTCAAATGGCACTTGACAGACTAACAAAATGTATTCCTGAGTGAGAGCTCACTTCCTCAGATGCATGAAGTACACATCTATAAACTGATTAAGAAGTGAGCTCTGACTCAAGAAAATTTATGTTGGAATAGATTTTGTTAGTCTCTAAAGTGCCACTGGACTCCTGTTTCTAATCCAGCAATCTAAAAAGTCAACAAGGTGTATGCAGACCAGAATGACTATCAGAAAAGGTTGCCTGTGAGAATATTATTTTCTCTACACCCCCCCCCCCCCCAGGTCCTCATGAAATTACAGTGTGGCATTTTCTGCTTGGTAAAGTATCCCCTCCTTTAATTCAGGATTTCAAAAAATGGATGTATGTAGTTTTATCTGATTGACAACCTAAATCCTTTTTAAGGCAATAACTTTTTCCAGCAGGCATTCAAAGAACTGGCTGGTTAACTCAAATTGATATGCAAAATTTAACCTCTCCATCACTTCTGGGACTAGTTTCCCCATTAGGGTTGCCTGGTTAGATGCTGCAAAAACAGAAGTCACAAGGAGCAGAATCACTCTAAGATTCTAGCCTAGCAAAAATATGTCTCATCTGTTCCTTCTCTTGCCCCTGAATAGTGCATAGTTCCTAATTTCTATGGTTTCCACCCAACTATTCTGTACTCTTTTTGTAACATCTCTCGCCCATTAGAATCTCCCACATTGACATGCAGGTAGGAGATTCTGTTGGGCAGAATATTCTTTCTCTCTAAACTAGCACCCCATCATATTAGGTACCTGTTCATATCATTTAGTAATTATCATCTGAGCTCTGTAGTACAGTCCAGACTCTGACCAAAAAAAAGAGAGAGAGGTTTATTTACTTATTAAGTTTCCTACTGTTCCTTTGGGAAGCTCAGTACAGTTTCCTAGATGGTTTCCCATCCAATGACTGGCTATATTTAGCCTGCTTAACTATTAACAACGCAACAGCATCGTGTTTCCTAATAGTCTCTGAAGATTTGTTTTATTTTTCCACGCATATTTACTGAAGTAGAATTCTGTATGCTTCATTAGTAACAATTTTATCAATAGTTTGGAACCACATAAAGAAAAAGAAATCTTTATTGACAAGACATCAGTGAATTTACATAGGAGATGTGAGCCTGTGATGTGTGGGTCATATAAAATAATCCACGACTACTATATAACAGTGATTCTGTTTCTGTTAATATCCACAGGAACACACTCAAGTGATGCCTCCCTTTACACCACATACAAATAGTTTATTGTCACATAAACTAATAAGTCACTTTTTAAGGTATCGGTTACAGAAGGACAGTGTTCCCATTAGGAAAAGAAAGATGGCATTACCTCTCCTACCGCTCCTTCTTCTGTGGCATCAGAGTGACACAGTTGACATAGGATGAACAGTCAAGACTTTTGTGTTTGAAATTATCTCAGGAAGCGATACCTTTTTTAATCAATACTGTCCCCCTCATCCCATGTCAGATAAGGGACATGTTCTGGGTCATACACTCTTTAGAACAAGGAGATGACACAAATCAGAACTATTTACTTCTCCATGCTGTCACTTTATTTTTATTTTATTTTTCATTAGAAAGGGGTCACTTAAATCCAATATGCTTTTGCATGGAATTATATCTTTTTGGCAGACAGTACAGGGAGGGTAAATGCAGTGACTACGGTTGGAAAGTCTGAGTATGCTTTTCAGCATTGGAACCCTTGACATACTTGTGTGTTTTTCAAAATAAACAGTACTGTAATTTTTCCACAACAAGTATTAGCCTTCTTTGGGTGTAAAATAGCCCGTTATTCACTATTTGATCCTCTTTCCCCTGATGAATCTTGTCCTGTCCATATTTTCTGCATAGTACTAAAATCCAAGTATCTGCAGGAAAAGGCCACAGGGCTTCAGTTTCTCCTATCAAGTAGTATTTAGTAAGCAAATCTGATGGACATTGGTTATAGTCACTGCACTAGCCTCAAGTTTAAAAGCATAAGTTTTGACTTGCAGCCACATGCCTAAGAGAAAACATTTATTTTTGTGTATGCATACATAGTACACTGAATCGGCATATCTAATTTGTTGTAGCTACCCTTTTGGTTTGCAGTTTTGGATTATAGATTATGAACAGAATAATTTGATTTCTTGGCAGTCAGTGTGAGACACCAAAAGCCGCCCCCCCCCTTTCCTGTCATCTCTCAGGTAATTGTTGTTAATATTCGTGTCCTATACCTCCCGCTCTCCCTTCATATAACCAGCTATAAGAAAACTCAGCTATGGTGAAGAGCAACAAGGATAGTGTCAGACTCCCTGCTATAACAAACTGAAGTGAATGACAGAGGCAATTCTTACTGACATTATCTAAAATAAATGAGCAGAAATACACTATTCCAATATGAGCTTGATCACTTGATAAAGGATGGTAGATTGCAGTCTGAGGTACCTCCCAGTATATCAGCCAGTATTAATATTTAGAGAATGCTCCATATATAATACGGATGGGTGGAGACAATATAACAACTTCTAACAAACTTCAAGCTTATCATTTTATAGCTAGACATTTTGATGTTGAAAATGGAGAAATTCTGCAAACAGGGATCTCAATGATCACACACTGTCTATAGTGGCCAAGTGTAAAAGATGTATCCCCATATATGGTCATAATACCAGGCAGTTGTAAAAGAACATTGTCAAAGGAGCTGAGATGAATTGCTTCTAATATGCCTGCATAGCACCTTAACCTCTAGACAGTTGGTCAACAGCAGACTTGGAGAGAAACTTTCAGCCTGCAACCCAAATTTCTGAACAGGTTGGAAAGGAAACTCCCATGCTGCAGGAAACTCTATAAAGCTGTTAGTCTGGGCTGAAGTTCTGTGTCAAGATTGTGTTGTCTGAGAGGAGCTCACATTTATATTGTGAAAATCCTGAGGTTGAGGCAAGGTTAATATTAACCTCAAGAATACAACTTGGCTGCTAACTGCTCTCTACTCTCCTAAATTATCAACTGTGTTACACTTAAATAGTTTCTGTACTCCTCTCTGAACCATTTTTTCTCTTATCCCTGGGAGTAAATAAAAATTAATGTTCTTTTTCTGTATCTTTCAAGGGTGCTGAACTTATTTCATTCAGAAGCCACTTGAGTTAAGTCTGTAAGGTCGAGGTTGGAGTAGAGGCCACACGGGTTAAGCTTTACCTCACTCTACCTCTGTTTCACAGTATTTTTAAGGCCCCAACTTTCACACCCACCCATGTTTTAATCAGAATGTTGTGTTTATGCTGACCAAACTCTGCCTATTCTGAACAGGAATTACAATGGAGATGGAGGAAGATACAGAAATCTTTTCAGGACTGTGCTGTTTCATTGAATAGCCAAGCTGAGATCCTACAGTCCCATGCAACAGACATTCTAAGTCTTAGGAATTCCCACTTCATCGAAAGATGGTATACAAAGATATATAGGTTCATTGAATGTTGTAGGGTTAATTGCCCTCATGGTGACCTTTACTGCACACCCACTGTCTTTGATTTAGAAAGCCTTTGTCACACAGTTGCAGTGGCTGAAGGGTGTTTGTAAACACACAAGGTGGGGTTGGTGATAAAAGTATCACAAGAGAGGTATGTACTGTACTGTAGCACACAGATATAAACAACATAGTACTTACCATATATTTCAGAAGTTTAGGTTTGAAGCTGGTAATTATTTATATAAATTACCGACTATTTTGATTGCTGGTAGCTTCATGGGTATTAGAATTACTATCATTACGCTGTTCTGTGTCTGTATCTGAAAAATTTAGAGACGACTCTGTCCCATGAACAATTAAATTTCTCACTAATGCTTATTTTGGGATTTGTTGAAATAATTTTGATAATTTTTTTGCCTATCTACTGCTGAAGTGCCTTCCTAATTTTTTTTCTGAAATTTTGATAAATATCTCTTCTATTTAAATTATTAATATAGTAAACTGCCTTGGACCTAGAACATTCTGCTGTGAAATACTGCTGTATTTCTTTTTCTAATCTGATGTCTGTGCATTTATTGCTATCCTCTCTATATATTGTAGATTGAATCCTACAACTCCCTTCTGCCAAGTCTTCCTCCACTGCTGGTGCCTCTAAATTAGATATTTTTTCCAGCCTTCTCACCAAACCAGGTTTTCAATAAGTAGGCATACATAACAGCTAAAGATTCTGAGATTTGGTTTATTTCTTTAGGATTCTTAATTTTACAATATTCTATCTACCTACCTACCTACCTATATATCTAATCTATGTTCCCAGTTTTATGTTTTCCTATTTCTTTTTTCTCTCTCCCAGAGATATTTCATTATAGCGTTCTTCTTCTCAGAATTGACAAGACACTTCATATGGTTCTGTATTGTAAAAAGTATATTGATGATATTTCAGTAGTCACAAATATACTAGGATTCCAAACACTAATCTAATCTTTCTAGCAACAACTTGGTATTTTGAAGGTGGGCTTTTTATTACACAGAAAATAACACTGCCATGCTAGCCTAAGAATAACAATAGTGCTGAGCACCTCAGTCTTTGTGGGCAAAACTACTTTGTTCTTCCAGGCAATCTGAAGATTGATTTTGTTGTAAGGGAGGTGTGGCCTAAGTTTCAGAAAAATGTGCTGGTATGTCTGCTTTCTTGAGAGCTCAGGAAAGTTAAAGAACAGTGATTTCAATACATGTTCTGAAACAATTCTCCAGGGAGTCTGTGTAATTTAAGTGAGCAATATGAGCTTTAGATTCTGAGCAATGAATTAGATCGTTTCTGGATTTGATGCTATGTTCAAACAGAAAAGATGCATCATGAAGAAGAACAGATGTTTCAGTCAGGCCATCCTTACACTGCTTTCCTGCAGCAGCTCAGTCAGTATCAGCAAGCAAGTCTGAGTCTGAGATGCCGACTGGCAAAGTTCCAAACATTATATTTGTCGCTAACTTCATTTTCACTAGTGTCAACTCAAGCAGATATTGATTTTTAATCCTCTTTCATCCCCTGTTCTCAAGTGTCGATGGTCCCCAAACTGTTGAACCTGGGGGAACTTTGAGAGAGGATAGGCCTTAACTCTCCCCCTATGTATTTTTAAAAAACCCTATTCCAACATGGATAGTTTAGGCCAGCTCAGTCTTGTCAGATCTTGGAAACTAAGAAGTATTGGTCATGGTTAGTATTTGGAAGGGATATCACCAAAGTCCAGGGTTACTACACAGAGGCAGGCGATGGCAAACTACCTCTGAATGTTTCTTACCTTGAAAACCCTACAGGGTTGCCATCAAGTTGACTTGATGGAAAAAAATATTTAAAAATCAATTTAATGGGAATATAGCAGCTTTCAGTTTTTCAGGGGGGCAAGAAAACATTTTAAATATGATAGTATAAATTGTCACTGCTTCCTAATATTTATTATAATGAAATAAATCGTGGGGATCCGTAGTTACCATCTGTAAGGTTTTGACAGGGGAATTCAGTTGGAACCAGTACTGGAATGTCCATAAGCCTGTGTACAATATTCTTATTTAATGTGTATGACAGTATTGTAGATGTGCAGGCAGCTAGGATGGTGGGGTAGGTTTCCTTGACTGAAAGCAGGGGAGCTTCAGTCCTCCATTCTTCAGTCATTCAGAGAAATAGCTATGGTTCAGTGGTAATGCATCTGCTTGGCATGCAGAAGGTCCCAAGTTCAGTTCTCCCAGCATCTCCAGTTGAAAGCCCTAGTAGGTGAACTGAAAGACCCTAGAAAGCCACTGTCAGTCTAAATAGACAATATTTATTTAAACATTTATTAGCCACCTTTCTTCCTTATGTAGCTCAAGGTGGCCTACACGTATAGATAAAACAATAGCGATTTTGATAGATCAAGGATGTGATTCATGCATTCATGTGTATTTTTCTCCCCTTCCTTCTTTTTCCTCACCTCTTCCAGTGTTTCTCAGCTTTACTCTCACTCTTTACCCTTGGAGCTGTGGTTATGCCCTGGACTTTATGGGAGGCAGAAGGAAATTGGTACCCCGTTCTGCCAATCCCATCTCAGTCACTGCAAGCTCTCAGTCCTCCCATTACCCATAGCACATCTTGATGCTAGCTGGTAAAGTCCTGTGGGGTAGGAGGGAAGGACAGAAAGGCTTATCATGCACTGACAGCTTACTCCAGAGAATCCGAGCAGTCAAGCCTTTAAGCTAGACTTCAGATTTGTGTGCCTGTCCTATGCACCATTCTTTTTTCTTCAATGTATTTATTCTGTACTCTGTGTATTTATTCTGCAGCTACAATCAAAACCTGCAATTTTTGCTTAATTGGGGTGGGAAAGTCACTTGTGATGTGGGGAGGTGGCATCCAAAGTTTTAAAAAATTTACGCAATTGCCCTATTGCAGCTGAACAATAGCTTCCAGTAAGCACCCTCCATTTAAATCCACCTTGTTCAGTTCCATGAATGAAACTGACTAGAGCAGCTGCTAAGCTCCCTTTTCTTAGTGCCAAGCTTTAGTGGATTCTCTGTTGGGTTATCAGCAAGGGTCATTTCGTAATAAAAGTGGTGCAGGAGCTCATCAGCATAACTCATTAGCATAACTTATTTGCATATGCTAAACCACCTGACATCACCAGAAGTATGTCAGAAGGCAAGAAAGAAAGGAGAGAGAGAGAGAGAGAGAGAGAGAGAGAGAGAGAGAGAGCGCTGGCAGAGAGGGGACAGCTACTAATCCAAGCCTTAGAAATACCACTATTCTTGGAGGAGAGCTTCAGTGGTGGCTGAAGCCTTCAGAAGGCTGGTCGGAGGAACAAGGACCTTTCCAGGGGACAGGGTCATTTTGCTGCAGCCATGACACAAGCAGGCATTCCCCTGCCGGGGGGGGCTGGCACCAATGCCCGGAGCTGAGCTCCCCCAAGCTCCTGCTCAAAATGACCCCTGGTTATCAGCCTCCGTAAAAAAAAAAATGGGAAAGAGTCGAGCCAATGCCAGTCTTCCCCCTCTCTCCCCCCCTTACAGAGTGTGCAAACAGGCTTTTTGGAGAGCTGGCAGAGAAGCACTTTTTTTTTCTTTGTAATTTTTCCCCAGCAATCTGAGACTAGTTAAAGTCAATTTGCTAGACACATGCCGCTGGTAAAAAAAAATTAGAAATGTAAAACAACAAGGTGCCATTTTAATGTTAGGCTTCTGGAGACTTACAAAATGGTATCCCCAAAAAAACTTTCACTAAAGCATGAAAGGGAGAAATGTTTTCATTTCCCTTCGCAGTCTCTTTCTCTCACTCTCCCGCATGTCAGTTTCATTCCATGCTGACAATCCCCTCTTTTGTTTGCATTCAATACTACAATTTAATTTTTTGTACACCTATGAAGGGGGAAGGATAGTGGCTGAGTGTCTGCCCAGGTGTACTTGGACCAGCAGGTAGGCAAGCAAGGGAAGGGAAAACAAAGTGAGTGGAGGCAGAGAAGCCAACACAGGCAAACCAACACTGATATGGCTGAGCTCATGAGGGAGGGGGCACACCACAGCCTCCCCTTTCTCTCCTCTCCTCCCTGCTCCCCCACCTCCTTTGGCTCTCTGCTACTGGGCTTCTCTGGGCATGGGTGACCCATAGAGGGATGTGAGCTTAGCAGTTGGCTGACCAGTCTGTCTGCTGGTTTATGCTTTGGCAGTGGTAGCATCCACCATGGTGATGGCTGTGGAGTCACGTCAGGAGCTGTGGGACTGGTGAAGGGGACAGTCTCAGGTGGTCATTCACATGCTGGATGAGGTGCCGCCAGCACAATGCATACCTGGCTGCTAGCTTGCTCCCTTCCTTCATGGTGCGCATGCTGGTGCCTCTCTGGCCAGGTGTCCAGCATCTCCTCCTGAGGGCGCACATCTTTTATAACTTTTAACTGCATGCGCACACACACATGCTACCTCCAGCCAAACTTTTAAAGCATTCCTTGCCAATGATTTTTTTCCCCTCCAGCAATCCAAGATTAGCTAAAAACTTATACCGCTAGATTCAACCCCCTGGTTAAACCCCACCTTCCAAATTAAAAAGATGGAAAACCTAAGCCATAGTAGAGCAGGGGGTTAGATAGATTCACGGAGGGTAAGTCTATCAATGGCTACTAGCCATGGTGACTGAGGGAGACCTCCACATTCAGAGGCACTAATCCTCTGAATCCCAGAGTCAGGAGACAACATCAGGGGAAGGTCTCAGCCTCTATGCCCTGTTGTTGGCCATCCAGAGGAACTGGTTGGCCACAGTGTGAGGCAAGATGCTGAACTAGATGGACCACCGGTCTGATCTAGCAGAGCTCCTCATGTTCTTATGGCAACCCCTAAAGATCTGATGCTTTGCGATCAGAATGTTTCCTTGGTGGCCACAAGGATCATCTTGCAATAGTACAAGTCTCCCCTCATATTTCCTCTCAGTAAACTTCTAGTTTTGTAGTATGATGGATTTTTGTGCCAAGGAGAAGAAAATCACATGTAGTCAATGGGCCACCTCTGACACTTCCACATATGGGTTGTGGTCACACAGTCATTTTGATTGAGTTTCACTACTGTTCCCTATCACATTTAAAAGGGCTGATCAGACAGCCGCATCTGCCTCCCATATCAAAGCAGACTCACCCCTGCAATCGTCCCCGTTTCCTAGCAATTTTTCTGACACTGGGAAAGTCAAGTACTTTCTGAATATTTGCATTGTGAATCCGCAGTTTCGCGAATCTGGACAGCCATCTCTTGCTATGAATGCAAGTATGACATCTGAACGTCCTTCTCATGCTGAATTCCCCCCCCCCCCAGATTTTGCAGTTGTGCGCATGAGCAATCCTGCATTGAATATATTAATGCATGAATGTTCAAGCACACACATATAGACATATATAGACTCCAGTGTTCGATTGTATGTCGGTGGTTCATTTTGTTCACTGTTCGGGGGGGGGGGGGATTGCAAAAACAAGGGAGTACAGTGCATCCAAGTGGGAGCAGTGATTTGGCCACGTACATATGTGCATGTGCAAATAATTTTTTTTAAAAACTCATGCTGCACCACTGCTTGGGCAGCGTGGCTATCTGGACAGTCCCTGGAGCCTTGCTCCATGATGCAAGAGGTTTGGGGAGGGATGTGTGATCATCTCAACCCGCAAAAAATATCCCCAATCAAATATACAGTGAGAACAAATCGCAATAAGCTTGCCGTGTGACCACAACAATAGACAGCAAGATTTCTCTATTTTTAAAATGGTAACTCCATATGTTACTTAATGTTTTTCTTTTATCTCTCTTCTGTACACAATATAGTGATACATTCCCGTCATGGCAGTTATTGGCATCTCCTGAGATAAATACCTCATGAGATCATATAATGCAATTGGTGTTAGTTGGCCATAAGAATTCTCAATATACAGTAGGCTTGGTGTCATTTCCTTGGACTTTATCTTGAGTAAAACACTGATCTGACTGTTAACGAACAATAAATAAAATTTCTTAAGTAATGTTAAATGAGCAATTTAAACCATTTTAAATTAGTGTGATAATTTGTTTCAGCATTGGTTTCAACCTCAGTATAGTAGCTGCATTGGTAGCCTGTGACTTCAGCACTTCTTGTGCATGACCAATGAAAATCTGTTAACAGTAAGTGAACATTCAGCAACATTTTGAGGCAATGTTCAGTTTTGAAGTTTTTGCCTAAGAACCCCATGCTCCAGCAGTCTAAGGCAGATATGTATATTTCTTGCTGCTATGTAATTTTTTTAAGTTCCTGGAAAGCCAAATGCACTGTGGAGAAGGGTCTCTGTGAGGCTAAAGGACTCACCCATAGGATTTTTCACTCACACAGAGTCTCATTTCATCAAGGCAGCAACCTGTGCAAAGCAGCTGAGCAATGAGCATAGTTGCTTTACATGGGTCACAGCCTAGTTTAAACAAGATGCCATGCAAGTCCCACAGGCGAGTCCTTTTGCTTTTCAATCTGGCTTCACTATTCTCCATGGAAGTGGAGGGAAACATAATACAAAAAACATATTTCTCCTCCACTTACTGAAGTGAAACGATTTCTAACTTGTTTTAGTATATAAACATGAGAGTCATAAAGTATAGTCATGAATACAACTGTCATTTGATAACTATCTTCAAAATACTGGGGGAAGGATATACTGTTCACTCCCCTGCCCCTTCCACAAGGTACAATTCATAGTATAACACCACATCTTGTCATTTTGTGATTTTGGAATGATATATACTGCGCATACTTTGAACTACGCAGATATGTAATAAACACATGTCCTTATTACAGGCTTAAACAGCAAAACATCAATGAGGTGTGGCTCTAGTACAAATTTTGCTTCAGGTTCACTTTGTACCTTCACCCACCCCTGTTAATTACACAATGAGCACATGCCCTGCAGTGTTTTTCATTTTCTTATGGTTATATCATGGCTTCATATCATTGTTTTTTAAAAAACAAAACAGAAGAATGAATGAATGGAGTTTATGGATGAGATCCAGTGTTTCTAGTAGCTTGAGACCAATGGATATAAGCAGCTATAATTGAAGGCAAGCTTCCCCAACTTTGGTGTTTTTTTTAAGTTTTAGAGTTCAGGTACTAATCTCAATATCCTGCTCGATCTTGATCTCCTGCTGATAATTGCATTAAAGGTTCACAGTCTACACACCATATCCCACATCATGTCACTTTTTATGACCGCATTTTTCCACAATTTCTTTTGCTCAACAGATTATTTACATAAACACATATCTCTGTGATTCTGGAGGCACCCCAAGTCTTCACTTTCCCCCTTTCTAGAATCATGCAGTTACATGTTACTGTATCTCCTTTTAAGTAAGTATTGTTTATTTTTATGCTATATTCATTCATATAAAGTGTTGGTGCTCACCTAACAAGTCAGATAAGATAAAAGATGAGACAATAAATATGGGAACTGGAAGGACATGAAAGACTGGATTTACACTGGTAAATCCAATTCACATTTTTTTTTCCTCCCCAAACACTCTTATAGGGGTAAACTGAAGTGGCAAAAAGTCTCTTAAGTCAGACTATTTTCACCTCAATTATTTACAGATATATTGTATTTTTACCCAGCTTTCTATTAGAAAAACAGTAATAAAAATATTAAGTATAAGTTAGTGGGAAAATGCCTCGCTGAGGCCTTTCTCCGTCTGACCTCGTGATGGCAGCCACCAGGACGAGAAGCCCTCAATTAGAACATCCCAATTCTCAGGTAGAGCTGAATTCCAGGCACAGTGGAAGACTTCCTGGCTGCATTTCTTTGCTGGACCAGCTGCTCATGGCCCTTGGTAGCTCAGAGGAAGGAAACTCTCAGATGCAGCATGATCTAGGCATGATGACTACTGCTTTTTCTCCTTCTGGCCTAGTTGATTGTGGTTAGTAGCTGGGAGTTAATAATTCTACACCTACCTAGTTCCCAGATCACTGAGATAAATGTTGGACCCAGGAAATTTTTTGGATTTTGCTTCGGACTAATGCAACTACCTAATTTTTGTCTACTTTGGCAATAGCAGAATTTACTTCAGCTAGAGAAAAAAAAGAACATGGAAAGTTTCATTAGGTAATACAAGTACAGTCAGCTTCTGCCCTCCAGGAGTCCATGGCTGCCACCTCTGGATTGAGAAATACGTGGAGATTTTGGAGGTGGAGCCTGGGGAGGCCAGGGTTTGGGGAGGGAAGGGAACTCAGAAGGATATCGTGCCATAGAGACCACCCTCCAAAGCTGCCATTTTCTCCAGGGGAACTGATCATGATTGTCTGGAAATCAATTGTAATAGCAGGAGATCTCCAGGTGCCACCTGGAGATTGGCTGAGGCTGCCAATCACTATCAAGCAGTGAACTAAAATGCTGGAAAAGGGGTGAAGGGAAGAGTTTGGCGATTTAATTGCTGGCCAACTACAGAGTTGAGGGTTGTTAGATTTTGGTGCAAGAAAGATTAAACAAATATGCTGGTTAGGCAGGAAGTCCTTTAGGGACTTTATTTTGAAGATAGGTAGGATTTGGGTGCTGTTCCTGTCAAAAACAGAAAAGGGGGGGGCTATCTGCTCTCTGTTATAAAGATCTGAGTGCTGTTCCTATAAAAACCAATTTTTTAAAAAAAGTCTTTCTGTTCCATATTACAAGTCTGACTTAATCAAACAAGAAACATGCTTTGTTGCTGATATGTTTTCTCAGGCCCCAGCTCTCCAGTAACTCTGTCACTATAATACTGATAGGGCTGGAGAAAATAAAAACAAAGAAACAACCAAGTCATGTGTGCCACCGAAATAAACCTGTTTCTTAGTTGTTTCTACAGGGTTGTTCCTTCAAGGTAATGATCAGCTGTGAGCCAGAGTTCATTTGTCAATACTGGCAATATTGTTACCAGGTTGGTGTTTCTGCGCTGACCTGACAAGCAGAAAGGGGGGAAGGGGTGGTGCCAACACAGTGGGTCCAGGGTTCATGAATACTGCTGCTGCACATCTCAGTACTTTTTGCTGCTGCACACTCACAGTGTGGGCAGCTCTTCCCACTCCTGTGTGAAGGCAACCATGGTCTGAGTTATCTTTTTCTTTAGCATCCTGCATGATGAAGAATTCTGGAGAACTCAAAAACTTGCATACCATGTTACATTATTTTTCTTGGTCTAGTATAACATGCTGGTAATGGTATAAAGTGCTGGTAATGGTAATATCCTATTAGACCATGATGGAATATGTGGCCGCAGTTAATGTCCAAATATCACAGGCTGTGATGTTAATAAGGGCCTTAGTTGTTATTGGTGGCGGCTCCTAATCAAAAGCCTGGTGGAAGAGCTCCATTTTACAGGCCCTGCGGAACTGTAAAAGGTCCCTCAGGACCCTGATGTCTTCCGGGAGCTCATTCCACCAGTGTGAAGCTGCCACTGAAAAGGCCCTGGCCCTAGTAGAGGCCAGTCTGGCATCTTTCAATCCAGGGAGGGCCAGATAGTTCTGTGACCCCGACTTCAGTACTCTCTGGGGAACATGTGGGAAAAGGTGGTCCATCAGGGAGGCAGGCCCCAGACCATATAGGGCTTTAAAGGTCAAAACCAGCACCTTGAAGTGAATCCAGTATGCTATTGGCAGCCAGTGCAATGCCTTCAGCACAGGCTGGATGTGCTCCCGCACAGGGAGACTCATTCTGGCCATCGTATTTTGCACCAGCTGCAGCTTCCGGAGTTGCGACAAGGGCAGCACCATGTAGAGAACATTGCAGTAGTCCAGTCTCGAGGTGACCATTGCATGGATCACTGTTGCCAGATCACTGCGTTTGAGGAAGGGAACCAACCACCTGATCAGTTGAAGATGGTAAAAGGCCACCTTGGCAGTGGCTGCTACCTGGGCCCCCATCATTAAAGAAGCATCCAGGAGCACTCCCAAACTCCTGACCCTCGAAGCTGGTACCAACGACGCCCCCATCAAAGGCTGGCAGTGGGATCCCTACCCACTGATCTGCTCCAACTCAGGCACAGGACCTCCATCTTTGTCGGATTCAATTTCAATCGGTTCAGTCTAAGCTAGCCAGCAACGTCCTGCAGTGCCTGGTCCAGATCTTCCGGGGTAGAGTCAGACTGGCCGCCCAACAACAGATATAGCTGGGTGTCATCTGCATACTGGCGACACCCTAGCCCATGCCTCCGGGCAATCTGGGCAAGAGGGCACATATAGATGTTGAAGAACATCGGAGAGAGCACTGCCCCTTGGGGCACTCCGCAAATCAGCGGATGCCTTCAGGACAGCTGATTCCCGAACACCACCCTTTGTCCCCGACCTTGGAGAAAGGAGACAAGCCATTGCAAGGCAAGCCCTTGAATTCCAGTGTCAGCGAGGCGGTGGGTCAGTAGCTGATGGTCAACCATGTCGAATGCCGCTGATAGGTCCAACAGCAACAGCACAGCCATCCCGCCCTGATCCAGATGCCTCCGGAGGTCATCTGTGAGGGCGACCAATGCCGTCTCCATTCCGTGGCATGGGCAGAAGCCGGACTGTAGGGGGTCTAGCGTGGAAGTGTCATACAAGAAGCCCTGCAACTGTATTGCCACTGCCCTCTCAATTAATTTGCCCAGATAGGGCAAATTGGAAACTGGCCAATAGTTTGCCAATTCGGCCGAATCCAGAGATGTTTTTTTTAAAGAGACGGCGGACCATCGCTTCCTTGAGTGCCCCCGGGAACAGTCCCTCTGAGAGGGACTGGTTAATAATATCCCTGAGGGCTTCTCAAACCCCCTCATGACCAGCTTTAATTAGCTATGAAGGGCACGGATCAAGGCTGCACGTGGTTGGACATACTGTCGAGAGCAATCTGTCAACTTCCCTTAGACTGAGCAGACGGAAATAATCCAGAATCGAACTAGAAGACATGCATGGAGCCTTGAGCTCGCTCACTGTCTCAACTGTGGTGGGAAGATTGTGGAAGATAAATTCTGGAAGAATAGTTGTGCTAGTCTGCTGCACAGCAAAAGAACATAGGGCTGGGCTTGCCCAAATCTTTCCCACTTTTCTTTGCCACCTAGCAGCCTCCTGACACCCTATAAAGCAACTGCTGAGAGTCACGAGATCCTCCTGAAAGATATGCCATGTGATACAGAATACAGTAGCAACCAGGAGTAATTGGACAAAATTATCCTCCTCACTATTGCTTTAGCAGATTGAAGAATTTTCTGTGACACCATCCCCTATACCTTCTGCCCCCTTGTTACAGCCCCTTGGCATATTGTTCAGGAAGGTCTCCTGACACTCGGCAAAGGTTGGGAAAGGGGAAGGAAGGTATAGGAGACCTACTTACACAAACTAGAATTCTTGAGTTAGAACTTATCTTTCTAAATGAAGAGAGCTTTTTGCATGTAGCAGCATTCGAGCACATGAGTCTCCATCTGCCCTTGGTAGAACTAGAGTTCAGACACAGATTTACCACAACAGTGACAACAAAGGGTAGGCAGCTTTCAGGACTCAGGCTCCATTAAAAATGAATTAGTTAAATGCTTGAATTAAATGCTTTATGACACAAGTAGAGTAAACCTGAAAGTGCCCTGTTTTGTTAGTATTCGAATAGATACTTTTCTGAGTTTAGTTTTACTATAACCATATATAATATGTAGATAGATTCATATGGGTAGCCATGTTTGTCTAAAGCAACAGAACAAAGTTTGAGTCCAGTGGACCCTTCAGGACTAACAAAGCCAGTTTGGTGTAGTGGCTAAGTGTGCGGCCTCTAACCTGGGAACACTGGTTTTGATTGCCCACTCCTCCACTTGCAGCTGCTGGAACACCTTGGGCAAGCCATAGTTCTGTCAGAGCTGTTCTCTCAAGGACAGTTCTTGAAAGAGCTCTCTCAGCCCCACCTGCCTCACAGGGTGTCTATTGTGGGGAGGGGAAGGGAAAGGAGCCACTACTGAGACTCCAAGTGAAGGGTGGGGTATAAATCCAATCTCTTCCTCTTCTTCCTGTTCTTCTTCTTCCTCTTCTTCTCTTAATTTTGGGTTTAACTTTCATGTGCACCTGAATCTACCTTTTTAAAAGTGTGTAATACATATATTGCCATCAGAGGTCATTTTGGGCCAGAGTGAGGCAGAGCGGTGCTCCGCCAGCCCAGGAGTGAGCACTAGGGCAGCCACGGGCCAAATCAGATTCTCTGATCTGATTCAGCCTGCCACCGAATTGCTGCCAAAATTCGGCGGTGGCTTTAAAAAGTGGGTGGAGGGGAGGGGTTTGAGGAAGAGACAGGGTAGCTGCTGGGACCGCTCCCCGAAATACCCACCAAGTTTCAAGAAGATTGGACCAAGGGGTCCAATTCTACGGGCCTCCAAACAGGTTGCCCCAATCCCCTCCACTGTTCTCTATGGTGGTAAAATATGTTACTTTTGGGGGCCCCATAGAATTGGACCCTGTGGTCCAGTCTTCTTGAAACTTGGTGGATATTTTGGGGAGGGACCCCAGCAGCTACCCGGTGAGTTTGGAGCCTCTCCCTCAAACCCCCTCTCCTCCAGCCCCTCATATACCCTATGAGTTTTTGCCATTGACTTCAATGGCCCATAGGGTATAATGGGGCTGAAACTGACATTTGGCCAGCAAATGACTCCCAAATTGGCTTGCATTGTCGAAACTGACATGCGGGGGTCATTTGGCAGATGGAACAGGTTAGGTTTAGGGTTAGGGTTGGGGTTTCAATTAGATTTAGGGTTGGAGTGGTAATTTTGTTTGGGATTAGGATTTGGGCAGGGTAGGGTAGGGTTTGAGATTGGGGTTAGGGTTGGGGTTAGGATTAGGCCAGGGTTACAGTTCAGAATGGAGTTAGGGTTGGGGTTGGGGTTAATGTTAAATTTACAATTATGGTTTGTGTTGGGGTTAGGTGTTGGGTTGCATTTAGGGTTAGGGTTTTGGGTTAGGGTTGGGATTAGGGTTACGGTTTGGATTGGGTTTAGGGCTAGAGTTAGGGTTGGGATTGGGGTTAGGGTTATGGTTGGGGTTAGCATCTGGGTTTGGGTTGGGTTTGGGTTTGGGTTGGGTTTAGGAATTGGGTTAGGGTTAGGGTTGGGGTTAGCGTTAGTTTTGGTTTAGAGTTCGTGTTAGGGTAGGTGTTATAGTTGGGTTTAGGATTTGGGTTAGGGTGAGGGTTATGTTTGGGGTTAGGGTTAGCGTTGGTGTTACAGTTAGGTTTAGGGTTAGAGTTTGAATTTTGGTTTGTATTAGGATTGGGGTAGGGTGAGGTTGGGATTAGGGTTCAAATTTGTGTTGGGGTTAGGATTGGAGTTAGGGTTAGGGTTAGTCTTGGGGTTAGGGTTGGTTTTAGGTCTAGGGTTGGGTTGGGGTTGGGGTTAGGATTGGTTTTAGGTGCAGCCTGATTTGGCCCAATCTGAATTGGGCCAAAAAAATTATTTGCACACCCCTAGTGGGCACAAATGGCAGTGGTGGCAAGCCCCTCCCCCAGCTCCCAGCGGGCCTGCGGAGGAAGTGAAGCAAGAATGGGTTTAAATTTTAAACCCCTTCTGTTTAGAGTTGCACAGCAGCAGCAGCACCACCTTTCCATTGTATTATATGGGGCCCTTCTTTCAGTTTAAAAAAGAGATGACAGGGGGCACAATAGAGGTTTATAAAACTATGCATTGGACAAAGCAAGTGGACAGAGAGAATTTTACTCCCTACCATAATACTAGAACTCAAGGGCATCCAGTGAAGCTGGTGGTCAGTAGATTTAGGAAGAACAAAAGGAAATACTTCTTTATACAGCAAGTGATTAAAATGTGGAATTTGCTGCCAGTGGATGTTGTGATGGCCACAGGTATAGAGAGCTCTAAAAGGGAATTAGACAGATTAATGGAGGGAACTTCCACATTCAGAGGCAGTAAATTTTTGAATACCACCACCAGGAGGCAACATCAGAGTAAGGCCTGGGTTTCTGTGCCCTGTGAGACCCTCCAGAGTAACTGGTTGGCCACTGTGTGAGACAGGACACTGGACTAGACAGACCACTGGCCTGATCCATCAAGGCTCTTCTTATGTTCTTCTGTATTGTATTTTTGGTTTACACCCCCCCTTAAATATTCCATCACATATTTCAAGGCAAACTGTCTACAGCTGATTTCAAATGAATGTGCCTACCACCAGTGGTGTTTCAAAGATACTCAACAGCACAGCTTCCCCGCTTGATCCCTGTTCTCCAAGTACCTGCTGCTTTGTGAACAGCTGATTTAATAGACACGATATCACTGCCCAGGCTGTTCCTTGTCCCTTTGGGAGCACACTCAGACCCAAGAGAAACCAAGCACAAGTTACGTTCTGGGCATGTTGAAAGTTTCATGTTCTTTTCTCAGTATTTGGGGAAAGTAGTTCAACTGTAGTATTTACTTTTGAGTCTTTCAGGGCACATTTGATCTATAAAGCACATGCAGAATATGACTTGGTTGGAAAGCAGAGAGTCAAAAATTAGGGTTGTTCCTGAGGGAAGGAAGTTTGGGGGTGACTTTTTTTTCTGGGTCTGAGGGAGAAGTTTGTAGGTATTCCCTAACATGGAATCCCCAAAAATGAGACATAAATTTAGCAAATAAACCGAATACAGCAATAGCATTCCACTACAAAAGTGATGTTCCCTTTAAAAAAGATAGTTAAAGGACCTTCACTGGAATTATGCTGTGGCACTGTGATAGTCTTACAATCCATGAATCTCTTCTGAATATGACAAAGCAACCAAACAGAAGGCAAGTGAATTTACTGATGGTTCTTTTCAATGAGAAACTCTGCAGACAATAGAACAAAGTTTGAGTCCAGTGGCACCTTTAAGATGCTGGTTAGATAAAAAGTGTGCATGCACATGAAAGCTTATACCCAGAATTAAACTTTGTTGGTCTTAAAGGTGCCACTGGACTCAAATTTTGTTCTGTTGCTTCAGACCAACAAGGCTACCCATCTGAATCTATCTGCAGAGAATAGTCATGTTACATTAGGAACTATGGTAACTAAAACACAGCAGGCATATAGGTATTCACTACAGGAAATGTAATATTATAAGTAGTCATAAAAAAGTTCATAAAATGAGATTCTGGCAAAAGCCTAACCACATTTACATAAGGATTTCTTCCAACATCTGACTTCTAAAAAACCCCACAAGAAGACATACCCTTGGGTTTTCTGGGAATTTCAAAGGAATGGACTATAGCAGGTGGGGAAGACAGGATGAGTGGTTAATCGTACCCATGTAAACTGTTTCAATGTTTCTGACAGTCTCCACTCAGATATTCTGCATGCCTCTTTCTACTGTTAGAGTCTGCCATATGGTTTGGGTATCAATTTACTTTTTTTTGTTTCACATCTTTCTTTTCATTCCATCATTTACATTTTTAATGTTTCTTTGCATTCTTTTTTTTAAAGTATGACCTATTACCCATTTTTTCTTTTTTAACATTTATCTCAATATTTATATCCTGCCCTATTGTACAAAACAGCAGACTTTTGAAGCAGCTTGAAAAAACATATAAGAACTCAGTTAAAAAACAATACCCAACAACATAAAATCATGTCCATATGAAACAAATTAACTAAGACCTGACCAGGCCAGCCTCAGGTCCTCTTGGAAAGGGGAGGGAAGGCATCCTGCATGAGACAGCAGGTCATCTTTTAATAGGTCCAAAATAATGGAACAGCTAATACTCAATTATATCTAGGAGGCTTGGGTTCAAATCCCACATGTGCCTTGCAACTGTTCCATGTTCTTGAGCCAATGACTTCTACCTTCAATTTCCCATCTGTAACATGGCAGAGAACAGCAACATTATGAACACAACCCATCTCCTTGCAAATAAAAATACCACATATAGTAAAAAAAGAAAATGCAATCTTTGAATAAAATGGCATGTTTGTCTATACTGCTGACATTTACATCTGACTTTCTGTGCTTCTGGTGTTATAAGATATAACTGTAATTTGTAGGTCTGGGATTAGATCATGATTTCAGAGACCAAAACATTCCCTGAGTTATATGCATGTGAAATTATCTCAGTGAGGAAGTTTGAATTATTTTTCAATAATGTAATTCAAGCTTTTTGTGTCCCCACAAAAAACCCTGAAGTCCAGACAATCTCTGATAATTTACGCTCTGGGGAGAATGTACAGGTATGAAGTTTAATAACATCTTTTAAATACTGTTGTGAATAATGACAAATTGATTGCAGCAGTCAGGGACCCTAGCAACTGATGCATTGCTAGGGACACTGGGTTCATGTTTTCCTAGACAAGGCAAGGGCCACCCAGACTGTCTAAGAAAGCTGTTATCTTTTTTTTTTTAAAAAAAAACACCTTGACCTCTGATTTTAGGCATGATCTAGCTTCCTTTTTTCAGCCATTCTTGATCATATCAAGAGAGAAAATATTCTAAAACATTTTATAGATCAAGGTTTGGCATCACAAAAGGATAAATCCATCAGCACAGAGTTGCGTATTCCAACATAACTCGTAGCAAAATTTTCTCCGAAGACATTTGCTACTATATAGCAAATGAAGCTGTGTTAAAGTGAAAATCTGAAAAACTTTAGCCTAAATCACTATGTGGGAAACTTCCACATCACTGCTTTGGTGCTTTAGTGGGATTGCCCACATGTTAATTGCTTTTACCATGTTGCCTCCATTTAATTTTACACACAATATCTTTTTAACTCTGGTAATACTCCTTAGTTGTATTTTTCTTAACAAGGGTAGGTTTGATGTTGCCAGCTTCCAAAATTCCATGATATTTGTAGTTTTCAGAAGGGGCGTATCACAAGGAGATGATAGACGCGGCGGAGTAGAGCTCCGATCCCCGACTCACCCCTCCTAGATATTTAAAGCATTTAAAATGCAAGGAAACATAAAAACATTGCCCCTGTGATGGGCAAATCGTCTGGACCAAAACTAAAACAAAACTCAGCGACTTCAGACACTCTTTCAATCCCAGACGAGAGGAAACATCTCTCCCCTAGCGGACTGAGGAACAGACATAAGATGGCGGCCACAATGATCCCAGTGCAAGGAGGTGAGGAACCAATTAAAAAATCAGATATAATGGAGCTCTTTAACAACTTTGAGGACTCTATAAAATAATTGAGCCCCTAAAAGCAAAACTCGAGGATCTCACGCTGTCTCTCCAAGATGTTGCGAAAACGGCAGACACAACATTACAACTAAGCTATACTATTCAGGATAAAACACAACAGCTCAAAAAAGACCACAACGAACTTAAAATTAAAACTATTAACCTTGATGGTATCTCCCGCTGAAACAACTTAAAATTTCGTGGCATGGACGAGCAAATACAAAATGCCTCAGATCTCAGTGGTATTTTATTCAAATGGCTGTCAACAACAGTAAGATTTGAGGAAGGTACTCCCTTCTTCATTGATTTTGCCTACAGAATGGGATTACTGGCAAACCCGAAAATAAAGCCTCCTAGAGACATCCTAGCCTCATTTTCTTCCCTCTACATCAAGAGAAAGATATTAACAGCAGCCAGAGAGAAGGACTACCTTCTGTTTAGGGATAAACAAATACAGATATTGCAAGATCTGTCATCTGAGACTCTAGCTTTGAGGAGAGATCTAAAACCAATAACTTCCAGGCTGAGAGAATGCTTGGGTGGGAGCAGGAATGCTGAAAACAAAATACCAAGGGAAAGCCTACTTCATTAAAGATTTTGCCATGGGGAACAATCTGTTGCAACAACTAAATTGGAGCCAATTAATGACCAAATGAAGAAATTGTCCAAAAGGAAGAGGGATGAGCCAGCCACCCCACGCAAGGGAAGCAAGATCCCAATACATGCATCTATCTGAACAGTCTCAAAAGCTCACAGATGATTTACAGTGTTTCAATTTATAGGATAATATTTAAGTTTCCTTATACAAAGTTAACTTCATTTTTATCTTCAATGCTTTGCAATGTAGCCAACACTATATTAGCTTCAGGTGGCTTAGAAATGTTCTGTTTAACTTTTTTTTATGCAGGGGGGGGGGAAAGGGTTTCCCTTTGCCAACCTCCTTAGGTTTCAGTACACCTTAGAAATAGAAGGTAGGACCCTTCTATGCCATGGGTGCTTATTATGTTCTTTTATTTTGTTCACAGGTGGGAGGGAGTTTTAGAGAGGGGCAGGGACTACAGGGGGGTAGGATGGATCAAACATATCTTGTTGGCAGTTTGTTTCTATCTTTAAAGCTTAAAATTTCTAGTTATTTTTTAAAATAATTTCCTACTCTGCAACGTCTTAATAGCTACAAATTTTACTAGTAAGGCTTGGAATACAGCAACACCTTTAGAATTATATGTTAAGAATCTTGATACAGCTCTACTTCTATGGTGTTTCATTTTTTATCACTTAATAAGAAATATCTCAAATAGAAAACAAAACACCAATACAAATTTCTCCTCTTTACTAAGGAGCACAACGACTCACTGGTATACACAAAGTTACACAATAATGGCCAATGATATGAAAATTATCTCCCTTAATTGTAAGGGGCTTAACAACAAAACCAAAATGAAAAGAGTATCAGCAAATCTAGTCAAACTTCACCCAGATATAATTTTTCTTCAGGAAACACACATAAATAAAGCTGATTCCAAACTCTTTAAGTCACGCTGGTTCCAACATGAACATCAAAATCCTGGTACATCAAAATCAAAGGGAGTAGTCATAGTTTTCTCGAAAAATGTCAGATTTACCTTAAAAGATTCAGAAATTGGCCCCAATGGCACATTCATCTTCTTAAAAGGGACTGTAGAAGAAAAAAGGCTGACTATTGGGACAATATATGTCCCAAACTCAAATCAACTAAGCATGGACGGCTTCAAGAGGGAATTAGATAAACATATGGAGCAGAGGTCCATCAGTGGTTATTAGCCACAAAGTATAGATAGGAACTATGAGTCTGGGGCAACTGTACTTGGGGAGGAGGGGCAACAGTGGGAGGGCTTCTAGTGTCCTGGCCCCACTGCTGGACCTCCTGAGGGACCTGGTGTTTTTGGCCACTGTGTGACAGAGTGTTGGACTGGATGGGCCACTGGCCTGATCCAACATTGGCTTCTCTTATGTTCTTATGTTAAAAGTCTAGAAGCAAAATCACTCACGCCATTCGAAATTTTAATAAAATCAGAAACCACATCATCTAAAGGATTGATTTTTATACTTTATAACATACTGGGACAGATAAACCCAGAAAAATTGTTCTCATACCAGAATAGCTGGGAGCAAGATTTTAACAAAACCATTACACCTCAACAGTGGCAATCTATTTGGAGATCCGCAACCCTACAATCTCAGTCTATTAATATTAAAATGCAGTCCTTCAAGATCCTGACAAGGTGTTATTTATCACCTCAAAAATTACATTATATATATCCTTCTATGGCAAAGGATGAGATGGTTAGACAGTGTTATCGATGCAATGAACATGAAATTAAACAAACTCTGGAGCATGACAGAAGACAGGAGGGCCTGGTGTGATGTGGTCTATGGGGTTGCGAAGAGTCAGACTCGACTGTGCGACTGAACAACCAACAACAACAACTCAAGAAGCAAAGTTATGCGCAGAGTCAGGAGTCTAGTCCAAGATTCAGTCCATGAAGCAAGGTCTGAGAATCCAAGAGTTACTCAAAAGCAGGTTCAGGAGTAAAATGAAGGAAGACTCAGGAAACGGACTGAAGAATCACAGGGTTGAGGCAGGATCCAATGCAGTGGCCACCGAATCAGAAGAATTTTGGCTTGTTACTTCCACACCTAAGAGCCTCCCTTGGCTGGTTTTTATAGCCATCTGCTTAAGGGTCATGCTTGCAGTCAGTTACTTGAGAGTAATCCTGCAACTACTCAAGCAGCTGACATCAGGCCAGGAGGCATGCATGTCCTCATCTCTCCTGGTCTGGGTGATACTGGAGGGTTGGAAATGACTGACTGAGTTTCACCTGCTGAATCAGGACTGGAGGGTGTTGGTGGCTCCCTGTGAATTCTGTGAATCCTGAAAAGCCTGCACCTCATCTTCCTGCTTGCTGGCTTCTGCTGACTCAGAGCTGGTTACATGGGGCTCTCTTCTCCTGAGGAGTCCTTGCTCTTGCTGAGCCTTGGCTGACCCATGACAGGTCCAGCAAAATCAGCCCAAGAGCTGAAAATCAGCCCCCACCTCTCCTTTCCCCCTTGCATGCACCCTGGGCCATAGGCGTAGAGTACGGGGGGGCTCGAGGGCTTGAGCCACCCCCGAAATTTCCCGGGCATGAGCCACCCCCGGGAAAACGGAGCGCCTGCCGCCACGCCTCCCCGGGTCCTTCTGAGGCCCGGCCCCCGCTGCTGGAGAGGGAGAGGGAAGGGGGGGAGAGAGAGGCACCGGCAGCAGTGGCTGGCAGGCCTCCGAAGGGCCCGGGGAGGCGGGGCGGTTTCCCGGGGGAGAGAACATCGCTCCAGCGAGCGCAAAGGAACCCCTGCCCCCACCCCCGGGATTTCCAAAAGTCTATGCCCCTGCCCTGGGCACCACCTTAACAGTGCAGATTCCTACTGCCAAGGATAGCAATGTGTGTATATGGAGGCAACGCAGGGCACCTGCACCCAACTATGTATCAAATTTCATGGGATGGGGTGTACTCCCAGGAAAGTGTACTTAGGAATGCTGGCTATGATGCTGAGGAGCGGTTGTGGCAGGATACAGACAGTCTCATACTGGGCTGTTGTCATGATCCATTGCTGGGGTGCCCCTTCCCCCAGGAGGGGGATGGGGCAAAACTGTAGTTTGGAGGGGTGACTGCCAACTGCCATTCTATGCTCTATGAATCTGCTGGCCAAGCAACCATGGCATCTATTGCATTGCAAAATTGGAGCCCTATAGAACAACAGGAGCAGATGTAGTAGATACAGTTGAGATGCAACCCACACTGCAGATGAGTAAGGGTTGTTAATGATCATAGCACAAGCCACAGGGTATCCTGACAAAGAGACCCTCCATAGGTGGGAAACCATAGATCATACTGTGGCTCACATGGGGAGCAGGCTGGTGTTGGTCGAAGGAAAGATTGTTCGGTGGGGCAGGTCTCTGGGGCCCATATTCTCCCACAGCACTACTGGGTATTTGAAAAGCCATGATAGTTGGCAGTGGAGGTGCATCAGGGTCTCAGGATGTACATGGAGCAGCACAGAGGGTTCTTGAAGGGGCACCAGCTACAATGATGGCTGTCTGGAGTGGCTCATCAGTTGAGCTGTTGTGTCTCCCCTGTTGATATTTGTGGGGGCAAAGTGTCAGCTGTAAACCCCTTGCTTGATGTGGGGATCAAGCCAGGAGCCCTAGACATGCTATGCCACTGCTCTTCCATTGAGCCATGCCTGTCTATGCAATGTTGTTGCCTGGTCCTGCCAGATGGCTGGTGGTAACATTAGGGCTGCAGTGAGGTGTCTAATGCCAGATGCCGTGCCTTTTTTTGCATTGCTTTCTTTTTTTGCATTGCTTTCTTGAGGTGTCTAATGCCAGATGCCATTCCTTTTTTGCATTGCTTTCTTTTCTTGCATTGCTTTTAGGTTGCTGATCTTGGGTGTGGGGGCTGAAGGTTTTTAGTTCTTTCTTTCTTGGGGGAAGGGGTAGTATCACTTGCATCAAAGATTATTGTATGCAGAGAACACATTTGTTACTAGTCAGACCCTTGCTGGAGGGGGCAGGTGGCTGTTCTATCCACTGCAAGGATCCCTTTCCCCTGTGGGCTGTGGGGGGAGGGGTCCTCAAGCCACAAGCCTCTGTTAGGCTTGCACTGATGTTGGGTCTTTCCTCCCTGCCCTCTAGTATTCCATGGAGGGATATGACATTGAGGGTCAGTGGCTGCACATTGGCAGATGGTGACTGTCTGACCGATTGCCCACTAGCGCTGCCCAGGCGTTCTTCCACCATTTGCCCCGGTGCTGTGCTTGAGGACCACTGAAGCTGTGGGGCAGATCGGGCGGAGCTGCAGGTCAAAATGCGCCCCGCAGCAAATAGTGTGAAATTCAAGCACAGCACCGGGGCAAACGGAGGAAGAATGCTGGGACAGCACTAGTGGTAAATCGGTTCCTGTGTCTGTGTGTACCACTCAGAGGAGGCCTGATTGGTAAGCTCTGCAGAAATTGCTGTGGACTCCAGCATGCTCACTGTATCCCCTATACCTTGTAGAGTGATACGCGTATTTTTTTTCCTCCTTGCAGAGTGTGCACTGTAGATCAAATCAAGCCTGATCTCCCTAGAAGCAAAAATGACCAAACTGAGACTATTGTACTTTGGTCACATTATGTGGATTCACTGGAAAAGACAATAATGCTTGGAAAATTTTAAGCCAGCAGGAAAAGAGGAAGACCCAACATGAGATAGACTGACTCAATCAAGGAAGCCACTGCCCTCAGTTTGCAAGACCTGAGCAAGACTGTTAACAATAAGATGTTTTGGAGGTCATTAATTCAAAGAGTTATCATAAGTCAGAAGTGATTTGATGGCACACACACACACACACACACACACACACACACAGAATGTCCATAGGCATCCAACCAGCACTGCTGGTATGTCAGTGGCCAGCCCCATAGCCACAGCAGCCCTCAGGAATGGGCTGCTCATATTATCAGTACCAACTTTCTTAGATAACAAGAAAATCCTGCCTAATCAGTAAATTTTCCAAGTGAATTCTACTGTTTTCTTGAACAAACTTCATCCCATTAGAGATTAGGGCTGCCAAGTCCAACTTGGGAAATATCTGAGGACTTTGGGGGTGGAGCCAGGAGACTTTGGGGGTGGAGCCAGGAGAAAGGAAGTGACATCATTTTGTGATGTCACATCCTGTGATGTTGCTTCCACATGCTGACACATGAACTCATGAAGTTTCCTAATACTGAGCTTCTGCTGCTGCCTTGAGCTTTATAGGCTTGCAAGCAGCATTACCCAGACTGTGACTTTTATGCCACTGTTTTTTGTCGCTGAACAAGAGTCAGTGTTATGTAGCAGTCAGTTTGTTTGGCTGGGATCTGGGAGAGCCTGGCTCAAAACCCTGCAGTGCCATGGAATCATTTTATTTAATACTGAATCAGGCCATTGGTCCATCAAGGTCAGTATTGACTACTCAGACTGGTAGTGGCTCTCCAGGGTCTCAGGCTGAGATCTTTAATGTCACCTATTACCTGATCCTTTTTTAGCTGAAGAGGCTGATACCTCCTGCATGTCAAGCAGATGCTCTATGACTGAGCAATGGCCCTACTAAATCCTTCCTCATCTCCGCAGAATATGAAGCACTAAGTGCTACACAAGTGCTAAATATGATTTTCATATCATAAGAACAGGAGAGAAGCCACAGTGAATCAGGCCAACAGCCCATCCAGTACAACACTCTGTGTCACACAGTGGCCAAAAATACCAGGTGCCCTCAGGAGGTCCAGCAGCGGGGCCAGAACTCCAGAAGCCCTCCCACTGTTGCCCCCCAAGCACCAAGAATTCAGAGCATCCCTGCCCCAGACAAAGGGTTCCATTTAGACCTTGTGGCTAATAATAGCCACTGATAGACCTCTGCTGGATGGGGACAGAGAGAGACAGACAGACAGACAGACAGACAGAAAAAAGAAAGAAAGGGGGAGTGGGAGAGAGAGAGAAGGAAAAGAGCTGGCAGACCCCAGCAGCTTACCCCAAGCAGCTTACTCCAGCAGCAGGCCACATGCAAAACCAGGCCCTTCAGCAGAAAGAGCCTCTCTGGGCAGGGCTCTCTTGTTCTCTCTTAAAGGGGAAATGTCTGTTGAGGCTTTTTACTGCAGGGCAGGCTCTCTGCAGACATTTCCCTTTCAAGAGGCCAGGGCAGCCTCCGACGTTTCCCTGCTGGCAGCCATTGCCTCCCCCGGTGGCCAATTTTGAAAACGCGGGGGAAAGCTTTAAAAATCGGTGTTTCCCCCGCCCTACCGGGGGACTTGGCAGCCCTATTAGAGATCCCAACAAAATGGGATCTCTCCAGTATTTAACTGTGGACTTCCCCTAGAATACTTTCCATAAACTAGACATGCCCTGCTACAGAATTCAACTTTTGTCTGTGCCTTTTTCTCCAGATAGACAGTCAGCCATTAATAATTGAAGGAACAAAGACTAGAACAAGCAAAGGCAGGAAAAATATGATGACAGTTATACAGCAGTGAGCACATGCTGCCCCCTGATAGCAACAAAAAAAGCCCCAAAGAAATCTTAACCATTAGTTTTCATTCCCTTTCCTTGTGTGGTTCATGCTCTCTTCTCTCATTTTTCCTCATCTAAGAGTAAACTCTGAGGGTCTATCACTGCAAAATACAAATTCCATTTGAGTATGTCAAATGAGTCCTCCCAATGGAGCAATTTACTAACAGCAGGAGCATGTTCAGCAAAATGTAGCTTTATACATGGACCTCCCAAGTTGACCTGTCTTCAGTGTTGAATCTCTTACAGGGCTGGGTAAATTGTGGGGTGGAGAAGGGAGAGCTCATTTTTTAAAAAATAAGGAAATAAAAGTCTGGTGTAGGTAAGTCCACATTATACTTCTCCACATTCTTTCAGCTGAATACCAAAGCATATCTGTTGTGATAGTAAAGTATAAGAAAGGTAGACTTATAATTCAGCATTCTCTCACACACAGAGAGACAGACCAAATACCAGTACACTTCTGGATCCTATGTTTGATCCTGTTTTCCCACAAAAGGAAAATGACACATAATTTAATCCTTCACTGGTTAAACATTTCCATTCGTTATCATATAGCGACAGTCACTGTATTCCTATTAAAAAACCCTTTAATTTCTGTGAAGGAAAAAAATAAAAATCTGATGCTCATGCTCAAAAGGAAAGTCCCAGAAACTACATTAATAGCACTTGTAAAGGAGAGGGTGCAGCATTTGTCAATTTATGATATTGCATTTTCCCATCACAAATATATGTGTGTTTGTTCATTACACCTTAGAGTGCTCCCTGGGACATGATGCAAAACTACTCACATCAGAGTAGAGTTTTCCAATCATTCCCATGTCTCAATGTTTGCTTATGACTAGCTTCAAAAAGTAGGTAGAATGATATCTTTTATGAACCAACTGAGCCTGGTGTAGGAATACTCAAACTTTCAAGTTGCATATTTCATCTGTGGTTTTAGGATAATCACTTACAGTTAAATGCAGCCCTGTATAAACTTGTATGTTCAAGCTTCCTTCCTCATGCCTCCTGTTGCTCCAGGAATCCAGTAAATCCAGGGGTGAGCAGAAATTTTTTCCCATCTATGTGGGCAGCAGTTCAAAGTGCTAGCATGAAAGCTCAAAAAAAGACTGTATACTTCATACCTGCACATTACATATCTGTTGATCAGCATAAAGCACACCTTTGAAAATCAGCTTGCCTATAATGCTAACAGAACTTGGTACAATCTTTGTTTGTTAGGGCCGCAGCTTAAAATACTATAACCTTTCTTAGTAAAATGTTAACCAGAGCCTTATGGAAAGCTGTGAAACTATCAGAATATGGTCTAATAATTTGACTGAGCGAACTACAGAGAAGGACCCAGCCAAACAGGCTTCCACTGTAGGAGATTAACTGTGTAACATTTGCCAATGGACAACCATACTGATTCTCCCTACTAGTCTCCTTCAGACAGAACAAGAAAGAACAAAGAAAGAAGAAAGGCAAGAACAGAACAGGGAAGAACATCGTCACAACATACCATCACACAATCTACTGGAGAAGGTTCCCCATCCCTCCAGTCCACTAATGAACAAAATACTTACCACCACATACCATCAGAACAACACTACAAAAAAAGACTCCACAAGGACCCCTACTGATGGTCACAATGCCACACTGCCATCAGTGCTCCTAGATATGTTCACAACACTACAGACTTTCTGAGGAAAATATAGTCTTTGAACAACCTTCCAGAGAGTACTATTTGAGCCACCATGTATGTGGAATCTCTGTATACCAACATCCCACACAAAGATGGATTACAAGCCATAAGGATTTTTGTCAACAACACAGCTGACTTTGCCACTAAACTGGGCCATTCTGTTCTCATCTATAACCACTTCAGATCTGGCGTCAACTTGTTCCTCCAGATCAATGGTACAGCCATGGGCACCCACATGGCCCCATAATATGCTAACATTTTTATGGCTGACTTGGAGCAACACTTCCTAAACTCCCACCCACTCATACCTCTCTTATACCTGAATTACACTGATGACATTTTTATTGTCTGGGCACATGGTAAAGAAACCCAGGACATATTCCACCAGACATTCAACAACTATCACCCCACCATCAACCTGACGAACCAATCTATTCAAGAAATACATTTTCTGACACTACTGTAAAAATACAGAGATGCCACCTAATACCAGAAACCTACTGACCGACAAACATACCTGCATGCCTCCAGCTACTCTCCTACACAACCAAATGATCCATTGTATATAGCCAGGCTCTATGCTACAGCTGCATCTGCTCCAATCCTACAGAAAGAGATTCTCACCTGAGGGATCTATAACAAACCTTTTTGGAACTAAAGTATCCACCTGATGAAGTCAGGAAACAGATTAACAAAGCCAGAATGGTACCCAGAGAAAACCTATTGCAAGACAGGCCCAAAAGAGACAATAACAACACCACTAGTGGTCACATACAGCTCTCAACTCAAAACAGTTCAGTGCATCATCAGCGACTTACAACCTCTACTGATAATGACAGTTCTCTTTCACAAGTACTGGGGGAGGGGACTTTTTCTTGCACATAGACAGCCCCCCATCTCAAACAACTCCTCACCCACAACAATGCAACATCTAATTTGAACACAGACACTGGGACCAGAGCTTGCAATAAACCCAGATGCCAACTTTGCTGCCACATACACCCAGATGACACAATCACTGGACCTAACAACATCAACGACACCATCTCAGGCTTAGTCACATGCTCACCTTCTAACATTGTATATGCCATTAAATGCCAACAATGCCCTTCAGTTCTCCACATAGGGCAAACAGGTCAAACCCTACACCAAAGGATAAATGGGCACAAATCTGACATCAAGAATCACAAAACTGAGAAACCTGAAGGAGAACTCTTTAACCTTCCAGGACATTCAATGGATGACCTCAGAGTAGCTGTTTGATTGCAAAGGAACTTCAGGAATAGACTGGAAAGAAAAATTACTGAATTACAAGTTATTACAACATTCAAAACAACCCCCCCACTCAGAGCTTAACAGGGATATTGGTTTCTTTCTTGTTTGCTTGCTTGCTTGCTTGCTTGTTTGTTTGTTTGTTATTTTAATGTATTCCTTATTTGGAATAGTACATTAAAATAGTGATTTTAATGTAATACAATGAATATTGGAACAGCATATTGGAATGCATTTCTGTGGTCTGGTAACAGAGGAGACATAACACTGCACTGCAAATCACCCCACCTCCAAGAAAAATATGCTATTAATTACCTCCATGCTTGAGAGGAGACAGATGGAGCAACAACAAGGTCTCAGGTAATTACTCTTAGCACTCCACAATTAAGAATGACACATTTACACATCTATCTCCAATTTTGACATATTTATCTGCTTTACCGTTCCTCCCCCAATTAAATTCAAACAATGGTGACCTTATAAATTTAGCTTGTTATTCCTCTTTGCATCTGTTAAAACATCTTCATTATGCTGATTTGCTGTTTAACCTTTGCCTTATATGTATGGACCGGTAACTTCCATTTCATTGTATCTGAGGAAGTGTGCATGCTCATGAAAGCTCATACCTTTAATAAAATTTTCTTGGTCTTAAAGGTGCCACTGGACTCTAAAGGTTGTTCAGGCTCCTCTATAACTTGGAACATAGGGAGCATTGATGTATCCTCAGCCAGCATAAAAAATGAGAATACTGATAGCCTGGCCAACAGGAAAACTGACTTTACTCAGAAGATTTAAGGGGGTGTACAAGAGTGACAAGAAGTTCCTACATGTGTGTGGCTACATTTGTGTGGGCCTGTCCCTGTGAGTGAAGGCTGGCAGATGAAATATGTGGTTTATGAGGTTAGAGACATCTGGGGCCCCAGAGTATGGTTCAATGTTCTCCATGTTGCTGTTTTTTACTAGAGCTTCATCTCGGTGTTTTTAGCAATAGTAGAACTGAATTCCCTACAACTAAATTTTTTCATCTGTAAAATTAGGAAAACTATAGATGTCTGCCAAAAGCATTATGTGAATCAGTTCCTTTGTACCAATAAAAGATTTTTAAAAGACTGCTATCTGAATCACCCTTAAGCCATTCTTGGAATAAACTGTAACGAAGAGACTCTGACTTACAGTACTACAGTGCAGAAAAATAACTTTATTTTATTAACTATGTCTTACAGCTTTCTATGAAAGTTCCAATCAAGAGATACTAATCTTCCATGATTAAAGAAATGTAAAGGGCAGTTAGTCAAAATGCAATCTAATAAGTATACCTACATCATTGGGGCATCAGATCCTGTAAAGCTGCCTGGAATCACATTGGATCCATAAGGCTTTGCGGGCGAGCTAAAATCTGCTCACCACCCAAACAGGGTTGAAGCTACAAGTTCACCCGGGACTTCAGTGCATGTTGGTCTGACCATGGTCCGACCGTGGTTGTAATCCGGTCCACCATGACCCCCGCCATGAAAATCAAGTCGAGTGTGTGACCAGCCTTGTGCATGGGAGCTGAAACAAATTGGGAGAGCCCCAGTGACACCATGGATGTCACCATGTCCATTGCCTGCGTGGAGGTCGCATCCTCGGCATGGACGTTGAAGTCACCCAGGACTAATAGTCGCAGGTGCTCAAGCGCCCAGCCTGATATGGCCTCCAGCAGGGATGGCAGGCTGCTTGCCAGTGCATTGGGTGGTCAGTACACCAGTCAGACAGCCAACCTCTCCCCAGCCTCCCAGATAAAGCCAGTACACTCTATGCCCGCGAGATTCAATGGCGAAAACACCCTGAAGGTATAACTCTCGAATGAGCAGCGCCACTCCTCCCCCCCCCGTCCCTGAGTCCAGGATTGGTGGAGGACCGAGAAACTGGGGGGAGCCAGTTGGGAGAGAGCCACAGTCTCTCCCTCATGCACCCAGGTCTCAGTCATGCACACCAGGTCCACATCCTGCTCCGACACAAAATCATGCAGGGTTCTGATCTTATTATTAATGGACATGGCGTTACACAACACCAATGTCGGAGTGGGGTTTACGCTTCTAGCCCCACTACCTGTTTCCTTCGGGATGAGACACAGATTGGAAGGGGACCGAGCATGCCTATGTCTCTGTTCCCTTCCCTTCCACTTCCATCTGGTCCCATCACCATACCTCCCTCTCCCCAGGAGCACTGGTATCCCTCAGCTGGTCATTCATCCATTTGTGGCCTTTGCCCACAAGCCTCTGCCACCCTTGGACCTCTGACCAGCCTAGATGAAGTCTCCGCCCTGGTTCCTCACACCTACCATCTAATAATAGACGGTGCTCAGTACCTGCTGTCTAATAATAGATGGTGCTCAGTATGGTGTCACCCACCAAATTCTGTCACGCCAGAGTGGCAGTAGTCCGCATAAAACCCCTGCACTGATAAACTACAGTCTACCTACCCTAACCTCTTTTCTTGTTATACCCCTCCCCTCTCCGCAAGACAAACAATCCAATTCTAGTTAAACTTAAATAAAGGGTAGAAAATACAACTATAAATACAAACTACAAATACAAACTATTCCCCAAAAAACTCTACTATCCTAGCTAATCTAATCTAACCTGCCATATCCCTACTAAAAGACCCCTTACTCTTACTCTTGTCCCCAAACCCCTAGCTAGTGCAAAAATTTCCCTTGGCTGCTCCTGGCAAGCCCAGAAGCTCCTGGAAATTGTGTCACCAACATCCCTGTTTACCCACAGAAAGACCCCCAAATCCCCCCGCTGGCACGAGGTAGGCATCTGCCATTCGTAATAGATCTAGCCAGTATTGCTGGAAGTTCTCCTTTTGTATTTTATGGCATCTACCCCACAAAACAGTTAGCAGTCAGACACCTTCTCTGCAGAGGGGCAGTATATAGCTAGAATAACCATAAATACCCTTCTTAACAGATCATCTCTGTTATGTATTGAGCCTGAACTACTCGCAAAAAAGGACTGAGCTTGGGAGGCATAACAATGGATCGCTAGGATCCTAGAAAGGACCAACAGGGAAACAAGGATCCTAGAGTAAATCAATAGAATAGCCATGCAATGTAAGTAGCCTATTGTTAGGAGTAGGGTGTGTTTAGGGTGTAACTTTTTACATGCATAAATACCCGGCTCAGGGCATTTCCAGTCTTGTTCTTCTCCTCCTTACTGTAATCACTAAATAAACTATGAGATGATCACTCTATGCATTCAACCTCAGTATATTTCACTGGCGATGAGGATGGGATCCCGATGAGCGACTCTACAGTTGACTCTGACGCTAGCACCAGCCTCCAGGGCACTGCTCCAGCACCCCAAGTCATGGCTGGAATTCCGGGAAACATCGAGGTTTTCAACCCTGCTCAATCTGAGTTCTGGGAGGCATGGGTAGAACAGCTTGCCAACTTCTTCAATTACCAGGAGGCAAATGACACAAGCAAGAAATGATTGCTGCTTCTCAGCATGTGTGGCGTGGTCACCGGTTGGTACAGGGCCCCCTTGCTCCCATGAAATTGGCTGACTCGATGTATGAAGACAACTTAAAAGCGCTCACCAACTACTTTGCGCCAAAACCAAGAAAGATGGCCAAATGCATGGACTTGTTCACGTGCACACAGAAGTCTGGCAAGAGGGCCACCGTCTACATGGCTGAACTCTGCCAGCTGGCCATGGATTGAGGGTTCCAGGATGTCGAGGACATCATCCTAACCCAATTTGTCTGGGGCATCCGGGACCCCAAGCTCCGCCACAAACTTATTGGGTCATCCGACCTTAAACTGGAAAAGGCGCTCCAGATGGCCACCGCATTCGAGTGGTTGCATCATGATCATCTGCCATCTTCCATGCATCAAGCTGTGACAACTGCACCCTCAGACGTATTAGAAGTACTCCAGGTCCACCGCCCTACACGGGGGGAACCTTGTCCCTCTGCATCAACAGCCCCGTCCAGTGCACAAGCATCCTGCACTAGTTGCAGGGAGGCGCATGAAAATTGGTCCTGCAAGTTCAGAGATGCCATTTGCCATTCCTGTGGGAAGAAAGGACACATCACCCGTGCCTGCTGCTCAAAAGGAAACCACCGCCAGCTGACTACACACCAGGAAACAGCAGAGCTCGATCACACCACCGTCCTTCACAATCAGGTACGTTATTTACCCTGGTGGTCCACCCACTGAAAAAATTAAAGTGACTGTGCTAACAGAGGGCTCTCCATGAGAGATGGACCTAGACACAGGTTCCTCTCTATCAATTATTTCAGAAGCTACCTTCTGAGCCCTGTGCCCAACTGGGGGACCACCACTGGAGGACACTGGCCTCACCCTCAGGGACTTCCAAAAGAACCCGGTGGCCATTAAGGGGGTGAGCCAGTTCTAGGTAAAATACAAGGACTTTGAGGGCCTTTTAGAATTTGTGGTGGTAAAAGGCCGTCTCACCAGCTTACTGGGACTTTCCTGGTTCGATGCTCTAGGCCTTGCCGTAACAAGGGTGCAGGACATGCAAGCCGGGGATTTCAATAAGGTGTGCACTGAGTTTCCAGCCATGTTCGATGGCACACTAGGCCACTACACAGGTCCGCCGGTTGCACTCACCCTAGATTCAGTGGTGCGCCCCATCCACATGAAAGGACAATGGCCCCCGTTTGCCCTATGGCCAAAGATAGAAGCGGAGCTAGATTTGTTAGTTGGCCAAGCGCAACTAACCCCCATCATCACCCCCATAAAGCCCAACGGGGATGTGAGAATTTGTGCGGATTACAAGTGCACAATCAATAAGGCCCTGCAAGACCACACATATCCCATCCCTGTGGTCAGCCATGTTTTGGCTTCACTGGCCGGCGCAAAGGTCTTCGGAAAGCTGGACTTGGCCTAGAATATCAACAACTTCTGGTAGATGATGCCACGGCAGAGGCACAGACCATAGTGACACACTGGGGGCCCCTCAAAGTACAGAGGTTGCAGTTTGGGGTGAACGTGGCCCCAGGCATTTTTCAAAACCTAATGGACTGGTTCCTTAAAGGGATCTCTGGGGTCCAGCCATTCTTCGATGATGTTTTGATTGCTGCCCCCACGGCCGAGACCTTCACCAAGAGGCTGCACGCAGTCCACACCACCAGCCTGAAGGTGAAGAGGGAGAAATGTCTCCTGGAAGTTCCACAAGTTGAGTTCCTGGGATTCTTGGTTGATGCACAAGGCATACATCCTACACCCGACAAGGTCAGGGCCATCGTTAATGCTCCGACCCCCTCTTCCAAGCCGGAACTCCAGGCCTTCTTGGGTCTGCTGAACTTTTATCACTCATTCTTACCACACAAGGGTGCAATCGCTGAGCCCCTACACTGCCTGCTCAATAAAAAAGCCCCTTGGGTGTGGGGCTGGAGGCAGGCTGCCGTGTTCCAGGCCGTCAAGGACCTGCTCACCTCCAACATGGTCCTGTCGCACTTCAACAAGATGCTCCCTGTCGTCCTCGCCTGTGATGCTTTCCCATACAGAGTTGGGGCCGTCCTGGGGCACCAGCTGGCTGACGTCCGTGAGGTCCCTGTGGCCTACTATTCCCACACCTTGTCTTTGGCTGAGCGCAACTATGCACAGATTGACAAGGAGGTGCTGGCGATCATGGTGGGAGTCAAGAAGTACCACGACTACCTCTATGGGCGGCTGTTTACTATTGTGACTGATCACAAGCCTTATTGGGTTTGTTGGCTCCGGATCACCAGACGCCACAGATGCTGTGTCCCAGGGTCCTATGCTGGTCGATCTTTCTGCTCGGCTACCAGTATTCGCTCCTCCACCACCCTCAGTTGCCTGCCGCTGCCCGACTGCGACCAGGACCCAGCTCCTGCTCATCAGGTCATGCTACTGGAGGACCTGCCTGACCATCCCCTTCGTGTGGCCAGTGTGTCCTGCCACACCGCTTGGGATCTAGCTGTAATCACTAAATAAACTATGAGCTGATCACTCTATGAATCCAAACTCAATATATTTCAATCTCAAAAGCGCAAGGTACTGCCTGGCTAAAGTGGAACAAAATGGATGCCAGCCAGGTAAGAAAGTATTTTAGAAGGTGCATCAGAGTAGCTCACTGGCTATCCCCTCCATGCCAAGTTCTCCCAAGACCTTTTGACTCACCCAAGATTAAGCTCATCAACACCTATCTCCATTTCCCCTAGACCCACTTCCCTTGATTAAATGACAGTAAAGTAACATTTAAAGCTTGTTCACCTTACCCATTAGCCCTACCCATCCAACATTTGCAGGGTCTTCAAGCCTTTTCCCACCTTTTGTCCTCCTCCAGTAAACCCATCAAGTTATCGTTTTCTGGCAAATATGTCAGCCTGTCTCAGGGTATGTTTTGTCCTATAAGTTATGGCACCATACTCCATAAAAGTATGTGTGTTCTTGGCCACACACCCACTCAGGGGGTTCTCTTCATGAAATGCTGGCTGTTTTGCTGCTACTTCCTGGAGCTCTACAAGATTTGGTAAATATTACCCTTCCCCAAAAAAAGCTTTCCCCTTTATTTCCCTACTTTCCTCTTAGTTAGCTCTTGGGTGTGTGTTTATTGTCTGCATTTTTGTTTTTTTTCTTTCAATTTAATAAAAACCTTTCCGGCTGAACATCTGCCTGGTTTATTCGAGAGTTCTCTTAAAGGGAAACCCCCCTGTATACATAGGTGGAGAATCCCAGTTACCCCTCTCGCTCTGTCTCCTTAAAGCTAATTCCCCCAACTAATTAGGAGATTGCCTCTTTGGGTAACCAAATAGATTGGCTTTAAAAGATGTTCCATAAAAGATATCAGAATTCCACATAAGTAGCTGATGGAGAATTTTTTTCAAGTGAAATTTGTAGCAGCAGATGTATCCTGTCAGTAACAATAATCGTTGTGCATTTTCAGTTTTCCTCCTAATTATGGTGATGGTCCTGTAAAAAGTTGGCAGGATAAGGAATATGAAAATGTATAAGATGGAAAGCAGGTGACTTAAAAGTTTCAGCTAGGAGCTCCTCAGAACAAGAGGATAACCATCTATGGGTAAAAGGAATGCCCTTTTTTTATTAGAACATGAAAAGGAGAATTGAAAGACTCAAAGTAGTAGGTCTTAGCAGAGAGACAACATGAAACCAATCATTTGCCTTTAGAGGAGAGAACAAAGTACATTTCTGTTGAATGCAATGAAACTTCCAAACCAGCCCCCACATCTCAAAAATTTTATAACTGTCTGTCTCCTTTGTTTGATTATCTGCTTTATTACACACATAGTGGATTGGTTTCTTAAATAGCAGCATCACTGCTGGGTTTGGAATATGTTTGTGAAAGAGAATCTGGACTAAGCAGGTATTAATTGAAGAAAATGGTTAACTAGACATGATTAATATTTTTATGAACTGAGAAATCAATTGTTCAGTGCTGTTTTCTTCCCCGGAATAACAATTCCAATACTTCAGAATTACTGTTCATCCAGAGATAGATAAACACTTCATTTAAACTATGATTTACTGTAGTTCTGTAAGACCGGTGGTGGTGGGAAGTACTGTCAAGTTGCAGCCAACTTATGATGCCCCTGTAGGGTTTTCAAAGCAAGAGATGGACAGAGGTGGTTTGCCATCGCCTGTGTCTGCGTGGCAACCCTCAGCTTCCTTGCTGGTCTCCCATCCAAGTACTAACCATGGCCAGCCTTGTTTATCTTCCAAAAGGTAACAAGACTGGGCTATCTTGGGCCATCCAGGTCAGGGCATAAGCCTGGTACAATGGGTAAAGTTGCTTTTTAATTATAGGAAAGAAGAGAAAGAGAAAAAGACAATATAGTAATTCATTATTATTATTATTTCATTTTTCTTTTCATTAAGTTGGCTAAGCTCTCCAGATGTTAGACCAGCTGTCTGAAGAGACATTTTGGATGGGAAAAAGGCAGATATTAATGCAAAACACTAAAACATAATAAAAATGAATGTGGGTTGCAGTCTCCAGAGTCTCATTATACAGTCAGTTACAATGGGCTGAGTTCCACTTTCACAATTGCCTTTTCATGAGATCCTTTTGTCAAACAAACATAGCCATGTTGTGTACTGTATTTGTATGTATTCTCTGGCCAGTATTTGGAAGGGAGACTATGAAGGAATACCAGGGTTGTGATGAGGAGGACGGCAATAGCAAATCACCTCTGAATTTCTCTTGCCTGGAAAACCCCATGGGGTGACCATAAGTCAGCTCAGACTTTATGGCCAAAAAAAATCATTTCTATCTGAAAACCACAGGATAGTTTTAAACCAGCAAATGTAGAAATTACATGTATTTGTATTCATGTGAATGTTTTGCTTCAGCTGAAGGATTCTTCCAAAATATGCTGAAATTGTGTGACATTCTGACAGGGAATGCACTAACATGTCAGAGCAGACAAAACAGAGGGGAAAAACATATATACACAGAAAGACACATATTACCTTTAAAGGAACTATATAGAGCAGTGATAGTCAGTGGCTTATGAGCCACATGTGGATCTTTGACATACTACCTGTGGCTCTTCCCCAATGCGGCATCCTTCCCATATTCCAGGAAAGTGAGCAAGGTCATTGGCTGGTAGGGCTTGTGGTATACTGGTGGTTCACCTTAAAATATCCACTACTGGAAGGATGGGGGTATGGGTAAGCTGTGTGCATCCCTGAGCTGTGGATCTCATTCTAGGCATAGAAGTCTGTCTTCTCCAACCCTACTCCCCTTCTTTGCAGCCTCTGTGCTCTCAAGTGCTGGGAGGAAAGCATGCTGGTTGCAGAGAATAAAGAGTAAAACCACCACAGCAGCCACCTAAGAAAAGAGCAAGCTGCCCAGGGGGCAGGGATGGTTTTATTCCATTTCTCCACAGCCAATCTTGGCACCTTGGCGATCTCACTCTCACCTGACCTGCTATGCATCATGCTGAGGAGAGAATAGGAAGGCAGAGAGGGAAGCCCTTCCCCTCATTCCAAATGTAAACTTTGGGCAATGGTATGGAGAGACAATCCCGCATGCACCGAAGTATCCAGATAATTTTAAAAGTTATAGTTATGATTACATACTTAACAGTTATATCACATTATTGTACATATTTGTTTGGTGGGGTTATACAGGGCATACAGTGTTCATGTGATTCTTTTGGTTGCTGGTAATTGTAGATGTGTCTGTGTGATGCAGAGTAATTACCATTGATATAAAGCAATGCACTTGTTATATATACATTGATCAGGCACAGATTTATGCAAAGAGGCAATGATCTGCATCTATCTGTATAAGCGTGAGTGCTTCTGTATATGTGCATTGGGGCCATAGCTCAGTGGCAGAACATCTGCTTTGTATGCAGAAGCTTCCAGGTTCAGTCCCCAGCATGTCCAGTTTAAAGGACTAACAGTAAGCAACATGAAAGATCTCTGCCTGAGACCCTGGAGAACTGCTTCCAGTCATAGTAGACAATATAGACCAATAGTCTGAATCAGTAACCTTTTCCAGTCATTATGATTTTGATGTATATTGAGAAGATCGTGTGTAGTGTGTGCTTGTAGTACACCAAGGTAGGAAAGCCAAAATGTAACCACTGAAATAGGATAAGGCATTATGTGTTCATGTGTTTGTTAACTCACGACTTTTGTACGTGTGTGTTTCTGAATGTAGGATGAAAAAAGGGGAAGACAAACTCAACCCAAAATATACCAGCAACTGTTCGAAGGGTCAAGTTAACTTAAAGATAAAGATTGGATGCAGGCAAATGTTGTCCCCATCTTCAAGAAGGGGAAAAAGGAGGATCCAGGTTACTACCAACCCTTCAGCTTGACATCTATACCTGGGAAAGTTTTAGAACAAATAATCAGACAGTCCTTGAGCATTTAGGAAGGACAGCTGTAATTACTAAGAGCCAGCACAGGTTTCTCAAGAACAAGTCATGTCAGACTAACCTTATCTCTTTTTTTGAGAAAGTTACTACCTTGCTGGATCAGCGGAATGCTGTAGACATAGTTTATCTTTATTTCTCAATTTTTATCTTTATATCTCAATTAAACAACTAATTCTTTCTCGTCCAGTCTACCAAGTGCTAGGATCTTCCAATTCACTCCATTTGCAAAAGGAATCCCGCTACAACAGACTGGACTGCACAAATTATAATTTGTACTTTGAAAAGAGTACAATCCTATGTCTACTCAGAAGTAAACACCATTACATTCAGTAGGGCTGACTCCCAAGTAAATGTGCCTAGCAGATATCAAAATCTGGGGATCAGGGCTACAATGACACTAAACAGATTTTCCTGCAAATTTAAGATCTTAAAAAAACACACTGGGAGGTTTAAATTCCCCCCGAATTAAAGATAGTTCCCTGCACAAGTTACCTTTGGCACAGTCATTGGTAGACCCCAGGCCCAGCAGCAGCTGTGATGGATTCAAGGAGCTGCAGCAGCTGTGGCGGAGCCCAGGAGCCTTGCCAGGCCTGTTGGCGGTTGTGTCCAGTCACTGGAGATGTGAATGGGCAAGACACATCTTTCTACAAACTTGAAAAAATGCCCCAAGTATGCAGAAAAATCTGAAACCTACAAAAAAAATGCAGTGAGGGTTTTAAAAAACCCAAATGATAAAAGGAACACTTGTAGCTTTAAAAAACAGAAGCCCTCGATGGCAGTTGCTAGGTAACCACAGCATTCTAGATTTGATTTCTGTCCAAAGGCAGGGGAAGGGAGCAGGGCCCTTTCCAAAGCTGTTTTGGCCTTTGAGGGAGGACTTATTGGGGCTAGGCTGGGCAGCAACCCCTGGGTGACTTGATACAATCCAACTTGCATAACTCAACTAGGCCTAGCTGCTTGCTACTTTTCAACAGCAGCCACCTTATGAAAGTCAGTGTGGTATAGCAATTAGAATGTCAAAGTAGGGTCTGGGAGACCCAGATTCCAATCACCAGTGTGCCACAGACTGCAAGTCACAAACCTTCAGCCTAACCTACTTCACAGGGTTGCTATGGGGATAAAAAGGAGGAGACGAGAATAATGTAAGCTGCTTCGGTCCCCACTGTGGAGAAAAGTGGGATATAAATATAGTAAAAAAATAATAAATATCACTGAAGATGGTAGACAGATAAAAGGTAGGTTGGTGAGTAGTTCAGAAAGACAGCAGGCAGGGAAAGGGGAGAGGATATGAAAGTTACCAGGAGGAGGGAAAGAGGAAGGGAGAGGGATACAGGGGAAAGTAAGGTGCCCCCCACAAGTCCTTAAGGGTTCCCTACTATGCAAGTGGGCCTGGCCTAGTGGCTGGCACCACACAACTGGGCCATAGTTTTCCTAGGAAGAGGCTGTTATGGGAGAGAGGGAAAGCTGAAGACAGCAGGGCAGATAACCATAGGTTGGCTGTTGAATGGGAAGGAGAGAAGGAGGAAGAAAAAGTGAAAAGGCTATGGAGGCTTTCAGGAAATGGAAAGAGGAAATAGATGGAGGAGGGGGAAATGAGATGCCTCTGGCAAATACTTTCAGATTCCACTTGTATAATCTAATAGCAAACTCAGCCAGATTTATATTTAAACAAGAGGCGGGACACGCCAGGGGGGGAGAGAAGGCGCTCCAGATGGAGCAGCAGCCAAAGATAAGGCTTCCTCTCCTCCCCAGGCAATGACGGTGAGCCCCGGGCCCGCCAATCTCTCCCCCACCCGCCCCCGCTTGCCCTGGTGAGGCCTGCATGGCTTCGCCAACCTCTCTCCCCCTGCCCCGCTTGCCCCGGCAAGGCCCCCACATGCAGAGCCATGGGCCTCGCCAACTTCTCTCCTCCCCACCCCCGCTTGTCCCGGCAGTTCCCAGAGCATTCCCTGCGCATGTGCAGGGAACGCTCTTTAACTTTGGGGGGGATTTAAGTATCCCCAAAGGTTTTTTTTACTTTTCAGATTTTTTTGCACATGTGGGGAGTCCACCACGTGTGCAGGAAAATCTCCCTGCCCCCCGAGTGCCCCCCCAGCATGGATTTAAATATCTGCACGGAGGGGTAACTTGGCTATTAGATATATAGATATAGTGAATGGAGTTGTGAATAGGCAAGACAGGTCTTTCTACAAACCTGAAAAACGCCCCAGGTTTGCAGGAAAATGTGCAATACACTGGGATCTTTTAAAAAATCCCAAAATGATAGGTGCACATACAGCTTTAAGAGACAGATTCTCTTAGTGGCTTGGTTTCTGTGAGTAAAGGGCAAAGGGAGGGGACAGGGCCCTTTCAAGGGCTGTTCTGGCCACTGAGGAAGGGCTCACTGAGGCAGGGTTCACTGAGGCCAGGCCTATCCCTGGCAGCAACCACTGGGTGACTTCATACCACTTGACTTGCATGACTCACCTAGGCCTGGATGCTTGCTACCATTCAGTTTAATTTTTCCCATTTACTAATTAGTTGTTCATATATATAATTGCCAATTTCCAAAGTCACATGTACTCATCCAGTATTGGCTTCAGATGGTAGTGGCTGGTGCTGCCAAGTCACAACTGACTTAAGAGTTTTCAAGGCAAGTTCAGGGGTGGTTTGCCATTGCCTGGCTCTGCATGATGACCCTGGTATTCTTTGGAGGTCTCCCATCCATTTACTAGTCAGGGCCACCCCTGCTAAGTTTCCAAGATATGATGAGATTGGGCTAGGTTGAGTTATCCAGGTCAGGGCTCCAATTACCTTACACAAAGCGAAAAGAGCCCAAAAAATCATATCTAGCTCCCCAGCAACACAAGCTGACTCTCACTTTCCTGATAATGCTCTGTTCAGCACTTCTGCCCACAACAAAAATCAGTTCCTAAAGATTACACTTTCAGACTAACTAGCAATTTACCATGATCCTTCCAATGAACATGGGCACAAAAATAGGTTTGCCAGCTCCGGACTGGAATACTCCTGAAGACTAAAGTACAGAATCTGAGGAGGGCAAAGTTTGGAGATGGGACCTCACTCCAGTACAATGCCATAGAGCCATAGAGTCCACCCTCCAAAGCAGCCATTTTCTCCAGAGGAACTGATCTCTGCAGTCTGAAGATGAGTTGTAATTCTGGGAGATCTCCAGGTCCCACTAGGGGCTGGCAACCCTAAGAAACGTTTGGTCATACTGAGGAAACTACAAATAGCATTATGGACTCCTTTATGTAAGACTCTGTACAAACACTATTGGATTTTTACTCTAATTGAAAATCATCCCCTTCAACAAAAATAAAAATTAGATATTTGAAGCACAACAAGCAATTCACATATTAGTACTTTAGGGATAACATATGACCAGATGATCCCACAGAATCTCCTCCAATGGTCGTCCTACAGAACTTCTCAGCATTTTTATGGGATGATCCTCCACATGGATAGATTTTCCAGGGCTGGATGAGAAAAGCAGGTCAGAAAGAATCATTACCAGGCATGTCAACATGGGTTAGGCTAAAGCACTACTAAAACAGCCAATGTTAGGCAATCATAAATATTGGCAAGATCAGGTAGTGCAGGCAGGATCAAAGAAAAGACTGAGCAAACATGTATCTCAGAAGCCAATGCAAATGCAAATCCAGAGACCAAAGGAAGATAACCTTTCCAAGAACAAATTAATGTATAATTGTTTAAGGGCCACAATATGAATTCCCCACAATTTCATAACTATCAAATAATTTGCTTTGGGGACAATATTACTCAAGTTTGAATACTTGCCTAAGAAAAGGCTAAATGAATGTAAAAAAAAAGCTGTATCCAGTGATCTTACTCCTGTTTTCATGTCGCTGCTTAGTCACTATTAATCTGTCACAAGAGGCAGGGACCCGCGATACTCGTGGGGGGGAGGATTCCTAAAGGCTGCAGCCCCAGGTAAGTCCTCTTCCCCCCATCCCCTGCGGCAATTCCCACCCCGCTCCAATATAGTCTACCAGGTCTACCAATATAGTGGACTGGGGAGGGTAGACCTGTTCTCCGGAGGCCAGGTCTACCAAGAGTGGAAAGGGGCAAGTAGACCTGGCCTCTGGAGAACAGGTCTACCCAGCCCTTTCCACTCTATTGGTAGACCTGTTCTCCGGAGGCCAGGTCTACCAATATAGCGGAAAGGACTGGGTAGACCTGTTCTCCAGAGGCCAGGTCTCCCCGCCCCAGTCCACTATATTGGTAGACCTAGTAGACTATATTGGAGTGGGGTGGGAATTGCCGCGGGAGGTCTCTGGAGGTCTACCTGCCAATTTCTCTCTCCCCACCCCACCCCCCAGCTGCCACGGCGGGCTGAGCACCTCTACGCACTCTGGCCCACTACTTTTCTTCCCCCATCCCCCATGGCTGCTGCATTGGGCCTGAGCACCCAAGAGGTGCTCGGCCCGCTGCTTCTCTCCCCCCATCCCCCCCAGGAGGTGCTTGGCCTGCCACTTCTCTCCCCCCCACCCCTCAGCTGCTGTGGCGGGCTGAGCACCTCTTGGGTGCTCAGACCCACTGCTTCTCTCCCCCCACCCCACCCGCCACTGCTGCAGCAGGCCTGAGTGCCCAAGAGCTGCTCAGCCTGCCACTTCCCCTCGGGCACCAGTGAGGCCTGAGCGGCTCTCACCAGGCCCGACGATCCCCCCCCTCCCCCGTGGCTCTGGCGGTGAGGCTTGGTCGCCTCCAAACCGCTGGCTGCTAAACAGTTCCAAAACTCTTTAACTTTTCAGGAGATTTAAATATCCTCCCCAAAAGTTTTTTTTACTTTTAGGATTTTTCTGTACACGGGGACAGTCCCCCCCCCCATGTGCAGAAAAATCTTCCTTCCCCCCCAGGTGCCCCCCGCATGGATTTAGATATCCGCATGCAGGGGGTGCCTTGGGAATTAGATAGATAGATGCTGCTGCTTCATAAATACAATCAAAATGTACACAATTTCCTGGTAAGAATTTTGGCAACAGCTAATCATCACTTAGCTAATCATCATTTGTTCAGATGCTTGATAAATTTTATTCAGTTTCAGTTTCATTTCTCAGTATTCTAGTACATTAATAATCAAATGCTTTCTGTACATAATATGTGCCTAATAAGTGTAACGTAACAAGCCTGTCAACATACCCCTCATTCAAGTTTATGCCCCAACTACAGATGCTGAAAAGGGAAAGACTGAAAGCTTTTATGCAAGTGTCCAGAAAGAAACTGATCACACACCTAAACAAGATGTGCTGATAATCATAGGTGACTGGAACACAAAAGTGGGAAACACAGTAGAATCAAATAGTATTGGAAAATCTGGGCTATGAGCACAAAATTAAGCAGGAGAATGACTCACAGAATTCTGTGCCAATAACAAGTTGTTCATTGCAAGCACATGTTTCAGGCAACTGAACAGACAACTTTATACATGGACATCACAGGATGGCCAATGTATAAATCAAATAGATTACATAATCAGAAGCAGAAAATAGAAAAGTTCAAGTGAATGTGAACGGGAAGAACTATGGGTTGAAACCATTCACACGGAAGAACACGCAAAGACTATTTCTGTAGCCAAAAGAAATGAAAAGCCTTCATGGATGGCTGATGAAATTCTTAAAATTGCTAAAGACAGATGAGAAGCAAAAGAAATAGAATCAGAAGTCTAAATGCAGCACATACAAAGAGAGCAATTATAATTATTAGTGTAAAGCAACAGAACAACAAAAGGGGATTTGTTCCAGAAAATCCAAAAAAAATCAAAGGGAAATTTAAAGCACAGTTAGGCATGCTGAGAGATCAACATGGAAATGCATTAATTGAACTGGACAAAAATAGAATATAAAGAAGCTATGGGAACAATACACTGAAGAACTATACAAAAGAGATGAAAAGATGATAATTTCCTTCCAAGAAGGATGTTTTGAAGAAGAACTTGCAATTTTAGAAAGTGAAGTGAAAGCTGCATTCAAAGCAATTCGAAAGGAAAATTACCAGGAGTAGATGAGATATCAGTAGTGCTATTTCAAGCCACAGAAACTGAGTCCATAAAAATCTTAACAAGAATATGCCAACAAATATTGAAAAACAAACAAAACAATGGCCAACAGACTTGAAATGATCAGTCTACATTCCAGTTTGAAAAAGGAGACGTTAAAGACTGCAGCAGCAATCTGACCAGTGCAATTTCTCATGCAAGAAAAGTGATGCTCAAAATTTTACAACAAAAACTGTTACCATATATGGAACAAGACATCCCAGATGTTCAAGCTGGATTCAGAAAAGAAAGAAGTATTAAAGATCATATTGCAAATTTGCATTGGTTACTGGAGCATATGAGAGAATTTAAAAAGAAAATCAGCTTGTTTCACAGATTACAGCAACTCTTCTGACTGTGTGGATTCTTAAAAGTTATGGTTGGTTTAAAAGGAAATGGGTGTGCAATGACATCTGATTGTTTTGATGACCAACCTACATGCTGGACAAAAAACTACTGTTAGGACAGAATATGGAGAAACAGAATATCTTCATATCTCTTAAATCAAAGTGCAGAACATATAATAGGGAAAACTAGATTAGCTTTAGATGAAAGTGGAGTGAAAATGGGTGGAAGGAACACTAACAATTTGAGATAACCACTTGATACCACATTACTGCCAAAAAAATTATCAAAGACTTGAAATGACCACTGATGAAGGTTAAAACAGAAAGGCCAAAGCAGGATTACAGCTGAACATCAAATCAAAGAGACAAATCAAGAAGTCAAAAATTACACTGGAAAAGACAGTAATGCTAAGAAAAGTTGAAGGAAGCAGGAAAAGAGGAAGACCCAACATGAGATGGATTGACTCAATCAAGGAAGCCACAGCCCTCAGTTTGCAAGACCCGAGCAAGGTTGTTAATGATGGGATGTTTTGAAGGTCACTAATTCATAGGGTCTCCATAAATCAAAAGCAACTTGACAGAATTTAAGACACACATCCGCTGCCTTCTATAGCTGATGCAATCATATCCTATATCCTGATGAGCCATGGGGAAAGGCAGAATATAAATGCTTTAACAAATAATATGATATACAATAAATTTAATACACTATTGCAAAATAAGGGGAGCAGCCCTTAGACGGAATGATAAAGGATTCAGACACAGCCTGATTTAATTTCTGCAACAAGAGGTAAAGAAAAGTTTTTAAGACATCTATGGTAAATGGGATGAATGTCTGTAATTTTTTTATAAATTTAATTGTCTTGCTCAATTTAAGATGTTGTAAACTGGTACAAAAGTGTGCCACAGTGTCTAATAATTAATGTACTGCAATTTAATGTTGGTTTTAAATTGCTAAAGGATTTAAGGTTTGAAAATTGTCAGGTTCCACCCCCACCCCCCTTGTAAGGCTTCCATTAATAATGGGGAAATAGCCATTGACATGGATGGCTAGTGCATTTACAGAATAAAACGAAGTCCAGTGGCACCTTAAAAACCAACAACACTGTCTGCAGCATGGATTTTCAAGAGTCAAGAAAGCACATGTTTAAACAAACATTGTTAAGTCTTTGAGGTGCTGCTGGACTTGTTTTCTTTTACTACTAGGGATTACCAAAGCTACCCTATTGCAACTGAACACTTACAGCCAATTCCGATGCAAGACTTATCACAAGCAAGGCCCACTGAGTCCTGTGGGGGAAATCCTGGCAAAGTTGGAAGGAGAGATACAACTTCAGCCTGCAGAAGGATATTAAGTTTTTGCACTGCCTCTTAAAGACTCTGTGCAAACAGAAATCAGGGACATTGGAAGGAACCTTCTAGCCCTGATGCAGTGCGTGTGTGCAGGTTAACTGGCATTACCTTTTATTTTTAGATGCAGGAGCATCGGGCGAACTTTTTGCAGCATGTAAAGAGATAAGTCAACTGAGGCAGGGAAAGGGAGGAACCAGCTTGTTTTTGGTCGGTCACTTCAGCAGCACCGCGCCGTCAAGCCCCCCCCCCCCCCCCCTTGGGTCGCTGCAAACGACAGCTCCTCGTCACAGCCGAGCGTTCTGCGTGTGTATCCATTCCACAAACTACTCGGGCCAGCCTCCAGCTGGCGCCAAGCAACTGCCGTTCGTCAGCATTTTAGCCGCGGTGCTTGTGCGACTTGCCAACTGGGCCATTGTGATGACGACCCAGAGGCCAGGGTGGAAGAGAAAGGTCACACTTGTGACGATGCGGCGGCTCTTCGGGTGAAAAGCACAGCGCGCGTCCGCGCCAACGGAGTGTTTGAAAACAACGCCACTTCCCGCGCTCAACCGCCTGCCCCCCCCCCCCCCCGGCCCAAGCTGCATTGCATCTTCTCGATAATTAGGGTTGCCAGCCTCCAGGAGGGACCTGGAGATTTCCGGGAATTACAGACAAAAGAGATCCGTTCCCCTGGAGAAAATGGCTGCTTTGGAGGGTGAATTGTATGTAAATATACCCTGCTGAGGTCTCTCCCCTCTCCAAACCCTGTCCTATCCAGGCTCCACCCCCAAAACTCCAGGTATTTTCCAGTCTGGAGCTGGCAACCGTCTCGATTGTCTTTGGAGACTTGCCACCTGGCGCTGTTCTGGCGTCCCTTTCCCTTGTTCCCGTGGAAGACGGAGTGCTGCCGCCTGAAGGGGTGGACGGAGCGCGCTGGCGGCCAGCGGATGCAGCTCCTGCCTCGACCCCCAACAGCCTCCCTCTGCCTTTGAAGTGTTCAGCCCCTCCACTTGAAGTGAGATCGATTACAGCAGCACGACAGGCAAAGAAGCGGCTGTTTTAGAGGCAGCCACTTTCCCACGATCGGGCAGCCAGCAGCAACGGAGAGCTGCTCTCCTCGGATGTCCCCCCACCCCACCCCGAGTTCTTCAAGAAGTTAAAAGTATTGCGGTGACACAGCATTGTTGCCCTAATGGACATGCATGTTCTTAAGCGGACAGAAAGGCTGACCACCGAGCGCCTTTAACCGCTAAACGCCCGGAAGTGTCGGCGTTTAGATTGGCGAAATTGCCACCTCTCTGGCCGCAGCGTAACTCCGGGTCCCGTGTGTCTGTGTAAGCACAGCTAATGCGCTCGCTTTTCATGTATTCAGTGCGCGCGACTAGGCGGGGAGGAGAGGGCATCAAACCCTGCCAGTTGACTGTCGCAGTACAAGGGGCATGTACGTGCGTGCTTTGAAGCTAGAACAGGACACCCGTGCCGTTTACCTTTCTGCAACGAAAACAGATTGGCAGTGCTGATGCTCTTCGGACGGGCGGGGGGGTGATGAGCGGGCGGGGAAGAGACTGAAAACAGACGCTTGACCATACGCAGGCAGCAAATTCCGCTCCTGGCAGGTCCGCATTTTCTATCCTCACCCACTGAACTGTTGCCCCGTCCCACCTGACTAGAAATAGATGTTGCTTTCTGTGAGAAACGGCCAGACTCTTTTGCCACAGCAAGTGCCTGCTGTCTTGAGCTTAGCCGATGGCCTGGAGCCCATCTTTAAATCAAACGGGTAGGGGGTAGGTTTGAACTCCGGGTTTCTGGCCTGGATTAGAGTACAGTAGTTAAAACGGAGGCGGGTTTAGTCTGCCATCCACAAGGGAATTCAGTTGAATTATATGACTATAACTATGAATTCCACACGGTGCCGATCCGTTTGGGAGTTAGTTGATTTACAGTACAATTCTAAACAAGGTGCAGTGGGGGGGGGGGGGATTTCTTACTCATTTCCATCGAACAATCCTAAAGGGCTCTGCTCGGACTCCTACTGAGCTACTCCATGGGTCCTATTCCTAAAGAACGGGTTTTTAGGATTGCACTGCAACATTTTCTTCTGGGTGTCTTAAAATTGCTCCTAAAATCTGGCGGCGGAAGCGGGGGATAAAGAGAAAAGGCGTTCACCGGGACTAAGGAAGCAAATCCCACTGTACACAGAGGTTCTGCTTACTTCTGATGAGACATGCACAGAATTATGCTGTGAGCTCGGGCCGGGGATACTCGTGCTTTAGAATTAGCGACCGCCCTTTCTCCTCATCGCTGGCTGAACTCGAGAGCTGCATGGTTTGTTTTGCCGTTTGACAGGAACTTGACGTCACACAGCCCGAGCAAAGTGCTGAATCGCTCACTGGGCCTCCAGTTCATTCATTAAAATGCCTTGCCAAAGACGTTCTGAGGAGGAGTTCGCTATGGGCGCTGGCCACGCCTCCTTTGGCGGCCAGTCTCCCCTCTTCTCCTCAGACTGTTTGGCGTCAGAGCTAGGCAGGAACCGCAGGAGCCCAGGCATGCAAGCAGCCTCAGTCGCAAACTACAACAGGAAGTGTTAGCCATACATGGACTCCTAAACAAAATCGATTACTTTCCCGTATCCTTGGCCCACTTCTTTTCCTCTACCCCAAGCCGATCCTAGGGGGAAGGGAACTCTCTTGCCTTGCAATTAGCTGTCTCTCTTCAGTTAAAGGTCTAGGACAATTAACCCCAGTAGTTTGTAGGAGAATGAATCATAGATCATTCTACAAGGGAGGGAGAAGGTGTTCAAAGGAACCAAATGACATTTAGCAATGTAGCCTAGAGGACAGTCAGAACCCAACAAACGTCTATGTACATGTGATGGCCACAATTCAGCAGAGCTAAACACACTTAAGTATGCCTACATGTAAGTTAAAGTCCACTGTATCCAAGCATGCACAAAATTATTTGTTTGTTTATTAAATTTGTACCCTGCCCTACCCCCAAAAATGGGTTCAGAGCGGCTCAAGACATAAAATCAACAAGCAATAAAAACTGTAAAACAATAAACAGTAATAGTAGATCAAACCAAACCCATGCCTTATGAACTAATTACCCTAGGAAACTCCAGGGTCCAGATAGTATCCAAAACAGTAGGACACTGGGGGGAAAGTCATAAACCATGCTGTGGACAGGCCAGGGGAGGCAGAATGGACTGAACACCCACCACCTCAACCAAAGACCTGGCAGAACAGCCTCTGTTAAACTCTATGTTAGTGACTGGCCAATACACAAGCAAGAATTGTTCTAAATAAATTATAAAAGCTACATAGATCTTTACCAAGGGAACTTGGAGTATTCTAAAATAAATGCACCTTTTGTATTTGAGAGATGTTCTGAAACTGTCCCACAAAATGTTCAGACAAGTAACCAAGCACATGCTAACAGATTAAAATTAGTATGAATCCCACTATTTGACTTGTTTATTGAACCTAAGAACTATCAGGAATATTTTATTTGTTCAACAGAAATACTGAGACTAAGCTCTTCAGTATAACTTTTTGTTAATATGCTATGTCATAATTGAACTTTGTAGAATTTCTGACAAGAAAGGTTGGATCATGTGAGTAAAAAAATCAGCAGTGTTTCAAGTGTGGATATTCCACTTCAATCACTAGCAAGTAACAATTGGGAAAGATGCTGAGCTTCCACTTTGAAGGGAATAATTCCAAAATACCTAGTAAGAAGTATCCAAGTAAGCAATAGATTTTTGCTATAACATTGGGGAGATCTCAACAAAAACCTTCTTTCATTAGTGAGCACATGTATTTCTATCTGCCAAGTTAGGGTCTACCTCCCATCACCTACATAGTTAAGGTTTTAAATACTTAAGGAGAGATGGCTACAGTACAGCTCTTTAGAAATAGACTACTTCCTCCCCAAGAACAGCAGAGGAAGCTGGGGTAGACATCCAATCTGGTTGCTAAGCAGGGAGGAGGGTCTGGGTTGAGACTAGTGACTCCTCTGCCCACCCGCATTGAGCAGGTGGGGGGGATAGCAGTATATAAAATCAACCTTGTTTCTTCTAAGATGAAATACTTCCTTTCTCCTAGACATAGGGGGAGTGAGGAAGAGAGTGTGGTGGGAGAGCTGTGAAAACTCCAGAGACCTAAAAGCCACAAATATCTCTTGCAAGCTAGAAAACAAGCCACAAGGTTGCTCATACTGAGCAATGTAATTAAATTATTTGTCTTTTTATAGCCTTCTCCGCTCCAGTGTGCTGAAATCAGTTGGAATGAATGAAGTAACAAAATGATCATCCCTTCTTGATCATGGATAGGGAACAGACTTTTCTGATCTGCAAACACTCCAGATAATACATTGCACAAACTATTACCCACTTCTAAACAGCATTTGATTAAAAGCTCTGTTTTCTGAACTAATTCTTAAGGAAACGCAAGCAGAGTTTATGCCCAAGTTTATCAATGCTGAAAGTAAATTCTGCCTATAGGTATTTCAGTAAACTGCTTGGATTGCTATCTGAAGAAGTTCCTTTCAGGAAATAGTTTCCTCTTTGACTTGAAACACATCAGGTCCTGATAAACAGTTGTTTTATGGTTCTCTCTCTCTCTTTCTCCCTCTTGTTCCTTGGATTGGATAGCTCCCTTCCCTTTTCTGCTTTTATGTGGATAAAATTACCAAGATATTGAAAAGTTATATTTCTTTCCAGGAAGATTTTATATGATTGAAGCATATACTGATGAGCCTTTATGAGAGATTATTCAAGGGGAAAGAGGCATTAATTGCTAAGTATTCAACAAAGATTCAATTGTCCCTAATTTCTCTAGACCCAGAACCTTGGTTCAGACACGATCTAAAATCATAATTTGTTTGTGAAACTAAGATTCAACTCACAGGCAATCATTCAAATCCTGGACTGCCTCAACAACTATTGGATTCATTGCCCAGGCATCTTAGAATTAACTAGGGTGTCTGCATTCAGGTCATGACAAACCACACTTAGTAGATTATAGCTAGTTAGAGAACCATCTTCAAACTGAGGTTTCAGATCCTGGTCTGGCAGACCCTAGCATATTCAAAAGGTCACAATACAGTTTAATCCACACCCTTTCAAAGTGAACATCATTTTCCATCCTCCTGTTATCGAGGCTTGCCCCAGTATTTCTGGAAGCTGGTTTGCCCTAATTCTTCTCGAAACTTTGGAGTCAAACTGGATTTCCCCATAGTGAAGATGGGAAGATCCAGATTTCTGGACCTCTCCACCCACATCTGGCACCACTTCTCCTGATCCCCTCACACCCACCATTTCCAGCCTCCACTAGTGGGCTTTTTGTCGGTAGCCTTTTCTTTAAAAAATGATGGTAGGAATATCTCAATAACACTTTTAACAATAAGCTTACTCTGAAGCTAATAAAATTCCTCCAGTGGTTGTGGTGGGGGAGAATAGCAGGTGCAAGAGGATCAGGAGGAAAGAATTGTCAGTCACTTCCTGTATAGCCCAGGATAGCCTAATCTTATCAGATCTTGGTAGCTAAGCAGGGTTGGGCCTGGTCAGCATTCAAATAGGAATACCACAGTTGCTATACAGAGGCTGGCAATGGCAAACCACATCTGAACATCACTTGCCTTCAAAACCCTACAAGGTTGCTATAAATTGGCTGCAACTTGATGGAAAAAAAGTGTGGGTAATCTGTTGCCTTTTGCCTCTGCATTCACAGCTGTATAAATCCAGAACAGGGAATCTCTCTCTCTCTCTCCCTCTCTGAAGAGTACTGGACTTGGGAGACCAGGAACGGTGAAATCATGAAGCCTTTATTGAGTGATTCAGCATGCCCAGTAGATGGTCAGAACAAGCATGCTTCCAGGGCTCCAGGGCCCTCATTATATGCTGGCCGGAGCCACACCTCCGGCTGCACCCAAAAGACCTGATAGGTGCTTAACATATGTGCATGTTTGTCATAGGTTCCCTGGAGGAGCCTTTGATTGCATTGGCTCTCCAGGGAGAACCTAGGTCCCACATTGGTGGAGGCTTTCAATCCGGAGGTCTATTGTTCCTCCAGATTCAAGCTCCCCTCTCTGCCTGACCATGTGCTCTGGCCATGCGGCGGGCGCCATTACCTGGGAGCACATGGCAGGCTGGTTGCTACACAGAGCATACTACATTACACTCTCCCTCCCTCTCCCCCTCCCTCTCTCTCTCTCTCACACACACACGCAGAGTGTGTGGAAGCAGACTGTGTTATGTCAACTATCCTTTCTTACATCCAACATCTTTTTTCCCCCTTCCTGCTTTATATCTCTCAAAAAACCTAAAAAAAATCTTCAGTCAAACAGTTTTCATGCCAAGAACATTACATAAGAAGAGCCCTTCTGGATCTGGCCAAAGGTCAATCTAGTCCAGCTTTCTATTTCCAACAGTTGCCAGCCAGATGCTTCTGAGAAGCCCCCAAACTGGACAGGATGGCAGTAGCCTCCCCACACTATCCAGCAACAAATGGTCTGCATCATAATGTCTACTAACCTTGGGGTTCTATTTAGCTATCAGGGCTAGTAACAGCTGATACAGAGATGCCCCCTGAATGCATCTAATTTTCTTTAGAAGTTCTCCAGTCCTAGTGGCTATGTCATACATTCCATACATGAAATAGGAGTTATGTGAATAAATCTTTTCTTTTGTCTGCCCTGAATACTCTACCAATCAATTGTATTGGGATCACTTATACCAACCCTTGTGGGATGCCACTGCTTACTTCCCTCCATTGTGAGAATTGTCCATTTATTCCTACTCTTTGCTTCCTGTCAGTTAACCTGTCCTCTTATCCCATGACTGCTAAGTTTACTCAGGAGTCTTTGATGAGGTACCTTGTCAAAATCCTTTTGGAAGTCCAGGTATAAAATGTCTACCAAGTCAGTGTTGTCTGCATACTTGTACACTTTCTCAAAGAACTCCAAAAGTTTGGTGATAGGGAAGGAATGAGAGAAACATACATATTGACATTGAGCCAGTTTGGTGTAGTGGTTAAGAGTGGCCAACTCTAATCTGGAGAACCGGGTTTGACTCCCCACTCCTCCACATGCAGCCAGCTGGGTGACCTTGGGTCAGTCACAGTTCTCTCAGAGCTGTTCTCTCAAGGACAGTTCTCTCAAAGCTCTCTCAGCCTCACCCACCTCACAGGGTATCTGTTGTGGAGAGGGGAAGGGAAGGAGACTGTAAGCCACTCCAAGACTCTAAGTGAAGGGTGGAGTATAAATCCAACTCTTCTTCTTCCTCTTCCTTCATTTCCCAGTGGAGATCCAAAGCAGCTTAGCTCCCCCTTTCTGCCATTTTATCCTTCCATTTTGTCCTCCTCCATTTTATCCATTTATCTGTTTTGTCCTTTCTCCCAATGCAGCTTACAATATGCTCTCCGACTCCTCCTCTGTTTTATCTTTAGAACAACCTCATGAGTTTTCTTCGGGTGATAGACAATGACTCACCCAAAGTCACCCTCGAGCTTCCATGGCAAAGTGTGGATTCAAACCTGAGTCTTCCATATCCTACTAGTCTGACATTCTGACCACTACTCCACTGTAGCAGATTGATGGCATTGTCTGGAACCCCTGTGAGTGCAAACAATGCTAATTGCACTGTCCTCCTTATATATAATTCTGTTTTCACCATGGAGTCTCCTGAACATTCCACACACTCCCAAATCACTTGGCTCCCTGATGTGTCACTCAGAAGCTGTCCCTATCCACTGGCTCTGAGTACTCTCATGCCATTGGCTGGGGGCTGGGTCTGCTCCTCTTCCCTGTCCTCTCCTTCAGCCACTGTGCCGTCAGAATTTCTGGCAGATGGCTTTTCTTTTGATGAAGATGCTTCTCCTGTTTGCCTCCTGTGTGGGACTAACTATTTCCTCAGTGGCTATTGGTAGGTGTAACGAAATGGCAGTTACCTGCGTTTGTAACTTTGTGGTTGTTCATTTAAAATGTTCCCCTGTAAGGTTCAATTGAGCTGTAGTTCCAGAGAGGGGCCTGCAGGGGTATTACTCACTGGGTTGAATAGGGCTTCCTCATCTGCTGGCCTTCAGTTCCCAGCTGCCCCAAGGCCAAAAAGGGCAGGAAAAGAGGGACCCTCCCAAGGGGCGGAGCACTATCAATGTGGACTCCAGCCCATCCATTCTCCTACAGCAGGAGCCTTTCCTACAGGAAAGTAGGAAAGGCTCCTGCTGCCTGTGGTGACCCAGGCTACACGCCAGAGACGGGGAGGGGGAAACCCTGGGAGGCAGCAGAGATTCAGCCACTCCACAGTCAGCTGGTTTGGGAAATGATTGGAAGTTTCTTGGGCAAGAGAGAGGCTGAAGCAGAGCCAGAGGCCGGTCCAAGGAGAGATCCTATCCTGAGCTCACAACCTCCAGAGGTAGAGAGAGTATTGTGTGTAGGGAAAGAGGATTGCATTTAACCCCTGTTGATTAATGCCCTGTTGGTTCATAGTGTGTACTTACTCCTACAGTTGCGCCTTTATTCATTTAGTGTGTGTGTTCTCCATAATTGTGTTAAGTAGTTAAATACATTTTTTTATTTGGGCTAATAATCTGTGTTGTGCTCTGACACATAGTCTCCCCTGCTCTACACAATACCAAAGGGAGGGGGTAGCCCAGGGAAGCAAGAAAAGGCCAGACCCTTGGGTTGCCAACTTTCCAGGGATCCCCCAAAGATTGGGGATTCCATCTTCAAATAGGGATTATTTGGCCACAGAGTTCTCACTGTCCCTCTAAAAAGGCAGTGACAATTCAGTGACTGGTGGCAGTGAACTTAAGGAGTGAAATACGCCCATGGGACGAGGGTGAGAGGCAACAGCTGAGTTGTAAACTGGAGCCTGTTTCGTTACAGTAGGCAACCCAGCTTGGTTCAGACAAAGGAAGGAAACCCTTTGCAGGCCTTTGTAAGGAACTCATTGGGTCCAATCATGATTAGGGTTGCCAGCTCCAGGTAAGGAGATTCCTGGAGATTTTTTGGTTGAGTCTATGAAAGCCAGGGTTGGGGAGCGGAGAGGCCTCAGCTGAAAAGCATGCCATAAAGCCCACCTTCCAAAGCAGTTATTTTCTCTGGGCAGGAGAGATCTGTTGTCTGGAGTTCAGTTGTGATACCTGGTGATCTTCAGGCTCTACTTGGAGGTTGGCTACCCTAGGCGTAGCAGTCAGTGCTTCAGAGCAGGGTCTGCTAGATCCAGGTTCTTGCTGTAGAAGCTGAGTGGGTGATTTTGGACCAGTCACAGACTTTCAGCCTAACCTACCTCACAGGATTGTTGTGCAAGTCAAAAGGGGGAGAGGAGAATGATGTAAGCTGCTTTGGTCCCCATTGCAGAGAAAGACTATTTTTCCTCCTGGGAAAATTTATTTATTTATTTATTTAAAATTTTATCCCACCCTCCCGGCCAAGGAAACCATTGTTGCCAATCTCCAGGTGAGGGCTCAGAATTACAACTGATCTCCAGGAGGGAGGGGGGAGGAGATGGAAAGCTGAAATCAAAGGGGCAGATAATGGCAGGTTGATGCTTGGCTGGGAAGGAGATAGGGTTGCCAAGTCCAGGTTGGGAAATTCCTGGAGATTTGAGGGATGGAGCTTGGAGAGGGTGAAGTCTGAGGAGGGGTAGGACCTAAGACAGGTACAATGCCACAGACTCCACCCTCCAAACGAGCCATTTTCTCCTGGGGAACCACCGTTGCCAATCTCCAGGTGAGGGGTGGAGATCACTCAGAATTACAGCTGATCTCCAGGAGGGAGGGCAGAAGTCAGCTGCAGTCAGAGGGGCAGATAAAGGTAGGTTGATAATTAACTGGGAAGGAGATGGGGTTGCCAACTCCAGGTTGGAAAATTCCTGGAAATTTGAGGGGTAGAGCCTGGAGAGGGTGGGGTTTGAGGAGGGGTTGGACCTCAGACCAGTGTTCCCTCTAAGCTGTGTTAGTGTGAGCTAGCTCACAGTTTTTTAACCTCCAGCTCACAGTTTTTTGTCTTAGCTCAGGAAGGATGGCTCCAGATCAAACTAAGTTATGCAGTAGCCAAATGGCTCACTCACAACTGTAATGCCAGTAGCTCACAAATTAGAATTTTTGCTCACAAGACTCCACAGCTTAGAGGGAGCATTGCCTCAGACAGGTACAATGCCATAGACTCTACCCTCCAAACCAGCCATTTCCTCCTGGGTAACAATTGTTGCCAATCTCCAGGTGAAGGTTGAAGACCACTCAAAATTACCTCTGCTCTTCAGGTAGCAGGGATCAGTTCCCCTGGAGAAAATGGTGGACTCTGTGTCATTATTACCTGCTGGGGTCATCACAGCAAATTGCCGCTGAGTGTCCAAGGCCGGGGCACTCTTCCAGAGCCTCTTTCTAGAGCTTGTTATATTTATTTCCACAATGGGCCTTATTCCTAGTACTTCAATAATGCAGAACCACCCAAATTGGTCTGCTCAACTACTCAACATCTCTGTGGTATAGTACTCTTCTGTTCCCTAGATTGACTCTCTCTTTCTTCTTATATTCTGTTTAGACAGCTTTGATTAAATTTTAATTCATGAAGATGTAATTTTCTTATTCCCATCTGTTATGACAGCTCTCCTGTCCAACACAGGGAATCTCCACAAAGACCTTCTTTACCTTGTACAAGAAACTGGAAATGCAGCTTTCCACTCAAGAGAGCTAAGGAAGGAGTTAGAACAGCTGCCTAAGATCCTGTTGCTTTCTCAGTAAACTCTGAGTCTTTAAAACTAAGCCTATGTATTCTGTTATTAATTTAAGCACTATTAAAGCACCATTTATTTATCTGTTTTCTGTCCATTCCCATTTATTTATTTATTTCACTTGTACCTCACCCTCCCCACGAAGCTGGCTCAGGGCAGCTCACATTCCTTAAAACCAGGGGTCATTTCGTAGAAAAAGAGGTGCAGAAGCTTATTAGCATAACTCATTTGCATAACTCATTTGCATATGCCACACCCCCTAACATACTGAAAGTGTGTCAGAAGGCAACACCCACCCCTCAGGCTCCACTCCACTGGTGAGTGAAACTGACCTGCTCTTCCTCCGCTCCCTTCCCCATCCAATACTTTGTGCAATAAAAATAAGCGTAAAGAACACACCCTCATTCTCTTCCTGCTCCCTTGAAACCACCAGGTTTCAAGTAGACTTGAGATACCCAGGACATGTGCACCCACCCATCCCTTTCCCTTCCCCTCCCCACAACAAGACACCCTGTGAGGTAGGTGGGGCTGAGAGAGGTCTTTTGAGAACTGCTCATGAGAGAACAGCTCTGAGAGAACTTGTGACGGGCCCAAGGTCACACCAGCAGCTGCATGTGGAGGAGTGGGGAATCAAACCCGGTTCTCCCAGATTAGAGTCCAACTCCTGACCACTACACCAAACTGATGGGGTGGAAGCTGCTGAAGGGTTGGTGAAATTTCTCCAGTACCTATGTGCCATGTGCCCAGATAAAAAATGGTATACTTAGAAAATTTATATGCCACCTTGAGCAAGTCTCTGGAAAAGCAGCACACAGTCATAAAAGGAACAAGGATAAAATTATCAATATTAAAACAAAACATTAAAAACAATAAAGAACCTAGCAGGGCTTTCCCCAGGGCGCTGTGCCTCTGCAGTGCTCGGGGAAGCCGAGGAGTGGGCGGGGCTTGGTCATGTGCCCGCCCCCTGGGCTCCTCACTCCCGGAGCTGCGCTCCTGTGCACTCACACTCCAATGGACCCCTGCTTAAAACATATTACACAATGCATAAATAACAGTTAAATAACAATTAAAATTCAATAACATTATCCTAAAAATTAAATCATCGTACTAATAATAAGTGCTATCGATATTTCTCTAATTTCTCTGCTTCTCTGGGTATTCCATAAAACCAAGACCACATCCTTCCCAGTTCCTCTAATTTTGTTTCTTACTTCCTTTTGCTATTAGAATTTGTTACAATCAGACTTTTGCTTGGCTATTTTTGTTAAGTCTCTTTAAATGCCTCGTGACAACTTGGCTCTTCTCACTGGCCGTTCTCTTGGATCTTACTGGTATTTTCTAACTGACCATCTTATCTTTTTCTCTCTGTTCTCTTTCCCTTTCCCTTGAGTGTGCATCACCTTTCCAAGACTGTAATCCTGATGCATAAAACAAACACTGAGCAGCCTAAGATAGTAGATAGTAGCAGGGGTCATTTCGAGCAGGAGCTCGGGGGAGCTCAGCTCCAGGAGTTGGTGCCAGCCCCCCCCCCCCCCCGTGGGGGAATGCCTGCTTGTGTCATGGCTGCAGCAAAATGACCCCGTCCCCTGGAAAGGTCTTTGTTCCTCCAACCAGCCTTCTGAAGGCTTCAGCCATCACTGAAGCTATCCTCCCAGAATAGTGGTATTTCTGAGACTTAGATTAGTAGCTGCCCCCTCTCTGCCAGCTAGCTAGCTAGCTTTCTTTCTTTCTTTCTTTCTTTCTCTTTCTTTCTTTCTCTTTCTCTCTTTCTTTCTCTCTCTCTCTCTCTCTCTCTCTCCCCCCCTCTCCCTGTCTTCCTTTCTTGCCTTCTGACATACTTCTGGTAGGGTTGCCAGCCTCCAAGGGGGGCCTGGGGATCTCCCACTTTTACAACTGATCTCCAGCTGACAGAAATCAGCTCCCCTAGAGGAAATGGCTGCTTTGAAGGCTGGACTCTATGGCATTGCACCATGCTGAGGCCCCTCCCCTCCCCCCCCCCTCCCCAACCCCATCCTCTCCTGGTTCCACCACCAAAGTGTCCAGGTATTTTCCAACCTGGCCCTGGCAACCCTAACTTCCAGTGATGTCAGGTGGTGTGGCATATGCAAATAAGTTATGCTAACGAGTTATGCTAATGAGCTCCTGCACCTCTTTTTCTACGAAATGACCCCTGGATATTAGTAATAAACACTCATAAGGAAAAATGTTTGTAAAAGTATATATAAATGGATTGATCTGAGAGGGCCTCTAAATGCTGTTGTCAAATTACCATTTTCTTTCTTGCATCCTTCAGTCCTTCATACCTCTATGGATGGCTGACTTATGGCAACCCCGTAGGGTTTTCAAGGCAAGAGATGTTCAGAGATGGTTTGCCTGAGAGCCAGTTTGGTGTAGTGGTTAAGAGCGCAGACTCTAATCTGGGAGAACCAGGGTTGATTCCCCACTCTTCCACATGCAGCTGCTGGTGTGACCTTGGGTCAGTCACAAGTTCTTTCAGAGCTGTTCTCTCAAGGACAGTTCTCGAAAGAGCTTTCTCAGCCCCACCTACCTCACAGAGTGTCTGTTGTGGGGAAGGGAAGGAAAAGCAGATTGTAAGCTGCTCTGAGATTCCTTCGGGTAGTGAAGGGCAAGGTATAAATCCAATCTCTTCTCTGTGTAGCAACCCTGGACTTCCTTGGTGGTCCCCAGTCCAAGTACTAACCAGGGCCAGCCCTGCTAAGCTTCTGAGATCTGACAAGATCAGGCTAGCCTGGGCTATCTAGGTCGGAACACTCTAGGTTAAACAACATGCAAATCTCTAATAGCATCATAAGTAATACTAAGCATGTTCTCTCACTATGATGTTTCCCTTCAAACTGGTTTTGTAAATTCATCCCATTTGTTTTGTCCCCAAACCAATGAATTTCATTTTCAGAAATCTCATAATTCAAATTATTGCATTGTTATCCTGCAGCTTCCACCAGTGTACATGGTTCTCCTCTTCCCCTACAATTCTCGCAATGATCCTGTGAGGTATTTACATTTGAGAGAGGACCCTGGTCAGTAACTGAGGTTCCTGGCAGGCTAATTGTATGAATCCATGTCTCCTGGGCCTTAGTCCATCACTCTAACCACTATGCAACACACTTCCCCTGTCCCAAATGCTTATGTGTGTTACTTTGCCCACCTCAATATGCGCTTAGTTTTTTTTTTTTTAACTTTCCATAAAAATGAGCAATGTCTTAAAGTGAAATGTACTTGTTTGGAATGCTTCAGAATAAAGCTATCCATTTTGGTGAAAGAAGAAAGCTAATCAGTTCTGTATTCAACAAAGACAACATAAAAACATACATACTCATGTTTTAGTGATGAATGCATCACCCACATACAAATAAACAGTTATTTTTTTAAAAAAATCAACACTGTTGCAGTTCTACTAGCAGTGGTTTAGATAATAAAGTGTTTATGACAAACACTGACCTTTGAAATTACCCTAATAAAAATGAGAACAAAAGATACTGATGCTATCAGAAAACTCTATTTTGGTAGCATACTGTTTTCAGTTACTTGCTTATCAGCATTGGTTAAATTAACTGTGACTGAAATATGCTCTACCCTTTTCCTCAATTAACTTTTCATTCATTCACAAATTCAGCAGGGCTCACCCTGTAACAGAACCCTTCATTCCTCAAAGAGTTTGGTTGACCCACTGGAGTTTTCAACCAATCTGAGGAATAAAAAAGGCTGAGATTAAACCCAAAGGAACTGCAGTAGTCTTTGGGTTTACTTGCAGTAATAACATATTGACACTTATATAACATGAGAATAGACAGACAGGATACCTAGCACAATGAAGATTTCATCATTTGGCTTGCTGTTTCATGACTTTGCTTAGATTTGTATAGTCAAGAAGTTAGCTGGTTGTTGAACAAAAGGAACTTTCAACATAATTGTCATGCATTTAGACAGACCTCAATGTCCCAATTCATTAGAAAGCCAGAATGAAAAGAGTGTGCTTAACAGTCATCAGACAGACTGGGAAATCGTAGCCTCAGCCTCTGAAAGGTCAACTCACTTGTGAGTTTATACATTAACTACTTTTCAGAACCAGGCCATTCAAAAGTTTAAACTATGAATATAACACTGAAATATTCATCAGAAAGAACCATCAATTGATTTTAAAAGATTTAACTTCACTTAAAGTCTACAAGCCTTTTAAAATTGGTAATCTTTTATCTGAAATATTTATCCCAAACATATTAGTATTCTGTGACTGACTGAAGATGTAGAATGCCACCACAATAGTAGTTACAGCTGGTAATAGTGTTTACCAAGCTGCGGTACTGATAAAATTTGCTAAACCAGTGCATTTCATTCATAGCAAAATAAATTTTTGTCATGTTCACTAATATCATTCAGAGACATACCAGCATTCCTATTAATTGCCATATTCTCTATGATGGATCATCAACTTGGAAACAAAGGGGAGTAACAAATTCTACTCCTGGCATACTGCCTCACAACAAGTACACCAAATGGGAAAGTTGAATATTAACATAGGCTGCAGTCACACACACAAAATAATCCACTTTCAATCCTCTTTTGAGTGTACTTTCCAACTGGATTTTACTGTGTGAACTGGCAAAATCCAATTGAAAAGTGGACTGAAAGTGGATTATTTAGTGTATGTGATCGCAGCCATAGTCACTATTATCTCAGTATTCAGAAAGAGAAAGATAACAATTCTAACAGTGTAAAAAGTGTTTTATGGATGGATGCATGGAGGGAATCAGTTGCTGAGGACACCTTGGCAAATGGCCATTTTGAGATCAGCTGTAAGTGAAAGTAGAAGAACGTTAAGTAAAGTTTGCTTATTCCACTTTTCATTATCTATGGCATCATTTTATAAAGGGTTTTGACTCTTACTACAACTGATCACAAAACAGCTATTGCTTGAGGGTTCCATGCTTATTTTCATTACCTTCATTTTTTCAAATTTATAGCCTGCTTGTAATGATTTAATGTTTTGGTTTGTGTGTTTCTTTAAATGGTTAGTTTGACTGCAGTAATGTAAGAAATATGATAAGAGGGAGGTAAGTGTGATGTGACTGGCTGATGACGGAGAGTGTGGGAGGAGAGATGACTCTGAGGAGATTCAGTGTTCTGTGTTCTTGAAGAGAAGAGTGTGGAGAGATTGAGAGAGAGTTTGTATGGCAGAAGAAGCAGTTTGAGTCTATTCTATGTGAATAAGACAAACTGTCCAGCCTGTGTGGCTAAGAGAGACAAACAGTTCAGCCTGTGTGGCTATATATATGAACAAGAAAGTTGAGCCTGTGTGGCTATATGAAAGAGAGAGAGATAAGCCTGTCAGAGTTGAGTTTTAGTGTTTGAGAGACTGTGTGTGACACCAAGCTTTGTCAGTTGTATGTTCTTTCTTAAACAACAGTTCAAAATTACCCAGAAACCTATTTTGTTTTTAAAAATGAATCCTTATTTGTTTAAACTTATCCCAGCAATTAGATCAGTCTTTCCTTAGAGCCATATAGTCCTGTGAAGTGCCCAGACACTAGGTCATTCTACCAAAATAGAGAGAGTTGGAATTTTTAATTCCTGGTGGCAGCAGAAATCTACCAAGTTCATGTACACAGAATGTGTTTTAAAGGAGAAACAGTCTCCCCAATAAGAGAAGACATCACACCCGCTTTTCTCCTAATGGGGACTCACCGTAGCTTATCATGCCATTCTTTTATCTTCCATTTTCTCTTCCAAACAACAACCTTATGAGGTAGGTTAAGCTGAAAGGGCTGGTCAAAGTGGGGATTCAAACTAGTGGGTGGAGTGGGAACTCAAATTTGAGACTACCATACTAGTCCAACCACCACACCATGTCAGCTGTCACATCACCAGAATTCCTCAAAACTGCTTCTCTCCACATATCTGCTTATTAAAACTCTTTCTTGTCAAGCTCACGTCTTTCCTGCTTTTTATTATTATGTATCAAATTTATATCCCATTCTCTCCTGAGTGGGACTCAAAGTGGCTAACAGCATATAAAATACATCCAATAAAAACAATACATAAGATACAATAAACTTTAAGAATATAAAACAATTAAAATTTTATCCCCATTTGTTGTAATAAGCAAGACTTAAGGATTGGGTTGTGGTTTTCTTAAAGCTGATTACCTACTTTTATGACTGAGAGAACAATTAATTTACAAAGCAAACAAAACTTTCTAATGCATACCATTCCTAAATAACAAAATTATTATCAGTTATAGAAAATTGATATGTTACATGTGCTGTCATTAGACTCAAAGAACTGCTTAATGGTAAATTGAAATCTTCACCCACAATACTTTTATACTCATTTCTATTTCAAAGGAATTATTTGCAATTTGCAATATCTATCATTCTTGCAGCTACTATTAAATACCCATTCAAGCAATTTTTGGCTCTTCGTTACCATTTTGAAACATCTGTAATTTTTGTACAAAGCTGCCACACATGGATACCAGCCTTACTGTGTCAGAACCTACTTTGTACATTATTCTTGTCTTCCAATGTGTATGTTGCCTGTTGGAAATTTAGCAGAGTAAAGCAACACAGCACAGATGTATTTAGCTTTAAGAAAAGTTTACCAGATAACATAAAGGGAAGGGTAGATGGAATGAAAATAACAACATCCTAACTAACTAGTTCTAAGTTCCATTTTGTCTATATCTTAGACCAGACTTGAACACAGAGAGATGAGAACAAAGGGAATAGTTTACCCTAAAGCCCCACCTCCTGCGTATGTATCAAACACCATGTAGCATCCTCAAAATACTGATCAGCCAATAGTAGTTTCCAAACTTATCTCATTAGGAATATCACCTCCTTTTCTCTGGTGGGAAATACATGCCTAATACCTAATTGGTTCCAAGCTAACTAACATTAGCATGCATAAACAAACAGATTAACTCTTTCATGACTGAAGAAGTGACATTTGCAATATCCCAACACCTCTTCTCAAATGTCATATACTGAAGTCATGAAGGTTCAGTTTCTTGTACAGGCACTCAAACTTCCCTCTTGCAAGTGGCTTGGTGAATATCAGCAACTGTCTCTTCTGTGGGACAATACTTGTTCTCAGTCCTCATTGCATCTCTCTCACAGAAAGATATTTGGTGACAATGTACTTCCTTCTGGATTTGATGCTTTAACTCTTGGATAGGGCTATGCATGCCTGATCATCTTTAAAACAAGCTTATTGGTTCAGGCTCATCAACACCAAAGTCTTTCAGTAGACAGCTGATCCATTCAAGTTTATTGCAGGCATTTGAAGCACATACGTATTCAGCCTCAGTTATAGACTTGGCAACTAGTGGTTGTTTTTTTGGCTAGTCCAGTTGATCAGGCTGTCTCCATAGAAGAACAGGTAGCCACTAGTTGACCTACAGTCAGTCTTTTCTTCACCCCAGTCAGTGTCCATATATCCCACCAGTCTTGGGTTGTCACAGGCCAAGATCTTTAGTTTCAGGTCAGCTGTTTTTATGAAGTATTTAGCCAGCCTCTTTCCTGCATTCCAATCATAGTGATCTGGTGAATCAGTCTTTCTGCTTAGGATTCCATCAGCTGCAGGTATGTCAGATCTTGACACTATGCTAGGTAAAGAAGTTTGCCAATTGCCTCTCTGTATTGTTGGTTGCTCTCAAGCAACACTCCAACTTTAAGGATGAAGTAAGCTGGTTCAAGTGGTGTGCTCACCCCTTTAGAATCTTTAGGCCCAGGAACTCAATAAGGTCCAAAATTGTGTGTACGCCCATTCTCTGTTCTCTCAGTTTGTATTCCAAGGTAGTGGTTCATGTTTCCCAGCTGTTTCACTTCCACCTGTTCATTTAGGTTGTCAGCAATTTCTTGTGCATCCTCTTTGGTTTGGCAGCATAAAATCAGTCCATCCATGTGTGTTAGCACATATTGATAATGTACATCTTTCAGCCTTGTAAATAGGCAAGGTTCTGCTTTTCCTTGTTGAAAGCCTTGGCTTTGTAGCACTTCAGATAAGTCTTTATTGAAGAATGTTGTTTTAAACTCCAGGTGTTCAACATGCATTCTTCTTGATGTTGCAGTACTTCAAAGTGTCCTGATGGTGGCGTACTTGACATCAGGAGCAGACTGCTCACTAATTTCTTTGCAGGTTGAGAGTTTAGTCTAATATACTAAGATAATTCACAAAGAAGTAAGATAGAAACAAAATAATACTCCCTTTTGTTACATTGCTCTCTTAAGATTTTTTACTAAATTCTGTTCCTTTTATTTAACTGGAGCTCTTCTAATTGGTGTTCCCTTCCCCCAGGACTCCAGAGCAGTTCTGAAGCAGACTCACAAAATGTGAGTCTTGCCCACTGGGGAGATGTGGGGGGAAAATATAAAAAACAAAAGAACAAAAATGATAACTCTATAGCTGCTATCTCCTCCAGTATAGTTATTTGCAATCTTATAGTACGTTCCTCTTCTTTGGTTATCAGTTCTTGATTTCCTAGCCCAAGTCCAAGTCCAACACCCTCAGAAGTGCTTCACCGGATGCTAAATCATGGGCTGTGAATATACGTGGTTGGTGTGTGACTGATATATGTCTGAGTGCAAGCCAATGGTACCTGTCGTTCTTCTCTACAAGCTTTTGTGCAATTGGGTGCATATTTTTCCTAGCATTTAATATTTCAAAGGGAATATCGGGATACAGCTGGTCCAAAGTGTCTTCAAGCTTCAAACCTCTGTTCTTCCTGGCAATTTCCAAGAGGTTCCGCTTAGTCTTTACATCCTTAAGATCTGCCACAATGTCAGGTATTAACGCTGGTGAGCCTGTTCAGGAGGGGAGGTTTAAGCGGAAAGCATTGTTTACCACTGGCCCTGGAAACTGTATAATTCCTTCTAACCATTTGTTTAAAGCAACAGTAAGGTCCTTGTTTAGCTCAAAGTTCAAAGAAATTCCACGAGATTTTACTTTGGTTTCCTGTGATTTGCATTCCAAAAACAATAGCTTACTTTTTGCCCATCCTTCAAAAGTTTTCAGTTCAGCTATTTCTTTAGAGTTCTTTTGGGTGCCGACAGCTGCTGACTCCACCTTCTCCTGTACATCCTGTAGCTTTTTATTGACTTAGTCCAACTTATTTATAACAGGAGTAACGCTGTTTCTTATCTCTTCTTTTAAGGGTTGTTTTAAATCTGTCAGCATCTCCTGTAAATGCTTTTTGGTTAAAGAGTTTTCTCATTTCCTTTTACTTACACAAGCTTCTGCTTCCTCCATTTCTAACAGGGGAGGAGAGTCTTCGAAGAGTTTTGGCTTTCTTGCATTGCTCTAGGCATTGTTTTGGAAGGATTCTTGCCACTTTTTGCTCCTCTATTCTTCCCCATTGTTTTAGTAAAGCTGTGATATTTAAATTGCAGCCCGTTTTTTTAATTTTAATTCTTTTGTAGGAGCCTGACGTGGAGGCTGTATTGGGTGTGACTGTGCAGCTTGCTGTCGCTCCTCCCCCCATGCCATCTCACTTTCATGACTCAAGTAGACCCGGTTGCTTGCTACTGTTCATCAGCAGCCACCCTATGAAAGCCAGTATTATATAACAATTAGAGCTTCTGATTACGGTCTGTGAGACCTAGGTTCAGATTTCCATCTTATAGTGGAAGCTGACTGGGTGATTTTGAACCAGTCTCACACTTTCAGCCTAACCAGCCTCACAGGGCTGTTCTGCAGATAAAAAGGAGGAAGGAATAATGTAAACTGCTTTGGTCTCCACCGTGGAATAAGACTGTAATTTTCCTAGGTAGAGGCTGAGGGGGAAGGGGGTGAAGATGGAAAGTTGAAGACAGAAAGGCAGATAAAGGTAGGTTGGCTATTGGATGGGAAGGAAATAGAGTTGCCAACTCCAAGTTGGGAAATTCCTGGACATATGAGGGGTGGACCCTGGGGATGGTGGGGTTTGAGGAGGGAAGGAACTTTGGACCCGTATAATGCCATGGACTCCACCCTCCAAACCAGCCATTTTCTCCATGAGAACTACCATTGCCAGCCTCCAGGTGAGGGCTGGAGATCACCCAGAACTGCAACTGTTATCCAGATGACAGAGATCAGTTACTCTGGATAAAATGGCTACTTTGGAGGGTCGAGACTATGGCATTATACCCTGCTGAGGCTGCTTGTCTCCCTAAGCCTCACTGTCCCAAGGCTCCACCCCCAAATCTCCAGGAATTTCCCAACCTGGAGTTGGCAGCCATAAGGTGAATTGATCTCTAGTGGAAATGGCTGGTTTGGAGGGTGGAGTCTATGGCATTATACTGGTCTGTAATCCCTCCTCAAATCCCACCCTCCCCAGGCTCCACCTCTCAAATGTCCAGGAATTTCCCAACCTGGAGTTGAGAACTTTCCATCGCCATCCCCCTCCCCCACAGCCTCTACCTAGGAAAATTGCAGTCTTTCTCCACAGTGGGGACTAAAGCAGCTTACCTTCCTCCTTGTTATCTGCACAACAACCCTGTGAGGTTGGTTAGGCTGAAAGTATGTGACTGGTCCAAAATCTCCCAGTCAGCTTCCATCACAAGATGGGGATCTGAAACTGGGTCTTGCAGATCCCAATCTGAAGCTCTGTTACATCACAATGGCTTTCATAGGGTGGGCTGCTGATGAACAGTAGCAAAGCAGCTGGGCCTAATTAAGTCATGCAAATCAGGTGGTATCAAGTCATACAGAGGGTGCTGCCTAGGGATGCCAACCTCCAGGTGGGACCTGGGGATCCCCTGGAATTACTGCTCATCTCCAGAATACAGAGATAACTTTCCATGGAGAAAATGGATGCTTTGGAGGGTGGAGTTTATGGCATTGTACATCACTGAGGTCCCTGTCCTCCCCAGGCTCCACCCCCAAATCTCCAGGAGTTTCCCAGCCTGGATCTGGATCCGCTGCCAGTGGCCGGGGGGGGGGGGTACTTGGCAACCCTAGACTGCTGCCAGTAAAAACCCTGCCTTTTACTGACAGAAACTGTTAGAAGCCTCCCCTTCCCCTGTTAGAAGCCTCCCCATTTCAAAGGGTATTGGGGGAAATTCAAGGGTCCCTGAAGGTTTTTTAAAAAACCTTTTGGATTTTTCTGCAGTCCAAGGAAGGGCCCTGACTATATAAGAAAAGTTGCTGGGGGAGAGTGAGCTCTCTTTTGGCAGATATAAGTATCCACACAGAAAAAAACTTTCTTGGAATTAGTATATATATATAGGCATAGCGTCTTACTCTCAGCCATTTTGTATTTTTTGCTGTTTATATTAATTCCTGCAGCTTGAAGCTTGCAACAAGTTGCATAATTCCATCCAAATGCATACACATATCATCACATTCATGCAGCCTCACATTAAAATTTCCTTTAAAAAAATTGCTTGTTTGTCTGTGCACTGGGCATATTTCTAATTCAGTTTTGCCCAAATCAATTTTCCAGTTTTACAGCTGATGACCAGAGGTGTCTCATCATCAGGTATAGAATTTAAAATGATAAAACATGCTTTCATATCATCCTTCATAATGTTGTCTTGTTCTCCTACGTTTGGGGGAGGATCATTTTCAATTGCATCCATAACTTCTTGAATTCCCAAAGCACATTTCACTCTCAACTTCCGCAATAGGTAATTCTTACTATTTAACTTTGGAACTTGTGCTAGGGAGGGAGCATTTTGACTTACAATCTGTGATGCTGACTGAGGAGCTGGATTTGGAGCTGTGGCATTATTCCCATTAGAAGACATGGCTGGTGTGTGGTATAAATCCTCCTGTTGTGGGTCAGCCAGAACTCAGCAACAGCGAGGACTCCTCAGCAAAAGAAGAGCCTCAGGAAGGCAGCTCTGAACCAGCAGAAACCAGCTAGCAAGAAGATGAGCTGGAGGCTTGTCAGAATTCACAGCCAACAGCTGATGCAGAGCCACCAACATCAGAGGAAACCCAGGTGGTCGTTTCTAGTCCTCCAGTTTCATCCACACCCTTTTAGTGCCAAAGGTAACAGTTTAGAATGGAACTTCAGGAAAGAAGACAAAGAGCACATTTCCTGGCCTGATGCTAGCTGCTTACTAATGATGAGTAGCTGCAGGGTTACTCCCAAGTAAGACATTCCAGCAGAGGCCTATAAAAGCCAATCAAGGGAGAGTACTTGATGTGGAAGCAACTCTGACATCTTCCTCCTTGCACCTGTGAATGACCTCAGATTGTTGGGCTTTGCTTCCTGCATAATGCTGTGAACTAGACTCTGGGTTAACTGACCTTTGGACTGAACTTTGACCATGGAATTTGGCTTGCACTGACCTTAGATTTTGACACCTCCTCTGTGGAAGTGTGTGTTTCTCTCCTTCCTTGTCAGATTGCAGACAAAAGGGTAAATCTTTCCTCTATCACAGGTCTTCATGGCCCTAGGGTAAAGTCCCTTTGTTTGTAATCCAAGAGGATTTGGAAAAATAATATCCACAGAAAAACAAAAAGTTGATTCTTTTCAAAAATCCTTTCTGCTCCTTGATGCTTTCTAAGCAAATATACTTAGCTGAATTGCAGTGGAAGTGTGCTGGACCCATAACCTTTGTTGGCAGTTTAGCAGAGTAAAGTGTTAGTGCTGAAGGAAAAAAATATCCCAGCCCTTTAGTAGAAGCTTAATAAGATTTTATTTATCAGGTGGCGTTATTTACATCCATGACATAAAAAACTTCACCGAAACATTTCTATACATTAAGCCTTTATTAAAGACGACAGGACATTTTCCCCTCCAGATTGTATGCAACCTTAAATTGGTGTCATTGCATAGTAATTATAGCAGTTTTTTTGTTGCATTCCTAATTTTACACATAGAAACTTTTGTAAAACAAAAAAATTGTACTGGTATTTCATACTGGCATCTTTCCCCCATTGTCTTATAAAAGATTTAAAACCACTGTATTTGAAGGGGGAGTATATTGTCCATATTGTAAACAGGCCTGTAAACATATGCAATTGGGAAGGGAAGGCTGAGAATTCAGGAGGCAATGTGGAGGCCTCATTTCCCATTCCATTAAGGGATTTACAGATAGAAGACAAATCTGCAACTTGGAAATCTAAAGAAGTTATAGTGCCTCTCTCCTGTTCCAGTAGGCCAGTGACACTGAGTTGCAGAAGCATAAGATGGATTCTCACAGACACAACTGGGCTTATTTTTACATATGACAGGATCACTCACAGATGGGTGCATTTTTAAGTGGCTTAAAGCAGCTGCTTTTCATTGGTGTGATGTCTTTAAGCATATTACCAGAATTTGGTGCATTTAACCTTTTCATACCTGTGTCTGCAAAATAGGCAATGCCACCCAGAATGACGCAAGCCTAATGCTGCATGTGTGAATTGACCCTTAACTTGAGTAAGTCCCACTGTATTCAGAATGACTTGTTTCCTCATAAGAATGCTTTAAGATTGTACTGTTTGGCTGCCTTTTCCAACAGGGTCTTTGATCACTGATGGAGAAAATCTGGAAGGCTTCCAGTACAATTGTTTAGACTACCTGACTGACTGATGTATAGAAACTTTTCCCCAGTGCTAATATTAACAACCAATAATATTTAATACATTTGTTTCCTCCTCTAAACAAATAAAATTTCCAGTTTTTTTTAAAGTTGTGAGCAATGTAGTGATGATCTCAAACATAATAGTTTAAAATAAAAATGGCTCAAACCTGGATTACTTTGAGTTGTGTTACATTTGGAGATCTTGATGAGGGAGATGTTTGCAGTTTTTCAGAAGCCAATAAAAATTCTGCAGTACCACAAAGAAAATAATCCACTATTATGAAAGCAGACAGAAAGCACCATACCTGTCCCTTTGAACTCAATGGTATTTTAGAGGAAAGTGTTCACTGAGGTTGGTTCCACAATGAGGTTTTGTTGGGCTTTAGTGTCAAAACCAGAGCGGGGAGAAGGGGGTTGCGCCTTTTTCATTTTATCCTCACAACCCTTGAAGCAGGTTTCGCTGGGATCATGACTGGCCAAAGGGCATCCAGCAATCTTCATGTCAGAGTGACATGAACCTATTTGAACCTGTTTTTCCCAGATCCTATTCCGACAATCCAACCACTAAACCATACTTCTGAACCAGTCTAAGCTGCTTCAAGAGAAAATTATTTTGTATCTTTAATGTCACTCAACCCTATCCCAATATTGCATGTCTAATATTATCCCAAGCTGAGAGCATACTTTAGAAGCTCCTGAGCCATCAAGAAACTTATGGAAAAGCTAGAAGTAGATTCTATTACAGTGCGGTTTTAATGTGACAATGCAATTTTAATGTATATTTTATGCTTTTTGATTCAACATATTAAAACATGTGTACCTTTTAGGTAGTAGACCATGCACAACGTTCACATACAAATAGTTTCTTGTTTAAGTGCATATACGTAAAGTATAATAAAATGCATAATACCTTGTCATGATCTCCATTCTCTTTACCTCCTTTTCAAAATGGAGGTCATGCATAATACTACATAGAACAGCTGCTCAGACCTTGCCAGTGTAGTTTACATTAGGCTAGGTTTTCTTGAGAGAGTCATAGTTTAAACAAATGGTTCTCTATTTTAATCATTTTTGTCCTGCCTTTGAAGTGTTTTTTCCTCAACATGAGCATCCCCATTTTAAGAATCAAGTTTCACTTTACAAATTGGTTTGCTCTGTCATGTCTGAACTAAACACAGCTGTTACTACAATGTAAACATATTTATAGAAACATGGTTGAAGAGTTACACTGTCCCCAAAGCGTTTCTAGCATATGTTCATGTTCAGACTTGCATTTTTCTAATTGGGGTTTCACAAAAATAGTGTGTCATAAGAGACTGAGAAGCATGTCCTCACGTTCAAATCTCACCTCCAACCTAAGCCTAGTGAGTGACCTGAAACAAACCATTTCCCTCCCTCATGGATAATATGAGAATAATATAGGGCTGCCAAGTCCCCCGGTAGGGCGGGGGAAACACCGATTTTTCATGCTTACCCCCACTTTTTCAAAACTGGCCACCGGGGGGAGGCAATGGCTGCCAACAGGAGGGGAACATCGGAGCCTGCCGGGCCCTCTCCCTTCCAGGCCTCTTAAAAGGGAAATGTCTGAAGAGCCTGCAGTGAAAAGCCTCACCAGACATTTCCCCTTTAAGAGTTAGCAAGAGAGCCCCGCCCAGAGATTAACGAGGGACTAAGCTCTTACTGAAGGGCCTGCTTTTGCATGCGGCTGGAGTAAGATTGAAAGGTTGCTGCTGGGCCTGGGGTAAGTGCATCTGCCAGCTCTTTTCCTTCTCTCTCTCTCCCCCTTTCTTTCTTTTTTCTGTCTGTCTCTCTCTCTCTCTCTCTCTCTCTCTGTCCCCATCCAGCAGAGGTCTGTCAGTGGCTATTATTAGCCACAAGGTCTAAATGGAACCCTTTGTCTGGGGCTGTGATGCTCTGCATTCTTGGTGCTTGGGGGGCAACAGTGGGAGGGCTTCTGGAGTTCTGGCCCCGCTGCTGGACCTCCTGAGGGCACCTGGTATTTTTGGCCACAGAGTGTTGTACTGGTTGGGCTGTTGGCCTGATCCACTGTGGCTTCTCTCCTGTTCTTATGATATGAAAATCATATTTAGCACTTGTGTAGCACTTAGTGCTTCATATTCTGCCGAGATGAGGAAGGATTCAGTAGGGCCGTTGCTCAGTGATAGAGCATCTGCTTGACATGCAGGAGGTATCAGCCTCTTCAGCTAAAAAAGGATCAGGTAATAGGTGACATTAAAGATCTCAGCCTGAGACCCTGGAGAGCCACTACCAGTCTGAGTAGTCAATACTGACCTTGATGGACCAATGGCCTGATTCAGTATTAGGAAACTTCATGAGTTCATGTGGAAGCATGTGGAAGCAACATCACAGGATGTGACTTCACAAAATGATGTCACTTCCTTTCTCCTGGCTCTACCCCCAAAGTCTCCTGGCTCCACCCCCAAAGTCCCCAGATATTTCCCAAGTTGGACTTGGCAGCCCTAGAATAATACATTTACCTATCCAGCATGGTTACTTTAAAATGATTAGCTGTTTGTCTGTTAGCCACCATTTTTTGAAGTTGTTACTACAGAGGTGGGTGCGGCTGTAAAGATCACTACAGTCCAGTATTTTCTGTGTTGGCCTTGCATCTTTTTCAGAACAGAAGCGTGATGATACTTTTTTGGGTTGGAGCAGAATTACAGCGGTAGCTTCTCCAGTGTGGATGACGGGCAAAAGTGCTATTGATGCACCTAGCAGGAGGAGCAGTCAGGCAGATGATGTGTTTAGGTGTATTGCACCATTACACCATCATTTTGAAACATCCTGCAGTGTGCATTTTACATTTTTCATTACTTTTGAACAACTGGGAATTGAAAACAGGAAGTTAAAGCAAGGAATTTTCATTAAATTAAATAAATAAATGGAGGGTGCATGAGCTCATAAATGATTTTGTTCATATGTGTGTTAATTTATTTTCAATTCTCAGTTCAACAGGTGCACTACACTAAAATAATGCAATAGACAGACCAGTTTAAAAAAACAGAAAGCAAATCAGATTACAAAGAGGAAAATAGTAGGAACTGATTAATTAAAGGATTAATCACTAGTCTTCTGACAATGACCAAGTGATGAAATTCAGTTCCATTTCACCATATGGGGTTTGCTCACATGTAAAACTACTTATGTGAATACTGCAGGGTTTTAATGAAGATAGAGCTGCTATATCCTCATCGCATGAGGATACTAAATGAAATGTAGAACCACAAATATAATTCTTCTTCTGTCATATTGCAGAGTAGTCAGTAGACAATGCAATCTCTGTAGCGTTACAGCCTTCTAAGCCACCTTACAGGTTGACTTAAAAATAAAGCCCAAATAACACCCCAGGTGTTATAGTAAAATAATCATCTCTAGTTCAGGATATGTGTGTATTTCACCTATCACCACATCTTTTTATTGTTGGTTGACTTTATGGCCAATGGCTGCAGGGTAGTAAACACTTCAGCAGCATTCTATTAGGTGGCAAAAAAGCTTATGAGAACTGGCAGACACGTTCTTCTAGAGGTATTCTATCTAGCTAAATATTTCCTGTAGGCCATGCTCATGTGTATCGACAAGATGAAAAGTTTTATGACACTTGTATAATTGTCATAAGTCAGTCAGTGCCAAGTGAGGACTCAGATTTCTCCAATGAAAAGCTACCTGCTAGCCCTCAGCTGGTAATTGAACAGCTGGCTGCAGCTGGCTCTGAGCCAGAAGGAAAACAACAAGAGATCAGGTTACCGGCTGATCAGGAGTCACAGATTACAGCTGAAACCAAGCCAACACCTTGTAGCTCTGAAGCAATAAACAAGTCTTCAGAAGCCACTCCCAGCCCAGCTAGCTCATCACACCCTTGTGCTGATGGGCTCAGAGACTATTAGAGTTGCAAGAAAGGAGACGTGTGAGACTCATGTCCCACTGTCAGCTGTCAATTGAAGAGATGAATGAGTAGTTTCAGGATGACTGCCAAGGAACTGGCTGGGAATTTAGCTTGTTAGGACTTGGCTATAGATTTAGCTGGGAGAAGCAGCAGCTTGTGGATTCAACAAGTACACTTTACTACTGAGCAACCAACCTTGCTGCTATTGGACCTCTGCAGCCTTGAACCTCAGACTGGAACTGACAACTGCCTTTTCTGGAACCCCTAACCTTGGACTGGACTTGCTTCCTGGAACACCTTGACCCTAGACTGGACTTTGGTAAACCTGCTCTCTGGAATCCCTGACTTTTGGACCAGACTTCGGTTATTCTCTGCAACCTTGCCTGTGACCTGCCCTGCTGGACCCCTGCCTGTGTCTCCTGGAGAAGCTATATCAGTACAATAATATGCATTACACCAGTGCAATTTAATTATAGCCAGTACATATTGGCCTATTATGCACAGGTGTTTTCCTTTGCTTTCACCATGCACGTCTGTTGGATTTTCTTTTTCATTCTGCGTTGATTTTCCTCCCTACAGCACTCAGTTTCTGGTTGCTGTTTCCCCAGGTTTTCTGAAAGTGCTTTTGTGTCAGTTTTTCCCTTGTTTTGTTTCTGAGTCAAAGGTGATTCAAAAGCATACAGATTCAGTTTGGTATAGTGCTTAAGAGTGGTGGACTCTAATCTGGAGAACCAGGTTTGATTCCCCAGTCCTCCATATGCAGTTGCTGGGTGACCTTGGGTCAGTCACAAGTTCTCTCAGAGCTGTTCTCTCAGGAGCAGTTTCTCAGAGCTCTCTCAGCCCTGCCTACCTCACAGGTTGTCTGTTGTGGGGTGAGGAAGGGAAGGAGATTGTAAGCCACTGTGAGAGAACGGAGTGTTATAAATCCAACTTTTCTTCTTCCCTTGGATTTCCACCACCAGCAGCTACAGCTCTGGAAATGCTGTCTTGGATATTCTCAGGGATTGGTCTTTGCATGTGGAGGGTGCAGATTCTGTCTGCTGGAGCCTGCTGACAGCCAGTGCTGCTGTTATATTCACACACACATACCCCAAGGAGCAGCTGTGTTTTGGCCCATGGGCGTCATTCTTCAGCAGTTTCTTCCACACTCCGGGGGCCTAGTCCAGCCACCAAGCATGTGACTTGGCAGCCAGGCCTCTCTCCCCATGGCTCACATTGCTCATCCCAACAAAGTCATATTTAAGTCAAATCTGGCCCTCATATCAAATGAGTTCAACACCTCTGACCTACAGCAGGGGTAGCTACCTTTTATAACTAAAGAGCCAAACTATGTTACTGGTCAGAGCAAGAGATCAGGAAGTAGCCACTATAAGAAAGCCCATATGCATAACTGAAACTGTAGGGAATTGTTTACTGCATCTTTTAATGTATAAGAATTGTGGGTAATGTAGTTTAGTAACCTTAAGGTCAGCTGGTTAAGAGTAGCCTTCCTGATTGGTTTATACAATCTCCTTTTTCCTTTGATACATTTGCCCTAAGGATATGCATTCAGATATTAATAAAAACTCAAACAAAAAGCTTCTATTTAATAACATAATAATTTCAGAAAGGTAGCCATGTTAGACTGCTGCAGCAAAAACAAACAGGAGTCTAAGAGTTCCTTAAAAACAAACACAATTTTATAGCAGATGCCTCTAAAAATGTGGGCTCTGTTCGCTTTGAATTCTGAACTGCTAGAAAAAAGCAGGGTATAAATACTTTGAAACAATCTCTCTATATAATAATTCTCTGTTGGTGGTGGCATGCTCCTGAACATTCCACATGCACCCCCAGCCATTGGTCCCCTGGTCTGTCAATCAGAAGCTGTCCCTATCCACTGGCTGTGAGTACTTGCATGCCACTGGCTGGGTGCTGTGTTTGCTCCTCTTCCCCGCCCACTCCTTCAGCCTCTGTGCCCTGTCAGAATTTCTGGCAGACGGCTTTCTATCTTGATGAAGACACTTCTCCTGCTTCACTCCTGTGTGTGTGTGTGTGGGGGGGGATTAACTGTTACCTCAGTGGCTGTTGGTAGATGAAATGAAATGGCAGTTGCCTGTGTCTAAAAGATGGCTGCTGCCTGTGGTTTGTTCAAAATGTTCCCCCATAAGGTTCAACTGTTACCTCAGTGGCTGTTGGTAGGTGAAATGAAATGGCAGTTACCTGTGTTTATAAGACGGCTGCTGTCTGTGGTTTGTTTAAAATGTTCCCCCATAAGGTTCAATTGAGCTGTAGTTCCAGAGAAAGGCCTGCAGGAGTATCACTCACTGGGTTGAATGGGGCTTTCTCATCTGCTGGCCTAGGTGTTTGGGGGGAAATGGAAAACTGAAGAGTGAGGGGGAAATTAAGGTAGGTTGATGCTTGGCTGGGAAGGAGATAGGGTTGCCAACTCCAGGTGGGGAATTCCTGGAGATTTGAGGGGTGGAGCCTGGAGAGGGTGAGGTTTGAGGAGAGGTGGGGCCTCAGACAGGTACAATGCCATAGACTTTGCCCTCCAAACCAGCTATTCCCTCTTGGGGAACCACAGTTGCCAACCTCCAGGTGAGGGCAGGAGATCACTTAGAATTACAGCTGCTCTTCAGGTAGCAGAGATCAGTTCCCCTGGAGAAAATGGTGGACTCTATGGCATTATACCCTGCTGAGGTTGCCACAGCAAATTGACGCTGAATGCCCAAGGCCTTGGCACTCTCCCAGAGCCTCTTTCTAGAGCCCGTTATATTTATTTCCACAATAGTCCTTATTCCTAGTGTCTCCTATAAAGCTGTTTTCAAATGGCAAGATTCCATGGGGCACCAAAATCAGTTGGCTGCAACAACTGCCACTCAAAATGGGTCCCTGGCCACTGGCAGCATTCCTTCACTGCGTGACCTCAGTCCCACCCACAGAGCTGCAGGCCAGTGTCTTGGCCTCAGTCTGGAGGGAGCCAGCAAAGGAGACAGACTGGGTGCTGGGTCCACTGTTCTCCTCCACCCACTGCCAGGTGAGTATGACTGTCCCCTCAGTGGCCTGCTTCTGTCAGTAAAAAGACAATGGACTTTTGGCATAACCCCCTCCCCCGCCCCCGCCCACTGCCAACTTGCCCACTTTCCTGTCAGGATAAACTGAAAATGGCTCTCTCTCCTGCTTAGCTCCACCATCGCTGGCTGGCTAATGAGGTGGGCCAGCGACCATCAAACCATTCTCTTCAACCCCCTGCTGTGTGGCTGACTTCCCCCTAGGGTTCCCAATCTCCAGGTGGGACCTGGAGATCTCCCACTGTTACAATTGATCTCCAGATGACAGAGATCAGTTCCCCTGGAAAAAACGGCTGCTTTGGAAGGTAGACACTATAGCATTATACCCTGCTGAGTCGTTCCATCCCCCCCCCCCCAAAAAAATGCTGCCCTCCACAGGATCCACCCACAAAATCTCCAGGTATTTCCCTAAGCAGAGCTGGCAACTTTCTCCTCAGTGCCTGTTACTAGGGAACCACACTTGCTTCTCTGAAAGGCCGTTTCCACACCTATGTTGGCCTTTGGGAGAAAACTCATTGGGGACAGGCCTCAGCTAAACAGAATGCCAAAGAGGCCACTCTCCAAAGCAGTCATTTTCTCCAGGGGGGAGAGATCTGTTATCTGGAGTTCAATTGTGATACCTGGTGATCTTCAGACTCCACCTGGAGGTTGGGTACCCTAGGTGTAGCAGTCAGTGCTTCAGAGCAGGATCTACTAGACCCAGGTTCTTGCTGAGTGGGTTTGGGGCCAGTCACAGACTTTAAGCCTATCCTACCTCACAGGGTTGTTGTGCAAGTCAAAAGGGGGAAAGGATAATGTTGTAAGCTGCTTTGGTCCCCATTGCAGAGAAAGACTACTTTTCCTCCAGGGGAAGTATGGTTGCCAATCTCCAGGTGAGGGCTGGAGAATACTCAGAATTACAAGTACTCTCTAGATTCCAGAGATCCATTCCCCTGGAGAAAATGGTGGACTCTGTGTCCTTATACCCTATGGACCCCCTATGACAGCCAATGTGACATAGCAGTCAAGGCTTCAGAGCACGGTGAGGCTGCGATGGGGAGATGGAAAGTTGAAGAGTGAGGTTGATAATTGGCTGGGAAGGAGATAGGGTTGCCAACTCCAGGTGGAAAATTCCTGGAGATTTGAGGGATGGAGCCTGGAGATGGTGAGGTTGGAGGAGGGGTGGGACCTCAGACAGGTACAATGCCATAGACCTCACCCTCCAAACCAGCCATTCCCTCATGGAGAACCATTGTTGCCAATCTCCAGGTGGGGGCTGGAGATCACTCAGAATTATAACTGCTGTCTAGGAGGGAGGGGGCAGGAGATGGGAAGCTGAAGCCAGGGGGCAGATAACAATACATTGACAGTTGGCTGGGAGGGAGATAGGGTTGCCAATTCCAGGTTGAGATATTCCTGGAGATTTATGGGGTGGACCCTGGAGAGGGAGAAGTTTCAGCAGGGGTGGAACCTCAGACAGGTTCAATGCCATAGACTCCACCCTCCAAACCACCCGTTCCCTCATGGGGAACCATTGTTGCCAATCTCCGGGGGAGGGAAGGAGATCACGCCAAATTACAACTGCTCTTCAGATGGCAGAGATCTTCCCCTGGAAAAAATGGTGGACTCTGTGTCATTATACCCTGCTGAGGTCACCACAGCAAATTGACGCTGAAAGCCCAAGGCCTTGGCACTCTCCCAGAGCCTCTTTCTAGAGCCTGTTGTATTTATTTCCACAATGGTCCTTATTCCTAGTAATAAAATTTAGTTCACAAAAGCTCATGCTGGTGTAAAAGTTTGTTAGTCTCTAAGGTGCCTTTAGACTCCTGTTTATAGTTATTACAATTTGTCCAAACTTCAGATATAGCAATTACTTTGGTGCCTGAAGCCAGTTACAGAGTTTATAGGAGTCAAAGGGACAAAGAAAGTGAATTAACATACAAACAACTGACAGAGACTGATTTACCTATCAGCAGAGTGATACTGTCTCTGAAGAGGAAATGCAGATAGGTTTGTCTTTCCAAAATCTGCCTCCAAACACAGGCAATGGCTTACTGGGTCTTGAAAGGGTTTGATTCTCAAGAAGCAGTGGCTTGTTTGCTGGAGCTATTGTTCTGCACTCTAAATGCTGAGTTATTATGCTTGAGCTATTCTGCTAATTGTACAATCAGGCATACAGGCAGTGCTGCAGGCAGATTCTATTCTTACCCCAGCAATAAGCAGTGCAGCAACTTCATGGAACAGACAAAAGTTTTGCTTGCCCCACAGGGGTTAGAGGCCTCATAATGCTGCACTGGTCCTTTCCTGGTGACACCAGGCATTGTACTCTCAATAATGTGTATGTAGTGCAATCAATAACACAAAAAAAGATTACAGTGCCCCTGTGGGCATAGTTTCATTCAGTAAAAGTTAAACAAAAATGGTTAAGATCTGGATGTTAATGTAACTGATTATAAATTGCCCTTAGCGCAGGAAGAAAAACACACTAGCATCACAGAACCAATCCCATTCTCTTTATGCCCTCAATTCCTACTAAAATGGTGCCTTTCTAGAGGCAGTTTTATTATTTATATACTCCGGCAACCTGGTTTCTTGGGCTGCCTTATGGAATGGTCCCTCCTGTTGAAACTGGGGGTGCTTTCTCCTATCCCATATAAAATTTAACATGATGCTGCAGAATTTCATCTCAACTGGATGGTGAGAATGTTACAGGAAGAAAGATGTTTCCCATTGTAATGAATGGAAATGTAGAAATTAGTTTAAATGAGTAGCTTTAATGAGTAAAAAAACCTGATTTTTTTTAAAAGAAAAAGAACAGAACCTCTCCCCCCTCTCCCCCCTCATTAAAAAACCCCAGTAATCCCTACTAAGAACTTGTTTAATTCTCTAACTGGAATCAGTGTAAAGTGATGCTTTACTTTGCTGGTATTATGCTTTAGAAGGTTTCTTATCTGCTGTGGAACACTGAGGCTACTGAAGAAGAAACCTCTCCCCCACCTTTTCTACAATGTATATCCTCATCTATTCTGAAGCCCATGCACATATGAAATTGATGTTATGCATGTGATCTTAAAACTGAACAGTACATTTCTAACATTTGGAACTGTCTTAAGGTTTTAAGGCAATACTCTGGATTTCCCACCAGGTTTGATCCTGAATAAAGTGCGTAATGACTGAGATTCCCCCCCCCCCGCTAACTTCTATGACCCTTAATATGTGAGTTCTAACATCAGTCTGTTTGATGAAAGGATTTCATTTAATAAATCATCTCCTATTTTCATCCATTATAATTCCATTCCTGCTGTCCCCTGGAAATGTTACAATTTTCATATTACAACAGCCAGGCTGGTCTGATTCTCTTCCCCCTGTCCTTTCCGCCCACCCCCTTTCTCCACACAGTCCATTCAGTAATGTTAAACTTCTTGCAGTACAAATGACATCCAGAAACTTGCCATATATAGTCAGCTTAATGACTTCAGCAGTTAACTTCAACTCTAGGCTTTGAACCAGGGTTGAAAAGCTAGAGGGTCAAGAACCATTTTCAAATGGAGCAGTCAATAGGTTTTCTATTTTTAATGTATTATTTTGCTTGAGCTTTAATTGTTCATGGAAATTCTATATAGCACTGGCAAAAGCATGTAGCAGAACCATATTAGAATAATGCAAAAGAGGGATTCTTCACCACTGAAGCCAATTCTACTAATTAGCAAGGAATTGTATTGTGGGAGCCTCTGCTACATCTGGCTAAGAACTCGGCTGTTGCTCTCTTTGCAAAATTCAGAATCCATTAGGCTGATAGCCACTGATCTTCTGAGGAAACCATATCACTGTGGACCTTCCTGTTTCCTTTTAACATTCTTAATGTGATCATGGAAGAGGATATCCTAAGGTCAGACTTTAAAATGTAAAGTTGTGAGGTGATGATTAAATGAGAACACAGTGAAAACTTCACTCTTCATTATTTTAATATAGTCCAGTCTGGGCTTTTATAATTATTTCCAGCAGAAAATTGAAGGTACTTGGGGAAATGATGAAAAGTAAAGCCTTTTGTTTATTGGTGTGATTTTTAATGTTTTTAATTTATTTTTACTTCCCTGTGACTGGATTAAAATCTTGCAAGCATATTTTATAAGACAAAAGTATTCCCCAGCAAGCTTTACTCTTTGATCTCCGAAGTCTAATGGTTTCTGAGGCTCAAGCTGCTCATGACAGCTGTAGACCCTGTTGTCTAATCCTGGGTCTAACCCAATCATGTACGAAACGGAGCAGGATGGGTAAAGGGATTGAATTCTTAGAGAAAAAAAGGGAATGTGGATGAAGGAAGTGAAACCTTTCTTATGCTCACTATTTTGCTCTGGTATTTTTTTCTTCAAGCCAAGCTCATTTCTGGGATTGGAGTTGGGAGGGGCGTAGTGACACTGAGAGAAAAGTTGTAGGGAGGTAAGTTGCTGGTAGGGCACTGTTTTCCTGTAAAAGCTGGGGCCATATCCCTCAACTTTATACATGCCTGGGGCACATAAACCTGGAGGATCATAAACCTGGAAAAGCCAAATGGTTCATCCAGCTGAACACAAGGATGAAGTACTGGGCAAGGAGCTACTATAGTGTACTACAGTGGACCCATGTGACACATGGGAATCCTTATTCTTAGAATATATAATATAATATATTGTGTGTAAAGTGTCACAAAGTCGCAGTTGATCTATGGCAACCCCATAGTGTTTTCAAGGCAGCAGACTAACAGAGGTTGTTTGCCATTGGCTTCCTCTGCATGGCAACCCTTGAATTCTTTGGTGGTCTCCCATCCAAATACTAACCAGGGCTACCCTTAGCTTCTGAAATCTGACAAGATCTGGCTAGCATGGACCATCCAGGTCAGGGTAATATAATATAAGTATTGAGAGAGAGAAAGGGGGGGAGGGAGAGGGAGAGGGAGAGGCATAAAACGATGGCTCAAAGTAGCTTCTTTCTATCAGTGTTACAAGATGGATGGGAAAATCTGTTTCCTCTGTGCAGTATAGGAATGAAACTGCCTTATACTAAATCAGACCATGAGTTCTACTGGTAAGCACATTATAAGGGTAATCACACACTTTAATCTTACAAATAATTAAGGCATTCAAAGAAAATATCCATCCTTCTGAGTGTGTATTTCTGGAGTCAAGTAAACCACTATTCCTAAATATCTTGGGCTATAATTTGGCTGTATTTTTCAGGTCTGGTTCAGCCTCCCATGCAATCTACCCTGTCACCTCTTGTCATACACACTGCCGTCCTAGTTCCTGAACACTTTTCAGCTTCCTGGTTCTGATGCTTGTTTCCTCCACAGACATGATGACAACACAGTGGAAGTCTCATATATTTGCCCTGAATCTGTGCCTGCCAGCTAGGTTCCTGACAATGTCACAGCATTTCTCTTTGATAAGGCTGAGTCAAGGCAAAGGTTGCCTTTCTCAGCACAAAATGTCATGTTTATGGCCCATTATGGTGAGTGAGTCCACTCATTCTTCTCTGCACTTTACTTTTCTGGAAGCTCCATTTTCCCCAGCTTGGTTCACTGGAGTTGCAGCAACATCTGGGCAACATCACTGCACTGGGGACGTCACGTGGCAACACTCTGGTTTTTGGGCAAACTCTATGGTTTTGAAGGCAAGAAACAATAGAGTTCTGCCCCGAAACCAGAGTGTTGTGTGCTACGTTGCTGATGTGATGATGTCACTTCCGAGTGATGTCACTGCATCAGGGACATTGCGCCCAATATCCTGCCAGCTCGAGAACACCTCAAAGCCTCCTGCTGTGATGGCGAGGGGACCTGGCAACCCTAGAATATCGTCACTGGACACTCTAATGTGTAACCTGTTTATTTATTACAGTTAGGGCTGCCAAGTCCAACTTGGGAAATATCTGGGGACTTTGGGGGTGGAGCCAGGAGACTTTGGGGGTAGAGCCAGGAGAAAGGAAGTGACATCATTTTGTGAAGTCACCTATTACCTGATCCTTTTTTAGCTGAAGAGGCTGATACCTCCTGCATGTCAAGCAGATGCTCTATCACTGAGCAACGGCCCTACTGAATCCTTCCTCATCTCGGCAGAATATGAAGCACTAAGTGCTACACAAGTGCTAAATATGATTTTCATATCATAAGAACAGGAGAGAAGCCACAGTGGATCAGGCCAACAGCCCAACCAGTACAACACTCTGTGGCCAAAAATACCAGGTGCCCTCAGGAGGTCCAGCAGTGGGGCCAGAACTCCAGAAGCCCTCCCACTGTTGCCCCCCAAGCACCAAGAATGCAGAGCATCACAGCCCCAGACAAAGGGTTCCATTTAGACCTTGTGGCTAATAATAGCCACTGACAGACCTCTGCTGGATGGGGACAGAGAGAGAGAGACAGACAGACAGACAGAAAAAAGAAAGAAAGGGGGAGAGAGAGAGAAGGAAAAGAGCTGGCAGATGCACTTACCCCAGGCCCAGCAGCAACCTTTCAATCTTACTCCAGCCGCATGCAAAAGCAGGCCCTTCAGTAAGAGCTTAGTCCCTCGTTAATCTCTGGGCGGGGCTCTCTTGCTAACTCTTAAAGGGGAAATGTCTGGTGAGGCTTTTCACTGCAGGCTCTTCAGACATTTCCCTTTTAAGAGGCCTGGAAGGGAGAGGGCCCGGCAGGCTCCGATGTTCCCCTCCTGCTGGCAGCCATTGCCTCCCCCCGGTGGCCAGTTTTGAAAAAGCGGGGGTAAGCATGAAAAATCGGTGTTTCCCCCGCCCTACCGGGGGACTTGGCAGCCCTAATTACAGTTCAGCAGCAGCATAAAGCAATCAGGTAGTCCTGTATTTCTCAGCAGGAATTGTGGCAGTTACCGGCCGCCTTCCCAATTCCGATAGTTAATTACCTGGAACATGTATGAAGCATTCCCTAAGTGGGCAGGCTGTACCTAACATCTAGTTCAGCCTTTCCCACAGAGGGAGCTGTGTACAAGGTCCAGCAGGAAGGGTCTAGCAAGTGGTAGTCTGTAACCTAGGCAACCAGGCAGGTCCTCCCAGCTTGCATTAGGAAAAGCATTTGAGGGTTTGTTGTTTGAAGGAGAAGATAGCAGAGGCCTGGAAGAGAATAAGCTGAGGAAACTAAGAAAGCCTATTCATGAGATCAAGGCTATGGGATAATTCTGGCTGTAGCATTCAAGAAATCTGAGACTTTGCTAAACCCTTAGAGAATAATCTGAGGTTGAATATATGAAGGGCCAGCAGTCTTCAGTACTCCAGAAGAATTTACAGTTTTCCAACAACAGCCTGCATACCTCATTGGCAAATCAACATTATGTATTTTGCATACTAGTATGGATTTATAATGCTATGGGTGTGCCCACGCGTAAATATATACTGCTGTGCTGTTTTGTGCACCCTTGCAACTGCTGAAGAGATTTGCAGTTTTCTTTATGATGTACTGAGGATCGCTCTGAGGTAAAAGCAAAGCTATTGAGGATCATTGTTATCACTTTGTTGATTTTGTTTACATAAGCAGTTTCTTATCATTTTAAATACTTCAGGTCAGGGGTCATTTCGAGCAGGAGCTTGGGGGAGCGCAGCTTTGGGAGTTGGTGCCAGCCCCCCCCCCCCCCCCCCCAGGGAATGCCTGCTTGTGTCATGGCTGCAGCAAAATGACCCCGTCCCATTCCCTGGAAAGGTCCTTGTTCCTGCGACCAGCCTTCTGAAGGCTTCAGCCACCACTAAAGCTATCCTTCCAGAATAGTGGTATTTCTGATGCTTGGATTAGTAGCTGTCCCCTCTCTGCCAGCTCTTTCTCTCTCTCTCTCATTCTCTCTCTCTTCTTTCTTTCTTGCCTTCTGACATACTTCCAGTGATGTGAGGTGGTGTAGAATATGCAAATATGTTATGCTAATGAGTTATGCTAATGAGCTCCTGCACCTCTTTTTCTATGAAATAACCCGTGCTTCAGGTACAGCTGCCTTTTCTTTCTTATTGGTGCACTTAAGCATGAGACTGGTACAGTTATCCCAGAAATTTGTGTAGCTACATGCAATTATATGTCTTTAGTTATCATGGATGAGAGGTTTTCTGTCAAAACCGATTGACCTCCCCACTTTTCATGCAGATATTCGAACCATAGATGCAATGATAGCAGAGAAGTAATTAACCATCACTACCAAGGAGGAAATTTGAAAATGTGGTCAGATACAAAGTGTTTTTCAAAATGGGGTGAGGGATCCCTGGGGTCTATGAGGGTACATGAATGGATCCACAAGTTCTTTGTAAGGGTGGAGGCTAGGCCTTCTTTTACCATCCAGCTAACATGGAAATGGAGCCCTCTCAGTTTTCAAGGAATGGGGCAGGAACTCTCCATGTCATGGGAAGGAGACAGAACTTGGCTTTCCCCGTCTTTCAAAGGCTGGAAGTTCACTCAGCTGCTGCCACCTTTCAGTCACAAAGGTTCCAGATCTTCTAGCCAGAAAACGTTTTGATCAGTTGCTTGGTTAAAACAACTCAGTTGTAGGAAGTGTAATTGTTTGAGTGGAACAACCAGATACAGTCCTAATGCAGACAGCATAGTTACTTTAGATATAAGACTGAACTGACTTTCACTCTATTTTCCAATGCAAAGGACAGATGTATAGAAAGCACCATTCTGTGGTGATGAACAATAATAGCACATGGTAGTTTTCAATTGAATGCTGTTCATGAAGGCTTTGTGTGATGCTGGTCTTTTTCTATGAGCAGCTCTAAAAGCCTTTTTGGACCCCCTTCTATCCCTATTTGGCTGGCCTCTGTCTAGAAGTTACTAAACAGTAAGGACACTCAAGTTTTTTTTCTAGCATGATGTCCCTGCCAGTCAAGGAGTGAAATTAATTAAAATTTGGGTCAGGGTCTTTTGAGTTGTGCTACTATAGAATCAAGGCCATGTATGAACAGTGCAAATATTTTACTTGAAGTATAGCTGGAATAATTCTCACTGTACTGTTTTGAGGATACAGGGGCAGAGATGTCCATGGAGTATGTGTGCCTTGTGATACACACTTTGAAAAAGGTCTGTCTACTGTGTGGTAATGCTGTTGAGGGAGGAGGAGAGGTCTTGAGTATCCACAGACATTTTAACTAAAAAATTGGAAATTCTTGGGTTACTAAAGTTTGATAATGACTGGTCTGTCTTATGTTAGAGTGTGCTCCCTCTTTTATCCACTTATAGCTCTACCAACAAGCACAAGGGCTTTGTAATGTGTAGCAGACCCTGTACTGTACAAAGGGTGACAACTTGGTCCAACAAATCTGGCAGTGGCCCTGTGCAAATTGAATGTATCCTACTGCATGCCACAGAATCCTCTAATACATAGGCATTCCGAAGTTGCTCAGCAGATTAATTGCTGTGGAAGAGATTTCCTATGGGTAAGAGGTTTGAAAAGTCCTGGTCTGGAGCTCTAACATTTATAGGAAGTATGACTTCTGCTATAATTTTTATCTAGTCAGTTCATCTGTGTTTTTATTCCTCCAGACTTTACTGGCTGCAGTCTGCTCCTTTACGCATTCCCAGCTGAAATGGTTTTGTTTAAAGAAAAAGAAAAGAAAAGGTGCAGATTTAATCAACTGGCAGTAAAACAGGTAGCATTTGTTTTCATTTACCACAGCCTGAACAAAGCATATACTGTAGAGCTTTAGAACTGCAGGCATACATGTGGGCCACCTCTGCTGTCAGCATTTCCGCCTCTATCACATTCATCTCTTGTCTTTGGAAATTCGATTTATCCTTTTCTGGGAGCATAAATGTTGGCTTTACCTATGGGTGAGAATATTTCCTTAAGGCAGAACTTGGCATTTTGTGGAAAAACAGGTATCACTGACTCCTCTGAGTGTTGTATAACCCCTTGCTGTTTTATTGAATGAGAGAGTAAATAGTAGCATAAAACCTTGCATACTATAAATGGCCAGGGCGTAGTTCAGACTTGCCTTTTCACAAGCTAAATTTACATCCAAACTGGAGAGAGGCAGGCAGGAGAGTGTCAGCTATGTTTTTGGACATAGCTTAGCCTGAACCTGTGAACCATGAAAGGCTTTTATTAGTATTTTTCCTTGAACTTCACTCACCCTTTTGGTTTGCTTTTGATTTGTGATTTTAACACAGGATAAAGCAAGTTGCTAACAAGAGGAAAGCAAGTTAACAGGCCTGAAAAAAATTGTGCTTGCGTGCATACACTCCTTCCCTCCGGATCATTAAAAGCATGTTTCAGTGTTTCCCATGTATGGTCAATGAAACTGATAATATCTCCTGAATAAAGGCATTTTATGTTACTGGATGTTTTCTCCTTCTGAAAATGACAGTCCATAGTAGTACACAGATGCTTGTTAAAAATCAACTTTGTTCTGCTTTCCTCCTTTTCTGGTTTAGTACACAAATTTCAAACTAAATAGGAATTGGCTGTCTGGACACTTCCTACTTTGCCTTGTCTATATATGTATGTACCAGCTGTTACTACAATGCAGAAAATACTTGGTTGCTGACAGGGTCCTTGGGAACATGTGAGAGTCATCAAGTGCTCTTGATCCCTGCCCAATGCCATGGAAAAGTGTTTGAGTCTCTACTTAAAATCATTAATTACTCCTTGACTGAGGGGATGCTCCCTAGTGCTTGGGAGGAAGCAGTTACTAGACCTCTGCTTTAAAAACCTTCTTTGGCTTTGGATAATGTGGTCAAATACAGTCTCTCCAACCTGCCTTTTTAAATTAGAGGTAATCAAATATTTGGTGGCAGAGAAGTTCCAGGGTTTATGAAACTTTGGATGTCATTAGTACACAGATAATGCCCAGCTCTATCTTTCAGTATTTAAGCCTCTGTCCTGTCTGTGAACCAGTCTTTCAGTAGGTTAAATGGCTAAGCCAGAGCAAGCTGAAGCTGAATCCAGACAAGACTGAGGTAATGCTGACTGGGAAGACTGTAGCTTGGAAAGGATGGGATCCACTGGTGGGGGACAGAGCTGAGTTAGCATTCGCAGATCAGGTTAAGTGCTTAGATTTGCTCATGGACCCATCCTTGCTATTTGAAAAGCAGGTTGGTGGAGAGAACGCAAGAGTGCCTTCTACCACCTGCATCTGGTTCATCAGCCCTCTTCTTCCTAGACGCAGCTGACCTGGCCACACTAATCCATGCTTTTGTAACCTCACAGCTGGACTACTATAATGCTGGGCTGCTCCTTGAAGACTACCTAGAAGTTTATGTGGCTGATTGTTGCTAAGGGCTGGACACTGGGAATACTTGTCAGCATGGCATAGTGGTTAAGAGCAGTAGACTCTAATATGAAAAAAATGGGTTTGATTCCCCAGTCCTCCAAATGAAGTCTGCTGGGTGACCTTAGGCCAGTCACAGTTCTCTCAGAATTCTCTCAGCCCCACCTACCTCACAAGGTGCCTATTGTAGGGAAAGGAAGGGAAGGAGACTGTAAGCTGCTTTGAGACTCCTCAGCATAGAGAAAAGCGGGTTATAAAAACCTCTTCTTGTCTGCTTCATTGTCTACCAGATTATTTCTGGGGTCAATTCAAAGTACTGGTAATTATGACCTTAAAACCCTTTATGGCAACAAAACAGCATGTCTAAGGGCCCATCTCTCCCTCTACATCCCCATGTGTCAGCTGTGGTCTTTAGTTTGCCACATTCTGGGTGTTCCCTCAATAAAGGTGGTGTGCCTGGCAAACAAAATCAATAAATAAGAGTTTGATGTCATTTTGAGAAACTCCACCAACCAACCATCAATTCAAAAATGACAGTGTAATCAGCTTCTCCCACTTCTGGCAAGCCATAACTATGACTCCATTGCCTTTGCACAGTTTTGTTCTTTGAAAGTAAATGCAGACCTAGAAAATACCTAGATGTGATATCACATATTGTAGTAGTCATAGGCTGTGGTCACACGGGCAGTTTGAGCTGATGTCCTTGTGGTTCCCTTTCAGATTTAAAGCACATGATCAGACAGTGACATCTGCCTCCCGTTCCCCAGTCAATACCACCCCATTCTGAGCTGCCTTCAGATTGATCAGGCACTGGAGAAAGTCCAGTCTTTACAGATGTCTGCACTTTCACCCAGCATTTCCGGCTGTCTGAAATCCCCTGTTGCAAAATCAGCTGGCTGAGAGTGTGAACCATCTGTTCTGTCTTTGCCCCCCCCCCTTTTGATTTGTTAGCAATGTGTGCACAAGCACATAATTTCCCCTGGTGTTGTCAATCACTGCTTTTGTGTCCAAGTGGCCAAGTACTCTTTCTGGGTCAGAAGCCCCCAGGGGAGTTATTTTTGAGCGACAAATCCCCTCAAACCCCTCTCTCTTGTTTCTGCTTCAGAGTTGCTGTTTGAAAGCCTCCCATGATTGACACAAATGTACTGAAGTCAATGGGGTTACTCTCATGTAAATCTGCATGATGTTTGCACTCCCCCCCCCCCCCCGTATGCCAAGTTAGAGGCGAAGTGAAGGAGCCGAGAGGGGCCGCCAACACAAAGCTTTCAAAATGGGGTGGTCCTTCGAATAAACGCTTCTGCACATGAGTGGAAAACAATTTTTAAAAATCCAGGGAGCCAAGTGGAAACTAGTCTCCTGCAAGATATAGATGAACCATAGTTCAGTGGCAGAGTATGTTTGTCTTATGTATATGGTTCTAGCTCCCACATTTCCAGGCTCTCAAAGACTACTACTTGAGACCTTGGGAAGCTGCTGTCAATCTGAGCAGACATTACTAAGTCAGGAGGACCTGGTAGTGGCCTGACTCAGCTTTGCAGATCCTTCTGTGTTTTACAGGCTTCTTCTGAAAAAGAATCAGTGGCATGTTTATTGTTCATGGTGTATAGTGTAAACAAGTTTTACATTTCTTGGAACAGGAGTAATGCTTTGAACAAGGGTCATATCTGGGAAGATCACTCACTGCCTGCCACACATGGCCTAGAATCTGATATGTCAAGATATTTCTGCTCCATTCTCCTCTCACTCAGCATTAACATGTCACCTAAGTCCCCTCTCTCCTCTCTCAATGATTATATCATTCTTTGTGCTAAATCCAACTGTCAAGTTTCAGCTCTGAGCAGCTCAAAGCCGCACATGGTAACATGGGTGGTCTGATCTAGTCCTGGTCCAGGCTTATGGGGAAACTCAGCTTTAGGCAGTGACAGCACAACAGGAGAAGAAAGTTAGGATTTATTCTATAGAACATTTTGCTAAATCAGCCATGGAGAAGAGTGAAGGAACGCAAGTGGCTCCTGGCAGGGGTCCTTAATAGTCCTTAATAACAGCTTTGAGAGGATAAGTTCAAATATGTGGAGGTGGCAGGAAAAGGGCCTTGGATAGCAATGGCAGGGAGGAATGCAATATTTGTATTGGTAATTCAAATGTTATTGTTTGCCTTAACACCATAATGGGAGTGCTGCATTTTCCATAGGAATAATCAACTTTCTCATTGAGAGAAATGACTCATACTCTTGCCTCATGACTTGCTCACTCACAAACCAGATTATTGCCTCATAAAAACCAAGTACTCCTCCCACGATCCCTTTAATAGTAGAATAACAAATATTGTAAGCACAGAAAAACCGTCTTAGTCTAGCCAAGTTAACTTTCAAAACAACTGGCTCAAGTCTGGCTTGCTATTAAGCAAAGAGATACATTTATTGTATTTTATAATCAGTTTTGGTTAGCTTTGCAGGACTTCAAATAAACAAAGGTTTCAGGGACTGGTTTTGAAAATGAATGGATTTTGGATTATTTCATGTGAGGTGAACTAAAGAAAATGTACACATACAAATGAAAAGGAGGCATCTCCTGTAGTAGAAACCACATGTACAAAGGGGAATCCAGTTCACATAATTTCTGTTTGGTGGGGCTTTCAGTTATGACACGCAGAGGTGGTTGGTTCTGACCCCATACTGTTTTGGTTTATCCCCTGATTTCCATACACATATATTTTTTTAATTAACTTTTTATTGGAATTTCAACAAACACAAATAAATGCTGATATACATCTTGATCAAGAGAATCCACCACACATCATATCAATCCAGTTAATAAGTTTAACCTGATAATCATTAGATTGTTACATTAATCAATTTTTCTAGCCAAATATATAATCTAGACCAAAATGTCTCAAATATTTCCTGACTTTTCCCTTGTAACGCTTTTGTCAATTTATCCATCTCTGCTATTTCTAATGATTTCGATATTATTTCCTCCTTTGATGGAACTTCTTCAGATTTCCAATATTTAGCATATGTAATTCTAGCCGTTGTTACAGTGTAAATTATCATTTATAGAACTTTTTTTGTAACATTCTGGGATTACATTCAATAAAAATATTTCTGGCTTAAACGGTAATTTTATATCTATTATTTCTTGTATCATTTTCTGCAGTGTTAGCCAATACTTTTTTGCTTTGGTGCACATCAACCATATGTGAAAATAAGTTCCCGTATTTCGTTTACATTTCTGATAACTGCTAGACATATTTGGATAGCATTTTGTAAGTCTATCCGGCAGCATATGCCACCTGTAAAACATTTTATATATTTTTTCTTTAAAAGATATTGCTCTGGTAATTTTTATACTGGTATTCCAAACCTTTCCTCATTGGGCTAAATCTATATTATAACCTATATTTTGTGCCCAAATCACCATAGAATTTTTAACTACCTCATCCTGCATCATATCTTCTAACAAGAAGGCATAATTTTTTTCCAGTATTTTATTTATTTATTTATTTTTGTTTTTATACCCTGCCCTCCCCGCAAGCGGGCTCAGGACGGCTAACAAGGGCATAAATGCCATACACATCCTAACATTTTAAAATCAATTTAAAACCACCAAACAACAATAAAACTCCATTACATAACAAGAATAAACTGCAGCAATAAAACTACAATACCCACTAAAGTGCTTCCAATCTCGTTAATCAGATGGCTTCCTATCTGGTTTTATCCTCTGTAGCTAGCTAAATTTTATCTAGATCCATTAATTTCTCATAAAAACCATTATTTTCATCCTTTTTGTATCTTGTTTCTAGTTGCAGTCTTTCCCACCACATTAGAGTTGTATTTAGTTCCTGTAGTTTGGAGAAAGATTTTAAGTTATTATGTCTATCTAACAAATCTTCATATCTCCATAAATTGTATTTCATATATAACATAGGTTTTATAAATGCTTCCAAGGGGGAGACCCACTTTGGTATTTTAACATAAAATAATTTCTTAACTTCTTGCCATATTTTCAACAACGACCTTCTGATTAAAGTATTTATGTATCTCGTGCTTATCATACCATAAAAAGGCATGCCACCTCATTAATAAATCATGGCCTTCTATTTTAACAATCTTCTATTTTCCAAAGTCACCCAATCTTTTATTCATATTAATGAAGCTGCTTTGTAATATAAGTACCAGTTGGACAATGCAAACCCTCTTCTTTCTTTACTATCTTGCAAGATCTTCCTTTTAATCCTGGCTCTTTTAGCTTGCCAAATAAATTGTTCTATAATTTTATCTATATTCTTAAAATATTGCTGGTTCAGGATCAGAATATTTTGAAAGAGAAATAAACACCTTGGCAGTATATTCATTTTAACCAGTGCTATTCTGCCATGAAAGATAGTTGCAAGGTTTTCCATTTCTCAAGATCTTTCTTAATTTCTAGGAGTAGTTTCCACACACATTTTGTGGAGCAAATTTTTTTTCTTGTGAGGCACCTATTATGCTTATAAAAAATAATAAATAACTGGAGATTTTGGGAGTGGAGCCTGAGGAGGATGGGGTTTGGGGAAGGGAAGGACTTCAATGAGATATAATGCCATAGAGGAGGAGGAGTATGTTTATTACGGCATCGAGCCAGGCATAACCATAACCCATTGGATACAAAGTTATAAAAAATCTGGGTAAAATGCAGTAAATACAGGGCTCTTTTTAGGCCGGAACGCACCAGAATGGTGTTCCAGCTGACGTCTGAGCCCCCCCTCCCCTCTGCCCGCCCTCCCTCCGGCTGGCCAGCCAGCAGGAAAGGCCTCCCAGCTCCCTGCACTCAAAGGGAGCTTTCCCTTTAACAGTAAAGAGCTGTGGGGAAGGGGCCAACTGTCACATCTTTCTCCATCGGGCTTGTTGCCATGCCTACACTCTCCCTGCTGCCGGTAAGTGCCTCCTCTTCTCTCTCTCTCTCCTTTTCTTTTCTTTCTTCCACTCCCTTCCTTTCTCTCTTTCTGTTTCTTTCTCCCCCTCCCTCCCTCCTTCTTTCCCTCCCTCCTTCCTTCTTTCCCTCCCTCCTTTCTTCTTTCCCTCCCTCCTCTTTCTTTCTTTCTTTCTTTCTTTCTTTCTTTCTTTCTTTCTTTCTTTCTTTCTTTCTTTCTTTCTTTCTTTCTTTCTTTCTTTCTCTCTTTTCCCTCCCCCCCCTCTTTTCCCTTCCTTCCCCCGCCAATCATGTAAAGGCTTAATGTGTAGAAATGGGGAGTTGAAGCTTTCTATGGCATGAGAATAAATAGCATCTCATCAAGCCTCTATTAAAGGGACAGGGCATTTTCCCCAGGCTGTTGGCAACCCTGGATATAAATCCCATGAGAAAACTTGTTTCAGTCTACATTAGAGGATCAAATCAAATATATGCCACAAATTAGAAATAGTACGAACAAGTCCTGAAGGTCAGGATGACTCTTTGAATTGAAAGGAAGGGGGCTATAAAAACTGACTTCCTTCCAAAAATGAGAACTATGTTTAAATAGACTTCAGTGTAGAAGTATAACTGATAAGCCATTCCTCCAAGAATTGTGTACCAAAGGCAGGGCAAGAGGGCATGTAACTCAGAAAGGTAGGACTGTATACCATCTCCACTGTAGGTAGGACTGTATACCATTCCCTACTCTGAACCAAGTACTCTGTCAAGTCACACCTGAAAGTTTTATGCTGCTGTTGCAAAAGAAGCCCTGAAAATTGCCTCAAACCAGAACTTTAAGAATAAGGGAATGACAACAGCAAAAATACAGGAATGCAGCAGTGGTTGGGAGGAATGTTGTCTGAATTCTCAGGAAAATATGAGTAATGAATGAATGGTGTCAGTACCAGTGAAAAATGTTATTATGGAAGCATCCTAAGATTTATTTTCTTTCTTTCTTTCTCTTTCTTTCTTTCTTTCTTTCTTTCTTTCTTTCTTTCTTTCTTTCTTTCTTTCTTTCTTTCTTTCTTTCTTTCTTTCTTTCTTTCTTTCTTGTTGTTTCATTTTGTTCTTTGTGTTTTTGTAAAAAAAAATTGTTGGAAAAGGGGAGGGATGTAAAAAAGCAGAGAGCCCAGGAAATGCTGGTTTTGACAATATCTTTAATTTTTGAGAATCTCTTTAGTATTCTCATTGCATCTTCTGTTTAAGAAAAGTAAGTTTGAAGCCTGAGTGTTAACTAGTTCATTGTTGTGTCTTGTTGGGAATGGCTTGCAAATATATGTGTGTCTAAAGTCTGTATTAAAGTCGTTGAGAGCTAACTGCCATGCAAGAGAAAACATCTGAAAAAGTACTTTATTGTTGTGTGTGTTGGCAGAATACTTGACTGTTGTATGGGGGACTTTGGGGAACATCTGCAGAGAAACAGAGTTGTAACTAAAAATGAGCATGGTCAGCAGCACTGTGGAGATTACCTGTTTTGTGAAATTTAAAAAGTGGGCAGAGTTTCTGAAGAAGATGATTGTTCCTTTTCTCCTGCCACTGGGCTGACATCTGCCTTTCATCTCCTGCCAGCAAAATTGATGTTTTCAAACCTCCTAATAAGAGAGATTTCTGCTTCTGAGGAGTTGACTTCCAACGATTGGTGATCTTGTGATGGTAGTGATACTTTGATGTGGTAAAGCCCACCTTTTCACAGGATCATTTTACCTGTGGGACAGACTCTGCATGGTAACCTCTCCACTGGTACATAATTGCTTGTAAAAAATATTATAGTGTAATAATTCAGGTGGGTAGCCGTGTTGGTCTGAAGCAGCAGAACAAAGTGGGAGCCCAAAGTTTCATCCAAGGTATAAGCTTTTGTGTGCATGCACACTTCTTCCATCTGAAGAAGTGGGGTTTCATCTGAAGAACTGTGGGTGGCACATGAAATCTTATACCTTGAATAAAATTTTGAACCTTGAATAAAATAGCCCACAAACTACTCCCATCCAGTGCATCCATAAACCTAGAAGAAGAGGAGATTGGATTTATACTCTGCCCTTCACTACCCAAGGGAGTCTCAGAGCGGCTTACAAACTCCTTTCCCTTCCCCTCCCCACAACAGACACCCAGTGCAGTAGGTGGGGCTGAGAGAGCTCTGAGACAACTGTCCTTGAGAGACCAGCTGGTACAGAGCTATGGCTTGCTCAAGGTCATCCAGCAGGTGCAAGTGGAGGAGTGGGGAATCAAACCTGGTTCTCCCAGATTAGAGTCCACGCACTTAACCACTACACCAAACTGGCTCCTAGGGTTGTTCTGCCAGTGAAATAGGGTTGCCAACTCCAGGTTGAGGAAATCCCTGGAGATTTGGGAGTGGAGCCTGAGGAGGGTGGGGTTTGAGGAAAGAAGGGGCATAATGCCACAGACTCCACTTTCCAAAGCAGCCATTGACCTGATCTCTGTAGTGTGGAGCTCAGTTGTAATTCCAGGAGATCTCCAGACCCCACCTGTAGGTTGGCAACCCTAACAATTCATATTCAGGAAGGCAAGCTGATTTCCTTGGGAACCTAACCTTTCTGCAGGAAGGCAAGCTGATTTCCTTGGGAACCTAACCTTTAGGAATTGATTCCAATCCAGTGCGGGAATAATTGTTGGACATAAGATATTGGTTCAGGCAAGATTTTGTATAGATGGGACAGAAAATAAAGTTTTTATTGGTTTTGTCAAAACTGTTTGGGAAACAAACAAGGTAAACAATAAGAAGCAAAAGGTGGATGTAGCTGGATGACCCCACTTCTAGTAACATCAGGTGTGGCCTAATATGTTAATGAGCTGTGCTGTCAGGGGTGTGGCCTAGTATGCTAATGAGTTCCTAGTATGCTAATGAGCTTTTTCTACAAAAAGAGCCCTTAGTAAATATATATAAAACCATAAGTGTTTGACAAATCCAGTAAGAAATATAAAATACAAAAACAGTTTTATAAATTTAGCCGTACATTTCTAATGTGATAGCATGCTGCCCAAAATTTAGCCACAGATTCAGTAATAATCTGATTTTCATCTGATCATCGGATAACAAACGGTTACAACACTCCCAGTCTGTCTGGCCAGATATTTATTTTACAAAAGTTGTGATATGTTTATCTTTTTCTTTTTTCCTCTCTGGGGTTTTGCCACTGCTGCTTCCAAAGCTTCATTCAACCCTTCTTCTGAGCTTTTACTTCCAGATTCATCTGAGCTTTCCAGTCCATAAATGCTCTCTTGATGTTCTAAAGAGTCCCCTGAGGAGGCTGTATCTTTTCCTTCTTTGCAGGAATCCTGGAAGTTCTTTACTTTTGCAGCTGAGTTGATCCTTTGCTTCTTGTCCTTGTAATTAAAGACCAGGCCTTCAGTAAGCCACCGGCACATGATGTCCCCTGCTTGTAAAAATGCAGTTAGATTCCTGTAGGGTTTCTTCTTCTTCCTTATTTCAAATGGAATGTCCTTTAAAACTTTAATATCCGCTTACTGGATTTTCAGGGCATTTCTATTTGAGGCCTTGAGCACTACATCTCTGGTTGATTTTTTTGAGAACTTCACCATAACTTCTCCAGGCAGGTTTTTCTTGTTTACAAATTCAGGATAGGTCCTGTAGACCATATCCATATTGCTTTGCAATTGATCCGCTTGTAAACCTGTCATTGGAGCCAAAGCATCACTCAGGATCTTTTTAAGGTTCTCACCTTTTTGTTTAGCAATACCCTGAAATCTCAAAAAAAAAGATGACCTTTCCATCTGAAGCCTCAGTAAATTATCTTTGTCAGAAATCCTCTTTTTCTCCATCACATCCAGTCTTAGGTCAGTCTTTTCTGCTTTAGTTTTGACCTCTGCCAATGCTTCTGCTGTCTGATCAGACCTCAAGCTTGCATCTGTGATGTGCTTTTGCAAAGTGTCCAGCTTAGAGTTAATAGCAGTCAGTTGGTTCATCAGAGGGCGCAAAGCTGTTGCCAGTGCAGCAGTTAGGTCTGTACTAGTCTGAGACTTTGTAGCAGGAAGTGCTGATGGAGCTTTAGGAGAAGGTCTTGCCATCTTTTCTCCCCATCCAGTCACTGCTTTTTGTTTACAGTTAAGAGAGTTCCCAAAAGCTAGTTAAAAGTCACTCTTTTTCCAGTTCAGATAGTTAGATTAGTCCCATGTAGTCTCCAGCCATTCAGCAGTCACACAGATTCTCTGTTGTGCTGTTTCTTTAAGCAGGAAGGAGAGGGTTGCCATTTAAGTTGCCATTAGAGAATCTTGATGCAGGACAGCCACTTACAGCTTCGCCATGTGTCTCAGGTAGGCATTCTTTTCTTGCAGCTCATCTGGCTTCAGCAGCCATCCAGTGTGCGCTTCTTTATGCCCGAAGGCACCGCGGTGGTAGAACCTATGGAAGCAAAGGGAAGCCTTGATCCCTGGGTCGCTACCCCGAGAGAGGCTATCCCTCGCCCCTCAGGCAGGAGCCCCCTACAAGGGTTCCTGGGGGTTCCAAGCCAGTTTGGAACCCCTTCTTGCCACCTGGTCTGGGTCGCGACTCCTGGAGCTGTGGGAGATCGCATCCACCATTGAAGCCACCAAAAACTGGAAGTCCCCAAACTCCCAGTGTTAAGGTTCCTTTTGTGCCTAATATTTTGACCCATAGCATTTCCAGAAGCAAATCTAATTCTCTTACCTTCTCAGTCTTACTGGACTGTATACCCTCTCTGACATACAGAGTCACCCCACCTCCAACCCTTCTCCCCCATCCTTCTGATATACTTTATAACCAGGAATCACTGTATCCCACTGATTTTCCTCATCCCACCAAGTTTCTGAAATACTCACAATGTCTATGTTTTTCCCCAACACTAAACATTCCAACTCCCTGATTTTACCTCGGACACTTCTAGCATTTGTATATAAACATCTATAATTTCCCATGCATGTTAAGCCCACAGCCTTCCCCCTGCTGCCTTGAGACCTTGCCAGGCTGTCCATATTCTTTGTCACAGTCTCAGTGGACAATTCTAATCCATTTCCCTGTAGAAAAGTAACAGCTACCCCTTCATCTCTTTGAGATGAGCCATCCTGAACCAGAGACTTTTCATCTCCTGTCAGCTTTCCCCCAGCTCTGCCAGCTTTTTGTTTTTAAGTGTCAGCAGCCTGCCTCCTTCTCAGGACAAGTGGAGACCATCTCTTTTGTCCAAAAAGCCTCTTGTTCCAAAAAGCATACCAGTGCCTAACGAATCCTTCCTCCCTACACCATTGTCTCATCCATGCATTGAGACTCTTGATCTGTGCCTATCTCTCTGGCCCTGCGTGTGGAACAAGTAGCACTTCTGAGAAGGCTACCTTGGAGGTCCTGGCCTTGAGTTTCCTGCCTAACAGTCTAAATTTTTCTTCCAGGATCTCACAACTGCATTTTCCCACATCGTTGGTGTCAACATGTACCATGACCACTGGCTCCACCCCAGCATGGTCTACCAGCCTATCTAGAACATGTGTAGTGTGTGCTACCTTCACACTAGGCAAGCAAGTCACAGTACGGTCAGTATGCAGGTTTGCCACCCAGCTGTCTACCTGCTTAAGGATCAAATCAGCAAGATCCCCCCTTTCTTCCTGCCCAGGGATAGTTCCTTGATGCAAAAGGATACCCGTTCGCCAACTGAAGAAGAGGTCCCTTCTGAGAGCACATTGCCCTTATCCTCAGCATGGTGCCCTGTTTTCTCTTAATCCTCATGCTCCCTGCCAGTGGCGGGGCTGCCATTTTCATAGTGGAACATATCTAACAAGTCCCTGAGAGTCTTCTCCATGCACCTAACTGTCTCTGTTTCTCCAGGTCAGCCACCTTGGCCTCAAGGGTGCAAACTTATTCCAGGAGAACTAGGAGCTCTTTGCACCAGGCACACACCCAAGACTTCTGTCCAGTGGGCAGATAGTTGTACATGTGACACTCTGTGTGAATGATAGCCTCCCAACCCCTTGCTGATTGCCCTGCCTTCATAATTGCTTTTAAACCATTTTTAATAATGATATATAATCTCCCCTTTAATACCCTTTGTTGCTGTCCTTGTGGAAAGTCTACTTGCCTTACTGGGAACACAAGAAGACTAGGGCCCTGGCTTCCTGGTCCCTCTCATTGCTAGGGCCCTCTCTCCTTTGGAGCCACTTTTTGACCAAAAAGCATGATAAAAACATAATAATAAATAAATGTCTTTTCCACAAGGTCCTTTCATTTTCATAGGCTGACAGCACCAGAAGTATTTCATCCAGACAAAACTCTTGCTATCCTCCTGCCACCTTTAGCATCTTTCCAGATCTTGTAAGGTTCCACATTCAGTCCTGTTAATTTCCCTTAGAAGCCTGAATAATTAAAAAGAAAAGACTCCAAAGGTTCCAGAGTTGAATGTATTTTTCTGTTTGCTTTCCAAGATTTGTTTTGAAAAGGTGCCAGAGAACCTTCGGCAGTCAGAGCTAAGTGGAAGTAGCAAGCACGAGAGTCACATCCTAAACTCTGGCTCACTACCAAGGGGCTTTTCCACCGCAGGGCGATAAAGCTCACAGCCCATTTTTTGACAAATTGCATGTACCTAGTTCTCAGTAGCAGCTCGATTATTTATCTAAGAATCCCTGTTACAGAAATACCTATGTCACAGAGGCAGAAGAAATTGTTCTGATTTATATAAAAAGGTTGACATTCCAGCATTAAGTAAATTGAAAAAGGCATGACATTTGCCATTTTAAAATCACCTCTGGGCAGGATATCCAGCCAGACATTACCACAGTCTAATTAACCTGATAAGAACAGGGGCTACAGTTAAAGTTCAGAAAACATGCCACTCTTCCTTTTTCACCCTCCTGAATCATTTTTCTTAAAGCAAGGATGGGATTATAATTTTTAAAAACCAGCCTGGTGTCTATTAATGATGATGACCACAGAGTGCTGGGAGTAATGACCCCTCTGCCAATGGGAGACTAATTAACAACTGAAGTAGCTCCTTGGAATAATTTCTGTATGATACCATTCTTGATTGTTGTGTGAACATTACAGATCATATGAGGGCCAAGCTAGACCTCAGCTAGACCAAGCCAGAACACAGCAGACACTTAGGCTCCCTCGCTTTTTAAACGAAGAGCAGCTGAGGGAAGCTGCAAATTTGATCACAGTAATGGCCCATGATGAAAGACTGGTGCCTACTTGTGGAGCAGGCACTGGTGTTTGCCTGCCCCCATCTACTCAGAGGAAGCACGAGGATGGGGTAAGCCAGTTGGGGCTCTGCATGGGAATGCTGGCCAATTGAGGGCTGGCTTGCCACACAGGTCTGGCAGCGGCTGCCCTCCCACCTCAGTTTGGCCCAGCACAAGCTTGGAGGAGGGAGCTGAATGCTGGGTAATGATTGGGACCATGCAGAGCACCTCTTTCCTGGGGAGCTCTGGCAGCAGCGGCGAGCCTGCTCTAGCAGGCAGGGTTTGAGGTGTGGGAGGCCCCAGGCTGGTCAGGAACACACCCAGGAGGATGCTTGAGGGGCTGGTGGTGGGCTGTTGGGGTCTTTCCTCCTGTGAGGATTCTAGCTGTCACAGCTGGTGATGGGGCAGCCAGTGCTCAACTCCCCCCCCCCCCACGCATGCTCTACAGCTGGGCGAGAACTCCGCCAGGTGGGTCACTATGCCATCAGGCTGCTGCGGCCTGCTAGCAGATTCTTCAGGCAGCTGCACAATGTCTGGAGGCCAGCAGCTGCAGTCAGCTAGCAGGCTTCCCAGTTCTTGCTCCCCCCACCCTGATGCCCTCTCCCTACCAGAAAAGGACCCACTCAGGTGGCCGGGCAGCTTTGAGAGGCTGGTGGCTATGGCCTGCAAGCAGGCTTGCTCCCCCTCCTTGCTGCTCCTATGGCATGGAGCCAGGGGAACTGATCAGCTGCTGAGTGGGCAGGTTGCCTCACTATGTGGACCAGTGGCACAAGTGTGGAGCTCCAGTCTCATGTGTGGACGGTCCCAGGTTCAATCCCCAGCCTTTTCAGTAAAAGGATCTCTGGTAGAAGATGGCAGAAAAGCCTGTTGTCTGCCTGAGGCTGACAGCCATGCAGAGTTGACAATGCTGAGCTAGCTGGATCATAAGGAGGCCTCCTAGGTCCATAGCCCTATTTAAAAGGGATCCATTACAAAAATAAGCCCTACCTATCAAATTTCCAGGGGTGGAAAATTTTCCAAATTCTTAGCTGCCAGCAGCACATGTCTGCATGGTAACTTCCCCCACACCCGCTCTCTACCACTTTTCTCAGTACTTCATCAGATAACTTGTAAGTTAACAAAGTAGAATTCTGTTAATCATAGCAAGCCAGATGTTTCAAATGTTACTTTCTCCCCCCCCACACACGTGAAACCACTACTGAAGCTCATGGTCCTATACTCAGTTGCTGATTTTTCTGCCTGAGCTGCAGCATAAATTGGTTGGATGGAAAGAGATCATTTGTTCTGCACTCACCTAAGACTGGCTAGCTGATTTGATGTTCACCAATTTCAAGAATATTCACCTAAGGCTAATACACAGGAACAATTTTAGTTATGAGGCAGCTTTAACTCTGCTACGGGCTTCTGATAGAATGGGTCCCTGAATTTCTAACTTTAATGTGCCTGAGCATCTACTTGACATGTAGAAGGTCTCAGGTTCAATCCTTGGCATCTCTGGGCAAAAGACCCAGGTAGCAGGTGAGGTGAAAAATCTCTACCTGAAATCCTTGGGGAGCTGCTGCCAGTCTGAGTGGACAGTGCTCACCTTGATGGATCAAGGGTCTGATTCAGTATAAGGCAACTTCGTGTGTGTGTATCTCCCATTAGTTGAACGAAATACATTGCTTTTTGGGGTATAACACTAACCCAGGGGTGGCCAACCTTGCTTAACGTAAGAGCCACATAGAATAAACGTAAGAGCCACATAGAGATGTCTGAGAGCCGCAAGACAGAAACAAATATCACACACACGTTTTTATTTTTAAAAATATGCAAATTTGCTTTTTATTAATGTTAAATGGGACTGCCAAAAATAAAAACAAACGAGGAAAACCAGTTATAAGAAAGAGAGAGAGAGAAACTAGGAAAGCAAATAGATGGGAGGGGGGAGGGAGGGAGGGAGGGAGGGAGGGAGGGAGGGAGGGAGGGAAGGAAGGAAGGAAGGAAGGAAGGAAGGAAGGAAGGAAGGAAGGAAGGAAGGAAGGAAGGAAGGAAGGAAGGAAGAGCATGCCTCCCCTTTGCTTCCCCAGCCGCCCTGCCAGGAGCCGCACAATATGTGTGAAAGAGCCGCATGTGGCTCCCGAGCCACAGGTTGGCCACCCCTGCACTAACCCATTTCTTTTCTTTTGCTGTGGTGCAGTTATGCCAACCAAGACAGCTACACAGAGGATTGGGGCAAGGCTAGCAGGGCACCCAAGCAGGTGCCACTGACCATCTCGTCCTTGGAGGATGAGGGCGGCCCTTCCCTACATGATTTGTTGGCCAAGATAGAAGCCATGTGTTGTGTTTCATTTGAGGGGTGGGCAGGCAAAGGTAGTTAATCCTTTCCCTCTTGGCATTTTGTCAAGCCAACTGGTTTTCCATTTCTGATGAGCAAAAAATATGGAAAATCACTGGGGGGGATTTTGAATGGTAAAAAGTCCAGAGGAAAAAGGTTTTTCTATTAAACGCCAACCATCACCATCCCCAGCAACTTTTTTTTCTTTTAAATTTGCAAGACTTTTGAAGATTACACTTCATTTGTCTTAAAGGTGCCACTGGACTCAAACTATGTTCTGCTGCTTCAGACCAACATGGCTACCCACCTGAATCTATCTACATGTCAGTTTTGTAACGTCTGGTCTGGCCATGAAGCTAGGGCCTTATTAACAAATAAGGTGGCTGTGCAGTAGGGCCTGTAACTATTGCATGGGCAGCAAAAATCTTTTCCTGAACACGGATGGCCATGAACCTGGAAGATGCAGTTCGGTTCATGGTTCACTGCATGCCTGGTTCACAAACAATGAACCTTCACAAACTTTTAGCCGCCAAATGAAAGGTTCAGTTCATGAGGTTTGTGCTATGGTAGAATGATCTTCTGGTATGCTAGAGACACCAAACTTGCAGAGAAACTCCAGTTGACTCTCCTCTACCTGCCCTCCAAGTTTGGTGAGGATTCGATTTATGGGGTCTGAGTTATGGTTCCCCCAAAGAAGGTGCCCCAGGAAAGTGCTGTCTGGGGAAATGCCAGGTACAGGATCAGGAGGTTCAGGAGTGTATAGAACGGATCCTGTGCAAGCTAGAAACATCAAAATTTCAGGGAAACTCCCCTGGATGCTTCTCTACATGCCCTCCTAGTTTCATCCCCCCATTGCTTTGAAGTTTGGTAAACATTTTGATTGAGTGGACAGTGTCTCGGAAAGTATACATTCATGAACTGCCACAAACAGCTTTAAAGTTTGTGGAAACTTGTACTGGTTGACCTGCCATGAACTTCAGTTCACAAACCATGAACTGGCCAAAATTCATCAGGAATTTTAGTTCAGTAGCTGGATTGGGCCCATCCCTATTACTGAAACAGTTTTCCTCCTTTGTTTTCTCTCCTGCACTGCAAAGTAGCACTGACAACAGCTGTTGCTGTTGGGCCCCCACCTTTTTGAGACTGCAGGCATCTTTGGAATTCTGGCACCGCATGGTAGGTGCAGCCACAAAATGACTGTTGTAGGCAGCAGAGCCAGCCACAAAATGTTGCCACAGCTTCCCTTCAGTCACACAGTGAATAGTCTTATGTTGTGGTGGTAGCTGCCACCAAAGCAAGGTTTTTAAAAATCTGCATGGCCAATCAAATCTCCAGTGGCCAATTAGAAGCCTTGCTGGCTCTGCCCAAAGCACCAGCAAAGGTACTGGTAGGTGTCATGATGCCTATGCTGTAGCTGCTGAACAAGAAAAGGAGAGGTTCAGATTCCCTCCTAACAGCTTCATCTCTCAAAAATATTTCTTCCCAATACCCACCTATACTTTTTTCCTAATACTTCCCTTCCTACAATGTAACTGCACTCATAAAGGCCAAACGGGACATGATGGTGTCCTCTTGGCTGCCACAAGGATCCCATTGCCATTTTAAAGTTCTGAACTGGTTCTTGGAGTCAGTAATAGGCTAGATGAGAATGAACAAGCTGAAACTTAATCCTGAGAAGACAGAGGTTCTCTGAGTTAGTAGAAAGGTGGACCAGGAACTTCAGATCCCCCCTGTCTTGGATGGGGTTATACTCCCCTTGAAAAGCCAGGCTTGCAGCTTGGAAGTGCTGCTTGACACAGTGGTCATCTTAGAAAACTAGGTGACTTCTGTGGCTTGGAGTGAATTTGCATCCATTGCTGGGTCAGTCAGAGTTAGGCACAGTGAACCATGCCTTATTTTTATTTAGACTGGACTATTGCAATGTACTCTACTTGGGGCTACCCTAGAAGAGTGTTCAGAAGCTGCGGCTAGTGCAGAATGCTGCAGCTTGTCTGCTGGTTGGGGCCAGCTATCGGCAGTGCGTGGTCACATTCAGAAAGCTCTTTTGAGCCGTGCCAGGCACGAGTGCCTGATGGATTTAAAGGGCACGTCCAGACAGCAACATCTGGGAAACATGCCACTTCTGTGATCAGCCTGTCGATCCCTGATGGGGAGCCGTACTTAAAAGATAGTGGTGAAGGTCTGGTCCTAAGCTTGCCGACGGGCCACTAGCAGACTTTCCCCCATCTGGTCATTCCACCAGCATGCAATCAGCCCGTAGGGATGGTCTTTAGACCATCCCAAATGGCCACCATTTAAAAAAAGTCTTAATGATGCACGCATAACCGCTTAAACATGCGACATTCGCAGAGCTCCGCTCAAACGATCCAGACAATTTAATGTTTCTGAAGGTCCCATGATATTTATGAACTGTGTTAACTGAATTGGTACCTAGAGGAAAGTACTGCTGGTGGCGCTTTTACTATTTAAGTCTGCGCATGTGCGGAAAAACAAGTACATGGTGAAGCACATATGTGCATACGCAAACAGGATTTTTTAAAAAATAGCTGTCCGCACAGCTCCTTAAGGTGGATGCCATCGAGACAATTCACTGCGGAGTCGTGCATGGTAAAGCAATTCACAGGGGAGCTGTCTGGTCATGCAACACTGGATAAAAAAGACCTAGATCAAATTAGAGCTGGGCCAATGGCAGGATTAGCTGCCTGTCTGAACACACCTTATGTCCCTGTTCTACAGCAAAAACACTGGCTAATGATCTGCATCCAAGCTTAATTCAAGGTGTAAGTTTTGTCATTTAAAACCCTACATGTCTTGTGAGCAGGGTATCTGAAGGACTGTCTTGCTGTCCAGGAATTAAGATTGTGGGGAGATGCCCTCCTGATTGCCCCACCAATTAAAGAGGCTTGTTTGGTGGGTACACAAGAGAGGGCCTTTTCCATGGCAGCCCCCACAATTATGGAACAACCTCCCCAGTGACATACATCTGGCCTCCTCATGGTTGATCTTTAGGGGGCAGTTGAAGACAGTTTTATTTAGGACTGCATTTTGACTGATTTAGATTTTATTATTGGCAGTCCGAAATGAAGTTTTTAAACTGATTTTATGGGTTTTATCATTTTTATTGTGTGTTTTTTAAAAAATGATTCATTTCTATTGTAAGAAACCTTGAGTTCCTAAAGGGAGAAAGGCTGGTATTAAATGTTTTAAATAAATAAAATAAAGTGATTTTCAAATGGTGCAAGGGCTCAGGCCCACAGTACAACACTCTTGGTTCCCCCCTCTAGCCTTGTCCAGTGCTGAAATAGTTGCAGGGGCAGCCATTTTGGCAACAAGAGCCTCTCAACCTATTGTACTGTGGCCCTGATCATGATCAGGCCCTCATGGCATTTTAAAATCACTTTAAAATGGCAACAGTATCATTCTGGCATCCATGAGGATGTTGTCATGTCTAGTTTGGCCCTAAATTCAGGTCAATTAAATGTCTTGAGTTTCTGATACAGGAGCTTTATGCTGGTCTGTATATCTTCAATCTGTAAAGTATACAACAGTGGTTCCCATTATGATGTAGTACCCACAGGTTCAGCAAGGTTTAAGATCCCTGTTATAAAAACACTCAAACAGAAACACACAAAGGCAGCCACCATTCCAGAGACTCCTTACTAGTAACAATTTCAACTCATTTGTCTTTGAAAACTTCTGTGGTATAAATAATATTTTCTCCATCATGGCAGATTTACTACAAATATTCTAGATTTTCACCAATCCTACATATTACTCTGTGAAAGAAGATGTGGTCTTTGAGATCAGTAATATCAGGGGTCATTTCAAGCAGGAGCTCGGGGGAGCGCAACTCTGGGAGTTGGTGCCAGCCCCTCGGCCTGGCAGGGGAATGCCTGCTTGTGTCATGGCTGCAGCAAATTGACCCTGTCCCCTGAAAAGGTCCTTGTTCCTCCAACCAGCCTTCTGAAGGCTTCAGCCACCACTGAAGCTATCCTCCCAGAATAGTGGTATTTCTGAGGCTTGGATTAGTAGCTGTCCCTCCCCCGTCTCTCTTCTTTCTTTCTTGCCTTCTGACATACTTCCGGTGATGTCAGGTGGTGTAGCATATGCAAATAAATTATGCTAATGAGTTCTGCAAATGAGCTCTTGCACCTCTTTTTCTATGAAATGACCCCTGAGTAATATTAAGGGGATCAGTTTTCTGAGGGAAAATGTAGAGGGGACCAACATATGACAGCACGTTCAGAAGTCACATCAGACAGACATTCAGACTGCGTCCACACAGCAACAGTTCCCTTATGTTGCTTTCGATGCTACTGCTTCATGCACCTCCTTCCATTCCTTTCCAGGAAATCTGAACAAAAACTGTCTATGCTTTTCCTCTTATATTTCCACAGCAAAACATAATTTACTTTTTTTTTAAAAGCTGGGAAATCAGAGGACCTAGTAGATCATGCCTATAGACCATTATAATGTTATTGTACTACCATGCAATAGCAATTACCAAATTGCAGTTACCAAATTGCAATTACCATGCAATAGCAATTATCTGCTTTGCTTACCTGTTCAAGGAATGAAAGTAAACAAGTCCTTGAGGACAAAAGTACTTGACTTACCTGTCTTGTCTCCTAGAAGAACCGGTCATCTGAAGAAATTAATTATTACTACTGATGGCAAGCTACCACTAATTCAGCATGAAGGATTTTCTTCCACAGTGAATGTTATTGATCACCATAGTTATTGCCTAAAGAGCTCTTCATTATCAATTTACATGCAACATGGATAATCCATGGTTGAATCGGCCAAATTTTTTACCATAAAGTTGGGGGCACATTATTATATTTGTATAATGTTATTCTTTGTATAGTGTTAATTGTTTTAAATATTTTAATATTTTATGATATTACCTATGTTTTATATTGTTGTGAGCCACCCTGAGCCACCATATAGTGGGGAGGGCGGGATATAAATCTCAAAAATAAATAAATAAATAAATAGAGCTATGAGTAAAGAAGTGTTTGATCATCATGCCCTACACAGTTTTCTAGATCTAAATCAACACGAAAGCTGCAGTTAGCACCTGTGGGGTGGGGATGCAAGTGTCCCCAGCAGCCCTGTATAAATAAATATAATTCAGAGCTTCCTCTCTCACATTAGCCATTTTAAAGTAAAAATAAAAACAACAGAACCCAGTCATGGATTTCCTGTGTAATATGTCATTTGGCCCTACGGCCACCGGTATCCTTCAGCAACCCTGGAAATCCTGTTTTCAAGTTGAGCATGCAATTCCTGCTTGCATACTTCTCTTGAAAATAAAAGGCATACATACATGCCGCAAACTTTCCCCTTTCCCTTTTGCAAGCTTTCAAGCCAATATGCTTGTTGTCCTGTTGCTCCATGACTTCAGACTTCAGATATTTTAACCAACAGTGGAGAATTTTGCAAATGTTTCTGAAAAACCTAGTCCAAATATCTGTCCCCTTACTTTACCATGGCAGTAATTTCCTGTTAAAAATGCCAACAAATTAGTTAGGCATGATCTCCTTTTTCCTGAATTGACGTTAGCTGTCTTTAATCAAGCTCTGCTTTTCCAAGTGTTCCCCATTTGATACCTTAAAAGTGTTTCACAGACTTTCTCTATCAATGAAGTCAAATGGAAAAGGTTTGTTTTCTCCCTAGCAAGGATATATAACTCGCTTGCTCAAAGAATGAAGATTGAGATGGGCACCCTCTTGGTGGGCCACTAAGATGGTTTTGCCGGAAGAGCAGAGTGCAAATGGGTGAATGCAGTTGCCCCAAACCTGTCTTACCTGTTTTGGATTGAATCAGGTGGGTAGCTGTGTGGTCTGAAGCATGAGAACAAAGTTTGAGTCCAGTGGCCCCTTTAAGACCAACACAGTTTTATTCAAGGTATAAGCTTTCATGCGCACACACACTTCTTCAGATACAATGAAATGGAAGTGCTAATATGTGGTTGGTCTAAATAGTCAAAATGCAGAATGCAAAACCACAATACAAGAACTCGTGGGCACTCAATGAAATTGCTGAGCAGTCAGGTTAGAATGGATAAAAGGAAGTACTTCTTCACCCAAAAAATGAATTCACTGCCACAGGAGGTGGTGGTGGCTACAAGCATGGACAGCTTCAAGAGGGAATTAGATAAACATATGGGGCAGAGGTCCATCAATGGCTAGTAGCCACAAAGTATAGATAGGAACTCTCAGTCTGGGGCAAGTGATGCACTGCATTCTTGGTGCTTGGGGGGGGGGGGCAACAGTGGGAGGGCTTCTAGTGTCCTGGCCCCACTGGTGGACCTCCTGATGGCACCTGGTATTTTTGGCCACTGTGTGACAGAGTGTTGGACTGGATGGGCCACCAGATCCAACACTGGCTTCTCTTATGTTCTTATGTTAACTGTCCAGCAGTATTTTCCATTGATTATGATGGCTAGAGTATACTGCAGTTCAAAGTAGTTCAACATACTTGTTCTAGATGTGTGCAAAATGAACACTTAGATGAGTGTGGACTGAAGAACTGGCGCCTACAACCATACAGGTACACTCCTAGGTGACTGCCACACCCTAGTGCAGGGTCCCCAACATGGTGCCTGTGGGTGCCATGGAACTCAGCAACACCTTTCTGTCACTCACCAAGTGTTTTTAGGAAGTGGGTGGGGCCAGGTAGAGCTTTTGCCCGGCCAAGGCTTCTGATTGACTACTGGAATCTGATTTGCTGTACAGATTTTTTTATATGTTGCTTTGGCAGCAGCTGTCACCACAGCACAAGAATCCACATTGTGTTACTGAAGTTAAGCTGTTGCAGTCATTTTATGGTTGCATCCTGCAGCAGCCATTTTGTGGCAGTCATTTTGCTGCTGCATCCACCATACTGTGTCAGAATCCCAAATGTGTCTACAGGCTCAAAGAGGTAAGGGACCCCATCCTAGTGTGCTATTCTGTGGTAGGCCTCTGCCGGTGGGATACTGGTTCTGTCAGAGAGGTAATTATATTCTCCTTTCCCAACATATCTCCTGTGCTGTCATAGGTTGTTGCACAAAAGTACACCAAGGGCACAGCCCAATTGTCTTTCCAAGGCACACTGAAATGGACGGGGCCAAAGGGGCATAACAGTACAGGCAATCACTGGTTGCAGTTGCTAGGAGAGTCCAGAAGGGGTCATAATAGTAGCACATTGTGTGGAGCTACCTTATACTGAATCATATTGTTGGTTCATATAGTTTGTGCCTTTCATTGTGATTGGCAGTTGCTTTACAAACTCTGAAGCTGTGGCCCTTCCTCACCACTGTTATCTGGTGTTACCACACATGCCCGCTTTCATGTGTATCCTTAGACACATGTGGGTAAATTTATCCAGAAATGCAACCAGTTTGGGGGAACTGAAGCTCACCTCTCCCGCTTCCATAGTCTAGCTAACTTGGAAAACTGACACACTCACCTATTGGGGGAGCAAAATATGTGGTTTAGGACTCTTTATCAAGCATGCTCAAGTACTTGTAATAGGCTACCAGTAGCTATAAACAACCAGATCTTTTCCAAAACAAGGTTTAGAATTTATTTTTTAAAATAAGGGGCTATGGCTGTGGCAATCATTATGTGGCTGGCTCCACCTCCTGGAGGAGCCATTTTGTGGCAACCATATTGTTGAGAGGTACTTTAAAGTGAAAGAGAACCAAGCTGCCCACTGAGCAACAGTTCTGTGCCAGGAAAAAGCCACAAGGAAGAGTGGGAGAGCAAAAGATTTAAAGAAGGGGATAATTTTAAGAGAAAATAAATGACAAGTCCAAGACTCATGGAAGCGGAGGAGTTTATCTAACTTTAATCTGCTGTTGTCTGTCCTGAGGATCCAGAAACTGAAAGTAGGAGACTTAGGCAGAGTTTCCAAATGTCCCAAGGAAATAATGAGAAGGTAAGGCAGCAGAGGGATGCTGCTGCATCCCAAAATCCCAAAGGGGGGGGGGGAGAATGTTGGCAGCCTCAGCATAAACAGAGAAGAAGAGACCACCACTGCACTTTTGCTGGCAGAGCCATGATAGTTATGGGAGCCAGCACAAAACATTATCACAGAAATAATTGTAAAGTCCAGGAATTTGGGGTGAGTCCAGGATGAACCTGTATAGATTTCCTGGCTCTGATTGAGTTAGGGGGGTGGCTTCCAAAAAGGGCAACAAAAGGTGACTGCATCCATTCAGGGGAATATTCTGGGAGGACTGATATGAACTGGGAAGTTGGTTTGCAAACCGAACCAGTTCATAGCGGTTCGTGACCCCTGCTTCCTGCTCCCCACTGCTTTTCATGGGGCGCAGAAAGCAGAAGGTTCTCTGCGAAAAGCAGCCGTGAGCAGAAAGCAGGAGCCATTTAAACCCCTGCTTTCTGCTTCTCACCACTCAGCTGTTTTTTTGTGAAGAGCAGAAAGAGCTCTTCAAGAACTGCCATGAACTGCCTTAAAATTTGTAGAAATTCGTGGCAGCTCTTCAGTTTGTGAACCACAAACTGGCCAAAATTCATCATGAACTTACATTTGTGAGCTGGGTCATGCCCATCCCTATGCCTGCGGCAGGCTGGTAGCAGACATTCAGGTAAGGTCAGTAAAAGTAATCAAGCCCACTGGGTGGCTTGGTAGTAATTAAAGTTTGCACTCAGGAAGACTTGCATTTGCTGACAAAATCACACTGACAGACTGAGGTGAGTGCCCAGATTTTCTAGCCCTTGGAAGTCCTCCCCTTTAACTCAATCAGATGTCTATGCAGATGTCCCATCAATGAATCAATCTCCCACACAACATTTTGGCTGCTCATTAGCATAGCCTGGCTAAGGAAAGCCATCTCCTCACAGTCATAGCTAGCCCCTAAGATGGCTGACAAGGTGAATTTAGCCAAGATGGTATTTGGGGAGACAGCACACATCTAGGAATGGGGTGCTTGGTAACACTGGTAGCCTTTTGGGGGGTATTTTTAAAATATATGTGCATGTATGAGTGTGTGTGCGCACCTGGAAGCCATGGCAGCCTCTGGTGACTGACCCCTACTGTGGGCCTGGAGGATATTAGGAGAAGTAGCTGAATAAAGCCCGCTCCCACCTCTCGCCTCTGGTATTCCAAGGAGGTCTCCCATCCAAGTACTTGCCAGAGTCAACCCTGTTTAGCTTCCGAGATCTGAAGAGGTCAGGCTTGCCCAGGCTATCCAGGTCAGGGCAGCACTGGTAGCCTTTAATCTGAGAGATATCAAATTAAACCTGTAACTTTACCTTTACTTTTCTTACTGAGCTATAGTTCTTGTGATCTTTTATGGCCTGTATGTTAAACACTGTGAGTAGGTCAATTATTTATTCTAGTAGAAGTTCAGTAATAGAGAAGCAAACAGAATATTAACAAATGAGGAACCTGCAAGGACTTGCAGGGGTCATTTTATTTTCCTTTGTATCCCCTTTGTATTTCTTCTTTGCCTCCCCTTGGAAGCCCCTGTATTCTCTGTCCTTTGTCTGCTTCCTTCTCTCCTAACCAACCTTTAATCTGCTCCCAGTCTTCCGCTTTAAATATTATTCATTTGCTTCTTTTATACTCAGCTTTCTCCCCAATGGGGACCCAAAATAACTTACACCATTCTCCTCTCATCATTCTCCTGTGAGGTAGATTAGTCTGAGAGTATGTCCAAGGTTTCAGAGCAGGTGTCCCAGATTATCATCTGACACTATACCCACAACACTATACTGGGCCTCAGCTTTCCCTCCTGTCCTCTCCCTGGGAAAAGTCTGGCCAAGTTGCAAAAGTTGTGCGGTAGCAACTGAGTTGCTCGTGTAAGTTGTGCGGCATCAAGTTGTTTGGTAGCCACTGCTGCACCTGGATGAGTGGCACAAATACCATGGTTAACAAATTCCCCAGTGGTTGTTGCTGATCCTGGCCCAGATAAGTCCTACCTCCAGAGCAGAAAGGAGGGGAGCAGAAAGGAGGGAAGTAAGGGTGGACCGAGAGACCAAATTAGCCCAGGAAAGGGTCCTTCCCCCTGACTTTTACTGTCAGAAACCAAGGTTTGAAGGCTGGCAATATTGTTGTAGTTGCCCAGTAACCCCTACAAGTGCTACTGAGATCTCAGAGAGCATTTGTGTTTTGAAGGCACAGGTTCTGCTTCTATTATTTTGAAATGGTCCCCCACCCCCTTTTTAAAAAGATTTCAGATTTTTCTGCAGTCCTAGGTTTTTCTCAGGTTTGTAGAAAGATTGGTGTTGTCTGTTCAGGGCTCCAGTCTCTGGATTTAAGTATCCATAGATGTCATGCTGAGAACTGAATATACTGATGGATTGTAGTAACCCACCCAACACTACCGCTGTACAGCATTCATTCCAACAAGGTATTGGAAGGCCTAGGCCATTGGACTGAATGGAAGAAGAGCAGAAATGCTTGGCAGTATTTCCCAAGTATCTGCTTAATTCTGCATAGGATTGCACTGGTAATCATTCATGTTCAGCGTATTTAAAGAGAACTTTCAGTTGGGAAGAAATAAAGTTAGTATTTTACAGGGGTCATTTCGAGCAGGAATGTGCAGGAATGCTGTTCCAGGAGTAACAAGCCCAGGAGCGGGCACACATGGTGATGCGCTGTGGGAAAAAGCAAAAGCATACTAACTTGATCTGTATTTTCATGCTTGTTGTAGGGTAACTTCTCTGCGAGAGCAAAGGAAACCTAAAGTGTCTTTAGTCAAAGTGTAAAGTTGGCTTGCCAGCTCTGAGTTGGGAATTATCTGGAGATCTTTGGGGTGGAGCCTGAGAGGTGGGTGTTGTCTTCTGGTGATCAGGAGTGTGGCATATGCAAATAAGTTATGCTAATGAGGTATGCTAATGAGCTCCTGCACCTCTTTTTCTACTAAATGACCCCTGGTATTTTATATGTAAACTGACAGCTATAACAAGGGGTTGCCCAAGTCATACAGAAGTGTTAACAAAGCCTGCTTTATCAGTTTCATAGGCTTCAGCTTATAGTAAAACAATTCTTCTGGAAGTTTCCAGTCAGCATTGAATTCTCATATCTTCAATTATTTGAATACATGCTGCAGCAGATATTCCGTAGAAAGAGTCAGATATAATGATACTCTGTACATACAAACAGAAAACAAAATATCAGTGAGAGCATAGGCATTAGCAGCTGTCTGAAAAACCTGATAGGAATATGTGGTTATATGGTAATAGCAGTAAGCTTTCAATAAAACGTTGTCAATCTAATACTGTTGCTTTCCTCACTTAACAGGATTATATCATATTACCACCTCTGAAAGAACCGTCTGTCATCAAAGTTAACAGTAGTGGTTAAAATGCTGATCCACGTCAACTAAGAAAAGCTGGATTGGCAGGAGGTTCCTGTGATTTTGCTGGCTAACTCAGCAGGCACAGGATAATTCGACTGCCCAACAGACACAGGAATACTCAGTCACCCACCAGTCTGGCTTGCTGCCTGCTCACAAGTTGTGATCATAGGGATTGAAAATCGGACATATTATTCATCTGTGTCCAAACAACTCGAACATATTAAACTGTGAAAAAAAAATGATTCCACATGGATAATTACATACTGCTTTGCTGCAGCTGCCTCCTTTCTCCAGCCTCTCTGCATTCACATTTGCCACCTCCATGTTAAAAGGCTCATTATTAAAAGCAAAAATAGGTAATGCTTCACATTCTGAGATAAAAGTTAGGTTCTGTGTCTGTTATGGCAGCATCACTTGGTTTTAGTTAATGGCTTCCAAAATGGCCAGATCCAGAAAAATTCATATATATTTACCCTTGTGCTACCTTATGGAAATTATAGCTTTCTGCCATCTGTAGATCCACAAAAATCTTGTTTTTCGAGCTTTTATATATTTTAAAATTATGCATCTCACGGCATGTTTTACCACTGATATTCCCAACAAATACACATGCTGTCACACTGAAATCTAAAAGGAAATTCAGCCACACTGTTCTGATCTGCATACATTTGATTCCATCACTTGCAGGTCATTTAATGATGGATCTGACTACAAGCCCAAAGTGGTGGTGAACTGCAAGTGATTCTATACTTGACTTTAATGATCTGATCATAGCCTTGAGGGAATATTTACATTCTTTTCTTGTGATCAAGCAGATTTAACTTGCTGACCTGAGGGTGCAAAAGTGGCTACAAGTTGCAGCACATGGGGCACGATCATACGCACCCATTTGTGATGGGAAAGGGACGATGCACCGGTGCTTCAAAGCGGCAGGATCAGACGAGCACATCTGGGAAGCGTAGTGCAGCCGTTAGGACAACGTCGCAAAGGCCCGTTGAAGCACTTCAAAAAGCTACCGGTGAAACACCAGTAGCAAATGGTTTGCTACGGTTCACAACCAGAGTTTCCCTGTTTGATTGCACCAGGGCGGAAGTGTGGCATCGTGGATAGAGTGATCACATGCTATCCCGATGCCACACAGTTTTTTTGTCCCCCTTCTCCATGTGCGCAACATCAAAGGCCCCCTTAGGGGGAGACATGATTCATCAATCCTCCCCCCCACTGTTGAGGCAAATAATCAATTCTTCTCCCACCCGCCCCCCGTTGAAGCAAATCATTGATTCCCCCCTCCCCTGTTGAAGCACTTCATCGATCCCCCATTTAAGCACCTCAGAAACCCACCACAAAAAAAAGGTCACCTGTGGTTGCGTGTGCTCACGCAACTGCAGCACAAATTGCTCTGGCGCAAATTTGCGTCGATTCCTGTCTGGCTTATCTTGCTCATGTGGCTGCGACCATGAATTACAAGGTTCGACCTGGCTAAGATCCTGTAGCACAAGTATTTACTGCACAGGTACAAAGCTGCTTAACATAGTATTCAAATAAAACTTCAAGCAAAAGCATTGGATCAATTCAGCGCCAGAGCTACACTCACATGTCAACAGGGATTTCAATTACAGTAAATCTGACTGGCAGTTGCATTCATATCAATGTTCTCAGAACCTCTGGGTGGACATAGTCTCCAGACCATCTCTGCAAGAACAGCACCCATGCAACAGTACGAGAGGGGGGTGGGGAATCTGTCTTCAATAAAACCAAGGCTGAATCCTTCAAGAACTATCTGTGCCACTTGAGAATCTGTAAATCACAAATTGTTCTGCTGCTAAATCAGAGAAGGCATTTCAAGGCAACCATATCAACAAGGCTGGTCAGTATACTATTTCTCTGTTCAAGGGACTATGTAACTGTCTTTAACATCAATAGGCATCTCAGCTGGGAAGTTTTGTAATCCAACTGGTTCTATGAATCTTGGAGGACAAACAATCCTAAGTGAGCTATCACCCTGGTGGTGATTTAGGAGGGTGGAAGTCTGGTTCTCTTAAAGAAAATGTGCCAACCATGACAATAGTGTCTTCTTGACATCACTCTATAAAGGAAAAAGGATTGTGGACTATACCACTGTGTACAGGACCTATTATCTGTTTGCTGGATGTATCTGTTGTCACTGAATTAGTTTAAACTGATGTAATATCATTTTTCAGCATTGTATCTGCACTCTGTGTTATGTCCATTATGTTATGGTTTTTCAAATCTCAGAACTCCTAGTCCTAGTGCATTGCTTATTAGATGCCTTATCATACTGATTGTATCACCTTACACTGTGTAATCCACTTTGAGGCTTACTGAGAAAGGCAGACTATAAATATAGAAAACAAATAAATAAAATGTCTGGATTACCTCAACACCATCACTAGATCAAGACCTATACGTTCAGTCAGGGAACCCACTTTTCAGTGGAGCAGCAAGTGCAGCAACACAATCCCCAGCCTGTCCCAGGCCTCCAACATCAACCATATGTATAATTTTAGAAACTGTTGAGAAGTTTTATACATTATATTCAGAGTAACTTGCAGCTTTTCATCACCACATCTGTATTTTGTCCCAGGACTAGAGAAACCACAGCAGGGAACTTGATAGCGCATCAGAGTTAACTTCTCTTCTGACATTTAGCTTTTCGAACACCCCCAAACAATTTGAATTACTTCCATTATTAAAACTAGGCTCGAGTTTTAGTTCCTAGATCTCCTCCAGAAATAATAAAACACAAAAAGGAAGGTTTTGATGGACCATAAAATTACCATTTGAACCTCCACGGTTTTACTATCAATCTATGTGACTAAGACCAGTAGGGATGCTTGTTTTGTGTGTGCATTCTGGACATTCTTCCTACTGAGCTCTATTGGTCCCTCATGTCTGACTGTTGGAACAGGTTTTGTTCCTAATACTGAAAATCACATCTATAGCATTGTAAAACTCTATGACTCTTCTGAAGCAAAAAACAATTCTCAGTTAGTACTATTTCCCCAAGTCTTCCTTATGTGTGTTTTGGAAATATTAACTTCCAGCTGTCCCTTTTCCACTCTTATCACAATGAATGCATTTCTGTTCAGCACTACTATCTTTTCATTTGGTCACCAAATAATTATACTGCTATTCACAGTAAATTTACATTACATTACTAATTACCTATTAGTTTAATAAAGTACTCAGTCTTGTTTTAAATCCATGTGTAGGGCTAAGGAAGCATTAAACAAAGCTCCTCTGAGACCATAGGTAAAATGGGTGAGGAAGAGAACATGTCACCTGTCTATCTTCATTGGATTGACTAGGAATGGAAGACTAGGTACTTTTTCTGGATTAATCAAGGCACCCAAACACTGACAGGAAAAAGTTAACAGAGTTTGCATCACCCACTCAGAACTCATCCAGTGTTCCCTCTAAGCTGTGGAGTTTTGTGAGCAAAAATTCTACTTTGTGAGCTACTGGCATTAAAGTTGTGAGCGAGTGATTTGGCTACTGCATATATTAGTTTGCTCTGGACCCATCCTTCCTGAGCTAAGGCACAAATGTGTGAGCCAGAGGCTAAAAAACTGTTAGCTAGCTCACACAAACTCAGCTTAGAGGGAACACTGAACTCATCCCTTCATTCTTAGACTGCCTTTGCACTTACTCTTTGCAAACGACAGGCAATTTCTTAGCCTACAGAAGACAGTCTGTCCCACATCATTCCCAAAATGCTCAAATGTGGGAGGGATCTTTCCCAAGCACTATGCCTTAAAAACCACACCATTCTGTAATGCTAAAATCTAGTCCTCCATTTCTAGATTTGCCAAAGTGAAGAAAAACAGCCAGCAGGAACTAGAGGTGTCTGGTAACTAAGTTGCCTTCTTTTACTTGACGATTACATTCAAGGATTTACTTCAGCATGTGACTTCCATAGGCCGAAGTATTCCCAACCGTCACTGGTCACAGGGTGGATTCCAGGATTTGGGGGCTCTGAGCAGCCAGTGCCCAGGGTGCAGCCTGACCAGTGTGGTGGACTGTGACAACTGGCAATTTGGATGTTATACTTCTGTTGATACACCCCCAGGCCACACTGGCCGTTTCATCCTTTTTTGCTACTGCATCACACTGCTCATATTTAGCTTACAGTCCACCTTTACCTCAAGACTTTGTTCACATGCACTCCCCATCCACTATGCGTGTTCTTCATTTTTGTTACCCAGATGTAGAACTCGGCACTTATCCTTGTTGAACTGCATCTTGCTCACATCTGCCCACTTTTCCAGTGTGTTTAGATCTAATTGACTTCTATCTCACAAAGTGTTCTCTACTCTTCCCAATTTGGTGTCAAAGTAATGGTTTGAAACAGAAGGAACTAACTGTTCCCATCAAATAATAATTTTGCAACTTCTTTATTCATCAGTACTGCTCGAAAATTCACAAAATATATTCACAAAGGGATCTTTTCTTGGACATGCCTAGGGGAAATTATACTTCTCTGTCCATTCATAGCCATGTAGTGACAAAAGAATTATAAGAAATAATCACCTTTCACTGACAGAAAAAATATATGAAAGTATTGGCTGTTTCTAGTTAAAAATGTAGACTTTACCCAATAGCCCACTGCATAATCCTGAGATAACACAACATACAAAATAACCTTGTATATCAGAAACCATTATGGAATAGCTGTTGGTAGAAGTAGTCGTTTTAGTAACAACCGCTGGAATGCCATCTGTTTTAGCTAAAATTACTGTCTAAGTGACCCCAGTTTCAACTCTGAATCTCATTTTAATAAGAAACCTCCAGAAACTGAGGAAGAACTTAGCTTCACACCACCAACAACACTGTCCAATTCTCTATCAAGTTGCTCTTAAAAGTGCCTTGCATTCATGAGGTTTGAATGTGTGCCCCTAAGTGATGGACTCATCTATAAAGGAGCAGATCCACTTAATGTACTCAGCTGCAAACATGAGCCGATTGGTGCCTATGCACTAACATGCCACCACTTGATTGATGTTTTCCTATTACTCTGCCAGAGTGCATTAAGTTAAGCCTCCTTTTCATCTCAGCAAATACTTGGGACTACAGATGGCCCTCATTTGTAATCTTGAGGAACTAGTGCAACAAAACAATCTCATCGGTGCCTTTACCTACTGGTCAGCTAACACAGATGAAGGAGAGCTTGTGACAGCAGATATTTGTACAGGCAATTACAAGCAAATGAAGCAAATAAACAAGCAGTACTGAATGCTGGTTAGTAACAACCAGAACCCAGTAAGAGTGGATTCAGATACAATTTCTTCCCCTAATTTCCACCCCCCCTTTCTCTCTCTCTCTTTATCTCACTTTTTACAATCAGTCTGTAGAATCCATATGGAACTGGATTGCATGTAGGAGCCCAATTTGCAGTTAGTTCCAGTATCACAACATGTTCAGCAATCTGGCTCAAATCAGAGCTTCAGCCAGAGATGTTGCAAGGGGGGAGGGGGGTCATAAATCAGTGCTAAACAGCAGTAATCTAAACACTGGTAACCTAACACATTTCCATTAAAGCGTATTATACAATTTTAATAATGTTAAAAATACAAGGGTGCAAGGAGGAGTTGTCAGTCATAACATTGTCCTTGTACCATTGGCCAAAACACTGGAAGGCAGGAACAGGATGACCTTGTATTGCACAATTGCCTTTGTATTGCACAATTGTTTATGTCTCCTCAAATAAATGGGCTAGAGATTTAATCCTTTCTTTAATGAAAGATGAGAACTCAGGGAAAGGTCTTGGTGTATTATGTTGGGGGTGGCAAAGCCCTCTGTGAATCTGGACATATTAACTGCTGTGATACAGAATAAGTAGTAAAGATATTTTGTGGCAAGGGATATCTATTAAGCTGTTTGTGTGATATCACTATGTTACTACATAGTGATAATACAACTGGGGAGGAGAAATGGATTTGTGAAAGATTATATCTCCAGTCTGGAGACCAGTTGTAATTCTGGGGAATCTCCAGGCCCCACCCAGAGGCTGGCAACCCAAATATGGAAGCTCCCTTCCATCACCATAGCTGGTGGCCTTTGAGGGCCCTTTCCTCCACGAATCTGTCTAACCCCCTTTTAAAGCTATCTATAAAAAACATAATAGCAGCTACAGTGCTTGTATAGCACTAGTAGAAAACCATATTTAAAAACTGAAGATCAGTTTTAGAAGCTTAAATTTAAAAAAGCAGATTGAATTCAAGAGAGTACTTTTAAACAATTTAGAAACAGTAAAAAATGACTTCTCTTTATCCAACCACATTTTAAACATTTAAGGAGATTTAAATTTTCTTTAAAATGAATGTAACAATTTCCAGCAATTCCCCTTTCCAACCATAGAACCCACAATCCTGCCCCTGAGGATCTGCTGACACCCTCCCCCCCACACACACACATAACAAAGTGTTAGTGCCTCAGTGATTTGCAGCAGGGAAAGTGGGAATGGTTGGATACAAGCAATTAAGTTATTTAACAAAAACTTGCAAGAACAGGCCAGACTTTGACTAGTGTCTAAATAGTAACAGAGATGGTGTCAAATGAATGCATTTGAGGAGGGAGTTCCATAGCCAGGGATTTTCCTGTGATTTCCATCTATTGCCGGTAGCGATCCATCTAAAGTGGGGTTAGCAGGAGAAGAGTTCCTAATGACAATCCCAGTGGAAATGCTCCTGTGGGCATGTTTTATTTTCCACACAGAAACCTACAGTATTGAAAGCAACATAAAATGTATGATAAATGAATGCCAGCCCTCATACTCAAAATGTACACAAAATGTACAGCCCTCATACTCACAATATACACTTAAAAAACAAGGATGCCAAAATTTAAAATCATTCTTTTCACAATGTACACTTTAAAATGTACACAATGTATACTTTTTTAAAAAAGCACTCAAGTTGCTGCACCAATGTAAACTGTTGGTTCATACATCCCCAATACAAATGCAGGAAAGGCATCAGTGTCCTGTCTGAACTACTGCTAACAGACCAGGGAAAGAAACGGATTGGCTCTCTCAACTGAGCTACTGTGATGTCATGGAGCATTAAGGAGGAAAACCCCATATATTGTATTCATTTGTTTGTTTATATTATTTATCATCTGCCTTTCTCAATGGGGCTCAAGGCAGATTACACAGATTCAATATGATCCTCAAAAAATCCCAGCTTCAGGTATAGGCTAATGGGGGCTGAACTTGCTGAGAATGAGAGGGAAAAAGATCTTGGAGTTGTAGAGGACAGCTCAATGAAAGTGACAACCCAGTGTACTGCAGTGGTGAAAAAGGCATGTTATGGATTATTAGGAAAGAGATTGAGAATAAAATGGCTGATATCATAATGCCCTTGTATAGATCTATGGTGCAGCCTCATTTGGAATACTGTTTACAGTTTTGGTCACCATATCTCCAAAAGGGCATTGTAGAGCTGGAAAAAGTACAGAGGAGGGCAACCAAAAGGATTAGGGGACTGGAACACCTTTTCTATGAGGAAAGGCTGAAGAGTCTGGGACTTTTCAGTTTAGAAAAGAGATGACTAAGGAGGGAGATTATAGAGGTTTATATATACAATTATGCATGGGATGGAGAGAACTGACAAAGGGTGTGTTCAGATGGGCAGTTTCATCTGTTGCCCTTGCTGTTCCCTTATGGATTTAAAGTACATGATCAGACAGCAATATCTGTCTGTCCTGCCAAAGTCATCTGAGTCCCACCTCCACCCCTGGCTGCGTGTTTCTTTGATAACTGAGAAAGTCTGGTCCTATTTATCTGAGTTGGTTCCAAAATGGATTTCCTGCTGCCTGGCCACTCTGTTGCACACCTAAGCCATCAGCAGGTCTGACTGGTCTCTTGTTTTCCAGCCGCCATTTTGTTTTACTAGTTAGCAAGGAGCACATAACTGCATATATGAACCTCTCTCTCACCCCCCCCTACAGGAGCTTCTCAAAACTTTGCTTTCTTTTTAAAAGCTCTCAAAGAAAGACAACTTTTTTTGGTCCTTTGGGGAAGGGGTAAACTGAAAAGATTACAGGGACAACGGCAGTGAACTCCATATCCCAGCAGTCTCAGCAAGTGCTTGTGTGGATGCTCAGAGAGCAAACTTTTTTAAAAAAATGTCTAACAGCCCCATGAACTACATATCCCAGCAGGCTGATCAGTGCTTGTGGGCATGCTTCATGGACAAACTTTAAAAAAAATGGCTGATAGGCTGACTCTCTGCCTGCTGCCATCTGATCATGTAAAAGCGCTTTGAAGAGTACTAAAAGGGGTGAGTCTGATCATGACAAAATAATCTGGCTCAAATAGAGGCAGGGCAACAGCGGATTGAACTGCCCATCTGAAAGCAGCCAAAGAGAATTTTTTCTCCCTCTACAAAAATACTATCATTTGAGGGCATCCAATGAAGCTAATAGGTAATAGTTTCAGGATGGACAAAAGAAAATACGGCTGAGGACAGACTGGCAGTCTCGGCCGCTCTGCCTCCGCTTCAAAAGCGGAGGCAGAGCGGCCATTCAAACGGCCACATCTGCCCCGAGGAGGTAGCCTGGACGCATCGCGTCCGGTGCCGCACTCCTCCCGCAGCAGCCGAGCACCACTTCAAAGTGGTGCTCGGCTGCTGCGGCGCGCGTTCCACCCGCCGGAGCGGGTGTGAACATGCACCAGGAGGGGGAGCCGCGCGGTGTCTGCCCGCCGCCGTAGGAAGCCGCCTGCAGTCTGAAATTCCCCCCGCCTTAGTCTGCCGCGCCACGGAGGCGTGGCAGACTACCAGTCTGTCCACAGCCTACTACTTTACACAGAAAGTGATTAAAATGTACAATTTGCTGCCAGAGGATGTAGTGATGGTCACAGGAATAAACAGCTTTAAAAGGGAGTTAGATTCATGGAGGATAATTCTATCAATGGCTACTAGCCATGGTGACTGAGGAGGACCTCCACATTCAACCTCTGAATTCCAAAGCCAGGAGACAAGATCAGGGGAAGGCCTTGGCTTCTATGCCCTGTTGTTGGCCATCCAGAGGAACTGATTGGCCACTGTGTGAGACAGGATACTGGACTAGATGGACCATTGGTCTCATCCAGCAGGGCTTTTCCTGTGTTCTTATGTAACAGGATGAGACCAATAAACAATCTGGATTTTAGAAATCTGGAACTGACCAGAAATTTGAAAACAAAACTGAAACAAAGCATAAATGTTAACATGACTTGTTGAACAGTGCAAAAATTGCATAGTAGGATCCTACTTGAAGCAACAGACAATGTGAGTATATACAGTAGTATAGACCACAGTCTCTAACCCTTTTGCCTAAGTAATTTTCTGGATCATTTCTGAAGTAAAAGCCTATTACCTTTGTAGAAAAGCTCTCTTGACTAATTCAGTTTTGCATAGTTTGCAGAAAGTCAAGAGAGTGGGAGCTTTCTTGACCACATCAGGCAGGCCAGTCCATAAGGTGGGAGCCATAATGGAGAAAGCAGGTGTACATATAGGGCTATGGTACAATGGTTTTAAGTTGTTGGGAAACAATGTAGACTGTAAAGAGCAAAAACAGGCAAAATTCGCAAGTTCTTCCTGTTTCCTTGGCTATTGCGATTTGGGACAAAAATACATTCTCTGTTTTCCAGGCACAGATGTCATTTCCTTATAGGAGGGATTCAGAATAGAATAAAACAGGGGTTTCCGGTTGGGAGAATAGAGGTCTGACACGCTTTGCAAATGTGCAAGGCGGACAGCGGCTCTTCCTGACAGCTTGGGTGGGTTAATCCACCCGACGCAACCTCACACAGGTAGTGTGAGGACCAGCAAGCAATATAATCCAGGTTTGAGCAACCTCGGTGAAGGGAAAGTCTCGGAGGAGACTTTTCCGACACCTTGAGCACTGCAGCCGAAGAGGATTCTTGCGAGTATCTCTAAGGAGCCGAGCTGAGCTGAAAAATTCAGCATAAAACCTCCAATTCCCCTGATTCCTTAACAAAGAAGACAAAGTTTAAACGTTGGGACCACATCTGAAGCGAAGTAACAACAAAAGGTAACGGAAAAAAGTTTTTTGCCTTACCATTGCCGCGTTTTGAAAGATGAAAAACAGATCGGGTGAAGCAATAGACTGATGTTGATTGGATGAGAGCAGTTTTGAAGTGCTAAAAAACCGAATTTGAACTTAAAAAGCCAAAAAAACAAGTTGTTTAACATTCCTGCGGTTAAAAGGAGTCGGGAGGGGAAGCCAAGCATCGCGAGACAAAGAGGGAGAAGGGAACCAAGCATCGCGAGATTAAGACGTGAGGACTGAATCAGGAAGTGACGGCTAGAAGAGCAGACAAGAAGGAAAAAGGAGAAGAACCGGAAGAAGGTAAAGGGGACTCTAAATACTGCCGGACCAGAAAGGGGACTCTAAATACTGCCGGACCAGAAAGGGGACTCTAAATACTGCCGGACCAGAAAGACCATAACAGGAAGTGACGTGCAGAGAGCAGACAAGTAAAGAAAAGGAAGGGACAAAAGGAAACTACGGCAAGCCAGAAGCAAGGTAAAAAGACTATAACCTTTGACATTAACCATAGAGAAGTCGCGGCCGCCATTTTGGATTTATAAAATTTTTAAACTGCAATATCTCAAAGATTATATAACGTAGACGGCTGAAACCAACATAATTTGACTTGGCAAGATTAGCTTGTTTGAATGCACTAATTGGTGTTTGATTTGGAAGACAAGATAAAATCAATCTTTTTAAAGAGGCAAAACGGACCGCGGACTAAGATCGAGAGCAGCCACATGGTCCTCTCCTACAATGGCAGCAAAAAAAGAAAAAGAGCTACTAGCCGTTATGGAAGCAATGGAAAAGAAAATGTTAGACGCTATAGGAGAGGTAAATGTTAAAATGAATAATATAGCGGCTCAAGCAGATAAAAATTGCATGGAATTAAAAGCAGAATTTCAAAAATTATCCACAAGAACACAAGATATAGAAACTAAAGTAAAAGAACTGGAAGAAAACACCCATAAGACAATGAGAGAGAACGAGAGGATGGAAAAGATGATGCATTATAAAGATATGCAAAACCACTTGAGATTTCGAGGGATTGAGGAAAAATTGAATGAGGATATTTTTACAAGAATGCAAGAAGCAATAGCAGATTTTTTACAAGAACAGGAAGAAGTTGTTAAAGAACACATGGATCTTGTTTATAGAGTTAATTCTACATATGCAAGAGACAAAAACATACCAAGAGACGTGGTTGTCCAATTTACAATGAAAAGAACAAAAGAACAAATCTACAGGAAGTGCTTTACTGACCCCTTTGTAATAGATGGAAAGAAAATCATAGTAATGAAAGAATTGCCTAGAGCAATACTGCAAGAAAGGAAAAAATTCAAGCGTCTGACGGATAAACTGAAGGAGAAAAAAATCAGATTTCGTTGGGAAATACCTCAAGGACTAAGTTTTTATTATGGCAAATCCAGAGTAGTGATTAAAAGCACAGAAGAAATGTATGCATTCCTGGGAGAGAATAAAGATGATTTTGGAGATATTTAAGAATATATCAAAATGGATTACAAAATACTTACATGGAATGTAAATGGACTAAATTCACCCCAAAAACGTAGAATGGTAGGTCATTGGTTGGAAAAACAAAAATGTAATATAATTTGCTTGCAAGAAGCTCATCTTAAAAACCAAGACCATAAATATTTAATAAGGAAAAAATTGGGAGAAGAATTTTATTCTTTAGCAAGCAACAAAAAAAATGGTGTTGTAACATATGTCAAAAAAGATTTGGAACCCAAAGTAATATTCAAAGACAAAGATGGAAGATATTTAGCTATTGAAATTTTACTGCAAGGAGTGAAAACTTTGATTGTGAACATTTATGCTCCGAATGGAGCTAAAGAAATTTTTTTTAAAGAACTTCAAATGGAATTGGACAATGTAAACTATGATCAAATTATGATGTTAGGAGATTTCAACGGAACTGTAGATAATAAACTAGACAGGCGCTCTAAAAGAAAGGATGAGACGTTAGGGAAGCTTCCAAAAAACTTTTTTGAACTGATAAAACAAGAAAAGTTGGAAGATATTTGGAGGAAAGCTAACCCACAAGGAAAAGACTTTACCTTTCACTCTAACAGACATGACTCACATTCAAGAATTGACATGATTTGGATGACTACTAACCTAACCTTCAAGACAAGAAAAGTGGAAATTTTACCCAGAATAATCTCAGATCACAATCCGTGTTTATGGACAGCTGGGCAGATTAAAAAACAAAAGAGATGGAGAATAAACGAGGACTTATTAGATAATCAAGAAATAATTAAAAAATTACTTGAAGAAACAGACCTATACTTCCAAGTAAACATGCAGAAAGAAGTTAAAATTCAAACCGTATGGGATGCATATAAAGCAGTGATGAGAGGACTATTGATATCGTTAAATGCTAAAGATAATAAAAAGAAAAAAGAGCAATATGAAAATATTTTACAAGCCATTAAAACAAAGGAAGAAGAACTGAAGAAGAAACCAGGGAAAAAGAAACTGCAAAAGGAAATTTGGATGCTACAAGACCAAGCAAAAGCCATTTTGAACCAGGAGATGTACTGGAACTTAAAAAAACTTCAACAAAAAGCATTTGAAGGTGCAAATAAACCCGGAAAATACTTAGCATGGCAATTAAAGAAAAAACGTGAAAATAAATTTATCACTAAAGTGATAAGAGATAATATTGAGATAATAGATAACAAAGGAATAAAAAGAGAATTTTTTAAATACTACGCAAAACTTTTTAAGAAGGAAAACAAAGACAGAAGAAAGATTAAAGAATACCTGCAAACATTAAAGCTACCAAAACCAACAGAGAAAATTAAAGAACTATTTAATAATCCAGTATCATTACAAGAGATCAAAAATGCAATAAATGACTCAAAATTAGGTAAAGCACCTGGACCGGATGGATTTACAGCGAAGTTCTACAAAACGTTACAGGAGTCAGTTTCACCGGTGTTACTGCTATTGATGAACGATATAAGAGTTACTGGAGAGGTACCAGAAACCTGGAAAGATGCATCCATCTCACTGATCCCGAAAGAAAATCAGGATTTGACCAATGTTAAGAATTATAGACCGATCTCTTTACTGAATAATGATTATAAGATTTTTGCTAAGATTATAGCGGATAGACTAAAAGAGCACCTTAAAGAGACTATACAAACAGAACAAGCAGGGTTCTTACCTAATCGACAAATAAGGGACAATCTAAGAGTAGTAGTGGACGCTATAGAATACTACGACAAACATCCTGAAAAGGAAGTGGGCTTTTTCTTTTTAGATGCGGAGAAAGCGTTTGATAATTTAAACTGGGATTTTATGTTTGAAGTTTTAGAACATCTTGAGATCGGTGAATATATGCTTAACTTCATTAAAGCAATATATAAAGAACAGAAATCCTCAATAATAATTAATACTGAAAAGACAGACGATTTTAAAGTTGAAAAAGGAACAAGACAAGGATGCCCGCTTTCGCCGCTGCTATTTATTTGGATTTTAGAAGTTCTACTGTTAAATGTGAAGGAAGACAAAGATATTAAAGGCTTAACAACTAAAGGTTTTTCTTTCAAATATAGGGCCTTTGCAGATGATGTGATGTTTATAGTGGAAGACCCCTTATCCACATTACCACATTTGTTACAGAGAGTAAAAGAGTTTGGTGACTTAGCAGGATTTTATGTAAATAAAAACAAATCGAAAGTAATGTGTAAAAATATGTCAAATAAGAAACAAAACGAGTTACAAAAACTTACAGAATGTGAGGTGGTGAAAAAGACAAAATATCTGGGTGTAAACCTAACTATGAAAAATATTGATCTTTATAAAAATAATTATGAAAAATTATGGTTGCAAATTATGCAAGATATTAAAAAGTGGAATGTTTTGAATTTGTCATTGCTGGGTAGAATTGCGGTGGTCAAGATGAATGTGTTACCACGATTAATGTTTTTGTTTCAAACTATTCCAATTGTGAAAGATGTAAAAACATTCAAATGTTGGCAGAAGGAGCTGTCTAAATTTGTGTGGGGAGGGAAAAAACCAAGAATTAAGATGAAAATAATGTGTGATGCCAAAGAAAGAGGAGGGTTTCAACTACCAAATCTAAGGTTATACCATGATGCAATATGTTTGACCTGGGTAGGGGCATGGACTATGTTACAAGATAGAATGTTATTGTCCCTGGAAGGTCATGATTGTAGATTTGGGTGGCATGCATATTTGTATTATGGCAAAACAAAAATGGACAATATGTTTAAACATCATTATTTGAGAAGAACACTAATGGATACGTGGACAAGATATAAAAACTTTTTTTCAGAAGAGATACCCATGTGGATTGTACCCGCAGAAGTCTTACATCCAACATCAAGATATAAAGGACAAGATTGGCTGAAGTATAGAGACTTATTAATAAGACATGGCAAGGATTTCAAACTGAAGGAGCAGCATCAGATTGACTTTGATTATGGTTGGTTAAGATATAGACAAATATATGACTTGTATAGAAGTGATAAAAAACACGGTTTCAGGGGAAAAAATAATGAAATAGAACAAGTTTGGGAGGAAGGTGGGAAAAAAATGATTTCTAAAATGTATAAAGTCTTGCTAAAATGGTTTAATGCTGATGAAATGGTAAAAGAACAAATGGTAAAATGGGCGATAAACTTTAACAAAGACATTGAAATGGAATCTTGGGAATTTTTATGGAAAAATGCTATGAGTATATCTACGTGTTATAACTTAAAAGAAAATTGTTTTAAAATGATGTATAGATGGTATATGACACCAAAAAAAATTGCAAATATTGGTCAAAATATGTCTAACAAATGTTGGAAGTGTAAAAAGAAAGAAGGGTCTTTTTATCATATGTGGTGGACTTGTGATAAAGCAAAGACTTATTGGTCAAAAATACATGCAGAAATGGAAAAAATCTTGAAATGTACATTTAAGAAGTTGCCTGAAATGTTATTGCTAGGACTTAAACTAGAAGAGATAAATGTAAAGAAAAGGACAATAATATGGTATATGATTACAACAGCAAGAATGGTGTATGCACAAAACTGGAAAAATGAAAAAATACCAGAGGTGTGGGAATGGTTGAAAAAACTGTTATATATGGCTGAAATGGATAAGTGGACTAGAAAATTGAATAATCTTTACTCAGAGACCTTTCTGGAAGACTGGAAAGATTTGAAAGAATATGTTGAAAAGTATTGGGATATGAAAAACTATATCTATACATGGTTATAATAGCATAAAGGAATAGAAATATATTATATGAATGTTTTAGTTAAAATTAGACAATGAAACTGTTTTTATTTAGAAATACATAAGAGTATAGAAAATAAGAATTGGTGTATAAGTATAAGTATTTTAAAGCTATATAACCGTCACCAGAAACGAAACATAGATATAAGTATTACTATTTTGAATAAAATGGAAAATGTGTTATGCTTCAGATGTGGTGGGAAACCACCAAAACAAGATAAAAATAGAATGTACAAATAGAACAAAATGTTATTTAATATGGAAAAAGGGATTTGTGTAAGGTTAAATGTATTATTTTCGATGTTTTTTTTTTTGAAAAATAAAAATTTCTTTACAAAAAAAAAAAGAATTGACATGATTTGGATGACTACTAACCTAACCTTCAAGACAAGAAAAGTGGAAATTTTACCCAGAATAATCTCAGATCACAATCCGTGTTTATGGACAGCTGGGCAGATTAAAAAACAAAAGAGATGGAGAATAAACGAGGACTTATTAGATAATCAAGAAATAATTAAAAAATTACTTGAAGAAACAGACCTATACTTCCAAGTAAACATGCAGAAAGAAGTTAAAATTCAAACCGTATGGGATGCATATAAAGCAGTGATGAGAGGACTATTGATATCGTTAAATGCTAAAGATAATAAAAAGAAAAAAGAGCAATATGAAAATATTTTACAAGCCATTAAAACAAAGGAAGAAGAACTGAAGAAGAAACCAGGGAAAAAGAAACTGCAAAAGGAAATTTGGATGCTACAAGACCAAGCAAAAGCCATTTTGAACCAGGAGATGTACTGGAACTTAAAAAAACTTCAACAAAAAGCATTTGAAGGTGCAAATAAACCCGGAAAATACTTAGCATGGCAATTAAAGAAAAAACGTGAAAATAAATTTATCACTAAAGTGATAAGAGATAATATTGAGATAATAGATAACAAAGGAATAAAAAGAGAATTTTTTAAATACTACGCAAAACTTTTTAAGAAGGAAAACAAAGACAGAAGAAAGATTAAAGAATACCTGCAAACATTAAAGCTACCAAAACCAACAGAGAAAATTAAAGAACTATTTAATAACCCAGTATCATTACAAGAGATCAAAAATGCAATAAATGACTCAAAATTAGGTAAAGCACCTGGACCGGATGGATTTACAGCGAAGTTCTACAAAACGTTACAGGAGTCAGTTTCACCGGTGTTACTGCTATTGATGAACGATATAAGAGTTACTGGAGAGGTACCAGAAACCTGGAAAGATGCATCCATCTCACTGATCCCGAAAGAAAATCAGGATTTGACCAATGTTAAGAACTATAGACCGATCTCTTTACTGAATAATGACTATAAGATTTTTGCTAAGATTATAGCGGATAGACTAAAAGAGCACCTTAAAGAGACTATACAAACAGAACAAGCAGGGTTCTTACCTAATCGACAAATAAGGGACAATCTAAGAGTAGTAGTGGACGCTATAGAATACTACGACAAACATCCTGAAAAGGAAGTGGGCTTTTTCTTTTTAGATGCGGAAAAAGCGTTTGATAATTTAAACTGGGATTTTATGTTTGAAGTTTTAGAACATCTTGAGATCGGTGAATATATGCTTAACTTCATTAAAGCAATATATAAAGAACAGAAATCCTCAATAATAATTAATACCGAAAAGACAGACGATTTTAAAGTTGAAAAAGGAACAAGACAAGGATGCCCGCTTTCGCCGCTGCTATTTATTTGGATTTTAGAAGTTCTACTGTTAAATGTGAAGGAAGACAAAGATATTAAAGGCTTAACAACTAAAGGTTTTTCTTTCAAATATAGGGCCTTTGCAGATGATGTGATGTTTATAGTGGAAGACCCCTTATCCACATTACCACATTTGTTACAGAGAGTAAAAGAGTTTGGTGACTTAGCAGGATTTTATGTAAATAAGAACAAATCGAAAGTAATGTGCAAAAATATGTCAAATAAGAAACAAAACGAGTTACAAAAACTTACAGAATGTGAGGTGGTGAAAAAGACAAAATATCTGGGTGTAAACCTAACTATGAAAAATATTGATCTTTATAAAAATAATTATGAAAAATTATGGTTGCAAATTATGCAGGATATTAAAAAGTGGAATGTATTGAATTTGTCATTGCTGGGTAGAATTGCGGTGGTCAAGATGAATGTGTTACCACGATTAATGTTTTTGTTTCAAACTATTCCAATTGTGAAAGATGTAAAAACATTCAAATGTTGGCAGAAGGAGCTGTCTAAATTTGTGTGGGGAGGGAAAAAACCAAGAATTAAGATGAAAATAATGTGTGATGCCAAAGAAAGAGGAGGGTTTCAACTACCAAATCTAAGGTTATACCATGATGCAATATGTTTGACCTGGGTAGGGGCATGGACTATGTTACAAGATAGAATGTTATTGTCCCTGGAAGGTCATGATTGTAGATTTGGGTGGCATGCATATTTGTATTATGGCAAAACAAAAATGGACAATATGTTTAAACATCATTATTTGAGAAGAACACTAATGGATACGTGGACAAGATATAAAAACTTTTTTTCAGAAGAGATACCCATGTGGATTGTACCCGCAGAAGTCTTACATCCAACATCAAGATATAAAGGACAAGATTGGCTGAAGTATAGAGACTTATTAATAAGACATGGCAAGGATTTCAAACTGAAGGAGCAGCATCAGATTGACTTTGATTATGGTTGGTTAAGATATAGACAAATATATGACTTGTATAGAAGTGATAAAAAACACGGTTTCAGGGGAAAAAATAATGAAATAGAACAAGTTTGGGAGGAAGGTGGGAAAAAAATGATTTCTAAAATGTATAAAGTCTTGCTAAAATGGTTTAATGCTGATGAAATGGTAAAAGAACAAATGGTAAAATGGGCGATAAACTTTAACAAAGACATTGAAATGGAATCTTGGGAATTTTTATGGAAAAATGCTATGAGTATATCTACGTGTTATAACTTAAAAGAAAATTGTTTTAAAATGATGTATAGATGGTATATGACACCAAAAAAAATTGCAAATATTGGTCAAAATATGTCTAACAAATGTTGGAAGTGTAAAAAGAAAGAAGGGTCTTTTTATCATATGTGGTGGACTTGTGATAAAGCAAAGACTTATTGGTCAAAAATACATGCAGAAATGGAAAAAATCTTGAAATGTACATTTAAGAAGTTGCCTGAAATGTTATTGCTAGGACTTAAACTAGAAGAGATAAATGTAAAGAAAAGGACAATAATATGGTATATGATTACAACAGCAAGAATGGTGTATGCACAAAACTGGAAAAATGAAAAAATACCAGAGGTGTGGGAATGGTTGAAAAAACTGTTATATATGGCTGAAATGGATAAGTGGACTAGAAAATTGAATAATCTTTACTCAGAGACCTTTCTGGAAGACTGGAAAGATTTGAAAGAATATGTTGAAAAGTATTGGGATATGAAAAACTATATCTATACATGGTTATAATAGCATAAAGGAATAGAAATATATTATATGAATGTTTTAGTTAAAATTAGACAATGAAACTGTTTTTATTTAGAAATACATAAGAGTATAGAAAATAAGAATTGGTGTATAAGTATAAGTATTTTAAAGCTATATAACCGTCACCAGAAACGAAACATAGATATAAGTATTACTATTTTGAATAAAATGGAAAATGTGTTATGCTTCAGATGTGGTGGGAAACCACCAAAACAAGATAAAAATAGAATGTACAAATAGAACAAAATGTTATTTAATATGGAAAAAGGGATTTGTGTAAGGTTAAATGTATTATTTTCGATGTTTTTTTTTTTGAAAAATAAAAATTTCTTTACAAAAAAAAAAAGAATTGACATGATTTGGATGACTACTAACCTAACCTTCAAGACAAGAAAAGTGGAAATTTTACCCAGAATAATCTCAGATCACAATCCGTGTTTATGGACAGCTGGGCAGATTAAAAAACAAAAGAGATGGAGAATAAACGAGGACTTATTAGATAATCAAGAAATAATTAAAAAATTACTTGAAGAAACAGACCTATACTTCCAAGTAAACATGCAGAAAGAAGTTAAAATTCAAACCGTATGGGATGCATATAAAGCAGTGATGAGAGGACTATTGATATCGTTAAATGCTAAAGATAATAAAAAGAAAAAAGAGCAATATGAAAATATTTTACAAGCCATTAAAACAAAGGAAGAAGAACTGAAGAAGAAACCAGGGAAAAAGAAACTGCAAAAGGAAATTTGGATGCTACAAGACCAAGCAAAAGCCATTTTGAACCAGGAGATGTACTGGAACTTAAAAAAACTTCAACAAAAAGCATTTGAAGGTGCAAATAAACCCGGAAAATACTTAGCATGGCAATTAAAGAAAAAACGTGAAAATAAATTTATCACTAAAGTGATAAGAGATAATATTGAGATAATAGATAACAAAGGAATAAAAAGAGAATTTTTTAAATACTACGCAAAACTTTTTAAGAAGGAAAACAAAGACAGAAGAAAGATTAAAGAATACCTGCAAACATTAAAGCTACCAAAACCAACAGAGAAAATTAAAGAACTATTTAATAACCCAGTATCATTACAAGAGATCAAAAATGCAATAAATGACTCAAAATTAGGTAAAGCACCTGGACCGGATGGATTTACAGCGAAGTTCTACAAAACGTTACAGGAGTCAGTTTCACCGGTGTTACTGCTATTGATGAACGATATAAGAGTTACTGGAGAGGTACCAGAAACCTGGAAAGATGCATCCATCTCACTGATCCCGAAAGAAAATCAGGATTTGACCAATGTTAAGAACTATAGACCGATCTCTTTACTGAATAATGACTATAAGATTTTTGCTAAGATTATAGCGGATAGACTAAAAGAGCACCTTAAAGAGACTATACAAACAGAACAAGCAGGGTTCTTACCTAATCGACAAATAAGGGACAATCTAAGAGTAGTAGTGGACGCTATAGAATACTACGACAAACATCCTGAAAAGGAAGTGGGCTTTTTCTTTTTAGATGCGGAAAAAGCGTTTGATAATTTAAACTGGGATTTTATGTTTGAAGTTTTAGAACATCTTGAGATCGGTGAATATATGCTTAACTTCATTAAAGCAATATATAAAGAACAGAAATCCTCAATAATAATTAATACCGAAAAGACAGACGATTTTAAAGTTGAAAAAGGAACAAGACAAGGATGCCCGCTTTCGCCGCTGCTATTTATTTGGATTTTAGAAGTTCTACTGTTAAATGTGAAGGAAGACAAAGATATTAAAGGCTTAACAACTAAAGGTTTTTCTTTCAAATATAGGGCCTTTGCAGATGATGTGATGTTTATAGTGGAAGACCCCTTATCCACATTACCACATTTGTTACAGAGAGTAAAAGAGTTTGGTGACTTAGCAGGATTTTATGTAAATAAGAACAAATCGAAAGTAATGTGCAAAAATATGTCAAATAAGAAACAAAACGAGTTACAAAAACTTACAGAATGTGAGGTGGTGAAAAAGACAAAATATCTGGGTGTAAACCTAACTATGAAAAATATTGATCTTTATAAAAATAATTATGAAAAATTATGGTTGCAAATTATGCAGGATATTAAAAAGTGGAATGTATTGAATTTGTCATTGCTGGGTAGAATTGCGGTGGTCAAGATGAATGTGTTACCACGATTAATGTTTTTGTTTCAAACTATTCCAATTGTGAAAGATGTAAAAACATTCAAATGTTGGCAGAAGGAGCTGTCTAAATTTGTGTGGGGAGGGAAAAAACCAAGAATTAAGATGAAAATAATGTGTGATGCCAAAGAAAGAGGAGGGTTTCAACTACCAAATCTAAGGTTATACCATGATGCAATATGTTTGACCTGGGTAGGGGCATGGACTATGTTACAAGATAGAATGTTATTGTCCCTGGAAGGTCATGATTGTAGATTTGGGTGGCATGCATATTTGTATTATGGCAAAACAAAAATGGACAATATGTTTAAACATCATTATTTGAGAAGAACACTAATGGATACGTGGACAAGATATAAAAACTTTTTTTCAGAAGAGATACCCATGTGGATTGTACCCGCAGAAGTCTTACATCCAACATCAAGATATAAAGGACAAGATTGGCTGAAGTATAGAGACTTATTAATAAGACATGGCAAGGATTTCAAACTGAAGGAGCAGCATCAGATTGACTTTGATTATGGTTGGTTAAGATATAGACAAATATATGACTTGTATAGAAGTGATAAAAAACACGGTTTCAGGGGAAAAAATAATGAAATAGAACAAGTTTGGGAGGAAGGTGGGAAAAAAATGATTTCTAAAATGTATAAAGTCTTGCTAAAATGGTTTAATGCTGATGAAATGGTAAAAGAACAAATGGTAAAATGGGCGATAAACTTTAACAAAGACATTGAAATGGAATCTTGGGAATTTTTATGGAAAAATGCTATGAGTATATCTACGTGTTATAACTTAAAAGAAAATTGTTTTAAAATGATGTATAGATGGTATATGACACCAAAAAAAATTGCAAATATTGGTCAAAATATGTCTAACAAATGTTGGAAGTGTAAAAAGAAAGAAGGGTCTTTTTATCATATGTGGTGGACTTGTGATAAAGCAAAGACTTATTGGTCAAAAATACATGCAGAAATGGAAAAAATCTTGAAATGTACATTTAAGAAGTTGCCTGAAATGTTATTGCTAGGACTTAAACTAGAAGAGATAAATGTAAAGAAAAGGACAATAATATGGTATATGATTACAACAGCAAGAATGGTGTATGCACAAAACTGGAAAAATGAAAAAATACCAGAGGTGTGGGAATGGTTGAAAAAACTGTTATATATGGCTGAAATGGATAAGTGGACTAGAAAATTGAATAATCTTTACTCAGAGACCTTTCTGGAAGACTGGAAAGATTTGAAAGAATATGTTGAAAAGTATTGGGATATGAAAAACTATATCTATACATGGTTATAATAGCATAAAGGAATAGAAATATATTATATGAATGTTTTAGTTAAAATTAGACAATGAAACTGTTTTTATTTAGAAATACATAAGAGTATAGAAAATAAGAATTGGTGTATAAGTATAAGTATTTTAAAGCTATATAACCGTCACCAGAAACGAAACATAGATATAAGTATTACTATTTTGAATAAAATGGAAAATGTGTTATGCTTCAGATGTGGTGGGAAACCACCAAAACAAGATAAAAATAGAATGTACAAATAGAACAAAATGTTATTTAATATGGAAAAAGGGATTTGTATAAGGTTAAATGTATTATTTTCGATGTTTTTTTTTGAAAAATAAAAATTTCTTTACAAAAAAAAAAAAAAAAAACAGAATAGAATAAAACAGACCTGTTCTTAGTGTTATTGGTCACGTTCACATGGGCAATTTGATCCGTTGCCCTTGCTGTTTTTATGGATTTAAAGTGCATGATCAGACAGCAACACCTGTCTGTCATGCCCCAGTCATCTCTCTGTCATGCCTGCCCCCGCTGCAAGTTTCTTTGATACCTGAGAAAGTCTGGTCCTGTTGGTTTGAGCTGGTTCCAAAATGGATTTCTTGCTGTCTGGTCACACTCTTGTGCACCCAAGCCATCAGGCAGGTCTGACTGGTCTCTTGTTTTCTGGCCGCCATTTAAAAAAAAAAAACTAGTTAGCGATGATCGCATAACTGCACATTCTCAACTCTCTCTCTCCCTCCCCCAAACAGGGGCTGCTCAGAACTTTCTGTCTTTTTAAAAACTCTCAAAGAAAGACGCATCTGTTCTTCAGCTTTTTTCTGTCCTTTGGGGAAGGGGTAATTTGAAAAGATTACAGGGAGGATGGCAGTGAACTCCATATCCCAGCATTCTCAGCAAGCACTTGTGCACATGCTCAGAGGGAAAACTTTTAAAAGTAATGGCTGACAGCCCCATGAACTACATATCCCAGCAGGCTCATCCCTGTTTGTGGGCATGCTCCTAGGACATACTTCTGAAAAAATGGCCGACAGGCTGACTCCATGCTTGTGCTGTCTGATCACTCCACAGCCAGTAAAATTCTGGTCTGGTCAGGATTCTCTGTAACAAAATAATCTGGCTCTACTAGAGGCGGGGCGACAGCGGATTGAACTGCCCATCTGATCACGACCATTGTGGGGTAAGCATGCAGAGTCTCATATGATAAAGGAACAATGAGGATGCCAAAATTTAAAATAATTATTTTCACAAATACACAATTATAGATTCTCCTCTGTGATTTGAAAACCATTTTATTCTTCAAAAGAAAACAGGGAGGTCTGGGATCATTCTAGAAGAAAGGACTATACAAGGAAAAAATAAATCCAATCTGTGGTTAGAAGTACCTGATCTCCATTATGGAGGCCCCTACAATATGAAAGAGTTTGCAAAATATGTACAGTATGCACAGTGCATAAGGTGAACATCTGCATGTGCAAAGATATGAATGTATGTAACCTGTTAATGCTCTTCTAGTTTCATGAATTTATACTCCCCATCTTAAAACTGTGTAGATTCATGTGACATCTGTTTTTTAAGAATATGATCAAGGGATGAAATGGAGAAACTCTTGCAAAGACCTTGCTACATTTTAAGGTAGAGTCTGAAAATAGCATTCTCTTTTTGAAAAATGATTTTGTACCAAACAAAGAGAAAAACAGAATCTGTGACGTGTTTATTGTATACATTACAATGGAAGTCTGTTTCCCGTTTGATATGTGTGTGTTGGTTCAAGAGGTGGAATCCATGCTCCTTAGTTCTATTTGTCAGTTATAATTGTAAACTGCATGAACTCCCTCATCCTGAAACCATTTCCTCCCATCCCTATATCTTCTTGCTAACTAATGGATGCTGTTTTGAACACACCTGTGTCCACTGTGTGAACCTAAGAGCAGAAACCCAAGTGAGTATCCTCTTCCTGAGTTGCAAGTGCAAGGGAACATCATATGATGTCAGAACTGGTCCTGTTATTTCTTTGGGTCTGAAGCACTGTATAAGATTCCAAATTGTACCCTTTATTCAATAACAGAGCATTTCAAGCTTCCATCAAGCTTTCTTTATGGAGAATTTAGGGGAGAACTGGAAATGATAGGAACAGAAATTAAATCTGTATCTAGCAGTCACACCAGCTAAAGAACTGTCTGGGAATTATAGAGCTGTTGTCACTACATAGGAGAAAAACCCCTTGAGATTTATAATCAGGGGTCCTTTCGTAAAAAAAGAGGTGCAGGAGCTCATTAGCATAACTCATTTGCATATGCCACACCCCCTGATGTCACCGGAAGTGTCAGAAGGCCACACACCCCTGACATCACTGGAAGTGTGTTAGAAGGAAGAAAAGAAGGGAGGGAGGGGGGAAGGAACGAAAGGAACAGGAAGGAAGGTAGGTAGGTGGGAGAGAGAGAAGAAAGAAAGAAAGGAAGGAAGGAAGGAAGGAAGGAAGGAAGGAAGGGGAAGGTAGGTGAGTAGGTGGGGGACAGAGAGAGAGAAGAAAAGGAAGGAATGAAGGAGGGAAGGAACAGGAAGGTAGGTAGGTAGGTAGGTGGGGGAGAGAAAGAAGAAAGAAAGAAAGAAGAAGGAAGGAAGAGGAAGGTAGGTGAGTAGGTGGGGGACAGAGAGAGAGACGAAAAGGAAGGAATGAAGGAGGGAAGGAACAGGAAGGTAGGTAGGTAGGTGGGGGGGAGAGAGAGAGACATTGAGTGGGGTGAGTGGGAGGGAGGGAGTTTCTTTGCGTGGGGGGGTGGGAAAGGATTTGAGTGGGTTGGGGTGGGAGTTTCTTTGTGTGGGGGGGGGAAGGATTTTTTTCCCTGGCCGGTGGCCTGCCGCCGGCACGGGGACATGGAGTGGGGTGGGTGGGTGGGAGTTTCTATGCGCGGGGGGTGGGGGGTGGGAAAGGATCCTTTCCCCGGCCGGCGGCCTGCCGCTGGCACGGGGACATGGAGTGGGGTGGGTGGGAGTTTCTATGCGTGGGGGGTGGGGGGGTGGGAAAGGATCCTTTCCCCGGCCGGCGGCCTGCCGCTGGCGTGGGGACATGGAGTGGGGTGGCTGGGTGGGAGGGAGGGAGGTTTTTTTATGCGGGCGGTGGGAAAGGATCCTTTCCCCGGCCGGCGGCTTGCCGCCGGCACGGGGACATGGAGTGGGGTGGCTGGGTGGGAGGGCGGGAGTTTTTTTACACGGGGGGTGGGAAAGGATTTTTTCCCCTGCCGCCGGCTCGGGGAAATTGAGCGGGGGTGGGTTGGAGGTTTTTTCTTTCCCCGGCCAGCGGCCTGCCGCCAGCTCAGGGACACTGAGCGGGGTGGGTGGGTGGGAGAGAGGGAGTCTCTTTGCGCGGGGGTGTGGAGTGGGAGAGGGTTTTTTCCCTGGCCGGCGGCCTGCCGCCGGCTTGGGTACATTGAGTGGGGGTGGGTGGGAGGGGGTCCGACCCAGCGGCGGCCCTGCTGGGGGCGGGGCTTTGTAATGTGCCCACCCCCCAGCGTCTTCACTGGCGGAGCGGCGCTCCGCCTCGCTCCGGCCCCAACGGAGCCCTGTTTATAATAATGTGTAAGGGGTGTTTGTAGATCCTGACAATAAAGCATTAGAAATTTTTAGCAACCTTCACACCTTACTGTGGACACAGGAGAAGTCCTGTGTTTGAGAGATACCTGTTCTGGCAATTACAATATAATAAGGCTGCTGGAATAGATGATTTTGTCACAAAGTTGGGGAGGGGAAAGCAACCAGCATTTTGAGTTTGGCCTTAAGACCTTATGCTAAGGGACAATATTGTGTTTGGCATAACTGATTGTGTTTAATCAAAAAACCTTCATTCACCCTTGAATAGTGTTGCCAGCTCTGGGTTGGGGAATTGGGGGGGGGGGGGCGTGCGTGTGGAGCCTCAAGAGAGCAGTGTTTGGGAAGAGGAGAGACTTCAATCAAATATATTGCCCTAGAATCCACCTTCCAAAGTGGCCATTTTCTCCAGGTGAACTGATCTCTTAGTTGTAGATTTTTCCAGGCTGTATGGCCGTGGTCTTGGCATTGTACAAGACCACAGCCATACAGCCCGGAAAATCTACAACAACTAATGAACTCCGGCCGTGAAAGCCTTTGACAACATATTGAACTGATCTCTGTTGTCTGGAGATCAGTTGTAATCCCAGGAGATATCCTACCCTTGAACAGGCTATGAATATTAGTAGAATAAAAGCTCTCACCTAGAGCTATGCCTGCAGAAACAATATGGCATGCAATTCACCAAATGTGAAACTACCCTAGTTCCTTGCACAGGGAAGGCAAACTTTCAGCATAATTCCCACTGCAAGCAGCTGCCCAGCAAATGCAAACAAGATTTGCAGTAAATGTGGAAATGTGCACAACCCAGGCAGTGTCCAACCTCTGGAACAATTTGGTATAAATGCTCCAGGAAAGATAATGGTGGTCCCTGAGAGTAGAATGCTGGTCCCTGGAACCATATAAACCATTCTGGGATTGGAATGACAGCCCCCTGAGCACTGATTCCAGTCCCAGATACCATCATTCCACTTGGGAGGCTGTTATTCGAATCCCAGAGCATTTTATCTGGGTCCAGGGGCGTGATTCTGTTCCCAGGGGCCATCATTCCATTTTGGAGGCTATTATTCCAGGCCCAGGGCAGGTTTTTCTTAATCCGTTCCACATTTTCATTGCAACTTTTTTGTGCTATGATATATTTCAATGGATCCTATGCAAGTCAATTGGTATTCCTAACTCCCATTATATCCAATAGGCCTGCAGACCTGTGCCATTGTTCCTAGTGGGCATTCCTGTCATTTTAGAACATCCTCATAATGGCAGGCCAACAGAAGGGTACAGGGATTCGCAAAGAAAGCTTCTTTCACTTTGTGAAAATAAACATACAGGCTAGAAAAATGAAGGGCAGCAAATAGAGTTTTCAATGGAAAGGTAAGAAATTTTTATCAGACAGCTCTTCTGCTAGACTGCCATTTTAGGAATCAGGAGAGAGAAATGAGGCTGCACGGAGAGTTACCTACGGAGGGGTCTTTAAAATTGAAATTCTTTGTACAATATGCCTGACCATTAGGGGGTCTTTAGATGCCATGGAAGACTCAGATATTAAACATACTTATTCTGTTGCTAGATTTCTAGAGGCTGTAGAGAAATATCAAAGGGAGATGTTTTTTAGATAGGGGTTTTATTTAAGGTGTATTTTTTAAAATAAGTTTTAATTGATCAAGACTTGGTCTAAGAACAGAAGGAAGAAAGAAGTCTGTGTTCTAAGCAAATTTAGTAAAAAGTGCAGTAGCACTTTTAAGACTAACACACTTTATTGTAGCATAAACTTTTGAGAAACACAGTTGTCTTTGTTGCCCACGAGCAACTAGTGCAAAGGAGGGAACAGGAGATTGCTAGGGGGGAGTGAGCAGAGCCACTCTGGTTGTGGCTTCAGCATGGCAGAACAACCTCATCTGCAGCAGTTAAGCAGCAAGGGAGCATCTGCCCAGGGCTGCACAGCTGGCTCTTCAGTCCGCCCATATGGGTTTTCCTTGGCACGCCCCTCCCAGCTCATGGGACCTTGCAGTCAGGATACACCAACTTGGTGTCCTTTTCTGCTGCTGTCCTTTATACAGCTTATATCTCCGGAATCTGGCATTACTTTTTATGGCACTCATGGCCCGCCCCAACAAAATGACATTTATGTCAGATCTGGCCCTCATAACAAATGAGTTTGACACCTCTCTGTTTAAAGGCAATCTCTAAGCCAGTGTGGTATAGTGGTTAAGAGTGGCAGACTCTAATCTGTAGAACAGGGTTTAATTCCCCACTCCTCCAGATGCAGCCGCTGGTGTGAGTCAGTCATATGTTCTTTCAGAGCTTTTCTCTCAAGGGCAGTTCTCAAGAGAGCTCTCTCAGCCCCACCTACCTCGCAGGGTGTCTGTTGTGAGGAGGAGAGGGGAAGGGAAAGGGATGGTAAGCCACTCTGAGACTCCTTCAGGTAGAGAAGGGCAGGGTGTAGGGGTTGGTTGCCCTGTAGTCTGGCATGCCACCTTCACCATCTGCAGCTGAGCCTTCAGGGTCAGGCCCTTTGCTGGAGGCCTGGGTCTGGGCTGGAGGGGTTCAGTGGTGTTGGGTGTTCTCTGAGCTTTCTGATTATCATCCAGCGTGGTCTCTGGTTCATCCTGGTCATCCTCAGATGAGGATATCCATTCCTGATGAGGATATCCATTCCTGGCCCAGAACATTACAATGGAACAGTCTGATACTTGTGTGTGTTGGTTGAGTCTTATGGGGAAGAATCCCTGCTGGTTAGTTCTGTTTGTTAGAATTATAGACTGCATGAGCTCCCTTGCCCTGAAACCAGTTGCTCCCATCCTTATATATTCTTGTGAACACACTTATCTGTGCTGTGAGAACCTAAGATCAGGAGCAAGTAAAAGGGAACATTTCATTTACATATGCTTATCCCTCAACATTTTCTATATTGTTATCTATTGACACTGATATTGATTATCTATTAATACTGATCTATTGAGAATGTTTTTAGAATTAACCTATATGTTGGAAACCTCTCATTCCCTTGCATTAGATCTGCACAAAAGGAGAGTGCTAGATCTTCTGGGCAAATATTTTCTTCTCAAAGAAGCACAACGGATGCGCACTGATGAATCCATACAACTCCATTTTGGATAGGTTTCCATTGTTTTCACCTCCATCTGCTACTATAATACTGAATTGTTTTCATTTGTTGCACATATTGTAAATGTATAATTGTGTGTCTAATTATGGGCTAACATAACACATCTTTCAGTTGCAGATTGTTGTTCTTTCCTGCCCCAGAGTCAGCCTCCTCATTATTTTCATTTTCTCATCTTTTTTCTGTCTCTCATTCACTGTTTGATAATGTAGATCCTTTATTTGGCTGTCAGATCTTCATATTACGCAGTTATCTGTTCTTCCCTGGTGGCTCCACCTGGTTGAACTCCCCCTTTTCTTTTTTCTAGAACCTAGTCAAAGGTTCAGGTGTTGTCCTCGAGCCACCTGCAGGCACATATGGATGCCAGACTCCCCCCTCCCCTCCTGACTGCAATTAGCTCCCCAAAAGCGGGAGCAAGTTTGCTCCTTGGCAACATCTTCTCTATGGAAATGGAGCCAGCAAGTGTTTACATGCAGAATATTGATTTCTTTGTATCCCAAGACTTTGCTTAGATTGGAGGCCTACTGTCTGCTCTTTTCTGTTCTATGGCCACGACAGAGAAATTGAAAACTTGTATTAAATTGCTGAGTTTCCTAAAATCTTGTTATTGACACAATCCCGAGCACTTGTTCCACTGAGAATGAAACATCATTCATTGCCTAAATACACCCTGGCAGTTTGAGAACTGATACAAGAAGAATTGTCAGCAGAGTGCTGGAGATATGTTCCAGTTCTTGAAGTATCCTTAGGCTTTTGCATAGCAGCAGTTTTATATCAGCAAGCAATGCTAGCTGTTTGAGAGTATCTGTCAGCTGGACAAGTTCACATTTGGAGCCAATTCCCTGCTTGGCACTTGGTATAGTCCTCTCATGGGATTGTGTACGTGGTCTTGACTTTTCTCCCACATAAAGACAGCTTTTCCCTAATGTCTTAACTATCCATATTTAGGGAGATGTTGACTTGTAGACATTTTCAAAAAAGCAATTAATTTATATCATCCCCTGTACATGTGAATTCTGACACACAGGCTTTCAGATCTTTATGGAAAGAGCACCACTGCACCCTAAAATTGTTACACTTTCAAAGATACAAAGCAGTATGTTTTGGCCAAGCACCATGCTACGTGGGATATATATGATCAGATCTCTTGCTGATCCATGACTGGAAGAAATTATTGATTGATATTGATTGACTGACCAAATCTCCTGACTTTTAAAAAAGAAATACCACAGGACACAGAAGAAAAACATATATATAGTTATGACTCCGTTTTATAATGCATTATCATTTCTTGGCTCCTAAATGAAAGATTCCTTTATTTGTTCAGAGAGCACTTTCAAAACAAGAAGTCACACCCTATCTTGATCCCTAGAGACAGAAGGTCATTGGCACAGAATTTATTTCTCCTGCTGAAGACCACTGATCATCCCAAAATGCTGCTCCTGGGGAGCCAGGGGGTCATTTGGGGAAGCTTAGTAGGCTGATATGGGAGGAGGAAGGCAGAAAAATGCATTCCATTAATGGAAACCAAGCTTTAAATCCACTCCAAACTAATGAATATAAATTGTGATCCAATGTACATATAACTTTTTTTTTTTAATGAGCCAAGACCAGGCTGCCATAATGCATAGTTTGGTATTTAGATGTAAAGCTGAACCAATGCTCTGACTGTCAATCTAAAAGTCATATCCTCCCTCCAAATGGAAAAGAAAAGAAGAACAAAGCAAAGAATCAAAGCACAGGAAAACAAATAAAAATATTAAGAACTCTTTAACTCTTTAGCCATCATTCCTTAATGATTATATAATGATTATATTGTGATCTGCCGCAAAATCATAAAGTATAGTAGTATCTTGTTGCCAGTTCACAGCAATACTTTTTGAAAACCACATCTTCCTTTACCCTGCTTTTTGCAGGGGTTTACTATAGAGTAAAGAAGAATAGGCATGATGTTTTTGTTTTAGAGATAAAGAGCAAGTGTAACTCTTTGGTTGCACTTCAGCTGTAAATTTATCTAGCCCTCCTTCCCCACCCCCAAAATCTGGCAGGATTCCAGCTTGGTTTAACAGGCTATGTGAATAACTGCAGTGGCTGCTATAGAGAACCTCACTTTCCTCCTTGTGCCCATAGTTCTCCATCCAGATAGGGATGTACGTGGAGAATTCTGCTTCCATGTATGTTCAGCCCTAACAGAACCTAGGGAAATATGGGCAACATGCCTAATGTTTAAATACAACTTACGAGGTTTACACGCCCACAGAAAAAAAATTATATAAACTAGTGCTAAACAAAAAATGTGTTAGTGTCCTCAGTGGTAGCATTTATCTCTATCATGTAAAGAAGATGTTAGCTTTGCCTTGATGGGTTTTCTTTCCCTTTGGTCATCAAGCCTTTTTCATCACCAGTAATAGGAACCAGCGATCATGAGATGGATGACCTTTCGTGCCCTTGCATATCTTGTCTTTTCATATGTCAGGCAACCAAGCAGCAAAACAAAGCTGGGATGTTTATTTTCTTCTAATCAATCAAACTTTGCTAATGAAGTGTGACAAGCTTTATCTATCACTGCAGTTAAGATAAAGTGCAGCTGGTTTTACTACGAGATTCCTACCGTCAGCCATTAGGGAAATGAAAATAGGGACATCCTGAAGTGCTTATCCAAGAGCAAAAGCCATTTAATACCTTTTATTAGGATTAACAAAATAACCCAAACAATTGTGCAATCTTCTGAGTTCTTCAAAACGCCCCATCAGGGTTGGGTTTTTTTCCCCAAAGGAGGGGAACCACCAAACCACAGTGGCCCAAGTCATTTCTCAGTGGCATTCCAGAAGAATATCTTGCTTTACTGTATAAAAACTGTGGTTATCATACAGAATTAATGGCATCATATTCCCCCAACCATAACAGAAGCAGGACTGCAACAGATCCAAATGATTTGCATCCTAGAATGTCTGTGGTTGAGCAACCACTGCCTCTGCCACTCTCCCCTCACCTGTTCTAGCACTTTGCCTTATTTATTTGTTTGTTTTGTTAGACTTTTAGCCCAACCTCCCCTGCACAGCAAGACTCAGGGTGGGTAACAACAAGTTTAAAACAATGTGATAAATTATTTGTTAAAAACAAATTAACATTGTAACAATGACATTAAAAACAGATGGTGACTTAGGCAGTAATAACAGAAAATATCCAAAGTGAGGTTGTCCAACCTGTGTCAGTGGAGACTGGTGCACTGACAAAATGGATGGTGGGGAGCGGACTAGGGGAGGCCAATTTAGATGGTAACTTCTCTGCCTCAGCCATATGCCTGGCAGAACATTTTCATTTTATGGGCCTTGTGGAACTGGACCAGATTCCGCAGGACCTGGATCTCATCTGGAAGGGTGTTCCACCAGGCCGGGGCCAGAGCTGAAAAGGCTATAGCCCAGGTTGAGGTTAGATGAATACTTTTGGGGCCGGGGACCACCAGAAGATTATTATTCATAGAGCTCAGTACTCTCAGAGGGTATACCAGGAGAGACAGTCCCGAAGATACGTTGGTCCCAGACTGTGTAGGGCTTTGAAGGTTAAAACCAAAACCTTCAATCTGATCCAGTATTCAACTTAGAACCAGTGCAGCTGGCAGAGCACTGCTTGTATGTGGGCTCTAGATGGAGTGCTTGTAAGCACATAGCCACCACATTCTGGACGAGTTGGAGTTTCCGGGTCAGTCTCAAGGGTAGCCCTGCATAGAGCGAGTTACAGTAGTCTAGTCTGGAGGTGACCATTGTGTGGATCACTGTGGCTCAGTTGGGGCAAGACAGGAAAAGAACCAGTTGCCAGACCTGGTGCAGACGGAAAAATGCCAGCCTGGTAACATGTGTAATCTGAGCCTCCATTGAAAGGGAGGCATCCAGAAACACTCCTAATTTCTTCACAAGTGACCTTAATGTCAAGGGCTGGAAGTTGGCATCACAACTTGGGGTCTTCTTGGCTCAGCCACAGGACCTCCATTTTCAGTGGGTTTAGTTTCCACTGGCTCTGCTTGAATCAATCAACCACAGCCTCTATGCCCCTAGCCAGTTTGCCTGGGGTGGCATTTGGCCGACCACCCATCAACAGATACAGCTGGGTGTCATCAGCGTACTGGTGGCATCCCAGCCCCAAGTTCCATATCAGTTGGGTAAGAGGGTGCATATACATGTTAAATAACATTGGGGAGAGGATTGCCCTGAGGGACTCTGCACACCAAAGGATGTCATGTTGACACCCTCCTCCCAAATGCCACCTTCTGCCCCCAAACATTGAAAAATGAGACAAACCATTTCAAGGCTGTCCCACAAATCCCCATGTTGTCAAGGCAGTGGGTCATTAGATAATAATCGACTGTGTCAAATACTACTGGGGGGCCAGCAAAAACAGCAATGCTGAACTTGCCTTGATCCAGGTGTCTACGGAGGTAATCTATGAGGGTGACCAGTGCCTTCTCCATCTCATAGCCAGGGCAAAAGCTGAATTGAAAGGGGCAAGGACCGAGGTGTCATTCAGGAATACTTGGGAGTTATTCAGCTGCTGCTCTCTCAACTACTTTGCCCAGGAACAAAAGATTCGAAACTGGATGGTTGGTGGACGGATCAGTGGGATTCAAAGATGGCTTCTTTAAGAGTGGCCTCACCACTGCTTCTTTTAAAGTCCCTGGGAAGGTCCCAGAACTTAGAGATAGATTTATAATATTTCCTAGGTAAAGGTAAAGGTTTCCCTTGCTCAAAAGCCAATCGAATCTGACTCTAGGGGGTGGTGCTCATCTCTGTTTCCAAGCCAAAGAACCAGCACTGTCCAAAGACTTTCCGTGGTCATGTGGTGCTACGGGGACACATGAGGTGCTACGGAGACACATATTTATTTATTTATTTCAGCTTATATCCCGCCCTCCCCTCCTTCCAGAGGGCTCAGGACGGCTACCAACATACATTAAAATACAATATCGTTAAGACCTATGAAACACAAAGCTAAACAGATAACAAACCCCGTTACAAGATGGAGTTTCTTCTTTTTTATCGGGGTAGCGTCTTAGATATTACACAATATGGACGGTAAAGCAACGTTCAGGCTGGCGGATTCTCAATCGGGCCAGGGCCAGATGTATCTATTGGGCGACCCCAAAAGCCTGGCATAAGAGCTCCATCTTGCAGGCCCTGCGGAACTGTAATAAGTCCCACAGGGCCCTGATGTTATCTGGGAGCTCATTCCACCAGTATGGGGCCGCCACCGAAAAAGCCCTGGCCCTTGTCACCGCCAGCCGGACCTCCTTCAGCCCTGGGAGAGCCAGGTAATTTTGGGATCCCGATCGAATCACTCACTGGGGAACATATGGGGAGAGGCGGTCCCTCAGGTAGATAGGTCCCAGGCCATATAGGGCTTCATCGGTAAGCACCAGCACCTTGAACCTTATCCAGTATGCTACAGGCAGCAAGTGCAGTGCTTTTAAGGCGGGCTGGATGTGCTCCTGTACAGGGAGACCCAGCAACAGTCTTGCCGCCGCATTCTGCACCAGCTGCAGCTTCCGGATTTGTGACAAGGGCAGCCCCATGTAGAGAGCATTACAGTAGTCCAATTTTGAGGTGACCAAAGCATGGATCACCATAGCTAGTTCATTGCATTCAAGGAAGGGAACCAACTGCTTGATCAGCCGAAGATGATAAAAGGCTGACCTTGCAGTAGCTGCTACCTGGGCCTCCATCATTAACAAGGGGTCCAGGAGCACTCCGAAGCTCCTCATCTCTGACACTGGTACCAACGGCACCCCATCGAAGGCCAGGAGAGGGATCCCTACCCTTGGTCCACTCCGACTCAGGCACAGGACCTCTGTCTTTGTCGGATTCAATTTCAGTCGGCTCTGCCTGAGCCAGCCAGCCACAGCTTGCAACGCCAGGTCCAGATCACCCAGACTAGAGTCAGACTGGCCACCCAACAACAGATAGAGCTGGGTATCATCAGCGTATTGATGGCAACCCAGCCCATGCCTCCGGGCAATCTGGGTGAGAGGGCACATGTAGATATTAAACAATACTGGGGAAAGTACTGTTACCTGTGGCACTCCACAAACTAGCGGGTGCCTTTGGGAGAGCGGTTCCCCGACTGCCACCCTCTGTCCCCGATCTCGGAGAAACGAGGAAAGCCACTGTAGGGCCAACCCCTGAATCCCCATATTGGCGAGGCAGCGGGCTAGTAGCTGATGGTTGACTGTGTCAAACGTAGCCGACAGATCTAGCAACATTAGCACCACCATACTGCCTCGATCCAGGTGCCCCTGGAGGTCATCTGTGAGGGCAACCAGCACCATCTCTGTCCCATGGCCTGGTCAGAAACCGGACTGAAATGGATCTAATACAGAGGTGTCATCCAAAAAGCTCTGCAACTGGTCCGCCACCGCCTTCTTGATTAACTTGTCCAAATAGGGCAAGTTAGATACCGGCCGATAGTTGGTCAATTCGGCCGGATCTAATGATGGCTTTTTTAGGAGGGGATGTACCACAGCCTCCTTCAGAACCTCAGGGAACACCCCCTTTGTAAGGGATGTGTTGATGATCTCCCTAAGTGCCCCTCAAACCCCTTCATGGCTCGCTTTAATTAGCCATGGTGGGCACGGATTGAGTCTACAGGTGGTTGGGCGGACCAATGAGAGCTAATTGTCAACTTCCTCCAGGCAGAGCAGACTGAAATAATCCAGAATGTGACCAGAAGACGTGCTCGGAGCCTCAAGTTCTGCTACTGTATCAACCTTGGCAGGGAGATCCCGGTGGAGCGACAAGACTATCTATGAAAAAGTTCCCAAAGGTCTCGCAGCCAATATCTAATTCTCTATCATTTGGTCTGCTCATTGGCAGAGTCGTTAGCGACCGAATTGTCCTAAATAATTGGGCTGGGTGGGAACTCACAGATGCTATCTCAGTCACGTAGAAAACTTTCTTCGCAGCCTTGACAGCCATCTCATAGGCTTTCATAAACGTCCTATAAGATGCTCTTGCTGCCTCATCGGGAGCACGACGCCACCATCTCTCTAGTCATCTGAGCTCCCACTTCAATTCCCTCAACTCACCGTATACCATGGGGCAAGTCAAGAGCGGGGGCACAGAGGGCGCCAGGGAGCGATCTCGTCAATGACCACCAATAGACAATGTTGCCAGTCCTTGACTTGCTCATTCAACGAGCCACCAGGGGGCCTCGGATCCCTCAGAGCTTCCTGGAATTGAATGGGATCCATTAGGCTCCATGGGCGAGCAAAAATCTGCTTGCCACCCAAACAGGGTTGAAGCGGCATGTTCACCCAGGCCTTCAGGGTCTGGTGGTCCGACCATGGTACAGCCATGGCCGTAATCCAGTCCACCATGACCCCCGCCGCAAAAATCAAGTCGAACATGTGACTGGCTCTGTGTGTGGGGGCCATGACAAACAAATTCTTTTACCAGCAGTGATGGACATGGGTCTGGGAGGCAGGTGGTGGGCTTCACAGCACTCAGGATCCTGTTAACCTTGTCCTAAGAGAGTCGGCTGAATTGGTTCATTTCTAGATCCAAAGACAGCTAAGGGGCCTCCAGTTCCCATACTATATCAGCATTGGCAGAAAGGTCCAGGTAGAGCAACAAGATTTTATCTGTGAAATAGCTTGCAAAAGCCTCACAGCTAATTTCCAAATTTCTATTTTGGGGGGGTTCCCTCTGAAAGGGAAGTTAGTGATCTGATTACTCTAAATAATTGAGCCAGGCAAGAGCCAACAGACAAAATGGAGGCTGTATAAAATTCCTTGAGAGCCAGTTTGGTATAGTGGTTAAGTGCGCAGACGCTATCTGGGAGAACCGGGCTTGATTCCCCACTTCTCTACTTGCACCTGCTGGATGACCTTAAGCAAACCATAGCTCTGGCACAGCTGTTCTTGAAAAAGAGCAGTTTCTGTCAGAGTTTTCTCAGCCCCACCTACCTCACAGGGTGTCTGTTGTGGGAAGGGGAAGGGAAAGGAGTTTGTAAGCCGCCCTGAGACTCCCTTGGGTAGTGAAGGGTGGGGTATAAATCCAATCTTCTTCTTCTTCTTCTTCTTTGCAGCTTCCACTGCAATCTCAAATGATTTCATAAATGTCCTATAAGATGTCTTTGTAGCTTCATCACACTCCTCCTCCGCCTTGTTTCAGGTGCTCCCAGCAGCTCAGTCAATGCTGATTTTTTGGGCATTTGGCCAGAGCCATATTTCAAGTTCCTGGGGGCTCTGAGAAATACCAGAGACCTGTGAAGGCCTCCAGAGTTGTCCTGAATCAGTTGGGGTCACCTGGAACCACCCAAAGCTGTCTGGGGCCATCCACCAATGTCCTGTGTTGCTTGGCGGCATGCAGGGGCTGTTTTTCTTACCAGAGTAATGGCAAATGGATTCAGAGACTTCTTAAAGAGGCAACCCTCTAAGCATTAGCCAATTAAATTTTTTATGCCATTAAGATTTACATTTGAGACCCAAGTATTTTCCTAATATTCTTGGGTCTTTAGGTATGTCCATCACACAGAAGTAAAAGTTTATATATGCAAACACAATGGGCTAACTTGTAGCTGGTAAAGAATACCACAGCTTATTTCCAATTAAGAGCTAGGTGGAGTATGCATATCACACACCTATCCTGCAGTCATTCCACTTACAGATTAGTTCTAGATTCAGTTTAAGGTGATTATTACCTACCCTTTATAGGTTAGGACCCATACATGTGTAGGACCCATTTTCTCAATATGCTCTGCTGATTCAGCTTTATTGATCATAGCAAAGTCTTCTGAAGGGGCCTACCCTGAGACAAGGAAAGAATAACAGCTGCCAATACCTGAGCATTCACTGTTTTGTCTCCCACCTGGTGGAATGGCCTGCCTGATAAGGTAGAGGGGTGCCAACACTGTAGAATGTGTAAAATGCAACTGTTCAGGATGGCATAGTTATTAAGGGCACAGGGATGCAGTAAAACAATTGTTCGGGGGGAGACTTAAAAAAAATATATGATTCAGTGTTAATGGTAGTTTAATATTAATGAAGGTATCTTATATTGATTTGTTTATTGGATGTATTATGCTGTTTTATTTCATTGTTTCTCTAACTATGTAATCCATTTTACCTGCATTAGTATTGCATGTATTACACTGATGTAATTGTATTATTTTGTAACTAGGAATAAGGCCCGTTGTGGAAATAAATACAACGGGCTCTAAAAAGAGTCTCTGGGAGAGTGCCCTGGCCTTGGGCACTCAGTGTCAATTTCCTGTGGCGACCTCAGCAAGGTATAATGACACAGAGTCCACCATTTTCTCCAGGGGAAGATCTCTACCATCTGAAGAGCAGTTGTAATTCAGCGTGATCCCCATCCCTCCCCTGGAGATTGGCAACAATGGTTCCCCATGAGGGAACGGGTGGTTTGAAGGGTGGAGTCTATGGCAACAAACCTGTCTGAGGCCCACCCCTGCTGAAACCTCACCCTCTCCAGGGTCCACCCCAGGAATTTCCCAACCTGGAGTTGGCAACCTTACCTCCCAGCCAACTGTCAATGTATCATTATCTGCCTCCCTAGGTTCAGCTTTCCATCTCCTCCCCACACACCCCTCGAGAACAGTTGTAATTCTGAGTGATCTCCAGTCCCCACCTGGAGATGGGCAATAATGGTTCCCCATGAGGGACTTGCTGGCTTGGAGGGTGGAGTCTATGGCATTGTACCTGTCTGAGGTCCCACTCCTCCTCAAACCTCACTGTCTCCAGGCTCCATCCCTCAAGTCTCTAGGAATTTTCCACCTGGAGTTGGCAACTCTATCTCCTTCCCAGCCAATCATCAACCTCACTCTTCAAGTTTCCATTCCCTCCCACAGCCTCCATCATGCTCTGAAGCCCTGACTGCTATGTCACATTGGCTGTCATAAAGGGTCCATCTCAGCAGGTTATAAGGAAGTAAAGTCCACCATTTTCTCCAGGGGAACTGATCTCTGCCATCTGGAGAGCACTTGTAATTCTGAGTGATTTCCAGCCCTTTCCTGGAGATTGACAACCATACTTCCCCTGAAGGAAAAGTAGTCTTTCTCTGCAATGGGGACCAAAGCAGCTGACATCATTCTCCTCTCCCCCTTTTTGACTTGCACAACAACCCAGTGAGGTAGGTTAGGCTTAAAGTCTGTGACTGGCCTGAAATCACCCACTCAGCAAGAACCTGGGTCTAGCAGATCCTGCTCTGAAGCAGTGACTGCTACGCCTAGGGTAGCCAACCTCCAAGATGAACTCCAGACAACAGATCTTCTCCCCTCCCTTGGAGAAAATGACTGTTTTGGAGGGTGGCCTCTATGGCATTCTGTTCAGCTGGCCCCAATGAGTTTTGTCCCAGAGCCCAACATAGGTGTGGAAAGGGCTTTCAGAGAAGCAAGCTTGGTTGCCTAGCAACGGGCACTAAGCAGGAGAAAAGAGCCTGAGGAATTTCACACAGTCAATATGTTCCATTTCAGGAACTCTTCAGTAATGGTTTCTGTCAGGCATTTCACACAGAACTGTATTAGTACCGGTTCCCTAACGGAACATATTGGCCGTTTCACACAGAAACGTGCCTCTCCCATTGGGAAAGTGTTCCTGAGCCGGTTTACCTTGAAACCTCCTCCCAAGCATTCTTCAGTTCTTGTACCGGTCCTGAAGTGCTACGGGGTGCTGTGTGAAATGCCCCCTGTTTCTGACAGTTTATTCTGACAGTTTATTCTGGGCACGTTGGCAGTGTGTGGGGGATGGGGTTATGCTGATAGTCCATTGTCTTTTCACTGACAGAAGCAGGCCACTGAGGGGACAATTAGACCCACCTGGCAGTGGGCAGAGGAGAAGAGTGGACCCAGCACCCAGTAGGTCTTTCCCCTTTGCTGGCTCCCTCCAGACTGAGGCTGAGATGCTGGCTGGTGGCTCTGTGGGCAGGACTGAGTCAAAGCAGGGAGAGAATGCAGCCAGTGGCCAGGGACCCCCTTTTGAGTGGTAGTCCGTCCAGCCAACTGATTTTGGCACCCCATGGAATCTTGCCCCATGGAATCTTGAAAATGGCTTTATATAATAGGAAAGATTCAGTAATCTGCCTTGATTCACTTTAAGAAAGGTAAATGATAGAAATAAATATGAATACATATTACAATTTATTCTGTTTATTTCACTAGAGAATGTAGACCAGGTTATTATTTTTTTAAAACCCTGTCTCACAATAAAAACAACACTAAAATTTAACAACATTAGACAAAAAGCCTACCAAAAGATTGGCAACAGAAGGGAAATCAAGACAGAGCAAGACTTTGGGGGAAGGGATTAAACTAACAATATTAACGTTTATTTTTTAAAGAGAGGAAAGTTTTCACCTCTTGTTTAAAAAAAGATATGACTTTGCCGGCGAAACTTTCAAGAAGATAATTTGAAAGGCCAGAAACACCTAAATGTAACATCTTGAATACAAATGTATGAGGAAGTGGATCTTAAGCAGAAGTATCTTCTACTTTCTCATTATGAGATATATAATAGATTTTCTTTCTATACTCTGATACATTTGTTAAAAGTTACAGTGAGTAGGTAGAAGTGGTGAAAATATGTAATACAAAACATGTAGTAAAGATGAAACCAATAATGTAGACGTAAAACAGATTAGTTATGAAATTTGAAATCTAAAATGATGAATATAAATGTACCCCAGCAGAAGTTAAGTACCACTGTATCTTATAGACAATGCTTTAAAAACTATAATGAAGGAGAGAAGGGGAGAAATGCTCTCTGTTTTATACATTCTGTGATATATAATTATTTTTGATATACATCATTGTGTAATACAATCCCTATTTCTTTTCTATACCTCTTCTTTGTTCTCTAAAAATAAAAATATGTTACTAAAGAAAAAGAAAAAAGAAAAGAAAGACCAAAAACACCATCTAAACAGCTCAACTCCTTTTTCAGGACAGCCTGGCATCCATAACTGATCATAAATACAGCAGGGCTAGGGGTTTAGATCCGGGGGGGGGGGGGGGGGGGGTTAGGCCTGGAAGCAGAGAGGACTGAAACTGGCACAATCTTCCTTCCCATCCCCAGCCAACCAACTGGGGAAGACAAGAGAGATCAGGGTGGGGAGGCATCTTAAAATGCCCCCATTCCCTTCCCCAGCTGGTTGCCATGGCAGGTTGGCTGGGGAAGGGAAGAAAGATTGGGGAGTTTAAATCCCTGTGGCTTCTTCTCTGAGGTGGTTTAAAAACCACCCCACAGAACCACCCCAAAGAAGAAGCTGGCCCCAGGATCTGTGCAGATGGAAATGGCTCTCCCTCCCTGCCTGCACAGATCCAGCTGGCAGGGCTGGCTTCTTAGAGCAAAACCGGGGGGTTGAAGTCTTCCCCCCATTTGAAAGGATCAGTGCAGCCAACAGCCATGCTGATCGTTTTATATGGGACAGGGGCATTCAACCCCCTCAGTTTTTCTCTCCCCAGCTCTAGATCCAGGGAGAGCAAATACATTAAGGTATTTTTTTAGGTATTTATTCAGTTCAGTTTATGCTGAATGCACACCCCTGGCTGATAGCCATGAAGATGCTGTAAAAAAGTAGTTAGGGTTCATGACAGGCACCAATCAGCACATAAACAGCCCAATTCTGAACTGTTTGAGGTTTCTTCAAGAGCAGCTCCACAAATAGTAGATTTAAGATTTTTGATAAGATAGCTCAAATTCTGTTGTTCAGATCACAACCTCCCTGTAAACATGTTAAAGAAAAAGCATAAATTGTACTACAGTAATCTTTGCTTTAGGTTCATAATCCCATAGCAAAAGAGTTTCTCTCAATGTCTATAAGTGACTTTTCTACTGCAAAATTATCTACCATCCTTTCTAATAATTTATAAAGATTTTCAAGTTTCTTATCATTGAATGTATATGTGTAATCTCAAGCGATGTTTCTTGTAACAATGTCAGGTTTGATATCCCAGTAGATTCAAGACAGCTGCAAGAAGATAATTATTCACACGTTACCTAACTGAGTAATAGAATTTTATGTCACAGGATGTGACTCAGATATCTTAGAAAGGAGATTAAATAAATTTGTGAGGAATAGCTCTGTCCATAATAGTTAGCCACGAGAGATAACTGAAATGTCCAAATTCAGAGGCAGCATGCCCCTGGCTACCATTTGCCAAGAGGAAGGAGCAGAGGAGGGCTACTTTTGGGTGATATGTGATGCTAGACTAGCTGGCCCATTGGTCTGAGCCAGTCGGACCCATTTTCTATTCATGTTCATACATTACAAAAGTGTTTAATAGCAACATTTATTTATTTATTATTTTCGATTTCTAGGCCGCTGTCCCTGCTATTGCAGGCCCAGGACAGCTAACAAGACTTGCCTGAACCAAGGTTCATAAATACAATAAAAGTTAAAACAGTTAAAACATTATAAAATTCACAGTTAAACATGACAATTTACATACAGTGTAGTACAATAAAATTAGATGGCATACTGTCTGTCCCAGTGTTTTCAAGCCCCAGTGTCTAATAGCACTGGAGCTAAATGGTATTGTCTGAGGCCCCTTGTAAATAACTGTGATATTTCCAAATTTGCATTCTGTTTCTAAATGCATAAGATTTCTGATCACTTTACTTTAGGGTCTTTCAATGTCTCAGAAAGTTGTCCAGCTTTTCTATTTTTTTATTTTTTTAAAAATAAGCCATTTTTATCTTGCTCTCCCCATCAGAAGTCCTCAGTAGCTTACATAAAATAAAAATAATGCATCCAAATAACATTTAAAATAGCCAGAAGAAGAAGAAGAGGTGGTGGTGGAGGAGGAGGATATTGGATTTATACCCCACCCTTCACTACCTAAAGGAGTCTCAGAGCGGCTTACAAACTCCTTTCCCTTCCCCTCCCCACAACAGACACCCTGTGAGGTAGGTGGGGCTGAGAGAACTCTGACAGAAACTGCTCTTTTTCAAGAACAGCTGTGCCAGAGCTATGGCTTGCCCAAGGTCTCCAGCAGGTGCAAGTGGAGGAGTGGGAAATCAAACCCAGTTCTCCCAGATTAGAGTCCATGCACTTAACCACTACACCAAACTGGCTCTCTGCTACTTAACAAGTACATCTTTGTCTATCATCAGAAACCTGGCCCACTCATGCCAGTAGAATATCTGCGAGGAATGTATTCCACAATCAAGGGGCTGCTCCAGAAAAGTCTTAATAACTCCATCATTAAAAAACCTAAAAGGTATCTCCCATAAATACTGTACTTTATTTTTTTCCCAGTGGTATGTTAAAAAAAAGTAACAGTGGAATCCTAAGCAGAATTGCCTCCTTCTAAGTCCACTGAAGTCAATAGATTCAAAGGGAATAACTCTGTTTAGAGTTATACATCAAGCTCCTTGCACCTAACCAGTAAAGAAGGATAAACATCCAGCAAAAATTGGCCTTCAGTAATTAATTATAGAAAATTGAAAATAGAGCTAAAAGACAGGGATGCAAGATTAATTTCACATTATTTCTTCCTCATAAAAGAAAGGAATCCTCATTCTTATCATTGCATACTCTAGCAGAATAAGCTTGGATGGTCAAATCAGTGGATTTGAAACAGTGACAAAGCAGCTAAAATAACAAACAGTGGGGAATGGCTTTGTTTAATAGCATTTTGATAATTCCACTCAAAGTTGATCTATAGCCACAAATGGGAGCTGGTTAAGTAATGGACCTTTCCTTTCTATATCTGTGTATTCGACTCAGAAACAAAGCAGACTGGACTTATCCTCTTACCCCTCAAACCAATCCAGCCAACAAGTACAAGGCAATTTGTCAAGTAATAGGAAAAGTTTGCACTGTCACTGACTGATACTGGAACTATTCACAGCATAAGAAAAAGTAATCCATTTTCATTACTGTTTTTCCAGCATTGCCCTCCTAGCGCTTAATTCATACGGGAGCTCAGGTTTGGTTTGTTCACCAGAATTCAAACTGGCAAGCTTCCTGGCTGGCTATAGTTTTCTAGTTTCACATACGGTACACAGATAACAGAAAATCCACAAAAGGCTAAAGGTATGATAATTGCTACAGTCATGTATTTCCCTCCAGTAAGGATACTGGCCTATGATTCATGTATGGAAAGAATTATAGCCATAAAATAAGTTCAGATGATATCCTTTCATTGACAAATGCCAGTTGCTTAAATAAAATTACAAGCTTTTGAATCATACATCATATATTATTTGAGGCATAGGTGACCAGACCAAAATTAGAACACTGGTTTTGAGTTTTTAGGGATGATTCTCATGTTCTAGCCCTCACGCAGGAGACCATTGGAAACCCTGTGAGCTGGGGGCTATAACAATTGTAAATATGGATTAACACAATTGCATGGAGAAATCATGGATGGCAGTGCTCTGGGGAAACTCTCCATGTGGTAAGTGGCATTCAAAGGATGTGGCCCCTTCCTTTTGAATTTCCCCATACTTCTTGTTATCTCTATTTACATGACAGCCTCCCCCAGGCAGTACTTAATTTCCAGATAAAATCTATCTGGAAACTTCCAAATCTGATCTTGAAGCTCTTATTCAAATCCCTGTAAACTTCCTGCATTTACTGAATGATGAGTGGACTCTGTATCTGTCCAGGGTACTTCCATCTATCCTTCCTTTTTGAATTTCTGCCCTATTTTATAGCCTAGAATATATCCCACAAGGCAACACATAAAGCCATAAAACACCTCTATAATACCAAAGTACAAACAATAAAATTAAATTAAATACCAGCACATAAAGTTAACCAATTTAACTAAAAGCTTTTAAAACAGAAAACTATTAACCATGTAGCTGAAAGGCCAGCAGTGTGAAGGTGAATAGGGCTACTGGGGAGAAGGGGTTATCTTGTTTTTCATAGCACCAGCTTTTAATGTTATGATTGAGGTCTTCTAAGGTGGTCTAAGCACATAGGATGGGCATACAAGACTGACTGCTGTAGCATCCCCCTGTATTATTTCCATAGTATAGAACAGTTGCTCTCCACTAGGCTAATCAGACAGATTGCAAGCATACCACAGTTAATAGTACCAGAAACTAGGATTAGGGTTGCCAGACCCCCTTGCCCCCGGTGAAAGTGGGGTTCCCTGCTGCCAGGCCCCACCCCCTGCTACTGATCAGCTGGCCAGCAGGGGAGAACTTACTCCCAAAAAGGAAGATCCATCTGACATGCAGTAATGTATCTACATCACTGCCCAGATGACCTGGAAGTGACTTCATCACATCTGGGACATCAAATCCCAGAGGGTTGCCCGGATGTCTCAGATGTGATGACATCACTTCCGGGTCACGTGGCCAGTGATGTGGACATGTCACTGTATGTTGGATGGGCCTCCCTGCTGTTCCTGGTAAGTCCCTTCCCATCTCCCACTGGTTGCCAGGAGGGACAACCTGGCAACCTTAGCTAGGCCATCAACAAGGAAAAATGCTTTCCTCACATATCTTCCAAATCAGTTCATCCATTGGGTCAACCAAGACAGTTTCAGTATAAACACCAGGCTACACAATGAATTGAAATCAATAATCGACATTATGAACAAGTGCTGACTATTGGAATTCCAGGCTGCTGCCTGGCACCCCTTGGAGCTTTGGAGGTGGAGCAAGGAGTGTATGTGACATTGAGTGATGTGTAAATGTCACATCCAAGTGAAAACCTGGTCATGGCATCATTTAAAGCTCTGGAAATTCAGTCTTGCTGGATAACATCTGGATCTCGAGCCAATGCTTGCAAATGAGCTTAGCTTAGGTATATAACTCTATTATTTTATACTTACTGCTCTCTGCTCTTTTATTATATATTGCTGCACAGTTTGATAATAAATTACTTTACTTAATTTTGTGATGTTCTTGGGTTTAGGAGCTTCAGTCTGATTCTAGTGCTTTACTTCATATTGGCCACAGCTACCAGAGTTATTGTTTTCTGAAACTCACCTTGCAAGCATCCTACTTTGCAGGGTGGCTTCTTGATCTTAAAACCTGGAAGGGCTAGCTAAAGGCGGAGTCCATTGGTCTCTGGTTGATAGTGTAGTTAGGAGACTGGTGGTAGTGATATCACACCTCAGCCTTTTTTTGGTTTTGTCTTGTCCAACCTTAACAGGACCCTGGCTTTGATACTCCTTCCCCAGGGAGATTCGTCTGTCTCCCTCTGTTGGTATCTTTGCCAGCAGGTGAATACTTTTTTGTTTTGTCCGGCATACCCCCAATAATGGTTATTGGCCCTCCTTCTGGTGTTGCTTATTTGTTTTTAATTGTATTCTATCATTTTAACTGCATTTTTATTGTTTGAATATGTTACTGTTTTTTATGTTTACCACCTTGGGAACTCTGATTGGGTAGATAGGCTACAAAGTGGGGTGTTTTTTTTTTTTTTTAAATATCTTTTTATTAATTTCAATTATAAACATATAATTCAACAATTAAACACCATATAAACATTTTAAACTTCTAAAACAAACAAAACACAATACTTGAGTTAACTAGTAAAATACAAAGTTCAAGTATTTCTTTGGTAACGCAGAGCAAGTTGTAGGTGATTTTGATATATAATCAAAGAAACGATACCATTTCTCCACAAAGTTATTTTTCACAAAAGGATTTTCAAAACTTTGCAATTGTAGTGCTAGTTTGTCCATTGCAGCATAATCCCACAGTTTTAGAAACCATTGTTGTATCGTTGGACAGACTCTAGCTTTCCATTTTTGTGCGATTAAGCTCTTTGCCGCTATTAAAAAAAGAGAAGCCAAATCCTTGGTCTGCTTCGTCATCTTCAGTTCTGGCCAGTAATTAAGGAGTACGGAATCAATCGTAAAAGGAATAGTATAATTCAAGATGTCATTAGTATAATTAACAATTTTCTTCCAAAACAAAACAATAACAGGGCAAGACCACCAACAATGTTTAAAAGTTCCTATTTCACCACAAAGTTTCCAACAATATGGAACAAATAAAGGGTTAACATGAGAAATACATAATGGTGTCATATACCAGCGTGAATATAATTTAAAGTTTTGTAGTTTAATATTTAGGGCTTTAGTTGAAAAAGAGTTGGAAGACCAAATATCTTGCCATTGCATTTCCAACCAAGATACCGAACAATCTTGGTGCCAAGCCCTTTGTATTGATGTTAACTGGCTCCAATTACTTTTATTAATCATTTGGTATACTAATGATATTAGCCCTCTAGAATTTTGTGGGTTTTTTACTGTACGATTTTCAAATGGAGAATATGCTCTCGTTAAGAGAGAAATAATATTAGGGTTTCTAATAAAATGATTAATTTGTTGGTAATACAACCATGGGATTCTTATACTATATTTGTCCTCCAACTGTTGTTTAGATATCATTCCCTGTTTATTACAAAGATCGCCCAATCTAAATAAACCATTTTCTTTCCATTCTTCATATATGGGGTCATTCATACCAGGTTTATACCAAGTCTGGCCAACAAATACCGTAAGTGGTGATACCTCTGGAGCGAGCTGTGAGCGATATCTATCCCAGATTTTCAAGGTAAGTGCTAAATAAGGGTTAACTGGTTTCACCAAACTTCTTTCATTAGGTTTACTCCAAATAGTTTTAAACAAAGAATTTTTAATCAGGTCTTGCTGTTCAATTAAGGCCCAGGTTTTAGTTATATTCGGTTGGGCATAGCACACAATATTCTTAAATTGCGCTGCATAAAAATATGTTTCAAGATTAGGTAAGCCCAGACCCCCTTGTTTTATTGGTTTGACCAATATCGAAAATTGAACTCTTGGTTTCTTTTGAGCCCATATAAATTTGGTTAATAATGATTGCCATCTCTTAAAGTCTTGTTTTGGAATTAAAAGAGGTAAATTCTGAAATAAGTAAAGGAACTTTGGAAACACAAAAGATTTAATAGTTTCTATTTTCTCTAAAAGGGTTAAATTGAGCTTATTCCAGTCTTCTATATTTTGTTTAATTTCTTTCTCCAGCTGCATGTAATTGCACTCATAAATTTTTTTACTCTCTATTGGAAAGAAGATTCCCAAATATTTCCATTTGGATTGTACCCAGCGAAAAGGGTATTTCTTTATTAACTCTTGTTTCGTTAAAAAGTTCAAATTTAATGGGTATAATTCCGATTTATCGTAATTTATAGTAAAGCCCGAAACCTCACTAAAGGCGTTGATGTGTTTCTGCAAGTGTCCTAATGATGTCTCTGGTTCTGAAACATAAAAAACCGCATCATCTGCGAAATAGCTAGCCTTACAATTACATTCACCTACCTCTATACCTTTTATCTTAGGATCAGCCCTAATTGCAAAAGCCAATGGTTCCAATGACAAAGCAAATAAAATCGGAGATAGGGGACAACCCTGCCTTGTACCCCTAAAAAGATTTAATCTATCAGATCTATAATCATTAGTTTTAATTTGTGCTGATGGATTTTTGTAAATAGCTTGTATTGATTGTAAAAATCAGGGACCAAAACTCATATGATGCAATAGTTCCAGTAGGAACGGAATTTCAACATTATCAAAAGCCTTTTCGGCGTCTAATGCCAAAAAAGCTGCCTGTTTCTTATTTTGATTACAAAAATCAATTAAATTCAAAGTTTTCCTTATATTATCTGTAATTGATCTGTTAGGCACAAAACCAGACTGATCAGGATGGATATAGTTGGATATAATTTTATTTAGTCGGGTCGCTAATAATAAAGAGAATATTTTAAAGTCATGATTGAGAATTGCTATTGGCCTATATGAGGCCGGGTTTCGTTTCTCTTTTCCCTGCTTATAAATCATAATAATTTTAGCTTCTGACCAAGTTGGGGGAAAGGCACCTGTACTCATAATACCGTTTGTTAGATTACAAAAAAAAGGTAGTATTAAGTCTTTGAATTTTTTATAAAATTCACAGGGTAGCCCGTCTAGACCTGGAGCTTTGTTCGATTTTACTGTTTTCATGATGTCATTTAACTCTGCATTAGTGATAGGCTGATCCAAAAAGACTTTGTGATCTTCAGTAAGTTTTACATCATATCTTATAGATTTCAAATACTGCTGTATTTTCTCCTTTGTAGGGTTACCTGATCTGTATAGATTTTCAAAGAATTTAAAAAAGTTTGTATTAATTTCTTTAGATGTGTAGCCTATTTTCCCCGTTGGATCTCTTGTTGCATGTATCAAATTCATATTTTGCCTTCGTTTGACTCTGGACTTCAATAAAGTCAGTGATCTTGGAGTTTTTGTTATATATTTCTGGCTAAGCATTAAAAGCTGTTTTTGTACTGTTGTTATTTCCAATAAATCTAACTTTTTCCTTTCCATCGTTAACTTGTGTAGTGTTTTTCCCCCCCATATTTAATATGCTGTACTTCTAGCCTCTTAATTTTTTCTTTAAGTTCTAGTATTGTATTGTCTCTTTCTTTCTTATAGGAGGCCGATAATGATATCAGTTTGCCACGTATGACAGCCTTAAATGCTTCCCACACTGTTTCTCTTGGGACTCCACAGTCTACATTGAAAAGAAAATATTCTTTAATTGATTTTTCTATTTCTTTACAAAATAATTCACTATTAAGTAAAGAGGAATTTAGTTTCCACTCCCAGCCCTTACCATCAGGGACATCTTTTGAAAAACTACAGTCCACCCAAGAGTGGTCAGAGATTTGTCTAAGGCCAATTTCAGAGCTCTTTATCTGATTCACAAAAGATTTAGAAACCAATATATAATCAATCCGAGTATATACGTCATGGACAGGTGAATAATATGTAAACTGCCTATCTGTTTGATGCAATGTCCTCCAAATATCTTCCAATTGGAAAAATTCAAGAATAGCTTGAAGTTCTGTAGGTTTGGTAGCCATTTTTTCCCCAATTTTTGTTTTATGTGTTTTGTCTAATTTCGGATCCGCTATCATGTTTAAGTCACTACCTATAATTATCGGGCCTTGCTGAAAATCAGACAGTCTGTGTAAAGTGTCTTTCAAAAATTCTACCTGATCAACATTTGGGGCATATATTGAAGCAATAGTAAGTGGCTCTCCATCCAAAAGTCCTTTTATAAAAATAAATCTACCTTTTGGGTCCCTTTGAACTTGTTGACACTGAAAAGGGGTAGTTTTGGAAATTAAAATGGCTACACCTCTAGCCTTAGAAGAGCCAGGGGCCTGGAAACTTTGAGAGAACCAATTTGATTTTACCACATTTTTAACTGTTGTTTTTAGATGGGTCTCCTGTAGACAAACAAAATTAGGCTTTTCTTTGTGTAATGCATTAGAGATCCTTCTTAATTTAATAGGATTTTTAAACCCTCTGCAATTCCATGAAACACATTTGAACTGTATAGGCATAACTTTAAATAAAGGAAACTTACCACTAACATAACTATAACTAATCAAACAAAACTCTACGCTCCACAAAGGAGCTGTCTCTAGACTCTCTTTTCCCTTAAGCAGTCAAAGAGAAGGGAGACTATAAAACTCCCTAACTAGAATCCCTATTCTATAAGGGGAAAGACTTAACTCTTAAAAATTCAAAACCCAACCCCCACTCCCTCAGGAAGACTTACTTAGCAAGTCATATGCAGGATAATATGGTTCTATATCCTTATCATTGTACACTTTTAAATTCAAGTACTAATAATTTGCTATATTGATTTATGACTTAATATTTCTAAAAATAATTGGAATATTTTAACTACTACTCCAATCATTATCAATGAAATTTTAACACTCCTAAATATGCTTATAAACATTTTAAATGTAGCTTGGTATTCTAAGAATATAAATTATAAAATATATAATAATTACCTTAATAACTCAGAATATACAGTATTGCATCATACTTATTTAAACTATTAAAATGAAATTAAAATGAAATTATAGCACTTCTAAAAATAAATTATTATTTACCCTCATATATACAGTATTACATCATACCTTGAACTTAAATTTTCAATATTTACTAATTATATTTCAATATAATAATAGCACTTTAATAAATTATTTCTTACTACTACAAACAATGATTTGCCTATCAAAGCTGCCAAACTAATCTTTATAAAAAATGCTATATCACTCCTAAAAATATTAACTCTATTTAACTTCATAGAGTTAACCAAATTTACTATAAAAACAAGGTAAAACATATTATTTTAAAGTGAGATGTATTACTTCGTACTTTTACATCACTTGACTCTTTATACCAAAAATAATATTGTTGCACCCTTACTTATTAAAAAATATAAACTCCATTTACTATCTGGATATAGGGTATACCTCCAAACCAACATAAAATATGTCACATTGAACCCCCTATATAGTGCATCCTTGTTTGTACACTCTAAAATTCTACATTAACAAAAAGATCTGGCCACCATATTCATGTAGCATCAGAAGGTTCAGCTGGGTGGAATGGGAGTTCCTCTTCCTTTGTCTGTAGGACTCCCAAAGATTGCAAAAGAGCAATGCCTGAGGCTTTGTCAGATGCTATAAGTTGGGAACCATTCTTGTATACTATGACGTCCGATGAAGGGCTCCACCTAAACCTGATTTTGGCATCAAAGAGTTTAGTGGTGACTAATTTCAGAGATCTTCTTTTCTCTAGCGGTTCTGTGGAGAGGTCCAGTAAAACAATAATTTTCTTCTCATCATACTGTAAGGATCCTCTTAGTCTGGCTTCTTTTAGTACTTTATCTCTTGATCTTTGATATAAAAAAGTTGCAATCACGTCTCTCGGGCGGTTCCTAGTGGCTCTGGCTATGGGCCCCACTCTGTATGCTCTAATTATGGCAGGAGCTATTCCGTCCTCCATCTTGAGAGAGTTAGCCAGCCATGACGATAACCAAGAAGCCAAATCAACATTTCCCTCAACGCCCTCCTCCAGCCCGCGAAATTTTAGGTTTGACATTCGCCATTTATTTTCCATAGTCTCTAACCTGTTTAGTGTTGTAGTCTCAAAGGACTGGAGCTGCCTGACTTCATCTTGCAATGTCAGCGTGAGTTCTGAAGCATTTTCCGCCAATTTAGAAGCTTCCTTAAGTTCCTTCGTTAGGTCGTTGAGTTTTGAGTGAACCGGTTGCAGCAGTTCTGCCATGGAATTCTTCATTAATTGATGCAGGTCTGTGCGAAGCTCTGCCAAGTCTTCTCTCGTGAGCGGGGAGTCGTTCTCCTTTACGTCGTGTTTTCCTTGAGGAGAAACCGTCGCCATTTTGGTTGGCGCGGAAACTTGCACCTCAAGTCCGTCCGTTGGTTTTTCAGGGAGAAAAAAGGAGTCGACTGTCCCCGAAGTCATTGTGGAAGCTCTTGGTTTGTTTCTGGAGGTTCTGCCCATATTTTAAAAGCGAAATATAGTTGCTAAGATTGCGTTTTTAAGGAGTTTCGGGAGTGGGGATCGGGAGCCGATTCAAAAAACGTCCGCCAGCTCGCGACGTCGCTCCGCCCCCCTCCAAAGTGGGGTTTTTAAAATAAATAAATAAATTCAAATGTCAAATGAACACAAAATTCTCAAGCTGCACATTGTTCATCAATGAACACTGAACAGGTATATTGCCTGCTTGCTTTACTGCATTGGCATCATACTTGGAAATGTATATTATTCTACATAATAAAATTCAAATTGACAGGACATATTAGTTTATTTATTCACTTCATTTATACCCCACCTTTCAGCCAAAGCTACCTCATAGTGTTGTTGTGAAGATAAAATGGAGGAGAGGAGGAGAATGGAAGCTGCTTTGGGACCCCCTGGGGAGAAAGGCGGGGTATAAATGAAGTAAATAGACCTGGCCTGAGTGTCTGACTGGCCCAAAGTCACCAAGTAAGCTTCCATGGTAGAGAAGAAATTTGAATTTGGGTCCCCCAAATCCTAGTCTGACACTCTAACCACTACAGTCTCTCAAGTACATGCCACTAGACCACAAGCTAACTCGTAAGTCATTTGACTTCTATCATATAAAGGAATCTGTTTGCAGGAAAAAATTTATAGCTGACTTCTTCCAACCTCCTGCTTTTTCTTAATCTTTTGTTCAGGAGTAAGCATAATAATTTGTTACAAAATAGAAACATTGGATTTGATTTTACCAGCTTTTCCTCTGATGCAAGAATATGGAGGGGTAATTTCACTTTATTTCTCTCCTGGCCACAGCCCCCATCTTGCACGGTTTTTGTCCATCTGGATTGCTGGATCCCTAGCAAAGAATGGGGGGATTGCCAAAGGGGACCTCTCCTCTGTTTTGTACAAGGGAAAAAACTAGTAGGATTCAATCCAATAAGGCCTTGGGTTCCGTTTCCCAACTCTTATTCAACACATTTGGCCACTACCAGTTGGCTGAGCTTAAGTAGCTGCTGTTTTTTGTAGGATGTTCCAGCTGTTCCACAGTGCCAAGTACATGGTACTGCACCCTAGAGTGATGACAACAACAGTTTGAAAACAGAAGGACCTTTGGAGATATTGTCATTTGACTAGATTGCAAAAACCTGGGCTGTGAGCCCATAGAAATCAATGCCAGGCTGTACAATCTGCTGACTGTAGGCATTTAGTGGTTAATTGGTCTGCAGAGCTGACAGCTGTCACTTGAGCAGAGTTTGAAACTGGGCCCACACTCCGCTGAAGGAAGGGGCTTGGAGCTGTTCCACTGAGTTCCATTTCAGTTTGGGTGGCCAGCCACACAGATTACTCAAACGAGTTTCCAGAAACTAGCCAAGACTTCTCAGGTTTTTAAAGACAACTTGATTATGCAGCCCTGCTCAGTGCCAGTTTTTATACTTGACTGGAGCAATATTTCTAATGGGTCAACAGTGATCTCATTATATAGACACATAACGCAAGTAACAAAATGCACAGAGTGTCTTTTTAACTTCAGAAGGGGAAGGTGTATTCATCAGAGGTGCCACACAGATAGGAGAGAGGAATGAATTTCTGCAATGACATTTAGCTTGTTCCTTGTTCAGAACTGCCTAGTCAGAATAGAAACCTGTTTCTGGTGCTCCAGCCTCTGTTAAGGTCATAGGTCAGGGGTGGCAAAACTTGCTCAACTTAAGAGCCGCATAGAATAAACAGATGTTTGAGAGCCACATGACATGAACAAATATTACACACACATTTTTATTTTAAAATATGCAAATTCGCTTTTTATTAACATTAAATGAGACTGTCAAAAATAAAAAGGGTAAAAACAGATATTGATAATGATATTTATTTGTCCAATTATATTTATTTGTTTGCTGATGATATTTATTTGTCTAAAAGAGAGAGAAAAAGAGAGAGCAGTGGAAAGAGGGAGAGAGAGAAACAAAGAAAACAAATAGATGGGAGGGAGGGAGAAAAAGTATGCCTCTCCTTCGCTTCCCCAGCTGCCCTGCTGGGAACCGCACAATGTGAGAGAAAGAGCCACATGTGGCTCCCGAGCCGGAGTTTGGCCACCCCTGTCATAGGTGAATCAAAAGAACTTTTTAAAACTTCACATAGCCTGATAGGAGTTAAGTAAGTTTTGGCAATCATAGATCAAATGGTAAAAAGTGAATTCTGGGACTAGGTCCCCAACAGAGTCTTCATACAAATGAACACCACACAGATAAAACAAAGCTTCAGCTATTAGCTGACCTAACTCAGAATAGTCAGCTAATGTTCCTCAATAGGCACTGTTTGCTGTCAGGGAACCAACCCAGATAGTACTGTCCCTGCAACTTTTCACAGCTCAGGAAAGTGGGAGGCATGTAACAGAATGATCAGAACCCAAAGTGGAGTCAAAGAAGTATTTGTGATATGGGTCACCTGAGTTGTCCAATATGCATCCCAGTAAGAATGCAGTCCAACAAAGACAGAGGTCTTGTATCTGAGTTGGAGGGGTTGGGAATCCAACTTCCTGCCCTCGACAGGGCACTATTGGTGCCAGCGCCGAGGTTGAGGAACCTTGGGGTGACTCTGGATGCCTCACTTTCTGTGAAGGTCCTGGTTTCCACCATTGCCAGTTTGTTTATTTATTTATTTATTTATTTATTTATGTATTTATTTGCATTTGCATATTTTTTTGCATTTCAGTTCGGCCTTTTATCATCTTAGGCTGGTCAGGCAATTGGTTCCCTACCTTAACCCCCGGGACTTAGCTGGTGTAATCACTTCCAGATTGGATTACTGTAACTCGCTGTATGTGGGGCTGCCTTTGACACTGATCCAGTAAATACAGCAAGTGCAGAATGCAGCAGCATGACTGCTAATGGTGCTTCCACGGGCACACATTCAGCTAGTGCTCTGTGAACTGCACTGGCTGCCAACAGAGTACCAGATATGGTTCAAGGTTATGGTTTTAACCCTTAAAGCCCTATGTGGCCAAGGACCTGCATATGTTTGGGACCATCTTTTCCCCATATCCCTTTTGGTGGTCCCTGGCCTGAAGGATGTCTGCTTAGCCTCGACCAGGGCCAGGGCTTTCTCTGCCTTGGCCCCGGCTTGGTGGAACATGCTCCCATTTGAGAGCAGGGCACTGCAGCACCTGCTACAGTTCTGCAGGTCCTGTAAAATGGAGCTGTTCCACCAGGCCTTTGGCTGAGGTGATGAACATCCATTACATCTGGGCCTCCCCAGCTATGTGGAGAAGTGTTTAGTGATTAGACATCTGGAGACTCCACCGAATGAGTTTCCACTGCAGCATCATCTACAGGGCAATCACTCAGCCATCTGATGCCCTAACTAAGACTGTTTTTAGATTGTTTTAATTCTGTTGTAACTATTTTAAGTCTATTTATTCTATATCACAGTCACTACATTTGCTGAGTTAACTTGTATAACCCGCCCTGAGTCCGCTTGCGGGTAGGGTGGAATATAAATCAAAATAAATAAATAAATAAATCTGTGAACACCCCTTTGCTTTGAAAAGGAAGTACATTCTGACCAGTGTTTAAATATAAATCCCCATAGACATTCTTGCAGACTTGATATATCTTAACAGATTGTGGAGGTAGAGTTCAAGTAAGATCTAGACATCTACATTTGGAGTTTCTCACGTGCATGTGTTGTACCACACACCAACCAGCCTACATCTGCCACTTAATGAGAGGCGGACATGGTGCTCAGACTTCTGGAGCATTGTGAGAATGAGAATGTCCTGCCCAATGTTCTTCCTTTGAAAAACAATGTGTTGTATACTATCTATCCTTCCAAAAGAGAGTACCAGCACTGACCATTCCTAAGAGGACCATTCCTAAGAATTATGGGAAGTGTGTGATGGCTGATATATTCTATTAACTTTCGTGACGTAGTCTTAGAGTTCTGTAGGTCTCCTCTGAAGCGACTGGTTTGTGTGAATTCTGGCACAGCTTAAAAAGAGAATTAGTAGCTGCAGGCGTCATTTGGGGCCAGAGCTAGGCAGAGTAGCACTCCGCCAGCCCAGGAGTAGGCACTAGGGGAGCCACAGGCCAAATCAGATTCTCTGATCTGATTTGGCTCGCCGCCGAATTGCTGCTGAAATTTGGTGGCAGCTTAAAAAGTGGCTGGAGGGAAGGGGGTTTGAGGAAGAGGCTCCAAACTTGCAGGGTAGCTGCTGGAGCCTCTCCCCGAAATATCCACCAAGTTTCAAGAAGTTTGGACCAGGGGGTCCAATTCTACGGGTCCCAAAACAGGTTGCCCCCATTCCCTCCATTGTTCTCTATGGTGGGAAAAAAGTAACGTTTTTTCTCACCATAGAGAACAATGGAGGGGATGGGGCAATCTGTTTGGGGGCCTGTAGAATTGGACCCTGTGGTCCACTGTTCTTGAAACTTAGTGGGTATTTTGGAGAGAGGCCCCAGCAGCTACCCTGCAAGTTTGGAGTCTCTCCCTCAAACCCCGTCTCCTCCAGCCCGTCATATACCCTATGAATTCCTGCCATTTACTTCAATGGCCCATAGGGTATAATGGGGCTGAAACTGGCCGGTGATGTCAGGGGGTGTGGCATATGCTAATGAGTTATGCTAATAAGCTCCTGCACCTCTTTTTCTACGAAATGACCCCTGAGTAGCTGAAATGTTTAAAAGATGATGAAGACAAAGCTAATGATAAAGTAGAATTCCTTTAAAAAGTTACAACACCATTGTAATGTAACAAATTGAAGTGCGGTGGAGAGGAGCAGGAAGACAACCAAGATCTGTAATCCTCCATTTAAATTCATTGAAGGGCAGTGAATGTAAGAACTTCCATTATTCTCTCTTTTAAATATTTGTTCTCTAGCATCATTATGAGCCTTAACTTGTCTCCATTCTCATGAATTCCTTCTATAATTAACAACAGTACTCTATCAAGAAAGCACTTGTTTAGCATGTCAACACTCCCCCCCCCCTTAAAACGATTCACTCAGCTGGCTTTCCTATAAAAGGTGTTTTCTGATTCTGTAATCCCCTTGGTATGTGTTTCATCTTTCAGTATTAGACTGGTGTGGACACATGACTAACAAAATTTGATCTGGTTTTATAATGTCCCTTTTCCAGCAGTAAAATTTGGGCATCCATCTACTGAGGTTTATGAGTAACTCCTCCACAGATAAGATATGTAATGCTCCTTCCTCAATATAAGACAAACATCAAGAGGCAGGAATTAAAAACATTCCTGTCAGCTCTTCTTAACAGGTGCCAAATGATTATTACTTTTGAAGTCATTCATTGTAATAAAATGAATCATGATACATTCTTCTAGTGTTTGGATCTATCTCATACAGCCTTTCAGGCTCTACCACGGGACCTCCTTGTTGACTTTCATCACTGCCATGAAGAACCAGAATATAAAATAATGATACAGGTGTGCTGAACTTAATTCCAGATTTTGGTATTGCTGAGCTCACTCTTTTTATGCTGAATGAGAGCTTAGTGCTCAACCTTCGAATCCATACTCCAAGTATGCCAGCAATTCTTAACAGGCCATGTGGCCTTTTAAAGGGCAATTTGGAATCCTTGGAGGGGAATTCAGTACTTTGGCTGGCAGATGCTGGGCATTTGAGTTTAGGGAGCCCTTCTCCCCACTTGCTATGCCTTCTGACATCCAGCAGCAGAGGAAAATTTTTAATACTGTTCACCCTGCCCTGAAGATAAAGTCCCAGAATTCTCCCCCAAGCCCTCAAAAAAGTCACAAATATCAACTAGAACTCAAATATAGTATGAAGGGGTTGGGTGATGGCCATCAAGAAGAAGGCTGTCATTGAATGCATGCCCGAAATGTGTGTATGGTATGCATCTATAATAAATGTACTTACATAAATGAAGTTACCTTTTACCCCCTCATTGTTGAATTTGTTAACTGTTATCCTACCTCAGATCCTCCAGGGTCTTGTCTTGACTGAGCCCTCTCTTCTTGAGGAAAAGTAATGTATATGTGTTTTTCGTCTTTTAAAATTTTTAATTGTCTTTTACCTAGGCATCAGGTTTTTTAATAAGCTGCCCTGAGTCACTATGGTTAAGGAGAAAGGTGGCATATAAATACCTAAATAAGAGGGCATTTAATAATTATATTGTATACTTGGAGGATAGTAGTAAAGAACCACTGAACATATGCATAGATACCTTTCTTGCTTGAACAGCAGGCTTCTTTACTTTAGCACAAAGTGCTTTGAAATTCCTAGTGTTATTGTGCAACTGGTGGCAGCACGGGTAAGCATAGGAGTCAGGAGTGGAGTCCATTCCAGCTGTACAGGTAGGCCCAGCATCCTCTTCTCTGCCCCTGCAAGTGTTAAAAAAGAGGCTACATTCAGATGTGCATTCTTAGATACAGTAGTCGTTATAAATGAAAGACGTAGAACTAACAGTGCCTGCTGCAAGATGTAGTATCATAGCGCAGGAAACCGGACATAGAAGGGAGGACACTTGGTCTGATTTTGCTTGATGCAACAAGATGTTTACAGGAAGTAAAAACTACAGTTTAGGGATACCAGGTTCTTCTGGGGAGCTGGCAAGGGATGGGGACTGGGCTTACCCCAAGCAGGGAGTCTCACTTGATGTTTCAGTGACATCCCCATCATGACTTCCAGGGTGATCTGGAGGTGACGTAGGCACGCCAGAGTGATGCTCTGATTTTTTGGGGCAAAAACTCTATGGTAGAATTAGCTTCTACTATAGAGCTTTTGTCCAAAAACAGAGTATCGCTCTAACGTGCCTACATCACTTCCAGGTCATGTTGAAGTAAGTCACATCGGGGATATTGCTAAACTGTCAGGTGAGACTACCTTTTTTTGGCAGTAAGTCCACCTGCTGGCCAGCTGATTGGCAGTGGAGAGGTGGGGCCTGGGAGCGGGAGACCCCCACCCCCACCAGGGGGTCTGGCATCCCTACTACAGCTAAGTGAAAATATCCTTGGAGGGGGCAGGCTTGCAAGAGTCTTATCTTCTGCTCTCCCTTCTTGTACAAAGACTAACCTAGCTTAATCGGAAGTTGTTCCCCTCAACTAACTAGGGTCCTAAACCTAGAATACAGTAGAATAATAAAATAAGTAGAACAGTTTAATAACTCAGAATTCTCTCAGTCAACTCCTATTACCATTCTGTCAGTCCAGTGCTCAAAATTGCAGCCGTTTTAGAAAACTTCAGTGGGGGCCTGTTCCAAAAAGACAGCTTTGAAACTGAGACAGGCTATGTCTGATGGTCTGTAGCAAGTGCAACATTTGAAGATTAGGGAGTGGTTTAACCAGTCAGTTGTTAGTGTTTCTGTCTTGCAACCTTTACCCAAACTTTTCCTCTATTGATTGTGATATAAACTTTTTGGTTGTTTGGTATTTCTAAACACCACTATGTAGGAAAGGCACTGTCAGGACATCTGCTTGAATCAGGATTTAAATAGAAACTGTAATGAACAACATGGGACAAATATATCTGCAAACAGCAAAGCAAAGTGAGTCTAGCTGGGATTTTCAAAGTCACTGCCAGAAGATTTACCCACACCTCAGCTACGACTAAAATAAATGTGAAATATACCTTGAAACCCTTTAGGCATCTATATTTAGGAAGGAAAACATATATTAACTGGAAACCCAGACTGGAACTGTCACTATCAGTGACCTCGCCCACCTAAGAAGCACAAGCACAAATTAATCTTCTCTAAATATTCTGCCTTCACTGATGTAGTCATATTTGCATTGTGATTTGACACACACACACATGATCCCAGGTGTCTCAGACACACCATGCAGGTGCAAGAATATTTTTGCCTCCCAGCAACTTGGCCTGTATGGATTCTCTTTGCCACCCACTCGTGCCCCACCTATGGTAACTAATATGATAGATGACTATGTAATCAAGAGCACACTGGAAATGACAAGCCTCTCCACTTTGTGACTGATTAATTTTAAATTGCTAGTTAATTTTGAAAATTCAGTGGTTTCCCTATTAATTCACCTGTTTTTAACGGACCAGTTACAAATTGTAGTGTGTGGAGGAATCTATCTTTGGAGAGATTTCTTTGATTACTGGATACTAGGTACAAAAAACCAGGAATAGTTATTGCCATGCTATGTGCTAACAGGCCTGTATTAGAAACAGACTTATTAGGACCCTTGGTCTGAAACAACATTATAGTTCTTACCCAGAAAATTCGCCTGACAGGGAACAGTCCCTCTAGCTTGTTTGAATTAAAATGATACCGACAGTTACTCAGTGAAGCTCCTGGAAGAAAGATCTATTAAATAGCATCAGACAATCACACAAGAATTCACATTTTCTTTTTCAGAGAAGATATTATCCATGTATGGTATTTTAAAGTTTGCTTTTAATTTTTTTTTTCAGACTACTCTCTGTTGCAGCCTACTATAAACGCACACAAAAGATCCCTTGCAGCTGGTATTTTTTATCTGCGAATACAAATGTAACACACATTTGAAATATCTGTACAAACCATCATGCAGAAGGTAGACAGACGGTACACCCATAGTGGTTTCAAAAGCTGACAAAAATAAAAAATAAATAAAAGACTGTGCTGAAGATTAGGTGAATCTGCTAAACATTCCACTGCAAATGAGGTAGTAAAGTGGAAGAAGTGAATCTTCTTTTAGTAGTCCCAGCTGGTTGGACAAGAGTGGCATATCTCACAGAGCCGAGACCCAAGCTCAACATTCCTGAATTCCCATCCTCCCCATATACCTGCAACTGAAACGTTGCTGGCAACTAAAAAGGAATCTCCCAGGGGGACCTCTGAACTTAAAACAAATGCTGTTTAATTTGCCACTCATTAGGGGTGAATCTGGATTGATTTATTGAGCACTTATGACCTGACATCTTCTGAGAAGCATTCCTTTATGATTAAATAGGGAGAGGATTTGGGCAAACAGATGAGGAAAGCACAGAATGAAAATGTCCTATCATGTAACCAAAAAGTAAACGGTCTGCAGAAATCTTTCACTTGGCTCCAATTGCACATTTTCTGACCAGACTTCAGGTGGCTTTGGTAATGGATGTGATCATAGCCATTTGTGAGCTGAACGCATTGAAATTCTATTAGTTCTTCCAGGTTTAGTCTTTTTTAGAAATGTAAAATCAAAGAGGGTCTGTTGCTTAAAGGAAACATTCTGGGTTTTGCTTGACAGTAAAAGCCCGGATGTGTTCCTATGGGATCAATTCCTACCCGCAACCTGATCTACAATGATCAGGAAATAAGAAAATTGAAACAGAGGCCCAAACTACCATTGTAAATATTTCACAAGCATGTTGTTGTTATGGTAACTTTTTGGTAGAAGAACATAAAGTTAACATATCTGTCTTATGAAATTTGAGTCCAGTGGCACCTTTAAGACCAACAAAGTTTTATTTAAGGTATAAGCTTTCATGTGTATTCACACTTCTTCAGATACAATGAAATGGAAATTACCAGTCCATACATATAGGTAGAGGGTGAGCAGTAAATTAGCATACAGCATAATGAAAATGTTTAACAGATTCAAAGACCAAACAGGAATAACAAGCTTAGTTTATATGGGTACAATTTGTTTGTGTTTAATTCTGGGAGAAAACATAGTGAAGGAAATAAATATGTCAGAATTGGAGACTGATGGGCAGAAGTATCCTTAATTGTGAAATGCTGAGAGTAATTAGCTGAGACCCTGCCATTATGCTCCATCCATCTACTCTCAAGCATGGATTTCTTGAAGCAGGTTCTTGGCTGCTCTGAATATGCTACAGATGGGCCAGGTTCCTGTGTCAGATACATTTGTTTGGCACACTTGCATTTTGTACATTTTCTGAGAAACTCTACACACAGGTCAAGAGCCAGGCTTCCTCACAAAGCAAGGTTGCCATCTTTCCAGGTAGATTTCAAGATGAACTAGTGATTTCCTCATAATCCACACTCTCTCTCTGTGGACAGCTTGGAGTATATATGTATGCTTATTTTAATATATAGAATAAATAAGCACAGTAATTTTTGCATTCAGAGGGTTTAAGTTACCCCTTCCTTAAATAACTTGTAACTTCCACCTAGCCATGCTCAATGTCACCAAAGGTAAAGGAGGACTGCTTTTTCAGGATCACTTAAACATTCTAAGGAAACTCCACTCTAGAGGGGAAGCCTTTGTGGCTGGGTGGGTGAGGTGAGCAGAGTTGGGGCACTACTGCCCAGAGGGCATCATCTATCACTGTTTTCTACAGACTGGAAATGTTTATATTTTAAGACCATGACTAAATGAAAGCTGTCATGTCAGACATTATTTATCTGTTTAGGTCATATGCCACTTTTCTCCCCAGTGGGGACCCAAAGCAGCTAACAATGGCTGAGGACAGACTGGCAATCTGGAGTGGGATGAATCCGGAGGCAAAAGCTGCGGGGGAAAAATCCCCCGGGGCTGGCTGACCACATTGGCCAGGGTATTGCACAAGGATGCCATTACGGAGCGTTCAGACTGCTGCGAAGTGGCCCCAGGTGGGCCGGCCTCCGCAGCTCGTGATAGGACTGTTTCAGCAATTTGTGCATGTGCGCATGCGCTCATGCGCAAACTGGCAAAATGCCATGTTCGCACTGCCACCTCCGCTTGCCTCTCGCCTTCTTCTGGTTCACACTGCCTGGAAGCGGGAGGCAAGCGCAAGACGGCCTCCGGACACCAGTTTCTCCTGGTGTCCTTCTAAAGCGCAAGAAAATCGGCTTCAAAGCAGGTAAGTGCGGAAGGGAGCCGAGGGACAGCTGCGCATGTCTGAACAGGCTCCCTTCCCCCACTTCCCATGTGGACCTATCCCAGGGCAGATTGCCAGTCTGTCCTCAGCCAATGTCATTCTCTCCTCTTCCATTTTACCTGCACAACAACAACTCTGTGAGGCAGTTTAGACTATGAAAAGATAATTGGCTCATAAATGACTGGGCCTGCTTATTGGCTATGCTGGCTACGGCCCTGTCAGCACAGTGTATTTTCATGATAATCTTGTCAAGTAGTTTAGGCTGAGAAAGCAGCTTGTACAGAGTTCATGAACTTCAAAACCGAGCAAGGACTAACAGCGAAAGCTACACTGGGGATGTGCAGTTCCACTGACTCCCCTGACTCATCCAAACAAAACCATCACTTGGGGGACACATTTACATTACAAGTCTCAAGTGTGGAAACAGAGCTCACTGCCCCTGCATACACTCTGGGCTTCTAAGTGATGTTCTGGACCTTACTTCAAATATTTATGTACGTTTTTTTATGTGTTCGTTTGTTTGTTTGTTTATTTACGCATGTAGGAAGAGCCCTGATAGGTTGTGTTGAATTTTTAAAATTGTCACACTCTACTTTCCCATCAGAACATTATGTTCTGGGCAGGGTACCATGCTGTAACAACATCAGAAAGTAAAGCAATATTGCTATCCACACAAGAGTCACCAGTACTTAAAATGGTATTAATTTCAATCTCAATTGGTAATGAATAAAATAAATCATAGTTATAACTAACTAATAACAACTCATCAATACAACAACATCCCTATTTATCAAGCTAACAAAAATAAATATTAAACATTAACAGCCATGTCAAACAAAACAGACTTGACCTGGTAACAAAGATGGAACTAAATATGCATGTTGAGGTTCACAGTTGAGGCATAACATGCTTGTAAATAGCTTTTATTGTCTCGTGTACCTGGTTTGAGGCAAGTTACATCTGTCAGGTATTTTCACAAACCACTTTTGGACATTGGAATTACTCTTGGCAGTGCTTCTTTTCTAACCCTTAAATGTAGGGAATGTGGTGAAGCCACCCTGAGCCTGCCGTGGGGTGGGGAGGGTGGGATATAAATCTCAATAAATAAATAAGATAGCACTTTGTGCCTTTCAGAAAAGTTAGCTAATGGTTCACGGCTCACAGGTTTCGATTCTCAACAGTTGATGAGAAGCATTGCTAAGACCATTTAGCCAAACTCATCTCATCAGTCAGTGGGAAGAGGTGGCCATGGATGCATTTCCTGCAGTGTTGTCTTTTGTTTTGGCAGAAAAGAGTGCATTTTTCCATTTAGTTTTAATGAGGATTTGATAGAAAAACTGATGTCTCTATGTATAAAGCACAGAATGTGTCCTTCCTGGGCGCAAAAAAATCAATTTGAGACCACAGTCATTCTGTCTAATATTATGGCAAAAAAGAACCAAGGAAGGCAAACACTTAGCATGCTACAGCCATTAACAAAGTAGTCATATTTTTAACAGCAGTGTAGGCCTTACTGAAGAAAATCATACCATTTTCTTTGAGCAGTTTACATGCACTTGATGAGGAAAGAGGTGCAGTTAATAAAGTTTTGGGTGGTGATGGGGCATTCTTCTTCTAATCTAGGGTATCATTCTATTGCCATTTTCTACTATGTAAAAATGTTTCTGATTTCTATCAGATTCATCTTCGTAAATTCTTAGGAAGTCATTTCAATCTTTTCATTATTTATTATTGTGAGGTATTATTATTGTCAGGTAAGCTTTTGTCATGTGTTTTGCTCTGAATTGCTCTTTTAACTCATAATAAATTGCAGTCAGTGTTGGGGGAAGCAAAGCGCAACTATTCTGGGTAGTTGTACTTGCATACTGCCATTGTGTTCTGGAACCATATGATGTTCCAGGATTGCCTGCCATGAAATGTATGTGCCTGGTGGTTCAGATCTACTCCTGGTTTTCTTCTCTGTGAGCTGCCACCTGCTGCCATGGGTAGCAACAAGAGGCAGGGCCTTCTCTGTAGTGACACCTCAGCTCTGGAACTCTTTCCCCATTCCACTGAGATCCATTTGGCACAGAATGTATTCAGTTTTATGTGCCTAATAAAGTATTTTATTTTAGGGCAGGCTTTTAATGTCTTTTTCTTCTTAATGATTGTTCTCTGGACATTACTCTTTTTATGTCATCTACCATTGCTGCTGGTTGGATCATCTTTTTGATTCTTGCATCTGATTTTTTTAGAGTGCCATTGTTATTGTTGTAGCAGCTCTACAGTTATTGCTATTTTATTGAATTTGGCATGATATTGTTTTGACATTATATTCAGAGACTCGTAGATGGTGAGATGTAAGGCAAAACATTTAAAATGCATTAAGTAAAGAGATGTTACAACTAGCAGAGGACATTCAGCAATGGAAATGTGATAGAATGTTGATGGGACAGGGTTTCTCCTGATTCTTGAAATGCCACCACTTTTCTAATTGTATTGCTTTCCAAGGTAGGCTCATGATGCAGCAGCCTTGCTAAAGCGAAGTGGGTGTGGGTCTCTGTGGGATGTAAGGCTCCTCAAATTCTATGAAGAGAGAAAGGTGAGATAAATACCACACAAAACATTAAAAATTCTGAATGTCCACTGTCCTCCATCATTCTGGAAACAGTTCTACTTAGTGAAAAATTAAAGGGCTCTTTCAAAGTTTGGAACAGGGTTCTGCTTCATAACACTGGGAGCAACTACACATGATTAATGCTAACACACACCTACCAGTCCTGTAGCTTACCACTAAATATGTTTGAATGAAGGAAGTCCAGTTGTCTTGATGTCATACTTGCTTCCCAGTTCTGTCTACTTCTCAGAAGCTGAGGGGAAAAAATTAAGCTGATTCTAGCAGTCAGACAATGCTTTTGGTGGGCTGGACACCTCCTTCAGTTTCTCTCATTTCCAGCAGTTAAAAGATTTCAATCTCTAGTGACACGCTTGTTGTGCTGTGGGATGTTTTCTCTCCCTCTCTGTAACCCCTTCGGTCATTTGGCTTCCTTCATCTTTTTCTTGAGATTATTGGAGAAATGTTTGGATTCTGAGTTTTTGACTTGTTTCTTTCTGTTCGTTCTGTGGGTATTTCAGCACTACACCCTGTTGTGTGCTGTTTGTTTGTCTTGGCACCAATTTTAAACTTAGCCCTTGGCTGAAGAGCAAAACACTTCCTTACTCTCTTGTGTGGGCTACTACTCTTATGGTTAGAAAGCGTCCCTTATACAAGGAGGTAAAGGTCAGGACTGTTGCACTGTGCCAGAAAAGGGAAATAAGTATAATTTTGCAGTCGGAATGCTGTGATCAGTATGAAGTGCACAAATCAAGTGAATTTGCCCATATTGGCTCCTTTTGCAAATTTTATTTGGCTGCTATATGCCTGTTCCCACCCACGTGGAGGGAAAATAATGTGTGAACTAGGTGACTGTACATGTAAGGCACTTGTGGGTACTGTAACTTATACTGCCTGTTTCTCATTGTATTACCCTAAATGTGCACATGCCTAAGAACCACTGGTAGTGTCTATGTGCACCCAGAGTATTTCATGAATCCTTCTAATTGATGAATATTTTAAAGAGATCATTTTCAAAAAGATCTTTATTATACTGCTATTCTGACCTTGATGCCCCAGACTAGCACCATCTTGTCATATCTTGGAAGCTAAGCAGGGCTGGCCCTGGCTAGTATTTGGCTGGGAGACCACCAATGAAGTCCAGGGTTGCAACATAGTGGCAGGCAATGGCAAATCACCTCTGAATACCTCTTGTCTTGAAAATTCTGCAGCACTTTCCACCACCATTATTGTACTTCATGCATTGTGTCTCCTAGTTCCTTGGTATTCTGCAGGCTAAAGTATGCCTAATTGTACTTCCTTACATCTCTCAATCAATTATAAAGCACATTATAGGGTCCCTTGCACATTTTGAGGTATATAGCACATCTCCAATTTCCAAGGAAACTAAGATTCCCATGATCCAGAACTCTGGTTGTTTAAACGAGTTGTCATTCCAACTTCATGCTGCCCTTTTTAAAGCTCTTTGCTAGTTTTTACTAGTTTCCTGTCTACTTTTTCATATCTCTCCTACAACCCCAGTCAAGCCACACAATTACAGTACTATACATTTCAGTCTTTACCACATCAACACTTTGTGCAACTGGCTTTTTTCTGTTCCGACACAGTTCATGCCTGTCTACTGGGGTCTCATAATATACATGTGGGAAACACAGAGAATGATTGGGAAACTGTGTTGATGTCAACAGCTACTTAAGCTTTAGGAACAATTTCACAATTTGATTAATTTCGGGGAAATGATAGAAGGCTCATACACTCTTCACACCATGCACACAAATCATTCCTGTTTTCCTCTGCATGCACTGTTACTAAATGAGATATTTTTAAAATACATATCATCATCAATATATCTAATTCTTTTTTTAAAAAAAATATTTTGAACTTTTTGAGGGAATACAAAATAAAGAAAAGGGGTAAGGGGGAAAAAAGGTAAAATTACCAAAACATAGTATAAAGGGCTTTTTTTTTTTTTGCAAATAAAAAAGGACAATCCTTGATATAGCTGATTCTTGAGATAGCCAAACCTGTAGATACTTAAATCCAGAGACTGTGGTCATGAACAGACAAGACAGACCTTTCTGTAAACCTGAGAAGAGCTCTAGGTTTTCAAAAAACCCAACAACCCTGAAATCTTAAAAAAAAAATGCACTGGGGGTTTTAAAAACTCAAATAATAGAAGCAGCGCCTGTAGCTTTAAGACATAAATGCCCGCTTCGGCCATTGCTAGGTTACCACAACAGTATTTCCAGTTCAAGCCTTGATTTCTGTAAAATACTGAATTCTAGACGCCTTGCAGTGATCAGCTGTAGTTTATTCAGTGATTTCAGCAAACTACAAGACTGGAAACCTGGCCTTGCTGCCCTGTTTATACAGCATGCAAAGACCACACCCCACCACCAGCAATTGGCTATTCATATTACTACACTATAGGTCCATTCCAGGATCCTGGCCATCTATTTTTCTGGTGGAACAAACTCAGCCAGTTTACACCCAACACACACCCACTCCCAGTGATAGGCTATTTACATTACACTGCTTATCTATAGGTTAGTTCCTGGATCCAGGCAAGCTATTGTCTTAGAGAAGTAAGCTCAGCCTGTTCTGGTTACAGCTAGAGGAAGGGCTTAGGCTCAATACATAATAATTTCTGTCAGTAAAAGCAGGGCTGGGCAGTCTACCCAGAGCTGTTTTGGTCTTTGAGGGAGGACATGTTGGGGCCAGATCTGCCAGCAACCATGGAGTGACTTGATATTACACCAGCTTCATGACACACCCAGATCCAACTGCTCACTACTGTTCAATGGTAGTCACCACATGAAAACCAGTGTTGTGCAGTGGTTAGAGTTTCAGACAAGGATCTGAGAGACCCAGGTTCAAATCCCGACTCTGCAGCTGAAGCTTACTGGGTAACATTGGGCCAGTCACACACTCTTAACCTAACCTGCCTCACAGCTTTGTTATGAAGATGGAAAAGACTGGTGTAAGCTGCTTTGGTACACATTGTAGAGAAAGGTGGGATATAAATGTAGTAAATTAGTAACAAATATAGTTGAAGATGGGTGGCAGATATAAGGTAGGTTGGTCGGTGAGTGGGAAGGAGAGAAGAAAGAATGAAAAGGTGAGGACATGGGGGCTGCCAAGAAAAAGGAAAGGGGAAATAGTAAAGAAGGGGACAATATGATGCCCTTTGTCGTGGGTCAGCCAGACTCAGCAATAGCAAGGACTCCTCAGGAGTAGAGGAGTCCCATGTAGCCAGCCTTGAATTAACAGAAGTTGACCGGCAAGAGAATGAGATGCAGGCTTGTCAGGATTCACAGATTGGCTCTAGCCTCCCATTAGCTATTATTACTGAATAATCAACAAATATCTACCAGCCAGAACCTGCTATTATTGTTGAATAACCAACAAATCTCTACATGCCAGAAACTGCTATTATTACTCAACGTCCAGTAAGTATTCACTATTAGATCTTTCAGTGAAACAGTATATTGGGTTGGTAAGCACTGACGGTTTCTAAGTGATGAGGTTAAAGTATCTCTAGTTTTGTTGCTTTGGATACATGAGACTCCTTTTTGCTTTTGTCAGGATTTACAGCCAACAGCTGGTGCAGAACCACTGACATCCTCCAGCCCTGATTCAGCAGGTGAGCCTCAATTAGCCATTTCCAGCCCACCAGTATCTCCTACACCCTTAGAGTGCCACAGACAGAGGCTGATAACAGAACTACAGGCAAGAAGGCAGAGTGCATGCCTGGCCTGATGCCAGCTGCTTCCTGATGACAAAGATGAGTAGTTTGTTTGTTTGTTTATTTATTTCATTAGACTTATATCCTGCTCTCCCCACATTGTAGGCTCAGGGCAGGTTCCAAACATATAGATCTGCAGCTAGTATAGATTTACAATAAAAGCGTATTTCAAAAAATCCAATAAAATCAATAAAATCACAGGATTACAGTTGCAGGATTACTTCTGAGCACCTGGCTGCAAGCATGACCCTTAGGCACAGGGCTATAAAAACCAGCCAAGAAAGGCTATTAGGTGTGGATGCAATGTGTACAATATGCATAGGATATAGACACTCAGCCACCAACTTTGCCTTGCTTAATTCTTGGAAGCCTGACCTTGGACTGAACAACCTTACGTAGCCTGACTCTTGGAACCCTAACTTCAGACTGAATGACCCTGCCCTGCCTGGCTTCTGAAACTTGGTACTCAGAAAGTGCAAGCCAATACACCCTTTGCAAGTCCAGTACACCCTTTGAAAGTGGTAGAATTAAGAATAGCAGTAGAATTAAGAAGCTTTCCTGCTCTTTCTAAGAAACATTTGTCTGCTTCTTCTACTGCATGAAAGATTTCTTGAATATCCCGTTTTGCAGAATTCACATCATGATCAAGTATTTATAAAGAAGTATAAACTGCTGAATTTAATGCTACTGATTACCTAGAAAGAGTGGATAGAAATGCAGCCTTAATCCCCATGAGGGAGAATGGTGGATACATATTTCTGTACAAGAATAAGATTCTTAATTATTGAAGAACTCCTCCTGAAACCCTGAAGTCAGATTGTTTGAACTGTGCTTCAGGAAGTTTAAAGTGATGCAATAACTTACCTGCATAATGAAAATTAAAGGGAAACCTATAACCTGCAAGATGTTTGAAGGCAAGCATTTTCATCCCTGGAGAGATGGTTTGGCTCGGACGCAATAGGCAAGCTCAAATAACAGATGATGAGCATCTCTCTATGCCACTGAGTAGCACACACGCAGATACACAAAGGTCATTCTTGCTCAGGACTGATGATCTGTTGCCCTGATTAGCTAAGCACATCTTTGTAATATGATAACAGTCAAGCTGGAGCCATGGAGACTTTGGGACCTTCACATCTCAAGCTTTCACCTGACATTCCAACATTCAGCCATTTACATACATACATTTTAAAAACATACTGGGAAGGGCTTTCAGTGGTAATTGATCTGTATGGCTACCCTACAGCTAGCTTCTTGCTGTTATTCAACCTCAGCCCTTTTACTAACCTACCTGGTTTGTCCTGCAGAATACAATCCACCATATTCAGTTATCAAATGGGGAAATGAACAAGATTGACGTGCAGTCTTGTGAACTACACTCTGCATCTCATGCAGTCTTCAAAAAGAGTTCATGATACGAGCATTAACTTGCAAAGGTCTTCACACACAAAAACAATAGAAAACAAAGACGGCCAGGCAATGGTGTGGGAGAGGAATGCAAAGACAGACTGTGTGTACAAGGTGTAAAGGCATCTCTCACAGTGTTTGGTTTATGACTGAGCTTTAAATACACTTTGATTGAAAACAGGGTGCTTTCATTCCAGGAGTAATTGTTTGGGAGCTACAGTATACAAAGCAGGAATATAATGCTGTTAACTCTAGACTGTGTTATTTTGGTAGCAAGGACACTTGATAGCTTCCCAGCCCCACCCAAAAACCCCTTGTTAATTTAAGCCACCCAGGGTGAATGCATTCACAGAAAGAACAAGAGAACCCCTTCAGTACTCATCATGACCTTCCTTTTGTTAACTGCAAAACCTGTCTGGTTCTGTTCTTTTGAAACTTTCCATCTAGCCTTCCATAAGAACAGAGGGAATATAAATCCATGGGTGGAGCCTTTGAAAGGGCACAAGACAGAAGCAAAGCAACCAATCAAAGTGTACACACATAATGGCAACAACACATAAGGGTGTTAGGATCTGGGCTGCATCCACGGTGAGGATTTGTTCTACCCCAGCTCTTAAACTGCAGTGGGGGGCGGGGTTGGAGCATCGAAACAATAGTCTCCATCTCCCATTACTCTTCCACCACTTTCTACCATTTTTCCTCCTTTACTCCAATGTTTCTGGAACCTGCTTTCATCCAGTATTTCTGGGAACATCAGAGACAAAACAAATTAGTTCACGTGTGAATGGGAAAGTGTAGATTTCCAAACTTCTCCATGCACATCAGGCACTGTTGTCTCTCCTCATCTCTTTACACCCACCTCCCCCCCCCCACTGTTGTGTCCGCCGATTGCCACCAGGCGTCAGCGAGAGTAGCCCAGAGCTTGGCTCCTAGAACAATAGGGGCCAAGGATCCTAGGGTTCCTCCAGTCCTCCAATAAGACCTAGGCGGGAAATTCAGACCCAGGGGAGTGTCCTGGGTGTGTATATAGTTGGCCACTTTGGCCAGTTAAGCATGCTTGTTGTACCAATAAACTAAAGAGCTGATCCCTACGTTGTCTCACTCATCAATGGTGCCTAGAACTCAGTATCTTTCACTGGCAACGAGGATAGGATCCCGATGAGTGGAGCTGATTCCAGCTCCAGCGCCATAAAGAGCATCGATCCTCTGGCCACCAAGCACCGCCGGGCACAGAGCCCCCAGGCACTGCCACCCGAGCCTCAGGACAATGCTCCCTGCACCGCTCTAGAGTCATGGGTGCCGCTCCGGGACACATCAAGGCATTCGACCCCGCTCACCCTGAGTTCTGGGAGGCCTGGGTAGAGCAGCTGACCAACTTCTTCTGCTACCAAGAAGTTACGGATGAGGCTAAGAAAAGGGCGCTGCTGCTAAGCATGTGTGGAGTTGCTTCCACCTGCTTAGCCCAAGGCTTGCTCACCTCCAAGAAGCTGGCCGAGGCAACCTACAAGGACATCACAAAGGCCCTCACAAGTTATTTCATGCCAAAGCCGACCAAGATGGCGAAGTGAATGGATTTGTGGGCATTCTGGTGAGAAGTCTGGTGAGTTGGCCATGGTATACAAGGCTGAACTCCACCAGTTAGCCACAGACTGTGAGTTCCAGGAGATTGAGGACATCATCCTCACTCAATTTGTCTGGTGTGTTCGGGGCCACAAACTCTGCCGCAAGCTAATGGGAACCTCCGACTTAAAGCTAGAGATGGCACTCCATGTGGCCACAGTGTTCGAGAGGCTGCACCAAGACAGGGCTCCATCGTCCACGCATCAGGCTTCAACGGCTTCTGCCTCTGACCTATCAGATGAGGACGGCATAAGACAGGTCTGCTGCCCTGGCTGGCAGGAGCATCACCAACCAGCACCACCCATGATGGCCAGCACCCCAGCACCCTGCGCCAGCTGCAGAGAGGCACACGAACAGAAATCTTGCCATTTCTGCAACACCGTTTGCTGGTCTTGTGGGAAGCAGGGACACATCGCCCGTTCCTGCCAATCATGGGGATCCCGGGCTTCAGGGTACAAACTGCTCCATCACTAGGCAGCTATGCTTCATAAGGCAGAAGTGACTTCTACCTCATCTCAGAGGATCTTTACCTCATTGTGGAGGACTCGCCACAACAGGTATTAAGACTCCCCAGTCAGACCACGGCCCTTAAGATTCAGGTCCGGGTTAAGATAGAGAGGTCCCCAGGCACCATAGAGTTAGACTCCAGCTCCACGGCCACCATCATATCAGTGGAAATGCTGCAAAGACTGTGTCCCATTGCGGGGGGGGGGGGGGGGGGGCCTGTCTGAAACCCTCCAATGTAAAACTGGTGGATTTCCAACAAAACTCTGTACCGGTGAGGGGCGAGGGGCAGTTCAGGGTCCAATACCAGGGGTTTGATGACTACCTGAGCCTTATCATCATAGAAGGGAATTTGGTCAGCCTCCTGGGCCATGCTTGGTTCACCCCCCCCCCCCAGAATTACCATAGCAGATATCAATACCTGTGCCAAAAGGGACTGTCTGCAGGGAGTTTCCATCCATCTTCAATGGGTCTCTGGGGCAATATACTGGGCCCCCATATCTGTTCAGCTCAACCCCAGCATCAGGCCAATACACATGCGAGCTCAGAGTGTCCTGTTCACACTTAAGCCAAAGATAGATGCTGAGTTGGACTGTTTGGTGGCACAGGGAGTCCTAGAACCCATGTCCCACACCATTCGGGAGACCCCCATTGTAATGCCAGTAAAGCCGAATGGCGATGTCAGCATCTGTGCGGATTACAACTGTACGCTAAATTGGTCCTTACAGGATCATGCATACCCAGTACCAGTAGTGAGCCATGTGCTAGCCACTGTGGCAGGAGCTAAAGTTTTCAGCAAACTAGACCTTGCCCAAGCGTACCAACAGTTACCAGTAGATGAGGTGATGGCCACGGCCCAAACAATTGTGACCCACAGGGGGGCATTCAAAGTAAAAAGACTACAGTTTGGGGTCAGTGTGGCCCTGGGATGCTTCCAGAACATAATGGACTCTCTCTTGAAAATGATTCCCGGGGTCACACCATTCTTCGATGATGTGATGTTCGCTGTGGCAACTCAAGAGGAGTTCAAGGCCCGGTTGCGTATCGTCCTCAGTCGATTCTGAGGCGCAGGCCTAAAGGTGAAACGGGAGAAGTGTCTTCTCAGGGTGGATTAGGTGGACTTCCTGGGCTTCACCATCAATGCAGATGGACTCCACCCTGCCCGGGACAAGATCAAGGCAATCGTGGAGGCTCCCGCCTCCATGTCCAAAGCAGAACTGCAGGCATTTCTTGGACTTTTGAACTTTTATCATGCCTTCCTCCCCAACAAGGTGGCCATTGCAGAGACTTTACATTGTCTGCTGGACAAAAAGCCCCCTGGGTCTGCAGTGTTCCCTCTAAGCTGAGTTAGTGTGAGCTAGCTCACAGTTTTTTAGCCTCCGGCTCACACATTTTTGCCTTAGCTCAGGAAGGATGACTCCAGAGCAAACTAATCTATGCAGCAGCCAAATCAATTGTTCACCACTTTAATGCCAGTAGCTCACAAAGCAGAATTTTTGCTCACAAGACTCCACAGCTTAGAGGGAACATCTGGGCCCCCTGGCAGGCTGGAGCATTCAAGGCTGTAAAAGCACTCTTGATCTCCAACTCGGTTCTCGTTCATTTTGATGAGTCCCTGCTGGTGGTTTTGGTGTGCAACGCCTCTCCCTATGGCGTGGGGGCAGTACTGGGGCACCAACTTCTGGACAATTGAGAGGTACTGGTCACCTACTACTCCCAGACTTTGTCAGTGGCCGAGTGGAAGTATGCCCAAATAGATCGGGAGGGGCTGGCGATCGTAGCAGGGGTCAAGAAGTTTCACAACTTCTTATATGAGAGACCTTTCATGGTTGTCACAGATCATAGGCTGCTCCTGGGGCTCTTCACCGTGGACAAGCAGACACCACAAGTCCTGTCCCCGTGAGTCCTAAGATGGTTGATATTCTTGGCAGGCTACAATTATCAGCTGCAGCACCAGCCCAGAAAGGCTATGGGCCATGCGGATGCCCTCAGCTGTTTACCTTTGCCCTCGATCAATTGAGTTGGACTGGTCTCCTACGAGGTCTCCACAGAGGCCAGACAGGTCCTGAGAAAACATGTGGACCAACTGCACTGACATCAAATCCCCAGCTTCACAAATCTAGAGCCTGCGGGGACCTCCAGGAGATCGTTGCTCAGGTGCCACCCTGCAACCTTCCCCAAGAGGACACAGCCGAAGACTCTCAGCCCCCTACTTTGGAGTTTGATGAAGGATCCCCCATTCCTGCACCCGAGGCTTCCAACGACCCACAGGAAACACTGGATCCAAAAGCAAGCTCCCCTTCCGAAGTCCAGGACCCACTGATCCCGGCACCTAGACGCTCCCACAGGGAACGCTGGCCCCCAGTATACTTGAAGGACTATGTACCCTAGGTAGTGTGAAAACTCAGGGGGAGGGGTGTTGTGTCTGCTGACCACCACCAGGCGCAAGTGAGAGTAGCCCAGAGCTTGGCTCCTAGAACAATAGGGGCCAAGGATCCTAGGGTTCCTCCAGTCCTCCAATAAAATCTAGGCGGGAAATTCAGACACCCCCCCCCCAATGGGACTGTAGGTGGGACCAGGGGAGTGTCCTGGGTGTGTATATAGTTGGCCACTTTGGCCAGTTAAACATGCTTGTTGTACCAATAAACTAAAGAGCTGATCCCTACGCTGTCTCACTCATCAATGGCGCCTAGAACTCAGTATCTTTCACCCACACTAGAGGGAGTTTCCATTTTTTTTAAAAAAAGAATTTTTAGTAGGATTTCCACTATAATGCTATAGTAATAGACATACTACCGAATTTTTTAAAGAAAGCCAGCAAAAAGCCCTGCAGTGATGGCAGAGGAGGAATAGTATAGGGAAGAAAAACTGGAGAACTATGCTGTGAATACTCTCTTGCTGGTGCAAATGCAGTGCTGATGGAGCTAATAAACTCCATGTGTACATTGAACATTTGATGAAGTAAAATACATGTATATTGCGAGTTAAATCAATGTGCAGAGTTCCCAATATGTCAGCGAGCAAGCCAAATGAATAAATTGTAAAATACTAAGTAATATTTTGAAATGTTCGCATTAGGAGATTATTTCCCTGTAATCTAGACTATACATTGTCATATGTAGTGGAGACAAGTGTTATCATGTAGCTTTCCTTCCCATTTTGAAGAATTTCAAAGTTCCATGAACTCACACAAAACTGCAAGATGCAGTTCTCAAGTGAGACAGGAGGTACTGAAAAGCCAGGCTGATATACAGCCAAGGCTCAAAAATAGTACAAATGGAGCATACATCAGTGGTCTGTACAGACATTTTAAAAACAGATCCAGGATCTTGTAAAAAGATACACTTGGCCAATATGGGATGTGTTTAGAACTGGACCAAGAGGAGCAGAAGTATAGGAAATGTAACCCATTTGAAATCACTTACTTTCTGAATATTATCTAAAGGATTAAATATTTTTATAGAGCCCAACACTTAATAGATTTTTAAATTATGTATCGGCTGATAGTTGGTTCTAAAGTAACTTACAGTAAAATCATAACAAAGCATAATAAAATCATCACAAAACATTTCATAAAACAGAAGTCAAACACAAAGCAGTTCATCTTGCAATAAAATATGTCTAGTGAAATAAAAGCATCATTATGGGTCCACCTGGCTTGGATCCAAAGAACTGTGGGATGAGTTCTGTGCACCAAGGGGATTTTGAAGTAGTGTTATTTTCCATATAGTAAGCCTCTTTAGGAACTGATGCAAATCATAAGTGGTTTGTGAAATCACTTGGGGAAAGGTAATCTTCCATTCAAAATAAAAAGTCAAAAATGCCATGACTTTCATCAGTGCAAACTCATTCTTTGGATCCTACCCTTTATTATTAAAGGAAATACTGGAGCTGATAAGAGTGCTGTTTATGGTTGCCAGCTGCTCTTTATTGTAGGACACGTTCTCATTTTAAAGAACTGCCTCTCTTGGGGCAGTTCCATCAAAGTAGATGTTGCCTGGAGATAGTTTCTACACAGAGACACATCAGGGATCAGGTCTGCATAGGGGACAAACCAGACACTATACTTAAGAACATGAGAGAAGCCAATGTTGGATCAGGCCAATGGCCCATCCAGTCCAATACTCGGTCATACAGTGGCCAAAAATACCAGGTGTCATCAGGAGGTCCAGCAGTAGGGCCAGGACACTAGAAGCCCTCCCACTGGTGCTCCCCCCAAGCACTAAGAATACAGAGCATCACTCGCCCCAGACTGAGAGTTCCTATCTATATCTTGTGGCTAATAGCCACTGATGGACCTCTGCTCCATACGTTTATCCAATTCCTCTTGAAGCCGTCCATGCTTATAGCCACCACCACCTCCTGTGGCAGAGAATTCCATGTGTTAATCACTCTTTGGGTGAAGAAGTACTTCCTTTTATCTGTTCTAACCCAACCATAGGCGTCAACTTCAGGGGGGCTGGGGAGCTGGAGCCCCCCCCCCCGAACTTTTCCAGGACATGCTGAGCCTCCCCTGAAGACAATGGCCTGTAATGTCTCTGGCCCAGCTCCAGCCCCCTCCCCCCAGGAAACTGGAAAGTCTACACCCTTGCACCCGACTGCTCAGCAATTTCATGGAGTGTCCATGAGTTCTTGTATTGTGAGAAAGGGAGAAAAGTACTTCTTTCCCTACCTGCTCTATCCCATGCATAATCTTGTAAACCTTGATTGTGTCACCCCTCAGCCGTTGTTTCTCCAAGCTAAAGAGCCCCAAGCACTTTAACCTTTCTTCATAGGGAAAGTGTTCCAACCCTTTTATCATTCTAGTTGCCCTTTTCTGCACTTTTTCCAAGGCTATAATATCCTTTCTGAGGTGTGGTGACCAGAATTGCACACAGTATTCCAAATGAGGTCACACCATTGATTTATACTTTCCAGATGTACACTAGTAGTTACATATAAGTGTCATGCATGTCTGGTATGATCTGGACCGGTCACTGCCAGTGAAGTTTTACACATCAGTTAGTAGCCAAGAGAGCAACTGTTGCTGTTCCCTTCACCTGAGTTGTTCTCTTTCCTTTCCTGCTCCTGTAGAACAGGCTAGAACCCACCATCATGCCAGGCTTCTTTGGGCTGGATGAAGAGACCTTAGCCCTAATGGCTTGTAATCAGTGTGGTGCATTACTCCTGAACACAGACAATATGTTAGAAATGCAGCAATTAAAAGATTTTTCTCTCCTTGCACTTTACATTGTGTTACAATCTGCCCTGTAGGCTTAAATGCTATGAAACTTAGCTGCTTCTCACATGGAGTCACAGCCATATGGGAGTCACTTTTCTGTGATGTGATAGCATATGTGTATTACAGCCACATGGACAAGTTTATATGGGTCCTTGCCAATGCAGTTGGCGCCTGGTGATCCATTTTTAAAACAAATTAACTGTACACTATGACCAATGTAGGTTTTCATTCAAATTCTGCTCTAGGAAATGGCAAAAGCCTTTGATCTCAAGGGTAAAAATCTAAACTTCCTCATTATTTGAAACATTATGTCCAGTCTCTGGTAGCTCCAATTAAACACTGTCCTGCAACAGGGCTGGGAAATCTCTTTGCTTGAAACCGTGGGGACCTGCAATTCAGATTTGACAGGACTGGCCGACATGGACCATTAATCGGTCTCCCTATAAGACTCTCTTATGTCTGTCAGATGAGAGAGAAGCCCCTTGCCCCCTCCCTTTTTCGCAAAAGTACTTCATGCTTGGATCAGTTTAAATAACTGCCAGCTGGAATACAGCTATTCATTGATAAAACAGTTAAAACACTGTCCCAAGTGACTTGGTCCTTTGATTCTACAGCACAAGCCAGCCATTGCTGAGGAAACATCAAGCCCAGATTCCAGAAGTGTAAAGTAAATACAATGCTGGCATGGTCAGGTATGCACATGACATTTGGTGATTTATATCCTTGCTCAGAAAATTCTACACAAGTGTGTACTAGTGTTCATTGTTCCATGCTGCAAGGTATGCCTGAAGTCAGCCTCTGCAAAAAGAAGTTGATGTAAAGCAGCCTAGCAGAAATCTCTCAACCACAAAGCAAGTGTTTTGCATAGGAAAGCCCCTAACCAATATCATAAAGAAACTGCATGTATTTATAGTCTTTGGAAATGAAAACTACATTAGCCTTTTTCAGCCTCCAGTTTTGGCACTCCAATCGTATATAATGGGAACAGGCCCTAGGTGTGATCCTCCTACTATGCACAATCACTATTTTGTATGAACGAGGCAATGTGCATATTTTCCATGACATTCAGTATGCACAAACAGAACCTTAGATTTTTGAGGAAACATGTTTGCAACATACCAAATTGTGCGTGATGCACACTCCCGTTACATGTGGTTGGAGAATCAAAATCTAATGTCTTCTCTTCAGGAAGTCAGTTCCAATAGAAGGAAATTTGGCCACAAGAGTCAGTTGAGGCACTGCCAAACATGCAAATTTTCATTAGTGAGCATCTGAAGTTACCATTCACAAATCTTGTGGTATGCTGAGATTAAAATTTACATGTGTGCAATATGTGGAATTTCCTTGAAATGACACTAGTGAATCTGAACACTTAAGCTGGCCTAAAATATTATGAGGTGGATTTTGGAAACATGACCAAGATTTTGTATGGAAAAACTTTGAGCAGCGCTGTTGCTGAACTTTGCAAGTGCCAGAAATGGAAGTGTATATACAAAAACCCGAAAACCTGAAATACTGATGAAAATTTTTTTGACAGGCTTTACAAATTCTGCTGTTTTTACGATTTACTGTGATTTTTCTTCAAGGAGTTTCCCAATGCTTGAGGACAAGGCTTGTTCTGTATTTTAATCACTTAATTTGCACCATTAAACCATGTACCAGGTCTCATAACTTTGCCGTATCACATGTGTTTTGGCTTTGTACTTTTGAAACTAAGACCAGAATACACAGGAACAAGTACATGGTGGTGAAGGCAAGATGACTTCCATATTCAATCTAGACTGGTAAAAGAAAATGACAGTGACTAAAAGTACATATAAGAATGTGTTACTAGGTTTCCTTAGGAAAAATTTATATACCTCTGAATTGATCTCTCTCTCTCTCTCTCTCTCTCTCTCTCTCTCTCTCTCTCATGGGCAAATTTTAGTAAAAGGCAATTTTTCCCAGCACACATAAGCTGAATATCACGTGAGGCAGCCACTGAATCTGAAATATAGAGGAAAACTTGTAAATATTTAGCAACTGAAACTCTAGCAAAATCTGCAATGTTTTCATTGAACAGAAACAATCAAGCAAACGGTGTTGCCCTCTACAGGTGAAAAGTAAAAATTTCACACAAATACAATTTAACTCAATTTCAGGGCCTGAGATCTCCCTCCCTCCCATCTTTTTAACATCCTGCCTGATGAAGGATTCTGGGGAGATCTTAAAAGCTCATGCACTATTTTGCTTGGTCTTACTAAAATCTTTTACATGGCCTTATTTGGGATTTGGACTTTTTAAACCAACTTTGGAAATGCTACAATTTAACTGATCAAGAAAGGGACGCTGTAACTGGAGGGAAAAGAACCTGAAAAGTTTCACGAAGTAATTGTACCACAATTTGTCTTACACTGATTCAACTAAAATTAAATCTCCATTATTGTTAATACAAGGCTTACATCATTTTGCCTTTGCTCTCAGCCTTTTAAGAGACCTGTGTATTCTGTTTGGCATCAGAGACATTTGATCAACTGCTGGTTATGTTTTCAGTTCAATGACTACCATTTTTTCTTCTTTGTTCCCAGCATGCCAAGCTGATACAATGCACCCCCTGTGCCCATTAAAGTCAGCAAAGTATTCTTCTCAAGAAGCTGATGAAAAGGCCTTAGGATCATGGTGTGAGAGGGTTCCCCCCCCCCCCCACTTCTGGTCCTAGTATTCTGGGCGCAACCATAGGCTATAGGCAGGTGTCCTCTGTGGTTCCCTCAGCAGTGCTAGTCTTTGACTCAAGCTCCTGCTCATGGGCCATCTGGGCTTCTAATAGGGTCACCAGGGATGGACTGCTGACTGGTGGGCATCCAGGGGGGTGGGTACATGGGGGGGCACTGCTGGTGACAGCATGACATCACTTCTGGGAACCAGAATAGACTTCATGCTGTAGGTCCAATGGTAATTTTTTTTTGTCACAGCAAGTTAGCCCCTGATAGCTGCTTGACCAGAGCCATTAAGACTCACTGAGGGAATATCTGTAGCAATTAAGACACCATGCACTTTGTCATGGGTTTTGGTTTCTCCAGCCATGCCACTTCAAGCCTGTAGAGTGAAGTAATTAATCCCAAGCTCATTACAGTATTCATTTATTATGTTATTACTATTTACCATCTTCTTTGTACCATATATATTACTATTTACCATCTTTGTACCATATATAATTGCAGCAATTCTGCTCTACCACCTTTTTCCTTGCTATCCATATTTCTTCCTATATTTTTCTTACAATCATCTCTTTATTACTTTGTTCTGTCAGTGTTGAGTGATTTCAAATGCTTTGCATGCAGTGTTCAGTTCCTGGCATCTTTACATGTGTGACAGTGATGACAGGGAAATGGAGAATCCTTGCCATGTGGATATAGTCAGGGTCCCAGGGACTAACTATGTGTTATGAAATCCTCAGGTTGTGTACAGGTCCACCACAAGGACTTTTAGCCAAATGTGTGTCATACATGCACACAAGAAATCAGGGGTCATTTAGTAAAAAAACAGGTGCAGGAACTTATTAGCATAACTCATTAGCATAACTTATTTGCATTTGCCACACACCCTGACATCACTGGAAGTGTGTCAGAAGGCAACACCCACTGCTCAGGCTCCACCCCAAAAATCTCCAGATATTTCCCAACTCAGAGCTAGTGAGCCAGCTTTACACTTTGACTAAAGACACTTTTGATTTCCTTTGCTCTTGCAGGGAAGCTACCCTATAACAAGCATGAAAATACAGATCAAGTTAGTATGCTTTTGCTTTTTTCTACAGCGCATCACCATATGTGCCCGCTCCTGGGCTTGTTACTCTAGGAACAGCGTTCCTGTGGGTTCCAGCTCAAAATAACCCCTGCATTAAGCTATGTTATGTCAAGGTTAGTATTTGATACTGTGAATGGCAGCAGATCTCCAGGATCTCTAAGAAAAGTCTTTCATATCACCTATCTGATCATTTTAACTGGAGATGCCAGGGATTCAAACAGAGACCTTCTGCATACAAATTTGATGCTTTACCACTGAGCCATGGACTCTCTCTGCTGGGTTCCCCACACGTTTCCTGTGGCTTTCCTGTCAGGCATACAGTTTTCAAGTGCATGGAAACCTGATTCGGATCAGAACCATGGCACATGGGAAGAGGGTGCTCCTGTGTACTTGGGAATTGAGCTCCCAGTGGGGAACTCACAATCCATGTCCAATTGGAAGTACTTGTGGTAGACCTGGGCATGATTCAAGGACTTTGCAATGTGTAATTAGGCCTTGTAAAGTGATGCTCATTTGTTATTTGCTAATCACCATAATCTATATGTCTAATGTGGCCCTCATGTGTGGATATGTGGCCCTCATCTGTGGATATCCAAATCTGCAGATCAGGGCCACACAAACATTAAACAGATTTTTCTGCAAACTTGGAGAACCCCCAAGGTTTGCAGAAAAATCTGAAATCTTTTTTTTTTAATTACATTTTAACTGCAACTGGTATGCAGAATTATACTGCCTCTGAACATGGAAATTTAACCATTAGGCAAATATCCATTGATGGACATCCATCAAGAATGTCTCTATTTACTCTTTAAAGCCATCTAATCTAGTGACCATCTTGTATAAGTAAATTCCGTAAATTAATTACACACAGTATGAAGAAGTTGCATCCTTATGTCTGTCCAGAATATATCATTTTATATTCTAAGTCAAGTGTGGGATAATCCACCTCTTCTCATATATGCCTCAAAGAGCCTTATGTTCTAACAATTAACATCTCCTGGTGGTCCCTGGCCCAAAGGATGTCCCTCTTGCCTCGACCAGGACCAGGGCCTTTTCTACCCTGGACCCTACCTGGTGGAACATACTCCCCATTGAGATCAGGGTCCTGTGGGATCTTCTTCAGTTCTGCAGGGCCTGCAAAATGGAGGTGTTCCACCAGGTCTTTGGCTGAGGCAGCGGGCATCCACACATGGCCTCCCTAAGGTCTCTGTCACCCACCCACCAATAACCGGCCATATCCATCCATATCAATAGGCCAGAATCTCTTAACTGTAAGCTGTAACTACTGATTTTAAATGCTTATACTGTGTTTTTAAAATTCTGCTGTATTTATTAAAATATGATGTTACCTGCCCTAAGCCCGCTCACAGGATGGGTAGGATATAAATGCAATAAATAAATAACATACATACATACATACATACATACATACATACACACACACATGAATGGACAGAACTGAGATTTTCCCCCAAAACTTGGGGATCCCCCCCAGGCTTGCAGAAAAAAACCCAATGCTACAAAAAGAGGAGTGAATTTTGAAAGCTTCAAAACAGAGACCAGTTGACTACACAAGCAGAAAGAATTGTTATCTGAACTCAGGCAAGCACATTATGAGTAGGAAGGCAGGGCTAGAGGAGTGAAAGCTGCTACTTCCCCTACTTCTGGGTGGCAGGGCAGGTAGCTGGGCATGAGAGTCACTGTTGAAGCAGTGAAGTGGCTGATTGGGGGGGAGTCCCAACCACTGCTGAGCTGGAGAATCAGTGGGATGGGATGCTGGACAAGAAGCTGGGCAGGTGAGGGAGTCCCTGTCATTGCCCAGGCTGAGAACCTGTGGGATGGGTAGCTGAGTGAGCAGCTAGGTTGGCCGAGATGCCATTGCCACTGCCGTTGAGGTGACAAAGTAGATGGGGTGGGCTACTGCAGCTGTGGCAGTGAACTGACAGGATAGGCAGCTGGATGGCTGCCTTAGCAGGGGAGTCGCTGCTGAGGCTGCTATGATAGCTAAGCAAGAGAAGGGCTGGGGCAGAGCAGTTAGGCAAAGCAGTGAGGGCGGCGGGGGGGGTGTCATAAACCCACCTTAGGTCTACGGGTGTTTACATGCATGTAAGTGTGTTTGCATGCATATAAGCATTTTTTTTTGGTCCCACCATTCCAAACTAAATCTAGGACCTCTGTTACCATTACTTGGAGAACACCAGTAAAGGCTGCCTCTGAGCATGTACAAATGGCAGTTTCTCAATTACTTCAGCCCTTCTCATGTGTATGTATGTTTATGTGGATGAGAGGCCAGACATGCAATAAGGAGACAGAAATACAGTTGGCTCTCTTAAACAGGAAAACTTTATTGCTACAGGTTATTTAACTGGAACATAAGACAAGAGACAATGTCTATTATGCCCAGGCATGTAGCTACAGTGGGGCATTTTGGGGCCTGCCCCCTGGCTTCCTGTCAAGGCCCCATGACTTCCATCTAGCCCAGGCCCACTGCCAACACAGCCACCCCTTCCCCAAGCGGCTGGTCAGTTTCCCTGGAGCAGCTCTGGTGCACTCTCTCCAGCCACATGGCAAGGGCTCCATGTGGATTTCAGTTTGGAGGAGGGGTGAGGAAATCCAGAGCCCTGCAGCAGCCCAGAAGGCCTTCCGCCACAAAAGTGTCAAGAGTCTTGTGGGTTTTTTCTTTTCCCTGCCGCCACCCTTTCCCACCCCCACCCCTTCCTGAGTGTGGCCACCACAGGAAGCAGCATGAGGCAGCCAGGTGGGTGGGCCAAGAAAGAGGTGGGGCTGGTGGACTTCGACCAGCATTCACCTGCCATACCTGGTGCAGCTCAGAAACTTTTGACAGAGCTGGGGCAGTTGCATAGTATGGTTTGGGCTGGGGTGCCTCTTCCTCCTCCTCTTCTGCCTCTTCTTGTGCCTGGGTGCCAGCTGGAGCACCAGCAGAGGCCAGCTCCACAGTGCTTGGGTTCCAAGGCACATTGGCACTTGCTTACTCATCCCTTGTCCTGTTACTGCCAGAGCCAAGGCTAGTGCCAGGCTTTTTTGCACACTAGGTGAGGCTACCTTCTGGCACACCCCCCCCCCCCCACCGTGTGCTCACCAATTTTCAAACATAAATGCATTTTAGGAAGAATGAAAAACACAAAGACAAGGATTCCTGTTTGTAGTCAGGGCTGCTCTCCCCATTGTCCTCACCCCGCTTGCTGGCCTCTGTGCCCATCAGGGTTCTGCGCCCCTAGGTGGTCACCTAACCTCAACTTATGGTAGCACTGGCCCTGGCCAGAGCCCCTCACCGTGCCAGAGCTTGGCACGCATGCTCCCTCCAGCCACCACATGGGAGACCTCCAAGGAAGAGTGGCTGCCTGCTCCAAGTGCTCCTGTTTTGGGTCTCCATTGTGGGGAAAAGTGGGGGTATACAGGAATAAAATCAATAATAAGTAGAGCTGAAAAGGGGGGCAGGTAAAAGGCAGGCTGGTGGGTGCATAGGAAGGAGAGAAGGAAGCAGAGAAGGGTGAGAATATAGTGGTTGCCAGGAGGAAGAAAGACCCACTCAGCTGTTAGGTTTAAATGTCTATGAGCCATTTCACCTTTTGGTTTTGCTTCCCCACTTCTAAGAAGTAGAAGAAGATATTGGATTTATACCTCGCCCTTCACTCGGAGTCTCAGAGCGGCTTACAAACTCCTTTCCCTTCCCCTCCCCACAACAGACACCCTGTGTGTGTGTGGGGGGGGGGGGGCTGAGAGAGCTCTTTCAAGAACTGTTCTTTCAAGGAGCAGTTGGTAGCAGCATATTTAAATAAGTATAATGAGAAACAGTTTAATGAAAATCAATATAAGATATTGAACGATCCTATCTCAGTTAGCGAGGTAGAGGAGGCAATAAGAAAACAAAAGAAGAATAAAACACCAGGACCAGATGGTATACCCATTGAATTATATCAAAAACTAGAAGACCATATAATGATACCCTTGAAGAGTCTTTTCCAAGAAATCATGATGACAGAAGAAAAATGAGAAACATGGAAACAGGCATTAATCTCATTAATACATAAACCAAATACCCAGGAAGAAGAAATCAAAAACTATAGACCAATATCATTATTGAATTCTGATTACAAGATTTTTGCAACAATAGTTGTTACAAGAATGAAAAAGGTCCTTACTCAGGTCATACATCAAGATCAGGTAGGGTTTCTCCCCAAAAGACTGCTTAAAAGCAATATAAGGTCAATAATAAACTATGATTCCCATCCAGGTAAACAATTGGCATTAATATTTCTTGACGCTGAGAAGGCGTTCGATAATATAAGCTGGAGTTTTCTGTTACATAAGTTAGAGACATGGAGATGTGGCTCTAGATTCCTGTCAATTATAAGAGCTATATATAAGAAACAGTATGCCAAGATTATGGTGAATGGTGAACTAACCCAAGATATAGAAATCCAAAAAAGGGACAAGACAGGGTTTCCCACTTTCCCCACTATTTATTTTTATATTAGAATCTTTTAATAATCACAAAAGAGATAACACAATGATAAAGGGTTTGAAAATCCAGGAAGAAGAATATAAATTATTAGCATTCGCGGATAATCTTGTGTTTATTGTAGAAGACCCAGTTAATTCGGCTACACACTTGATAGAGTCAATACATGAATACGGCCTAACAGCAGGCTTGAAAGTAAATTATCAAAAGACACACATAATTACCAAAAACTGTACACCAAAACAGAAAAAAAAATTCAAAAAACTGTTAATATAGAGGTGGTAAAGAAAGTCAAATACTTAGGAATAACAGTTTCTGACAGAAATACGACACTTGTATTATTGTATTGTAACTATAGTAAACTGATTAAAGATATTCAAAAAGATATAATAAGATGGAATAATTTGAAACTCTCTTTTATGGGGAAAATTTCTGTGGTTAAAATGAATATTTTACCTAGAATCCTTTTTGTTATACAAAATTTACCAATATTAAGAAATATGAAATATCTAGATGAATTGGGTAGAATTTGCAGTAAATTTATTTGGAACAACAAAAGATCCAGAATTAGACTGAAAATATTACAAGAGAAAAAAAAGAAAGAGGTGGATTTAGTTTTCCCAATTGGGTGCTCTATTATAGAGCTGCTGTGTTGGTATGGATAAGGGAATGGATCACGTTAGAAAATACAAGATTATTAAAATTGGAGGGATATAATTTACCAGTGGGATGGCATGCTTATATTATGAGAAAGAAAAAATACTTTCAATATTCAACCAACATATGATAAGGGGAGCCCTAATGAAAATATGAAGTTTGATAAAAAAAAAAAAATAAGGCTGAGGACAGACTGCATTACCTCCGCTTTGCAAGTGGAGGAAGCGGGCCCGTACACAGAGCTGCAGCTGCCCAGCAGAGGCGGCGCAGACTTAACCCGTCCTGCAGCACATTCCTCCCGCAGCAGCTGGGCACCACTTAAAACTGGTGTCCTGGCAGCTGGGTGCGCATTCCTCCCCCTTCTGGCAGGTGTGAATGTGTGCGGAAGTGCAGAGCCGTGTGTTGTCCTGCAGCCACCGCATGCCGCCTGCGGTGTGGACGCTGCAGGCGGCCTCCTTGCGCCGTAGTGTGAACGGTGCGCTCCAGGGCAGTTCGCCCCGGCTTGCTCCGCCTCTGCTTCTGTGGTGCGGTGGAGCTCCAATCTGTCCTCAGCCTAAGCTATTACGATAAGATTCCAAAATGGGTCTCACCTATAGAAGCGGTAACTAAACCTTCATTGATAGCCAAATTGAAAATAATAACAAACTGAAACCAGAAGAAAATTGTATATGGGAAAACTTAAATCTGACATGGTGGGAAAAAATGCAAATTAAATCAATAAGGATTGTAAAGCTGGGTTCCAGAAAGGACAGAATGAATTAGATAAAATATGGTTATCCTCGAGTGATAAGTTGATACAGAAACTGTATAATCTGTTATTAGAAGAGTACATGTTGGATGAACAGGTTAAGGCAACTATGATTCTATGGATGAAAGACTTCGGTCATAGCATCGAGATAGATCACTGGACTAGAACTTGGAAAACCTTAAAGTTCATGAGAGCCGTACCGTATAAAGAAAATATTTTGAAGATGTTCCACAGATGGTACTGGACACCAGATAAAATTGCAAAATGTTATAAAAATGCATCTAACATCTGTTGGAAATGCAAGAATAAAGTGGGAATGTACTATCATGTATGGTGGGAATGTAAAAAAATCCAAAAGTATTGGCAGGAAATATACCAAATGATATATGAAATTACAGGTATAAGGACACAATTTACTCCAGAAGTTTTTTTTACTAAATATGCTCATAGAAGATTATGATAAAGAAAAGAGATACCTTATAGTGTATATACTAATGGCAGCTAGAATATTAGTGGCTAAGAATTGGAAAGGAGAAATATTACCCTCAAGGGAGGAGTTAATACAAAGATTACTAGAAGTGGCTGAAATAGACAGATTGAATCTATTACTACAGGGGAAAGATCTTGAAACATTTATAAACATATGGAATATAGTCTATGTATGGCTAGGTCGTAACAAGAAAAAATAGACTCGAAATAATATATGTACATGTGACAAGTCTTGAGACAGTGGCTTGTAGTGGCTCTGCCTTAGATATGGAAAAGTGTAATACATGTAAAGACACAATTTAGAGCTAAGTGTAACGGAGTTGATTTTCTTTGTTATAAATTATATATGAATGTATTTTAAGGTGATTGTTGTAACTCTTAGAAAATGAAAATAAATTTAAAAAGAACTGCTCTTTCAAGAACACCCTGAACAACATAGTATCATCTGCAAACTGAGCCACTACACTACTTACTCCCAACTCCAAATCATTAATGAACAAATTAAAAAGCACTGGACCTAGTACTGAGCTCTACGGTACCCCACTGCTTACCACCTTCCCAGTGAAAACTGCCCATTTATTCTCACTCTCTGTTTCCTGTTAATTTACCAGTTTTTAATTCACAAGAGGGCTTGTACTCTTATCCCATGACTGCTGAGTTTACTTAGGGGCCTTTGATGAGGAACTTTATCAAAAAACTTTCTGGCAGTCTAGTTAAAAGTGCTTTTCATACTCAAAATAATTTCAGTAAAAGATAATATATTGCTATTATCACGCCTTTATTTATTTTATTTATTTTATTTTATTTTATTTGTTTCAATTTATATCCCGCCTAGCCAGCAGCCTTTAAATTCACATGCCTGCTCAGGTTACTTTGTGTCTGCATTTTAAAGTGGCAGTTCCAATTTAAAAGGTCCTTTATTGAATCTGTATGCCTCCGAGTCCATAGAAAGCAACAGTTATAATTAAGTACATAACCAAGGCCTCTGTGACATGTTCAAAGTAGCACTAAATTAAGATTACAGCCTCTTTTTAAGGACAGTATTTTTCCAGAAATGTTTATTTAAAATTTAAAGTTGTTATTTCTTCTTGGTAGTTTTAAAGGCCAGTTGGATTGTTTTTTAAATCCAAAAAACTGAGGTTCAAACTTCCTAGGAAACCATGACAATATTCAGCATTCATGATTACACAGCCAGATATATTTCATGAAAATTGCATAGGCTTTTAATACAATATTATGAATGAGCCCTAATGTTGAAATTATATTAGACTGAATTTCAGAAAATATTTAAAGTATTTCCATGCAGCAACCTTGGGAGGTCTTTTCAATAACAGTGGTTATGAAGGGCAGACTATTTTTTATGAAAACATTTGTCCAGGGTGAACAAGGCTTCTTGAAAAATGTATATCTTTATAGCCAACGTTTTAATTGTTTTCAATTAACTTTAAAAAAAACCCCCATAAGAAATACTTCACAGTACAATTCTTTATGCATGTCTTCCAGCCAAGCTGGTGATTTCTCTCAGAAGTTCTAAAGTAAGAATATAAAGTTGATTCCAAAATATTTCACAAGTTGACTGTGCAATGCTAAATTGTCTTGTTAGTCACAGGCAGAAAGTATATTCTTAGCTATACCCTCATATGATTCCAGTAGATTCCAAACTAGTATCTTGTAAACAATCCCAGATCTGGTCTTTTACAAGACTCTTGAAGCTGTCTACTGACCTGATAAGAACAAGCTGTTTGATTCCTGAAATAAGTATAGTAAAATTGCAACTGTTCTCTTCATAATGGTAAACACGTTGAGTTAGGCATAGGAAACCATATGTATTTGAGAAATATATATCTAGACTAAGGTTGCCAGGTCCTTACTGTGTTCTGGGGAGGGGGTTGTTCTCTCCTACTTCCTGGACTTTTTGGCACGCATGCTGTGATAACATCACTCAGAGGTGACATTATCATGCAGGGCAGGCAGTTCCAAACTAGTGCTGTCTAGGTCTAATGATTATACCTCACCAGGGTGTTTTTTTTAGAAAAAGCCCAGCAGGAACTCATTAGCATAATAGGCCACACCCAACCACAGAAACTAATTAGCATATTAGGCCACACCACTGAGAGCACAGCTCATTAGCATATTAGGCCACACCCTCATGTCACCAGAAGAGTGGTCATCCAGCCACACCCACCTTTTGTTTCTTATTCTGTTTACCTTGTTTGTTGTCAAAACCCAGGGCTTTTTTTGTAGCAGGAACTAATTTGCATGTTAGGCCACATACCGCTAATGTAGCCAATCCAAATGAGTTTCTGCTGTTGGGTGTGGCCTATTATGCTAATGAAGCAATAACAACAAAACACTGATGAACTGAAAGGCATATCATAAAAGACTTTCAGTATCAGCATATGACTCATCAAGAAGTCTTTCCTTGGTCCTAAGAGTAAACCAAGATATTTGGTGCACTGATGGGCATTGAAATAAAGCAATTTTCCCTTTCATTCATTACTCAATTTCTTTCTGCAACCAATTTCAAATTGAGATAAATCGTAGAATTGCTGTTATGTTCCTAGAACATATGATACGAAGAAAAAAAGAAATAGTTTTAAAAATACGATACAATGATATTCTACAGAAGAAAATATATTGAGCTAATAGTACACTTTATGAAGAGAAAAAATAATCATATAAAATATGTAACAAAGCACAAGAAAGAACATTTGTGTCCTCTGATGGTGATACACATGCACACACATTAGTTGCCAGGGTTCCATCCATTATATTCTAGCATCACACCAAAAAGTGTGCTTAGCATGGGGAGATGCAATGTGCTGCTGCCTAGAAAAGATGAGAACAGGTAAATCCACCAAGGATAAGGGGATCTGCTTGAATCTATCCTTTGCTTTCTGGAGGGGGCCATGGTTCGGTGGTGGAGCATCTGCTTTACATGAAGAAGGTTCCATGTTCAATCCCAAGCATCTGAGATGCTAGACTACCATTATCATCAGACAATACTGATGAAGATAGACTAAAGACATGGTTTGGTATAATGTAGTTTCATGTATTCAAGCAGGGCTCCGTTGGGGCTGGGGCGTGCCGGAGCGCCGCTCCGGGAGAGAGGAGGCGGGGGGACGGGCACTTAACAAAGCCCCGCCCCCCGGCCTTCCCCCCCCCATCAATGCTCCGGGGCCGGCGGCGCTCCGCCGGCCCCGGGAAGGAAAACCCTCCCCTCTCCCAATGCTCCCGGGGCCGCGGCAGAGCGCCGCCGGCCCCGGGAAGCCTCCAGCCCTCCCCCCCGATGTCCCTCCCTGGCCCGTGGCACGCCGCGGGGCCAGGGAGAAACCTCCAGCCCCCCTCCATCTCCCTCCCTGGCCAGCGGGCACGCCGCGGGGCCAGGGAGAAGCCCCCAGCCCACCCACCCACCCCATCTCCCTCCCTGGCCAGCGGGCACACCGCCGGGTGAGGGAGAAGCCCCCAGCCCACCCACCCACCCACCCCATCTCCCTCCCTGGCCAGCGGGCACGCCACCAGGCCAGGGAGAAGCCCCCAGCCCACCCACCCACCCCATCTCCCTCCCTGGCCAGCAGGCACGCCGCCGGGCCAGGGAGAAGCCCCCAGCCCACCCACCCACCCCATCTCCCTCCCTGGCCAGCGGGCACGCTGCCGGGCAAGGGAGAAGCCCCCAGCCCACCCACCCACCCACCCCTTCTCCCTCCCTGGCCAGCGGGTGTGCCGCCGGGCCAGGGAGAAGCCCCCAGCCCACCCACCCACCCCATCTCCCTCCCTGGCCAGCAGCACGCCACTGGGCAAGGGAGAAGCCCCCAGCCCACCCACCCACCCCATCTCCCTCCCTGGCCAGCGGGCATGCTGCCGGGCAAGGGAGAAGCCCCCAGCCCACCCACCCACCCCATCTCCCTCCCTGGCCAGCGGGCACGCTGCCGGGCCAGGGACAAGCCCCCAGGCCTCCCCCTCCTCACAATTCCTGGGTCATGGGGGGGAGGTAGTAAGGGAAGAGCTGGGCCTGAGTGGCTTTAAGCCACTGGGGCCCAAGCAAGGGGGGGAGGGAAACACCTTGTCTGCCTGCCTGTCTGTCTTCCTTCCTTCTCTCTGTCTCCCACCTATCTACCTTCCTGCTGCTTCCTTCCTTCCTTCTCTCTCTCCCCACCTACCTACCTACCTACCTACCTACCTTCTTGTCTTCCTTCCTTCTATCTCTCCCCCCTACCTACCTACCTACCTTTGTCTGTCTGTCTGCCTACCTGCCTTCCTTTCTTCCTCCCTTCTCTCCCCCTGCCTACCTACCTACCTTCTTCTTTCTTTCTTTCTTTCTTTCTTTCTTTCTTTCTTTCTTTCTTTCTTTCCTTCCTTCCTTCTCTTTCATCCTTCCTTCCTTCCTTCCTTCTCTCCCCCACTTACCTATCTACCTACCTTCCTCTTTCTTTCTTTCTTTTCCTTCTTTCCTTCCTTCCTTCTTTTCTTCTCTCTCTCTCCCCCCACCTACCTTCCTTCCTTCTTTCCTGTTCCTTTCCTTCCTTCCTTCTCCTTTCCTCCCTCCTTCTTCCTTCCTTCCTTCCTTCCTTCCTTCCTTTGCCATTAGATAGGCTTGGCAGCTCTGAGTTGGGAAATACCTTGGAGATTTTTGGGGTGGAGCCTGAGCGTGGGTATTGCCTTCTGACACACTTCCAGTGACGTCAGGGGTGTGTGACCTTCTGACACTTCCGGTGACGTCAGGGGGTGTGGCATATGCAAATAACTTATGCTAATGAGCTCCTGCACCTCTTTTTTTACGAAAGGACCCCTGTATTCAAGTATTTGTTCCTACTGGAAAAAGTAAAGTTCTGCATTAGGAAACACTAGTTGAATTTTGAGTCACTACAATTTTATGGTATAGAGTGACATCTTATACTTCCTAGGATCTGAACACACATGTTTTCTGCCGCTAAAAATGACAATCAACTGGAAGCAGAAATAAAACTTGGGTTCCAACTAACTCTTAATATACTGCAATATTTCCCATAAAAATATACCCTCCATTTTTATTTATTGAGATTTATATCCCACCTAGCCAGCGTGAGCCGGCTTTGGGCGGCTTACAACATTAGTCAGTATACATATAAAATCACAGCTAAAAACATAAAAACAAGATTCACAGGATTCCACCAGATATGGCGGATATGATTTTGGAAGCATAGCAAATTCCAGGCCCACGACCAATAGACTTTGTGAGATATTACTATTTGTGAGATATTACTATTATACTACTCTGCTCAGAAATAACTTCCATATGGCAGCAAAAGTTTGGCTCCATCCTGGATATGTTCCTCTCATTCCTTTGTTATCACCCTAATTAATTTCTCACTCTTCTCTCATCCATGACCCTATGGTTAATTATCATACCTTGTTTGGGGAAGGTCGTAAATATTGCTCTTCAATATGTGTCCAGCCAGATTGATCACTATTTTATTTCATTATTTATTATTGGATTAGCATGGTGATAACAGGGTTGTAGCCTAGAGTGGAGAAGCAGATCTGCCACACAGGAAAATGACAGGTACATAATCTATTCATTGTGTGCTCCCAACAATAGGCAAGAATTATAGTTATTTCTTCCTGTATCTACTCACCAAGGATTGCAGCATAAACAAGAAGGTCTAACATGCTCCAATACCTCTGCACAGGAGCTGATATGAAGAAGTACTATCACTATCCAAATATATTACAGTTTATAAACCTGCTTTTATTGCCTTCATAGATTCTGAAGCTGACAAGTGAGCCAGGTCATCAGCTGGCATTACAATCACTGGCTGCATGCATTTCTCTTAGATGCCCCTCGATATCCCCTTTAATATTTGACAATTACCAACTGAATGGCAGCATCAGGAATTCTCAGGGAATGTCAACAAGAAAACTGGATTGAGTACAACAGAAAAGCTCCCTTTTTGCCCCATTTTTGTTTAGCTGATTTATCTAACTGAGCTTATGCACAAACACAATGGGGAATTCCAAACCTGTTTCCCTAGACACCAATCCTCAAAAAAATGTTTCCAGCCCAATTATTCATCTGTAGTTTAGGACTTCTCTAACAATATTTGTAGAATATGCAATGTGCTATTTCTGTAGAACAGCTCAGATCTTTCCACATAACACAAGAATATTCCCAGAAGGCCAAGGGTTTTTTTGGGGGGGGCGGGGGTATTTTTTGCCAAGGGGAAGGCAGGGCCCTTTTGTAAAGGTTTTCTCCCTTCAGGTATAATCTGGATCTTTGAAATATTTTCCCAGGGGCATGTTGTGTGCAGAGAATTTGTGTAGACTTAATCATTTTTCTCCTGTTCATGTTATGAAAAATACTGGAACTGATGATTTGGATGTATGCTACCCAAATAACAAACCACTGTGCATGTCATGTTGGGTGGGGTGGGGGGACACAGTGTCACTGCCAGAAACACCAAGATTCAAATCAGTTAAAACAGAAGGTCATTTATTGATAATTACGTTTATTGCAGCTCTATATATTAGAAACATGTTAAAAGATATCTCCATTGAAAAATCCATCACTGATATCTTAAAAGCAAAGAACAATTCTAAGAAAAGCTTCATATATTTAAAATGGTACTGAATGATAATCATTTTATTTATCTGTCTTTCTATATATAAAGTATGTACACTGCAAACTTCTATATAATATAGACAAGAGATAAAGTATAATTATCTGGTTCTAACAACATTTTCGTTCAGTACATATCCACACAGTACAAAGGAAAAAAAATATAGCAGTATCTCCCCAGCCATATATTGTGCTCAGCTTTCAAGATCTTCTGTCAAGGCCATAGACAAAGTGACCTGTGTTTGGTTTTTCAGTACCCTTCATGCTTGCATCCTTTATCAACATCAGCAGAGGAAAAAACACTGCCCAGTGGTGCACTGCAGAGAAAGAACAATGGCTTTCCTATACTAATGGTGCAACTACTACAGATTCCCATACACCTAGCCATATTGACTAACTTCACTGCATTCCAGTCTTGCAAATATAAATCTACCAATGGACAGCTGACATGCCTGCTTACTGAAGTTGTCATAATATAGTTCTTTAGTGCAAGGCAGAAATATGCTGAAAGTTGAAATATGCTGAAAACCTCAACTACAGCTGCCATCTGAAAAGGTAAACTGTGTACTGTGTCCCTACATTGTTACTGATTTTGCATCTTCAGAGATGTATGTCAGGAAAATATGATAGGAGAAAACTCACTTTTCTCCTAACAAAGGCAAGAAACAAGAATGGCCCTTCTGAGAAAAATAAAACTAAGAGTGGCAGTAGAAATCGCTCTACCATTAAAAATCAAGGATTTCACTAACTGGAAAGTAACTGCATACATGAACACCAATCCTAACAGCAGTAATTATTCTCTCATGTATATGGTTACATTGCATTCTGAAGATCTATATCTGTTTATTATTCAAGTATATTTTGTATTTATTACCACACCATTTTCTTCCTTTGTGTAGTAAGGCTAACAAAGATGGTAATTTTTTGTTTATTTTTATAAGGCTGCCATTTAAGGTAGTATCTTTATACCAAATATTCCATAGTACTGTAGTGCTATAGTTTAGAAAATGATGCCAGTTATAACCATCACTTAAAGGCAAATGCTCAGACAATTGTACGTATCCTGTTGCAGTGTAAAGAAGCATATTTCAGCACACACAAAAAATCATTTCCTTGCAGAACTAATGTCATTTCATATCCAGCTACAATCTGGATAAATTTTATACTAAAACACTCAGTCCTGACTGTGTATCCCCTATAGATATTGCTTTGGGGAATAAAAAACAGGACTGTGCACACATAGAAGCTCAAATAGGAGAGGATAAATGATTGTCTTTCAAGAAGCTCATTGCTGTCTGTCATATACATTTGAAGCTGCTGAATGCTTCAAATGGCACACTGCCCATGGCTTGAAACAAAGGAAACTAGTGGAAGTTTACTACTTTTCTAATGAGGTACTTACTTTCCCAGGATAAACTGGAAAGTGGAACTTTCAGAATCAAATATGCAATATGGATGTTAGTTGCTTACTGCAAGCTCTGTGTCATGTTCCACCCACATACACAAACACACACACACAAATCTAATGCAGATTATCCTGCAAACCATCTTTGGCAGTTCTGAATATTGGGGGTTTTTTGTTTGTTTTTTGCATGATCCTTATTAGGAGCACATTTAAATAAATGCCCCACTAGCGGATGTCTTAATTGTTCTGGAAGACTGGGCTCTACATAGATCAACCTGTTGTTGCCTCTGTTTGTCTCTATTCATATTTATTTAATTTTTGACTACAATTTAGTCTGTTGTACTGGAAATGGACAGACTCACAAAAAAAAGAGGGACAAAAGTCTGCTACTTGCTACAATGGGGCCCTATGTGAGCTCAACATTTTGGACAGGATTTAGTACTGACCATAAGATATTAAATCAAATTTAAGTGATCTGCTATTGTGGAAGTTGGGAGAAATCTCAGCCAAAGGATGGACTGGATATAATCTATCACTCAGTTTTCAAACTGGTGTTTGACTATACATTACCATAGGTATGTAAATCGGAATAAATTACTAAAGCATAAAAGATATCAGAATGCTGTTTTGTACTGCAGTCTGCATTGACTGTGGGAAACTGTAATTCCTCCTCTGTCACAAAAATTTGAACCTCTGTAACAAACCAGTATGCAGTCAGCAGCCCTTGATGCCCATGTCTCTTTTGTTGCGGGATTCCCCCAAAGATCAGGAATTCACAATTATTTAGATCCAATAATATAATCAAAGTCCATTGGCACACAAGGCCCCCATTTTCATACAGGAAAATATGCTGATAGTGCAGAATAGCTTTACAAGGTCTTTGTTTTTAAAAAACACATAGGATAGAAAGTGATTTAGAATAACGTTCTTCATCTAGTAACATGAGCTTTCTGAGGAATGACTTCCTTCTACAGCTCAGTCTTATCTGCTTGGACAGAAGTAGAGCTAATGCTTCCCTCTCTGGGCTGGTTCGTGTCTGCAGACTTTTCAAAGGACAACGAAGCTGAGTTTATGCAATATCGTTTACCAGTTGGACGAGGCCCGTCATCGAATACATGACCAAGATGAGCACCACACTGAAACAAAAGAGCATAATTGATTTGCATTCATTGGAATCTTTATGAAAAACAAAGATGCTACTTAACAAAGTTTGAGTCCAATCAGTGGCATCTTTTAAGACCAAGAAAGTTTACTTCAGGGTATAAGCTTCTGTGGGCATGCACCCTTCTTCAGATACTACAAAGATGCTACTTGTAATGAAAAGCGCCTGGACCACTCTTTGAGACACACAAGGGGGACTTTATTTTGAAGGATTTTTATGGCATTTTGAGAACATGAAACTGCACAGATATGAAACTGCAGACAACTTAATGCAACTGTTTTACCATCTTCCCAGCTTGCCACGTGGGTCACACTCACTGGCAAACTGCCAGAAGTGGGCTGAACATTCAGTGCAGTAAAACAATCCCATGATTGCTCTACCATGTTCCAAACTTGGCCCCCCGCCCATATTCTCCATAAGCCAATTTGCTCATGTAAATTGGGCCTGTAGGACTATTGCTACTCACAGCCGATTATGAACACATTTCACCTTTTTTGAGCTCCTGGCGACAGAGAAAAGAAGCCAATTGCTACAAGCTGAAGAAAGTGCCGCACAGACAGTTGCCAGTGATTTCTACTCGGCACAACAATGTACAACCCATCTTTTTGTGATTAAGGAGCAGGATTGGCTTCTACAGATACAGCTTAATAGCTACAGAGATTCCCAGGGGGATCAGTCACCAAATAGGAAGGGGGAAAAGGAGAGCATGTGCAACCAATTTCATATTATTCCCTAAATGCCTTTTCAATTAACATTCACTTGTCACAAATATCTGACATTTTACATCCTTCCACAGTGATGTATTTCTAACAAAACTGTGAAAGCTGTTTCACAGATAATACCTGAGATGCTTTTGCTTTATAGTGAGGCAGTTTTCTTCCCTAAATCAATGGCATTTTAAAGAGGGATGTTAACACTGTAATAAAACAGGTGCTGGTAAGACTATTTAATTTTTCACCTGTTGGATTTTATTTTATTTTTGCTTAAAAATGGATTTTGTTCTCAGTTTAACAAAGTAAACTTCCAATGCAATTCTTGCCTGTAATAAAACTGTGGTATTTGGCAGCTGGAAAAACAATTCACATTGTTAGGCCCATGGAGAAGGGGAAAATGATTGCATTAGTTGTTAGTGCCTTAGAGGAGGTATCTTGTGGAGGAGAACACAACCCTGTGCATGGGAATAGTTCCAGCAAAATAAACAGTACTGCACCACAGAAAAAAGTCTGTTCTCTGGCTTCTACCTCTCCTATAACAAGTATCTTCAAAAGTAAGAAATTGCAAGTAGATAAATAGGTACCACTTCGGTGGGAAGGTAACAGAGTTCCGTACACCTTGGTGTCTAGTCATGCCGGCTGCATGACCACGGAAACGTCTTTGGACAGCGCTGGCTCTTCGGCTTGGACACAGAAATGAGCACTGCATCCCTAGAGTCTGATTCGACTGGCTTTTGAGCAAAGAAAACCTTTACCTTTACCGTTACACTTCTTTACAGGAGAGGTAGACACCAGAGAACAGCCTACAGGCACACCAATGCAATTGCATTACTGAACTTAAGGAGGTTTAATCCTATAAGCAACATTAAGGGGGAGGACAGTGAGCGAACATATATGACAGAATGTGAGTTGTAAGTCAGGAAACCAAACCACTATTTCTTAGCCTCAGCCCAACATATATAGAGGTAAAAGCAGTGATCAAAGGGCTCAAACAGACAAAACAGAGATCACATGTCTTAGGCTGACTATAAAATGCAAATTGCACCCATGTGTAGCCTCAGTTTGCCTTGGAACTATGCAGAGAGAGGAGAGAGGGTTTAACCCTTTAACCTTAGTTTCCGTATTTGAAACTAACTGCCCCAGTTTGGTATTTTTAAAGAAAAATATTAAGTGTTCCTACAGCATACATATGTTTTCCTTTAAATAGCTGATCAGGGGAGCTGGTTTCAGATAACAAAACCAAGTGGAGACTTGGCTCTCTCCCTTCTCTGAATGGGCTCCCCGCCGCCCGGCTTTGCCGTGGCGGGGGGAAGCAGTTTTGCCGCCTCGCAGGACGCGAGGCAGCAACAGAGCGCGCCGGCGCGCGCTGGCTTGCTGGGGGGGCGGGGCTTGCTCAATAAGAGCCGTTGCCCCGCTCCCCGTCTGCGCAGTCGCCGTGAGAGCTCGGAAGGAGCAGGAGCACGAGTCGCGTGCTCTCGACGAGGCCTGGTCGGCGTTGGACGACGGCGGCGGCGGCGGATTTCAAGTCGGCGGCGTTTCGACGGCGGCGGCGGCGGTCGCTTTTGGGTCCCCGGGAGCGGGCAGCGGACGGGGACGACGGCTTCGGAGTGACGGCGGCGGCGGCGGGGCGGCTGCTGGTTTGCGGCGGCGGCCGCGGCGTTGCGACGTCGGCGGCGGCAGTCGCTTTAGGGTCCCCGGGAGCGGGCGGCGCATAAAAAGGGATTGGAAGGGAAGCGGCGGCGGCGGCGGCACGCTCCCCGTCTGCAGTTTCGGCCGGGTGGGGTGTTGGAGGAACCCCCCCCCCCAGCGCAGAGGCGGCAGGGATTAAAATATCCCCCCCCCACCGGTGCCCTTAGCGGCCTCCCCCCCCTTCTTTTGTTGGCCGGGTACAGCCGCCCAGCCGCCCCTCGCAGGAGCAGCGGTAGGGGGGCAATTTTAGCCCGCGGCTTCTTTGGTCGGCGCTTGCCCTCCCCCCCCCCAGCGGCAGCACCATTTCAACCCCCCCCCCATCGAAGCGGCCGGGAGGGGCCTAGTTTGTGAAGGCCTATAGAAGGCCAAATTTTGGTGGGGTTACTGGGGGTTGAAGGCCTATAGACGGCCAATTGGGGCTGGGGTTCACAGGTACGGCGGCCATCTTAGGGGGGACAGCAAGCCGCATGCTCGGGGGCCATTTTGCATTAAAAAAAAAAAAAAAATTTTGTTTACTTTTAGGCTCCAGTAACCATTGTAAGATATTCGGTATTAACAATTGTACCTGTGTATACTATTAGAGTTCGGAGGAATGGCACCTGGAAAAGGTAAGGGCAAGGGCAAGGGCAAGAACCCAGCACCAAAGAGACCTCCAAAGAGGCCTCCTGCGCAGCCTGATCCGGTGGTGCCTTCCAGTGATGAGGAGGAGGACGTGATAAACGCGGCCATACTTCAGCGGCTAGAGGCACTGGAGAAAGAGCGTGGTATGACAGTAGGTGGGTTACCAGGCGTCAATAATGCCAATGTGTCTTTTAAAGCGCAGGCGCTGGCGCGGTTGGCCTTCCTTGAGGACAGGCAGGATGCGGCGGCTTCAGGTCCGGCAGGAACTGTGTTTGGCCAGCAGGTTCCAGGTGCGGGGGAGCAACAGGTGGCTCTTTATTCGCCGTATCAAGTGGCAGGAGGTAAGGAGCGGGCACTGAGTAGGCTTGGAGCATCGTGGCCTTGGGGGCCAGGTGGCCAGAATGCTACTGCGGCGCCTATGCTCCCCGTTAGCCAGCCTATGGGTCAGGCCGCCGAGCAAGGTGCCGCCACTTCCCATTTACCGCAGTTTAATTGGCCAACATTGCCTTATGCCGGCCCTGCTTCGGCTGGCCAAGGAGCTTGGCCGGCGGGCGGTTCATCACAGCCTGGCGGGGGCTATCCTTACGGGGGCGGGCCATCTTATGATGGGGTGGCTGCGGGGGCCATTCCGAGTGGCGATACAGACATGCCGTTAGGTGACCACCTTTCAATGGCCACTAAAGAGAGGATTTTAAAAGGGGAGTATGTGGATGTGTTTGGTCTGCTCTATCGGGAGGTAGAGAAAAAGGACAGGGATAATTTAGATGACCGGGAGAAGGAGCGCTTGAAGCGCCGGGTGGTAGATAGGACATGGGCCAATTGGCTGCCGGGTTTCATAATCTACGCAGCCGTCATAGTGCAACACCAGCCATGGAGGGCTTTGTCGATGCTCCAGTATCTGGACATCATATACAAGGCATTCACGGATTTCCCAAGCCCGGCATGGTCGCAATATGACGAGGAGTTTAGGATGAAGGCAGCCATTAACCCAGCCATGCGGTGGGACAGGATCTGCGCCAATTTATGGTTGCAGATCATGTCTCCTGCTAGGTCTGGGGGGGGCGAGCGATCGCATAGCGGCCACTCAGTCAAGAGGGCGATGGTGCAAGCAGGTTCCCGCCCGATGGCGGGGCAGGCGGTTCAACGACGCCAGCTTTGCTGGGAGTTTTCCTCCCAGGGAACCTGCGGTCGTAAATCATGCACCTTTAGGCATGAGTGCCCTTTGTGCGCGGGACCTCATCCCTTATCCAGTTGTCCGCGGCCCAGGGGCCGTGGGGGAGGCAAAGGAGGCAAATACCCAGGGGGGGGGAAGCCACACCACCCACATCCTGACAAAGGGTCCTAGCCCGATTAAACTGGGAGTTTTGAGACGCTGGTTGCGTAGTTACACAAGGAGTGGTGATAGGGCCTACATCTTGGAGGGGTTCACGGTGGGTTTTCGCATACCGTTTCAGGGGGAGAGGGTGCCCTATTTGGCTAGGAATTTGAAGTCGGTTTTGGGCAGGGAGGACATAGTTAGGGCCAAGATTGACAAGGAATGCAGGGAAGGCAGGGTTTTGGGCCCGTTTGGTAGTCCACCAGTGGCCAATTTAAGAGTCTCCCCTTTAGGTGTGGTTCCAAAAAAGGCACCTGGGGAGTTTCGCCTCATTCATCACCTGTCCTACCCTCGGGGAGGGTCGGTGAATGACGCCATACCGGGGGAATTATGCTCTGTAAAATATACTTCCTTTGATCAGGCCATGCGGGTGGTCCGCCTCTGCGGTGTGGGGGCCGAATTGGCTAAATGTGATATTAAATCAGCCTTTCGGCTCCTCCCGGTGCACCCTGAGGATTTCGAGCTACTCGGATTTGCCTTTGACGGGAAATTTTACATGGATAGGGCCCTACCCATGGGCTGCTCGGTGTCCTGTTCCGCTTTTGAGAAGTTCAGCTCGTTTTTGGAGTGGGCCTTGAGGACCAGGACTGGTCTCTGTAGTACTGCCCATTATTTGGACGATTTTCTTTTCGTGGGCAGGGGGGGCTCTGGCCAGTGTCGTTTCCTGCTCGACAGTTTTGTTTACATGGCTGAGGAGCTGGGGGTCCCCCTGGCTCAGGAAAAGACTGAGGGCCCGACATCCACATTAACATTCCTAGGTATCGAGATCGATACGGTTAGTATGTGCTGCAGGTTACCCCGAGAAAAATTGGACGCGTTAAGGACGCGGGTCATCTCGGTTCGGTCCCATAGTAGGGTCACTCTTTTGGAGCTGCAGCAGTTGGTAGGTCACCTCAACTTTGCATGCAAGGTGGTGGCACCGGGTAGGGCATTTGTGAGGAGGTTATGTGACTTAATGAGAGGCCTCCGTCTCCCACACCATAGGACCAAAGTCTCCAAGGGAATGAGGGAGGATCTCTTGGTTTGGGAACAGTTTCTGGAATCGTTCAACGGGGTCTCTATGTGGCGGGAGGAGCTATTGTTAGAGGCTGAGCTTCAGATTTCATCTGATGCGGCCGGCTCATCCGGTTACGGAGTTTATTTTAGGGGACATTGGTGTGCCGGGGACTGGCCTAAAGATTGGTGTCGGGCAGGTTGGGTCAAGGACCTCACCTTCCTGGAGTTTTTTCCAATTGTCGCAGCAGTATGGATCTGGCCTGACGATTTGGCTAATAGGACCGTCCACTTTTGGTGCGACAACCAGTCCACGGTTCATGTCATCAATTCCCTTACATCCAAATCCACGCGGGTCATGGCATTGGTTAGGGCCTTTACGTTACAGTGCCTCAAATTTAACATCTTGTTTAGGGCCAGACACGTCCCGGGGGTCGCTAATAGGATCGCTGACGCTCTCTCTCGCAAACAGATGGAGAGGTTTCGTCAGCTGGCTCCAGAGGCCGACCCGCTCCCGGCAAGGATGCCCCCAGAGGTTTGGGGGATTGGAGGGCTGAGGCTGACAGGGCAATGAGCCTTGCAATTGCCCCTTCCACCAGGAGAGCTTACCTGAAGGCCGGTAAGCAGTTTCTGTCCTTCAGGGCGGGAGTGGGTTTGCAGCAGGTCTGGCCTATTCCTGTGTCACACCTGATGCAATTTTGTGTGTCACTACGGAGTGGCGGCCTCTCAGCTCACACAATCAGAGGCAAGCTGTCGGCACTGGCTTTTGCCAGTAAGGCGGCGGGTCACAAGGACACCACGGGCGACTTCCGTCTACGGAAGATGCTGGAGGGGTGGTCTCGGGAATCACCTAGGGCAGTAGACAGCAGGGAACCTTTGACACCCACAGTCCTGAGAGGGCTGGAGGGCCAGTGGCCCTCTTGTTGTAGTGACAGCTATGAGGTGGGCCTGTTCCATGCCGCTTCGCTGACCGCCTTTTTTGGGGCACTCAGGATTAGCGAACTGGTGGCAGGCTCTCGGACTGACGCGTCGGGGGCAGCCTTGGAGCTTAGGGATGTATCGATCAATGAGTTTCAGCTACGGATCAGGTTGCGTAGATCCAAAACAGATCAGAAGGGTAAGGGGAGGGTGCTGGAGCTAGGGTCTGGTCCGGAGGCAGCACTGTGCCCAGTCGCCGCCATGCGGCGGTACTTGGCACTCCGGGGGGATGGCCCGGGCTATTTGTTTCGGCATAGCGACAGCACCCCTCTTACGAAGTTCCAGTTCTGGACCGTGACCCGGAAGGCATTGATCCGGTTGGGTCTGGGCGGGATTCGTTTTTGCTCCCATTCTTTTCGAATTGGGGCTGCATCAACTGCGGCCGCAATGGGGTACCCGGATAGGACAATACAGAGGATCGGGCGTTGGAAATCTGGATGTTATAAGAGGTACGTGAGGCGTTGTACCTTATAGGTGCGTGGCAATTTCTGTCAGAGTTTGTTAATAAAGTTCTGGTTACAGGTGCGGCAGGCCGGGAGACGAGACGAAGAGTCATGGTCTGCGGCCACAGCATGGTCTATTGGGCAGCTCATCAGGCGAGGAGAACCTCTTTCGGCTCCCAGCTTGGCCTCAGCGAAGTGGCGACGGTGGAGTGGTTGGGGAGGAGGGGCATGAGATGGCCGGCGCTCCTCCCGTTGTTGTTCGAGGAGAAGCGGGGCCCCCCCCCTCAGGTGCTAGTCATACACCTGGGGGGCAACGATTTGGGTTTGGTCAAGGGGGTGGCCCTCGTGATGCAGGCCAGGGCTGATTTGGCACTGATCAAGTCACGGTGGCCTGGTGTGCAGATAGTCTGGTCTGCCATGCTCCCCCGTCTGGTTTGGAGGCACGCCGGTGATCCCAGGTGTATGGACAAGGCGAGGCGGAACGCTAACAGCCAACTTCGCACGGCCATGGAATCCGGGTTGGGTCTCTTTTTGCCGCACCCTAACATACAGGTCAAGTTCCCGGACCTGTATCGCCCTGACGGGGTGCACCTGTCAAACAAGGGCAATGAGGTATTTCTTGAGGACTTGCAGCACGGGATTCGGATGGCTCTCGGTTGCCGTGTGGGGTAAGCAAAGGCCAAAGCAGAGGCTTGGATTTGCATGTGGTAGGTTTATGCAAGCAAGAAAATGGAACTGGTGGGTACCTTACGGCATATCCCTGTTGGGAACAGGAGGTCACCACGAACCACCCTAGGGCCTTGCGGTCTGGGGAGGGGAATGGTGATCGCCTCTGGGAACCTCTCAGACTAGGCTCCTCCCTGAAGGTCTGTGCAGCCTCAGGGGTAGGCGCCCCTGGGAGGGGACGCCAGTATGCTGGGCCGCCGGTTACGAGCCAGAATCTGACTGGGTCAATACTGGGGCTAGGTTACCTGCCCATTACAAGGGCAAGGAGGCTGGGTCTGGGAATGACGCCTGCCTTGCCTGTTCCTGAGCTTGTTTAGTTGCCCGTTGCTGCATGTCCTGTTTAAATAGTTAATAAAGTGGCCCTTGTTTGATTCCAAACTGTTGTCTGTCTCGTTATTTCATGCTGGGGCGGCAATGGCTCTGAGGTAAACTGAGGCTGCACAAGCCTGTAAATTGCATATTATAGAGGAACCAAGATGCATGTTAACTCACTTGTTGTGTGGGGTTCTTTTAAGGATTCCTGAGATAATGCACTAAAAGCAATTTCAGCAGTCTTAAAAGCACATTCCTGCCTGGGTAGCAAAGCTTTTTATTAATTTTTGTTTATTAAAAGATCAAGATACAGATTTAAAATTGTGGTTCTACATGATTCATATTATACTGATAAATTCCTTATGAAAACCGGGGAATAGCCATCTCCATGGGAAAGATTCTGCTATATACTTATTTGGACATAAGGCCTGTCTGACACAAGTTTCACTTTCCCCTGAAATGGCCCCTTTCAAATTGACAGTTTCTGCTTTGCTGCGTAATAAATTGTTACTTGTTCACACACTGCAGATACAGCATTCCTCAATCAATCCTGAATTATCAGTTCTTGTTCAATCTGTGTGTCTGTACATGTGCATGTGCTTACAAGATCCCCACCTACATTGTGGTCTTAAAAATATCCCAAACAAAAGAGCACATTTAAATTGTTGATTAAAACTGGTGCAACAGTTGTGAGCAAGATGGGACCTTTCCGCTAAATGTCAGGTCAGCAATATGTTCTCCCTGAGATGTTAGAACTGATTCATTAACACCACAGAGGGCTGGTTATGACAAAAGAATAAGAATGAGGCAGATAATGGAAAACTGGAAGTGTGTAAAGCTGGTCATTTTGGCAGATAGCTGGAAAGATACTATGGGATCTTCTACTGGAATTATAGTAGGGAATTCGCAGCAATGCACAGTGATGGAATCAGCACACATATAGCCAGTTCAGTGCTCCCAGCATCCAAATTATTTGCATTTAGACTTAAGAGAGCAGAGTTCAGAGGTGAGTCTTGAAAGAATGCCCTCCCAGAATACAATTTCTGCAGAACAGAATCCACTAAATCAAGCTATTTATGTATGCTCTGTTAAATAATACTTAACCCAGATAGCAACACATATTCTCATTAGCACTTTGACTTCATCTTATATCCACCAGCTGTCATGCCTGTGACCCATCACGCAACCCTAATTAGTACTTGAGCAACTAAGGGGTTTGAAGGTCTTTCGATGGGGACAGAGTCAGTATAGTGAAAACAACAATTTCAGCCACCTTTAACATAAGAATGGCCTTTTTTGTCTTTAAACTGACCTGACTGCAGCTTGTCTCAACTCTGTGCATCCCAAAGGAGTAGTCATCAGTGAATGTAATTGTGTCAGAAGCAATCACATCGTAGAATGAAGGCCAGCCTGAAAAATAAAAGACAGGGGAAATAAATGAGTACAAACCTGGCGGGGAGGATTCTTGTGTCAGATACCATTTTGAACGTTTTAACCACAAATGTTAGCCAATGGGCCACAAAGGGTCCACAAATGGATCTGATGATGGCATTTATTTATTTATTTAGATTTTTATCCCATCCTCCTGACCAAGAACGGCTTAAGGCGGCTTACAACTCATAAATTCAGCCGCATATAACACAATAAAATACAATGTTAAAATTCAGTATAAAACCACAAATAAAAATAGTAAAGTGCTAGTTATTATCACATCAACTCCATACAGCTTCAGTGCTAATCACTGTATGTGAAGCATTATGAAGCAGCATGTTTCATGTTGTAAAACTATCCTTTCAGACACCTAGGAAAAAGATTTCTGTGTAATCTGAAAGTTTACAAACCTCCACCAACTTGCAAACACAGTTTATCCAACAAATGAATCATTCTGGATTCCTTTACTTAAAAAAAAGGAAGAAGGAAACAGAAAGTTCACAGGACCCCGTATTATGGCCGTATTATGAACAAAAGTTAAGAAGTGACAACATGAAGCAGATTCTAGCTATCCACCATTACTCTGCCAACAACTTCCATCTACATGTGCTAGGGTTGCCTATTCCAGGTTGGGTGTGAAATCTGGGGTGGAGTTTCAGGAGGGAGCACAGTGGGGATGTGTATGCTTTCTTTATTAATGTGAATGTTTTTTTAAAAAATGCTTCTATATGTTAAAGGAATAGGGTTGCCACCTTCCAGGTGGAGGCTAGTGATCTCCTGTGATTACAACTGATCTCCAGGTGACAGAGATCAGTTCACTTTAGGGCTGCCAAGTCCAACTTGGGAAATATCTGAGGACTTTGGGGGTGGAGCCAGGAGACTTTGGGGGTGGAGCCAGGAGAAAGGAAGTGACATCATTTTGTGATGTCACATCCTGTGATGTTGCTTCCACATGCTGACACATGAACTCATGAAGTTTCCTAATACTGAGCTTCTGCTGCTGCCTTGAGCTTTATAGGCTTGCAAGCAGCATTACCCAGACTGTGACTTTTATGCCACTGTTTTTTGTCGCTGAACAAGAGTCAGTGTTATGTAGCAGTCAGTTTGTTTGGCTGGGATCTGGGAGAGCCTGGCTCAAAACCCTGCAGTGCCATGGAATCATTTTATTTAATACTGAATCAGGCCATTGGTCCATCAAGGTCAGTACTGACTACTCAGACTGGTAGTGGCTCTCCAGGGTCTCAGGCTGAGATCTTTAATGTCACCTATGACATGATCCTTTTTTAGCTGAAGAGGCTGATACCTCCTGCATGTCAAGCAGATGCTCTATCACTGAGCAACGGCCCTACTGAATCCTTCCTCATCTCGGCAGAATATGAAGCACTAAGTGCTACACAAGTGCTAAATATGATTTTCATATCATAAGAACAGGAGAGAAGCCACAGTGGATTGGGCCAGCAGCCCATCCAGTACAACACTCTGTGTCACACAGTGGCCAAAAATACCAGGTGCCCTCAGGAGGTCCAGCAGCGGGGCCAGAACTCCAGAAGCCCTCCCACTGTTGCCCCCCAAGCACCAAGAATTCAGAGCATCACTGCCCCAGACAAAGGGCTCCATTTAGACCTTGTGGCTATAATAGCCACTGATAGACCTCTGCTGGATGGGGACAGAGAGAGAGAGAGAGACAGACAGACAGACAGAAAAAAGAAAGAAAGGGGGAGGGGGAGAGAGAGAGAAGGAAAAGAGCTGGCAGACCCCAGCAGCTTACCCCAAGCAGCTTACTCCAGCAGCAGGCCACATGCAAAAGCAGGCCCTTCAGCAGAAAGAGCCTCTCTGGGCGGGACTCTCTTCCTCTCTCTTAAAGGGGAAATGTCTGTTGAGGCTTTTTACTGCAGGGCAGGCTCTCTGCAGACATTTCCCTTTTAAGAGGCCAGTGCAGGCTCCGACGTTTCCCTGCTGGCAGCCATTGCCTCCCCCGGTGGCCAATTCTGAAAAAGCGGGGGAAAGCTTTAAAAATCGGTGCTTCCCCCGCCCTACCCGGGGACTTGGCAGCCCTAGTTCACTTGGAGAAAATGGTCACTTTGGAAGGTGGATTTTATGGCATTATACCCCACTGAAGCCCTTCCCCTACCCAAACCCCACCCTCCTCAGGATCCACCCCCAAAATCTCCAGGTATTTCCCAGCCTGGAGCTGGCAACTAGGGTTGCCAGATCCCTTGCTGTACCAGTGGGGGGATTTGGGGAATGTTCTGGGATGTTGCTGATGCAGTGATGTCACCCAGAAGTTACATCATTGCACTGGTGATGTTGCATGGTGACACTCTGGTTTAAAGGCAAAATTCTATGGCTCTAGGCCAAATTTACCATAGAGTTTTACCCTCAAACTAGAGCATCATGTGCGATGTCCCCAATGTAATGACATCACTTCCAGGTGACATCATCACGTCGGGGATGTCACGCCTGGACGTAGCTGTAGGGGGTGGGCCAGAACAAGGCAACAAGGCTATACTAAGACTCACTCAGTGGCTCAGGAGCCACATGTGGCTCTTTGGCATGCCATCCGTGGCTTTTCTAAACCCTATTACCAATAGCACCCACCCCATATTCCATGAAAGTTGGCAATTTCTTTAGAAAGTGGGATATTTATAGCCCATCTTCCTCGCTGAGACTCACAGCAGATCATACAAAGTAAAATAATGCAACCAAATAGCAGGAGACATCCAATAAACATAGTAGGATTACAAATTAGGATTACAAAAAATTAGAAACAATGATATGTCAAGCAATGCAAAAAAAAATGTAAATACAGAAGTAGAAAACAATGCAGTAAGAACTGGATTATACTACATACAGTAAATAGACTACACTCCTGCTCCTGTTATAAAGGCACCTTCCTGAACCACTTTGTTATACTACAACCCCATTTGCTTTATAACAATGCCCTCCTTAGCAAAATTGTTGTACACAGCTTATAGAAGTACAGAAATGCAGCAGCTTTCTTGACCTCCCAGGAAGGCCATTCTGCAAAGAAAGCACCTTGCTGGTCAAAAAAGCTTCACATCTTTCAGTCATTTTAGTGCAAAGCCCTTTCCACCAGACACCTACACTACCTTTTTGGCAATTTTTCTGAGCATATATGCAGGGGGCATTTCCCTTATCACTAATGGATAACCAGAGTTATCCTCTGAGGGCATGGCCAGGAGGAGCGCCAAGCTCATGATGAAGGTCAAGCCATTTGAGGGGCTTACCGGGAGGGAGGGAGAGATACAACTTATTTGTTGATTAAAGGAATCCATCTACACACATCTCCTGTCAGAAGAGCACAAATCTCATTTAGAACAATCCACTTTGTGTACCACTGGGCACATTTTTGTATAGAAACATCCTGTACATATATCAGATTGAGAAAAAGATGCAGACCAAATGACTGGACAAAACAAACATCTTGCAATATCAGCATCTTTAGAGATTCCTCTTTTCCTGCCAAGGTAATAGTGAGAAGCCAGAGAAAGGAACTTTCCATAAACATTCATATTTTCTAGAAGGATAAAGCACGCCTACTGAGAGCTTCTGGATGGGGCCTATGCTTTATCACTATAAACAGTCAACAGTCCTTCAGAAGAAGAACAACGTTATCATTAGCAAGCGTCTTGGGAGGCAGAACCATCATTGCTGAGGAAATCCTCAGAGATACTCCCTATAAAACAATAAGCGGCAAGCTTCAAAGACTGATATAACAAGACGGAAGCAATCTTTGCCTTATGGAAAAAGTTTTACTGTGCAAATGGGGTTGGAGGGATGTTCCTTTCTAGTTTTGATATTAATCATCAATCATTCATCATCTTTCCTGCAGGCTCTTTCTTTTGGACTGCTGCCCATCATAAAGAAAATCTTTTACTTATTAGCTCATTTATTTATTTATCACACTTTTACCCTGCCCTCCCCACGAGCGGGCTCAGGGCAGCTTACAATGTGGCACACAGTGCCAAATCAGCATAAAACATATTAAAAGAATACAACAACAGAGTGACAAATTTACAATTAAAGTGCTCGCAGTGATGGTAAAATTTCAGAAAGTTAAGATAGCGTGCTACAGGTTCCCTTAGAGATGTAACACTGGGGTTGTAATCAGGCCCTCCACAGCCTCCGAGCCCGATCTTCTTTCAGGGCCAGCCCTCATCACAGATATTAGTAGCAATGGTTGGTGGTAATGGTGGCGGCTCCTAATCAAAGGCCTGGTGGAAGAGCTCTGTCTTGCAGGCCCTGCGGAATTTATTATCCCATGTACATTCTGAAAGCAAAATCTGCTGAAAACCTGTATCAGAACAGCATGTACCTTGTCTAATCTTAAATTGTCTTAGCTAAAGAACTTGAATTTAGCCTATTAGTTTCTACTGTAGCTCTTCGATATTGCATATATTATTGCTCATTCTTTTTCTTCAATTAATGAGGCATCTCCTCTTTCAAAGCATGGATGATAACACATGTCTCACTAACCTCTAAGTGTTCTTTGAGGGAGTGAACAAACATATGGACAAGGGGGACCCAACAGATTTTTTTTACTTCAGCCAATTCCACACTAGTTGTTGCCCTGGCATCACACCCCGATAAAATCCGGGGCAGAGCAACAGTTTCCCACTTGTTGCTCTGGGTCTGTAGTTGGCCCAAATGTAATCATCATTTCCCCCGGATCTTCCGTGTCCAAGATTTTCGGGGGGGGGGGGGGGTTGCCACGGGAGTGAAGTTGGGGCATTCAAGTGGGGAACTCCAAAATCGGGGTTTCTTGCTCCACCCCTTTAACACCCCTCTGCTTCTTTCTCTCCCCTTTTCCTCCCCTTTCCCGCCCTGGCGCGAGCGGGGTTTTTATTTTGTTCCCCGCTTTGTTGCGTTACAACAACACAACATGACATTGATCCACTGTTGACTGGCATTTAAATGTCTTTTTAAAATGTACTTTTGTTGTTGTTGTCTGCACATTTCTGTGTTGCATCTTTTGCACAAAAGTCGTGCCTGAGTCATGCCACTATCAAAATATGTATTGATGGCTTTGAGGCACAGCGCAAGCTGTCCCCCCCCCCCCCCGGTTGCATTACAACTACACAACATGACACTGATCCATCATTGTGTGGTTAACATTTTTTGCGGGACCAATGTATTGCGGGTGGCATAGTGGTGTGGACACAATTTTTGCAGGGGTTACATGTGTTAGTGTTGCATGTTCCCCCTCCATTTCCTATCCCTTTCCCACCCTCCATTTTCCCTCCAACTCTGGCACAAGCTTTTTTTCTTACACAGATGATTTTCATGGGCTTGGAAGCTCAGATGGCCAATCACGGCTTTGTTGCATCACAATGTCATAACGCAACTCCACCTACATTAAAAAAAGGGGGAGACGGGCGGGGGCTCAAGATTCGAGGCAAGGTCAGATGCAGAAATGAAGAACCGGCATCAACCTGGGTCAGATCCATGTAATGCAGAAACACGCACACTGATTCAGACCAATTAAACCCGGGAGGAAAGGGAAGCAAAGCACTTGTGCAGAATCGGCCCTTGACTTCCAGAAAGCTTTTGATAAAGTTCCTCATCAAAGGCTCCTAAGTAAGCTCAATGGTCATCGGTTAAAGGACAAGTCCTCTTATGGATCAAAAACTGGCTAATTAATAGGAAACAGAGAGTATAAATGGGCAATTTTCTCAGTGGAGGGTGGTAAGCAGTGGGGTACTGCAGGGGTCTGATGCTTTTTAACTTGTTCATCAATGATATGGAGTTAGGAGTAAGCAGTGAAGTGGCTAAATTTGCAAATGACACGAAATTGTTCAGGGTGGTGAAAACCAGGGAGGATTGTGAGGCACTCCAAAGGGATCTGTCGAGGATGGGTGAGTGGGCATCTGTGTGGCAAATGGGGTTCAATGTGGCTGAGTGCAAAGTGCTGCACATAATTTGGGGGCAAAAATCCTAACTATAAATACACGTTGATGGGGTCTGAACTGGTGGAGACTGACCAAGAGAGAGATCTTGGAGTTGTAGTAGATAACTCATTGAAAATGTTGAGACACTGACTGCAATAAAAAAAGGCCAACACTATGCTGGGGATTAATAGGAAGGAAATTGAAAACCAATCAGCCAATATCATAATGCCCCTGGATAAATTAATGGTGCAAGCACATTTGGAATACTGTGTACAATATTATAACATGGGAAAAGTGCAGAAAAGGGCAACTAGAATGATAAAAGGGTCGGAACACTTTCCCTATGAAGAAAGGTTAAAGCACTTGGGGCTCTTTAGCTTGGAGAAACGACGGCTGAGGGGTGAAGTGACATCATAGAGGTTTACAAGATTATGCATGGGATAGAGCAGGTACAAAAAGAAGTACTTTTCTCCCTTTCTCTCAATACAAGAACTCATGGACAGTCAATGAAATTGCTGAGCAGTCGGATTAGAATGGATAAAAGGAAGTATTTCTTCGCCCAAAGAGTGATTAACACATGGAATTCACTGCCACAGGAGGTGGTGGTGGCTACAAGCATGGACAGCTTCAAGAGGGAATTGGATAAACATATAAAAGAGAGGTCCATCAGTGGCTATTAGCCAGAAGGTATAGATAGGAACTCTTGGTCTAGGGCAAGTGATGCTCTGCATTCTTGGTGCTGGGGGAGGGGGCAACAGTGGGAGAGCTTCTAGTTCCTTGGCCCCACTTGTGGACCTCCTGATGGCACCCCAGTATTTTTGGCCACTGTGTGACATAGTGTTGGACTGGATGGGTCATTGGCCTGATCCAACATTGGCTTCTCTTATGTTCTTATGTTCACAGTTTGGTAATCTAGGCAGAGAATCTATATTGTCCAGATTCAAACAAGCTGTTCCATTGATGTCTGTTTTCTAATCACCACTTGATTTATCATATTACACTTCAGTATTTTTAATTAGAAAAGAACTTTATAACCTTATTTACGATGGGTTCCAGTATCAATGCTTTATCATAACCACCATAGCACACTAACACAATTCTGATCAATATCAAATGCTTTTAATTTAGCACCCTGTTCTCATACCTGAGGACTGGAAATGTCCATTCTGCTCTTTAAAGCACAATTTGGCAGTGTATCTTTTCTGCTTTCTAAACAAACTTTGAGTCCAGTGGCACCTTGAAGACCAACAAAATGTTTTAATTACATTTTAACTTCAAAAGTACATTGATTTGCAGGGTTTGGTAGGGTGGTGGATGGGTGCTATGCCAGCGGGGACATAATGGCCAGTAGAAAAATTTAGAAGTTACAACTTGATAGTATTGTTACTGGTGTTATTTGTAACTGGGTTTTGTTGTTGTTGTTATTGTTGTTGTCCTTATGGTTCTATCCTTTTTGTGTGGTCTGCGAAAGAGGATTGTGATATTTTATTGAGAATTTTAGCTGCCCATGGTAGTTCATTTTTGTTTGATTGTTCCTTGGAAGCCATATTTTAAAGGATAGAGATAGTCTATCACATCCTGCACTTTATGTTTGGTTGTCACTGTGTTTGTGAAGTTCAGTCAAGTCTTCATCCAGCTGCCTCTTTGTTTCATTAGCTTGGATATCAGGAACAATTTTAACTAGTTAAGAGAACTGCACTGCTAGAGCCTTTGTTGATGTGTTTAAGTTCCTTTTTTTGATTCTCCATTTTTCTGAGCCTTTTTTGATATTGGTGGTATTGTGCTTTGAGAAGACATTAAATAAAAATTAATTTAAAAAGTCCAACAAAATTTTATTCAAGGTATAAGCTTTCATGTGAGAGCACACTTCTTCAGATACAGTGAAACAGAATTTCCTCAACCATTACATATAGGTGAGGGCGTTAGTTGCCAGGAAGGGCTAGTTAGAGTCAAGATGCATAAGTAACTGGGCTGAGACTGGATTAAGGCAGTTGGTAAGATCTGTGAAAAGCAATAAATTAGCATACAAATACAAGAGTTAACAAACAGATGTGAGAACAAAGTTTGAGTCCAGTGACACCTCTAAGATAACAAAATTCAATTACAGGATAAGCAAGAACTGAGTGACTTAGCATGTGTGAGATAAGAAGCCAATATCTCTGTCAAGCCCAGGGGGTTCCATTGTCCTGAGTGTTGTAATAACTTGTAATTCAGCAATCTCCTGTTTTAGTCTGTTTCTGAAATTCCTTTGCAATAAAACAGCTACTTTGAGGTCCCACGTTGAGTGCCCTGGGAGGTTGAAATGTTCTTCTACAGGTTTCTCAGTTTTGTGATTCTTGATACCCGATTTGTGCCCATTTATCCTTTGGCGTAGGGTTTGACCTGCTTATCCTATGTAGGAAACTGAAGGGCATTGTTGGCATTTAATGGCATATATAATGTTAGAAGATGAGTAAGTGAATAAACCTGAGATGTTGTAGTTGATGTTGTTAGGTCCAGTGATTGTGTTGTAGGTGGGAGTTTAGGAAACATTGCTTCAAGTTGGCCATAAAGATGTTAGCATACTGTGGGGCTGTGTGGGTGCCCATGGCTGTACCATTGATCTGTAGGAACAAGTTGTCACCAAATTTAAAGCGGTTATGGGTGAGAACAGAATAACACAGTATCGTGGCAAAATCAGTTGTGTTGTCAGAAATCATGTTCCTTATGGCTCGCAATCCATCTTTGTGTGGGGTATTGGTATTCTCTGGAAGGTGTTAAAAGATTATATTTTCCTCAGAAAGTCGGCGGTGTTGCACACATAATTAGAAGCACTGATGGCATAGGGTCTTAGAACAGAGTCCATGTATCCCGATACCCCCATGGTAATACTGCCTATGGCTGAGACGATGGGGCACCCTGGGTTGTCGGGTTTGTGTATTTTGGGTAGAAGATAAATGGTACCTGGTTAAGGTTCCTCTGGTGTGTCTGAAAGGATTTGTTCCTGCACGTGCAAGGATAATTCCGTTATAATCTTGTTTAATTCTTTTTTGCATTTCAGGGTGTGGTCTGAGTCCACATGAGCCAGACAGCCTATTCTTCCTTGATGCCTGCTCAAATATTTGGACTTTTAAAAAGAGGTATTTGGGTAATGGTAGTTCCTATCCTGGGAGTCCCAGGCTAGCCTGATCACATCAGAACCGGGGAAACTAAGCAGGGTTGGTCCTTGTTAGTATTCGGATGGGAGGCCACCAAGTAAGTCCAGGCAATGGCAAACCACCTCTGCCCATCTCTTGTCTTGAAAACCCTAGGGGGTTGCTGTACGTCAGCTGCGACTTGATGGCACTTTCCACCACCAGTCTCACAGTATTTAAGAAGGAAAATAACATAACTTGATGACACAAAATTGATCTTCAAAGCTTTTGTTGTTTTTCTTGACCTAAATCTTGCAAGGCCACAGGATAATTATAAAGAACTAATACTTTCATTTTCTAATATTACCACAGAAGCAGCCCAAAGTTCTCTGTGACAATGCTCCTTGGGACAGGTGTGATGATTTAGAGTTCCTTAATCATATACAACGTCTGCTTTTATTCAAGGATAAGCAGCAATGCTTCAATGGGAGCTCTTAAACACTGTACCAACAGTGTGGAGCACTGGCATGGTGTATGCTGAGGTTCAGACGCTGAGCTTCAGACCAGAAGGCTCAGCAGTTCGAGACCCGAGTGCTGCATGACGGAGTGAGCTCCCATCTCTGGCCCCAGCTCCTGCCAACCTAGCAGTTTGAAAGCAAGAAATTGCAAGGAGATACATAGGTATCGCTTCAGTGGGAAGGTAACAGCGTTCTGTGCGCCTTGGCCATGGAAAAAGTCTTCAGACAGCGCTGGCTCTTCAGCTTGGAAACAGAGATGAGCAACGCCCCCTAGAGTCGGATTCGACTGGCTTTTGAGCAAGGGAAACCTTTACCTTTTACTATTTCTTGTATACTGACCGCAACAGAAGTTGTACCATTTTGTACAGGATTAAGGTGATCTATCTGCTCTACAGCTTGGAAGGAAAATTTTCCATTTCCATTGTGACCAAAGGTATATGGTTGTAAGTAGAAACAGAGATTGAGAAGGGCAGGGTTGTTTTTGCCCCAGTTCTTTTGCCTCCAAGTGCTCAAGCTTGCCAGCTTCAGGGTTCTACCAAGGGTTTTTCTCCCCACCAGTTTCCTGGTCTCCGTGTCCTTCACCTTCCCCATCTGTATGTGCTTCACTCTTGCTATCTTTTTGGCCTTTTAAAAACCCAGGGCACATAGGACCTGTACAGCATCTTTCAACAGGGCAAAGAGTAGTGCAGCACTGTGGCAACTACCCTTGAACTTTGAGACCACCATAGTGTACATTCAGTTCTGTCACATGAAAGAAAGAGACTTGACCCTGGGCTGTCTCAGTGGCAGAATGCCTGCTGTGTAACTGAGAAGCAAGTGTGAGCCCACAGAGACCAGCATGGCCCAGGGCCCAGTAATGTATCCAAGGCTCGAGCATGGCACCCTTCAAGCATTAAGCACTTTCTATGCAGCACTAGGAAACTCGGACTATGCCCCTAGTGTGAATGGTAGATGTTTAAGAGTGAGATAGTTACATGGCAAATATCCTGAATTTCACTCCTAAGTGATTAATCCTCCAACAGATAAAATCACTCAGAAAAAGAATGTGGAGGGAGTTGAAGGTTTGGATTGAAGGGAAGCAGTGAGAACTGAGTAGGCTGCTTTTCTCTTGAGACTTGTGCTGGTAGAGAAACAAACTTAAATTTCATCTGTACTTTTGAATCTCAGATTTTACAAGGAAGTTCCATTTTAGCATCTCCCAACGGAGCAACAAGGAAACAACAACTGCTCAGATTATGTTTCTGTCTTCTCTTCTTTTTCTAATGAACACACAAAAAGACCTTACAATACCAGCTTGTCAGGATTGCTTTGTTGCTCACCTCTCAGGATGATCAGCTTGCGTTGGAAGTAACTTACAATGCAGTTTGCTCAGAAAAACAATGTCAAATAGAGAAACTTGACCCTTGGAGTATGAAAACATAGTGTGCCTGAAAACAGCCAATGCTACTCTAGTGCCTTTAATAAACATTCTGAAAATTTTATTTTATTTATTAAAACATTTCTCAGAGGACTCAAAGTTGGTTCTCCATATTTTTTCAAGTGTATTGGAACTTGCATCACAAATAGCTAAGATTTATCCCAACATCAACATTTATTAAAATACAGTAATCAGGTTGGGGAAGGAAAACATAGCTTGCCAGTCAAGATTCTGCCATTAATAATATTCCTTTACAGTTCAGGCTGAATAAAGCTATTGAACATACTTCACTTCAGCTAAAACATTTTATTTTTCCCTTGTCCACCTCCATTTGATCCGTGTTCCTTTAAATCACAGAGAATGTTTTTCTAAATAGATCTTCTAACACATAAGTCAATTGTAGATCTTCAGCATCAAAGGATCTGAATGGCATTGCGCAGAAGTATAACCTTAAGCTATAATTTTGAAATGCCATTTAAAAATGTTTCAAATAGTTTTAAAAATTTACTGGTGACCTAGTGACCTCAATCCAAAAGCATTCAATGTTGAATAATATTGTTGCTGCTATCCCAAAAAGTAGTTCAATAAAATTTTCACACACTGCCTGTGTTTATTTTTTTAATAAATTACTCACTAGCTCCAGGATGCTATAAAACTGCAATCGGCATAGTGAAAAGTTTCTGTATTAAACACTGAATACAGCACTCTCTGCAATTATTTTAGGCTGTGCGCTACACTATCAGTGCAACACAACAGAGCAGACTAACCAAAGCTTCTATTATTCTAATCAAATTAGCAATGAACCGAATTCTGTAAGTTCCAAGTGGTAAGCCGTGTTGCTCTGAAGCAGCAGAACAAATTTAGAGTCCAAATTTAGAGCAGCAGAACAAATTTAGAGTATGAGCTTTTGTGTGCATGCACACTTTTTCAAATACATTGGAATGGAAGATAGAGTTCAAACTTATAGACAGAGGCTGAACAGCAAATTAACATGTAACATAATGAAAATGTTTTAAGATATGCAAAAACAAAAACAAATAACAAGCTAAGGTTATAAGGTCAACAGTTGTTTTGATTTAATTAAGGGGAGAAAGGACAGTAAAGCAATAAATATGTCAAAATAGGGGATAAATGTGTAGAGGTATCTTTTCTAATTGTGTAAGACTCTCATTAACAAGAATGCAAACATTTCTTCTTTAAACACTGGTAACTATTCATTGGGGATGTAATCCAACCAAAATTAAAAACCTTATTAATTTTGTTGGAAAAGCTTAAACACATGTGTATGTAACCCCCAGACTGAAACCAAAGCTATTCAGGCTGTATCTATGTGGAGGCATGAAAACACACCCCTGCCACAGCAGCAAGCTTCATGAAAAAAGGCGAGAAAAGCATATACATTCTCTATCCCAGTGCTGCTCGTGGCTGTTGCCATTCCATGACAGGCCTTTTCTACCTACACAGCCTTCTATGATTCTGGGGAACCAGAGGTGTGATCACATGCACCAGAAGATCTGACATAGGCATGAATGCTCGATGGATCAAAAGGGCACAATCAGACAGCAACATCTGGGAAGCGTCCCGCAGCTGTCGGCAACCTGCACTGCTGTGCTGCAGAAGCGGAGTAAAAAGACACCGGGGAAAATCCGGTAGTAAACTGGTTGCGACGGGCAATTGACGGACTTTCCCCTCTCTGATCGCACAAGCACACTTCTGAATTGTTGGGATGGTCTGATCAGGCCATCCCGGCTTGGTGCCGGCCCCCCCCCTTGCAGTATAGGCATCATCACATACCTGTAGGGGGCCCTCAGTGAGGAAGTGCGATTCCTCATTTATGTGCATGGGGAAAAAATGGCCAAAAAACCATGACTCACACGCAGTTGCGTCTGATCACACAGTGACAGGCTGGGCCCACAGCAACACAGGGCTGTGTGATCTTGCAACTGCAGTTCTAATTCATCCGGAGGGAATAGCCTCACTTCCCCTCCACTTCAACTGGCACGTGTTACCACAGCCAGGAAAGGAGGGTAGAAAATGCAGAGCTTAGTGCTGCCCTCTCCCTATATTGGTTGTGGGAGGAGAGTCCACATGTACACTCAACTTGTAGCCATCCTGCAGTTCCTCCTTTGAACTGGATCAAGGGAGTTTTTTTCTTTGATTTGATTTAAAGGGGAAAGTCCTAGTAAGACCACAAGCCAGGCTCAGAATTAACATGATGTCCTGGGACAAGCTCATTTAATTCAGAGGCTTCCTGCATATTCCACATGGGGGAAATTACCATGTAGAAACAGCCTCTGAAGAGTTTGAGTATGGCAGGAACACCTGCTAGCTATAGAAGCTGCACTGTACAAAAAGACCATAAATGACCATCATGTTCATACATTAGGGAAACACGTGGTAGCAAAATTTCATAGGCAATGATAACCATTAAACGTGCTTCCCTCTCTTCTTTTATTGGTACCGCTTACCTTTAACTGATTTCACATTCTATTCTTCCTCACTTGGAACCCATCACCAAAATACTAACCCTTCCAGCAATACAAGTCTAAGGTTGGACTTTTCCATCCTGGAGCTTTATACAGAATGACAACTGAATCACATGATATACATTTGTTCTGATTGCTACTTGAACAGAATGAGCCTAGAAGTGAAGTGACATTGCAAAGGCACAAGGCGTGAAAACTGGATCTTCTAAGAAAAGGTACATGGCTGAACATGAGCCCCAGTTCAACCATTCTCAAAGCATTATTTATTTATTTTATTTGCGTTATTCATACCCCACCTTTTTCACTTGATCTCAAGGCGGATTTTACACAGTGTGAGTAAATACAGTCAACAGGATGGGACATTCAATAAACAATGCAATAGGAATTAGGGTTGTAGAACCAGCCAGAAGTCTAAAAACAGAACTGAAGCAAAACATAAACATTAACTAGACTAATTATTTCATTAAATAATGAAAAAATTATACAGCAGAATCTTAGTTCCAAGCTAGAAACAGTAATATAGACCACAGTCCTTAATGGTTATCCAAGTAACTTTGTGAAACATTTAGTGAGGAAAGGCAGGAGAGTGGGAGCCTTCCTGACTCCCTCAGGCAGGCCATTTCAGAAGTTGTTGGTGCCTACAGAAGAACCTGCGCCAATCAGCAAAGCTGTCGTGGTGAAGTGTAGGGGGAGAAGTGGTCTTGCAGATATGAGGGTCTAAAGGCATGAAGGGCTTTGTATATGGTAGCCAGTACCTTACATTGGGCCTGGTAACTGATGGGCAGCCAATGAAGAGCCTGCAGGATGGGAGTGATATGCATGCTCTATCTAGGTCTCGATAATAGCCAAGTCACGGCATTCTGTACCAACTGGAGTTTCTGAATAGATTTTGGTAGGAGATCAATGCATTACAGCAGTCTAGTCTTGCTGTTACATGGATCCAGGTGGCCAAAATATCTGTATCGAGGTGAGGTGGCATATTTTAGACTACGCTGAACTTGAAAAAAGACTTTTTTGCAGCTGCATTGTTTCTACAGTAATTATGTTGGGTCTAGTATAACCCCAAGCCTCTTAACTGAGTCAGGGTCAGCTGAATTCCATCAAAAGTGGGGAGTACCTCAACAAGATGAGAAAGGTTTATTTAGCATGCATGCTCAGGTCATATTGGACTGGCTATAGGGCACAGTCATCTAGCATATACTTCAGCATGCAATTTAAAATACTTTCCTGAGGCTGGAGATTGAAGAGAAGATCAATAGTGGTAAGCAAGCTTTTTTTAAAATTGAAAACTTCATTATTCAAAACCAAAGATCTGAGAAACAGAGACACCAGAACAGGAAAATTAGGTGGTCTTTTTCAGTGTGAGGTCTTATTCAGTATGTCAGAATAACAGCACCCATAGAAACAACTGAAACATGTTCAGTGCTTAATTCAAATCTATTTCTTTTCTTAGATTCAAAATGAGCATAAAATGCAGAACAACAATTTATTTTAGTATTTATTTATTTATTGAATTTGTATCCCTCCCTCCCCGCCTCTCGGTGGGCTCAGGGCGGTTAACAACATATACCATATACAGTAAAACCATAAAATACAAGATAAAAACATATCATCTATAAAATACTGTGCGATACCTTTCCTACTAGATGGCGCTGCTCACCCTATCCCAACAGCGTCGACTGGTGCTGATGGTCTGGGCGGCGATGTTCAATATTTGGGCCAGAGCAATAAGATCCTGGCGGCGACCCCTACTTGTAGGCCTGGTGGAAAAGCTCCATCTTGCAAGCCCTGCGGAACTGTGAAAGGTCCCGCAGGGTCCTGATGTTCTCCGGGAGCTCATTCCACCAGTATAGGGCCACCACTGAAAAGGCCCTGGCCCTTGTTGCCGCCAATCAGGCCTCCCTGGGCCCTGATAGGACCAGGCGGTGTTGGGAACTCGATCGCAGTGTTCGCTGGGATACATATGGGGAGAGGCGGTCCCTCAGGTAAACAGGTCCCTGGTCATATAGGGCTTTATAGGCAAGCACCAGCAACTTGAACCAGATCCAGTATGCTATAGGCAGCCAGTGCAGCGCCTTTAAGGCAAGCTGGATGTGTTCTCCAATACGGAGTCCCAACATCAGCCTTGCCACTGCATTCTGCACTAGCTGCAGATTCCAAATCTGGGACAGGGGCAGGCCCATGTAGAGAGTGTTACAGTAATCCAATCCTGAGGTGACCAACGCATGGATCACCGTAGCCAGGTCATTGCATTCGAGAAAGGGAACCAACTGCTTAATCAGCCATAGTTGGTAAAAGGCTGACCTTGCAGTGGCTGCTACCTGGGCCTCCATCGTTAACGAGGGGTCCAGGAGCACTCCCAAGCTCCTAACCTCCGGCGCTGGCACCAGTAGTGCCCCATTGAAAGTCGGGAGAGGGATCCCTAAACTCGGCCCGCTCCGACTCAGGCATAGGACCTCTGTCTTCGTTGGATTCAATTTTAATTGACTCTGTCTAAGCCAATCAGCCACGGCCCTTACAGCCAGGTCAAGATCTGCCAGACTAGAGTCTGACTGGCCTCCCATCAACAGATAGAGCTGGGTGCCATCAGCATATTGGTGACAACCCAGCCCATACCTCCAAGCAATCTGGGCAAGGGGGCGCATGTAGATGTTAAACAGCATTGGGGAGAGCACTGCACCCTATGGCACTCCGCACCCTAATGGATGCCTTTGGGACAGTTGCTCTCCTATTGCCACCCTCTGTCCCTGATCTTGGAGAAATGAGGAAAGCCACTGTAAGGCTAGCCCCTGAATCCCAATGTTGGCGAGGTGGTGGGCCAGTAGTTGGTGGTCGACCACACTGAATGCCGCTGACAGGTCCAACAGCACCAACACCACCATTCTGCCCCAATCCAGATGCCTCCGGAGGTCGGCTGTGAGGGTGACGGTCTCTGTCCTGTGGCCTGGCCGAAAGCCGGACTGGAAGGGATCTAATATGGAGGCGTCATCCAAGAAGCCCTGCAGCCGGTTCGATTAACCTTTTTGATTAACTTACCCAAATAGGGTAAGTTGGATACCGGCCAATAGTTGGCCAATAGTTGGCCAGATCCAATGATGTCTTTTTTAGGAGGGGCCGTATAACCGCCTCCTTCAGGGCCCTCGGAAACACACCCTCGCTAAGGGACATGTTGATGACATCCATTAAGGCCCCTCGCAGCCCATCCCGACTGGCTTTCACCAGCCATGATGGGCATGGATCGAAACTACAGGTGGTTGGGCGGACCGAAAGGAGCAACTTGTCAACCTCCTCTAGACAGAGTGGATCGAAATAATCCAGAATGTGACTAGAAGACGCACATGGAGCCTCAAGTTCCCTTACTGTATCAACTGTGGCAGGGAGGTCCTGGTGGAGCAGTAAGATTTTATCTGCGAATAGTTCCCAAAAGCCTCACAGCCAATCTCCAATTCTCTCTCATTTGGACCGCATTGCAGTACTGTTGTCAAGGACCAAATTGTACTAAATAATTGGGCTGGGCGGGAATTCGCAGATGCGATCGTATTTGGAATAATAATTTGGAATAATAATAATAATAATCTTTTACAGTAAGAATACTGAAATGTTAGATAGTAACGACATCCCTCCAGAAGGGTTCTCAGAGAATGAGAAGTACTGTATTCGTTGAGCAACTATTTACATACTAAATTAAACAATATCACTCAGCAGGGGTTGTTTGGGCCTGGAGCTCGCTGGACTGCTGCTCTAGGAGCACATGACTGGGCACAAATGGAGATGGCAGCCAGCTTCACCCCTAGCTCCCCGCCCCCAAACTCCTTCTCGGGGCAGATAGAAGAAGAAGAGAAGAGATTGGATTTATACCCTGCCCTTCACTACCCAAAGGAGTCTCGGAGTGGCTTACAAACTCCTTTCCCTTCCCCTCCCCTCCCCACAACAGACACCCTGTGAGGTAGGTGGGGCTAAGAGAGCTCTGACAGAAACTGCTTTTTTTCAAGGACAGCTCTTATCAGAACTATGCCTTGCCCAAGGTCATCCAGCAGATGCAGGTGGAGGAGTGGGGAATCAAACCCAGTTCTCCCAGATTAGAGTCTGCGCACTTAACCACTACACCAAACTGGAAGATAGGCTTCCAAGGCCTGCACTCTAGCCTAAGCCCTGCCCCCAGCAGCCCTCAGGAGGAGCAGGAGGCAGCACAAGCTGCCTCTGCTTGCTGCTGCTGCCACCAACCAGAAAGGTAAGTTGCTAGGGTTGAGGGCTTGTTTTGGGTGTGGTGGCTGGTTTGTGCACTCCAACATGGGGTGGTGATGGCTTATTTGGGGGGGGTGCTATGGGCTGCTTGTGCACTCTGGCGCAGGGGTGGTGGGGGCTTGTTTGGGGGAGGTGCAGGCTGCTTACATGGGGATGGCGGGGGCTTGTTTCAGAGGCTCCATGGGCCACTTGCATGCCCAGGTGTGGGGTGGCAGAAGCTTGTTTGGTGGGGTGGATGCTGCCAGTGGCTTGCACGCTCGGGCGCAAGGATAGCGGGGGCGCTGTGTGCCACTTGTGCACTCCGGCGTGAGGCCCTTGTTTGGTGGGGTGGGTGTTACCAGCAGCTTGTGTGCTTGAATGTGGGGATGGCGGAGGTGCCGTGTGCCGCTTGTGCACTCCGGCGCAAGGGCCTTGTTTGGTGGGGTGGGTGCTGCTAGCAGCTTGTGCGCTCGGGTGCGGGGATGGTGGGGTGCCATGTGCCGCTTGTGCGCTCTGGCATGGGGTTGCAAAGGTTTGTTTGGGGGGAGTGGGCACCAGTGGGCTCAAAAAACAGAATTGAGATGCCACGGGGGAAATCGCGCAAAACCGCAGATCAAAATGCGTCCGCGCAGCAATTAGTGGGAAATTGACCAATGAAAGAGGGGGAAGGGGAGGAGCAATGGTGCTGCAGCCCCTTGTGAGAAATCAGTCAGAGAGTATCCAGGCTTTTGAAGCAGGGGTGGTGAAGAAGCCGGCAGGCTTGTGGTACTGCTTTAGAGGTGGTGGTGGGGCTTTGGAGAGAAGAGAAGAAGAGAAGAGATTGGATTTATACCCCGCCCTCCACTCCCCAAGGGAGTCTCAGAGCGGCTTACAAACTCCTTTCACTTCCCCTCCCCACAACAGACACCCTGTGAGGTAGGTGGGGCTGAGAGAGCTCTTTCCCAAGCTGTCTTTGAGAGCACCCAGGCTGGCAGCTGCTTTCTGCACTCTCTCTCTCTGTTCATTTCTCTCTCTGTGTCCCTCTCTGTGTGTGTGTCTCTCTCTGTATGTGTATCTTTCTCTGTCTGTCTGTCTCTCTGTGTCTCTATGTTCCCCTGTGTCTCTCTCTCTGTCCCTCTGAGTCTCTCTCTGTCTCTATTTGTCTGTCTGTCTCTCTGTGTCCCTCTGTGTGTGTGTCTTCCTCTCTCTCTGTAGCCCTATGTTCCCCTGTGTGTCTCTGTCTGTCTGTCTGTCTCTCTCTATCCCTCTTTATTTGTCTTTCTCTCTCTGTCTGCCTGTCAAGGTCAGTATTGTTTCCAGGAGTTTCAAGCTCATACTGTGATTAAAACTTTGTTGGTCTTAAAGGTGCCACTGGACTCAAACTTTGTTAGACAGACAGGCAGAGAGTATTATTTTCTTCTTCTGCCTTCCCATGGTGTGAAATATTTGGACTTGATGGTAAAATGCAGACCTTTTTGTGTGGATTTGTGGATTTGTGACTTTCTGTGGCTGGGGCCATGTCGTTGGAGTCTCAAGATGAGGCTGAATAAGGGCAATATGACCTAAGGTTCTAGGGAGGTGCAAAGTGCACAGCCCAAAGGGTTTTGTCAGGCCTTTTTCTTATGCATCAACAAAATCGTTGGTGGATAGTTGACTGATGGCAACCTCATAGTGATTTTTAAAACAAGAGATGTTCAGAGGTGGTTTGCCATTGCCTGCCTCTGTGTCACAACCCTGGGCTTCCTTGGTGGTTTCCCATCCAAGCACTAACCAGGGCTGACCCTGCTTAGCTTCAGGGGGTCTGACCAGATTGGGCTAGCTAGGGCGATCCAGGCCAGAGCAACAACAGAATGCTGGCACATTAAAGTATCACTTAATAGGGATGATCACTGCATTTCAAAGGGGGTCAGGTTAACAATGTCTTCAGTGGGTCCTTTGTATAAGTATCTAACAGTGCCATTCTAAGCAGGTCTAGTCATTGGGGCTTATTCCCAGGAAAGTGTCTTTAGGATGGCACACTAAATGGAATGCCTCTGGGAAGAGTGAAGGGGGTGAGAAATCTCAGAAGACCTCCTTTCTCTTCAAGGACAGATGCTGTGGGCTTGTATCTTAAGGTGTAATAAGTTAAGAAAAATATGTCTGCACAGGAGATTTCAGTGCTTGTAGGAAGGGGAAGGTACAATATGTCTTCCAGCCCTCTATAGACCCGCAAGCCTGTTTATTAATGATTTGGAGCTGGAAGTAAGCAGTGAAGTGGCTAAATTTGCAGATGACACAAAGTCGTTCAGGGTGGTAAGAACCAGGGAAGATTGTGAGGCACTCCAAAGGGATCTGTTGAGGATGGGCGAGTGGGCATCAATGTGGCAAATGGTGTTCAATGTGGCCAGGTGCAAAGTGATGCACATTGGAACCAAAAATCCTAACTATAAATACATGTTGGTGGGGTCTGAACTGACAGAGACTGTCCTTGGAGTCACAGTAGATCTCAATGAAAAGCCCCCCCCGTGCCCTTCTTAGCTGGCCTGCCTAGAGGGTGCAGGAAGGCAGGGGGAGACATGTCTCCCCGGGGTTTTCTGGCTGGCGTGCTGAGGTCGGCTGGGGAAGGAAGGGGAAGCTTTTGAAGATGCCCCCCCTTCTGCTTCCCCTCCTGATATCACTTCCGGTGATGTCAGGGGATGTGGCATATGCTAATGAGCTATTATGCTAATAGCTTATTAGGTATGCTAATGACCTCCTGCAGCTCTTTTTCTACGAAATGACCCGTCACTCAGTAATAAATTCCTGTGGTTCAGCTAATTCTTTTAATTGCTTAATTTGATGAGTTTTTCCATTTATGCAATTCTATAATCTCCTTGGTACTGATTTTTTTTTTAGTCAAGTGAAGCTTGACTACCTTTAATATTTGAAAAGTACCTGAGAAACTTCTGAGGAGCCCCTGAAATTCACAGTGTTGAAAACCACTGTCCTAGGAAAGACAAGCTTCTATACGATACCGTTTCAGTATCTGTCAGCACAAAAATAACAGTAGTTGGTCTGAAAACATTAATATGGCTAGGGCAATGGTTTTAATTTGCTCATATCTGCTCAAAACTCAGGCTGAGGACAGACTGGCAGAGCGGCCGTTCAGACTGCCGCATCTGCCCGGAGGAGGCGGCCTGGACGCATCGCGTCCAACACTGCGCTCCTCTTGCAGCAGCCGGGCGCCACTTCAAAGTGGTGTCCCGGCTGCTGCGGCGCACGTTCCACCTGCTTCCGGCGGGTGTGAACGCGCTCCGGGCAGGGGAGCCACGCAGCGTTCGGCCGCTGTTGCCAGAAGCTGCCTGCAGTCTGGATGCTGCGGGCGGCTTCCTTGCGGTGGTGTGCGAATGCCGCGTGGCGAGGCAATTCCCCCCACCTTATTCTACCGCACCACGGAGACGCGGCAGAATACCAATCTGTCCACGGCCTCACAGAGGTCACCCTAATAAATACTGCTTCCATTCTTGACACATAACTGTGGGCTGCTTCCACATGGAGGTTTTTCTCTACCATGTGGGAATGCTTTTCCTGTAACTTCCATACAATGTCATGCTACAATTGGCCTGTCTCCAGGTTTCCCTAGTCTTCAATATGAATTTCCAAATGAGCTTTATTTTGGAACCTCAGTCTTCAATTCCTGGATTAATTAATATGATTAACACCTTTGGAGACTTGTCTGGCTATTTGATTAATTAGACAAAATCTGGGTTGATGCCATTTGGAGACAATATGACATGGAGTGTATTTTGTCAGTGACATTTTTGATAGTGCCCAGATGTCATTACTTATCTTGGAATACTGATTCCTTGAGATTTTATGCTAAATTTTAACAACCTAATTCCTATAACTTGTCTTTATGACTATTATACCTAGGATTATTTATATTTTATATGCAATTCCTTTTCATATGCCTTGCAGATATATTCATAAAATTAAACTTTTATTTCAGAAATTTATGTGGGGTTCCTTACCACCTCAGATTTCTTTTAAGAGGATACAGTTCTGATTCGGTGAAGGAGGATTTGGTTTCTTTGATATTCATTTATATCATCAGGCATATTCACTAGCTTGTACTAATTACTGAGATTGCTCATCACAGCTGGACTGTCCATCTTGGGTTCTTTTGGAAGCTTCTTGTCTTGTGCTGTTCTCTAAGCGGCGTGCATGAGGAACTACTTATGCTATAGAGGCTCCTGTTCCCCCTGCAATTTTTGCAGCTAGAGGACAATGACACATAATGTCATGACAATATCAATCTGATCCATTTTCACATGCTAAATTAACATTATGGGCCAATCCAGATCTAAATGTTTGGAAGAAATCTTTTTAATGTAAGGTTTGGATCAATAGAGGAATTTTTACATTGGACCAATTGATACACTATGATGATGAGTTTTTGTCATTTTCTCAGACGTGATCTAGATATGACCTGTCAACTTCTGTTGAATGGCAATATTTACAACTGCAACATCTGTTAGTATCTAAATGTGACCTTGCAGCATTAAGTTTCCCAAGTCCCCTTTGCTCCTGAAAACTCTAATTGAATTTATGCAGAAAACAAAACCTGCAATATTTGTTTATAAATATTTAATGTCAATTAATAAATACAAAATGCAGAGTTTCAGGAATGAATGGAATAAAGAGCAAGGGTGTGGCCACACGTGCCAGATAACACACGCGGGGGGGGAAGCAAGGCTATTTGCTCCACAGTAATTTTACCTGCCACTGCGTGATCAGATGCAACGGCGGGGGAATCGGGGGGGTTTCTTCGCTGTGTGCTTCTGGTGTGCTTCAATGAGGGATCACTGATGCAATGGGAGTGAGCTGGAGTGATCACATGGGAAAGTCCATCTGCGGCCCATCGCAAACTCATTTGGTACCACTGTTTCACATTTATATATCTCAACACCTACTGCCTGTGTCCAACTTCAAGATTCAATTCAGTGTGTCAAGATCTTTGCCCTTCCTCTTGTTAAAATTTTTGGTAGCGACTCTCCAAAACCATGATGTGCAGTGACATTAAAGTCAAAATTAATCATTGAAATTAACCACTAGTTAATTGGAAATTAACATAGATTGTTGCAAGCTACTTAGGCTGTAAATGATGAGGACAGGAACCATCTCACAGCCCCCAAACTGACAAATACTGTAAAATTAATCTATGTAATCTATTTAGGATGATCTCATAACTTTCTCTAAATAGGTGAATTACTTCTAAAGGGCAATGAGAGTAAATCCTAGGCAATCCTACTCAGAAGTAAGTCCCATTATATTAAATGAGGCTTACTCCCAGGAAAGTGTTTTGTTTCTCTGACATTGTAACCTAACTGTATTAGTAGCTTCCAGTAAGGTTAATACTTGAGACTCAGGACTCCAAAGTGACATCGCCTACACTGCCAACTTCTTGGTCCCATTGTAGCAAATTCAACCAACAGCAGGCACTCTCACTGAGGGCTTAGAAGAACTTTGTTAGCAAGTGAGATAATGCTGTTTAGCATAATCTGAAAGCTAAAACACTTTAGAATTTTATAAATAACTAGTATAGAGCTGCTTCCATCTGGTGGCAACAGACTACAGTTCTGAAAGAAAGCATTTTACAAAAAGTGACTGATGTTCAATGTCTGTGTTCCTGTCTCCACCTGCTGATAGAGAAAGAAAATCCATTCATCTTGCCCGATGTAGATCCACAGTTCTGAGAGAAGGTGGTTCCAAGATGATCATAACAGGGGAAAGTTATTGTAGTTTAGCTTAGTTCAGTTCACTTAATAAATCAAAGCATATAAAATAACAAAATTCTACTATTTTAAAACGTTAGTGGACTGAAACAAATTTAAACATTTATTATCATAAGGAAAACACGGGTTTTAAATGTTTATACCCAAATGTGATCCCAGACTACTCTTTCAGCACTTAAATTTCAGCTCGAATAGCCTAAGCTCAGTTAGTTCATTCCAAGCAACATCTTAAAATTGTTGAAGACCCTAGCAAAGAAAAACAAAAGGAAAATAAGAAGCTAAAATAGCTGTCACTTGAGCCAAAAAAGGCCTCAGTGTCTTCCTTAAAATGTGCAAAGAGAGGTCTGTACAGGCCTCTATCAGGAGTGAATTCCACAGGGAAGAAGCTAACACAGAAGATGGCCTGTTCCTCATCTCTACTTTACTTATACAAGTTGTGAAGTATCAAGTCAACTGGTGGCTGCTGGTCAGTTGCCAAGCCCTTCCTCAAAGGTAAAAACAAGCCTGAAAAGAGATCCCCCCAAACAGAAATCAAGGCTTGAAGTCTGGCGATACTGTTGTGTTTGCCTTGCAATGGCTACTAAGTAATTTGCTTCTTAAAGTTACAGGTTTAATCCTCCCCCCCCCCCCTTTTATTTTCTGGAGATTTCAGTTTTTTCTGAAAACCTGAAATATTTTTCAGGATTGTAGAAATATCTGTCTTGTCCGTTCATGACTCCAGTATCTCGATTTAAGTATCCACAGATTTGGCCACATTGAGAACTAGATATATTGATAATACAGCTGATGAGTTAGATCCAACCAGCTTGTCTATTGGTGAAAAGAGAAGGAAAGGGTCTTCTCTGACCACTGGAAAAAAAGCTATGCTGGGAATCATGAGACCAACATGAACAAAAGGTAAGTACAACAGGGGCTAGATTAAGGAGAATTAAATGAGACTGGGTGGAAAAAAATCTGACTGGATCCAACCCATTGTTTTAGAAAACCATTTGAATACTGTGAACATAAAGCACAAATGTAAAGGGTACAAGGTCTACTCAAACCATAAAAACCCTGTGAAATTTCTCATGTTTTGCTGCTAGTTACACTTCCTACATAACCCTCCACTGTAATCAGTCTAATCAGCGGGGGTGGCAGGAGCTGAGAGCTCCCCTCTGCCTTGGCTTGGCATTGGCTTCTCTTGTAGCCCAGTTTGACCTGTGGGGCACAGTTTCTGGTTTGCATTTCCCCCCCATTTTTTCCTTCTATTGGACCTCCAAAATCCAGGATTTCTGGAAAAATCCCAGATCTAAATACCACACTGGTGCTGGGATCCAGGATTTTTCAGGAAACCGGAATTTTTTTTGGTTCAATATACCTGAACTGAAAAGGGAGGGGGGATTTGCACACTCCTAGTCAAGACACATATCTGGGAACACAGGAGTTTTGTCAGAACTAAAAAAACATCTAGCTTGTCCAGCACTTCATGTCCTTTGCCCACATTGATAAGGAGCTCTAAAACAGCTGAGGTAAAGAGAAACCTTCTGGATTTTTACTTTGAGAACTTTATCACCACATGGACTGAATGAAGAGATTGACTGGTTGTGTATGTACTAATATATGATGTGCTCTGTTTGTTTCACTGTTCACAGTGTTTTGTATTCAGGTTTTCCCCTCCCCCCTTTTCTCCATCTCTTATCATTCAGGCAGTTAGTTACACAACACATTTTCCCTCTCCCCCCACCTCTTCTTTCCCCCCCCCCTTTCCCTCTCCTCCTTCCCCCCACCCCTCCCTCCTAAAATTTTTTGCATCGGTGTGATTTCATCATCCTTCCTCTCCTCCAACATCTTTATTAGGTGTATTGTGACCACTCTTAGATTCCCTTCACTTTTGGTTGGCACACAGACACACAGTCTGAACAGAGAAACAGTGAAGGGCAGGTCTGTATGTGAAAATATTTTTTAAAAAATTAGGATCTATTCTGGCTTTTAGCAGGGCATACTCAATGTTACTTAAATATTATTATAACAATTACACACTAACAATTACACCATCTGTTTTTTTCACAGTATGGTTGTATAGAGCTATCATCTTTGATGGGTGTGGACTCCTCGATATGTGCAAGCCTGATTGACATCAATACTTTATGATTTGGAACTACACTATTAGTTGTGAGTAGCAACCATTTTTTATTTACTTTTTTTTAAAAAACAACACCACCTTTTCTGTGGCCAGTTAGGATGTTACAATTTGATAATATCCATACATTCGTATTATTTTATGTTTAGGATTCACACACAACCTGCCTGGTCTGGAATAGATATTTTATACTTACATTTCTAGTGTGTTGTCATTATTTAGGCCACTGAAATGCATTTGGTCTAGTGGTTATTTTGTGTAACCAATGCTTTGGTCTTGGTTACTGTATGCGCAACTTACATGTGTTGCTGTATGCTATGGGGATGTAATGTGATATCCACTACCTGGTGGTTTTAATCTATGTTTTTAGTCTATATTTGCTGTGCACTTTGTAATAAATAGTATTTTATTCGTTTATTTAGCTGCTCAACCTTCTCGATTCCTGACTAGCTTCTCAGGTTGGGTCCCCCCCCCCCCTGCTGTTTCTAGGTAATTGGTTTAACCAGTGTGTAGGTCTCTTTTACCTTCATCTTTTGACTATTATGTATTCTGTCTTAACATGTATATCTTTTTATTATCAGATAAATATTTGTACAAAAACACAAATGTAAGGGGTATGATTTCTAGCCTGTCCCATCATCACAGATGATTTGCTGTATTTCTTTCCAGGGGAACCAGCTCTTAAAATCCAAAATAATTGCTAGAGGGTACAGTGTTTATGAATTTTTTCAAACCTGTATAGTATTAGACTGTGTGCCGTTCAGAGGGCTTCAAGGCAAGTTCATCTTTAATGAACACATAGCCAAACGTTGGTACTTGAGTCAACTAACTGACTTTGCTTTGCCTATCAGAGCAGTGATATAATTTGAAACAGAATGTTATGGTTCATTTTACAAGTTTTCTTTTGTCAAGATAATTTGGGATATCTGTTTCAAAAATGTATGAGCTACATTACTTGCAACTCTATCAAATTAAATTCAAGGATGTTCACATATGTCACACATCTGATAAGTTAAGAGCAGCTATGAATTTTCACCTGATGCACCCAGAGAAGCCCATCCACAAAAATTCCTTGTATATGCAGGACTCGCTCATACTATAATCAACTTATACATTTCTGTAACTCACATGTTGAGAAATACCATCTTCAAGTCACCTAGCCTTGCAAACACATGAAATTCTGAATTCTGAAGTTCAGTAACCTAAATTTACCCTGTTCAAAAAAGATTCTTTAGAAAGGGTAGAGTGAGGAGCATAAAGACATTCTTCACTGATTGCTATATGGTCCAATATTCAGGTAATTTCATCTTTTTTTCTTCACTCAAGCAAATGAAAAAACCCTGGCAAGGCAAGTCTGCAAGCCATGTACTAACCAGTAATTACTATGGCACATTCATGGAATCAAACTAAAATACAAGTATTTTGGTACTCAGAAATTTTCTGGGTACCTATCAAGATGTCATTGAAAGGAAAAGTTTGAAAAAAGATTAAGTGAAAATCTGAATAAAATTACAATGGGAGAGGCACCAAAAAGGATCAATTTTCTTGAGAAGCCGGAATCAATCTATGACCTGTGTCCCCAGGAATTACAAGAAAACCTCAGGAGCTGAGTCATTTTAGAAAGTAACTGCTTCAACGCATGATCCCAGCTAAAACTACAAAGACATGAAATTCCAGTTAGACACAGGAAATTCTTCAGGGAATAAAGGAGTTGTATGACTCAGAAGATGAAAATCCCCATGAATACTGAACTAATCTAATGAGCTATTGTTGCCAGGAAAGGAGGTTGATGCATTTAGTATAGGGGAGAAAGAATTTAAAGCACAACAGGAAATCAGACCAACTTGAACAAATTTTAAGTTGCCTTTTCTCCTTTCAGAGGAAATGTTCCACCTGAAGTTGCTGCTTTAGTAGTCTCTTTGTGTGTGTAAAGAGAGGGATGCAGATCTACTTTCTGTGTCTCCACCACAAACAAAAAGTGCTCTTCAAGATATTTATGTTATATAGCTATGCCAGCTCAGCTGTACATCAAAACACCAACTTTAGGTACAAAAGCAAACATACAGAAAATTGACAGGTTGTTTGGCATCATATTCACCATTTCGAAAACTGACCCACACTGCCAGTTGGAAAACTGTCCTTTGACAGGGATGCACAGTTGGTGTTTGCTGCACAGCTAAAGCTGGCATAACTAAACTGCATGAACATTCAGCTGAATACTTCTCTTATTTAGGCAAACACAAAGTGACAGGCAAGCCAATGACCCAGAGTAATCTGCAATAGTTTGTTACAGGTACAGTCCCCAGTAATAAAACCATAGTCATTTGGAAGCTTGCTCTGAGATAACATTTTCTCAGCACAATAAAAAAAATGAATTCTGATTGAACTAACAACTGATAGCACAATAATGCCTTCTGGGAAATGGAGCACATCAGGGGATTTGCGTATGAAATCATCAGTGTAATACTTTAAGGTGGGCATTTGACTCTGATGACGGCCAAGCTATGTTTATGCATTCACATGCCAAGCTTAGTCATTTTTAAATGAAAAGTACATATTTTAGAAAAAAAATTTAACATGGCACTTTTAAAAATATCAAATCATGTTCTAGTAACATGAAATAACATGAAGTGGTACATCCACAGAAGAAGGGATTTTAAAAACAAGGTTGACTGCCTCTGAACATGAAGGGTCCATTTAGTCACCATGGCTCGTAACTACTGATAGACCTATCCTCCATCAATCTGTCTAATGCTTATTTAAAACTGTATATGCCTGCAGCCATCACTATATACTCTGGCAGCAAATTCCACATTTTAATCACTTGCTGGGTAAAGAAGCATTTCCTTTTGTCTGTCTGAATCCCTTGCACATCAGCTTCATTATAAACCTCTAAGATGTCCCTCTTTATTTGTCTCTGGGTGCGTTCAGACAGCAATTCTGAGCTGCACCAGGCATGAGTGCCTGGTATATTTAAAGTGCATGTCCAGACCTCAACATCTGGGATTTGTGCTGCTTTCATTAGTAGCCCATCGATCCCCATCAGGGATCCATACTTAAAAGATAGTGCTTAAAGTCCAGTCTAAAGCTGGCCAACAGGCCAATGCCGGACTTTCCACCGTCAGGTCATTCCATCAGTGTGCGATCAGCCCGTAGGGATGGTCTCCAGACCATCCCAAATGGCTGCCATTTAAAAAAAAACTCTTAACAATGCACACATAACCACTTAAACATGCAACGTCCATAGATGGTGAGGCACATATGAGGATATGCACATATGCAGATATGCACCTGCACAAACAGGATTTAAAAAAAAAAGCTGACTGCATGGCTCCTTAAGGTGGATGCCATCTAGACAATCCACTGCGGAGTCACATGCAGTAAAGTGATTCACAGGGGAGCTGTCTGGTCATGCAATGCTGGAGTAAAAAGATCTAGATCAAATTATGGCTGGGCCAATGGCGGGATTAGTTGCCCATCTGAATGCACCCTCTGTTATAAACCAAAAAGTCCCAGACTCTTCAAGCCTTTCCTCATAAGGAAAGTGTTCCAAATCCCTAATCATCTTGATTCCTGTCTTCTATACCTTTTCCAGCACTGCAGTGTTCTTTTTGTGGTATGGTGACAAGAACTGCACACAGTATTCCAAATGAGGCCACACCATAGAGCTATAAGGGGGCATTATAATACTGGCTGCTTTATTCTCAATCCCTTTCCTAATAATCCCTAACATAGAGTTTGCCTTTTTCACTGCAACAGCACACTGGGTTGGCTCTTTCATTGAGCTATCTACTATGATCCCAAGATCTTTTTCCCTCTGTCTCAGTAAATTAGCCTATACCTGAAGTTGGGATATTTTGTTCCAATGTTGCCTTACACTTACTAACATTGAACTTCACCTGCCACATTGTTGCCCACTCCCCCAATTTGTAGAGATTCTCCTGGAGCTCTTCATAATCATCCTTGGTTTCCACCATCCTGAATAATTTTGTGTCATCTGCAAACTTGGCCACTATACTACTCACCCCTAGTTCCAGTTCATTTATGAACAAGTTAAATAGTACTGGACCCAATACTGATCTTTAAGGAATCCAACTGCTTTCTTCCCTCCATTGTGAGATCTGTCCATTTATTCCTACCCTTTGCTTCGTGTGATTTAACCAATTTTTAATCCATAAGAGAACCCATCCTCTTATCTCATGACACTTGTATTTGCTCAGTTTACTCTGGCATCTTTGGTGAGGTACCTTGTCAAAAGTCTTTTAAAAGATTGGTGAGGAAGGACTTCCCTTTGCAGAAGACATGCTGATATTCCCTCACCTGGCTTTGTTTCTCTATGTGCTTAGTAATTGTATACAGTTTCTATTTATTTGCCTGGGATAGATGTTAGGCTAACTGGGCGGTAATTTCCTGTTTTCCCTCTGGGGCCCTCTTTTAAAAAAACTGTAACATTTGATATTCTCCACTCTTCTGATACAGCAGCTGAATTTAGTGGTAAGTTACAAATATGGGTTAGTAGATCAACAGTCTCACATTTGAGTTCTCTAAGTGTATGCCATCAGGCCCTGGAGACTCGTAGGTTTGTAATTTCCCCAATAGGTCTAGAACGTCGCCTCTCATCACCTCAATTTGACTCTGTTCTTCAGATTCCCTTTCTGAAAATAGGGACTGTGGCATAGGTACATGCTACACACTTTCCATTGTGAACACAGAAGCAAAAAAAGTCATTCAGCTTCTCTGCCATCTCCCTATCTTCCTTTAGAAAGCCCTTTATTCCTTTGTCATCCAAAGGCACCACTGCTTCTCTGGCTGGTTTCCTACTTCAGCTATATTTAAAATAATATTTATTGTTCATCATAATGCTTTTAGCAACCTGCTTCTCAAAATCTCTTTTTGCATGCCTAATTACTGACTTACATTTCTTTTGCCAGAGCCTGTGGTCCCTTCTGTTCAATTAATTGGGGCACACCTTCCACTCTTTAAAAGAAGCCTCTTTACTTATTATGGCTTCCTTAACCTGTGTTGTTAACTGTGCAGGCATTCTTTTAGACTTGGCAGTGCTTTTCCTAGCCTGTGGAATGCATTCTAACTGGGCTGCAATTAGTGTGGTTTTAAATAGCTTCCAAACATCCTCTAGGGATCTGACTTCCTTGTGTTTCCCTTTCAGCTTCCCTTTAACTATTTTCCTAATTTTTGTAAAGTTCCCTCTTTTGAAATTGAATGTTACAGTTTTGGATTTTAGGGGTAACTTTCCATTGACCTGAATGCTGAACTTAATAGCATTGTGGTCACTGTTCCCAACTAGTGTAACAACCTCTAGATTTCTCACCAGGTCTTGAGACCCACTTAGAACCAAGTCTAAGATCACTACCCATCTTGTTGGCTCTGAGACCAACTGTTCTAGTGCACAGTTATTTATGATGTCTAGGAATCTCATTTCTACAGCATGACTCGAGCACATGTTTATCTAGTCAATGTGAGAATAGTTGAAGTCTTCCAGTATCACAACATTACTTGCTTTAGTCACCTCCCTTATTTCCTTCTCCACTTCATGAGGGTTTGATCAGGTGGGCGATAGTACACCCCCACTTTTAAGTAGCCCTTAGAGCCCAGTATTTCCACCCATATTGCTTCTGTTGGTGAGTTCATTCCCCTAATGTTTTCTGACTTATTTGATTCTATGCCCTCTTTGATATACAATACAACACCCCCCCACCTGTCCCTCCCTGTCCTGCCTATAGAGCTTATACCGAGGGATGACTGTATACCATAGTTCAGAGCTGTTGCTCATTTGTTATGAGGGCCAGATCTGACATAAATGTCACTTTGTCAGGCCATGCCATGTGTACCATAAAATGTAACATAAGGTATCGAAGATATAAACTTTATAAAGGTGATTTCAGATGCCGAATGGCAATAGCAGGCGTGATTGGATTAGGTGTGATATGTAGAGGGGTCATAATGCTAGTATTTATAAGCGACGGGGATCGGCTTAAGAACAGGTCCAAAACCAGGGTTGCCAACCTCCAGGTGGACTGTATGCATTATACTCATTAAAGTTTCTCTCCTCCCCAAACCCTGCCCTCCTCAGGCACCACTCTCCAAAAACTCCAGGTCAAGCCCCACTCACAAACTTCAGAGTTAACACACAAGAGTAAGGCTGTTTAATATGCCAAACAATAAAGCCCAAAGCTGAGAAATCCCTTCCCTCAGCAACCAGCCTAGAAACCTTAATTCTGCACTGTAATGCAAGGGAAAAGCAACCACAAACAGCAGCATGAAGCCAACTGAATGTTACTACAAAGGATTTTTTAGCTGCCTGAAATAAAACTTTGTTGGTCTTAAAGGTACCATGAGAGCCAGTTTGGTGTAGTGGTTAGGAGCGCAGACTCTACTCTGGGAGAACAGGGTTGGATTCCCCAGTCCTCCACATGCAGCTGCTGTTGTGACCTTGGGTCCATCATGGCTCTCTCAGAGCTGTTCTCTCAAGAGCAGTTCTTGAAAGAGCTCTCTCAACTCCACCTACCTCAGAGGGTGTCTGATCACATATGCACCAAGCTGATCAATGGTAGCTGGTCCTTTAAGAGTGAGGCAACCACTGGCAGCTGGTGGGAAGCTCCACCCTGGGGACAGGGAAGGAGAGTGATGGGACAGAAATTGCTGAGAAGGCCATATTCTTCTCCACAGGATCTGCCATGCCCCATAGGGCTTCTGGGTAGAGGGAGGCCCCTGAGCATGACCTGGGCTTGGCCAAGGGCCTTAAAAAGGCTTGGTGGAGGAAGCAAAGGAGGACAGATCAAGTCTGACTCCCAGTTCAGAAGGAAGTAGAATGAGAAGAGAGGAGGTGGAATAGGGTGGTGCTCAGTCTGTACCCCAGTACATGATGGCCAGGGCCAGGGATCCTATATACATGGAAGATTTATACTTCTTCTTTTGGTTAGGAGGAGCATTCAATAGTGAACCCCATCTATAGTCTTAACCAATACAACCCAAACATAGGTTTCCCACATCTGTAAGAACTAGGCCACAGTGCACACAGGAGATATTTACTTGGAAACAGATTTCACTGAAATCTACACAAGTTACTTGCTTGTAAACAAATATTTTAGGAGAGAGGTGTTAATCTGTAACTTGGCTTCCCCTCTGACTGTCTGCACTGTTGTATTTTGGTCTCATTCTGGACTCCTCTTAAAACAGTGATGTTTAGATTATATAGACATGAGAATGTGTGATGTATAGTAACTGCCAGAAATGTTGTGAAGAACAGCAGCTGGGAGAAGGCTGTTTAACTCCCTCCAGTTATCCTCAAGATTTCTCTTGTCAGCAGCTACATCTTTACTTCCACCATGCATTAAAGGAGACTTGCCAACATAAAAATAGCAGCACTTTGAAGACACGACAACAGCAAGCTTGTGTGCAAAAACATGTCTTGGGGGCAAATCCCTATAAAATAATAGGTGCAGCATGGGTGGGAAGATGAAAAAACAACTCAGCTATGTGGACTGTCACATGGAGTTTTCTCCATAGGAAGTCAACATGAGTTTTGCTGTGGGATATTTTTCTCATCTTGATGGTCATTGCCAAGGGTCCTTTCATAAAAAAGAGGTGCAGGAGCTCATTAGCATAACTTATTTGTGTATGCCACACCCCCTGACGTCACCGGAAGTGTCAGAAGGCCACACACACCGAACATGTGTCAAAAGAAAGAAAGAAAGAAAGAAAGAAAGAAAGAAAGAAAGAAAGAAAGAAAGAAAGAAAGAAAGAAAGAAAGAAAGAAAGAAAGAAAGAAAGAAAGAAAGAGTCAGACAGACAGACAGACAAGGCGCTTCTCTCCCCCCCTGGGCCGAGTGGCTGTCAGCCACTTGGCCTGGTGTTTCCCTCCCTTCCCACCCCTCTTGCTTGGGCACTGGGGCCCAGCTTTTCCCTCCCTCCCTCCCACCCCCCTCCCACCTGGGAATGGTGAGCGGGGAGAGATGGGGGCTTCTCCCCGGGCCGGCGGCCTGCCGCGGCCGGGGAAGAGCGAGAGGGGGGAGGGATGGGGGATTCTCCCCAGGTGGGCAGCCTGCCGCCGCCTGGGAAGGGTGAGTGGGGGAGAGGCTTTCCTCTGGCTCTGCGCCGAAGCACAGGCCGGAGAGAGTGAGCTGGGGGGGAGGCTTTCCTCCAGCTCCACGCTGAAGCATGGGCCAGGGAGAGTGAACTGCGGGGGGAGGCTTTCCTCTGGCTCTGCACCGAAGCGTGGGCTGGGGAGAGCAAGCTGCGGGGGGGAGGCTTTCCTCCGGCTCTGCGCTGAAGCGCGGGCCGAGGAAAGCGAGCTGGGGGGTGGGGCATAGTTATGTGCCCGCCCCCCCCGCCTCCTCTCTCCCGGAGCGGCGCCCTGGCCCCAACAGAAATCTGGTCATTGCTATTTATCATTCATTTATTTACGCATTGCCCATTTTATACAACATAATAAGTAAATGTATTGGGTGCATTGCGGAGACTGCACACTCCTTACAAACATAGTTGGTGGGCTGCCAGTTCGTGTGAACATAACATCCACACAGGTCTATAAATGCAGACATTTGCTTTGCCATCTGAATGTGAAAGTCAATGAACTGAACTTATTTAACCTCTGTATCTAAGTATATGCCTTTTACACGCACTCAGCACACACTCACCTCCTCAGCGAAGGACAGCAAGGATTCCAATTATCTCTGCAAACAATCACACACCACAAAGCATATATAAGACCCTGCCAAGGAACACATCTGAGACAAAAACAGGTTGCCTACCTGTAACTGATGATCTTTGAGTGGTCATCTGTGCATTCACACCCATGGGTTTCTGCGCCTGTGCCAAAATTCATCGGTATCTGGAAAACTCAACGTTTTTTTACGCCCAGAGCCTCCAGGCATGCGGGCAGCCCCATCACGCATGCCCAGAGGAGCCCGGGCACGTGGATCCCGCCAGTTCCTTCTGACCACTGCCACTAGTAGAGGAGGGACAGCCTGGCAGCAGAGGGGAAGGCCGGGCGGTTGGTGTGAATGGTGTGAGCCAGTTTGGTGTAGTGGTTAAGTGCGCGGACTCTAATCTGGGAGAACCGGGTTTGATTCCCCACTCCTTCACTTGCACCTGGCTGGATGACCTTGGGCAAGCCATAGGTCTGTACCAGCTGTTTCCTGAGGGACAGTTTGGGAAAGAGCTCTCTCAGCCCCACCTACCTCACAGGGTGTCTGTTGTGGAGAGGGGAAGGGAAAAGGAGTTTGTAAGCCGCTCTGAGACTCCCTTGGGGAGTGGAGGGCGAGGTATAAATCCAATCTCTTCTTCTTCTTCTTCTTTTTCTTCTTCAGTTACAGGTAGGCAACCTGTTTATCTTCGACGTAGTCTCTGTGCTTCACACCCATGGGAGATTAACAAGCAGTGACTTACCCGGAGGATGGTGCAGGCAGGCTGTCACTGAGAGGCGGTGGACAGGATAACTCTTCCCATTGCCATGCGGTTTGATGCCCTGGTGTCGAGGGCATAGTGTCTTATGAAAGTGTTTGGCATGACCCAAGTGGCTGCCTGGCAAATATCCATTAGAGCCGTGCCCTTGAGGAATGCTGTAGAGGTCGCCATGGCTCTACTTGAGTGGGCTCGAAGAGGGCCCGGCAACGGGGTATGAGCCAACTTATAACACAGAGTTATGAGCTCCACAATCCAATGGGAGAGTCTCTGGGCAGTGATCGGTGTCCCTTGACGGTTAGGTGCATAAGAGACAAAAAGACGGGGTGTTTGTCTGCTCGCCTTGGTGCGGTGAAGGTAAAAGAGAAGAGCCCTATTAACGTCCAGGGTGTGTAATAGGTGTTCCTCCTCCGACAAATAGTTCAAAAAGAAGTCGGGAAGAAACACTTCTGCATGCAGGTGAAATTCTGACAACACCTTGGGGAGGAAGGATATGTCCGGAACCAAGCGTACTCCATTAGGAAGAAAGGAGAGGTAGGGAGTGTCGTGTCTGAATGCTCGGATTTCTCCTACCCTCCTCGCTGAAGTGATGGCCACCAGTAAGGCTGTCTTCCAAGACAGGAGATTGATATCACATGTAGATAGCGGCTTGAACGGTTTCCTGGTTAGTTGTCGCAGTACCAGGGGAAGATCCCATAGAGGGGCTGGTGACCTAACCGGTGGGTAGAGGTGTAGCAGCCCCCTTAGGAAGCGCTTAGAGAGAGGGTGAGCAAAAACAGAAAACTTATCCACTCTGTTGTGAAACGCAGAGATGGCTGCCAGGTAGACACGAGTGGAAGAGTGTGATAGACCCGAATCTGCCAATAAAAGGAAGTCGAAAATACGTGCCAAGCCCACAGAGGTTGGTGATATGCCACTCCCTTCGAGGAAGGATGAGAAATGTGACCATTTGTAGGCATAAGACCGTCTAGTAGACATCTTACGTGAGTTTAGGAGGACATTGGCCAATCTAGTGGAGAAGACCGCAGGGAAAGTCTCCACGCCGTCAATTTGAGATGTGGGACATTGTGATGCCGTAATGGGGATCCAGCGATGCTCAGCAAGTCCAGGTCCAGAGGGAAGTGTAGGTAACGGCCCTGAGCCAGAGAAGCACCAGAAACCAAGGTTGTTTGGGCCACCAAGGGGCGATGAGAATACAGTTCACCTCGTTTAGAAGAATCTTCCTCACAACCCTGGGAAGCAATGGCAGAGGAGGAAAGAGGTATAGGAACCTGTGAGTCCACGGGAAAATCAGGCCGTTGCCTAGAGAGGCTGGGTCTGTCCCTCCTTGAGAGCAGAACATCTCACACTTTGTGTTGTACCGATCTGCAAACACATCCACCTCTGGGGTTCCCCAACAACCGAAGAATGGATGGAGATACTTGGGGGAGAGTTCCCAGTCGTGGGGGCGAGCCCGTCCCCTGCTGAGAAGGTCTGCTGTGGTGTTGAGAACTCAACTCCAAGGATATGTGTTGCTTGAAGACAAGTGTTCCTGGTGATGCAGTAGTTCCAGAGATGCATTGCCAGTTTGCATAATGATCGGGATATGGTCCCTCCCTGCCTGTTGATGTAAGCTACTACGCTGGTGTTGTCTGTTAGCACAGCCACACAACGGGCCTCTATCAATGGCAGGAACGCCTGTACGGCAAAGGCCACTGCCATCAACTCCAGAAAATTGATGTGTCATGTGCTTAAGAAAGTGTCCCATGGGCCTCCTGTGGTGTGTCCAGATAGGTGTGCGCCCCAGCCCCAACAAGAAGCATTGGTGGTCAGTGTCAGGGTGGACGATGGGAGGTGGAACAGTGCTCCTTGATATAGGTTGGGGTAGCTTGTCCACCATGTGAGAGAGTCCCGGACTCAGATGGGGGATGAAGGCAAGTAGATTGTGCCTCTGTGGGTGAAAGGTAGCCACGAACCAGGTTTGTAGTGGCCTCATTCTCAACTTCGCAAATGGGAGAAAGGCGGTAGTGGCTGCCATCAGTCCTAGGAGGCGCTGTATCACGAGTGCCGAGGACGAGGGCTGTGTTCTGACCTGCTCTGCAAGGGACACGATGGGGGGTGCTCTGTCTTCTGGGAGATATGCCATTAATGACTCAGAATCTAGGATCGCTCCGATAAACTGGACACGTTGAGTGGGGCAGAGGAGTGACTTCTCCCCATTTATCTTGAGCCCCAACCATGAGAGGAGGGTGAGGGTGTGAGCGATGTGGTCCAATAGAAGGTCTTGTGACTCTGCCACCAGAAGCCAGTTGTCGATATATGGGAAGACCTTTATGCCCTGGAGGCGTAAGTATGTGACCACTACTATCATAGTCTTTGTAAACACTCGTGGTGCAGAGGCCAACCCGAAAAGAAGGACCTTGTATTGGTACTGAGTTTGGCCTATGGAAAACCTCAGGAACTTCCTGTGTGCGTGAGCAATGGTCAAGTGGAAATAGGCATCTTGAAGGTCCAGAGTCACCATCCACGAGTGTCTGCATATGAGTGGCAAGATAGAGCGGAGGGTGACCATGTGGAATCACTTGTAACTGACATATTGATTGAGGCCGCGTAGGTCCAGAATGGGTCTGGTGCATCCATCGCGTTTGGGAATGGTGAAGTACCGAGAGAAGAAACCGTTCCCTAGCTGGTGAGTAGGGACAGGCTCTATTGCATCCTTCGCCAGGAGAGTGGCTACCTCCTGAAGAAGTGACGGTGACAGAGGAGGGATGATGAAAACTGGGGGGGGGGGGCTGGTGGACTAGTTCTATGAAATACCCCTTGGATATGATGGATAGGACCCATGCATCTGAAGTGCTTTTCTTCCATGATTGGGTGAAAGGGGCCAGGCGAGTTGGTTGAGGAAGCATGGATGGGGAGTCAAAGTCCCTGCTTGGCTGGGCATGCGAATTTCTGACATCCAGGTTGTTGGGTAGTGGCAAACTTCTGCTTAGAAGTGTAAGCTGCCCTCTGGTGCGTAGGAGATGGTCGTGGGCGCCAGGAGTGATCCAGGGATGATCTAGAGGGAGGTCTTCTGGACCATGGCCTCGTCTACTGGCGTTGTTTGTAATGGCGAGGTGGCTGGGCAGAGACCCCGAGCATGCATGAAGCCTTGATGCTCTTGTCGAGGTCTTGCAGTACTGCATCAGTGGTGGCATGGAATAACCCCTGGCCATCAAAGGATAGATCCTCTATAAGAGATCTTGTGTCATGTTGCAGAGTGGTTGTGCGTAGCCAGGAGTGTTGTCTCAGAGCAACCGCCGAGGACATGGTCTTCGAGGAGGCATCCAGAGCATGTTTGGCTGAATTTACCTGTTGTTTGGCCAGAAGTAAGCCCTCCTTCTGTACATTTCGAAATGCCAAGCATTTTCCCTCAGGGAGGTAGTTCACGCATTCTGAGATTTGTTCCCAGAGCGCATAATGGTATCGCCCCATGCATGCCAAGTAGTTGGTCGTTTTTAGGCCCAGCATGCCTGCCGAATAGAACCTCCTACCAAAGGCGTCCAGTTTCCTGCTCTATCGGGGGGGGGGTGTCGAGTGTGTTTTCTTGGACCTAGTTGATGAGGTAACCACCATAGAGTTTGGTTTAGGGTGGTTTAGGAGAAACTCCATGCCTGATTCCTGCAAGTGATACACGTGGTCCAGTCTGCGTGATGATACTGGTGCCGACGAGGGTTTTTCCCATTGGGACTTTGTGTCTTGGAGCAATACCAAAAACATCGGCAATGTGATCCATGTCGATGTGTCCATTTGGACGATGTCGAAAACTGGGTCCAATACGACCGGTGTCGGCTATAGGAATTCCCAGGGAATGAGCCATTCGCTTAATCAGTTCCCCGTAGGTAGCAATGCCCTCCGATGGTGAAATGGGAAGATTGTCAGCCATGTCCGGTTTTGGTGATGGGAACTCTGGTGAACTGTGTGTTGTGGAGGCCTCCACATCTGAATCTCCTTCTGCAGATTCAGAGTCTGGAGCCGGTGAGGTCGGAAGATCGACGTCAGGATGTTGAGCTGGCAGTGGTGTTGGCATCGGCCTAGATGGAGGTGGTGGTGGGGCCTCCGGCACTGATGATAATACGCCTTACGTGGCTTCCAAGGTGGTGATGGGGATCAAGGTTGATGGAAGTCCCGATATCGAGGATCCTCTTCAGGAGGCTTAGACAAGGACTCCTCTGGACGAGAATAGCCTGGGGATCAGGATCAACAAGAAGGTGGATGGTCCATCGCGTGACTCGCTGAAGAAAGCCAGGGGACAGTGGAAGATAATGGGTAAGCTCCGTATGCGTACCCATGGCGCTGATCCCAATGCGCTGGTGAATAAGAAACAGGGTGATGTCTCGCGTAGTATTCCAGTGATCTGCGATCAGTAGGAGGTCGATGTGGAGACCTTGCCTCACGGAGTCGATGCCTGTCCACCTTGATTTGCTGTATCGGCTCTCTGTCAGAGGAGACTGAATGGGAGGGCGACCAATGAATACCAATGAATTTCGGCGCAGGCACAGAAACCCATGGGTGTGAAGCACAGAGACCACGTTGAAGATCAAGATGTGAGGCGTGGAGTTTCACCATACTGTCCTAATTTCTACAGAGATCAGAGCAGCACACAGACAAATTTCAGTCATGAGTACTGTGTTTAAAAGGTACTGTGCACAAACAACATATTGTTGTTACCCTCACAGACACATGGAAGAGCAAATCACAACAGGCGACTCATAGAGACTAACACTAGGGCTTGTCTGGTAGTTCCACAGGTTCAGGTTTCATTATGGGAATGATTCCTCAGAAGTCATAAATTAGAATTCCCTCTGGAAGCACCAACTTCTGCCATATACATTATTTAAAATGTCACCTTTTAAAAATAGGCAAGGTATGTGGCATGTTCACGCTCAGAATATACTGTGTTTCACCTCATCTAGTTTAAAAAAAAAAAAACTTTTACAATCGTCACTTGTGCCCAGGTAAGAAAAACAGGTTTAATGAAGTGTAAAATAATTTTCTGCATTGCAAGACACAGCCATACATTATTTTTAATTTATTATTCCAGAAGTGAAGTCTGCATATAACCTACAGAAGTTGTACTTGGTACATTTGTAACATTGTTCTGAAATTATCATAAAAATGGATTCATTTCCCCTGTTTTAAAAGGTGACTGTTTACTCCTTTCGTTGCAGAAGCAAAGCAGTCATAAGACATACTGTGCTAAAATTAGGGGAGATGTCTTAAAAATGATATTCTCTGCCTCTAACCAACTTGTATGCCATTGCATTTGGGTCCAGTTCTTTGTTAGTAGGCTCATATTTACCAGTAATCTTTTAAGCCTTCCTCGTTCTCTCTCAAGCTTTGGTTCTGTTGCTCATATGTCCACCTGGGAAAGGGCTGCACTTCTGAAGCACAAACTTCTGTATCTACTTAAAATGGCATTTCTTCCCCTGTTCCTCCCTTGAAAAACAGAAGGCTGCCAAAAGCTGGCGTACTCAATATGATTCTTTCTATAAAACTACTGAAGAGATAATATAAAGTCTATATATCTCTGCAGGGAACAAAAGGAACCATCAGGGCAAGGTATTTCACAGAGAAGACCCTATACCATCAAGGAAAAGACGTCACAGAAAGCACTCAAAACACCTTGTGACCTTGCAAGTATCAAACAGGCCTCGAAGATTCAAAATTCCCCTACCTTGTGCAATACATCTCTGAGTTTTAAAAATGCATGAAAGGACTAGGGACCTCAAAAATCCAGGTTATGTATTATTTCAACAGAACCTCATCTGCATCCCAGAACAAAATTAGTAGTAACCAAAAGGCATAAGCTATTAACGATCTGCTCCTTGTTATTGATTTCTTGGATTTTGGGATGATACCACACACCAACATTAATGCAACTTGAAATCTGTGGGCACCCGGAGCAGAGCAGAACATTCACAGTGATGACACCTGCTGTGGAACAATCACCCCCAGAAGGTTACCAGAATTCTGAAAATTGATTAATTTGCTTTAAACTAATTAATTTGTAAGCCATCTAATGAGCCATACACAGTTACATAGGACAGCCCCCCCCCCAGACTTTTCTATCTACATTTTGTTCCTCTGTATTTTTTAGACCAGGTAGGCTTGCAATAATCTATGGTAACAAATTTCACCAGCCCCCTTCAAGTACAAAGAAGTCCAGCAGCACCCTAAAGACTAATGTAAAAAAATCAGCATGGGCTTTCATGAATGAGAGTTCATTTCTTCAGTTGTCCAAAAGTGCATCTAAGCATTTTACCAAGCCTGTGGGTGTACACTATTATTTAATTTTATGAGGAATGGACAGATCTAAAAACCCACCATTTCCGTGGCTGAAGAGCTTGGGCTCTCTCTTCATCTCATAACTGTATAGGCAGAAAGAATCTCCAAGGAATACCAGGGTTGCTGTGCAGAGGCAGGCGATGGCAAACCGCCTCTGCTCATCTCTTGCCTTGAAAACCCCATTAGGGGGTCACCATAACTTGTCTGTGACTGGATGGCACTCATTTATTAATAGAAAGAATCTGTAAGAAGCCACCGTATTGTTTATAAACCCTCAGTGTACCATTTCCTTATCTGCTTTGCACTAAAGTGCATTAGTAAAGATAGCTATGGCTCATTTGTCAAGTATCTGTTTTGCATGCAGAAGATCCCAGGTTCAATCCCTGGCATACCAGCAAAAAGGATCAGGTAGTAGGTGATGTGAAAGAACTGTCCTTGAGACCTTGGAGAACTGCTGCTATACACAGCAAACAATACAGACTTTGATAGACCAGTGGTCTGACTCAATATAAGACAGCTTCATGCATTCATCGTTCACCCACCTCAACATAGAAGGAGAAAATCAGACCATAATAGCATATACAGAGCCAGGCTATGTGGCTGGAAAAGATTTGATACAAGAGGTTCTTTTTAGTTATACTGTTATGAAAATGGTAATAAACAGTAAAATCTTAGTAATATAATATCACAAAATGCATGGATACACCTATATGAAATGCAGACCTTTTAACAAGAGTCCATTTGTACAATTCCTGTTAGGCAACAAACATTCTTTGTTCACCCACAGTAATGCACCATTTTTCCCGCAAGACCCTGGATTTCCATGGAAGAAGGTCTTTTTCTAGAACCAGCTGTTTGTGGAACACCAATTAATCCAATTTCTTACAATAGTCTTTTTTAGTTCGAAGTGCTGTTCTATTACTTGAACACTTTATTTTGTGGCAATCAAGTTGCAAATATAAAAAGCATAATTGTTCCTTCACATCAGAGTACCTGCAATAAGAGGAGAGTTTCTTTCAGCCAAGAAAGTAGCCATTACTAGACCAAAACAAGTAAATTTCTCATCATTAGAGTGAGGAATGTGTATTCTCTGTAGATGTTATGGCCATCTGCATGATGAATATTGAGTAGTAGTTTACATTTTGTTTCACTTTGAACTTAAATGCTCAGGTTCAAAGTCATGTTGCTTAAACAATGTCTTCCTCAGTATTTCATTTCTATATGATGTTTCCAGATTGTATAGTTAAAATTAATAAATTGGGCTTTTCAAAGCTCACTGCATGTCAGGCTCTGCTTTTATTGCAGGAAATAAATCTGTGTTATTCTCTCAAAAATGCACAGAAAAGATCAAGAGTTCTTCAGTGGATGGTTTTCATGCTTTGCAAGTAGATTTCATGTACTTTCCACACATGCAGGATTTGTACAAGGAAGGAAGTCCATTCTTGAATAGGGTGCAGAAATGGCACTGAGAGGGACCGCCACAGTCAGAGGCACTAAACCTCTAAATCCCAAAGTCAAGAGGCAACATCAGGGGAAGGCCTCAGACTCTATGATCTGTTGTTGACTGTCCAGAGGAACTGGTTGGCCACTGTGTGAGACAGGATGCTGGACTAGATGGAACATTGGTCTGATCCAGCAGGGCTCTTCTTATATGGAGAGAACAAAGCTATATTCACCCATTCACCCTTTCATGAATTAAATGATCTGTAAGACTCTGGTACCAGATCAAGGACCATATCCATGAGTGGCGGATTATCCTCAATTACTATGTGTGCCTGCAGAGCCCAATTAGGTTCAGGACGAGGGTGCACATGGAAAAAAGACCTCTGCCTTCAGCCAAAGTCATTGTCATAGCTGGTGTGTGTGTGTGTTATTGGGCCTGTTGGGACACACGGGGGGTTCTCCAAATAGTACCCCTGGGAGTTTCAGTCTGGGGAAATCACACTCACATGTGATTGTGTTATGTCTGACACTGGTTGAGGAGCCTAGACGCAGGGTTACCACTGCACAAGAGTAATATTTAGGAAGGTAGCTGTAGAGGCAGGCAATGATACCTGGTCTTTCAGGTGTAACACGATCCAGATGAGGACAGTAATTGCATATAAAAGCTGGCATTCATCTTTAGCCACATTTAAGAAACATTTCTTGTTAAACTGACCTGCTCTTCTAGGCTTCTGTTTGTGTAACGAGGCAGTATCTCCATAATGCCAATGCTAATGTTTATGACTCCCCAAAATCCTGAGGCCTACTCTTTAATTCATACATTTTGTACCCATGAACAGTCTCTATGCCTCCTCTCTAAATCCAACAACGTATCTGGAACATTTTAGAAGGAATTTAGACTGCACTGGTGCAAGGTCTGTACTGCACTCTATACACGTTATCCCTTTAAATGAGTATATGTGGGCTCAAATAGACTGTGCCTGGAAGAAGCGTGCGCAAAGTTGGTCTCAATTACTGAGATACTATAGTCCTTTTCAGATGTTGTACCCAGGTGTGCCAGAAGTCTGGTAACCATATATGCACCTGGAACATGCATTACCTGCCGCGTTCTCAATATGCACTGTCACTGTTCTGTATGTGCCACCCATTACCCTGAAAAAAAACCTCCAGTGGTTAGCTGGTGCATAGTGAAGCTATACACATGTTGCCCCTGTTCAGACAACATGGCAATTCCATGTGTTGCAAGGACCTATGCACACATGGGAGGCTGCTGGTAAGCGTAGATCTAAAGTCTGAAAAGGTCTTATCTAGACAACTTTTATCAAACAACACTCACTCTAGGGAAGTAACTTCATGTTCCAACATGAAAGCATGTTTCACTAATATAAAAATGTGTTGCCATGAAGTTAATTCCATTGAAACTGAAAACGGTTACAAGTGACAATCAGTTTCTTCCACCCACCCACTCCTATTTTAAAATACCAGCCAGTTTGCCATAACGTATATTTCCACTGGTTGAATTTAAATTAACTTTTTCATGTGTCTGCTTTTTGGAGCCTGTGGCATCAATATTCCTCATAAGCCTGAAAGAAATTGACATTCAGAGTTAACCACCTAAAGAGAAATCTACCGCCTTGTCTAGCAAGGAAGTCTACATGCATGTGCCATGAAAATCTGATGACAAATAACCTGTTTCCTGACGTACTGGCTGCTCAGGCTTTAAGGCCGTGAAACAGCTTTGTCCTCCAGGAAGACAAATATCCTTTTAAAGTGACCAATATTCCCAATGTCCCCTTCCCTTCTCCTCAGATCATTCAAAACCTAGTACAGAACTGACATGGTCTCCTTGCGATCATCATAACATGAAAGAGTAAAATTAAAAAGCCTTGAGCCAATGGAAGGAATAAAAGCAATGCCATTAACAATAATAGCACTGTGTAAGGCATTCTGAAACCTGAGATGGCTTTCAAGATTGGCCTGTTCCAGACTGTTTAAAGTTAAGATTATACTTGAGCTGATAAATTACTCTTCGAGAGTAACATAAAAACGGTATATTCAACATATTGTAAAGCTAAACATACCTGAACTGGAGTCAAACTTTGTCTCTGATCTAAAAACAAAGAAAGAAAAGGAAGGAGAGAGACAAAAAAAATCCTTTAGTTATTTTTTTAAACTGCTGTGAGAAACCTATGATCTAAGTACAACCAGCATCCTTATATATGCTAGGTCGACAAACATTTTAATCCTCAATACATTTTTACATTGACAACTGTTTTAATAATCATTTTAGTTTACAATACTGACAAAGGCAGAAGAAAAGCATGTAAAAACAGAAATAGAAACATAATGACTATACAACTTCAAACAACACACACTTTTAGTTAAGTATATTTATATTTAAATCAAAGAAATCAGCAGCGTGTTTTTTTCCATTTTATTATACTTTCTTTATATGATGCTTCAACACTGTTATGGGATCGGTGCTTGAGTGTTTATATCATCCCCCCCCCCCAAGATAAATGGCTTTCCCTTAAGAACTGAAGAGGGAAATCCAGCCTCTATGTGAATTCTTACTGAACAAAAGCATAGCACATACAAAACATACAATTATCACATTCATTGTATACTACCATTTTTTGTCTGGTATTTTAAGTGTTTAGTTTAGCATATCACCCATGAACCCAAGTGGACTGTACATTTAATAACGAGGCAGACAGGGAAGAAAGGGGAAGGGAAAATTAGCCTTTGTGGGAACATTATGTTTCAGATATAGGTTAATAATGGCTCTAAATTCAGAAGCCTTTGAAGCTCTCAGTTCAGCTGTGGGAAAACGTTAAGTTGGGTAATTACTTTCAAGATGCTGCTGAAGTTCTGTCAAGCAGAATTAACCCTACGACTAGGCCTACCCAGACAAATAGCTATAAGACTGCATTGTCTCGACCTAGCTCTCAAACCAATTAGTAATCATGCTCCAGGCAGATTTATAATCACAAATTAACAACCAGAGTGCATGTGTGTGTTTATTATATATCATATATTTCACAGCTGCCCAGCAAGATACAATAAATAATCCACAGGAGTCTTCAAGGGGGATGTTACATTAGTTAGTTGTATTTTCTAGGATTGTGGTTTTCAGCCCATGGAATCCCCCTTGCTGGGTAATAAGCCTCTCAAGAGTTTGTTGGGGGCATTTGGTGGGGGTTGCTGCTTTTTGGAAGGAACTGCGGCTGGTATGCAAGCAAAGGACACCTCGCCTGCATCCCCTTTTTGCTCACATGCTAAGAGGCTCAGCAGGCCAGTGGAGAGTAGTTTTCGTTTAGTACAGGCAGTTTCAGAGACCTCTTCCCTGCTATCCTCTCCAGTGCTTTCCCTCTCTCCCTTCTAGCACATCATGGCCCAACCCCCACTTCACTCCCCCAATGCCTGCCACTTAGGCCATGGTTACATGGCACCCAATTCCCGGATAAAATCCCGCTGGGATTTTATCTGTTTTTTTTCCTTTCAGGTTGGGATGTTCATACATCCCAACCCTGGCAGCAGCGGTGGCGGCTGGCAGCGGCAGGGGGAGGCACCCTTCCTGCTCACAGGAGAGCACTCTACACCCCCTCCGCTGCCGCCACCAGCTGCTGCCGGACCCGTCCTGGCTGCTTGGCTCGCCCCGTGCTCTGCTCCAGGCCCCAAGCCCTGCCAGTCACCGCCTGGTAAGTTTTTGGGTTAGAGCAGGTGCGGGCAGGCAGCAGCAGGGCTCAGATCTGGGAGCGCAGGATGGGTCCCCCCCCTTTTGCACTTGGGCGCTTGAGTGCCCAAGCGCTCAAGTGCAAAACCGGAGAAAAAAACTGGGAGGGACAATCAGACAGCCCTCTTTCCCAATCATTGCGAGAGAGGGCTGTCCAGATCGGCTCAATCGCGGGTTCCTCATGCAACCTCCCAGAAAATACCTGATTTTCCTGGGGGTCGGAAACAGCGTGAGGAAAGCACGGGAGTGGTCCTGGCCTGTATGAATGGTCCCTTTAAATGCAGGAGGAAACAGCAGTTTCTCCCGCTTTAAAGGGCCATGTGCCCACACCCTTAATTCACACACACACAATACACAACCTTTATTGGCATACAACCCTTAATTCTCCAAAGCTCTGTACACATGCCTGAGGCATGGACCCACCTCTTCCAGATAAAGGTGATGTTTTGCAGTCAAGTGAGGCTCTGTGCTGCAAGCAGGGATGAGGGGTACTGGACAATTGGGGGAGGTAAGGGGTTGCTGTTCTAGTGGGAACAAAAGGCAAGGGGACTGCTTTAGTGGGGAAGGGGAGTCTCTGAATCTGCCTGTGCAGGTTTGTACCTCATTACATTATACCTGTTCAGTCTAGATTTGTCAACAGTCCTGATCTTGCCACTCTGGCTCCATTTTTTCCTGTCATGTGACATCACATGATGTTAGATTCTAGTAGCTTAGGGAAGCACACTGACTGACATGGCCATTACTCCCCACAGGTCCCACAAGTCCACGACAAATCACCTTTCCTGAGGACAAAAGGGCCTCCTGGGGGAAGGGGGAAGGGCAGAGCCTTAATCCATGTGCAAGGGGATTACAGGATCTAACCCAATCAGCACAAGAAAAAGAGAGTTTATAAGGGAAACCTCCTTGTCGGTTCTTGTTTTGAAACTTTACTCTCACTTTAAGAAAGTGAAATCCTGAACCTGACCAGAATGTTAAGACTGGAACAAAGGAACTATTCCTCAGTCACCAGCATGTTAGCATGATGATTCTACAGCTCAAATGACACAGTTCATCTTCACTACAGTGGAATGGCTTGCACTAAAGACGTACTTCCTGCCACCCAGGGCAGTGGATGATGGTAGGGTTGCCACTGTTGGAAAAATGAGTATGTAGGAGAAGACCTGACCATTTTAGTCATTATAGAGTTAACCTATGCAACTTGTTGTTTTCCTAGGCTAACCTGGAAGAGATACCTGGCAGCTGGCCAATTAAGTCTAAGTCCGGGAAAACTAAAGGTGTACTGTTCTGCTGATTGGTCAGTGATATCAGGGGTTTCCTTTCAGGGGTCAAGAAGAAGGAGAGATCCTCCGTTGTAATCTCTCACTCTGTTGTAGAATGTCTTAGTGTGCAGACAGAGCACAATGCTGCTCCTTAGAAAGCATGTTTTGTTTATTTGAAGCTAATCCCATTTCCCTTTATCCTTTAGAAATAAAAATTTTAAACTAGAGGAAGCAGTCTCTTCTTTCCAGAAAGCAAGATCCATAACTCTGAATTTTCTTGAATATTGGACAAAAGTCCTAACAGCCACGAGGCCTCCCAACCAGCAGCCCTGGTGCCACTCTAAGTGACTTTAGCTTCCCTGTTGTTTTCACATCTGCAAATCCTCCCATAGATCCACTATAGGCTTCACTGTAAAAAACATGTCACTTATGTGGCTATGCATAACTTTCACAACAAAGCCAACAGCAACTCCTTGGAGTTATTTGTGGCCACAAAGACAACATGGAAAGGGACGCTAAAGCTGCTCCTCCCTGCATGTGGTCATAAACAGAAAAGAGCTGGTATGCATCTAGGAGCCACAGAACTCCCATTGCACATGTGATACAAAGTTCTCATTGTTGCCCAGCAAACATAAAGATTTTGTAATGCGTAGACGGAGGCTCAAAAGAGGCAGAGGGAGTCTGAATACAAGTAGCACAAGAGCCCTGAAGATCTTACCCATTTTGTTGCCACCTGACTATTTTAGGAACAATCCTTCAGTAAGTTCTCTTGGCATAAGCCTCACTGAAAGACCATTTTCTAGCCTCTCTCTAATGAGCATGGTGGATTGATTTAAATGAATGCAATCTAAATAAAGTTTCCTATTTGTACCTTGGATATTTCCTAAATGAAAATGCATACTAACTGATTGCTATAATGATTAAACCAGGCTGATTGACAACTAAATAGAGCGTTTATTGTACCCAGGAGGATACACTTTAAGCATACTTATGGTCTGATCTTGTCAAACTTGTACTTGTGCCCTTAGGCACACACAGCTCTCCCATGAGCATAGTACTCCACTCACAACTTCTGAAGGGGAGAGGGGGCTGACAGCACAGAAGTCTTAAATGCAGAGGTGTCGATGGGAGAGAGAGGAAGAAGGATGAAAAGGGCAGCTGGATTATGCCTATAGATTCTCAGATAAATATGAAGTTTGTAATTCAGATTTAAATAATGGCACATTGTACATTACTTATTTGATAGCATAGTATTTGATCATATTTGTGTGAAGTTATGTTCTTTCTTGTGCCATTAAAAACACAGGGCAACATGTCATGCATACATTTATTACAGTAGGCCTGATATAGATACCAGGAAATCATCAAAGCCTTCAGAGATATCAAGATCCAACCCTTGTATCAGACAGACATACTGTCCAGTCTTTAAATAACTAGAATGAGGTCCAAACTAGATTAGACTTTAGTCACGAAGTTGGGTCAAGATTCTCCTGATCTGACTTGTCTTCCCCACAGCCAGACAGCAGCAGCTGGTAACCTATTTCACCAAGCGCTGAAGGACCCAATGTGGATTGGGACCACAGCATGGGGGAAGGTAGGGACTCTGACTCCCCCACGCCATTTTCCTGGCCCCTTCTCTCTCTGCTTCTCTGGCATCATGGTCCCAATACAAGCTGGGTCCTGCAGTGCTCAGGAAGAAGTTTCCTGCAGTTACCATCTGGCTGTGGGTACGGTGAGTAACCCAGCTTATGGACAAAAATCTTGTCCAGTTTGGACCTTATTCAGTGTCTGTATTTGGAAAGCATAGTTTCAATAATAGTGTTTCCATGGGGCAGTTTAAGGAAGAGAAAACTGCTTAAGGGGGAAGGCTGTAGCCACTTCTGCCCATACACCATGGCTGCACAGAGTAAAAGGTTTGCCTGAGTCTGGGAGACACAAAACTCCAGCTGAGTGTTTGATTAGAGTCCTGATGTTATCATTCAGGACCTTTTTGTGCATAACCAGGACCTTTTTGTGCATAAGGTAGCCCTAACAGAATACTTTTTTTGCATGGGCAACATTAATGTAACATAAGAATTCGAAAAGTATATATTTGTTGGAAGAAACTGAGGACATACTCCATATATCCCTTTCACACTGCTCTATCATTTACACTGAAAAATTGCCATTACCATAACATTTCTAGGTATAGTTTTAAGATATCTAAGCAAAAATTTTAATGCATTTGTATGTAAATCTGAGTTTTACTAAGTAGTTTTTAAAATCAAAAATGTAAAAATATAAGAATTCTGGTTTTAAATATATTTTCTTAAAGCAACTTTACTTAAACTTTACCTGTTCACAGCAACACAGACTGATACCTTTTCTGTGACTGAAGTCCTGCATCTTGATCAGCTGTGCAACTGGCAGAACTTCAACAGGTGAGGTTTTTATACAGCATTACAGCAGTGGAGAATGCTAAGCCTGGAGTATGCAAGCTAGAATACCTTTGTTTTGAGTGTATACATAGTGACAGCCCCATGCCACTAAGATCACAACCTTGTTCTTACTCTTCTGGAATTGGGGGAAAGTATCCCCTAATACAGCTTCTATAGGAAATTTGGCCAGCAAATTTTTCAGTGGCATACAACAGCATACATCATACCACTCCACTGAGCAATGTTCGAAGCTTGATGTTTGAATTACTATATGCTGATGTTTGAATGACTAAACATTATTAAATAATTGTTTATGTCAAATAATTTGATTAGAAATGGCAGCCTACAATGAACTGGGGGGGGGGGGGGAATGAGAGGAAGTCCTCCTCATGACATTTTTAGGATGGGTAATTTATAATCATAGTTTTCTACATAGTTGGAAAGTCCCCTCATTATGTACCTTGTTTATGAGAGGCCTGCTTTTGTGACCTTTCTTATCCACACACATACCAGCAAGCTTAATAGTAGAGAATACAAGTTCAGTGCTCATGAGAAATTGTTCTCCAGCAGAGAGATAGTGGGTAAATCCTATCTTGTTTCTTGCAGGTTCGTGAGCAGACTATTTTTCACTCTCTACTCTTTTTCCCTTTTAACTGGCAATCAGCACCTCCCAATGTTCCTTCCTTAATGAGGCATATTTAGTCCTCATCAGGCAGTTTGAGGGATTTCCCTTCCCTTTTTTTTTTGTTTATCAAAATTCCTAATTCTCAGTGTTGACCCAGCTGTGGATACTGAAATCTGGAGATTGGAGCCATGAACAGACAAAATATATCTTTCTACAAACCTAAGAAAAGTCCCATATTTGCAGAAAATCTAAAATCTTTTTTAAAAAATCCATTGTGAAGATTAACCCCCCCAAATAACAAAAGTTGCATCTGTACACTTACAGAATAAATGCCCTCAATGGCCATTGCTAGGCAACCACAACAGTACTGACAGCCTTCAAGCCTTGGTTTCTGACAGTAAAGACAAGGGTAGCAGTCAGGGCCCTTCTGATCCTGTTTTGGCCTTTGAGAGAGGACATCAGGGCCAGGTCTGGCAACAACCTCCAGGTGACTTGCTGTCACCCAACTTGCATGACTCACACAGCCAGTGTGTTCATTTAGGCAAAGTGAGGCAGCTGCCTATGAGTGTGGCTCACCGGGGGTGGAAAGAACGGAGCAAGGCCAGGCCTCTGTCTCCTTCCCTCCCTGGCCTCACCTTCCTCCCTGCTGGGAAGAGCCGAACCCATGGCTCCCACCTACTGCCCCTCTGCTGCTGAATGTCAAGGAAAAGTGAGAGTGAGCTGGGCACCTGATGGACACCGCTCCCGGCCTGGACGTGGGCCTCTTCCCCCTTGTCTGGGAACAGCGGGGGGGAGGGGAGAGGTGCGCGCACACACACACACACACACACAGAGCGAGGTGCCTTGTCCTCCGGCTGCCTGCTGGCACCGCAGAAGGGAGGCCTGGGCCACGGCCTCTTGGCTAGCCAGCTCTCCTGGCTGCCCCGGCCCTGCCCCTCGCGCCCTATCCAGGGAGAGTGAGCTGGGCTTGCAGGCTCAACTGCCAGCTGGCAGTTAAGGGCGGAAGGCCCAGCTAGCTCGTCCAGGAACTCTGAGTCTGGGGCAGGTGATGTTCTCTGTATTCTTGGTGCTTGGGGGGACGGGGACGAGACAGTGTCCTGGCTTCAAGAGGGAATTAGATAAACATATAGAGCAGAGGTCCATCGGTGGCTATTAGGCACAAGGATAGGATCTCTCAGTCTGGAGCAAGTGATGCTCTGTATTCTTGGTGCTGGGGGGAGAGCAGTGTCCTAGCTTCAAGAGGGAATTAGATAAACATATAGAGCAGAGGTCCATCAGTGGCTATTAGGCACAAGGTATAGATAGGATCTCTCAGTCTGAGGCAAGTGATGCTTTCTATTCTTGGTGCTGGGGGGGAACAGTGTCCTGGCTTCAAGAGGGAATTAGATAAACATATAAAGCAGAGGTCCATCAGTGGCTATTAGGCACAAGGTATAGAGAAGATCTCTCAGTCTGGGGCAAGTGATGCTCTGTATTCTTGGTGCTTGGGGGGACAATGTCCTGGCTTCAAGAGGGAATTAGATAAACATATAGAATTGAGGTCCATCAGTGACTATTAGCCACAAGGTATAGAGAGGATCTCTCCGTCTGGGGCAAGTGATGCTCTGTATTCTTGGTGCTGGGGGGGGGAGAACAGTGGGAGGGCTTCCAGTGTCCTGGCCCCACTGCTGGACCTCCTGATGGCACCTGGTATTTTTGGCCACTGTGTGACATAATGTTGGACTTGATGGGCCATTGGCCTGATCCAACATCGGCTTCTCTTATGTTCATATGTTCTTACTTAGTTCTACAGCAGTTCTCCCCACCTTCGCAGGAAGTGCTCCAGTCAGGCAGGGAAAGGCTGGCTGGGATCAGTTCACCTGTAGAAAATGGACACTTCAGAAGGTGGACTCTGGCATTATACCCAGGGGTATGCTGGAGCTGGAGCGAGGCGGAGCAAAGCTCCGCCAGCTCAAGAGTGGCCACTAGGGCAGCCACAGGCCGAATCAGATTCTCTAATCTAATTCAGCCTGCTGCCGAATTGCCGCTGAAATTCGGCAGCAAATTTAAAAGCAACTGGAGGGAAGGAGGTTTGAGGGAGAGGCTCCAAACTTGCAGGGTAGCTGCTGGGGCCTCTTCTCGAAATACCCACCAAGTTTCAAGAAGATTGGACCAGGGGGTCCAATTCTACAGGTCCCCAAACAGGTTGCCCCCATTCCCTCCATTGTTCTCTATGGGAGGAAAAAAGTTAACAGAGATTGTATTACTTGTTCTCACAATTTTTTTAAAAAAGACATTAGCAATTTCAAATTTTGTGACTGCAAAACATCACCTTTATTTGGAAGAGGTGGGTCCATTCAATTAAAAAAATCATTTTCAAAGTCAACTATGCCTTCACAACACTCAATATTTTTGAATTGAATACACTGAGACTGTTTTTCGATGTTATCCTTCAAGTTATTGGTTCCAGCTTGATAAAGCCATATTGATGAAACATGGAGCATATTGAGGAAGCTGGCAATCCCATAGTTCTTCTTTTGGAACAATTCAAGTGTTCCTGTTTTGGAACTGTTGGAGTAGATGTCTTCTGGAAGCTCGCTTTCCCCCTTTACACCATGAAGCATATTGTTCAATAGGAGGGACTGAGCACTTTGAAGTGGTTTGGACTTTGTGAGCCATATACAGAACTTATGTTCAGTGTTCCCTCTAAGCTGAGTCAGTGTGAGCTAGTTCACAGTTTTTTAGCCTCCGGCTCACACATTTCTGTCTCAGCTCAGGAAGGAGGGCTCCAGAGCAAACCAATTTATGCAACAGCCAAATCGCTCGCTCACAACTTTCATGCCGGTAGCTCACAAGGTAGAATTCTTGCTCACAAGACTCCACAGCTTAGAGGGAGGATTGCTTATGTTAAATCATTTATGCTCTGATTATGAATTGCGTATTGTATTAATAATTTTGCTTAGAATTTGGAAATTGTATAAATGGTTTATTTATTTGTTTATAAATTAATTGTTTGTTATTATTATTATTGATTTTTGAAATTGGTATTGATGCCACACACAGTTAATTTCTTTGTGTTCACATATATACTGTGTGTTTCATTATTATATTGGAGACCTTGCCTGTGAGCAGTCCAGTTCTGCAGCTTTCATCATCTGCACAGAGAACAGCCACTGTGCTCTACATACTAGGAAGATAAATAGCTAACAACTTTTCATTACATGAAGACTGAAGCAAACCTTGTACAGGCTTTTTGAGCCAGCATGCTGAAAAGAATGCATTCTAATACTTGCATAAATGTAGCCAAGAAGCAAAGAATAGAATGATTTATGATGCCCAGAAGACAGGTAAATGTATATCAATGCATGGGATTTAATTTGATCTACTAGGGTTGTCTAGAATTAATGGGAGGTGACCAATGAGTGTCAAGGGAACATTTAATGACCATTACCTTTTACTATTATTCATTAAGAACCTCATTAAGGACAGGATACTAGATTCTGTCCCCACCTCCATTTTATCCTCACAACACAATTCTGTGAGGAAAGTTAGGCTGAGGGAAAACAACTGGGTCAAAGTTATCCATTGACCTTCATGGAGATTTGATCCAGATCTCCTCAGTCTTGGGTCAACTCTCTGACAATCACAGCAGACTCTTAGGCCCATTACGCATGCCCATCTTACTGCAGATTTTCAGAGCAGTAAGCCTTTAATCTTGACTTTGGATTCTGTGCCCACCTTATACACCATTCTTTTTCATCCAGTGTATTTATTCTGCAGCTACAATTTTAAAAATGCAATGTTCTCAATCGAGGTGGAATGTCACTTGTGATGTGTGGGGCATGGTATCCAACTTTTTAAAAAGTTTATACAATTGCCCTTTGCAGCTGCACAGTAGCATACACCAAGCCCTTTCCATTTAAATCCTTGTGCTTCAGGTTTTGCGCATGCATTTTAGGCTTAGTTTGTTGAATGAAAGTGAACTGAAAGGAACGCAGGCAAAGGGAGGGAACCTGAAATTGACAAGACTTTTTTAAAAAACTGACAAGCAGATATGAAGCCCCATTTTCCATACTGCAGAGCACTAGGGGATTATCTGCTGTGCTATCAGCCACTGTGAAAAATGGGAAAGAGTCATACAGTCTCATAATATGGGGAAACATGCTGAGTGTACAGAATGCACAGTAGAACCCACTGACATTGGCACTGCAAGCTGTGATTGTTGGCAATGTATGTGTGTATGTACGCGCCTGTGCAAAGTCGGCTGCAATGCCACTATGCTTTGCACAGTCCTGCAATTTGTATGGGGAAGGAGTCATCTGGTAGAAGCTCTGGAGAGCTTTTTTTGTCTTGTACCACTAAAATGAAAAAAAAAATTGGGGAAAGATATTTTCACTGATGCCCTAGCGCAGCTGCATAGTAATGCTAATTTCCTGCCCTTCCTTGCAAACTTGTGTGGTTTTCTCTAATTTGATCTTGCACAGTGGTCATGATCTTGGCAGTTTTTAAAAGCCTGCCCTGTGTGGACTGCACTCTTCCTACAAATGGACTGATTCCAAGCGATTCTTAAATTTGGAGAAGGTCCATGTGGCTCAGCTGCCAGTTTAATGATTCCTGCTGGAATCATTCTAGTTTTTTAAAAAACTCATCTATACCTGTTTCTAGTTTCAAACCGTACTTGTTCTAGTTTAAAAATCACCGTCTACATTTGTTAATTGCCCTCTTGTGGTCAAGCTTGCATTACACTACTTTAAACAGATCCTGTTGCTTACTGCTCTTCAGACCCAGGGGAAAAAAACAAAGTGAAATTTGAAACCAGTGTGAAATCAGTGTAGGAAAAGACAGCAGTCAAACTACTTCAGAGGGGAGGTGTAGATTTGGTCTCAGACTTCCAGAGACTGCCAAAATGGTTCCCTCTCCAAACTTTGTTCACTAAAGAATTAAAGGGGAAAATGTTTTCAAAGCTTTAGGCTTCCCATTCCTCTCTCTCTCTCTCTCTCTCTCTCTTTACATCTCATGTCAATTTCATTCTGTGCTGATGATTCCCCCCCCCCTTTATTTTGCTTGTATGCAGCACTGAATTTTTTTCCACTGGGGGTGCTCTAGTTTGCCTCCTCTCTAATCCCCCTTTCAAGTCAATACCAGCAGGGAACTAAACCTTGTGCAGTTCCTTTTAAACTTTCCCCAGTCATTTTAATTTTTTTTATTCAGCAGTCTAAGACTAGTGATAGTCTCATGTAGACTCAAGCCACTTGTGAAAAAAATTAAAAAATTAAAAACAAGGCGAAAATGGTACACCAATGAAGGGGGAGGGTGATGGAAGGTGCAGAGTGGTCAGAATGACCTCAGTGTGGGCAGAGAGTGATTTTTGAGGGGAAAACAAAAGGGTGGAGGAGAATCCAAGGGAATCTGTACACTTTTGAATTACCTTTGGCTTGAAAGCAAAACAAGGTGAAAATCGGCACAAAAGGCACTCTCAGAAAACTTGAAGAAACACTAACCAGAAAGTGAACCAAGTGCTGAAGGGAGGAAAATCAATGCAGAACAACAAAGAAAACCCGATGGACACGCACAGTGAAAGTGAGGGAAATCACCGGTGTATAATAGGCCTTAGTGTGGCAAAATATCAATCTGTCCTAAAATGACAAATGTTTATTCTGTTGGAGCTCTATAATGTTATACTGTAGTAACAGTACTAAAAGCAGTAGAATATTCTGTCCCTCACTCTAACAGTTGGTCTTGACCTAATACTTAATATTGTGATTCACAGTTTTAATATTAGGCATGCCAAACTGACATCTTCCAAAATATGCTTTGGCTAGCTCAACAGCCAAAGATGCACAATACAAGTGTCTGTGTCCCATTTGTTCTATTAAAGACATCAGATTAAACATGTTCAGTTTAAGTTCCAGCCATTGTGGTGGCAGAAGGCAGCCACAGACATTGGTGCGACCAAAAAAGTTTTCTTTATCCCTTGGTATAGTCATGTTGTGCCTCCATTACACAGTTTTTGAAGCAGCTTCTCAGTTGCTCTGAAATATATCCATAGCCTAAAAACAGCATATTACTGCAACTGCTTGGGTGCTTCTGCAACTTGGATAATTCCTGGGTTTTCTTACAAAAGGTCACCTATCCTGAGAAGTCTAGCTACTGCATTTCAGCAGTGACATTTGTGCAAAGCCAGATGGTTATTCTAGGAAGGTTTGGAGAAGGAGAGAAAAACAGGACCATCCTTTTTTAGGAACTGATGCTGTAACATCAGCCCTGTTCACAGCGAATGGGCGATATAAAAATCAAATGTAATAAATAAATAAACTTACACAAGAAACTGTACACAGAAAAATTGTTAGGAAGAGACAAATACCTACTCAACAACTATGTTCCCAGGAGATAGCTTACGTATAGTGATATTGCTTATACTGATGTATGTTTATCTCTGAATCACCACGTTTGTGTGACTGCATTGGCCTGCTTTCAAGCAAGTTCTACCAAAAAGTTGCTAGTACGTTATGCAGTCTGCTATAATGGTGCCATCCTAAGCAGAGTTACATTCTTCAAAGCCTACCAACTTAAACTGTTTTAGAAGAGTGTAACTTTGCTTTGGATGGCACTGTAAAATGTAAGTTGATTCCTCTACTGGTTTAGAGCATAAATTAGCTGTCAGGGTAGTTAATAACCTTAATACAGCAGAGATTAATTAGGCAATGAATCTTTAATTAGTTGGCTTCGTTGGCTGATAACCAAACCTTTTATTGAATACATTGTGAAAGTCCAAAAAATTAGTTCATATGGGCATATTTTAAATAGTGGGCCTCAGAGTGATTTATTTTCTTTTGCTGGTGTAATACTATATTAGGAACATAAAATAAAAGATGGGTTTTTCTTCTAACAATGAATGATAAATCTTGTTTATTACATTACAAGACAGGGGTCTGTAAGAATGCATAGGGAAGGGACACACCATTCCCCTGCCGCCCTCTCTTTCTCCCTCCCCTGTTCACTCCCCACCTTCACATTGCTGCTTTTTCCTTCTCTCATCTCTCCCTCACTGCCTCATTGCCTCTTTCTCTCTCTCCGTGGTCAGAAGCTTGGGACAGAGAGGGAGAGGACATGGAGCGAAAAGCACATTCTCTACACTCTGTATTCCCAGCTGCCACCAGTGCATCTGTTGATAGGAATGGGTTGGAGGGGAAAGCACCAGATCCAGTCTCCCTATCAGCTGGGTGGCACTTGGGGACCGGGGGGGGGGGGGAGGGAAAGAAATGGGAGTGATGGGGAGGGGGGACATCTTCCCCAACCCTCCTCCTGCCAACTCCCCCTTGAAGCCCTGGTGTGTGTATGTGTCCTCCTCAGACTTTTTTCTCTTGTCTCCCTGGGCTCTGTCTCTCTCTCTCTCTCTCTCCCCCTCTCCCCCTCTCTCTCCCCTTCCTCACCCACTACAGCCTGCTCTCTGGTTGCTGCTGGCACATGCTGTGGTATATTGATTTATTTAGAAAATTTTGATGCTACCTCTCCAGGAATTTGCTTGTCACAGCTTACAAAATCAAAATAACACAATAAAATATATGAATTAAAATCCAGTATTAAAAACCCAGAACATAAAAACATAGGCCATAAATGCTGAAAGCTTAAAATAACAATTTCCAGGCTAAAATAGTGTTAAAATAGCAAGCCTTTAATGAAAAGCCTGAGTGAACAGAAATGTTTTCGTCTGGCATCTGAAAAAAAGCAACAGAGGTGTCAAGTGAGCCTCAAGGAGAAGGGCATTCCCTGAGAGGTACCACTACTGAAAAAGAAGAGATTGGATTTATACCACGCCCTTCACTAGGCGTCTCAGAGCGGCTTACAAACTCCTTTCCCTTCCCTTCCCCTCCCCACAACAGACACCCTGTGAGGTAGGTGGGGCTGAGAGAGCTCTTTCCAGAACTGCCCTTGAGAGAACAGCTCTTACAGAACTATGGCTTGCCCAAAGTCATCCAGCAGGTGCAAGTGGAGGAGTGGGGAATCAAACCCGGTTCTCCCAGATTAGAGTCTGTGTACTTAACCACTACACCAAACTGGCTCTCAGTTCTGTCTTTGAAGATGGCGGCACAGAGAGCAGGGTTTGTGAGTAAGATCTTAACTGGTGGGCTGAACAATATGGGAGGAGGCAGTCCTCCAAATATCCTGGCTGTAAGCTATTTAGAGATTTATAGGTAAGAACCAACACTTTATAAATTGTGCCCAGGAATGGGCACCCAGCGCAGATATTTCAGCTCTAGGGTGATACAATCCCTGTATCCCATTGCTAACAATAACCTGGCAACTGCATTTTGGATGAACTGAAGTTTCTGGATAGGGTTTCCTGGTCCAACTCAGGAAATACCTGGGGACTTCAGGAATGGAGACTGGAGACTTCGGGGGTAGAGCCTGGAAACTTTCCCATTCCCTAAATAAATAAAATACAGAAGTGTAGTTCCCCTGAATACAGGGGATCCCCGCCTGGACCTGGGGACTGTCAAGCCTATTTCCGGACTATATTCAAAAGCAACCCCTAGTAAAGTGCACTACAGATCCTGGATATAATCAGAGCATGAATCACCATGGCCAGATCATGTTTTTCAAGGAATGGTCATAGCTGGTGTAGCAGCTGAAGCTGATAGAAAGCACTACATGCCACGGAGATCTCAGCCTCCCACTTTAGGCCAGGATCCAGCACTACCCCTAAGTTATGAACCCTGTTTCTTCAGCAGAAAGCACCTCAGTCTTGTCTGGACTATGTTTCAGTTTATTGTCCCTCATCCATCCCATTACCACCTAGGGTTGCCAAGTCCCCCCGGGGGCGGGGAAAACCCCACTCCAGTGGGCCGCTGCCCGCCAGCCGGGATTGGGCCACTGGGGGGAACCCCACCCCCAAATTGCCAGGCTGAAGAGTCATGCCTGGCGCAATGACACGTCGGGCACGTTTCAGGGGGGATGCTCTGTAATTCGAGGGAAAACTCCATGGCCAAGACCCTCCCGGAGTGGCAAGGACTCCCCCCGCTACAGGTAAGTTGCCACTTGGCAACCCTATTACCACCTCAGGACAATTGTTCAGGGCTTCCACAAACTCACTGAGCTATTGAAAAGTACAGTTGGGTGTCATCTGTGTACTCCTTTCTGTTGCCATCTTCTGCCATTGAGTAAAGATTCTTTTTTGTTTCATTTGGCATTCCCTCAGTGATTCCTCCTTCCTGCCCAATGCTTTGATTCAAATACTTTAATTGCTTTTTTATCTCTTTGTATGGTTTTTAGCTTTGGTGTTAATTGTTTTAATGATGTGGTATTGTTGGTTGGTTTTAATGGTTTTAAAATGTAGTTTTATTATGTATGTTTATGATTCACACTGATGGGTTACTGCGCCTGCGCTGGAATCCATCGGTATCGTAGAAAGCTCTAGCGGATTTTCGCGCCCAGCAACACTGGGCATGCATGGAGCCCCCACCGCGCATGCCCAGGGGAGTGGGCGCAGAGATCCCACCAGTTCCTTCTGACCGCTGCAGCCAAACAAGGTAAACAGAGTAGAAGCCTGGAAGCAGAGGGGAAGGATGGGCGGGTAGTGTGAATGCACAGATGACCACTCGAAGATCATCAGTTACAGGTAGGCAACCTGTTTATCTTAGACGTGGTCTCTGTGCTTCACACTGATGGGAGAGTAGCAAGCAGTCTCCTACCTGGAGGAGGGTGCAGGCAGGCTGTCACTGAGAGGCAGAAGAGAGAATCAGGCGACCCAACGAGGAGCGTCCGGTAGCCCGGGTGTCCAGGGAGTAGTGCTTTATAAAAGTGTTGGGTGTAGCCCAAGCAGCAGCACTACAAAGGTCCAAAACGGAAGCCCCCTTGAGGAAGGCTGTGGATGCAGCTACGGCTCTGGTTGAGTGGGCACGAACTGGACCTGGAAGTGGAGTGCGAGCCAGCATGTAGCACAGATGGATAAGACCTACAATCCACTTGGAAAGCCTCTGGGCAGTGATTGGAGAACCAAGCCTGTTGGAGGCATAGAAGACAAAGAGTCTTGGAGTCTTACAGGAGGGCTTGGTATGGTCCAGATAGAATAGGAGAGCTCTCTTGGCGTCCAAGCTGTGAAGGAGCCTCTCCTCTTCCAAGGAATAGTTCGGATAAAAGTCCAGTAGGATTGTTTCAGCATGTAAATGAAATTCTGAGACGACCTTGAGCAAAAAGGAGATGTCGGGAACCAAGCGAACAGCATTAGGTAAAAAGGAGAGGTAAGGAGGGTCATGCCTAAAGGCCAGGAGTTCTCCCACTCTCTTCGCGGATGTGGTGGCAATGAGGAATGCAGTTTTCCATGCAAGGAGATTAGGGGCACACGTCGCCAGTGGCTCAAACGGTTTCCTCGTGAGCGAGCGCAGGACAAGTGAAAGGTCCCAGGGCTGAGCCAGTACTCTGCAAAGAGGGTAGAGATGGAGCAGGCCTGAGGAAGCGTTTAGAGAGTGGATAAGCAAACACAGAGAAGTTGTCAATCCGATTGTGAAAGGCCAAGATAGCCGAAAGGTAAACCCTCAGTGAGGAATGTGCAAGGCCCGCATCCGCCAAGGAAAGCAGGAAGTCAAAGATCTTTGGCAATCCTGCAGAAGACGGCAATACAGAGTCTGCAGAAAGTGTTAAGCAGAAGCGTGACCATTTATAAGCATAGGATTTCCTAGTAGAGGCCTTGCATGAGTTCAAAAGTACATTGGCTACACAGTTGGAGAAGTCTGAGGGGTAATCCTCCAGGCCATGAGCTTCAGACGAGGAATGTCATGACAGAGCAGCAGAGAGTTGGCGATACTCAGGAGGTCCAGCTGTGGGGGGAAGTGGTGGAATTGTTTTGCTGCCAGAGACAGGAGCACCAGGAACCAGGGTTGTCTGGGCCACCAGGGTCATATTAGTATGCAATCGGCCCCATCATGGAGAATTTTGTGAACGACCCAGGTTAACAGTGGAAAGGGGGGGAAGGGGGAGAAGAGGTACAGAAACCCCTCAGTCCAGGAGTATAGAAGACCGTCCCCGAGAGAAAGAGGATCTCGGCTGCCCAGCAAGCAGAACCTCTCGCACTTGATGTTCAGTCTGGTGGCAAAAATGTCTATCTGCGGTACACCCCACATGCGAAATACCAGCAGGAAGTAGGCGTCTGTAAGTTCCCAATCGTGCATCCGCACCTGGCTGCAACTCAGGAGATCTGCCTGAGTGTTGAGGGACCCCGGGATGTGGGTTGCATGGAGAAAGATGTCGTTGGCTATGCACCAATCCCAAAGGAGCATCGCCAGGCAGCAAAGATGATGGGAAACGGTGCCTCCTTGTCTGTTGGCATAGCTCACTGCTATCGTGTTGTCTGACAAGACTGCGACACAGGTGCCCCAACGATGGGCAGGAAGGTGCGTAGAGCGTAAGATATGGCCAAGAGTTCAAGATAGTTTATGTGATGGGACAGTAGACTGGTGTCCCAGTTAGCACCGGTTTTCCTCCCGTTGAGGTGGGGCCCCCAACCACAGTTGGAAGCGTCAGTTGTGAGAGTGATGGGAGGTGATGGGAGGTGGAATGGGGCTCCCTGAAGTAGGTATGAAGTGAGAGTCCACCACACCAGAGATTCTCTTACTTTGGGAGGAGGATCTAGCAGGGTGTTCTGAGGCTGGCTTTGGGGACGAAAAACATGGAGGAACCAGAGTTGAAGTTTTCGCATTTTCAGTTTGGTGAAGATAAGGACTGCTGTAGTGGCCGCCATGAGGCCCAGCAACCGCTGAATGAACAGGGCTGTGGAGTGAGATTGGGAGCAAATTTGGTTGGCTAGGGAAATGATAGGTTAGGCTCTGTCCAGGGGCAGGTAAGCCATTAGTAGAGTGGAATCGAGGTCTGCCCCGATGTAACAGACCCGTTGGGAGGGCAAGAGGTGCAATTTTTCCTGGTTGATCTGAAGACCCAAATCTGCAAGGAGGGAGTGGGTCATAGATATACTGTCCAGGAGAACCTGCTGGGAGTTGGCAACCAGGAGCCAATCGTCGATATAGGGGAAGATGGTGATTCCTTGAAGGCGAAAGAAGGCTATTACAACTACCATTGTCTTGGTAAAGACCCTGGGAGCGGTGGAGAGCCCAAACAGAAGAGCCTTGTATTGGAAGTGGTTCGGCCCTATCGCAAACTGGAGGAACTTTCAATGCGGGGGACAGATCGAGATGTGGAAATAGGCATCCTGCAGATCCAACATGGCCATCCAAGCATGTCTGCGAATAAGTGGAAGAAGGGAGGGCAGAGTAATCATGCGGAAGCGACGGTATTTGATGTGGTAGTTGAGCTCCCTGAAGTCTAGTATTGGTCTGGTGCCACCATCCTGCTTTGGCACCACAAAGTATCTTGAGTAGAAGCCGGTCCGATGGTAATGCACAGAAATGGGTTCTATGGCATCTTTATGTAGGAGGGCAGACAGCTCTTGAAGAAGCGGGGGGGTGGCGGGGTGGAGATGAAGACTGGAGCTGTGGGAGTCTGGATAAACTCGATGAGGTACCCTCTGGCTATGATAGAAAGGACCCAACTGTCCGCCGTGACGAAGTGCCACATAGGAAGGAACGGAGCCAGCTGTGTAGGGATGGATGAAGAAGGAGGGGAGTCAAAGCCCCTGCTTGGGCTGTCGCGACTGCTTCGGGCAGTTAGGCTGTTGAGCAGGAGCGAAGCGTTGCTTCGGAGGGTAGGAAGAATGCTTGTTGGCAGGTGAAGTGCGAGGGCGCCAGGTTCGGTCTGGAGAGCTTCTGGAAGAGGAACGCCGGGACCAGGGTCTGGACCACAATATTGGCTTATAGGGTCTCTCAGAGGATGAGACCCTCAACATCCTGGATGCTTTTATACTTTTATCCATCTCCTGGAGAGCAGTGTCATTCGAGGAAAAGGCTAAGGCTGTCAAAGGGGAGATCCTCTATATATGATCTAGTGTCCTGTTGGAGGATAGTGGACCTCAACCAGGAGTGGCGCCGCAGTGCTATACCTGAGGTCATTGTCTTTGAAAAAGTGTCAAGTGCATGCTTTGAGGTGTTCAGTTGTTGCTTCAACAGTAACAAACCCTCTTTTTGGACCCGTCTGGCTGCAATCTTGTGTTCTTCAGGAAGGTGGGCAAGAGCTCCGGAAAGCTGCTTCCATAACGCGTAATGCTAACGACTCATGTATGCTAGGTAGTTGGCCGTTTTAACTCCAAGGGCGCCCGCAGAGTAGAAGCAGCGACCAAATGCATCGAGCTTCTGACCTTCCTTATCTGATGGAGTGGAGTGAGATCTCTTCAATTTGGACGATGAGTTTACCACCATCAAGTTGGGTTTTGGATGGCACATTAAAAATTCAGCTCCAGCCTCTTGAATTCAATACATATGATTGAGACGCCTTGACGAGATAAGGCCAGAGGAGGGCTTGTCCCAAGGTGTTTTCACAGCCTGCAGTAGTACCACTGAAATCGGGGGAGAAACAGCAGTCGATGTGTCCGCCTGGACTATATCGAAGACAGGGTTGTCAATAGCGGGTTTAGGCTGCACCACTGAGACAGGGCCACGCGCTTTATCATTTCTCTGTAGGAGGACATGTCTTCAAAAGGTGATATTGGCAGGTTTTCAGCCACATCAGGTTTGGGGAAAGGAACAGCAGGAGAGCCTTGATTGGAGTCCTCCTCCTCACTTTCTCTCTCCGAAGATGAAGAGGCAGGAGCATCAAATTGCTGCGTCGGTATTAACATCGGTACTGAAGCTTGCTCAGCCAGCGACCGACCCTGAGAATGAGTTGTCGGGGTTGTGCAGGCAGCACCTGTACCAGGTGTGGGGGGGGTCCTGCGGTCAGGCGGTTTGGGCCAGGAGGACAAAGGAGGTTGGGCCTGAGGTGGCGATCTCAGCCGGACAGAATAATGATCCCAATCCAGATTGGTAGTTGGGGTGGTCCAAGGTCTCAAGGTCGATCGATGATGAGAGTCGTAGCGGAAAGATGGGCGACGATGATCTCAGGGGATGATGGGTTGAGCAGGAAGGTTCCAACGAGACGGGCTAGGAGAGCGACGGTGAGGAGATGCGTAGCGGTGCGGTGATCGATACCGAGGTGATCGAGGTCCGTAATCCTGACAGTAGTCTGGATGAGTTGGATAGGTGGGGGCCACGACATCGACAGGCAACTCGAGAAGACACCCCGGATCGCTGTCTGCAGGAGATAGAGACCTTTCAGAGAGGGGAGATCTTGACGTCGAAGCCGGAGGACGATCATACAGATGCTGATGGTCGGTCTCAGAAAACTCTTGCGCCTCCAAAATATGGTCTGGCAAGGCTACATCGAGTTGGTGGATAGGGGAATCGAGGAGATGTATGGTGGGTATCTCCTTTGATGCTGGAGGAAGGACTGGAGCCGAGCCGACTGCCGCAGATGTCTCTGGATGGGGCGGCAAAGTCATAGAAGTGGAGGCCTTCTTAGGTAGTTTTCCCAAGGGCATGGAGGTGTCCTTATGCCGCTTCTGGGTCTTGTCCTTTTTCTTTTTCTTAACTGGTGTCGATGCCACAGATTGTGTAGGGGTCGGGCGTTTCGACACAGTGTGGACGATGTCCAATGCCGGTCTTGACATAGAGGCTTGGTCGAGAGCAGGTCGGGATGGAGGTATCGACGTTGATGCCACGTCAGTCGGTGTGGAGGTGCTCGCAGATTCCATAGTTTTGGAAGATGTCGATGGGAGTAGCGCGGACTCAAGTAAGGCAACCTTCAACCTGGCGGCTCTGTTCTCGTGAGTCTGATTACTAAACTTCGCCCAGTGAGGGCAGGAGTCTGGTTGATGCAACTCTCCCAAACAGAGGATACAGAGGGAGTGCTCGTCTGGAGCCGCGATTTTACTCCCACACTTAGAGCACCTCTTGAAGCAACCCCACCTTTGAGCCATATAGTAACTCAAAGGCAGGAACGAAGAAAGATAGAGGGGGGGTGCCCGAAGGCAAGACAGAAAGAAAAACCCCACACCAAGAAAGACAGATTTTTTTTTTGTATTTTTTGTAAGACAGAAAGGGAGTAAAGGTAAGAAAAAACAAGAAGAGAGAAGTTTGAAAAAGCTTTCCACAATACTCAGCTGACGAGCAAAGCTGTGAACAGTGTGGCGGTCAGAAGAGAACTGGTGGGATCTCCGTGCATGCCCGGTGTTGCTAGGCGTGAAAATCCATTAGAGCTCTCTACGATACTGATGGATTCCAGCGCAGGTGCAGTAACCCATCAGTGTGAAGCACAGAGACCACGCTGAAGATCATCTGTTAAGGTGATCAAGACCATTTCTATCCCAAACCCAGACCTGAATCTGGATTGAAACAGGTATCGATAATCTTATCTCGTTCAAAACCGCCTGAAGCTGCATAGCCACCACACACTCAGACACACCATGTCCTTAGAAAAGCACCTTGACCATAATGGTGGCTGAGATCTCATGAGTTTATGTTGTGAGATCTTTTTAATTTAACTTTTATGTCCCTCTTGGCTTTTCTGTTTCATTCTAGATTTTTCTACAAACCTGGTAGGAAGGAAACAAAACACCAAGAATTTTAAGAGTGAGACTCATAACACTTACAGTAAGTATAACACTTACAAGTATAAAGAGATGACCTCATCTTTCTTTAGGTTGCCACCAATGCTCCCTCTAAGCTATGGAGTCCTGTGAACAAAAATTCTATTTTGTGAGCTACTGGCATTAAAGTTGTGAGGAGATGATTTGGCTACTGCATAAATTAATTTGCTCTGGAGCCATCCTTTCTGAGCTAAGAGAAAAATGTATGTCCAGAGGCTAAAAAACTGTGAGCTAGCTCACACTAACTCAGCTTAGAAGGAACACTGGTTGCCACATGTGAGGAACTTTTCTTAGCAAGATTTCCAGGGTATTGTGGCAAATGAAATATTGGAGTTCAACTAGCAACATTTTAAAGACTGTGCCACATTCCACCATAAAAAGTGGGAGGTGGGGTGTGTTCTCCTATTGTCTATGGTAGCTTTGTAAAAGACTGCTCTGAGAAGGTTAAAAGAAGAGTAATATTTGTTTTTAATGATTTTTTTAATTGTCTTGCTGATAAAGATGGAAGTTCTATCTTAACTATGTATCTCAAATACCTCTGGTCTTTCATCAGCAGAACAAAATTCATGTGTTCCTTGACCTTACATGTCACATGGTAATGAAACAGCATAAATCAGACCTATTAAAAGTTGAAGTTTGTTAATCTTAGTGCTGAAGTTCCATTCTCCTCTTCCTGGCAAAACTAACTAGTTCACAGGTCACGATTATATATTTACACATAGCAGTGATGCAGAGAGAAAAAAATCAGTGGATGCCCATCTGACACCCAGCAGGGAACTAATAGAACCATATGGGCTTCACGGGTGGGGGAGGTGAGGAAGCCCCAAACTCCGTTACCTGAGTTTCAACTTATGATGCTGCATTTAATATTACAGAGGTTGTATTGATTATGCTGACTTGGAGTTGGGAAAACTTGCCAAATGTTGACTTGAGAGTCTGTTTTCAGTTTTACTGTTTACAGTTAGCTGATATTGTTCATTTGGTTCTTTAGATCTAAAATGCTGAAGATTTCTGTTTGTGCAACAGTGCTCTAGAAATACCATGTCTTATAAGAGCATGGCTGTTCTGCTGCTACACATGAATAACAGCTTGACTGAATGTGTATTACACATCTTACCATGTTACATTTGGGCTTTGACATAGCTTGAATTACCCTTCTTAAAAACCATGTCAACAAGCTTAATATATAGTGTTTCCATTTAGAGCAAGAGGAATTGATTTATTCTCAAAATTTATACCCTCTCTTTCTGCCCTCATCAAGGCCACCAAGATAATGGATTAAAAACGCTTCAAAAATTCTCTTTTCAAAAATTCTCATTTCAAAAATTTTGCACTTCAAAGATGTTCATATTATTTGCAGTTCCAAATTTCAGGGAGGGCATGCGCTTCATTTCCTCTGAGTTTCTGGAAACTGGCCCCATCCAAGAACTGTTGCTGTTTCCCACCCCTTTACATTTTAAACGTACTAGCTAATAGTTGGGTAAACCAGAGGTCAAGTCTATCGCCATTGGAACTAATAGGGCCATAATTTCCTATGGGTACTAGAGCAGGGGTGTCAAACAGATCCAGATCAGGCCTCCCGGAGGGCTACTATCAGGCCCGCACTGGAACTGGCCATCTCCTGCTTCCAGTTCTGTTGCTGCTGCTGCTGCATCATAGCTTACTTTGCCAGACTCTTTCAATCGCTCAACCATTTCATGTTTTTCCCCTGGGTCCTAGACTCAGAACTCTGAGCATGAGATTTCTGTGGTGAATGTCAGTAAGTCAAAAGTAGGGTTGCAGCTTACAGTTACACACTTGAACAGCATACTCAAGATTGAACAGCACAGACATTTTGATGCAATAATTCAGAGCAAGAGAAGTAAATTATCAAAATATTGCAAGAGTGCAAATGTTTTAAGCATGTTTTTTTTAGTAAAAAAAATCTTTGTGTCCTTTATAAAGTTTATATCTCTACTACCTGGCATTACATTTTATGACACATGTGGCCTAGCCCAACAAGGTCTCAATTATGTCAGATCTGGCCCTCATAACAAATGAGTTCGACACCCCTGCACTAGAGTGTCTAGTTCCACCTGCTGTTAGACATAATAGGCCTATTATTATTACCTTAAATTTAAAGTTTTAAAAAAATCAATCAGAAGTCAGCCAAGGAAGGTGGCATATAAATGTTGTAAATCCTAGTGATACTGGATAACAGAGAATATGAGAATGGGATGTGTAAAATTAACTGGGGCAATGCCTTGTACATCATGTAAACCAGAGAAAGCAACATGGCCCCTTTCACAAGAGATACTGAAGAGCCAAACAGCTTTATGAATCCGTCAGTGGGGTTACACCAGAAAAGTTTCTGGAAAGACAAAGGCTGAGGACAGACTGGCAATCTGGAGCGAGATGAATGCGGAGGAAACTGCTGCGGGGGAAAAACTCCCCGGGGCTGGCCGTTCACACCGGCCAGTGTATTGTGCAACGGTGCCGATATGGAGCATTCAGACTGCTGCGGAGTGGCCCCACGTGGGCCGGCTTCCACAGCTCGTGATAGGGCTGTTTCGGCAATTTGCGCACGTGCGCACATGCGCAAACTGGCAAAATGCCGTGTTCACACTGCCGCCTCCGCTTGCCTCCCGTCTTCTTCCGGTTCACACTGCCTGGAAGCGGGAGGCAAGCGCAAGACGGCCCCTGGACACCGGTTTCTCCTGGTGTCCTGTTAAAGCGGATGGAAAGTGAGTGGGAGACGGGTAAGTGCGAAACGGAGCCGACAGACAGATGCGCATGTCTGAATATGCTCCCTTCTTCCACTTCCAACGCGGGGCTGTCCTGCTTTACATTGCCAGTCTGTCCTCAGCCAAACTGAAGGCTCTACAGAGCCTCTTCCAAGACATCTGAAGGGAGCATGAGTTCCCTTTGGGAGGAATGAAGAAACTGTTTGCCTGGATCCTGTTGAAAGACAGCTAGCTACCTGTACAAAGCTCTCAAATTGTATTTATTTCTAAAATGTCTGAATCACTTCTCCAGCTCCACAGGAGCACTCAGAGCAACTTATACAAGGCATTGGCCAGGCTCTGGAAAGTTTAAAAATAATTCTTTCACCACAAACAGAAGCTCTTTGAAATACAGTATTTCAGCAAGGGGCTGAAGCACCTCCTTGCAATTCCTGCTACAGAAATACCCAATGGAGGGACAGCAGGAGGTCAAGGTAAATCTCTTTTTAAATAATTTAAATTTAATTTTTATACAAATCTACTTACAAAAAACAATAACATACGTACACACTTAATACTATCCAAAAAATACCAATACTTCTAATGATTTATGATTTATACATTTCCCAGAACAGCCAGCCATTCTATTCCACATACCCATACCATACCCTCAATCCATTATATTTGACCCAAATACACAAAAGTACGACATTATCCTGGACTTTGTCATTCTAATACATAATAAACATGGACTATTCTTCTACAAATCTTCCAGAGAAAACAGCCATTAGACCTCTCATAACGTTAATTTTATCATTAAGAGAATTGCCATAATCTCAGATGCCTCACTTTCATTTTTGGTGGGTTTTGTTTTTTCTGTCTTGTCACTATGCAAAGTTTCACTGTTGTAGGTAAAATAAAAATAATTTCCAAACTTAACTCTGTGGTTATCCATTTCATGTAACATATTAGTATTTCTCTAATGCCACGTGACAAAGTGAGCTCCCATCTCTGGTCCCAGCTCCTGCCAACCTAGCAGTTCAAAAGCAAGAAATTCCAAGTAGTTAAATAGGTACCGCTTTGGTATTCAGCATTCCATGCACCTCAGCATTTAGTCATGTCAGCCCATGACCACGGAGAAGTCTTTGGACAATGCTGGCTCTTCAGCTTGGAAACAGAGATGAGCACCACCCTTTAGAGTTGGATTCGACTGGCTTTCGAGCAAGGGAAACCTTTACCTTTACCTTTAGGATTAAATAATAACAAATATCCTGTCATATTATGAATCTCCTCAATAATCATAGACCAACATTTCCTAATCAGTAGACAGCTCCAAAAGATGTGAAGGAGATTTGTGACCTAAATGGAATAAATCGGATAAATTGGAATAAATTGGAATAAATCATTGGATAACTTGGAATAAATCATTGATAAACAGCAGGGCTGTTTTTGGGCAGGAACGCACAGGAACGGAGTTCCGGCTGGCTCGTGAGTTGGCCACACCCAGCAGGAACTCATTAGCATAATAGGCCACACCCAACAGCAGAAACTCATTAGGATTTGCTACATTAGGGATATGTGGCCCCACATGCAAATTAGTTCCTACTACAAAAAAAGCCCTGGGTTTTGACAACAAACAAGGTAAACAGAATAAGAAGCAAAGGTGGGTGTGGCTGGATGACCACTCTTCTGGTAACATGGGGGTGTGGCCTAATATGCTATGCTTTCAGTGGTGTGGCCTAATATGCTAATGAGTTTCTGCCGTTGGGTGTGGCCTATTATGCTAACGAGTTCCTGCTGGGCTTTTTTTACAAAAAAAAGCCCTGATAAACAGTAAGGGGTGAAGCATCACCAGAACTATATTTGTATAAAACTTTCCTTCAGGTCCCTCAGTATTAATCTTGATCAGACATTTTCCCAAATCCAGTCCCATTTAGCTGTGGTTTCTCCTGTTCCATATCATTTCCCTACTTTTTCACTGATCAATTAACAGATTCATCTAAGTTTAACAACATTGAACACAGGGCTATTTTGGAGCAAGAATTCACCAGAACAGTGTTCTGGCTGGCTTCTGAGTTGGCCACGCCTACAGCCAAAACCTCTGGGCATGTGTGGCTACAGAGCACGCTGCCCTTCCCACCTTATACACAAGAGGGAAAGATGGCATGTTAAAATGCTGTCTCTTCCTGTTGGGAGCCCATTGGGATTTCCTGTCAATTTCACTCCCCCCCCCAGTCAGCTGAGAGTGAAATTGACAAGGAAAAGCCTCTCTCTGCCTTCCCTTCTCTAACTGACATGTTGCAGCTGGAAAAGGGCAGGCAGGGAACCCAGGCATATTGAAAATGCCTTTCTTTCCCTCCCTGATCTGGGGGAGGGAGAGAAAGGCATTTACCCATGCCCCCCTGCACTTCCCCGAGTCTCTCTGCAAAAGCGAAGAGGCTCAGGGAAGGAATGGGGCATGTTTGTCTGGCTGCCCTCAGTTTCCCCAGCCTACATGCCTTGGCGGGCTGGCTAGGGAGACCCAGGGCAGCCGTTGTAGAGAAGCTGGGTGGGAGGGAAAAGCCCAGGGCAGGCATGGAAGCATGCATGGGCTTCGTGCCTGCCCATCTCCAGTTGCCCCACAGCCACGGGGCCCCTGGAAAGGTGCAGGCAGGGAGTGCAGGCATGTTTAGATGCCTTTCTTTCCTTCCCCAAGATCGGGGAAGGAGATAAAGGCATTTAAAAATGCCTTCTGTTTTTTTCCCTTCCCTCGCTGAGCTTCTCTGCAGTGGCAGAGAAGCTCGGGGGGAGGAAAGAGGCAAGCTTCCATGCTTGCCCTGTGCTTTCCCAGCCCCCACCTAATATGCTAATGAGCTGTGCTGTCAGGGGTGTGGCCTAATATGCTAATGTGTTTCTGCTGCTGGGTGTGGCCTGTTATGCTAATGAGTTCCTGATGGGCTTTTTCTACAAAAAAAGCCCTGATTGAACATACATGTGATACACTTTTATATGATAAAATTCTCTCTGTAATCTGTCTTACTCTTTAATTTACATCCTCTAGTTCTGTATCCTTGGACACTCACGAAGAACCATTAAAAACCTCTCCTTTCTCAACAATGCTAGAAGAAAAATACACATCCTGAATCACAGATCCAGTCACAGTTCCACTCTGCTCACATTGGACCTAGTGTAAGGTTTGCAGAACAGCCTCTTTCACAAGGGGAAGTGCCTTGCACCAGAGGAAAGCACCACCATTAGCAGAACAGATGGACAGTATCCAGTCTAGAGTTTAAATAAATAAATGCATTACCATTCATTCAATATTGACAAAAATGTATTTGGGGACAGAAGCTGTAGCTATAGCTACACAGCATTTGAGGCAAAGAAGAATGTTCTTGAAAATTAGAGAGATACTGTTTCACCAACTGCTATATGAGCTCCTGTTTACAAGGTGTGAAATTCAGTTTAAGACAGGTGTTAAATGTCTACAATTCCAGTAAACACCTTAAATGCCATATCCACAAAAGAACATGCAGTATAGATCTTCATGATGGAAGACCACATGTATTCCAAATATCTGGGGGCCTAAAAACAAAGAGATGCAGGGAGATCCACTCGCAGATCTTCGGAGCATTTTTTCCCCTCAGAGTCAACAAGCAGCTATGTAGGGCCCCAGTTTAGCCCAGGTCTGCAGTGGGGGGGGGGGGGGGGCAGTTTAACCATTCCTACTCTGCATAGTTTCAGCATACAAATTCCTCCTTCTCCCAGGCTGTTATTTGCCCTTGAGGGAGGAAAATAGATGTATGGGGGTTGCTTTATAACAGATGAAAGCAGGTAAGGATGGAAGAATTAAGCTTGTTCCACCCCATGCTATAGGCATGATCTAATTTAAGTGGCTAGTATTTGAGTTTTTAAAACAAACACATCAACACAAACAAAACATCTCAGTTAACTTTCAGTCCTCTTAGCCATTTCTCATCTTAAAAGACTATAAATGGGAGTTCAGCAGGGCATGCAGGAAGCAAAGAATTTGAAGCTATTGATTGATGGCTGAAGAAGAGAGAGAGAGAGAGAGAGAACAATGGCACTGAGTCAGGATCTAACTACAGGGTATGTTTTCCCTGGGTATGTTCTGCATTTCCCAGACATGTGAGGGCCCGATTCAAATCACAGCTGGAGCACATAGGGAGAGTGGGTTGAATTCCCCCAATTCATTTTCCTGACCAGAAGTAGGCAGCCACTATTTGACCCATCAGTATAAGTTTCCTGAGCAAGATGAGTAGGTAACAGTTCCCTGCAGCTATTTCAAGTCAGGAAAATGGTGCTGGAGGGAGACTTAAAGCCCTCTCTCTGAGTGCAGGGGTCCCAGTCTAAACCATGCACCTCGTGCACCTGGGAACCTTGGAACTAGACTCCATCTGATGACCTGACCTGGGGTTCCAACTGGAAAAAATTAGACCCTCAGCATGAATAAGTATACTTCGTATGCACCCAGTTCAATACTTGACATGTCTAGTTAAAAAGATCGCTGATAGTATGTACAGGGAAAGACCTTTCTCTGCCTAGTAGCCTGGACAGCCCCTGCCACTAGTAGACAGTTCAGAGCCAGACAGAGTAATGGACTGATTTGATATGAGACAGCTTTATGCGTACATGTCAGCAGAGACAGTGAAATACACAGAAAAAAGGAAGAGCAAATGATGAAGAAAGCCAAACAAAACAGAACCCCCAGTTATAGCCTCTGTGCGGCAGCCCAGGAAGAATGACTTAATTTGAAAAGGTCTCAGAATATGTACGTGTGTAACAGAGATTTCAGAATTAATGTAACCTCCAAGATATCTCCTCCTGACAAATAGCCAAATTAGACATCACCAGTAAATTTGGTATTTTTGTCCCTTCTGGAGGGTTAAAAAAGATAGTGGGTGAAAGCGGGCAGACACTAATTTCTCTCTTCTTCCCCCTTCTCTCTGTGACATGAATGCCTAGATGGAAAAGACTTTGCCAGTTCATAGAACGTATTAGTTAACACATATCCAAATCTGGGAGTTTATGGGCTATCAGTAAGGAGTCCTAAACTTACCTCTTGTAATGTAGTTGTTTGCTAGTTAAACTCTCTGTTTATGGTATTCTATATATTCTATTTTACCGAACTGTACTTTTGTTTACAGATACGAATAATGTTTTTAAAAGCTTCTCTAATCTTCATATGCCTGTCTAGCCCATAAGCAATGCTCAAAAACCAAGAAGAGAAACCATTATTTTGCAGTTTATTTATCTACTCACTTGAACATAGGAGTTCCGCAAACCACACATTTGTATACTCCATGAGCTTTGTGATATGTGTATTCTCCCTCAAAGGCACTGGGGAAAAATAATAAAGCCATGAGCACTACTGAGTCACGATTCTGCTAACACTGAATTGATTTGAGCAGGGCTTAGCATTTTTCTACATCTCATAATTTAGGCGTCATTGCTCTTTATAAAATCAAACCAAAACATTCATATTGAAATCCAAACAATCCACATAAACATTTTGAACACAAGACAAGAAACTACTGGGAAAATACAAAGTGTCAAAATACAAAATCTTTTACAGACACAATAGATTTTGTTCCTCAGTTCAACCCTTCAATTAGCGGCTGCTGTTAAGGCTTTACTTTAGAATGCATTCATACCCTAAACATCTTTCTGTCTACTTTTTCAGATCCTATTTGTTAAGGCTTGATTTCTTACATGTAACCTAGGTAAAGTACAAGTGCAAGATTCATTTGCTGGTCTCAGCCAGGGCACCAAAATATATTTGAATACCGAAAGAATCCAACTGAAATTGAAATAACTGGCCTCTGATTTCAAGCTGTGTGAGCTCTACATTTGTATTTGAAGAGGAATATTATTGCTTTAAGGGAATATTTTTCTCAGTTAACAATCTTAAAGGCTAGGAGGTCATGTATCTAATACAAATCAGCTGTGCTACTCCAACAAAAAGTCCGTGTGTTCTGCAGCTTGTTTTTATTATCCTTTCACCCTTTTTATGGGGTCCATTTTTTTTTATAAACAGGATTTTTTAAAATGACCTAATCTATGGTTGTTTGTGTGCATTAAATCATTTTTGCTAGTCTTGTACACAACAGTTAAATAACTGTTTGGCTGGAAGGCCTCCTGAGCTGAGAGGGGCAGTTCACCACCAGTTCCTTGTCAGGGGATAAACTTAGTGCAAGTCATCTCCATTACAAAGTAGGGCTGCCAAGTCCAACTTGGGAAATATCTGGGGACTTTGGGGGTGGAGCCAGGAGACTTTGGGGGTGGAGCCAGGAGAAAGGAAGTGACATCATTTTGTGATGTCACATCCTGTGATGTTGCTTCCACATGCTTCCACATGAACTCATGAAGTTTCCTAATACTGAATCAGGCCATTGGTCCATCAAGGTCAGTACTGACTACTCAGACTGGTAGTGGCTCTCCAGGGTCTCAGGCTGAGATCTTTAATATCACCTATTACCTGATCCTTTTTTAGCTGAAGAGGCTGATACCTCCTGCATGTCAAGCAGATGCTCTATCACTGAGCAACGGCCCTACTGAATCCTTCCTCATCTCGGCAGAATATGAAGCACTAAGTGCTACACAAGTGCTAAATATGATTTTCATATCATAAGAACAGGAGAGAAGCCACAGTGGATTGGGCCAACAGCCCATCCAGTACAACACTCTGTGTCACAACAGTGGCCAAAAATACCAGGTGCCCTCAGGAGGTCCAGCAGCGGAGCCAGAACTCCAGAAGCCCTCCCACTGTTGCCCCCCAAGCACCAAGAATGCAGAGCATCACTGCCCCAGACAAAGGGTTCCATCTAGACCTTGTGGCTAATAATAGCCACTGATAGACCTCTGCTGGATGGGGACAGAGAGAGAGAGACAGACAGACAGACAGAAAAAAGAAAGGGGGAGAGAGAGAGAAGGAAAAAATCTGGCAGAGGCACTTACTTCCATTTAGACCTTGTGGCTAATAATAGCCACTGATAGACCTCTGCTGGATGGGGACAGAGAGAGAGAGAGACAGACAGACAGACAGACAGACAGAAAAAAGAAAGAAAGGGGGAGGGGGAGAGAGAGAGAAGGAAAAGAGCTGGCAGATGCACTTACCAGCAGCAACCTTTCAATCTTACACCAGCCGCATGCAAAAGCAGGCCCTTCAGTAAGAGTTTAGTCCCTCCTTAATCTCTGGGCGGGGCTCTCTTGCTAACTCTTAAAGGGGAAATGTCTGGTGAGGCTTTTCACTGCAGGCTCTTCAGACATTTCCCTTTTAAGAGGCCTGGAAGGGAGAGGGCCCGGCAGGCTCCAACGTTTCCCTCCTGTTGGCAGCCATTGCCTCCCCCCAGTGGCCAGTTTTGAAAAAGCGGGGGTAAGCATGAAAAATCGGTGTTTCCCCCGCCCTTCCGGGGGGACTTGGCAGCCCTATTACAAAGTCCAGTGAAAAGTCAAGTCTTAGGAACAGTGTTGCTGCTTAACTTGGGCCCCACATGTGGTAAAGTGCCTTTTGGAGTCTGGAAGGGAACCAAGCAGTTATGTTATTAATACTATTGGTTCAGTGGAAGCCCAGGTCTGATGCCAATCTCCATGGTCAGAGTAAAACACCAAAAGACATCTAGACTTTGACAAAAATGCAGTTGTGAAAAGTTATATTCACTAGAACAGCCTTGGTGAGCTGTCCTGTCTTCTTTGCACCTTCCTTCAGGATTTAGAGCTCACATCCAAGGGCTAAAGCCATGTGAGGGCAGTTATTGAAAATATTTGACATTCCAGGCACAAATGAGCCAATAAATACTTTCTCCACATGTGCTTTTAAAAAAGAAAAGAAACTGAATCAAGAGGAGCTAAATTAAGCCACCTTCTTCATGCAAACAAAATGTCTATACATAAAATGATGTTTAAAATTTCAGCCTATTTCCCTTATGTGCCTGATTATTGTGGAGTCTTCCAAAAAACAAAACAAAAAAACCAACCAAAAAACCCACCCAGAATTTCCTGACTGCCATTACTTCCACACATTTTGTGGCAAACTGAAAACAGACCCTAAACATAAACTGAGAGGTTTTAAAACAGAAGAGTGTTCACTTGTAAAGTCCATGACCTTCCGTGCAGCAAATTGCTGTCTGTTCAATGGTGTTAATTTGTATGAGTTAGTAAACAAGTGCAGAACTCTTTAAAAGTGTTTCTGGAGACGAGATGAAACAGCAGCACTTGGGAAGACTTATCTACTGGATACTGACCATATTTCTCTCATCTGGCCTTACCTTTCAGTCCCTTTTTCCTGAGTAACATGGTACTGCAAGGGCGTCAGCCGCTTCTTCAAATCCTGCTGGGAGAAGACCACCTTACAGGCCTTTTTATCCCTACATGACCCTGCAAAATGAGAGGATATGGAAGAAGGAACTTTTTAAAAGCCAACACCTGAATCATCACTTTGGCTAGCCGCCTAAGCACAAGCGTTCTGCATTCTCTTTTCCAAAGACAAGATCCGATTCTAATGCATTAGAGTGGCTCAGCTGCTTGCGTCTTCAGATCCAACAAGTCTGCTCTTCACAAAGCCTGTGACTCTGCTGGCATAGTGATAATGTGATACAGCCAAAGCCTTCTCTATGCAGGAAAAATTGAAACTGTTTTCAGAATTCACATGATCACCATAAGCTGCGGTTGTGATCCTAAACATGTTTGATTATAGCTTCTCTGTAGATATGTTTAGGATTTAACAGTAGCAAGACATCTATATTGCAGACATAAGGTAATGGGCATATGATGTTTAACCAGAATGAGAGAATAAACTTTGAAAAACATTGAACAGAAAACTTCGTAAAGTTTTTGCTTATTGCTCATTTAAAACCAAACAGTCCTTTGCACTTGGTCCTTCCTCAGATAGTATAGTTCTGAGACTCAGAATTTACCCAAAAAGAAATTAATTTAAAATGGGAATTTCCTACATTTAGAAGATTGTGTGTCAAAAGTAATCTAAGATGACAGTCCTAATAAACATGTTATTTGACGAATCTTGTGAATTTTGTTATAACAAGTGAGCATAAATATCTACTTTCAAAAGATTATTATTAGTCCAACTTTTTTGATTTCATGTGTACAAAATTCTTATTCAAAAATATTTACAACATATAACAAGGCATAAATTGTATACACATTCTAGGGCCCATCTGAGTGATGATGTGATCAATTTTCATTGTGGCCACTGAGATTATTGCACAAGTAATTACAAATTAATAGCTTGTTTACCTGCAACTACAGCTGGATCAGGGCCATCAGCATTTTATCAGCACTGAACATTTGTACTTGGGTAACACGAAATTTATCCTAGATATTTTTATTTTATTTTCACATAGTCTGCCTTTTTTACTAGGAGTCAAGGTGGATTACAAGTGCAATAGAACTGTTCAGTCAATCAATAAGCCAAACTAAAAATAGGAAATTTGCATTATAATGACAGTTGAATCTAGCAGCAACTAAAACAAAGCTATTCAATCAATCAACAAGTAGATAACAACATATGATAACCATTGAGTCTACCAGTAATATTCCTAGTAAAACAACATAATGCAATGGAGCTGGAACTGAAGGACTAGAAGCAAGGAAAAACACTTTCTCACTAATAGGTGTCACCTCCTGAGCTGATGCATTACCACAGTTCGCATCTTTACTCCTCTACAAGAATGCCATCCGGAACAATTATGTTTTACACATTTTGAAAAACAATTGAAGTGTAGGGGGCCTTCCTAATACCCTCAGGCAGATAATTTCATAACGTGGGAGCTACTGCACCCATTTCTATTGCAGCTACTATATAGAATATAGCTGAGCAACTGGTGCATGAGTTGGATAACCAAGGTAAGAAGGCACATGATACACCCCCAACCTGCTTAGGCAGGTCTTCATCTGGTCAACACCTGAATGGCAGACTCTCTTATAAATCCAATGCGTATCACCTTGAGTTACAGTAAAGTCAAATAATAAAATACTCCATGAAGGGCTAATAAATAAAATATTGCATCTCTCTGAAACATGTGCAATGGTAGGCTCCACCTACTCCCCACAGCCTTTGCCAGTCATTATGATTCTGGTGATACAACCACTGAATGAGCAATCAGATTCCCAGAGTTTTGAAGGTACAAGTTTGAGTGTTCTGAAGCTGGAAAATATGCTCATTGCTCTATTTACTGCCTGTGTTGGGGGTATCGTGAGAGTGGAGACTGGAGTGCCAAAATCATAATGACTGAACAAGGCTTAGCACCCTAAAATGTGATTTATTTTATAAAATGAAGGCTTCCCTACAGCACCATTCTAGAGTGGTAGCACTTGTAAATACTCTTTAATACAAGAGATTGCATCTAAGTGGTGGCCGACAGCATCCAAACCTTCCACAAACATCATCCTCTTGATCTGTTGTTTTAGGCTTACACAGATTTTCCAGTAACTGTTCTTAGCTCATTGTAAACTACCCTGTTGAGCTCATGGAGGTATATGTTTTGCCTTTTAAAAAAATAATTTAGTTCTTTAGTTGCCTAGTCCTCTTCTTGAATAATGGACCTCATATCCACCTTTTTTTTTTCTTTGTTTTTGCCTTAAGGTGACCACCACACCACATTTGCAGGTTGTTGTGCTCAGGCTCAAACGTGACTGAAACATCATTTACTAATCATCTATGTTATGCCCTGGCTCTTGGTGCCAACTAGATCCTATTTTAAAATCTTACTCCAAACTTTTCTCTCTTTTAGACACCCATCATGCCTCGCACTGCAAGTACTGGTCACATTAAAAAAAAAGAAATCAAAGATATTTTAAAATTCTTACTGATACAAATAGGCAAGTATAAAGAATCAGGAAGCAAGCAAAATATATAAATTTTATTAATTTTGCACTATGTAAAACACATGTTACAAATTTGGGGCAGGGGGCAGGGAATTGGAAATGCACACAGGAGAATCAGATCCTCAACAGCCCTTTCCTAAGTATGGCTACCTCCCTTTAAATACATTGAAGTCAATGAGCTTAAAAGGATATAACTCTGTTTAGGATTGCCTTCAAATCACTATAACATGTTTTCTGCTCTAAGCACGTAGCATTTTCAGACGTAAAGTTTGTTTGTTTAAAAAATACGGATGGAATCATCCTTGATTAGAAATAAACAGTCGTAACTAAAAAGTTTGGTAGAAATAGACATATATCAAGGTAGAGTGACCAGAGCTATCCATCTGTATGTCATTTAGTACAAGAGGGGAAACGGCAGGTTTAAATTACATGGTATTGGATTGCAATTTCCTAACGTTGGATGCTTTTCTCCTTTTTTACCTTCAGTCATTACTACAGAGTGTTCATAAAAAGTAGCTTAAAGAACAGATGCTTGAAAATAATTTAACCCAAGATGTCCCCCGCTTGATTCCAACTCCATCTTTTTTATTTAAGGCAAAAAACATGCTGCTGGTCACTACCAACTAACCCTGTGAAGTATTTGCAGGCAGAAAACAGCAAAATCAAAAACACGTGATGGAAATAAATACTGCAGACATTAAAAGCTTAGCTGCTGAATCTAAGGTACAGAAAAAGAACTTCTATTGCACAGATCAGAAATTACTTTTGATCTAAACATTCTTAAAAACCACTGTTTTCTGCTGCAAGCTCTCTCATTAACTGTGGCAGAGCCCTTATTTTAATAGAAGACTTTGAAAGACCATGTTGACCCCCCCCCCCCATTCCATTATTAAGCCTTATTTTGGAGAGGATAAAGATTTCATTTCATGTTTCTTTGTCTTTCAAGAGTCACTAAAGGAGTACTCACACAAATTTTGCAGGAATGTGCCCTGTGTCATAACCGACAAATTATTTGGCTTTGGTGCACTTAAAGGTCACCTTGCAAATTAGCAAGATTTTCCTACATCCTGGCTTTTCAACCTTAAATATAAATATTGTTTCCAAACTGTAAGTGACGTTTGTGCTTTATAACATTCTGTTGCTTATTTTAAGAAGTCAAGTGGCGAAGGTTTATATTCTCAGGCTATGCTGTTTTCTTGCACTAATAAGTCTCTCCCTTTATGCCAGAAGCAAAAGAAGATGCTGTATTAATTTGTACATGCATAGCTATAGCAATGCAGCATTCATCTGAGGGATTTTCTTTTAAAGCCACAAAATACTTTAGTATATTGCTATACTTTTAAATTTTAGAATTGATTATAGACTTCAAATGTTTTTCCATTTGGACAGTGCCTTCCTAAGCAGGTGTACTCAGAATCCGACTTTGTTTTATTCAGTGGAGCTTGCTCCCTGAAGCGTTCTCCGATTTGCATTGTAAGTCCACTAGCACAAAACGGAGAATTTATTAATTTTTAATGCTATTCATTGCTCATCTGATGATCGGGACAGGTTGCTCTGTGTTAAACATGACACACACACATTGAATTCCAGTGAACAAATTCCCCTTCTCTGTCTTATCCCTCCTCATCTCTGGAAACCAAAAACCATTTACATTTGCCAAATCTCCAGGGGAAAGGAATTCTATAATCAAGTCCACATCTTTGCAAGCCCTGAACTAGTACATGTTGGATTCTCTGGTTTTAGTAGAGCCAGGAATCACTATTAATGTAGCAGAGTGCACTAGGCATTTTCATGCAGCAGAGCTTAAATACTGAGTGTGCTAGCAGACTTACAAAGTTACACAGAGCCAGTCGTCAGATTCAAAACAAGAAAGAGTTCTTTATTATATAGAACTCCATTCTAGACAGTATAGATGAGAGACAGAGTTAGAATCTAACTGTTCAGGATGGGTATGGATGCAGGGAAGAGCATTTATGCAGTCGAGTTTCCCGCATTTGGGGAAATCGCAGGGGTCAGCACATCCGGAGTGCAATGGATGAGCCTCACCCTGGGAAAACCTCCTTCGTGATCAAGGTGTCTCCCCTGCCAGGTAAGATGTGCTCCTTCTTTGTGTGTGTGAGAGGAAGTGTGTGAGAGAGTGAGGTCAAGCCAGAAGGAAGGAAACTCACCCCTAAGAATAGCATTCTATTTCAAAGGAGATAGGATCAGATAACAGGTAGGAAAGGATGCTGTGTGTGTCCTGACCTGTCTATCTGACTTAAATCTATAGTGACCTCCTGAAGGCTGAGGCAAAAGGACAGCACCAAGTCCTTTTCTTTCAACAGTATACACATGATGAACCTAAAAGAACACAACTAGTCAGCAGAAGTTTCTGAACTAAAGTCAGAATCACATAAAGTGTGTATACCACACTCAAGGTTATGAAACCATGAATAATGGCTGCTGGGTATTTATAGCTGGGGAAAGGCACCATATTTTCACCACATAGACTCCTAATGTCACCACCATATCAGATTCATTGGAAGTACCATATTTTTTATTTCCCTCAGAACTTTTCCTTGGGCTGGATGTTCATAACTAAACAATGGTTTTAACATCAGTTTGGCCCATTAGCTGCTTCTTATCCCCGCCTCCCCATGCTAATATAAACTGGGGGCTTGAAATTTTTTGGCCACCATGTAGATAGATAATAGGATTTAGCACTTGGTTTTGTATTTTTAGACTGTTTTAAATATATTTGCTATGAATTTATTGTATGAATCTGTTGTACACCACCCTGAGCCCGCTTTGTGGGGAGGGTGGTATAGAAGCCTAATGAAATAAATAAAGTAAATAAAGAGGTGGAGGGAGATGCTCGAGGCATGATGGAGAAGCCCCATGTCTGTAGTTAACAGAATATTAAAAAGAGAACTAGTATCCTTTCCTGATCATAAACCAGAATCATATGGATCTGAAGAAAATAGGTAGTACTCAGAAGTATCATGGGCTGCAAAGAGACATCTCACACTACTTTCCACAGGAAAAGAAAAAGAAAAAGGATGACAGTTGGATGTGTAGTTGACATCTAGCATTTCTGGAGTATTATTATTTTTTAATTGCCCTATCCCACCTTACATTGTAGTTAAAATGTAGTTCCAACCTTGTGGGTACTTACTACCATTGACCATTTTGACCTGACAGATTTCAGAGCTGGATAGATCATTTTTAGATATTCTACAAGAGGTGGGGACCCACGATACTCGCGGAGGTGGGGGAGCTCCACGTGGAGGAGGAGAAAGCCCCCACAGGTAAGCCTTCTTCCCCCCCCATAGGCACTGGTGGGCCCTCCACTTCTTCGCCCTTGAGAGAACAGCTCTGGGGACCCAAGGTCTATCATTTGCAGAAGGCCACAGAGAGCTGAAGAGAGGCAGTGTACTGTAGTGGTTAGAGTGTCAGAGTAGGAACTGGAAAAGCCACGTACTCTCAGCCTAATCTACCTCATAGGGTTGTTGTGTGGATCAAATGGGGGGAGAGCAGAATGATGACAGCTGCTTTGGATTCCCCTGGGTTCCCTTAAGATGCCCTGCAGGGTGTAAATGAAACAAATTAATAAATATGAATTGCTTGTTTCTATGAGGCATCTGGGGCAGAAAAAGAGGCCACACACTTTGGTTATGCCTGATTGTGGCCATTTCCTCCACAGGCAGAAATAATTTCCCAGCTGTTGCTGTCAAGAAGGACATGCAACCGAACAATAACTGGAGGAACCAGGAGTCTGACTGGACAATCGACAATACTGGTGGTGGATGTGATGAAGCTAGAATATTTTGCACAAATGTCAGTGAGAATATCCAATTGACTAACTAATGAAAATAAAGCAAAGGATGTCATTTGACTATGTCCCCCCCCCCAAAACGGATTAAAGCTATTTTTCTAAAAAAGAAATGTGTCACATCCCTGCCTGAAAAGAGATTCTCAGCAGTGCTTAAGAGGTCTCCCCTTAAAACCTCTCCCCACCTGACAGATCTCCTGAAAATGTCAGTGAACAGTCAAAACTCTACATTTTCCTCAAGGAAGTTGACAGCAATGCTCCCTCTAAGCTGTGGGGTCTTGTGAGCAAAAATTCTACTTTGTGAGCTCCTGGCTTTAAGGTTGTGAGTGAGCGATTCAGCTGCTGCATGATTTATTTTGCTCTGGAGCCATCCTTCCTGAGTGAAGACAAAAATGTGTGAGCTGGAGGCTAAAAAACTGTGAGCTTGCTCACACTAACTCAGCTTAGAGGGAACACTGGTTGACAGACCAAGAACCCAGGTTTTTTAAAAATATCATTTGAAATTGGATCATTCCCCAATCTCTATTTAAAAAAAAAGCAAACCTTGAACCCAAAATATTTTTTTGACGTTCCTCCCAACTTCTAATCATTTCAGGCAGGGATGAGGGGGCGGCATGAAAGAGCTGTCCTTCCTCTGAATCCTGCTAATAGGATCCTCTGCTTAAATGCTCATTAGCCAGTTAACTTTTTTCATTTGCAAGACTCAGCGGCTATTAGCATAAGCCAGCAAGCTCGCCTTTGTTTCCGGGGTGGAAGAGTGTTCGGACTTGGCTCGCTCCTTAAGCCTCCCTGCAGTTGGGGATTCCACCACCGATAGCCCCAGGGAGCAATTATGGGCCAGAGGCTGGGCTGCCCTCCATATGAGGCCTTTTCTCATTCAACACATCGGGGAGAGCAGGGGAGGCGCTGGGGTGAAATTTTCCCAGCAGCCTGTCAACATTATCGCTTATTAGATAACTTGCAAGCAAGGTAAAGGTTTGGTAACATAAAATGCCTACAAAGAAGGTGGAAGAAGTTGTTCTAAATACATCAAACCACCTTGAGCTTCTAGATAGGCAGGAAGTCTTTTAAATAAATACAGGAGGCGGGGACCCGTGATACTTGTGGGGGGGAGAGAAGGAGCTTCACAGAGCGGAGCCAGCTGCAGGTAAGTCTTCTCCCCCACCCTGGCACCCAGGGAGAGGCCTGGGCCCACCTAATCTCTCCCCTGCCCCCACACAGGCACCGGCGAGACCTGAGAGGCACTTGCTGGGCCCGCAGCTCCTTCCCCGCCCCCCCCCATGGGCACCAGCGAGGCCTGAGAGGTGCTCGCTGGGCCCGCAGCTCCTTTCCCCACACACACACAGGCACCAGTGAAGCCTGAGAGGCACTCGCCAAGCCCGCTGATCTCCCTCCCACCCCCCAGCACCGGCAGCGAGGCTTGAACACCTCCCAACCGCTGGGCTGCTGCAGTTCCGAGAGCATTATCTGCGCATGCGCAGGGGACGCTTTTTTACTTTTGGGAAGATTTAAATATACCTTCGAAAGTTTTTTTAAGTTTTAAGATTTTTCTGCACAGGTGGGGAATCCCCCACGTGTGCAGAAAAATCTCCCTGCCCCCCAGGTGCCCCCCCCCGCATGGATTTAGATATCCGCATGCAGGGGGTGCCTTGGGAATTAGATATATAGATTGAGTGGTTCACTGCAGACTGAAAAGGACTGCTAGCCAAACCATGCCAGTATTTCCTCCTCTCTGGTAGCTGGCTTTCAGTTTCCTCCATTAATTCTCAGACTCAGCTTTTATGCAGGCAGATGTCTGAAGAGGAGGGGGACAACCTATCTCTACCATCAGTATGACTAACAAAAATGGGGAAAGTACAAAGAACGCATTGAGGCAACATTCTTGGAAATTAACCAGTACAGCTTTTGTAAAATAACTATTGTGGTGCACCAGTAAATGTTTATGTATTTACTTAAATATGCAGACAATACCACCCTAATGGCAGAAATGAAGAGGACCTAAAGAGCCTCTTGTTAAGGATGAAAGAGGAGAGCACAAAAGTTGACTTGAAACTCAACATCAAAAAAACTAAGATAATGGCATCCGGTCCCATCAATCCTTGGCAAATAGAAGGGGAAGTCATGAAAGCAGTGATAGGCTTCACCTTCCTGGGATCCAAGATCACTGCAGACAGTGCATGAAATTAAATGACACCTGCTCCTTGGGAGGAAAGCGATGGCAAACCTTGATGGCATAATAAAAAGTAGAGACATCACCCTGCCAACAAAAGTCCGTATGGTCAAAGCGATGGTATTCCCAGTAGTAATGTATGGCTGCGAGAGTTGGACCATAAGGAAGACTGAACACCAAAGAATAGATGCTTTCAAATTATGGTGCTGGAGAAGACTCTTGATAAGTCCCTTGGACTGCAAGGAGATCAAATCAATCAATCCTAAAAGAAATCAAACCTGACTGTTCCCTGGAAGTCCAGATACTGAAGCTGAAGCTCAAATACTCTGGCCATTAAATGAGAAGGGAGCACTCACTGGAGAAGACCCTGATGCTAGGAAAGATTGAAGGTAAAAGGAAAAGGGGACGACAAAGGATGAGATGGTTAGACAGTGTTATCAATGCAACGAACATGGAGTTGAGCGGGCTCCAGAGGGCAGTGGAGGACAGGAGGTTCTGGCATGATGTGGTCCACGGGGTCGCAAAGAGTCAGACTTGACTATGCAACTGAACATGGAAATTGCAGTCAGTCACCATGGCTAATAGACACTGATGGACCTGGCCTCTACAAATTTGTCTAATCCCCTCTTAAAACTGGCTAAATCAATGGTCATCACAACAACCTGTGGTATAAATCCTAATCACTTGGGAGAGCTGCAGAAGCTGTATTCAGTAAGACAGAGGATTCCTGTGCATTGCATGGATAATACTTCATTTAGCACTGAAAAATCTTCACAGAAAGAACTGTACAATGGTTACTGGAGCTTCAGTTTTCCCATTCTGCTTGGTTTCAGGACACTGCATGTGACAATCTTATGTCAGTTTATAACTTGCCCTTGTTCTGTCCTAACACCCCACCATCAACTACATTTTTCTGAAGTAGGACAGCTAAATGCACACTTCTGCCCCAGGTTGATCAGAAGTATTTGTTCTGTATACCTTACATAGTACGCTTTCTGAAAAATAGTTTATATTTTAGAGCCAACTTTTTTTTCTTTAGTTTCATGTATCAATTATGATTGAGACCATGATGCAGGGGATGGGTTAAGCCAGTGGTTCCCAACCTTTTTGGTACGGTGACCCACAAGTACAAATTTACTTGATATGGTGACACAACTAGGGACAGCCCAAGTTTGATGCAAAGAGCAAGAGTGGCCATTAGGGAGGGCTGGCCAGCCTGTGACCCACTTTCAGAGGCTTCCATAGGTGTCAACTACGGGGGGGCTCGGGGACTCAGGCCACCCTTGAAGTTTCCCGGGGGGACTGAGCCCCCCTGGTGGAATGGGGCACCCGCCCCCCCACCGCCGCACCACCTCCCCACCTCCCTTGTTCGGCAGCAGGCAGGCAGGCCGGCCCACCCGCCACCGCCGCTGAAAGAGCTGCCCGCTTGGCCGCCCGGAGGGCTCCCCTCCCCTGAACCCACTGTCTCCCTCCCTCCCTTCTGGGGACATCCCAGCATGATGATGTCACCCAGAAGTGACATCATCACGCCGGGCATGGTGCCAGAGGATCACCCCGGCAACGTGCCCGGTGTGATGATGTCACTTCCGGGTGACATCATCATGCTGGGGCCCTGGGAAGGAGCCAGTGGGTTTAGGGGAGCCAGCCGGTGGGAGGGGGGCTCTGGCAGTGACATCGTTCCAGCAGACACACGTGCTTTGCATGTGCACACAAGGCCCCCCCCATAAGTTAAAAACCCTAGGCCTCTGGCTTCATGAACCACTTTTTGGTCATGACCCACAGGTTGGGAAACACTGGGTTAAGCCTTCTTGCCTGTGCTGTTTTCCAGTCTAAAACAGACCAGGGGAACTGGAAGTAGTCCACTGGGAAGCATATAGGTACCTGGCCAATGAGGCAAACAGCAGCTCCTCAAGGCCTAGGAGACAATTATTCTTTATTCTAAATGCAGTAGGAAAGGAGAGTAGTAACAGGACAGATTCTGTGAACTGAAGGGCATCATAATTGGTTGCTATGGAGAACACCAAATATTTGTCTCATTCATCTAAATAATTTTGCAACTAGACAATGGCCTTGCTCAGGGCCTCTTTTACAAAACAGGTATCACATACATCTTAAGGTATGAGACAGCTCTAAGCCCCTACAGAGATATACACAGTGGAATAAATGGGAAACTCATTCAAATGATCTATAAATAAGGAACACGCTAAGGATTTTATTGCTAGAAATATTATAAGCAATAACCTGACTTTAAAACACACAATATATTCTTAAATAGTAAACAATTTCAATTTTTAACAGATTGTATGCAGTGTTATGCATCTATACAAAGTTAAATGAAGAACAATCTCTATATACAAAATGACACATGATTTAGTTAAGGTACATCAAAATCCAGTGGAAGCTACCCAGCTGTTGTGACAGAAAATAGTTGGACATGACAATTATTAAGTCCAGATAGGAATGCACATTCCACTTTGCATCACAAGGTATCAGACCAGCTGAATGCTCAAGTGAACATTAAAATACACATGGCAAATGCGCACTTGTTCTTTGTAAATGAATACATATCTGCTTAAGATCATGTATAACTGTTGTTCATACTAACACTATTACTATTCCCAATGTTCAAAGGTCAGGAAGAATCATTATATCATACACTTGAATCATATTAGAGTCGCCCATTATTGTTTTACATGGCATCCATTATGTGGTAACAAATTTTCAAATTAAAACTGCATAGTTAATATTAAACTATTACTAAAATCAGTTAAAAAAACACAGAATTAAATACAAAGAATAAACATGATATGCCCAGTGCCTTCATATAGATGTACTGTAACAGTTATCCTGAACTTAATAAAATATGTGTATGAATGATATTTAAATACTCTAGTAATAAAATGCTGCCCAATATTTTATCTAAAAATTTATTTGGAAAACAAATACTTCAGCATTAACAGCATCCATATTTTTAGAACCTTCAGCCTTAATATAATTAAAATCATACAATTCTCTTTTTCTAGACAAAGCAGAAGAGAAAAGAGCTTTCTACTGCATGCAAAACAGTGATGCAAGCAACACAACAGGAGTTAAAGTGTTAAAGGAAAAACTACATTTTTCTGAGATGTGAGCTCATACAATGCAAACTCACAGCAAAGCAAAGTAAGTCTCCTCCCCCCAGTACGCAATGTGGTGCTCTGCTACAGAAAATATCTTTCAATTCTGCATTAATACGGTCTGCATTAGGTGTTTGCTGGGAAGGAGAACGCTTAGGGAATTGTCTCCTCCCATACTGATTTAAAATTCTGAAAATATTTTATCCAGCATTTTCAAGAAAAGGTTAAACTACAAAACTACAATGAATTTACAAATATAATTGGAAATTATTTTAAAGAAGTACCAAAGATTGATATTATTTATATAACGAATTTGCTTTTTATATCAGATTGTATAAGAGTTTAGCTAAATATCACTTTCCCTACACTTAACTGATTCATAGATTGCAGATTTCCTTAATTTTATGCAGAATACAGTTAGTGCCACCTACTGGAAATTCAGAAAAATGGTTTTATATCACTATCAGGCTGTAAAACTGCAGATCAAGCCTTTATTTTTTTAAAAAAAATAATTTCATTTATATTTAAAAACTATTTATCAAAATCACATAAAGACTACACTTATAAATAATCCCTAATATTTAGTACAGAAATAATCATATATAATGCAGACTATGGGGAGGATTAGAAGGAGCATAGACTGCCATTTTAAATTTGTTAGTCTATTTTTTACCCTGCTTTTCTTTCAAGAAGCTCAGGGTGGTTCCCATAGTCTTTCTCCCCTTCCACTGTCAAACCACCCTGCAAAGTAGGTAGGTCAGACTAAAAAAAAATCAGAAAGTGCTGGGTAGGGATTTGAACTTGGGTCTCCGACAATTTGAGGAAGGGTGAGGGTGAGCTTTTAAGACAGAATGCAGATAGTTCTGGAAGTATATGCTATCCAAACTGTAAATATATAAAACATTAAAGAACAAAAAGGGCATTCATGGACTTGCCCGATTAAAATCTGTATATATTCAAACTTTATTGTTCTTGCTAAACCAAATTTACAGACCGGGCGTACAATATTATTAATTATATAATTAACATGCACGTACAATCAGTTACAAGTGTGTCTCTACAGAAGAAAGTAGAGGTCCAAGTATGGCAGTGTAAAATTTAGTAAGGTGCTTCTTTAGGGGTGTACCATCCTTTAACTGACTGGGGAAATTCTGGGAAAGCTGTTGTCGTGGAGGACTACTGGCCATCAGAATAGGGCATGCCAATGAAACCACTACACTCGAAGCCTATAGGCACTGTCCGAGCCAAGCAGCCAGTGCTGCCAGTATGGTTCAGTTTCCCCCGTTTTAGCATCCTAGTCCACCCTTGTACGTCTTATGGTTTTCCTGCAGCTAGTGAATTCATACTCCCACCTTCATTTTGTTCAGCTGTAAGCTCCCAACTTGTGACATTTTGCAATGAAGGAAAAACAAGGAGCTCACAGTCTGTAGTAATTGGGGAAGAAGAAGAGGAGGAGGAGGAGGAGATTGGATTTATACCCCACCCTTCACTATCCGAAAGTCTCATAGCGGCTTACAATCCCTTTCCCTTCCCCTCCCCACAACAGACACCCTATGAGGTAGGTGGAGCTGAAAGAGCTCTTTCGAGAACTGCCCTTGAAATAACAGCTCTGAAAGAATTTATGACTGACCCACCAGCTGCATCAAACTGTTTTAGCCAAAAGTGTTTATGCCACTTGGCATATGGATTTAATATAGTTATTCGATCATTTCTAGTTCAAAAGTGGACCATTTCTGTAGTTTTAGATTTTAGAATTATATGTGCAACAACCACCCAGGTTTATAGATTAAAAGAATCAACAACTAGTCTGCAAACTTCAGAAAGGGCTTTAAGACTTAAGCTAGCTAAGGTCTGGAATGACAAGTGGAACAAAATGCTATTCAGTCAGGGCTTCAGACAGGGCAAGGTTGATCCCTGTCTTTACAACAGGCACAAAGATGGAACAATAAGTACAGAGTTCCAGTAGGAAAACTTCTATACTTAGCAATGACAACAAGACCTGATATTGTAACTGCTGTGAGTATATTATCCAGAAGGGCTGGAGCTCAGCCACCACAAAGGGGAATTAGTGTGGTATAGTGATTAAGAATGTTGGACTAGTATTTAGGAGGCCTGGGTCTGAATCCCCACTTGTGCTATGGAAACTCACTGAGTGTCACTGGGCCAGTTACACTCTCTCAGCCTAACCTACCTCACAGGGTTGTTGTGAGGATACAATGGAGGAGAGGAGAATGCCGTAAGCTGTTTTGGGTCCCCATTTGGGAGAAAGTTGGGGGTACAAATAAATAAATAAAGGCTGCAGCAGGAGGAAGGAAGTCACACTTCTGCAGACAGAAATCCTTGGGAAGATCGAAGCCAATGTCATTCTTCTTTCAGAGGTTTTGCCATTCCATCTGGGCACAATTCTAGTAAAACCATCACTAGGTGTTCCAAGATCAACTGATTAAACTTTTTTCCATCTTTTCTCTCCAGAAAGATCAATGGCACAATGTCCCCTATTCCTTTTATTATTAACTAGAAATAAGGCCTGTTGTGGAAATAAATACAGTGGGCTCTAGAAAGAGGCTCTGGAAAGGTGCCCTGGCGTTGGGCACTCTGCATCAATTTGCTGTGGTGACCTCAGCAGCATATAATGACACAGAGTCCACTGTTTTATCCAGGGGAACTGATCTCTGCCATCAAAAGAGCAGCTGTAGAAGAAGAAGAAGAAGAGATTGGATTTATATCCCACCCTTCACTCACTTGGAGTCTCAGAGCAGCTTACAAACTCCTTTCCATTCCCCTCCCCACAACAGACACCCTGTGAGGTAGGTGGGGCTGAGAGAGCTCTGAGACAACTGTCCTTGAGAGAACAGCTGGTAACAGAGCTATGGCTTGCCCAAGGTCATCCAGCAGGTGCAAGTGGAGGAGTGGGGAATCAAACCCAGTTCTCCCAGATTAGAGTCCACACCCTTAACCACTACACCAAACTGGCTCTCATCAAACTGACTGTAATTCTGAGTGATCTCCAGCACTCACCTGGAGATTGGCAGCAGTGATTCCCCAGGAGGAAATGGCTGGTTTGGAGGGTGGAGCCTATGGCATTCTACCTGTTTGAGGTCCCACCCCTCCTCAAACTCCACACTCTCCACCTCTCAAATATCCAGGAATTTCCCAACCTGGAGCTGGCAACCCTATCTCCTTCCCAGCCAACCATTAACCTACTGTTATCTGTCCCTCTGACTTCAGCTTTCCATCTCCCCCCCCCCACACCTTCCTGGAGAGCAGTTGTAATTCTGAGTGATCTCCAGCCCTCACCTGGAGATTGGCAACAATTGTTCCTTAGGAGGAAATGGCTGGTTTGGAGAGTGGAGTCTATGGCATTGTACCTGTCTGAGGTACCAACTTCCTCAAATCTCACCCTCTCCAGGCTCCACCCCTCAAAACTCCAGGAATTTCCCAACCTGGAGTTGGCAACCCTTTCTCCTTCCCAGCCAATTATCAACCCACCTTTATTTGCCCCTGTGACTTCAGCTTTCCATCTCCCCCCCCACCTGCAACCTCTACTCTGCTCTGAATCCCTGACTGCTATGCCACACTGGCTGTCATAGGGGGACCATCTCAGCAAGGTATAAGGACACAGAGTCCACCATTTTCTCCAGGGAAACTGATTTCTGCCTTCTGGAGAGCAGTTGTAATTCTGAGTGATCTCCAGCCCTCACCTGGAGATTGGCAACAATGGTTCCCCAGGAGGAACTGGCTGGTTTGGAGGGTGGAGTCTGTGGCATTGTACCTGTCTGAGGTCCCATCTCTCCTCAAACCTCACCCTCTCCAGGCTCCACCCCTCAAATCTCCCAGAATTTCCCAACCTGGAGCTGGAGCTGGAAACCCTAGTCAGGACTGGCCCCAATGAGTTCCCCACAAAGGCTTGGAAAGGGACTCCTGGCTTTGCCTTTTTACTAACAATATATCCTGTGGTTGCAATAACACTACAACAGTTTAAATGCACAGTCAAAATGTATTCTAATGAGTTGTTTGTTTGTTTGTTATATTTATAGGCCGCTCTCCCCGCAAGCAGGCTCAGAGCAGCTCACATAGCTTGGCCCAATGTGCCAAGATTCATATAAAACATTTAAAATCCATTAAAACAATCAACAATCATCAGTTTACAATTAAAATGCTCACAATAGTTAACACACAAGATGGCGTGCTATGTATTATTCAGCAGTCTCCAGATCTACAAGTGATATGGCTCGATCCCGGCTACAATCAGCCTCTACCACAGATATTAATAGTGGTTGTTGATGGATGTGGGGGCAGCAGCTCCTAATTGAAGGCCTGGTGGAAGAGCTCCGTCTTGCAGGCCCTGCAGAACTCTAAAGGTGATGCAAGGGTTCCCAAAATATATAAACTGGCTTACAGCTCTGCATTTTGAGTCATAAAGATACTGTGGATTTGAAATTATGGAGTTTTACTTATAAGAAATTTTGACATTGTTGGTTGAATTATGGAATCTGCTTAGAAGAAGGTTTCTCCCCAAACTGTGGAAATTATCTAGAAAACACATCAGCATTTAAAAAGGAAAGAGTCCTATTTGTTATCTATGGACTTCTATAAGAATGTATATATAGAGAATATTAGAAGGAAGAACCGTATTTCTTTGTTTTTGAAAATATTATATATTGGCTAAAACTTCTGTTCAAATTCTACTGTCATATTTTGATTATACAATTTATCAGAATACATTGTGACTGTGCATTTAAATTGTAGCGCTATTGCAACCACAGGATATATTGTTGGTACTACGTTTTGGTTACTGCGGCTGGTCTAGTTGGTATATTAGCCTTTTTACTGACAGAACCAAGCTTGGTTGCCTAGCAACAGCCACTGAGGGAAAAGCCAGTCCCACAGGAGCCAAGCAGGAGAAGTGTCTTCATCAGGAGAGAGAGCCATTTTGGCAGTTATTCTGACAGGGAACACTGGCTGAGGCAGCAATGGGCAGGGAAGAGGAGCGGACCCAGCACCCAGCCAATGGCACGCAATTACTCTTGAGTGGCAGTTGATGGGTCAATGGCTGATGGAGCGCACAGCACAGCCAATGGGAGAGCTAGAAATGGCCAATGTGTTAGGAGAATTATATATGTAAGATACCTATGTAAGCCCCTGTATTCTTTCAAATCCCAGGAACTGGTCTGATGGCATGTGAAACAGCAACTATACTGAAGCAGAGTGGGGTCACTTCCATATTCAAACTGTAGTGTTGTTTATTTGTTTATAAGCATCCACACATCATCATCATCATCTCCTAATTATCCACTATCCAGGTTTTTCCCAGATTTGCTCTGATTTCATACCATCTTTTGGGAAAGACCACAATTAACATGCGTCTGCCTGCTGTGGGGATGGGAAGGAGCACATTTTTTCAGGTTCTTCCCAATTCAGTACTGTTTTCCTTGCCCCAGCATTCCCCCATGGCTTCGATTTCCCCATCCCCCTGGCACTGAAGGCCTTTTTCAGACTTCTATTTAAACTGTAAGGGAGAGCTCTAGAGATCTACTTGAAGCTGCGGATGAAACTGAGTAGTTGACATAGCAGTATAGTGACATGTCAATGGCTGATTTTTCACCAACCTGGAAAAGCCCTCTGAGGAGTTGCAGGGTGCTGAATCAAGCAAACTAAGCAGCAAACCATCGAGTGGATGCTTTGCTGCCACAGCCTCTGCAGAAAGGAAAGCTCCATGGAGAACTGCTGACTTGTGGAGGCAACCCAAGCCTGGTCAGTATCTGGATGTTAGACTATTTGGGAGCCCTCGGTACAGTGCCTTGAGCTCCATGAGCTAAGGCAGGATACAACCACTAAATGAACAGATCTTTATAGATCCCCCCACAGCTCAGTTGTGGTCCTCACTCTACTGTGGTGCCCCTTGGTTTTTTACTAGAATATAATATCAAGTTATGGGATATAATGCAAACAGTTATTAATTACCGATTAACCACTTTGTTTTCCACTTTAGAGAATGAAACATAGCATCAAGTTTAAGAAAGGTACTAGGTCCCACAACTTTTTAAAAAGGGCCTCACAAGTTTCTTTTCTTTTTAACAAAGCTGTATTTATTAGTACAGTTAACAGACAAGGACTTTCAGCTCAAATAATTTTTTTAGAAATTTAAGTTTAGCAAACCATTATGTTTCATTTACTGTAGCAGACACACACACCCCTTTACTCCACGGGATTTCTGTATGCATGACCACAACAAGCAGCCCCCCTTCAACCTGAGGGAAGCCCACAGGCTCGCAGGGCCACTGGCTGGCTCTTGGTCACCAAGTGCAGTAAGTTGAATGCAGACATCACTGTAATGTCCTCACCAACAGAGGCAAAGAACAGGGGCAAGAGCTGAGTAGGGGGGAAAAAGATGAAAACAAAATTAAAACACCGAAAATGTTAGACAAATGCATAGCAAACTGATGGTTATGATTCTTTTTTACTGAAAAGAAAATACAAAACTAATGTTTCAAACACATATTTATAACCAAGTTGACTTAAATCCTTGCCATTAACTTTTATGCTTTATTATATTAATGCAACAAACAATGTACAATGGTTTATAACAGTCAATGGACATGAACTATACTGAACAAGGAAATACCTTACTCAAAACAAAACAACCAAAAAATGGCAACTAATCAATGACTGAAAAGGACTAAGTAAACAAGGGAACTGTCATTTTTATTTATTATAGCATGTGGGTTGCACAAAAGATCCCATCAAATTAATGGAGCACCTAGCATTGCACATAGAACTGGTAGCTAAACTGTGGATTACTTTAACAGTTTCCCTTTAACACAAAATAGTAGTGTGGCAAGATGCACATTCAAACACAAACACAAACACAAGTGGACACATACCATGTTTATTGCCGGGGGGGAGATGCAATGTGGAATGTTATCCAAGATCACTGACAGAATTGTTACAATAGCAAAATAGGTGGCATGCCACTGTTCCATGTGGTAAGTATTCACTGCTTCAAACATTTCTCAGATAATGCAGCCATGGAAATCTATAGGGTTGGATCTTATGGAGTCTACAGTCCAGTTGCCAAAGCTCCTACCCCCCCTGCTTTTGGGGGGGGGGTCGCACGATGTTCCAGGAATTCCCCTAACTTTCATGGGTTTTATGGAATCGGGGAATCCCTAGAGCACTGAATGCCACTGTGACATCACTTCCTGGTACTTACCCACGTGACATCATGACACTGAGCAATATCATTTCCCCCAGTTCCCACCCCCTAATGCTCCTGCCCCCAAAAGCCTCCTGGCTGGCAACCCTACAACAACTCCCTTTCACTAAGTGGGATCCTATGACACCTATATGCTATGTTTGATTCAGACATAACAGGAAACCATGGTTTGCTACCATAAGAACGAGCAGAGCAGGGACCTGGCCTTCGCATGATTTATCTTCTCCCTTCTCATGTAGCCAGATAACTAAATATTACCAGGTTTGTAGCAAAACCTGGTAATAGCTTGCATTTACACCAGGGTTCCCTCTTAACCGAGTTAGTGTGAGCTAGCTCACAGTTTTTTAGCCTCCGGCTCACATATTTTTGTCTTAGCTCAGGAAGGATGGCTGCAGAGCAAACTGATTTATGCAGCAGTCAAATCGCTCACTCACAACTTTAATGCCAGTAGCTCACAAAGTAGAATTTTTGCTCACAAGACTCCACAGCTTAGAGGGAGGATTGGTTTACACTTAACCTAGCTACTTGTGTTTGGTGTGCGCCCCGTAAATCACAGTTACAAACAGGAAATAACTGATAACTTGAAATCCTGATTGCCAGGCAAGCACAAACTACAGTTTGCTCATTCTGATCATCACCATCTGACATAAGAAGATAGTATGGCTTGCAACAAACCTGGTTATCTCACTACATTCAAAGGAATGAAGGAAAGGAGAACAGTAATCTGATGAGTTTGTTCCAGATTTGTTTTTGCAGAGGTACTTCTGGGTAGTAGTGGATTTTTGTAGCCCGTCTTAAAAAACTATGAGAATGTGTGCATAGGTGCACACATCTGCACATGTGAGATGCAATGCACATGAAAGGATATAAAGAGGATTACTTTGTGTATTTTTCTCCCCTCAAGCAGAGAGGAAGTCATGAGTTCTCTCTTCTGGTCTCCTAAACACTTTGACATAACAAGCATCAGTACATGTGTTCCTAAATCACTCTAGGGTATGTCTGACAGAAAAACTGCTTGTATTAACATGCCTGAACACTGACTTCATCCAACTACAAAACATTTGCAAGTTACTAAATGGAGACAAAGGGGGAGGAGGAAAAGGTAAGCACTACTCAGAGAACCATTAAACATAAATAAACATGTCATTTTCACGAGTGACTGCAGAACAGCATTTTTGTTTCCTTTTTTAAAAAAGGAAAAAAAGAAAAGAACATTCCTCTGGAGCAGGCTACTGACTAATAAAAGATCAAAGGTCTATGCATACACAACACCACAAAAAAAAACCTGATATTTTCTCCCCCTAGCAACCTTCACCTCAAGGAAGAAAAGTGTGCAGTGAAAATGTAATTACCTAGCAAAGCTGCAGTCTTATTGTGCTCCCGCAGCTGATCATAAAACGTCTTCCTATTCTGTTTCATCAACTGTAGTACCAGGGAGCCTGTGCGCCTACCAATCGCAGCCATCTGGCTTGTGTCAGAGCCTGAGAGTCAAGCAGCTACAGTACAACAGGAAGAAAGGCAGTGATGTCACTCTTCAGGTCAGGCAAAGAACAAAGATGCATTCTACCATTTAAGAAGCCAGGTGCCCCAGAAGCAGAGGCCTCACGCATGCTTTTTACTTGGTAATTTACGTTAATGTGATTCTTCCTATTAGCTAAGTAGTAGAGCACCACCGTGTGGATAGCTCAACAAAAAGATTACAAGGAAGATCAGGAGTGGGCAAAAAGGGGGTTGGACTTGTGTGGCAAAAGCTAGAAAATAAACTATTGTAAGTTGTAAGAAGAAGAATAAAGGCAAAGCTAAGCTTGCCTTCAGGAAAATACTGAATGCTTTATTCCCAGATAATTGCATCAGTTCTTCAGCACCAACCCATGTATGTAGTGCAAGTTGTTTACAGCCATGCCGGCCCAAAAGAAAAATTTAAAAAGCCAAGCACACAATCCATGTAATACATTAGGACCAACTCAGTAACACACAACAGTGTACAAGCTTTCAAATTCCCCAGAACAAACTGTCAGATCAGGTGTTACAAAAGAAAAAAGCAGATATGTGTGGTGTCTATATAGTGTGCAAATGTGTAATGAACAGTGTTTCCTAATCAGAGTCCAGGTTTTCTAGGAACTTGGGTCAATCCTTATTGCTATTTTACCATACTTCCATTCAAGGTAGAAGACCTGAAGATACAGTTCTAGCTCAAAATGTTTTTCACAATGCATCAATGCCGTCTTTTGTTCTGCTGACTCAGCGGTATCCTGCTTTGCAAAAATAGCAGAATCTTGCAGAAGTTTCTGAGAGGATTCTTATACAGGCTTGGATTGCTTAACCCTCTCCACTTTCAAGTAAACACAACCCTGGACGGTGGGAACACCACATAGCCAGTGTCACTGTCATTACCACAGATTTTCCAAAAACTGCTAAAGGTATAATGTCACTTCCATGTTTCACCTGGAAATGATGTCATGCCATCATCGGCAGCACCCCCCATTTCCCTACCCTCATCTCCTGCTACTGGTACAATTTAGGCCTAATCCACAGATGAAGCAGAATGAGTAAGAATGGGAGGAAATCTACCATTCAGACTACAATTGATGATACCATTTTGAACTAGTCCCTGGTTGAGAAACTCCCTGCTAGTAAATTAAATTTAAACAAAAAACCCTTAACTCATCAGGAAGAATGGACTGAGCCCAACCCACAGTGGCTGTCACGTGCTACAGAGTACACATACTGGGTCTGGAGTCCCCACCCTGTGTTAACAGTCAGCAAGAACTGAGGGTTCTCCACAATTCCTGTTATGCATGGTGCCTGATTCAGACTGGGGATCAGGTACTCATGCAGAAGCTTCCTTTATGTTTTCCTTAAAGGGCCAAACAGCAACTTTGATACAGGGGAAAATAGTAAAGAGGATACTCTTTTCCCACCTACAGCAAGGGTGGGAGCACATGCTTGCATGCATGAGTGAAGGAGGTGGAGGAGGAGAAGCATATGGGAAAGGTGCTGGTGCTGTCATTCTCCTGTCCTGAGCAAAGGTGTGTGCTTGCATGTGCCACAATTTCCTTCACATGAAAGAAAAAGGGAAGAAGCTGCTGTGGTAGCTTTAAAAGTTAGGATAAGAAAATTATTACCGCAGCTCTGGAGGAGTGGGTGGACAGCTGTTTTTAATTGCTTGGAGAGTGACTAGTCACTCCTAAGTGACCTTCTGCCTAACCTTGGGACTAGAGCACTTCACCACTCATTTCTAATGAGAGAACAGTGTTACAAAGAATGTTGGGAACATGAAATGGGAAGAGGGCCGGTCTGACTGAGGCTGTACCCTTAGGAGACCCACGTTTACCCCCTTCTAACTTAGTAGATAAAAAGGAGTCTTGGTGACACCTCCCAAACTATCAAATTTATTATGGCATAAGAATCCCTTATGGGTTGCTTCTTTCTACCAGCCTCTTTGGTACCAGTTACTCCACTTTAGACTGAGTTACCACTGTGCAAAATTGATGGAATGAACAAAACTGAAGATTTTTTTATCATTTAAAAGAGAATGATGAATTAACATGAAAAAAAACTCAGCCTCCACATCAAGGGGTTATATGGGAAGACACACAGAGATAGGATGTCTGCAGAAGATACAATTGTCAGCATGGCCCTGAGAATGGAATAGGTTATGCTCAATTCTGAACTTTTTAGATTTCTCTGTTAATGAACAATTAGCAAAGTAAAAAAAACACCAACCATTGCTCAAAGCTGTAGCAAACTATCAAGTTGATGAAAGTGCTGAGGCAACATATTAGGAGACAACAGCCCATAGTATTTCCATAGAAAGAAAATACTTCTCTGAATTTTAGATGCAGAAAACATTCCAGAAAATCCACCGCCCCCCCCCCCCCCCCGGCAAGCAATTACACTAAAAGACTTTCATAACAATGGTAATACTACTTAGCACTTATGTAGCGTTTTAGAGTTTGTACAAAGCACTTGGTATCTTAGGAACCTTCATAACAATGCTGACTTAGGTAATTAATATTATCCTCATTTTGCAGTTGGGACTAGGGCTGTCTGGGAAGATGTGTCAGAAGAAGGACTAAGAACATCTAACACAGGTCACACTCTTAGGCGGTGCTCCAAGCCAGTTCCCTTGACAGTCATGTCTCATTTTTGCCAAATATCAGAAGTGGGACTTAAAATTGCATACTAAATTACAAACTTATGCATAAGAAATGCATTTTTGTCCTCTAATGACATTGCAGTTATTGAAGGCTATTTTTAAAGCCCAATTATTGATTTCATATCCTCTTACCATGAGTAAAGACTGAACTCCAGCTGCATCTGAAGTTTCCCAAGAAACTACAAATACATTGTGAAGGTCGGGAAGCAGTATTCTAACTGTGCATTTCAACCAAAATTAAATTGTAGGAAAGGGCAGGTGATTAACTGGATCTTCTTCTATTAGTTATTTATTAGTTAAATTTATATCCTGCCCTTCCCTAATGGGCTTAGGGTGAGTAACAGCAATGTTTAATTGCATAAACAATTAAAACCAGGTAATATAATTAATTCTTAAAACTATTAAAACATCAGACAATTAAATGATGACAAACTAAATATAACAGTTCAGACCCCTTATAAGCCGGACTCATGGTAACTAGAGTCAACCAGTATTGCCCATATAAATACCCTTACTCTGCATAGGGCAAGTAATCAGGGCAACTTCTATGCAGGGAGGCCAACTAATTGGGTGTCCATCGCCTCAACCAAAGGCCTGGCAGAACAGCTCAGTTTTACAAGCCCTGCAGAACTGTAATCAGTCCCGCAAGGCCCTGATCTCAAGCACACTCCACCAGGTAGGGGCCAGGAAAGAAAAAGCCCTGGCCCTGGTTGAGGCTAAGTGGACATCCTTTGGGCCAGGGATAACCAGTAGATGTTGATCAGCAGAGTGCAAGGCTCTCCAGGGGGTTTATGGGGAGAGGTGGTCCCTTAGATATACAGGCCCCAGGCCACTCAGGGCTTTAAAGCTTAGTACCAACACCTTGAAACAGATCTGGTACTCAATTGGTAGCCAGTGCAACTGGCGGAGCACCAGCTGAATATGCACCCATGTAGGCGTCACAGTCAGCAGGCGATCTGCCGCATTTTGCACCAGCTGGAGTTTCTGGATCAGGTTCAAGGGTAAGCCCATGTAGGGTGAGTTATAGTAATCTAGCCTGGAAGTGACCATTGCATGGGTCACTGTGGCCAGGTCCTGGGCGGAGAGATAAGGGGCCAATTGCCTGACCTGCTGAAGGGCCTGATAAAAGGCAGACCTGGCAGTGGTGGTAACTTGGCCTCCATAGAAAGTGAGACATCCAGTATCATATCCAGGCTCCTAACCCTCGGCATAGGGACCGAGAGCACCTTGTGAAAAGCTGGGAGCCTAATTCCCAAACCTACACCACCCCAGCTCAGGCACAGGACCTTCATCTTTGATGGATTCAATTTCAACCGACTGTTGTAACCACCCAGCCACAGCCTCTAATGCCCTGCCCATATTTTCTGGGGCAGAGGCTGGTCAGCTGTCTATCAGCAGACAGAGCTGGGTGTCATCAGCATACTGATGACAACCCAACTAATATCTCTGTGCCAGTTGGGCAATGGGGTGGATACATATGTTAAATAGCATCAGTGAGAGGATTGCCCCTTGTGGCACACCACATTCCAGTGGGTACCACTGGGAGACCATCTCACCAAGTGCCACCCTTTGTCCCTGACCATGAAGAAAGGAGGAAAACCATTGTAGGGCAGTCCCCCTAACCCCTATGTCGGCGAGGTGGTGGGTCAACAGATCATAACTGACCACATCGAACACTGCTGTCAGATCTAAAAGCAACAACAGCCCTGACCCGCCCCAATCCAGCTGTCTCCAGAGGTCATCTGTGAGGGCGACCAGAACCATCTCTGTCCCGTGACCAGGGCAGAAGCCAGACTGGAATGGATCCAGGATAGATGCTTCATCCAGGAAAACCTGAAGTTGCTCAGCTGCCACCCTCTCAACTACCTTACCCAGGAATGGCAAGTTAGACACCGGGCAGGGTCTAATGACAGGGCTTCTTCAAGAGCAGATGCACCACAGCCTCCTTCAGTCCTATTGGGAAAGTCCCTGTTGAAAGGGACAAATTGATGATCTCCAGAGGGTCCTGCACACCATCCTCGCAGGCCTTAACTAGCCAGGACAGGCATGGGTCAAGGAGACAAGTGGGGGGCCTAACAGCTGCCAGGATCCTGTCAACATCTTCCAAGTAGAGTCAGCTGAAGCGGCCCAAGAAAGGACCAGAAGACAGGCAAGGGACTTCCAGTTCCCTTACTGTTTTAACTGTGGTCGGGAGGTCCTGGTGGAGCAACATGACTTTATCTGCAAAATAGCTTGCAAATGCCTCACAGCCAATAGCCAATTCCCTAATATTTTGTTGCCTTGTGGCAATATCGTTAATGGTCGAATGATTTTAAATAACTGGGCCGGGCGAGAGCTTGCAGATGCAATGGAAGCCACGTAGTAAACTTTCTTCACAATCTTCACTGTCATCTCATAGGCTTTCATAAACATCCTATAAGATGTGCTTACAGCCTTGTCACGAGCATGCTACCACCTTCGCTCTGTCTCATTTCATCCTCTGTAGCTCCGGGGTATACCATGGAGCTAGTTTGGCTCGAGGGCGGAGAGGGCGCCAGGAGGCTATCTCATGGATGGCTTCAGAGAGCCAGTCCTCAACCAGATCATCTAATTAGCCGCTATGGCAATGACATGGACATTGAAGTCCCCCAGTGCCAACAGCCTGGGGTACTCCAGAGCCCAGCCCGATACAGCATCCAACAAGCTAGGCAGGCTGTTTGGTGGTGCGTTAGGTGGTCAATACACCAACCAGACAGCCAAACTCTCTTCGGTTTTCCATACCAGGCCAGCACATTCAATGCTAGTTATTTTTGGTGAGGGGAGTGCCCTGAAGGAAAAAGATTCTTGGATAAGCAAAGCCACTCCTCCTCCTTCCCACCCATTAGTCCAGGACTGGTGGAAGACTGAGAACCCAGGTGGAGTAAGCTGGTTCAGGGTGACAGTTTTGCCCTCCCTCACCCACGTCTCAGTCACACAAGCCAGGTCTACATTTCGCTCTGCAAGATAATCTCAAAGAATGGTGATTTTATTATTAATAGACCTGGCATTGCACAGCACCAGTGTCAGAAAAGGTATCTTTCCTTAGCCCCACAACCAGCATTTCCCAGGATGGGACATAGGTGGGAAGAACGCCAAGCCTCACCATATCTCCAGCTTCTTCCATTCCTCCTAAAGGAATTCCACCCGGTCCCACCACTATATCTCCCCTGCTCCCCTGTTTCTGGTATCCGTGACCCCTGCATGGCCTCCCTGCATGGTCTAATTGGCTCAACAGTAGCCCATAGTTTTCCTTTCATGCTTTTCCATCAGTGGGCCAAAGCAGACATTATGGCATCCGTGGGTCTGACCCATGGACACTGCCACCATTTCTGAGGTGAACTTGGGACATTTAAAAGTGCCATGGCGGCCCAATCCGATCAGACTCACAGCGCAACAGGACCAGGCAATCTTATTCCCCCACCCCTTTTCACGTCCTGAAACAGCTGCAGGGGACTGCTGTAGAACTCAAAAGGTTACAGGTGGCCTGGTTCGACTGTGCTGCCGGCACAGTCAGGATCAGGCCCTTGCTGCATTTTTAAATGGCCCAAGTTTACCTCTAAAATGGTGGCGGCAGCCACAGATCACCAGTGTTCAGGTTTTCCACTTGACAGAAAGAGCCACACTATGCAATCCTACGCGGAGCTACTCCAGCCTAACCCCACTGGTTTCAGTGTAGCCAGTGGTGCAGTGATAGGAGTGCCTGACTGGGATCTGGGAGACCAAGGCTTGAATCCACACTCTACCTCTCTCACCAGGTTGCTATGAGGATAAAAGGGAGGAGGAAGAGAATGCTGCAAGCCAACTTGGGTCTCCAGGGTATAAATGAAATAAACAAACAAACAAACAATCATAGTAGAGTTATACTGGAATAAATCTGCACTGGACCGCACTGGAAGACTCACTTCCTTTCAGGGACGAGAATCCCTGGTATAGGAGGCCCAGAAGATATTAAAGGGTCATGTTGAAGCACTGAGCACATTTGCTGGTGGTGTAACACAAAGGCGGATCCACAACTAGGGAAAAAGTAAAGGCATACAGAAGTCACAACTATAGAAAGAATGTATGGCAGCATCTTGTAAATCTGTTTTGTTGCAGAAATATGGGGTGAAGAGGTAGAAGAAGTTACACAAAAATTTTTGGAGACTCTAGTCCAATTGGGTACTATTTGTATGCAACAAGCCAGTGACATAGGAAACTCCCTATTTGTTCAATGCCTTGTAATAACAGGAGTTGCTACAAGGCCGAATAATATCTGTTTCTGCTCTTCTGGAAGTCTGCATCTATTAACTGAAGGCATGGATCAATGCTTTGTCTAAAGCAATTATTATAGCCCAGATAAAACCAAGACCTTTTTGGAATCTCAAACAATTAAATAAGGGTGGTGGGGGTTTTTTAAGTTAGTGGCAATTATTTCCTTTGAAGCTACCTTAATTGGTTCACTTAATCTAATTGCTTACCATTTTAGGCAAGATTAGAGTAAAACTGATTTAAACAATCGCACACAAAACTAATTCTACTCCTTGTTTGTTTAACCAACACAATCAATGCAATGTATGCAATCGTGCAGTGATTTGCAGCCTGTGTTGATAAAGAACCATAACATAGTAGAAAAGCAAAGACATTTTGGGTGTGATATCCCTTGCAACACAGTAGAGGGCAGTTTGCAGGAGAATCAAAAATGGGGCTGTAGAGATAGAACAGCAGCAGGCTTGAGTTTCAGGGGCTGAGGTCAGAGAACAGAGCTAGCCCCATTTCAACAGTGTCTCTGAATGAGCCTGTTTCAATCTCGCCCACACAAATGGTTCGATTCACTTCTGCAAGGAAGAACAAAGCACTGTACTCGAGGATGAGAGCAAAAACCTGCCCTACTTTTGTGATACTCAGTGACTTGTCCTCATTGACTGGAATCCCAAAGGGGAGTGTGCATGATGCAAATCTGTGCACACAGCACCCAGAGATGTTTTGTACCTTCTCCACTTAAAGGGTCTCCATCATAACAACTTGCATTTCATTAGTTAGATATAAACATGCCACATCAGATACTAAAGTACAGCACATCTCCACGCTTCAAAACAAGTGATTTAATCTGTAAAGGAAAAGATTGATACTAATGTATGAAGACTACTGGCAAATTATTGAGAAATTAACCCAGATATTCTCTTATATTTGTTGAACTGCATCCTAGAGATTTCAGATTCTTTCCTATCTTTATGAAAATCAAGAGTCAAAACTCAAAGGATTCAGCTAGCTAAACAAATAATAGGCACAAAAGCACTGCCAAAGCAGAAATGATGAAGCAGTCAAATACATTATCTGTCACCATAAGTCAACACCAACAGAATGCACTTGGAGAAGTTCCTCAGTTTTGAACTGAAGTCAAAGTAGTTGATATTATGCCATCACCTAGTTGGATTCCTGTCTCCTTTATATGGATGAACCACTGGATATGAATCCACTTCCACTGTGGAGAGGTGGAATGTGGGTCACAGAGAGATTATCACATCACTGCTGAAAAAAATCAAAAGCACACAAATGCACACTAGATGAAGCATGGCATCTCCTCCTCCTTCTCTATAGGTAGTTATCCAAGAGCTGTGGCTGTTTTGAAGCATCATAATGATAAGAAACAGATTTTACACAACTGACAAACCAAGGCAATGCCTAAAACAAACACAGTTTTATTTGGGCACTACTCACAAACCCAAAACAAAGCAACCCACTTTTGTAGCCCCTCCATGTATACACATTGCATGTTCTCAATCAGGGCAACAGCTTCTTACAATTTTTTTCTGGTTTTTTTTTTTAAATTTTTATATGTGTGTGTTCATCCAGAAGTCATGGTGACCTCTGGTGACTGACCCCTACTGGGGGTCTGGACTGGAGAATATTGAGGTGTGGCTGAATAAAGCCTGCCCCTGCCTCCCAACTGCTGGTAGTCCAAGGAGGTCTTCTATCCATGTACTAACCAGAGTCGGCCCTCCTTAGCTTCTGAGATCTAATGAGACTGGGCTTGCCTGGGCTGTCCAGGTCAGGGCTGCTTCTTACAATTTTGATGGTGGAAAATGCTGTCAAGTCACAGCCAATGTATGCCGACCCCACACAGTTTTCAAGGCAAGAGATGTAAGCAAGTGGTTTGCCATGGCCCGCCTCTGAGTAGTAACCCTGGACTTCCTTGGTGGTCTCCCATTCCAGTACTAACCATGGCCAACCCTGCTTAGCTTCCAAGATCTGATAAAATGGGGCTAATCTAGACTATTGTATTGGTTACATTTTTATTCTGCTCATTCTTCAAGAAGCTCTTGGTACGATTTAAGTCTCCCAACATATCTGCTACTGCAGTTGGGTAAAGGCAGTGTTTGTGTGTGCGTGCGTGAGAGAGATGCCCTTATCTTATCATCCTATGAACGTCATTCATGGCCAAGATGGAATTTTAACCTGTATCTTCACAATAACCTTTGGTGTTTGTACACTTAACTGAGAATAGGTCCTATTTAAATATGTGGGACTTCTAAATCAACATGCCTATTACTTCACACTCCACATCATCTGAACATAATTTAGATTAACCTGCAATTTTTTGCAGTAATAGTTATTTCAGTGGCCCCTTACACTGTTGCATTTTTGTGCATTTGCATGACTATGAGGTTATAACTTGGGCGGATGAATAATAATACACAGCACTTTGGATGCTATTTCCAACTTGCCTGTCAGGATACAGTTTACTGTTAGGGATATTCAGGACAGTTCTCTGACTGACAGTGTCCAACCCTGATAATCAAGTAGATATTTCAACATTAACAGCATGATTTGCTCAACAATCACAGCCCTCAAGCTGTACTCTTCAAACCATGTTCATCGAAAGGAACAAATTTAGAGTCCAGTGGCACCTTTAAGACCAACAAAGGTTTATTCAAGGTATGAGCTTTCGTGTGCAAGGCACAGTTTTTCAAGGGAAGGAATAAAGGAATACTGGAATTTCCGGACAGATAACAGGTATTTAAAATAATTCCCTAAAATATCACCACTGTAGTGTCTTTAACATGCCTCTCTGGGGAAAGAGGAATCTAAGAGGCAAGAGTCACTGCCCTGCCTTGTAGTTGAAGGTGTCTGTTTTGGAGTGCTGACTGAGAAAGTTCTTAAATAGCTTGGAGCTTTTCTCTTTGTAATATAAAAGGAGTAAAAATGCTAATCTGCATGTTATTTCCTTGTTGTTCTACACTTGTATTCTTGTTCAATACCATGAAAAGTGCGGCAGGAGGGGGGGGGGAGATTTCCCTGTCCCAGTTTTTTTCAAGCATCTTATGCAACACCACAGTCTCTCTGGTGTCAGGATTCAACAGTAGCACAAATCAGAATGATTGCCAGAGGGGGGGGGGGGGGGAAAGGCCAAGACCTTAACAGTTCCACCGAGTGGAATCATATAACCTTCAACACTGACAAATAAAAATATTTAGCTATTTATCAGACACAGAGAGAGAGAGACCTCCATGGACAGCTGGAAAGAATCCTGAACATTCCAGACTCCTGGCTGGCAAACTGAGTCAGCGGCCCTTATTTCTACCCACTTCCGATGTCACGCGCACGCTGTGCTGTTAAACCAGCGCCTTATTTGGTCGGTTCGCGGAAGTTTCCCCCCGCCCCCCTAAAAGCAGAAAAGGGATGCCACCTCCTTCAGTCCCGGCTCCTTCGAGCGAGGATGCCTACCGAGGCCGGCCTGGGTGGAAAGCAACCCCCCCACCCCGAGGAGCGAATTCGAACTGCGCCGGCCGTCCCAAGAAGGCGCCCCACACGTCCCCGCAGACATCAGATCCACGCTCGTACGTCACGCGCCGGCTCTGCCCGCCGGGGGCGAATTCTGGCTCGTCGCTTTAGCAGACGGAACGCGCAGACATCCCCCCCCCCCCCCCATCCCCTCTAGCAAAGCCGCGCTGATTCGGCAAAACCAGACCCACGATCGCCGCCTCGGAGCCCCGCGGAAATGAGCCCACCCGGCGCGAGTGAATTGCGGCTGCTGCGGTCACTGGGAGGGAGCCTCGGAAGGAAGGGAGGAAGGGCTCCGGGCGGCGGGGGAGCTCTCCCGCCCCCGATTATCATTTCCCAACTCCCCGCACCGGAGAGGAAGGAGGCGCCCACCTGTGCGGGTCGGAGGGAAGACCCCCCCCCCCCCCAAGAAGCCAAGGGAGACGGGCGGGCAGAGTGCCGTGGTGGCACGACGGGCAAGGGCTCCCCCTCACCTGCTACCAGCGCAGCGGCCGCCGGAAAGCACGAGGTGAGCAGCAGGAGGAAGATCTGGAGGTGCGTGGAGAGGAAGGCAGACGCGAGAAGAAGTCCCGCGGCACGAGCCCCGTCTGGCCCCTCCGCCCGGCGGTCAAGCCAAGTGACAGGCCCAGCAGCCTCCCAGGGAGGCATGACGGGAAATTCCTGGGCACCGGCTGCCCAGGCAGCTCCAAATATGAGCATGGAGAGCGCGGCGGCGAAGCCAGCCAACTCCACGCCTGCCCCGCGGATAGCCGGCTGCTTGGGAGGGTCGGAACAATATCCAGAATTTTTTTTTGGGGGGGGGGGGGGGAGAGAGAAGAGAGAGCTGCGTTCGTCCTGTTTTTGCCAAGACAAAGTCAGAACGCTTTACCCACCCACATCAATGCCGGGACCTGGACGCTTCTAGAAAGCTCCCAGAGCAACCATGGAAGCGATCGTGGCCGTTTCCAGTGGTCAGTCCGGAGGTACAATGCATCAAGCTGCCTCATCATAATCACCAAGAGGCAAGCCCTTTAAGGGTGGGTACAGTTCCGTTCCTGTATTCCTTAAATTCACTATAAAAAGGTGGCACTACAGCTAGTAACAGAGGGTAAACAAAAGTTCAGGTGCGGTAGTTATGAAAGTTCTGCAGTAGATCATGAAAACGTTTAAGGCATTTAAAGGACTAATTTACTATAAAGGCAAAAGCATATAGAAAATACTGTCTACTTCCTCAGAGATGGAAATGAATTTTAACAGCATCATGCACTCAAAGCGCAACTTTTTAATTGCATTAACTAGGTCCTGAGTTACTGTTGCTCTTATGAAACCTGCTGGAAATGAAGCATCTCTATATGGCTTCACTAAGGCAACTCCTTTTGAATTTTTAAACTTCTCTTGCATAATTGCAATTGTAATTTTTAACATTAAAATTTTTAAATTCAAGACTTTCATTTTTTAAAAATGAGGAATGACATGAAGTCACCATTGGAATAACTGCTTCCTTTTGAATGACTGGAAGCAGCAGGTATGTTCTTCAGACAATAGAAAGAACTCTTGCTATATACTAACAGCTTTCTTGGAGAGATGAAGATAGTTTGAAAGAAGTGAGGAATGGTGGTCAGGGTGCATAGTCATCCTTCTCTTACCTTAAACAAAGGGAAAGCAAACAACTTGTGTAAATGAAATAAAGCTGGTATTCTTCAGAGGGAGTTTGGAGCTCTTTGCGGTGATGCTTTGGCATCTGTTCTCTGCACATACCTTACATATCTATGGAGTCACCAAACATTATCACTAGTTCGACAGCTGCACTGAGTCTGTCAATGTACAGCTGTCCCTCATTCTGCAGTGAGACTTTTTAGGAGCATTTAGTGGCAAGCAGCAGAAGACAGACTGAGTCTTTAAGAAGAAAGCCACCTCTGTTTTGTGGAAGAAGGGTATAGGCAAGTGTGGCTTTGAGTACAGCAGCCTTCTCTTCCATGCGTCCACCCCCCCCCCCAAGCGCATGCACGCACACACACAAAAAGCACACAAGATCTGCCATGAATCCCTGATTTAAGCATTTAAAAACTGACACATGTATAAAAAGCCCTAATAAATCTTTAATTAGTCTTGTTTTGTTTGTGTTTTTACAGGACAAATGACAAATTACAAACATCTGATTTTCTCAAATGTCCAAGGTATTATACACATTCCCATCTGTCTTGCAGGAAGGAATATTGGTCAACATTTTTAGGTAAAATAAGCTGCATAATAATACAGATTACTATAATAAATGTACAGTGTTTACAAATAGTTTAGAAGCAAGGAAGATGCATTGGCATCAAAAGGCAACCTTTTAAACTGCCACAACTAATTTTACATTCACGCTTGCAACAGATCACAAGATGGTTACTAAGATCAGGTCAATAAATCACTATGATGCACAAATACAGCAAACTCTGATTATATACATATAGTACATATACATGTATATTATACACATTTGTATATGTATATAGTAATGAAAAATCTACCAGACTTAACAAAAATCTACTCACTTGTCAAAAATATGTACTTGCTCTTGGTGAGTAGAACTTTGCATGGCTGATTATATTACACATACTTGTTAGCATCCAAGACATAAAACAAACTAAGGTGTTTTTCCCAGATAAGAAACCCTCCATTATTAAACATGTTGCCCACAAAAAGCACAAAGGTAAGGCACAATAGGATTTTCTGTTGCAGAATAGTGTGCATCATGTTCACTTAACCAGAAGAAAACGTGCATTATTTGTGCAAGTTCATGCTGCAGATCCATATCTACAATAAATCTGGGCTTTAGTAACTGTATCTTAAACTGGTTGGTTTCCCATCTCTTTACCTATACAATATCCAACTGGATTGACAAATTATGCTGCATCAACAGGAATCATTGTAGCCAATGATTTTATATTTTCAACTAGATTTTGTAGTTTTTGGTGTAAACAATGCACAAGTTTACTACAGAAACATATACAAGTACTCATGTAAATGTACTGCATTTCCAAGTTCTTACAACCAAAAGTTTGTTTCCAAAATATGTGCATCTTTTTAGTTTTACATGTCTAGGTAGCAAAACCCTACAGGAAAGTCTATTCCCCCAGTGGTACATTGCCTTCCTTTTGTAATAAATAACAGCTTTTCACAAAATGTTTGAGTACCTGCCAATTGCTTCTTTATTGCTCACATAATTCTGAATCCATCATCACAATTACAATATCATACCATTCACATAAAATCATAACCAGATATTTTAATATAAAACCTATAAAAGATATTTAACTTGTATCTAATACTTCAAGGTGTTTTGGCTGTTTGACCTTTATGTAATGATACAGCCAAAATATATAAAACATTAGGTTATGAATAAAACAGGAAGCTTATTCACTGCTTTAATGGAAACATCCTCACAAAACAAGATTACTTTTGCTGCCACCACCAGCATTTACATTTATATACAAAACCAGTACATCCGCATTAAGTTGATTTTCCCTCAGTAACCACCAAACAATTTTGTTTCCATCCCTAGGCTGACAAAGATAAAATCTTTCATGGCAACAACAACCGAAGATCAGACAGAAAGAAACACCTCTATTCACTTGCCATCAGAAACTGTAGGTGGTTTTGTTACAAAATACCCACAAGATTATTTCACAGGAAATTATGGAAATACCGTACATCTCCATGCTTTTAGATTGTTATCAAACACTTGTTGGTGCAAAAATACAGCCACATCTGAGAATGTTTAATAAATTCAACACTTGTCATGCAAAACAATGAGTTGGTTTGCTTTAGCTCCAATACACTTCAAAGAGCAATTGATCTTTTAGTTCAGTATTACAGCCTCATTACTCAGACATTCTGAGAAATGAGACGTCAGGAACATGGATTAATGAAAATGTTACATACAAAAAATACTAAAAGTGGAAGACGGGGCCAGACAGGAAGTGCTCCTGTGGCAAGTTAGCAGTTTCTAGTAGCAATGTCTCAGGAATTTCCCTGAGAGTTAGTTGTCCCTGTCCGGAGGCGAAGATGCGACATCGAGTTCATGTGTGTGTTTGATGGCTTCAAGGGAACATTGCAAGTAATAGCTTGGGGAAAACGATGATGGTATCGATCTAGCCGTAGATATTTTACTGTTACCAATTTCCCTGTAGTAAGGTACAATAATATGTAAGACTTCTCACTTATAAAAAGATTTCTTAAAAAGACAACCCTGCATAAGCTTACACTTATTAAAAAGATGAGGCCTGCAATATTTACACTACATGGTAACTACTCTTGCTACTTAAGGCAGCTTCCTGAATTTCACAAGTTCAAACTTCTTACCATCAAACCAAGATCCATGTAATGCCTTAAAAGCCTTTCCAGCATATTCTGGAGACAAACATTTGACATAGACACAACCCTGAAAGGAAACAAAAATGTCTTGGTTTAGGTCTAATGACAAAGTTAAGTGTGTGAATTAACTATTAAAAATGAGTTTTACCTCACGTGAATTTTTGTCCACTGCTATATGAACAATTCCCTCATTATCACTGCATTTTTCCAAGATTGCCTCTTGAATTGCCAAATGCCAATGATCACCTATTTCCCTAAACACAGAGACAAAAATCACAAAATCTGCATGTCAATTTTTGTTCTTGAAGGTTAGAATAATCTTAACTTGGAAGCAATACAGTAGTAAGTAACTCTGGGTATACTTTCAATGGTCTCTGTCAATGGAACAGGAGTAGCTGCTATGAGAGGGGTCCAAGCGAGTAACTAAGAGATATGGACCCAGTTCGAACAAAACACCAAACTATAATTGGCTGTTATGTGAATGAGCCACGCTTTCTCTGCCACCCTGCCTTTGAAAGATTTATTTACTTGCACTAGATTATGTTTTTGCATTCCCCCCACCCCTGAACTAGAAACACATCCACAGTTTGATCACCCAGACTGTGAAAAGTAAACTATGACTTGCCACAAAAGAGAAAGTGGTGGTGGGAAGGAGGAAGAATGGCTTATGAGCAATGCTCCCTCTAAGCTGTGGAGTCTTGTGAGCAAAAATTCTATTTTGTGAGCTACTAGCATTAAAGTTGCAAGCGATTTGGCTACTGCATAAATTGGTTTGCTCTGGAGCCATCCTTCCCGAGCTAAGACAAAAATGTGTGAGCCGGAGGCTTAAAAACTGTGAGCTAGCTCACACTAACTCAGCTTAGAGCAGGGGTGGCCAAACTGTGGCTCAGGAGCCACATGCAGCTCTTTCACACATATTGTGTGGCTCCACGCAGGCTCCTCATCTATTTGCTTTCTTTGTTCCTTTCTCTCTCGCCCCCTTCCTTCTACTCCCTCCCCCATCTAACTGCTTTGTTTCTCTCTCTCTCTTCCCCTTCCTTGCTCCCTCCCCCATCTATTTGCTTTCTTTCCATTTTCTCTTTTTCTCTTTCTTCCCCTATCTATTTGCTTTCTTTGTTTCCCTCTCTCTTTCTCTCTTAGACAAATAAATATAATTAGCAATAAATATCACTGGAAAAATAAATATCATCAGTATCTGTTTTTACACCTTTTGTTCTTATTTTTGGCAGCCTCGTTTATGTTAATAAAAAGCAAATTTGCATATTTTTCAATAAAAACGTGTGTAATATTTGCTCATGTCTTACGGCTCTCAAACATCTGATGTTTATTCTATGTGGCCCTTACGTTAAGCAAGTTTGCCCACCCCTGGCTTAGAGGGAACACTGCTCACAAGCATACTGACAAAATGGACTTGTGAGTCCACAATGGCTGACTTGCTTGACACCAAATGTGTCTCAAAAAGCCTGCAAGAAGTAAAGGTAAGAATCAATTGTCTTTTCGTTGGTTCAAAAACAGCATAATCTAACTTTAATGAATATGGCTTCTGTATCCTTAATGTTTCATTTATAGTGACTATTCTTGATAACAACTAATGTATCTGATTTCAAAGAATAGCTAATTCTTTAGCAAGTACTTTACACAGCAGTTGTATACCTAAAGATGGTGAACAGATCACAGGGTGAGGTTGTACTATAAAGAACAATTTTCCTGCAAGTAAGCCCCATTAAATAACATAAGACTTAATTCTGAGTAGTTTCAGAGGATAGCCATGTTGGTCTGCAGCAGAACAGTTAGATTTGAGTCCAATAACACCTAAGAAACCAACAACAATTTCAAGGTATAAGCTTTCAAGAGTGAAAGTTGCCTTCATTTGCATGATGAAGGAAGCTTTGACTTTTGAAAGTTTATACCCTGAAACTCGGTCACTAATATGCCTGCTAGACTCAGATCTAACTGTACTTCTGAGAAGAACTCTTATGACTGCTTCCTAAATCGCCTAATTTTTTTTGGGGGGGGGGGGGAATATATGATCACTTTTTCTTGTATGCAAACCAGTGAGTTGTAAGGACAAAGAGGAAAACAATATATATGGCTCTGAGCTACCTGGAGAAAAATCAGGATAAAAAAGGTGATAGATAGGAATCCTCTTTTAATGTCCTGTAACTCAGCAACACATAAAACCTCTAAATAAAGAATGCTGAATAGTAACTATTTCATAATCACAAATGCTAACTTTACAGAACTAAACCTAAATTAAAATATATTAACTCCAAATAAATAGGTAGTTTGATAAATAGGTAGTTCAGTACTAATGATGACATGACATACTATGTACATCACTTCCAATGACAAGTTATTTCATTATTATTTGGTATGAAGGCAAACTTTTCAGACATCACAAAATGGGCTCTTCTTCATGCATGACATGGCATTATTCCTCTTTCATTTTGTAACAGAGTAGTTTTTGCCCTTAGTTGGGGCAATGCCAGCAAGACTCTCAGGAAGTCAGCCAGCAGTGGTAGAACTTTCTACATGTTTTTTGAGGCAATAAGCCTGGCTCCACATTTGCATTTCTCATTTATCCTAAAGCCCTGGTAGGCCAAAAAAACCTTTACACAACAGGCTGATCCGACCATCTAAATGGAAGTAATCGTCCAGATCTGTGAAGTTCCAAGGGGTGATTTTATTCTATCCTCCCCACCCGGCCCCCCAAGTGCCATTTCCCTACACTGAAGCAGTGAATACAATTGCATTCCTATGTGCTTCCGTAACTTCTAGCCACAAAATCTGGATTTTTTTCTTATGTGATCAAAAAATTACACTTACATAACAGGATCAAACATATTGCGGATCTTTAGACAGGGTGTCAAACTATTTGGGGGCGAATTTCTTCTATCCAGATGAAACGCTATGAAGAAAACAAAAGAGTATTTATGTAGCAAAGATGACACCACTCCAGTTCAAATATAAGTTAAATATTAGCCTGTTTCCTGCACAGACTAATATAAACTTATTTCACTCATTATTGCCACACCAAAAAAAAAAAATCAATGAAACCATACAACAGGGAAACCTATATACCATATCCAACACTATTTTCTTAAGCGCATGACTAAGCTGAACATTGATTCTATAAAAATTGGCAACCACAGAGCCAACGCTCCCTCTAAGCTGTGGAGTCTTATGAGCAAAAATCCTACTTTGTGAGCTACTGGCATTAAAGTTGTGAGTGAGCAATTTGGCTGCTGCATAAATTAGTTTGGTCTGGCGCCATCCTTCCTGAGCTAAGACAAAAATGTGTGAGCCAGGGGCTAAAAAACTGAGCTAACTCACACTAACTCAGCTTAGAGAAAACACTGCTCAGGGGTAAATATGGCACATTTAACAAATGCAAATGAACAATACAGACATTATTTGCTAAGTTTTTACTTATGCTTTTAATATAACACTGGTAAATATTTAAAAACATGGACCATTGTATTACACTAGGGACAGGCACAAACCCACAAACATGCACCGCAGTTTGTGAACCAGTGGTTCAGGAGAATGTGTCTCCCATGAACTGCCCATGAACCTCCATGTTTTCCATGGAGGTTTATGGGAGACACGTTCTTGGGCTCCGAAGGCATTTAAATGTGTGGCGGCCCACCCAGCTTCAAAAGCATTTAAATGCCATTGGAACCCACCACCGGCCTGCGGCCCCACCCGAGTGACCTCCAAAGGCACTTAAATGCATTCGGAGCTTACCTCCGGGTCAGTCCACCTGACCATAGAAAACTGACTGTACCACTTCATACCGTAAGTGGAATACTCCAGTTCTGATTGTTCCTTCATATAAAACACAACATAGCACAGCAGAGACACCTTGTTATGCAGGTTTTCTATTTGCAGGGAGTTACAGAGGGAAGAATGGGAGGAGTGAAGTCTCATTCCTCATGAAGTCTGAAGTAGTGCAGTGCTTTTAACAACCCTATTCACCTACATGCGTGAATCAAACCTGCAGCTCAAGCTATACATAATAATGGCAGACCCATTTGTTTAATGGAGCCTGTAACACATATAAAGCACAAAAGGCATGCAGGGTTAATTCACCCCGTCACTTTATTCCTGGTTGCACTCTTAACAACAGGAGTTTGCGGGGGAGGGGGGTATAGGAAAGGTTCAGTCATCTTCCTCTGTTGTCTTTTTGCTCTAAAAACTGGAATGCAGATTAATTGAGGCAGACTCAGGTTTAAGCAAATACACCTGCCATAACTTGAGCCTTAGATGTTTTAATTGGCGGAATAATCTGCATCCTGATGAAGGTGTTTATTTCAGTAAATCACACTTAACATTAATCCAAGCAACACTGCAGTTCTCTTGAAGGTCACATAGATCAAGTTTATTGTTCTAAGAACACCCATAGGCAAGAAAGCTAACAAACAGCATCCCAGCCCAAACACTGTTAAGTAGTAGTAGGATTTCCACGTCTGGTTGCCAACTCTGCTGAATATTGGCAACTAAAACAGCTAATCCAGACACCTTTGCTGGTTTCATTCTTTTAGGTGAAGCATATGCTAACAGAGGACACATTTAAAGGGAACTAGCTGTTCAGTGTTAAACAGAAATTTATTGCTTTGAGGTTGTTCTCTCCTCCTCACAGCTGTTCCCAAAATGTGCACATACATTCGGGTCTACCAGGCATTACTGTGCAAGTTAGGTACTCCATATGTTGCAGCTTCTACATCACAAAAAAAATCTACACGAAGTCAAGGAATAGGCAAACAGTATGTACAAGATTGAAAAGAATTCACTTTTCAGAACTTATTAGATCTATTGATGTATTTAAAAGTTTTAGGTACCTTAAGAAACATTATAGAAAGTGAAATGTTTAATGCATCTCAATTACGCTTCTCTGACATAGGGCAGGTTTGACAACTTACAACTGTTACATTTTACAAAATACTAGTACTTTGTCACATACCTTGCCCCTGCCATACTTTAGATGGTATAACCAACATTTTGTCAGATGTTGCAGATGGCTGTATCCATCTCCAAACCAGGAAATCGGCACCACTTATTCTCCGTGTTTCTGTGCGAACTCTAGATTCATTTGAAGCAAGGAAATCAACAGCTCTATTCCATACTCTCTTCATTTTTTTCCTTAAACATAGAGCAAAAAGAAAATCAAATATTTTTAAAACAATACCACTCTGTTCCAGTAACTATTAGAAACACCATACCTCTTATACCACAGGCTGAAATTAAAAAATGCATTTTTAAGACATTCGTATAAATTGACCTACCCATGGGTACACATTAATTTTCCCGTACCTGTCTTGAGGTGGAATCAAAGAATCTCGAACATGTGGAATAGGCATATATGGCTGCAAGTCTTTGTTTTCCTGGCATGCTTCATTGTGGCTTTTTAGGACATCTAAAAGAGTTGCAGTTAACAGAAATTAAGCTGAAAACAATCATATTGATAAGGCTGATAAGAAATACTTAAGGACAGTACAACCAATACAATCCTCCTGAATGAGCCTGAGGGGTGTGGTAAGAAATATTCTAGGCAGCTGACAATCTAGGATCAGAGCCAGCCAACTGCACAGATGCAAGTTCCCTCAGTGGGGGAAAGCCAGTGTAATAAGTGGTGGCTTAACTAGCAGGACAGAATTTTGAGAAGCCTCTTCCTCCAATGCTGTTCCTCTACCACACCAACACACATACATACTTGATCTGTCAAAATACTTTCAATATTCACATTGTGAATAATTCTGAATTTCTCAATCCACTGGCTGAAAATTATGCAAGCTCATTTAAATTAAACATTGTACATATGGCTATTTTCTGGGGGGAAACGTACATTTTTAAAACTTACCTATAATTTTTACAGCCATATCATACATATGTCTAGTCTCCTCTTCCTCCTTAGACCACCGGTATTTCATATACCTCAAGACTGCCCAAATAATTCCTATACCTGTGTTAAATCATTTTAAAAAGTCAGTCAAACCAACCAACATTTATTAAGATTCATGGATCGACCAAGTAATACAAATAATTTACATTCAGCAACAGCCTAGAACTGGTTAAATATTTTCAGAAGGAATGAGACTAAATATGGAATCACAGAAATGATAGTCTCATCTTTTCTTCCACTGCTCTGAAGTATGCATGAACTACTGTTTTATACATAGTTCAGATGAGCAGCTACACAGTAATCATTGTTTGGTATGAATGGATAATGCCCATGAGGCTATTAAATGAAGTGTTCGTTTATGCTATCTCCTTGTAATGTAGGAAATACATAGTTGCATTAATAGGATTTTGACATCTCTGCCGATCCTAAACAAAGTATTTAGAACATGGTTTGCATATTCCTTCTTTCAGATACAGCATCACACTTCATACTAGATTCCTATACTCTTCAGCAGTAAGCTGCAAACATTGCTCTTGCATTTTTAAGACTACACATTCAGTATAAACTTTGATATGGGAGGCACTCACCTAAAAGCAGAATTAATGACCTACATGTTACGGTAATGAATGCACGACGAAAACGACATGTAAATGACATCTGTGGCCTGGTTGATACCAGGTATTTTACATCAGTTGTATTAGTTATGGATTTCTCATCAGAGTTGTGGCCAACACACCTACAGAAAGAAAAAACTCCAGATCCTTATTTTCATGATAATTATGGCTCGATTCCGGTGATCACCTAATTCATGGCTCAGAAAATCATGAATGTGTGTTTTCTTTCCAGCATTAACCATAGTTTGCTGTGGCAACCAAGTCAGTAAACTGTGGCTAGCACTCACCCTCAAGACCACAACCAGAAACTCACTTCAAAACTGTTGTTTCCAACTGCGATTTGACACATTAACCACAGTGCATCAATTCAGACATCACAGCAAATTATGACCAGCACTAAACAAGAAACAGAGTGGGAAGCCGGGCACACAAGAACCTGCAGCTTGTTTACATATGGATAATGTCTGAATTGAATTGTGTTTTTTTAAAAAGCAAAGACTATGAAACAAATAACTTACTTTATGCCAACATCTTCTCCACTTTTTAGAATCCATTGCAAGGATTTATTAAGCTCATTTTCATATTCTGGACCTAAACTCTAAAATAAAGAAGAAAACTTAAAGATAATGTGGACTTTGAACTGCTGCCCTTCTAGCTTATGAAAAATAACGTTTACACTATGAAAATGAGAATCCATTGACATATACATGCAGTGAGAATGAAGGAATTGTTCACATGGCAGTAGGTATATGCATGTTTGTGCCAGGATAAAATAAATAAATAAAAAGCTTTCTGGTTTCTAGTAAAGCATGCTTGGAAACTGTTGAAGAATATTACCAGAAATCAGATGACACAACATACTCCATTTTAAAACTACAGATTATGTTCAGTAATTTAGTCAGACAAAAACGGTGCACTTTGAACAAAATAACTGCTTTTTTCTTCTACTTACAAGATCTTTAGCTTCATGTTTTTATATGGTTATGTGTATCTGAATATATATTATCAAAGTTAAATTTTACTAATACAGTACATCTAGAAGTAGCCATTTAAACTCAATAAACATCAATATTTACATAAAAGTAACTCCCACTTAATGGTAAACATTTGCTTACTTTTAAATATTCAGCTGCCTCCTGGATGGAAAGACCTTTGTTGCCGGAGTTGCCACACTCATGTTCTCCTGGTTGAATAAAATATTTTTGTCTATTTATTACTTCTTTATATTAAAGAACACATAGCCAAAGGCGAAATCACTCTGTTAAGTAACTGAAGAAGATAATCTTTAGATGTCGCACTATACAGATAAAATTTGTGTCTATAAGTCAATGCATTTCTACCATCAGGTGCATGTCACAAGTATCAGCTTCAGATCATGAATCTCAATAGCTTTGATTCAACAACATTTTAGAATTTTTGTATTTAATGCAATGCTTAAACTTTTCACACACTTGAAATTAGAACTGACTACTGTTCTGTAGGGTATACACACTGGAAATTTAATTTCATTTGTTACTATTTTGAAATAAAAACTGAATGCAAGAAAGTTGAATATACAATATCTCATTGCACACTAAATAGCAAGAAAAGTGTGAACAAATTTCACCCAACCCTTTCCTAGTTTGCAGTTGTTCACTTTCAAAATGGCATTTGACATTTCAGTGACTGATTCTAACAACCTTTGACTATACACAATAAACGCTATCATACCTATCACTTTAGTGTTTTACATATGTGAACCCAAAATGTAAACTTAAAAATGAACTCGATCCCCTCCCATCAATCTGTAACAAAAGGGAACCTTAAATTGTGCCTAAGGATGCAAGGAGAAGTTTCTGAAGTCATTGCTAAGTACCACTAACATAGCACCATTTAAAAACACTCCTTCCAGATAAAAATACATTTCCTTTCCTTTTCCCCCCCTTTTTTTTTGCATTTGTGTGTGTGTGGGTGCGCGCACCTATGCCTGGAAGTCATGGCAACTTCTGGCAACTCCTACTGGGGCATGGAGGATGTTCAGAGAAGTGGCTCTACCTCCCGGCCCTGGTGTTTTTTGGAGGTCTCCCAACCAAATACTTGCCAGGGTCGGCCCTGCTTAGCTTCTGAGATCTGATGAGATCAGGCTCGCCTGGGCTATCCAGGTCAGGGCCAGACACAAATACATTTTCAACAATATTACCAGTTTGGTGGGATATGTCACTAAACAAAAGCTTATAATTGAATAAAATAGGTCTGCGGAGCCATCACAGTGTCATACACACCTCTAAATATTTTTAATTAACTCTTCAAAAGAACTGAAGAAACCTGATTGGATTCAAAGATGATATCTGGCGTGTAGAAAGTATCGTTTTTGGGGAAAGACTATCCGCACCTCATGCAAAAGTAATACATATGAAAATGAAACTAAATCCAAAGGTATCTTTTTATTCCGCTTGCACAAGTGGTTAATTAAAACAAAAGCTCGAACAACCTCATGCACAACCAGAAACAGGAAAACTGCTATAGACCCTACTACGACATTGCAGGAACCATTCCACAGTGTGTGTCTAACACTGCACTTGTTACTACCTAATATAATGTAACAGTAAACTCTGAGTATAATACAGAAATATTACAGCAGTACATGGTTATTTCCAACTAGTACCAGGGATATTTTTAATCTAGTGTCCGCACTGTAGAGTTATAGAGGGTTCAATCCTATGAACCGTGAGTGCAATGGCACTAGTGGACATCTGCCCCCCTGCCTAGCAGTTTCCTAAGACCCCCAAAAGTTGATAGAGGCATGGAAGCCCATGTACAGAATGTGACAGTGGTATCAGGGGTTGCTGTGAAAAGGAAATCGGGCAACTTCACCCCTTCTCAATTTTCTGCAAGTGATACCAACCAACCTGCACCCACCCATCTGTGCAAAAGGAAAGTGGGAGCAATGTTATCAATCCCCCCCCCCCCCCGGTTCCTAGCAGACTCCTGTGTCCCAGCGCATTCTATTAAGTATTTCAACAATTCAATCAACCTAATGTTAAATGAAATAGCTATTACCATAGTGTTCCTGCAATAAGGAAGAACAAACATTTATCTATTACCACAAATGCATCTTGCAAATCCACCATGCATGGACACATGTGCATGTTTTAGAAACCCAACTCCCCTCATATTAGCTTAGAAGTCTTACCTGCTATTTGTGCCAACTTATCATGAAGCTTGTATAAGCTGTTCATGAGATTTGCCTAGAAATTTAAGCAGCTAATTAGCAAATACTTAAACTGTTTAAAGCACTCAGTTTATTAACAGAGACTAGTATTGCATCACAAACATTTAGAAACCCCCATTCATATGCAAGACACCCCCCCCCCCAACCCATTAAGCTGCAATACATTTTAACAGCAAGGACACTGGAGAATACTCTGTGTAAGCAGTTACACCCTTCTAAACCTAATGACTTTATTCCTTTCATACCCTTAGAAGCTCATTGATTCTCAGATCTTCAGCAGTAGAAGATACTTGCCTCTTTTTTTTTTTTGATGCAAGGGCTAAAAGGACTGAGACAAATTTTGCAGTTGCTAGAGTAGATCCTTAGATCCTTGTCACTGAGCAAAAGAGTCAGGGTTTTCAGAGTGTAGGGTAGGTGGGATGGTTAGTTGATTAAAGGCTTAATATAGTGATGCCTTATATTCTCAAGGATGCTGCATTCAAGTAGGGCATGGAAAGATGTATCTATCCTATTAAGGCCACCAGGGCAGATTCTGTCAGAATAGGGCCTATTCAAAAATTTCCCCTGTAAAACCATTATAGGGACAATATTCAATCTTGCAAACAATAAAAGCTATACAGTAATGTGGGATGGTAAGATAGTACATATAGGGAGGTAAAGATCTTGGGAAAGAAAGACCAAAAGATAAGGGTGAACAAACTCTGCGGGCTCTCAGGATCAAACTATTGTAATCGATTTCTAGGACATGCTTTTTGATCAGAGAAAATGCTTTGGATTTGCCCATCTCAAAAATATTGTTCATCACCTTTCCTACTATCATCAATTTCTCATCAAGAGCTTTCATCCAAGTTGATTTGTGGGTATCGCAATTTAGAGAGGCTAACAAACCATCTTCAGCATATAGCTGTTTTAATCTTTTGTACTAAAGGTTGAGTGATGTTATTGGAGATTGCTTTAATCCAAATAGCTGAGCCATAAAGGATGAAGGGAACACTTTCAAAAAGCTTGCACCACTCCAGGAATATACCTCCACCTGCACTATGGAATTCATGGCCCTTGTGTATGGTTTAGCTTTATTAAGTGCTGTTCTAAATTGGGGGTCCTAGACAGATCTGCTGAAAACAAAATTCCCAAATAGGAGGAAGTCTTGACTTGCTCAATATTAGACCCATCAATAGACCACTGAGACGGATTCCATTTTCTGGTTTTGGTGAAAACTAGGATTTTAGATTTTGAATAATTACCAGACTTTCTCGAGAACAATAATTAGAAAAAGACTGCAAGGCTGTTTGCCGCCAGACCCCAGTTTGGGACAAGATTACAGGATTATTTGCATTGAGCAAAACAGGTACTTCAATCTCAGCTAATTTTGGTGGGTGGCAGCAGTCATTAGAGTGTTGCTACATCATTTAAATATAAATATAAATTAACATCCCTGTCTTACTCCCTTTTCCAATTTAAATGGATTGGTTAAATTCCCATCATACCAACATTGTACTTGGGCAAGTCCTTTTGTGGCTCAAAAACTGGCTAATTAATAGGAAACAGAGTGTGAGTATAAATGGGCAATTTTCTCAGCGGAGGGTGGTAAGCAGTGGGGTACCATAGGGATCAGTACTCAGTCCAATGCTTTTTAACTTGTTCATTAATGATTTGGAGCTCGGAGTAAGCAGGGAAATAGCTAAATTTGCGGTTGACACAACATTGTTCAGGGTGGTGAAAAGCAGGGAGGATTGTGAGCCACTCCAAAGAGATCTGTTGAGGATGGACAAATGAGGTTCAACATGGCCAAGTGCAAAGTGATGTACACTGGAGCCAAAAATCCTAACTATAAATACACGTTGATGGGGTTCAAACTGGCAGAGACTGACCAAGTGAGAGAGCTTGGAATTGTGGTAGATAACTCACTGAAAATGTCGAGACACACCAATTTCCCACTAGCGCTGCCCCAGTGTTCTTCCTCCGTTTGCCCCGGTGCTGTGCTTGAATTTCACACTATTTGCCACGGGGCGCATTTTGACCCGCGGCTCTGCACAATCTTCCCCGCAGCTTCAGTGATCCTCAAAAAACAGGATCATTGAAACCACAGGGAAGATCAGGCGGAGCCGCGGGTCAAAATGCCCCCTGCAGCAAATAGTGTGAAATTCAAGCACAGCACCGGGGCAAACAGAGGAAGAACGCCGGGGCAGCACTAGTTGGAAATCAGTCACAGTGTGTGACTGCAATAAAAAAGGCCAACACTATGCTGGGGATTATCAGGAAGGGAACTGAAAACAGATCAGCGAGTATCATAATGCCCTCGTATAAATCAATGGTGTGACCTCATTTGGAATACTGTGTACAGTTCTGGTCACCACACCTCAGAAAGGATAATATAGCTTTGGGAAAAGTGCATAAAAGGGCAACTAGAACAATAAAAGGGCTGGAACACTCAATGAAATTGCTGAGCAGTCAGGTTAGAATGGATAAAAGGAAGTACTTCTTCACCCAAAGAGTGACCCATGGAATTCACTACCACAGGAGGTGGTGGCGGCTACAAGCATGGATGGCTTCAAGAGGAATTGCATAAACATATGGAGCAGAGGTCCATCAGTGGCTATAAGCCAGAAGGTATAGATAGGAACTCTTGGTCTGGGGCAAGTGATGCTCTGTATTCTTGGTGCTTGGGGGAGGGGGGGAACAGTGGGAGGGCTTCTAGTGTCCTAGCCCCACTGGTGGACCTCCTGATGGGACATGGTATTTTTGGCCACTGTGAGACAGAGTGTTGGACTGGATGGACCATTGGCCTGATCCAATATTGGCTTCTCTTATATTCTTATGTTCAATCGAACTCGAATATATTCTTATGTTCAATCGAAATTGAATATATTCTTATATTCTTATGATCAATCGAACTCGAATATAATCGCTGAATGAGTCCTAGGAGTCTTTTGTTTATAGTAGTTTGATTAAATTTGTTCCACAGTTTGGGGTGATTTACAGACTTGAAGGCCCCCTTGAGAACAATAAAAGCCACATACATATCCCCCTCCCCTTAAAGGATGAGTATGTCTCAGCCAGGTGATAAAAAACTAGGGAAGTTTTATGAGCAGATGGATACAAATCTTAGGATTACACTGTTAGACTACTTTCATCTTCATGAATCCTAAAACATGGGAGGAAAACAATCAACTACCACTATTAAAAATGGCACAAAGAAGAACACAGGCAGAGTATGTGAAACTTTAGGTTATATTTGGATACGAGTGATGTTTACAAGGCTCTGTCATTTAAGGACAACTCGATCATGCCATCAAAGACAATGAGGATTCAACAGAGGAGATCTGATTGAAGTAACAGACTAAAACTGATATGCATTAGAAACAAAGCATCATGAACTGATGTGTACACCTCACATTAAGTCTGCAACAGGAAGCAGCACTTTGCCTTAAGACAGAGGTATCATGAGTAAAACTTCAGAAAACGATTTGTCTAGGTAAACAGGATCTCCCAATCCACCTATTTTCTTCCCTACAATATAATTTTAATATGGGTACACAGGGGATTCAAACCTAATGTTAAACCATTACTTTAGAGTTACACCAAACAGGACTCCCCAATAAAACTAATCCTTCAGAGAGAATAAAACACTTATATAATAATTATCAGGCTACAAATTTCTTTTAGCAAAGTAACATAAGAACACTTTTCAAGAGATTAGGCCTCTTAATGCAGACATTAAGGATATACTTACTTGTAATTCTTCAGTGAAGAGATTTTTATCTATTAATAGAAATAAACAAGAAGTTAACAAAACCTCTTCAATACCAATATTTGAAACAAAACGTTTAACAAAGCTATTGATACCACGTCAAGCTGAAGACAGCATTAATAGTTGTCATTCAAAAATGGTGGAGAGCAAAATCAGTTGTATTAATACTGTTACAGTACAACCACAACATCGAAGAGCCTCCAAATAGCTAAATCATAAGATTAATCTCTCCTACAAAATACAGTCCTACTATGTAATCCTTGCACTATTTAACACATCATGTTAACATTTATGCTTCACTTTAGTTTTGTTTTGAGATTTCTGGTTAGTTCCAGATTTCTACAATACAAACTCTATTGCATTGTTTATTAGATGTCCCACCCTGTTGATTGTACTGACTTCCTCTGTGTAATCCACCCTGAATCCCAGTGAGAATGAAGGACTATAAATAATGTAACTGTATGATTCCAAATGCAGTACTAAAGTATATGCAACTGTTGCCAAAAGCAAGAACTTAAAACACTTTAGGAAATTACAGGTGCAAGACAACAGAAATACAGGGGCTGGATCCAACGGATAATTTTTGTGAATTCCACCCACACAGCATAACTTCCTTACTTCCCCATCCCACTGCAGCCCGCCTCCCAATGATGCTCCTGGGGATCCAAGTTCATATATTTGCAACGAGGGGGAAGGGGACCTTTTAGAACCTTTATAGGAATTATGTTTGATATTCTTTAGGTATACATGTAAGATGTTTTAAGCACATATACAGAAATGTAAATGCAACATACGTATCTCACAAGTAAACTTGTCAAGGAATTGCAGCACCTTTAAATATATGCAGAGGCAGGCCTGGGTTTGCGCATAGTAATGTGTGAAGTTGCTCGTCACGTTCAAAGCACTAAATTCCATTTAATGTGGTAAGATTTAGGGCAGAACTACACATTATACAAAACAGACTCTCCCCCTCCACACAATATAATTTATCACTTGCCCCAGCTTCATCATGCTGAGCATTTTCCCACTCTCACCATTCAGTAATGCAGAGCAGTAGAAAAGAAGTGCATAATGTCCCCAGGATACTAGGTAAATAGTAGTACATACTATGCGGAGGGACCCACATGGTTTTCAGTGACAGCCCTAAAAGCTTTTTATAACATTTAATATTTACATTTAATCATAAAGCAACTGGCTGCAGTTCTCTGTGGCCCAAATTTTGTCAACTGCATTCTATAATTTTCATTTATGCCATCTGTAGAGCCAGTACAGACAACTTATGGTGACCCTCATGGGGTTTTCAAGGCAAGAGAAGTTCAGAGTTGGTTTGGCATAACCTGCCTCTTCATCCTCTAATCCCTTCAAAACCATGAAAAATTACAAACTTTCTTTTAAGTAAGATTTTCTATCTGTACATGGTCTACTACAAGATTAAGTCTCAAAGGGTAGCTGACACTATAGAGTCGCAACTCAGAAGTCCATAACCCAAGTTCTAATCCTTTACATCCCTTGTCTGGAAGAGACTTTGCTCCAGAGACAGCAAGACACTATTATGACATAATAGCCAGAAACTGTCTGAAAAGGGATGGGGAAGGGGACTGGAAAATTTTCCCAGTAGCTCACAAAAGCAGAAAAAAAGACCAGGGTCACAATAAAACAAAACTTCCAGCATTCCACTGAAAACTACCACATCGATACAGAGTGGTCTCTCTCTCTTCAACTCCTGAATCATATGTACCAGAACAAAGAAGTATCTAAGATGACTGACTTTGATAGTGCCTCTTTGGTGCCACTTAGCCAACTAGATTTCTAGGTACCAAACCACCCAATCAATCCGCATGTTTCCTGGCCAGTGCTCTGAGGAGGAACCTAGGTGACTGTGGGTGATGACAGCTCTACAAGCACCCATCCTTTGACACAGGGGGAAGCAGATTCTGTCTCTTTCCTCTGAGGCAAGGAGACCCTGCCCCCATTTCTATAGTGTATTTCTTTTTCAGAACAGTATACTAGAATATTGAATGTAATGCAAGGGATATTGGGATGTCCACTGACATAACACTACACCCCCCTCCAAAACTGCTGTTAAGTGCCCTCCACGCCTGAGAGGAAAGAATTAAGTTACTTCCCACAATTAGAAACAACAACTTTGGACATTTATCTGCTATTTTAACATATTTATTGCTTTATAACTGTTGACTTTATAACCTTAACTTGTTATTTAGTTGAACAAAACTAAATTGTTGTTTAGCTTTCACTTTGCATATCTTGAACATCATCATGTTACATGTTACTTTGTTGTTCATTCTCTGGCTATAAGTTTGAACTTTACCTGCCATTCCAATGTATTTGAAAAAAAGTGCATGCACACAAAAGTTCATATTATTAATAAAGGTGCCATTGGACTCTAAATTTGTTCTCCCATTTCTATAAAACTGAGATTTTCTCATTAGCCAGATGGGCAGATTGTCCTCTGTGCTTACAAAGGACTGGAAGACACCCAGGAGCCCACAGATGCCATTTTGAGAAATAGTGCTGTAAACCTCACTTAATGAGCTAAACATTTTAGCATGGTCCTAATCAAGAACAAATCCTTTGTAAAATTATAATCTTTTAAGAATTTAGGCATAAGCACAAGTTAAAATTAGATGCACAGAAAAGAAAAGAACAGCCTACTTTCAATGTTCTCTGAGACCCATTGTGGTAACTACAGTGTCAAACTAGGACCTGCTGGGAGACCCTGGCTCAAATCCCCACTCTGCCATGGAAATTTGCTGGGTGATCTTGAGCTAGTCACACACTCTCAGCCTAATCTATCCCACCCCACAGGAATACTGTGACGGAAAAATGGAAGAAAAGACAAAAATGTAAGCTGCTTTGGGTCCTCTCACTGGAGAAAAAGGCAGGGTAAAGATGAACTAATAAATAAATAAAAATAGTTCAATATCCATCAGCCAAAATCACCAGCATAAAGAAGCACAATTCCAAGATTCTGTTAACTAGTAGTCTTTTATACTTGTTTGACCTGGATAGTAAGACTATGCCTAGCAATAAAATTATCAGACACACTACCTGAACAATGGTTTTATATTCTGATACAGATTTTAGAGATTACCTTGTCTGTATAAATATGTAGTCACCTAAATACTTGGAAGGCAAGTAAAACAGTAACACACAGGGCTGACACTCTTTTATCCAGGCTCTCCTGTTAACAAGAACATTTTCATAACCTATGGAACTACTATTTATTTGTGGGGGGGAGGATCTCACCATGTTCCATCATCAAAAAAGGATCAACATGGAAGAAACTAAAGTATTTCCTTTATGTTCCTGTACCTTTATGCAGAGAACATCAAGGTGCAAAAAACTTAGGTTCTGAACAGAACCCAGCATCTTGCTCTAACTACTTTTAACTAATGGAAAACATGTTTCTTAATGTTCACTGCCCTATTCCCCCTCCTCTCAAGTCAGACTTTTTCTTCTTATCATTATTCTGCTCTTTTAGCCACTTGGATGCCTTATAAGTTAATTTTGATAACAAAAAATGTATATGAAATTGCATCCAGATGTTATTCCAGTAGATCTAAACCAAGGACCCACTTGATTACTTCACAAATTCACACATAACTGTTTCTCAGGCAAAAACAAATGTATTACATGCAGATCACACTGCCGATGTCGGCTTGGACCACACCTAGAATTTGGGTATAGGCGGGAGGCAAATTTTGCTGATTTCCCCCTCTCCCACACCACAGCAGCCTCTCACATGCTCTTTGTGGGGGATGGAGAACATCCCCCAACAGCTACAGACAGGTTCAAAGGTCTCCTATAGGAACAGGGAAACAGGAAAAATCACAGCCCCTTGCACCTATGGAAATTTGTATGGGTTCCAAACCTCTACTTTATATGCTATAATCTATACTACTCAATTCATTAAGTCCTAAATAAAAGTGTCAACCATGTGAAACCTTTGTAGCACATAAAACAACCTCCTACAAGAAAGTAAATTAACCAGGATTCAAGAATTTCAGCATCAAAGATTTATTTGAAACACATTTCATCCCACTGGAGCAGTCACCATGTTTTAGATAACATGTCTCCATGAGAGACATAAAGGTAAAATCATATTGTCACAATAAGTGAACCAAACACATAGCCCTCCAGCAGCACAGTTAAGTAGCCACCTGGTCACAGACTTCCCTGGAAGAACTAAGAGTTCAAGAAAATATAGTAAGTCTACATATAGGCAACATTGAATTAGGTAACAAAGAAATGATTACAATTCCTAGTCTCACTGCTGAAATAGAAAACTATAGTCAACCAGCAAGTCAGGCTTCCTGACTCTCTTGACTTCTACAAGACATTTCTATGTTTCACCCATTTACTTGTCATGCAAGTATACATCAAGGGATCTCTGCCCCATATCCTAATACTTACTGTCAACTCCCACATCGCCAGTTATTCCCGAGCCTCTCATTCTTAGGTAAGTGAGTCCCAGTATCAGAAAGAACAAGCATGCAGCAGTTAGAAGGAACATAGACAGGTAATGAGCACTGAAGCCTCCTGTGGTGGATATTTCTTCTCTCTTGAACTGCTGAAACAAATCCTCCTCAGGCTCCGAGAGCTTCTGTTTGTATGTGTTTTTCAGGTACATGTGATTAGAGCCTGTGTGGTTGGAGTGATTTACTCTAATGGATGAGGAAGTGGTAGCACCTGGAGAGAGGCTGTTGGCAGCAGTATATATCCTGGGTTCAACACCATAGCCCCCGACTACACCTGTGAGGACGTGATTGTTGGCTGGTTTCCTGTTAGTGCCCAAAGAATCCATCATCTTGCTACTGTCCAAGTCAGCAAGCAGTGGCGACAACAAAAGTGGATGGGTTTTCTTAGAAGAGCTGCAGCGGTATCTGGGGAGGAGCGGACTTGAGTCCAAATATTCACCTCTCCTGCTTGCCGCTGCTCCGTCCTCTTCTGCCTCCATCTCCTGATTCCTCCGCCTATCCACACCAGCAGAAGCATCAACTGCTGCCCTGTCGTTCAGTGAAAGGCCGTCAGCGGCACCTGGCTCCTGGCAGGTCTCTATCAAGCCATCGGTGGCTGCGGCCCCTTTACGGGCGCCAAAAGGGGAAGCCGACTTGCTCAGGCTCTTCCTGGCCAGGTAGTGGCGGGCCAGCGACTCCTCCTTCCACACCTGCTGCTTCGCCTCTGCCGCCTCTTCCTCGTCGTCGTCTTCCTCCTCCTCCTCCTCCTCGGAGTCCGAATACTTCTCCCTCTTACTGGGGCCGCCGTAGGAAATGAACCTGTTCCCATTCACAGCCCGGTTCTTACACCGCTGCGGCTCCCGCTCGGCGGCGGCGTCCTCCTCGCCGTCCCCGGCTTCCCTGCCGCCTTCTGCTTGCTCCCAAGTCCCCGGCGTAGCCGCCGGCCGTCTAGCCACCGCCCCCCACCAGGCATTGGGCTTCTTCCGGGCCGACGCCTCCGGCTGCACGCCGCTGTTGCTGAGGGCAGCCGCCGCAGGCCTCGGGTCTCGGCGCGAGGCTGACGCCCGCTCCCTTCGGCTGCTCGCAGCGGCGCCAGCCTGGCCCCTGGGGCTGGCCTCCACATCCGACTCATCCGAGCTGAAGCCCAGCAGCACTTTGCCGCCGCCACTGCCGAGGGGAGCTCCGCGGGCCCGGCCGCTCCCGCTCGCAGCCGGCCGGGACAGAGAGGGAAGGTCAGAGCCGGGCAGCCTCGCTCCCAAGCCGCCGCCGCCGCCGCCGTCTCCTGCTGTCGCCGCCACCGCTGCCCCGGGGTTATTGTTGTTACTGTTCCGGGTCTTGCTGGCGGCAGCCCCGCCCGCCCGTTCTTCCTCGCGCAGCTTCTTGAGCTTTTTCAGGTAGACCGGCCGGGTGCTTTCGGTGACAGGCCCCGGGGAGAAACCGAGTCGCCTCAGCTCGGAGAAAAGCTCCTCGTCGGTGAGCTGCGCGGCGGCCACCGCCATTTTCCTCCCTCCACAGCCGCCGCGGCCGCTTCCTACCCACGCGCCGCTCTCGAGTCCCCGCCCAGCGAGCTGCGGGGCTTAGTCGTTGTCCAACGACAGTTCCGGTTCCGGATTGCAGTGGAAGTAGCCTTCCATGTGCAGGGACAGCGATGTCCCCCTACACAGGGATTAATTTAGACGGTGTCTGTTTTATAGAAGTTCTTCAAATCCCCCCCCCCCCCCCCCCAAATTTAAAAATCTTGACGAGGTCCATATTTCTTCCTCTTCCCGGAAAGACTTTTGCCTTAGCGGGCTTCGCAAGAGTGTAGTTTACGGGGTCTTCCTTTATGCTGCAGTGTTGTGAGATGATGAACATTACTCCCCAAAAGTGACACGCTTTTAAAAAGCTAGAGATGCCAGCCTCCAGGTGGGACTTGTAGATCCCCTGGGACTAGAGATCCGTTCCCCTGGAGAAAATGGATGCTTTGGAGGGTGGACTCTGTGGCACTGTGCCCCACTGAAGTTCCTGCTCCACCCCCAAATTTCCAGGAGTTTCCCAAACCTTGATCTGGCTTTTCTAGACCCAGCCCTACCCAGCCGGTGGCCAGGGGAGGCCCTGGCAACCCTGACTGTGATAGGAAAAAGGGAACGCCCCCCCCCCCCCCCCTCATCGTCCAGATACAGTTGCGGGAAAGAGTGCATCTCTTGACTTGCCTGCCTGATAAGCAGCTTTTACACGCACAGACGATTTCCCAGCTGTATGTGTTGTACAGTGGATTTATAGCGAAATTTTAGTGAAACCCTGCAAACAATCTCCTTTCAGGATGCAGCAGCCTTATGCTTTAAAATGTTCCGATTGTCTTTTAATGTTCATATGTAAAGAGAACCAATTTTATACGCTAAATAGTGGCTTTTCATTTCCCAACAGTCTGCTTCTTCCACTCTCGCCCAAAACCCAGCTGTTCTGTTGGCTTTTTAAAAGGCTACTTCAAACGGGCTCTCAGCGTTGAGCAGAAGGGCAGTAATCAGTTCAGAGGGGCTACAATGATCCATTGCAGACTCCAGTTGGTTTATATTTGCGGGGTAGTAGACAACATGACATTATGCCAAGCCACTGCAAGGAAACGGATCCCCCGACACCAGCGATGCTTTATTAAAAAAATGTCCTATGTAATCTTGCCCCTCACGCGGAGGCTTTTTAACCGGAATCTAACGCGATGGCTCCTGGGTGCGTTTTCTCTCTTTAGTCCCCGCCGGTCTGAATTGACGCCTGCGCGCTAGACTGTGGCCTAGACCCGCCCGTCACCCTGGAAGCGTCGCGCCGCCTGCTAGAGGGAGGGGGAGGGACAAGTGGCTTTATTAAGGCCGAGAGACGCACGTACGGACGCTTCGGCTCTGTAAAGGGACGTGAACGCCTATAAGAATCCCAAGAACAGAACATAATACTTTTTAAAAATGGTCTTTCATGTGGTGTTTCAGTCTCGAAGGCCATTGCTCTGCTTTGCAACCCGAAGAAAAAGGCAAGAAGTTTTGTGAAGTTCACACACACACACACATGCTCTCTCTCTCTCTGATACTGTAATGTTCTGGACTTAATAAGTACTCTCTGTATTCTACAAACACCCATAAAAGATGTCTAGCAAGGTAAAGCTTTTATTCTAGATTCAACACAAAATAAGTATTATTATCATACTATTTTGAATGCAGCCAGAACCATATCCAAAATGTTTCTTTGAAGGATCCTGCATGAAGATGCCAAATGTTTGTGCCCAGTTATTGAGAACAGGGATGTAGCTTACATAAATTTCATGCATTCTGCTGTATGGGTGACTTAACTTTCAAAACCACAGAGGTAGTAATCAGTACTTGGTGAATTGATTGTTTGAGCCATGCAGATAACCTTTTCACCACATTTTACTACTGAGGGGGCAGTAAATTTCTCCTTACCAGTTCTTTCACGCAAAATAAAACAGCAGCTTTTAACTGGCCAAGAATATAAGTTTCTTACATTCAGTTTCTGTATGTTGCCAAAGAGTAGATAAAACCCATGAATGATGATAAATCAAAAGTTCAGGAGTGAGTCAAGCACCACCTGCTCAGCCCAGGAGTGTAGCCAGAAGTCACTTCAATCTCCTTTCTCCTTACCGCTTGCGGAGTGATACAGCCCAGCTAGTCTGGTTAATATAGTTCACCTGGAATAGTTTGAACCTCTGTATGTGGTTTCTGAAACATCCAGTCAAGAGAAATTTATTGCATTTCTATGTAAACCCAAGGAAAGCAGGGCAGTGCTAAATTTACCAACTTGTAGGGGGCGTGGAGTTCTCCCAGAATTACAACTGGTGTCCTGATCTCCTCCAGGAGTTCTCCTGGAATTACAACTGATCTACAACTAATCTCAGGAGGAGATGGCAGTTTCAGAGGGCAAGTCACATCCCTGCTGAGCTCCCTTCCCGAATCCCGGTCCCCCTAGGTTCCATTCCCAAATCTCTAGGAATTTATCAAGCTGGAGTTTGGAGCCCTACAAACTTTTCAGGGCAGCACATGATTGGTTAAGGTACATCACAGTAAGTCTCCACTAGGAGAATGGATGTTTCTATTATCTTGCAAGTCAATATGAAATGATTTAGCATAATCTCTTATTCCCCTCAAAGGGTTTATCAGTCACTTACTTGTTTCAGCATACATTTAGAAAAGTCATAAGCATATGGTAAGTCTAGTGTAAAGTAAGCAGACATATGGTAACTCTAGCTGTAATTCTGGGAGATCTTCCGGCCCCATGTGGAGGTTTGCTCCATGTGAAGGATGGGTTATGCCATTTATTAATTTGAAAATGTTGATGAGAATCCGTTGTATTGTCATCTGAAAGGGGAGGCACTTTTGGTGGACATTTATGTGCATCAGATGTCTATTTAAAGTTGCCAAATTAATTGAAAAGGAACGCAGCCATGAGAATCTAATAGCCTAAGCTAAATGCTGTATGCTTTTTTTAAACAACAAATATTCCAATATCAAGTCTAAGCGTTTTTTTGTTTTGGTATTATGAAACATTCATAAGTATTCTAATATCCAGTTTTCTATTGATTCATACATACACAGTGAAAAAAATACTGGATGGTTGCAGCAGAGCCAGCTGAAGTTAAATCCATTGAAGACTGAGCTTCTGTACCTGGGCCGGTGGGGGGAGATAGATGTGGGTATCAGGCTTCCCACGCTGGAAGGGGCACCTTGGGTGCCGGCCCAGAAAGTGGGAGCCTAGGAGTAAGACTGGATGCCTGTCTTTCCATGGAGGCCCAGGTTGCTGCAGTCACTAGATCTGCATTTTTCCATCTTAAACAGATTAGGCTACTGAAACCCTATCTTTCCCCCCAGGACTTAGCTACAGTGACCCATGCAATGGTCACTTCCAGGCTTGATTACTGCAGTTCGCTCTATGTAGGCTTGCCCTTGAGGCTGACCCAGAAGTTACAGCTGGTGTAAATGTGGTGGCATACCTGCTGACATCAATGCCCGGGCAGGCTCACGTTTGGCATGTACTCTGCCAACTGCATTAGTTACCGATTGAGTTCAGGATTCACTTCAAGGTGTTGGTAATAACCTTTAACACCTTACACAGCTGGGGACCAACTTATCTGAGGGACCGCCTCTTCCCATATTCACGTTGAAGAATGTTACTCTCTATGGATCAACATCTCCTGGTGGTCCCTGGCCTGAAGGACATCTGCCTTGCCAGGCCCAGGGCTTTTTCTGCCCTGTCCCCTGCCTAGTGGAACATGCTCCCTATTGAAACCAGGGCCCTGCAGGATCTCATTCAATTCCACAGGGCCTCTAAGACAGAGCTGTTCCGCCAGGCCTTTGGCGACGGCAGCAGGTGTCCACCTATGGCCTCCCTGAGGTTGCTGTCACCCCTCTATCGATAAATGGCCATTATCCGCCTGTTACCAATGGGCCAGGGAATCCTCTAGCGGCCAACTGATTTTTTAAAATTTTGTTTTGAGCTGTAGCCACCAATTTTAATGTTCATTATTGTGTTTTAAATTTTTCACTGTATTTATTGTATTGTTTTTGATATAATATTACCTGTGCTGAGCCCACTTGTGGGATGGGCAAGCTATAAAATGAAAAATAAATAAACAAATCACAAGGTAGTTGACGGAGTACAAGACTGGGGTGTGTATTTGCAAAGTCACCAGAGTGAAAGTTGCCTGCAGGATTCCTAAATAATGCCTTTAATAGTAGCAGTTCAAAATTGCCTTCTAAGATATTATGTCATAACTAGTTATTTAATCTCCATTCTTTGGAGAGGCTTTTATGTGTACAGTTGAAAAGTTAAAGATATTGGGGCATGACTGGCATAAACTGAAGCATGTATCTGTATATACAATGCCTTACAGGTGAGGAAATTAAGGTAAGTTACAAATTCAGAAATAATTTGAGCAATTTGTATTTGAGAATAAAATGTGTAATCATTTTCTTCTGGGTAATCTCCAAATACCTTCCAACTGAAAATATAGTATTGTTTAAATAAAGCATTAAAGATTTGTGCTTTCTTCTTCTTCTACCTTCCGAATCTTCAAAGACCCCAGCATGTTTTGGACTCCTGGTACAGGTTTGCCAAACAGAAGTCCTATCAGAAATGCCCACATATACCTCTTCTAGCCCAGTGCCATTTCAGGATGCACATATGGAATTGTTTGTTTGAAAGCCCCCTGCATGCAGTAAGCTAACATTCCAAAAAAAGGGCTTGCACTGAGAAGAATTTATTGAAATTTTGAAACAACTGGTAAAACCTTTTTCCTCCACTTCTTTCTGGGGGGAAAACCAGAAACTGAAATTTATGCAATACTGATTTTCCTATCAAACTCTTTTACTGCTCTAAGAACATAGGATGTATCATTTATAACTTTGTAGCATTTGCAAGTTACCCAATAACTGAGAAACAGTTGCAAACTGCTACTACCACGGCATGTGTATCATTAATTTTCACCATCTGAAAGGTAGGAAAATAAAAGTTGAAGAAAACAGATTCTGTAGTAAGCAAAATTAACGTATATTATTTGGACAGAAACTCTCTTAGAATCACAATAGCTAGGACTATAAGCATGTTTGGATATTAGGCTACATTTGATAATCCAAACATCCAGCTCTTTAATAATGTATTATCATTAAACACATTATAGCATATTAATTGTTACCAAAAATTATTTACATTTAAACAAAAAAATCTTGAAAATGTTGTAGATGTCTACAATATAAAAAGGGTTTCTTTTTTTAATGTGTCCTCCAAATTCCCCATTTTGCCATTGGCAAATAAAGTCCTCAGACTTTTCCATGCTGTGCCTTTGGGAAGAGTAAATTGCTTTATAAGAGAAGGTTTTTTCACTCAAAGAGAGAATGTTTTCCAAGAGGTTTTTTTCCCCAGGGCTCCCCCAAATGTTCCAGGTTTTCAATTTAAGTCCTCGGGAAGTAAAAATCTTTCTTTTCCTGTTTTTGTGAGTGTGTCACCACCCCGTGGCCCTCCCATCTCCAGCTAGAATAGTGTTGAGTATTTCATGCAAGATATTCCTTTCATGCATTTAGAGATAGTACAGGCCCTGGCAATAACTAGAGGTCTGCCTCCTTCATGTTCTTATTATGCATCCTTTTATAGATGTCTGCCTTAACCTCCACCACTCAGTTACCATGATGAGTTCCTTTTCCTGTGAAACTTTGATTGGTTTCTTAGCACAGTGTCTAAAAAGAGGAGTCATGATCTGGAGGGCTCCCACTGCAAGTCCTGCCTCTGCTATGAACTGGTGGCCTTAGGCAAACGTTATCCCTCAGCTCCACCACTCCCACCTGCAACATGGGGGGGGGGGGGGGATAATATTAGCCTATTTACAGGTCTACTCTAAGAATTACAACACTGTGTGCTTTGGACCCTCAAAGTACTATACATATATATGCCTGTGATTATTTGGAGAAACTTCAGCCCCCTGAAAAAAAAGCCCTGTTAGAAACATTGAAGAAGTGAAACAATATGTTACCTAGAACAAAATTTGAGTACAGTGGCACCTTTTAAGACCCACAAAGTTTAATCCTGGGTATAAGGTTTCAAGTGCATGCACACTTCTAGTTTGAATCTCTTCAGAGAACATGTAACCATCATAACATTCCTTGTTAATATTGCAGAATCACTAAGGAACAGCCCTCAGTGTAGTTCCTTTCGTAAAAGTCATATCCGGCAGAATATATTATCTTACAGTATAACAATCCTATCCCTGCTGATTCCAACCACAGCCCCCTGTGGTTTATTTTTTAAAAAACCAGGAAAGCACCATCCTTCAAAAATGAACACCTAGATGGCACTTTGACATTCTGCCATGCAGACAATTTGCAATTCAATGAAACGAATAGATCTGCTAGATGAAGGGAAATGCTTTACAGTGTCCTTAAAGAGAGTTTGAATGCTTATACATCAGCAAAGCTATTAGGGCATGTCTAGACTTTTGTGCCACTTTAAAAGGGCTTAAATCAGTAAATGAATGAGAGCATTCATGCACATTCATCCTTGGCACCAGTTCACTCTCCCTTCAAACTAGCTAGAAGGGTGGGTTCTGTGACTGGTTGGAATATGGTGTAATTTAATACAAGCATTATGTTTCATAAGGCTTGTTTACATCAGTATGCATTCCAAGATGACAAGACTGTCTTCTCTTTTAAGACTAGCTTCAGTCTTGAATTTATTTACAAGTGAAATCTATTTGCAATTTCGGGTTAGCTCTTGATGAAACAATATCTCCAGCACTACACCCTGGGGTGAGGAGGTGGGTGGCAGGGAGATGCATTGTTGTTAGCCCTAACCTAAAATCCTAAACAAATTGCCTCTTCAGCAGCATCCTATCAAACATCCTGTTAAAAAAGTGGAACGAAACAACTTTTTATAAAGAGTGATGGGCTTTTGCGGGCCTAGGGGCAAGGAAGGGAACAAGAGTGAGGAAGGAAGTACCTTGACACAGACCAGTCTGGGAAAATTCCAGCCATAGCTTTTATTGACTACAACCACAGGAGCATTGGTATGGCATGGGGAAGGACTCTGCATCGGGCAACCCACCCACCACTGAGTAGCTCATCCCCCCACCCCTCCTGTTTGGGGGGTGAAACCACTGAGTGGCAAGCTTTGGGATCCATGCAGACACCAGCCACTGCATGGCTCCCTTGCCACCTGGTGGTGAGAGCCAGCCAACAGCCTCCAAGCTGGGCATGCCACTGAATGACTCCACCCCCAAGACCCCCCCCCCCAATATAGGGGAGGCGGGCATACAGGAACTGGCTCCCCCCTTCCAAAAAAAGCCTGAACTGACTGGGGGCAAAGTACCCATGGCAATCCAGCTAAATACTCTGTGTTCAAACTCCATGTCTGCCTGGGAGCTCCATCCCTCCCAGGCCAGCCTATGGCCGTTGCTGGGGCCATGCCCTAAAGGACCATAAAGCCGGCATGGAGCCAGCGAAAGGCCTTCCTCTGCTCATTCCCAGTCCCAGGCTGCAAATGTAGCCTCTGTGTAATACCATACTGTTGCTTGTGAGAAATGGGCTTGTCTAGGTCTTCATGGGGCAGATTTTCAGGAGGTTTGGTGGCTTCCCCCCCATGGGGTTGGATAGTTCATTTCCTACAAATTTTACTCTCCTTTTAGAGCAAAAAGTTGGCTTTTGTTGCAGATATTTTTTACCTCAATGTGCAATGACCACTTTTTCATGAAGTTGCAAGAAACTGCAGTATAGAAAGAGGGAGAGGGAGAGAGAGAGAGAGAGAAAATGTGGCATGCCTCACAATCTAAGGTACTGACTTAGTTTTCCACCATATGATAAAAACATGCAATAAAAAATAGCACCTCTAGGTTAATCAGATGCCCAGTGAACGTGTGATGTGGTGAATAGGGCTTGTGCCCACTGACACAGCTTCCCATCCTTCAGACATTCAGCTAAAAGCCTGATTAGAACTTACAAACATAACAAGCTGAACATACACAGATATGCTCTCTCTGCACTGTTGGAAACACTGAAAAAGACAGGTTCCCCAATCACATATACAGAGCCTGCACATGCAAAGTTGTGCACACATATGTAGATTACCTGGGAGAGAGCTGCCTTATAAATGTTTTAAAGAAATAAGACAGCTCACCCTCGGGCGTCAGCAGCCAGACAGTCAGACACAGGCAACCTACGTCATGGTGGAGTGTCTCTCCTATCTGAATCAGGTCTGGTACCCATGTCAGACAGATATAACTGCCCCGTAACCTTTGGAGGAGGACCTGAAACAACACCTGATGGGGCCAGAAAGGGGTGACCAGGATGCAACATGTTCTCTCTGATGAGTTTGGCGTACAACAGAGTACATGTCGAAACTAGTGGAAAAAGCATCCCCTAGTGAGAGTGAGTCTAGGTGGGCCCTGGAACAGAAAAGAGGGGCCTTGGTGTTCAGGCATGTCACAAAAAGATCCATCGATGGGTGACCCCACAGTGTAAAAATAGGGGAAATATATTTGTGCCCCAGTGACCATTCATGTGCAGGCTCCGCTGATCTGCCGGGTCCCTTTAAATAAATTTGGCAATCCCAATTATTTCACGAATCCCAATATCATACAGATTTTGGAATTTGGGAATAGCTGGAAAAACTGATATTTTTCGGGTTCAATCCATCCAAACCTGTTCACCATAAAGCCTAACCCTTGGCAGATCCTGATTGCCAGTGACAACTGTGCCTGCAGGTCTTGTTCTGAGGGAAAGGTAAGTAATCCAGGAAGGGGAAGACAGAACACCCCTGGGACTTTAAGTGGGCCACCACCACTGCCGTGCATTTAGTGAACAGCTGAGGGGCAGTAGCCAACCTGAAGGGCAGTACTGTGTATTGGTAAGGTACCCCTAAAAATTTTAAATGAAAGTACTTCCTGGACCCTCTGTGGATTGGGATATGGAAGTATGCATCTTGTAAGCAAGGATGGGCACAAACCAGCTCACAAAGTAAAGTTCATCTCGAATTGTGGGCAGTTTGTGGTTCGTGAAGCAATGTTCTTGAAAGGGCGCCTGGCATGAACATGTCACAAACTTTGCTGTTGTTCGTGTGGGTTCATGAATGGATACATTTCCAAACTGTCTCCACCCAATTAAATTGTTTACCAAACTCCTAGGCAATGGTGGGGGCAGAATTCTCCAGCCTTGAAAATACCAGTAGGAGCCCTCCAAAAGCTTAACAGGCACTTGATGGCCGCCAGTGTTCCCAGTCTGTTCTATGAGGTCAGCCCAGCTCAGCTCCAGACCCTTTTCTTTGTTAGCTGTTTGCAGAGAAGCAAAAGCCACCTAGCAGAACATATTCATTTATTCCCTCCTGATTGTGAATTCCTCTTTCCTACTGGGGTTTGGGTGTTCAGTCGACTCAGGGCTCTCTGAGCCACCCCATCTCTCTGCTCACATAGAGGAGAGAGGCTTACCTACTGGTACCTTGGTGAGTGGCGTCCCACATTTTGATTGTGATTCCTCAGGGGTTTGCGTCTTAGGTAGACTCAAGGCTCTTTGCCACCCTTTCTTTCTGCTCATGCCAAGTGCTTAGCTACTGGGTGCCTTGGGTGAGTGACGACCCACATTTTATACCCTCCTGATTGGGAGCTGGTCTCCCTGCTGGAGTTTGTGTGTTAGGTGGACTCAGGACTCTTTGAAGGGGTGGGAGGGTTTAAATATAGGATACCTTTTGGGGGGTCTGTAACTGGGACCCCAGAAATGTAATCCACCCCCAATTTGTAGAGATTGTAGAGGAGCCAGTCCTAACATCCACTATGGAAGCAACCCTAGAGGCACAACTACTTCTTAGGAACATACTTGAAATAGTCCCCATGCATTATTATTTATTTATTTATTTATTTATACATTCGATTTATTGATCGCTGCTTCCCACACGCAGGCGGGCTTGCAGCGATTTACAATTTGTTTCAGTGTATGAACATACATCAACACTTCAATCTATAAACACTTGATTGGGCAAGAAACTGTAAACAGTCTTTCTTTATTATTCAAAACAGTTTGCGTCACTAATCATTTCAGAGGGAAAGCTCTGGTTTTCAATGGTCTGGTGGGGCTGAGTGAGGTTTCCTGTGTGTTTGGTGTGTGTAGCTTGCAGGGGGGTCCATTCTACATACTTTTGAACCTGTGCCTGACATTTCCCCCCAAAGCATTTTCCTGGCTTGTTCTTAGTCCTATTGGGTTTACAGTGGCACTGGTTCTGCTGGGCTAGCAAAAATGCCCCCCACCTTCAGTTTCTACTGCAGAGATTCCTGGGGACTGATTTTGTTCTGTGGGGTTTCTATTGCCCTTGCTTTTGTTTGCAGACAATGGAGGATGGGGCACCTTATTTGGGGGCCTTAACTCAGACCCCATAAATCTAATCATCACCAAACCTGGAGGACAGGTAGAGGAGAGTCATCCAGGATCCATTCTATACACTCCTAAATCTGCACCTGTCAAGCACTTTCTTGGGAGTACCTTCTTTGGGGGACCATAACTCGGACCTTGTAATTCACCAAACATGAAGGGCAGGTAGAGGAGGGTCAACCAGAGATCTCTTGTGAGCTTAGTGTCTCTAGCATGTCAGGGAGGTGTTCTACCACATCATGATTTTCATAACATGATCTGATTCATCAAGTGTCAAAAAGTTCATGACGGTCTATGGTTCACAAACCACGCAAGCCATGAACCACACCACATTTTCCTGGTTCGTACTTGTAAGTCCGAAACAGGAAACTAGACCCCTGGGCTAAGGAACTGTAAAATATGCTGAAGGGAGACCATGAGGAACTATTGAACCTTAAGGGAAAAAATTAGGCTGCAAAAACCTTGAGTAATAACCATAGAGAGATCACCAGAGCCTAGGCCCTGAACTGCCCCCTTTGTTTAATAAAATGTGTAACTCTGAAGCTAGCTTGGGGAAGGTGTTGTCACTGACAGTAGCCATGGGTTTTAACAGGGTAACTGCAGAAATTCAAGATGATAGCCCTTTTCAACTATTGTTATCACCTACACATCTGAGGTAATACTTTGCAATTGAGGCAAAATTTTTGACAGTCTGTCCAAAAAGGAAGGAACAGAGGAATTAGTATCCAGTACTAATCAGAAGGAGTGTTTTGATGCTTCAGCAGACTCTTTAGAAGGATGTTCATGCTGGTGGACAGACTTGGGTGTCGATCCTGACCTGTACCTCATATTTTGAGGGGACTGCAAGGCAGACCTTTGAGAAGGATACTGGTAAGGCTGATGGTAAGGGTATTTATGATGCTGATGAGTAGGTTGGAACTGGGGCTGGTATCTAGGCTTGTACAAAGAAGTGGAGCCTTGGGTGATCCTGAAAGAGCAGGCAGTTTATCAGTTGTTCTTAATTTGCTGTAGGAAATCATCTGTCTTGACAGAGAATAATGAAGATACTTCAAAGGGCAAGTCCTCCATTCTGGACCTTGTGTCAGCAGGGAGCATAGTCGAGTGGAACCAGGCATGTCTACGTAAAACTATTGAGAAGGCACAGCACAAACTGAGGTATCAGAGGTGTGTCTGCCAGCATTTATTTGCTGTTTCAATAATCTCAGAGCTTTGGTCTGAATCCCCTTGGCTAGGGATTTCTTCTCCTCTGGTAGCTGATCAAGGTAAGGTGAATTTTTTTTCATAAAAAGTGTTGATAAGCTCCCATGATTGCTTGATAATTAGTTGTTCTAAGGTTGAGTGAAGAAGAGGAGTAAATTTTACATCCTAGGGCATCAATTTTCCTGCCTTCTTTGTCAGCCAGAGTGGTGCAGGAGCCTACCCTTTGAGTTGCCTGCATTTCCTCCACTATAAGTGAAGATGGAGCAGGATGAGTGAAAAGAAACAGGCAGCCTTCTTGTTCAATCCTATACATATTTTCCACTTTACGAGGTGTAGCAGGGATGGAGGAAGTTTTGTCCTGAATGGACTTCACCATATCTAAAATGCCCTCAAGTAAAGGAAACACCAACAATGCCAGGTGTGTCTGAGTAGCAATGGTCTAGAATCTTGTTGCACAGCTTGGTGTCAGTGGAGGTGATTTGAATGTCCAGTGACTGGGTCATTCTGACCATTTGTTTGGAATAAAGTTGGAGATCCTCACTTGGTGGCACAGGATCATGATCCCCAATGGTGTCATCTGGGAAAGGATTGGAGGGTAAGCCTGAGCTAGCTCTTGATTGGCATTCTTCCTCTTCTTTGGAACCAGAAATGGATAATGTGGGTTGAGAATGCAGAAACCAGTGTGATAGTGCTGATTACTTGTCCTTAGGTTTGGAAGCAGAAGGTCTTGGTTTGGACCGATAATGAGAGTGATCACCCCATTCCTGAGGAAAAGGGAGAGGGATAGAAAAAGGGGTATTGATGTCAAGGCCCTGGTGGATAGGCCAGAAACCATGATGGCCAAGGTGCTGAGGATGGCAGGTAAGTCAACTTGCTCAGGAACCACCTTGCCCTCAGAGAGAGAAGGAGCCGGGGAGTGTAGCCCAGCTGAAGGTGTGTGCAGTATAGGTAGCTCAGTCACATCCAGGGAAGGCAGTGAACCCAGAGCTCTCATCAGTTTCTTTGTTTGTTTATTTATTTTATTTGTTTGATTTATACCCCGCTCTCCCCACCGAAGCAGGCTCAGGGCGGCTTACAGAAATAACAAACAATTATAATAAGATAAAACCATCTAAAAACAGTTTAAAACATAAAGTGCTAGATAGTTGTAACTAATACATTCGAGATGACAGCAATGATTATTCTCCAGTTCTCTATCTTTGTCGTATAAATACGACTAGCGCAGGCCATACTGGTGGAGTTGGGCATCTCTTTACTAATGATGTAAATAATGATGGTGATAATCAAGGGTGTAGACTTTCCAATTTCCGGGGGGGGGGGGGGGCGGGGCCGGAAACATCACAGGCCATTGTCTCCAGGGGAGGCTCAGAACTTCCTGGAAAAGTTCAGGGGGGGGGCTCCAGTTCCCCAGCCCCCTGAAGTTGATGCCTGGGGTGATAATAGTCATGGTAGTAGTGGTGGTGGCGGCTCCTTAGTCAAAAGCCTGGTGGAAGAGCTCCGTCTTGCAGGCCCTGTGAAACTGTAAAAGGTCCTGCAGGGCCCTGATCTCTTCTGGGAGCTCATTTCTCCAGTACAGAGCCACCACCGCGAACACCCTAGCCCTGGTTGTTGCCAGTCTAAAATCTTTAGGGCCTGGGAGGGTCAATTGATGTTGTGACCCTGAATGCAGCGCTCGCTGGGGTACATATGGGGAAAACAGTCCCTCAGGTATGTCGGTCCCTGACCATATAGGGCTTTGAAGGTAAGAACCAGCACCTTGAAGCGAACTCGGAATGCTATCAGCAGCCTTGAGCGTAAGTTGGATGTGCTCCCACATAGGGAGGCCCATCAAAAGCCTGGCCGCTGTGTTTTGAGCGTTTCCCTCAAAATTGATCGTCTTCGTTCCAAGTGATTTGTCGGGATCATTGGGACCATCAGAACCGAAGGGCAAGTCTTATGCTTTCTTTTGGCTTCATACTTTTTTGGTGGTGGTTCTGTTGAAGATCTAAAAGGCAAAGAAAGTAACAGCGGCAGAGAATAAAACAATACTAACGCTATAGCAGTGAACAAAATATTATCATAAAATAATATCAAAGGGTCAATTGCACAATAAAGGCAAGCATACATGCCCTTAAGGTGGAAATACAAGCAAACAGCCAGCAGCTACGAAGATTCCAGGTTATTCTTCTCCGTTTCATAAAAGATACTTCTTCAAAGGCTGTTATAAAATGAAACAATGAAACAATAGAAAAATTTGTAACCAATACAGTTAGTGATCATAAGTAATAAATAAAATATATAAAAATTACAATTTGGTTGTTATATATTCATTATTCCATCAGGCTGTAATTGATAAACCAATGTTTCCTACAAAACAAGTAATGCATACAATTGTTATTTGTTTCAGTAACACCATTTGGTACCTGCGCTCCCCAAAACCAAGACAAAAAGTTTACCTTAATTCTCAAGTTGAGACACTCTAACCACTCAATATTAAAGACTGGCTGTGGGCAAACTACGTGGTACCTAATACCAATTGAGTTGCACTGCCTTAGTGCAGCCACCAAGAAAAGTCCTTAAATACGGCACTGACTTCCTGTCTTGCCAAGAACTAATTATCCAGTTTAAAGGAGCCATGTTTACAATACAATAGTCCTTCTGTAATAAAAAATACTAATTAACCAGGTTGGAGGAGTCATGCTTACAAAAAATTCACAAATAACATGAAAGGTCCAGTTCAGTATTAAGTCCCAAAGGATGAACAGTCTGTAACTTAAATATCCAAAAGGCTTCACGTTTACACAGTTGTCTACAGATATCAATCTTATTATATGGTCCAATAGTTAGTACTTCCAATACTACAAATACCAGGTCATCACATGAATGACCCTTTTCCAGAAAATGTGTGACCAGGGGTGAATCCATACACTGCTGCAGAATGCGGGACTTATGTTCTGTAATGCATGTCCTAATTGCTGTAGTGAACATACCGATATAATTCTTTTTACACCCACTTTGGATCAAATATATAACCCTTTTTAATGCACAAGTTGAAAAATGAGTCAAATTTAGTTCAAAATATTATTTTGTTCGTTTCCCACACTTGCGGGCAGACGCTACATCTTCCGCACTTGTAATGCCCTGCACTGGCCATCAGGGGTCTCTCAGGAGCCATTATATCTGAATGGACCAGAATGTTGCAGAGACTTCTCATCCTTTTAAAACCAATATGTGGTTTTTCAGAATATCCCGGCAAATCACTGACAATATGCCAATGCTAAAAGATAACATGTTTAATTCTTTCAGACAGGGTTGTATACTCCAGGGCACATGACACTGCTCTAGATGAATTACCAGATGAGGGCGGTAAAAAAGGGTGTTCCGTGGTCTACTATCAGCTCTTAAAGAAACTTGTTTTATAACCTGCATGGGGTAGCCCCTAGCTGCAAATTGGCTATCCAACCTCTGTCGTTCAATCTGGTAGTGTTTAAAATAAGTGCAGTTACATTTAGCCTGGAGGTACTGTCCATATGTAAGGTTGAACCTCAAATGTCTGCCACTAAATTACCAGGAATTTCCCAACCCAGAGTTGGCAACCCTAGTTAAAAGACAGAACCAAGTTGTAGGTTCTCAACAACAAAAAAGACAACATCTTATTGGTGAACCTCCTGATTCAAACTCTGAGCAATGCTGCCTATGAGCTGACTAATTCATGTATGGGTGTAAAGCTTAATGTGTGAACTGCACCCATGATAATGTCTTTCATACACACACACACACACACATTAGAACTATTTCATACAATATATATTTATACTCAATTTCATAATCTAAAATGATTGACAATCAATCTATACAACCAAAAAAATATTATTATTATTTTCTTATTCCCCTGTCCTACCAATTAACACCCCCCACCATACAACTCCCTCAAAATCATATTCTAACCATTAGTAAGTCTTCATTTGATTATTCATTCATTATTACCCATTCAGTCTTCTAACTTCTGTTCTTTGTACTCAGTCTCTATAATTCTATATTCTGCTATACCTGAAAATGAAGCTGAACGGGGTTGCCTCTGATACCAAGGGCTGAAGAGGTGAACCACCCTGAGCCTGCTGTGGTAGGGTAGGGTGGGATATAAATGAGAAGTCCCTCCTCCCTACTGCCAGAGGTCTTGAGGGAGGCACACCCTCCACCTCCTTACTATGCCCTCTAATTATTGACTGCTGTACTTTTATATTAGATGCCACTTTATTTATTAATAATATGCAATTGCTGCTTAGGATATAATTCTAAATTCTCTTCTTGTTCTCATTTAATTGCTCTCAACAAAGTCTATTATGCTGATAGTCTGTTTAGGCTATCTCCTTTCAAGCATCTCCGTCTGATTGTTTGATCACTGCTTCCAGTAGTTTCTTTCCAGAATCGTCATCATGTGCTGTAAATGTCTTGCCTTTAAGATTGACCATGAGATGGCCTAATGCAAGCCATCTATACTTGATCCCATGTTCTTTCAGTTTCTTTGCTGTGTCTTGGAGCTTTCTTCTCGCGAGAAGTATCTCGGCTGGAACGTCAGCAAACAGAAAAACAATCATGTCTTCAAGGCACAGGCCCTCTGTTTCTCTAGCAATTTTAAAGAGTTTTATCTGTACTTCCGTGAATTCAATCAGGATGTCTGGTGTAGCACCCTCAGGAGCTATTTTCAGCACGTTTAAACAAAAGGCAGAGATGATGATCAGTTCAGAGGTTTCTGATGTCTCTGCTGAATTGAGTATCTGCTGCAGTAATTTATTTAAAGATACAGAGAGGTCTTCTGCTTTGGAAAAGATTAATGAGACCCAGTGAAGTTTGGCCTTTCTTTCTCTTAGTTTAATCTCTTGAAGTATGATTTTATTTTTGGCCCAAGCCTCAAAATCCTTTACCACTTTCATTTTGTCCACTGTTTCCTTTGCTATTTGATGAGCTGCCTCTGCTCCCCACCCCATCATTTTCATTGTTGAGGTAAGTTCATTAAGTTTCTTGTTTATCGGCTCTATTCTTTGTTTGAGCTGGCCAAATTCTTTTTTCAGTTGTCCAACATCTCAGCTCTAAGTCTTTAGTTCCTTTTTAGGCTCATCTTTTATCTCCATCTAAGCATGCAGAATCATGGTCTGATAATTTGGGTCAGAGTTGCTTGCTCCCACCACCATATCCTCTGGCAAGAGCGTCTCTAGGTCTTCCAAGTCTTCTGAGTCTGTATTAGTCTTTCTGGGGGGGTCTGTAGGGGGGATTTTTGGCCCCCTTCTTTCCCCTAGTCCTTCCTATATCTGGCATTAAAGTTTGTTTCTGAATTAGTTTTATGTTTTGAGAGCAATTTTGATAATCCTCAGTGGGAGTGGTAGGAGTGATGTGGCCAACTGAAAGCTCAGTCACCACACATACACACACTGATAATGTCTTTGATACAATATGTAGAGTGATGAAGAAGATCTGTTCATGGTGTCAAAAGTTTGATGGGCTTTTCACATATGAAAATTATTTGATGATACAGTGAACCAGTAAGAAAAGTGCACACAGGAGCTTTATATTGTGAAAAACTGGCATTTATATGCTTATATGCTTGGAGCCAGTTTGGTGTAGTGGTTAAGTGCGCAGACTCTAATCTGGGAGAACCGGGTTTGATTCCCCACTCCTCCACTAGCACCTGGCTGGATGACCTTGGGCAAGCCATAGCTCTGTACCAGCTGTTCCCTCAAGGACAGCTTGGGAAAGAGCTCTCTCAGCCCCACCTACCTCACAGGGTGTCTGTTGTGGGGAGGGGAAGGGAAAGGAGTTTGTAAGCTGCTCTGAGACTCCCTTGGGGAGTGGAGGGCGGGGTATAAATCCAATCTCTTCTTCTTCTTCTTCTTCTTCTCTTAACAGATAAGTATTTATTTATAAAGAAACTCTGGACAATCCAGGGCAAAACTTAGCATGTGCTAAGAAATGTGCAGTCTGAAAGTATTCAGAGGTCACAAAATAATACCATATTCAAAATATGTTTGAATACATATTTTATAATTCCAGTTATTCAGCATCTTGTTGGTTCCTATAGAAATCACATCAGACTCCCTGATAAATGAAAGTTAAACACCAACTCAAAGGCTGATAGTGGGAGATGAAGAATCAGATCCATGGGATCCACAGTGGGAAGAAGTCCCCATGAAGCTTGCTTCCTTTCACCATGTTGACACCTGAACAAGATCATACATCGTTTGGGTATGTGGTATGCAGATGCTACTAAGAACCGGCATGGTGTAGTGGCTAAAGTGTCAGGCTAGGATCCGGGAAACCCAGGTTGAAATTTTCCCCCCCCCCTTGCCATGGAAGCTCACTGGGTGACCTTAGGCCAGTCACACACTCACAGCCTAACCTACATCACAGGGTTGTTGTGAGGATAAAATGGAGGAGAGGAGAATGCTGTAAGCTGCTTTGGGTCCCCACTGGGGAGAAAGGCAGGATACAAATAAAGTAAAAAATATTACCTTGTCTAAATCGTCAGCATCCTTGTAGCATCCATTTTTGTGAGCTGGCTCACAGAGTAAGATTTCCTCTCATCTGTCCTGGTTTCCCTTATTTTTTCATACATTGTCTCTCTTTTAGATTGGTGGGAGGTGAACATTACGAAGTGATATGGTAATGCAGTGGTGGTTAGTGCAGCAGACTGGGAGATCTGAGTTCACACCCCCAGTCTTCTGTAGAACTTGCTGGGTGATCTTGTATCAGTCACTTTCTCACAGCCTAGCCTACCCCACAAGGTTGCTGGGAAAAGCAAATGGTGAAGGCACAACTAGACAGAGGCATAAAGTATGGGAGGGCTTGGGGGCTTGGGCCTCCCTCTAATTTTTCCAGGGGTGATAAGTACTGGAGTCGGGAAGCCGGTGGAGTGAGTTTCAGCATGATCAAGTTTATTGTAGGTCAGGAACAAGCATACCTGAGGTGGCCCGGGGGTCAGTTTATATGCACAGAAAAGCCTCGCCTCCGTCCACACCCACACTGTGGGACAGGTTAAGCTTCCCACCAGAGATTACATTGGTTCATTTGAATATGCTAAACCCCTGATAGGTGGATCTTTAGGAGCCTAGGTGCTATTGTTCTTTTACCTCAAGCTTGTACCTTTTCCAGGCCATGCGGTCAGACCGCATGGCCGGCGCCATTACATGTTTGGTCACATCAAAGAATCGTACAAGTGTACCCATAGAGAACTGCAGCCTGGTTGTCTGTGGAATTGCGTCCAGGACATAACAAGGGGGGACTTAGCCTCCCCCAGGCAACGAGTACCAGGTAATATTGAGTTTAAAACTTTCCTGTGTGGGTTTTTTCCTCTGGGCTAGAAAGAAGGAAGTCAGGCTCACCTTCTTACAAATGCTAACTGAGCTAGCAGGATAGGCAACGGGATGGTTAAACACAGGGGTCATTTCGAGCAGGAGCTCGGGGGAGCTCAGCTCCGGGAGTTGGTGCCAGCCCCCACCCCCTCTGCAGGGGAATGCCTGCTGGTGTCATGGCTGCAGCAAAATGACCCCGCCCCCTGGAAAGGTCCTTGTTTCTCTGACCAGCCTTCTGAAGGCTTCAGCCACCACTGAAGCTATCCTCCCAGAATAGTGGTATTTCTGAGGCTTGGATTAGTAGCTGTTCCCTCTCTTTCTTTCTTTCTTTCTTTCTTTCTTTCTTTCTTTCTTTCTTTCTTTCTTTCTTTCTTTCTTTCTTTCATACTTCCGGTGATGTCAGGTGGTTTAGCATATGCAAATAAGTTATGCTAATGAATTATGCTAATGAGCGCCTGCACCTCTTTTTCTACAAAATGACCCCTGGTTAAACATTCCCCCCTCCCTTCTCCAAGCGTATATGTGGATGTACTAAATCCTAAAGAATCTTTAGGACGACAGATCTCTAGAGACAGGAAAAGCTGAGTGGGGAAAATTTGATAACATTCCTTGCAGCAGTGAAGAGAAGATCTCTTATGGCTGGATCCATCAGGTTTTTTGGTTGTATCTTTGCAAGCTCTAGGTTAATAACTAAGATTTTTTTCCAGAACATATCAATCCTTGAATATGTTTGGTGTCTGTTGAAAAAGAAAGTATAGTTATTCATCCTGACTGTCTCTACCCACTTTCAGTGTAGCAATATTCAGTCTGTGAATCCTCTGTTGGGCCCAACATACTTGCTGGGCTACAGTTTACATTTGGGGAGAAAATGTGTCTCCATTTTATTTTTTGTTGTTGTTTATTTCACTTGGGTCTATATAGCCTTGATTGAAAACAGTTGGTTTTTTTCACGGTAGTGGGGGGGGGGGGGTGCTGCTTCAACCACTCCTAAGATCTTCTTTCATTTTCCATTTCATTTTTAAATGGTAAGCCCATCTGCATGAACAAGATTGGGGGGGAGCATGCAAATCTGAGGCCTTTTAAAATTTCCTTTTGCCCTGTGTGCAGCCCAGAGAGAACATTGGCAAGAAATGTGTACTCTGTACATGTTCATGCTCTTAATTTTGCTGTTGCTTAAGGGGCAACTAACTGGGATGTATAAAAGGAGTGACAGGATTGCCCATTGGAAACAATGGGAGAGGCTTGATGGCCCATTGGAGATAATGGGAGCCAGGAATGCCAGTTGACTTGCATGGGCTCCACTGAAATACATTGCAGCACAAAAAAAGTTGCAAAGAAAATGCAGAATGGTTTTTCCATTAAGATCTTTGGGCCCAGATAGGCTACTCTGGGACTGGAATGACAGCCCCCAGAGTGGAAAGACAGTCCCTAGGAACAGACTGTACCCTAGGACTAGAATGACAGCCCCCAGAGTGGAAAGACAGTCCCTAGGAATAGACTCTGTACCCTAGGACTAGAATGACAGCCCCCAGAGTGGAAAGACAGTCCCTAGGAATAGACTCTGTACCCTAGGACTAGAATGACAGCCCCCAGAGTGGAAAGACAGTCCCTAGGAAGATAATCTGTGGTACTGGAATGACAGCCTCCAGAGTGGAATGATGATCCCTAGCAATCTGTGATGCCATAATTTAGTAAATTTCAGTACAAAGTCACCCTTATGAACAAAGCAGAAACAAGACTCCTGTAAATGAACATCCAGGAAAACTTTTAAAATGATCCCCTACAGGCTTTTCTGTGTTGCCTTCCTTACTGTCAAATTTGTGACCATTTGTTTGTCATATGCACATTGCAGATCTTAAAGAGACTATTCTAAAAGTGAATTTTAAAAAAGGACACAGCAAGAGACTGCTGAGATACTACTGTAACCACAGGACAACTCCCACCTTTTCCTGGGTTTAGCCCAGCCCAGGGACATGGTTAGAGGGGATTCCCAAGGGTTCCTAGCCTCCCCCCCCCCAAATTTCTGGGGAGCCCCTTCCTAAATCCCACATGGCTCCACCTCCATAGATAGTGACAATGGCCTGTGATGTCACTGGCTCCTCCCTGTGATGTCACTGGGCCTCAGTTCTTTGAAGGACCGAGCATAGCAATGCCTCTGGCCCAGCCCCAGCCCCCCTTCCCAGGGAAATTGGAGTGTCTATGCCTCTGCAACCAGATATGTCACCCTGAACTCCTTGGGAGCAGGGCTGGAGAAAAATATACTAGATACATAGATAGAGTTTAAATTTAATTAAAAGCAGAGTCTTGGGCTTGGAGAACTCCCTGCAGCTCAGCAGCTTCTGACTTCCCATTACATCTGCATATAACATTTTCTGTCTGCCATGAAAGTTAGCAAAGGATAGTTTTTGAATAGGTATACTTGTCATTCTGTTTGAACTGAATTTGGGGGACTTGCTCATGCTCCCTTCCAAATCAGAAGAAGATATTTCTACAACTAATACAAGAAAACACAAGAATTGATCTTTATCATACACCACTAAAACAAGAAAAGCCATAAAGTTCTGCTTAAGGGGTTTGGGGCCATATACAAAAGCCCTGACTGCTGAATACCAAAAATAGGCTGTGATTCAAGAGGCCGGAGAGATTTTTCCCAAATTGCTACTAGGAATATCAGCCACCAGAGGGCCCCCTTATACTGACAGCCATTAATCCCTTGTTAAATGGAGAGTCCACAGACTGTTTATCAAAATCAATATGAAGCATTAAACAGAATCGGTGAACACCATGATCAATCGTGTTCAGACCATAAACTGATGATTAAAAGGATAAGAACATGAAAGTGCAATGATAGATTAAACTGGCTATTTAAAACAATGAGAGTTCAATTAAAAGAGATACTAGCATTTACAAACCATTTTTTCTGAGGTGATCTAATTACTATTTATTTTGAAATAAGCCCCTCTTGAATTCAGTGGAAATTTCTTGCAAAAAAACATGTACACAGTTGAACTGCATAACTCGTACATCTTACTCATGGGCATTTTTCTTCACCTTCTCTCCCAAACCAGAGTGTTGTTTTTTGGAAGCATCAACAGACCGTCATCCTCTTAACTGCCCACCTTACTGGCTTTCCCCCATCCTCTTTCTCACTCCTGATTGCTTTACTATGATCTTTTCTGAAAGAACGCAGCCCAAATGCCTTTGAATGCCATCTGGACAGGAAGGTGTGCGCTTGGTGCCACAGCACTGGCACTGTCTCCTTTCCACCAACCCCTTCTGGCCACCACTTCCCCGGCCTCAGCACTTTCAGGGGCTTTTAAAGCAGACCAGAGCTTTTAAGAGCTTTGAGAGCTTTTAAAGAAGATGTAATTGCTATAGTGCTATTATGCAATTATTGATCACATTTCACAGCTCCCAAAAGCCTCGGGAAAGCCTTGCCTGCAAGGAGAAAAAATGGTACCTGTCTTCCCACTCCCTTTATTGACCCCACAGCCACACTCCTCCATTGCATCGCCCTCCATCTCCAGTGCCTGGGTCCAGGCAGATAATGGAACGCATCTCTCCCTACTTTCCACCAGCAGAAGCAACCCAGCAGTGTGGCACTGGCAAACAAGACCAAGAGGTGGCACTCATTCCCACAGGAATACTGGTCCTCTCCCCTCCTGCTTTGAGAGAGACTTGAAATACAGTCTTATAAAGAAAGCAAGTGCTATTAGGATTGTAACCAGCCTTGCTGGCCCGCTTGCTGCCCACTATTAGTTCTTTGTGTGTTATGAACTCAGGGGTCATTTCGTAGAAAAAGAGGTGCAGGAGCTCATTAGCATAACATTTTCATATGCTACACCACCTGACATCACCAGAAGTATGTCAGAAGGCAAGAAAGAAAGGAGAGAGCTGGCAGAGAGGGGACAGCTGCTGGACCTTCTGAGGGCACCTGTTGTTTTTGGCCACTGTGTGGCCATTGGCCTGATCCAACACTGGCTTTTCTTATGTTCTTATCCAAGCCTCAGAAATACCACTATTCTGGGAGGATAGCTTCAGTGGTGGCTGAAGCCTTCAGAAGGCTGGTTGGAGGAACAAGGACCTTTCCAGGGCATGGGGTCATTTTGCTGCAGCCATGACACAAGCAGGCATTCCCGGGGGGGGGGGGGGGGCTGGCACCAACTCCCCGAGCTGAGCTCCCCCAACTCCTGCTTGAAATGACCCCTGTATGAACTCCTCTCACGGATTCAGAGTACAAATGGAGGCAACTGCTGACTTCCTCTGCTGTTCAAAGCAACAACGTGGCATGGTTGCTGGAGGTGAATGTTGGCAGATCACCACACAGAACCCATTTTAAGGTGGATTTCAACGAAATATAATGTCACAGGATCCAGCAACGCTCCGAGATTCCTCTGAATTAGGGTGTGTGTGTGTGTGTGTAGCTTGTGACCTGCTGTGTGAATTAACTACCAGACGGTGAAGCAGACCCTGGCTGACATCTTTTGTAATTCTTGTTCGCGTCTAACACGGCACCGGGGGGGGGGGGGGGGGGGTTGCGGTCAATGTGATACCGTTCATCTCTTCACGAAGCTTTTGCTTGTTTCAGCCCTAAGGAACCCGCTTCTTTATTCGTGCTGAGGGATGCATTTCTTTTTTTCTTTTATAAAACAAAAAAAACCCTTCCAACACCATCTGAAACAAACAACAAGCGGATGGCTTCACCAGCGATCCTTTTAAAAAAAAGTTTTGCTCAAATGCACGAGCGCATCTTGCTATGGCCTCTCGAGAGATGAAAGTTTACGTTCGCTACCGAGAAAAGACCTCTTTCTCCGGGATCCTCCCCCCCCCCCCCCCCGCCCCCGGCTCCCTAGTTTTATACCCTGCGATCCGACCAGATGCCCGACACTTCTGGCCGCGCGTCCTCCTCGGTACCGCCGCGCCACCTAGCGGAGCCGAGCGGGAGCGCCTGTCCCTGCGCCACTCCCCGAATCGTCCCCCGCTCGCCGTCCTGCTCACAACTGCGGAGGCTGCCAAGCGAGAGACGAGCCCGCTCCGGCCAGCAGGCGAAGCAGCAGCAGCAGGCAGCCTGCCCTCGGAGCGCGCAGAGCGGGGGACCCCGGCCGGGCGCGGGTGAGCGGTGCTCAAGGACTGCAGCCGCGAAGAAGGGAGCGCCCCAGCAGACGGGCGAGCCGCGGCAACAGGTCTTTGCTCTGGGATAGGCGACCAGCGCGCAGCATGGCCGGTGCCGCCAGCCCCCTGAGCTCCCCCGCGCTCTGCCTTTGCGGCGTCCTGTTGTGCCTTTCCAGCCTGCAGCCTCTGCGCGCCGCGCCACGCCTGGAGGACACGCTCTACATGTGGATCGAGGCTCACCAAGCCCGCGTCTTGATAGGTAAGCTGAGGCTCTGCCCGGGGCGGCGGGTGTGTGTGTGTGTGTGTGCACGGGAGGGATCTTGCCCAGAGCGCTTCAGCCCCAGACGCGACTGCAAACTGCTTCCACCCTCTGCAGCCTCGGAGCTTCCCAGGTGGATCCTCTCGGGGCTCGTTTGTCCAACTTCACCCTTGAGTTAGCTGTACCAGATGAGTCAGTCACGGGCTGGGGTCTCTCTGGTCTCATTTTGTCGCGCCGCTGAAGAGCGTGGCAGTTGGGGAGTGGGTAGCAGCCTTCTGTAAAAAAGACTGTTTACTTTTGCTGTGCTGTAATTTAAATTCGCTTTGCTTCAATGCTGCTCTTTGCACCCCATGAAAAAAACCGCAAAGGTGCAGGGCAAGGAGTGTTCTCGCCTTTGAACAGACCAGTTTTTCCTACCTGGAAAACCTTTCCATGCAGGGCAAGGGAAAACGTGAAAACTGTAACTAGATCATGAGCTATGATTGATTGCACATGTGTGTATTTCCCACTGTGAACCCAGTCCCGTGCTTGTCTGTGTAAACATTGTCACGTGTGATGCATGTACAGTGAACACATCCTATAGCCAATCTCAGTTTCGTCCTATATGGATTACTATGAAATTGTCGCACATGGCAGTCTAGTAGAGGGGTAGCTCTTTTAGTCTATTGCAGCAAAGTAAAACATAAATCTGGCGGCACCTTAAACACTAACAAAGTTTATTCCAGCATAGGCTTTCATGAGTCATCTGAGGCAGTGAGGTCATGAAAACTTTTGCTGAAAAACTTTGTTCGTCTTTGAAAGTGTCATTGGACACTCTGGCTTTATTGTGCTGCAACCTACCAGCTCTGCCTAGGGCCGGAGGAAAAAATCCCCAGAGCCTTGTAAGGCATCCTGAGGCCCTGTGCAGTGGGGCAAGTCAGGTGATTGGCTCTCATACGATATTTGGGTTGGACATGCATGGGACAGAGTTGCCAGATCTCCCCTGGCCACCAGCGAGGGATGAGGGGTAGGGTCGCCAGCTCCAGATTGGGAAACCCCTGGAGGCTTAAGGATGGAGCCTGGGGAGGATAGGGACCTCAGTGGAGTACAGTGCCACAGAGTCCACCCTCCTAAGTATCCCTTTCCTCCAGGGATCTCTGTAGTCTGGAGATGAGCTGAATTTCCGGGGGGTCTTCAGGCCCCACTGGGAGGCTGGCATCCCTAGCATGGGGTTGGGGGGGGCAAAAGAAATGTTTTCCTGTGGGGGCCACAATGGCGCTTAGCAGTCCTACAGTTTGCAGGTATGCAGTTTACACCCTTCCCCCTCTGGTTTTCTGGGTAGGAACTTTCAACCACTCTCTGGGGCCGGAGGGAGCATCTGTGTTTGACTGAATGTGAACATGTTTTTAGTACAATGTTTTTTATCCCACATTAGGATGAATTTCCCACCTGTTGCAAGTTAATTAGGGGTTGTTTTTCAGGCTTTGAAGAGGATATTCTGATTGTTTCGGAGGGAAAGATGGCCCCTTTCACTCATGATTTCAGAAAAGCCCAGCAAAGGATGCCAGCCATCCCTGTCAATATCCATGCAATGAATTTTACCTGGCAAGCAACCGGCAGGGTAAGTAGAGAATTGTCGTGGCTGAGCCTGGGACTGGTGGAGGAAAGAAGCAAGGCATTTAGTTGGAGCAAATATTTGGCTTATTAAAAAAATATTTATGGAAAGTATTTCAGAGATGTGCCAAAAAGTTGTTACAGAGTAGTAGCTTAAATCACCTGTCATGAGAAATATGAATAAATCAAACCCATAGCAAGCAAAAGTAAACAGTGCTCATTTTTCTCATCCTTCAGAGAAACTCTGCTCCTAAATAAATAGTTTGCAATTTAATCCAGAAAAAAAATATTATCAAAGAGTATATAGGAAAAACTCTCTTGGGCATGCATACCAAGTATTAACGGGCAAGTAGATGTCACAACGCTCTGAAAAGATGTGAAGCTGCTTTATGTCGAGCCAGACCATTGATCTGGCGAGGTCAGTGCTGTTTATTCAACCCGGCAGGTTATGTTTGGCAGATGAAGAACTCAAGTTTACAGAAAACAGGCTTGATGAGATAATTTACAAGGGGAATTCTAGCCTTTAGGCAGTGTACTTGAGGGCATTTACAAATGACATTTACTATTTATGCCATGCTTCTGTGTATTCAAATCAATAATCATTACAACAGTCTTGTAAAGTAGGTCAGTATTATTATCTCCACTGAGTTCAAGCTCCTTAGTAGAGGATAAGCTTCTAAGCCTATTGATTTCAGTGGACTCTCAACCTCAACCTGAACCCTGGCCCAGGCAAGACTGGAAACATTTGATAGTTTTCTTAGAATGAGAAACTTCTAAGCCCATTGACTTCAATTGATTTAGAATGTTGTGACAGTGCTTGGGATTACACTGTTGGTGGCTTGTTTCATGATATTAATAACTTCATGGCCCAGGTAACACTGGAAACATTTCCTGGTTGACAGCTTAGGTTTTTACATTAAAAACCTAAGCAGTGCATAAAGTCAGTTGACTGTAGTGGACTTAGAAGAGGGTAATGCTGTTCAGGATTTGCACCGCTGGCCTCTGTGCTCAGATTTCAGTGTCATCGCTTATGTGTCTGTGGATCCAGGATGAAAGCCACAGTGAAAATGAACACCTTCAGTCTTTACTGTATGGTTTAAAAATGTCAAACCTCGAGAATTGCAATGGACCGGCCATGAAGAGTTTGATTTGTGGTTAACAGGTTTGGAATTAAAATTATAATGTCCAAATGGTGACATCACCTGACCCACCAAAGTTTATTTTAGTTACATCTCTATGAATGAGATGACATATTTCAAAAATCAAACATAGGCAGAGTTTGGTATACTGCCAATATATGGTGAATCTAAGTGAGGTTAAGTCTAAGATTCTGAAAACAGACGTTTACGTTTCAGGTTGATTTTTTGCTTTTGAAGTCTTTAGAACAATTTATAAACACTTTTAAAAACGTGTTGAAAATTGGCTCTGAAAGAGTCTTTCGAGAAATAGGTAAGCCTTTCAAAACAAGATTCATCCTTACATCTATGTTGTTTTTTATTGGTACATTTTGTATCCCATTTTATGCTAAGGGCAGCATACAGTATTCTGCATTCTTCAATTTTATCAGCACAAGAACCCTGTGAGGTGGGCTAGACTGAGGTCACTCATCAAGCTTCAAGACAGAGTAAAGATTTGAATCTGATGCTCCTAGACACTCTAACCCCTACAACACAGTGGCAGTGTGATCTCACTGTCAATAGCATTATTCTGCAATAGCATGAAGCTTTTAAATGAGGCTATAACTAAAAGTGCAGCAGCCCTAATAGCCCACACCTAATCTTGTCAGAACTCGGAAGCTAAACAAAGTCTGTATTTGGATGGGAGACCACCAAGGAAGATCAGGGCTGCTCTTCAGAGGCAAACCAACTCAGCTCATCTCTGGACTTGAAAACCCCATGAAGTGGAGATTCATGGGGTTGCAGTGAGTCAGTTGCAATTCAGTGGCACACTCTACCTTTATAACTAAAGTAGAAAGTGGAAAATGGGTACTCTGTAAAGAGTTTGCTAGAGAATAAACCACCTTCCTCCCCCCCCCTTTGTTTAGTCTTCACCCATTTGAAAATATTGTTAATTTTTTTCAGTGGTGTACATGTAAAATAAGTAATAACAGGAATGAGAGATTCATTTTGCAGCAAATGCATCATCATGTTGGGTTGGGTTGGATTACCATACGGAGGTCTTCTGTTGTTTTGCTTTCGTGTGGCCCCCTTCCTCAGTCCATTCTGCCTGGGGCAAAAGGGGATTGGCTGCCAGTCAACCACATGTACCACATAGGTCATGCATGGTATTTAGTTTGCAGGGTTAGTTTTCAAGATTTCTTTACACAATTGTGAATTTACATACAAGTCATGCTTGAGCATTAGGCAGTTTCAGTGTTCTCCATGACGTTTCTTTGGTTTTTGTTCTTTTGCACAATATGCAAAAATGTGGTTATCTATGAGAGTGGCAGAAGTATTAAAAACTGCACAAACAAAATGGATGTGACAGAGCAATAAGGGCAATGCTACATACCAGCAGCACAAAATGCAGTGTTTTATCCTGTGAATATTTTTAAAAATCCTGTTACCAATCTGATTCAAAATTGGTGCAAACATATTTGCCCTATAGTAAGTATGTTCAAGGCTTCAGTAATTCACAGTTCAGTCATCTTCTTGCTATACAAAGTACTTGGGTATTGGGTCATCCATACAGACAATACATCCATTTTGTTACAACTTTTTATCAAGCAAGGATGATGATGAAAAATGAAGTAGCATCTATCAATTTAGCCAAATTTAAAAGGATAGGATTGTATGTGAACAGCTGGGAAATCTTAGGTAAAAGCTCAGTTTTCCTACTCCACTGTTCAAGATGCAGGTCCAAAAAGAGTTTTGGTTTCTAATGTCCAGATAACAAGAAGATACAAATGTGATAGCAAATCCACAAGAAATGTTGAAAGGCATGCATTGCTGAAGGCCCGGCATTTCAGTGCTGCAGGCTGTACTTCAAGGACAGTGGATGTTTACAACCTGGGAGGAAAACCAACATATGATTACTTGAATGTCTTTGGACTGAGACAGGTATTACTGAGTTCAGACATTGGCTTGGGGAAAAGGGGAAGGGAACCACTAAAGAGACGTGAACCACTGTCTTATAAGCTCAGGAAGCCATCCTCTGCATGTCTACTCGGAAGTAGGTCCCATGTTATTCAGTGAGGCTTACCCCCAGGAAAATGTAATTAGGATCATACTGTTAAACTGGGTAGATTCGGCATCCACCCTTTGCCCTTTATGCACACATAAATAACCCTTTCTTTGATAACATTTTACTTTGACGTGTACACATCACATTCCTCCACAATCTCTCTCTCTCTCGCCTCCTTCCTTCCATTCCTTCTCTTTTTAATCCATGTTTCTTGGACAATAACCATGCAAGTGGCCAGCAGAGCCATAGACTTATGGCTACCTTGGATGCTATGGCAGATGCAATTGTGTATGGCCCTCTACCTTTAACAATACCACTATTCTTTCATGTCACCCAGCAGGATAAATACAGTCTTTTTTTAACTTCCATCCTGTAGTTGCCACGTGGAATGTGGATCTGCTTATGGGCACAATAAAAAAACAAAAAATGGGAATCTCTGTATCAAAAGCAATGCTCTGAACTTTTAATATTTAGATTCAGCTCTGCTGTGGTATTTTGCATCCTGGTGTTGTAGACATGCCACCAGAGATCAAAGGATCATGCTGTAGAGATCCCACTTCATTTAGCAAAGGAGGCATGTGCCAGCCATCTGTTGTAGCCGCTGACAGAAAACAGCAGTAAATTTCTCAGCCTTTTGCCAAAAAGGCTTTATTGCTCAGCAGAGATGAGTTACAAGGTACCTTGTAAGCTACATCTGGTTTGCATAGTAATTTACATGGCATATATGTAAACTACAGAATTACTCTTTTTTCATAGCAGCACCAACTTTTGGCAAATGCAGTATTTTCTGCATGTACAATTCTCAGACAAAGTACTTTGACTAAAAATATGAGCACAGTAAATAGCTTTCCTTATTTTGGCAACTATGAGCTTTCATACTGACAGGAGCAGGAATCAACCGAATGGCCATACTGAGGAGGAGAAGTTGCAGCAGCACAATCAGGAAGTTGTGCTGCTGCAGCAGGGGTGGGGCCTCTACCTGGTCTTTGCAGCTGCAGATCTCTTCCCTCCTCTGAAGACTCACCACTGGCACAACTGCACCATCCCACGCAGCTGCCCTAGGTGCTCCCTAGTCAAGGATGAGGCCTCTCTCCTGTTTCTGTCCAGCAGCACCAACGACCTCCTGTGTCAGCTGGTGCCCACTGGGGCTGATAGGGCAGGGCAGGGCCAAAGTCAACAGCAGGCAGGGACAACTAGTTTTGTCCTCATCCTCTTTTCCAGGGCTCTTTTTTGTAGAAAAAGCCCAGCAGGAACTCATTAGCATATTAGGCCACACCCCTGACAGCACAGCTGATTAACATATTAGGCCACACCCGATGTTATCAGAAGTGGGGTCATCCAGCCACATCCACCTTTTGCTTCTTATTGTTTACCTTGTTTGTTGTCAAAACAGTTTTGACAAAACCAATAAAAACTTTATTTTCTGTCTCATGTATACAAAATCTAGCCTGAACCAGTATCTTATGTCCAACAATTATTCCCACACTTGATTGGAATCAATTCCTAAAGGTTAGGTTCCCATGGAAATCTGGAAGTCCAGATGGTATGCAGTCCTACCTTTCTGAGTTACATGCCCACTTGCCCTGCCTTTGGTATACAATTCTTGGAGGAATGGCTTGTCAGTTATACCTCTACACTGGTCTATTTAAAACATAGTTCTCATTTTTGGAAGGAAGTCAGTTTTTATAGCCCCCTTCCTTGCAATTCAAAGAGTCATCTTGACCTTCAGGACTTGTTCGTACTATTTCTAATTTGTGACATATATTTGATTTGATCCTCTAATGTAGACTGAAACAAGTTTTCTCATGGGATTTATATCCAGGGTTGCCAACAGCCTGGGGAAAATGCCCTGTCCCTTTAATAGAGGCTTGACGAGATGCTATTTACCCTCATGCCATAGAAAGCTTCAACTCCACATTTGTACACATTAAGCCTTTACATGATGGGGGGGGAGAGGAAGGGAAAAGAGAGAGAGAGAGAGAGAGAGAGAGAGAGAGAGAGAAAGAAAGAAAGAAAGAAAAAGAAAGAAAGAAAGAAAGAAAGAAAGAAAGAAAGAAAGAAAGAAAGAAAGAAAGAAAGAAAGAAAGAAAGAAAGAAAGAAAGAAAGAAAGAAAGAGGAGGGAAGGAAGGAGGGAGGGAGGGGGGAAAAGAAACAAAGAGAGAAAGGAAGGGAGAGGAAGAAAGAAAAGGAGGGAGAGAGAGAGAGAGAGAAGAGGAGGCACTTACGGGCAGCAGGGAAAGAGTAGGCGTGGCAACAAGCCTGATGGAGAGAGCTGCGACAGCCGGCCCCTTCCCCACAGCTCTTTGCTTTTAAAGGGAAAGCTCCCTTTGAGTGCAGAAAGCCAGGAGGCCTTTCCTGCTGGCTGGCTGGCCGGCTGGAGGGCGGGCGGGGGGGCTCAGATGCCAGCCGGAATGCCATTCCGATGCGTTCTGGCCCAAAAAGAGCCCTGCTCTTTTCCCTTGTAACATCACACAGAAGACAAACACTTCTGGAAGACAGTCTAGAAACCATTCTCCAACTGTACACCACTCCCCATGCAGGTGCCAACCTAATGCAGCCTCTCCCTTTGCATCTGCGTTTACCACCACAACAGTAGGCATACCCAACAGAGGAGAGGAAACCTGCCACATATCCTACTTTCCTTAAGCCCGTTACTTAGCATGGTAGCCAGAAGAGGTGTATGAGACAAAGAAGGTTGTGAGCACTGCAGGTCCCAGTTTGACCAACTTTCCAGACCCCTAGCTCAAGAACTCATTTCCCATGCAATAAAATAACATAAAGCTAAGAGGTCTTTGGCCCCATGTAGAAAGTCAAAGTCATTCCCTTAAAGTGGGGCAATTAACTGCATATAATCATCCCATACCAGATGAGGGGTTGTTGGTGTAAAAGTGAGACTTTCAAGAGTCCCCTTTACTTTCACAAGGTTTTCCCTTCAAAAAAATTCTAGTAACAAAATGATTGAGGACATCTGCCTTTAATTTACTACTAATGGCGCAATCCTATGAATGTTTAATCAGAAGTAAATCTCTGTATTCAGTAGGATTCACTTTCAAACACGTGTGTACAGGACTGCAGCCTAATTATACTTGTTTTCTTTTTCTTTGGGTAACAATGATTATTTTGGGAGGGAAGAAGTTCCAGCCTTTGTTCAACAACCAAGTTACTAAAGAAGTAACCTTCCAGAATCTACCTTCTTCAAATTCTCAGAGCCAGAGAAAAGGATGAAGGACATTTTCCCTTCAGAATCCATTAATTCAGCAGCATCAACACCCAGATACATTTGGGAAGCCGAAATGTATCCAGAAATACCATTAAGGTATTTTCAGGTATATTTATGGCTTGGGAAGATCCGAAGGCACACCCCTATTGAACACTAGTGCATGATTTTCCACTAACTAGTTTAATTTCCCCCCTTTTAAATAAAGCCTGCTGATTGCGTTTTATTTGTTGCTGATAAAACTTGTAGAAGTTAAATGTACTTCCCAATGATAATTATAGTGGAATCACAGAAACAGGACAGGACTACTGGATACTTGAGCAAAGAGGCACATTACCAGTTAGAGTAGGAATAGAACTAGAAAGCCTGCTGGTTCTGATGTGAGTACTACAGGAGTACTACAGGAAACATTGGCTAGTTTTGGAAGGTACCCACTTCATGATTAATGTGAGCTCAAGAATATTGTCTGCTTCTGCTAAAAAACCAGCTTAAGTGAAATCACACATCTTCAGGAAGAAGATGTATAAAGGAGATGTATAAAATGGCTGATTGCTTTAATTTGTGAAAAAAAATCACCCTCTTCCTTAAAATAATAGACCTCCTACAGTTAATGAATAAATCAGGCTTACATTATGAAATAATATTCTTTCCTGCTAACCAGGAGCCAGTATGCATCCATCAGGAATAATGGGTGGAAAACACATTTGTTCATTTTTCTCTCTTTCTTTTGGCCGAAACTGGCCTCTGCATCTTTGGCTATGTAACGGGAATTTCTCCCAGTTTGCTGTTTGTAGGTATAGGCTATACTGGGCAAAAGCTGAGAAAGAACCTCACCAGAGGGCAGAATCCAAAGTTTCTGTTAACAGAACACATTTCCTTCAAGGGGGGGGGGGGTGAGACTTTTCTGCCTTCTCCCTTCTACTGAGTTTCCTGGTGCCCTGTTGTCCCCACCCCCACTTCAGAGGTCAGAGAGATCAGAGGGCTGCAGCTGGACGGGGCAGGCGGAAAAGATCCACTCAGTTTACAGAAGTGCCGTCCATTAATGGAAAATTCAGTCTGGATCCAATCCAAAGTATTGGTATCCAAATGAAAATCTGGCACTTTAAAAATGTCTTGTAATAGATATTGTGACATTTTACTTGCGCATACCCTGAATTCCATTGGAGAGCAGGTGTTTGTGGATGTTAAGAATTACATACCTGAACATGACTGGTAACACAGTAAAAGCTGGTCGTATACATGCTTTGCACTGTTAAATAAAAACAATGTTCTGCTAACCATATATAATACAAAGACTAACAAGTCAGTCCTAAACATATTTTCTTGGAAGCATTCCTCGATGAATTTGTTTTGAAAATGTGCTAAAGATTACTTTTTAAAATTTTATCAAGGGAGTTTAAAAGAGATGGCCTTGAATGGGGTGTCCATCATTCTCTATTTCATAGTAAGATTTTTCACTTCTTAGGAAAAAAATTAACACCAGCCCCTGCTTATATGCATATACTAATTAATTTAAATAGTTATGGTTTCAAAATCAGCCATGACATAGTCTTGGAGCAAAAACCCACACCATTTTTCTTTAAAAAATCAGCCATACTTTGCCTTTACTATGTCTCCACAAAGCTAGTTTTCCTGCTGTACATCTCAGTAGCCTTATTTAAGACAGGAGATAGCTGGAACTAACAAAAACCGAGAAATAAAGTAATAAGACATTTTATTGCTAGGAATTTGCCACTCAGTTTTATTGTAGTTATTGTACAAGCTAGTAAAAATCCAGTTTTCAGCCTCATACAATGTGCTTGCAATGTTCACCCCAAGGTATGAGACATTCTGATGCTGTGTCCCTGAGCCAGTTTCACCCATGGACCACCATCTTCAAAAGCGAGACAGAATTCTTCCTTTGCATGCTGAGAGATTCCAGAATGTGGTGTTGGGTAAATGTTTACTTTCTGCCAAGGGCTCTCCTGTCAGATCCTGTAGGACTCCTACTGAGAATTCTTCTGCGCACATGTGAGGCCACCAAGGGAAACTGAGACTTTTGGGCTGCAGTGACTTTAGCATCTCGTTACATTCAGCTTATTTTCCTTTTCACCCTGCTGAATTTAATTAGTACCCTTCTTTTATTTTCGAGAGCCTTGGCAGAGAAAGAGATGTGGATGAAAGAGAACAGGCTGGGCCCCTGCTTTGAAATTTCAAGGCAATGTTTATTGATAGAGAAAGCTTGAAATAAATGGACTGAAGTGGTCTGCATACATCACTAAAGAGTGCACAATATGCTTGCTTAATCAGTTAACAATCCAGTCTGCTATTGGATAGCTCTTTCCTTATGAACAGTGCCATGAACCACACAGTAGACAAGCAGTGACAGTGGTATCGAAGGTGCCTTTCGCTTTAGTTAAACAAAAGGATGTGGTCATTCTAACCCAGGAGCAGTTCTGCTTTACACCTGCTGATGGGATGTTGACATACCAGTTGTGCTAAATGGCGCAGCAACAGTAATGGCTACTACAGCCCAAAGCTTCATCCAGTACCAAGGCAGCTGCTCCTCTGAGACAACAAACAAATAAAGAGGAACCACAGAGTTGATTAACAGAAGAAATGCAGTGCCGCAGCAAACACTGTGAATATACTACGATTACTGCATTACTTGCAAAAGTGACAAGGAATAAATACAATTCAAAAATTGCAATAACTGGGAAATAAGATTCATATTTACCTGGCAGAAGTGATGAAATGTAATATTTTTGAAACAAGTGAGAAATAATAATGACTATAGGTGGGATAAGAGCCGTAAAGGCTCAGAGGTTAAGATGGGTAGCTTGGCAGTTCAAGACCTGAGTGCTGCATGATGGAGTGAGCTCCCATCTCTGGCCCCAGCTCCTGCCAACCTAGGAGTTCAAAAGCAAGAAATTGCAAGTAGATAAATAGGTACTGCTTCGGTGGGAAGGTAACAGCGTTCCGTGCACCTTGCCATTTAGTTATGCCAGCCACATGACCACAGAGAAGTCTTTGGACAGCACTGGCTCTTTGGCTTGGAAACGGAGATGAGCACCACCCCCTAGAGTCAGATTTGACTGGCTTTCGAGCAAGGGAAACCTTTATCTTTTATAGGATACCCCTTTTAAGCTGGTGTTTAAATTTTGTATTGTTAATTTTAATTATTATATTCTAAGTATTGTACTGTTAATAATTTTGTATTATTAAGGCTTTAGAAGAGGCAGAAGAATTTGTGGCAGTTTTTCTGTGAAAAGAAAATAGGAAGTTAATCTAATAAAGTTCTAACAGTCAAATGATAAGATGTCTTTCCTGAAAATAGTGTCTTGGAATATTAATGGCTTGAATGAACCTTGCAAAAGGAAGAGCTTTCATAATTTAAGGAATTCAAATGCAGATATTACTACAAGAAACACATATAAAGACCTCCCATAGTCACTTGCTGTAGAGTACTAAATTAATGAAAGTATTTATTTCTAAAACAGTATTTTTAATAATCAGCCATTAACTATTGGCACTATATATACTACCAATATGAATAAATCCAGATTTTACCAGGAATTAACCAGCAAGATCTTAAATTTGTAGAAGGTAAACTGGTCTTAGAGATTATAATGCAGTATTTAGTAATGATCTAAACAGATCAAGTCATAGTAGTAATGAAAGCAAGTCTCTCTGGCGTTAGTTCAAGCAAGCTATGAAATTTTTCTGCTTAAACAATAATTAGATAAATCACCATGGTAATGACAGAAACTACCCTTTTACTCTGCAGTGCAGGGCCGGCCCCAGGGTTTTTTGTGCACTAGGCGAGGCTACCTTGTGGCGCCCCCCCCCCAGGTGAGGCTGTCTTGTAGCGCACCCCCCACTGCAGAGCTGCCCTCTCCACTGCCGGAGACCTGCTCACAAGGGACACCACCCCAGCCTCAGTGCCCACTCACCTGCCCTGGGCTCACGAGCTTTCCAGCCCCGCCAGCAGCCACCTGCACCAGCTGGCCACAGTGCCTACAAGCCTATCTGCATTGGCCCAAGGCTAAGTTTGGTTCTTAGCCTGAATGGAAAGCTGCATTCAGACATAATGGTAAATCATGGTTTGCATAAAGCACACTGTCTCCTGGTTTGAGTCTCTCTCAGTCTCTCCGCTGCCCCGTTTGCCGGCTGCGCCCCTAGGTGGCTGCCTAGTTGGCCTAGTGATAGAGCCGGCCCTGCTGCAATGCATAAAACGTATTTCAGTATTGGTCTGTTCTTGATTTCTAGATCACTTACACTTACACTGACCCAATCACATGTACTGACCAAGCCTTAATCTCTTTAACACTGAAAGTCCAGGGAAAATGCTTTTTTAACTGGAGATGAAATAATAATCTACTTTATGATATTGAAGTTGAAAATCAGATATGATACAAATTGTAACTGAGTTTTTTTAGATCAGTACAACAGTAGGCATGTCTGATGTCGTAACCTGGCTGGGAGAAGGAAGTCCAGGATTGCTAAGTGGAGGCAGGCAATGGCAAACCGCCACGGAACATCTCCAGCCTTGAAAAACCCATGGGGTCACTGTAAATCAGCTGCAACTTGAGGGCACTTTACACATCATCATCATCATTATTCTACAGAGCCTTATTTAACTCAGCTGCAGTTTGAAATATTTCCTTATCATTTAATAATGCTAATCCTTTAATGCTGATGCAAAATTATACATTCCTTATTTACACACAGCCTGAAGGGAGAAGAAGAAGAAGAAGAGATTGGATTTACACCCCGCCCTTCACTCCCCAAGGGAGTCTCAGAGCGGCTTACAAACTCCTTTCCCTTCCCCTCCCCATAACAGACACCTTGTGAGGTGGGTGGGGCTGAGAGAGCTCTGACTGAAACTGCTCTTTTTCAAGAACAGCTGTGCCAGAACTAAGCCTTGCCCAAGGTCATCCAGCAGGTGCAAGTGGAGGAGTGGGGAATCAAACCTGGTTTTCCCAGATTAGAGTCCGTGCACTTAACCACCACACAAAACTGAAGTTTTAAAAGCTTCACCTGTCTTATAGAGAGAGAAGGGCAACCCACAGCTGAAGAACTTCATTCAAACGTTTTCATACTTCTAAGTCAGGAATCTCTGTGAAGCATAGCAAGCCATAATACACCCTATAAACGTAATAAAAACTTGAATTAGAACATTAATGTTCTTACATACACAGGGATGCCTTATACTTACATAGTCCTCTGCATGGCAATAGTAGGGTAGCCAACCTGGTGAGAGATTCCCTGACTCCAGCTCCTCAGCAGCAGTGGGAGAAAAATAAAACTGAAAAATGGCCATTGGGTTACATCACTTCTGGGAAAACCCAAATGTGATATCATGTCTAGGAATTCCCAGAAACTCTATGGTATAACCACAGGGTTTTCAATTATTCTTGGAGAGGACTGACATTGCTTCTGTTGAAAACCTGGAATCTCTAGACTGGGAGAAGCAGGGAAATGGGGAGGGGGCTGTCAGTGATGGCATGATGTCACTTCCTCTCTTGGATTCCAATTGTGGCTGCAGTGTAGGAATAATGGTCCTTTTCATGTTGCTGCTTTTAGGTTTTATGGAAACAATTCTCAGGTTTAATTCTAACTAGATCTCATGCAACTATGTATGGCATCAGTTCCCCAAAACAGTTACACAGTTCAGCTAATGGAATGAACGCTCAAGGGTTTATAATAATGCATTGCCTCTTTGCCTACTAATTCAAGATTACCATAAAATCAGGTTGTCTTCCTTGAACTCTAGAAGAAGGAACTTTCATGATAAGGCCAATGTTCCATACTCTGACACTCAGATATGCTTTGGGTGTTACAAAGCTAATCTGATTCAGGGTGGAAATGAATGGCTGCCAGTTACAGAGATAACACTCAGACTAAACTACTTGCTGTAGGAATTACTGCCCAAATGCTCTGTCAGCTACAGCAACATGTAGTACCTGATGAACATCGACACCGAAGCCCAAGTAGCAGTCTTGCATATAGGTGCATTTGTGTCATACACCACTGATGTGGAAGCACTTTTCATTGAATGTGCCATGATCCCCACGGGAACCTGGACAGCCCTGGGATTCATATACCAGTGAGGTGCAGTCCTTTAGCCACCTGCTCAGCATAACCTTGGAACCCCTTTTTCCCTTGGCTGTATAGGATGATAAGTCATGAAAAGGAAATCAGACTTCCTAAATGACATAGTTCTTGTGATATAAATGCAAAGTGCTCAACAAAGGTCCAGTGTGTGCCGCTAGGGTGAGAAGGTTCTGGGCAGAAGGATGGCAAACACACTCCCTGTGTGCAGCGAAAAAATGTGTTGACCTTTAGAGTGAAGGAAAGGCAGACAGAGATCTCTCTGAAAAGAGGAAAAACAGCTCCAGCCCTAAGTTCTTCAGCAGAGGCAAAGCCTGGATACATGTTGCGAGAGACTGTTGCCCAGCCAACAAATACTGCCAGAGCAGGCAAACTTAGAAACAAATGATTACCACCATATCCTTGTGGAAGACAGATAAACCATTTCTGGTAAACAGAGCAGGTGTTTCCTCTTGCACTAACTGACAAACACCTTCCAAAAACTACTGTAATTTTTGGAAATTGGATTTTTCATGGTCGGAACAGCCTGATCAGAGAAATCTGGCATAATCAGTCCTTGCCACTCAATCTTCATCTTGTCAGACAAACCCAGGCTGGGTCTGGATGGGAGATGGGACTCTAAGCAACTAATGACTTCAGCAGGCTGGGAAACCATGATGTCCTGGGCCAAGATGGGGCCAGACAAATCAATTTTGTGTTCTGCCATTGCAGTTTGTTCAGAACCTTTGAAATCAAAAGGAATGAGGGGGGGAGGCATATAGGTGACCTGATGGCCACGAGGACAACAGAGCATCCATTCAGCTCTGCTTGCTGATAATGATGTTACAAGAAGAATCTAGGCATTTGGCATTGACTGGGGAGGCAGAGATCCACACAAGGTAGGCAAAAAAGCTGAACAAAGGGACTAGAATTTTTGCCTGGTTGAGGAACCACTCCCCCTCAGGGGCGTAGAGTTTAAAAACTCCTGGGGGGGGGCTCTTCTGTGCATGCGTGCAAAGCCCCCGCGCCCGCCGGGACCATGTCCCCCCCGCCTCCCCCCCCTGCCTGACCACTCCTGCTTCCGTCCCTCCGTCCGTCCAGGGGCCAGCTGGGCATTTGCTTAGCTGGCCCCTGGACGGACAGACAGAGGGAGGGTCGGAGTGGCCAGGCGGGGGGGAGAGAGACAGTGGCGGCGGCCCCAAGAAGGGCCGAGGGAGGCACGGCAGAGGGCGCACCGTTTTCCTGGGGGTGGCTCGAGCCCTCAAGCCCCCCATAGTTGACGCCTATGCTCCTCCTGGTCCATCCTGGCACAGCTGAGCCAATCTGCTTGAACATTTGCTATGCCACTAATGTGTTCTGCCTTGGGAGAGATACTGCTCTGCCCAGGACATGATGATTGTTTCCTGCTATAGATTGCTGGCTTTGGTGCCTCCCTGATGATTCACAGGTGCCTTGGCAGTGGTGTTGTCTGTCCATATGCAAATGATACTTATTTATCTATCTATTTGTTGCACTTATACCCGCCCTATCCCATGATGGGCTCAGGGCGGTTTACAACAGAAAATACAATAAATATACAATTAAAAACCAGTTAAATAAAACAGTATGGCAACTAAGAGACATAACATTACTCCAGAGCAGCCCAGTATGCTTCCTGTTGGACGTTAGCAGGATAGTAGGCATCTGTAGGGGGTGTCCAGCAAGGGGGCTCTCTCCAGAAATACTGGGAGGATTAACAAGTGGTGCAAGCCAAGGAGAGCTGGGCGTGGATGGTAAACAATCCAGGAGGCCCCACATGGTCCCTGGCCCCCGTGCTCCAGACTCGTGCCTTCAAAATCTGGCATTTCAATCTGATAAGAGCTTGAATCAGACCGCTAGATGCTTTTGGAGCTCTGTGCCCTGGCCTAGTTTCACCCTGTGACTCTGGAATCTTTTAAAACTCTGGCTGCAGAGAAGAGTGGCAGAGATCCTGGACCAGTGGTGGTGATTTATGAGGCTGTTGCTCTTCCTACCATCTGCCAGGGGGCTGAATGGCAGCAGAAGAAAATCGTGGTCTTGCTGCTGCCATAGACTGGCCTTGACGCCGATGCCGTCTTATGAGACTGCTGTCAGTATCTACAATCTGCCAACAAGAGGCTGGCAAGCAACGCAAGGGCTTTCGCAACCCCAGCAGAATCACAGCAGTTTTGTAACTTGACCTGATTGGTGTGAAATCAAGTTTTCTTGCCTGCTCTTTAACATGAATATGTGTCAGGTTCCCTATCCCTTACTTAAATTGAATGTCAGCTCCCTTGCTTGTTGAAACTGTATTTCTGATTAATTAACTTAACTGAATTAATTCTAAATTGATTAAATGTGATGTATTTATATTATGTATTATTAATAATCAATTTATTGAAATGCCTATTTAATACAGTGGGGTGGGGTGGTTAGAGATAAGGGAGGTAATTTGGAATATTAATGATTTGCCCCCAAGCCTAATTTATATTTTCCCTACTCATTTAGTTGGACCTTTTGATTAATCAGATCAACTTAAGATAATTGTGTTGATTAAATTGGGGTGGTGCTCAGTTGATTGGTATTGTGTAGTAGCAGGGTAGAACTAATAGATTGGGGGAGGGAGGTGACTGGGGGGAATGGTTAGACTTAAGTTGTGATTGGTTGGATTATAAATAGATACTGTTTTGGGACTATATTGGGCTTCTTGCTGGATGATTAGCTGGGTCATTTTGGGGTCAATAATGTCTAGTAGGGGAGGCCATGCAGGGGTTGGGGATACCAGTAACAGAGGGGCAGGGGAAATATGGTGGTGGAACTAGGAGGACTTCCGTTAAAGGGAATGGAAGAGGCTAGAGATATAGTAATACTCAGACCTCTTCCCTCCTACATCCCATCCCAAGAAATGTTGATTGTGGGGCGAGGAAGAAATACCCATCTTCGACACTGGTGTTGCTAAATGCCAGGTCTATTAATAATAAGACCTCTGTCCTGTGGGATTATCTCACAGAGCAGAATGTAGACCTGGCTTGTGTGACTGAGACATTGGTGAGAGAGGGCAAAACTTTCACCCTAAATCAACTTGCTCTACCTGGGTTCTCAGTCCTCCACCTGTCCCAGACAACTGGGGAGGAGAGTGGCACTGCTTATCTGAGACTCTTTTTCCTTTAGGGCACTGCCCACACCAGAAATCAATGGCACTGAATGTGTTGGCATGGCATGGGAAGCCGAGGAGAGTTTGGCTATCTGGCTGGTGTACCGACTGTCTGACGCACCAGCAAATGGCCTACCGGACCTTTTGGATGCTGTGTCTGGCTGGGTGTTGGAACACCCCAAGCTGTTGATCTTGGGAGATTTCAATGTCCATGTCAATGACGCAGCTTCCTCACAGGCCAAGGACCTATTGTCTTCCATGGAGACACTGGGACTCTCCCAATTTGTATCGCTCCCATGCATCAAGCAGAGCACACATTGGATTTGATTTTGGGGAATGGGGATAAATGTGGATCTGGTGACAGCAGATGCAGTCCTGTGGTCAGACCACTTTGCCCTGAAGGTGCAAACATGCCAAACCCTCCCTGTTTAGGCAGTAAGCAAATTTATGTTTGCCCACAGAGCCAAATGGACCCTAATCAACCTCAGAATGCTCTGCAGGACCCAGTGCCCCTGGTTGTTCATTAGATTCGCTGGTGGAGGATTGCCATGGCCGCCTCTCCGAGGCCATTGACAAAATCACCCCCAGCACCTTCTCCACCCTCATTCCAAAACTGCCCCATGGTATAACCTGGAGCTATGGAGGATGGAATGGGAGCAAGTACATCTTATAGAACATTTATGAAAGTCTATGAGATGGCAGTGAAGTCTACTAAGAAGGAGTTCTGTGTGGCCTCCATTACATCTGTGAATATGCAACCGGCCCAATTATTTGACTATTCAATCTTTAACTCAATTGCCACAAGGCAAGCAAAATGGTAGGAAATTGGCTGTTGGCTGTGAGGCATTCACGAAGTATTTCGCAGATAAAGTCTTGTTGCTCTGCCAGGACCTCCTGATCACAATTGATACAGTAAAGGAACTTGAAGTCCCTTGGCCATCTTCAGGTCCAATGCTGGACCATTTCAACCAACTCTCTCAGGAGGATGTCAACAAGACCCTGGCTGCTGTGAGGCCGACTACTTGCCTCCTTGACCTGTCCCCTTCCTGTCTGATTAAAGCCCATGGGATGGTATTTGGGTCTCCCTGGGAAAAATTATCAACTTGTCCCTTTCTTCTGGGACATTCCCAGTGGGATTGAAGGAAGCAGGGGAGGCCAAGATGGTGGAAACATCCACTGCCTCAACCAAAGGCCTGCAGCTCCATTTTGTAGGCTCTGTGGAATTGTAGCAAGTCCCACAGGGCCCTGATCTCAGTTGGGAGTGTGTTCCACGAGGTGGGGGCCAGGGCAGAGAAGGCCTGGCTCTGGTTGAGGCTAAGCAGATGTCTTTCGGGCCAGGGACTACCAGTAGAAGTTGTTCTGTGGAGCGCAAGGCTCTCCAGGGCATATCTGGGGAGAGGCAGTCCTGAAGTTTATCAGTCGAGACAGATGGTCTTGGAAATAAAGAACTGCCAGACAAATTGCATGCAGTTTCAAAAGACTTATGCTGAAGGCAGCTTCTTGATGGAACCAAATCCCCTGCACAGGGCCCAATGCACAATGGACTCCCCAGCCTGTTAGACTGGCATCCATTATGATCTGTAGGTCTGTGTTCACTTGAAAGGGTTTGCCCTCAAGCAAGCATTTCTTGGTTAACCATCAAAGGATGTCCTTACTGAGCGGGTGACTGATGTTGACTCTGATGTGTTTTCTGAGAGCTATGAGTCTTTCATTTGGAAACAGGGTCTGCTGAAGTACCCAAGAATGTGCCGAGGCCCAAGGGGCAGTCCTGATTACTGCAATCATGTAGCATAGCAGACCTTCTAGGAACATCAAGTCCATCGACTTCACAGGATGAACCTGTTTCACAGTCTGGAGAATCCTTGCTGCACTCTCTAGAGGAAAAGATAGTTTTCCCTGTATCAAATCTGTCACTGCCTGCAAATGCAGAATGTCTTGGGCCAGTGTCAGCTGGCTCTTCTGAAAGTTGATTAGGAAGCCCTGATTGGAAAGGCACTGAATAGTTATGGGCATGTGAAGATATTTATTGGTCAAATCTATGGAGACCATAAAATCCTCTGTTTGCAAGGCCTCTACGATGGTCTTCAGGGTCACCATCTTGAACTTCCTGTACCTCACAAGCCTATTTGGGAATTTGAGATCTAGGCTATCCTTCCAGTCCCCGTTCTTTTTGGAAACTGTGGAAAAAATAGAATCAGTGCCTAGTAACCTTTGAGATGATGTCCCATGTTTGATGGCTATGATATCCAATAGATGTCTGATGGCAACTTGTGTGCGCTATTTCTTCAAGGGGTAGCAAGGAACTGGTAAACACAGAAATCTATCACAAGCTGGGGTCGCAAATTCTATTGAATAGCCATGAGATATGGTTTCCTTTACCCATTGGTTGGTGGCTGATGATTTCCATACTTGATGGAATTATTGAAGCTGTCCCCTCACTGGTGCTAACCTGGCATCACTTTTGTTGGTGGTGCTATTTTCCTCCATTACCAGAGGCAGGTGCTTGGTCCAAGTTGCTGTGTTGCCTTGAGGTCCTGAAGTTTTGATAGGATTTGAACTATGCTTGGAGGCCAATCTTTGAGAAGTATATTCGGTTGGAATGAAAGGACTGGGAACCATAATGCTTCTGCTGTCTGTCCTCACTTTTTTAGGTGAACAGTATGACCTTCTTCTTGTCTTTGGTCTCAATTAAGATGTCCTCTAAACTGTTCCCTTTACTACCAAGGAAAGGCCAGGATGCCACCTCAGACTTGAGGAATCCACATTCTAGAACTTGAGCCAAAGATGTCTTCTGAGTATCATGGTGGAAGCTATGGCTCTTGCTAAGAACTTGTGTCCACACAAGCATTTAACATGAAGCTCCTGCCCTCTCTAGCCTATGCATGTAACTAATTAGGCACTGATTAAATTCAAATATCCTTGGGGCAGTTTTTAGATCCACTTGTATGAGGCTCTTGCTATCAGAGATGTAGCAGCAGAAGCATTTCATTAAATAGCCTGGTGGTGAGCTGTGCAGAGAGCTGTGTCACGTTTTCAATCATTAGGGTCTTTAAGTGTGTCCTCTCCCTCCTTTGGAAGAGCCATCCCTGATGCCAAGCTAGCTGTAGGAGTGTCCACCACTGAAACCTTCACTAAACTGGTTTATCTTTGAAGGAAAAGTACATTCTTTCAGCCTCTCCAGAGTACAAGTAGTTGTTGGTCGGAGCTGTCCATTTCTTTTTAATCTCAGCTTTAGAAAACAAGGGAAATGTAAAGCTGACCCCAGCTCCCTAACCCTAGAGAACATTTCAAGGACCCCTTCATCCTCCTGTTCATCCTTAGGAACTTCTACCTTAGGAGCAGAAAGCTGCAGATTTTTTTAATGCTTTTTGAAGTAAATAAGGGCACTCCTAATGTGAAAAAGGATGGTGAGTTGGCTTCAGACCCTATGGGAAAAACCTTGTCTTCAGATCTATAGTCTGTGAAATATGAATAATTGCTCCTAATGGGAAGGAAGCTTTTAGAAGTTGCCCTGGTGGGCCAGGAGAAGCCTTTTCTGTTTTCTCTTTGAAAAGCCTCTGAAGTCGCTAGATTTTTTTAAAGGTGTTGGAGGGAAAGGGGATGAAAGGCCTCATTTTGTCTTTTCCTTGAAGGTAAAGAGGCTCTTTTTTTATCTCTGATTGGAGACAAATTGTTCCAACCAGTGTTCTCTCTAAGCTGAGTTAGTGTGAACTAGCTCACAGTTTTTTAGCCTCTGGCTCACACATTTTTGCCTTAGCTCAGGAAGAATGGCTCCAGAACAAACTAATTTACACCATAGCTGAATCGCTTGCTCACAACTTATTTATTTATTTATGTATTCAATTTATACCCAGCTTTCCCCACCGAGGCAGGCTTTAATGCCAGTAACTCACAAAGTAGAATTTTTGCTCACAAGTCTCCACAGCTTAGAGGGAGCATTGGTTCCAACCAGTCCTAAAAGCCTAGCAGAGCAACAAAGGGCTTTCCTTCCTCCTGGGTTCCCACACGTTGGGGAGCTATTGTCTTCCATCAGCTCACCACTCCTACTGCCCTGAAAGCTGTGTAGACCAGGCCTGTTGGGCTGATACCAACCCCCCTGGCTGGCTGGTAGGGAGTTCAGTTCTGGTGGCTAAAAGTGGAACCAGTCAATGGCTCTGTCCAGGAGTTCTGCTCCAGCAGGACAGTTAGGCAAGTGGAACTGGAGGGCCCTCCTGCTCCACCAGCTGGAGATATCATTCCCCAACTCTCCCTCAGATGAAGCCCTATGGTTGGAGGCCTCAGCTGCCACTCTGGTAGAGGACACTGCCACAACTGATACAGTGGACAAGAAAAGGCAGCTGCTGGGAAGATGAAACACTGAAGGAAAAATAAAGGATTTTTTTTTAAAGGGGAAGGGCACACAAATGGCAAAGAAAGGGGAGGGGTAATGCAATTAAAGAGATTCTAGGAGGAAAATCTCAGGAGCTCTCTAAAACCACTGCTCTTGCAGGGGGAGGCACAAAAAAAACCTCCCCCAAAGATGGAAAGTTCAATCAGTTTCCTACCTCCAGGGATTGTGGAAAGAGTGTCCTCCTCCCCGCTGAGAGAGAAGAGGAATTCAACTGAGGAAGTAGGAAATGATCACAAGGACAAGATTAGTTTCTTGAGTAGAATTTATTTCTTGAATCTGATTCTCTGGTGGGAGATTTGGTAATGGGAGATGTGATTGTTATGAACATATGATGGATGGTTTATAGGGTTGCCAGCCTCCAGCTGGGACCTGGGGATCCCCTGGAAATACAGCTCATCTCTAGACTTCAGAGGTCAGTTCCCCTGGAGAAAATGGATGCTTTGGAAGGTGGACTCTATGACACTGTACCCCACTGAGGTCCCTGTCCTCCCCAGGCTCCATTCTCAAATCTCGAAGACTTTCCTGATCTGGATCTGCCAGTCTTACCCCCATCTCCTGCTGATGGCCAGGAGGGACCAGGCAACCCTAATGGTTTAAGATGACCACATGGTGACTTGTTTGCCTAGTGAAAAAGTTCTGGACATGCAGTATGGTTTAGGTGGTGTAGAGGAAGAATCTGGTAAGTGTTGGTACCAAGTGTATCATTCTGGAAGGAAACAGTAGAGTGCTAGGTAGCATTTTAAGAAAACAGCTAGTCTGACAATACACATTATGGTACTGCTAAGAGGAAGGCCTTGGATTCGCTAGGAACTGTGAAATGTTCTGGTACAAGCTGAGTTTGTGCAAAAGAGAGAGAGAGAGAGAGATGGGGTCTATGAACTATAATAGAACCAGACTGCTGGCATTTAGCTTTTTTCCAAAAGTTGAAGAGCAGCTTTTAAATTTAATTCAGGGGTGGGGGACAATAGTATGATGCATCCCCATAGGGTTTCAGGTCAAAGTGAAAGATAGGACCTAACTTTATAACAAGCATGTACAAACAAATGATAATCTAAAGAGCCTAGAACCTCTCAAACGGCACTGGTGAAAGGGCAACAACTAGCAAATGTCATTCAGTTGAACTAAAATGATGCACATTGGGGCAACCCCCTTCCCAATCTTTGGCATTTTAATCATCCCAACAAGGTTTTTCATTAATACCAAATTGTTCCCTTCTTCTGCTGTTTATTGCAGGCCCCCAGGATGTGTCCTTAATAGTAACATACATTTCCCCAAATGTAGGTAGCAAAATATTTGGTCCCCCTTCATTTCCTAAGGTTTGCTTTATAAACCCTTTTGAATTTCACTTCACAGAATTTTCTGTTAAGAGCTGAAGTCTATTAGAGGCTGGGTTTCACCAAGTGTTCTTCATACCTAAAAGATGCACTGAAACCCTTCTTTATGACCTGAATAAGGTCATGGCTGACAGTAGCTGCTGAAGTTTCATCGTTTTTATAGAAGGGTTTAAATGTGTGTATCTGGGGGTATTTATTATACATGAGAGCAAGCTGAAGGCAGTACAGAAACATGTGGAACCAATAAAGGTCCAATTACAAGACCTTTGCTTCTAGCTACACTTTTCGCTTATGTAAGTTATTGATTATACTTTCATGAGATCATAATCAAAAGGTTGTTCTTTGGTAATGGCGTGTTAGAGGAGTTTTATCTCAACTTCAAAGGTGTCTTCTGAGCCTTAAGAACAAAGGCTCACCAGTTTGAAGCATGGCCAGAATGAGCTTGCATGTCCAATTCATGTTTCCTACCATTAAAAGAGGTGAATTAAGCTTACTGAAAGGCTGTGAACCCTTCTCTCATCACATCAGGCCGGCTTCCATCACTGAAAGATGAAGCACCTTGAAATGTCCCTCTTTAATGAAACAGGATGTTGTTCAAATGTTTTACAAATAATTCTTAAGATCCGTTGCACCAAATCTACTTCAAAGTAGTATTGCCAAAATAATAGCCTTAAAATTAAATGTATTGCCTCATGGGGCCAGTGTTGGTTTTGTTCTTCAAAATGAAATTGTAATCTTGTAATTCCATAATAATGTTCTACACATCTGTGAGCAAAACTGGTCACCTTGTCTTCAACCACTTTGCTGGTGCAGGAAGAAGTATAATTGGAAAGATGATTACTGGTGTGTTGTGGGGGGCATCTGAAACCTTTTACCTAGGAGTTGAGGGAATGGTCTTCTTTCTTACATTAGATGGCAATAACACAGTAAGGCGGTCTTAGTAGGGAGTTTTCAGTACATTTGTGACATGTGTTTTGACAGCAACAGCCATTACACCAATTCTCTTGAACACTATTTACATGTCTCTGTACGAACCCCTCTGGCGGCTCTGCTAATCACAACAGTTTCTCCACTCTGCACACTCTTGCACAAAAGTATGTACCCACTGCTGCTTATTCTCAGGCTTTCCCCCTAGTATTTCCTGTGCTATGGGACAGTCCTGAGAGTGACAGGAAAACCCCTACTCACTTACTGTTCAGGTGAGCCTGTTAAGAACAAACTTTCGAAGCTGACATTTGCTGGTCTTAAGGCTCATTGGTTCTCTGGTTTGTTTTGTTTTTTAAGGGTGGAACATGGAAAGTAGATCCTGGATTGGGTGAATCGTGGCTAAGATGAAACCCTGTCCACAATTCACTACCACATCATATTTCTGGCAGTTCAACCCCTTCTTAGGGGATGGTACGTTCGGGATAGGGGATTGGACTAGATGCCTTTTTTGAATCCATCTCATTTTTGTCTTGGCTTTGCCTTTCATTTCTCCTCCTTATAGGGAGTCTTAATAAATGCCACATCTAGCTTTTAAGCCAGGCATGAGTGGTATAAGGCTCAGAGGCTAATTGTATCCTTTCCCCTATTTATAGGCCTACAATGGAATTCCAAACATGTACCATTTGCATACCATACCCACTTCTTTTGGGAACTATCCACATAGGCACATTGGACCCTGAGATGCTCAGAAGTCCAGCATCCTGTCTCATGCAGCGGCCGTCACTACATCCACATTTTAATCACTCTCTGTGTAAAGTACTTTACACAGAGAGTGATTAAAATGTGGAATTTGCTGCCGGAGGATGTAGTGATGGCCACAGGAATCAACAGCTTTAAAAGGAGATTAGATAGATTCATGGAGGATAAGTCTACCAATGACTACTAGCCATGGTGACTGAAGGGAACCTCCACATTCAGAGGCACTAATCCTCTGAATCCCAGAGCCAGGAGGCAACATCAGTGGAAGGCCTCGGCCTCTGTGCCCTGCTGTTGGCTTTCCAGAGGAACTGGTTGGCCACTGCATGAGACAGGATGCTGGACTAGGTGGACTATTAGTCTGATCTTATGTTCTTAACCCCACCCTTCCCAGGTTCTAACCACAAATCTCTAGGAATTTCCTAACCTAGAGTTGGCAACCTTATGGGGGTGTCGAAAAAGAGGGATTTGAGTTGCATACTCTCACCTCACCAAGTGTCCCACTCACCTCACTTGATTTAGTGACACTTGAGCAAGAGAGACAAATAATGTCAAATAGTCCCCTGAACTTAAGCACCGAGTCTTATTCGGGGCGGGGGGGGGGGCAGCACACAGTGAATGCCGCTATGCTTGAAAGATGAGTGTGGCGTTATTTTGGTTGACTCACCAATTGTTGTTTTCCTACTACTAAGAACATGTTGTTTTAATCACAAAATCCATTATAACCTGTTTTTAGATATAATTAAAACATCAAAGCAAAACAATGAGAAACAGACAGTATGGCAGTAGCTCTGTTGCCATGGCTTTGTGAGGGTCTGCAGGGAACAAAACAATTATTTTTCTCCCCGAACAGATGATTTTGTTTAAAAAAACAACTGTGCATAAACTAAGCTGTATGGGTCATTTTGTTATTCCACATTACATAAAATCCTCTTATTAAAACCCAGCCTTAAGTATGGCTGTAGTCCGTCTCTGAACCCACATTTTGCTACCCTCCCACTTTGTGTTTGATCTTTTCAAAACACCTTTCACTCAGAGGAGCATCTTATATTTGACCAAATTTCATTTGCCAAGGAATTGGATTCAAAGCACTGCAAATGGAGCTTTCCTTGCAGTGTGAGGTGTTGCCATCTTTGCCTTCCAAGGACAGCCCCCGTGCCTCTCAAAAATTGTTCGCGGGGGGGGGGCCTAGAAAATTCTTCAGGATGGCTTGGGAATTCAATGTTCCCTCTAAGCTGTGAAGTCTTGTGAGCAAAAATTCTGCTTTGTGAGCTACTGGCATTAAGGTTGTGAGCGAGCAATTTGGCTGCTGCATGAATTAGTTTGCTCTGGAGCCATCCTTCCTGAGCGAAGACAAAAAGGTGTGAGCTGGAGGCTAAAAGAATGTGAGGTAGTTCACACTAACTCAGCTTAGAGGGAACACTGGTTGGGATGTGACAGTTGGGGGAGGAATTAGTAGAAACCCTTCTTGTCAAGGTTGAAGTAACTTCAGTTTGCCATTATGCCTATGTGGAAGTGCTGAAAGTACAATCCTAAAAACACTTTCCTAGGAGTAAGCCCCACTGAATAGATCTGAATAGGATTCTGAGTAAAGAAGGTGAGAGAAAAGATTTGATTTATACCCTGCCCTTCACTCAGAGCAGTTTACAAACTCCTTTCCCTTCCCCTCCCCACAACAGACACCCTGTGAGGTAGGTGGAGCTGAGAGAGTTCTTTCCAGAACTGTCCTTGAGGGAACAGTTTTGTCAGAGTTACGGCTTGCCCAAGGTCATGCAGCAGCTGCAAATGGAGGAGTGGGGAATCAAACCTGGTTCTCCCAGATTAGAGTCTGTGCACTTAACCACTACACCAAACTGGCTCTCCTGCTTAAAATTGTTCTCTGAAGTAGGGTTGCCAGATCCTTTCAAGTCCCCAGCAGGGGATTTTGGGGGGCATTACTGGAGGTGAAGGGGCTGTCCCCAGTGCTATGATGTCACACAGGAGCTGCAGCCACCCCCTCCCTGCCTCTCTCCTGCAAGATTTTAAGGGCCTTCCAGCTGATTGGTGGGTCACGTGCTCTTGTCAGTCAGCTGGAGGGCCCTTTGAATCTTGCAGTAGGGTAGGCTGCAGGTTGTCGCCCCTGAGTGCAGGGTGAGGCTTCCCTCCACCAACCAGCTGGCTGGCTGCAGAATGGAGCTCCTGAAATCAGGGAAACCCCTGCTCAGACTGGGGGGTTGGCAGCCCTATTCTGAAGGATGTCAGGTCTATGGATCTCTGGGGGAAAGAAGGTGAAATTTCTGGAGATTTTGGGAGTGGAGACTGGGGAGAGCGGGGTTTGGAGAAGGGGAGAGACCATAGTGGGCTATAATGCCATGGAGTCTGCTTTCCAAAGCAGCCATTTTATCCACGGAACTGATACCTTTCACCTGGTGAGCAGATGTAACTGCAGGAGATCTCCAGCCAACACTTAGAGACTGGCAACCCTATGCTTCAGTGGTATGCCTCACCAAGTTGTTTTCTTCAGAAATGTCTAAACTTTCTTCTGTTTACCTTTTTAATTTTTAAGAGTGCAGACTGTGATAAAAAGCCAACAGCATGGTTGCTTTGAATTCATAAAATATTTGGTGTCTGTATCAATGCTTCCTCTAAGCTGTGGAGTCTTGTGAGCAAAAATTCTACTTTGTGAGCTACTGGCGTTAAAGTGAGCAAATGATTTGGCTGCTGCATAAATTAATTTGCTCTGGAGCCATCCGTCCCGAGCGAAGACAAAAATGTGTGAGCTGGAGGCTAAAAAACTGTGAGTTAGCTCACACTGACTCAACTTAGAGGGATCACTGGTCTGTATTACATCTCCATTTTATTTGATGCCTCACTTCCATATTTGATTTCATAATAGTTATCTCATACCTGGTAGTTATATTTGATAGATGATTGATAATCAGGGTTACGAGGTCTCCCACTTTGGCAGGAGACTTCCTGTCCCCTCTTGCTTCTGCCCACCATTGCTCAGCTGGGTGGTGAGGGGAAAATGCAGGGCAAAATTGAGGGAGGGGCAGTCATTATCACCTGATGCAATAATGTCACTTCGGGCACAACATGGAAATGATGTCATTGCAGCAGGCAATGCTGTAGTATTCTCTCCAAACTCTATGGTTAAACCTTAGAATTTTGGATGAATGCTAGAGTGTTGCCTCCCAGAGTGATGATATCATTTCCAGGTCATGCCATTGACAATACCACTGACATAAGCTCCTGATCTCCCCCATCTCCCACCAGTTGCCATTTGCCAACTGTAATAGTAGTTAGTTTTACTCTAATGGTATTTAGCTTGTAAGATTTCATATTTGATGCCTGACAATTTAATCAAGAAATTCAATAAGGTTAAAATGAATTTCAGAATAGATTTAGATTCAAAAACTGGATGGCAAAAAAATGGACAATTTGGCAGATTGTAAATAATTTCAATTATTTATTTCAGAGCTACATAAATTCCACAGAATTTCAAGTCTAGTTAAATCAAGAAAGTCATTATGAGATCCCCAAATAGTACCTGCAAAAGCACCCCCAAAAGCCCCAATATGGATTTGGGAAAGGGGACGTCCCAATTAAAAATCCCATCAGCTGAAATAAGACTCTGAAAGATGGGGAATACAACAGGCCCTCTGCTTTAAATATATTTGTATAGTCTTTTTTTCCTAGTCCTTTTATTTTTATTTAAAATTGTGTAAAATATTTTACAATAGTAGTGAAAGTAAAAATGAAAACACCTGTAAATAGACTGAAATGTATAAATGACATTATTGCCCTCTCTTCAGTATAATAGGCTGAATGACACAAAGTGAGGTAATCGGAATAAACATTTCTTTTAAATGGATTTTCTTATAGGCTGAATACTTTTATGAGTTCCTGTCTTTGCGCTCGTTGGATAAAAGCATAATGGCTGACCCAACTGTAAACATCCCTCTACTTGGATCTGTACCTAACAAAGCATCAGGTTTGTGGCATTTACATAAAGTTAATGAATGTGTATGTTTTGAAACACACTGGGTTGGGTCATCAAATGGGAAAAAAATTCTTCTTCTCTCAGGAAAATTTTCTCCATCAGAAGAAGGCTGCTCTGTCACCGATACATGCAGAGAAAGGTCAGCATAATGACACACATTTATAATGTAGAAATAATGTGTGATCAATTTACTGTGCCTCCACCTTTAAAATATGTACTGAATAGCCTCTTTTATATATTTTCTCTATACAAGCCCACCTTGTTAGTCTTGCTAATGGATTCAGTCTAGCAGGAGTTAGTCCAAAGGGCAATGCATAAAATGCATGTATATAAAATGTCATTCCTGCTTGGAATGCTCACAAAGGCGTCCCTATTTTAAATCTTCAGCGTCTACATAGTGTGAGCCAAATAACAGCTGGTGGATATAGCTGTACCCTTAACAAAAATGTTGCCAAGGTGTCTTTCATCCACTTTAATATTGTGATTGACTGGCAACATGGGGAGCCACCAAAATTAGTTTCCAAGGACAAAATGTGAAAGTTGTAAAGACTGTAACTACATTATAGTTGTAAAGTTGTAACTCATGAAGTTGTAAAGACTGTAACTACATTAGCAGCATTGTCTACTCTTAAATATTGCACAAACTTTTGATGGGACGGGGTTAGAAGTGTGTATCTGAAATAAGTCTTTCTGTTCAGCCTCTTTTGTACTCATGTAGAACTGAAGATCTGTATGTTTTGAAGTACTTTAACTTAATTTATATGAATTCTAGCACATCATTTTGTGGGATGGTTTGTTACTGACTTTATGACCTATCTTGTTTTTCTGTATCAGTTCTTGTGGCTGTTTTTGTGTTGACAGTCTGTGGCTAATTCAATAAAGGAATTTCTATTTTACAAAAGACACACAAATTATTCAATTGAACCCCCCTTCCCCCGGCATCGCCCAACTATTGCAATTAGGCTTATGCAGAGGAAGTTTTCAGTGAGTTGCACCAACTCTCTAGTTCTTGGCAGACTACTCAACTACTTTTAGGCTCTAATCTAGCTAAACATAGGTGCATGCATACTTCCTCTTCTACTGTCCTTACCATAGTTACAACATACTTATTGGCTTCTTCCAAGAATAAGACTCAGGGAAAGTCTGGTCTGTTTTTTCACAGAAACCAGATTCACACAGGACTGATCAGCTGTCCTTGTGTCAGCACAAAACCATCTTTCCTATTTCCAGACTAGGGCGCATAGAGCTGATCGGCCAACCTTCTGTGTTAATCACAAAACCAAATTCTTTACCATTCTGAACAGATTGCAAAGGGTTTTAAATAGTGGATGAATGGATAAACAATGTTTTTATTAGGTAAACATGGCTGGCTCTTGAAGGAACAAAATGGTCAGTCAATCTGAACCATAGGCCCTTTAGGAATAGGTAATCTTAAATCTTGACTGTATCCACAGAGGCATGTGAGGGAAAACAGAGGCAGCCCGTATTATATGGAAAGGGCAAGGACAGTGGTGAACTTGGAAACTGAACTGGAAAGAGAGATGCAGCAGCATACAGAGGGTGTAATAGCTGTTCCAGGCAAAAGGAGCCGCGTGACAGGGGGCTCAAAGAGGAGAGTGGGGCAAGAGGACAAATGGCATCAGTTCATAACAGCTGACTCTCTGTGGAGCAAGAGAGCAAGACTTTGTGCAGGCTCAGCTGCTGCCTAGAAGTTTGTAACTGAATTACAAGGAGTAAGAGGAAAGGCCTATGGAATAGGGTGATGCCTTCATGGTGACGAGAGGTTTAGCAAAAAGCCGCCTACATTGACTGAGGAGAGTAGATCTGGTGACAAAGAATGCCTACAAGGAGGAATCCAGAAGGTTTCATGTAGAATTTTGCCACTGTTTGTTTGAGGAACACTTGTGACATGCCTTGATACTCTGAGGAACCCCAGTCCCTTTCCCTGTTGCCTCCATAAAGTTTAAAAATGTAGGAACTGGGAATAAGGAATTTGTTTAACAACAAAGGAAAAAATTACCACAGACGACAAGAATAAGATTGGATGGAAAGCAGAGGGGAAGAAGACAGTGGGGTTAAGACGGCAAAACTGGGCACAGATGACAACAAAAGATAGGGGGAGTTAAGTTTAAATTAAATTAAACTTTGGTTTATTGTTATGTTGAAATTAAGGCTGCCCATAAACTGTACGGGGTGTGTGTGTGTTTGTTTGCTGTCAGGTTGCAGCAAATCTGTGGTGACCCGAGGGAGTTTTCAAGGCAAGAAACATTCAGAGGTGGTTTGCCATTGCTTTTGTATATTGACCCGGTATTCCTTGGTGGTCTCCCATCCAAATACTGACGAAAGCTGATCCCATTTAGCTTCTGAGATCTAATTAGCCTGGACTATCCAAGTCAGGGTAGGTTTTTTCTTTTCTTTTTTTCCCCATCAAGAGGCAGCTGACTTATGGTCACCCTGTAGGGTTTTCAAGGCAAGAGACATTCAGAGGTGCTTTGTCATTGTCTGCCTATGTGTCATGACCCTGGTATTCCTTGGTGGTCTCTCTTCCAAATACTAACCAGGGCCGACCCAGCTTAGGTTCCAAGATCTGATGAAATCAGGCTATTCTGGACTATCCAGGTCAGTTTGCTAGGAGGTACCTGCTGATGGGCGGCTGGCCAGATACCGCCCCAGTAAACCTGGCTGAGAGGCTGGCAGTTTTCCCTTTGAGTCAGTGTGAGCTAGCTTACAGTTTTTTAGCCTCCAGCTCACAGATTTTTGTCTTCGCTCAGGAAGGATGGCTCCAGAGCAAACTAATTTATGCAGTAGCCATATTGCTCACTCACAACTTTAATGTCAGTAGCTCACAAAGTAGAATTTTTGCTCACAAGACTCCACAGCTTAGAGGGAGCATTGGCTGGAGACTGTGGTGGGATGGGTGAAACAGAGCTGGCTGAGACTGAATCCTTCTATGATGGAGGCTCTGTGGCTGGGGCAGGGAGATACAGGTTTGGGGTGCCAACTCCCAGCTCTTGATGGTGGGCCCTTAAGAACAGCACCAACTGTCAGGAGCTTGGGTGTGATTCTGGATGCCTCCCTAACAATGGAGGCTCAGGTCACAAATGTTGCCAGACTGGCGTTTTTCAAACTGTACCAGGTCAGGCAACTGACTTCCCACCTGTCTTGCCCTGATCTAGCCTCAGTAATCCATGCAACAGTTACCTTCAGATTAGACTACTATAACTTGCTCTACATGGGCCTGACCCAGAAACTTTAACTGGTACAGAATGCAGTAGTGTGGGTCCTTACCGGGGGGTGGGGTCCATGTAGAACACACATCTATCCTGTGCTGCATGAGCTGCACTGTCTTCCAGTGGAATTTCAGATCAGGTTCAAGGTTCTAGGCCTTTAAGGCCCTTAATGGTCCAGGACCCATGTATCTTTGGGACCGCCTCTCCTGGTATACCACCAGAAGAGCACTGCACTCAGTAGATCAGAACCTATTGATGGTCCCTGGCCTGAGATATATCCGGCTGTCCTCAGCCAGAGCCCAGGCTTTTTCCACACTGGCTCCAACCTGGTGGACCTGTCTGCCGAACAACATCTGTACCTTGTGGGACTTGTTACAGTTCTGCAGGGCCTGGAAGGCAGAGATGTTCTGTCAGGTGTTGGTTGAGTAGGGCTGCCAAGTCTGGGTTGGAAAATACCTGGGGACTTTGGGGGTGGAGCCAGGAGAAGGTGGGGTTTGGGGAGGGGAGGGGAGGGGAGGGGCCTCAGCATGGTACAATGCCATAGGAGTCCACCCTTCAAAGCAGCCATTTTCTCCAGGGGAGCTGATCTCTGTCAGCTGGAGATCAGTTGTAAAAGCAGGAGATCCCCAGGCCCCACCTGGAGGCTGGCAACCCTATGGTTGAGGACAGTGATGGTTCCATCCTCCCCTTCCCCCCCCCCCCCCCATAAGGCAGTGGCATTACTGGAACTTTTAGCATCACATTTTAGACTAACAATTGTTTTAACTATGTATGATATGAATTTATTATGTTGTATACTGCCATGAGCAGAGGGAGGGTGGTTTAAAATCTAATGCCATGAACAAACAAATAAATGATGGCGTTCTAAACTACAATTTGTTGTTAATCTGATCAGCATTATGGCTTGTTAATCTGATCAGCATTATGGTTTTTTGTTACCACTGAATTCACAAAGTCCATTTAGTTCAGTAGCACAGCTCTTCCTAGTCAGCGGGAGACAGTTGACTGTACAGAGCATTTGTGAACAGAGCAGCAGAAAAAACAACCATTCCAACTACAGTCGACGAACACCCTCCTTCTCTTGCCTTCTCTCTCCACTCTTCCCTGTTCATTGAACAGAACTGCATTGCTTCCGCTTTTCCTGAGGGAAATTTAAAAGGTAGCAAAACAAACAGTCTCACTATATTTATCACTTTATTTATTTATATATTTATTTATCAGAACTTTATGTGCTTTTATTCAGTGTTCCAGTATACACATGCTTTCTGTCATTCCATTTACCCAATCATAATCAGGAGCATGTCTTTGGTGTTTATGGTTCTAATTCAGGATATCCCAGCAGCAGTCTGACTAGTGAATAGATGATTATCATTTCCATGCCTATCTGCTTCAATAAAGGGAAACCAGTTCATTGCAGCCAGAAACCCCTAGGATTTAACTGCTTGGTTCCCAGACTAGAGTGTTTTCTCTGACACCAGAGGCCTCTTGGGTGTTGGGTCTGCATTGCCTTATTACAACCACTGTTACTACATTGGAAACTGTTCCTGTGTAGTGATGGCCCCACATGGAGGGCATAACGCACCTTTCACGCATCAAAGCTGTCACTTGGGGTTCTGGTCTAATGGCGTTCTGGGGCGGGCACTGGTCTTGGATGCTCCGAGCCAGCGACCCGGGCTACTGAGGGTAGGAGGGGATTCCGGGCTGGCTCAGATCCCCCAGGGACCCCCAGAAAGGGGGCCCTGCTTGGGGCGCACGGAGCTGCCTCTCTCGAGATGGCGATCCCGGGATTGAGGCTGCTTTATGCCCTGTATAGTCCTCCCTCAGTCAGAAACCCCTGGGGTTTTAAGAGCGGCAACCGGACAGCTTCAGGAGTCCAGAGTTAAAAAGAATCAGCAACTTACCAGAGACGCATGGCAATAACCGTGAGTTTTTAAAGCAAGATTCTTAGATGTGACTGTGGGACTTTAGTCCCCCCCTCCTTTTGACTCTCCGCTCTGGTGAAGAGAAAAATCGTGCTGTGTTGAAATCTGAGAATCGCGGCTTGAAACGGCTTTTGAGATCTCAGTGGGAGAAGCTGCAGCAATAATTTAAGGAACTTTAGAGTGATTTATTGACTTCTTTGAACTTTCTTATCTTCTGGTAAACAAGACGTGATGGCCGGGAGGGGAGAGAAAATGGCGCCAAAGATTACACCTTCTCCCCAAACAAGTTCTGTGTTACCCAAATCTCTTCCTAGTTCAAAAGGCGAAACAACAGAGCTTAATTTGGCACTAACAGCTGCTCTGCGCCCCCGATGGATCAACTGTGTACAGTCAACCAGAAATTAGATACATAACAGAAAGAAGTTGCAGAGGCTAACAAGAGAGCTGAAAGAGTGGAGAAGGACTTGTTGGATGTTAAGACCAAAACAGAGAAGCGTGATTTAAGATTGTCCAAAATTGAGAAGGAACGATCATCTGACAGAAATGCCTTATTAACTATGCAATTGGAGCATTCTAATTACTGTTTGAGATTTCAGGGTGTTCCTGAACAACAAGGAGAGAATCTTAAAAAGTTACTCAGTGAAACACTAGACCCAGTGACAGGGATAAAAGCGGAAGATCTTCAAAGCGGCATGGATATGATCTATAGAACATATCCAGAATTTGTGAAGCAAAAAAACCTGCCTGGGGAAGTAATGGTGAGATTCTCTAAGAGATCTACAAGAGATGTGGTTCTCAAAACCACCAACAAAGTCACCCTGAAAATCCAAGAGCAGGAAATTAAGGTGCTAAAGGACATTCCTTATGAGATCAGGAAGAAGAGAAAGGCTTATAAAAAATTGACTGTTTGGTTACAATCTGCTAATATTTCTTATCGTTGGATCTATCCAGAAGGCCTAACATTCACCTTTAAAGAAAAGAAGGAGAAGATAGATATGGTTGCCAAGGCAGATGCTTTTCTGGTTTACTGTAAGAAGAAAGAAGAAAAGAAAGGAAAGGGATCTTCATCAGAGGACTCACTGGATCAGCAAGAAAGCATTTATGGACTAGTAAGTTCATCTTCTGAAAGTTTGGGACTTGAAGAAGGTGATTCGGAGTCTGAACTAGGTGTTGCAGGTCCCAAGATCCCGGGAAAGGTGAAGAAGAAGATACAGAAGAAAGAAAAACCAAAGAAGAAATAGCTTTAAATAAGTTGTTATGTATCTCTCTAAAGTTTGATTGTTTTGTTTAAGTGAACACTGAATCTCAAAGCTTTTTTTTATACATATAATCTGAATAGAAATGAGAAAAGAATAAGATATAGCCTGAATTGTATAACTATTCTTTTTAGAAAGTTTTGTTAAGCATAGACTAATAATTATCTGGACTCCTGACATTATATGAGTAGGTTAGATTTTAGTCATTTTTTTTTTTTTTGGTTAGGTGATAGGGTGGTTTGAAAAATCAATAAAATCTTTAAAAAAAAAAGCTGTCACTTGGAATTTTTGCCTCACAGAAGCAGTGTTCCCTCTAAGGTGAGTTAGTATGAGCTAGCTCACAGTTTTTTAGCCTCTGGCTCACACATTTTTGTCCTAGCTCAGGAAGGATGGCTCCAGAGCAAACTACTTTATGCAGTAGCCAAATCGCTTGCTCACAACTTTAATGCCAGAAGCTCACAAAGTAGAATTTTTGCTCATAAAACTCCACAGCTTAGAGGGAGCATTGCACAGAAGCATTTCTAGCTGTATTCCACTTGGCACCATAACACAGAGATTGATTCAGAAGCCTTATTCTCATGACTCAGTGTGTATTCCTTGATAACTGAACATGAGAACTGGAAAAAATCATTTGAGTTTAAGGGAATGTGTGATGATATGGAAGTTCTGTCTCTGGTCTTTACATATTCCTCAGTACTGTACAGTCACATGACATCATGGTGTAACCTCTCTGTTTCAAGCTTTCCCCCATCCTCAATATGCTCTTTCCCAAACCTGTTCTACTTCAATATTCTTTTGAAAGAATCCTCTCCAAGCATGTTAGTACACAGTCCAGAAGGAATGCTGCACATTTTCCTGCCTGCAAAGTTTCCCTCTGCATTGCCTCCATTTTGCCATGGTCATTTCCCCAGCATTTCCCCCTGCTGCACCACCAGGGGGCTTTTTTAAAAAACACACTGACTGCTATAGTGTTCTCAGGCCCTGGGAGAAAACACACAGTATTTGAAGAGCACATGTATAAAGAAAAAGTCAGGGAAAAGATGGAGGAAAGTATCCAGAACACTGCTGTCAGCTGTGGGCAAAGTGGGGCCGAAGCCAGTGTCTGATGGCTCCCCAGGGGCCCACCCCTGCTGTGAAATAATTGTGTTTCTTTCCTGACATTGCAAACTTCACCAAGAATCCTCAATGGCAGCAAAGGGGGGAATGTCAAGTTTATCTCTTTCTGATGATGCATTGTTTGAGAAAGTAAAGCATCTGCTAAGCTCTTATCAAGGTACCAAGGGAAAATTTGCCCAACACCAAGCTGGAGAGCACAACCAGTCTAACCACAGTTCTGGCCAGGGAAATTATTAAAAAAAATATTATGTCACCATTATCCATTTTTTCTGGAGCTGGAAAATAGCCTTACAGCATTTGCAACAACTGTCCCCGTTAGCTGTGTCCCCGACAAGTTGGGGTTAGGGTTGCCAGGTCCCTCCAAGCAGCTGGCGAGGGTGGAGAGTGCGCTTACCAGGAGCAGGGAGGAATGCCTAGCATTTCAGCAACATGTCTGTGTGACCTGGAAGTGACATGGGCACATTGCATGGAACACTCTGGTTTTTGGGCAAAAACTCTATGGTAGAATTAGCTTCTACCATAGAGTTTTTGGCCAAAAACCACAGCATCACACCCCCTCCCCTTATGTGCCTACATCACTTCTGGGTCATGTAGACATATCACTTTAATTTCCAGTGTTCCTCCCTTTTGAGGAGCCTGGCAATGGTGGGGCATGGCAGCAGAAGTCCCCTACCCCCACCAAGGGGTCTGGCATCCCTAGCTGGAGTGCTCACAGAGATGCTGTCGAACCAGATCTGCTGCAGTCACCACAACTAGTATTAGAGGAGCTTTCTCATAGTATAAATGGGACACAAAAAAATATACTTACCCATCTTTGTTCATATAGTCTGGGCTATTGTTATGCACATAGTATGACATTTTGTGTCATGCTAACCAAATCAGCCTTGCTGTACATGCAAAACCATGGACTTCTCCAGTGGTATTCCACTGGCTGAACCTGTGACAGAAGGCTTCAATTAGTATTTACAGGCAGATTTAAAACAATAAGATTAACCTTTCTGAATACGCAACATCCAGATTGCACAAGGAAGTTTAGACAAAGGATGTAAAGAAGCCACCTGTAAAACAAGCAGATATGCCACAGTTATTAAATCCTGCAACATTCTTCAAACTTTAATTTAAGACTAGAAGAGACAGCATCCTTGTGGCTGCCACAAGGATGCTGCTGCCATTTAAAAGTCATTTTTAAATGTTGCAAGTGTATCGCAATGGGCTGAGATGTTGTCCCCCCCCTTTTCAAGTGCCAAAAAAGCCAAGGGAGGGGTCGGCCATTTCAGCACTTGATAAGGCAGGGAAGTAGAACAATAGTTCCTCAACTGGCCACGCTGCAAGCCGGATCAGAATCAGGCCCTCACAACATTTATAAGTGACTGTAAGATGCTAGTCCATCCTTGTGGTCACATCTAGTTTGATCCGTGATTTACCGTTTTGCTGCTGTAAAAACAAGGTGGAAAGTGTTCTAACTACATGTAGCTAGAAATATAACTTTCTAGACATTTTTCAGGCCTTCACCTCTCTACATACACCATTGCTTGGATGATCGTAGGAGTCACTTTAAATTTGCGAACAACATATGCAGTACCTGAGATTTTAAAGAATTTTGTTATGAAAAAATAATTTTACTTATTACATCAAAGTTATACCTTAGTTATATTGTTTAATACGAAGGAATAAAGGGTAACCAAGAAAGCAAAATTTGGTATGATATCTCTTTACTAGAGTAAGCCAATTAGGGTTGCCATCCCCCTGATGGGCGTGAGAGTTCCCCCACTTTTGGGGGCCCCAATCCATCGATGGCCAGCAGGGGAGCCCTGCCCCCCAAAAGCCCCATTGTGCCCAATGTGTCCAGCACAATGATGTCACCTGGAGGTAATGTCATTGTGCCAGGCATGTCATGCAGGGGGACATTCCAGCATTTGGGTTAAAACTCTGTAGTGACCATAGAGATTTTTGCCCAAAGGCTGGAGTGTCCCCCGCATGATGTGCTCAGCATGATGATGTCACACCAGAAGATCCCGGGACCAGGGAGGAGTACCCCCACTGGCAGCCAGGTAAGATCTGGCAACCCTAAAGCAAATTGAAAAGGGAATTGTTAAAGAAGAAAGGGTAGAGCCAAAAGTCAATGGAAGGGATGTGGTGGTTACAGGAGAATGGGACTGTACCAAAGGGGGGGCAGTTATACTCTGTTGCCCAGGTTCCATAAACAATTGGAACTGGCCCTGCTCCCACACTTGTTGCCAATACACACACCTTTGTATCTGTAGTGGGGATGAAAGTAACAAGGAGAATTCTCATCCTATAGAAGCAAGTTTATATGCACGTAAAAGATGCTTTCTTTCTCTGTAACCTTGTCCGTGTCATATTCTCTAATAACTAGGTATCTCCAAAAACCCTTGTAATGTTCTTATTACACATGGAGGGGGGGACTCACAGAAAATTACAAATAGTCAGCTTGGGTGGACTGCAACAATGAAAGTGTGTTGTGAAGCATGACTGAGCAGAAAAATTGGACTTAAAGCAACAACAAGTTGGGAGGATACAACAAGTATTCTGAAGCTTGCTTTAGTTTCAGTGAATGACCAGTTGAGATGTACTGTTTCAACTAGCTTCATGCCCCACTCTTGTCAGGGAGAGATGGCTTCTTCCTGTTTTAAGCAGGAGCTCTGCTCACTATCATTTTGGGTGGTCTGAATGGAGTGAAGGTAGTGTTGTAATTGTAGTTCTGGTGACTGACTTCCAAAACTGCTAGGGAGCTGGACAGCATATTCCCATATGGCAGGCATGTGCAGATCTTCCAGTATACTTACACTCCGTAGTGCAGAATAGGTCCACACTAAATTAATTCAAATGGCTTGCAGTAGTAATCAGTAAACTGGTCTGAAATGTATGTGTGTGTCAAAATGACATATTAGTAATTTAAGACTCAACAGAATTGGTTAACCCAAATGCAACTAAATGAATAGTAGTGTTTTGACAGGCTTTTTCTGTCAATGGGAACTGAAACAGGACTAAAGATACATGCTTTAAAAAGAATTAAGAGGCAAGAATTTTATACCTGCCCTCAGCCTGCTTGTGGGGAAGGCAGAGTATAAATTGAATAAATAAATAAATATGATCGTAACTTTGCCCATGACCATCTAAGTCAAGAAAATTATCATATCAAATTAATAAAAAACTGATCCATGATGTAAAATGTTTACATGATACCATATTACATGACATTATATTCGATTATCAGTTGTTTAAGACAATGAGACACCCAGAAAAATAGATTCACACCACATTAGGAGGGTATTTTGCCATAAAATCTTAAGTGTGCTGGAAGGAGAAAGAAACTAAGTAACAGATGTAGATTTAAAAGCATGAATGAGAAGCCAGCCATGAAGAAAGCAGATAATTGTCACTATTAATCTTAAGCAATCTTCAGATGAAACAACCACAGAACAGCATTCCAAGGCTGTAGGGTTACCAGGCCTTTCTCCTCATTAAAATACTCCAGATTTACTGCCTTTCATTGACTCTTTGTAGTTAAAAACAAAGTTTGTATTGGAAGCAGCCGTCTCCATCTATTCATTGTATATAGAATACTTGACAAAATTGGTTAGAGCTTTTTCTTTTTTGAGTCCCCCCACCCAGTTTTCTTCATAAGATCACAGAAAAAGCCCTGCTGGATCAGACCAAAGGCCCATTTAATCTGACATTGTGCTTCCTGGGGTGGCCAACTAGCTATCTTGGGACACCTATAAACAGGGCACGAAGCCTGGCTTTTCCTACTACAATGCCCAGCAACAGGTATTCAGTAGCATACTGTCTGTGAACATGGAAGATCCAGTTACCCACCACAGTTCATAGCCACTGATACTGCTATATATTTAAGAAGTAAAAGGAATGCTGCTACTAGCAGTTAACGTAGTTCGCGTTTACTAAAAACTCTGGAATGGATTCACTGACTTGCTGGCACCTGTTCCCACCAAAACTGACTGCTCTCTTCAAAGTAAACCTTCAAATTGTATTGAAGTGCATGTAACTGAAAACATATTTTCCTGTAATTGATCTGTCTGATAATTTAGGTACAGAAATGATCCTAGGTTGCAACTCTGGCCCATTCTCCATCTGTGCCTGAAACCCCAAAATGAGCATCATTACCCCTCATGGCAACAAGGCAGGGATGGCCCTGACATGAAATACTTAATATTACACTACAGAATTTATACTTCCCCTTTCTGCCCTCATCAGGACTACCAAAGTGGCTAACAGATTAAAAGATAAAAACACATCATAAAAAACATTAAAACCAAACAAAAACATGCCATTCAAACAATTAAAACAAAATTAAAATGCACATACAATACAATAAAATACATTCATATGAAACAACAATTAAAAACAGGGCAGGAAGGAGGGATCACTGAGAGAATGCCAGATGAAACAAAAAAGTCTGCACTTGAAGGCAGAAGATGGTAACAAAAAGGGACAGGTAATTCTCAGGAGAGAGTTCCAGAGTTTTGGTGCAATGACCAAGAAGGCCTTATCCTGGGTTGTCACCTGCCTAATCTCAAAAGGTGGAGGAACCAGAGCCATAGCCAGGATTTTGTAATTCGAGGGGCCTTTAAGTAAGTTGAGGAGCACAAACACCACAAAATAAAAAATAAAATAAAATTTAATAAACTCACTTTTGTGGCATTTGCATACTCTGCTTGCCTACATGGGGAAGCAAGCTGTGTTTGGGGAAGGGGTGATGATGGGGAATCCTCCAGATGGTCCAGAGAGTTGGGAGTCCTTTGGGTGGCTCAGAGAGCCTAGGAGCTGGGGGCTGCCTGGAAGTCAGGGGACCTTGGCAGGAAAGCAGGGCCAGGCCCCAAAATGTCCCAGTGTAGCTATGGGCCTGGGGGGAACCCAAAGCAATAGGAACTTGTTTTGGAGAAGATGGTGGTTTCAAAAGGAGACTGATTTCTGACACAAGTTCTTTGGGTGGAAATTGCAAGCATTTAAATAAAAGTGAAGAGTATTTACAGTGCAATCCTAACAACACTTTCCCTGCAGTAAATCCTATTAAATAGACCCCAGTAGGACTCTGAAGAGACCTTTTCAGGATTGTTCACCTAATCCTTATAGTGTGGTGTTACCCTGTTCATTTCAATGTACCTGTTCTGCTGTCATAAGAGCTAAGAGAAACCTCATTAGATCGAACCAAGGTTGCAGAATCCTGGGCAGGCTAATGTCTCTAGGAATCTCACAAGCAATGTTTTTTAGACCTCTGTATCCCACTTTTCTCTCTAAAGAGGCTTAGAGCGTTGTTCTCCCTTCCGCCATTTTATCCACACACCAACTTTGTAAGGAAGGTTAGGCTGAGTGACTGGCCCAAGGTCACCTGGTGATTTTCTATGGCAGAGCGGGAATTAGAACCTGGGTCCTTGGCAAATAGAAGGGGAAGTCATGGAAGCAGTGACAGACTTCATGTTCCTGGGATCCAAGGTCACTGCAGATGGTGACTACAGCCATGAAATTAAAAGACACTGCTCCTTGGGAAGAAAAGTAGAGACATCACCCTGCCGAAAAAAGTCTGTATAGTCAGAGCAATGGTAATCCCAGGAGTAATGTATAGCTGCGAGAGTTGGACTATATGGAAGGCCAAGCGCCAAACAATAGATGCTTTTGAATTATGGTGCTGGAGAAGACTCTTGAGGGTCCCTTGGACTGCAAGGAGATCAAATCAGTCAATCCTAAAAGAAATCAACCCTGATTGCTCTCTGGAAGGCCAGATGTTGAAGCTGAAGCTCAAATACTTTGGCCACCAAATGAGAAGGGAGCACTACTGAAGAAGACCCTGATGGTGGGAAAGATTGAAGGTCAAAGAAGATGGGGACAGCAAAGGATAAGATGGTTAGACGGTTTTATCAATGCTACAGGCATGGAGTTGAGCAGACGGTGGAGGGCAGGAGGGCCTGCTGTGCTGCGGTCCATGGGATCGCGAAGAGTTGGACGTGACTGTGCGACTAAACAACAACTCCCAAGTTTTAGTCTAGAAAACAAGGTGTAAGTATGATGGCAACAACTTTCCCTTTTCCCACCCTATCTATCACCAGCATCTGAATTAGAAAAAAGGAAGGATAGGTCTGTCAGTAGCTGTGAGAACATCCAGAGGTAGTACAATGCTGAATAAAAGGCAGTGGGGGCACACAATGAAAGCTGTGGCCTGCGCACCTTGCTTGCGCACTTCCTACCTGAACACTGGTGGAAATGGGATGCTAGGACATATGAACCTTGGGCTCATATGTGTTCTTAAGGACTGTCTTGCGATGGATGCCAGCAAAATGTGTTCACTGAAATTAATAAGACAACACTGCATTGGGAGTGTAACTATAGTTTGCAGTAGAATTGTATTGTCTTGTTCTATGCACAGTAATTGTTTTTCCTAGAAGAATATATATTGCATCTCTGGTCATTAAGAAGTTTGCATTTGATTTTACTAATATCTGTACCACCTCCCCACCCTGCCTTTCCTTTTTAGTTGTTCAGGTTGGATTTCCTTGTCTTGGGAAACAAGATGGAGTGGCAGCGTTTGAAGTTACAGTGATTATAATGAACTCAGAAGGCAACATCATCCTCCAGACTCCACAGAATGCCATCTTTTTTAAAACATGTCAGCAAGGTATCCAGAACTGAAATATTTGTTTATCTTGTCATATTTAGGGAAGATCAACAGATTATGTATCTGTTCTGATGCAAAACTGGCTCCCCCAATCTTAGCCAAATACTATTCATCAGTTGGAATATAATACTTTTTCAAGTGGATAAAATCAGTGTTAAAAGTGGTGCCTTTTAAAGCATTATCAGACCTAACTCCCAAATCAGATAAAATATAAGCAAATATAAGCAAATATAAAATATAAGCAAATTAAAACTATTTTCAATAAGAGAATTTATTTTCAGTGTACTGCCCTGAATTTACTAATGCTTGTGGCCCTGCATTTCTATAGATTTCTGTTGCGAGTCTCTGTTGATAGATTTTCTTGCAGGCTAACTTGTTCCTATGCTTTTGGCCAGCACTGCCAGCATCCAGGTGGTGGCTGGAAATCTCCTGGGATTAGAACTGATCTCTAAGCAACAGAGATCAGTTCCCCTGGAGAAACTGGCTGCTTTGGAAGGTGGACTCAGTGGTATTATAGCCTGCTGAAGTACCTCCCCTCCCTAAACCAGACCCTCCCCAGAGTCCACCCACTAATCTCCAGGAATTTCCCAACCCAAAGCTGGCATCCCTGTTTTTGGTTCAAATCCAAGTTGCTGAAGAATAACTTCAGTGTACTGCCCTGGATTGATTGTAACGAAGTCCCATTGAAAGCAATGTGTTTACTAACTTGTTAGATTGGTTTTAATCAGGGGCAAAAAGTTTTGGACAGATGCATCAGACTTTTTAGGAAACTATTGGTTATATATGGTTTAAATATTTTAACACTGTAAGAAAAGAATATTCTTACAGATTTTTCCTGAGCACATCAGTCAATATGCACTACCCTGTCAATCATGTGTACACTGCAGTTTGCAGCTAATATTTTTCATTGCTATATTATCAATAGAATCTGATGCTCTCATTGAAAAACAAATCACAAATGATTCACAGCACATGCAGTTATTTCAATCTGTATTATTTGGTTTCAAGCTGAATGTCCTGGTGGCTGCAGAAATGGAGGTTTTTGTAATGAAAGGCATGTATGTGAGTGTCCAGATGGATTTTACGGGCCTCACTGTGAAAAAGGTAATCAAAATTGTTTCTTCTTCTTCTTCTTCTTCTTCTTCTTTTATTATTATTATTATTATTATTATTATTATTACCCTGTTCTATACCACGAGTGGAATTTAATTTATAACCCGCCCTATCCCACAAGTTATGCACTTTATTTATACTGCAAGAACAGTCAAGCTGTCTCTGCCTTTCAAAATACTGTTTTGTGGAAATGTTCAGATGTTGCTAAGATGCTTCCAAAAATCAAATCTAAAGACATTAAAAAAATATTTTATGAGCTGTAGCTTCTAAGACAGCACGGACTGTTTACAGAAAAGATAATGTTGTCTCCAGTGAAGGATTTAAAGCATGAAATCTAGTTGACCAACAACTGAATGCGAGTCCGTCTGGCAAAACTTTAAGTAAAATGCTGTTGCTAATGAGAAGCTATAAGACAAGAGAAGCTATTATTTTGTCTTATAGCTTTTTATTATTTTGTCTTATAGGCGAGCGAGCCAGGAAGGACCCCTCACCCTGCCTTCCCCTCACCCAGCAAAGGGATTCCCCAAATGGATGGTGAATATATGGCATCCATTTGGGGAATCCCTGTTCAACCAGCCAAATCAGATTAGAGACTCTGATTCGGCTTTCGGTGAACCGAATAATGCAGAATAGGCATTATTCATGTGTTTTTTTTCAGTTCGTCCGAACTGAATGCACATTCCCGAATCCCTACTGGTATCTCCAGTTAAAAGATCTGGCAGTGGGTGATGTGAAAGATCTTTACCTGAGACCTTGGAGATCTGCTGCCATTCTGAGTAGATAACACTGACTTTGATGGACCAATTATCTGAGTCATTATAAGGCAGTTTCCTGTGTTCCTGTGTCTTTGAAAACAGAGATGCAAAAGGTTCCGGGTTCACTCTCTAGCATCTCCACTTAAACAGATCAGATAGAAAGTAAAGTGAAAGACCTCTTTCTGTGAGCCCAGAGAGCCACAGCCTATCAGAGCTGACAGTACTGACCTTGAAAAATCAGTGGTGAGACTCAGTATAAGGCATTTCATGTTCTATAAGTAAAAAAGAAGAATATATCCCAAGGAATACATACTTTGAAATTTATCCAGTCTGGTTTCAGATAATGTGTCCTAACACTACCATATTTACTCACAAGAATTATGTCACTGAATGTAAGACAATGCCCCCCTCCCATTAAAAAAGACACTTGTGCACTGAAACAAGACAGTGGCTGGGGGGAATGCTCATCTCTGTCTGGCACTAGCCAAAAGCCATGCAGCTGGGGGTGGGCAGCACCAACCAGCTGTCTTGCATGGCTGCTTTCACCCCAGGTAGATGGATGGTGAGCTCTCCACTTCTGCATCTTCTGGCAGCAGCCAGTAGGCATGTGGACAGATGGCAGCCCCAAAAGCAGGTGCAAGGGACTGGAAGCAGCCCAGCTGCTGGTTTCAGATGGTGGTTTCAGCACTGGAGTCACAATAGTAGCCTCCTACCACTCAGCCAGATTGAAGGTGCCTCCCTAGGGTTGCCAGCTCCAGATTGGGAAATACCTGGAGATTTGGAGGCGGAGCCTGTAGAGGGCAGGGTTTGGAGAGGGGCGGGACCTCAGCAGGGTATATTTACATAAAATCCACCATACAACGCAGCTATTTTCTCCAGGGGAACTAATATCTGGAGATCAGTTGTAATTCCAACCTGGAGGTTGACAACCCTATGCCCCCTTCTTTGTAGAGTGGAAAAAAGGTTAAATACAGCATCTTCCTTTTGGGTAAACGGATTTTACTATACCTGGGCATTTAAAGGTCAAGCATTTGCTGGGGCCTCCAAGATCCACAGAGGGATCACTGCCCAGTGGTGTCTCTACTCTTCTCACTTTACACAGAGCACCTCAGAAGGTCAGAGTATCCTCCATTTGTGTGCCCCAGCTCTTCCAGGTTTAGGGAACACATTAACAGTGTTTTCCTCAAGGGTCTCTCTCCAGCCAAGCATCAACCTGCCTTTATTTCCCCCCTCACTCTTCAGCTTTCCATCTCCTCCCCACACACCTGCAGCCTGTGCCCAGGAGGAAAAGTAGGCTTTCTCTGCAATGGGGACCAAAGCAGCTTAAATCATTCTCCTCTCACCCTTTTGACTTGCACAACAACCCTGTGAGGTAGGTTAGGCTGAAAGTCTGTGACTGGTCCAAAATCACCCACTCAGCCTGGATCTAACAGACCCTGTTCTGAAGTACTGACTGCTATGCCTAGGGTAGCCAACCTCCAGGTGGAGCCTGAAGATCACCAGGTATCACAACTGAACTCCAGACAACAGACCGCCCCCCACCCCCAGAGGAAATAACTGCTTTGGAAGGTGGACTTTATGGCATTCTGTTCAGCTGAAGCCTCTCCCCTCCCCAAATCCTGGCTTCCATAGACTCTACCAGAAAATCTCCAGGAATCTCCCTACCTGGAGCTGGCAACCCTAGTCAGAACTGGCTGCAATGAGTTCCTCACAAAGGCCTGCGAAGGGTTCCTTTGTTTGAACCAAGCTTGGTTGCCTACTGTAGCTAAACGGGCTCCAGTTTACAACTCAGCTATATTGATGCTGCCCTGCCCCTTTTCCTGCACTTTTTGGCCTTGGGGTGTGAGGCTTCTGCTCAAAGTAGTCAAGGATCAGATCTTTGTTGATGAAACACAGTTCTTTGTTTCCAATCACTACATTACTACAGGTCCTCGGATTATTGTCAGAGATAAAGCATACAATAGAAGCAGGACTAATATATCCTCTAGTACAATTTGAATTACCCATAGGTAACCAATCACAAGGAAGGAAAAACCGCGGGCTAAAAGGTCTTCTGGCCATTTGCTTCCCACAGGAAAAAGGTTAGGTGTGAAGCTGTAAATTTCCCTTCTTAAACCAGACCCCTTAGATGTATCCATCTCCGCATAACAAATAACTCAAGCCAAGGTCTTCACACGTTGATAAGAAACTGGTCCCCGTCTTCCCCGGCAGGGAGGAAAGGAATGCGGAGGCGCGGAGGTGAGAGGCTGATTGTTCTCATGCTCTGAAGTCGCCACCCTCCCGGACAAATGGTTACATTGACCAGACCCAGCTTGAGCCATAAACTCAGGGTCATAAAAGAAATCAAAAGGGGAACATTACCTAGTGAATTGAGGGGCAGGTTACAGGTCAAAACAGGCAAGCATCAAACATAGGTTGCATAGCAAATACAGGGACAGGTTACATGAAGGAGGGGGGCGTTTGTGTACAGCATTAAGCATCACAATTCTTTGTTAGAATCCGTAGATTCTGACATGGGGCAGCTGGGAACTGTAGGCCAGCAGATGAGGAAGCCCCATTCAACCCAGTGAGTGATACCCCTGCAGGCCTCTCTCTGAAACCACAGCTCAATTAAACCTTATGGAGGAACGTTTTAAACAACCAACCACAGATGGCAGCCATCTTACAAACCTAGGTAACTGCCATTTTGTAACACCTACCAACAGCCACTGAGGGAAGAGTTAGTCCCACACAGGAGTCAAGCAGGAGAAGCGTCTTTGTCAAGAGCCATTTGCCAGTAATTTTGACAGGGCACAGTGGCTGAAGGGGGAGTGGGCGGGAAAGATGAGCAGACCCAGCACCCAACCAATGGCAAGCTAGTACTCTTGAGTGGCGGCTGATGGGCTTATGGCTGAGGGAGTGCATTGTACAGCCAATGGGAGGGCTGCAAAGGGCCACTCCAAAACAGAATTATATATGATGATGATTACAATTTTAATGAATCTATGAGCAATCTAATACTGTGTTCCTGAAGCAATATGAGGTTCAAAAGACATTTACAGACCCAGCTTAAGCCAAATCATGGGTAGTGGCTTGTGCATGCCACCAGATTTGTGGCACTGCCAATGAATCAGCTGTTCTGTTTGTATTAGACATGTGAATACTTATCTTAACAAGACAAAACTGTGAGCAACAATATGCTTTAAGCTTCAATATTTTTCCTCTGGTCAGTCCTGATTTTTTAAAAATGTTCCCTAAGTTCACTCGATGTCCCCTGTCCATTTCCTTCCATCAGCTCTGTGCACACCACACTGCATGAATGGGGGGCTCTGTGTCATGCCTGGATTGTGCATCTGCCCACCTGGCTTCAATGGCATCAACTGTGATAAAGGTATGCTGAAAAGAATGACGATTAGAAATCCAAGCTTTGACTGATTAAATCCGAGACTGAGCCACCAAAGCCTTAAACTGCAGATTAAAAATAGAGCCTCGGCTAACTGATGGAGTTCTAATCAACCAAGATCTCTTGGAAGGCACACCACTCTGCAGGCTGCACAGATTTGCACTTTCCTATACCAAATTTAAGGGGGGGACACCTTTTTTCCCCATTATTGCCCATAGTTAACACCTATTTTGTGTTTTAATGCGACAACATTATAGTTTTCCTTTGGCCAATATGAACCACAAGTACCTGAAGCAGACAAATGCTGAAAACTCATGTTTTCAGTGCATGTGAAAAGGGCATGAGGGAAGAGCAGGATCATGCCCACCATCTTTGTTCCCAACTTCCACGGACTCAGTTAAAGCTGTAAACAGAGCAGGAACCCTATACAAGGCAGGTTTCCTGATTGCATGTACAAAGCCTACATGCAGTGGTGCTTTCATAACTTTGTCTGAACTATCAGAGCTTGAAGTGAGCAATCCTACGGGAGCAATCTTGCTCTATTTTGTCCCATACATTCAGGGCATATTATTTCATAGAGACAGCAGGGCTTAAATATAAGTATGGATCTTCAATAGTTTGGGCTGGAACTGGAAGAGAACTTCTTAATTTCAGAAGCCATTTTAACTCTGGTTTATTACTGTCATGAATAATAGTTCATATTCTTGTACATAGCTTGATGGGAAACAAATATAGGGTTAGATCCTGTCAAAAATTTCCAGAGACTAAAGGATTTTTGTCAGCAGAGCATGACTTCTCTACCCCCCCCCCCAACTTGCTGCAGTTTCAAATGCCCCCTGAAATGTTGCTCCTGAGGGACAGGGGACCCAAGGGTCAGCAAGAGGGAAAAGTCAAAGGCCTTCTGTGGGGAGGGAGTGATCAGCAAAAATTGGTGGGATCCAACCCATGGCCCTGTTACAATGAATCACCATGGACTAAATGACCATCAAGGTAACATCTAGAGGAATGGACATTTTTCCAGAAGCAGAAAAGGGGATTGGTTCCATCTCTCCCTTTCCCTCTATACTCCTTCCAGTTCTAGAGCTATGGATGCCAGTCCCCAGGTGAGGGCAAAGGATCCCCCTATTTTGGGGGCTCCCCCAGATACCAGCACCACTCCCAACAGTCGTTCATGGCCCTGCTTGAAAAAAATTGGGGCCGCATGCGCCTGCCCCGCAAGCCTCAAATTTGCAACTTGCTGGGCAGGTATGTGGGGCATGGGCTCTTTTCAAGTGGGGGGCATGTATGCCTGCACTGCAAGCCATGAATTCACAGCTTGAGTGGTAGGCGAGTGCGGTGCCTGCTTTCCCCCCAACCATTTAAAGAGAAGGTTCCCTTTACTGGTTGGGGGAAAGGGGGAGCGTGCACATGTGGTGCTGTATTCCCAATGTGATGACATCACTTTGCATGACATCATCACACTGGGGACAGCCTCGCCCAGTCTGCCCCGAAATCCCCCCGCCGGGGAGAAGATGGGACCTGGCAACCCTAGAGCCAAGGCTCTTCTCCCATCTCCACTCAGTCCCTGTGCTCTGCCTCCTGCTTCTGCTTGCCTATGTTCGTCCTGCAAGGTCACAAAAGGGGTAGGAACAGTCACAATTCCCAGTGCTTCCCAATGTGAAATCAGAGTTCTTACAGAAACACAAGCCTGCATCTATTCTGGGACATACTGTCAATTTGCACTGAAAAGACCAAGCCAGTGCAGCATTGTTGATTCCCTGCACAAATAGAGCAATATCCTTAAAATGTGCCCAAAGGATTCTGGGACAGCGTGCACTCGGAGTGACCATTTCATGTTGTCAGCCCTGGCAGGAACTCAGCAGTGGCACATACATGAGATCCAGGAATTATCTTTATCTGCTCACACAACTGGGCTGTGAGTGAACACAGAGTTCTCCTGCCTGAAACGCTACCCTCATTCAGTTCAATAGAAATGGCCATTCCTTGCACATAAAGAGATGCTGGAATTCTGGGAATATATTGGATCTTATGGAGGAATATACAGCAGAACCTTGCCTTGGTAGTCTTTGGGTAGATTTGTTTATGAGAGCAAAAAAATTGTTGTGCCCTATCAAAACCATTCCATATTCTTTCTTAAATATCTATACAGGATCAAATACAGGCTGGCACCCATGTAGTTTGTAAGCAGCCTCAAAAGCATTTAACTGAGAGTAGTCACGGCAAACCACCTCTGTTCATCTCTTGACTTGAAAACCCTGCAGGGTTGCCATAAGCCAGCTGTGACTTTCAGACATCATCAGTAGGGGGCACCCATTTTAAAAACAAATACATACTCATGTCAATATTTTGTTTTGTCTCCCTCAGCAAACTGCACAACAACCTGCTTCAATGGAGGAACATGCTTTTATCCTGGAAAATGTATTTGCCCTGCAGGATTTGAGGGGGATCAGTGTGAAATTAGTGAGTTCCTGTTTTAAATCATTATACTCACTCAACCAAAAGCATTTTGCTTGATTCCCTAAAACACAAGGTTATTCATGGCCATAATAAGTCTTAGCACAGGACTACCCAGTGATTACTGGGCTTGTTGCATTTTGAACCATGCAGCGGGAGTTGTGGCAAGATGACAACTAGGTGCACTTAGTCAACTACTGTATGAATCCCATATCGTCAAGAATGAATTATTCAACCGTATAATTATAATACAGAGAAAAAGGAACACAAAGGTACATATTCTACAGTTAGGTGAGAAGCAATTTACAAGGCAATCCGTTCCAAATCTACATGAAGCTGAAGTTGCCATCAAGTCCAGGCTATCCAGGTTCTCAGGCAGAGATCTCTCACATCACCTACTACCAGGTCTTTTTAATTGGAGATGCCAGGAACTGAGTTTGGGACCTTCTGCATGCCAAGCAGATGCTCTGCCACTGAGCCATGGCCCCTCCCCAGAAGTCAATAGGCTTAGAAGGGTGTAACTCTGTTTAAGATTGCACTGTTCGTTACCAGTTTCTATAACATTAGCCAGCTCAGTCCACAGCAGCAAGAAATCATGAGAGTAATGAAGTTCTTTTATGAGCTGACTGACTACATGTTTACAAGCAAATGTATATAACAAGAGTTCTAGTGCAAGATGTTTTGCTTTTTAAAGAAAACCACTTGGTAAGGAATTGATTTTGAGTGGAAGGGTTGACTTTCCCCATTCTCCTGGAGCTGCTTTTCTTTAAGACAACCTGGCACTAGGCTTTTGTTACATATGTTTGAGTGTAACATGTATTCTGCTCCTAAGAATTCTTGGCCATTACGTACCCAGTGAGTTCCGAAACACTTTTGATCAACAGCCCTCTCCATGATTAAGTGATCGGTTGGGGGGGGGGGGTGTATGTCATATAAGACAGCTGCCTCCAGGCCATCTGACTGTACCTACTCTGTGGTTAGGAAGTCCAGTTTTATTGACCGTAGTGGCATCCACATCACTTGTATCACAGTCCTCACACTATTGTCCTGTAACTACTCCAGTTCTGGTGGTATTGGCCTGGTGTTCATTCAAGGTGTTAAAGGCACTGTTTCCTATATCTAGGTAAATGCCATCAGCCATGTCGAAATGGAGGTAAATGTACTGGGAAAAATAAATGCAAGTGCTCCAAAGGCTACCAAGGAGATCTTTGTTCGAAGCGTAAGTGCCACATTCATGTTATGTCTTTCCCCTCACCCCCAAGATTTTATTTCAGTTATTTGTTTTAAAAATCTAGTCCGCACAGTAAAACAGAAGTACTTTGCACTTTGCACACAAATCAAGCTTTTCTAAAGCTGTTCTATAGAGTTACTTCCACACAAAAGATGTGGGTGTCCATGTTATAGATTTGCTTTTGTATATAAATAAATATATTGACCCTTCAACAGATGGAAAGTTGGTTTGGCTATTAAGAATACATATTTTCTTTCAGCCGTTTGTGAACCTGGTTGTGGGTTATATGGAACCTGTACTGAACCCAACAAGTGCCAGTGTCAGGATGGATGGCATGGAAGGTATTGCAATAAAAGTAAGTGGAATTTTAAATATACAGTGGAATAATCATTATCATCAATCATCATCATCATCATCATCGTATGTCATTGGGTGTAGAATAGTCAGGAGATCCTAAGATTGTCTGGCAGCCAGAAGTTCTAGCTCTTTTAATGTTATGTACCACTAGGTGGTAAGCTAGACTTGTTTTTAAGGCAAGAGACATTTCAGAGTTGGCTTGCCATTGCCTGCCTCAGCGTCACAACCCTGGTATTCCTTGAAAGTTGCCCTTTCCAATACTAGCCAAGGGTGACCCTGCTTAGCTTCCAAGATCTGACAGGATCTTGTCCCTGACTAGGTTGAAAAATGGGATATTAATATTTTTAAAAATAAACTAAATTTATACGACAACTAGAAAAACAGGCAGCAAGATAAAATCATCAGACATATAAGCCAATAATATGAGCAGGCAGAAACCCTACTCAGGGGTGTAGGGACAGAACATTATTCATCAAGAAAACTATGAGTACTGTCTAATAGGTACTGATATACATACATCTGTTGCTGCAGATTGAACCCAAAATACTACAAAAACTAGCCAAACCAGATTGACCAGACAACATGGTGGGATGCACAAGATTAACACTATCAGCTCTGATAGCCCTACTATATCTCCGACAGTGCCATTCTAAGGAGGTCTACTGCAAATCCTTATCAGGTGTATTCAATTCTAGAAAAGTGTTTTTAGGCTTGCACAACAAGTCTATGAAAAGTTATTGGGTTAGAGCCTATGATTCCCTTCCACTAAATGAAAAAACTTGTGCTAGCCGAGGAAGTGTTCCCTGTCAGAAGAAAGCTTCCTCATTTAGTGCCAGAGAGTCATAGGATACAGCCCATTGTCTATATACTCAGCTGTCTCAGCACTGCATCCATTGCTACACATCACAAGCCTTTAGAATGGGTACCAGTAAGTAATCTGAATGTTTGTCTCATAAAGTCTCTTGTTAAGAGAAATTGTGAAGTCAACACTAATTGAATTTTTTCCGGCAGCATATGAATGTTTTACTAGGTCCCAAGTCCCCAAATCCTTTCAAAAGCAAGAAAACCAGAACGTGGGAAGAGTTGCAACCCACAATGTGTTAAGCATTTAAAAGGCTTGTTTAATGTGCCAGAATCCACTCAGGAAGTGGTCAAGCAAAAGTGATTGAGTGATTCAGCTCTTGACTAGCAGTGCTCTACTACTGAATGCTAGATCCAGAAACGTCATAGGAAATGCCACCATCTCAGAATGAGCATTTCAATCATGCAGCACTGCCTTGGATGGTGCCAGGGCTTGTACAGTCCCTTGCTGCATTCAAGGACAGAAAACTCTTTCCATGTGAAATATTAACAGTGAAAAACAGCAGGTCTGCATTTGCAGTTTCTTTACTCTTCAACTGGATCATTTTTCAGGGTATGGAGCCAACCTTGCGAATGCCCTGAGGCCAACAGGCACCAAGCACAGGCAGCACACACCTTCACCTAAAAGGGCCGAAGAGAGGCAGACACCACCCGAATCCAATTATATCTGGTGAATGCCAACATCTGAAACGTTTTAGGTTACACAAAGTTCATCGCCTTCATTAACCTTTCATGTGTTGAATGTTAAAATGCTGTTCATTACATTTTAAGATTACTGGCCTGATTTTTACTAGCTTCATTATAAACCACTGAGTTGATAGTTGCTATTTCTTTTTAAGTTTTACTTTGCCTAGCACAGTTATATAGGCTTCTTATTTTCAGTGCTTTTGATTGGGGCTTTTTTGTTCTTTAATTCAACTCTTTACCATGTTAATTTTTTCTGCAATTTATTCCTTGGAGCAAATTGACAAACCCAAAAAATGGAGGGAGGGTTTAAAAAATGCTGGCCTGGAATATACACGTTTTGCCTTATTGTGCTGAGGTAGCTTAAGCAAAATAGAACATTTAATTTGGGGGCAAAGTGGATTTTTTAAGCATATTTTGTTTGATAAAACAAAAAGTCTTCTAATTTAAAACCAATTCCCATTTCTACTGCCTTCTCTGTATTAAATAAAATGTGGTTGTGGCGCTGAAACAATATAATATATTGGAAACAAAGTGGAACTATGAAGTATGAACACAGTCTTTGCATCGGCTTATAGCAATATAATATATTGTACACAAAACAGCTCTTATGTAATAAACATTTTTATACTGATTGTTATGTATGAAATAAAGATGCTGCTTTAGTTTTTGTGTGTGGAGACATGTGACAGTGTATCAAAAGAATCTCATTACTGGGCTGATCTTGTGCTCCACTGTGAGGAGGGTGGCACATTCAATACATCATAGGCACAAGGGGACATTGTCCCAATGCCAGGGGGACCAAAACAACCCACTTGCGCCAGTGTAACAATACCTTGGTCATTCCTTTCATTACTCTTTCTGAGCTCCTGCAAATTCCAGAAGGGCATCACTGGGACTTTTTGTGGGATGGCAAGAGACTAGAGGACAAATTTATTACTTGTGTAGTACTGAAAGGATCATCTAAATCCCTGTAGTGATCATTTTTAAAAGCAGCATATATATGGAATGCAGAGCAGAGTACCACAAGTGCAGAAGACCACAGATTCAAACCTCTTTCCTAAAAGAAATGAAAAGGTAGATCTCCACTCTCTCTTAGGCTTGGATCCACCAGAGCTTTTTTGGTTGCAGAAGAATTTCTGCCCACAGAGTGAGACTTTTTCAGCTTCCCCCATCCTGCTGCAGCCCCCTCCCCCAGGATGGGGAACTCTCAGGAACAGCATTTTGAAAGGAATTTTGGTCTGCACTGGGAACGGAGGGGGCAAGAAAATGATCTCTGCTGGCAGAAATACCTCCACCCATGGAAGAACACTAGTGGAGCCAAGCCCTAATATAAAACAGCTCTCAGGTTCATCCCCTAGCATTTCCAATTTAAAGGACCAGGTAATAAGTGATATGAAAGACGTCTTCCTGAGTCCATGGAGTGTCACTGCCAGTCTGAGAAGACAATACTGACTTTGAAGACAATACTGACACAGTGTAAGGCAGCTTCATGCACCCATGTGTCCAAGAACATTTCCAAGGCTGTGATTATACACACAATTAGCCCTGACATAGGTGCGAATGCCGGGTGGATTTAAAGTGCACAATCAGTCATGAACATCTGGGAAGAATCCCACAGCTGGCAGCAACCCGTGTTGCTCCGCAGCAGAAGCAGAGTAAACAGGCACCGGGGAAAGTCTGGTAGCAAACTGGTTACTATGGTCCACGGGCAGACTTTCCTCTGTCTGATCGCTCCAGTGCACTCTCATGGCATTGGGATGGTCTGATCTGGCCATCCCAACTCCGTGCCATTGTTTTTTTCCCTTCTCAGTATGTGCACCATCGCACACTCCATAGGGAGCCCTCAGGGCTGAGGTGCAAATCATTGATCCCTTGTTTAAGAGCATTGGAAACAAACTGCAAAAAAAACCCTGACTCATCCGCAGCTTCAAAAGACTGTGTGATCGCGGAACTGCGGGTCAACTTCTGCCGGAGGAAATAGCCTCTCTTCCCCCCCCCCCCGCTTTATCTCCCATGTATCCACAACCCAAGCCTTATTCCATTTTGGCCCTCTGAGGCATCTGGGCACTCAAAGGTCATCCTAAGCCTACACCCAGTGATGTCCCACTGTCTCTCTGTGGGGTTTTCTGTACTTTTCCTTCAGTACACTTCCAACAGCCAGTCAGTTTTGGAAATTCCCACCAAGAGAGCCAGTGCTCCTAGCTTCTCTTCTGCATTGTCATTTAAAGGCTCTGCTTAGTGCTTGCATCTCCCACTATCCCTAAATGTGTCACAGTGTATGATGCTATAGTGCCAATGTGTCTAGAGGCATTATAGGGCTAAAAATATAAGCGTGCAAAATGATATTAGGTGTCAGTTGTTTTATGACTGCACTCATCCTTTATAGGGAAGAAAAACTATTTATACTAGAAACAAATGGGAAGGAGTCTCCATATAATATGCAACCCCCCACCCCCAAAAAAGAGTTTATCACTTGACATGGCGGGCTGCTCTTCAAATCACTGTATCAAAATATTTTAAAATAAAGATTCACCATGTTCTTATTTGTCATAAATCCCCTACTCTAAAACAGAGAAGATGCTTATTTGAGGCCCTGAAGATTGCCACAGTAGTACAAATGCTGTAGAAACAACATATGCACAATTCACTATGGATTTCTGTGGGCCGAGTGGGCCTGAGAGCCAAAGTGGTACAGGGATTAAGTGTTGGACTGAGAAATATATATCTACCAGTTTGTTCATTCAGTTGAGATACCAGTACACACATCTACACAGCAACAGCATAGCCAAAGTACATGGCTAAAGTGCACATTTGTCAGATATTCTGGCTTCTGTGACATTACAGCAGTTCACGTTGATCATAAGGATTGACATTATATGTTGATAAACTAACATGCAATGCATGGAAAAATACGTATAATTTTGAGATGTCAAAATGTCACTGTATCCTCATACAAATTCCAGTGAGACTTGAAAAAATATACACACATGCCCTGAAAATTTGGGGTAAATATGAATATATTCCTATACACACCAGTGTAATACCCCCAGTATATGTTTCAAGTAGTTACAGTGATTCATTTGTTCTTTTTACTTCACAACAGTCTTTGCCCCATTTCTTAATGTGAGGAATATTGGTTTCTAGGCATACAGCTATCTGAATGAAAGAGGGCAATAGTATGGGGACAGAGGTAAGATTAGATTTGGATGTTGCAGGGATTTATAAGACACAAGAGTATGGTTTGTAAGTCTGTATGCACAAGAGGGACCTCCAAGAAACTCACAGGGGAGGGGTCCCTGCTTATTTCTCATGCTTCTTTCTGATCCCCAGTCCTATCTCGCCCCCTCCTCCACTGCTACTTTCTCCTTTCTTTGCAGCTACCAACACCTCTTTTGCTTGCTTATTCATCTGCCTGGCGTAGCTGTCACTGCCTTTACCCCCCTTCTCCATCTCTGTTGCTGCCACTCCTCCACTGGTTCACTTGCTTACCTACCTGTTCTTTCTTTTGCCTCCTCTCCCTCCTTTGCTTCACCTGTCATGAAGTGTTTCTTCCTTCACCTGACTTCTGGTCTCCCATTCCTGCCATCCCACCACCACCTTAATTCTCCTTCTGTAGTGGCAGTTGTGGGCCCCTTACAACCTAGTTAATGGGATTCCTAAGCACCCTTCAAAATGGTGAGTGAAGTCTCATGACATAATTCACAATTCTTTCTTTAATTTGAAAATTGGGGTTTGTTTGTTTGTTTTTTTAAAAAACCCTTTGTTGTAAGATTTTTCTGCAAACATGAGGGTGCCCCCAGTTTTGCTGGAAAGTCCCCTTCCTCTATATGGCCCCACTATGCAGATCTTTTGATCTACACTCAGGGACCATGCTCAGAATTAGATATATTGATTTGAACTGAGTCACAATGGATTGTCAGTCCCCATCCCCACAGTTTACTGTGCTGTGCATTTGATGCTATAGACAATAATATGGTAGCTGTCACAGGCCTACTTAACACTTGACTCTGATTTTTAAATAACTTTTTATTTTAGTTTTTACATAATGTAAACAATCCAGTACAACATTAATATGATTCATTAGAAAATTAATCATTAAACATACATCGATAACTCAAGAAGAGAGAGAGAGAAACAAACAATGTAAATATATCTACTTCATACAGCTGTCAAAATACAATTCAAGGTTTATATTTTCACATTTATATTGATGAAGCTTTTAGATCAATGCTGAGAAGGAATATACTGTTGAAATAGAGACATTTGGGTCATTTTCTTTAGCGACATTCTTTCAAAAGGGGAACCAAAATTTGAGGGTTGTAGGTTGGTAAAGTGTATTATCCATGGACTGAAGCTGATCAGAAATGTTGTGCATGATGAAGAAATCCCAAAGCTCTGTATACCACTGCAAAGTTAAAGGTAATTCTTTTGTTTTCCATTTAGAAGCCAGAAAAGCTTTAGCTGCCATGAGAAGGACAGAGATTAGGTCTTTTCTAGAGGGAGGGATATCTGAGTCTTCCCAAAGGTTTAAGAGAATTGTTTCTGGGCATAAAGGAACAGTATAGCCTGTAATATTTCTAATATGTATGATGATTTTCTCTCAGTAATTTCTTACCCTTGGGCAGTCCCACCAACAGTGTATGAATGACCCCACAGATCCTCAATGTTTCCAGCATAAGGGTTGATGACTAGGGCTGATATAATGTAACTTTAATGGTGTTATGTACCATCTAGCCATAATTTTATATCATAATATTTTGATATTGTTTTTGTTAATAAAATTTTGGATTCCCAATTTTTTCCCCCACTGAGAATCCAAAAAATTGAGCTTATAGTCTTCTTGCCACTTTTTCTGGTACCATATAGAAGGTTTTCTGTCTTCAGGAAGCAATGTTTTATATATTTTAGGAATTAAGCCTTTACGGTTTTGGTTCCTAATTTCTTGACTCTGATTAAACATAAGTTTGGCATTTCTTTCCATTCTCAGAGAGTTGGCTGCAAGATTTTATGGAAGAGTCTTGGCTACTGTGTAAGCATCTTGCACTTGGTGCTCCAGTTTGTTATGAATCATGATTATCCAGCAGCTTTTTCTGTTTATTTTAATGTCTTGTTCTCTTTTGTAACTGATGAGTTGCCAGGCTTAGCCTTTAACAGATGCCATAAGGCAAACTTTTCAGTGTTAAAGCTTTTGATATTAAAACTACATGAAAAGTATTTACATCTGTGCAATGAAAGCATCCATCTTCTATTTCTCAATTGTATTACCGGACAGAGTTCCCGATCAAACTGTAGGGAGTCACTACTAAGACTGAAATCCTATGCACATTCACTTGAAGTCACATATTTCTGAGTTAAAACTAATGGAGTTGGGCTACAACATCCTGATCCTATGCAATAAATCATACTGAATCTAATAGGGCATATTCCCAGGTAAGTAGACAGTCTTACATTAGAATAAGACCCACTGAAGTCAATGGAGCTTACTTCCAAGCACTTATTACTATCATATTTTTATTGTTAATTCAAAAGCACTTTCAAAAGTTGTGGCACTTTATAGGGTAGAAGACAGCTCCCCATACCTTTATACTCCAAAGCATTAGTATTACTGGACTACTTATCCCACTGAACTTAACTGAACAAGTTATGTATCACTGCTTTCAGTGTGATTTAAGCTATAAACCACTGCATCCTTGCCTGTCCCAACACAGTGGATTTTGTTTCAGAAAAGACATGTGTAGGATTATGCTGGTTGTCATTATTAACTTTAATCAGATGCGGGGTGGGAACAGAGTATTTCTTTATACTAGAACCCTCACTTTCCGGCCTTCTTGACCACATTTACTGTGCAGTCCCTAAACTCTGTGTCAATGGTATAATTTAACCTCTAATTTTTCCATCTACTGAGCGAAGCAGTTCACATCCTGGGGAGAATATGATTGCTGTAATCTCAAAATGGGCAATGGGCAATGCAAGACCCTGCACAGCTCCAGATTGCTGCTGAGCGGGGCTTCCTGTGTTAATGAGCAGCTGTTCATGCTAACAGCTTAGAGGGAACACTGGTTGCCACACAGAGATGCACAACTGCACGTTGTCCTGAAACCAACTAGGGCAGCCAACAAGCCTGAATAACAATGTTCTGTCCCTTTAATAGACAGTTAATGTGTAGAAGAGGTCAGATAAAGCTTTTCCTGGCATAGAGGTAAATAACACCTGGGAACCACTATTAAGCCACTATAGGACATACTAAAACAAAAGTATTTTCACTAGATTCTTGTGTAACCTTTCCTTCGATATGTCCAAGGAAAACTATACCATAGGTCTCTAAACATTTATGACTAACCTTCACAAATACAGGTGGCAATAGCTGAGATACGAATGATCATTATAACCTATACACCATAAACCGATCAAATACAACAGAACATTGGGGTTAAAATTTTAGGGTAAATTACCCAGCAGTATAACATTATTAGCTCTAGTATTTCAACTCCCAGTGGCTACTACAAGAGAATTCAGTAACTGTGTGAATTCAACAACAGCACAAGATAGTCCTGATAACACTTCAGTCAGTTATTTGAAGGTATCAAAAAAAGAGAAAAAGTTAGTTTTTGTTCAAGAAGCCAATTCTGTTGTTTAACCCAAATCTATTCCTTCCATGTATCTCATTATAAACACTACTTAACACTAGGGAACAACTGCTCAAAGCACTGTAGAAAGCACATAACTTCAACAGTAGTATTATTCTAATGGATTATAGGAAGGCTTTGCAGAACACACCAAGTTTAATTGAGCCTTACTTCAGTCTGTTTTATTATGATATTTATAGTTTTCCAAAAACCTGATGGCTCAAAATCTAAATAAAAATTCATGTGTGCAATTTTTCTGTAGGGTATTGTAGTATCATGAACTGAGGCTGAAGACAGATTGCCAGTCTGCCGCGCAGATTGGGGTGGGAGGAATTTCCCCCGTGGCGCGGCGCTCACACGCCACCGGAAGGAAGCCGCCCGCAGCGTTTAGACTGCGGGCGGCTTCCTGCAGCGGCGGGCGGACGCAGCGCGGCTGCCCCTGCCCGTGCGCATTCACACCCGCTCCGGCGGGTGGAACGCACGCGCAGGGTGCGCTGCAGCAGCCAAGCACCACTTTGAAGTGTTGCTTGGCTGGTGCGGGAGGAGTGCGGCACCAGACACGATGCGTCCGGGCCGCCGCCTCCGGGCAGATGCGGCCGTCTGAACCGCCGCTCTGCCTCCGCTTTTGAAGCAGAGGCAGAGCGGCGGAGACTGCCAGTCTGTCCTCAGCCTAAGTTGTTCTACAAAGATACTGTTGTAAAAGTTAATAGCAGAGTATATTATACTTGTAAGACTGGGAAGATTTAAGCACATGAAGTTACAATCTTTTTCAGTTTTACTTGGGAATAAGTGCCACTGAATTTTAGTACTAACAGCTTAGTAGGCTAATCTTTTAGGCTAATCACTGTGTTTTTATTGTTTTAAATTATTTTAACTATGTATGATAAGAATTTATTATGTTGTATACCACCCTAAGCCCTGTCCTGGCAGGGGAAGGGTGATTTAAAATCTAATGCAATAAATAAATAAATAGATGATGGGTAAATACATATAGATCAATAAATAGATCAATAAATATACATAAGATCCAACAAATACTCTGACAGGGCAAGAGTTACACCCTTCTAAGTCCATTGAAGTCGATGGATTTAGAAGGGTATAGGACTGCACTGTCTAATGAAATCAGTGAAACTACATTGTAAGAGATTTTAGCATTACAGCCTATACTCACTGTAATCTGAGTGCATTGTGAGTTGCTTGGCATGTATATCAATGATGTTTCTAAGCAGGTGGTCTTAGTCTTGCCCTTCTGGAAACATCTCAGAAATCTATACGATTGTTTCAGAATAAATCCATTCGGGTTGTAGAAATTCTAAAACCTAGTTTCATTGATTTCAGTAGCAATGCTCTAGAACAAATAGATTGCCATTTTAAAGCATCAGGATTTAAATCCACACACTGCAGCTTGCAATTTATCCTGAAGTGTTTGTGAAGGATATTAAAATCATATTTTGAAATGAATGTCAGGGTTTATATGATAATGGTTTAATGTTATTTCTTTGTATTAGATAGTTGGGTATCACCTTCACCTCTCTCTTTCAACAATGTGTACTATAAAGTATTATATATCCTCATACCCAATACCATGTCATTTGATTATGTTAGGTACATGAAAAACATAGGACATGCATTTCTATCTATGAAGGGGGAAACCCCAAAGACCATGCAGGCTGTTTGGGAAAGTACTGGGTACTGGAGTAACAAATTCCTCAGTTCTGCATGTCCCCTTGGTGATGTGTTTCCATCAAAACCTGTTGGGTGTATCTTGAGACCACACACAGACAAAAAAGAGACCAGTAATGTTAGGTCTGCACAATATCTTGAGGATTTCAGGAACAATGAGAAAACAGTTTGTTGCTTTGTATTTAGACTGAAACTCCTTTTGATCATTCAGATGGCTGTTTTGCCTGAGAAGCACCAATCAATTTTCTCTGGCAGCAAATGAAAAAACAAACAGCTAAATCAAAGACGGGGATCCATTAAGCAGAGAAAATACAAGGCAAGCACACAGAGTTTATTAAATATTTAGACAAATATCCACTTGTTAAGTGGATTTAAAACATCCTAATTTAAAGAGAATGAAATTTAAACTCCAAACTTTGCCTACTTGTTTCAAATGTTTTTACAATGATGTTCCAAAATAGGACAGATAACAGAGATACACAATCCCAACACAACCTTTAAACCCAGCACATTGTGACATTTGTTTTTGATTGTCCTTGCTTTTGTAACAAAGGTTATTTGTTCCTTATGCAGCCTTCTGGGGTTCTTTTTTAATTAGAGAAGGCAGAGGTAAATAATTAAATTCAAACAGACAAATGTAACACAAAAGAGATGCTGGCACTCTGGGAACATCTCATTGCGGAATGTTAGGGCACAGCAAAATGTCACACAGAAATCCATGGGAACATGCAACGAGAAGATATCTTGCTAGCTCTTAAAACACATCTTCATCTTCATTCTTCTCACTAAACTTATTTTCCCACTTGTTATCTAGAGTATGCAACGGTTCCTTGGTAAAGATGCCACTGCTGCACAAAAAGCAAAAAACTCACAACACATCTAATCTTCTATCTATCCTGGATCCCAGAGTACGATTGCACATCGTTACAGTAACCTTGCTAAAACTCAGCAGACTTTAATTCAGTCAGACCAATTCCCCACAAGCGCTGCCCCGATGCAGCCCCAGTGCTGGGTCCTCCGTTTGCCCCGATTGCAGCCTCAATTTCACACTATTTGCCGCAGGGCACATTTTGACCTGGGGCTTCATGTGATTTCCTCCGTGGCTTCAGTGATCCTGTTTTTTGAGGATCACCGAAGCTGCGGAGGAAATCGTGTGAAGCCCCAAGTCAAAATGCACCCCATGGCAAATTGAGGCTGCAATCGGGGCAAACGGAGGACCCAACGCCGGGGCAGCATCAGGGCAGTGCTTTTGGGAAATCGGTCTGAATGTTCAGAGATGGAAGACTGCCTGGGGGTCTCAACATAAGCTGCCTTGAGTTACATGACAGATGAAAGGTGGGATAACAATCCAAAAAGTATCAATGCTTATGACATTAAGGGAAAGCATTACACTCTGGACACATCACTTTGCTTCATACTGAATCAGACCATCGATTAGATCAATACTATTGACTAGGTCAACATTGTCTACTGTGATTAACAGGGTCTCAGGCAGAGGTCTTTCACATCACTTACTACCTGATTTAACTGGAGATGTCAGCGTTTGAACCTGGAACCTTGTGCAAGCAAAGCAGATGCTCTACCATTCAGCTACACACCCTCATCATAGTTCTTCAAACGTGTTTTCCTCAAAGTCTACTGCCTAATTTAGTGTTCGGAAAGGATTTTCCTAAGGTCATGCTGCTAAATGGCCTTGAGGGAATTTTGCCATCTCCTATATTGAGTAGGTTAACTCTTTTACCTGAGGCTGTGTACAGAAAATAAATTATACATATAGTTATGTAAAATGAATGGAGTGACATCCTCCTCAGTAAGCTTGATCCAGCATAAATAAAATTGTTATCTTCATGAATCATATGTACAATTTAGCTTTCCAGTGTTGGGTGCACTTAATGAGCATAACCCAAGAACAAAAACAAATATATAAATATTTAAAAACCAAACTGCCATGCCAAAAGACTGTAGTATATAGGAAGTAGGTATGAAGGTCATAAGCATACCAGTTTTATTTTGCTGGGTACCAAGGATGGATCAAAGAGCATTATGTGATCTCTCCTGAACCTTCTGCCAAACTGGGGCTCCCATTCTCAGCCAAGCTGCTTCGGATGAGTGTTGGCTCTTTTCATTGGCAACTTCTCCTAGGGATCTCTTTTATCTGACTGACAGCTGAAAGGCATTAAGTTGTATAGTAAATGTTTTAACTAGAGCCTGGAAAGTGTGATGGCTAAACCACAAACAAAATGAGAGAAGCTTGCAATATATTTACTGTGTTGAACAATTTTAATGTTACTGACCCAGTCTAACCACATATAACAAGTACAACCTATTCAGTTTTCAGTGAGGTCTTAAACTAGGTATTTTGTGACTACAGTACTTCTGAGTTAATTTAGGGCTTGTCTACTTGAGATTTTTTCCCCCTTCAAAACCTCAAAAAAGGTACTGGAATGCAAATTATGATTTTAGAGACTATCATCTTCGCTTTGCCCACAAGCATTGGCAACAGGAAGTTCTTATTGTGCTGCGGAAAGAGACACCTCTGTGCTTAACAGGGAATGATTCAAAAATGTTATCTGGAAGGTCTAGATTAAAACTTAAGATGCGATCACGTGCACAATTAGCCCCAACATAGGTGTGAATGCCAGGCAGATTAAAGGAGCACGATCACACATCTGGGAAGCACCCCGCAGCTGTTGGCAACCCATTTTGCTCTGCCGCACAAGCAGATGTAAAAGACACCTCAGAAAGTCCTGTAGCAAACAAGTTGCTATGGGCCACAGACGGAATTTCCCGTGTCTGATCGCTCCAGTACGCTCTCATGGCATTGGGATGGTCTGATCAGGCCATCCTGACTCCGTGCCATTGTTTTTTGCCCTTCTCAGTATGTGTATCATCACACACTCCATAGGGAACTCTCAGGGCTAATGTGCGAATCATCGATCCCTCATTTAAGCACATCGGAGACAAACCGCAACCAAAAAACCAACTCACCCATGGTTGCGTCTGATCACAAAGTGGCGGGTTGTGCCTGCAGCTTCAAAAAGACTGTGTGATCATGCAAATGTGGGTCAACTTCCACCAGGGGAAAGCCCCTCTTCTCCCCCACTTTATCTTGTGTGTGTGACCACAAACTAAGATTTGTGGAATCAATAGCTAAATACAGCTTATTCTTGCTTGTCATTTGGGCCTAACACCTCCTGTGTTAGGGTTGCCATACTGTCCCAGTTTCACCTGGAACTTGGGCATGCCAACCTATACCTGTCTGGACCATTAAATGGTCCAGTTCTCAACTTTCACTTTAAAAAAAAAACTCTCTATGTCTTTTACACCAGTGTTAAAAGTAAAAAAAACAAAGATAGTTTTCTGCTTAACTTAAGCACTGGGAAAAGGCTCATTCTGCCTTCCCATTGTTCTAGCCAGTACAAAAAGTCATAACTATGGTGGGCAGGTATAAAACTGGGAAAGTGTCTCATCCCTTCTTGTGAATTTGCTCATGACATCTGAATACAGTCAGACGTCAAATTTAATGATTACTTTACTCAAAATCTTGTCAGAATATGTTATTGGCTGCAGTCCTATACTTATTTACTTGGAGTAACTCCCAGCACAACTCTAGCAGCTTATAAAAACTGAATTCAGCCAATGTAGTTTTAGTGATCAGAATGTCAGACTAGGACCTGCAAGGCCCAGGTCTGAATTTCCACTTGGTCGTGGAAGCTCGTTTCTCAGAGTACCCTCCATCAAAAGCTTATAGTTGTGAAGATAAAATAGCTAATGAGGGAATGATGTTGTAATCCACTTATGGTCCTCTATCTACAGATATCTAAATATATAAAATCTAAATGTGTACTTTCCATCTGACGAGAGCCATTGGTTTCAAGTTTGTCCCATCTGTGGCCATTTTTCATATATCAAACAAAAGTATTTGAACTTACATGGATTCAGTTTGGTGTAGTGGTTAGGTATGCAGACTCTAATCTGGGAGAACCAGGTATGATTCCCCACTTTTACACTTGGAGCTGCTGGATGACCTTGGGCAAGCCATATTCTGTCAGAGCTGTTCTTGAAAGAGCAGTTCTTGAAAGAGCTCTCTCAGCCCCACCTACCTCACAGGGTTTCTGTTGTGGGGAGGGAAAGGAGTTTGTAAGCTGCTCTGAGACTCCAAATGAAGGGCAGGGTATAAATCCAATCTCTTCTTCTCTTCTCTTCTATTAAGAACATAAGAGAAGCCATGTTGGCATATCCAGTCCAACGCTCTGAGTCACAAAGTAAACAAAACCCAAGTGCCATCAGGAGGTCCACCAGTGGGGCCAGATCTTCAGAAGCACTCCCACTGTGCCCCCTCCCCCAAGCTCTAAGAATACAGAGCATCACTGCCCCAAGCTCTCTTTGCTCTCTGCCATTTGAGCTCAAAACCCTACAACATTTTGGGCATGATTGCATCCCTCTTTTCATTCCCTCTCAGTTTGCTTTTTCTTCTGATTTATGTTCCTACTGTTGTGCCATCCTTATCTGACCCACAATGCACATTTACAACCCAATCTGCAAGCTGAGACAACACTCCTCAGAATATTCTCACACAGGGGCATTTTCAAGATGGCAGCACAAGCGCCAGCTGAAGGCAATTCAGTGTGTTACCAAGTGATGAAAACTGGTGTACCATAAGGAATGAGAGTAATTAGATGGGAAGTCCATCTGGCTCCACTGTCTCTTTGGCCATGAATTCACCAGCCACTAATTGTTAGAGACAGCTTTCTAAACTTGCAGTCACAATGGTGCTCCATATAGGTTAGCTGAAATGATTAGTGAGGCTTGATTTACACATGCTGCAGATTTACAGGGTAGAATGGAAATGTTTATTTACATCATTTTTAACCCATCTTTCCTTTCTGCTGGACTCAAGGTACCTTACAATAGGAAATTAACACATATTAAATAATGCAACTAAAACAGTATCTATCTACAAAAGAAGTATCCATAAACACTGAAACACCTCCCAGAAATTTAACTATGTACTGAAAAAGCCCTCTTGAAGAGTTCAGCCTTTATAGAACTATAACAGAGCGGATATCTTCTTGAAATAGAGCTGGATCTAGCAGAGAATTTCCATGGAAGGAAAGAATTTCTGTGTGTGAAATATGTCTTTCTCATATCCCCCCTCCTACTGCAGCCTAAAATGTCCAGAAGACTGGGACCCCGAAGGTACAGGATAAGAGAGGAGTCTGCCACAGGAAGGGGGAGAATTGGCAAAAATCAGCCACCCCCTCTGCCTGCTGAAATACTTCATGGGATTTAAGGCATCTTAGGAAAGGTGTTCCATATTGAGGAATCAACCACAGTAAGAGCCCAGAAGTGGGCAGAGGCTGATCTAACCAGCCAACATGAGGAGATGGTCAACAGGTTTCGTCAGATAACAAGAGCTGCAGCAGAAAATGTACTGCTTCAGACTACAGGTGACAGAGCAGTTTGGAACATTCCTTCACATATAAATTCCATGTGAATAGAACATCAGCGCTGCAGGGAGAAAGCTCCTACTACCTATCTTTGCTTGTTGTGCTGGTTTTCTGTTTGCTGGGAGTTTTTTAATTTAGATGATACTTCAAAATGTGAACCTCCATGATACTGATTCTGCAGTTTGAAGTCCTGCCCACCATTTTACCACCTCTATTCCTTTGCCACCTCTTTCTCTGGCATATGAAAATCAGGCCTCAGACAATTAATGGGAACAGCAGGAAGCATTCAACAAGCATAAAATGCTATATATTGACAAGGATGAGGCTATTGCTTTACTTCATGTAGGGTTCCCAACCTCCAGAAATGGCCTGGAGATATCCTGGAATTATAACTGATCTCCTGTCTACAGAGGTGAATTCTCCTGGAGAAAATGGCTGCTTTGGAGGGAGGACTTTACTGCATTATAACCTACTGAAGTCCCTTCCCAAACTCTCCCCAGGCTCCACCCCCAAAATTTCCAGGTATTTCCCAGCCAGACAGGGCCGGCTCTATCACTAGGCCAACTAGGCAGCCGCCTAGGGGGACAACTGGCAAACGGGGCAGCGGAGAGACTGAGAGAGACTCAAACCAGGAGATAGTGTGCTTTATGCAAACCATGATTTACCATTATGTCTGAATACAGCTTTCCATTCAGGCTAAGAACCAAACTTAGCCTTGGGCCAATGCAGATAGACTTGTAGGTGCTGCGGCCAGCTGGTGCAGGTGGCTGCTGACGGGGCTGGAGAGCTTGTGAGCCCAGGCAGGTGGGTGGGCACTGGGGCTGGGGGGGTGTCCCTTGTGGGCGAGTCTCTGGCAGTGTAGGAGGGCACCAGGTCTCCGACGGTGGGGGGGGGGCACCACAAAGTAGCCTCGCCTAGTGCGCAAAAAACCCTGGGGCGGCCCTGCAGCCAGATGTTGGCAACCCTTACTTCATGGCTCCTGTCATTCAAGAGAACAGCAGTAGTAGTTGATTATAAGATAGAACCACACACACAGCATTTTGTTTATCATTAATCTTAACTTTTTTTTTCAGTGATTCACCCATCTAGCAGTGTAGCTGTATACCAAAAGACATATCAGGAATAAGCAATGTGATGTATTAATCACACACATGACCCGTCTCTTGCTCCTCTCAGGGAGAGGATGCCTCTGTGGCTGTTGACAGAATGTGACTGGAGTTGGTGGTCAGTTCTGTCACTCCTCATCCAGAAGAGATATGGCAGAAATAAATCTGTCTGGTTTGTTTGTTTTTTAATCCCCAGGGCTCTTGGTTTCAACCTATGGTGTCTGACTAGGCCAGGATCCCCCAACCTTGTTGAGCCCATAGGCACTTTTGGAATTTTGAGAACCCAGAGTGGGTGCCACCATTAAATGGTTGCCACAGGGCTGGGTCCAGACACCACATATTGGGAGGGTCCAAGCCCAGTGTCTTCCTGTGATGAAAATGGCTGGTTCTGTTATGGGTGCTGACTGCAGAAAGAAAGGAGATGCCTCCTGCACTTCTCTGAAGCACCAAGAGACAGAGGAAGCCAGAATGAGCTCTTTCCTTTAGAAAAAATATGCTTTGGGAAAGATGGAAGCGGCCCCCAGAAAACTCATTGGTAGGCTCCATGTTGGAGATCACCATGTTGGAGGTTAGGGCAATTTGCCATGATAAACACACATGCTAGGGTTGAAATTGGTGGGGTTTGCAATGCACCCTCTAAGCTGTGGAGTCTTGTGAGCAAAAATTCTACTTTGTGAGCTACTGGCATTAAAGTTGTGAGTGAGTGATTTGGCTACTGCATAAATTAGTTTGCTCTAGAGCCATCCTTCCTGAGCTAAGGCAAAATTGTGTGAGCCAGAGGCTAAAAAACTGTGAGCTAGCTCACACTAACTCAGCTTAGAGGGAACACTGCTTCTGAGTACTTATGCCTAGGACCATCTTGCATATTGCCTAAGGTATGGGCCTGTAGGTGGCTCAGCCTTGGGAAATGAGCTGACAGTTCAGGCATATGGAAGTTGCAAGGCGGTTCCAGTGATGGAAAAGGAGTGCTGTGAAACTTTTAACCACCGCCAAACCCTTCAGCATGCGGTTGTTTTCAGCAACCAAGACCTCCTTGAAGTTTTCTCGTACAGCTTGTGCTGAGCTCCGATTCCTTTGAGCACAGCAGTAGAGCTATTCAGGAGTTCCCTCTCTTGTTTAGTTGGTAGCAGATTGACAAAAGATGCATCAAGGTCCCCTGAAAAGCAGGAGGGCTGAGGAGGCTCTATAGCCAGCTTGTTCCCCTGCATTTCCCTCCCAGCCTTCCTTACTCATCACAGTCAGGCTGCATTGTCGCTATTGCCCCGTTCCCTTGACAGTGGAATCTCAGCCATTTCGACTTTAAGCAGTCTGGATGGTTCTTGTGTTTGAAGTTGCTGGAACTACATCAAACAGCCACGGATAAAGAATGCTGCTGAAGGATTTATTCTGCCTGGATAGGAATGTTGGGGGGGGGGGGTGTTGCAAGAGAGAGAAGAACAAAGTTTCCTCTGGCCCCCTTTGTGATCCACCCACTAAGAATGTTTTGGGGTGGAGAATTTTAATGAAAAGCAATTAAGTTCTTTTTAAAAAAAAAAAAAAACTTTAAGTTCTAAATTGCCTAAATTATAATCAATTATTTTAGTTGTTTTTATGCAGCTTCTCCCAACGATCCTCAATTAATTTGCCTATGAGAGAACACTTAGCCTGTGGTTAACCATTAACAGCAGGCACCAAACCAGAAACCTTTCATTTTAATAGTAAGATTCTTCACAGCCAATGCTAGATCACGGGATATTTTCATTCTGCCAGACTAGCTCTAAAGATCATTTTAACTTCAGCAGTGCAGATTGCTGGGGAGAGGATGGCCACCTTTTAAAATCAGTTCTTCCCCCAAATTAAAGATTTTTCTGGCAGCAGAGATCAAGTGAAGCAACACAGTTTTGTCTGCTTAGAGATAAAAATAAATAATAGGCATTTTATGGCACCTTGAAGACTAACAATGGCACAAAGCTTTGTGGAGTAGAGACTACTTCATCCAATGCACGCAGTGGGTCCACACTGGACAGACATTTATATTTGGGGATGTGAATTCTTATTAATTGTTTAAACAGCAGAACCAAACTGCTATGAAACACAAGCAATACAAGGTAAGATGTACCTATGTAAAATTCTGTGTAATTTTAAAAAGAACAGAGACCATTCACAATGGCAGCCGTTGGTGATGATACAATTTTCATTGTTTTGTTAAAGTAGTTAATGTCTGTAATGCCTGAGGAAACACATGTGTGCAGGCTGCTGTTAAGGATAGAAGAACTGAGCTAGCAAAAAGTTAGCAACAATAGTAGTGTGTAAGGTTGCCAGCCTCCAGGTGGGACCTGGAGATCTCCTGGAATTACAACACATCTCCAGAAGACAGAGATCAGTTCCCCTGGAGAAAATGGCGGTTTGGGATGGTGGACTCTATGGCACTGTACACTGCTGAGGCACTTCCCCAAGCTCTACCCCCAAATCTCCAGGAATTACTTAACTCAGAGTTGGCAACCCTAATCACCATATGTTTCTAGGACTTTAGTAGAAGAAAGACCTCTTTATTTTCTACTCTGGTTACTCTGTTCCTACTAGACCTTTGTTTATATCCTACAAAATACCATCATGTTATTATATCCCTAACTAAACCTGAGTTCTAGACCAGAGGCATGCGGTTTCAGCCATGTTTATCACTAGTGGGACACAGAAGTAGTCTAGGGGGGTTAATGTCTAGGACTGTGAAGGGTTAATGTCTCACAGAACCTGAGAACTTTTGAGTGACAGGATGTTCAAATGGAATTCTGTGGAAAGCGTCAGTTAAGAAATGACAGTTGGGAACTGACAGTTGAAGAAGAGAGTTTAGCACTGGGAGGAGGTTAAAGGAGTGAGTGGATCACAGTGGATCCCCATTCAAGCTGAAAAGGGATAGAACTTCTAGTCAAGAAAAGTAATCCTTGCCCAGTGAAAAGGAAAATAGGTGTTGGTGGGGAAAGGAGTGGTCCCTGGTCTATGCATATAAAAGGATATTGGGAACTTGGTTTATGTTCCTACCTTCTAGACTTTAAGAGTCAGTGAAACTCAGAAACCTATGTTTGAGCATTTAAGCAGAAATTGAGAAGAAAACCTCTGTCCTCAAAGTTTTAAAACCTTGTTGAATAACAGAAGCACCTACTTGTTGGCAACAAATTATCCGTGTTTAGTGTGATAACAAAGTCACCTCAGTTTTTATTATCTGTTCACCTCATACATCCTACATCTGATTCCACATGACCTTTTCTCCTCTAAATGAAATAAAACGTTTATTTATTTGGAACTTTCAAAAGCCTCTCATGTGCCATTTCAGAAGTAAAATATAAGAAGGTGATTGTGTCTCTTCCCTCAGCAACCTGGGCTGGGCCAGCTTTAATATATATATGATAAAGCAAGTGGGTAAGACAACTATAGACAAATAAATAAGAAAAAAAGAGATAAAGGGGCTGCTCAGCAAGAAAAAAAAGGAAAAATCCCGTGAGGGAGGGAGGGAAAAGGTTGAGATCACCATAGTGGGATACAGAGTTTTCATAACAATTGGTAAGAGTTTGCTCTCTTTCAATATCCATGTCCACCTGCAAGCATAACATGCTATCTCCTGCTGACCCTGCCTACCATGGATTATCCATCTGTGACCTTTTGGCATCCTAGTAGTAACCTTGAACACTTAGTGTTTCTCTAGGCCCCCTCTATTCCCCCTCCCACCAGCAAGTGTCTTTGATTTGCTGCGTCCTGCTGACACTTCCTGCCAGGGATTATCTATTGTTCTTCTACCCTTCTTCCATTTCCCTTGCCACCATTTTGAGACACATCATTGTCCTAATCATCACAGCAACTAAAGAACATCATATGTAAAATCCCCAAATATCCTCTTTGTTAATAAAGCAGCTGAACATTTTCCAGATCATGGGTATATGTGACTTCTGTCTGTAGAGGATTAAAAGCCCTGTCCCTTTTTTCCTTTTGTAGGGACCCCATGTAATCTACATTGCTTCACCAGTGTTTTGCTTCGTGTTTCACAGTTACTGTAGCAGAAACATTTATGCTCAATAGTACTATTAGAATTTTCAGCTTGGAATTATTTTGTTGTTTGCGTTTAAAGCCATAGCACTAAAATTTATTATCAACCATATTGGTGTAATTTACTGGTGTGGGTGTGGATGTGTAAACAGGATACCTGTAAATATACAAATGTCTTTCTTGAAAAAAGTGGACTTTTTGTTTCCATCATGTTGAGACCTGGATTCTTTGATAGAGGTATCTTACATAAGGTTGAAAACTACTGTACTTTACCATATAAAAGTTAAACTGGCTTAATGTCATTCAATTAACTCAATTATACCAATTCATACTTATAACCTTGCACAATTTAAATCAGATTTCTGTAGCTTAAGCTTGAACATTCTGTTTGTGTGGGATCTGGCATTAGCTTGACAAAATTAACCGTAGAGATAATTATTCAGAAAAAATCCCAGTGATAACAAAAGAATTTAATTCCAAGTAAACATTTTTAAGCTTTCAACATTAAAAACACTGATTTATGCAATTTTGTAGACACATCTGGCTTGAAACTTCTGACATGTGTAAAGAAAAACAGTATTTATGTGCAAATTGCTGAAGGTAATCCTTGTTTACGTTATTTCCTCAGATTGATTGTAGCAAAACTGAAAACAATGTTCAAAGTGGGGCAAACTGCTGAAAAATGCCATAAAGCAACTGCTGAAAAAGACAACAGAAAAATTACTTGAATTCTAAACAGTGTTCAGTGATAGGTTTAATCTAAAAATGGCTTCCAGGTTGTGACTGATAGGACTCAAGAATACAGAACATGACAGGCTATAAAGAAAGTATAAAATAAAGAGTGAGGGGAGAGTTAAACAGACATTCAAATCATAGTTCCCTCTAAGCTGTGCTAGGGGGTACTGGTACACAAAACTTTAACAGACAGTGCGGGGATTTCTGTTTCAGCCCACAAGATGTTTTTTCCCTCCTTTGGAAACATTGGAGAATAGGTCACCTTCTTTTGGGGCCCATAGAATTGGACCTCCTAGTCCAATCTTTTTGAAACTTAGGAAGGGGTTTGAGGAGAGGCACCAGCAGCTATGCTACAAATTTGGTGCCTCTACCTTTAAAAAAAGCCTCCCCAGATCAATTCTCCACTATAGCCTATGGGACCCATTGAAGGCTACAACGGAGCCGGAAAAAAACGATTTTTTTTCACACCCCGTTATGCTTTTTTGTATGATTTGTAAGCTGCCTTGAGTTACAGGGGAAAGTGGGATATAATATAAATATTTAAATAAGTAGTTTGGACAGATTGATAACATTTAAGCAACTTCCTATTTGTTAGGTTAGGCAGGGTTCTGACCGTGATTGTTTCTCCTCTGTTTTACTTGACTAGTAATGCTGGTTGTCACACTTCACTTAAAAAACCCCCAAAGTAGACTGCAAGAGCCCCCCCCCCCCCCAAAGTGCTGGTATGTTTTCCAAGGCTCAGCACAGGTGACGGTCTGAGGCCAGGTCTACCAATACGGTGGACTGGGGCAGGTAGACCAGTTTTCCAGAGGCCAGGTCTACCAATATAGTGGAAAAGGGTGACTAGAACTGTTCTCTGGAGGACAGGTCTACCAATATAGTGGAAAGGGGTGGATGAAATTTGATTTGATTCTGTTTTCTCTTATAATGTTTACATTATTGTTAAAATATAGTTTAAATATAATTTAAAAGAATTCTATTATGAGATTTTATAAGGTTATGGAAGTAATCTAAAAACTAATTTATGTGATAGTCAAATGTAGACTCGCTCACAACTTTAATGCTGCTAGCTTTTTTCACTCACAAGGTAGAATTTCTGCTCACAACACTGTGAAGCTTAGAGGGAGCAGACATGTAATAATGTGCAGGTGTATGAGGCTGGTGAGTTATTTAGGAAGTAGTATCAAAGTCTGAAAAGATTAAGAGTCCAGTAGCATGACTGCTACCAGACTCTTACTCTTTTCTACTGCTACACACAGACTAACAAGGCTACCCATCTTGATCTATCTCTGGAAAGGTTGTTGAAGAGCTAAAATGACAATAACCTAAAGGGTGAGAGGGAACATGTCCTGGGGAAGGGGGTGGGGAAGGAGTCACATATATTTAGGGTAGCCAAACTCCAGGCAGTGGCTGGAGATCTCCTGGGATTACAACTGATCTCCAGGCAACTCAGATCGGTTCACTTGGATAAAATCGTGGCTCTGGAAGATGGGCTTTATGGCATTATATCCCATTGAAGTCTCTACTTTCCCTAAACTGGACTAGATAGACTATTAGTCTGATGCAGCAGGGCTCTTCTTATGTTCTTAAACCCTGCTTTCCTCAGTCTCCACCCCTAAAATGTCCACATATTTCCCAAACCAGAGCTGGCAATCCTAATTATATTGCTAGAAGCTATACTTTTTGGAGGGGGAAGAATTAAATGAAGAGGAGGGAAATGGGGGTAGGGCCTGTGGGAAAGCTAAGAACATTGAATAATTAAGCAGAAGACGATTTGGTGTGGAGAAATATAATTCTAATAATACAATAATAATAATATCAAACACATCTTTAGATTGAAATGAATTCTGAAAGGAATTTGAAAACGAGGTGGGTGCTTTCTGGAGGCAGACTGGAGTTTCCTCTCAGTGACTCAGGGTATAAGTGCAGTTTTATGGGAAGGGGGTGGCAAATGACAGCAATCCAAGGTCAGGAGCAGTATTCCCTCTAAGCTGAGTTAATGTGAGGTAGCTCACAGTTTTTTAGCCCCCAGCTCAAAGATTTTTGTCTTAGCTCAGGAAGGATGGCTCCAGAGCAAACTAATTTACACAGTAGCCAAATCGCTCACTCACAACTTTAATGCCAGTAGCTCACAAAGTAGAGTTTTTGCTCACAAGACTCCACAGCTTAGAGGGTGCATTGGTCAGGAGGCTTTGTAAGCATCATCTATGATGGTCTGGCTCTGCTGAGGAGTTCAAGGCCATGTTCAGGATATTGCTGCACAATTCTATGCATATCTAGTACTATGTCCATGAAGTTTACTCTCAGAAAAGTGTGCATGGGATTGCAACTCCTTTCCTTTATTATCAGATTTATGGTGTCCTGTACCATATTGGTCTTGGACAGGAGACAAATCAAAATAGGGCTATATATAAAAGGAAAAATAGTCATCCTAGATGTGGAAGGACTTTGGTTCCGTGGAAGAGACTCTGCTTTGCATGCAGAAGGTTTAGGGTTGCCAGGCATGGCATGGCAACCAGGGGACTGTCCCACCACTTACATAATGACATCACCAGTGACATGCTGATGTCTCTCCTTGCATAACCTGAAGTGATGTTGGTGTGTCACTGGGGACCCTAGCATTTGGGCAAAACTCTATGGTTTAACTGTATAGTTTTGTCCAAATGCTAGTGTGTCCCCAGCAATGCACAGACTTCACTTCTAGGTAGATGGGGTATGACACTGGCATGTCAAAGTGTCCATTATTTCCCTGTCCAGTTTCCCCTCAACTGCCTACCCGATCAGTGGCAGAAGGCACCTGTGAGAGGCTTCGGATTCCCTGCCCCCACCAGGGAGATCACAACCCAAAGAAGGTCCTAAATTCAATCCCTAGCATCTTCAATTAAGAAGGATAAGGCAGGAGGTGATGTGAAAGACCTCTGTCTGAGACGCTGGAGGGTCACTGCTAATCTGAGTAGGCAATACTGATCCTGATGAACTGATGGTCTGGTTCAGCATACGGTGGCTTCACATGTGTTCATTTCTCTTTCTCTAAGGGCCAAAATACACAATATGAAATCCACATGTCAGGGCATGGGTTCTCAGCCTGACTCATGGTTATATGTTCTAGTGGGGACTCACCTTTAAGAAGTTCTCTATTTGGCTGCAGCCAGAGCATGGGGGAGGGAGGAGGTTTGAGTTTCCCTCCTGTGGCATTTTCGTCTCTGGAAACTGTACCAGGGGGCCCCTTCCGCTGGCACCATGGGTCCATCCCAGGGCATATGAAGCCAGAGGAATGCACATGAAGCCACCACACCCCCACCCTGTTTCTAATAGTGAAAACGTTACAGGGGGGAAGACTGAAGCCCTTCCCTCCCCCCTCCCTCCGTTTGCTGCTGAAAGGAGAAACAAAAAGTCTTTAAAAGGTGAGTCCCTGCTAGAATATAAACTGTGAGTCAGGTTCAGTACCCATGTCCTGACACATGGATTTCATATTGTGTATTTTGGCCCTAACTTGCTGCCTTTTACAGCAAGGCTTCCTTCCCAGGAATTTTCATGACAGAGGTTCTCATGCCTTTGACAGCAGCGAGCAAGGCAGAAATTCAACAGAAACAGCTTTTCCCATCACCATGGTTCCATGGCTACCTAAGTGGGTCTGTCTCAGCATGCCGCTGTTCCTGGCACACAAGCCTCTGCCTTGAAAGGACCCAGTGAGAGTCCTGGGTATTTTCCATATGATATGGACAGTTCAGGGCAGTGACAGCACTGCTAACACTCAGCATGTTTCTCTGCATTTTCCATGACTCGTGGCCTATAACATTGTATCAATATGATAATTACTGATTAAAATCAAAGCCCTCCTGTGGCATGGGGGCAGCTGGCCACCTTGGGGCACTGGGGCAGGAAAAATGGAGCCAATGTGAGTGAGACTAGGCAATTATGGGCTTTCCCATTCACAGCTTTACTGTGATCTTTCCAAAAGCATTGACCAAAGATGGGGAAGACCTAAGACCTGTCTAGAAGCACTACAATACTGTAGGGAAGCAAGAAAAAAATTGCATCAACCTGGGGCAAACAATCAATGTGTGTGCTGTGACGAACAGGGTAATGTGTAAGTGACCAAGGCTGGAACATTGGAATGAGAGAACCATCTTGCCACAAAGAGCTACCTATGCTGTGAATTTCTGTGACCATTTCTTCTGGCAAATAGTTTTGAGAAAGATTTTTTAAAAACACACACAATTAATGGTTGGGGTGTGCAAATTGAAATACAAACCAACTTCTTAGTGCTCAAAATGTGCAGCAACGAGAAGTCAGGAAGCCAAAAAAATATTCATTATTTTGTTATACAATACAGTCTTAAGGGACTCAGATAATCGGCACATTTCCTGTGCTGATTTTTTTTTCCATTTGCACAGTTGCAACACAAGTTCCATGTAAAACTGGCCATTCAAATGGGTCTATGTTTCCAGACTTCTTGCCTTGTTTATAAAAGTATAATAGTCTTGGGTTGGACAGGACAAAAAGAAAAAAGAAAAGACCAGGAAGCCATCACAGGGTTGTATACAGGATGTCAAGATATGGTTTGCGGTGACTGCTATATTTTGGTACAAAAATATATACCTCCTACAATATACGTTGTAAAGATTTGACTGTGGCCTCAGATGGTAAACAAAATTTTGTCCCATGTTTTTAATGACAGTGTTGGTTGGTGGTGTCGATGGGGGAATGTAATTGCTCTCTTCCACACAAACCAATCTACCCTTCCCAGAACAAGAACCCCAAAAATGTTTGGAATGTTTAAGATGATAGTCTTTTTTAGCAGACATCAATTCAAATTATCATTTTGGAGCCATCGTGATTTCGTTTAATGAAACAGCCTTGCCCACTCTCATCATTCTTGTTCACAGTGTTTGGCATCTCTCAGAAATTCTTTCACTATAAAGAGAACACTCCAGATGTCACTCCTGTTCGTGATAGAGGCATGAAGACTTTTCACCTTTAAAAGCTGTGTAGAGTAGGGAATGTCAGCAAGCATGGTTCTGCACCAATAGTACAAATTTAGAGTCCAGTGGCACCTTTCAGACCACTGGACTCTAAATTTGTTCTACTGCTTCAGATCAACACAGCTGACCACCTGGATCTATCTGCAGCAATAGGTTCTACTTCTTACAAACAAAAAAATAAGGCAAACTTATTATAACCAGAGGGCATTTGGACTTGCACAAAATAGGGCTCTTCACATTTTTCAAAAGACAGGTCTTCCTGTAATCTATTTTTCTATGTGCAAAAATTTTTCAATTTTTTTTTTTGGAATGCACCAGCACTGAATTATGTGATGGCACTGTGAAAATGTACAGAGACTGCTTTAGCTTCTCATCTATTATCTGTGGGAACTGGGTTCATGGTGTTGGAAACCAGTTCTCTTCTCTGCACAGCTATTAAAATTGCAGGAGCCCTGTCCTTTCTTACATTTTCTGTTATATATATCACTCACACTCCTGGTCATTGCTTTTTCTTTTTCTTTTCCTCCTGTACCCTGTAACAGACTGATGTCAAAAATGCAGTTTAGGATTTGTCCACTTACTGCATCATCACATAGTTCTGAGCCAACTTTGCATATAAATGTCTCCCTTTTACCTGTTGCCGGAGGATATAAGAGGATCCATTGTTTAAACAACAGCAAACTATCTGAACTGTCTTTATTTTTTTCAGTCTAAGACCCTTTTTTAGCCCCAGTCTGCAATTCTGGCCTCACTTTTAATTAGTGATATATGTTTCTGTATCTCTCCCTTCCTAGGGTTGCCAGTTTCAGCCTGGGAAATTCCTGGAGATTTGGGAAAGAAGCCTGGGGAATACAGAGTTTGAGGATACAAGAAAGCTTGGCAGCAATATGATGCCAGAGGCTACCCTCTGAAGTTACCATCTTCTCCAGGGGAACAGATCTCTGTAGTTTGAAAATAAATTGGAATTCTGGGAGAACTCCAGGCCCCACCTGGAGGGTGGCAACATTATCCCTTCCTCTACTCTTTCTCCTTCCCACAACAAATGGTGGTAGTGCTGCTTTTGGGTCCCACCTTAGGAAAGGAAATGACTCCACATTAGGTCAAGGCCCACAAGCTGATGCCCAATGAGCTATCTGTGCTAGAAAGCCATCCTTCAGCTCTGTCAATGACATTTTTTCATTGCCTTGTTGGCAGGCACTGAGAATTTGTGGGGGCAGCAAAGCAACATTGATGGGCACTCTTCTTTCGGTTTCCAACCCACAGCTTGGAGCCTGCCAAAAATGATTCCTGACAGAAGGCTTTCCATCGGCAAAGTGCAATTTTCTCACCTCTCCCTCCCACTGCAGCCCAAAATGACCTGTTCATGCTGCTTCTGTATGGGATGGGGGGACCCCCAGGAACAATAGGATGGGGAAACTGGAGGTCTGTAGTGGGAGAGAGGAATATGCAAAAATCACCCCCTTTCCATCACCAAAAATTTTAGAATCCTGCCCCTTGCTAAGATTGCCAGGTCCTCCCTGGCCACTGGCAGGGGATAGGGGAGTAGGGCTGGCCAGATCCAGGTTGGGAAACTCCTGGAGGTTTTTGGGGGTAGAGCCTGGGGAGGACAGAGACCTCAGTGGGGTACAGTGCCATAGAGTCCACCCTCCAAAGCATCCATTTTCTCAAGTGGAACTGATCTCTGTGGTCTGGAGATGCCCTGTAAAATCCAGGGGATCCCCAGACCCCACCTGGAGGCTGGCCTCCCTACTTGCTATGCAGTTCTCCCCTTCCTAGTTCTAAATGAGTACCTTCTTCTTCTCCCTAGAGTAAACCCAGATATATTAGTGGTTCAGTCTAGGGCGGCAGAATTCAAGAATTTAGTCTGACCACCCACACACAGTTTTCCTGCAGGGAACCCCTTTCCCTTGATCCATTCACTTGTACCAAGCGAAGTAATAGAGCAGTTGTAAACATTCCAGTCCCACAGCAATCTCAGCGCAACCAACAAGCATGAAGCAGCTCCTGGACTCTGTAGGGAAATCCATAATGTTTCCTGTTTATCTGAGCAAACCTCCAGGCATGTGGCCAGGTTCCAAAGGAGAGAAGACTCTCCCTGCCACCTAAGCAGGCAAAGGGTTTTGCTTGTTTGCTGTTTTCATGAATTAGTGTTGCATTCGTTTTTTTAAAAAAAATGTAATTGAGAATGACACATCAACAGTGGATTTACAGAGGAATCTCAGAGATAGGTGCATGCAAGAAACCCCACAAACTAGTACGCTTTCCCGAAACACAGTTTCATTTTAGTGCCAGGCAGGCGGGATAAAGGCTGGGACGGGGGGGGGGGGGGAGAGCAGGACAGGCAGATCAGAACAGCCCACCCATGGCAGTAATCAGTGCCAAGGACGGGATTAACTCAGAATGTTCATCTCTAAATATTTTTGTACTGTGTTAGATGTTAGCAGGAACATTTACCCCTCTTCAAAGTGGAACACCTTGGACAGCACACACACAGCTTCCAGGGATGTTTGTACTTGTTCCCAGCTGTTCTCAAGGCAGGCCCTGCAGGTCAGCTGCAATCAGCTTCAGTCTGCTCTGGACCAAGCATAGGCTAAACTCACTGCTTAAAAGGCAAGTCCCAAATGTCTTCTATTTTATGATATTAGCATAGACATAGGTGCATGCATAAAATGCAGACTACTGAAAGAAGTTACACTGCCTATTTAAAACAATCCAGGGGAGCCTGCCTTCATACGACTTGGGTACTTGAAACAATTCCTTTGACCTGTGAACTAGAATTCATATATACTCTGTTGCAGTTTGACAAGCAAAGCTGGAAAGGCCACTTTGCACAGGGGAGCCACAAATAAGGAGTTTAGGGCACAACATTCTGGGATCCCTGATCACCTTAGGGGGCCCTGAAGCTGGACAAGTCATGTGATCTTTTTTAGGTGTCACGGTTGGGTCTTGGTGCAGGCCCATAGCTACAGTGGGGCATTTTGGGACTTCCTGCCAGGGGGACTTCCTGCCAGGGACCCCCGACTTCCTTTTAACCCAGGCTCCCTGACTCTCTGGCAAGATGCCATGGCGGCCGCAAACTCCCCTGTACTGCTGCGGGTGCCACTTCTCCTTGCCTTTCCCTTGTGCCAGACCTGTGTCTGGGCTTGTGACTTCTTTGCCGCTTCCTGGACCATGGTGGGGAGGGCGGGTGCCTTATATCCAGAGGTCCTGTAGTCATGCTTGGCTCTGTGCACAGGCGGTCAGGATGGGGGGGGGGGAAGAAGGGCGAGCACTGCTTTGTCTCTTTGGAGCCTGCTGCACCCTTCCCTTCCAGCCACCATATGGAAAGACCAGCTGGGGCAGGGGCCAGCCAGTCAACATGAGGTTTTTAAAATTTTATTTCAGTGCCCACGACTTCTTACAAGGCCCCCCGATTTAAGAAATCCTGGCTACGGGCCTGTCTTGGTGGCATGAAGCAAGTGTGGTGCTGTAGTTAAGAGTGTCAGACTAGCATCTGGGATACCCAGGTTCAAATTCCCACTCTGCCATGGAAGCTTGCTGGGTGACTCTGGGCCAGTCGCCCACTCAGCCTAACCCGCTTCACAGGGTTGTTGTGAGGATAAAGTGGAGAACAGAAAGATCTCCAATAAGTGAGAAATGCAGGGTATACATGAAGTCATAAAAATAAATAAACATAAAAATAATGAAAGACAGGCTAGAGAGAATCTTTGGAAGCCTCTGTGGTTTTCAGAAGCTCTGCGTTTGCTTGGGATACTTCCTCCAAGGTGGTAAAGGTAAAAGACTTTTTAATATATATGCAGGCTTTGAGAATGGCCTCAGAACATAGGTGGATGTTATACTGGCTACATTTTAACCTGGCCAGTGCCTTTTGTGGGGAGAGGATTAGGGTGGTTGTTGTTCAGTCACACAGTCGAGTCCGACTCTTCACAACCCCATGGACCACATCACTCCAGGCCCTCCTGTCCTCCGTCGTTCATTGCATCGATAATACTGTCTAACCATCTCATCCTTTGCTGTCCCCTTCTTCTTTTACCTTCAACCTTTCCCAGCATCAGGGTCTCCTCTAGTAAGGGCTCCCTTCTCATTTGGTGGCCAAAGTATTTGAGTTTCAGCTTCAATATCTGGCCTTCCAGGGAACAATCAAGGTTGATTTCTTTTAGGATTGACTGATTTAATCTCCTTGCAGTTCACAGGTCTCTCAAGAGTCTTCTGCAGCACCATAATTCAAAAGCATCTATTATTTGGTGCTCGGCCTTCCTTATAGTCCAACTCTTGCAGCCAAACATTACGACTAGGAATACCATGGCTTTGACCATACGGACTTTTGTTGGCAGGGTGATGTCTCTACTTTTTACTATGTTGTCTAGGTTTGCCATCACTTTCCTCCCAAGGAAGCAGTCTGTCACTACTTCCACAACTTCCCCTTCTATTTACCATGATCTTAGTTTTTTTGATGTTGAGTTTCAAGCCAACTTTTGCATTCTCCTCTTTCATCCTTAGCAAGAGGATCTTGAGGTCCTCTTCGTCTTCTGCCATTACAGTGGTATCATCTGTATATCTGAGGTTGTTGATGTTTTCCCTGGCAATCTTAATTCCGGTTTGTGATTCATCCAGGCCAGCATTTTGCATGATGTACTCCGCATATAAATTAAATAAGCAGGGTGACAATATACATTAGGGTACCAACCTGAATTCTTGGTTTCTCCTCCATTAGGGTACCAACCTGAATTCTTGGTTTCTCCTCCATCGATGTCTCTGTTTTTAGCCCCTCACCTGTCTGTTAATATAACTTCCTTGTAGTACCTTGCTATTGCTCCACACACTGACAGCTTTGTTAATCATCAGCCCAACCCAAGATAATCACTTTTTGTCCCATTGATTTCAATGGGAGAGTTAAGCACTTGCTTCAGTCTTTCATATTGAGACCAATGAGATTTTTTTAAGTGCCACAGTGTGGCTGAATCATGCCCTAAATAAATAAATAGCTTTGCATGGGCTCAACAGTTCACAGAGGGAACAGAGGGTTGGATAATGAAAGTCTGCATTTATGTAAAGCTGCAATTGACAGCCCGACATGCTAATCTACCATTTTGGCAGAGGTTCATTGATTCAGCAAAAGGCAGCCATGTGGTTTGCTTATATTTCGAGCTCCCTTATTATTGTTATTTTTCTTAGGGTTAAGTAATGTCAGCATTTCAGCAAATTGAGTTTGGCAGTCTTGCTTGTGGGGGAGATATCTCCAATTTATTTCAATTATATTTTAGGAAGAAACAAAAAAAATGGTGATAAAGGGTAAAGACTCCACTACAGTTGTAAGCTAGCGTCTCATGGATTTGTACAGAAATCAAAGTGATGGCAAGGAAGAAGGGAGTTGAAAACAGGCTCTGATGAATGAAGACTCAAACAACAAGGTGTGAATTGTAAAGTATTCCATACTGATGTTTACTTGTGAATAAGAATTTGCACAGTCTACTCATAATTCTGTTGATGTGAATGAGCATGAAATAACTTTAAGGTCTCGGGGTCATTTTGAATTAAAATACTTCACAATACAGTATCAAAAGAACACTAGTCAGGGTTCATTTCGTAGCAGGAGCTCCTCTGCATATTAGGCCACACACTCCTGATGTAGCCAATCCTCCAAGAGCTTACAGTAGCCCCTGTAAGAATTGCTCTGTAAGCTCTTGGATGATTGGCTACATTAGGGGTGTGTGGCCTAATATGCAAAGGAGCTCCTGCTACGAAATGAGCCCTGACAGTAGTCATATTTAGGTTCTGTTCTTTTCAAAAAGAGTAATATATATTTGATTGGAATTTGCCCTAAAGCCAACCTCTAGCTATTGTTCTGTGTCATATTCTTCTCAATATTAAGTAAAGAAATTTAAATTATATGTACTACATGGGGCCTTGATGAATACATAGAAAGATGAAGGTAGGATCCCTACCTGTGCATGTGTGGGTTGTATATGCATGATCTATATATCTAATAGCCAAGGGTCCCCAGTGCATGCGGATACTTATTTCTGCAGATCTGGGGCACATGGAGGGTAAAGAGGTTTTTCTGCACACTTGGGGCAATCCCCAGGTGTGCAGAAAAATCTAAAATGTTTAAAAAGTGTATAGGGAATACTTAAATCCCCCCCAAAGTAAAACTGCATTCTGTGTGCATGCGTGCTTACTGAGCCGTGGGAAAAGCAACTGTCTCTGTTGCTGCCCTTGCCACCACTAGGACCGCCAGGAAAAGCCATTGGAGCCACAAGGTAACCCACGGTGGCAATACCCATCCCAGCAAGACCCATCCATGTCGCCACAGACACTACTGCCGCAGGAACCATCCCCGCCACCGCCAGGACTGCCACTAAACAGAAGGATGATAGAGGGACTCCTGGGGCCACCATTCTTCTCCCTCCCCCCTGCAGCTGGAGTCCTGCGCCCCATCAGTGGCTGCTGCAGGCTTCCATTCAAAGGGGCTAGTAGCTAAGCTTAGTGAGCATGCGAAGAGATCACTGAGTGGCCGCTAGGTGGGCTGCTCTGTCAGCTTTTTGCCTCACATGCTTTTTTCCCCTTTTTGTTTTAAGCCGCAACTTTGTTAGGTGAGGAGGAAGCAGCACCGGCAGCAGGAGCAGCAGAACACAGGAGGAGCAACCAAAGCCAGCCACTTCCCCCACCCGCATCAACCATGGTGGAGAGGGCTCGGGCTACAGCAACATTTTGTTGCAGGTCCTCTCTTGTTATATATAAAATTATAGACATACAGGGCACACACCACCCTTCAAACCTGGCATTTCCTTCAGGAAAAGTGATCTTTGTAGTGGTGATTCCAGAAGGACTCCAGGCCCTAGCTGGAGACTGGCAACAGTAGATGGTTCCAACTGTTTCAGCACTTCTTTTCCTCCAGTTCCCTGCCATCCAAGCTACGTTTTCACATTTCCCCTTAATGGGCCATGTGAACAACAGGGAGCAGCAAGGACTGTGCGGTTCATGTAGCTGATATTTTGAACTGACCAGGTGGTGTGGTGTTCCAGAAAAGGGGATTGTTTTATTCTTTATTCTCCATAAATACAAAGTGAAGCTCAGGAAGGAGGAAGCAATTTAAGAACTTGCAAATGTGAATGTGCAGATGAATTGTTGTTCTATTTTTTGGCTTGTATCAACACCTCCTCCCCCCCCCCCATTTCTACACCCCCATATCCTTTGTTTTTAGAGTAATAAATTACCATATTTTTTGCTCCATAAGACTCACTCTTTCTCCCAAAAAAAGTGGGGGGGGGGGAAGTGTGTGCGTCTTAAACCCCCCTCACCTTTCCCGAGCCACGGCACCGAACAGAGCTAGGTGCGTCTTATGGTCAGGTGCGTCTTATGGAGCGAAAAATACGGTATGTTATCTCACTGCATCAGAGACCTGTCCCATTCATGCTCATATGGCTTCCTTGAACTCATTTTCAACCATAGATTGCTTGACAATATTTTCATACCCCATGACTAGACTTGCTGCTTTCTCCTTAAGAAATATTCAGTGTTATAGCCAGTAAAATGTTCTACAGTGCTTATCTAAGTGAAACGTCACTGCTTCCATAGAATCCTGTGTACCATTCTTATAGGTTCAGTGATTTAGCATTATATTTTGGAGCAAGCCTTCATTTTCCCCTCCACAGTGGTAAGAATGTGACTAATAAAGAAGGAAAGCCCAAATATCCAAAACAGAGCAGTGTTAACGGAGGGGCATGATTCTATCGTAGAGCATCTGTTCTGCATGCAAAAGGTCCAAGGTTCAATCCCCAGTATCTCCAGTTAAATGGATCAAATGGCAACTGATGTAGAAGGCCTCTGCTTGAGACTCTGGTGAGGTGCTGCCTTTCAGAGTAGACACTGCTGACCTTGACAGACCAATGATCTGACGCAGTATAAGGCAGCTTTATGTGTGTTATTGAAAAGTATGGATGTGATCTAATCTTTGTACTTTCCAGTTCTTGTATAAATTGCTATTCAAGTTTTAAATCAAAGGACTAACTTTAAAAAAAATTACAGCTTGGAATGCTGATTTCAAACACACTGCTGATCAAGGGGTTTTGGTCAATTGGTTTATTACAACCAGTAGTGTGTTTTTGCACTATAATTCACATAATTAAAATCTCCATTACTTAATTTCCCCATTAATTTACGTCTTCCATTTATAGTATTCCAGCTGTGTACATCAATTTCCTGTGAATAATTTTCACCCTATGGCAAAGTTGCTATGTCCACCTGCTCCATCCCCATTCAATAAACATGGAACAGGTGAAACAAGTAGGAAATTCAAGTGAGATCAAACGATAAGTTCAAAAGAATGGGCTAAGCCATCTGGAATTCCTCAGAGCTGTCAATCACACAGAAAAGTCAGACTGGAATTTTAAGTGGAATTTCTAGTTTCCCTTTCTTTTCAAGTTGCAGGAAGTTCAAGCCAACCCAAGGCTAACAGTTGGCATGCCCTTTAAGACAAGGCACATTCTAACCAGTGGCTGGCGCAGATACCAAAATCTGAAGGCCAAAAGCCTGCTGTTCAAAACAAATTATTGTGTTTTTGTTTTGTGTTCATTTTTTGTGTGCAACACTTGCACAAGATCTTAACTTGTGTTAATTAATCATAGGCCCCTGAATTGTTAACTATTCTGATAAAATACTTTATTCGTATTATGACAGTAATATTGATAAAATAGTTAATCAGAATAACAGACCAATATAATAGCAACAAATTTTAAAAGTGCAGCAGCTACAAAATCAAATACAGATGTTAAAAACATAGAAAAAAGGGACAAGAAGGACTAAACCATCATACACAAAAATTACTCAAAGTCCTTCCTAACAGCCAGATCTTTACTGCCCACTAAAATATAAGCTCTAGCAAGGAAGAACAAATCTCTCCAGGGAGGACATTCCACACCACTGAGAAAGGTCCTATCATGAATCTCAACCTACATTGCCCATATGGTGAATTAATGTATAACAAGGCACCAGATGTTGACCTTAGGAATCAGGTACATGGGCTAGGAAGAGGTCCTTAAGTTAATCAGGCTGGAGTGTTTCAGACCTTAAAGGTTAGCCCCCAGTGCTTTCAACAGTGCCTAGAAACAAATAGGCAACAATTACAGATAAAGTTATATGCTCTGTTCAGTGAAGTCCAGATAGCAGTCTGGCTTCCACATTTTGAACCAACTACAGTTTCTGAACATTCTTCAAAGGCAACCTCACAGAGAGGAATCTAAATTGAATATTACCAAAGCATTGATACTTGGTCAGTCATCACAGTTGAGAAACCAGTCTAAACTGGTAAAAGGCACAGAATAAAGACTTTGAAGTATCACTCAATAAGATTTTCTTCATATTTTTATTTTTTTCCCACCTGAAGTTCTTTTAACTAAACCTCAGAGTTATAATGCAACTAAATGGTTTGCATTTAATTAGCATCTGCAAATTAGCATTGTCTGTTTTTTAATTTCTGGGAGAGGTGACTGTTAAAAGAGTTTTCATAAGCAATGCTAAAGTTCCCTGTTTTGCTGTTAGAAGTCTAAACTGGGAACAATTGGAAACAAGCCTCAGGTATGCATTGCAAGAACACCCCTGCTGGATCAGAATAAGGGTTCATGGAGTTTTCCAAAAGTGGTTACTCAGAGGCCTTTAGGAAACCCACTAACAGGACATGAAAGTAATTCAACGATCTCTGAACTCGGGTTCCTTTCAACTATTGTGCCTCATCAGTACTGATAGACATGTGAAGGTGGTGGATCACTCTCTCAGAACCAAGTCAATGGGAGAGAGAGAAAACTTCAACCTGGGAGCACCAGGCAATCAAGAAGGCTGACACCAGGCCTAATAACAAAATTAGCCTGCTAGCGGGGAGGGCTGGGTAAAAATGCGAAAAATAAATTAAAATAAATAGATAAAAATGGATAATAATGGGTGGGGTGGGCTAAGAACTTTCTGACAGTTAGAGCAGTTCCTCAGTGGAACAGGCTTCCTCGGGAGGTGGTGGGCTCTCCTTCTCAGGAGGTTTTCAAACAGAGGCTAGATGGCCATCTGACAGCAATGCTGCTTCTGTGAACTTAGGTAGATCATGAGAAGGAGGGCAGGAAGGGTTGCATCGGTGTTTAGTTCTTGTGTCTCTTTCTTACACACCCCGGGAAATGCTGATCACCACTTTGGGGTCAGGAAGCAATTTTTCTCCAGGCCAGTTTGGCTGGAGATCCTGGAGGTTTTTTGTCATCTTCTGGATGTCAAACAGGGGTCACTGAGGGTGTGGAGGGGAAGGCATTTGTATATTTGTGCAGGGGGTTGGACTAGAAGACCCTGGAGGTCCCTTCCAACGCTATGATTCTATGGCTGCAGTCACACACATGAAACAATCCACTTTCAATCCACTTTCAGTGCACTTTCCAACTGGATTTTAATGTGTGAACTGGAAAAATCCAGTTGGAAAGTGCATTGAAAGTGGATTGAAAGTGGATTATTTTGTGTGTGTGACTACAGCCTATGATTCTGTGTGTGTCTGTGTGTGTGTGTGTGCAAAATTTCAGTACATAGCAAATGAATGGTAAAATTTTTTATTAAAACCAGATGTAGAGGAAGGCAATGCCTAACCACCTCTGCTCATCTCTGCTCAACCTCTGTAAAAAGGGTTGTCATGAGTCAGCCATGACTTCACAGCACATTCTTCTCACCAATTGATCTTTAGTCTAAAAACCTCATACCTTAATTGTTTGTTATAACTGGTCATAGAAGTTTTTTTGTATACAACAGGATGCTGAGGTGAAGTGGTCAACTTTCAGAAGCCTTCATGTAAACGCTGAATTGATCTTGTTTCAAGACAAAGCACCATAGATCTCCAGGGGATCATGGCAGGCTGATGGAAACCAGTTTGCAGCTCAGAGCAGTTAGAGCTGAAGTGCCAGTATCCAGGCCACAGGGGGTAGACATTTACTGGCACTAGTCTGGTGATGAAAAGGTTACGGTAGGTGTTTCACTTTGGGGGGGGGGGGGTCGTGCAGTGAATCCAGTCCATTGCCAGTGATATTTCCTTGGTTGAGTGCTCCCATAAGGTCATTCTTATTTGGCAAAAATGCACGGTGTTTATTTATTTCTTCATTTATACCCAGCCGTTCTCCCCTGTGGGGACACAAAGCTGCTTACATCAATCTCCACTCCTCCTTTTTATCCTCACAACAACCCTTTGAGGTAGGTTTGCCTAAAGGTGTGTGACTTGGCTGTGAAGAGTGAGGAGGCTCTTAGGGCTGGAGCACTGGCCTTGGGAATGGCTGTGGAAAGCCTGTGAAAGTTAACCCAGTGAGACTGGTGCAGCCTGAAGGACACAACATGATGCACAGCTTGGTACTGGGATCAGCTGCAGCCCTGACTGGAGAGATGTGCCATTAAGATGGAGAGGATAGAGCCGGAGGAGGGTAGAAGGACCACTCCCCTGGTTCCCCAGATGATGACACCTGCTGGGTGAAGACTTAAGAGAAGCTGGGGAACAGAACAGGTGAGCAGCAACTGCATGGGTCAGTGAAGGGAGTCAGGCAGCTGGAGCAACATCCCTATGAGACAGTGCTGGCCCTGGCTGAAGCTCGAAATAAAGGTTGTTGGAAGCTTACCTTGGAGTCCCAAGATGTTCTTGCAGGCATGGAGGGCTGACCCTTTCCCAGCCTGCTATGCATGCCCATGCTGCTCTCTCCCCGTTCTGGAGTGAAGGCTGCACCCTTGACTACACTGGCCCCATGCAGGAAGCTCCCATGGCAGAGATGAGGATTCAAAGCTGGGTGACCCAGCCCAACACTCTAACCACTACAGCACACTGGTTCTATTATTAATGCCTAAACTTAGAGAAACATAATTTGGCATGTATCGTTGCAATTCTAAAAATTTACGGAAGCTTACATTTTCCTAAGGGGGGCAGTGATCTTTGCTGACTCCTCCCCCCACTTCTTGCTGCATGCCACTAAGTCCACTGTAGTTTTGTTCCTGGGAGGGGCAGCAGATCAGCTTGACGGGTTCTGTAGCAGGAGGGAGAAAACTGGTAACAATTACTGCCTCCTGTTCCAAAAACTTAAGTACCCTTTTACTGTGGCTAGCAAGCTTCAGTGAAGCATGCACATGACTCTTTCTGCAATCCCAGTAACTTTTAAAATTTCATATTTTATAGCATTGTTTAAAGGAAAGCAACCTCTTCACTCAGTTCTCAGAACCAGAATAGTTTAGAACAAGTCAAAATGCTCCAAATCAGAAGTATGACGATGTTATTCCTGGAAGTTTTCAGATGTCTAAAGAGGTGTACATTATTGGGATAGGTCACCTTATAAAACATAAAGACTGAATAAGAGCTAAAAAGTAATGGTCAACTACATAGGCTTTTTAGAACAATCCTGTGACCAGAAACCAATCTGGAACCTTGACTCATTCAGCAAATTAGGCTGATCCATTCTGGCAAAACATTTCCCCATGTATGAAGCATGCATTCATGGGAATTGTGCCAAAGTCATCTTACAGATGGAGACAATTAAGGGGAATAAGAATACATGATAATTTGATCATCATTATGTTAACAAATAGACAATGTAAAACTTGTCTGTGTACACTCAACTTTCAATAAACAAATTGATTTCTTTCCACATAGTATGTGCCAACACTGGATGTGATTCCAACAAAGATTTCCAAAGAAAATATGGATAAATTGGAGTGTAAGAACATTAGCCACCATTCATTAAGGGGACTGGTTCGTATAGTTTCATTAACTTCTTAGATTGTAAGGTTCTGGAAATGTTTCCTGTAACCTGCTTTTTAATTGAACAAATTGAACAAAAGTTATATGGTGGCTCAGCAAGGGTTGTTACTGAAATGCAAATGCTACTGAGATTCATTCAAGGATAAGCAGGGATTTTGTGGCCAGTGTCAGTGTACGACTTGGCATAACTTGAGAAGAACAGAAGCTTAAATGATCACCATGTAATTAACAGAAAGTGAGACCGACATCTAAAACACATCTAACAATTTGATGCCAGGCAAGTCTCAGTGGATTTCCAAAGTCCCAGTGCCATAACTAAAATGGCCCTATCTTTGGTACCTACCCAGCAGTCAACAGGGGGTGCACAGGCAGAGCCTTGGAAGAATGTCTTTACAGACAAGCAAATACATTTTATTCATTTGGCTTGCCATTAATATTATTGTTACCACCTGCAGTGTAGAAACCAGCCATAATTTCTGAAGCATCTGATGCTTAGTTGGGCAAAAGCATAATGACATAACACCATATAAAGATCTATTTTCCTTCACCAGTGTATATATTTCAATTAATATTTGACTATTGTAACATGCTGTATGTGAGGTTGACCTTGAAGACGCGTGAAGGACCTCCTCACTGGAGAAGTGACCAGTACTAACACAATAATAACCCTGTCAAGGCAAGGATGAAAAGAACACTTTCTGAAAAGACTGCTGTAGGAAGATGCACGTATAGCTTGAGAACTCTGTTGGGCCTAATCACTCTGACTGAAATTCCCTGTGCTTAGAAAGTCACTGCACCTGCCAGCCTTTCCTGAGCCATGTGCCCAACAGTGGCACTTAAACAATGTGAAACATATTAGGAATTCATTTTCACTGTCTTAAAAAAAGGCCACTCTTAGATCTATCACTCCGTATCAGGTTCTTCTGCATAACATGAAACAGGATCCCTTTTGATGTGGGAAAACAGGGAGTCGCTGCTACCCATACAGCTTAATGTAACTGAAAACATGTGACTAGGACATGCACCAGTTAATAAGCTGATCTACCTTCCTTACTGGTTCTGAAATCACCCTCAGTTTACAGGGAAGTCAGCAATAGTGGCATCTGTTTCAGCTTGGTAAAACATAGCTCAGAATCTAGACAGAAAAATTTCCTCACTTTTCTAGTCACAGAATTTAGGGTATTTCAGTACAGAATTTGGATTTTTATAACTCTCTGTTATAACATAACTCTCTGATTGTAGCTTGAATACTAAGGCCAGAATAGAGTTGGTTGGTTACCATAGTGAGTACAACTGAGCTATCACTCAGGAACCCCCCGGTATGAATCTCACCATTGGAATACCTCTGGCTCTTCTATTTGATTTTTTTAATGAGGAAGTGATGTCATCCCCCCCCCCCCGCGGTGCACCACAACCAACAATTTTCTGGCTATGGGCCGGCACTGGGGGTGTGGAGGGGGAAGGTATTTGTTAATTTCCTGCATTGTGCAGGGGGTTGGACTAAATGACCCTGGAGATTCCTTCCAACTCTATGATTCTGTGATTCTAATATACTCAATAGATGGCCTTAAGACACTTCCCCTTAACCTCACTCCATTTGCAATAGTGAGAATCACCTATTTGGGCTACAGAAAGATAATCAGACGAGCTTTTAACACTTGAAAATGTTGCATTCATGTTATGCATTACTTGTATAACTACTATGTGGTACACAGAGAAGTGCAGTTTTTTTACACAATGAAGCTGTAAGGGCTGCAATTGAAATGGAAATATTGCACATGAGAGAAGGTTTATGTCTCTCCCCCTCCCAATTTTCAAGCTGGTTTTACTCCTACTACATACTTGTAATCCCCCCCCCCCCCCAATCTACCACTGGAACTAGTCATTTTCAGCAGGAACTCAGTGTGAGAACAAAGAATCGTCCTTCCTCTCTATGCTGGTCTTCCACCTCAAATCATAGCTCTTTTACACAGGAAAATGTTTCCCTTTTACCCAGGAGAACTAGAGCATTTTCTGTTCTTGCTCTACTGTCTGGTTTGTTTAACCTAAGTTAATAACCTTATTAAGAGTGCTTTTCTTTGTGTGATTAGAAATGTTCTCTTTGTACAGTAATGAATATGAAGTGGGAAATATGAGTCAAAAATCACAGTCAATGTTTTACAATCTGATTTAGAATAAATTCTAATGTTCTATAAAAGGAAAAGATTAAAGGGCCTTGTTTTGCGCCTTGGCATGTTGGCAGTTTATCATCAACTTTAAATTACTTACAAGGCTGTCCCTTTGGATGACCACTGTTTTCCAAGGGAAATTTTTGTTCAGGACCTGAGAATTACACACCTTGCTAGCAAATCTCTGCTTGCATTTCTCAGCCAAATCCCAATTCACTTCATTAAATCTTTACTGTTCTTGGCTCTTACATGGGTAGCGAATGAAGCTTCTCTCCCCAGGACTTTATGAAACATAATTACAGTCACTTCTGATCCAAACTACATAATAAGGTTTTTAACAGGTTGTGTTTGAATTCTGTCAGCCCAGCCCACTTTCACCTCAGTCAAACAGCAGCTGGAGGAAACATCATTTTGAGAATTCAGAGAGGAGCCCATTTGACTCAGGACAGTGGTGTGGGGAGGGGAGGCTCCTGCCTTCCACCATGCTTCCCCCCCCCCCCCGGCCTAAACCTGTACATGGAGTATTCTGAGCACATGCAGCTCCAAAGTCATGCAAATAACTCCCCATAGGGGCTGTTTGGCTTATGAGGGGAGGCAGGAGTCCCCTTGTCCACTCACGCTGCTGTCCTGATTCAAATTAGCCCCTGCAATCATTCCAGTAGGTGAAGCCACTTGATTGGGGGGACCCAAACCTAACTAGTTTAAAGAAACACATTGGTAGTTTGGTCCTCAGTCACAATTTAAAGTGATTCAAAACATGCTCTGTAATCCAGATCAGGGTTCCATGGTAAGGCAGGGCTTGTTACTGGCTGCCCTGATTCAAAGAAAGCGTTTTCCACTGGAGAAGCTAGAGGACTGGTAAGCACCTGGGCTGTCCTTAACATTCTTAAGTTGTTGTGTGATTACATTTCCCCTTCACACTTCCTTCTTCCCAGGAGTGTGAAAAGAGAGGTATTCCATTTGGCTCCACCTCATGTGGCAGCCATTTTGGGGTTGTTCTCTTCACCCCTTCTCAAAATTCCAAAAGTGCCCCCTGGCTCAGCAAAGGTTGGAGACCCCTGATCTAAATCACTTCGGGATCCTAGGGGTCTCTATGCTTTTTTTAAAAAACTGTGGGCTGGTTCTTTCATGCACTCCCTAGTGCCTAGGCAGATATTGGGTGTGTTCAGACAGGCAGCTAATCCCACCATTGGGCTGGCTGTAATTTGAGCTAGATCTTTTTGATCCAGGGTTGCATGACCAGACAGCTCGCCCGTGAAGCACTTTACCACATGTGACTCCCACGGTGGATTGTCTAGATGGCATCCACCGTAAGGAGTCGTGCGGTCGGCTTTTTAAAAAAAAATCCTGTCTGCGCATGCGCATATGTGCCTCACCATATACTTGTTTTTCCACACATGTGCAGACTAAAATGGTAAAAGCACCACCAGCAGTACCTTCCTCTAGGTACCCTTTCAGTTTATAAAATTGATAAAGTTCAGGGGACCGTCAGAAACATTAAATTGTTTGGATCGCTTGAGCAGAGCTCTGAGGACATCGCATGTTTAAGCGGTTATGCGCGCATCACTAAGAGGTTTTTAAAATGGTGGCCATTCTGAATAGTCTGGAGACCATCCCTATGGGCTGATTGTGCGCTGGAGGTACGATGTGATGGTGGAAAGTCCAACATTGGCCTGTCAGCCAGCTTTAGACCAGACTTTCACTGCTATCTTTTAAGTACGGGTCCCCGACGGGGATCGACGGGCTACTCACGGAGGTGGCACGATTGCCAGATGGTGTGATCTGGATGTGCACTTTAAATTCACTAGGCACTCATGCCTGGTGCGACTCAAAAGAGCCATATGAATGCGCCCATTGCCAAAGGACATGGAATAAGAGGAGCCAACACCATTAAGTGGTATAATTAAGGGCCAACTTTATTTTGTCAACAAGATAAGAAAACCACCACAAGATTGGCAACTGATACGATGCAGAAGAGTCACACCTCTTCTGTATGCACATCCCTGTATTCTGGGCAAAATCACTCTAGTTATGAGCCCTGATTAGTCAAGTTACATGCTGCCCAGGTCCCTGTATACCAGGTACTTACTGATACTCAAAGGAAGTGTGCTGTGTCCTTTCTCCTGAGGTCTTTGGGTCAAGAATAATGGCACATCCCAAGGGGTTCCTGTCCCAGTTCAATGACACACACTCTAATCCTGAAGAATTCATCCTTCCGACGAAGCTAAGCTTGATTCTTAGACCTTAATACCCTTTACCCGCATTGATATTGCAACCAATTGATACATTAGGTTCTGGGAAAGTCTCCACGTGATTATCAGAGAAAAGTAGGCTTTTGACCAAGATGGAAAGGCACCCCCTCCCTTGGACTCCAATAAGTGACCAGCCTGTGCCCACACTGGGAGGGTGGGTACCTCATCCAGAGCCAGCCCAAAGAGGTAGGGAATGGCACAACAGTGCCTTATAGCAACTCCTCCTATGCTGCTCCCCCTGCTTTGCGTATGCATACCTGGACATGCCCATGCCCACCAGCTTCCTTTCATGAGCTGTCAGCAAATCACACCACCTTGCCCTTACCCTTTGGAGGGGAGGAAAATTATTTATTAATTTATTTATTATTGTATTTTTACTCCGCCCTCCCCACGAACCAGGCTCAAGGTGGCTCACATGCTTAAAACGCCTTTACAAAGTACATAAATAGTTAATAACAGTTTAAAACCAATAAAACATCCTAAAAATTCAAACATACTACTAATAATATTGCTGTTAATGTTCTTATTTCAAAGATGGCCCGAAATTTCACAGATTTCTGCAGTCAGGCCGACTGTCTGGGCTGCAGTTTGGTGATAGTACAGTGGGGGCAGCTCCTAATCAAAAGCCCAGTGGAAGAGCTCCATCTTGCAGGCCCTGCGGAACTGCAATATGTCCCACAGGGCCCTGATCTCTTCCAGGAGCTCATTCCACCAGTGTGGAGTCACTACTAAGAATGCCTTGGCCCTGGTAACAGCAACCCTGGCATCCTTAGGGTCAGGAAGGATCAACCGATTGTAAGACCTGGACTGTCGTGCTCTCTGGGGTCGATATGAGGAAAGGCGGTCCCTCAGGTATGCCGGACCCTGGCCATATAGGGCTTTAAAGGTAAGTACCAGGACCTTGAAGTGAATTCGGTATGCTATTGGCAGCCAGTGCAGCATCCTCAGCACAGACCGGATGTGCTCCCAACTAGGGAGACCCATCAGCAGCCTGGCCACAGCATTCTGCACTAGCTGCAGTTTCCAGATTTGCGACAAGGGCAGCCCCATGTAGAGAGTGTTACAGTAGTCTAGTCTTGAGGTGACCATCGCATGGATCTCTGTGGCCAAGTCACTGCGGTCCAGGTAGGGGGCCAACTGCCTGACCAGCCGCAGATGATAAAAGGACGACCTGGCAGTGGCTGCCACCTGGGCCTCCATTGTTATGGAGGTATCCAGGAGCACTCCCAGACTCCTAACCTCCGGCACTGGCACCAATGGCGCCCCATCGAAGGCCAGGAGCGGGATCCCCACCCTCGGGCCGCCCCGGCTCAAGCACAGGACCACAGTCTTTGTTGGATTCAGCTTCAGCCGGCTCAGCCTAAGCCAACCAGCCACGGCTTTTAATGCCCAGTCCATGTCTTCTGGTGTGGAGTCCGACCAGCCGCCCAACATCAGATAGAGCTGGGTGTCATCAGCATACCCCCGGATAATCTAGGCAAGGCGGCACATATAAATATTAAACAGCATAAGGGAGAGCATTGCCCCCTGGGGGACCCCACACATCAGTGGGTGTCTCTTGGACTGCTGCTCCCCTAGTGAAATGGAGTAACACTAGCACTGTGGCTTTCCCTCACTGAATTACCACAGCCCTGTTTGAATCAGGAATGATGTCACAACCTTTGTGCACTAATTCAAGATAGCTCATCTTTGAAGTGTAGGGCCTTTCACATGGAAGTTTTCCTGTGGTTTGGGAGCCAGACTACAGTAGTTTTTAAAACAATCTTCCTCACAACAGCGCTGTCCATTTGTTGCCTTTCTATGGTTTTCTTACTGCTTCTCCATTCTTTCTTAAAGCACATTTGATCTGGTTTTGAGAACATATGGAGAAATAATGAGAAAACTACGGAAAGACAATACATAAGACACCAATGTCATAAGGAATCTTGGTGAAAAATCACTGCTGCTCTACACCTCAGGTAAAGGAAGATCTCCATGTGTAAGACCCCTGTCTTTCTCATTCCTCTTTCCCTCTCCCAGTTTCAGTCCCTTTGTCCTTATCTGTCTCAGCCTCATAACTTCTTTTCTTCCCCACCCCCATCTCACCAGAACTTGCTGTATTGTGTTATAAAGCCTTGCTTCCCTGCAAGACTTCATAACACAAGATGTTTACGTGAGATCCTCTGCTTTCTTTCTTTCTTGAGTCTATCATCAAGCACTGCATTTGCCCTAGTATGCCACTGTTGCCTCTGTTATGTATTGACCATGCGGTCGCCATGTGCTCTCTTCATAGCGACCGCATGGCCAGAGCACATGGCCAGAGCATGGCCAGAGCACATGGCCAAGAAACTACCTGAGCTTCAGCCAGGTAGAACAAAGGCCAGGTGGATTCAAACCGGCCACCAATCCTGTACCTAGGTTTCTCCCAGGGAACCTATGAAATGTAAATAGATTTCTAATAGCCTATCAGGCCAGTTGGGTGAGGTCAGGGGATTATCCCTGACCAGCATAAAAGGAGGGCTCGGAGCCCTGGGTTGTATGCTTCATCCGGACCAGCAATAAAGATCTAGCTGTTTCACTATTCCATGGACTCCCGACTCCAATACTTATCAGTGGCGACGAGGATGGGATCCCGATGAGCGACTCTCCAGCAGACCACAGCAGCACAGCGAGCTCCGTCCCGCCGGCCGCAGGCATCTCCGAGCTCCAGCGCTCCAACGCCTCACCGCAAGCCGCTCTGAGCCCAATCCTCCGGCACTAGCCAGCGCCAAGCCTCAGCGCTCCCCGGCACCGCCGCAAGACACGAGGACATCGCTCAAACAGCCGCCGCCGCTCCTGCTCTGGTAAATATGGCAAACGCTCCGGGACCAATTACCCCTTTCAATACGTCTCGCCCCGAGACGTGGGAGTCCTGGCTCAAGACGCTGGGTTGTGCCTTTAAGGTCCGCGGAATCACAGATGCGGACCTGAAGAGTGCCTGGCTCTTGAGTTCCGGAGGGGTGGAGGTCATGCGGGTGGCCCAGAACCTACTAGCCCCGCAAGACCCCACCGAGGTGTCTTACGACGTGCTCACCAAGACCCTCGGCGATTACTTCACCCCGAAGCCATCAAAACTGGCCAGGCGCTGGGAGTTCATACAGCGCCAGCAGCAGCCGGGGGAGTCAGCCGCCACTTTCCTGGCTGAACTCCGTCGACTAGCCGTGGGCTGCGAATTCCGCCACATGGCTGACCACGTGGAGACCGCCTTCATGGGAGGGGTCCGGGAAGCCAAGCTCCGCCGGCGCCTCATTGCAATGCCGGAGCCAACCTTGGAGAAGATGCTCGAAACTGCAGCAGCCTTCGAGACAACGCAAAAGGACAAGGCAGCCACCAAAGTCCACCAGGCGGCTCCTCCCGAACCCGACTCAAGCGAAGAAGAGGACGTCCACCGGATGCAACCACGCTCGAAGAAGGGTGAGCCCGGCGTCCCCAGGCCCAAGGGCCAGCGCCCAGCATCTGTCTCTGTTCCCTCTCCTGCTTCCCTCAACAGGCAGGCCCCAACGTGCGCCAGCTGTGGGGACCCCCACGACAGACGGACATGCCGCTTCCGTGATGCCATCTGCCGCGCCTGCGGGAAAGCAGGACATCTCGCCCGGGCCTGCCGCCTGAGGAACAGCCACCGTGCCCCAGCAGCGAACTTCGAAGAAGTGGGTAGTGTCGTTCCCACGGCCACGGTAATGAACTTGCCTCAGCCCATCCCGGGCGCAATTTCCGTGTCTCTCCGAATAGAGGGAGTTCCTTGCTCCATGGAACTGGACTCAGGGTCAGCATATTCAATTGTGTCCGCAGCTACGTTCCGCCGCCTCTGCCCGAAGGGGGCACGCTGGCTGCGGCTGCCGGCTGGGTTGGTCCTCCGGGACTTCCAGAAAAACCCAGTGGCTATTAAGGGGCTAGCCAGGGTCCGGGTCCAGTACCATGCCTTTAATGGCCTGCTGGACCTTCTCGTGGTGGAGCGCAATCTAACCAGTCTCCTAGGTCGCGCCTGGTTCAAGCCGCTCGGAGTGCAGTGGACCGGAATACACCGCATGGGCTCTACTGACTTCTCATCCATCTGCGAGGAATTTCCCGCCGTTTTCGATGGCTCATTGGGCTGCTACAAAGGACCCCCGGTTTCCTTCGACCTGGACCCGGCAGTCCGGCCCATCCGCGTGGCCGTCCGCCGGCCACCACTCGCCGTCCAGCCCAAAGTGGAGGCAGAGTTGGAAAAGCTCGTGGCACAAGGGGTGCTCGAGCCGGTCTCCCACGCCAAGTGGGAGACTCCCATTGTGACCCCCCTCAAAGCTAACGGGGAAGTCCGCATCTGCGCAGATTACAAATGTACAATTAATAAGGCATTACAGGACCACGCGTACCCGGTACCGGTGGTCAGCCATGTTCTGGCCTCCCTCGCGGGTGCCAAAATATTTGGAAAATTAGACTTGGCCCAAGCCTATCAGCAGCTTCCCGTAGACGAAGCAACGGCCGAGGCACAAACGATTGTGACTCACAAGGGAGCGTTCAAGGTAAAACGCCTCCAATTTGGGGTCAGCGTAGCACCCGGAATCTTTCAAAATCTAATGGATTCTCTCCTAAAAGATGTTCCAGGAGTGAAGCCGTTCTTCGACGACGTCCTCATCGCCGCCCCGGACGCCGACACGTTCGCAGCTCGCCTCCGGATGGTGCTGCAAAGGTTCCAGGACGCGGGTCTCAAGGTTCGAAAAGACAAGTGCACCCTGGGAGTCTCCTCGGTGACCTTCTTGGGGTTCCAAGTCACCACAGACGGCATTCACCCTACAAAGGAGAAGGTAGTGGCAATTACAGGTGCACCCCGCCCGTCCTCAAAGGCGGAACTCCAGGCGTTCTTGGGACTTGTGAACTTCTACCACGCCTTCCTTCCGCACAAGGCGGCGGTCGCTGAACCCCTGCATCGTCTCCTGGACAAGGGAGCGGCTTGGGCCTGGGGTCCCAAGCATGATGCAGCCTTCCGGGCCGTCAAAGACTTATTAATTTCAAATGCGGTCTTAGCGCATTTCGATGAGAGGCTCCCTGTCATCCTGGCCTGCGACGCATCCCCCTACGGCGTTGGGGCGGTCTTGGGACACCGGCTACCCAACGGAAAGGAGGTACCGGTTGCCTACTACTCCAGGACCCTGTCGTCGGCAGAACGGAACTACGCCCAGATCGACAAGGAGGCCCTAGCAATCGTAGCTGGCGTCAGGAAATTTCACGACTATCTCTACGGACGGTCGTTCACCGTGGCCACAGATCACAAGCCGCTGCTGGGTCTCCTTGCCCCCCACAGGCAGACCCCTCACATGCTGTCCCCGCGGGTCCTGCGGTGGTCAATTTTTTTGTCAGGCTACTCCTACGAATTGGTACATCGCCCGGGGAAGGCGATGGGTCATGCAGACGCCCTCAGCCGTCTTCCCCTCCCGTCCTGCGACCCTGATCCGGCTCCCGCTTTCCACGTCGCGCTCCTAGAGGATCTACCGGAGCACCCCGTACAGGTATCAGATGTGGCCCGTCGCACGCGGCGGGACCGCATCCTTTCCCGTGTCTCGGACTGGGTGGGAAGGGGGTGGCCGGAAAAACCGGGACCAGATTTTGCCGCTTTCACGGCACGCAGGCACGAACTATCGGCCCACAAGGGATGCCTGCTATGGGGATCTCGAGTGGTGATCCCCGGGCCCCTGCGGCCCCGAGTGCTAGAGGCCCTCCACGAGGCTCACCCGGGAATTGTGCGCATGAAAGCTCTGGCCCGGAGTTACGTATGGTGGCCAGGCCTGGACAAAGACATTGAGGGGCGGGTCCAGAAGTGTACCAAATGCCAGGAGTCACGGCCAGATCCGCCACACGCTCCTGTCCGATCCTGGGAATCTACTAACAAGCCCTGGTCCCGCCTGCACCTAGACTTCGCGGGACCGGTCCAGGGCCGGTTGTTTCTTATCGTTGTTGACAGCTACAGCAAGTGGCTTGAGGTAGTGCCGGTAGCTTCGACCTCCACCAACGCTGCCTTAAGAAGTCTCTGGCCGATCTTCGCGACACACGGAATGCCAGAAACTCTCGTGACCGACAACGGGACCGCCTTCACCTCCGGCGAGTTTCAACGGTTTGTGGAAGCCTGCGGTCTGCGCCACATCCGCTCCGCTCCGTTCCACCCCGCAACCAATGGCCAGGCCGAGCGCATGGTGAGGACAACGAAGGACGCGTTAAAGAAGATGGAGCATGGCGACTGGGAAGAGCAGCTGTACAAGTTCCTGTTCTGCCAACGGAACACACCCCACTCAGGGACCGGGCGCCGGCCAGCCGAACTTCTGATGGGAAGACGACTGGGAACCGTCTTGGACCGCCTACATCCCGACCGAGCAATCGAGGGGAACCCGACAATGGAGGACCGGCCAGCTGCCCGAGGATTTGCTCCCGAAGACCCCGTATATGCAAAGAACTTCGCGCGGGGTCCAACATGGCTCCCTGCGAGGATCGTCCGAGTCACAGGGCCTTATTCCTATGAGGTCCTTACGGAAGATGGCGTAGTCTGGAAACGGCACATTGACCAGATTCGACGCCGTACCCAGAACCACGATGATACCCAGGCCCCCGAACTCCCTGCACCAACAGACCGTGACATCGACACGACTCCAGAAGCAGCGCCAGACCCTGATCCGGAGACTGCGGAGATGCCGCTCCTGCCCGCGGACGAAGCAGTCGCACCATCCACACCTGAACAACCCCCGAGCAGACAGGCCCCGCCAGCAGAACAACTACCCACACCGCAACCTGCCGACACTAGCAACACGCCCCGCCTTACAACCCCCCGGCGCTCTGGACGTGAGCGCAGACGCCCGGACTATCTCAAAGACTATGTGTGCAGAGGGGTTCTGGACTATGGGGGGAGGGGTGTTATGTATTGACCATGCGGTCGCCATGTGCTCTCTTCATAGCGACCGCATGGCCAGAGCACATGGCCAGAGCATGGCCAGAGCACATGGCCAAGAAACTACCTGAGCTTCAGCCAGGTAGAACAAAGGCCAGGTGGATTCAAACCGGCCACCAATCCTGTACCTAGGTTTCTCCCAGGGAACCTATGAAATGTAAATAGATTTCTAATAGCCTATCAGGCCAGTTGGGTGAGGTCAGGGGATTATCCCTGACCAGCATAAAAGGAGGGCTCGGAGCCCTGGGTTGTATGCTTCATCCGGACCAGCAATAAAGATCTAGCTGTTTCACTATTCCATGGACTCCCGACTCCAATACTTATCAGCCTCACTAATGCTGCATCAGCTATGACAGAAAATGTGTGTACCGCCGGTGGGCTGAGAGAGTTTCTAAAGTCAGTGCAGATGGTACAGTCCTCCACCAGAAAAGGACCTAAAAAAAGTTTAACCCTACATTACAGATTTATGAAGAAAGTAGAACCTACAAGCTGAAGATGGAACAATTTCTAACTCAGTGCTGTGTAACACTCCTGCCGATCACAAGCAAACATAAGCAGAATTACCCTACTGCTTAAAAAGTAGAACTGTGGGATGACACATTTATGCATTTATGCATTTTGTTGTGCCAGCCAATGCTTGTAACAGTATTAACTCATAGCCAGTGTGGTATAATGGTTAGAGTTTGGGACTAGAATCTAGGAGACCCTGGTGCAAATCCCCACTGTGCCATGAAAGACTGCTGAGTGACAGTGGACCTACACTCAGCCTAACCTACCTCATAGGGTTGTTGTAAAGATAAAATGGAAGAGGGGAGAACAGTGTAAGCCATATTGGGTCCCCATTGGGAGGAAAGGCTGGTAAATGAAGTAAGACAAACCGATTTCACACAAGCCGCTGCTCCACCCCAGCTCTTCCCTTTCCCCCGATTGCACGCATCAATTTCACATTATGTGCTGTGCAGCCGCATTATGACCCGCAGCTTCACCCAATTTCCCCTGTGTCTTTGCGATCCGGTTTTTTGAGGATCTAGAAGATGTGGGGGAAATCGGGAAGAGGAGGGGCAGAGCAGTGGTTTGTGTGAAATCATTCTAAATCAGTTGGTCAATCAATAACTCCAGAGTCTTAAAAAATGGGTGACAGTGGTGTCATGAGACCATGAGAGCCAGTTTTGTGTAGTGGTTAGGGCTTGGACTGTAATCTGGGAGAATCGGGTTTGATTCCCCACTCTTCCACATGCAGCTGCTGGTGTGACCTTGGGTCAGTCATAAGTTCTTTCAGAACTGTTCTCTCACGAGTAGTTCTCAAAAGAGCTCTGTCAGCCCCACCTGCCTCACAGGGTGTCTATTGGGGAGAGGGGAAGGGAAAGGGATTGTAAGCCACTCTGAGACACTTTTGGGTAGTGAAGGGAGGGGTATAAATCCAGTCTCCTCCTCCTCCCTAAGGGCTTGTTCATACGTTATGGCTGCTACATTTTGCCCACTTTCTTTGTTTTTTGGTATTTATGTGTGTGTGTGTGCCTGTGCCTAGTAGCCATGGTGACCTCTGGTGACTCCTACTGGAGTGCTATTTGGCCATTCAGAGAAGTGGCTAAATAGCACTATTTGTTTAGAAAATAGGTACTCTCTAACGTGAGAAGGCAGACTGCACAAAATAATAGGAAAGGTGACAAGAAAACAGGTGTTTTTTGGTAGGTTGTCAGAATGGACTAAGGTAATATTATTTATGTAGAGGAAGGCAGAGAGTTCGGCCTGGAGCAAATAAATAAAGTATACCACAAGTCCTGTGTCTATCAATACAGCAACTACCCACATGTTAATGTTTTTCTACAGTTTCACGAACTTCAACATAAAAGAGTCTAGTATTGCTCTAAGCCTGATTCCCAGATGGCAAGAACATAGCAGTGAAAGACACAGGCACACATACATATGGTAAAAATATATGAGTGTAATAGGTTGGACATTTTTCTGCAGGGTGGAGTAGGTGAGAAGTCACTTCTCATCTCAGTGTGGTTTCTGCGAGTGTGTCCACTCAACATCTGTTATAGGAAGGATCACATCAGTGACTGAGCAATTCCGGTCCAGTGGGCAAGGGGTTAGCGATATAAACTGGTATCTTGGACAAATACCATGTTCCACCACAGAACCAGGAAAGAAAAGGCACTGACTCATTAGGGAAAAGAAATCTGATAGTGATCACATGTGGAAATAATTCCACCTTTAAAAAAAAAAACTATCTGGTACTTTCTAAAACATCTCCCCTTACAAGGGCCAAATGTAGACAACCTAGGTTTTTGCCCTTTCCTCACTTTCCTGCAATAGTAAGCCACTGCATTTGCTTTACTGGAAAAGGTGTACAATTTCTTAATTCTCAGCTGTTTCAAAAGGTTGCACACAGTAGTACAAGTAACTGTAGATTCTGGCTGGATAGGGGGTTCCCCTTTAGACAGCATGTATACTTCACGTGCCAAGCTACAGCCTGCTTTTGGGAGGCCCGAGCTAAGCCTATGAGATGGGGGGCCTTAGACTTCTGTCCTAAAGTCTGAGCTTGATGGTGAGATGTGGAGAACAGGATCCACAATCACTTGCTTCAATACTACCATCCGCATGGTTCGATAGGTACACAAGTGAATTTTAGTGAAGGTTATAAAGCAATGGTTTAGGCCATAGGCGTAGAGTATGGGGGGGCTCGAGCCACCCCCGAAATTTCTCGGGGGGGCTCAGCCACCCCCGGCAAAACGGAGCACCTGCCGCCGCACCTCCCTGGGTCCTTCCGAGGCCCAGCCGCCGCTGCTGGAGAGGGAGAGGGAAGGGGTGGCCGGGGGAGAGAGAGAGGCACCGGCAGCAGCGGCTGGTGGGCCTCGGAAGGGCCCGGGGAGGTGCGGTGGTTTCCCAGGGGGGAGAACATCGCCCCAGCGAGTGAGTGCGCTTCACACGCGCGGTAAGGAGCCCCTGCCCCCCAGAATTTCCAAAAGTCTATGCCCCTGGTTTGGGCCTTGCATATCTTAGAGAGCACCTCATCCCAGATGAGTCTTCCAAGTCTTTACTGTCAGTAGTTTGCACTCTGCCATTTCAGATTCCACTTGCTTGTCCGGGTTGGTAGTCAGCAAAGGAGTTTTGGAATATCTACCTAATGAGATAGATCTGAGTCCACTCTGCACATATTTCTAGAAAGAGCTGCAAACCAGTTTTATTTTCACAGTCCCGTGCATGTTTACTTAGAAATGTCACTTATATTAAAAAAGCACATACAGGATTTATATTAAAAAAACACATACAGGATTTCAGCTTAACATAATTTAGAGCAATATGCTTTATTTTTTAAAAAAGAAAGCATTTGGTGCTATTATAGTTTTAATGTGTTGGAGCAACTAATTATTTTTTTAAATATTGCAAGCCTCCTAGAACACATGGCCAGTAGAAAGGGTATCAGCTTTAGAAATATGCAGAAATTGCAAAAAGAAAGGTTCAAATAACATGTACAAAGACTGCTCCTGTTCACTTGAACACGTGTAAAGCTTGCTGCAGACATACGAACATCTGGGTCCACTGGACAGGATGCAGCTCCTCCCCTAAGCTAGATGTCAATACTTTGGAGTGACCGAACTGGACAATTCATGAGCATGGCCCTTTGCAGACTTCACAGCAAAAACAGAAGATCCCCTATAGTCACAAAAAGGGTTTCCTGGCCAGCCTTTTCCTAGCAGATTCAGCTGACGACATTTCCTCCCTCCCTCTGTATCGTGGTAAGAATTCTTCAGCTTCTTAAGTAATGCTCATCACACAGCTTGGCACAGAGGGCCCGCCAGAAAAATGTCACATTGAAGCAGATTTTTTTTCCTTTGAGGCTTTAAGGCCCAGTCTCATGAGCTACCAATCTACATTTGGGAAGCGCATCTACTTTTGGAGCCTGATTAACTTCATAATTTCCTGTTGTGTCAGTCTAGTTCAAAAGTACTGCAGTTCCCAGGGACCTTGGGCTAGAAGCCATGGCAGCTAAACAGATCTGAAAGTGATTTAAATCTGTAGTGTTGACACACACAGACTCACACTCTTTATATGTTTAGGATGCCATACAACAGCTGTTTGCATCAGGGCAGTTTTCAACAGGCAAAACGGCTGCGTCTAGGCTTTGTGCTTGAGAGTTCACTTACCTTTTGGACTTTCTGGCTAGAGTTTAGTGAAGGTTACACTTTAATCTCAATACTACTTTGCTTTTAAAGAGGACTTTCACATTTACATATTTTAGTAATTCTCATGAAAGCCAACACTTCTTTGCAGCAGCATAACCATAGACTTTCAGAAATATCAGCCAGGAAGGTATGTTAATTTACTATGGCAGCTTTCATGCATCTTTAGCATAGAAAAAAGTTTGGGGAAACTTTCACTATATCAGCATACACCTTCAGAAACATCACTATTTGTGGCTGCAAAGTAGTTTGTGTGTGGACCAATACTGGCATCTAGTGATCAAACAGAAAAACTGTTATTTCCCCCACACACACACTTAAAAGCTGTCTTATTCTCCTCCTCCCACAGATACATTTTCTTTACTCTTATTATCTTTGAAATGAAGCAATCTATACCAGCATAGGAAGGACTGTTTACTTCAAGAACAGGATAGTAAAATGATATAATTCTCATAGTGGAGAGAAGGGAACAAAGTTCTGAATTGTTTCTATCCTAGCATTAGAAGATAGATTTAGCAGACATGGCTGTGTATAATACATAATAATAAATAAATAAATTGCTGAGATGGGCCATTGTGTACTAGCACACTACTTCTAAGACTTCACACAGCGATGTTTTAAGTTACAACAGTTAACATGCATTGCTGCTCATTTCCATAGAGAAAGAATAAAGGCCTAGCACTTGAGGGGGAAAAGTAAAACCTACACACCCCTGTCCCTACTAGTGTGTGGCCCCAGTCCAAGGGCTACTTCAAGAAGCATAAAACATCTCTTTATGAACACAACATATACCCTACACCAAAGGTCTTCAACATTTCAGACTCAGGTCTCACCTTTAACACTCCCCACCCCGCCCAGGTAACAAGGGAATCACAAGTGAAAACATGAGACTGAAATCATATGGTATCACAGTCACATGACAGGAAAAGGAACTAGAGTTATGATTTTCTCAGTTTAAATATTTATGCCCTGCCTTTCCCTTATGGCACTAAATAGCTTACAATTCCAAATTAGAATCATCCACAATACCGTGATAAAATAAGCAAATAAAGCAAATCCCTATAAACCCCTCCGCCAAGAAAGTGCTTTCTCTATTATCTCAATTAAGAACACAATTAGACGCCCTAGCAAATAATGTGGCCATGCACAACCTCCTGGAAACCTCCTACCTCTTCAGAGGGCCATTTCACATGGTGGGAGCCACCACTGAAAAGGTCCAGTCTTTAGCAGATGCCAAGCTGGGAATCTTAAGCAGGGGAACTAGCAGGAAGCAGCAACCAGGACTGTAACTGGTGTATATCTGTCTATGTTACAGCCATGGGCAACACTCTAAGAAAACCAAGGACAGGAAATAGAAGCCAAGGCCCCAGAAGATGTACCTTCATTTTCTTAACTCAGTTGTTCCTGCCTTCTCTATCATGGCACCAAAGCATGCACCAGTTGCTCTGGGTACAGCTCCAGAACCAATATTGAAGGTGATTTGTATATTGAGTTGGACCCAGTGATCCATCAGCAGGAGAAGTAAGGGTTTTTATTCTCTTCTCCCCACCCAGCAGTCTCTTCCCACCCCCTGGAAAGTTGATTCCTGGGGTTGCAGAATTCACGTGGACAAACACCCAAGGTCAGGGGAGCATCATGAGGGAGGAAACACTGAAATTACCCCTCCTCTTCACAAGTGCAGCTTCACTAACAGAAGATAGAAGAGTGTGGCTAATTAACTCCTTTTTGGTGCCCCCACCACCCAAACTCACAGAGCTCTTGATGCCTGCAGGTCCAGCGGCCCTAGGAATCATCTTTCCAGGGATCAGAATGGGCTGCTGGGGTGATGGGAATGCTTCAGATATCTGTGACCCTTCCACTTGCACATTCTTACTCAGAAGCTCCATGGAATCAAATGGAGCTTATTGCTGAATAAGCATGATAGGCTTGCAGCTTTAGCGATCAGAATTTGGTAGTCTGCCTGAGGGATTAGAGCAAAGTCTGAGTCCAGGAGCACCTTTAAGAACAATAAAGTTTTATTCTGGGTATAAGCTTTTCTGTTCACACACTTCTTCAAATAGCTGATACCCAGAATAAGGTGCCACTGGACTCAAACTTTGTTCTGTTGCTTCAGACCAACATGGCTACCCACCTAAATCTGCCTGAGGGATTGTGTAAGGTTTACAAAAACTGCCCCATAATTTCATAAACGCTTAGATGTGGAATCTCCCCTCTACCAAAGAATGGTCAGCTTTCTAAGGGACAGGGTGCGATGTTCTTACTATTTGGGGGGACTGCTTTTACTTTAAATCATAATCTGTGTTTTCTTGCTGCCACCAGGAATTTAAAATTCCAAATCTCTCTCTTGGTAGTATGACCTGGGGTCTGGGCTGCTTCAGAGGTCCATGTGGTCTGAGGAAGTACAGTACTGAATTCTGGGATATTTAAACAAAACATGGATTTATTGAAATAAGAGCAAAATAAGTTTCTTGTTAACTTGAACTGTTTCTGAAGAACTTGTAAATGTGACTGGTAATGCTTGGTGCTTCAAACAGTCTCTTAAACTCCAGAATCCACTCTGACATTTATAGCCACACCGGCTAGTCTGTTTTATCCACACAGAATAAAATTTACTTTCTTAGTCACACAAACTAAATTTCACACAGACTCTCTTTCAACTTCTTCCACACTTGTCTCTCTCCCAAGGCACACACAGAATTCTGTCATAAAACACAAACACAGATTCCTCCCAGAACCTCTCCTCCCACTCTCTCAGTCATCAGCCAATCACATCACACCTGTCTCCCTCTATCACCCTCCCTACAGTACTGCAGCCACACTAAACATTTAAAGGAACACACACACCAAAACATGGAATCATTACAGAGGGAGCTCCACATTGCTATGTTGGGCACAGAACACTGGATGTCTAACTGGCAAAAGGAACCTTTCAGTGGGAAAGGGAACTCCATGCTACAAGCAAATGAGCACCTGTGGGTGGGGCCAGACTTTGTAAGGGAGAGCTTTTGCAAAGAGGAATCTTTCCGTTCTTCTCAGCATACGTACAAAGTGTTGAAGGAATTGTGGCATCCCTGCTATCTGTATGTGCATACTAAAATAAGTCCATCAAAAGTAAGTTTAAAAATCTGACTTTATGGGGCTCATTACTCACCTGAGGGTCCCAACCCATGAGATGAAGACCACTACACTAGTTCCATTCAGGCGTCCTAACAATATACAGGCCCCTTCTTTACCTTGGCCTACCCATCATGCTCAGCATTATAATTAGTTTGCAAGAGGAGACCTTTGTTTTACACAAGCTATTGTTTTACACAAGCTATTAATATCCAGCCAGAGCTCTTCACTGCACATCAGTGCTGCCTTGAAACTCTAACCTGTTTACATGCAGCTGATTATCTATCTGCACAGAAGACACTCAGGAGCTGGTATAAGTCAATTGTCACCATGACACCTATGGGTAAGAATGTATCTACATATTAAATCTGGATCAATTTCTCAGAAAAACAAAAGCACCCATGCTGGATCTGGACAATGTCTTTCACCTATGGGTAGAATCATCCCTCCTTTAGTTGCATTTTTATGTAAACCCCATTATACTTTCCTGTATACACAGTGCACAGTAGTAATACAGTGAGAAATATGTAAATATCTAAATAGAATATTTAAATGGATATGTCATGACCCTTCTTAGAGGGAATACATGGAACTATCATAATTACGTGGGAGCAGTCTTCACATCAGTTTGAAAACCATCTTAACATTGAACTACTGAACTGATTTTTCTGTTTTTTTCCTTGGAGAACAGAATTGCAGGTATGTTTCAGTCTCGGTGATTAAAATTACATAGCTTGCAAGTCAAATCTTTGTGTCTACTAAAAGTCTGTCGAAGCTCCTTGTAATACAGGAGAACTTGCTGATGATAGCAGGGGCAGAGAGTTTTGGAAATCCTGGGGGGGCGGGGGCTCGCTGGGACGATGTTCTCCCCCCCTCCAGGAAATGCCCCACCTCCCCGGGCCCTTCTGAGGCCCGCCAACCACTGCTGCCGGTGCCTCTCCCCCCCCCCCCGCCACTCCTTCCCTCTCCCTCTCCAGCAGTGGCCGCCGGGCCTCGGAAGGACCCGGGGAGGCGCGGCAGCAGGCGCTCCGTTTTCCCGGGGGTGGCTGAGCCCCTCCCCGGGAAATTTCGGGGGTGGCTCAAGCCCTCGAGCCCTCCCGTACTCTATGCCTATGAATGCTAGTACTTACTGAAATTCATTGAGTAATTTAACTGCATCAAAAAAACAACCGAAACACCTCTCCTTTGAGCAATTTATGAAGCTATTTTCCTTTTCTCTTTGTTATTTTCAAGAGTACACAAGCTTAATTTTGTTATCTAGTTCCAAGCTGTAGAATAGTCTCTGAGCAAGTTATACCAACAAAAGTATTCTAGTTCTCATGCTACACACCCCTATGAATACTTTCCAAGTCGTCACCTGGTAGCAGAAGAGGGGAACTACTTAGTATTTTATTGCAGGCATAATAATGAGGTTTCTTATGCAATATCTTACATATCCCCTATACTAGGGAAGCACTTCATCGCAAGTACTCATGTACACATTTGGAAAACATCATGTGCCGGCATCCTTCACCACAATGGAAGGATAATTATGGGCTATTAATTTTATTACAGTGGCTGCGCTTTCAGAAGTGTTTGTGTATAGGGGATCTTATCTAATTGCAAGGGACTGAAAGTCACTCACTAATGGATTCCTAAAAATACTATTATGGATAACTAGGAATAAGGCCCGTTGTGGAAATAAATACAACGGGCTCTAGAAAGAGGCTCTGTGAGAGTGCCAAGGCCTTGGGCAATTTGCTGTGGTAACCTCAGCATGATATAATGATACAGAGTCCACCATTTTCTCGAAGGGAACTGATCAATGCCATCTGGAGAGCAGTTGTAATTCTGAGTGTTCTCCAGGTCACACCTGGAGATTGGCAACAGTGGTTCCCCAAGAGGGAATAGCTGGTTTGGAGGACAGATATAGCATTGTACCTGTCTGAGGCCCCACCCCTCCTCAAACCTCACCCTCGCCAGGCTCCATCCCTCATATCTCCAGGAATTCCCCACTTGGTGTTGGCAACTCATTCTCCTCTCCAGCCAAACATCAACCTACCTTTCCCTTCCTCACTGTTCAACTTTCCATCTCCCCCCCACCTGCAGCCTCCACCATGCTCTGAAGCCCTGACTGCCATGTCGCCCTCTTTTCCCGCACTTTTTGTCCTTGGGGCAGCTGGGAACTGTGGGCCAGCAGATGAGGAAGCCTCATTCAACCCAGTGAGTGATACTCCTGCAGGCCCCTCTCTGAAGCTACAGCTCAATTGAACCTTATGGGGGAATATTTTAAACAAACAACCACAGACAGCAGCCATCTTAGAAACACAGGTAACTGCCATTTTGTTACACCTACCAACAGCCACTGAGGGAACAGTTGGTCCCACACAGGAGGGAAGCAGGAGAAGCGTCTTCATCAGGAGAGAAAGCCATCTGCCAGAAATTCTGACAGAGCAGAGTGGCTGAAGTAATGGGCCGGGAACAGGAGCAGACCCAGCCCCCAACCAATGGCACGCAAGTATTCACGGCCAGTGGATAGGGACAGCTTCTGAGTGACACATCAGGGAGCCAACTGATTTTGGAGGGTGTGGAATGTTCAAAAGAGTCCATGGTGAAAACAGAATTATATATAACCGGAGGATGTCCTACTGAACCTGTACAAATTGGGTGCAGTAATAAGGATACTAATGATATTCACAAAAAACAAACAGGCTAGCACAAGACACCACTTTTTACATTCTGAATATATTTGTAATATACAACAATGTCTATTGTACACTGTACACATTAAGGAGAATACAATGACCAAACTAATGAGTGAGAGAAAGTTTAACAACGAAGTATGGTAAACACATGGCACACAAGGGAAGGGGTGTGTGAATGAAGTTATTTTAGTCTCATACCAGCCAATGGCAACAGTGATGGACATAGAGTTGCCTAACACAGTACAGTAAATGGAGAAGACTCATCTCACTGCAGCAGCTTCAGTGCGCGTGCATACTGGGAAGGTGGAGGTAGCAGCTCTAAATCCCCTTGTAGAATTTTACACGGATAATGATTTTCACATTCAAGACAGTTCTCTGACCCTTACGCAGAAGCAAAAGGGATCACCTGACAAAATTTTCCATCGTGATGATGAGGGTAAAAAAAAAAGAAGAAGAACGTCCTCAAACAATGTTTGTTATTAGTATTGGATTTGAATCCTTAGCTCCCCTTATATTTCACTTAATTCATTATAAGGAGAAAATAATCCCTACAGAAAACTGGCAAACGTATAAGCTTTGAAAACAAATTACAAAGATGGAAAATTTAAATTGTATGGTATTATGGTGAGGGAGAATACAAATTTAAGATGAAAAAAGTAATACAAAACTGAGTTTGGGTTAGCACTTCAGGTTCCAAAAGTTATAGTTTTTACATTACATGGAATGTAACTTTTCAAATATACTCCGCTTTTTATTGCAATGGGGCTGGATTGCAAAGAGCTATTTTAGCATTTCCACAACTGGACTTTTTTTACTTTGTTCTTTGAAAAGCAGACATACACACATACCCCTCGCATGCCACAAACTGCTTCAGAAATGGTCTGCCATGCTGCATTTAGTCCTCTATTCAAATCACAAAGCCAAAGCTACTTTAGACAGGGGAACTAACTACACAATTATTCAGACCCTGGCCAGTTTTATCTGCTCATATTTTACTAGACTATATTTGATATCCTAAAATGTAAAGACCAGAAGCCATATTTGTAACTACTATTTATTGAACAACTTACAGTAGCATAGAGAGTTCTCTTATTTGCTGTAGGGCTGCAACACTTCCTGAACCAGCTGAGGACTCCTGGATAAAAGGCTGTCTCAATATCCCTCCTCCTGTTACATGCCTGGTTTAAGGCACACAACTGTTCTAAACAGGATAGATAAGGAGATTTGATTTGACTGCCATCCATTATCACAAAACAGTCCTGTTGTCAGGACAGCCCTTTAGTTTATTGCACGTAACATAAATAGTACCTTGCAAGTCTTCACATTCATCTTCACAATCATCCTGTGAGGTAGGCCCACAGAAGCAAAACTGACATGCAAGCCTACCAATCATTCTGTTCACTGGATCCCACTGTCTATTAATGTTTAACATCAGGACAGTATTGATAGCAGTGCTTTAGAATTAGAACCATAAATCTTTTTGCAGAATGTTCTGCAAGGTGGGCAGAGACCTCGTTCTTTGATATGGACTGTTTGGCTAAAAATCCCACATGCTATGGCGCCTGTCAAGTCTGGACATTTTACAGAGTAATACGTCAAAGTAAAAAACACCAACATTATCTCTTTAGTCTTGATAAGCAGGTCTCATTGCATTTGCAGAGGCAGACAACCTGGCTTGGAAGAAGCTGCTGAAAACTCCTCATTGCTGAAATCTTCAGGACATGATTTTTTTCCTTAATTGGGAATCTCACAAAATAGGAACACCACATGCCGGGGAACCAACAGTGCCATGAACTTGACATTTAAAAGTGACTTATCTTATAAAAAAGCTTACATTGTGTCCATTTTAAAAACTGCCAAAAACTTTAATGGTAAATTTACTATCAGGTTTAAAATATCTACTTCTACAGTCCCATGACTCACTAAAGGTCACTGTTTAGTCAACCAACATCAAGTCACAGAAAGATGTCAACATCCTTGCCCACCATGATCTAAGCTCTTCATTATATCAAAAAATAGTTTAAAGAAACACCTGCAACACTAGACTGGAAACATTAAACACCCCTATCATGTCAGTTGCTCCGATAATGATATAGATGGCAAGCAATTTTTAAAAATATTATAATCTGCCTGAGTTTCAGTGCAAATCTCTACGGCAGTCAGAAAGATCTGCCAAATATTCAAAAGGCCATAAAAGGTGGTACTGATAAAATGATTGGATGCTGAAAGAAGGCAAAAGAAATGGTCCTGCCAGTAGTCAGCCAGCTCCTGGCAAAAGTCGGGGGGGGGGGGGAGCTTGCTACAGGCAAAATGTAAAAAGTGGAAACGTTTCCCATGCTGCAAGTCAATGTTTATTCTTTTAACATGAAAGCCATGTGTGCCCCTATGTACCTACACCGTCCTACATTCCAGAAACACAGTTCATACATCAGTTGTCAATTATCTCCATTCCTTCAGGTGAATAATTAAACTAACTTAAAAATTGCTTTGGATCCATATGCATACATAATACAACCTAAAATAACAGCAATAATGAAATATCAGTAGTAAATATATCATCGTTTCTTGGACCCACTGTTACCATTTGTGGGCTTGTTAAAGCTTCGGCTCATCTGTGGGAAATGTACAGTAGGGGTTCGTTCAGTTGGGCCATATAGTCCTAGATTTCTGGCTGCAGCTGATTTTCTGAGAGGCTTGACACTGGGGAAAGGGCTAAAGACTTGTGGCTTAGAATTGCTAGGTTGGGGAGATTTTGCCAGTGTTCCATTCTCAGTGGGGAAATGCGGCAACTCGGATATTTGCGTTTGACATGACAGACTTAATACAGATTCAGTGTCATCATTATCACTTTGGGTAAGTTCCAGTGCCTCCAGCTTCAGCTGAACTTCTGAGATGTTGCCATTGGCATCTCTGTAAGTTGGTTCAGGAGACTGTCCATCAGCTTTTCTGGTAGCATCTGAGTTGCTCTTATCCCTTGCTATGGATTCAGGTGTGCTTAGAGTTTCTTCTTTTGCATTGGGACTACTAGTTTTACCACCATCACTCTGCTCCTCTATTAGTCCAATAGTATCACCATAACCCAGCTGGCCTTTGGCTCTGGCTATGTTCTTTCGGTGTACCCTCATGTGAGTGCACCATGGGGAATTAAGCTTTGTTTTAATGTCTTCATGGGAGCCAGGTGACATATTGTCTCCTGCATGATTTGGGATGTGAATAATAGCATTCTTGGCAGACCTGTTAGTTGGCTTCATCTTCTTACCCAGTAGAAGATGGTTGATCACTGGAGAATGGTTTACCTGAGAGGGCAGAAGACTGGTAATTGGACCCTTATCTGAAGAGGAAAAAAAATAAAAGTATTTGGTTAAGAGGCCAAAAAAGGCTAATTATCACAAATCTTAAAAACCCAGTTTGATACCATTTCTGATCAGATTTTTTAAACTGTAGGAGTATATAGAGGAAAATCAATTCCACTTATGCCATACTACATGAATTTCAGAAGCCAACTATTAGGATATAAATTTCTTCTCATAAAGACTTAATTCTTAATAGCTACCAACAAAGACATTTAAAGACAAGCCGCACAATTTCTGTTAATTGAAAAAATAAAGTTTACAAAAATGAGGAATTCAAAAAGTTGTAGGAAATCAGTGCAAACATGTTCCACTTTGTTTTGATCTGGAAAACCCCTTTCTTTACTCTTTAGGAGAATTATAGTGTAGCACAGGTATCTGCGGATTTGGGTAATCCTTTAACAAAACTGATTTTGCCACCTATCCCATGAACTTTGTTACATAAAACCAAATAAAAACAATTAATAAACAACCTAATGAAATCCAAAGCTTCTTTTCAGGTTGAGGGTAATCAATGCAAGGAAGGCAAGCATGTGAAATCATATACATCAATCAATAAATTAGTGGATTAGATAATCAAGTCAGTTTATTTTCAGAGAACATCTGTGGAAGAAAATATCCATATTTTAATGGCAACATAATATTTCTGCTTTATCAGTGAGATTTAGTTTACAACCACCAAGCACTAAATGGTTATATCATGCTAGGTAGAGACTACATGACAGAGCCTCATATCAACAACACAAAGCCTTTCATAAGTAGACAACAGGGCAAGGATACAATTCAGCAAACTAGCATAGTAACCAAGACAGACTATTTCCCATCTGATTTTCCAGTGACAGACTGAGAAATATGGAACAGATTTAAAAAGATATATAACAGGATAACAGGTTGCAATTAGTGAAAAGGGATTCTGGCAATCCTGGGAAATGAATATTTTTTCAGCCCTTTGGCACCCATCTATATTTGCCTGATTAAAAATTGAATTTGATAGGAAAAATGCCCTGCCCTGACCAATGCTCCCTCTAAGCTGTGGAGTCTTGTGAGCAAAAATTCTACTTTGTGAGCTACTGGCATTAAAGTTGTGAGTGAGCAATTTGGCTGCGGCATAAATTAGTTTGGAGCCATCCTTCCTGAGCTAAGACAGAAAACTGTGAGCCGGAGGCTAAAAAACTGTGAGCTAGCTCACATGAACTCAGTTTACAGGGAACACTGGCCCCGACTGTCCTGGATTACCCTAACTTTTCTCTTGGCATAGTAAAGATTGATATGTACAGGATTTCTGAACTTCCAACACACCAGCAAATGGGAAGGAGCAAAACAGAATGGCAGTCGCTGTTTTTCATCCCACAGATAATACTGCCCTAAAGGATACCAAATTAGCACTAACTAAATCCACACCTGCCTTTACATACACATATTTGTTGGTTTAACTACTGGTATTTAAACAATGGACTAGCATAATTCAGAAATTCATTTGTAGATCACTGAAGTATCATCTAACTGGAAAATTTAGGTGCTTGTATTCCAAATCCAAGGATGCCATAAGCTGTTAGTGAAATCAGTGAAACCAATGCTGTATACCCGAGTTAGCATAGATATCTTTAAATACCATTATTCAGCTGGTCCCTGGGATCTAACATTAGCCCAGGGTCGTCATCTTCAGACCCTGACAAAAGAAAAACAAAAATCCATCATTGTCTTTTATGTCAAACGATATACTTCCAAATATGGCTTCATTTATCCTCTTTGTCTGCTTCTTCCATGTATGAAACAACACAAATATGACAAACTTCTCCATTCCCAGAGTTGAAGCTAACTTGCACCATCTTACACCTAAGCCATTACCTGCTCTGATGTAAACCTGATGAACCTGTTGCTGCTGCTTCTTCCTTATCCGGGAGTATTGTTTCTTCAATGCATTGATGTCTGTGGTCATTCGCTCCATCATCATGCTGTTAAAAGCAGCATGGTATTCACTTCGACAGGCATCTATAGCTCCAGGACTTAACTCTGCAATGTTGCTAGAGCCCAGGCTTTGTTCTTCATTGTGCTCTATACATAACATGAAAAAACTATTATGAGAAATGCATGAAAATGTAATCCAACAACAGCTAATCTTTAAATGAACCAACGATAAAGATATCTTGGCCCGTACTACAAATTAAATTGCAAGTTAGGACCTCTCAAAAGTACTGCTGAGCTCCAAGCCCACATGAATAGCTTCCTCCTTATACAGTTCTGAACCTAAAACATCTATTTATTCCCCTATAGAACTGACATCCAAGAAAGTAATGGATTATCTAGCCCCAAAAACTTAACATTGTGTTAAGGGTATATATTTATCTCCTACTCCTTGTTCCACAAGGGATAGTATTTTGATGGGGAAACTGAGGCTGGGGAATGTACATCTCACAGCACACATCCCTTGCCTCTAATTATACCAGCAATACTTCCTTCCAATATCCTATGAAGTGTTGAGAGACTTGCTCCATTCAGATTTGAGAGTTCAGGAGGGGGTGCCAGTAGTTAGGATCAAGGAGTGCCCAATCCTAATTAATCCTTCTGCCATGACTATTATAGAGTTTGACACCTTTAAAAAAGTTTACAGGATGCAGCAAGCCAGACTGAAGAGAAATAAGCAGTTGTCAAAGTAATGAATTGCTTACGTCTGTCTTTCTACTTCCCCTGCACACAGTACTTAGTTTTGTGGGCATTTTCCTGACCTGTGAATAAAAAGTACTACTGTGATCACTGCCAAGAATTTTGTTGTATAAGCCATTTAAACAAAACACACCAATACCCCTACCTCATGGTCAATGGAACTTTTCCTTTTGGTAAAGTTATGGTAAGCGTGATTTGCATTAGTCCTGCTGGGATAGCGGGCAATGATTTTGCCTCAGGAACCAGACTGACTGCCTCTGCCCATGGCTGCAAATTTTAGCCATGACAGCAAGGCTCTGAGATGAATTCAAAGACAACTGGCTCCCACAACACTCCCACAATGTTTACAAAGAGATCAATATTTACCTTTGAACTGCTTTTGATACTTCTGTAGTTCTGGACTGAGAAAGCCACTGAATGGTCCAAGGCAACCAATGGCACTGGCTATGGAATCTTCGTCATCAAGGTCATTCTCCTCATCACTGTCTCTAGTTTTGCCCAGACGACTGTAGAACAAGAGAAAACAGATATAATGACCTCTCGAATGTTTGAGTGAATTAGCTAAACTTTTCATCATTCTCCGGTGAGTAGCTGAATCTGTCCATCCCTTTGACCTATGCATGCCTCGCTTGTACCACAGAAATGGGGATGGGGGAAGAAACTTACCCCGAAGTTGATTTTACTGAAGCTGGGAAAGGAGTGATGTTGTAGGTATATTTCTCCCTTAATTCTGCTAGTTGTGGGAAAGGAAACTGGGCCATAGAGTAAACAGTCTAGGAGAAACAAAGGAAGGATAGATTATTATGGTTCTTAAGAACTGAGCCTTTAAAGCAGCTTTCCCAGACTGATATGCAAGATGATTATGTGCTTTCAAATGTGTTGACAGGTGAAATATTAGATCACTTTTATGATGCACAGTAGATTTACCGTATTTTGAAAAGCAAAAAAGAGGACATATTTCCCGACTGACTACTTCAAAAAAGTAATCACTATGACAAATCTCATTTTAAAAACCCCTACTATTTAAGCTGTGATCATTGCTACTAACTAGGAATATTCCTAACCTTCCAACCCATAAAGAGGATATTTTCATGTTTTTTTTTAAAAAGAGCCCCAAAAAAGAGGACATCTGGCAACCCTATGCAACAGGTATTTCCTGAAGGAAAGACAAAGAACCAGCCACAAGAAATAGCTAGTCAACTGCCAAGACAGATAGAGGAGGTAACAACAGTGTTCTGGTGAAGACAGAGAAATGTTTCAAATATGATGGAAGTGGCTCAGTCACCCATTTTTTGCAAGCCAAAACATGTGTTTTCTGAAATTCTCACCGAAGTGCTTTCAGAAATATTATTCTCACACAACCCGCTTCTAAAAGATTCAGTGGTGTTTTGGGTGTGGCTATCTTACAGAGGCCCAATTATGTGAAAGAGTTTCACTTAGAAGAAATTTCTAATAGAAATATATGTATCTAAACTGTGAACTATTAGATCAACTTGTTCAGAGATTTCAGGGCAACCATCTATCTGTTCAAAGTTATCTCTTTTCCAAATAGGGTTGCCAGGTCTGGGTAGGAAAATAACTGGCGACTTTAGGGGAGAATTCAGGAGAGGGTGGGGTTTGGGGAGGGGAGCGGAGGGGAGGGACTGCTGCATGATACAATGCCATAGAGTCCACCCTTCAAAGCAGCCATTTTCTCCAGGGGAGCTGATCTTTGGGTGCATTCAGATGGCTCTTTTAAGCTGTGCCAGGCACAAGTGCCTGGTGGATTTAAAGTGCATGTCCAGATCACAACATTTGGGAATTGTGCCGCTTTCGTTAGTAGCCCGTCGATCCCCATCAGGGATCCGTACTTTAAAAAAATAGTGGTTAAAGTCCAGTCTAAAGCTGGCTGACGGGTCAATGCCAGACTTTCCACCATCAGGTCGTTCCACACGTGTGCAATCAGCCCATAGGGATGGTCTCCAGACCATCCCGAACGGCTGCCATTTTAAAAAACTCTTAGCAATGCGCACATAACTGCTTAAACATGTGACATCCACAGACGGTGAGGCACACATGGACACATGCAGATAAGCAGATATCACATATGCAGATATGCACATGCACAAACAGGATTTTTTTTAAAAAAAAAAAAGCCGACTGCTTGGCTCCTTAAGGTAGAGGCCATCTAGACAATCCACCGCGGAGTCAAGCACAGTAAAGCGATTCATGGGGGAACTGTCTGGTCATGCAATGCTAGATTAAAAAGATCTAGATCAAATTACAGCTGGGCTGATGGCAGGATTAGCTGCCCGTCTGAACACACCCTCTGTCAGCTGGAGATCAGTTGTAAAAGTGGGAGATCTCCAGGCCTGCCTGGAGGCTGGCAACCCTATTTCCAAAGATGGCAGATTGGAATTGCACAGATGGAAAAAGTAAGACCTGTACATTTTTTGCAAATGTGAAAATGAAAGCAAATTATGAGGCCTCATATTTGTCTGACACCCCCTTTCCTACCACAAGCTGTAACTAGCTTGTAGCGCATGGGAAGAATGATATAATAGAATGACTTTTATTCACAGAATATTTCAGTTACGGTGAAAGAAAGAACACAGCAATATATGTGTGTATGTGTGACTGACTGCATTTTTAAAAGCTTAGAAATGCTGCATAAACAGATAAAGGACCGTGAAGGATTAAGTCTTCACAAAGTCAGAGAGCCTTGAGTGACAGGCTGGTCCAAGAGATCTGATTGGCCAGCATCAGCTGAGCAAAGACTTTTGAACTAGATGCTGAGGAGAATCCAGTCTGATTTCAGCCCTAGCTGAGAAGAGCTGAGTACTGATAGTTTTGGATTTCAGCCCTGACTGAGAGCAGTTTAACACAGACAGGAGAACTGGGGGAAAGTTGGCAAGGATGAGTGAAATGGAGACTCCCATCCAGGCCAAAGAAAGGGAACAGATCTTCTAGTGAGAGAAGAATTTCCCTACTCAGTCAAACAATGCATTAGCTCTGAAGAGTACAGAGATCTCTGGTCTGGTGTGGTTAGAAATTGCCTTTAGAGACCTTAAGAGTCAGTTAAAAACTCAAGATGAGTACTGGTGTTTCAAGAGAAGGAATTTGGGTACTGGAAAGAGTGTACCAGCCTTCTGGAAACCAAAAGAGAGAATATTCAAAGAAAGTGTGCTGGAGTGAACAAAAGCCTCTCAGTATAAAGATTTTAAGTAACTCCGAATAGCTTAAGAAACTCTAATTAGCCTGAAACATAAGAACTAAAGTCTGTGCATATACTAGTTTTACCTCAGAAATTTCAACCCCTGATTTCACCTGACCTTTCCCTTCCATGTTAAATAAAATATTTTGTTATTTTTGAATTTCAAAACTCCTTGAATGCCATTTAAGTCATTTAAGTTAAAGCGGGCTCCTGATCCTTTCCTCAGGTTCCTGGGCTGAACCAACAGCCAAAATATCATAACAGTGGTGACAGGCTGGGACAGCCAGAGTTCTTTAGCAAAGAACACATTATTAGGGCAGTAAAGGGAGAGAAAACTGGAGGGGAAATCTTGCCCCTGATGGAGGGAAGTGGACGGGACCATCATAATATGTGTGTATATATATATATATATATATACACACACACACACACACACACACACACACCTGGAAAAATGCAGGCACATGCAAGAACAACCAGTTATGGAAACGGAGTTCAGTATTGCAGCATACAAAATTTGTCTGGTGAAGGTAGAAGTATTTAGAGTATTTTAGCAAATAGGCTATGGTACAGAAAGTAGGGCCTGACCTATATACTTACCTGTCTATACCTGTCTTTCCCCCGTCGAGAGTTAATTGCAGCTTTTGGAGGAGGTACTGTTGCACAGATAGGAGCAAGAGCAGACAGGGTACAACTTGGGTTGCAAACTCTGGCTTGGAAAAAGATGGCATCCTCTCAAGATGCTGGTTTTTTCCCAGGAGAACTGATCTCTGTAGTGTGGAGATCAGTGGCAATTCCAGGCCCCACCCTAGAGGCTGGTAAACCCAAGTTTAACAGTGAACTTCAATGATTTCCACTCATTCACTTTCCCACTGCAGCTTCCCTTGCTGCATTCTATGTAACACTCTGGAGTAGCTCTGCTATCTTCCCTTTCTTTCTGCACCCCACTGCAATGATCCCTCCTGCAAGCTCCACTCTGTTTGCAGCAATGTGCGCCCAGTTACTGCTTTGTGACCTCGGTCATTCAGGTATCGCTGTTTGCTGCTCCATAACTCACTAACTTTGTTGTAGTAGCTTGGATAAATACTACACTGGATCCTGTGATTTAAAATTGAAACAATGGTGTCATCTAGTTGGCAGCGCTCTGTATTTTTAAAAAACATTAAACTATTTTGTTTATACTATGCCTCCTATTAAAAAGTGTCCCTCTAATTATTGCAAACAAAAATTATTAACTAACAAATGGTGAGGTTTGACTGTTTTCATCTGCTAGCAGGAAATAAAAGCAAAAAAAAGTTCATATGTAGCCACAAATGAACCTGATGTTCAATACTTCTTTGCTTTGCCAGGGACATTTTCTAAAAGCACTAATGCAGACAAAAAGTCCTCACATGAGATACATGTGTAAATGTGTAGAAAATGAGTGAACATGCTTGCCCTGTGCTTAGGCTTAATACACAGTGTCTGCCATGTAAACCACCGTTATATTTCCTTCTTGACTGACAAATGGGAGGAAAAGAAACAAGGCCATAATGTTGTAGGGCAACCAATTAAAAGGAGTCATCCCAGAGCTATGATTCTTTTGGGCTAGTCTCAGTCAGGAGACCGTGTACCTAAATTCCTGCAACATAAGATACTTATTATGTCTCACATATCTGCTCAACACCTGTAATCATGAGAATAAAGAATGATATTAGGATGTTAAGAAATAAAATAATATCACATCCAACCCAACACCTATTCCCCTAATAAATTTTTATTATCTTTGTCTGCTTTACCACCATATTCCATAATCCTTTCTTCAGGGAGAAGGATTCAAGAACAGCTCTGGAAATAATTTATGCCCTCTACAAAAACAGCAATCTGTTCCATATGAAGCCTCTAGATCAAAACTATGCCATTATTTTCACATGTTGCCAGTTTCCAAAATCATGAACAAAAATCTGTTGTCGTTGCAACAGACTAGCACAGTCAGCTTTTTCATAACTCTTTCTAAACATACTATATGACAGGATTAGCATTTGATTTTAAAATTAGCTTATCATTCAAACTAGCCTTTTACGTGAAGAAAGTAATAAGAAAAATAACAAACACATAAAGCAGACAGCATTAATTATCTGCAAAGATTCTTTAAGCTTTTGCTCAGGCCACCCCACATGACAGGTGGGCTGCGCCTGACTTGAGGTGTAGGCTTGCATTACTATAGACATGCTGCACAGACTTATTACCTGAGGCTTGCCTGCTGTTACACATCTTCGTGAACCTTAAATTGTCTCAACCTTACTGAGATAGATCTTGATTTCCCACATCAAACCATTCAGTTGCATGACGTTCAAAACAGAATAGGCAGCACGGCTGAATCATAATCTTCTCAGTACACAAATGATGGATTGTATTGTTAGCGACCAGACCCCTCTTGTGAAAGGGCAGTTTGAAACCAGACATCCCACTTTAAATATCACCCACCAAATCAGGTGTATACTTTATAGCTTGACCTAGAAGTGGAACCAAGATGGAGACAAGCCAGGGAAACTATTTTGGGTAGATGACTCGGGGTGGCTGACTTGCTAATGGATCTCTCCCCACCCTAAAAAGAGATACTTTAACTCCGTAATGAATTTCCAAAGAACCCCTCCCTGCACCTGGACTTCACCCAGTCCATACCCAGTTCTGCCTTCCCTTACTCATTCGCTTTAATTAATGGGCTATTCAGATAATTTTTCCTATAAATGCACACATTTTGCCCAGTGCAGTGTGTGTGTGTGTGTTCCCTTGATGCCAAATATACACCCCTGCTAGTTCACTCATGGGCTTCTTCCTTCTCTCCGGGAAATGCAGGCCATTTCTCTCGCTGTCTTCTGCGGACCTTGACCTCCAGGGCTTGGTAAATATCATCCTCCCTGAATCACTTTCCCCACTCCCTGTTTATTTTCTCTTAGTTTGTGTGTTCCCCCTGTGCTTTGTGTGTACATTCTGTTCTTTATTCTTTTTATAATAAAACACCTTTCCTGTTGTATTACAGCCTGGTTTATTTGACAGTTCTCAGGGAATGATCCCCATAAACATTGGTGGGGATCCCCTAATTACCCCACCACCACTTGTCTCCGATTACACTAATTCTCCCAGTTAATTTGGAGACCACCAATTTGGGTAATAGTATAATATTACTTCAATATCTACATGGGTAGCCCTCACATTTTAACAGCACAGCAGTCTTGCATTATTCACAAGCTTCCTTCTCTTAAGCATTCTTACCAAAGTTGGGTAGAAAGTAGACTTTACAATCCCGAATTATGTTAGTAATTTAACACTCTGGTTAATTAGGTTCAGTAGTATTTAGGAAAATGCTTAATAATGAATGTGAGCTTTTGTTCTAATTTAAAAAAAATATTTATACCCCACTTTTTCCAACAGTGGGGACCCAAAGTAGCCTACATTACAACAACATTCTCCCCATCTCCATTTTATCCTAATAACAACCACCAATCTGTGAGGTACATTAGGCTAATGTAGAGTGACTGGCTGAGGTCACCCAGTGAGTTTTCAAACTCACCCAGTGAACTTCCAAGGTAGTTTCAAGCCTTGGTGTCCCAGATCCTAGTCCAACACTTTAGCCACTACTAACTGAAATAAGATTATTTTGTTATACTTTTACAGTGTAATCCTAGCAGAATTATACCTTCCAAGTCCACTGAAGTCAGTGGTCTTAGAAGGAAGTAATTCTGCTTTGGATCACACTGTTAGGCAGTGCTTACTCACCTGCATGAGTTCATTGCTGTCGATGAGGTTGTCTTCCAGCATCTCCTGGGTTAACCTTCCCATGGTGCCATAGAATTCATCTGCAGTTTCACAACAATCGATCTGCCTGCATCACAACACAAATATTTCCAGCAGCTGAACATCATGTTATAATCCCAGTATACGTATAGCATTGTTTCTTATATTATGGAACAGCTGCTCTACAGAAAGCAGCTCAAAATTAGGAAAAAGCAGATACTCATAAGTTGCTGTACTCAAAAAACAATAAAGTAATCTGTATGTGTGTGTTTCAGCACCACTCTCTAGATAAAAATGAACAAACATGTCTAACATGAAAGAAGCCAATTTTGCAAGGGAACCGGTTGTCAAAAAACACCATTAGGGAAGGGATGGAGTGGGGATTCTTCTGGCAAGGACTGGATGATTTTTCTCCAGGGCAGTTTGGCTGGAGATCCTGGATATTTTTTGTCATCTTCTGGGTGTGGAACAGCAGTCACTGGGAGTGTGTGTGTGGTGGTGGTGGGGGGTACTTGTGAATTTCCTGCACTGTGTAGGGGGTTGGACTAGATGACCCTGGAGGTCCCTTCCAACTATGATTCTATGATCTTTCCTTTTTTACTGCTGCCTGTGTTAATCATAGCAATTATTAACTGCCCTTGATCAACCATGATCAAACCAACTAACTATGCTGGTGAAAAGGAAGTGCTTTAGCACATCTCATGGGAGTGGGGGGCATTTGTTATCAAATGTTTAATAGGCTTAAATATATGAAGGAAAAGATTAGTCTTGTGTCTGCTCAGTAGTTTCCCAGTTGCAGTGCCTGCATTACCTGTCAGATCTGCATGAAATATGGTTTCATCTCTCTATTTGCAAAAGAACCTTGTTATCAAGTACCATGTGAATCAACCAGGCCCACAAATCCCCCACAAAAAGTCTCAAGATGAAAGATTACCTGCTAACTGATTTCTTAGAAGAAAAGCTGAACTACAGACTTCACATATGCATACTCTAAATATTGATAAAATTTGGATGGAATTATTTTGAGACCATGCTGCTTAACATATACATGGATCCAATCCAATGGAAGAGCAGTTTGGAAGCCTTCATAGCCTTCTATTGACTTTCACAGCAGAAGAACTATTATTTTCCCCCTCTCCAACCTTGTTTTTGTTAGATAGCATTTGATTGATCTTCAGACAGCTAACTCTTCAGGGTGCTTTTAAGAGGTCAAAGAAAGGGCAACAACACAGTGATTCAAAGAAATAATACTTAAAAGGAGTAACAATGAAGTGTTTCTTAGCATTCATGCAGCATCATCTATTTCAGCTTGCCACTGCACTCTACAAATTATCTTTTTGCCGGGATGCATCAAGGTAAGCAGCCTTTGGTAACACACATAATATGCCATTAGCACGTCTCCAATACACTGGGGTGTTGAAACCCTCCCCCACAAAATTAAAAGCTTTGTCTGCACATGCAAGCAAGGTGGGAAAGTGATGGGGGAGGACTCAATGGGCCTGCCTGGAGTAGCTCCAGTTGAGCCAGTGAGGGGAGGGGAGCTCAGCTGGCCCACCTGGATGGACTGACTAGCTCTGGGCAAGCAGCAGAGTGGGGGGAGGGGCAAGCTGCTAAGAGAAGTGAGGGGCAGAGAGAAGCTTTGGCTGGCCCACCCGGAGCAACTGCGGGTGAACCAGTGGGGGAGGGGAGGTCAGCTGGCTTGCCTAGAGTTGCTGTGGGTGAGCTGGCAAGGAAGGGGAGGGAAGGTCGGCTGGCTCACCTGGAGCAGCTCCAGGCAAGCCACTGAGAGTGGGGGAGAAGCCTCAGCAGGCCCTCCTGGAGCAGCTCCAGGTGAGCCACTAAGAGCAGCGGGGGGGGGGGGGGAAGAGGGAAGCTTGGCTGGCCTTCCCAGAACAACTCCAGGCAAGTCTGTGAGGGAAAGGAGATTAGGGAAGGCAGATCAGTTCGCTAGCCCAGAGCTGCTCCAGGCAAGCCAGGAAGGGAGGTGAGCTGGCGGCCCTGGGTGAGCCTGCTGAACTCCCCTTCTCTCCCTTCCCAGCTTGCCTGGAGCTGCTCTGGGCAGGCCTGCTGAGGCTCCCCCCCCCCTTCTCAGCAGCTCACCCAGAGCTAGCCTGCCCAGAGCAACTCCAGGCAAGCTGCTGAGAGCAGCGGGCAGCGGGGAGGGGGGGGAGACTCGGCCAAGATGGGAGGGCAGAAAGCGAGAAAGAGATTGATGGGGTAGAATGACAGAAATGGACAGAAAGAGTGATGAGGTTGGAGGGGCAGAAAGAGAGAGACAGGTTGGGATAGGGGACAGAGAGAGTGACAGGTATGGGGGAGAGAGTAAGAGAAGGGGTAGCACAATAGAAAAAGAGTGAAGGCATACAATTAGGGGGAGAGGAGAGGAAACAAAGGTGGGAGAATGCCCCTCCCCACAAGTTTCTTGTGGGTCCCCACATGTATTCTACACTTCATATTTTACATATTCTTAAGCAGTAAGCAAGTAATCCATACACAGATTCATCCACAAATAAATTATTACAACAGAACTATTTCTTAGGGCAATAGAAAGAAATGGAAGATTGACACAGTTACTGCAACCATTGCTTGCTAAGGGACAGTGGGAATGGTCTCCCATTTATTCAAAGGGACTTTAATGGGGGGAATAGACTTGTGCAATTAGTTGGAAATTAAAGAAAAAATGATTGAAATTTCTTGGCAGTTCCTGTGGATGTGCACTGCCTGTTAAGCCTGGGACACTATCTCAGCCTAGGCTACTTCAGGGGCCTGTTTTGGGGATATGGCTGAGGGCTCTTTTAATGTTCAAAATACAAATCTAAACCTTCTGTTCGTATGCTAACAGTGTAAGTACTGACAAAATAGCTTTTTGTTCCTTTAACTGGGGACAATTGTTTCATCAACCTCTCTTTCCAGGAAGGCAATACAATGTGGGAGTGTGAAGAAAAGATCTGAAGCTGTCACAGAACCTAGCAAAGTGTTTTCCAGCTGAGCCAACAGGCTTCTGCTTACATTTACCCTTGAAGTCAATGACAAAATTTGCTAACTCTGTGAGAGCAGGGTTCTTGATTTGAATGTAAATAACGGGGAACAGGAATAAAATTGTTCAAAGTATATTTTTCAAAAAACATTAAGATCAATTCAGTAGCATGTTGCTTTTCCATTTTCTTCATAAGAGAAGGAAAATACCTTTTAAGTCTGCTCTAAGCTTTTAAAAAAATGTTTGAAAGCCACCCCATATTTGTTATTGCTAGCACCAAATCAGCACCTATTTCTGTTTCCTTTGTGTGTTAATTGTTTCTTTCATTAACAAATTGTTAGACAGATTTTCAGTGATGATTATTTCACATTTTAGGGTGCAAAATTTATGGTTTTTCTATCAGTGGATGATATGCAGAAAGGTTTCATTCGCAAAGACTGCTATGGAATATAAGTTTCCATGCTATCCTTGTATGTGATAAATGGTCATCTAGTCCTCTAAACCAGGGGTGGGCAAATGGCGGCCCGGGGGCCACATGCGGCCCGCCACAGAGTTTTTTGCGGCCCGCCAAGACAGTTGGCTACTGTCAGCACCTGAGGAGCTGCAGCTTGAACTTATTGACATGCAGTCAGATCACACTGTGAAAGAAATGTTTAATGCTGTGACATTAGTTGACTTTTACAAATCTTTGTCTGCTGAGAAGTTTCCATGTATGAAGAAATTTGCTGGGAAAATGTTCTCTGTATTTGGGTCTACATATATTTGTGAGCAAAGTTTTTCTTGCATGAAGATCAACAAGAGTAAATATAGACATTAACAGACATTTGACAGACATTAACTTGCAGGCTGTGATGAGAATCTCAACAAGCAGTCTCACTCCTGATTTCAAAAAAATTGTAGAAAAGTGTGATAGGGTACATTTGTCTCATTAAACTGATTCTAAAATTAAATGTGCTTGCAGCTATAGATGATATGAAATTAGCACAATAAATAAATTGAATAAAACTATCACTATTTTATTTAATTTATATGTATTGATTTTTATGATACAATTTATACCTTTTCTGAAATGCAAAGTTAACTAACGAATGCAATCATTTTAAAAGGTGCGGCCCTCCGCTAACCTCCGCTCCCACAAAGTGGCCCCTGAGCCAAAACAATTGCCCACCCCTGCTCTAAACCACTAAAGATACCAGTTCTCCTTCTTGCACTAACAGGAGAACCACTGCACTGGTCTAATGGGATGAGAAAGAAGAAACTATTTCTGGGGGCAGAATACTGTAAAGGAAATGGCAGCTCAAGATCTTTCACTGCCTGTAGCAATGGTAGCAGTAGCCACTTCCTCACCTGCCTGCTTCACTGCTGGCCCCGGTCCTCAAAAGAGCTCATCATCCTTACTCACTGCATTGCCTCTCTTTAGAAGCAGCACCGCATGGTATGCAATTTTTACAGGACTTCCTGAACTCTTATGAAATTACTTCATCTTACAAGAGTTCAGCTATCATTTTGGTTGCCCTGGTAAAAGGCAAACAGAAACTATGGCAGAATTCTTGCAAGGGGAAGGAATCTCGTACACATTTTGGAACTGCAATGTCCAGCTTATTGCCCTAATTTAAAATTGCCTGTGAGAGCAAGAAAATAATTCCCCTTTCTTTGGCTCCTGACTGGGCATTAGGGAGGCAGAAGGCAATGTGATGCTTGTGATGGGCATGATGGAAAGGTTCCACACATAAACCCCAAAAGATTCACCAACTGTTCACCTAATTTTAGAGCTGCCCCTAATAAAGTGAATAGTCATAGTTTTCAGCAATTTGATACCACCGTAAAGCCTTAAGCACATGTCAAGCCTGAGGCACAGATCAAAAAATAAAATACTTACTCTCCTAGTTTTGCCCAAATAGCCAGAGATACTCTCAATATAATCTCTGAACCTTCAAAGAATATAGAATCCCAAATTTTTAGAACTGTATGGTTAGGAAGACATGTAGCAAAGAGAGTCAGGAACCACTGCATTGTGAAGACATTGGTAAGTGGAGGTTCATAACCACCTGAAACAGAGAAACACACAACCATCATGTTAGAGGTCATCTAGAGTTATTTACTGAAGATGTTTTCTATTAATACAGTGATTAGAAAATAATATAGAATTATATTATTGACACCACTAATACACACACAATATTTATTTTATTTATCATTTGCATTTATATCCTGCCCATCCGGGCTCTGGGCAGGTAACATCATTAGAATAAAAACAATTTCAGTTCAAAACATTAAGGTTGTAATTTCTCAACATTATTAAAAATAACTCTGCAGTACAGTAGTAATGCATTTATTTTGGTCCATTCATTTCTGGACCATTAATTTATATTTGTAGATAGCCTTTGGAATTTTTTAAAAAACTTCTCCAGGACAACGATCAATCAACTGATTGATTGATTGATTGATTGATCGATCGATCGATCGATGATAGATAGATAGATAGAAAGATAGACAGATAGACAGATAGAAGCAGAATGCACAGTAGCAAATAAATAAAATCAACTATATTAACATCACAACCAAATTAATTAAAATTAGCATTAAATTGAACAAGTAGGCACTGTCAGATTACACACCAAGCACTTTCTGGAACAAAAATGACTTTGCTTGGCATCAGAAAGCCAACAAAAATTGGACAGAGAGCAAACATCCCTGAAAGGGGAGTTCTATAACTTTGTTGCCACTGCTGAAAAAAAACAAAAACATTAAAATCTGCTATATCCTCAGACATCAGGGAAAACACCAGCAGAGCTGTTAAGAAAGTTCTTAAAAAGTAGCCTCGTATGGGAAAATAGGGTTCTAGAGATGTATTCTCAGCTCAAAATATTTAGGAATTTAAAGGTTAACACCAGCACTTCAAATGGTTTCTGAGAACCAACAGGAAGCCAATGAAAATACTGAAACCTGGCACTGTTCTCTGAGGCCTAACCTATCCAGCCCAACTAGTGGTCCTTTTTTTTAACATGCCATGCAGAGGAAGGCAATGGCAAACTAACTCTGCTTGTCTCTTGTCTGGAACTCCCCATGGACAGGGTTGCCATTGAGTCGGTTGCAACTCAACTGAATCTTCTTCTTCTACTTATAGATCAGCATGTTTGCAAAAATCAGCATGCTTGCTGAGCAATATATATTACGCCATCTGTTTCGAGAGTACTTTAATTGTAAATTGTGATTGTTGTCTGTTTTAATTGATTTTAGATGTTTATATGAACCTTGGTTCCTCTGGCCAGGCTATGTGAGCCGCTCTGAGCCTGTTTGCGGGGAAAGCGGCCTATAAGTACAACAAATAAATAAATAAATAAAATCCCAACAATCAACAGGCCAGGTGGCAGCAGGGAAACCTTGCCCTCCCCTTCCCAGGTGGGCCTATGATGGGACCTGCACTGGGCCCATGGGGAGGGGGAGGGGAGGGACCACCAAGGGGGAGAAAGCATGCCATGCTGCCTGGCTACCTTACCTGGCTGCGTGGGATCACTTGCCCACCCATCCCTCCATGTTAGTGCTGAGGGGAAGCAGGTTTGTGGGATTTTGCAGGTAGTCCTGCTGGGGGAGGGGTTACATTATGGGGAAGAACAAGTTATGTTTGTTCTTGTTTACTATGTTTTCTGCTGCACTTATCTGTCATAACCTTAGGAACACAAAGTAAAAGTTTACTAAACTGTCACATAATACAGGAAATCTCCAGAGGAACAGAACAAAAAGAATTTCCTATTCTGGCACTAAAATTGCCTTGAATCATCTCCAGGTATAGAAGCAATAAATCTTTACCACCAAGAGCAGGTGTGCTGAATACAGTGGAAGGAAGGAAGGAAGGAAGGAAGGAAGGAAGGAAGGAAGGAAGGAAGGATTCTAAAAAGAGAGAGATGAAGATGAAGGAATATGGCCCAGACTACTCAGGAAATGCCATGTGTATGTGAGACACATACGCACACACAAGCACAAGGCACAGCCATTAAAAGAACAGGACACTGAAATGTCACAAGTAGTTTGGTTGACAGATTCCTGCTCATTCATTTATCATCAAACATGAGTTAATTTTAATATACGCAGGAATAGCCTCATGAACAGATTCATTCAAAATGTTATTGCTCCCAAGGCAGGTGTCGAGGCAAAAAAGAAGATGAAGATACATTCTGAAACATAATAGGAATGGAGAAACAAGAAAAGAATGGGGAAATGAACTGGATGGATTTTTGTGGAAGCTTACCTCCACTCTCCCTGTTGGCAGCTCGTTGAAGAGTATCCAAATGCTGGGAAAGCTCAGGTAGTTTCATTCTTAATAAGTCTCGGAATACAGCCATGTCAACAGATAACGCTCGGAGGTTATTGACAAAATAGCTGTCAGGTAGCACTTTATCAATTAAGTAAATCATTATCTGGAAACAAGGCAGAAAAAGGTAGCCGTAAGCATCACATAGACCTCATGAGGTCAAGCACAAAAGATTTTGCAAGTACACCAGTTAGTTGTTTATTTATCTACACACATGCATTTTAAAAATATTTAACAGTAAGTTAGGAACACAGGGGCTGCAGTGGCTCAAGTGGTTAAGACGCTGAACTGCAGACCAGAAGGTCAGTAGTTCAGCAGTTCGAGACCCGAGTGCTGCATGATGGAGTGAGTTCCTGTCTCTGGTCCCAGCTCCTGCCAACCTAGCAGTTCGAAAGCAAGAAATTGCAAGTAGATAAATAGGTAGCACTTTGGTGGGAAGGTAACAGAGTTCCATGCGCCTCAGCATTTAGTCATGCTGGCCACATGACCATGGAAACGTCTTTGGACACCGCTGGCTCTTCAGCTTGGAAACGGAGGTAAGCAGCACATCCCTAGAGTAGTATTGAACTGGCTTTCAAGCAAGGGAAACCTTTACTTTACCTAGGAACACAGCCAGGCTATTCTATGCTCACTGACCAAACAAAATTGTTTTGTAACACAAAGCCTGGCATTTTTATTGACAATTATGATAATGCAGCAATTTTCAGAGGATGACTTTCCAACTGACAGGCAACAAAACATGATGTGGATTAGCATACTAGGTAGCTTTACTCACTTTTAAAGCATCTCCCTCATTGCCTTCCATCACTTCCAGGATGAGGGCTGCTAGGATGTTAAAACCTTGGCAATATCCTACTGATTTGTTCCACCTTGCATACGCCAGTAAAACTCGCTTTAGCACTACTCTGTCTTGCTCTGCCTCTTGGCCACAGTAAGAACTGCATCCAGTTCGATGGAGATCCTAAAAAAGGAAAAATAGTAAAGAGATGGGGGGCCGACATGTGCTCCTTTAATGTCTTCCACATCCCACACAACACTATTGCAGCCAAGAAAAAAACTGACACGTCAGATTTTAATATGAGGTATTTGTTAGATGTATATTCCATTTTACTAACAACTGTTATATTTGCATCTATCAATATGAATTAAAGCAAACCTAACATTTCCTGCTAGATTACAGAATCCAAAGAACAATTCACGTATACACATTCAGGCTTGCCATTTAGGTGATCTAGTTAATTCTGGCTCTTTAAAATACAGCTTTATATCAAACCAGTAATCTGTAAAAAGGACTAATGAATGAAATACTGAGAGAGTGTCTGTAGAATATTCACTGCAGTTTTCATAGTTCGCTACTGGAATATTATGGAATGGTCATTTAGGTCATTTATAGCCCGAATTATTAATTTAAAATATTTATATCCAGGCTTTCCACAATGCCCAAGGAACATCTCTTGATAACTACTTGAGGTAGTAAATATTATTGTCACAAATTCAAACATTGGAATCACAGTGGAGCCAGAAGGCAAGCTTTTGAGAGGATGAAGATAGCACTGGGCTTATTAAGCAGAGTTTTTAGACATGGTTTCAGTGAACAAAGCTACTTACTCCTGTTGTTTCAGAACACAGGCGTAATTGACATAAAGTAAAGAAATCTACCTAAACCAACTAGGCAGTTATTGTGGTGATGGGCATCCACTTGCCACATTTAATTTGTTCTTATGCTGAACTTTGGAATTGTTCTCTACTTATGTTGCCCTGCCCCATTAGGGTATTAATGTAATTTTGTATTACAGCATTATTGGCTGGTGGTAACCTGTCTGCATTAAATTCAGGCCTCATTACTCATTCAGGCACTGTACATTAAAGGAGAATACATTAATGACTCATCCTTCCCATCTCTTTAATCTAGGTGAAGAGTAATTCTAAATTTCTAATTCTAATTTGCATGAGAATGTCAAACAAAAAGCCCTGAATTGGATAGCCCAGGCTAGCCTGATCTCATCAGATCTCAGAAACTAAGCAGGGTTGACCTTGGCTAGTATTTGGATGGGAGACCTCCAGGTAACACCAGGATCATAACATGGGGGCAAGGCAATGGCAAACCACCTCTGACCATCTCTTGCCTTGAAAACCCCACAGGGTCACTATAAGTCAGCTGTGACTTGATGGCACTTCCCACCACCACGAAACAAAAACCTCAACCTCAATTTTTGTTTCATTCCCAAGAGTAACTTTGTTTTGGAAATGATGAACCATTAGAATGCAAGAGGCAAACAGATGCATCATTAATTTTTAACATGGTACAAATAGGATCTATAATTTAAAAGGAATAAATTAGGGACAGTTTTTCCATGCAGATATTCAGGAAGGAGCCCAGTCTTACTGTTTCTACTAGAAAACCAAAGCCTAGTTCTCACTGGGATGGGTAAACCTATGCCTGGCCTACACCATCTGAAACTGCAGGTAGCATCTCACATCTTGAAATGCTCTTCCACACAAAAAGTTTCCTCCACGTTAAAAAAGAGCATGTTGGGAAAGAAAGGATCCAGCTTAGATTATGAGGATGGATTTTTTTCCCCAGTATGAAAGAGCATTCCAGCATGATGCAGAGGTTAAGAATGGTGGACTAGGATCTGGGAGACCATCAAGAACATGTGCCATTCCTGCAGGATTATTTTTCCCAGCTTCCACTGAAGGAATCCCTGAACAACTCCTCAAACCAATTTTACCTGTGAGTTCCTTGAATTGGGCTTGCACACAATGAACAAATCCTTGTAAAAGTAATTAAAGATTTATTAAATAAACTAAAAACAATCAACTATCAAGTACTGTCTCCTCAGGCCCAGGCAACAAGAAAAATAGCGAAGTCAACTGTCTGTCTAATACCTGTGCTGCAGATGGCGAGTCTCCAAAGAGCACTAGAAGCCCAAGCAATAAGGCACCATAACATAGCAGCATTCTATTCATAGCAGTCAGCCATAGCGAAGCATATCTTTTACTAGCCTATAGCCCCAATTATAGTCCTCTGCCCCATGAAGTCAGGTGGTCTCTCAGCCAACCAAAGGTCTTCTTCTCAGGACTCTTTGAGAAAACACTTGTTTTTGCTTCTTCCAGATCTTAGTCAATCACTCTCTTTCAACAACATACCTCACAGAATTGTTGTAAGGGTAAGATAGAGAAGAGTGATGACTACTGCTCACAGCTCCTTGGAGGAAGGGCAGCCAAAAAAAAGGGAACAAAACTGCCAACTTGCAACTCGACCCAACTATGCATTTTTTAACATTCCCCACAGCCACACAACTGTCCCAATTCAGCTTTAAACCATGCCAAAACAGGAGGAGCTCCTTTCTTCTCCCCATGCTGTTGTCCCAACATAAAAACAGTCTGGGGGAGTTATTTGCCCCATTTCAGAGCTGCACATGCATGGATCATAGACTTTGGCCCATAGTAGCACCCCCACACAGGTTGATCTCCTTGAAGAGGGATCAACTATATATGATGTTGGACTTCTGAAATCTAGATCTCCTGATGCATACTTTAAACTAAGAAAAAGCAGCTGCATGGGACACAATTTGGGATGGACACAGCACCAAGGTGGTGGTGGGGTGTACATTCTGTACGCTACAAGCATTTCCCTAAGTGAAAATCTCCAGCTCTGAGCTTCTAAAAAGAAGGGAGGGGGAGGGAGATCAGACAGGCATACATATGGTACCCATCTTTTTACCTCTACTGGGTTTAAGAACTGCTCCATGGTCTGTGGATTTCTCTGAGGGAAACTCTTCTTTCCTATGCCCACTGCAGACCCAATTCAAATTATTCTCCACTCCCATTGGCTATATTTTAATTTTAAATTACACACTGGGACATACAGTCATGAGTCCTCGATATTATACATAATTTGGCTCCAAGAACTAGCCCTTGAGAATAAACGTAGATCCTTCACTTCTGTTGATCACCTGGAAGTGTGCAAAGCTTATGTTCAACATGCTTGGTTTATTGAAAGAAAAATCAGGGAACTCTCTCCTGCTACAGGTATTAAAAACCTGGATGAAGGCCAGAGGTGTGAGCCAAAGGACAAGCACTTAAGAGCTCTTGGGGCTTGCCGAATGGATTAACCTTGTGGACACCCACCCAGGATGCCTTGCCTACTTTTTGCTTTGTCTTTTATAATGTGCTTTAGGTAAATTTGTTTGAAAGTGTATTTTGTAAGATGCTTTGGGTCCCCATTAGGGAAAAAAGCAAAATAAAAATATATTACACAAACAAATTAAGAACTTTAGACAGACTTCAGTCATTAACATTGCACCATGTAGATCTTTGAGCAACATCATAGTAAGGACCAGGGGTCATTTCGTAGAAAAAGAGGTGCAGGAGCTCATTAGCATAACTCAGGGGTGGGCAATTGTTTTGGCTCGGGGGCCACTTTGTGGGAGCAGAGATTAGCGGAGGGCCGCACCTTTTAAAATGATTGCATTCATTAGTTAACTTTGCATTTCAGAAAAGGTATGAATTGTATCATAAAAATCCATAAATATAAATTAAATTAAATAGTGAAAGTTTTATTCAATTTATTTATTGTGCTAATTTCATATCATCTATAGCTGCAAGCACATTTAATTTTAGAATCAGTTTAATGAGACAAATGTACCCTGTCACACTTTTCTACATTTTTTTTTAAATCAGGAGTGAGATTGCTTGTTGAGATTCTCATCACAGCCTGCAAGTTAATGTCTGTTAAAGAGCTTCTATATTTACTCTTGTTAATTTTCGTGTCTTGGCGGGCCGCAAGAAACTCTGCGCCGGGCCGCATGTGGCCCACGGGCCGCCATTTGCCCACCCCTGGCATAACTCATTAACATAACTTATTTGCATATGCTACGCCACCTGACATCACTGGATGTCAGAAGGAAGGAAGGAAAGAAAGAAAGAAAGAGAGAGAGAGAGAGAGAGAGAACAGCTACTAATCCAAGCCTCAGAAATACCTCTATTCTGGCAGGATAGCTTCAGTGGTGGATGAAGCCTTCAGAAGGCTGGTCGGAGGAACAAGGACCTTTCCAGGGGGCGGGGTCATTTTGCTGCAGCCATGACACAAGCAGGCATTCCCCTGTGACAGAGGGCTGGCACCAACTCCCGGAGTTGCGCTCACCCAAGCTCCTGCTCAAAATGACCCCTGGTAAGGACTATCTACAAGAGCTAGCGGTGGTTTTAAGTCACCGGACTTGAAAGTCGTAACTCTGCTTAGGATCTGCTTAGGACCTCCCAACCACAATTGAGACAGTAAGAGAACTGGAAGCCCCTTGTCTGTCTTCTGATCCAATACTGGACCACTTCAATTGACTCTCCTAGGAGGAAGTCGACAGGATCCTGGCAGCAGTAAGGCTGACTACTTGCCTCCTCAACCCATGCCCTTCCTGGTTGGTGAAAGTCTGCGGGGAGAGGATTCGGGTCCCTCTGGGAGAAATTATAAACTTGTCCCTCTCTACAGGGACTTTCCCAGAGGCTTTGTAGGAGGCAGTAGTTCATCCACTCTTGAAAAAACCATCATTGACCCTATGGTCCTAACCAACTACCGCCCAGTGTCAAACCTACCGTTCCTGGGTAAAATGGTTGAGAGAGTGGTGGCTGAACAACTCCAGGCTTTCCTGGATGATGCCTCCATCCTTGATTCCTTCCAGTCTGGCTTCTACCCTGGTCATGGGACAGAGACGGCTCTGGTCGCCCTTACACATGACCTCCATAGACATCTGGATCAGGGCGGATTGGCGCTGCTGTTACTATTAGATCTAATTGCGGCATTTGATATGGTTGATTACAATCTATTGACCCAACACCTCGCCGACATAGGAGTTCAGGGGACTGCCTTGAAATGGTTTTCCTCCTTTCTCCATGGTCAGGGACAGACGGTGGTGATTGGCGAGAGGGTCTCCCTGCGATACCCACTGGAATGTGGAGTGCTGTAGGGGGCGATCCTCTCACCAATGTTATTTAACATCTATATTCGCCCCCTCTCGCCCAGTTAGTCTGGAGTTATGGGCTGGGTTGTCATCGGTATGCTGATGACAGCCAGCTCTATCTGTTAATGGACAGCCATCTGTCTTCTGTTCCTACGAACTTGGCTGAGGCTTTGGAAGCTGAGGCTGGATGGTTGTGGCAGAATTGGTTGAAGTTAAATCCATCGAGGGGGGTTAAATCCATGGATCGAGGGGGGTTGGATGTGGGCATCAGGCTCCCCACACTAGAAGGGACACCTTTGGTGCCAGCCCAGACAGTGAGGAGTTTGGGAGTGACACTGGATGCCTGTCTCTCTATGGAGGCCCAGGTTGCTACAGTTGCCAGATCTGCGTTTTTTCATCTTAGGCAGATCAGGCTACTGAAGCCCTATCTTTCCCCCCAAGCAGTGTTCCCTCTAAGCTGATTTAGTGTGAGCTAGCTCACAGGTTTTTAGCCTCCAGCTCACACATTTTTGTCTTAGCTCAGGAAGGATGGCTCCAGAGCAAGCTAATATATGCAGCAGCCAAATCGCTCGCTCACAACTTTAATGCCAGTAGCTCACGAAGTATAATTTTTGCTCATAAGACTTCACAGCTTAGAAGGAGCATTGCTCCCAAGACCTAGCAATGGTCACTTCCAGGCTTGATTACTGCAACTCACTCAACACAGGCTTATCCGTGAAGCTGATCCGGAAATTACAACTGGTGCAGAATGCAGCAGCATGCCTGCTGACGTCAACGACCGTGCAAGCTCAAGTTAAGCATGTGCTCTGCCAACTGCATTGGTTGCCAGTTGAGTACCAGATTCACTTCAAGGTGTTGGTTTTGATCTTCAAAGCCTTATATGGCCTGGGACCAACATATCTAAGGGACCGCCTCTTCCCATAGATGCCTCAAAGAACGTTAGGCTTGAAAGATCAACACCTCCTGGTGGTCCCTGGCCTGAAGGATGCCCTTCTTGCCTCAACCAGGTCCAGGGCTTTCTCTGTCCTGGCCCCAGCCTGGTGGAATATGCTCCCTATTTTGACCAGGGCCCTGTGGGATCTTCTTCAATTCCACAAGGCCTGCAAGATGGAGCTGTTCCGCCAGGCCTTTGGTTGAGGCAGTGGGCGCCCATATATGGCCTCCCTGAGGTTGCTGTCACCCGTCTGTCACCTGTCTACTGACCACCGACAACTGGCCTTTAACTCATTGTACCATCGGGCCAGAACTTTATAGCCAACTGACGCTGTTTCAAGCTGTACCCATTGTTTTAATTGTTACAATGTTTTATTGTGTTTTAATGTTTAACATTTTAAATTGAAATTGTATTTATTTTAATGATGTTACCCACCCTGCCCCTGCCCCTGCCCATGGGATGGGCAAGATATAAATGCAAATAATAAATGAAATAATAAATAAAAATAAATTGTCCAATAAGAATACTTAGCATTGCAAGTTAAGATGAAAATCACATGTCACAAGTGTTTGAAATACAGGGTAAGAAATCAGAAAGTAAAACTTAAATACATATTTTAAGGTCAATCTTCAATAGCTTCAATGAACAAAACATTTCATTTCTGATTCGTCAGAATGATAACAAAGAATTAATAAGTAGATAGACCAAAATACCTGTACCTTTACAATCTGAATACCCATGGAGTCATCATCAGGATTGCTTCTGTCATTGAAAGCAAAGCGCATTGTTTTATCCCAGTCAATTGCTATGCTCCTCAAGTAGTGATCTGCCAGGGTGAGCCAAACCTTAGAAGAGAGGTCAAATACAACTCTTTATCTGACCTTTCCTTTAAACAAAAAAGTTACCTGTGTACATACGAATGTACACTTGCCAATTCATATTTATTCCTCCTATATCTATAAAAATTGATTACACAGTTAATAGATCAATGTCTAATAATAAAATGATATGCAAACGTTTTCATTATATAGACCACCCTTTGTAAATCTTTCACCAATGCAATTAAAAGAAACCATTCTATATTTCACCCATTTTGGCCTTCTTTGGCTCTTGCCCTTTCCCCTCCATTTTGCAGCACGTACATTCACCAGGAAGCTTTCCACACTTTTCCTACACAAAAGGGCTTTTGCAACTGTTTTAGTGGCTCTTGGATGCCCTGTTACTCCCTCCCCCATTTTGTCCATCTTTTGCTTCTCCCTGTTTTTGGTATGGGAAAAATGCTATCTTGTAAGAGGAAAATACAGTAAGAAAAACTAAACTGTCTGCCCAATTAACTTAAACCATGTGTATTTTCAAGCAAAAAAAAGAGGAATATCTGGCCAGTGTGGCTAAGAACAGGATAATTACAAACAGAGAGCTAATGGATTACTCTTTAAAAGAAACCTCAAAGCAGAGAACTATGTTTAAAAGCCTATGATTTTCCAGTGGAGATTCTTTCTACAGCATTAGCTCTGCTTATGTACACATAAATTGCCATTTCCTCTAATATGCTACTGCCTAATGTGCATTAGGAACTACGCTGTCTTTTTCCAGCACTCTTTCTTTCTCAGCCTTTTCCAAACACATATGTTGAGGGCCTACTCTCCACATGAGAACCCGGCCTAATTCAGAACTACCAGTCATCAATTACCAGGATAGATTCAGTCCTGGAGCATGATAACATCTGTAGATTTCCATCTTTTAGGTATCACAGTATGAGAAGACCAGTTTTCACCTTTACATATTTCAAAAGAAAACCTAATTACTACAACCCGAAATGTTCATGTTCACCTTTAAAACTGGCAGGAACAATTCTAAACCGAAATGTTTGGAAATCAGTCTGACAGTATGAGCTTTTTCTTGTTTATATTCATAGGATATACTGTAGCATAATGCACTTAGGGAAATGTACAACTTTACATACCTTTCTCCTCCACTCCTTTGGTATCCCCGTTGGCAGCCTGGCCACCGCTTTGAGAGCATCATGCCACTAAAAGCAAGTATTCAAACAAGGTTAGATTATGCCAGTTAAAAAACACACTTAGATAAGTAATTTTATCAACAAACAGTACTGGTTCCATTTATTTATTATAACCTATTTGTAGATACCCTATTTACCCGAAAGAATGACTAGCTGTTTTCCAAGAAGGGTGTTGTCTTAAACTCATTCACAAAGTGCAGTTATATATGGTGGGTGGGTGCCTTCCTTTCAGGTAAATAAATATGAGATTACTATTGTTATGCAGGATATATAAAAGCAACACATTTAATCATTTATGTGTATAAGAGAAACTGCAAAAAATAAGTAATGCTTATAAGGTTTTTGCCATATCGAATTATCAAACAACTTTAATGTTTTGAATGCCGCTAGAACAATGACATTTGTGGTGGCAATTAATATAGTCTTTTTAGGATATCAGCATACAATCCTAATCCAATCCAGAATGTAAATAATTATTCTATATGCATTTAGAAGAATTTATGTAACCTTTTAGAATTTAAAAATAGTAATGTGTTTACCTGCTGAAAACCATTCTGACCTAGAGATGGCTCAAGAGTAAACTTCAGCTTTGTATCCACTCCTATGCAGTAAAAATAAGTAAAAATTGCTAAAATTCCATTTTGGTGATGAAAACAACATTATAAGAATTAAATATTAACACACGAGTGCCCTAAAACAGTAAAATTAATGTGCAAGAGAAGCTCATTCCTTGTACAAAAAAACCAGTTCTTTAGAGGTTTTTGGTGTTTTACAGTTCTAGAGAAGAAATAGTAAGTTCTTACTACTTACAAAAGAAACATTAAAAGAATGATTATTTCCCATGCAGGCACAGTACTTGCACACAGAGGAAGATCACTAGCCTGTTCTCACTCATGCATAAGCTGTATAGTAGGACAGTATGTACAGTTACAAAGCTTGTGAATAAAGCTTGTGAAAAACTGAAGCTTTTGAAAAGCTTTTCATTGATACAACACTTTCAATGTGGCAGCTTTAAAAGAAGAAAATACAAACGAAGAAAATATGGGATAGTACAACCGCTTTTTCAATATGAAAGAAATAGCCAGAAATTCTACTGCAGAGTTATAACTCAGCCCCTTCCCTGATGTATGTCCATACCAATAATTTTACTAATTACCTTATCTTCCTAATATTCCTCTTATTATAAAAGATGAAAACAGGGCAAAATATATATACAATAGAAAAGAGAGGTGTGGTAATTCCCCATTCACAGAATAATTCAGAAGGGGAGCCTTTCTAATGGCAGCCATAAAGTTCTATGCTTGTAGAATACAAGATTCACTAGAACCATACACAATTCATATTATTTCTCTAGAATATTCTGTTCCAAATTGGAACACACTTTTAGAATCATAGAGTTGGAAGGGTCCTCCAAGGTCATCTAGTCCAACCCCCTGCCCAATGCAGGAAAGTCACAAACACCAGCCCCTCCACACTCATATGCCCAGAAGATGACCAAAAGCCTCCAGGATCCCTGGCCAAACTGGCCTGGAGAAAAATTGCTTCCTGACCCTAAAGTGCCAATCAGTATTTCCCTGGGTGTGTAAGAAAGGGCCCTAAGAACTAAGCACTGAGGCAACCCTTCCTGCCCTTCCTCTCATGATCTGCCTAAGTTCACAGAATCCACATTGCTGTCAGATGGCCATCTAGCCTCTGTTTGAAAACCTCCAGAGAAGGAGAGCCCACCACCACCACCCGAGGAAGCCTGTTCCACTGAGGAACCGCTCCATCTGTCAGGAAGTTCTTCCTAATGTTTAGCCAAAAACTCTTCTGATTTAATCTGTGAGAGCCAGTTTGGTGTAGAGGTTAAGTGCACGGACTCTAATCTGGGAGAACCGGGTTCGATTCCCCACTCCTCCACTTGCACCAGCTGGATGACCCTGGGCAAGCCATAGCTCTGTACCAGCTGTTCTCTCAAGGACAGTTGTCTCAGAGCTCTTTCACCCCACCTACCTCACAGGGTATCTGTTGTGGGGAGGGGGAGGGAAAGGAGTTTGTAAGCCACTCTGAGACTCCAAGTGAGTGAAGGGCGAAGTATAAATCCAATCTCTTCTTCTTCTTCTCTCTTAATTTCAACCCATTGGTTCTGTCCCGACAAATAGGGTTTGAACACACCTATTAGAGCCGTCACTTAAGTATCCATTCTCATCCTAATCAGAATTTACAGTTCATCGGGGAGGATTCCATCATTCTATTATAACATTAGACAAACATCTCAAGTATATCTTTTTATAAATAAACAAGCTTCCAGAGGTCTACACATTAAATTATGACATATATATAGTACAAGAATCTGTGGAATATAACTGCATTGGTAAACTTAACTCATCACTTGATTAGCAAAAACATCAAGTGAGCGTGGAAGTTTTTTATGCCTTCTGGAATCCATTTATATTTTTTGCTAATCAACACTCAACTCTTCATCCTCTACTCAATATTAGGAATCTAGGAATCTATGGAAAGATGTAATTTGACAAATTAAGTAGGCTTATGCAGTGGAGCTGTAGCAATAATCTTGTTGAAGTTGTAAAACCAAAATATGGCAATAATTGTACACATTTGTTTTCTTCTCTTTCCTTTTTCTCAGTTTCTTTGTTTTGCATTGGCATTTTTGGTTTTAGTCTGTTCTGTTAATGTATAATTAAATGTAATAAATTAAAAAATAAAATTGTCATGTGAACAGCTTCTGGCTTTTCTGCATTTAGTCTTCCTTTTATAACACTGTATACAAAAGGTGCTGCAGTGGCTCAGGTGGTTAAGATGCTGAACTGCCAACTGGAAGGTCAGTAGTTCAGCAGTTTGAGACCCAAGTGCTGCATGACAGAGTGAGCTCCTGTCTCTGGTCCCAGTTCCTGCCAGCCTAGCAGTTCAAAAGCAAGAAATTGCAAGTAGATAAATAGATGCCACTTTGGTGGGAAGGTAACACCGTTCTGTGTGCCTCAGCGTCTAGTCATGCCAACCACATGACCACAGAAATGTCTTTGGACAGCACTGGCTCTTCGGCTTGGAAACGGAGATGAGCACCGCAACCCTAAAGTTGGATTTGACTGGCTTTTGAGCAAGGGAAACCTTTACCTTTATACAAAAGAAGCTAGATAGTTTATTAACTCCTTTTGTAAGGAACAGTAGTAAATACATTGGGAAACCAGATTTTAGGTATCAGACTGTACTTAAGATAACACAAGTGCACCATCTGTTTTATGCAGACTTAATTCAACAAGAAAAGTGTCTGCAGAACTTCTGGATGAAAAATGTTACATGATAGTCCATGTTATGTGTATTATAAAAGACATTTCTTCAAGAGGAATAAAATGTCGCTGTCCAAATCTAAGGTGCTGAAATGTCATCCTCTGACATTCTAGGCACAATGATATACAGACTATGCTTAAGAGCTATTTTGTCAAGTGTCTTGGATAATAACCAATATTATCCTTGTCTTTAATTACTGGTTACTAATTCACAAAGTATAGTCCTGCATTACAAGTTTAATAGCTTTATAAAGGCTTGTTTCGCAGTGCAGCAACAAACCAATTTTCAGAATACATTCATTTTTTATAGGATCAAATTCTGCTACCTTAAAAATTTACATCTCCTAGAGCTAACTTGGTTTGAAGACCTTTTGTTGTAAGCACAGAGGCAAAGGGGGAAAAACAGCTGGACCAAGTCAAAGCAAATGCTACTTATAGAAAAAAAAGTAATGCTAAAGCTGTAGAGGGAAAAGCCCAGCATAAAAACAGTTCTATTAGCTGATATTAATAGAAAGAAAATATGCTTCCTCTGCTTCTAGGGACATGTACAGGACTACCCCCCTTTGGTTCTAAAATGTTCTGAAGATAGCATTACATAGCTACCAATACTGTCAGTGTGACAACACACATTCCCTAGAGTTAGGAAATCTGTGTAGCATGCAAAGTTCCCACCCAAGAATTTTAGAAAATCTTACATTTATGAATTCTTTGTACAGACCTAAATGGTTTAAGTATTATATTAGATGTTTAAAATATTAGTACAGTGATACATATTTGGCAGTGAGCAACTATTCAGTCTATTTCACAGCAAACTGCAGAAGTCATTTGAAATTCTTGCTGCAAATTTAGAAGCATGGAATCTTTTCATTAAAATGCTATTGATGTCCTCAGATCAAATACTTTCCAGCACTGCATATGCCAGTAACAAAAAATGCATGCAAGGGATAAGCATATTCCAACACCAAGACTAAAAATGGATAAAGACTCCGAGACACTTGAATTTTTGGCATTTTTAAGCTGTTTTATAAGACGATTAGCAAACAGACAGGTGACCAAAGCTGCTTCATAGAATAATCACAAAACCATTTTATCTTTTAATGTCAACTTGATATTGCACTATAATTACACTAGATCTGGAGAAAGGATTTTACTGCTTCAATAAATACAACCATTTAATCTAAAATAATCTAAAAATAGAAGACCACATTTCACTGTCCTTTCCATTCAGTCATTATAATACATCATCCTTGTTTTCAGTGTTCAATCTGCATTTGAGGCACCAACTAGAGAAACTGTGTGTGTAAACATAAGAATTGCCTCCTGGCCACTGACACTGTATTGAACCAAGACAGACGCCCTGTGTCGGCAAAAAATGATTTCATTAAGACGCAATGTATCCTTCAATCACCTTGTATCATTTCGCAGCTTGTAGGTCCTGCACATTACATGATGGCACATGAAAAGGAAACTATTTGGACAGAACACATCTATTTCCGGGACTATTAACCATCCTTGCAGGTTTGCTGCACCTCTCGCGCTTTGGAGTTCGCCCCCCCCCCCAAACGGGGAGGAGAGGCACAAAAGCAGCGCTTCCGTCTAGAAGCGTCAATCGAAGGCTCCCCGCCCCGCCTGCCCAGGTGCCTCTTTTCCGCGATCGCCCAGGGCCTCGCGCTCTCGCTTCCGGACGCGCACAACCATTTGCAGGGGTCGCTCCCCGCCCTAACCGCGGCAGCCTCGCTCCTCCCTACCGAAGCCGTGCAGATACAAGCCGCCGCCCCCCCCCCCCCCCCCCAGGTTCCCTCTCCTACCCAGGGGGCTCCGTTGCCCTCGCGCCTCCATCCCTCCGAGAGCGCCGCAAAAGAACCGGCCTCGCTCCCCTGCCCGCTGCCCGCCCCGGCTTAAATGATCAAAGACCAGCCCGGGTTAAGCCCGGCTGACGGTATTAGAGGGGGGAAGAGGCCGTGCGCCCCGGCAGGCAGGCAGGCAGGCAAGGCCGCTTTCAAACAAAGGCGGGAAAGAAGCGGCGAGCCCGGCCCAGGCAGCCCTTACCCGGCTCCAAGGTGCAGAGGAGGCGAGGGGCGGTGCGGGAGATGCAGCTTCGCTTCTTCAAGACGTTGCTCAGGATGGAGCCCACCCCGCCGCCGCCGCTGCCGCCGCTGCCGCCGCCGCCGCCGCTCTGCCTCTTCAGGCCCCTGGCCCCGCGCCGGAGGGAGCTCGTCAGCCTGTCTTGCCTCATGGGGGACGGCGGCCCGCGGCCACACCAGCCACTTGCCCCCCCCTCCCACTCCGGCGCCTGCGGGTGCGGCGCCTGGGCGGCTCTCCCTCCCCAGTGACGCAAGCCCCGGCCCTCCGCTTGGCTCGCGCGGGGAGGGGAGGGGAGGGGGCGCCGGCGGTCTCTCTCGGTCTCTCTCCCCCACCCTCCCGGCGCCGGGGAGGGGAAACGCTCCAGCCGCGGCCGCCGCTCCCCGGGCCGGGGGACAGCCGCAGTGCAGAGGAGGCGAGGGAGAGCCGAGGCGCGGAGGATGAGCTAAGCGGGAGGGCGAGCGCTGCTCCCGCCCCCAAGAACAGCATCACTGACAGCAGCGCCGAGCGGCGCTTCCTCCTCCGGCACCACCTGCCAGCCGGCAGCAGCGCCGATGACAAATCCGCCAGCCTCCACCGCCAGGCACCGGCCTCCGGCACCATCGAGCCGCCAGCTGGACAGCCAGCGCCAGCATCTCCAAGCGGGGCGATCGCACTTGTCCCCGCAGCGGGGCTGGGGGCAAAAAGCCCTTTCAGCACAAGGAGGCGGCGGCCGGGGGAGGGGGGGGGGTCCCTGTTCAGCAGCTCCATCGTTAGATACAGACGGGAAGCCATAGTTTAAAAAAAAAAAAAAAAAGAATACCTCAGACTTATGCTTCAGTGAGTCAGGCTTGAGTAACACACAACGGTCTTTGCTGAGAGGCCATCCTACCTGCCACAACCAAAAGCTTCATCAGTAGCACACCGAAAAATAAACAGACGCTCCAAGGATCCATCTCACCACACTATTTCACAGACAGCATACAGGCTTGCATTTTCCAACATCTATTTGTAGCATTAAACTATATTTATGGTGGAGCATTATACCCTAAATATAAACATGGGGGGGGGGGGGGAAGCTACAAGCATTTTAGAAACAGACTTTTGTGGCAAATTTGTAAGAAGTCACTTTAGGCCCCTTTTTACAAGAGCCAGTCATAACAGGCCTGTATGAAGGCTCCACCCTGCTTACTCCCTAAAAGGGTAACTTTTGCTATGTGTGCACATTCTTGCTTACAGTTCATGTAATTAATCATGGCTGTTACAGCACCTTTGGACACAATGTGGAGGGGGGTTAAAATGCATATACACGTGGGTTTACTTTTTAGCAGTCACAAAAACCAGTATCTGTAACATTATTTTACTTCACTTATACCCTACCTTTCTCCTCAATGGGGACTCAAAGCAGCTTACATTGTTCCAATCTCTTCCATTCCATCCTCACACAACATCCCTATGAAGTAGGTAAGGCTCAGAGTGTGTGATTGATCCAAGGTCATTCAGCAAGTTTCCATAATAGAGTTGGGGTTGAAAACTGGCTCTCCCAGATCCCAGTGCATCACTCTAACCACTATACACAAGCTCTCTTCATGTATGAATCAACCACTGCGTTTACATGGTAAAGCTACTCTCTGTGGTGTTTTGGCATGGCAACGTGTGAACATGGTCACAGCACAGCCACACTGGTTCAAACCAGGTATTATACATTTTCCAAAAAAGTCAGTGCATGGGCGTCAACTACGGGGGGGGCTCGAGGACTCGAGCCCCCCCCCCGAAATTTCCCTGGGGGGGCTCAGCCACCCCCGGCAAAATGGAGCGCCCGGTGGCCAGCCAGCCGGCCGTCGCCGCCTCTCCTTCCCCCCCACCCCCAGCCTGCCCTCCTGCCTCCCTGGGGCGGGGGGGGAAGGAGAGGCGGCGACGGCCGGCTGACTGGCCACTGGGCGCTCCATCTGCGCCACCCCCACATGCCCCGAGCGCGAGGCGGAGCGGGAGCCGAGGGCCCGCAAGGGCGATGCGCCGGCCCCCGGCTGCAGGCAGCAGCAGCAGTAATCCTACACTGCCGCCGCCGCCGCCCAAGGTGAACGGGGAGAGGGAGGGTGGGGGGTGGGGAGTGCGGCGGCCGGGCGGCTGGGCGGGCACGGCCCGGGGGAGGGAAGTGGCGGCGGCAGCTCCCTGGGGCGGGGGGGGGGGAGCAGCGGGGACATGGTCCCGAGCGTGTGCGTGCACGAGAGAGGCCCCCCCCCGGGGATTTAAAAAGTCTACACCCCTGAGTCAGTGTTTCCCTGTACATAATGTGACATTCAAAGGCATTAAAATGAGCAGCCATCTAAAGGTACCTATAATCACCTCAACTGACTGCACGGATTGATGCAGTCTCTTCTCCATAGTATCCAACCAGTTAATGATGTACAACAAGAAAAAATATACAGAGCAAGGGTACATCATAGCCATAAACTATAGGATGGTGCCTTTATCAAGCTAAAGCTCGAAAAGAGCCACACAATTCACTGCAACCTTTGAGACGGCCTATGTTTAAGACCATTCATAATCAGTCACACAAAATAAAATAAGTAGCTCTCAAGAGTGATGTGGTGAATCATTATCCTTCTTAGATTAAAAAAACTGTGGTCTTTGAGTACAAATACTCCTTATGTCTATGATAATATGATATATCATGACAGCTATAGGTCTTAACACATGACTTCTTCAGTCAGCTTACAAAATAAACAGGTAAGGAAGCTTCTTGGCAAAGAATGTTTATTGTGCTAGCATATTTTAGGAGACAGGTGTGTGACAGGCCATTTCTAACAACTGAGAGGACCCACACAGCCTCCTATGATTTTGGGGGGAATCAGGGTTATTTTAAATTATAAGACTTCCCCTCAGTTACCAGGAGTTCTAAAGGTAGTGAGTGTCTAGGCTTTGGGTGTGCTGCTGTGAGATAAGTTTTGTGGTGCACAAAATATGCACAGAATAAGGAGCGCACCCTGTGCTTTGTGGTGCACAGAATAAGGAGGTCACTTAGGCAGGAATTATATAATAACAACAAAGAAGATTAATTTACGTTCAAGAAACAAATCAGCGGCACAGGACTAACGCATATGCTATAATCAATCTTATCCACTCTTCAGTATATTTTAAAGTCCTGGATCTGTGGCAGCATCCTATTTAGCCCCACCCCACTGATGGTTGCTAATAAACATGAAGAAAATCAGTACAACATGGGTTTTATGGCACAGAGGACTACAGCCACCAATATGCAGGTTATTAAACAACAACCCCCCTTTTATTCCTCTGGTGTTATGACAAATCCTCTTGCCCATGTGTCTGAGGTTTTTACCTGGCTGCAATCCCCCACACACAAACACCTTTTTGGTCTTAAGACCAGTCCTTTATCCCTTGGTTCAAAAGATCTGTCTTGGGCTCTTGCATCATACCAATTCCTTTGCTTTTGCATGATGAAGATTCTCTCCAGCAGCTGCAAGCATCTCACATAGGATGTTCTGCAAGTCTTCCACATATTGCACAATGGTCTCTGGTTCAGGAAAATCTTCTCTTTCCCACACTTCTCTGACGATGTTGAGGGATCCTTGCACATGCCAACCATACAAGAGTTCAAAAGGGCTAAACCCAGTACTATCCCCTGGGACTTTTCTTTTTTGAAAACTTTATTGCTTTTCTACACACACTACATACACTAAAAACACTACAACACTAAATACTACACTAAAATACAGCTAAACAAGGATCATGAAATTGTTTTTCTAGCTTGATTAAACAAAGCTTCCTTGAAATTAAGGTTAATATAATGAAGCATTATTTTTATGCTTTCTCTTTTTAAGCTGGTATTGTATAGATTGACTCAAATGCTATTTTAAATTTTCTTAAACTTTCAAGCTAAACGAAGTGTTATTTCCTTTTCTTTCCTCTTCATTTCACTTTGTCTGCCAGGTGCTTCAGGGCAGCTGCCCCTTTTTCAGATTCAGAGTCCTCCTCCGAAGTACTACTCACTGCACTTTCAGAGCTTTCCACATCATGTATAAAGCCTTATTATTATTGTTGTTGTTGTTGTTATTATTATTCCTCTGCTGTCTTTTTATCTTCCGCTAGGCTTTGTTGCAATTCCAAAAATATCTTTGCTTTTTTAACAGAGACAATCTTTTCCTTTTTCTCTTTATAGCTGAATACAAGTCCTTCACGAAGAATCCATCTATACAGGGTAGAGTTTTTCTGCAAAAAAATTAGTCAAATTTTTATATTGCTTCCTTTTTTTCCTTATCTAGAATGGTATATCTTTTAAGACGCTGATTTCAACGTCTTTGATTTGTCCCGTTTGTGGCCTTGAGCACCACGTCTCTTATCTCACCACAATCCCCCAAGCAGGTTTTTCTTTTTTACAAATTCAGGATATGTCCTATAGATCACATCCATATTGCTTTGTAGGAGATCCACTTGTAAACCTGTTATTGGGGCTAAGGCTTCACTTAGGATTTCCTTCAGATTCTCACCTTTCTGTTCAGGGACACCTTGAACTCGTAGAACATGTGCTGATTTTTCCATTTGTAGTCATAAAAGTTCATCTTTGTTGGATGTTCTTTCTTTCTCCACCACTTTTAATCTCTGTTTCATTACTTTTGCCTTGGCTTCAACCATTTTAACTGATTTAGCCATCTCCTCTGTTTTAATGTGGGCTTCTTTGATCTGTTTTTGGAGTGCATCAAAGTTTTTATTCAGGTTGGTCATCTGGTTCAGCAGAGGGTGCAATGCTGCAGTTAACATGTTGGGAAAGTCAGTATTTGCTTCTGGTTTAGGAACCGGAAGTGCTGAAGATGTAGTTTTTTGAGAAGGTTTCGATCACGTCACCATTTTTTCTCCCCTGCCAGTCATTGTTTACATTTCAGGAAAGTTCACAAAGTCAAATAAAGTTTCTCTATATATCTGCTTTAAAAGAGCTGCACTCTACCTAATTGTCATCAGCAACACCAGCAAACTGAGCCCCATGAATCTATACTCAGTTCATTTAGAATGGGGGGGGGAGAACATTCCCTCTCCCTCATGCTTTTAAATTGGGACTTTGGCTATGCTTCAATGCATATCCAGCTGAGTGGATTTTAACTCACACTCGCTCATTGCTGCGCCAAGGTAAGGACTGCTTCATTTATATGCTCGATCCATTGCTCACTCAACTAGTGTACGTCGCTTGGAGCCATGGCAGCCCCGCAGCAATGGGACCTTTCAGAGCAAAGGGGAGCCTCGATCCCTTGGCCATCACCTCGGGAGAGGCACCCCTTGAGCCCCAGGCTGGGAGCCCCCTACAAGGGCTCCGAGGGGGAACTGTCCAGCACCCCTCCCATCCACCGGGCTATGGGCTACCCCAGTCGGAGCTCCAATGGAGCACACCCGCCATTCGAGTCACAGAAAACCAGAACCTCCTCTGGGGCTTTTCAATAGGCCAACAACAAGTGTTGCAGGTGTTTGTCCCAGTCATTTGGGTGTGTTGCAATGTCAGATTTGATCATCCTCCCCAGCGTCTCCTACAGATGGAAGATGTTGCATGCCACACATGGCCCAGAGCCACTGCATTAGAGTGGACATAAAGGAAGTCTTAAGGTCAGTCATGATTGGGGATGAGCACAAACTGGCTCATGATCCAAAATTTGGCATAAACTTGAGCCAGTTCAGAGCTCGGGAACCGATGTTCAGTGAAGGCACCTTCCCCAAATATTTACCCAACTTTGGAGCATTTTGGTTCGGCTGTTCGAGGCCAGCCATTTAAACCTAACAGTGGAGCTGGCAGCCGTTTAAACCTAACAGCTTAGAGAGTCTGCTGGTCAGCTGTTAGATTTAAATGGCTAGCAGCCATTTAACCCTTCCTGGTCAATCCCCATCCCCTTTCTCTCAGCTGCAGCAAGCCATGGCCAGGAGAAAGGGGGAAAGGAAGTCCTTTGCCAGGTGACCCTCCCTTTCTCCTGGCTTGGTGAGCCATGGCCGGGATTTTCACTCATAAATATGGGGAAGGGATTAAATTACATCTACTCAAAAATGAGGAACACAGAGTCCCTAAACTATGATCTGTTCAAAGAAAGGGTGAGACAGAGATTTACTGCTGAGCATAGCAGAAGAGAATTTAGAGTTCAGAAGAAATCATGAAAACTATTGCAAGTTAGACAGACCATTACATCATTGGTTGACTGGCAGTGGGACAAAAACTACAGATCAGGTGGTGTATTTAATAGTGCTGGAACAGTTTTACAGGGTTATACCAAGAGACTATAAATGAACTGTATGGGACAAAAAGCCAGAGAACACAATGAGAATGGCTGAAATTATGGATTCCCTGGTGGAGGATTTGGAGGGAACACATTTTACCTCAGGGAATCAGAAAAAAGAAGCCTGGTTCTCTCAGGGGGAAAAAATACCTCAGAAAACCAACCCTGCAAAGCAGACTCACGCTAGGAGAGAACCTGAGGAACTGAGATGTTTTAATTGTAGAAAGGTTAACCACATAACACACAATTGTCCCAAATTAGTACAGAAAACAACTCTGGACCTGTGAGACAACTAAATGTAGTTACACAAGTAGAGGCAGTTCAAAACCCATGGGGGCAGAAACAGCAATTCCCCCTGAAGTAGAAATCTCTCTCGTGTATCTAGTGTGTGGAAGGCTCCTGAAGGAATTACAAATGAATATACGGAACCAGTTATAATGAACAAATGAACCAAAGTTTTTGGCTGGAGAGATTCAGGAGCTCAAGTGACCCTAATAAAGCCAGAACTAGTGAAACCTGAGCAGTACTTACTTGGAAAAGAAATAGTTATAAAGGGATTGGGAGGACCTCATTTTAATGAACTGTTAGCTAACATACAGATCACATACTATGATTATCTTGCCCTCCAGGGACCTGAGGGAAGCGACAAAATCACCCACTCAACAAACATAATGTTGTGCTAAAGGATCCTCTCAGCTAGACCAAAAGGTAAAGATAGTGCTGATGGAAGAGAATCTACAATTATGCTGATCAATTCTTTTATAAATATAATCCCGGGACAGGATCCCTTGAATACTTATGAAGATCTGGTTCAAAGACTGAAACTTCTATTGATGAAGGAGGCTGGACCATATAAGAAGAGAGCAAAAAGATACTCAAAACTGTGGTTTGGGAAAGATTGTGTCAAAGCTAAAAAGGCCCTCAGTTCTGTTTTTTATATATACAAAAAAGCATCTCAAAGGGATAGTCAAATAGCATGCCAAAACCTTATTCAAAAGAAATTTTATAAGCAATTGGCTGCACAAAAGAAGAAAGAGGGTATAAAAGCCTCATGGAAGCTCCTAATACAAGCAACTAATGAAAAAAAAACCTCTACACTCTTCTGGAGGATGATACTGAACAATACATTTAAGGATGCATCACCTATGGACTCATATATTTTGCCAGACATTTGGGAAGTATATTTTAAGAAGATATTTGAAGACTCCTCATATGATCCCCCTCCTCAAAAGTTGGAGGACCTTCTTATTTGGCCCCTGGTATCCATAGGAGAAACCAACTCTCTCATAAATCAGCTTAAAAGTTTAAAAGCCCCTGGGGTATGAGTAGAAATCATTTGTTCATTGTCAGCTACTTGAAAATCTTTACAAGCCCTTTCAAAGCTAACAAAAAAACTTCAATATTGTCTTTTTTTTTTAGCTTAGCCCAGTATTTTCCAACTCAGCCCTTAACTGTAATTCTTCCATTTTTAATTTATGTAATTCGATCTCATGCTGCCTTTGGGTTTCTCTCTCTCTTTTAATTTTATTTCCTTTTGGGCTTCTCTCTTTTTCCTCTATCTTTTTTAATCTCAATGTGTCTAGTTCATGTTGTTTTTCTAATTTAGCAATTTCAATTACCTGCCTTATTTTCCAGATCTCTACTTGGTCAGTATTTCTGTGCTTCTACACTATCCCCTGTTGCCACCCACTCAGCTTCAGTCCTCTCAAATGCTTTTACTCACTTAGGAGGCATTTTGACAAAACTTCTACATCACAAAATTTCTTAAATACTCATTATTAAGGATTGAGTCAGGAGGCAATGAATCCAATGCAGGCTTTTATTCTTAACATCATTCAGCTCAAAGACAGCTCTGGTAGAGCGGCACTCTAACTTATATGGTTCCAAACAGATAACTATAAACATCTATATATATAATTCCCAAGTGGGCCCCCCCGTGCGGATACCTAAATCCGCGCCGGGGGGGGCACCTGGGAGGCAAGGAGGTTGTTCTGCAGACGTGGGGCGGTCCCCACGTCTGCAGAAAAATCTAAAAACTTAAGAAAAATTTCGGGGGGATATTCAAATCCCCCCAAAAGTAAAAAAAACCCTGTTCCCTGCGCATGTGCAGGGAATGTACTTACCTGAGTGGCAGTGGCGGCGGCAACGGACAAGCAGCTGGGCGGTGGTGGCGGGGGTCTGCGGCCAAGCCGCCAGCTCAGAAACAGGGGAGAGGGGAGGAAGGGGGCGGGGAGGGGGGAGGTGGTGAATGGGGGGAGAAGCGGTGGCCCGAGTAGCACTTGGCCACTCAGGCCTGGGAGCCGGGGGTGAGTGGGCCGTGGGAGGGGGCAGGAGGGAGGGAAACGCCGGGGCCAAGTGGCTTAATGCCACTCGGGCTGAGCTAGAGCGGGCCGGGGGGAGTGCCTCAGAAAGCGGCGGTTCTTGCCGCCGCCGCCGCCGATTTTCCGGGGGGGAACAGGGGGAGGGAGGGGAGAGAGGCTCACCTCCCCCCCCCCACGAGTATCGCAGGTCCACCGGCTTGTTGTAACTATTTACAAGCGATATCATTGGACCTAAGCAGGGCTCTGTGATTGGTTCCCTAGATTAGCTTCAGGACCAATGGGAGTCTTTATTAGGCAGCCAATTGGAATGAGGGAGTAAGGATACCAGAGCCCTAATGATGCAATGTAAAACAACGTAAGAGAACATAACACTTATATCTTTATATTTCACAGTTTGCGAAATTGGGTGACAGTTTGCGAAACTTTTTGTCTGTATCTCACCTCTACGGCACCAATTTGTGACAGGCTGTTTTTATCAACTGAGGGGACCCACACAGCCTCCTATGATTTTGGGGAAAACCAGGGTTATTTTAAGCTATAAACATTCCCCCTCAGTTACCAGGTGTTCTAAAGGTAGAGAGTGTCTAGGCTTTGGGTTCGCTGCTATGTTTTGTGGTGCACAAGTAGAACATGGAGGTTGCTGAGGTAGGAAGAAGATTAATTTATTTACAAGTAGGTTTCAAAGAAGATGTTCTTACAAGCAGGTTTCAAGAAACAAATCAGCAGTGCAGGACTCCCGATGGACAAAAGAGAAACCTGGCTGAGGCACATTAATTTAGAGAGTAATTCCAATTTCCTTTAATACTTCCAAGCAAAAACAGGTGTTTACCAATTAGCCTCTAGGACGGTGGAACTTAACACACAGGATTCCACCCACAGCTGCCTGCCCTCTCCCCAGAGTCAGACTAAGTGGCACCAGATCTGCTCATTGCCAGAGACAGGCCTAACAATTGGGTATTCTATTCTCTGTAGAAGTAGAGCCAAAATACCCTTCCACACTACCAAGCAGAGCTACCCTTTACTCTGTCTGCTCTTCTTCTGACCCCAGCTCTCACTGTTCTCTTCCTGAGGCAGAACTGAACTGAAATTCTGCTGTGTTTCCCTCCAACATTCCATCCCTCTTCTCAAAGGAGATTGGATTTTGGAGTAGAACTCCCATAGGCTCAACTGAGTGGCTGTTTTCCCCTTCAGAAGCAGAAGGACTGCCTTCTGTCCATCCCAGAGTCTATCACACTATTATGGGCAGTGAGCTCAGCTGTACAAACAGCAAACCAATTAGCTTTTATATTGATAATTGCGAGTTTTATTAATTTTGACTGAAATGTAGACATCACTACAGTCAGTGCCTGCCCTTTGTACATGATGAATAATTAATCCTGGTTACAAAGGCTACCATTTTGCTCTCTAGTGAACAAAACAAACACACCAAACACTTTTATTGTACATGTTTTGTATACTTTGCTCTGTAGGCCAGCCAAAAACCACCTGAACCAGAAATTGCTACAGTGAACATACAAAACTTAAAGGTAATACAATGAAACAAAAATCATACTACAAGCTACTACATATGATCAGGTTGCTATGTATAAAACAAAATGTAAACTTTTAAAAAGATAACTGCTACAATGTTATAGCTAGGCCTTAAGACTACTTGGCCATAAGCAGCAGCTTCTTGGTTCTCCAGCAATCAGGAAAAAGGGAAAACAATAATGAAAGGGAAAAGGTTTCTACCCTTCAAAATCTGCTTTAAGCAGTCTTACAGAGTAAAGAAGAATAATCAGATAAAGTAATACAGTGCAGAAAAATATGTTAGGCATCTGGATTTTTCATAGCTCTTGTATAAATGTAGTTTAACACACTGCATTTTAAAAGCGATGTGCTACCTAGTGGCATACCTAGCCTATTTGGCACCTGGGACAGATAATTTTTTAACACACACACCCCTTTCTTTTCTTTTTTTTGCCATCAAGTCACAGCTGACTTATGGCAACCCCGTAAGGCTTCCAAGGTAAGACATTCAGAGGCGGTTTGCCATCGCCGGCCTCTTTGTCGGCCCTGCTCAGCTTCTGAGATTTGACGAGAACAGGCTAGGCTGGGGCTATCCAGGTCAGGGTTCCTCCTCTATATGACAAAATCATTTTCAGTAATAATCATGAAATAGAACAAATAATAATAATAATAATGGCCAGGAAATACTCAGGTGGGTAGTTGTGTTGGTCTGAAGCAGCAGAACAAAGTTTGGTCTTAAAGGTGCTACTGGACCCTAACTTTGTTTCAATGGCCAGAAAAGAAACACAGACAGTGAAAAATTTATTTTATTTAACTTTGTATATATAATCATGCCAGTAAAAAAGATTCAAATTCCAGCACACTATTCCACCATGAGAGTCAGTGTGGTGTAGTGATTAAAGTGTCGGACTAGGATCGGAAAATCTGGGCTCGAATCCCCACTCATGCTATAGCAGAAAAACAGTTTCTGCTATGTCAAATTAAATTTAATCAAAAATAGGACATTTTGTAAATACTTTGTTAATATAAAAGTGAATACTGTTGTACATTGGTAACAGAAGATCTTTCAACATTTACGTCATACATTATACATTCAGTTTGTTTCCCCTTTCTAAAAACAATTCAACGATACCAAAAGTATAAGTCTTGATAATATTTGTTGGTTGGCAAAAAACCATCTCTAGAGAGGTAGTCCATGATGGGAGACCAAACAGCTTGGAATGAGCGCATAGTGGTATTGTTGTTGAGCGCCATATTTTGTGCTGAAATTTTCCCTAGTAGGAAGTGTTCCCATATCTTATTTTTCCACATGTTCAGCGAGGGGGCTTCCTTGTCTTTCCATCATTGCGCAACTGTTATCCTAGCTATTGCTAGTAATGTAGCAAGTGTAACAGCTTTTGTTTTTTTTTCTTCAGGTTCAGACCAGGCGTCAAGCAAGAGGATCTCCAGTTGGTCAGGTAAAAGTATTCCTGTGATGATGTTAATTTGTGTAATTATTTGTATCCAGAAGGCGTGAATGATTGGACAGAGCCACCTGCAATGTATAAAGTCTCCCACCATGCCACAGCGTTTCCAATAGTATTTGTTGTTTGTTGGTTTTATTCTGTTAAGCCAGGCAGGGGTCATATAGCACCGATGGGGCAAATTGAAGGTGTTAAAATAGGACATATGTTTATATGTACACATATTAATACAATCATAAGGGCTTCTGCAGTTTCCTGAAGTGTCTATTCAAACCAGAACAGGTGACCTAATACCTAAGAATGTAGTTGGTTGTATCCACAGAAATATGTGCTCAATGCAATGTTAATTTTTGAAGAGCTCTCTTATTTCCTATGGTTTAGGGTTCCCAGCTCCCCTGTCAGTCTGGCAGGGGGATTTGGGGGGTGTTATGGGGTGGGCAGGGATGTTGCACAGAGATGCTCTGGTATTTGGGTGAAACGGTATGTTTTTTCCACCCTCAAACCATAGCTTTTGCCCATATACCAGAGCATCCCTGTGCGACATCCCTGAAACAATGACATCACTTTTAAGTGACATCATCACATCACGGACATCGCATGGTGACGTCCCTGTTTAGGGGTGGGTTTCCTCCACCAGCCAGCTGGTCCGCAGCCAGGAGAAGTCCCTGAAATTAGGGGATCCCCTGCCTGGACCTGGGGGCTGGCAAGCCTATTATGGTTAAATATAGACAAACTACACAAGTTATATTCATTTCATGCCCACATAGACCCCCCCCACCACCACAAGCTGTCTGGGATACTTTTCAGTTTATTCAGTGAGGATGTGGACAGGATCCTTTGTGGTCTGAGATATACCACCTGCTTGTACCTGCTTCCAGGCACAAATCAAAATACTGGTTTTCTTGAAAGGCTTGAATGGCTTGGGACCAACATACTTGAAGGACCACCAACTCCTTTTTGAACCTACTTGACCATATTCTGAGGTCCTGCTTCTAGGGATGAGTCATATTCTGAGGGATATTCTGAGGTCCTGCTTCTAGGGATGACAGCGTCCAAGTGGGGCCAGGTGATCTCCTAAAATTACAGCTCATTTCCAGACTACAGAGATCAGTTCCCCTGGAGAAAATGGATGCTTTGGAGGGTGGACTCTATGGCATTGTATCCCACCGAGGTCCCTGTCCTCTCCAAGCTTCACCTCCAAATCTCCAGGAGCTCCCAATCTGGAGCTGGCAACTCTACCCCTCCAGGTCCCCTACCAGTGGCCAGATGGGACGTGGCAATCCTACCTGCTTCAGGTGCCCCCACCTTCTGAGATTAGACTGGTGGCAACCTGGGGGAGGACCTTCTGAACTGTGACACCAAAACTCTGGAACTATGTTCCCTTCTGTCACGATCTTCCACCAGCAGGTGAACACTTTGTTTTGTCTAGCACTCCCTCAGTGATCTTTCTCTTTGTTTTAATGGCGGTTTTTAATGTTTTCGTATGTATATTTTAACTTGGTTTTAATTTTTAAATTATGTGTTTTTGTTTGGTTTTTAATAGTTTTTATGATGCATTTTTATTATAGATGTTTTTAATTTGTTAGCTGCCTGATGAACTGGGGAAAACAGCTCTTGAAAGCCAGCAGTAGCTATAATTTAATAGGCATGTTATTGTGTCACAGCCAATAGATTCGCTTTTTAAAAAGTGGCAAAGGATCTGAAGTGCCACACAGCTAGCTCTCTACGTATGCCCAAGGGAGTGGCTGTTCCTTCAATAGCTGTTCTCCATGTCCATGACAATTTATTTTTGAAACAGAAGAGACAAACAAGTGTTGTTTCTAATAGGCCATTGCTCAGCCAGCAGTGAGGGCACAGCCTGATGTTTAAAAATCCCACTGTACAATATATTCCTAATCCCTTGGTTGTGATTTAAATAGGTTTTTGGGTTCAGACCAGACTTTACAATTCCAGCTTCAAAAACTTAAGCCTCATGGCTGTACTTCTCCCATAAAAGCCTCTCTATTGTCAGCACAGAAAAAGCTTGCACAACACAGTCAGGAGGCCTATTCAACATGAAGTGACATTGAAAATCAGCCAAAAGGCCATTTGCAAATCATTAACAAATACGGCATAAATTAAAGCAGATGGTACGCATGTTCTACAGTATCAGACGCATCACTCTTTCCCTCAAATCTGAAAGGTCTCCCACATTTTAAAAAATACCCCGTTGCTTTGAAGTGGATTTGGAAAACAATGAAAATATTGCTGGCATTGATTCTGAGCCCATATATGGTTCATTTAAGCCTGCTTGCTGCCACCAACACATGGAAGGAGACTCCTTCCCGTCTTGTGTCCTCAGCCTTTTCCTCCCAGTGTACGCTGTCAACCAGCTCCATCACATGGTGAACACTAACAAGGCAATGGTTTGTCTCTCTCAGCATCATTTATGCTTCATTAGTAAGCTATATTTTGGCTTGGGAAGCCCTAATATGACAAAAATTAAGAGCACAATGTAGTATTCTCATCCACTTGCAAAAAAAGACTTCATACTTGAACAGCAAAACTGAACAAGCCCCTTGTAGCATTATGAAAACATTTAAAAATAAACATGCACTTGTACACTCTTTATCGCAGTGATCACGCTTTTCCCGTTTACTGTACCTGAGTATAACACACTGCCATGCTGCATGTTAATGAAAGAGATACAAGACAAACAACATTAGCTTTTGAAAGAGTATGAAATAGCCTTTTACATTTTATACCCAATAGTACTCTTAGAATGTGTAAAGAACTAAGAATACTTCTCTTCAATGATATCCTAGTTTTTATGAGTAATGTTCTTAAATGTTAGAAGCTACATTTGTCATCTGCTGCAAGATTTACACATGGGGACAATCTAGCTAAAATTAAGCCCTATTTGATTTCAAAGTATATACTTGACTCTTCTCCCAGGATGGTGCTAGAGTAAAAAGTGGCTGGACTGTGCTTGAAAGCATTATAGTCTGATCCAATGTTTACCTAGAAGTAAGTTTCACTGATGTCAGTGATAATTGCTGCTAGTATTTTATGTAGCCATACTGCAACCTTAACTGTACAGTTACACATCTTAAAACACACAAAAAACTGTTCTGCACATTCCAGAACCAGCAATTTAATTCTAAGCAAGCTACTAGCACAAATTATCTTTGAAAAATATACTACAGACCATATAAAAATAAAATTTGTGCATACAATACAAATTTTTAATGAGAAAAGCTCCAGTTCAAATTAGTACTCAACCTTCTCTTCCTCCTCTCCAGATATTTATAAAAGAGAAATTGGCCTTCTCCAGATAAAAAGCACTTTGAGAAGTTCACAACAGCAACAGTAAGGCATCTTATAATAAGCTGTATGTAAAAGACGCAAGAGTACTTACGCCGCTTCTGGGAAACTGCTTGCAAACTGGCTGTTACAATATCACAGTTCTTCTGTACTTTATGTAAAAGCCTGTCCTTTTGTTTCAGAAGACGGAGTAGTTTGGATGACTGGACACATATTCTGTAATTCAGCTCTCGTATTATGGTCATCAGCTCACTGGTGTCTATAAATAAAACAGAAAATATATATTTATTGCATTGTTATCCTGCCCTTCATCTAAGGAGACCAGAGTGGCATGGTTCATCCTCCCCATTTTATCCTTACATCAACCCTAGGGGATTTGGCCAACAGCACATGACTAGCCTAAGAATACCTAGTGAACTTCTTGGAAATATAGGGTTTTGAAGCAGATTCTCTTCATTCCTAGTTCACAATCTTTCTAACCACTGTTGAATATCTGAAACATATTATCCAAGAACATATTTTCAGCCTTTGAAACCATAGTACTTACATTACATAAAATCATGCTGTTGTGGAAATTATAAAATAATTTCATACAAGAGCTTATTACATTTCATACCTTAAGTGTTCTGTAGATTATTTATTTATTGAATGGCATAGTTACCTACAGGAAGCAAATAATAATATAAGTTTGTAACCAAGTTGATACAATAGGTATGCAGACTGACTGGGCAATCCCCCTAAATACTAATTTTCAATCCACCTAATCACACCTGGGGAAAGTTTAAAGAGCTCTGTCACAACTCCTTGGAAAGCACGAAGCTCACATTCCTGTGACTGATGGAAAATAGTTTAGTGGGCTGTACCACAATCGTATTCAGGTCCTGGTATTTTGCCCATTTAAACAACAGGTCTGTACAACTGCCAAAGCCTGTTAATATTTTATTACCCATCTTCCATACTTTAGGTGGCAAGTCAAATTCTGCGGGCCTCTCCTAGGTGTCTATCAGGTTACAGATATTGGGTGGAACTGATTGCATCCATGTTCGCAACCATTTTTTCCCTAGAAAGAAATTTTGTGATTGCAGGATTTGTGCAGATTGTATTGCTGGGTGTGTTTCCTCTAAGCTGAGTTAATGTGACAGGTTTTTAGCCTCTGGCTCACACATTTTTGTCTTCACTCGAGAAGGATGGCTCCAGAGCAAACCAATTTATGCAGTAGCCAAATCACTCGCTCACAACTTTAATGGCAGTAGCTCACAAAGTAGAATTTTTACTCACACGACTCCACAGCTTAGAGGGAGCATTGGTCAGGATCGTAGTCTGGACACACCTGCGTCAGCCATGTCTTTGTGCATAGGCAACTCTCTGTTATCAATGATCTGCTCCATTAACTACTCCATGCTGCATGTAGACAAAAATGGACTGAAGCAATTGCAAATTTGGATTTCAGGCTTTCCACTAGGAAAGCCTGGAACCTATTGAAAAACCTAGGTGCAAGCCCACCTGTGCTCCAAGGAAATAAGGAGGTAACACCAAACCAGGCTGCTGCCTGACTGGTATCCCTATCCAGAGCTCTGAAGGATTGAGATTTTACATCAAGATAAAAGAAGAACTCCAGATTTTTAAATGCACCTGCCCTAAAGACTGTGAGCTATCAGGGGATTTCAGTGCAGATGAAATTTCCAAGCCAGTGAGGGGCACCAGCAGCAGAAAGGCACCAGGCTTGAACTGCACCCATAATGAGTTCCTGATCAACAGTGGCACTCTCACTAAGAAGTATCTTGCAGTTTCTCACAGACATCATGAGAACAAGAAGACTCCCTGAAGAATTCAAGAAAGCAAAGATAATTGCTATTCTGAAACCTGGAAAACCAAAACATCTGGCCAGAAGTTACAGACCTATTTCCCTTCTGAGCTCTTGTTGTAAACTCCTTGAGAGGCTAATCCTGAACAACCAGTGACAGAATTTACAAACATGTCCCTATGGAGCAAGCACGATTTAGGAGGAGGAGGAGGAGATTGGATTTATACTCCGCCCTTCACTCACTTGGAGTCTCAGAGCGGCTTACAAACTCCTTTCCCTTTCCCTCCCCACAACAGACACCCTGTGAGGTAGGTGGGACTGAGAGAGCTCTGAGACAAATGTCCTTGAGGGAACAGTTTTGTCAGAACTATGGCTTGCCCAAGGTCATCCAGCCAGGTTCAAGTGGAGGAGTGGGGAATCAAACCCGGTTCTCCCAGATTAGAGTCCGCGCACTTAACCACTACACCAAAGGTTTAGACTTTGTCGTAGTTGTGAAAACCAGGTTCTTTTATTGAGGCAGGGTTTCAGAAGTGTCTTAAGACATCACCAGTTTTCATTGATCTGACTGGCGCTTATGACACAGTCTGGGAGGGATGGCCTGCTGTAAGAGTTTTTACAAATTTTCCCCCTGCAGAACATTATTTCAGCTCCTAAATAACATGCTGAGTGACAGAACATTTCAAGTAACTATGGGTCAGTCAATCAGCAAGCAGCAGAAACTGAATAACGGTCTACCCCAGGGCTTGCTTTTCAAATCTATACATCTCTGATGCTCCCAAAATGATATCCAGGAAGTTTGCTCATGCCAATGACATGGCAATTGCAGTAAGGCACAATTCAATTGAAAGGACTGGGGAAATACTGATCAGGGGCCTTGACATTTCAACGGACTATTACCATAAATGGTGGCTTATCCCAAGTCCAGGAAAAACAGATTGTTCCTGTTTCCATCTCAATAACAACCTTGCCAACCGTGAACTGGACTTCTGTAGAACAGCATTGTTTTTTATATGTTGCATTTTTGTTCAAAGGTATCCACAGCAATCAACAGCATTAAAACAATATAATCTAAACCATTAACACCAAACCAGGAGGTTTTCTGCTTGTTTGTAAAGAGAAGCATCAGAATTTTTTATATAGCTTTGGACTTATCAATCAGTTTGAGACATTCTACAATGAATTTTCAGACATGGCAAATAGCCTCTTTAAAAGCCAAGAGTAGAAAAACCAGTATGCTTACATGAGTTAACAGAAGTCACTAAAAACCCCATCATACTCTGTACTACATACTGCTTGCCTGTTGCAAGTTCAGTTGACATGAGAAAAGAATAATGAAACTTCACATTCTTTGCATCCATTACAAACAGATAACATAAAATGTTCACAGTACTTGGTAACTGACAGTGCAATCCCAAGCAGATCTACTTAGAATTCTACTAAAGTCTGCTCAATGGGACTTACTCCCAGGAAATTGTTCTTAGGGTTGCATTGTTAGTTTGCTGCATTTTTAATACAGGTGGTGCTGAGATTTTCAAGAAGCATAGATATGCCAATATGCAAACGTGGGCCTTAGAACAGTAATTTCTTCCTCATGTGCAATCAGAATTGTCTGAGGCAAATCTCAGTTCGTCAGAAGCTTTAAAATAGGCTAAAGGTAGAATCTCAGAATTAGGCATTACTAGTGAATTGACAGAATTGATATCCTTTTCTTCACATAATATGTATTCAAAAGCCCCCTCTAGTGGCCATGGACAGACAGATTAACATGATCTTTCTGCTCAAATTAACAGCTGACCGGTTTATGAAATTAGCTAAAACAAATAAGGAAAACACTGTATCTGTCCTCAGCAACTGACAATAATTACTGCACTTAAAGCGGCCATTATTCAGGCCCTAGCAGCTTTGACAAAATCCTGACCCTTCTACTTCTGGGGATGAAGCAATATAGGAACAACAATTAACAACAGGGATGTTAACTATACAATGACAATAGTAATAATGATTTCTGGATTTCATATACATGATGATAGCACAAAACATTAGATCCCTCATGAAAATAGTCCTTTAAAATTTTAGTGCTAGGACATATGACTTTCCATTACATTGAAACAAGGCAGAGAGAGAGAGAGAGAGAGAGAGATTATTTTCTATTTTATGATCTTCAGTCAGTTTCTTTGCCTGGAGAATTAAAGCTATTGGTTAGCCAATATGAGTTATTTCCATTGGTTTAAACAGGAAAGATTTCTAGGTATAGTATCTTCTTCTGTTGCACTATTGAGATAAAACTCTCAGGGACTGTGCCCTTTTCTAATGGATCTTCCTTACACAATTGCAGAGATAGAAGAAGAAAGCTTTTCTGTTTTAAAAACAACTGAAATTCTTCCTTGCAAAGCAGGTACAGGGAGGTATGGGTTGATAACATGGGTGCAAGTGAATTAGTTTTCCTCCTTCCCTGGGTTATTCAAACCCTGTTTACAAGTTACAGTGAATGCATGTGCGATCTGTGTACAGCATATTTCCCCTTCTATATGCACTGAGTAATTCTCAACATGTTCCCTTGAATGTGTGATAGAAACAACACATCCATATACTGGTCCTTGGTTTCATTTGGAAAGTGAACACACTTTGGCTCTTTCTTACAAACAGACTGTAACTTGTCAATGGGGCTTTAAGCAGCCAGAGGGGGATTATATTGCCCCAAACCAAGGGGTGTTGTCTATATATGTGCAGACCATGCACCCCTATTGGAACTTCTGCCCAATAATAAATGAGTAGGAAAAAGCAAGTGGGCAGGCAGATTGGCAGAGGACAGGTGGATGGGGGGTAGAACAGCAGGCAGGGGGGCAGGAGGAGGAACTGTTGCCATCCCTCCACTGTATGAGCCAGACTGGTGGGAGAGGAGCCACTCCTGCCACCCACTGCTTCAGGTGGGCAGGGGAAGGGGAACTCCTGCAGAAGGAAGATGGCAGCACTTCAGCCAAGCAGGCTGGTGGGAAAGCAACTGGCTTCCCAAATGGTGGGTGAGGAGGGGCAGATGGGCAGAGCAGCAAAGAAAGGAAGGAGGTGGTAGGAAGATCACACTGAGAACAGAGCAGGGGCAGTGTTGGTGGTAAGGGGGGAGAAGAAGCAGGATGTGGAAGGAAAAAGATGAGGGGTACTGGCTGTTGGAATTCAAGTTGCCCACATTCCAGCCATAGAGTTAAATGTTGTTTTGTTAGCCAAACAGGATGTTACATTGCTTAATGTATTCGATGGCGGGAAAGTTTGTGGGAGTTGTTTATCCTAATGAAGTGACCTGTAACTTGTGTATAGGACAACTAGCATCTTGTTTGTAGAAATGCTTTGATCTAGCATTCATGTATTCACACGGTTTATGACCCTTTGTGTGAGTGAAACAGAAACCACTCAGTGAGATGTAGTGAGAGAGAGATGTAGACAAGGAGAGGAGATGTGTAAGAAAGATGTAGCATGAATTAGAGTAGTTCGTATGTAACCTTTATTTTCTTTTTATCCAAAGTATCATTCCCATGGTTGATTTACTTTTCTAGTAAAGATATTTTGCTTTTAAAGTGTGGCTCTTGTGTTTGGAATGCATCCATCAACCTCTGAATTAAGAATCCCCAACAAATTGGTAGCAGTGAGGAAAGGGCAGAGAAATGTAGCTGGTGGGTGTATCAGCAGCCAAAGCAAGGTCCAGTGAGGGAATTTCCTCATGAGTTTCTCACAGTTCCCAGCTTGGGTGTCTGCTGTGGAGAGGGGAAATGAAAGGAGGTTATAAACTGCTCTGAGATTCCTTCGGGTAGCGAAGGGCAGGGTATTAATTTAATCTCTTCACTTCTCACTCTAAATATCTAAATAAATAGATTCCAGTCTAGAAGCCAATGAAAGCGGTCAAATCATCCACCAAATGGCCAATGATAACCTTGATCAATCAGAAGCAATGGGACAGAAAAATTAAAAAGGAGAAACTGATTGAAAACCTCCGAGAGAAGACCACTCTCTTCACAACAGTTAGCAAGGCACCAGCTCTACTGCTTGGCAGGCTGCCCAGAAGCCTATATGCTTTGGAGCTTTACTTCCCTCACAGAAATAAAATACCTAACAGTTATCTCATAATTTTACAGTGTATTAACATCAAAGATTTTTTTTAATGCAGAACTATAATTTGCACTCTTTATATGACAACTTTCTACAAAGGTTTTTAGCTTTTCCTCCTCAGTAGTACAGTGGTTAGAGTTCTACACTAGGATCCGGGAAATCCATCCTCTGCCATGAAACTTGCTAGAAGACCTTGGGCCAGTCACTCACTCTCAGGCTAACACAGGACAAGGACATCCTTTAGAGGGATGGTGGGACAGAAGATACGACAGAAACAGATAAACAAGGGAGAAATCCAAGTACAAGAGGAAGCAGTGGCCAAGCCCTGCCTTCAGCAGCCCCCGAAAGAGGAGCTGAAGTATACTTTGTGCTCTTTTCAACAAACCAGGTGTTAGTCACCAGATCCACTTCTAAATTCCCAGCAGTGACCGGGTTCCTAGATTTTTGCATCCTTGTTAATGTTTGGGCATAAAATTTTAGAGCAAAGATCAGATATTTCTCCAACAACTTAACACTTGGAAAGAATGGTGAGACAAGAATATGGAGACCAGTTTGCCATATAGTAAGGAATTAAAGTCAACACAGACTACAAAAAAAACAACCCTATGCCTCTCAATCACTACTCAGCAGGCAAAGGAGAGGGCATACCACATTAACCATGACACCCATCGGGACTGTTCATAAAGTAAGGCATAACCTCTAAATGGTATAGGAATGTGTTAATGTTGAAGAAAATAAGTACGTTTTTAGTGAACTTCTAACAAGGACAAATACCTCAGTCCAGAATAGGAATCTGGTTTAGACTCATGTGGCACTGGTCCAACTGGCTCAGTATGATCTACTCTTCTTCCAGCCAGGGTGATGCTGGTGACCATATCAATATCCTGCTGGGCTATAATACTTTGCTTTTAAGTGCCAGGTCAGTTACAGGTAAAGCAGGGGCCATCCAGGATTTGATTCCAGATGAGAGAGCGGACTTGGCATGTATCACTGAGACCTGGCTGGGGAGGAGTTAACCTCTCCCAACTATGCCTCCCGGAGTTCTCACTGATGCATCGGCATACCCCTGGCGGGCAGGGAAGTGGTGTCACTGCAGTTTATTGAGATTCTATCTCCCGGCTCAATGCCTGTCTGGGTTTGATAGCATGCATCTCTGCTGGGTTTGATAGCATGCATCTAGTGCTGGGAGTGCAAGACAGGATTGGAAATATGTTGTTGTACCTCCCACTCTGCTGCCCAACCATCTCCCTGCCTGAGCGTGCGGAGGTGGTCTCAGATGTGATGTTGAGGATTCCTAGACTGGTTGTCTTGGGGGGACTTCTGTATCTATGCCAAGGCTACTTCTATGGGAATGGCTCAGGATTTTATGATCTCCATGACAGCCATGGGCCTGTCTTAGGTAATAACAGGCCTCACATACTGTGCAGGTCACACAGGTGTGGTGCTTTGCTCTGAGAAGGAAGGTGGTGATCTGAAGGGGGGGGAACCGAAGATGGTCCCTTTGCCACGGTCATCACTGCTTGCTTGGGTTTAGACTTACAGGGGTACCAAGATTCCGCAGGGGCAAGGGATCAGCTAAGATGACCCACCCTCACAGCCTGCTGGATCTGGTAAGTTTTCAGACAGTGTTAGAGGATTTTCCTGCTGACATTGTCAAGAGTGCCTAGCAATGCTCTGGTTGACCTCTGGAACAAAGAAATGACCTGGACAATTGACACAGTCGCACCTAGGTGCCCTCTTAAGTCTACAAGCTCGGGCAGCCACTTGGTTTACTGAAGGGCTGTGGATGACAAAAATAGAGGGTAGACAGCTAGAGCAACAGTGGAAGACTTGGAGTCTGAGGCTAGATGGGTGGCGATCTAAGAAAGGGCTTTCTCAGCCATGGCACCAAAACTGTGGAACTCCCACCCCAAAGAGACGTGCCTGTCTCCCTCTATCAGCATCCTCTGCCAGCAGGTGAAGACTTCGTTTTGTTTGGCATACCCTCCACGATGGTTACTGGCCCTGGTTCTAGTATAGTGTATAAGTTTTCTGTTAACTATTTTATAATCCTAATGTTTTATGCATGCTGCTTTGGGGACTCTGATCGGGTGGATAGGCAGCACGAAAAGATTTTAGACAAATAAGCTGAATGGTAACAGCTTTGTGAAAGAGGTCTAGGCTGTAACCTTAACCACACTTTCCTAAAGTTAACCCAGTTGACTAAAATGGGACTTATTTCTAGTATTGTTCCCTCAGGCCATGAGTCAAGATCTTCATACTTTTTAACATCAGTAGGTGAAGGTCAAAAGTTTTGCAATACAAGTTTCAGAAACTGAAGAAAACATACTGGTAAGTAAGGTCCTGGCTTGATTTCACATTACTATTTTCACAACTACTATTTAAGTACGGCATGTGTTTTAAGTAACTTGTTGTATCTGTTATTTTATCATGTGTATGCCGCCTTGAGCCAGCTTGCCCGGCAAGGCGGCATAGAAATCAAAGTAATAAATAAATTTTAAAAATATTTTCTCATTTTATTTGCTCTCTACCGTGGCCAGCTTGAGTAAAATGTGAATTAGCTGAATCAGTCACCTGAGTATGCCTCCCTAAATCCAAATGCTGGTCAAATGTCTCACAGCAGCATTAATCTAGAGAGAGGACTTTAACAGAGGAGCAATAACAACAAGATAACAGGAAACATTTGTGTTGAGTTGAGCTAAGCAAGGCATCCTTCATAACTTGGCTTGCTTCAGTTTGTCGAGGCTGTTTAAGAGAAGAGCTAATGTGACCAAGGCCTAACACAGAGGAATCAACAGGGCTTAAATATCAAGGTCCTTTTCAAAGCCTGAAAAATAAGCAAGAAGGAACAGGAAAGGAGAGCCAGCCAGAGATCTTTTCCACAGCGCCAGCTCCTGACTCAAGCAGGAAGGAAAAGCGGGATAAAGAGGGGACCAGAGCCAGGACGCTGATGAGTCTTGACCTCAGGGGCATGTTCCTTTTGCGCAGGGCTGAGTAGCCCAGGAGTTCCAAATCAGAAAGAGACACGCCAGCGGCAACTAGCAGGGGGCGCCTCTAACTTTCCCGCGAAGCCCCTGGAGTGCTGGACTCCGCTTGAGCCCGTTCCCCTTTTCGCAGAGCTTCGTCGCCCTTCTGTTTTCTTGGCAGAGGTGCTGCTGCGCTCTTAAACAGTTACACATGACAAGCAAGCAGAAAGTTCACCGGGAGAGCCAGCGGGGCGGCTCCCTCCCTGCCCCAGGAGGATTCGCTCAGGGCGCAGCAGGAGCCAGCCGGGGGGTGGGGCAGGAGCCAGCCGGGGGGTGGGGGAGGAGCCACCCGCCCGCCCGCCTGCCTTTACCTTTCTGGGCCAGGTAAGTCCTCTGATGCCGCTGGTTCGGCCTCCGTTGCAGCTCCTGCAGGAAGCGCGACTCGGCGCTGCTGCCTCTACCCCCGGGGAAGGCGTCGGAGCCGGCGGAAGCCTCCGTGGAACTGTCCACGCTGTCGCGGTGGCGGGGACGCCCCACGCTGTAGAGTTCGACCAGGAGGCCGCTCACCAGGGACGACGCGCGGCTGGCCCGCCTGCTCTCCGCCGCCGCCTTATCTCCCCCGTCGTCGTCCTCCTCGGCCACACTGTCGGCGCTGCTGCTCACCCTGCCTCGTCGGCCAGGCTCGGGCTCCGAGCGGTCCCTGCCAGCCCCCGGGGCCCCGCCGCCCAGGTCGACCTCGGTGAGTTCCATCCCCCCCTCTCCCTCCCTCCCGCAGCCTCAGCGTCCTCTCGCCGCCCCAGCCGTGCCAATGGGATCCGCTTGCCGCCGGGGAGGCAGCTCCGGGGCCAGAGTTCCGGGTCCGGCCCACTCTCCGCGGGACATGGGGAGAAGAAGGAAGAGACTCCGCTCCCTGCACCTGCCAAACTAATCCGTTCTCCCCCGCGCCGTTCCCTGCGAATAGAACGCGCCGCCCTGCGGCCTCCTGCCGCAAGTGTGGCTTCCGAAGGAGCCCCCCACGCGATGCACCTGCTGTCGCGATCAGCCAATCAGTTCCGCTCAAGGATGACGACGGGCGCAGGTGGAGAAAGTGGAGGTTTCTCTCTCCCCCCCTCCCCCCCAAAGCAGGATCTTGCTCAGAAAAAAATAAATTCCATTAACGACGTGTGCTTCCTATTGCTCACTTGCTGCTGGCGATTGTTTCCAGAAAGGAGGCCTGTTTCTCAGGCTGCTACCGCTCAGAGTTAGGACTCAGGAAAGCTTATACCCTAACGCCTGGGTCCCTGAGAGCTGCCCTGGTGAAGTCCTTAGAGGGCTGGCCCAGGACCTCAGAAACCTGAGTTCTAAACCCTGCTCTGCCATGGAAACTACCCAGGTGACCTGGGGTGCCTCACCCAGTCTCAGACTGATCAGCCTCACAGGGTTGTGTGATTTGGGTGGAGAAGGGGGGAAACATGCACTAAGTCTCTTTGGGTCATCATTGAGAAGAAAAGTAGGGTATAAATTAAGTGTCCCCCAGAAAAGGTCTACTTTCTGAATGTGAAAGAAAGTGTTAAAGAGTGGGTTCCATGGATCAGTAGACTCACTGCTAGTGATCAGCTCAACTTTGGGGGGATTTCAGCAAGAGCAAGTCAGAAGAACAGGCCCACTTGCCCTGTTTAAATAGCATGCAGTTGCCCCACCCAAACACACCCCATTCCCAACAATAGGCTCTTTACATAACATTACTTCTTGATTGGTTACTGCCAGAATCCTAGTGGGCTATTGTTCTTAGGCTCCAAATTCAACTAGTCTCTGGTAGCACAGTCCTGCAATGTTTCAGTCCCAATAGCATTTCCCACCTCAGCTGATGCCATTTATGTTTGTACATGTCTCACTGTTCTCTTGGGGAGAAATGTACTCCTCTTTGGGTTATGTTACGTCACACTGCAAAACCTCCACATTCCTTCCAAGAAGCTTCTCTGTTGATACAAGGGAAGGAAGAAGAGTGGTTAATTGCTTTCAGGCATTCCCCATCCTATTGATGGCTCTCTTAAGTACCCAGTTTGGTGAAGTGAATGCATCTAGCCAGCAGAGAACAGTCTCACACTCTGGGATGGGAGGATGTGACAGAGCCTTAGGGATGCCAAATGCTAGATTGTATCTCTTCCTGAGAAAGACAGGAAGAGGAGGATTAGGTTCACTGGCTGGAACACATGGAGGAGTTACATTCTCTAGACATGAGGGGAATGGGAACTGAAGCTTTTTGAAGCAGCCTGTTTGGGCCATATAACTGGGAGGAAGGAGCTCTCACACCTGGGCTCCATCTTGATGGCTGCCATTACTATATGGAACTAACAAAGGGCAGCCAGATAATGGATCCGATAGAATACTTCAGCAGTAAAGAGCCCACTCTAGAACAGTCAAGATATGTTTAGCCAAGGAACAGAGGATTGCATGAATGCATCTCTACTCTGCAAACCTGCTTGATCTGTTGTGTGCAAATTATATGTGTGGACAATTTCTTTTAAATAAATTATTTTGAATGCTGGAAGTTTGATCTCCATAACCAAAATAAGCCCCACTCGAAACCATTAATAAAAGGGTGCCAGGGAAGGAAGGAGGTTGGTAGGTAGATCACTAGATTCCCAGGAATGTGCAAGTGCAGTAAGTTATCCCTATGAAGGCAAGTTGGAGAGCCAGCAGGAGATATGGGCACTAGGCAGAGCATATAACATAGAGTGCTAAAGTGGGGGAAACTCTAATTGACCTGGTGGTGGTAGTGTAGATACCAGAAAGAAACAAAGAGACCACTACAGGGGTGTTTGGTGAGCTTGGAAGAGAAGTGCATTGCTGGGTAGAGACCCAAGGCTTTTCCACATTGTCATTTTACTTGTTGTTCAGTTCCCTTGGCATTTTTGCCTTGAAATAAAGGCTGTGTGCAAAACAGGGCCACATACTGTGCATAAATTTATAAAGAAAACATATAAGTTTACTGAAAAACAAACGTGAAGGGAACTTTGGATAAAAGAAACAGAGAACACATCCTAACTCTAAACTGTTACGTCCTATCAGTTACATGGCTATAGGAACAGTGATGGCTGCTCCTTTGTCCATCTTCTTGCGCAACACAAAGAAATGGAAGTTCTGCGATAAACCTGTAAACAGATGCATGCAAGATCAAAGCATTCTTTCTAATCAATCTATTGCCAACCAATGAACTGAAATGTGAGCAACTTGTGAACTCCAACAAGTGCCTGTCTCTTTGGGGATTCTCCCCCCCCCCCTTCTGCATGTGTTTTGCTCCCTCTAGTGGTCAATTCAACATAAAAACAGTTTCATTTCCCTGCAGGTTAAATCTGCAGGGAAATAAGCTAGAAATAAACCTGTTTTATGTCAAATTGACCACTAGAGGGAGCAAAACACATGCAGAACAGGAAAGAAACCAGAAGACACAGGAAACTGACAACCAATAAAATGACAATATGGAAAAGGCCCCAGAACAGCCACTGAATGTCTCAACATCTTGGAGGGCCCAAAGTGGAACAGCCCTCACAGGTCAGCAGGACCATGTAGAAGCTTAATGCCTTTCGTTGTTTGATTGAGGACACTAGCAATTGTGTGATGGAACACTAGAGAGGCCTTAGTGAATACTTTGTGTATTACCTTAGGACAGTCATTCCCAAATTCTCGGGCATCTTTGCACTGGGGTAAAAATTCTGCTTCTGAGAACCTCTTTGCTGTCTGCTTCCTTCACCAATGTTAGAAAAAATCTGTCTCAAACTATGGTGTCAACTTGCCACCTGTTAGAATCCAGAAAACGGTCTACATTCATCCGGCATAATACAACTGGACAGCGTTTGTGCTGTACTGTACTGTCTGCTGTACTACTATGTCTCCAATCCATTCCTTTACAAAATACAAAGATCTGAAATTTTAATAGCTCTGCATCTCCAAGTACCAACATGCATAGGATTGTGCTATATAAAGTGTTACCAACTGACCTATAGAAAAATTTCGTTATCCCTTTATTAGAGGCATAATCTGTGGAAATCAGCAGCTGAAGCTTTTCATGACTTGTGAGTTAAATCACATTCCATTAAGCCTCTATTAAAGGGACAGGACCTTTTTTTCTCCAGGCAGTTGGAAGTCTGCCCCATGGTGAGAAGAACACTCCCTGTTTCTGGCCGAAAGGTGCATATTTGTTGAGATCTTATTTCCTTATTTCTATTTCATTTCTTACAGGAAGTATGGTCTGTCAAGCTCAAGGAGGCTGGACTCCCCTGTGGTGACCGATAGGACAGTTTTTACCATCTTCTATATGCTGTACCTCTGAATAGTTTTATTAATTTTAAATTGCTTTATTGTTTTATGATGCCAAATGGCCTTGTAAGCCATCCTGAGCCTGCCTCGATGGGGAGAGCGGGGTATAAATCAAATAAATAAATAAATAAACTTAAAAGATGTGGGGGGAATCAGTCCTTTTATTATTAGAATATTTAGAAAAAGTAGTAAGACTAAGACACATCTTTCACAGTGCCAAGTGTTCAGACAGAACGCGCCTACGAAGCACCTGCAGTCAGCTATCATACATGTCAAATAATGACTAGGATTCTGGGAAGGATGTCAGGATCAGGATCTGGAATTTCTAGACAGGCTTGAGCATGATAAATTACATCCTGGCTCACTGGCTATTGGAGATAATTGTGCTGCCTCTGTCTGTCAACATGGATGTTCTAGCTAGCAGAAAATAACAAGTTGAAATGGCTGTTTCAGCAGCCAGTTCTAACTTTTTCTTACAGCCTGATCTTAAATATTGTAAGACATACCCCATCTCCCTGAACAGCAAGAGGTGCTCAGGCTGGTTCTCTCTTGAGGAGGGAGCACTGGAAGCTTATAAGTTTTTCTAGTAATTGCTCTGTTTACAAATACACAGGTAGAAGGCACAGATGCACTCCAACAGGGCAGGAGACCTGCTACTACACATAAAACCCTCAGATATTCTTCATCCCCACCTTAAACACACACCCTAAGTGCTTTAGCCAGTGCTTCTTTCGATCTTGCTCAGAATCTAAACTGCCCGTTCTTTTACACACAGACAGCTATCTGTTTCCCTCCAGCTAGGTGGGAAGTTTAGCTCCTCTAAACATTGATGGGACACTTGAGCAAAGCCATTTTCTGACACTCAAGGCCCATTTAGGTACTTTCTGTGGTGATTTTGTCATGCAAGACAAACTGGTTCACAGTGATCAAAAGCAAATTAAAACACTAAGTCAGAAACAAACCAGACAAGACTACTTCAGACATGCATAATCATCCCTTGATGACTGCTGAGTCAAATAGTTATTTGGATGGATACATGAGCCACCACAGATAAAAAATTATAAACCTCATATCACTTCACACAGCATTTCTAATGGAGTCTGTATTGGGTAAAAAAAAAGAAAATTGCTTTGGAAGCACAGAAGCTTTATGCAGCATCCCCAATCCTCCACATTTCACATTTTAAGGAGGGGGGGGGGTTCAAACAAATTTCAAAGATGATCTGACTTCAATGGTAACAAGAGAAAGAAATTTTACTTACAAAAATAGAAGCACATCTTACATGACATATTCATGTAGGTACATTTAACTTATTGTGAACAGATTAACTTCAAAAAAGGTTAACTTGCTACAGCTCTAAGCCCAGGTAAGAGAGAGAAGGTCCTATATAAGAAGAGATGAAGAGAAGAGATTGGATTTATACCCCACCCTTCACTCAGAGTCCTTTCCCTTCCACTCCCCACAACAGACACCCTGTGAGATAGGTGGGGCTGAGAGTGCTCTTTCAAGAACTGCTCTTTCAAGAACAGCTCTGAAGAGCTATGGCTTGCCCAGGGTCATCCAGCAGAGTGGGGAATCAAACCCAGTTCTCTCAGACAAAACAGAAGGCAAACAACCCAGCTGGCAGGGGAGACTCAATGGCTGCGGTCACACACACACAAATCCACTTTCAATGCACTTTCCAACTGGATTTTACTGTGTGAACTGGAAAAATCCAGTTGGAAAGTGCATTGAAAGTGGATTGTTTAGTGTGTTTGACTGCAGCCAGTATCTAACCAATAAGAGGATGGGGCCAACTGCCAAGTTTACCGGAGTGAGAGAATTCTTAACTCTTTCTCCCCCAGATCCTCCTGCATTCAGAGTTACAATCTCCAACCGTCTGTTCACAAAGTCAACTATCTAGTATTGATCTGAAAAAACTGCAGCATAGCCCTATGCAGTGTAGTCCAGTCTAATCCCATTAGCAGCAATAGAGTCAGACTAGAATAACTCTGCATGGGATTGCACTGCAAATTCAGTACAAAGGAGACTTTATTTTCTCCTTCTCATGTGACATCTTATAATGGCATGTCCTAGTAGGTTGTCTGATTGCTTTCCCCTCTAACACTGAAGACCATGAATTACTCAGCATTCCATAGGTGCACCTGCCCATCAATCTCTGATTTTGATATATTTATTTCCTTCACTATGTTTCCCCCCTGGAATGAAACCCAAACAAATGGTGACTATATAAACTAAACTTGTTATTAGAGTTTGGTCCTTGCATCTGTTCAACAACTTTATTATGCTGTATGCTGATTTGCTGCTCACCCTCTACCTATATGTACTGACTGGTAACTTCCATTTCAATATATCTGCAGAAGTGTGCGTGCACATGAAAGTTTATACCTTGAATAAAACTTTGTTGGTCACAAAGGTGCCACTGTACTTGAACTTTGTTCTGCTGCAAGCAACAACCCTGGTCATCTGACTTGAACAGGTTTGAAGGAAAGCCAGTTGGTTAAGAAAGCATAAACATACAGGCCAAACAATACTGTTGATCAGTTTAAAAATTAACAGATATTAACAAATATACAAAATACATGTATTTATTTCACAATAGATTAAAAACAGATATTGGCCCTTACAATAGCCTCAGTTATCACTGATGATATACAATGACATCCAAGAGTGATAAATATTGACCCTGACCAGATGCATTTTGGCCCAATTGGCCTTCCTTACTGGCCAGACTAATAACATTGCAACATGGCTCCTGACATAATAATACAACATTCATTTATCCATAAACTGACCAAGATGAAGTTATTCTGATAATGATTATGACCAAGAGAAAGAATACTGATCAAAAATCTTGTTCTACAGAATTTACAGCCACGGTCACATGCAGTTATTCCTATAGTGATGATTCACTTGTGTGCCTTTCTCTCTTGGCCATAAAAGTTCAGTATAGTTAGGAGCCAACAGTGATGCCATCCTCTTTAGGACTGCTCCCCAAGTATTTTATTCCAGCATAATTTTTTGTGGACTAGACCAGCATTCTAGTCTATGAAAGATTATGCTTCTATAAATTGATCAGTCTTTAAAGTAACCATCAGATTACTGGAAACTAGTTTCAAATGGATAGCCATGTTAGCATGTAGTCGAATAAAATCTGAGACCAGTAGCACTTCACAGACCAAACAGTTTTTCCAGAGTATAAACCTTTGTAGATCAAAGCTCATTTTAACAGACATAACTGTTTTGAGTGATGAAAGCTTATAAACAGAGAAATGTTCGTCTTTTATAGTACTACTGGACTTGAGTTTTGTTCTGTTCACTAGAGCTTCGTTATAGAAACCTTTTGACAAGGATTTAATACTTCACGTGTTCCCGAGCTGAGTCTCCAGTCCACACATGCCCCGCCCCGCCCCGCGCCGCCCCCAAAAGCGACACATAATTTACGCGCAACTACTAAAGTACGGAACGGAATCCGCCAAGCATGTCTCAGGGCCCGGGTCCACGATAAGAAGCTTCGCCTGTGGGAGGTGACTCGGGCCGACAACGAGCACTTGAGAGATGGCGGAAACTGGGGCCACAATGGACCAGTAGGCGGGACATAGGGCTGCTGGGGGAAGTCTACCGGTCACGTGACCCCTCCTCCTCCTCCTCCACCACCAGGCCCCCTCCCTCCTAACATAGCCGAAGAAGGGGGCGGGGGACGTGCGCATATCTTTCCCTCGCTCTCCGTCTCTCGTGACTGTCTCGCGCTCAGGTGCCGGCGTCGCGCGCCCCTCTTTCCCCCCTCCCTCCCTCCCTCCAGCCGGGTTTGTAGGATGGCTCGCGCCGCAGCTTTTGCACGCTCTCTCGCGCTGCTCTTGGCCCTCCTCGGGTCCAGCGCCGGCGTCCATCGGGCGCGAAAGCCTAACGTGGTGCTGATTGTGACAGACGACCAGGACGCCTGCCTCGGCGGAATGGTGACTGCGCTTGTTTTTTGGTGTCCGTGTGAGGGGCCTGTGGGGGAAGGGGGAGGGCTGCGAGTGGCTGAGGAGGCTTTTGCAGTTCGGTGAGGTGAAAGGTACAGTCGCTTTGTTGTGGCTGAGGCCCAAGTCGTGGGAAGGAATGCTTTGAGGGCACCCATGGCCGGCGGAAAGAGACATCCTTTCTGTTTCTCTTTTCGGATGCGTAATGAAAGGCCCCTTTGTCTGTGAGCTTTAAGCTCCCTTTGGAATAATATTGGAATCGACAGCGATGGGGCACCGGGATGCTTGGGACACCCTAAGTCCTCTTGTCTTATCCATCCTTTGCAAGACCAAGTGTAGACAGGGCTTGGTTAAGCAGGGGCTTCAGGTCTGTGCTCAAGCAGCCTAGTAGTTTTAGGGAACGGCCTTAGAACATTTGCCGGAGTTGGATCTTTTCTTGCAGTCAGTCAGTTGTGTGTGGTGGGGGGTGGGGGGGCGGGGGTTGTAGATGGGGTTGTATGAATTGGTTGATGACAGGGTTCCGCTTCTAGTATGTTGCCACAAATGCTCAAAAAGAGGGGTGTGTTTGCACACAGCTGAATGCTGGAAGCAGGATGTTGCATTATGAAGCATACACACAAGTTTTATCCTCAACTTCCCTGTGCCCTTGTTCTAGCCCAATAAGTTCCATCACCAGTGGCATTCTACTGGATGTCCAGACTTCTTGTTTCTAAGTGTTTCTGTTGTTAATGTCAGTTTTTGGGTTAGGTGGTGACATACTCAGTGTCAGCTATTGGTCACCCTGGATTGTCAATACACAAGGTCTATTCAAACACTTGGCAACTGACCCTGGGAAACTTATTTTGCCCTGCACTGATGGGCCCCTTCCCTAACACTCTATAGTAATGGTCTGAGCACAGCTCCCACCCACATGACTGAGAACCTAAACTAGGACCTCCCAATGCATGTCTGCTTGACAGAACCCAGAATGGAGTGGTGGTGGGGTGTTTCTGTCACCTTGGATGTTGAACTGTAGATTTAAAAGTTGCCTCCATTCACAGAAAAATATTTTAAAGGAAAGTTTTAGATTATAATTGCTGATCTTGTATGTGGAGTTGACACTGTTAAGTTTGGATTTCATAAGAACTAGTTTGCTCAAGAAAATTGTTCTCCTTTATACATTTATGTATGGTTCTAATCTCCCTTTTTCCTGTTTGTGAGTCTGGAGTGGTCAATACAGATTCTGACTGGATCATTTATTCTTTTGACTGGTCTTACTTTAACAATGGAAGACAGCATTTAAAAATAAATTTCAAAGCTTACAAAAGGTTATGTTATACTATATGCTTAGTTTTATAAGATGTTTTTATATTTGGCTTTGGGTGTCTTGAGTAGGAAGAAAGCTTGCTCTTTATTGGTTAGTTTTATTTAAAATGTAAACACTAGTTTAAAAAACTAACAGCAGACTATTAATGCCAGTAGAAAAAGGTAAGAGTCCAGTAGCACCTTAAAGACTAACAAAATTTGTGGTAGGGTATGAGCTTTCATGAGTCACTGCTCACTTCTTCCGGTATCATACCCTACCACAAATTTTGTTGGTCTTTAAGGTGCTACTGGACCTTTACTCTTCTCTGCTGCTACAGACAGACTAACACAGCTACCCATCTTGACCTATCTCCAAATGTTACATAAGTAAACCACTTTGAGTCCTAGGTAAAAGGTGAGGTACAAATCTTCTAAATAACTAAACTTTTAAATTAATATTTAAAATGTTTAAGGAATAACAAATGCAATACTGACTTTAACTAGAATAGTTCTGGTATTCAGTGCAGCTGTAGGGGGAAGAAATCCAAAATACATCAGTCTCCCAAAGTCATACCACATCTGTATTTCTTCATACATACATTCTGTATTGCAGACACCACTGAAAAAGACCAGCGCCCTTATCGCAGAGAAGGGGATAAGCTTCTCCAATGCTGTAAGTATTGAAAGCAAGACATGCATTTGTGAACAACACAAGCAAGTGAGAATTTTTTGTATGGATCCCATAAGAAAACCTAAGAGGTTGGGAAAGGAGGTGAATTGTGCATAATTTAGTGAAGGTATGGACAGAGCTATCATACAGCATCAGGTGGAAACTATGCTCTTTCCTAGATGTGATGGTTAAGTTGACGTTTTCTGAACTTTCTCTACAACTATGAACTTTTTCAACCAGTCAAGGATTAGATCACATCTTTTTGTGGAAGGAAAAAAACTCTCTTTGTAAAGTGCTGCTTCTCAAATGCTTCATGGTGGAAATTCAAGGTACAGAGAGATGCTGGTGTTGGCATCTTAGTGCTGTGTTGCTAATCTCTATGTTCTCAGTGTCTCATCCAATGGGACAGAGAAACAGTAAAAGGCACATTTGCTTACTTGGTAATCTTGATTTGGATTGATGGTCATTATATATTTTAAGACATTCCTCCACGTGTAGTGGGCATTGTGAGCTGTGGATACTGCATCTCAGAATCCTTACTCAGCCATAATCTTATAGTCGCCTTTTATGGGTAGGAATTGCTTTGCATCAGTTCCCAGGCAATAAAACAGAAAAATTGGTGGGTCTCCTCAAGCTGTTTAGGCTGAATATAGTATGGATTGCATGTTCCTTTGCACATAATTTAGTGTCATAAAAACCTAGAATATAGAATGGAAGACAAGATGGAGGCCCACAAGGAATCATGGTAGGAATAAAGCATTAGATTTCTCCATGACCCAAGTTTCTATAAACAATTAGGCTGAACAGTTTTCTCATCTTTTTACTTTTAATACTCACCTGCCTCTGGCATTATGTGCATTATGTGTTGCCTACAGCATCAGGCTATGTGTTGGGATTTTTACTTTCTAAATTTATAAATGAATATTTTCTTGTATATCTAGAGAAGCTTCTGGTTATGCAAAATCCCCTTATCTCTGGGTTGCCCCCATTATCTTACCATATTGATGGGCATTTGACCATCTGTTGTTATGAGTGGCATTTCTGACTATCACTTAACTTATTCCCCTTTAATTTTGTTTTCTAGTATGTACCCAGTGCATTGTGTTGTCCCAGTAGAGCCAGCATTTTAACAGGAAAATATCCACATAATCACCATGTTGTCAATAACACTCTGGAGGGAAACTGCAGCAGCAAATCCTGGCAGAAGATCCAGGAACCATATACCTTCCCAGCTATTCTCAAGTCTATGTGTGGCTATCAGACCTTCTTTGCTGGGAAATACTTAAATGAGGTATCATTTTATGTCCTATGTTAGATATTTCCTTAGTGATCTTTTTTTAAGTTTAACTTATTTGTGGTTACTTAGAGACATTTAATACAGTTTAAGATTACTCCTGCATATTTAAGGGATCCTTTTCAAAACATCTGGAATAAGAACGCAACTTTCATGAAAAGGAAGGCATGATTTATTACAGTTGTCCAGAACAGCTAGAATAAATAAGCTTAGTAAGATACCAGCCCCAAAATCCTGTCCCTAGATTCTCATTCTGACTGTAGCTTCCTAGACTCTGTGGCTTTTTTTGATCTACAAAATTCTGGAGACCTTGAGTATTTGGGGGGGGGGAGGCACAAGTGGCTGCTGGGGGAAGGGGAGGACAAGACTGCCTGTCCTGTCTGCATCTGTCTTATATACTAAAGGCTATAGTCATACCTACATGTATGTGAGAGCTAGCAGTCAAACTGAGAAATCACCACACATCATTTTGATAGACTTTTGTAAGTAGGCTTATTTATTTATTTATTTATTTTATTCATTCTATTTATACCCCGCCCTCCCCGCTGAAGCAGGCTCAGGGCGGCTTACGTAAAAATCTCTCTATATTATATTTCCAATTTGAGGTGGCCACATAAAATGTGCTCCCTCAGGCATAGGCTGCATGACCCGCCACTCAGCGCAGGGACCCTGGCCATTGGCTGAAGCGGTGCTGAAGTGAACATGCCCTGCAGTTGGGTTGGGATGCGGTGGGTTGGGACGCCGAGCCCAGCCCGAGGGAAGAGGTGGCCAAAAGAGGCATCTGGAGGGACAAAGGACGAGGATGGAGCTCAGGCCGGGGAGTGGGGAGGGGACAAGGACTGGTGTAGCCTCCAATGAAGGCCGCCTGGCCTCGCCCACTGCAGCCTCAAACGGAGCCAGGGGAGAGACCAGGCGGCCTGGGCTGCCATGAGTGTGCACGGAGCCGGGGGGGGGGAGGGATGAGGCCTGGTGGCCAGGTGGGGAAGAGGCTAGGCAGCCTCGGCAGCTGCACCCTCAAACAGGGGCCGGGTACAGTGGGCACGAGACCTCCTGTGGCCGTGGGGTTGAACGACAGTTGAGGTGGGGAAAGCGATGAGGGGAGCTGCACCACGCAGGCCTGGCTAGAGCCTGTTGTATTTATTGTCACAATGGGCCTTGCTCCTAGTACATATATAAATACAGTTAAAAACCTTCATAAAAACGCCATGACAATTGAATATTAGTTATCCTAAAGTGCTGGAACAATATTCAAGTAAAGTGCAAGAGCATTAGTTTCACGATTAGACAGTATTACTTAGGTGACAGTCATGATGGTATTCTCACACCAGCTCAGTTGATCAGATTATGTGTGCAGTGAGCCCAGGCTGTAGGCTGTAAGCCAGGGCACAGGGTCACTTTTCAGATGTTTAGTGCAGCTCCTAATAAAAGGCCTGGTGGAAGAACTCTGTCTTGCAGGCCCTGCGGAACTGTAAAAGGTCCCCCAGGGCCCTGATCTTCTCCAGGAGCTTATTCCACCAGTATGGAGCTGCCACTGAGAAGGCCCTGGCCCTGGTTATCACCAGGCTGGCATCTTTGGGGCCTGGGAGGGCCAGGTAATTTTGGGCCCCTGAATGTAGTGCTCTCTGGGGAACATATGGGGAAAGGCAGTCCCTTAGGTATGTCGGACCCTGACCATAAAGGGCTTTAAAGGTCAAAAACAGCACCTTGAAGCAAGTCCAGTATGCTGTTGGCAGCCAGTGCAATGCTTTTAGCACAGGGTGGATGTGCTGCCGCGTTGAGAGACCCATCATCAGCCTGGCCGCAGCATTTTGCACCAGCTGCAGCTTCTGGATTTGGGACAAGGGCAGCCCCATGTAGAGAGCATTACAGTAGTCCAATCTTGAGGTGAACATCATATGGATCACTGTTGCCAAGTCATTGCGTTTGAGGAAGGGAACCAATTGCCTAATTAGCTGCAGGTGATAAAAGGCCGCCTTGGCAGTGACTGCTACCTGGGCCTCTGTTGTTAATGAGGCATCCAGGAGCACTCCCAAGCTCCTAACCTCCGGCGCTGGCACCAACTGCGCCCCATCAAAGGTTGTGAGTGGGATCTCTACCCTCGGGCCACCCCGGCTCAGGTACAGGACCTCTGTCTTCATCGGATTCAGTTTCAGTTGGCTCAGTCTAAGCCAACTAGACATGGCTTGTAACACCTGATCCAGATCTTCCAGTGTAGATGCAGACTGGCCGCCCAACAACAGATAGAGCTGGGTGTCATCCACATATTGGTGACATACCAGCCCATGTCTCCGGGTAATTTGGGCAAGGGGGCACATATAGATGTTAAACAGCATCAGGGAAAGTACCGCCCCTTGAGGCACTCCACAGGTCAGCTGTTCCCCTAGTACCACCCTTTGTCCTTGACCCTGAAGAAAGGATGCAAGCCATTGCAAGGCAAGCCCCTGAATTTCAGAGTCGATGAGGCAATGGATCAGTAGCTGATGGTCAATCGTGCTGAATGCTGCCAACAGGTCCAACAACAACACTGCCAATTCACTTCGATCCAGGTGCCTCCAGAGGTCATCCATGAGGATGACCAGTGCTGTCTCCGTCCCATGTCCCAGGTAAAAACTGGACTGGAAGGGGTCTAGGATGGAAGTGTCATCCAAAAAGCTCTATACCTCAACTGCCACGGCCCTCTCCATTAGCTTGCCCAAATAGGGCAAGTTGGAAACCAGCCGATAGTTAGCCAATTCAGCCAGATCCAGAGATGGTTTTTTCAAGAGGGGATGAACCATGGCATCCTTAAGTGTCCCAGGGAACAGTCCCTCCAAGAAGGACTTGTTGATAAATCTCCCCTAGGGCACCTCTGAGCCCGTCGCGACCAGCTTTAACTAGCCACTCTGGGCACGGATCAAGGAGACATGGAGACAAAGAGATCCGAGATGCAGCTGATTATAGTCTGCCAAACAGCATAGCAAGGGCATTTTAGCTTGCTGAAGACTCAAAAGCAAAAGTGTTTGTGTATGGATGTAGTTTAAAATGTCTGTATCCTCTGCAGCTCTGTTCTTTAACACAGTAGTTGATTATAAAAACCCCGCAATAGAGAATGCAATCTTTCTGTTTCAGTTGACAAGCTAACGTGCATGGCAATAAACTTGCCATCCATGAGTTAGACTGAGTTGAGATAATCATGCTAGTTACTCATGTAATGTTTGATTCTTTCAGTATGGAGCAGAAGATGCTGGGGGAATCAGCCATGTTCCTCCTGGATGGAGTTTCTGGTATGCTTTAGTAAGTGTCAGATATTTCTAGCTTACTTGTATTTAAAATTTTTAATTTTATGGAACGCTAACATACTTCTAGAATGATGGCAACAAACCTTGAAAAATGAGTTTCAAAATTTCGTATGATACTCACTTTAATAATGTGTTATTTTTGGAGACTATTAAATGTGTTTTCATCAAAGTCTTTGATACATCAGAATTACACTACCTTAATCATAACTGAATTATCAGTGCAGTTACAATTTGTAGAGGACTGCAGTGACCCAGCTGGCAATTTTTAATGCCTATAAAGTAGCTTTGGTTGTCTTCCACAGGAAAAAAATTCAAAGTACTACAATTACACACTGTCAGTAAATGGAGAAGCACGGAAGCATGGTGAGAACTACAGTGTCGATTACCTGACAGATGTCCTGGTGAGAATTTTTCAGTTGTTGTTCTGTAAAGTGCATTTCTGCTTGGTGACTGTCATCGCTTCAGCGTTATGCAAGGAGTTCAACCTATTTAACAGGAAATCCAGTGAATCAAGTTCTTGAGTGTAAACAAACTTTCTGAGCCTTATGATGCAATCTGCCTTACTCTGCTTTATTCAGATACAGTTGTATAGTGTAACACAGGTCTCACCCTGTTTTCTTCCTTTCAGTTCTGCATGTTAGGGCTCTGTTCAGACCACTTCAAGCCTTAGTAAAGGAAGCTGTTTCCTATGTTTGAATTGCCAAATCATAGTTAGGGCCACTGCTCTGGCACTGGAATCTACAGCACAATGAAAGTAGACAAGCAGTTTTAAACTCAGATCTGTATGTATGTGTGGAAGCTCATGCCTTGGGTTCTAAACTGTGATATGTGCAAATCATGGTTGGTGGGATGTCTGAATTGAGTCTATATGAGGGCTTCTAGTTCTTGTCAAAAGTGAAATTTTGGGGGCAAGCAGAACAGTTTGAGTAAAATGAAATTTCATATATTTGCAGATGTTCAGTTGCGCTGGTCACCCCTTATGAAAGATATGGAGAGGCTGGTTTAGAATTCATGAGGATGTTTTGAAGTTATCTATTTGTAAATTATTAGATCAGTAGTTGGCTCCAGTCTATAACAAATGTTCTTGATACATTAAGAACAAGTATTTCTTCAGGCTAAGGAAGCTTTTGAAGTTTCCATGCATAGGACTTCCTTATATGATATGTTTACGTTCTCCATAACGCTGGAGACTAAACTATCTGCTGGTAGTTGCAAAGTCATCTTTCATCCATAGATGTTGGCTTTATTTCAGAGAATGGCCAGCAACATATTCATAAGAGGAGCAAATTATGCTTCCTGAGTATACCCCATTTTAATGTAAAATACATTAATATTTTTTTAACCATGGTATACCGAAATATTTATGAAAAATTAACAGGCAATGTTGACCATCACCATAATATCTGTGAAGTCAAAACTGAACATTCTTTAAGAAATTAAATTTGAGAATTGCTGTACCTGGAATATCAGCCAAAATCTGCTATGTCTTACTTTTGGAGATTCTGGGAAACTACTGTTATTTGAATTTGTTCTAATGAGATATAATTTTCATAGTTTATTATAATGTAAGGGAGTACTTGAACTTTGGCACAATAGACCTTGGGGTTTTTTTTATTCTTGGAGCATGATTTTCTTTTAAAGGTTTTTATGTTAGAATTATAATTAACTCTCTTTTAAATTGTTACGGAAAACAGTAAGGTATCAAAAGGTAAAACCTAAGTAATTACGTTTTCATAGTGTTGTAATAGAAGCATCTTACATTGATTTTAAGTCGCTTCCAACATATGTGGCAATTTAGTTTTGGTCAGATAATGGCTGCTTAAAGTGGAGTTCAATAAACATAAATGTACTAGCCCTCAAGTTACGCTCTCTTGTTCCAGATTTTTGGCTGCAACCTCTAGAATCCACAAAAATTATATAAAGGAGTGAAAAATGTCCATTAGGCTTTGCACCTTTTTTTCCCTTCTTTTAAATGCTTTTTTCTTAAGTCTTTGTACATTTTATTATAACATTCCCATACAAATGGCTGTGCACTTTCTGTATTTTATGTAAACTAGTTTGCTTCGATCTATGCTGGCTATGGCCCGTAATAATAATAAACTAAACCAAACTAAACTAGACATAAATGTTCGAGGTAGGGAGTACTCCTTTCTCCCATGGGTGGATACCAGCATGTCATGTTTTTAAAAAGTATTTATTTATATTGTGAGATAAGTATAAAGACAGTAGAATCATCTGACTGCTTAGACCAGGGGTGGGCAAACTTGCTCAGCATAAGAGCCACCTAGAATAGGGGTGGCCAAACTTGCTTAACGTAAAAGCCGCATAGAATAAACATCAGATGTTTGAGAGCCACAAGACATGAACAAATATTACCCGCTTTTATTGGAAAATAAGCAAATTTGCTTTTTATTAACATCAAATGAGACTGCCAAAAATAATAACAAAAGGGGTAAAAGCAGATATTGATAATGATATTAATTTGTCCAACAATATTTGTTTGCTAATGATATTTAGCTTCCCCAGCCGCCCTGCCGGGAGCCACATAATATATGTGAAAGAGCCACATGCGGCTCCCGAGCCACAGTTTGCCCACCCCTGGCTTAGACAACAACTTTAATAGTACCACTAGAACTTAGAACCTTAATCTTTGTGTTCAGGCCAACATGTCTTTGGATTTTCTGAAATATAAATCCAACTTTGAGCCTTTCTTCATGATGATAGCCACACCAGCGCCACACTCACCTTGGGTAGCTGCTCCTCAGTACCAGAAGAGCTTTCAGAATGTCAGCGCTCCAAGAAGCAGTAATTTCAATATTCACGGAAAGGTATGGATTCTTAATCCTTCTCAGCTAATATCATGTTTGCTGGAAGTAAGTAATAAGTATTGATTTCAGTTTCTTAAAGAGAGAAAATTATGAGCTCAAGACATAAAATATTGTGTATAAAATGCAGGTCCCTCATTGGTGAACCTGTGGAGCATTCCGTGTTTCAGTGATGACTTGGAAGTGCAATTTGTAAATGGAATAAGCATGGTGTTTTTTATTGTGTATTTTGAGCTCTTGGGTTCCAAATATATGTTTGATTTTATAATGCAGTTGGATTTATAGAATACAGAAAATAACAGCTTGGAGTGGATCTGAGTAATCTGTTGCTGAAAGTGGATGTGTGCAGCACCTGACCAAGGACAAGAAAGTTTGTCCAGTCTTACATGGGGGGGAGGTTAATGGATGCCCTGTATAACAGTAATTCAGTAGCAGCAGAAGTAACTCTGTACGGTATTTCACTGTGAATCAGGTATTAATTGGAAGAAAATTATGCAGACTATCTTCTTTGCAGTGATAATCATGTAGCTAGTGTTGAGCTAAAATGGCATTCAAGCCTCTTCTTGTATTGCTCACTGAAGTGTCTTGAAAGTTATTTGACCTTCGATTACTGTTGGATAGTCTAGTATGAGACAAGCAGTTACATATGGTTCTCTCTAAAAAATAGATGCTCACACATATTCTTAACTCCAGATTAGATTGGTGCAGCTCGTGCGATCTCTAGAGGAAAATGAAGGCCACATAACACTCCCCCTCATAGGATGAGAAGAATAAGATCTATCTCAAGTTTCCAGTGTATTCTGTTTCTTGGCTTCTGCTGTTCAAGGTCTTGTCTTTGTCGTGTTGAAGGTCTTCTGGGGGTTTTTACCCCTGGAAAATCTTGTCTGTAGCCCAGTGATAAGCTTATGTTCAGGCAATATGCTTTCATTACAGGAAAATAAGCATAGCTTTTAGGACTTCCATTATGCTGCTTTAGACCAAATTCCTTTTGTAGAAGAACTCAGTTTAATATAGAAACTCATGTTTAGACTTCTTGTAGTGAATGTGCTTCACAGGAATACAACATCAGGAGGAGGAATTAATAAACTGGTAAACTAGACAGTAGCAGTCACAACATAAAAAAGGTGCCTTTTGGATTATTGCATTGTATAGTATAGTATTATTGTATTGTATAGTTCTCTGTTACAGTAACTATAGTCTCCTGGGTCCTGAACTGGCTAGCTCTGGCTAGCCCGATCCTGTCATATCTCAGAAGCTAAGCAGGTAGACCCTGGCTAGTATTTGGATGGGAGACCTCCAAGGAATACCAGGGTCGTATACCAGGGAGGCAGGCAATGGCAAACCACCTCTGAATGTCTCTTGCCTTGAAAACCTCACCAGGGGTCACCAAAAGTCAGCTGTGATTTGATGGCATTTTCTACCACCACTAGACCTCCTGGATGCATCTGGATTTTTGTCTGGGGTTGGGGTTTTTTTGCTGTCTGCAGGTATAATCTAGAAGAGTTATTCATTTCTTACAACTTGGTAACAATTTGATTTATAATCGACCCTCTCCCAAGCGCTCAGTGTTATTTAAAATCCACAAGTACAGAGGCTGCAACCCTTTCTACACTGTGCTATCCAAAGGCTAGCAATAAAAAGGTTTGGCTAGGATTTTTTAAACTATTCTTGTGAGTATTTTTGTGTGTGTGTGTCATGGTGACTTCTGGTGACCCCTAGTGGGGCTAGGATATTTCAGAGAGGTGGTTTGATATTGCCTGTTTCTTAATCCCAGCCCTGGTGTTCCTTGGAGGGTCTCCCTTCCAAGTACTTGCCAGGGTTGGCCCTGCTTAGCTTCCGAGATCTGACAAGATCAGGCCTGCCTGGGCTATCCAGGTCCTCAGGGCTTGCTAGGGTTTTTTTGATTGTGGTTTAATATGTACTAATAATTATTACTGACCTGAATCCTTGAACACAGGGCAGGATAGACATCTAAAGTAATGTTAATGTGTGTCTTGTAGGACAAACATTGGCTCATCAGGCAAGCAAAGACTCCAATGACTAATTCATCAATTCAGTTCCTAGATGATGCATTTAGGAAAAGGTAGGAAAGTTTACTATGTGTTTGGGTTTTCTTGCAAAGCTGAGAACAGGTAGTATAACATTGTCAAGCACAAGCTTTGAAAGGCATTTTTGGTTACTTCAGTTTGGACAGTCATGACAAGCTGACTGCCATAACCTCTGTGAAAGTAAATAACTCCCTTCCTTTGTTCTTTGTTTTTAGTCATCCAGGTGGCCACGGTGGTTGAATAATATAAACACTATGTTACTTACATACCTTTAGAAGGTGTTGGCTGTGCTCATAGTCCTAGTGGTGGATAAATTAGCACAGTCGGCAGATATTTGTAAAGCTAGGTAGTGTCTGTAGGCCCTTTTGGTGTTTGGTTCTATTTCAGGTTGGTAAATCTTGTGGATTAGAATATAAACTCATTTCCATAACATTATATGTTTGAAAATAACGGTTCTGAAGAAATAACCAAATGGAATTGACCTAATAATAGCTGTTCACAGGAAAAAAAACATGTACATTTTTTTTTAAAAAAGCATATTAAGGATGTTTTAAAAGGTCAGCATTACGTGAAAACTGTATTCCTCCAAAAACAGTTAAGCTTATCTTAAAATTTCATTCTGTCATGCTTTGAGGTAGTTTGTTCCTGGCCTTTTCTACAGGTGTTTCTAAATAGGTGAGAATGCAGACTTTGTTTAACATTAGGTCACAAAGGTTTGTTCAGTGTTCTGCACTTTAGAAGTGGAAAATAGTTCAGTTCTGAAAACTCAGTTTTGTTTTGAACTGCGAAATGTCTATCAGACTAGATGGTTCGTGCTGTTAATTTTATAAAGCTTCCCCTGTAACAATCCTGTTCATATATAGGTGGCAGACTCTACTATCGGTGGATGATATGGTAGAAAAACTTGTGAAGAGGCTGCAGTCCCATGGGGAGCTGGATAATACATACATCTTTTTCACATCTGACAATGGCTTTCATACAGGTAAAAAGGTGGTTTGCAAAACTGAGCAGTTTAAAAGTCTTCAGTTAAATGCTTTGGCTTCCACTTACTTCATGAAACTCTGGAAACCAAGGTGTCTGGAAACTGGCAACGAAATCAGGAGAGGCATATAAGCAAGAGGAATTCAAGGAATAAATCTATTTTACTCCAAATTAGTGTTCATTTATCTGTAAATTTAGATATTGCCTCCTATGTCTCTGGATTTTATGGTTGAACTATTGGAAGTCGAAAGGACCATAATATTAGGGTGGGGGGGGGTTGAGCTTTTTTAGTCATGATAATATACACACTATGTTATGCGTAGCATTTCCATACGTGCATTTGGAATCTCTTCAGAAAAGGATAACAGCCAGCCTTGGGAACTGATTGAGAACGTGGGATGCCCTGTGGCCTTGGAAGTCACTGGCAGGCACGTTTTGAGTGTTTTTCTTCAGAGATCATTCTCTGTTTCTCCTTGAAAATGCTAGCTGGCATAGCAGGCTTTGAAAAAAGTGCCAGGGAATCTAAACTAAAATGTATCTGAAATTAGGCACACCTGAAGACGCAGCATCTGACCAAAGCTTGGGGTCCAGAATACCACTTATAGAACAAAATTCCACCCCATCCCACTCTTGCTCGAGCTCACTGTCTCCCGAGTTCAAGTGTGCAGAAGTACCCTTCAGCTAGCAGAAAACAACCTTAGGTCCCCCAAAGTATGAAAACTTGCTAACTGTAAGATTTTATTATAAATCATGTATGTCAGATTTCTGCTCTGTGTTCCTTAGGCCAATTTTCTTTGCCTATTGACAAACGTCAGCTCTATGAGTTTGACATTAAAGTTCCATTGTTGGTTCGAGGACCAGGAATCAAACCCAACCAGACATATAAGGTACGGTGCTGTTTGTCTTTTGTAAGCTACTTTTGAGTCCTTTTTTGTACTTTTGGGGAGAGAAGCAGGAGAGAAATGAATAAACAAAGCTGCTCTTGTGAGTGGTACCGTGCATTTTATGGTATGGTTTCATAGAAGGGCTGTTCACAGGCTCTAGCTATGGTAGGGCATCTGGGGGCTGCCCCCCCCCAACTTTAAGCCCCCCCAACTTCCCATCCAGCCCCAGGTACCCTGAGCCAGCAACATAGGGCAGAAGAGGTGGCGGTGGGAGCAGGGCAGGAGCTGGATCTTCCTGTACAGCTGCAGTGTCTGGTGTGAGGCCAGGGGCCAGCTATGGTAGCCATGGAGCCAGACGGTGCCTGAGATGAATGCCCCCTGCACCACCACAGTTGCCACCTCTCCTTGCCTCCCCTCCTGACTGAACGGCTGTGGGAGAGGTGTCTGTGCCATCTGCCAGGGCCCCTCACCGTTTGGTCCTCCCCAGGAAAGCAGCCTGACACCACAATGACCCAGACGAGCTCAGACAGGCAGGCTGATGTGATGAACCCGGGCCAAGGAGAAGGGAAGCGGGTGAGAGAACAAGAGGGAGCCACCAGCAGTTCTCTTTCCCCTTCGCCTTTGGCCAGCTGTTCCCTTTTCTCTTTTTCGCCTTGGCTCGTTCCATTCCTCTCCTCCACCCTCCTTCCTTCCTTTCTCTAGCTCCCTTCCTTCTTTCTCCCTCTTCCTCTCCTGTATTGCTTTTTACCTCTCTCCCCTCCCTGTTTCTCCTTTTCCCCGTCTCCTTTTCTCCCCCTTTTAAACTTTCTTCTTCCACTTTTTCTTCCCTCCTCCTCTAAAAATCCTACTTTTTCCCCAGTAGTAAAGACTCTGTCTGGGCGGCCCAAGAATTCACTTCATTCTTGATGCATTCCTCTCCCCCCCCCCACCCCCCAGTGTTTTTCCTGCACAAACTTGAGCAACCTGCAATCAAGGACATAGTATTCTTGAATCACACTGAAACCATTACATTGTTATACTTATAAACTCTGTTTATACTTATAAACTTCTGTTTAAGAGGAACAGCCTTTATTCAGAATATAGGAACCCTTTTTACATCACAGCCACCCCCATGAACTGACTTTTCTGTCATTCTACTCAACATAACTTAGCCATCCTGTTCTTCTGGTTAAAGTCTAAGGTGAGAACTGTTGGTGGCAGCAAAAATCATTAGTGATTTTCAGGAAGTTCAGGAGGCAGCATAATAAAAGTCATTTCAGATCATTATATAGAGGTGCCATTATAGGTATCACATACCACAGGTTTCATAAAGGGAGTAAAATATTACAGTGAAGTAAAAATAAAACATGTAGAAAGAGTTGCAGTAATATAGCATGAAATTACTGGTGCTTCTTGTCAGATCTGCTGAACGGTTATTGCTTCTGTCTCAATTCTGCAAAGTAGTCCATAAAAGCCTTACTTTTAAAGGGATACCACCTGAGGAGGCTGTAGTCACTTCAGGGCCAGTGTGTGCTGGCAGAGGGAGTGGTAAGGACAATTGGCAGTTCAGCTGCTCTCCTGAATCTCTGGCAAATACGTATTTGTAATTCTTTTGTGGTACGGTAGAAAGTTACACAAGTGATGGAAGCCAATGCGTTTGATTTTTTTGAACAGCTCTTTGCTTCATTTGAGTCTTAATTAGAAAATCTGTAATACTTTCTTTTTCATGCTTTCTAGATGCTTGTGGCAAACATTGACTTGGGTCCTACTATTTTAGATATTGCAGGCTATGATCTAAATAAAACACAGATGGATGGGATGTCACTGTTGCCACTAATGGTAAGTAAACAGATGGAACTATTAATTCGCATTCTTGTAACTGTTGCAGGATTTTTAATACAGGATTTTTTTTAGTGTAAATAAGTTTAAAAAGTGGATGATCATCATCTGTGTCCCCACTCCTTTGCTGATTTTTTTCATACTGCATTAAGAATGATTGGTATGTTTCTTGACAAGAAGCTGCTTTTAAATTAAAAGGGAAGGACTTTGAATCTTGATGCAGCTTGGCCCTCTAACTTGTCATAAAATGAAGAGAAATGCTGTTCAGGACAAATTTCTGAGGCGTCCAAACCATAGGAGTGGTGCATGTTATAATGTGCAAAAATGGCATAACATATGCATGATGGGAGCAATGCTGCCTCTGAGCTGTGGAGTCTTGTGAGCAAAAATTCTACTTTGTGAGCTGCTGGCATTAAAGTTGTGATTTGGCTACTGCATAAATTAGTTTGCTCTGGAGCCATCCTGAGCTAAGACAAAAATGTGTGAGCCAAAAGCTTAAAAACTGTGGGCTAGCTCACACTAACTCAGTTTAGAGGGAACACTGGATGGGAATATACAGCTGACTTGTGCAGTTTTCATCGTGACTGTTTCAGAGACAGCACCTTTAGAAGAGAATGAGGTAATTAAAATATTCCCCAGTAGGTATGGTTTGTGTTAACTCAAGTTGTTCAAAGTACAAGTTGTTCAGTACTCCATCATCAAACTATAGCATGTAATGGACTCTTAAGTCTATTCATATTTACATTTTCTGCTGCTATCACATGTTCAAGCTTAATCTCCACAATTATGATGGCTAGAAGCAATTTTATCTAAGAAGCTTACATTCTGTACATTCTGTGAGCTCACGAGGGAGAAAATCACTGACCTATTAATGTTTGCTTTCTTGTAGAGAGGAGATACAAATGTGACCTGGAGATCAGATGTTTTGGTTGAATATCAAGGAGAAGGGCATAATAGCAGTGATCCGACCTGCCCTGCCCTCGGGCCTGGTGTCACTGTACGTGTTTCTGAAAACTGTTTTCTACATTTTTAGTATAAGGGTGAAAATAACTGGTGAGTGTTTGGAAATATTAGGGGTTTTATGGACCCTATCTGGCTTCAGATGGCCCTGCGGGATCTGATGCCCCCTGGTGGCTCGTTGGATATTCTTGTAGAGGATTGGCACAGTCAACTCTCTGCAGCCATTGACGAGATTGCTCCCCTGCGCCCCCGCTCTAGGCTGGCTCCTTGGTTTACCCAGAAGCTGCAGCTGATGAAGCGAAGGCTAAGATGGCTAGAGAGACAGTGGCAGTGCGCCCGTGATGAAACTACAAGAGCATCCTATAGGACATTTATGAGATCCTATGAGATGGCAGTCAAGGCCGCTAAGGGAGAATATTATGCAGCCACGATTGCGTCTGTGAGCTCACACCCGGCCCAATTATTTAGAACAATTCAGTCTATGACTACTCTGCCACAAGGTAGAACAAACACTAGGGAATTGGATATTGGCTATGAGGCCTTTGCGAGCTTTTTCGCAGATGAAGTCTTATTGCTCTGCCATGATGTCCCCGCCACAGTTGAGACAATGAGTGAACTCGAGGCTCCATGCGCATCTTATGGATTGTTTCAGCCTGCTCAACCTAGAGGAAGTTGACAGAATACTCTCAACTGTTCACCCTACCACTTGCAGCCTTGATCCCTGCTCATCATGGCTAATTAAAGCTACGAGGTCCCCTAAAGGAGATTGTCAACAAGTCCCTCTCTGAGGGAACGTTCCCAAGGGCACTTAAGGAAGAAGTGGTTCGCTCTCTTTAAAAAAAAACAAACATCTCTGGATCCTAGCAAACTGGGAAACTATCAGCTGGTTTCCAACTTGCCCTATCTGGGTTAAGTAATTGAGAGGGCAGTGACAAGTCAGTTGCAGGGTTTTATGGATGACACATCCATACTAGATCCCTTCCATTCCAGCTTTCATCCAGGCTATGGGACGGAGACAGCACTGGTTGCCCTCAAGGATGACCTCTGAAGATCAGGGCGGATCAGTGGTGCTGTTGTTGTTAGACCTGTCAACAGCGTTCAGCACGGTTAACCATCAGCTACTGATCCACTGCCTTGCTGCCACTGGGGTTCAGGGGTCTGTCTTGCAATTGCTTTCCTCCTTCAGGGTCGGGGACAAAGGGTGGCATTAGGGGAGCAGCTGTCTCGAAGGCACCCGCTGATTTGCAGAGTGCCCCAAGGGGCCATTCCTTCCACAATGTTATTTACCATCTGTATGCACCCCCTTGCCCAGATTGCCCAGAGGCACAGACTGGGATGACACCAGTATGCTGATGACACCCAGCTCTGTCTGTTGTTGGGCTGCCAGTCTGACTCAAGACCAGAAGATCTGGACCTGGCATTGCAAGCTGTGGCTGATTGGCTTAGACTGAGCCAACTGAAATTGAATCCGACAAAGATGGAAGTCCTGTGTCTGAGTCAGGGCGGTCCAGGGTTAGGGATCCCACTCCCAACCTTTGACAGGGAGCCATTGGTGCCAGCGCCGGAGGTTAGGAGTTTGAGAGTGCTCTTGGATGCCTCCTTGACAATGGAGGCCCAGGTAGCAGCCACTACTAAGTCAGCCTTCTACCATCTTCGGTTGATTAGGCAGCTGGTTCCCTTCCTCGAATGCAATGACTTGGCAACAGTGAACCATGCGATGGTCACCTCGAGATTAGACTACTGTAATGCTCTCTACATGGGGCTGCCTTTGTCCCAAATCTGGAAGCTACAGCTGGTGCAGAATGCGGTGGCCAGGCTTTTGTTGGATCTCCCCTTGTCGGAGCACATTCAGCCTGCATAGCGCTGCACTGGCTACCTATAGCATTCAAAAGGCTGGTTCTCATCTATAAAGCCCTTTATGGTCAGGGGCCTGCACACCAGAGGAACTGCCTTTCCCCGTAAGTTCCTCAGAGAGCACTGCATTCAGGGTCTCAAAATCTCTTGGCTCTCCCCGGTCCAAAAGATGCCAGGCTGACTACAACCAGGGCTAGGGCTTTCTCTGTGAGGGCTCCGCACTGGTGGAATGAGCTCCCAGAAGATACTAGGGCCCTGCAGGACCTTTTACAGTTCCGCAGGGCCTGCAAGATGGAGCTCTTCCACTAGGCATTCGATTGATGAGCCATACCTAAAAGCTAAGTATAGGTTTAAGACTCTACGCCCTGGAACCATCAGCAGCAGCCTGTTCCTCACTGGTATAAATTGGAATTTAGTATGAGACTGAGATAATAGTCCCAAAATTATTGCTGACTGTATTTCCATTATGATTGATCTGATACTGTGTTCAGTCATCATATTTGTAATATTGCACACTAGTACTTGTAAATGTATTAACATTCTGTTTTAATCTTTTAGGTAAGCCGCCCTGAGCCTGCTCCGTCAGGGAGGGAGGGGGTATAAATCAAATAAATAAATATTTTAGACACAGGATTTAAACACAGTGTGAGAGATAAAAGGAATATTAAAGTAAATCTGGAAGTAATTTCAGGAATCAGTGGTGGGGTTAGAGATGCATATCCTATTCCCTTTTAATTTATGTGTCTGAGAAGTGCTGCTCAGTCTAACAACTTGTTTTTATAGCATTGTTTTCCAGATTGTGTCTGTGAAGATGCTTACAACAACACATATGCATGTGTAAGGACACTCTCAGCTTTGTGGGATCTGCAGTACTGTGAATTTGATGATCGGGAGGTAATCCTTTGTTCTCCTGTGTCTTCTTGACTATATAGTGTTAACACTAATTCCTTCAGTGCTCACTAAACAAAATACATAGAAAATATAACAGGAATGAGAGTTTGTGTAAGAGGAAATATTCCGGGATTTACATAAATTACTTTTGGAACTAGATTGATCACGAAGATCGTTATCATTAATCATCTGAATTCAGTGAGGTTACCTAATGCAGGTAGAAAAACATTGTATTATCCAACCTGCAGTAAGAAGAACCCCTTTCAGATCTATGTCTGTATATTTAATCTTCCTGTTTGAATTTTATTACAGTTATGCAGATAAGAAACGTTAGGGTATCTTTAGATATTACAGTCAGAACAGTCTTTAACAGTCTGCTTATCTCTAATTGGTGTTCTTTGAGAAGTCGTCTGGGCCCAGGAACTTGAGCCTGTGCAGAGTCACAACTAGAACCTTCTAGAGTGAATGTTTAGAGCTGTTTTATGTGGTCAGGAAATAAATAGCCTTTGGTAGACAATCAAATTCGCTAGCCCAGAGCTACACTTTATCCTTCCAAGTAAATTATTAGTTAGCAGCTTCTGCCTCAGGATCTCTGTGCAATCAGAAAGCAGAACCTGGTGCTACAAAAGTATTTTAAGGAAACTGTGGAGGATTTGGCACATGGAATTGTATAGAGGAAATAAAAAACCCTTGGGTAGTACGTGAGAGAGAATAAGATGCTATTTGGCTGTAACATTTGGCCCAGAGTGACATATCCATGGGTTGTGGTTCTAAGTGGCCAGGGTGAAAGAAGGGTATACGCTTGACAAAAATATATTTACACAAGGAAGGGGGACCTGCGATACTCGCGGGGGGAGAAACTGACAGCCACTCGGGGCCGGCGCTTCTGCCTCCCTCCCAGCCCCCCCGCCGCTCTCATTCGCCTCCCGCCCCCCCCACCGCTCTCGCTCACTTCCTCCCCCCCCACCGCTCTTGCTTGGGCCCGAGTGGCTTAACGCCACTCGGACCCAGCGTTTCCCTCCCTCCCGGATGCTCTCGCTCACCTCCCACCCCCACGGTGGCCTGGCGAGGCTCAGAACCAGCGGGGCCTCGCCTCTCCCCCCCTCCTGCCCCCGGATTGCCCCGGCAAGGCCCGGCGGCTCCAGGCCTCGCCTCTCCACCCCCCTCCTGTCCTCAGATCGCCCCAGTGAGGCCCGGAGATGTCAGGCCTTGCCGCTCTTCCCCCTCCCACCCCTGCGTTGACCCGGCGAGGCCCACGCGGCACACAGCCGCCAGGCCTTGCTGCTTTCCTCCCCCTCCAGCGGTGAGGCTTAGATGCCTCTCAACCGCCAGGCTGTCCCAGTTCCCTCAGTGTTCCCAGAGACTTGCCCCCTCTCCCCCCCCCCCCGAGACTCCCGGCGTTCCCAGAGCGTTCCCCGCGCATACGCAGGGGACGCTCTTTTACTTTTCGGTGGATTTAAATATCCCCCGAAAAGTTTTTCAAACTTTTTGGATTTTTCTGCAGGTGGGGGGGTTACCCCCCCACCTGCAGAACCCCCCCCTCTGCCCTCCAAGTGCTCCCCCGGCGCGGATTTAAGTATCCGCACGTGGGGGGGGGGCACTTGGCTATTAGATATATAGATGAGAACATTATCATGTCACTCTACCAGACCTGCTCTCTCACCCAATACTGATGCTCCCTAATAAAATCCATATTGTATGCATACTGAAAACATGACATTTTAGATGGATTCACCATAGACAACCTTAATTTCCATAATAAGGATTTTTTTTTAAAGTGGAGTAAACGTGAGCCATGTAATTTTATTTTATCTAGCAGTGGATATTTGTCATGGAATTCTTCATGACTGCTCTGGGTTAGAGAACCAATAACTCTAAGGCTAGAATAAAGAATAAGGGCTGCATGTGCAGTTTCCATAACCAGCAATAAGCTGTACTCCCAGTTCTCTGTTGCAGCTAATGGATATTACAGCAAGCAGTGGCCAACTGAGAAACCATTGCTGGCTGTTATAGACCAGGTGAGGATACAGAATGTGGTTCCTGATGGTAGCAGGTACAGCTGAAGCAATAGTAAAGACTAATTGATGGGCTGGTGGCATTGTAAATTGGATCAATGCAACTACCTGAGCTTCAGAGGAGATAAGTTTCCAAAAAGACCCAAGACAACTAGTTTTAAGAGGTTTTTACTGACTTGCTCTTTTCCCTTTTAGAAGTAAAACTTAAATCTGATTAGGCTTCTGGCTTCATAAACACTTAACAGTTCCTTCTAGCTCTTAAAAGATTGATTCGCTTTCAGTGTGGTAACACCAAAGATTAAAAACCCCCAGCAATCTCTGCTCCTTGGCCAAGCTCATGTGCACATGAATGAACTGTTCCTTGACCTCTAAACAAGTCCAGAACTGATCCTCCAGTGGTATAAGGTATCTAGGCCATGCTTCAGTTAAATTTTAGTTACGTTTGGTTGTAGTGCCTTAAGCATGAATCCTTGGCAGTATGTTTTGTCTGTCATAACTTGCTTTTTTTGAAATAAATGGATTAGTATTTCTGTAGTATTACAGGTGTTTTATCATTTAGCTGAAACCAGGCCAGTGACAGACCTCGCACAGGTCTGAATTTTCCCTTATCTGATTGGTGGAAACTTGATCTAATCCGATTGGTGAAAACTTGATCTAAAATAAGTCCCAATATTGCCAATTTCTGTACTGAACATACTTGGGTAAAATGTAAAACTAGGCCTGGCTGTAGCTTATATTAGTGAGCAGATTTCATTAGGTCCAAAGCTAGGTTTGTTTCTTGGGGAAAATCAACTGTAATATGAGTTTCATGACTAGGTTTATATTTGTAACGAGGCTGGGAAGTGATGCTGAGTGAAAAATGCTTTTGTTTGTCAAAAGCCTGGAATATGTCATACAGCCCCGCTTTGCACTTCTGCAGGTATTTGTTGAGGTTTACAACTTGACTGCTGATCCACACCAGCTAAACAATATTGCGAAAACAATAGATCAGGAAATCTTAGAAAAAATGAACTATCGACTAATGATGTTGCAGTCCTGTTCTGGATCAACTTGCCGCACACCAGGAGTCTTTGACCCAGGGTAAATTTCAGTCTTCAATTATTAATTTTGTAACTGCTTATTAACTGTTTAGGCAAGAATATTTATCTTGCATATTCTGCATGTCCCTGGTGTAGTGGTTAAGAGCGCAGACTCTAATCTGGGAGAACCAGGTTTGATTCCCCACTCCTCCACATGCAGCTGCTGGTGTGGCCAGGGGTGTCATAAGTTCTTTCAGAGCTGTTCTCTCAAAGGCAGTTCTTGAGAGAGCTCTTTCTGCCCCACCTACCTCACAGGATGTCTGTTGTGGGGAGGGAAAGGGATTGTAAACCGCTTTGAGACTCGGGTAATGAAGGGTGGGGTATAAATCCAATCTCATCCTCTTCCTCCTAGATGTTTTAAATTAATATCCCTTTAAGTGGGACAAGTCAGAATGTATTTCCTTAGTAGAAAACAGTGACAAATATGCATCTTTTAAAAGCGCATGAAAATACCATTTTGGACAAAGATCTTGTTCAACCTTCAGTGTTTATGTCTAGTCAAACAAGGGCCATACAGTTTAAACCCTTGCAACAGATCAGATTGTGACCAACTGCTTTTAATTCTGAGCTGGGAATGTCACTGTAGAAACTGTTGCCTTCAGAAGCTATCTATGGAGAATGCCTTCCAAATAGCCGCCATTTGTTTTAGTGAGGACTTGCTAAAGCAAATGTGTATCACTTAGATCTACAGATGTACAGTGTGTATATATACTAATATAAATGCTTTTATAAGTGTATTAGGTTTTTAAAATAATGCTTGCTTTAACTGCTAAGCTGCCTTGGTGTTCCTGATGGGGCAAAAGGGTGGGATTCAAATTTTGTAAATAAAATTGCTACAATACTGCTTTTGTTTTAATGTACTATAGTTATAGTCTCTGGCTTTACAGAGATAAAGCAGATTTTTTGATGTATGATGAGAGATGATAGTATTTGAATAACCTTCTGTAACAGTTCTTATACCGAAGCTCACTTGTTCTTCCCTACTCTCCACCTCCCCAGGTACAGGTTCAATCCACATCTGATGTTCAGCAATCATGGAGGTCCGCCTCGCAGACTTTTCACACGTTCCTTGTAGCTGCAGCTACTAGCCCATTTGATCCTTTCTTCAAAGCCACTGCAGCAGATCTGCCTAGCTCATTGTGACCACACTTTTAAAAAACTGGATCAGCTGGCTTTGTTTGGAGAAAACAACTTCCAGCTGGTTACTGTGTGCAATACATGTATATTACAGACATGGTTGATCTAGGCTGTTACTGAAGTATAGTGTTAACTTGACATGAATCTGATTTACTGTTCGGTTTTAAATGAGGTTAACTGCTTAAAAACTTAATGTGTGGGAAGGCGGTTGTGAGGGAACTGGGGCCAGGATAGAGAAGTTATGCTGTCCCATAGCCAGAGGCAACAAACAATCTCCTTATAGTTAGAGCCACTACCTAATAAGCTTTTTAAGTTAGTGTGGTTCTTGGTGGTGTTTTGGCTTCAAGTCTAGTTTAAACAAATTAACCAGGAAGGTTGCCATCCATCGTCTTCTCAGCTGCCCAGTCTGAGCTAGAGTTGCCGATTAGCATGTTTGCCTTGCACTGTCTTCATACTGTCAGTTTTCAAATCTGACCTTCATAAACAAGTGAATGGACACTATTCCCAAAGGCACCTCAACATCCAATACTTTTTGTTTTGTACAGTAACGAATAAGGGTGATACAAATGCAACACTAATTGTCCTTCTCAAAGAGTTGCAAATACATTCTAATCTAGCAGTGTACAACAGAAAATGAGATTGTCCCAGAAAGTTGTTTTGGGATCAAAAGTTAATTAGGCTAAGTCTGCACTAAGAGCCCTTTATGCTAAAGGATTGCAAGTTGTATCTCGTTAGTGCCCAAGTTTGATGCTTGGGAAAGCAGTAATTGATTAGTTCATATCTGTTTATTGATGTGAAATACAGTTTCAGCACTTTTTCAAAATCTAGAAGCTACTAATATTTTAATGCATTAGCCTTTAATCATCAAAGTTATGGATTAACAGTTAAACGTATGTGTAGCTACTGGGTAAGTCTTCTGCAATGAAGAATGTGTTCCATCCTGAATGAAGTAGGTGACACAGCAGTAGAAGCCCTTTTTGCTGTGGTAAGCTTTTGCTAGATTGACTTCAGAGAGGTTTAGGGCCAAATACCACTCCCTTAGGGAACAGTGGCCTGCCTTATACCTGAGACATGTATTATCAGTTATGTTCATTAGCCAGGAACAGTTAGTCTGAACAGATTCCTTGTAAAAGCTGCTTCCTCTGTATATGCTGTGCCTGGTCATGTGTAAGGCAGGCTGAATCAGTTGTGGCATTTTGGAAGTGGGGAGTTGTATGAAAATAGCTCACTGTAGATTTAAGCTGCTGCTGTTCGTACAGTGGGAGCTTAAAGCCAGTTCACATTGAGACATATAATGCCACCTGCCTCAGAATACATGTGGAACATTTTTGCTTGGAATGCAGTCTTCCAGCCTTGCTTTCAGGACGAAAGCTTGTCAAATGTTAGTAGCAAGTCATTTCTTTCTTATAGTCTGTGGTAGTTGAACTCTATGAGCCATGTCTCTCTGAATGTTTGAACTGGATCTTACAACTATGGGTAGCTAAATACAAGCCCTGTGTGCACATTGCATCAGTTATAAAGAGTGTTAATGTACCAAGAAGCTGCCTTTAAAAAAAAAGATTTGGAAGAAATGGCTGGTAAATACTTAAAGGAAAATGCCTTCTTTGGAACTCGTGTATGCTGCTTGCAGCAGATCTTAAGTTTGTATTCAGACATGAGATGAGTCTTTCAGCACTGCAGTAGTCTCACAACTGATTCTTCAGCGTTCATCTGTCAGAAATGGAAATTTTGGGATTTACTTATAGGAACATAAAAGCCACTCAAGATGAGCAACAGCAAATGACATGTTTCTCAAATGAAACAATTGCTAATGAAGATAAGCTTACTAAATGGTTGTATTTGATAATCTGTTCTAGTTTTTGAATGAAAACAAAATTAGTACTGTTGCAAGCCACAATGTTAATCTAGTGAATCAAAGTGCATTAGGTATAATTAACCACCACCTTTGAAAATGGCAATTGATAGCAGATAACCTAAAGGGACACAACTGGACACTTTCAACTACAGCTTTAAACTAGCATTATGACCTTCTGCATGGTAATTCATCATGTTTCCCCCACCCCCAGTCATACCAGAAAAAGGTCTATAACCTTGGTTTTCCCTAAATTCTTTTCCAACTGATCTTATTCTCTAGATGAGAAGTCTAGTATATCATAATATTGCCACTAATGTATGTCCTATATTTTGTTCAGTTTAATGCATGATACAAATAGGTATTCTCTCTCAACCTTTAGTTGTACAGTAGTCCAAAATTAACTGTAGATCATTTTAGCCTTCTTGGTGAACCACTAACAAGTAATTTGAATACATTTACTACATCCCATGTGTAAAGTCTTGAATTTCAGGGCTGTGCAGGCAAGGGTACAGTATTTCATGGCTGCTAACTGCAGAAAGTCCATATTGACCCCCCTCAAACTATGTGGTGCATACACTTGTTTCCATACTTAACAGACTTTATATTCAATGAAGCCAGATTAACTCTCTATTGCACATGTACCATCCACTGTTTTTTGGAAACGGCGATCACATTCTCTTGTCCATTGCCTATTTAGATAAGGATCTATTCAACTGATGGATGCTAAGAGACCTTAAAAATATTAATCTTACATAAAATGTGGCTTTTCATCACTCCAGCATTAAACAGATGTGGTAACTAAGTAATGGTTGAGTGTATCTGGCAAACAGAAATAAACACTACTTTACCCATGAGAAATAGCTGTGCTATATAACTCAGTTCTAATTTATGCTGTGTAGCCTACACAAAGCCACTGTACAGCAGTAGAAGCAAACACGCATAGAAAGCAAAAAGAGTATTAACTAGAAAGTAATCCTTGGCATAACTGAGAACTATAAGAAGAGATTGGATTTATACCCCCCCTTCACTACCTGAAGGAGTCTCAGAGTGGCTTAGAATCTCCTGTCCCCTCCCCACAACAGACACCCTGTAAGGTAGGTGGGACTGAGAGCTCTGACAGAAACTGCTCTTTTTCAAGAACAGCTGTGCCAGAGCTGTGGCTTGCCCAAGGTCATCCAGCAGGTACAAGTGGAGGAGTGGGGATGGGGAATCAAATCCTGTTCTCCCAGATTAGAGTCCACATGCTTAACCACTTACACCATGCTGGCTCCAAAGGACCAAGTAATGCTTTCCCACACTTAGCATGCCACTCTAAAGTTTATTCTCAAAATGATTCAACATGCAAAATCAGACCCTTTTAAAAGCAAGTTGTTTTGGAAATCTGGTACTTTAAATTCACGTACCGTAACAACCTCTATACCTCTGATTTCTGATCTGTGGTTGCAGCAACCTTCTTTGGCACACTCCCCACTTCAGGACAAAAGGCTAGTGCACATTTTTAACACTGCTTGCAGCCGTGAAATCGGATGTTCCATTTTAAGGCCTCTCTATTCCTCGTGTTCTTCTAATGAAAAGAATGACAATGTGTACAATGTTGACTTTCTTGTTCACGAACCATAGAACTGTTTAGAAAGTGCCCTTTGAAGGACCCTGTATATTGCTGCACTTTTCAGTAATTAAATTTCTGTATACAACAAATCATGAATTAAAATGAAAGATAAATTGTTCAGCAGTTTTGTCAGTTACTGAGTGGGCATTCATTCTGGCTGATGCAGCTCTTTTGCTGCATGAAATATACTGATTTAGACAAGGGAACCATTTTTAGTCCTATAAATGTACTATTATGTTTACAGCATGTTGAGGACCTGTTAGCACAATAAAGCAGTACAGTAATCAAACTTATACCATAGCCACTGTGAAAACTGCACAAATACTAGGTCTAGTTGGTAAATTTCTGACATTTCTCCATTGAAGTCCTCACTTGTAATTTTGTATGTCCTGACTTGGATAGTCCAAGCTTGCCTGATCTCATAAAAGTTAAGCATGGTCAGCTATGGCTAGTATTTGGATGGGAGACTTCCAAGGAATAACAAGGTCATGATGCAAAGGCAGAAAATCGCAAACCACCTCTGAACGCCTCCAGCCTTGAAAACCCTATAAAGTCGCCATAAGTCAGCTGTGACTTGATGGCACTTACCACCACCCCATACCTACAAATAATCAGTGTTACTAGATCTCTTTGTAGTTTAAGGTAGTGCACAAAGTTTGAAAAAGCTATTTTGTATACACTAATTTCATTTTAAAAAATGAAATTGTTTGACTCAAGGAAGCCACGGCTCTCAGTTTGCAAGATCTGAGCAAGGCAGTTAAACAATAGGATATTTTGGAGGTCATTAATTCTTAGGGTCACCAAAAGTCAGAAGCAACTTGACAGCACTTAACACGTGCTGCTTTTTAAAAAGCTTTCAAGTAGTCTTTATAGATTACCACCAGTTTAAGAATTATCAGAGCTTTCCATTCACTTCCAATACACAGAGTTAAATGAATATGTAAGAAGAGCCTGCAGTACTGTTAGGGATACGTTATTCCAAGCCGGAGAAGCAAGAACCACAAAGTTGCATCCTTCCATTCAGTGAGCGGGCTACAGGGAGGTTGCTTCATCTACCCCACTAGAAAGAAGCATTTCAAAAAAATTCAGATGACTACAGCAGTAAGGGGGAAATCATTCTGGCCTCTGTCCAAATAACTATTTTCACATAGCTAATTATGAGATAAACAGTTTTCACTGCATCCCTTGTTCTTTTGGAAACATTAACTGAGGGTTAGAAAAAGTAGGGCACATGAAGATGAAAGTAGTGTGGTGCTTGTTCGTAGTGTGTCTCAAAATTAGCCAGTTCAGCCTTCGGGGGTGGGGAAGAACAAGGGAGTGCTGGGAGTAAAGCCCTGCTTCAACAAGGAGGGCAAATTGGCCAATCAGTATGCTAAAATGAACTTCCAGGAGCCATTTTCAGTGGACAAGTGCATATACAGCACTTGATTTCTGAGGCCAAACCCTTGCCTGATGCACTTACTAACAAGCAACCAGTAAAGAGCTAACAATGGTGAAATGAATTCAGGCACCCAGTTATCTACAACAGCACATCAGTGCTGGACATGAAAATACTGATCATATGCAGTGTAAACGCACAACCTGCTTCCACATGAAACTATCATTATATTGATACTATATTTGTTACTTAATAAATTTATTCAATAATTCAGCAGTCGAAACCACCATCAACTGTATTAACTTCAGCTTTAATGATGAAATCACAACACTTTAATAACATCTTTGAAGGGAATCAAATCTTCCCTATAAAAAGAACAGCTTTTCAAAATAATAAATAGTGCAGTTTCTTTTAAAAAGAACAAAAACTCTTTTTACGTTTTCAGTGTTCCCTACATTGACTTCATTTCATTTATGTTTCATTCAGGTACCCTAAAACAGATAATATATAGATTTTGCAACACACCTCTGACAGATCAATACTAGAATACTAAAAAAAATTAAATTAAAAAAAAATCTTTTGGATCATCACTGCATATTCTTTTAAATTAAATAAAAGCTGAAGTAGCCAGTGTTTAAGCATGTGTTTTTTAAAACTCTAAGAATGTTTGAACAAATCCTTTTTTTTCCTACTTAAACCTGTAGTGCATAAGACACCAATAAAAGACTTGGAGTAACGAAACACAAATGTTCAAGTAAAAATTAAGATTCACATACTTTAAAATTGCCCTTTCTGGACTCAAAATGTAATTCTGGACAACAAATGTTTGATACTTAACTACAAACAATGACTTTGCCATGTATACAATTAAGGGAATCGTAGTGCCAGTTCTGATCTGTTTTCACATGCTGTGTATCAAAAAGCCTTACCTGTAGCTGACACTTTACCGGAAGCAATGTTTAACATGAACATAATCACAGGAATTGCACTATTGTGTGTGCCAGCATATCCTGGGTGGAGGCACTCTGATGCCCACTTTATGCACAGTAAAATGTAACTGCTTTCATTACAGCAGGGCTGTTTGCTGCCACAACAGAGGAACAGTAACCTAAACTGGCCTATAAGGATGCCAGAGTACTTGTAGGGAACTTATTTTGACTGTTCTATAAGCATCCCTATGCCAATATGTTCCCAATAAAGTCCCATACAAAATACTGCAACACTATGTGGGAAAGAGGAAAAAAATTGGTAATGAGAATGTGATCACTAACTGTACTGTTGATACTTCAAAATGTCAAGATTGTCGCTGCTCCTATGTAATGAGCATTAGAATTAGAAACCTAGGTGTGCTTCTTTTGGTGAAGGAAGGAGGGCAGAAGCAGCTAAGTTTAAAAATGAAGGCACATTTCCCAAGAGAACATATCTTGGTGTTGCATATATTACCCACAAGGTGACACCGAAGTGGCAGGCAAGTTGCAAAAATATTGGCCAAATAATTAGGAGGAAAACAATTGTTGCTCATGATTGGGAAAAACCCCTCAAAACACTATAAAGTTGTCCAAATAATTGTTTTCCCCAAGGGGCTGAAAATATAAGAACATGTTTAGAACACACTTCCAACAAGTTTTCATACAGTTATATAGAAAATTTATATTGGTTTCATTTAGCATATATACTTAGATAATATTTCTGGACAAAAATATATAGCTCATCATAGGCAAGATTCTCTTCCTCCTCTAGTTATCTACCTTGCACTTGGTTGAACAGTACACAGAACCCTAGTGAGGTTCTGAACTATTTATAGGTTACTCAAACCCCAAATCATAGGTATCTCAGCCTACGTAAGAATACAAAACGTAAAGAGGTCTAAATCTAGCAATCCATCAGCAGAAGGCACTACCTCCAACAATCCTTTCTCACCCCAGGAAGGTTGATTCCATGTGGGGGAGATGGGCTGTTCTGAGGAAGAGAAAAGGACAAAACTGTCTCTCCAACATTTTCTGTCTGTGGAGCTCTACATTCAGGCAGATCACTTTTTCCAGGGTTAGAAAAGGACTGCTGGGAGTAAGAGAATAAGGAAAATACCCGTAATCCTCATGCCCTTGGAGCTCTAGATTCAACCAACTGGTTTTCAAAAATAAGAGACATTACTATTTTATATATGCCCAGAACAATTCTACTGCATCTTCAGACAATCAATAAATTAAACAAATTCTGAATTATTTAATGCTGATGTTTTACTCATGTAAACCTCAGCCAAGTACTTAGCAGATCATAAAGCTCATAGTAGACCGGAACCAAAGCATGCCTGCATCACTTTTTTAAAAGTAGCAATTCTATCCGTTTTCTTCATATGCAATTCAGTTTCTACTACAGTAAGCCTCATCTCAAAACAGTCCCTGAATATACTAATTTCAGTAACTCTAAACTCTCCACCTTTCCAACACAAAAACAGACTTCCAGGATAACCTGTTTCTCTCTTCCATTTCTTTCCCCCTACCTCTTACCTTCTTTCCAACTTCCTCTCTGACTTCTCCAGTAAAGATTGCTTTAACATCTTCTGCACTATATTTGCAACCATTTATGATTCCTTGTGATAAAAATGATTTTTACAAATAGAGACCTGGATCTGAAATAGCACTCCTTGATCAAAATTAAACTTTGATTTATAGAAAGAAAACTCAATTTACCCACAGCTTTTGTCAAAAGCCACAAATGAACATTAAAGCAAATAATGTCTTGTTTCATGGCGTCTATTTTCAAAGACGCATCACACAATCACAGTGAGTACAAAGAAACCTGGGAAAAGACACAAGGAACACAAGAGAGAGATCTCAAGTAACACATACGGCCACTTCTCTCGGTGTCTATATGCAAGATAAGAATGTGATTCCTGGGACCTCTTCTTTGGAAACATTCTCTCTCGGCCTCACAAAATGATCATGTGTTTTAAAGAGGCAACCACCCTTGGTGCTGTGTGTACTTGGTTTGGCATGTTTAATAGTATTTGGTAATGTAATTTTTTCCTGAGTGTTCTTTGGCCCCATTTTAACCTGGCTGCCAAACCCCACTAAGGGCTTCTTCAAGTTTGTCTCTGTATGCTGCATAGCGCCTTTTTAAGTTTTGTAATTGTTCATCTTCTTCTCTGTCCAGTATACGCAAGAAGTTACGTAGTTCAGGCAGGCTAAAGGCTTCCCACTGCAAGAAGAAAAGGGTAAAAAAATTAATATAACTCATGAGTATCTTTGTTCCCATAATTAAACATCCAATAACAGTTTGGAAGGTTTTTCCCCTCAGTCATTCTCACCTTCATTCTGGATACTACCTGATCAGAGAAACCTGAACATCCTTAGAGGCCTTGATATCATAAACAAGTTAAATGAAGTGAACAGGTAAGACCCTTTACTCTGAAGTTCCATGTGTTCCCCACGATGAAAAATGATCATAAATCTTGAAAATATCATAAATACACCATGTGTATTTTATGCAATCCCTAAACAAAATCTATGTGATACCATTTATTAGAACAAACCCAAACAACACACGTTTTGTATCATGTTGGTAGGTGCTAAAAGAAGGTATTACATGGATTTTGTTACTGTCTTCTGATTTTACCTTGGCCCAACAAGGCGACCTACAACTTTTTTGAACTTTTAAGTTCATGAAATATCAACTGCCAGGAGGGAAAGAAAAGAACACAGGTGCAGTGTTCATTAAAACATACTAACAATTCCACCTATAACTTTGTCCCTACATTCTTTCCCTTAGAAGAAAATGAATAACTGCTGACCACAAGCATTCCACTGCACTACTGAGAACTATTAAGAATGGCTTGTCAGAGTATACAATGGGCATTTCCAGCATGACAGCTATACACAAAAAATTAAAGATTCCATCCAATTTGGATTATGGCTGACCACCAAACAGCTCTCCAGTTGTGTACCATGGGCCTCAGTACAGCTGATCGCTGAGCAAGACATATGTCCCATCAGTAACTCTAGGAAGCCTCAAGGTCTCTTTCAGCCATGGAGCTGGATCCAAACTAATGGTTCCACAGGTGCAAGGACTTTCGACCACAAAGGATGATTTTCCTACCTATCACTGCAGCTCCAAACGCCCTCTGAAATTCTGGGGAAGTGGAAACTCCCAAGAACATAATTTTGTGGGGCATTTCAGGCAGCTATGAGGAGGAGGAGGAGGTGGGGAAACCGTGCTTCGTGGGTAAAAATCCTTGCATCTGTGGAAACATTTAGACTGGACCCTGCACATTAGGAGCACGGATCAAACTTACCAAAACCTCTCCAGTTTCATGCTCACGCAGAACAAAACTAAGCGTATCTGTTCTTGGGCCTGCCACCAATCGCAAATAGAGGGGATGTTCCATTTCTGAAAGCTTGCACATATAAACTGCAGACAAGAAAAATATTATAAAATAAAGATTAAATATACATATGATGATTCCAGATGAAATCTGATAGTTAAGTACCACACCTGCATAAACCCCTCCCCACACAAAACCAAATCCCATAACAAGCATATACTGTGGGGGTTTTGCAAGGGGGGGATGCCTACTTACAGCCAGCTTATGACAACCCCTCATGGGGTTTTCAAGGAAGAGATGTTCAGAGGTTTACTTACCACTGCCCTGCCCCTGTGTAGCAGCCCTGGACTTCCTTGGTGGTTTCCCATCCAAGGACTAACCAGGGCTGGCTTTGCTTGGCTTCCAAGAGCTGATGAGATGGGCTAGCCCAGTCAGGGGATGCAAAAATTGCTACTACTAATACCAGACGAAGCATCTCTGAGCAAAAGCTACACTCCAACCCCATGTTTTCAGAAGGGCAAGGAAAGCTATGGAATTATTGGGGGATGGGACAAATTTTTTTTCAGCACAGGAAATGAGCTAATTAAGTATGCTGTCTTATTCAGTGATGGCAATGTAGCTGCGAATAGCTGTCCTAGGAACATTCATCACCCATCTCTTTGCCAAAACTTGCTTACCTAGAAAAGTGAGGGAATAGCATCCTGGTGAACTGATGTGTGTAGTGGATACAGTTGCATAGAATCTGGGAAATCCTAGTTCAAATCCCCAGTTTGCCACAGAAGCTCACTGGGTGACCCTGGACCAGGCACTCATTAAGCCTAACCTACCTCACATGGTTGGTTTAAGGATGAAACAGTTGGACCCACACCCCAGCCAAGAAAGGGAGTCGGGAATCTACCTGCCTGGAAGGGGAAGGCTAAGCAAAATCATCCAGCTGCCTGCTGTTGCTCACTAGAACCTCGCCAGAGGGATTCCTGCTTGAAGACTGTACCTCTTTGCTGGAGCAGGTCCCTGAGCCAGCAGTTTCTGCTCAGAAGAAAGGACTGCATCATCATCTTTCCCAGGGCTTCTGGGACAAAGCCCAGACTCCTGAGGCAGTGGGGTTGCCACTTTGGGGGAGCTACTCCATTGGGAACAAGAGGGTAAGGGTCTGAGTGGAGCCACAGGTATTGGGGGGATTAAAGGGCTTGTGAGTTAGGCGGAGGGTGGGAATCCTAGTCTTTAGCTGCCCCCTTATTTGGGAGGTAGCCAGCAGATGTGCCTTCCCTCAAGTTGCCATTTCCCTTATCCTGGGCAGAGGAAGATATGGCCTTAGGATACAAACTGCCCATTCTGGCAGAAGGAGGACCGGCCACTGGCTGGCCACTCCTCATTCAAGTCTGTCTCCCAACCAACAGAGACCTGGTTACACCAAGGTTGGGCTCCTTGACCTTAATATCCTGCTGCTGAATGCCAAACCAGTAAATGGAAAAACTAATGTCATTCATGATTTAATCCTGGATGAGCAGGCTGACTTCACGTGTATTACAGAAGCCTGGCTAGATGAGGATGGGGGTACAAATTTGACCCAGCTCTGTCCTCCAGGTCTCTCTCTACAGCAACAAGGTAGGCCAGAAGGACAGCGGGAGGGGGTCACAGTAGTCTACTATGATTCCATCCATCTATCAAGGCCCCGCAATCAGCAGTCTGCCAGTTGTGAGTGTGTGCTCCTGAAGATGGGTGACCAGGACAGGGTAGGGATTCTGCTGGTTTACCACTCACCCCACTGCCCAACTGTCTCTCTTCCTGAGCTGGATCTCTCAGCAGCCTTTGATACTGTTGACCATAGTATCCTGAACCAATTCTCAGCACTGGGACTAAGGGGCACCATATTACAGTGGTTCAAGGTTCTACAAGGTTGGTCTCAGAAGACAGTTATGACAATTTTGTCCTTCCTTACAGGGTTTCCCTTTATCTTCTTTCTGGCTGAACAATCCCTTTTTCCTTTTTTTCTTTGTTTTTCTCTGGCTGTCCCACCCAGTTGTATAAATGTATTTAAACATATGTTGACCCAGCCTAGGGGACTGAGGGGAGAGACGAAAATCCTTCTTATGTCCTGGTTAGCTAATGACACACACAAAGCTAATGGTAAATCAAAAACAAAAAACTATTTTATTTAACTTTTGAGGGGAAATGGTCAGGTTGGAATCAGATGCAGAGGTAAATTTGTATACAAATAAAAGCCAGATAATTTGCCACAAACAAGTAACTGTTTCTTTAAAATTTGAGAAAGATTTCTTGGCAGTCTCTGCTTAAATACACAATCATAAGCTTCTTTGTCTCACAGACACTTAAGTTGGTGAAAGCAGGGACATTCAAAAAAGTTCTAATTTCGGTTTCCGGTCGGAGAAATGGAGGTCTGACACGCTTTGCAAATGCGCAAGGCGGACAGCGGCTCTTCTTGACAGCTTGGGTGGACAAATCCACCTGACGCAACCTCACACAGGTAGTGTGAGGACCAGCAAGCAATATAATCCAGGTTTGAGCAAGCTCGGTGAAGGAAAAGTCTCGGAGGAGACTTTTACAACACCTTGAGCACTGCAGCCGAAGAAGATTTCTGCAAGTATCTCTAAGGAGCCGAGCTGAGCTGATTAAATCAGCATAAAATCTCCAATTCCCCTGATTCCTTAACAAAGAAGACAAAGTTTAAACGTTGGGACCACATCTGAAGAGAAGTAACAACATAAGGTAACGGAAAAAAAGGTTTTGCCTTACCATTACCGTGTTTTGAAAGACGAAAAGCAGATCTGGTGAAGCAATAGACTGTTGCAGATTGGATGAGTGCAGTTTTGAAACGTTAAAAAGCTGAATTTGAACTTAAAAAGCCAAAAAAACAAGTTGTTTAACATTCCTGCGGTTAAGAAGAGTCGGGAGGGGGAGCCAAGCATCGCGAGACAAAGAGGGGAGGAGGGAACCAAGCATCGCGAGACCAAGCTGTGAGGATTGAGACAGGAAGTGACGGCTTGAGGAGCAGACAAGAAGGGAAACAGAGAAGAACCGGAAGAGAGTAAAGGGGACTGTAAAAACTGCCGGACCAAAAGGACTACAACAGGAAGTGACGTGCGGAGAGCAGACAAGTAAGCAAGAGGAAGGGACAAAAGGAAACTACGGCAAGCCAGAAGCAAGGTAAATAGACTGTAACCTTTGACACGAACCATAGAGGAGTTGCGCCCGCCATTTTGGATTTATAAAATTTTTTAAACATTAATATCTCAAAAACTACATAACTTAGAAGGCTAAAACCAGTGGAATTTGAACTGGCAAGACATGCTTGTCTGAATACACTAATTGGTGACTGATTTGGAAAACAAGAAAAAATCGATCTTTTTTAAAGTGACAAGACGGACCGCGGACTGAGATCGAGAACAGCTACATGGTCCTCCCCTACAATGGCAGCAAAAAAAGAGAGAGAACTGCTAGCTGTAATGGAAGCAATGGGAAAAAAATGCTGGATGCAATAGGGGAGGTAAATGCAAAAATGGCAAGCGCAATTGGAGAAGTAAATATTAAAATAAATGCCACAGCTGCACAAGCAGACAAAAATTTTATAGATTTAAAATCCGAATTACAAAAGTTAACCACTAGAACACAAGATATAGAAACCAAAGTAAAAGAACTGGAAGAAAATACTCAAAAAACAATAAAGGAAAATGACAGAATGGAAAAGATGATGCACTATAGAGACATGCAAAACCATCTGAGATTTAGCGGTATAGAGGAAAAATTAGGCGAAGATATTTTTACAAGAATGCAAGAAGCATTAGCAGATTTTTTACAAGAGGAAGAGGAAGCTGTTAAAGAACATATGGATCTTGTTTACAGAGTCAATTCTACATACGCAAGAGACAAAAATATACCAAGGGACGTGGTAGTTCAATTTACAATGAAGAGAACAAAAGAACAAATCTACAAGAAATGTTTTACAGACTCTTTTGAAATAGCTGGAAAGAAAGTTATCGTAATGAAAGAACTGCCCAGAGCAATTTTGCAAGACAGGAAAAAATTCAAGCGTCTGACAGACAAACTGAAAGAGAAAAAAATAAGATTTCGTTGGGAAATACCACAAGGACTGAGTTTTTATTATGGTAACAACAGAATAGTGATTAAAAATTCAGCAGAAATGTACGCCTTTGTTGGTGAGAACAAGGAAGAATTTGGTGATATTTAAGACTACAACAAGATGGATTACAAAGTACTCTCATGGAATGTAAATGGACTTAATTCACCCCAAAAACGTAGAATGGTAGGTCACTGGCTGGAGAAACAAAAATGTAGTATAATTTGTATACAAGAGGCCCATCTTACGAAACAAGACTACAAATATTTAATAAGAAAAAAGTTGGGAGAAGAATTTTTTTCATTGGCAAGTAATAAAAAGAATGGAGTTGTAACATATGCCAAAAAAGACTTGGAACCTAAACTAATATTTAAAGATAAAGAAGGAAGATACTTAGCTATTGAAATTTTGTTACACGGACAGAAGACTTTGATTGTGAATATTTACGCCCCCAACGGAGCTAAAGAAATTTTTTTTAAAGAACTACAAATGGAACTGGACAGTGTAAACTATGAACAAATCATGATGTTGGGAGACTTTAATGGGACTGTGAATAATAAAATAGATAGGCGCTCAAAGAGAAAAGACGACACACTAGGGAAACTTCCAAAAAAAAATTTTGAACTGATAAAACAGGAAAAGCTGGAGGATATTTGGAGGAAGGTTAACCCACAAGGGAAAGACTACACTTTTTACTCTAACAGACATGATTCACATTCAAGAATTGATATGATCTGGATGTCTACTAATCTAACATTTAAGACAAAAAAAGTTGAAATTCTACCTAGAATAATCTCAGACCACAATCCTTGTCTATGGATTTCTGGGCAGACAAAAAGACAAGGGAGATGGAGAATAAATGAGGACTTATTAGACAACCAAGAAATAGTTAAAAAATTACATGAAGAGACAGATTTATATTTTCAAGCGAACATACAAAAAGAAGTAAAAATTCAAACTGTGTGGGATGCGTACAAAGCAGTGATGAGAGGATTATTGATATCACTGAACGCTAAAGACAATAAAAAGAAAAGAGAACAATATGAAAACATTGTACAAGCCATCAAAATAAAAGAAAAGGAACTGAAGAACAGACCAGGAAAAAAGAAACTGCAAAAGGAAATTTGGATGTTACAAGACCAAGCAAAAGCTATTTTGAATCAAGAGACTTACTGGAACCTGAAAAAATTGCAACAAAAAAACATTTGAAGGTGCAAATAAACATGGAAAGTACTTAGCATGGCAATTAAAGAAAAAACGTGAAAATAAATTTATTACTAAAGTGATACGGGACAATATTGAGATAATAGACAATAAGGGAATAAAAAGAGAATTTTTAAAATATTATGCAAAGCTTTTTAAGAAGGAAAATAAAGACAGAAGAAGAATTAAAGAATACCTACAGTCATTAAAATTACCAAAACCAACAGAGAAAATCAAAGAACTACTTAACTGCCCAATATCACTACAAGAGATTAAAAATGCAATAAATGACTCAAAATTAGGGAAAGCACCAGTGTTATTGCTATTAATGAATGACATAGGAGTGACAGGTGAGGTGGAAAGAAGCAACCATCTCACTCATTCCGAAAGAAGGTCAAGATTTAACCAATGTTAAAAATTATAGACCAATTTCTTTGTTAAACAATAACTATAAGATTTTTGCCAAGATTATAGCTGATAGGCTTAAGGAACATCTTAAAGAGACTATACAGACAGAACAAGCAGGATTTTTACCTAATCGCCAAATAAGAGACAATTTAAGAGTAGTAGTGGATGCTATAGAGTACTACGATAAACATCCGGAGAAGGAAGTGGGCTTTCTTTTTTTAGACGCGGAGAAAGCGTTTGACAATTTAAATTGGGATTTTATGTTTGAAGTGCTGGAATATCTTGAAATTGGAGACTATATGCTTAATCTTATTAAGTCAATATATAGAGAACAGAAATCCTCTTTAATAATTAATACTGAAAAAATGGATTACTTTAAAGTGGAAAAAGGAACACGACAAGGATGCCCACTTTCGCCGTTGCTATTTATTTGGATTTTGGAAGTCTTGTTACTAAATTTGAAAGAAGATAAAGAAATTAAAGGCTTAACAATAAAAGGTTTTTCTTTTAAATATAGAGCCTTTGCAGACGACGTGATGTTTATAGCCGAAGACCCTATGACTACACTACCATATTTGTTGCAGAGAGTAAGAGAGTTTGGTGATTTGGCTGGGTTTTATGTAAATAAGAACAAATCGAAAGTGATGTGTAAAAATATGCCAAATAATAAGCAAATTGAATTACAAAATCTTATAGAATGTGAAGTGGTGAAAAAGACAAAATATCTAGGTGTAAACCTAACAATGAAAAACATTGATTTGTATAAGAATAATTATGAGAAATTATGGCAGCAAGTTATGCAAGATATTAAAAGGTGGAATGTATTAAATTTGTCACTGTTGGGTAGAATTGCAGTGGTTAAAATGAATGTGTTACCAAGAATAATGTTTCTGTTTCAAACTATTCCAATTGTGAAAGATGTAAAAACATTCAAATGCTGGCAGAAGGAATTGACTAAGTTTGTGTGGGGAGGGAAAAAACCAAGAATTAAGATGAAAATAATGTGTGATGCTAAAGAGAGAGGTGGGTTTCAGTTACCAAACTTAAGGCTATATCATGATGCAGTATGTTTGACTTGGGTAGGGACATGGACTATGTTACAAGATAGAAAGTTATTGTCCCTGGAAGGTCATGACTGTAGGTTTGGGTGGCACGCATATCTGTATTATGGTAAAACAAAAATGGACAATATGTTTAAGCATCATTATTTGAGAAGAACATTAATCGATACGTGGACAAGATATAAAAACTTTTTTCCAGAAGAAATACCTATGTGGATTGTACCTGCAGAAGTTTTAAATCCATCATCTCACTACAAAGGACAAGACTGGTTGAAATATAGAGACCTGCTAACAAGACATGGTAAAGACTTTAAATTGAAGGAGCAGCAGCAGATGGACTTTGATTATGGCTGGTTAAGGTACAGACAAATATATGATATGTACAGAAGTGATAAAAAATCTGGTTTTAGAGAAAAAAACAATGAAATAGAACAAATTTGGGAGGAAGATGGGGAAAAAATGATTTCTAAAATGTATAAAGTATTGTTAAAATGGTTTAATGCTGATGAAATGGTAAAGGAACAAATGATAAAATGGGCGATAAACCTAAACAAAGACATTGAAATGGAATCTTGGGAATTTTTATGGAAAAATGCTATGAGTATTTCTACATGTTATAATTTAAAAGAGAACTGTTTTAAAATGATGTACAGATGGTATATGACACCCAAAAAAATTGCAAATATTAATCAAAATATGTCTAACAAATGTTGGAAATGTAAAAAGAAAGAAGGTTCTTTTTATCATGTGGTGGACTTGTGATAAAGCGAAGACTTATTGGTCTATAATACATGCAGAAATGGAAAAAATTTTGAAATGTACATTTAAGAAGTTGCCTGAAATGTTACTGCTTGGACTTAAACTAGAAGAGATAAATGTAAAGAAAAGGACAATAATATGGTATATGATTACAACAGCAAGAATGGTGTATGCACAAAATTGGAAAAATGAAAAAATACCAGAAGTGTGGGAATGGTTGGAAAAAATTGTTATATATGGCTGAAATGGATAAATGGACTAGAAAGTTGAATAATCTGTACTCAGAGACTTTTTTAGAAGATTGGAAGGATTTGAAAGAATATGTTGAAAAATATTGGGACATGAAAAACTACATTTATACATGGTTATAATAGCATAAAGGAATAGAAATTGAGTATATGAATGTACTAAGGATAATTAGACAATGAAGTTGTTTTTTAGAATTATATAAGAATATAGAAAATAAGAATTGGTATATAAGTATTTTAAAGATATATAACCGTTACCAGAAATGTAAACATAGATATAAGTATTACTATTTTGGATAAAGTGGAAAATGTGTTATGCTTCAGATGTGGTGGGAAACCACCAATACAAGATAAAAGCAAGACTATACAAATAAAACAAAATGTTATATAATATGGAAAAAAGGATTTGTATAAAACAAATGTATTAATTTTAATGTTTTGAAAAATAAAAAATTTTCTTACAAAAAAAAAAAAAGTTCTAATTTTCTTCCTTACTCATTGGCTAGGGATCACCCCTGTCTTTTAGGAGCTATTTCCCACAGACTTGTTAGGCATGGGCTAAGCTTTCCACTTCCCTAACAGGATCCTTCTTAATTCTCTCCTTCAGACTGGATAGGAATCACCTCCCTTTTATAGGAGCTATTTCCCTCAGGCTTGAATGGGGGTCCTTCTTGATCCTCTCACTCCCTTACCCCTCCTTCATAGTCAACTGTCAGTTCTTAACTGCCAACTCTCAACTGCCACTTCTAACTAACTTTCTCAACAGAAGAATTCCATTTGAATCCCCTGTCACTCAAGGTTCTCAGACCAGGTTACAGCATTAACCATTTACTGTCCGTCACAACAGTGTTGGGGGATTCTTGCTCTGCCCCATGGCTGGTGACCTGTGGGGCACTACAGGGTCCATATTATCCCACATGCTATTTAATATATACATGAAGCCACTGGGAGAGATAATCAGGAGATACAGGATGCGATATTACCAAAATGCAGAAGATACCCAACTCTACCTTTCTTTTCTACCTAACTCTGAGGATACTGTTGATGTTCTGAACTAGTGCTTGGAGTCAGTAATCAGCTAGATGTGAGTGAACAAGCTGAAACCTGGGCCACTCACAGTTCTTTCAGAGCTCTCTCAACCCCTAAAAACAAGTCTAGCTGACCACTAGCACAATGCTAAGAGCTAGAACTTGCAACTGCCAGACATTTATTATTATTGAAATGCAATCTACTTGGGGCTACCCCTGAAGTGTGTTTGGAAGCTGCAGCTAGTGCAGAATGCTGCAGCTTGCATGCTGGTCGGGGTCAGTTATCGGGAGCATATGTCCCCCATACTAGAGCAATTACATTGGTTCCCGGTCTGCTCCTGAGCCCAATACAATGTATTGTTGTTGTCCTTTAAAGCCCTACATGGCTTGGAACTGTGGTACCTGAAGGACTATCTTCTCTCATATAATGGGACTGGGAATTAAGATGGTGGAAAGACGCCCTTCTGACTGTCCCACCAGTTAAAGATGCTTGTTTGGTGGGTACATCAGAGAAGGCCTTTTCTTTGGTAGCCCCGCAACTATGGAACAACCTCCCTAGGCAGGTGTGCTTGGCCCCATTGTTGATCTTCAGGAGGCAGCTGAAGACAGTTTTATTTAGGACTGCATTTTGATTGATTTAGCTACTATTATTGGCAGTCCTAATTGAAGTTTTTGAACTATGACTTTATGGGTTTTGTAACTGTTGTTTTTATTCTGTTTTCGTAATGTTTTGTTTATAATTGTAAGCTATCTTCAGTCCTGCAAGGGAGAAAAATGGCTAATAAACGTAATTAATAAATAAATAAATAAATAAATAAGAGAGGATGATGATGTAAGCTGCTTTGGGTTCCCACTGGGGTGAAAAGTAAGACATAAATATCTGAACAGTCTATTATCTGTTAAATATTCTCTTAAGAATGAACAGTATAGGTGGCAGATTAACTTTGTTATTATTGTATGAGGTGTTATATGCCTGCTCTTAGCTTCCCCAGCCGGCTGGCCATCATGGGTCGGCTGGGAACACCAAGGGCAGGCATGGAAACGTGCCTCCGTCCCTCCCCGAGCCTCTCCACTCCTGCGGAGAAACTCAGGGAGGGGAGGAAAAGTCAGAGGAGGCATGTTTCAATATCTTTCTTTCCATCCCTGAGGTCAGGAAGGGAAAGGAAGTCACTTAAACATGCCTCCCCTGACTTTCCCTTCCCTCCCTGAGTGTCTTTGCAGCAGTGGAGAGGCTCAGGGAGGGAAGCAGGCATGTTTCCATGTCTGCACTTGGCTTCCCAAGCCAACCCGCCGCAGCAGGCCAGCTGAGGAAGCCAAGCCAAGGCATGGAACCATGCCTGGGCGCCCTGGCTGCTCTTCTCCAGTTGCCTCACTGCCCCAGGCAGCTAGAGAAGGATAGGCAGATAGGGCAGGCATGTTTAAATGTCTTTCTTTCCCTCCCCAAACTGGGAGAGGGAAAGAAGCCCTGAAATGTCTTAGAGCGAGGCATTTAAACCCAACAGCTGACTGGCGGCTCTGCCTCTCAGCTGTTAGGATGTATTCGGTATAGCAAAATGAACCCAAATAAAAGCCAGATAATATCGGCTTTTTCGGGTTCAACTATACCAGTAGCCTTATGTGATACCTGAATAATACCGATAAGGTATTTATTTGACTCAACTATTGCCGAATGCACACCCCTAGTCAGCACCTTCAAATGTCATTCCTTGACTGTCTCCAGATTGCTACTCTTGGGTCCTCTGTAATTCCTCTACCCATATCTTCCTATTCTTTTCCTCCTCACCATCTTTGTGACGTTGTTTATGTTTAGTCTGTGGTTTTAAAAGCAGAGGCACTATCACCCTGTTGTCAAACGCTCGTACTGGAAATAGTCCTTTAGTTCTCAACCATGCTTTATGTTTTAGCAGCTGGGTCGGTATTCTTGGGCTCTTGAAAGTTATCATAATTCTCTGTATTTGCTTTGGGCTGTTAATGACTTCCAGCTTTAACACATCAATATTAAAGCAGCTTTCATTCAGGCGATTACTCAAATGCATTACTGCCCATTGCTTATTATTCCATAGTAATCTACATCCATTATATCTATATATTGTCAGGCAGATCTTATTTGGCCGCAATATCAATCCCTGTGTTGTCCCTTATTATTTCAAGTTATATGTATTCCTTTTTTCAAACTAGGACTTCCAGGATAGGAGGGGGTTCCTGTACAGCTTATTTTCTTATCTTTCTCCTTACTTAAACCTTGGACCAACTTAGTTAATTTCAAGGTATGTTCTTTTAAGTCCTTCAGAGAGTCAAAGATAAGCTGTAAGGTTTTAGCAGTCAGTTCTGGGAATTTTGTCAGTGCATCTAGATCAAGCTCTTCACTAACCCCTCCTTTAAATTTCCTCTTTCTTCTTCGAAGTTCCACAATTAAGCCTACTCTCTCCCAGCTAGCAATGTAGTTAGGAACCTCTCTCTGCCTCTCCTCTTTCCTATCAAGTATATTAGTTCCTAAATAAACCATTATCTACTCTTTAATCAGGTTGTGCACCATTGCTGTGTTAATTACTCTGCCAACACTTTGGAGGGTGGACACTATAGCATTGCTGATGTCCCTCTCCTCCCCAGACTCCACCCCCAAAATTTCCATTGTTTCCCAACCCAGAGCTGGCAACCGTATCAATTATGCATGATCCAAACTTCACCTTCCATTACTTAAACATATCTGGAAACATCCAAACAGGCAAAAATTCAAGACAGCCTTAGCTGATATTAGAAATTGCCTGTGTTACATCATTAAGCGTCCCTGTATTTGGAAGAAAGCAAGCTTTTGTTGATTGTTCTGAGGAATCAGTCACACATCTGAGAGTCATCAAATTATCTCAGTTACCAACTGATAAATGGTTGATGACTACAGCAGATTGAGACTTAGTGATCACTCAGCAGAAGTAATTTCCTCCTCTGCAGAACAGCCTTTTGACCTCATACTGGCCTTGCAGATCCAGAAATCAACTTTCCCAGAGTCAGAGAGGGACTGCTGGGTAGAGGTATGGGAACATCCATGATCCTTATTGCCTATGGAGCACTGGATCCTGACCAATTCTTTCTTATAAAAATCTTAAGAACACCAAAGTTTGACGAGGACTACTACTATGGCTTCCGTTATCTATCAGTGTATAGTCGTAATTCAAGTGATCACGAGTATCTCACAATCTACAAATCATATGATACAAAGCAAATTTCTCATATATGGGGAAATGCTTGTGACTTTTATTGGACAAGATTTGTTCATTTTCATCCTCTCTCCTTACTCCTACACCAGACTTCAGATCTCTTTGAGAAGGCAGAGTTCAATTTTGTATACTGTAATATATACCCCACTATCTAAAATTTTTGTTAAAGAAAACTTAAAACATGTTTCTTTCTATTTATGCTATCATAGTCACATAAATTGACAGACTAGTGGGCACGAAATCTAAATATAGTTCCTTGTACATAATTTTATCTTCCAAATATAATCCCAAAGTAGGTCAAAACTAGCAGAACTAATTTTCTGATCTCAAGTCACTTTGGAGCCAAACTAAACATGACCTGGGAGAACCATTATTAAAATCTCTCAGGGATGACTTCAAATGACTTCCAACTATCAAAGGGTGGAAAGAATTAATTCTGTACCACTTTCCATTACCTCTCCCCCCCCCCCTTGCTATTTGATCCATGGGACAGAATCATATATGAAAGTGATTTTCATGAAGGAAACAACATTGGAAGAGAGGCTAGAGTCCCCTTCCCCCAGAATCTGCTATTGGGCAGATGGATGGCTACTGCACCAGAAAATATGGCTGAGGGATTGAAGGCCATGGTAGGATGGCTAAAGAAGAGCAGGCTGAAACCGAATCTGACGAAGATGGAGGTTCTGTGGCCGGGGGGGGGGGGGGGGAGCTTCGGGGTTGGATTTCAGGCTTCCAGCTCTTGACGGGACCCCAATGACACCAGGGCTGTCCATTAAGAGCTTGGGCATGACTTTGGATGTTTCCTTATCGATGGAGGCCCATGTCATGCATATTACCAGGCTGGCATTTTCCATCTTCGTCAGGCTCGGCAACTGGCTCCTTTCTTGTCATGCCCTGACCTAGCCACAGTAATCCATGTGACGGTCACCTCCAGGATAGACTACTGTAACTTGCTCTACACCAGCCTGCCCTTGAGACTGATCCAGAACGCGGCGGCACGAGTTCTGAAAGGAACATCACAGATGGCACGTATTCGACCTGTGTTGCGTCAGCTACACTGGCTTCCAGTGGAATACTGAGTCAGATTCAAGGCATTTAAGGCCTTGAGTGGTCTGGGACCAATGTATCTACAGGACCATCTCCTCCAGTATGTCTCCGGGAGAGCTTTGCACTCAACTGATAACAATCTGCTGGTGGTCCTCAGCCATAGGGATATCCGGCTGTCCTCAACCAGGGCCAGGGCCTTTTCGTTGCTGGCCTTGACCTGGTGGAACTCTCTGCCAAATAACATCAGGGCCCTGCAGGATCTTATGCAATTCTGCAGGGCCTGTAAGGCAGAGATGTTCTGCCAGGCTTTTGGTTGAGAGCAGCAATGGTCTTTCCTTGGCTGGCATCCCCCCACCTCCCCCGAATTGCTGTTATAAATTCTCTCTCTCTCTACCCAGAAACTGGCCCAGTAGTCCAGAGTTGGGGGTAGAAATTTCAGACGCCATCATCATGGACTGTACTTGGGTCTTAAGTGTTATTAAATTGTTTAGTGGAGTTTTAATGTTCTATATGTTTTTATGGCATTATGCCAGTACTAGATCGTAAGTAGTAGTAGTAGTAGTAGTAGTAGTAGTAGTAGTAGTAATGCAAGCAGGGTTTATTAAGAAAAGGCAAGACACAAATGTTTTAATAAAGTTTACACCTAAACAGGAGGGTATAAATATATCCAATAAGTAATATACATGGGCTTCCTATTATTCTTAAGGAACACAAAATCATCACAAGAGGTAGTAGCCAAGAAAAGAAATGTCATTCCATATGAGTGATCTTGCTTCTGTTCAATGCTCTACAACTACCTGAGCTCTACACATGTATGCAGTTCTCAAATTCCATTTATTTTCAATGCTCAGAAGCATACCTCGCTCCTGCAAAGTTCTCAGCAATTGCAGCCTAATCTTATTTCCAAACATGTGTGCATAAGATCCTAGCCTGAACTTTTAGCACAGTGAATTTTACTTGTTGTCCTTGCGTATGTTCAGAAAGAGCCAAGCCATATCGGTCTCAGCAGCAATAATTCTGTAGTAGACAACCAAAATTGTATCAAGCAGGAAAAATATGCTTGAAGTGGGAAACCAGATTGAAATACACACTGGTTGACTAACTTTCTTCCAAACTACTCAGCTTTCAAGGGTCCCTCCTCCCTGCTCCTCTGCACTTCACCTTCAAGTCAGTGTTATGGAGTTATCCCATGAAACCTACCTCCCCACCCCAGACACAATGTCATTTAGCTCAAACATTCAAAAGATCAAAAGGCATACCTTGATCTTCCCTGTGGCAACGTTTGTAAAGCGCAAACTTAGCAGGATTATCAGCCACCAAAAACTTTTTGAGCAGAGCCTCGATAACTTCACGGACAGTATTAGCGCTGCTGATGTGAAGAGTATTCATATAGCCTTTAGGTAAGTAAAAAGCCGTCTCGTCATTCATGATGTGGTTCCCTGGATTCACAGAAGCCCGTACCGTGATAGGCCTGCACAATTCCATCTGAACTTTGATGAAGCCAGTGTACACCCCACTGGAGTTCTACAACAAAGCACATAATGAAATCACCAAAACCCCTTATATTATTTTTTTTTTAATGACACAATAACGTTTTTCGAATGTGGCATGAACACCACACTTCTAGAAGCATGACTGGGAAAACATCATACGTAAAGTATGTGATGGACCTAAAGATGTTCAAAACATTTTTAGTCCACAGGTAAAGAACAAACCAAAACATCTAGTGTTTGTTGGGGGGGGGGGGAATCAATATTATTGTGTTTTTGTTTTAGTGCAATATAATGCTTTCTTTTAAGGAGGCACTGGCATGTATTAACCATGCCATTTCACTAATTTCACAGCGCTTCTTTGGAAGAGGGGGGAGTGATTTCTGCTGTTTCCCCCTCCCTCTGATGATGGGCCAGGAAAAAACTTTCAGGGGGCTCAATGGATTCCGATAGGCCAGGGACATGGCAAAGTTCTATTCTTCAAAGCCTATGGACAGTTGGATATGCCCCATTATTATCCAATGATAATTATATGAAACAAGGGGTTTGCTTGGAAACCCAGTGTATATTTGGATGCTGACAGTGTACTTGATCATACAACAGATGGTGTGACCAAATATGAGACCTGAGAAAGGACCATCCTGTAACAAACATCCTTTTACTTCAGGTCTATTATGTGATACTTAAAACCTCTTGTGCTGAATACAATTACATTTTTAGTTAAGCAAATAAATATTGAGATAACACTTTGCAATATGCCTTTGTTTACGTGCCAAAAATGTGATGATTTTCTAGTCCCCTCCACAAATCCTTTGTAATTATTCAAATTTTTTAAAAGTCCCACAAGACTTACCAAGGTCATCTTTAGTTTGTCAGTAACATCTGAATTGTAAATTTGGATTTTTTCCTTGATTGCTTCTTTGGTGAGGTAACTATGCGTTTCTTTCTCTTTCTGAACATCCTATAGCAAGACAAGTCAACAGAAAACAGTGTTTAAAATACCAAACATATAGTGTATTTATAAAAGACAAACACAATGCTAAAGACATGTAACAGAGTTCCCCACCAAAAGATTAATAGAAATGTCTGTATTGCAATGCACATTCTGCAATGTTTCCTATTCTACAGCATTAACCTTTATGTCCAATGACTTGTACGACATGGAGTAAGGAAACAGAACTTTTTCTAATGCTCTTTTCAGATAAGAACATAAGAACATAAGAGAAGCCAATGTTGGATCAGGCCAATGGCCCATCCAGTCCAACACTCTGTCACACAGTGGCCAAAAATACCAGGTGCCCTCAGGAGGTCCACCAGTGGGGGCAGGACACTAGAAGCCCTCCCACTGTTCCCCCCCCCCCAAGCACCAAGAATACAGAGCATCACTTGCCCCAGACTGAGAGTTCCTGTCTATACCTTGTGGCTAATAGCCACTGATGGACCTCTGCTCCATATGTTTATCTAATTCCCTCTTGAAGCCGTCCATGCTTGTAGCTGCCACCACCTCCTGTAGCAGTGAATTCCACATGTTAATCACTCTTTGGGTGAAGAAGTACTTCCTTTTATCTGTTCTAACCCGACTGTTCAGCAGTTTCATTTGAGCGCCCACAAGATGTTCTCCACAATTTTCCCTTACTCTCCAACAATCAAGACATCTAAAATCAACATACTATTTAGCACAGGAACAAAAAGCAGCAGCAAAAGTGGTGCATCTTGACAACTGCTTTGCTTGTATTAATTCAAAGCATGTTCAGGTATAGCTGCATTACTCTGCCAACTAACTGTGTACAAAGTGTATTGAGAGAAGAACAATTTATAGCATTGCCTGTTTAAAGCTACGCAGACTTTTAAAATGTGCTATCACTGACATAGTTTGAGGCATTCTGTATTTGAATACAACTGTATTTTCAAGGGACACAATTATAGAGCCAGCATCTGCTATGGCAGTAACAGAGGTTCAAATCACCATCTAGCTACTAAGGTCACTGGCAAACTAACACACCTCTAACTAATTCCTCAGGCTTTCTGCCATCCTAACTGAAACAGTTTAGAGTTCTTAGAATGGCAGCATTATTGATGTATTCATGTATTCTTCCAAGGTTGCTCTCATCTCTAAACGTGATGCTGGCCAAATAATAAACAAACATTCTGATGAACAGTTAATCACGTAGAATTATCAGCTACTTATACTTACTGGATTTCTAGTACCCAGATATAGCCGTGCTCTAAAAAGTAAGTATTTCCAAGAACACCTCCTGCACGCATACACGCACACACATCTTACTCTAAACTGCATACCGATTATTTTAGTCCATTGTAAATTTTTTTCCCTCAGCACTGGATACCTTCCAGAAAGCACTGGTTCACAACCCACAGTAAAATCTAATGCTACATTTCCCTCATATGCACAAACACCATATATAGTATGAAACTGTTTCAGCTCTCAACTTTACTTATCAGACATATTTATTTAACGATCTTGACTTGCATTTCTCCTACCTAGACACTACTAATACAGAATGAAAATGAACAGATACTACATAAATAGAGTGAGGGATCTTTAATGAATAATCTCCCAAATAAGCAGCTTCAGCTTAAACTGCTTCAAGTCTATCAAGATTTTAGTTCTCAAACATCTCACGCACACGCGGTTCCAAAAAGCCTTAGGAAAAAGAAATTTTGAGAATACCAAAACATTCCAGGCTTAATGCTGAGTAAAAAAGTGGAGTGCACGATAATTGAAGCTGGTTCCCATAAACATCACTTTGCCCTTACCTACTATTTGGGGTGCATTCAGATCTTAATCTTGTATCTGATGGCCTTGAAGATACAGCAGCAAAACTGACTTGTAAGCACCAAAATTAATCATTAATACAAATAAATGCACACTGGCCCTTGTCCAGAAATCAAAGCCTCAAAGTCAACTCTGAGACATCCTAGTAAGATCAGTTAGCTATATTTCCCTTTCCTTCATAGAACAAGGAAAACATACTTTGGAAAGCTTCACTACAGGGAATCAAAGTGAACCAAAAATATAACACAGGTTGTGTTTGTCCATCTGTGAGAACACAAAACATGTATGCACTTGTGATATTAAAGTAACAAATCAAGTTTGTGATCTCACTCCAAAACCACCAGTTCTGCCATGCCCTATATGGCTGTGCTATGACTGCTGGCATGCAACCCAGTTCTAAACAGAGAGGATTGTTTAAAGTCTGAAGACTAAATGGCAACAAGCAGCTTTCAGAATCCTGGCACATGATTTATATCAAGGCATAGCAGGTTACATACAATTTTAAAACAAATAAAGGCTTTTGTTTTCCTGGTACACACTTTTCATACTCTGCATATGAAGTTTCAAAACACTGTGAAAGGGTATCAAATAAACCAGGCAACTCACCTTGTCATGAATGCTACTCAGGATCTGAACTCTGAAAATTTATCCATCACATCCATCCTAACCCACCCTTCAGGAAGCTCAGGCTGACAACACACAACTAATGAGAGGGTTAATAGCTTGTCAAAAGCCACCCCCAATGTGCACTCATCACACCATCCATTATTAAAATGTCCTGGCTATGGTGCATTTTGTGTGCTTTCACAAAGCTCTTATTTCATGTAATACATTACTTGTACTGGCTACACCCAGGCTTCCCAGGAAAGACTACAGCAGAACCTCTTAGTTTTAAGCCTCCCAGAAGGAAGAAATTGCACAGGTATACTGCAGGTCTCACTGCTAAATGGGGAGTTACCATGATCTATTTTCATCTCTCTGTCACCTCTTTAAATGAGCCCCTCAGGGTCCGAGTGCTGCTCAACTGAAGGGAAATATAGGGCTGGAACCAAGTTTTGCCTGATTTCTGCAGCATCAGTATACCCAGAGCTAGCAAGGCCACAGCTAGCTGGGATATGTCTTGAGCAAAAATGCTAAAGGACGCAAAGTATGTGCTGTGGCAGAAAGAAGGGAAGAATTCCTCAGGAAGAGGGAGCAGCCTGGGAGGGAGCAGCCTGATAGCAGGTGAAGTAGGAAGAAGAAAGCAGTAACTAAGAGAACCAAGCTGAGGGAAGAATGATACCAAAGTATTGTATTCCAGGCCAGGCAAGACAGCACTCACGATCTCCTGTGCTAATAACAGAAAAAGAGTGGGAGCTCAGAAGCATGAGCCAACCAGACAACAGCAGAAGGGAGCTTTCATGTCCACAGCTTTGGTACCCAGCACTCACATAACTTGTAGATTAGGTTGGAAGTGGCAAACACAGACCTCTGCTCTCCAGAAGAGGCTAAGAAGGCACACACTCAGAAGGCTAATCATGCACCTAAATGAAATGCCTATAAAAGGGAGGCATCTTAAAAATAATCCATAAACAAGAACGAAGTCACTAAAGCGTATTTGGGAGGGCCAAACATTCTATTGGGAACAAACTATTTCACAGGTAAGAGTCCTCTGAAAACTGGACAAAAGTTTTGGCCTTGCTAGTCTGTGGTTTACTAGGCCACATCAATGAAGACTGTGAGGTTTCACTCTGAACCTAAAACTCCCATCTTGCCAATGCAGCAGCTCCTAAAGGCTACACTACGATTCATGCCCTTAATTCCTATGAAACACTACCTCTTAAGCTCATGGTTCTTCTTGGGAAGAAACTATCAAAGTTCCTCTAAATTTAGAGAGCAGAGTAGCTACTTCCCTAAGCAAGGCTCCATATTTCTTTGAATCCCAAAGCCCAAAGCTTTCTGAAATTATCAGTATACCTATATGCACCTGCAGGGCTATTTTTGGGCAGAAAAGCACAGGAACAGAGTTCCAGCTGGCTTCTGAGGTGGCCACGCCTACAGCCTCCCCCACCCCCCCTCCAGGCTTCCCCAGGTGCCTCACAAGCCACAGGGCGCCTGGAGAAGCCAAGTTGATCCAGGAAGGGAAGGCAGTTTAAACTGCCGTAGCTGTGGGACACCTGGGGAAGCCAATCCAGAAACTGCCTGCCTTCCTTCCCTCAGGTTCCCCATGCGCCTTGCAAGCCACGGGGCATCTGGGGAAGCTGATCCCGGGAGGGAGCTGCACTGTCAGGGGTGTGGCCTAATATGTTAATACGTTTCTGCTGTTGGGTGTGACCTATTATGCTAATGAGTTCCTGCTGGGCTTTTTCTACAAAAAAAACCCTGTGCACCTGAATCAACTAACATGAGCTTGATAAGACCAAGATGTAACTACAAGGCTTTGTTCTCTTTATGCTGTTGTAAGTAACCACATCAAGACTGCACTGTGCATAATTATACTTAAATTGTACCATAGCTTCTGGAAAAATTGAGTTCTTTTCTGTAACTGGAGAACAGATGCTCCACCACTGCCCTGGACAGATTGTGCTATTTTGTCCAGAGAGCAAACCATAAAACTGAGCATCAGCCATGCGGCTCCTTGCCTTATCTACTTGCTTAGTATCCTGATCCCAAAGCCCCTTGTCCTGTTCCTCCTTTCCCAGGCATGTCCAGGGACAAGAGCATCCTATCAATGCTCTTTTTAGCTTTTGGGTGACCTGATGCCTTACTGTCAGCAACCAGTGAGCACTTTTTCCTACCTACCCCTCCTCCCCAGATCTACTGCCTGCAAGGTTACAGGAGCACTGATAAAGGAAACATCACACATGACGCAGCTTTGGGGGGGGGGGAAGGTTCAGCGAGATCTACGTCTACAGCTGGTGGCACAAATCTATGTTGTGGCTCACAGTGCTTTTGCCCAGCTCTGGCTGCAACCCTTCCTTGAGAACGGACCAGTGGATACTCACCGTGAGGGGTCCTTCTCCTCTGAGATAAGGAGGACATCTTGATGGGTGTTTCCCACCCTATCTGTAGGGAGGCAGGAACTAATTCTTCACTTCCTGTCCTCTGGTGGGATACGCCCCTTCAAGTCAGTTCGGGGACTCCCAGAAGCAGTAGTCAGCTGTAAACCAAAGGCTAACCATAACTAGAAAAATATGAACATAATTAGTCTGAACAGTAAACAGATAATGTGGCTTGAACAAGACAGGAAGGAAGATAAACTCAGAATATAGAAAAGGAAAACGATGAATCTTGGGAGGGCGAAGATGTCCTCCTTATCTCAGAGGAGAAGGACCCCTCACGGTGAGTATCCACTGGTCCGTTCTCCCTCTGAGAGGAGGACATCTTGATGGGACCTCCCATAGCAGTGTCCCTTTAACTGGGTGGGACATCGTCTTCAGATATGAGAGCTTGCTGCAGGACCCTCCGGCCAAAGGCTGCATTGGTCGAATTGTAGAAGTCGGTCTTATAATGCCTGACAAAGGTAGAAATGGAAGACATGTGGCTGTCCAACAGGTTACTTCCACCGAGGCTCGGTTGGTGAAGGCTGCGGAAGTCGCTGCACTTCTGATGGAGTGGGCCGTGATACCCGGAGGAGGGGTATCTTGAGGGCCCTATAGGCTTCTGCTATACATCTTTTGAGAGTGGCACTGATGGATGCTGTGGACATTTTGTTACCCTTGTTGGGGGGTGAGACTGAGATGCATAATGATTCCGTCTTCCAGAAGGAGCTGGTGCGATGTAGAAGGCTTTAAGTGAACGTCTGACGTCCAGACAGTGGCACAACTTTTCCTTTGGGTGGGTAGGGTTCGGGAAGAAGGACGGTAGGCAGATCTCCTGTGAGCGGTGAAATCTTGAGTTGACCTTCGGGCAGAAGGAAGGGCCGATAGTGAGGACTACTCTGTCCTTATGGAAGGTGCAAAGAGTCGGTTTGGCGGAGAGGGCCCCAAGCTCGGAGACTCTTCTGGTGGAGGTGACAGCTACCAGGAACAGGGTTTTCATTCGCAGCCACATCAGAGGAATCTCTTGGACTGGCTCGAAGGCTGGTTTGGCTACTGCAGAGAGAACCAGGTTAAGTTTCCATGTGGGGAACCTGTGGGGAACCGGTGGGTCCTTAAGTGATGCACCCTTCAGAAAAATGGTGGATGTGAGGGTGTCTGGACAGGGTCCAGCCTTCTACTCTGGGAACTACGGTTACCAAGACAGCTACCTGACAGCGGAGAGTGGACGCCTTCAGACCCGAGTCGTGACCGCCCTGAAGGAAGGACAGAACACTGGACAAGTGTGGGTGTAACGGGTTGACCTTCTTTCTCCTGGACCAGCGAACGAAGGCCTGCCAGGTGGCATTGTAGATCCTCTTGGTGGAAGCGTGCCGAGAGGCTAGCATGGTGTGTTACTGGTCTGGAGTAGCCTAAGCTGAGCAAGTTTTGCTGTTCAACTTCCAGGCGATCAAACAGAGCCATGCAGGATCTGGGTGCCAGATGGGGCCCTGGGTCAGCATGTCTGGGGATACTGGGAGTGTAACGGGGCAGTTGCCATGCTCTGGAGTTCCAAGAACCAAGGTCTTCTTGGCCAATACGGGGCTACCACTATGATCTCAATTTGTTGTTCTCTGATTTTTCTGAGGAGCTTTGGTAAAACCGGAGTCAGAGGGTAAGCGTACATGAGACCCTTGGGCCATTGGGAGACCAGGGCGTCCGTCTCTTCTGCTGCTTGATGGTAGTATCAAGAATCTGGCAACCCTGTGGTTGAGTGGAGATGTGAATAGGTCCACCATCAGACGTCTGAAGTGAGATGTTATGAGGTTGAATAGGTCCTCTTTGAGGGACTATTCCCCTTCCTGTAGTGTCTGACAGCTGAGCCAGTCCGCTCTGGTATTCAGCGAGCCCTTGATGTGTTCCGCTCTGATAGATAGTATGTTGCGTTCTGCCTAGGACAGGAGCTTCAGAGCTTCTCGATGGAGTTCTGAGGATCTGGATCCTCCTTGGGTATTGATGTATGCCTTCGCCACTATGTTGTCTGTCCTGATGAGGACGTGATGACCGGCGATTTGTTCCCTGGAGTGGAGGAGGGCTAGGCGGATGGCCCGAAGCTCTAACAGGATGATGGGCAGAAGTTGTTCTTCCTTGGACCATAATCCCTGTGCAGGGAGGTGGAGGAAGACTGCGCCCCATCCCAGGAGGCTGGCATCCTTGACAATCTGCTTCCAGTCTTGACACAGAAGCTGTTCCTCTGGGATAGATATAAGTTGGTTTTATTCTAGAGGGCAGGCATGAGAGGAAGCTGGCCACAGGCCTGTGGAACTCAATGCTAAGAATGCCTGAGCTCAAGTTTTTAGCCTGTCATGCAGCACTCAGGTCTCGAACTGCTGAGCTACCAACCTTCTGGTCTGCAATTCAGCGTCTTAACCACTTGAGCCACTGCAGCCCCTCTTCATTGCGTGATCCACTAGGATAGGCTGGCCTTGACTAGGTGAGGGACTGACATGGGGAGGTCCTGTTTTTTGCATTATCCTGGATTGGAAGGGCCATATGAGTTATTGTAGTGGTCTGGCATGGAGGCGTGCCCAGGGCACGGAGTCCATGCAGGAGATGAAGAGGCCCAGTAGTTTAGCCAGGGACATCAGGGTGGATTGTCTGGCCGTGATGATTTGTCGTGTGAAGAAGCGGATCTTGTCTGCCTGTGTTGAGGTAGGAACATGCGGTTCCGAACCATGTCTAAGATGACCCTGAGATACTCTAGGGACTGCGAGGGGTTCAGGGAGCTCTTCTGGAGGTTTACAAGGAAACCGTGTGTTTTCAGGCAGCAGATGGTTTCCTGAGTGTCTTTGTGCGCTTTGTTTCTAGAGCTGGAGCGAATCAGCAGGTTGTCTAGATAGGATAGATATGATGCTCCCTCTAAGCTGTGGAGTCTTGTGAGCAAAAATTCCACGAGAGCTACTGGCACCAAAGCCGTGAGCCAGCGATTGGGCCACTGCACAAATTAGTTTGCTCTGGAGTCACCCCCCCCCCCGAGCCAAGACAAAAAATGTGCGAGCTAGAGGCCAAAAAACTGTGAGCCAGCTCACACCAACTCAGCCTAGAGGAAACACTGGATATGGGTGCCTTGTTCCCCAAGGAGGGCAATGGGATGGATGAGGATCTTGGAAAAGACTCTTGAAGCAGTGGAGAGTCTGAATGGGAGCGCCCTGAACTGCCAATGTTGGCCTAGGATGAAGAATCGGAGGAACCTCTTGTGACCCGGGAACATGGGGACGTGCAGACACGCCTCTATGAGATCGATGGAGGAAGGAACTCTCCCGGTTGTAGAGCCCCTGAGATGGATTGCAGGGTCTCCATTCGGAAGCGTCTTAGTTTTACGAATCTGTTGACGTATTTTAAGTCCAGTATCGCTCTACAGCCGCCGTTCCTTTTGGGAAAAGTAAGGAAAATGGAACAAATTCCCTGTCCCCATTCCTGGACAGGGACAGGTTCTATGGCTGAGATGGTATAGAGGTGTTGGACAGCTTCTATAGTTTTTTGTAGCTTGGAGGCGTCTTTGATCAGGGGAGAGGGAACAAAGCGGTCTAATGGTGTCGTCTGGGAACTAAAAGGGTAATTTCCGAATCCCCTCCTATCAGGCCTGGCCAGGGTATGTGGCATCGCCTTTTCTTGTCCCTAGTTTCTATTAGGATTTTGTCTAGGGAATCTCCGAATAGGCAATCTCCTTGGAATGGGTAAGAAGTGACGGTAGATTTGCTGCGCAGGTCCGCTGGCCAGGCCCTGAGCCAGAGGGTACGCCTGGCAGCCACCACTGAAGCCAGAGCCCTGGAAGGGAAAATCCTGGCATCGAGCGTAGCATCAGTGGAGAAGAAGGAGGCCTCGAGAGGGTGGTTAGCTCCTTCAGTGAGACGCTTACTAGACAGTGGGATAAGCTGTATTAGTTTCCTGGACCAGGCAATGGCTGTGTGGCCCACGACTGTGGCTGTAGCGGATGCTTTGATGGCCATAACGGAGACTTCATGCACTTACCTGAGTGCAAACTTGGCCTTGCGGTCTAGACTGTCTCTGACCAGGCCAACGCCATCCTCGGAAGAAGACCCGAAGTCTGGAGCGCAATAACAGGAGCATCCACTAGAGGGACCTGTACAAGCTTTTTAATAAAATATGGTAAGGTAAAGAGCTTTCTCACATTAGGTGGGCAGCGTTTGTTTGCCATGGGTTTGGACCATTCCTTGACTAGCTGATTTACTAGAAATTCTGGGAAGGGGAAGACCTTTTCTGCCCCTGGGGTCCTGGGGAAGTAGTCTTTGCTCCCTCTGGGTCTGGAGCCATCTGCTTTTGAGGATCCGGCTGGGTCCTCTCCCTGCAGCTTTGGTTGTAACTCTAATGCTGACAGGGATTTGGAGAGGAGGTAAGGATATTCTTCAGGTTTAAAGAAGCACATGGAGGGCTCTGGAACCTCCAAGTCCTCTTCCTCCTCCTCATCAGAGAGGAATTCAGCCTCTTCTCTTTCCCCGGTAACCCCAGTATCACTGTCCTCATAATTAGGTGGGATCCAGTGATGAGGGACCCAGCCGGGGTAGGAAAGTTCCTTCCTAGCTGCTTTAGTGGGCCAGCGAGGTCTGTCTTCCTCCTCGCCCTCTTGATAGTGCCTGTCTGGCACATCTCTATGGGGTTGGTCCTGGTGACAAGGGGCCCCCCATGAGTGGATGATCAATACCTCCTCCCTGCTTGTTTAAGGGCCAGGAGTAGGGCAGGGGAAATAGTCTGTTCTCCGTCTCCGGAGTTACTCACGAGTAGACCTTCGGCTGGTGTGTCTCCCAAATGGGGCTGGTGTGCGACCTGGGCATTGGGAAGCTCCTGCCTGTCGTCGCTAGTCATGTCTGGGCTTATGGATGCGGCGACAGCCGATCCGTAGCCTTGGGCCGCCATTTTCTGTGGTCTCCCGGGATCGGGGCAATTCAGAATGGCGCCTGCGCAATCATCCACGTCTTTCTGGGGCCGTTTTTTGGCGTGCTTTTCCTTCTCGTCGCTAGTCATGTCTGGGCTTATGGATGCGGCGACAGCCGATCCGTAGCCTTGGGCCGCCATTTTCTGTGGTCTCCCGGGATCGGGGCAATTCAGAATGGCGCCTGCGCAATCATCCACGTCCGTTTTTTGAAAAAAAAACATTTAAGAAAAAAGGTTTGAAAAAAGTTTGAAAAGGTATGAAGAAGAATGGAAAGTGAAAGTACAAAAAAGGCACGAGTGGCCACTAAGTGCTGCTCTCCCTACTGAGGCAGGAACAGAACTGACTTGAAGGGGCATATCCCACCAGAGGACAGGAAGTGAAGAATTAGTTCCTGCCTCCCTACAGATAGGGTGGGAAACACCCATCAAGATGTCCTCCTCTCAGAGGGAGAAGTGTGATCCAATCTGTTATGTTTTTAAATCACATCCAGATTGGACTGCTGCAATGTATTCTACGCAGGGATGGCTCTAAAGACTGGGTTAGATCCTAACAATAATTTCTGCTAAGAGAAGGCTCTTCTTTTAGAACCTTTTTGGTGCAGCATACTGATCTGAAAATTGCCACTCCTGCCACACAGGAAACCCCCAACCATAGCAGGAGGCACAAGAAAGAACACAGCTGGGAGGGGGGGGCCTCCAAAAATCCTCCCCGCCTTATATTAGTAAAAATTGTGGCCTGGACCAACCCATTGTTCAGAAAATTCACCTAGTTCAAAACTTTGCAGCAAGGTTGCTAACTTGCACAAGCTACTTAGGATAACATATCCCCTCCCTAAGAATAACTACACAAGGGCTACCCATTTGCTTATGGGCACAACTCAAACTGCGGGTTCTATAAATGGTCTGAAAGTACTAGCTCTCAACAGAACATGGAAACACTTATGCGCTTCCTCAAAGGTCTTGTTCCGTGTGCCCTCACCTGCAGAACTGCAGCAGATGTTTTAACAGAGACAGTCTTCTCAGTGGTGGCAGCCCTGTTCTGGAATGCTCTTCCCCACTGCAGTTCACCTGCCACTTATCTTACATCATTTTAGGTGGATATCTATACCTGGGTTTTTTTCCTTTCCCTTCTGTAACTCTAGATTAGCTTAACCATGGAATGTTCAAACATTTCTGTGCTAATTTTTAAGTCCCCCTCCCTTTAAAATTATGACATCTTTTAAACTTATTTACTATTATGGAAACGACCAGTGGACTTACCGTGAGGGGTCCTTCTCCTCTGAGGTCAGGAGGACATCTCCATGGGTTATTTCCACTGTTCCTTTAGGGAGGCAGGAAATACTTTTTGCTCCTTCCTGTTGACGCCTTGGGAATAGCCCCACCTTCAGTTCTGGGGCTCCGTAAGCAGTGAGTATTAAAAGGAAAACTCCTTCTCCTATGCCAAACAAAACGACTAGAGAAAACTGTAACAGTAAATAACAGTAAATAACAAGAAACCGGCCAGGAGGCCAAGGTGAAAGAACACTGAAAGAGAAGAAAGCAGCACATTGATGCTAGTAAGGAAAGAGTAGATGATGATGATGATGAAGACGGGAGGGCCGAGATGTCCTCCTGACCTCAGAGGAGAAGGACCCCTCACGCCTCACTGGTCGTTCTCCCTCTGAGGTGGAGGACATCTCCATGGGACCTCCCAGAGCAGTGTCCCCTATTTGGATGGGTCTTCATCATCTGCTGGTGTGAGAATGTGCTGAAGAACTCTTCTCCTGAAAGCGGCATCCACCGAAGCCAGGGTGTCTAGTTTGTGGTGATGCACGAATGTGGAAACGGACATCCAAGTGGCCACTCTGCAGACCTCATCTACCGACGCCCGGTTTTCGAAGGAGGCATTGGTTGAGGCACTTTGGAGAGAATGAGCCATGATCCCATCTCAATGGGCTGCATAGCCACAACACCAGGCTGATGGATGTCTTGGACATTTGTAGCCCGGCTCTAGGAGGGGAGATGTTAATAAACATGGAGTCAGTTTTCCGAAGCAATTCGGTCCGGACGATGTATATCTTTAAGGCTCTTCGAACGTCCAGAGTGTGCCACACTACTTCTTTGGGGTGGTGAGGTCTGGGGTAGAATGAGGGCAAATAGATCTCCTGGGCCCTATGAAAGGAAGATACCACCTTGGGTAGGAAGGTGGGGTCAGTCCTAAGTACCACCTTGTCACTGCGGAAGATGCAGAGGTTGGATTTGATGGAAAGTGCGTGAAGTTCTGAGACTCGCCGTGCCGATGTTATTGCCACAAGAAATAAAGTCTTCATACAAAGCCACTTCATCCCAACCTTTCGGAGAGGCTCGAAGGGTGGCTTGATGAGGGCCGATAAGACCGTGTTCAACCTCCATGTGGGGAACCTGTGGATCTGCGGCTGTGATTTGGCCTTCACCCCCTGATTGATGATCAACTTTGAAAAAAGTCTGGGTACCGTAGACAATCCAAAGGGGAGGGCCCAGTACTGGAAGTGGCATTTCCCCACAAAAAACCATAGAGACCTCTTGTGCCCCAGATGGATCGGTACGTGGAGATATGCTTCGGTCAGATCTATAGAGGTGAGAAAGTCGCCAGGCGAGAGGGTCTCGACTATGGAGCGTAAGGTCTCCATGCGGAAATGATGCAGTCTGATGTACTTGTTGATATATTTGAGGTCCAGGATGGCCCTCCAGTCTCCATTTTTCTTGGGCACTAGCAACAAGATGGAGTACACACCCTGGCCACGTTCCTGTGTGGGCACTGGTTCGATGGCTTTTATCTCCAAGAGGTGATGTAGCGCTCTGTCGACCAAAGACTGCTTGGTAATGGACTTGCTGATGGGGGATATCAGGAATCTCTGTGGTGGTGTGCATCAGAATTCGATTGTGTAGCCCTGCGAGACCACCTCAATCGCCCAACCATCCGCTTGAGAGTCCCTTCAGGCCTGGGAGAACTCCAGCAGACGTGCCCCCACCGGGAGAGAGGCATAGTCAGGCTTGCTTTGGTTTGGGGTCCCGATCCCCGCAATCTGACCTGTTGAAGGGCCTGTTAAACCAGGGGTTGAAGGATCCCCTTCTGGCAGCTGGTCTGGACTGATTCCAGGTGTTCTTCCTCTAGTCTTGACAAAATCTCTAAAGGGCATGCTGCGTCCAAAAGGAATGGGTCCCTCTGTAGTCCAGGTGTCTTAGGTTCCTCAGCATAGCCTTTTTATCCCGAGTTTCCACAAGAGTTCTGTCCAGGGCCTCTCCGAACAGGCGGTCCCCCCAGAAGGGGTAGGCGGTGACTGTCAACTTAGATTGAAGATCTGCTTGCCAAGCTCTCAGCCAAAGAAGCCATTGCGTCACAGTGGTGGCAACCATGGCTCTGGAGGCAAAGGTTAGAATGTCCAGGGTAGCGTCAGCAGAGAATGATGCCCCTCTCAGAATGCGTGTAGCGTCCTCTAAGAGACCTCTGTTGTTCTCGGGTAACATCTGGATCAATTTCCGGATCCAAATGATGGAAGCCCTGGAGGCAATAGATGCAGCTGACACTGCCCTGACTATCATGGCTATGGCCTCGTGGAGTCTCTTCTGAGTGGCGTCCGCCTTCTTGTCGACTGGATTTCGGATGGTGCCATGACCATCCTCTGAGACCAGACCTGTGGATTGAAGAGCCGCTACAGGGCCATCCACGGTAGGAGTCTGCAGTAACTCATCAGAATAACTGGGAAGGGCGTAGAGGCCCATGACACTGCAGATGCCTCCGCCATCGGCCAGTCTCCGATGCCTAAAGCTTCAGGCAGGAAAGGCCTGTCTCAACTATCTCCTGGTTCTTTCTAGGACCGACAATGGGGCCCTTCCTCAAGGCCTTTCGATCTTCCATACCAACAAACGCAAGAGACTCCAAGAGAGGAGATCTAGTCTCAGAACCAGTAGATCTCTGCCAGGCTTTTCCAGTCCAGTCAGCGGCTGGCTGTGGAACAACCTGAAGCTTTGGGTCTGCCAGCCCTGATGGTGGCTTGTGCCGCTATAGCAGTATCTGCCATTGACCAGTCTCCAGTGCCTGGACTCTCAGGCAGGAGAGGCTTGTCTTAACTGTGTCTCTTTTTAAGACCGGCGATGGGGCCTTTCAAGGCTTTTCCGTCTTTCATAATAAGGCAGTCTCCAAGAAAGTGGATCTAGGATCAAGTGTCCTGCTGGAGCAGGAAGGCTATCGAAACTGGAGGGTCAGCCTCACTCTGAGCCAATACAGTCTACACAAATTTGCACAGGAGGCATGACCTAACCAGTTTGGATGACTTCCCCCACTGATGGAGAAAAGGTTATTCTCCGAACTTGCGGAAAGAGGTCATCAGGAAACATAGAGTGAAAAGCCTTATTCTTCAGTAAGTGCACAGAATGATGTGTGTTGATTCTGTAACAAGGTTCAAAAACTTTCTTCATTTCTAAACACTAATTTCCCTATTTACATGCACAGGAAACCAAGCCACAAGGAAATAGTGCTGCTCCACCTTTCCTTAAATCAAGACTTCAAGGTACAACTTACCATCAAGGGATGTGGAACCTATTGTTCCTCGAGTGGGAAAAAGGCAAGGCTCTAGAAAATTGTAACTACATACATTTTTTAAATATACACTGTTTATTTCCAATTACAATTAAAAAAACAATCAACTCTCAACGATTTGCAAGACAGGTTTGAAATACACTACTTTTTTAAGGATCTGAGTTTTATTTTCCTAAGGGAGATATGAACTACTTGGTTTACTTTGCAGTTTATGTTCTTTGATCAGAAGTCTGTATTTTTATAAAAATGTCTAATGAACAATATCTTTTAATCAGAGTCAATTTGCATGTTAGTCTAATCCAGAATTCCAATAACAGCCACCTAGACATCCCACCCACCTGTACATATTACCACAATACTTTCAGCTGTATTAAGGGAGCTAGCTCTGATTGTATCTGTCATTCAAGCACAGACTAACCACTTTTTCTCTCCACAGGCCAGGTTGACTTTATACCTTCAGTACATTCTATTTTTAGCCAACAATTTCTAGCATTTCAGGAAGTGTATTCCATTCATCTGCACTGGTATGTTCCCTTTTTACTATTCAACAGCTCTGCAAAATTACCTGTTTGAAGCCACAGCCAGTTATTGCAAGTCAAAATAAATTGCCTTCAAGTTACTGAACATGCTGCTAGTGAAACTCATGACTAGCAATATATGATGGGGGGGGGGCTTCTTTATACTTAACAGTCAAGAGTAGAGAAAAGACGAAAGCCATTGCCCTAGGCAGTTCACCACTGCTGATCAGCCCCTCACTCAGTGCCAAAGTTCCCACTGAGGGTAAGCAACAACCCAGGGTTTTTGCTGGCACTGCAGCTTATGGCAAAAATGCCAGTGAACCCAGAACCCTTTAGGATGCTCTGCAGCATGGCAGGAGCAGTAGGCAATAGCATAGCTAGCCTAGGGCAAACCACAAGCATGTAGGGTTGCCCACTCCAACTTGGGAAACTCCTGGAGATTGGGGGGAGGGTGGACTTGGAGGAGAGAGATCTCGATAAGGATGTAATGCCATCGAGTCCATTGTCCAAAGCTGCCATTTTCTCCAGGGAAATTGGTCTGGAGATTGGTGTTAATTCCAGGAGAACACTGGAAAGCAAAAATGTTTCACAATTTTACAAATACACCATACTGAAGTTGCACTATGACTGAAGTTTAGTAAAGGTAAAGGTTTCCCTTGCTCGAAAGACAGTCAAATCCGACTCTAGGGTTGCAGTGCTCATCTCCATTTCCAAGCCAAAGAGCCAGCGCTGTCCGAACACGTCTCCGTGATCATGTGGCCGGCATGACTAGACACCGAGGTGCACGGAACGCTGTTACCTTCCCACTGAAGTGGCATATAAATTCAAACTACTGTTGGCTGTTACAACTTTCCAAGCAACCAGAAGGCACCAATACTAGTTAACCTAATACGGTGTCCCTAAATTGGAAACCATATTAACTAAATTGAACTAGATAAGCAACAAGAATTAAATCCACTACATACCTCATAATATGCAAGAGAAACTGAATGGTTACATAGCCTCTCATGCAGTCTGAGATCGTCTACTGACTTTATATAACTGGCCGCTTGCAGAAAAACTGTTACAGATATCACTCATTTCCATCTAATGAAAGTTGCTACCTGTGAACTTTACCCAAATAATACATTTGCAGAAAGGATAGCTAGCCACCTCTATTTGGTACATTCACCTTATATGACATTACTTTCCTCATTCACTCCAAAATGTATCAAACATTAAGAAAATCATGGGAGTAAAAGATGTTTTCATTTTTAATACCATATTGTGTTAACCAGCCTTTTCCTCCAATTTGATTATACTGCTCTGCTTTATATCTAGTCCTACTATTCCCCACTTAAAGAAAGTTTGTGACCAGTGGCACCTTTAAGACCAACAAATTTTTATTCAAAGGGTAAACTTTCGTGTGCACACACACTTCTTCAGACAAACGGAATAAAATCTCCTCAAGAGCTACTTACAGGAAAAAGGAGGGTGGGGATTTATTCCATTTGTCTGAAGACGTGTGCTTTGCACGTGAAAGCTTATACCTTGAATAAAACTTCGTTGGTCTTAAAGGTGCCACTGGACTCAAACTTTGGTGGCGGCCACATGCGCAAGATAAAGCGGGGGGGAAGCAAGGCTATTTCCTATGGCATAAATTGACCTGCCGTTGCATGATCACATGGATTTTTGTAGATGCGAGCACAGCCTGCCACTCATTATTAGATGCAACCGCAGGTGAGTGGGGGGGGGGGGTTTAACCATTTGTTCCCGATGCACTTACACGAGGAATCGATGAAGCGCACCTCTCCCTATGGAATATGCGGGGGGGGGGGTGCTGATGCGCATACTGCAAGGGGGGGGGAACAACAGCATGGAGTCGGGATAGCCTGATCAGACTATCCCAATGCCATGGGAGTGGAGCGCGCTGGCGCAATCAGACGCAGGAAAATCCGTCTGTGGCCCGTAGCAACCCATTTGCTACAGGCCTTTCTGAGGTGTTCTTTTACTCCGCATGTGCGGTGGAGCAAAACGTATTGCCGACGGCTGCAGGGAACTTCCCAGATGTTGGCGTCTGATCGCGCTCCTTTAATTCACCTGGCATTCGCGCCTGTGTCGGGGCGAACTGTGCGTGTGATCGCAGCCTTTGTTCTGCTGCTTCACACCAACACAGCTAACCACATGAATTATTCCCCACATAGGTACTACTGCTATGTCCTAGTGCCAGGATGTGTACTTTAAAGTCATCTGTCTGTCAGTCACAGAATGCTTCTTGATCCCCATGCTAACATCTATGTGAAATCACTGGGAGAGATCATCTATGGATTTAAAGTGAGGTGCCACCAATACACAGATGACATCAAGCTCTACTTCTTCCTGTCAGCTGAACTGGATGTGTCCAAAGTCCAGAACAGGCTGAGGTGGTAGTGTTACTAAATGCAAGTCCTGGGTGACTGCATTCTTTTAAAGATAAATAGACTGGGGGTGCTGCTGGATCTTGGCCTACAGTTAAAGGCTCAGGTCTCTTCCATGTCATACAGAGCCATTTATCAACTTCAGCTGATATACCAGCTATGGCTATTCCTCAGAATGCCTGATCCGGCCACACTGATCCACTCTGTAATCATACCCATCTTAGATTACTGTAACTTACTTTATATAATATCACCTCTGAAACTGTTGAGAAACTTTTACTGACCCAAAATACAGCAGCCAGCTTATTTGTCAGCCTGGATGCAGGGACTGTATCCTAAAGATCTGCACTGGTTGCTTGCTTGCTTGTTTCCAGGCACAATTCAAAATTCTAGTGTTTGAAGTTCTTTGCAGTCTAGGACAACATATCTGAAGGACTGTCTCTTACTATAGGAACACACATCTGGTAAGAACTGGCCAACAGGCACTACTGGTAATTACTTCATCTGCCAAGTGAGCACAAGGGGATTAAATCCAAAGCCCTCACTGCTTTAGCTCCTATTCTCTGGATTCATGTCCAAAACTGCTTCAAGAAGCCCAAGGATTCTGAGTACTTACAAGCATACTAAAACAAGATATTTTATAAGATTGCTAGGTAGAAGCTTGGAAGGAGCACAACATTAAACTCTGGGTACCAGATGACACCAAGCAGGTTTTAAGTAAACTATGGAGACTGGTCAGACTGACCAATCGACCACATGATCTGAATAGCACCAGCTTCTTTGCCCTAGTGACAGAAGATCACTTCCATGACGCTTGGAGAAAGGATAAACAGACACTACTGCCAGGGCCACCTACTTGCACTGAGGTAAGAGTGCTAAATACCACAGGAATGGGAAACAGGCAGAAGAGATGAAAGCATGCATGGATAGAAAGTCATGTATAGTATAGAAGAGCTGTGGCCAGGAGAACCTCTTAGACTTCAGGAAGGACAAAGGAAGACAGATGTCACAAACTCCCTTCCTCTAGCTGAGGCTTCATTAAGGAAGCTGGCAGTAAGTGTGGCACCTCTACCACCTTCCTCATGGGAAGGCAGCCGGGCACAAAAGTAGCACATCGTTTCTAATTGCAGTGTACATTGCATGCACACACCTTCCATCCCCATCTAAATCTGATATTTCCATGGCTGCAACCTAGTTCACTCAATTGCTTTGACTATGGCTTCTATCCTGTCAGCCAGCCCATCCTGAAGGCAAGCCACTGACTTAAAGGGAGAGGAAAAGATACCTTGGCACCCACACACAAAACAAATCATGAATTTTCTCTGAAAGCAATCCCACCCTTCTCAAAATCCTAACCTCTTTAAAAATAACTTCCCCCTTAAAACCTTAACCTCTGAGGCCAGCACACATTCCAAAGTTAAAATCCCAAGTATACCTACCTGGAAGCAAGGATTGCTGCCCAGTGTCCACTGTATGGTTTACTTAACAAACCTGCCTAAGGTTCAGTGTATTGGGACTTTGAGTATGAAACACTTCCGCAATGACAGCAGCAGTACTGCTTAATGCTAAGCTTACTGGAGACAGGGACATTTCCAAACCACTTTTTCAAAGTAAAAATAATTGAGAGTGATATCTTCCAAGGGAAAAAGGAGCCTCAGAAACGTAGCATCATGAAGCATTTCCTTAACTTCCATCTACATTCTGGAAAATGCTTCATTGGCTGAATTTCTGTCATATAACAAGAAAAAAAAATGGCATCTGGATTTTCAGGATGCAAGGCTGAGATGTAATGCCTTACTTACCAGGCATTCAACCCTGCCTGCAGCAATTCTATGCAACCAAGATTAGTTGACATACTTCTCAGCAGACATAAAGAGGATTGTACTGCCAGAACGTCTATGCAGAACTCATTTTTCAGCTACAGATGTACTGAAGGCAGACCTACACTTCAACAAATGACAGCAGCTACTAGAAGCAGGACTAGTTTACCAGTAATCTCACACCATCCCACCCCCTACCCCCATGACTGAGGCAGTGGCAGCCAGCAAAGCACTTGCCACAGCAAGGCATGATTCCTATCATTTGTCCCCTCCAGCTTCCCCTAGGCAGACTCAGTCTGGTGTGTTTGTGAGTAAGATAATGGTAGGTCATCAGGGATAACAGCTGTTTAGTCTCACGAGAGACGGCAATGCTGTGGGCTTTGTGAGATTGGATTGATTAGCCTCATCCAGAACAAGTTCCTTAAAAATGCCCTGCCTTGCAAGTGTGTGCATGTACATTCACACATAATGCATGCCCTCCAGCTCCCCATAGTCAATAGCCTATGTCACCTCTCTGCACACCTGATCCAGGGGGCTGTGCTTCTGTGTTCTACTATGGATTTATGGATTCCCTGGCTGTGTTTTTATAGTCCTCATCTTTTGAGACCCACATTGAAGATATAGCTGGAGACATCTAAAACATTTTGACCCCTACGTAAGCTGTCACAAAGACAGAGAAACTGGCATAATGCATAATTTTTATGCATATGACTTTTTCCCCTCTGAACTTTTCTCCTGCAAGAAACTTGGAATTAAATATGAATTAGGTGCTGTCACCACTGACTAGTTCTTTCTCGCAACCTATGGAAAAGCCATCCTGTCCTGGATAGCCCAAGCTAGCTCAAACTTGTCAGAAGCTAAGCAGGGTCGGCCCTGGCTATTATTTGGATGGGAGACCTCCAAGGAATACCAGGGTGGTGAAATAGAGGCAGGCAATGGCAAACCACCTCTGAATGTCTCTTGCCTTGAAAACCCTACCGGGTCACCATAAATCAGCCATGACTTGACAGCACTTTCCGCCACTATGGAAAACCCAGTAGGAGCTGTACAGTATGGGAGGTGGAAGGGAGGGGAGAGAGGGAAAGGTTTTGTTTAGCATCAGGCACTTTCATTATTAAGCCTAAAAATGATAATTTAACCCATGAAATGTGCTTTATCTTCCACATTTGTCTCTTAAATATATAGATTTTGAGCTAGCAGTAGGGAAACAGACAGAGGAAGGAGGAGAGACAGAAATGTATGGCAGGGGGAAGGGAGTGGAAAACAATTATAATATAACATTTTAAACCATGCTTAATTTTGAGCTCAGCAGCAACCTGTTCATGAATTCTAAACACGATGTGTAGGGAAGAAGGAGAGTGTAATCATCAAGTGATTAGGTAACTTGAGGCATTCTGCACTTTCTCAGAAGTAGAGTACTTGCCTTTCTTTTCTCATCTCTGGTACTGAAAATAAGAGTCCAAGGCTAGGCCTCAGTGAGGTCTTGGCACAAAATAAATCATGATGGAACATAACAGGCAATAAAAGTTAGTCTGTAAAAGGGGGAAATTCTGGGAAAGAATCTTTTTAGTATGTCTGCACACCCTGTGGTTGTAGTACACTGATAGACTTAAAACCTCCTAAAGAGCAAGACAACAGGGTTTTAAATATGGGAAGTAAACTACTATCTTCGCCTCTTAATTGTGTGGAGGGAGAGGAGCCTGCAGTTGTTCAGCAGCAGTAAGGGGGAAACTCTCTGCACATGTTCAGAGATACTTTCATTATTTCCTGCTTAGGAATTCTGAACAGATGCACTGATTGATGTAGGGGCAAGTTGCATAGGGCCGTGTTTCAGTGCTCCTCAGTAACTGTAAATGGGAACACCATCCTCTAAAAGGCATATGTGCAACAGAGTTCATACACATTCAGTTAAACACTGAACAAGGAAGTGAAATCACTTTCTAAGATCAGTTTGCAGTCTAGATAAGCCTTTGAAGTTTTTGAAACTGTTCATGTAAACCGGCTGTTCAGCAACTAGAGTACGGAGTGTGTGTGCCTTGTAGCTTAGCGCTTGGTTTTTCCCAACTGCTGCTTGAAATAGTTGACTCAGTATGGACATTTTCTATTATAAGCAATGATAAGTTACCTCACAGTATTTTACAACGTTTTGCAGAGTTACAAACCAAGAGAACTCTTCATTATTAACCTATGCAACTAACCAACTGAAACAAATCACATAATAGCACCATGGCAACAATGAAAGCACTCTCTAGAACAAAATTCTATATATGGCAGTTTACTAAACAAAACATTCCATAATTATCTTTCCATAATTCCAGTGTGTTTATCTTTGTAGATTTAAGAAAGTACCTGCAAGTTATTTTAGTTTTATATATGAAAGGAATCAGGAATGTATAACCAATCAGATCATACAACTCACTGAACATCCTAATCTTTGTGTTTATAAACCAAGGGAAATGGGAACTTGTTCTCATACCGAATACCAAATTATACAGTCCACACAAATCTTCATGGAAAAGATGCAGAATGCCAAGAGATAGGCCCTCTAAATCCTATCAGCGATTCAACCAGAATTTCAGCTGCTATTGTGCCTATTTCAGATCCGCTTAAGACAAACAAGGATATGTAGTCAAAAGGGGTGGGGGAGTTTGCAATACTATATAGAACATAAATCCTCAAGTTACTTGTACTTTGTTCAATATTATTTGAACATGTTAACATTAACACTCTAAGACAGACATACCAAGAAGGAATTAGTGGTAAAAACCATCCTATTCTTACTGCCAGATTATGCCTGTTACTTCAACAATCACAGGGCCTTATCAGAAGCTTTGCAGCTAACAAAGTGTACTCCTTCAACCAATATTTCAAATAATGAAAACAGACTACCTGCAAGATGTGATCTGTAGGTAAATTAAGGTGGATTAAAAAATGGAGCAGTGAATCCTGATGTCTACTGCGTCACCATTTAAACTCAGCAAGTTTATTTTCCTTTATTTGCAAATGAAAAAAAGCTCCACAGAGGCTGTTCCTGAAGGTTGAGAGGCCCATGGGAAAAGAGTAGTATACTGCAGTGTGGGAGAGATGCACTTTTAGGGGCTGGTCACTCCCTCTTTTCTTGCAGAAGCTGTTCCATAAATGAAGAAAGAGCTCACAAGACTGAGAGGATTTCTTCCCATTCCACTTTTTTGTTGTAGTCCCTCACATAGCATTTTATTCTGTTCTCAAGGTCCACTGACCTTCAACAGCCACTTTTTCAGGAAGTGCAAGAGAAAAGGGAACACATACTTCCCAGGGACCATTCATGGTTCTGGGATTCAACCCAATGTCTTCCCCCACTTTACTTTCTCTTCCATAACCGCTCATGCCATTTGAAACTGAGTACCTGGTCTGTTTCCACAGCCTACTAAGGGAACTGATATCCTAAACAAAAGCCAGTTAATACCTTCTTTACAAACGGAACCAAGCTGTATCTCTGGTCAAATTTTTGCACTAATGCATAAATAAAGCAGCTGTGAAAGGTCCCAATACTATTATTTGAATGCAAGTATGAAGCATTGGGAATATCCCAAAAACAATAGCCAGACATTACTGAATAACATGCATGTCTTTTATAGGCTTATTTTTCCAACTACCCTTGCTTTATTCAAGACAAAATAGAAAATTAGATTTTCCATCCAGTCATCATAGCATGGTTGGATCTACTGTCTAAAAAGCTTTAGGAATATTTATCAAACTACTTAAAGAAAGAATGAAGCTATAAACAGGCAATAATAAAGTATATTTAAAAGAGAATTCTCAATATGCTTAGTTTGTATGAGCCATCATTTATTACTGTCATTAGAATTTGGGTTTTTAACAAATAGTATCCTTTTATGTCAGTAAGCTGTGAGGAAAGGAGTTGTGCTTAAGAAATGTTATATCTTTATATAAGCAACCTGCTGCACAGTAAATTGTCTGAAAGAATGTCTTGCTTTTATTCAACAGCATATTACCTACCAGAAGGATGCAATCCCCAAACACAGTGTTGCACTATCTGTATATCGAGGTTAGTACTATCTCCTCTGACTGGACGCAGCTCAAGCCAGAGGTCTTTTCTTATCACCTCCTACCGGATCCTTTTAACCAGATATGTGGGAATCGAGTTGGGGACCTTTCATATGCCAAGCAGATATTCTACCCCTGAGCCACACTGTGTCTTTTCATATACATGGAGTGAATCCTAAACAATTGAGCTGTGGCCTTCCTACATTTGGACACAGTCAACATCTTATTTTAATCTATCCAGAAAACAGGTACTTTTTGAAGAATCTTGCAGAATCTTTGAAGTTAAAAAAGAGAAAGACGCTTAAAATCTTTAAACAGACAGAGAAATGCAAACAATTTACAGTGCCAACTCCACAAATTTAGAATAGTTACATTGCCCAGCCCAGAGTGCTTACAGATGGGTGTGCCAGTTTGCATTTCCTTCTTCCTCTGACCTCAAATCAATGTGCTCTTCCCCTCTTCCAAAGGGATACTCAAGACTGCAGCAGCAAGCAGTTCTTACTTGAATAGCTACACAGAGTCCCTACAAAACTGCTTTTCTCTAGTACTCCTTCAACGCTGCAGAAATAATTTACTGTTTCAATACAAGGGAGACTTTTGCAGCAATTCTAACACTGAGTTAACTTCCTGTTAACACAGAAGGCTGGGAGGGAAGGAAAGGGAGCACTGGAACTGACTGACTCAAACACTTCACCTGATGGAATGGGAGGGTGACTCAGTTTGCTCCGTAGTTCAGCATACAGCAGTCACGGAATCGGTCAGCTATACTCCCCACACACATGCCACTGCCAACCCACTTCCACAGCTCAAAGATACAAGCGGGTTGAAAACAGTAATAAGCTGCTATGCAGTGCCCACTGAAGCAGTCACATAGCATCATCTGGAAAAACCACAAAAATTGAGCACCTTGTCAAACAACCAATTGTGCCTACCTTTATTAAAGGACACAGTAAACAAATGCAAGTGTATACAACTTTATAATTCAAGAATGCAGGCACATTTTAGTTTCCTAATACCAACGCTTACCTAAGAGCACAAATAACCAGTTTTACATCATTAATCTATATATCTAATAGCCAAGATGGCCCCTCTGTGCAGATATCTAAATCCGCACATTGGGGCACATAGAGGGCAAAGAGAATTTCCTGCACATTTAGGGCACTCCCCAGGTGTGCAGAAAAATCTGAAATGTTGAAAAAACTATACAGGGGATACTTAAATCCCCCCAAAAGGAAAAGAGTGTTCCCTGCGCATACGCAGAGTATGCACTGGGAACTGTGCCGTGCTGCTGTTGGGGGGGGGGGAGGCCTGCTGGGCTCACCTGCAGCCACTTGCTCCTCCTCCACGTGAAGCTCTTGCTGCTTCAGCAGGGGAGCCGCATGGAATACTCTCCCCCACCCCCATGAGTATCGTGGGTCCCCGCTGCTTTTAAAACTATATTTATTTTAAAAGGTTAACAAAATACCCCCACAGATTTTACCATGCTTCAGCATAGAGAGAACAGAGAAAAGTAATAATTACCTCAGGATTACAATCCTCATATATCTTGCTCCAGAATCATTCAATAGGTTACAACATCCTTGAAGAAGAATCACTAGACTTGGCACAGTAATGGTACACTGTTCAACCAAAAAGCCCCCTACTTAATTAAAATTTCAGCACTTTTCCCAGGGCTCAAGGCACATCATATGTGATAATCAGCACAACAGCAGTGTTAATACAGGCCAGTATTTTCTTTACCCTTCCAGTAGGCTTCTGAAAAAATGTAAATAAGAAAAAATGTAATATCAACATGGCTTGGCTCGTTCTTGAAAGGCCACAATTTTTTTGCTTGGAGCAAGGGAAGAGGAAGGAACAAAAACACCGAAAAGAAGAAAAGTAGTTTGATAGCACCTTCATAATACTAAAGAGCTCTACCCTTAAATTTATCTGCACTAATGAAATATATGAATATTTCTGTCAAACAATCAGTTTCAGCTATTTGAGATACTATTAATGGAAGATGCAACACTTATACTCACTCCTGGATTCCTGGACTTAAAGAATCCCAGCTCCTCTACTAAAAATCAGAGGTGTTTACTAAAAATCAGAGGTAAAAAAGCATGCCCATCTGTATGACATGGCAAGACTTTGTGTTGCTATTAACAACCCTTCTGTAGTACACTCACAAACTCCTTAACTCTACACCCTTAAAACTACAACTTTGTCTGCCCTAACATCCTCAATATACCCTTGTCCATAACTTTCAATCCTCTAACTCTTCAACCTTTTCAAATGAATCTGCCCAGGCTCCCTTAACCCACATTTATGTTCCCAATTCTGCCAACTCTTTCTTTCTCTCAAATCCCAACCATGAAAACTCTGGCTTATAAAAACTCAAAAGAAAAAGAAAGGCAGAAAATAAAACGAAGTACATGTAACTCCATACTCCTGCTGGTTTCTCTTGCTTCTTCCTGCTCTTCCTCAATCCAGGCTTTGAGCTACTTGGGGCACATGCTTCTCTTTGTACAGCTCCACATACACTAATAGTGCCTATATAATACATAGTTAAATAACAAATATCACTGGTTCTCCTTATCTAGTAATTCCTGCCTACACTGGTTACTGGCTGTATCTTTCCACCAGTGCCAAAAACGACAGGCCAAACACTGCCCAACTGTGATCACAGTGAATCCTGCTAGGCATTGCTTACAGACTTCTAGCAGCTGTTACAATTTTTGGATACCAAAAAGTCACTGAGGAATAGCACCAGCCAACTCCTCCAGTAATGGAAGAGACAGATCATGCTTACCTTAGAGCCTCACATCCAAACCAAGCGAGCATTTATGACTGCTACATTCTTAACCATTGTTGTCATCCTGATCCTGTGCGTAATGCCATTCTAATTTTAAAAACAATGCTTGGCAATACACTAGGCCTTGTCTTTTCCCCTACCAGCATGCAGAAAAGCTATGTCATCCTATGATTCAGAAAGGAATCTGTAGTCCTGACAAAACTTCAACTAAGCCAGAGTACATTTAGTTAAAACAAGATAAAGAGATTAACAGTGCAATTGTATGCAGCTGGAACAGCTCCATGCAGGACACCTTAGAGATCCCCTGGAGTATAATATAACTTCTCTGAATGCCACTATAGCTTCTCTCTTTTCCAGCTTCCACCCATCCATCCCACCTACTAGCCTACCTTTATCTGCCCCCTGTCTTCAGCTTTTCCTCCTTCCAGCAGCCTCTCCCTGGGAAAACTGCACCAGGCCAGGATGCATGGAAATACCTGATATAGTTGCAAATGCATGTTTTATTTTTTTTTAAGATTTCAAATTTCTCTTTAAACCTGGGGCTTTTCTCAGCTTTATGCAAAGATCTGTCTTGTCTGTTCATTACCCAAATCTCTGGATTTAAGCATTCAAGTGGGGGCTAGGCTGAGAATTAGATATTGACGATAGGAGTGCTAGCTGAAAAGCACTCATGCAGCTGTGTCACACAGACAGCATCAAGGCTGCAAGTAACTTCCCAAGGCACCAACACCATATTTACTATGGCCACTGAAGCACAAAATGCACCAACAGTCCTACACTGGTAAGTGCTTTTCACAGGGTGGCATCACACTGAAATTGCGGCTAGAGTAACTTGTGCCACCTCCGACTGCTGTTAATGAAACGAAACGAAACAAATGAGAAGAGTTACTTTAAAAATTGCTCCTTCTAAATACATTCGTGCCTCTATTAGCATTACAGACTGATTGAAACTTTGCCTGTGAAAGTTCCCTTGACAAGACCTTTTGGCCCAAGAATCAGCCCAGAACGAGAGTCGGGGCACGTCTGATACCTTCTACTCATGGCCGGTCTTTTACGCCCTTTCCCGTAATTCCTATAATTGCCCAGGGGGAGTCATGGCCGGTAAAGTTTATGTAGCTTTACAACTCACACGAAAAGTCAGATTTAGAAAACCACGTTCTATTCCACCGGGAGGCTTCCCCCTCTACGCCCTCAGGCAAAATTCCCGAGAAAGCAAGGCTTCGCATTGCCCTCCAACGTCAACCCAACGACCGCTGAGATTTGTACGTGGATTTTAACAGGGGAAAGGGGAAAGAGTGTGTGCGTGTGCGAGCGGGTGGGCAGGCGGCCAAAACTGGCCGTTTGGCTCTGCTTCCCAGACACTGCTCCCTGGAACCAACGGTAATCCACAGCTTTACTCTGCCACCGGCGGACAAACGCGGAGCAGTGAGAGGGCGCTTCGGAAAAGCGACCCTTTCCTGCCGAGGTGGAAGGCGCAAAGGCTTCTGCTGAACACGTGCGAACTGCCGCGGAAGGTGCGGCCTGTGGCGGGTCAGGCCGGGGCAAAGCGCTTGGCGTGGGACCGGCGGGACAAGCCTCAGGATTCAGGCTGGCCCAGCGCGCCACCGGGGGCGGGGGATGAAGTTTGGACGCCGCCGCACTCACTTGCAGACTTTGCTTGGCTTTGCCGAGGGGACTCCTGAAAAAAGACGTGCGGGCGGTGAAGAAAAACTCCTCGGACTCCGACTCTTCCCAGCTGCTGTAGCCGCTACTCATGCTGCTAGTCCAAGTCATGGGCGCTGCCCGCCGCCGTTCCTGCAGGAGCCCCGAGACGTCCCCTCAGCCGCCGCATGGGGACCCGCCAGCAGGGAGCTCCGGTTGCTGCCGCAGCCTCCTTGGCGGCGGGCTGTGACTAGCTCGCTAGCGACTCTTCACAGAGCAGGGCGGTCCTGGCTCAGCCGGCACCGCCTCCCGCCCGGGCTGTTCCTCCTCTCAGCTGCCCTTTGGCTGCCTGAGAACTTGGAATTGCAATCTGGCGCTCGCTTCTCTCGTTCCTTTTGAATTTGGACTTTAACTCCCACCTCAGCAGGTAGCGGCACTTCCTGCGCTTTGCTTCTGAAGACATGCTTGACGTCCCCCTTATCGGGTTTTTGCCTTGAGAACAACTTCTAATCGTTGGCAAAGTGCTCGCCATTGTGGCCTGCATAAGATAGTCATCGTTTTGGTCTTTGTAGTCATGCAAAAACACACGAGGAAAAAGAACAACAGGCGTTACCAGATGCTTCTTATGGTAAAGGGCTGTTCCTTACTTTGAGAGCATCGCTGGCATCACAATAGGTTAGGTTATGCACCAAAGCTTCTGGTTTTTTTCCCCATGCATCATTTTCTAAAAATCTTTGTACAGCCAGTTGAACCAAATAGATCTGGAAGAGTTTGATTAAATTGCTCAAATGAATACCAAATTTACATGGAAGTGTATGATAGTTCAAAACAAAAGCTTTCACTGGTAGGATAATGGAAACAATGCAGCATTGTACAGCATGATTTGCTTATGCTTACTGTCATGTATGTTCAAGACTGCTAGGTAAACATGAATATGACTATGATGCATACCAGGAGTTAAATTCATTCTTACACTAATCCCAACACATGTTACTTGAAGGACAGACTGGAGTGACTACAGTCAGCTAAGGAATGTGGCAGCCAAATATTGTGATCAGTCCATTCAATTTAAATATAACCAAGATCCATAACTGAAAAGACAAAAAGATCTTACAAAAAGTTAAATTCTAGACTTTATTCTGAAATAAGTAGTATGCCCCTTTAAATGACTGTAAGCAACACTGCAATATACAGGTGTTGCAAACCAGTCTTGTCATAATACCCTCTGCCAGTATGGTACAATGGTTAAAGACTAAAAACAGGGAGACCTAACTGAATCCTCACTGCCATGGAAGCTTGTTGGGTGACTTTGATCCAGGCACACAAGCGCAGCACTCAGCCTACTTCACAGGGTTGTTGTAAGGATAAAATGGAAAAAGGCAAAATGTCTTAAGCCAGTTTGGGTCCCAGTTGATGAGAAAGATGGGGTATAAATGAAGTAAAAATAAGTACATAAATACTCTACTCTTAAGCATATTTACTGTAAAGTAAGTTACTGAGACTATATAGTATGTTAAGAACTTCAGGCTTAGATGAGAGGTCTGCCACTTATATGTTCCAAAGGTATATTCACAAGAACATTAAAATAATTTGTTAGACTCTTGGAAGTGGCAATAGGAACAAGGAATATATTTTAAACATTCATTAATCATAATTAAAAACTGCAAAGCATATATGAATATATTCTACCTGTACTCAATATTTAAGATATTTCTTTCTTGAATGCTTAATTGCAGACTGGCAGAAGAACAATACCCAGTGGTTAGTGACAGGTAATACCATGCCAAGACTGAAAATTATGTTGTTATAGTGTCTCCATTAACCATTCATTAAAGCCACTGTAAAAATTCTTAACAACATCAACAACGGAAGGGATGGCCATATAACACCCAATGCTTTGTTTTAGTTTTCTACCAAATATTAAACAGAGAATGTAATTTTCCTTGTCCTTTCAATAATTTGCTGAAGTAAATCATTATTGGGGGTGAAAGCCTGTGAGAATTACTACTCTCTCATTATGACCATAGACTATCAAGACACCCTTTTTGCAAACTGTGGGCTAGTCAAGTATGTAATGGTTGAAAGGCTTGGTGTTAAATGTTAAGAAATACATTGTGTGTGAGATAGATGCCATGTCTTGCAAGGGCCTTATGCTTTGCTTGAGACTGTAGCTGTTAATTGCAGCTTTCATGGCAAAGAACATTTTTTATTACTTAAGCCTCTACTCCATAAGCCAATCTGTTTAAAATGAATGTTTTTACTGATAAGTCAGCTGCTGCCAAAATATTATTAGAGAAGAAAAGTCTAGACAACAAATCTGGTAAATTTGTTTTTGCCTTTTTTCTGCCCTATTCTCAGTTTACCATTTCAAGTGTTAACTGGTGTTTGTTTTTTCCATCCATCTTACAGCACAGATGTTTAAACTGTAAAAACCTCAGTACTTACAGGAATAACAAAACAAAAATATGAATGTAATGTCACATTCCATAAGACATTGCCCCTATCAGTCATGGAGGCTTCATGTGGAAACAGTTGTGTGCTTTTTCTTTCAGACTTTCAGTGTGCCAAAAATAATTAATACAGGCATGTGTGGCAGGTAGAATGGAACAATATTGTGATCTAGGAAGTATGGACTTGTTAGAAAGGATAAGTTAAATATCATTAGGCACAACTCTTCTGTTGCTTTCGAAAGAGATCTTTAAAGTGTCTTAACTGAAAAATTTCCAAGATTTTTTAAATATGTCAGACATTTTTACATGTTTATGACTTTTAAGGAGAACTTTATATTTTTTCTGAATTTATTGCACTTCCTTCCTAAGTATCCTTTTCATTTTTAAGAACTGTGTTGTATGTGAAGCAGACGCCTTATGCTTTTGGAGAACTGCATTTACAGACAGCTAAAAACTCAGGTTTCTTCTTGTGTACAATGGTAATTAAATGTTACTAGTATATAACTGTATCAGAAGACAAGAAACATGCACTACCTCAAGAATTTAAAATACTACCTTAAAGGTTCAGCTCTCTGTATTTAGAACTCTAAATACAACTCTAAATATTTCACAAGGTTATATTTAATACTATGAATGGTGGAAAGAAAGAAGCAGAATTATAATTATGTGTCTAGAAGAACTCATTAACCAAACATCTGGTGTGCTTTGATACAACTCAGCTGGACTGGCAAGACTGTAATATGTCCAGCGTCATCCAAGGAACTTAGAGCCACTGTGCCAGTTCTAACAGGTAATAGCTATACCCATTTATTATCACTAGCAAATCTCCATTTAAGCATTTGGTATCTAGATTTTCTCACATCTGTGCAATGTTAATGAATTGGGAAATTTCTGTTTCATAAACCTCTGACAATATTTGTCATGTGATCATCTGTAAAAATTTCAAGAGGAATTTTATTTCCATTTGTAACAAGAAGCAAGATACTTAAAATGCTCTCTAGTATCAATATTTCAGGAATCAGACAGTAGATTAAAAATAAAACCACATCAGAGATATGATACATAGTTACATACTTTAGAATTGAGTTCAGGGAGCCAGTGTGATGTAGTGGTTAGAGTATCAGACTAGGATTGGGGAGACCCCCACTCTGTCAGGGAAATTTGTTGGGTGATTTTGAGCTACTCACACACTTTCAGCCTAACTTACCTCACAAAGTTGTGAGGATAAAATGGAAGAGAGGAGGACAGTGTAAGTTGCTTTGGATCTCCACTGGGGAGAAAGGCGGGATATAATTTATATATTATTTATTAATTCATCTAAAATAATATTAGAAAAGGGGTGGGCCTGCAAGGAGGATTGCCAGCTTCCAGGTGGTGGCTGAAGATCTCCCACTTTTACAGTTGGCGACAGAGATCAATTCACCTGGAGAAAATGGCTGCTTCAGAGGGTGGATTCTATGGCACTATACTCCATTGAAGTCCCTCCCCTCCCCCAAACCCCACCCACCTCAGGCTCCACCCCCAAAATATCCAAGTTTTTCCCAACCCAAAATTGGCAACCCTACATAAAAGGGAAAGAGGAGAAACAATTTAGAAATGCTACCCTCCAAAAATCTGTCAGTCTCAGACTTGAACCTGCCAATCCCCACGGTCGCCTTTCCCCCCTCTCCTTTAACTGACACTTCATAATATTATATCATTTCTGGGGTATATTTGGTCTTTATTAAGTGATTTTGAAGTTTTGTTGCTTTGTTTAATTTACAGAGTTATATTTTATTGCACAGCTGGATTATCACACAGATACAGAGACTCCTTGTCGGTGGGTTGCTCAATTTTTCAGATTCTATCATCCCCTCAGGGGCCAGCCAGATTACCACTAAATACAGTGATAGAGCTTTTCCTCCCTCTCCCGTACTGGGAGGGGGGCAATTAAGTTGATGGGCAATAGCTTCAGGACAGACAAAAGGTTTGTTTTTTTTTACTCAATGAGTTCTGGAATTCACTGCCAGCAGACAAAGCAATGGCCACAAATGTAGATGGTTGTAAAAAGATTAATGCAGTATAGGCCCATCACTGGCTATTAGCCACAGTGACTGAAGGGAACCTCCGTATATAAAGGCAGCAAAGCTATGAATACTAGTGCTCAGAGGCAGCATAAGGGGCAGACCTTGGCCTCTATGCCCTGATTGTTTGGTCCTTCCCCTGTGTGAAATTGTATGCTGAACTAGATGGATTGCTAGTTTCATCCAGCAGGATTTTTTATGATACTTGAAGCCAGCTCTTTCTCTTACCTCAAGACATCACAGCCGTTTTGGTTTAATGTAATATGTCTAAGCTTTAATGTATTTTACCTTAAACTATTTCTATGTTATGTCCTGTACCAGTCCAATGCATTCTTTTAGTATGCAAGCTGATACACATCACCATTATTATTCAAGCAGAGCTCCATATGCATATAAACTAAATCCTAAATGTATACTTAGAGAAAGTAAGTTTTACTGAGTCCATTGAGTTCAGCAAGGCTTACTTCCCAGTAAGTATGCATAGGATTGCAGCATCTGAGACTTGTCCTACTGAAATTAAATTCTTGGCACCATTTGCTTTTAAGAAAAAAAATTCTATATAAGGACAAAATCTATTTAGGTATTATGATTATATAATCTGACAAGGGTTCTGAAATTTTAAACACCTACTAATGTTAGCTTTCACTAAAGTATTAATTTATTCATTCCAGATAAATATTTGTGGTTGGATCCAGAGCTGCAGTTCCACTAGTTTAATGGCACTTCAGTTGACAGATGAGGTTCTGATGGTTCTGGCTTCCCATGGTAGACTCCCAATTTGTCCCCACACTGTTCATAAGGGCCCCCTGAGCAGAATTTCAGGGGACCTACAAAGGCTGTAGTAAAAAGGGGGAGGTAGAAAAAGAGAGAGCCAACTTGAGAGCCAGTTTGATGTAGTGGTTAGGAGTGTGAACTCTAATCTGGGATAGCCGGATTTGAGTCCCCATTCCTCCACATGCAGCTGCTGGTGTGACCTTGGGTCAGTCACAAGTTCTTTCGGAGCTGTTCTCATGAGCAGTTCTCAAAAGAGCTCTCTGAGCCCCACCTACCTCACAGGGTTTCTGTTGTGGGGAGGGGAAGGAGAAGGGATTGTAACCCGGGCTACCTTTGGGTAGTGAAGGGCAGGGTATAAATCCAATCTCCTCCTCCTCCTTCTCCTCTTCTTCTTCTTGGTATGGTGGTTAAAGGGCTGGACTAGGATCTGGGAGATCCAGGTTCAAACCCCCACTGTCCTAAGAAGCTTGCTGGGTAACCTGAGGCCACTAAGTCACTCTCCACAGTGGGGACCCAAGCAGGAGGGAAGCGACCTCAGCAGGGTATAATGACACAGAGTCCACCCTGCAAAGCAGCCATTTTGTCCAGGGGAACTGATCTCTGCCATCTGAACAGCAGCTGTAATTCTGAGTGATCTCCAGCCCTCACCTGGAGATTGGCAGCAATGGTTCCTCAGGAGAAAATAACTGCTTTGGAGGGTAGACTCTATGGAACCTGTCTGAGGTTCCACTCCTCCCCAAACTCTGGCTTCTGTAGACTCCACCAAATAATCTCCACGAATTTCCCAGCCTGGAGCTGGGAACCCTAGTCAGGACTGGCCACAATGAGTTCCGCACCAAGGCCAAAGTAGACCTGGAATGGGCCTCCTGCCTTTGCCTTTTTACTGATAGAACCAAGTTTGGTTGCCTAGCAACAGCCTGCTGCCGCGCCTCCCCGCCCTCCAGCTGCTGCCTGCCACTAGGGCTCCCAAGAAGCCGCTGCTGCCACAAGAGCCTCTCCCCCCGCCCAGCTCCCCCGCACCCACTCCTCCCTCCCTCCCTCTCTCTCTCGGGGCGATCCGGGCGACTCCCCAGCGTGATGACATCACCCGGAAGTGACGTCATCACACTGGGCAGTCACCCGGATTGCCCCTGGAGAGAGAGAGAGAGGAGGAGGAGGGAGGAGTGGGTGGGGAGAGGGGTGCAGGGGAGCCAGGCAGGAGGGATAGGCTCTTGTGGCAGCAGAGGTGGTGACATCATCCTGGCGCGCGTGTGCGCAAAGCGTGCATGAGGAACTCCTGTCGAAACAGTAAGACTTGGCAACCCTTCTCTCTCTCTCTCTCTTCCCCTCCCTCCCCCCTCTGGCTCAGCCCCCCCCCCCTGGGAAATTGGAAAGTCTACGCCCTTGTGGAGGCTAGCATCCCTACTTTCGATGCAAACAGCAACAAGGCATTCTATAAGTTCAGCACATAGAAGTCAATATTGTAATGCCCCTGTATAGATCTATGGTATGGCCTCATTTGAAATACTGTGTACACTTTTGGTCACATTGGTCACAAAGGACATTGCAGAGCTGGGAAAAGTACAGAGGAGGGCAAACAAGATGATTAGAGGGTTGAAGCATTTTCCCTATCAGAAAAGGCTGAAGAGTCTGGGACTTTTCAGTTTAGGAGTGAGACAACTAAGGGGGGACATTATAGAGGTTTATAAAATTATGCATGGAGTGGAGAGAGTTGACAAATAAATTTTTCTCCCTCTCCCAAAATACTAGAACTTGCGGGCATCCAATGAAACTAATGGGCCATAGGTTAAGGACGGACAAAAGGAAATACTACTTTACACAGAAATTAAAATGTGGAATTTGCTGCCAGAGGATGTAGTGATGGGATGGCCACAGGAATAAACAGCATTAAAATAGGATTAGATAGATTCATGGAGGATAAGTCCAGGGGTCCTTTCGTAAAAAAAGAGGTGCAGGAGCTCATTAGCATAACTTATTTGCATATGCCACACCCCCTGACGTCACCGGAAGTGTCAGACGGTCACACACCCCTGACGTCACTGGAAGTGTGTCAGAAGGCAATACCCACGCTCAGGCTCCACCCCAAAAGTCTCCAAGGTATTTCCCAACTCAGAGCTGGCAAGCCTATCTAATGGCAAAGGAAGGAAGGGAGGAAAGGAGAAGGAAGGAAGGAAAGGAACAGGAAAGAAGGAAGGAAGGTAGGTGGGGGGAGAGAGAGAGGAAAGAAGGAAGGAAGGAAAGAAGGAAAAGAAAGAAAGAAAGAAAGGAAGGAAGGTAGGTAGATAGGTAAGTGGGGGAGAGAAGGAAGGAAGGAAGAAAGAAAGAGGAAGGTAGGTAGGTAGGGGGAGATAAGGGAGGAAGAAAGGAAGGCAGGTAGGCAGACAGACAGACAAAGGTAGGTAGGTAGGTAGGGGGGAGAGAGAGAAGGAAGGAAGGAAGCAACAGGAAGGTAGGTAGGTGGGGGGGAGAGAAGGAAGAAAGACAGACAGGCAGGCAGGCAGACAAGGTGTTTCCCTCCCCCCCTTGCTTGGGCCCCAGTGGCTTAAAGCCACTCAGGCCCAGCTCTTCCCTTACTACCTCCCCCCCATGACCCAGGAATGCTGAGGAGGGGGAGGGCTGGCGGCTTGTCCCTGGCCCAGCGGCTTGCTGCGGGCCAGGGAGGGAGATGGGGTGGGTGGGTGGGCTGGGTGCTTATCCCTGGCCTGGCAGCATGCCCGCTGGCCAGGGAGGGAGATGGGGTGGGTGGGTGGGCTGGGTGCTTCTCCCTGGCCCAGCAGCATGCCCGCTGGCCAGGGAGGGAGATGGGGTGGGTGGGTTGGGTGCTTCTCCCTGGCCCGGCAGCGTGCCCGCTAGCCAGGGAGGGAGATCGGGGGGGCTGGAGGCTTCTTCCTGGCCCCGCGGCATGCCGCGGACCAGGGAGGGAGATCGGGGGGGAGGCTGGAGGCTTCTTCCTGGCCCCGCGGCGTGCCACGGGCCAGGGAGGGAGATCAGGGGGGAGGACTGAAGGCTTCCTGGGGCCGGCGGCGCTCTGCCGCGGCCCCGGGAGCATTGGGAGGGGGGAGGGTTCTCCTTCCCGGGGCCGGCGGTGGGAGTATTGATGGGGGGAGGAGGGAAGCGGCTTCCCGGGGCCGGTGGTGCTCTGCCGCGGCCCCGGGAGCAGGGGGAGGGTTCTCCTTCTCGGGGCCGGCGGAGTGCCGCCAGCCCCGGAGCATTGATGGGGGGAGGCTGGAAGGGGGGGCTTTGTTAAGTGCCCACCCCCCCGTCTCCTCTCTCTCTCGGAGCAGCGCTCCGGCGCGCCCCGGCCCCAACGGAGCCCTGGATAAGTCTATAGCTGCTAGCCATGGTGACCAAGTGTAAACTCCACATTCAGAGACACTAAGCCTCTGAATCCCAGAGCCAGGAGGCAACATCAGAGGAAGGCCTTGGCCTCTATTCCCTGCTGTTGGCCGTCCAGAGGAACTAGTTGGCCACTATGTGAGACAGGATGCTGGACTAGATGGACCACTGGTCTGATCCAGCAGGGCTCTTCTTGTGTTCTTAAGTCACCTGGCAGCATGAAAAGCTGGAATATTTTTACTGGGAAATGCTGAGAAAACAAGAACTGTCTTGACTGGAACATAAGAGGAGCCAATGTTGGATCAGGCCAGTGGCCCATCCAGTCCAACACTCTGTCACACAGTGGCCAAAAACACCAGGTGCCCTCAGAAGGTCCAGCAGTGGGGCCAGGACACTAGAAGCTCTCCCACTGTTGCCCCCCCCTCGTCAAGCACCAAGAACACAGAGCATCACTTGCCCCAGACTGAGAGTTCCTATCTATACTTTGTGGCTAATAGCCACTGATAGACCACTGCTCCATATGTTTATCTAATTCCCTCTTGAAGCTGTCCATGCTTGTAGCCGCTGCCACCTCCTGTGGCGGTGAATTCCATGTGTTAATCACTCTTTGGGTGAAGAAGGACTTCCTTTTATCTGTTCTAACCCAACTGCTCAGCAATTTCATGGAGTGCCCACGAGGTCTTGTATTGTGAGAAAGGGAGAAAAGGACTTCTTTCTCTACCTGCTCTATCCCCTTATAAACTTTGATCATGTCACCCCTCAGCCTCCAAGCTAATGGAAATATCAGACATTTTAGTTGCTTCTGAAAAAATGAAGCCAAGATTACTGTAATTTCCACAACAATTTTCACTTACAATCCTGCCATTAAAAGAACAGGAAATCTCAGCAACTAGGAGGATTAAATCCCCTTGTTGCTGCCCCTGCCCCCATCATTGGAGAATTTTGAGTACTGCAGAACTCCACCACATACACACATTCTGTAAGACTACTTCTTATTGTCAGTAAATTTACAGCTATTATACTCTGTAAGTAGAACTGGCTTTGGGCACTCCTTTGGTGTCAGTTTCCAATTACCGTGTTAGTTTGCCACAACTCATTTTTCCTGTCATGCAGGCTCAGAGGCTGTCACACAAGCAACTACAGGTTCTTTTACCAAAGGTTATGCTATTTAGTTGGCCTCTACCTCTGCGTCTACTGGGTCCCATGGCCATTGCAACCATCCCAGAAGACATTGCTCCTGGGTATGCCAAATAATATTTGAAACCCACTTCTGACATTCAAATCAGTTTCTGAAACACTTTCTTTTGCAGCCTATTTTCTGTCCCAAACCCGTTTTTCATCAAAGGTCTGTCTGGATGATCAAATCAAGGTTTTAATGAACAGCTTTCACCTAAACATAGTATTTTATCCTATAATTATGGCAGTTACTGGAAGATCGCAAATATAATACAGAACTTTAGTTAGTAGGAATTCTGAGTACTCAGCCTCCTTCCATTTACATCAGTCTAGTTTCTGATTAAAGAAAGGCCACATTTCATCTTAATTTTTTCTAGAACTCACCTGCTAATCCTTTAAGTATCATCTTTGTCCTTGTAACTGATTTTACATATTATAAAAGTGTCTGGAAAGGACCCCCCCATGTGGAACCAGTTTTGTGACACTTGCCAGCAATCTCTCTTGCGCCCAGTCCCAATATGTAAATGTCCCAAAAACTAATTATTTTTGTGTTGTTGTAGACTACATCCACAATCCAATATAGAGTTGACTTAAGCACCTTAATTTCAACATGCTTAAGCATGATGAATTCTGTATCTGATTGTATGTCCTAACATTTTAACTCTGTGTAGGCGTGCATGCGTGTGCGTGCTGTACATTATGTAAGTTATACAGTCCTAACCTTGTGGCAGACTAGAAAAGAAGATCTGAATAAACCAGTCACATTTAATGGGAAACAGATAAATTCGTTATAATGTTTTACTGTAAATATGGATGTCACTTAAAGATGACTCATACCGTAGTGTAAAAAGCAATATTGTTTTCATAATTGCAATAATCTCTGCTTAAGTTTCCCCCTAATTAGTAGGTATTGTTTATTTACTACTACAGAACAGCAGTGGAATCTGAATTAATCAGTGGTGCCTTTTTTCAGACAAGGTCATCTGAACTGCAAAACACACACAAAAACAAACAAGAACAGGTTTAACAACCTTCCTCTATTTCCTTGTGCAAAGTCCATTTGAAGCTACCTTGAAGCCATTTTCCTACACACACCCAGGGAAAGATATATTACTTTGGACAATACTATCATGAAGCTCCCTAAAGTTCTGTTAAAACTCTTTAGTACATCAAATACCCTTTTAAAAATATATATACCATTTCAGAGCATAGCAGTGCTTTCCAAACATTTACCAGTAGAATGTTGTCTTTCTAACAAAGGGCAACATTTCACCTACCAGTCCTTCCAAACCTACTAATCAGTCTTGCTCTCATCTCAGAGAAATACTTGCTGAACTTAAATGTCACAACAAATTAGAGGTTTGTCATCGTGATGCACTAACACAGCTTATTTAATGTAATCATGTTCCCCTTGCTCTTCCTGCCTCCTCTAGTTCATGAATCTTGCATGAACACCTATGCCAGTCAAAGGAAATTAATTCATTAAAAAGCAGAACAAACTCTGAGTCCAGTGGCACCTTTAAGACCAACAAAATTTTATTCATGGTATAAACTTTCGTGTGCAGGCACACTTCCTCAGATATGGTAGAACAGAACTTCCTCAACCATTACTTATAGGGCGGGTGGATCAGGGGGCCCAAAATTGGGGGAACCCTCATCCTACTGGGATGGCAACCCTACAACTCACTGCCACCAGCCAGCCACACTCACCCGATTGCCACTACTGTTACAGTGGAAGAAAAAGGGGCTGTGAATGGCATCCAACCCAGAAGTGCTTTACATTTGGCAATGCTCTTGGAATCTCTGCAACTCTTTATTACTTTTACTATAGAGGTCTGGAGGTTCCTAGAGCATCAACCAGAAGAAGAGATGTTATTTCCAGGGTTGGTTTCAGCCATGCCTCAAAAATCTCCCAGCAGTTGTAGATACAGGTCTGGCAACATTATGCATCTTATCTAATCTTTCCAAATGAATGAGATACCTGCTACTCCAGCCCACTTATAAAAGAAGAGATTGGATTTATACCCCACCCTTCACTAACCAAGGGAGTCTCAGAGCGACTTACAAACTCCTTTCCCTTCCCCTCCCCACAACAGACATCCTGTGAGGTGGGTGGGGCTGAGAGAGCTCTGACAGAAACTGCTTTTTCAAGAACAGCTGTGCCAGAACTATGGCTTACCCAAGGTCATCTAGCAGCTGCAAGTGGAGGAGTGGGGAATTAAACCTGGTTCTCCCAGATTTGGTCCACCCACTTAATCCCTACACCAAATTGGTAGTAAGTATAGTAGTAACCACTGCATGTAAAACCACCCACTGACTACTCAAAGAGTTTTATTATAGTGGTAAGCACTGCGTGTAAAACCACTCACTGACTTAATTATCCATTGTAGCTAGAGTTACTGTAATGGACAGTGAATGGTTAATGTGTTAGCCAGGTCTGAGAACCTAGATGGAGGTTCAAATGGAATTCTGCAGTTGAGAGTGGCAGTTAATTCAGTTGGAGTGGACTTAAGAAGAGTAAAGGATCAAGGAGGATCTTGAATTAGGGATGTGGGACAAATAGTCCTTATGTGAAGGAAATAGCTTCTAGTAAAGGGGGGTGATCACTATCAAGTGTCATAGAAGGAAAGCTGGACCTTATGTGTATATTCCTACCTTCACAAATGCAAGTAAATTTGAGTGTAAGCAGTGGTTGTCAAGAGCTCTCCACAGTTTTAAAGACCTGTCTATAGAACCAAATAGCTGCTTTATTGTGACAAACTATCTATTGTTTATAAGTAAGCAATGTTACCTCATTCCTGTTGCCTGCATACCTGCCAAGTTCCAAACCTGATAGCTACCTGGCCATTTCCCCACAAAAGTGTAATAAAGTAGGTGATGTGAAAGACCTCTTCCTGAGACCCTGGAGGGCCGCTGCCAGTCTGGGTAGACAGTACTGACTTTAATGGACCAAGGGTCTGATTCAGTATAAGGTGGCTTCATGTGTATATTCAGTTTGTTTGTTTTTGAATTAATAGCCTCTCTTAAGCCATAATTTGACCTATACAAATGAAGGATTTGTTGGGTCCTCAGTTCCCTAAGCTATAAACATCTATATACCTATATACATTTAGACAGTAGGACAGGCAGTGAAACAAAGAAGAAGAAAAGGGGGCTGCTCAGCCAAGAAAAGAAAATGGGCAGCAGGGGGAAACTTCCAAGCAGGGCCTAGAGATCGTCCTCCCCGTCCCCACACCTTGCCCTCCCCAGGCTCCACCCCCAGATCAGGAATTTCCCAACCCAAAGTTGGCTACTCTAGTTTGTACCCCGCTGACACCAAGGAATAATAGTGCTTCGCTTATGGGACTGTACAGCTATAGAAATATTTGTATCTACAAAAGGAGTTTGTGCTGGTAAATGCCAAATTTATTTTTAACTGCTATTTCTATTCCACTAGATTAAAAAATTCTAAATAAAATAAATTACAGGAAGGATGGACTTTAGTGGTGGAAATGCTTCTCTCCTTAGCTTCCTTTTTACTTAATACAGATCTAGAAATCCTGCTACAACAAATGTTGTACTGCCAAACATTGTTTACAGTAAAATGAAAGTGAGGGAAAGATATATTCTTCCCTTTTCATTTTGTACCTATTTGCTAATGGTATCTTAAAGACCTGGAATAATAACAACAAGACTTTGCGGTTTAAATATAGAAACCCCAACTGTGCAAGCTTAGCATGCTTGTAAGCATCAGAAAAATTCCAACCTTTAATGCACTGTAACTGCAATCCGATTCCCAGCATCTGTCTTGAAACAAGTAAATCAACATGGAGGGGCCTATCAGACGATCAGACCAGAAGTCTTTTTCTGTAAGGCAAGGAAATACAATTCCTTCCTAGATTAAATGTTTTTAATTTGTAGTGGTGATAATGTGAATCTTAACAAGACTGGCAAACAGAAAATGTTTCAGTATAACTAAGGTATAAAAATGTTTCTTATGAAACAATATTTCAGGGGGGGAACCTTCCATTTACTTTTGTGGTTATCTCACCAGCATACAATTTGAACTTTCTGCAGGTAATGTGAAGCCTAGGCCTAGCCTGATTTCACAAGGTTGAGAGGGAACTGGGAAGCAACTGAATAAGAGCTGGGTTGGACATCTGACCCTCCATTTCTGCAGGTAATTTAAATTACAGGAATGGCTAGAGGCACAAACCTTTGGCTTGTAGCCATGGTGGTGGAACCAGCATCAGCCTAGATGACCTTGTAATTTATCATTTGCTTCAAGGACGTATGTCTTCATATGAATTGCATTTTGTTTTGTGTACTTCATTTTGTAAACTGCTTTGAGTTACCAAAGTGGGAGAAAAGTGGTGTAAAAATATTTAAATAAATAAACAGGAGTTAATATGCTTAAGAAAATATTAAATTAAATGTTGACTTTTGTAACTCATCTTGCTGCTACTTTAAGCTGACATATAAACTGATTTATGCAGCAGGATTGTTTGGTACAGTGTTCTCATGCTGGTTTGCCAGCTCCATGTCATGAACTACATGAAGATTTTGGGGGCCTGAAGAGGGCAGGGTTTGGGAAGGAGAGGGATTTCAATGGGGTATAATGCCATAAAGTCTACCTTCTAAAGTGGCCTTTCTCCAGGTGAATTGATCTCTGTTGCCTGGAGATCAGTTATAATCCCAGAAGATCTCCAGCCAACATATGGAGGCTGGCAACCCTATCTCTCATGAGCTGTACCATATCAGACAAACTGTTTGGTGAAGGAGCATGTTTGAAGGCTCTCTGCATGTGAACACACACACACACACACACAAAGCATGCCTCACAAAACATGAGCATAGTCAGTTCTAATGTACCTTTTGAAAATGTAGAGTTAGGTGCAAGATGTTGCTACAGAAATTTAAATGGTGATCTCACTCATTGGCACAAAGGATGGTGTTCTCTTCTTTTACAGTAAAGCTATTTACATACATTTTGATGCATCTGAGTCTTGCCAGTTTACATATGCCTGGAGGAAAATACCCACAATTTGTTCTGTCATCTCACACCAGATATTTTCTCCCTTCCCATATCTGAAAAATGAATTCTTGTGTTTTCATCTAAAACACAAAGTTTTTCTGTGCAGCAATTTTTTAAAAACTGAAACAAAAAGAGTATTAAGGACAGTGAACAAGATTCCAAAACCGCTCTTGCAGGAGGGAACTTGCCCGGCATGGGGAGGGGGGCGGGATTTCTATGTACTCCTTCCTGCTGCAGTCTCCTTGCAATATCTTGTACCTCCTAACCTCAATCAGCAGTTTTTGGAATGCCATAAGGGCTATACGAAAGGGCTGATTGGAAAGCCCAGTTGCTCAAGCGGAGCTCTGCTTGCAGTACCCTGGATCCAAGCCATAACAAGCAAATAGCATTTTCTAAGGAAGAAGATAGGTACAACCGTACAACCAATGTTCCCTCTAAGCTGTGAAGTCTTGAGAGCAAAAATTCTACTTTGTGAGCTGCTGGCATTAAAATTGTGAGCAGGTGATTTGGTCACTGCATAAATTAATTTGCTCTGAGCCATTCTCCCTGTGCTGAAACAAAGATGTGTGAGCCAGAGGCTAAAAAACTGTGAGCTACCTCATACTAACTCAGCTTAGAGGAAACACTGGGTACAACATAGGCTGAATAAAAGGAAAATTGTAGATCCCCATTCTAATAAAATAACAGTAAGCATGAGTTTCTTTAGCACAAGGATATGAGGGTGTTTCCAGAATCTCAACCTGACCTGTCAACACAAAGCAGAAGGTATTTCTCTGATCATATTTGCTGTCCATTATCCAATATTTTTTTTGCCAAACTTGGTCATGGATACACTGTAAAATTACTCTTCACATTCCAAATGTTAAGTAAGCAGCATGAAAATATGCTAGAAAGTTAGGGAGAAAATGAAATACAGTCTGAAACAGAGCTGATTTGTGTGCTGGGTAGTGAAGCAGCTGACCAAATGTGCCTACAGGTCTCCTGAAAAATGTGTCAAGCTATAAACAGAGAACAGGAATTCCTAACTGAATCAAGTTATGTAACCATAAGTAACAGAGTTTAATATTAAAGAGAGAATTTTCTATATGACAATTCACATAAATATTAAATGGAGAACAAAGTTAAGGCAAGAGCAGGATAGCTTGTTTACTTAAGAACCATGGAGGCTTACTAAGTGACTTTAGGACCATTTCTCTCTCTTTCTCTCCCCCTCCCTAACCTACCTCACAGGGTTTTTGTGAAAGTGAAGGAAGGGATGTTGTAAGCCACTTTGGCTGCACTTGGGTTGGGAAGCAGGGTATAAATATATAAATATAATACTGCTACTAACTTATGCTAATTTACCAGGCCCCATTAAATTAGTGGAATTTATTTCTGAGTAACCATGTTTAGATCATGCTACAACAACAAAAACTTTATTTAATTCCGCATAAATGGCCCAGACTTATTATTCTTGCATTTTATGGCCTTTGGGCTCTATTTTTCTTTCTTTCTGTGTGCATAATTATGAATACACACACATACACACACAAACTGTGACGCTAGTCCACCACAAAAGCCTTTGTTGCAAAAACAAAACAAAACCCTGTTGTCTCTTTCAAGTGCTACTGGTGTCTTTTCTTTTTCTTTTTTTCATTTTGCTGCAGCAGACTAACACTGTTCCCCCCTCTGGAAACTATTAACTAATTGTTTACCTCAGTGTTTTAACATGTAGCACATGTTGTAATCAGAGAAAGGAAATTCTCAGAAGAAGTAGAGGCTGTTAATTGTTTTGAGTGCAGATGGTTTGAATCAAAGTGAGTGTACAAAGCTCAAGGTCAGTGCCTGTCCCTTTAGAAGTAAGTTGGCTCTGGACTGTTTACATTCTCTTCTGGGAAAGCCTTTTCACCCAATTAACACTGAAGAGAGAAGGTATGACACAATCACAGCAGGTAAAATACAAGCCCTGAGCTGCCAAAGCTACTTGGTTTGGAACTTCCAGCTCTTGAAACACTTCTGTTGAAAATTTCTGTTGCTTGTTACCTTACAATTAAATCAACTAGCTACTTTATCCCACCTAATTCCCCAAATGAGGTGGGTAGGCTAATATAGGCCACCTAACCATTTAAACAGGGGGTTTCCCTTGGATAAGAGCGTACCAATGTACAAGTAGAGAGTCAGTGGCCACTAATCTTGCATCAGATCGCCTTTGCACTCCTGCCCTTTAAAGGAGGGGAAAGCTGATTCCTTTCCCTTTCCCCAAGGTGGAGCAACCCTGACCCCATCCCTGTGTGTGCATGTTAAGTACAGTCAAGTTGCTTACCTCTTATAGTGACCCTAAGACTTAATGATCCCATTCCCTAGGAAAGAAAAACAGATCTGGTTTCATAGTAGCATGGGATGTGAACAACTTGCCTTCTATCCATGCAAAAGACTAAAAAATCCTCTGGCCTGAAGTATCCTTTGTGGATATTCAGGGTAGACTTCCTCTACCAGCCCACACTTATATGAAAGCAAATCAGATCACTTGCCTTGTTCCATTGGCGCTCAAGGAGACTTGGGCTTCCCAAATTTTGTCACCATTATATCATCCTCTCAGCAGCCCTGAATAAGCTCCATTTAAATCAGCAGGTCTTACTTCTGAGTCATATGAAAGCATATTCAGAACAATTGGTTATATATATTAATTGATCAAAGTTTATTTTACTGGATGACAGCATCACTTTTCTAGAATGAGATGCGTGTATCAGAAATAAGAAAAAAGCATATCAAATGCTTTTGAGTCAGGCTGCGGTCACACTGGAGCCTTGCCACGATCTGGGCCCCCCTCTAATTGCACCAGTTTAGAGTGTTATAGGGCAGACCAACCAGACAGCACACCCTGGGGCAGTTCCCCACGCACTCGTCCAGTGGTCAGGCATTCACCTCAGCCACTGAGCGTGCTGCCCGATTGTTTTTGTTTTAATGCAGGCGGGTGCATGCGCCTATGTGCTTCTGCACATAGGTGCATATAGGCAGCAACTCCTAAAAAAAAACAGTGGCAAAAACTGATCTGCAGGTTCAGACTTCCCTCTGGGTTCCTTCGTGGCAGGAGAGTTCAGACATTTGGGAAAGCGGAGTGGAAGTGCTGGCATCCGTAAACAACTGACCTTTCCCGGTGTCTGATTACTCTCCTTCCAAAGTGGGCAACATGGGGGGTGCTGATGACTGGGGAATGGAAGGCAGATGTTGTTGTCTGATCATGCTTTTTAAATCCTCAAAAGTAACACTACTATATTGCGGCAGACTGCTTGTGTGACTGCAGCCTTTAAATACCTTAAAAAGACAAGCCTGTGTCTAAATGTTGTATATATCTTATTTATTTATTTAATTAATTAATTTGTAGCCTACTGCCCTACCCTCCAAAATGGGCTCAGGGCAGCTTACAACATAAAACCATAAAACCATAAAACAATAGATCGCAGCAACAGATGATGAGAAAAGCCCATTTCTCATGTCAGGCAGGAATAGTTATCCCAAGAAACTCTGGTGCCCAAGTATTATCCAAAACAGTAAGGGCACTGGGAAAAGGGGCCATGGACAGGGGAGGCCAGAATAGGGTTGCCAGGTCCCATTTTCTCCCCGGCAGGGGGATTTGGGGGGCATCCCAGGAAGGGGTGAGGCCGTCCCCAACATGATGATGTCACACAGAGTGATGTCATCACGCCAGGCACATAGTGCCGTGTGCACACACCCTCCCCACTTTCCCCCAACCCTGAGCCTGCCTTGGCGAGGAGGGCGGGGTATAAGTCGAATAAAATAAATGAATAAATAAATAAATAATCCCTAGGCCAGAATGATTCAGCATCCACCACCTCAACCAAAGGTCTGGTGGAACAGCTCTAATAAGTCCCACAAGGCCCTGATCTCAAATGGGAGCATGTCCCACCAGGTCAGGGCAAGGGCTGAAAAAGCCCTAGCCCTGGTTGAGGCTAAGCAGATGTCCCTCGGGCCAGGGACCAGTAGGAGGTGTTGGTCGGAAGAGTGTAAAGCTCTCCAGGGCTCATATGGGAAGAGGCAGTTGTGAGGTTGCTGAACAATGTGAATGGCTGTGTCCTAAGGGGACTGGGGGGTTATGACAAAAGGTCATTCTGATTCCTTAAATGCCAGATGTTTTCTCCATGGGGCATGATTGTTGAGAGATGGTTCTGTTTAAGTACCCATCAGAGCCTGGAAAAGGTGACCCTAATCAACTGAAGAAAAAGCAATTTTGAGCTTGGTACAGGGACATCATGACAGGCAGGAAGGCAGCCAATACCTAGAGCTGGCTGAAAGTTCTTCGAGATGCGTAATCTCTCTCACTGGGTATCTGATGTGGGGTGGAAAATCTGACACCCTGTTAGGAATGCCAGCCTCCAGGTGGGATCTGGGGATCCCCTAGAATTACATCTTATCTCCAGATTACAGAGATCAGTTCCCCCGGAGAAAATGGATGCTTTGGAGGGTGGACTCTGGGGCACTGTACCCCACTGAGGTCCCTGGCCTCCCCAGACTCCATCCCTAAATCTTTAGGAGCTTCCCAACTTGGATCTGGCAATCCTACAGCCTTGTACTCTAGATGGGGAGCCATGTTAACCTGTAGCAGCAAAATAAAATTGGAGTCCAGTGGCACTTTAGAGACTAATAAAATGTATTCTGGCATAAGCATTTGTGACTCACCGACATATTAAGTAAACATTCATAAGTCCAATGACTTTATAGTAAAGGCTGCAGCATTTAGGCCAGTGGATGTGCATTTGAGAGTGAGCTCTGACTCATGAAATCTTGTGTTGCAATAAACCTTGTTAGTCTCCAAAATACCACTGGACACCTGACTTTTGTCTTATTTTGCCTTGCTTCTTTTCTTCCCTCTCCTACACAGAGAGCCGACCCAGGTAGCACTGCTCCTGGAACTTCTCACAATATGTACAACAGGCACAACTGTGAGATAAGAGAAGCAATTACTCTGATACAGTTATGCTGGTGACATCATTCTCATTACAAATCCAATGTACTTGCCAGCAGTGTTCCCTCTATGGTGAATTAGTGTGAGCTAGCTCACACATTTTTGTCTTAGCTCAGGAAAGATGGCTCCAGAGCAAACGAATTTATGCAGCAGCCAAATTGCTTGCTCACAACTTTAATGCCAGTAGCTCACAAAGTAGAAGTTTTGCTCACAAGACTCCACAGGTTAGAGGGAGCATTGCTTGCCAGCTGGCAGTGGGCGGCTTTCTAAAGATGTTACATGCACCACGGTAGACATCCAGAACTGCTCTGATGGGTCTAGTAGGAGAAAAGTTAGATTTGGAGGCTAGCTAGCTATAACTGAATTGAGAGTCAGCATGGCTTAGTGGTTAGAACATCAGACAAAGATCTGAGAGACCCCGGTTCAAATCCCCACTCAGCCATAGAAATTCACCTACTCACCTAGAGTGTTGTGTTCAGTTTTGGGCACCACAATTTAGAAAGGATATAGACAAGCTGGAATGTATCCAGAGAAGGGCAACGAAGATGGTGAGGGGTCTGGAGACCAAGTCCTATGAGGAAAGGTTGAAGGAGCTGGGTATGTTTAGCCTGGAGAGGAGATGACTGAGAGGTAATATGATAACCATCTTCAAGTACTTGAAGGGCTGTCATTATAGAGGATGGTGCAGAGTTGTTTTCGGTTGCCCCAGAAGGTCGGACCAGAACCAATGGGTTGAAATTAAATTAGAAAAGTTTTCGGCTTAACATTAGGAAGAACTTCCCGACAGAGTGGTTCCTCAGTGGAACAGGCTTCCTTGGGAGGTGGTCAGCTCTCATCCTTTGGAGGTTTTAAAACAGAGTCTAGATGGCCATCTGACAGCAATGCTAATTCTGTGAACTTAGGCAGATCATGAGAGGGAGGGCAGGAAGGGTTGCCTCAGTGCTTAGTTCTTGTGGCCCTTTCTTACACGTCCAGGGAAATGCTGATTGCCACTTTGGGGTCAGGAAGCAATTTTTCTCCAGGCCAGTTTGCCTGGAGATCCTGGAAGTTTTTTGTCATCTTCTGGGCATGCAACAGTGGTCACTGGGGGTGTGGTGGGTGTGGGTGTATTTGTGAATGTCCTGCATTGTGCAGGGGGTTGGACTAGATGACTCTGGAGGTCCCTTCCAAATCTATGATTCTAGGACCTTTGGCTAGTCATACACCCCAAGCCTAATCTACCTCACTGGGCTAATGTGAGGGTAAAAAGGAGGTTAAAATGGTATTACCTGTTTTGGGTCTCCACTAGAGAGAAATGCAAATTATAAATGAAGTAAATAAATTAACTGTGAAGAAACAGTTTTCTGCAAGGAGGAGTACTCCTTGGTATTTACAGTGGTCAAGCAGTGACTAACCCCACTCTCTTTTCTCCCATTTAGCCTGTCCTTCTAGAGGCAGCCCTATTGGCTTTTTAGAGAAACTACCAACAGAGAACACACAATAGATTTCCTCAAACTGCCTGATCTGCATGCTCAGAACCCTATTCATCAGGTGAAAAGGATGCCCAAATCCAGCTGAGATTCTTCAAATCAGTACTGATACAGCCACCACACAGACTGTGACATGGCTCCAGGAGGTACATCTGAAAATGGAACAGCTATATTCATGTATCTGTATCATCCTTGCATTTGCAAGAGTCTGCATTTGCCATCTCCACCACATTGCAGTTTAGAGAGCCAAAGAAAGCACCACAAAATCCATTTCCTCAGAAAAACATGAAAGCAGTTTTCACAGAAGGGGCATGAGTGTCGTTGAGGGATAATTGCTGGAAGTAGCTATGACAGACATGCCAACTGTAAGTAAGGACATTGCCAAAAGCATAACACTCCTCCTCCCCTTTCTTCTGTAAGCCTTCAGGGGAACTGCAAGTTGATGTGTAACATTTATAAAAATTGATAGAAGTTAAAAGTAGGCGCCTAGTGCTCACCTGTTATTGTGGTTCCTTTGTGCTTACTGGCTGGAAAACTGGAAGGCCGGAGAAGCTCCACTGAGCAACTGGATAGCATAAAGTGCCTGCACTCTTTCCATTATATTTCCACAAATATAAAGGCCACAGACTTACCTTACCAAAAAAAACAAAAAACCCCTGAAAATCCAGGGAGTATATTTATGAGAGTGGTCAGCTTCCACATATGCCTTTGTATTCAGTTTTTAAAGCAGAGTTGTACAGAGAAATCTTAAACAGAGCTAATCCTTCTAAGCCCATTGGCTTCAATGAACTTAGAAGGGTGTAACTCTGCTTAGGAATACACTGTAAAACTCTGCATTTAAAACTGAACATAACAACTATTAATTTTTATAGATGGGCAGAACATACATGTAGAAAAGAGCAAAAAAGTCCAGTAGCACCTTAAAGATGAACAAAATTTGTGGTGGGGTATGAGCTTTCCTGAGTCACTTCTTACTTCTTCATATACTCACTTCAGGACATACATGTTAGTTGGAGAGATATTTTGAAATGCAGGGACAATATATTAATCTTTTTAAGACGGTGGCCAAAACTTGCAGATGTGTTAAAATAAACTAAAGCAGAAGGTATAGTAGGGAAATGGTCAGGAAACACCACTTTTATAGCCTGGTCTGTAATGTAACCTACTGGACCTTTCTTTTGTCACGAAGTGCTGACAATAGAATGGGCAGATGCCAAGTATTCTGAAGGCTGCAATGGGGTAGAGGTGGCAAGCTCTACTGTCTCCAAATCCAAACACCCAGCTGTCAGCAAACCCACCCTTCTGGCTACAGAGGCTGTTCCCAAAGCATAGCAAAGCTTTACATGCTGACAGTGCTTGGCAAGCAATCACAATTTTAAACATTCCAGCGTGACAGGAAAGTACCCATCACCTCTCCCACCCTCAAGAAATTCCTTCAGGATACAATTGATAATTTATCTTTAAACGTTTTAGGTTGGATCCAAAAGTCATTTTCTGTTATCAGACAGGGAGGGATGATTTTGCTGATTTTTCCCTCCTGCTGAAGACCTTCACTTGCCCTTCCTCTCCGTTGTTTCCCAGTGGGACTGCCAACTTCCAGGTGAGGCCTGGAGTTGACCCAGAAGCACAACTGATCTCCAGACCACAGAGATCAGTTCCCCTGGAGAAAATGACAGCTTTGGAAGGCAGACTCTATGGCTTCACATTCCTGCTGAGCTCCTTCCCCTCCCCAGACTCTGACCTCCCCAGGCTCTGGCCCCAAATACCCAGGAATTTCCCAACCTGGAGATGGCAAGCCTATAAGTTTCTCTAGACCCCCTCCCCGAGGAGCAGAATTTTGGAAAGCCCCGTGGCCTGCAATGCAAGACAGAGACGTTTCATTCCACTGGTGGAAAGTGCCTTACACCCGTGGAACATGAACTTTGGATCCAACGTGTTATCTTATTATTACATGATCTACCTAAGCAATGTAGGCAGAAAAAAAGATATTTCCTTTCCATTCATATAAAGGAAGGAGATAATCAGGAAAAAAGAGGAGGCTTTAGAAAAAAAACAACCCAAGCAGATTAAAGATATGAAGGGAGGAAACATTACTGTATGGAAAAACAAGTCTGAAAACATCTATCCCAGAAGAATATGGAGAAGATATCCGCTGCTCATCTTGGTTGGTCAGCTGAAAATACTGAAAAGCTTGTATTTCACAGTTTTCTAAGGAATGGAACAGCCAGTTTGGTGTAGTGGTTAAGTGTGCGGACTCTAATCTGGGAAAACCAGGTTTGATTCCTCACTCCTCCACTTGCACCTGCTGGATGACTTTGGGCAAGCCATAGTTCTGGCACAGCTGTTCTTGAAAAAGAGCAGTTTCTGTCAGAGCTCTCTCAGCCCCACCTACCTCATAGGATTCTGTTGTGGGGAGGGGAAGGGAAAGAAGTTTGTAAACTGCTGTGAGACTCCTTCAGGTAGTGAAGGGAGGGATATAAATCCAATCTCTTCTTCTTCTTCTTCTTCTGGAAATGTCATATGCTGAATGCTCAGAGTTTACATCAAGAGGACTGATGTCAAGTGACATTCGCAGAAGGGGCGAATACCTAACAATACTATCAGCCAGCAGAATGCATCTAACTTGTCTATGGGTTCAACGAGATGGCAGTACCAGAGGACATCACAACCCACTCCTACTGAGGGGCACCAAACAACTGTGCCCCCTTGGGAAGACATCTGCAAGACTGCCTCTTGGACCTGTCCCTGGATGTTTATCAGTCATTACAACATACATGTTTTTGCATCAGTTGAAGGGTAAATATTTGTCTTTTTTTTTTTTTTACATTTACAGTGGGTGCAGTAAAAGTATGCCATTCATTCATAATATGTATTTTTGAAGTATTGGTGAGTTTTTCAAATAGGTGATTTTGCTGATTTGCAGAGTAAATTTTCTTGACCATCTAAACCGAAGAAGAGTACTGAAATGTAAGTGAAAGCTTACATACTGCATTGTGGGCTTTGGTTAGACCTATTAAAGGGATTGTTTTCCTGACCACAATGCAGTATGTAAGCTTTCACACTGTACAGTACCCTTGTTCTAACCTGATGGTCAAGAAACTTTTTTTTAAAAAGGGAGCATGTTTGCTTCTGGAAAAGGGCATATAAAACATTTGTTCATTGACTATGAATTTCCCTTCTCAGTGGTCCTAGGGTGTGGCAGTCTTCAATAATGGGAAGAAGCTCCTCCTGGGAGGCAGGTAGGGTCCCTAGCCTTTTTTGATGACTCCTGGTGGATGACCGGTCACACAGACTGATAGCACAAACTAGTCCAGAGGCGACCCAACTCCCATAACTATAAAACACCCTAACTCCGAATAGCTGTAAACAAGAAAGCAAACGTAGGAACCTGTAAAACACAGAGACACAGGAAGAAACTGCAGGGGACTTGACAGCCTGAAGCTGTATGGCTATACTGATCTCATTAAGTCCACTCCTGGGTTTCCCTTTGGTACTGCAGGTTTGGGTGGGCAAGACTAACCTTTCCTAGGACACTGAGAAGGGAAAGTCATGGTAAGTAAACTAACTTTCTATTTTCCAGTGGTCTACAGTGGGGCCAATCTTCACTAACGGGATATAGAAATGCAGCGTATCCCTGAGTGGATAATCTTGACCATTCATTCTGTTAGGGCCTGCTGAAGTAACCTGAAGGCTCTATATATGCTGCCAAAATGACCCCCACCCCCAGTGAATGGACAGTAGCCCCGGAGGATCCAGTTCCCTTGTTGAATAATAAGTCACGGCAATGCAACCTCAAATCCCAAGGGGGATATGGAGACCTTAGAAGGATGCCCTTCTGAAGGAAACAAACAGAGACCATATCTTCCTAAAGGCTTTTGTCCTGTCCATATAAAAACTCAAAGCCCTCCTCACATCCAGCAAGGTCATTCCCTTCCTTTGCGGGGGGGGGGGGGGAGTGTTGGGAAGGAATTGGGATAGAAGGAAGGCAGAACTATTTCTGCTGACTTTGGAAAGAGGAATTTATCTAAGAGATGAATGCTGGGTCTGTGTGCAGCACTACTTTATTGCTAAGGAAGGTACAGAGGTCCTTATCTACAGAGGGCATTAAGTTTGGACACCTTGTGAGCGGAAGTTATTCCCACCAAAAATAGTTTTAAAGGTGAGCTTATTAAGGGAGCATGTAGCCATAGGTTCAAAAGGTGCCCCTGAGAGACATTAGCACTGTGTTACTCTTCCAAGCTTGTGGGCTATGGGGAGATTTAGCAATGGAGCTCCCCTAAAAAATTTAGCAATGGAGCTCCCCTAAAAAAATCTTCTAACATGGAGGGTGATGGAAGAAACTGTTTCCTTCCCCATTTGCTGCTCCTGCTGTAGGCAGAGGCACCCTGCCTCATGGTTCATCCAGTTCCAATTGGACACAGAAGCACAAAGATGGATGGAGATGTTCCCTTTGGAAATATAAAAACAGTTACACAGGCACAATTCTTTGCTAGGTAGGAATAACTAGACAATTCTGAATCAGCTACTCATGGCGAATTCTTCTCCTCTTCATTCATTTTTCTCATGTCTTCCAATTCTTTTTGTTATTTATTTATTTACACCCCATTTTTATACCCTGCCTTTCCCTCCAGTCAGGGACCCAAAATGGCTTGTATTGTTCTCCTTTTGTTCACTTTCTCCTCACAATAACTTGGCTGAGACTGTGTGACTGCCCAAGCACACTAAGCAAGCCTCCATGGCAGAGTAGGGATTCAAACTTGGATCTTCTCTTCACTTTGAAGCTGTGGGTGTTGCTCAGACTTTGTGGGAGACTATGGAACTTGCTTCCCACCCCTCCCACCCCAGTCAGATCCCATTCCTGCCACTACAAGTTCTGCCTTATTCTGTCAACTTTAGCACACCTCAAAGCTGAATGCAAAAGTTGTATGAGGAAGAGTGTGTAGGACCAAGACACGCAAGAAAGCAAGAGGGGCAGAGAAGGTGCAGGGCAGAATGTGAGAGTGTGAAAAGGTCAATGGATGACAGAAGAAAAGAACCTGAAAAGGGGCAAGAAAGGACAGAGGCAGGGGTCAGGAAGTGGGGTAGAAATCAAGAAACATATTTGTGGCTACCACTCTGGGGATTGCTGATCTTCTTCCCTCTGCCTTTAAGCATCCACCCATGCAAGTTATTGCAAGTCTTCTGTTATATATGTTTATTCACAAAGTAAGATTCAACAGATATGTTTGTCAGCAGAGCTATATCATTTTGCAGTGCCTTTGAAATCTGACACATAAGCCTACTAACATTAGAGAGTTCCCTGGATGCCATGTAGCCTGTGTGGTATTCTTAAGGAGTTGCTGAGGGCTGCTTTGTGTGTAAGAACTGCTGAACAGGCCCACAGGCACAATTAATCACCCACAGTTTAAGACTTTAGTACAGATAAAGCTAAAAATATACAGAAAAGAAGACGCTTTGAAACTGCTGAAATTTAACAGAGCCAAAATTCTTTTAAGTTGATCATGCGAGTCTCCTGGCATGGGTTCAGATTCCATGCTTAGGCTGAATTAGATGTTAAATTATAAGCTCTTATAAAGAAAATATCTGACTAGTTCTTTAGCATAGGCTTAATATAGCTGATGTCCACTTATTTTTGAGCATGAATTCTTACAGGAGTTAACCACTAGAACTTCTAATAGATCAGCTCACCTTCACTGACATGTAGGATGAGAAGATTCTATCCATTTTGACTGACCCCAGAAACTAAAGCTCTATCCATTATAGATTATTGGAATATCTCAGCATTTATCACTGTGGTAATGCAATCAAGACATCACTCAACAGTTGGAGAAGGGTTGGGAAGAAAGTTCCACACAAGAAAGTGCTCCAGATTACAACAAATCAAAACTACTGGGTGACTTTTCCAGGAAACTTTAAATCTCTTATGAAGTTGCTAATGTGAAAATAGTGGTGGAGAGTTCAGAAGAATAGCTTTGTATAAGGCAAAATGGCTGAAAGGACTAGGGCTGTAGTTTAGGACACTGATTAATTGTATGCATTATCTTGTTCTTATTGTATTTTCTAAATTTCGTAATCCAGTGTCTGCATTGCTTATGATTGTCAGCTATGCTGCCATGGCATGTGGGGGTTGGGTGATGGAGGTTGGGTGAAGCCTGTATTGAAGACAGATGTCTCTTGGTATTTTAACTTTCGATTCTTGCTCTTTGTCTTATCTCTATGCCTGCCTGTGTCTGACCTCAGTGCCTGGATGCTCCTATTCCCCTGGGAACCTATAGTTGTTATTTTAGATGAGCTTATTTGCTTATTTGTGATTGGCTCCATTCTATCCTGGGGTGTCTTTTGAATTCTGTATAACTTCCCAACTCCCGCCTAGAGACTCATTCCTGCCACAAAGTGTGTACAGATGACCTACCTTTTCTGATCTCAATAAACAGATTCCTGGTTAAGGACCATTGTTGGGACTGATTGCTGTGGGACTCTGACAGTGATATACCAGGGGCGCGATCATACACACCCATTAGCCACGGAGGAGGGACGATTTACCTGCGGTTCAAAGCAGCGAGATCATACCAGCACATCTGGGAAGCATCCCGCAACCGTCGTCAAACTGTCGCAAGCCGTTTTGCTCCACCAGGAAAGCGGAGTAAAAGACCACTAGTTAAACTCCAGTATCAAACGATTTGCTGCGGGCCACAGCCGGACTTTTCCCATGTGATCGTGCCAGCGCAAACTTGTGGCATCAGGGATAGTCTGATGAGGCTATCCCGACGCCATGCTGTTGTTTTCCCCGCCCCTTCTCAGTGTGTGGATCATCGAAAGGCCTTAGGGAGGAGGAGCGATTCATCAACCCCCCGTTTAAGCAAATCGGAAACCAACCACAAAAAAAAAATATTAACTGACCCACAGTTGTGTCTGATCACGCAGCGGCGAGTTGCACTGGCAGGTCCACAGACCTGTGTGATCACGCAACTGTGGGGCAAATTGCTCCGAGGCAAAATAGCTTCGCTTCCCCTCCAGATTATCTCACTCGTGTGGCCGCGGCCCAGGTCTTATAGTTTTATTACATAATGTTCTCGATTTGTAATCCAGTCTTTTTCCATTGTTTATTGTCTTATTCTTCTTCCTAATTACTGTTTCCGAGACAAAAGTCATAAACAGTGAATTGTGTTATACTGTTCTTATTAAGTTGGATTGGATCTAGAATAAATTTTCTCTTAACAGGAGGGGGGGTAGTAATTTCCGCCAATTCCTACTTCCTGCTGCACATCTCTAGTGTGCTGTTCCCTAGGATTCCAGTGCCCCAGCAGCATTCTGGGTACATTAGTGGCCTGCAGCAGGCAGAAGGAGAGGCAGAAATATTCTGTTCACTGACTGCCTTGTGTGAGTGGAAAATTTAGTCTGGGTTTAATCCATCATCTTTAAATTTTGTAATCTGCCCTGAGCCTCAGCAAAAGTAGAATATAATCAAAGTAAATGGAGTGTCATTTTAAAATAAATATTAAAATAAATTTGAATAAACAGTGTCATATTTAAATATGCAAACTGATGAAAATTAACAAATTTAGAACGTTAATATTAATTGGAACATTAATATTAGGCAACTGTTACGACTAGTTTAGGAGCAACAAGCAAATATATCTTCAAGGAACCTATTCTATAGTCAATTACTCAAAGAAATAGCTGATTTTACCACTCCATGCTACAGAGTGCACTCTTTGGTGTAGTAGTTAAGTGTGCGGACTCTGATCTGGGAGAACCGGGTTTGATTCCCCATTCCTCCACTTGTACCTGCTGGATGACCTTGGGCAAGCCATAGTTCTGTATCAGCTGTTCTCTCAAGGACAGTTGTTTCAGAGCTCTCTCAGCCCCACCTACCTCACAGGGTGTCTGTTGTGCAGAGGGGAAGGGAAAGGGGTTTGTAAACCGCTCTGGGACTCCTTTAGGTAGTGAAGGGCGGGGTATAAATCCAATCTCTTCTTCTCCTCCTATTATTAAAATTGATAATGATATAGGGTTGCCAGGTCCCCCCTGGCAGGGGGTGGAGGGGGTAGAGTTGCCAGCTCCAGGTTGGGAAACTCCTGGATATTTGGGAGTGGATTCTGGGGAGAGGGACTTCAGTGGGGCACAATGCCATAGAGTTCATTCTCCAAAGTATGCATTTTCTCCAGGGGAACTGATCTCTATGGTCTGGAGAGGAGCTCTAATTCTGGGGGATCCCCAGGTCCCACCTGGAGGCTGGCATCCCTATAAGAAAGTAGAAGAGGCTATAAAATAAATGCCTTTGTAACAAGTTTGACAATAGTTTTACATGTTTAAATTATTATTCTGCTTGTACATGGGGTTCCCAATGGTTAGGTTACTGATCATACCCATATTATCTTAACATGAGCCATCTGAAGTACTAAGGACTCTCCACACTATGCACTGTGATCTGTTTGAGGAGTTTGAGGAAGAGATTATTGGTATTTTTTAAAATAATAATAAAATTAGTAATAATTTTATTGAATTTCTGAATTTCCCAATCCCTGAGTACACAGGACTCTGGGTGATTTGCAACAGGTTAAAAACATACAAGAAATACAGATTAAAATCAGCAGATCAATCATTCCTAACTGGATAACCTCCAGAATTTAATCTAAAACCTACCCTGGACTGTTCTTCTGTCTCCTGGGCAGGCTTTGGAGGAGGCTGAAGTGAGCAGGATGGAAGAAAAGAGGATGATTTTTTCTCTCTTTCAGAAAAAGGCCCAAACTATATGAAATGTAGCATTTGTGTATTATGCACAGCTAGCATTCTTTGGCATTTTAATGGGATAAACCCCCACATATACGAAAAACAAAACTATTGAGTGAGGGCAGTGGAACATTCAGCATGTAAATACAATCTGAATTTATAATTAGTTTGGCCAGAATACTTGAAAGGCTGCAGTATGGGGTTTTGGAGAGTTCGTTTAGCAAGCATAGCTGAGATACAATTATGAAGATAATTTCAGAGAGCAACAGCATGTGCAATGATTTGCATAGGATTGCAAACCACCCACTTTGGATCAGCCCCTGAGAGATACTGCAGGTGAGTGTCCTGCTTCTACCCAGCAATGTTTTTGAGTTTTGTAGCAATCTTTCCACTCGCACACTCTTTGCTATGATTATTACTACCCTGATCCCAACAACAATGAAATGGGCATCACAACGTGTAGCCAATCTCCAGGCAGGTCTTAGAGATCTTGCAGAATTACAACTGATCTCCAGATAACAGAGATCAGTACCCCTGGAGAATATGGCTGCTTTGGGGGGTGGAATCTGTGGCATCATACCCTGCTGAGGCCCCTCCCCTCCCCAGGCTCCACCCATAAATCTCCAGGAATTTCCTAACCTAGAGTTGGCAACCCTAGCTTCTCTGGACATCAAAGGAACTATTATTTTCCACAATGCAATGTGCAATAACTTATGGAGTAAATATGGTCTCTTATGGAGTAAATATAGTATATATTACAAAAGCAGTTTTCAAACCAGACAATGAAAAGACTTAAGCAAGCAGTGTGACTGACAATAGATTAAGATAAATATTTGTTCAAATGATCCAGTTGCAAACAAAAGTACAGAAGCTGTTTCCTTAGGAATTATCATGGCATGTGCAAGGCTTCACTCAAATTTGGCAAGTTTGGCTACCCCTGGCAAAGTGGCTTTCTATAAGAAAACGGGGTGGCAAGAGGATTTGATACATGGCTCTTGTCCATCTGAACATCACTGCACTATTTCCGTCTGAACATCACTGCACTAGACATGAATTTCATACAGTTTTCCTACACAGTATTTTTTAGGCACAGTAACCAGTGATTTCCCTTTTAACATATATTTCACATACTGACAGCATACTGATTAGCCCACACCCAGTGAAACAGGTCTTTATGCACCTTTGTGAACACAGGTGATTGGGGGCACAGTTTAGTCTCTCCCTTCACACATGAGCAGTCAGTTTCCACAGTGTTGTATAAAAAGGGCTTTGGAGAGGATGAGATCTGGGGAAAATTAAGTAACATTACCTGCTCATTGAGATTTGTCTGAGCTAAACTGTCATATGCAGAGTTGCATTCAATCAGTTTTCCATTTTGCTGGCAGTCCAGATGTACTAAATCTTGACAGTGGGAGTGACATGTATATTTGCAATCTGAAACACAAAACAATTCACATCAGATTCTAATGCTGCTCAAGGTATGTAATACATCTGGATGTCTATTATACAGTAACTTAAAAGAGAAGGTTTTAACATTAAGATTATTCCAAATTAACAACCTTTAAGGGCTTTCAATATTTTTCCCCCTGTAAGTAAATTGCTGGGAGGATCCCACACCTTTCTCCCAGCTAATATATCCTTTGCTAGGACAGGGATGGCCAAACTTGCTTAATGTAAGAGCCGCATAGAATAAATGTCAGATGTTTGAGAGACGCAAGACATAAAAAAAATAGTATACACGTTTTTATTGAGAAATATACAAACATTAAACGAGACTGCCAAAAATAAAAACAAAAGGAGTAAAAACAGATCTTGATAATATTTATTTGTCCAGTGGGTTTTTTTATTTGCTAATGATATTTGTCTAAGGGGGACGTGGAGAATGAAAGAGGTGGAAAGAAAGAAAGAGAGAGAGAGAGAGAAACAAAGTAAATAAATCAGGGGAGGGAGGGGGAAGGAAGAAAGGGAGATAGAGAGAAAAAGAGAAAGAAAGGTGGAAAGAAAGCAAATAGATGGGGAAAGGGACGGAGGGGGAAAGAGAAAGAGAGAGAGATGGAAAGGGAGGAAGTAAATGGGGGGAAGGAAGAAGGAAGGGAGGGGTAGAAAGAAAGCAGCTTTAAATGTGTTCTCCAACCCCCCCCATGCCCCCACGCCAGGTGGCTTGGCTTGGAAAAGGGATTTAAAGAGACAAATGCCTTCTCCAAGCCAGTGAGCAGGGCCACAGGGCAGGGGCTTGGAGAACAAGAGAGAGAGGAGATTGGATTTATACCTCATCCTTCACTACTACTTCCCAGAACAGCTTACAATCCCTTTCCCTCCCCCTCCCCACAACAGACACCCTGTGAGGTAGGTGGGGCTGAGAGAGCTCTCTTGAGAACTGCCCTTGAGAGAAAAGCTCTGAAAGAACTTATGACTGACTCAAGGTCATGTCAGCAGCTGCATGTGAAGGAGCGGGGCATTAAACCTGGTTCTCCCAGATTAGAGTCTGTGCTCTTAACCACTACACCAAACTGGCTCTGGAGGGGGAGGAAGGACAGAAGGAAGGAAGGGAGAAAGACAAAGATGGAAAAAATGAAAGAGGTAAAAAGAAGGGGGGGGAGAGAGAGAAACAGAAACAAAGAAAGAAAGCAAATAGATGAGGGAGGAAGGAAGGGAGAGAGAGAGAGCAAATAAATGAGAAAGGGGAGGAAGGAAAAGAGAGGGAGGGAGGGAGAGAGAGAGAGCAAATAAATGAGAAAGGGGGAGGGAGGGAGGGAGGGAGGGAGAGAAAGAAAGCAAATAGATGGGGGGAGGGTGCGGGAAGTAGAAAGAAAGTAACTTTTACTTTAAATACATCCTCCAAGCCGCCACCACCACCACCACCAGGCCGGCTGGCTTGGGGAAGGGATTTAAAGAGACAAATGCCCTTTCAAAGTTGGCAGGCAGGGGAGGGAGCATTTAAAGTTGCTTTCTTTCTGCTCCCCCCCACATCCCTCAAGCCTAACCAGGGAGGGGAACACTGGCTGGGGAAGGGAAGACCAACTGCGGAGGCATACCTTCCCTTTGCTTCCCCAGCCGGCCTGCTGGGAGACGCACAAGATGTGTGAAAGAGCCACATTCAGCTCCTGACCTGCAGTTTGGCCACCCCTGTGCTAGGACATCATGTTCCCAAGTGCTACAACGCTGAGATAGATTACAGTGGGGACATTTAAAGCAGCCCAAAAGCTTTAAAAGATACTGTGCAAGGAAAATAAACACTTTGAAATCTTTGAGGCTGCTAGAACAGGACAAATCTCATTCTTCATTTTAATATGCATGGCCACAGAGTCACTCTCGCTTCTATCTGTGAAATAAACATAATCTGCAGTCTCCAATCCCATCCTGAGAGTCAGCATAGTACAGTGGTTAGAGCAGGATCTGGGAGACACAGGTTTGAATCTCCTCTCTACCATCAAAGCTTGCTGGGTGACCTTGGACCAGTTATACACTCTCAGCCTAACCAACCTGTCATGAGCCTGGGACTGCATAGTGGCCCCTAGTGGCCCTGGGGAAGCCTCTACTAGAGTGGCTACAAGACCTACATTTCCCAGGCCCCCTTTGGACACTGTGATTGGTTAGCAGGGGATATGGAGGAAAAACTTGCACCAGTAAAGCCGTAAGGGCTGGTGCCTGGGAAGAAGGAATGGAAGGCCTTGCCCCAAAGGGGAGGGTGTTCACTCTTAGGGAGCAGAGCTGAAGACAGGCTGCTGCAGATAGAGTGATCCCTCATCCAGAAGTGGTGAGCCATTTTGAAGCCAATCACCTTGATGTGTTAAGGTTCTTTTGTTTGCTTACCTACCTTTACTGTTCTCATTATTCTACATATTATTTGAAAACCAGTTGTTACTAGACCTCTTAAATAAAATTGTTTATTATTCTGCCTGGGTCCTCATGCCTCATTTAGTCACATAGAAAGTATAACCTACTGGGAAAACTGGACCGAAAGGATGGGGTGGGTGCTCTGGGCCGTCTTGAGGAGACCTGTACCAGAGTAGAGGCAGCCTACAGAGAGCTTCCCTGGTCCCCTGCTTACGATACAACCTCACAAGGTTATGAGAATAAAACAGAAGGGGAGAATGTTGAAAGCTATTTTGGATTCCCATTGGGTAGCAAGGTGGGGAAAATTAGGAAAATAAATATTCATATCCCATTTTTAAAAAATGTCTGCTCTTTCTCAGGTTTGGTAGAACATATTGTATAGGACACATTTCCATAAAACTAAAATGCAACAAAATTGCTACCCACAAGAATAATGCCACCCCCCCAAAAAAAACCTCTCTCTTGCAGTGTAGCCATTGCATCTGGCCGCGTCAGAGAAATAAATTAATCAGTGGTATTCTGCTAGGGTTGCCAAGTAACTTACCAGCAGGAGTTGGGGAGTCCCACTCCTGCTCTGGGAGCCTCATGCGCACACAAAACGCGTGCGCAGCATGATGACATCACCCGGAAGTGACGTCATCACACTGGGTACATTGCCGGGGTGACGCTCTGGTAATTGCCCTAAAGCTCTATGGTACCACAGAGTTTTCAGGGCAATTGCTAAAGCATCACCCCAGCAACGTGCCCAGTATGATGACATCACCTCCGGGTGATGTCATCACGCTGGGCAGTCAGCCGGATCGAGCCACTTCGGGGGTGGGGTTCCCCCTGCCGGCCAAATCCGGACCGGCGGATTGGGGACCCTTTTAGCAGGGGATTCCCCGCCTCCTAAGGGGACTTGGCAGCCCTGTATTCTGCACATACCAGAGCACTCTTTTCCAGAACTCAACCATGACATCAGAAACAATTTTAAGGACTGAGCCATGACAAGTGCAGGTCTCCATTTTCTTTTATTTTTGTTAAAAAAACCACTGCTTAACTTATAAAACAGAAATCCAAGTGGCATCTTTAAGACTAACCAAGGCTGTGATCAGACGTGCAGTTTGATCTGTTGCCATTGCTGTTCCCTTACAAATTTAAAATGCACACTCAGCAACATCTGTCTGTCATGCCCCAGTTGTCTGCATCCCGTTTTCCCCCTTTTACTGCGTGTTTCTTTGATACCTGTGAAAGTCCAGTCCTGTTGGTCTGAGCTGGTTGCAAAATGGATTTGATTGTTGTGTGATTGCTCTGTTGTGCACCCAAGCCATCAGACAGGTCTGACTGATCTTTTGTTTTCCAGCTGCCATTTTTTTTACTAGTGATGTGCGCATAACTACATATTTGCACCTCTCTCTCTCTCTCTCCCACAGGGGCTGCTCAAAACTTCATTTACTTTATAAAGACTTTCAAAGAAAGATGCCTTTGTATGTCAGCTTTTTCTGGGCTTTGGGGAAGGGGTTAATTGAAAAGTTTAGAGAGGGAGGACGGCAGTGAACTACATACCCCATAAAACTCATCAGTACTTGTGTGCATTCTTAGAGGACAAACTTTTTTTTAAAATTGCCGGTGACCCCATCAACTACATATCCCAGCAGCTTCATCAGCACTTGTGAGCATGCTCAAAGGACAAACTTTTTTTAAAAAAAATAGCCAACAGCAACACTCCCTGGCTGCTGTGTCTGATCAGTCAAGGATGGGGTAAAAGTGCTTTGAAGAGTGCTGAAAGGGGTGATGAGTATTCTCTGTTACAAAATAACCTGGATTAATTAGAGGTGAGGCAACAGCAGATTGAACTGTATGTCTGACCACAGCCCAAGTTAATTCGAGCTTGGGGTTTCTTAAGTCAGAACTCACTTCATCAGTGTGAGTTTGACCATAGTTGACTGTCCTAGGGAATGGGCAGAATGGCACTCAGGTTTCCAGCCAGGACCGACTGTTAGTCTGAAATATGCAACTCAAGTTTGTGATAAGATTCAAGGGTGATAAATTATTTAAACCAATGTTCCAAGAAAGATGTAGATTAAATCCCACTCAAAATCGTTTCCCAGCGGTCCTTGAAATCCTGCTGAGCTGCCCAGTCCAAGGAGCAGAAAAGCCTTCTCTCTACAGAATAGTTTCTTTTAGGGTTGCAATTAGTGGGGCAGCAGAAATACACCTGCCTATATGTATCAGTCTGTTCTGGTGCCTTGGCAAGCCTGCGTCAGAGCAGGTTCCCAGCAGTTCTATTTTCTGCCCTCACCAGTAATGTAACGATAATGAGATTGCCAAGAAACAATCCTCTGGCATCTTATTTATTTTGTATTCATTTATTTTTAGCACTCAATCCCACACATTTTGACAAATCAAATTAAGGAATTAAGTATTAGTTAAATAATCCCAAAGACAAGATTAATAATCATTTTGGAAACATTCTTCTTAGTCTGTTTTTAAAACCCATAACTAATTCAGTCCAAGTATCTTTGAAGACAGGCACATAAATTCTTATTAATGGCTAAAACTGAAAAATAACAACAGCCATATTTTTGTAATTCTAATCTATTCTTTGTGTCAAAATACATTTTAATTAATCCTTTTTAAACGAGCAAGTACAAAAAAAGATGCTGTCTACCTTGTTATGTGCCGTGAAATACTGATGGTGTTATATAAGTGCAACTGCTAATTTCAATTTCTGAGGAAGTCTTCCCTGATAGGTTATTACTATTCATTATTGTTTCTATGGCAACTTCAGTACCGATGGTGTTCTACGGAATAACAAGCATGAGACAGGTCTCAGCCCCAAAGCACATACATTGAAAATATATCCAATTAGGGAAATTGTGAATCTCAGGTGGACGCAAACTTAAAGTAAAAAGTTAACAAGGCATGCTCAGCCATTTTCGGTTTGCAGTTCTTTTCCAACTATGTCTTCCTTCTGTAGCTTTATAAATTTATCTGAGTTCTCATTTCTATTACCCCCTCTTTTTTCCCTCCCCATCCAGATATCTCCATTTCCATTTCATAGTTGCCCCCCCCAATCTTTAATGACAATACAGTCTTAAGCAGTCATACCTTCTAAGTCCACTGATTTCAATTAAGTATGTAGCTCTGCTTAGCAGGATTGCCCTGTCATTCTTTCTGCTTCCTCCCCCTTTACATCCGTTTCTGGGTTCCTTGGGAACAGCGTATGTAGTTTCCATTCTCCTAGCAAATCATACCAATCATGTTTCAGACACAGATGGACTGTGCAGTACTGTTCTGCTGGCTGCTTGTCAAAGGATGGGAAACTAGTGCCTGTTCCACCACCTGCATTTGAACCTGGGAAGAGGAGGAGCAATGCAAAGGCACTGAAGCAGACATTCTCTTGTCCCCATCTGCACATTTGAAGGCTTGAGTGAGACTTGTGTTATCATGAAGATGTTGGAAGGGCGGCGGGCCACAATAAATGGATATTTAGGATTTTCCTAGGGGGCAACAGAATAGACTCAGTTGGCTTGTAGGCCTTAAATTGTGTAGGACTGCACTACAGCTATTGATGCCATAAAGCAGAAAAAGACAATGTCCGGTCTTTAATTAAGGAGTCTGAGCACCCATTGCTGAAGTACTTGAGATTTTAATTAGAAAAATCAGTTGTTTCTTAAACCAAACTCATCACCCATTTGGCAACAACACATAAAAGATGTTGACCAGGATGATACTGAAGCTGTGTGCTGCTGTGACAAAAATATTACCAAACTGTTAATAAAACAGCCTGCTCTGGTGAGTGTGATGCAAGAAACAGTTCCACCGGCCTTCCAATTGTTATCTAAGTACTGTGCTAATACAACGGGCAGAGGTCAGTTTGCTATTCTTATTCCCTTTACTTCTAGAAATGCAATGTGCAAAATACATTCGGAAAATACTTTTTGCATTTTATAATGTTGCATTCTCAAACAAGGGATGGTATATAGTAAGCCACTGCTTAAAGTGTCATCTCTCTACAAGAATAAATTTGCCTTATTTCTTAATCTAAAAATCCAAGAACTAAACACACAAATTGCTCCCAGTTCTAAGATTCTGCCACACAGTGCAAACCTCTCACTTTTGCTTCCTGTTAGCAGCCACCTACCTGCTATCTGTTTTTTCTTCACCCTGAGCTTGATTTTGCTTGATAGCTTGTATATAGCTGTTCCCATCACAGAGCATCTACCACACTGTACGGACAAGAAGATTAACAGATGCTCTGAATGCAGACCTTGATAATTGAGCTGGGCTGGCTCTGGTAAAAACAGCCCAGACTGCTGATGGTCAAGAGGACAACTTTCCATGTTTTGCACAGGACCTACTTTTTCAGCTGTTGTATACTGCATATTAAAAACCTGTTTTGACTCAGATAATTTGACTTTCAAACACATTGGCAAAATGGAGGCTAAACTCTGAACATAAACAAAACAGTGCTGAAAACCCAGGGAACAGTTCACCTAGGAATAAATGAGACATCTTTCTTGTAGCCTCCAGGATATGGCTAGCACTTCCACACACAGGTTTTCTCCATTGTTGGCTTTCAAATGGTGTTGCCTTTTGTGTGTGTGTGTGGGGGGGGGGGTCATCCACACAATGTTGTGCTTTAATTGTCCTCTTTTCTCAGTATACTCTTCCCCAAACCTGCTTTGCAGCAATCTTTTTGGAAAGATCATAGTTCAAGTGTATTATCATCTAGCAAGGTGTGCAGAAAAGGGCAACTAAAATGATAAAAGGGCTAGAACACTTTCCCTATGAAGAAAGGTTAAAGTGCTTGCAGCTCTTTTGCTTGAAGAAAACGGCTGAGGGTGACATGATTGAGGTTTACAAGATTATGTATGGGCATGGGTCATTTTGTAGAAAAAGAGGTGCAGGAGCTCATTAGCATAACATATTCACATAACTTATTTGCATATACCACACCCCCTGATATCACCGGAAGTGTGTCAGAAGGCAAAACCCACTGCTAAGACTCCACCCAAAAAATCTTCCCAACTCAGAGCTGGTGAGCTTACCTGGAGAAAAACTGCTTTGAAAGCACAAAGAAAATAGGCATGGGGGGACGACGCAGATGACAGCAAGAACAAGCAGCAGACTCCCCCCCCTTGCGTTGCCACAAGTGAGGGCTGCTGGTAGCGGGGTGCCCTATAGCTGGAAGGCTACTAACAAGGGGGCGGGGCTGCTGCCCAGGCCCAGCACTCACTCCTCAGACTCAGAGCTGGAGACCTGGGTGCGCTGGAGCTGTGCCGGCAGTAGGGGAGATTATTGCCATGCGCCAGCACGCATCATAGAAGGAACTGGGCTCTGAAGTGAGCCTGTGACGCTATAGCTCTGGGCTTGTTACTCCCGGAACGCCGTTCCTGCTCATTCCCCCTCGAAATGACCCCTGTGTATGGGATAGAGCAGGTAGAGAAAGAAGTACTTTTCTCCCTTTCTCACAGTACAAGAACTCGTGGACACTCAATGAAATTGCTGAGCAGTCAGGTTAGAACAGATAAAAGGAAGTACTTCTTCACCCAAAGAATGATTAACACGTGGAATCCACTGCCACAGGAGGTGGTGGCGGCTACAAGCATGGATGGCTTCAAGAGGGAATTGGATAAACATATAGAGCAGAGCTCCATCAGCCACAAGGTATAGATAGGAACTCTCAGTCTGGGGCAAATGATGCACTGTATTCTTGGTACTTGGGGGAGCCACAGTGGGAGAGCTTCTAGTGTCCTGGCCCCACTGGTGGACCTCCTGATGGCACCTGGTTTTTTTAGCCACTGTGTGACAGAGTGTTGGACTGAATGGGCCATTGGCCTGATCCAACATTGACTTCTCTTATGTTCATATGTTCTGAAAGAGAAACCTCACATAGCATGTTAGAATCACTGCTTTCTCACAATGAGGGCTTGATCGAACCTAATGTGAGTTTAACACCAGCACACAGAAGGATCCTCCAGCTCACTACATCCAAGAGCACACTGAACACCAGGCTACTCCAAGCAACAGCTTGTGTCACCTTCAGGATTCTTATTCGCTTTCTGTTTCATCAAGGAGCCTAACGTGCTCAGTGGGAATATGGGGAGCATGCACAGGGCTCCCAGTTGCTGTAGAATAAAGTCTGTGTGTTTGCTCATCCACACGCATGATGAACCAGGACTCTGTTAAGCCCTATGGCCACTGTACATATGGTAAACTGGACTGTGTTCAATCAGTTTGATTAGTGCTTTGCCAGTCTACAAATTCATACTTGAAGGATTGCCTGCTCCCATATTGTCCAGCCCATTTCACAAGCCCTGCTTTCCAGGCCCTTGCCTTCTCAGGTGAGACAGGTGCAACTAAAGACAGGCTTTCCCTCGTAGTTGTCCTTCACTTATGCCCTTCCCCTTGTGCTTCACTTGGTGCCCATATTGTTCTCTTTTAGGCACCAGGCCCAACTGTTTCTATTTACAAAGGCTTTTAATTTAAGGGACTGATCTTCTACCATAGGGTTACCTGGTCTGGGTTGGAAAATACCTGGGACTTTGGAGGTGGAGCCAGGAGAGGGCGGGGTTTGGAGAGGGGAGGGGCCTCAGCATGGTACAGTTCCATAAAGTCCACCCTTCAAAGCAGCCATTTTCTCCAGGTGAGATTATCTCTGTCAGCTGGAGACAGGCCCAGTGCTACCATATAGGCGAACTGAGGCAGCTGCCTTAAGCGCCAGGCTTCAGGGGGCGCCAGCCTGCCAAGTGGCAACAGGTCCTATGCCCTTGCCTGCTGCTCCTCCCCTCCTCCCTGCCCCGAAACTTGCTGGTGCCGCCGCAGCAGTGCAGCGCAGGGATCCCCAGGCGCCCCCACATGTTGAGTGTTGGAGCCAGGCCAGGGCTAGCTGTGGAGAGAGAGGCCCAGCCTGGCGGGTGTGTGCATCACTCTGTCTGCTGGTCCCTGCAACTGCCACCCACCCTCTTTCTCTCCCTGCCCTCACTGGGCTGCTCTCACCAGACTCTCTTGCTTTTCCCTCTGGCTGGGAGGTGCCTCCTGCTGTGTGCACCCCTCCCCTGGCGATCCTCTGGTGGTGGGACTCACCCGGCCCCCACCAGTGCTGCCAGGGAGGCCCCGCTGGGCAGACGCACACACACAGGCGGGCTCACCTGGGCACTGCTGGCGAAGCGGCTGGCCGAGGGGGCTGGGCAGCCCCATTGTGGGGAGGATGAGGCCAGCTGTCCAGCCACTCACCTGTCCCGACCTGTCCTCCGCAGTGGCCCTAATCCACTTTTAAAGATGTGTATTCCTTTGGTGGCTCTCCTGCAGAAACATCCTCCAAACTCCTCAGGCGCCCCCAGTGAGCATGTGCCACGTTAGCTTTGCACATCCCATTCAGGACCAGAATGCTGCCTCAGGGCCCTTATCTTGCCCTTTACCTAAAGTTCAGCAGCTTTGCAGGCGCCAGTCTTCATATAGGTAACACGACGTGCCTTGACTGTGTGTGTGTGTGTGTGTGTGTGCATGCACATGCACACAGGAAAAAAGGTGCAGAGAGGGAGGGGGGATGGGAGAAGGAAACAGTCATCCCCAAGATCTTCGCAAGATCTTCGAAGAGAGCAAAAGCAGGGGGGGAGGGTGTACACATTCAAGTCACTTTCCAGTTTCCCCCCCTCATTAGTTTGCACCGTGGAAACAAACAAATAAAGGGGATGGGTATTGACCATTTAAAGAATCCTTAGTATGGATTTTATATTGCAATATATTAAATTTACCAACTGGCTTGGAGAAAAAAAAATCCTGCCCTTTAGTAAAGTTTTAATGGGATGTTATTCATCAGGGTGATGTTATGCTACGAAAAACTTCAGCTGCCTATTTCCATATAGCAAGCCTCTATTACAAGGACAAGACATCTCCCCTAGGCCAGATGGCAAGCCTAAATCTTATGCAGATTTCTGGTCTAAATCCACTGAAACTGTTGGGCTTAGACTGAATATGCAAATAAAATTGCATATAGGATTATACTTTTAGTCGATGAATTCACACATTTTCAATTGAATAAAGTTAAATTCTAAAAGTATGTTTCCTTTTGTTTTATATGTCACACACACCCTGTTAGAAAAGGTATTCCCTCCTATGTGTGAAAATAAAGGGTAGTTGCCTCATCTGAGATTACACACCTACCACCAGTGAGTTTTGATGTACTTATTAAAAATCATCCATTTTTTAAAAGTCTTCGTAATTAATCAGGGGTACCTTTAACTAACCAAAACATTTTAATCAATTATTCTAAGCTGTTAATGAATGCAGTAGCCCTCAAATAAATGTGAGTTTTGTTTAAAAGTCCTGAGAATCTGTAACTAGGTTAAAAAGGGGGTGAGGACTCTGGTTATACTATGGGCCCAATCAGCCATTTATGTTACCAGTCTGTCAGTCAGGAAATGAAAGTATTCTCAAGAGACGAGCAATAAGCTTTAAGTTCTATGTCACGATTTTATTTGCATGCCTTGATTTATTTGCCTGTTTGTATGTTCCCCACTTTGAAACCAAACATTGGCTTATGAAACAGTTTGCGGAAATTAAAAACTGAATATAAATTAAAATATAACTTTTAAAAGATGCTCAAAGACGAGGCAGTTCATAAGGTCTTAGTCTAAGCAGAATGGAAAGGTGCTCAGCTATTGCCTCTTCTGGCCTTCACCTTGGTCACGTGTCCTTACTACTCCTTCCGATTCAGTATTCCAATGCCTATCAGGACAGTGATCAGAACAGCTGCCTGCAGATGAGGTCAAGAACTTTCCTATATACTTGGGGTTGTCCAGGTGTACAGAAAAACATTAGTTTGTAAATTAAGATGAGAAAACTCCATCATGCAGAATGCCTGATGGGGACTGGGCATGCTCATTGCCTTCAACATTGGGTGTTGAGGGAACTTGAGCTTCAGTTAAAGAAGTTGACCCAAAAAAAGGAGAAAGAGGTGATACTGGTCTGTTCAGACCCCCAACATTGAATAGTATCCAAAAGTCTATGCCACCAAAAAGAGTACTTCTCTTCATACTTCAGCAAAAACACCAGGACAGTGTGCCTAATGTTTCTATTGCTCTAAGGATCCTTCTCACACTTCCAGTGTCAGTGGCAAGTGATGAATGCAGCTTCTCAAAACTCAAACTTATAAAAACACACATACACTTGACAATCCTGCAAAAGAGATTTCTTGGTTTGGCAGCTATTTCAGTTGAACATGCTGAAGCATCAGCACGTGGCCTGAAGGAATTGGTGACAAAATTTGCTAAAGAAAAGGCATGCAGAATGAGATTCTGATGTGCCTGAAATGAAAACATTAACGAGACTTAAATTTCAACTTCACAATTAACAGGATTTTTCAAAATGCTTTGTGATATGTGTTTTTCTGTTTGAGAGAGAAAATCAGAGATTGTATTACTTGTTCTCACAATTTTTAAAAAAAGAAATAACAAATTCCAAATTTTGTGTTTTTTATTCTTCCTAAATGCATTTATGTTTGAAATTGGTGGGTGCATGTGGGGGGGGGGGGGGGGCGCCAGAAGGTTGCCTCGCCTAGTGTGCAAAAAACCCTGGCACCGGCCCTGACTGGAGATCAGTTGTAAAAGCAGGAGATCCCCAGGCCTCACCTGGGGGCTGGCAACCCTATTCTACTACCATTTTATAATGGTCTGGTCTGGTCTGAAAACTGTTGTTTTAAGCTGCTTGATGATCTCTGTTTTAATGCTCTGGTGGGTTTCTTTAAAATTCTGGATTTTAATTAATAATTTTTGATGTTTGATGTTTTATTTTTTAAGCTGCCTTGGGCAGATTCCCTGGAGAGGTGCCATACACATTTTCTAAATAAATAACACAAATCAAGAGGAGCTTTATATGTTATGGTTTTAAAGAATATTCCTACTCATATATAAGAGTTACTATTTCAACATGCATGACTTTTCGTACTGTTTGGGTAAATTATGAATTAGTACCAATCCAGCAGGTGTGTGGAAGCGCATAATGTCTGTAATGGTGTAATTATTATTTTGGCTCTGACCTCTCTGTACACTCCTTTCAACTGTATACCCCTTTGGATCGAAGCACTGCATATGGTTTTTTTAAACCAGTCCCACTACTATTATACACTCAGAGTCTATCAATCACTCTCACAGAATTTCCTTTTCCTTTTTTTGCAGGCTTCAGTCTCTTCCAGTAGGTTTTCATGAATAGAGGCTAGAAATCTAAACCATTCACTCTGTGGTACTTTGTTTATTCAACCAGGTAAAATTTCCCATGGAATAGATTTCTTTTTTTCTGATAATTCTTTAAAAATGTATTCAGTTTCAGAAAGTGCATCTTATAGCTTGTTGGCAGCATTAATTTGGATATTGTGAAGGAAGAGAATCAAATAGTTTCTTTTAAAATAAAAATCAACACCATAACTTTCCACAGTAAGTAAATATTAAATATGGACAGAGTTTTTCATATAACTTCATTCACAAATACAAATATTAATGCAACTAATTCTTCCTGGACTCTGAATCATGGAATTGTTCTTTAATATTAAATTTAATCATACAGAATAGCAGGTTTTTAAAATGTATTTTAATGTACCACTTTTGTATACATAATCAAGACAGGTATAATAGCTTTAACGTACTTATGGGTGTAGTTACTGCCCTCTAGTGCTGAATGTACAACACAACAATCACTGTATCAGATAAATTCTATGTTTATTAAAATAGGTCAGAAGACTAAAATGACATTTTAGTTTGTCAATCAGATTTAACAGAATTGCAGAAATAATACCTATATACTAATAGCCAAGGGTCCCCTGTGTGTGTGGATATCTAAATCTGCACATTGGGGGCACAGAGATTTTCCTGTACACTTGGGGCGCTCCCCAGATGTGCAGAAAAATCTGAAAACTTTTAAAAACTATACGGGGGATATTTAAATCCCCCCAAAGTAAAAGAGCGTTCCCTGAACATGTGCAGAGAACACTCTGGAAACTCTGTGGTGGGCCAGCAGCTGGAAGCCACTCAGACCTTGCTACTGGTGCGGGGGGTGGGAGATCGGCGGGCCCAGCAGCTGAGAGCCGCTCAGGCCTCACCACCGGTGCCCAGGGCGGGGAAAAGGCTTACCTACAGCTGCTTCCTCCTGAGTTCCTCCTCCTTTAGGAATACTCCCCGCTTCTTGTATAACATATAATAATAACAATGGTGTGCCTGCTGTAAGATATGTGTTTTCTATTCATAGGGCTCTTGAGAACACACTGCTGCCCCATCAAGAAAACAATTCTTTTAAAAATGCAGCCCACCTATTTCAAAGTTGCTGTTTTCAACATGGCTTCTAAATGTTTAGTATCTGAACATGAATATAGCATCCGAGCAACAAAATCAGGTAGAGAATACTGCATCAAATTGTGGCCATAGTCAAGCAAAATTCATCTTAGGAAAATGCTGTATATGTCTTATTAAGGTTGAGTGTCAATAAGACAACTTTAGATAGCCATTTGAGTATTTTTTTTCTCCTGAATGGGTGGCAAGCAGCACACTTTGAGTTACTACAGGACTGCTTTGTTGTGATATGTACTATGGAAGGGTGTTGGTAAAAATTAGTATGATAATGTACATACATAGGATGCTTCATTAGTATGACATAATGCATCTTTGCACTGCATAAGTAGCTGTAATAGTCTAGGAAGAGGAAGAAAGGAGAACATGAGAAGAATTATTAATCTTGGAAAACTTAACTTTTCCCTAGTCACTCCTAACTATTTATTTTATTTATTTACAATATTTATAGTCTGCCTTTTTCACAGAGCCTCAAGGCGGATTACACATAATGAGGCAATTCAATCAACAACATGGAACATTCAATAACCAAAGCATTAGGATTTTAGAAGTCAGGAACCACCAGAAAGAACTGAAGTATAGCATAAGCATTAACATGACACATTAAGTGTAAAAAATTCCATGGCATGATCCAACTATGCACACTAGGGGTGTGCACACACACACACACACACCAGTATTTTTCAGGTTCAGGTATACAGAACCCAAAAAATATTGGTATTTCCCGATATTCCTGAATCCCATACTGGTATGGGATTTGGATTCAGTGAATATTCAGAACTGCCAATTTTTTCCAGCTCCATTATACCCTATGGGGACCATTATAGTCAATGGTCCCCATAGGCTATAATGGAGAATCATTCTGGGGGTATCTGGGGTGGCTGTTTTTTGAGGTAGCGGCTCCAAATTTGCAGCATAGCTGCTGGTGCCTCTCCTCAAAGAACCTCCCCAGGTTTCAAAAAGGGAAGGAGAGAGGGAAGGAGCCAATCCTTGCTTCCTGGCCAGGCTGCCTCAATTGCACAGGAGAGAAAATCAAGCCTTTCTTCCCTTCCATTGGCTGAGGAGGGAGGGAAGAGTGGAGAGCTTGCTTTGCTTGGCTGCCTTAATCGCAGGGGAGAAATACAAAGCAACTTTAAGACCAACGAAGTTTTATCCAAGATATGAGCTTTTGTGTGCCTAGCTACAGTGTGTGTGTGTGTTGTTGGACTTGTTCTCCTGGGTGCAACTGGATTCCTTCCCCCTCTTCACTGTATTCATGTCCTCATGATCCAATCTTGCTCAGTAGGAAACCAATGTGAACTATTTAGATGAGGAATACCAACAAGCCAGTGAGGTGGATTAAGTTGAGAGTGTGTGCCCAGACCAAGTTCACCCAGCACATTTCCTTTGGGGATTTTGAACTTAGACTTCCCAGATAGTAGGCTGATACTGACCACTGAGGAAGGCTATAGTTTTGTAGACAAACACATAGCTCTCAGTCTGTGTCATGGTGCCTTCTCATGTTCTTGACCAGCACACAAAAATTTATGTACAAAAGCTTGCAATGCTCAGACATTTCATGTTTTCCCCTGGGTCCTACACTCAGAACTCTGAGCATGGTATTTTTGTAGTGACTGTAAATAAATCAAAAGTAGGGTTGCAGCTTACAGATACACACTTGAACAGCATACTCAAGATTGCAACAGCACAAACATTTTGACGCAGTAATTCAGAGCAAGAGGTGTCAGTTATCAGACACTGTTAAATAAACAAAATATTGCAAAAGTGCTAATGTTTTAAGCATGTTTTTAAGTAAAAAAAATATTTGTGTTTGTGTCCTTTATAAAGTTTGTATCTCCACTACCTGGCATTACATTTTATGACACACATGGCCTGGCCCAACAAGGTCTCATTTATGTCAGATCCAGTCCTCATAACAAATGAGTTTGACACCCTTTAAATGCCTTCTCCAAGCTGAGAGTTCTCTCCAAAGGCATTTAAAGGGACTGAGAGCCCTGAGAAATTTCATCTAGTTCTATATAGTATGGAACTTGTTCATCTAGTTCTATATAGTATGCTAGAACTTGGGGTCATCCTATTTAAACTACTAGCAATGAGTTCAGGTGAGGGAAAAGTATATTCATTAAATGACTAATATATTCCTTAAAACAAGGTGTAAGTGGTTACATTTAGGTTGCTTTAAGAAAAAATTGAATACATTAATGAGACCGAGAAGAGAAGAGAAGAGGAGATTGGATTTATATCCCACCCCTCACTCACTTGGAGTCTCAGAGCGGCTTACAAACTCCTTCCCCTTCCCCTCCCCACAACAGACACCCTGTGAGGTAGGTGGGGCTGAGAGAGCTCTTTCCCAAACTGTTCTTGAGAGAACAGCTGGTACAGAGCTATGGCTTGCCCAAGGTCATCCAGCCAGGTGCAAGTGGAGGAGTGGGGAATCAAACCTGGTTCTCCCAGATTAGAGTCCGCACACTTAACCACTACACCAAACGGGCTCTCCTACCAAAGACTGCTGCTCAACCCCTTGGCCTATGGGGTTCTGCAAGGTACCATCTTGTCCCATATGCTCTTTAACATCTACATGAAACTGCTGGGTGAGGTCATCTGGAGCCTTGGGCTGGGGTGTCACTAATATATGGATGACACTCAGCTCTCACACTTGCAGGTGATCCTAGGGAAGCTGTAGAAACCCTGAACTGGTACCTCGAGGCATTTTTGGAGTGGATGTAGGCTAATAAACTGAAGCTTAAGCTTGACAAGACAGAAGTGCTACTGCTGAGGGGAAGGTCTGACCCAGGATTTATGGTGTCACCTGTTCTGGATGGAGTTGCACTCCCCTTGAAGGAACCAGTCCATAGTCTGGGGCTGCTCTTCGACCCAGGCCTTCTGCTGAGTAAGCAGATGGCAGCTGTGGACAGGAGTGCCTTTTACCAGCTTTGACTGGTTAGCCAGCAGCAGCTGTCCCTGGGCAGAAAAGATGGGGCCACTGTGGTGCATGCCCTGGTTACATCTAGATTAGATTACTGCAATGCCCTTTATGTGGGGCTGCCCTTGACAAGTGTTCAGAAATTTCAATTAGTGCAGAATGCTGCAGCCAGGATACTGAGTAAAGTGGGTCATAAGGACCTTATCACTCCAGTCTTTGCCCATCTCTACTGGCTCCCAATCTGTTTCTGGGCAGAATTCAAGGCGCTGATGGTTCCATTTAAAGCCCTATATGGTTTGGGATCAACATACCTGAAGGACTGCCCACACCCTTATGAAGCTACCATACCAGTACAGTCATCTTCTGTGACCCTGCTTCAGGTGCCCCCACCTTCTGAGATTAGGCCACTTGAGAGAGGGCTTCTTGGCATAGGCATCAACTGGGGGAGGCACGGGGGCTCAGGCCACCCTCCTTCCTTCCTGGGGCCATCTGGGCAACTGCTGGGGCGACACTCTAGCAATCGCCCCGAAACTCTATGGCACCATAGAGTTTCAAGGCGATTGCCAGAGCATCACCCTGGCAACGTGCCCAGTGTGATGACGTCACTTTCAGGTAACATCATCACACTGGGTAGTCGCCCCGAATGGCCCAGGGAGGGAGCGAGCGAGAGAGTGGGTTCTGGGGATCCGGGAGCCAGTCGGGTGGGTGGGCGGGGGGGAGGAGGCTCTAGCAGTGGTGGCAGCAGCGGCAGGGACATAGTCCCGGCGTGCATGTGCTTTGTGCGCATGCGCAAGAGCCCCCACTCCCCCTGGAAAATCACAAACTCTACGCCCCTGCTTCTTGGTTGTGGCTCCAAAACTCTGTAACTCTCCCCATGGAGACTTCTCTGTCTCCTTCTGTTGCCACTGTCCACCAGTGGGTGAAAACTTTTTTTTTTTGTTTGGCATTCCCTCAGTGATTCCTCCTTCTTTCAATGTTTTAACTGTTATTTTTACGTTTTGCATGTGTTTTAGATCTGGTTTTGTTTTAATGATGTATTTTTGTTGGTGTTAATGGTTTTTAAGATGCGAGTTTATTATGTATGTTTTAATTTGTTAGCCACCTTAGTAGCCTTTATGAGGGCAGAAAGGCACAGTATAAATTCTGTAAAATACAATAATAATAATATCAGTCATCAACCAGATACTGGAAATGATGGCCATTGTCTTCATGGCCTCCTTGTGAGCTTCCAGCTGGCTGCTGCTTGAAATAGAACATGATACTATATATACCTTGCTCAGATGTAGCAAAGCAATATCTTTTTGATAGATAAAAATTTCAAACCAACAATGGTTCCACAGTGTTGCATGACTTTGAAGAAATGCATGAAATAGGATAACTAGGATTTCAAATGACCTAGCTTACATCTCCAAATAACTTCAGTGATCATGATTCAAAGAATGGCAAAACTGTGCACACAGTAAGCTTGTGGTTCTTGAAGAACGGCTGCATATGCCTAATGGCATATTCTGGGAAGTTTTCAAAGCAGTTTACAGCATGGGGAAATATCCTGGTTTAAGGAACAAAAATCACCCCCCTGGACATTCTCAAGATTTTAGAGGTGTAGAAAGTAGTTTAAGATTTTTCTATATTGGCATGCAGAAAGTACTGAAGAAAGAATCTCATTTCTATAGAAAAAACAAATTACTTCTCAATTTAATTTCAGTGCTTAAGAAGGGAGGGGGAGGGGAAGAGGAACTTACCAGAAGACTTCCAATGAGGTTTGATTCTCCTCCTCTTTGTGCTACCTAATGATTTTGGGAACCAATAAAAAAACTGCACTATCCTTCTGGTTTTGTTCAAATCAATTCTTATTGCCATAGCTAAAAGCTTTCTGCTGCTCTTGACATAACTACAGAGAAGGGCCGAAAGGAAGAAAAAAACCCTTCAAATACAGACACTCTCTAAATAGCTATGACAAGAACATCAGCCAGAATATCTCAGGACCACCTGTCAGTCCTAAATCCTCTTGTCCCCAGTCAGTGAATGAAAGACTTCTATATTTGTACATATATACAAATGGTGTAGTTATAGGAAGAGGAATTTTTCAGTATCACTGGAAAATTACAGTGTGTTCTGGATTTCCGTTAAAAATATCTCCATTCTCTGGAGCATTTTCCCAAGTAATAATCAGAAATTAATCAGGTGTACTGAATTTTCCCTCAGTAACTGAATAAAACTTTCTAACTAAAATGTTAGGAATGTATGATGCATTTATGTTACTGTTTATCTTTTTTAAATTTTGTCCTCATAAGTGAAGCGGGGAAAAAAATGTTAGTGGTATTAGAAACATTTACTTAGAAAGAAGTCTAATTGATTCCAATTTTATTTTTAAGCATGTACATTTTGGGTTGGATTCAATAGAGCGTTTCTATGGATAGAAGAATTTCTGCCTGTGGGCAGTGATTTTCTTCCCCCTCCCTACACACAAAATCCCCCAGATGTCCCTTAAGAGAAGTATCTGGAAGGGAATTTTGGGCTCTAGCAGCAGCTGGGAGGTGAGGAAGTCAAGCTTTGTGGGTGAAAATCCTTCTGCCCATGGAAACATTCATCTGAATCCAAACTTTGGATCCCAGTGTATAACTTTCCCCACATTACAATATATGTCCTCTGGTTATCTCATTTAGATGGTTTTCTCATTTTCTTGGCAAAAACCCCAGACAAAACAGCACAGTGAAATGCTATGGAACAAAGGCCTTTACTGCCAAAATTGCAGACCAATATTAACGTGTATGTAGCACTGCCTAGAGTCTCAACTGTTCAGAAGATATTTATTTTCACTCCTACAGATTAAACCATGTGAAATATTTAACCTCCACTTTCAGATATTTTTAACTTACTGCCCTTGCCCAGACTTAACTTGGCAAGACTGGTTTTCCTGGGTCAATGTGTCCCTGAAAAATCAAACATTCCATTTGTACCAGATATGTCACAATATCAGTCAGCGTCAGTTAAAGACATGTAGGACCAAAGCACTCGTTTTAATACAATACAGTTTTAATGCAATCATGAGGTCAAGGATCAAGATAAAAGTTAAGGACCTAAACTGAAGCTTTCCCAGCTTCATATTCAAATTACATTCCTTGAAGTTTAACTTGTTGATTTTATGCCCTGTACTGGTTTTTTATCGTCTCCTGGGCACAATTCAAGTTGTTAATTTTGATTCACAACACTCAGTTTGCCAGAGCACATACATGCTTTGCAGGCACAAGAGCATAGTTCAGTCCCTAATATCTCCAGTTAAGGATCTAAGGTAGCAAAGTGAGACAAGATCTTTGCCTGAGACTTCGTAGAGCTGCTTCTTGCTAGTCAGACTAGATCATATTGATCAATATTGACCAATTAGTCTGGGTCAATTAATGGCAACTTTGTATATTCACAACGCAAGCCTGTCAAGAGACTTAAAATTGGGTCTTCTCAGCTTTGAAATTTAAGCCCCTCTCTTTAATCATTCAGACAGGAAAAAATAGGCTGGCATACACTGTATGGATGCCTGGACTATTTCCACTGTATTGTCTGACTAGTACTTTTCCGATGTCACAAACAACCTCTGATTCATTTTTGACAAGAATGAGCCCAGTTTTCCTCTAGGCTCTAGCTGATGCTCTCCCTCCTGTCTCCCCACACACGGATTTGGCATTGATGACCATCCATCCTGGTTAGAGCTGCCAAGTCCCCCCGGGGGGCGGGGAATCCCCCGCTAAAGGGGTCCCCAATCTGCCAGCCCAGATTTGGCTGGCGGGGGGAACCCCACCCCCGAAGTGGCCCGATCAGGCCGACTGCCCCAGCGTGATGACGTCACCCGGAAGTGACATCATCACACTGGGCACGTTGCTGGGGTGACGCTCTAGCAATCGCCCCAAAAACTCTATGGTACCATAGAATTTTTGGGCGATTGCCAGAGCGTCACCCTGGCAAGGCGCCCAGCGTGATAACATCACTTCCTGGTGATGTCATCACGGTGTGTGCATGCAAAGCACACATGCAGAGCTCCAGGACAAGAAACAGGACTCCCCGCTTTCCCATAGGTAAGGCTTGGCAACCCTAATCCTGGTTAAGAATCCAGTTTGTAAATAAGAAACAAAATACAAAATTACTGAACTGTGACATTTTGTAAGATTATATATTTGTATACTGGTGTTTTACCAAAGCTGTTTCAGCAGTAAGCTGTTTGAAAAGGTCAAGTATAGTTTAAAATAAATTCATAAGTGTGTGAACAGCACTGTTCAACCTTTGGTTTTTTTACTTTTACTTTTTTACTAATACTTTTTATAGTATAAACAGAAAAACAAGAAAATCTACAACCACAGCAAATATCCAGTTTTGTTCTTCCCCCTACCCAACCCGATGCCTGCTCACATGCTTGCCAGAATATTTTAATAACATCAGTATAAAAATATTGTCTTATATTTGTTTGGTTTTTCCCAATTTAGAGGTTTTTCTTCCAAAAATGTGATGATGGGCCACCATTCTTTAAAAGTTTATTGTCTCCCTTGTTAAGTTCTGACTTCTTGTGTCAGTTTATTGATAATTATAACGTCCCAAACTTTCTGAATCCAGTCCTGTTCAGACGGAGATTCTAGTTTCTTCCACTGCAGCTGCTAATAAATTCTGGATTATCTTTCTATAAGAGTATCACATGTACATCATCTATATATCCTAACAACATTGTCATTGTGTCAAAACTTCGCTCATATCCAATGTTCTTCTTTATGTTAGCATGAATCAGTCTCCAGAATGCATTTTAGTATAGGTCTACCAGGTGTGAAAATATGTACCTACTTCAGAACATTCTTTCCAACATAACCCTTGACCAGTCTTATATATATATTTCTCATTTTACTTATGGTTAAATATAAAAAACTGAGAAGCTTAAAACATTTTTCTTTTATATTAACACATAATAATACATTGGAAGCATTTAGGCAAATTGTCTGCCAATCCTCCTCTCCTATTCCCAGTTTTAGCAATTTTTCACATCTTTTCATAAATGTCTTTCATAAATGCTGAAATGAAAAATAATGTGATTACTTCAAAATTGTTTAATATTGTGTTAGAAGAAACTCAAGAAATAGTTTCTTCTAACACAATATTAAACAATTTTGAAGTATTCACATTATTTTTCATTTCAGCATTCTGCAACTTTTTCTCAATTTTTGCTAATGATCTGGTAACCTCCAGTTGCACCAAATCATTCTTTCTCATAATTTCTTGAATTTGTAAATATTCCAACCATGGCAATTGTTGGGAGTTCATCCAGGCTCAGTAATTTTTTATGTTGATACAGATTCAAGAATTTTTCAAGGTTAGCTTTTATCCATACAGAACAATGACTTGGTGACAATTTGCCTAACTGATATTGTGGAAACCAAGTTAATGGTGAGATTCCTGGGGATATATATTTCCTCCATTTATCCCATACTTTCAAAGAAGTACCAATTGTTAAATGGTTATACATTAATAGGAAAGAGGAGATACAAAGGTAGATACCCAACTACATCTCAAGCTGAGAGCGAGGGTAAGACAGAGTGTGGCAGTTCCAAGAAGAAGGGGGAAATTGCCCTAAGAGTAGCAATCTGGAGACAGATAAGGAATAACATTTAACAGGAGAGAAGGTGCTGACCTCCCTATCCTGTCTAATTGTCTTCTTGCTGCTCCCTTCAGGGTCTTCTCTTCTTCTTAGTAAAGCGGACATTGACTTAGATGTTCCAATGGCGGGTCTTTAACATTAATGAAACTGGAGTATGACAAAGAGCATAAAAAAATGCAACTGTGTCTATTTTTTATTATGATCCTTTTCACTTTCTTACTTTCCTCTTCCAGTTACACATCTTCCTCTCATCTTATTATGATAAAATATCAGTTGGTAGAAAGATAATTTGGAGACAGTAGAAGGCAAAATAATTAACTATTCAAAGCAGACAAGCCAAGAAAAACTCTGTTCCTGGAAGCAAATACATAATTCAGACCAGATAAATGAAGCATAATTTATTTCTACTCTCTTGTTGTTTATGCTACCAGTTTCTACTCAACTCCTTTCCATACTGCCAGAAAAACTCATCTAAGCTAGCTAAACTGATCATTCTTTTACTGGATTTTGCTTTAAACCAGTGTTTCTTTGTAAACCCCCCCTCCCCACTGTTGTGAGCTTTTTATACTGGAATAACTTTTGTTAAGTCTTTAAGGTGCCATTGAACTCCTGTTTTAATTTTATCACGTTGATTGTATTTTATCTGTTATAATGCTGTAAATCACCCAGAGCCCGTTTGTGAGGTTGGGCGATTCCAAAATCTAATAAACAAACAAATAAATAAAAATAGAAACTCATGATCACTCAATGAAATTAATGAGCAATAGGCTTATAACAGATAAAAGGAAGTACTTCTTTTTTAAACTTAATTTTTATTAATTTTCACTAACAACACAATTTACACAAAAACTTGTAACTCTTGTACCAAATACATATTCTTGGAACCATTTTACAACCAGAGTTTTGTTCATTGACAAATAACCTTTGGTTGCAGTACCAGTAGATTATTCAATATAACATAACATCAGCATATTTTTAAGGTAAAGTACAATCTTTATTTCTTGAGTTATATATTCAAAAAAAGGATACAATTTTTCCAAAAAAATATTTTTCTTGGTCGGAGATTTAGTCATAATTAACTGTAAGGCTAACTTGTCCATAATTGCCAAATCCCAAATTTTTGTGAACTATTGTTGAATCGATGGAATATTTCTAGATTTCCATCATTGAGTAATTAGAGATTTTAATGCGTATGTTGAAAACAGATTAGATGACCAGATAGTTTTTCATCAATTTATGTTCCACTTTTTCCCAAGAGTGTTGAATCGTCGAAGTTTGGTCCCAAGATTTTACACTAAGGTGAATATATAATACTGAAATAATACCTTTAGAAGTTATCTGCTTGTTCTTGATAAGGTTTTCAAAAGCAGTGAGGGGTCTATCTAATAATGAGAGGATATTTGGGTTAAGCATCATATGCTGTATTTGCATATATTGGAACCATGGAATCTCAAAATTGCCTTTAAGTTCTAGCTCCCAAAGAGTAATTAACACATGGAATTCACTGCTGCAGGAAGTAGCGGTGGCTACAAGCATAGACAGCTTCAAGAAGGGACAGGATAAACATATGGAGCAGAGTGGCTATTAGCCAGAAGGCATAGATAGAACACTATGTCTGGGGCAGAGATGCTCTGTATTCTTGGTGCTTGGGGGGGGGGCAACAGTGGGAGGGCTTCTGGAGTTCTGGCCTCACTCACGGACCTCCTGAAGGCACATGGCTTCTCATGTTCTTACTAGAGTTGTTAGAATTAAAATCAATACAAATCCAGGCTGCCCAATGCCAACAAACTAATACACAGAAGCAGCCCACACATTTATCTCTATTAAATTGTTCAGGTTACAGACCACATGTCTAGCCAAGTCTGATGCTCACAATTTCTGCATGCTGCTTTCATTTGGGTTCTCTGACCAGGTGGCCAATGTCCTTCTTAATGCCCGTACACCTTCAATTAGGAGGTCTTTTATGAGTAAATGGTTCCATTTTTCTGATTGGATCAGGACACAGGGAGTTCATGCAGAGAAATGTCGTATTGTCCTGGTATTTGAATATCTATTGTCTCTTTAAAGAATCGTGTTTGGAGGTTTCTTCCCTTAAGGTATGTTTAGGCACTACATCTGCCTACCATGCCATGATCCAGGGCAGGACACTGTTTTCTCACCCAGCATTTTGAAGGGTTGTATTGGCAGCCGACGGTGCTGCTGGGGGAGACTCCACGTACCTCCACAGCCCTTCACGCTTCAGATAATGTTTCATCCGTAGAGACCACATGTTGTAGTTGGATGGGGTGAGTTTCTCCATGACCTGGGTTACTGGAACCTGCGCCATCCTGGTTTCCTCAGGCTCATTTTCTTTGTTCATCAGGTTTTATTGTGCATAGGTATATGGTCATTTGGGGGTGACTTCGCAGTCAGTACAGCATTGCACGGGGGTATCTGAATGTGGTTTTGAGAGGCCAAGCTGTCAACTTGAGCCTGCACACCTTGTGGTGGACCATAAAACCCTGCCAAGTAGGTCTGCAGTGAAGTGAAGGTGTATTTCGAGGCCCTTGGATAAAGAAAGGAGGACCTGAAACCAGATTTGTCTCTGCCAAAAGAAAGTAATCAGGATATACCATGTGGATAAGGAGGAATGGTGGGAATGCATAAAACAGAGTGCCTGTCCATCAGATTTGGAATGACTCTCCTAGAGAGGGATGATCGATACCCACCCTGGAACAGAATGCTGGGGCTTTTGCATCGGCGCAGGTGGCAAAAAGGTCCACTCCCGGAAAACCCGACTGTTGAAAAATTAGGAGGGTATAATTTTTTCTGAAACCATTCGTGTTTTAATTGCCTCATTTTGCTGAGAGTGTCTGCTCTTGTGTTGACAGTACCTGCCACATGTACTGCTTGGAGGGAGGATCCTTGGGCTATGACCAATTCCCAAATGAAAGTGGCTTCCCTGCATAGGGCTGCCTAGACTGTGCCTTCCTGTTGGTTTATATAGGTCACTGCCATAGTATTGTCTATAATGACCTGAATGACATTCCCCTCGGTGAGCTCTGCAAACGAGGTAAGGGCTTAAAGTATTGCACGTAACGCTAAGAGGTTAATATGAAAATCCCTTTCTTCAGGTGACCACACATCGTAAACGGAAAGTGACCCACAATGGGCTCCGCAACCCTGTGACAATGCATCAGAGGTGATAGAAAACTAAGGTGCCCTTCCCCCAGATGGGAACTTATCTAGGAGGTTACTATTGCACACCCACCAGCCAACTGCTATACTGTGGATCTAGGTAATGTGAACCTAGCATGCTGGGACTGCACAGCAGGGTGAAATTTACTTAAAAACCAGTTTTGTAAAGGTCACATTCTTAGGAGTGCATGTGGGATTGCAGCTGTGGTAGAGGCCACCAGTCCTAACAGCTTTTGAAAGAAAAGGACTGATTGAAATCTGTTGTTAGATAGGCACCTAATCAACACCTTTCCTATCTGCTGGTAGGAAAGCTTTGGCCACTGTGGCATCCAGAAGGACCCCAATAAAGGAAACCTTCTGAGAAGGTTGGAGGCGTGATTTTTTGCTGTTAATTACCAAACCCAATTCCTGGCACATCTGAATAATCAGGGAAACCTGCAAATCTAATCCCTCACGGGAAAGTGCAGTAATGAGCCAGTCATCCAAAATGGGTAAACAGAAGAACCTTTAGACCTTAGGAGTGCTACCACAACAACAATACATTTACAAAATACCCATCAGGCAGTTGCCAGCCCAAATGGAAGGGCCATGTACTGGTAAGAAATATGATTATATTTAAAACGCAGGAACCTGCAATAACAAGCGTGGATACCTTTATGGAAATAAGCACCCTGAAGGTCAAGTACACAAAACCAGTAGCTTAATGTTAACAGTTGCAGGACCAACAACATTTTGAACTTTCTAACAATCAGGAAAAAATTCAAATCCCTCAGATCCAGGATTGGCCTAAAGCCTCCATCTTTCTTGGGTACCAGGAAAAAGCATGAACAGAAATCCATGATGGAGTCCAGGTCAGGAACCCTCTGTACTTCCCCCTTTTGGATAAGGGACGAGAGCTCCCATTCCAACTTAGGCATGGAGTTGTTCAGAGCCTGATCAGGATGCTGGAGCAGTGGCCAATGGCCATTGTCAAAACTCCTGTCAAAACATTGTCAAAAAGAGAGAGCCAGTTTGGTGTAGTGGTTAAGAGTGCAGACTCTACTCTGGGAGAACTGGGTTTGATTCCCCACTCCTCCACATGCAGCTGCTGGTGTGACCTTGTGTCAGTCATAAGTTCTTTCAGAGCTGCTCTCTCAAGGGCAGTTCTCAAGAGAGCTCTCTCAGCCTCACCTACCTCACAGGGTGTCTGTTGTGGGGAGGGAAAGGGATTGTAAGACTCTGAGACTCCTTTGGGTAGTGAAGAGCGGGGTAAAAATCCAGTCTCCTCCTCCCCCTTCTCTATAACCCAAACTAACAGTTGACAAAACCCTAATGTCATGAGTGACCTCCCGTCATCTGTCACTAAAAGCAGCCAACCTGTCTTTAAAGATGGTAGGTGGCTGGTCTTTTACAGGTCCTAGTCAGAAAGAGCCTTTTGGAGCCTGTTGCAGCTCTTTAGGAAGTGGCTGATGTTGCGAGCCCAAATGTCTAGCTCTGTGATTGGACCAGCGCCTGCCCTGTGCCATAGACCCTGAAAAGGGCCGCTGTGTAGAATACTGTGACGAGCAAGGCTGCTGGTGCAAGTGCCTGGAATATGGCAACTGTGATTGGTACAATCTATAGTCTAGATTCTACACGTATGCTGAGGCCTGTATGAAGTGGAGGCACCTGCTGTGATGCCAAATTAATGAGCTGTTTGCTTGTTCTTCTTGATTTGGGATAAAAGATAGTCAGTCAATGAAGCAAATAGTGTCATTCCCTCAAACAGGTCTTCCACCTTCTGCCGGGTGCCAGGAGGGAGAGCTGTGGAGCACAGCCAAGCATGCCTTCTCAGTACGAGTGCTGAAGCCATGGCCCTGGAGAAGGAGTCAGTAGTGTTATCTGCCTGCATTAATCTGTTGCTTGGATAGGCACAATGCTTCCACTTGGAGAAGTTTAACCAGAGGCTTCTTGTCTTCAGGCAGAAACTCTATATAAGTAGCCATCTATTGCTAGAGGAACAAATGGTATCCTCCTGTAATTGCACTGTAGTTGGCAATGCGCAGGTTGAGAGCAGCAGAAGAGTAAACTTTTCTACTAGCTGCATTGATTTTCACCCCTCTCTATCAGCTGGTGAGGAATGTGAACCTGTACACTGTTTCACTTGCATCTCCTTGGCGATGAGGGATGAAGCCGGAGGATGGCTGAATAAATAACCTTCTTGTTGCACCCTATATAAATTCTCCACCTTTCTGGATGTCACAACCATACTAACTGGTTTTTGCCAGAGGACCTTGGAGATGTTGGCAATACCCTCCAGGATAGGGAATGCGATTATACCAGGTGACTCTGCACAGAGCTTGCCTAAGATCTTGTCTCAAGGTCACCACTGTTTCCAACGATTTAGCCATTCACATTATTTGCTCTGTGTAGAGCTCTAGATCTTTATTAGGTGACACTAGATCAGGGTCCCCTACAGTGTCATCAGGGGAAGTGTCCAATGGTAAGTCTGAGCCTGGACTAGAGGGGAATTACTACTGTAATCTCAGCTACAGAGAGTTTTTGTAGCAGTTTGTGCAAGTTAACACCATCAGAAGCTTGTATTTGTGTTAAAGATAGGGTTGTCAACCTCCTGGAGATATCCTGGAATTACTACCGATCTCCAGACTACAGAAATCAATTCCCCAGGAACAAGTGGCTGCTTTAGATGGTGGACTCTTTGGCATTATACCCAGATGAGGTCTTTCCCCTCCCCAAACCCTGCTTTCTCAGGCTCCACCCCCAAATCTCCAGGAATTTTCCAATGTGGAGCTGGCAACCCTAGTTAGACCATACTTTATTGCAGGATGTACTATAATGTTTTCAGATTCCAATCTCTAAAGTTTGAGTACAAAAGAAAAACAAATACATTTTAAAGACAAATCGTTCCTTAGAAATTATATCCGGAAAAAATCCATGGCACACCTTTTCATTGTGAAAGGCACAAAACAGGAATGAAGATGTAACGAAAGAACCTTTTGTACTTTGACAGAATTAAACTAAAAGCTTCCACCTTTCTCTCAGTCAGAATGATTGACCTTCCTGCCTTGAACTTTAAATGACTGTGGTTAATGTTTAAAAGCAAAAAAGTTATTCAGTCATGGATTCCAGTACCTGGAGTCAAACTCAGCAATGTAGTACTACAGAGGCATTGCTGTTATTTAAAGTGAAACACATAAAATATTACTTGATAAAATTTTTAACTTTTGGGGAAAAAGCTACCAAAGCTGAGATCCTAGGGCAACATTTTATGGTGTATGATTGGGTCACACAAACACAAAAGGATTGAAGGGTATGTACAAATGAATTTGAAAAAGCATAAATTAGATTTACTCTTTCACACAAGCGTTCTTCTGATTATATTTCATCAACAATGTACTAACCAGGGGTGGCGAAACTGCAGCTCGGGAGCCATATGTGGATTTTTCACCCATATTGTGTGACTCCCGGCAGTGCGGCTGGGGAAGCAAAGGGGAGGCATGCCTCCCTGATCAGTCTTCTTTTTTCCAGCCAGTGTTCCCCTCCTCCCACCAGCCAGCTCGGAGGAGGCATTTATCTCTTTAAATTCCTTCTTCAAGTCAAGGTAGCCAGCATGGGGGCAGGCAGGGGCTTCAAGGACACATTTAAAGTTGCTTTCTTTCCACTTCTTCCCCCATCTGTTCTCTCTCTCTCCCCTCCTCCCCTTCTAAAGTTAAATGAATTAAGCCCCGCCACACCACCATACCGGCCAGCTGGCTTGGCTTGGAGAAGGCTTTTGTCTCTTTAAATCCCTTCTCCAAGCCAAGCTGGTGCAGCAGCAAGGGCAGGGGGCTTGGAGAACACATTTAAAGTTAAAGGTGTTGTCCAAGCCCCCACCTCGTGGCCCCACCTACCAGCTTGGAGTTGGCATTTGTTTCTTTAAATCTCTTCTTCAAGCTAAGCCAGCTGGCATGGGGGCAGGGCTGGAGAACAGATTTAAAGTTAAAATTGGTTTCTTTCAACCTCTTCCTTCCTTTCTCCCTCTCTCCACTTATTTACTTTCTTTCCACCTCTCTCTCTCTTTTCCCCTTCCTCCCTCCCTCCCCATATATTTGCTTTGTTTCTTTCTCTCTCCTTTCTTTCCACCTCTTTCATCCTTTTCTCCTTTTTCTTTCTCTCTTTCTTCTGTCCTTTCTCCTTCCCCCTCCCCATCTATTTACTTTCTTTGTTTCTCTCTCTCCCCATTTACTTTTTCTTTCCCACTTCCTCCCTCCCCCATCTATTTGCTTTCTTTCCACCTTTCTTTCTCTTTCTCCTTTCCTCCTTCCCTCCCCCCTCCCTCTCTCATCCATTTGCTTTCTTTTTCTCTCTCTTTCCACTTCGTTCATTCTTTCTTTCCATCTCTCTCTCACTCTTAGATAAATATCATTAGCAAACAATATCATTGGCCAAATAAATATTATCAATATCTGTTTTTACCCCTTTTGTTTTTATTTTGGCAGTCTCATTTAATGTTAATAAAAAGCAAATTTGCATATTTTCCAATAAAAACATGTAATATCTGTTCATGTCTTGCAGCACTTAAGAGATGTTAATTCTATGTCGCTCTTACATTAAGCCTGTTTGGCCACCCCTGGTACTAACCTTCTAGATAATTCAAGAGAAACTTCACATTTCTAGGACTCAGTGACATTCCACCCTCTATTTGGATGCAGTCTTTCACACTGTACCAACAGGGAGGTTTGATCGCCCAGGATCCCACTCATACCAACTCAGATCAATTATCTGTCATGGGGGACCAAAGCAATATTGTATCTTAAGTGAAGCTCTGGTGAAGGATTTCTTTTCTGAGATCTTTTACATAAGTACATGACACGGACTTATACTCAGACAAACCATTGATCTATCAAGCTCTACTGATGGATATAAAGTACAACTTACAAGAAGTTGCATGGGGGGGAGGAAGAAGATGCTATGAACATAATGGTAGTTATAGGACATGAAATAATCATACTGGCAACTAGACACAGAGGCCCTGCGCTGTATTCCAGATTTCTTTATATGTTACATAGGCTCTCTTGGCTACACAATTGGTTTCACAGCTGAAATGTGATGTCATGAATATGACTGATATTGTACTCTTTATACTAAGCAGGTTATCAATTTGATGTATCGCCAATGCGGACGACAGTAGTTGCCCCATTGTGTTTGAAATATTTAAAAAGACCAATGTTAGCTTAAAAAAAGAGAGATGCCAGGAAGCAATATCATATTCCTTGGAAAACCTACATATTAAAACTGGGAGCGGTGGTGACGGTAGAACTGTATGTGGTTATGAAGGAGAAAAGGCTCCAACATTGTCAATGCAGCACCTTTTGCAAGCTGAAGTTACTGCAACAATGACCATCAAATTGGGTATTCTGCACTACAAAATAGTGTATACAGTTCTGGTTGATTGAAATTAGCAAATATTTCAGAAATTAGATGCAAAACCAGAATAGTGAAAGTAAAACAAATGTTCAAATCTACAGATTAGCAGCACTTGGTCTCTTCACTTTCACAAATTAAAGTTTCCCAGAATGATGGCATTTTTCCTTTGGCTTTGAAAACTGAGGGAGAAGCATTATCTAAGCAGCTAAAATATGAGAGGACAGAAATATGAAGTAGGTACAGGTTTTTCAACCCACCCTCTTGTCAACTCAATAACAATATCTGTTTGCTGCTTTAAACTTGCACATCTTTTCTGTCAACAGTTATCAAATAATGCCAACATCAGTTGTTTGGCATTTTATAGAAGCTGATGAAGAATGAAAGATAATGACCATTCTTAATGACCTGCAAAACATAAGCAAGTTTTTCCTGATTCGCAACCTACATTATTCTACTTGTACTTTATTACCCTACCCATATAAATATTACTCATAATTATACTGGAATTCCTAAGACCACCCCAAAATTACTTCTTTGTTGCAAAATAACAGGAGGTCCTTTGGTTGCATGATATGCAATGGAGAATTTTAAACGGGGTAGAAATTGTTGACCATGATGCAAAAGCCCCAGTCTTTTCTACTACACTCAGCAGTATTACCCTTTTGCTTTGCTTAACACTAACCTGACAAAGAGTACTAGGGAACTTGAAAGCATGTTCATTATTTTGTCGTGTTTCAGTTTGTCCTAATACTTTATCGCTCTTTTTAAAAAAAATTTCTTACACACCAATACAGCTTCCAACACTTTTTATCTTCCTTGTTCTTCCAGTCAGAGATTTGTAGGCAAATGTCTTTGCTTCACAATCTTTCCACCTTCACAATGCTTTCAATGTCAACCCCTGTTATAATTTGGGGGCTTTAAAATTTCAAACTCAGGTTTGTCTTTTTTAGAAATCATAACATTTGTGCTAAGACAAAAACTTTGCTGAGCAGCAGGGGACATCTTGAGTCAACATCAGTACAATGTCAACATCAATTAAACCTTCACAATTAGTAAAGAGGCAAGCAGTGGGGTTTTTTTGTAGTGTAATTCTATGCAGAGTTACTGCTTTCTAAGCCCACTGAAATCAGTAGAGTGCAGAAATCACACGGTCAATCATGGAGCAGCAGAGTGGGCTTGTAAAAAAATAGGTATGGTTGCCAGATCCAAAATTTTAAAGGAACAACTCTTTGCTGTAGATAAAAAAGCACTTTGTACACTAAAAATGTACACTAAGAATTCAATAACAATTACTAACAATATGAGCAGTAGCACCCAGCAGCTCTAAAAGGGAGACTAAAATAACGTAAATAAAATAAAAGCAGTTGATTTAGGAAAGAGTAAACGAGAGAATGACGCAAACTAAAGAAAAATACAGGAAATACAGATACAGCAGAAACATAGCAAGTGACAGAAAGAGTGATAATAGAGAAAATTGGGATGGGAATTAAAAAGTAATTTGGGGTTGATGTAATAAAGACATTAATCGAGGTGGGAATCGTTTTTTTGTTTTTTAAAAAGGGGGTGAATTTTAGCTCTTTTTTTTTTTTTTTTGGCGCACCGTGAGCAGGAGAGGAGGGAAGAGAAGCCGGGTCAAAAGTGCAAAGGGTGGCAGTGGGCAGAGCGAAGGGGACCAAAGGCAAGCCGGGAGAAGAAGCAGCTAGCAGCTCACCGGCGCAGCGCTGGCTCGTCGAAAAGATGTAGCGGCAACAGAGGTCGCACCACGTCCGCACCCCTCGCTCGGGCCGGAAGCGGTGTGGCTGCCTCAACGGCGGCGCTGGTGCTGGCGCGAAGATCGTCCTAACATGGCGCGGCCGGTGAAGTCCCTGCCGTCGGCGGCCCCGGGACGGGACAGGGCGCCGACGGCTCCTCGTTGCTTCCCTCAGGCAGCGGCTGCGCCGACGCGAAGAGCTCCCTCGTTTGAGGCCCGGGAGGTGTAAGGGCCCGCGGTGCCTTCACGACCGGCACCCTTGACGCACGCCGCCTCTTGTCTCGGGGGCTGCGGACGGGGTGCGGCGTAGCTGCTGGGGCAGCCTGCGCCATGCTGGGTCTCTCGGCCAAGTGCCGTCTGAGGGACTCTCAGCAGTCGCCACTTACAGCCCCGCGCGCGAGCATCGACCGACCGGCCGGCAAGTAGCCTCACGGCGCCCTGCGGCTGCAGCACCCGCCTCGGTGCTCGGGGGTGGAGGAGGTGGCCAAAGACGGTACCGTGCCAGAGAGGACGACACAAAATCTAGCCACTGGTCCAACCGAGAAGAACACTGGCCTTGGGGAGGCCGGCCCAGTGGCCATCCATTAGTGCAGACTAATCCGATGACGCGCCTCAGTTTACCAGACTGTTGGCTCTTGAGAGGAACGCAGAAGTGCTCCGGGGTGGGTGGGGAGTCAGTCAGCGTTAGGAAATAGGGTTGCCTATACGGGATAATTGCCTCCTCGTTAAAAATAGGGGACCCCCCCCCCCCCATTTTAAAAGTGTGTTTGGGGTGGTGAAGTGGCACGTGTATTTTTTAAAATTGCCCTATTCTGAATATATCTGCTAGGACTTTTCCTTCACCCATACATCATTGGATGGGTGCCCTGTCCTTAACAGTACCTACATTCGTTCCCAAACAGGAGCAGCCTCGTGGATTTAAAATAAGTAAAAATGTAAATGTCAGTTACTTCAAAAATAAGTATAAAATAAGATGCACTCTTGGTTATCCTGTTTATTAACCAAACAACTATGAGAAGGACTGATGAAGGCTTAACCTATTGGGACTAGGCAACACTAAGGTTCAGATTCATGCTCTCCCATGAAGCTGGGGGGTGGTTTGGCTACTTAATCTCTCAGACTTAACTACCTTAAAGGGAATTTAGATGATAACATGCAAGGTAAGGGACTGTTTTCTGTGTGGAGGGAGGGATAGTAATGAACCCACCACCCAGCTGCATAGTGCTGAACTAGTGAAGCTGATTACTCTTTGTAAACGAATGTAACCAGCAAGTCTTCATTACTTCCCAAGAACAGTAGGATAAATCCTGCAGAAAGAACACTGGCCACCTATATTCCAGGTATGGTCCTATTCCATCCTACAAGACACCCCAGAAGGCTACCAACAGGGCAACACCCCCCCATCCATTCATTAAAGACACTGACTAAAGCCCAACTAATCTCAATTCTAAAACATAATTTTTTTAAAATGGTGAGGATATTGTGATATCTTGTTCTTCCATGATTATGAGGCCCTTTGGTTTCCATCATTACTGGAATCATTTGCTGTACCTTGGAGACTCTTCTGTTATCTTTTAGTTCCGATGTATACTGGATAGTAGTGCTGTTAATAATGAGGTAACAGTTATCACAGCAAAATCCTTGTACTGAGGTGAGAGCCGTGAAAACATTTATGTTGTAAGTTTTGGTGTTCAACAGCACTTGCAGCAATTCCCATGGGTTTTTTTAATTGAGAATTTTAAAAGCACTATTTCTGTTTAATAAACATATGGCTATACAGAAAATTGGCCGCAGCACTAGTCTGGCACATGTGTACCCTTGGACCATGGAGTGGGTGTATGAGCTACTGCTACACCATAACAGTAATACAACTTCTGTTCTCCATATGTTTTTAATTGATGCAGAGTCATAAGAACATAAAAGAAGCCAATGTTGGATGGGCCATTGGCCCTCTGTCCAACACTCTGTCACACAGTGGCCAAAAATACTAGGTGCCATCAGGAGGTCTACCAATGGGGCCAGGACACTAGCGGCCCTCCCACTGTTGCCCACCCACCCCTGCACCAAGAATAGTGTATCACTTGCCCCAGACTGAGAGATTCTATCTATATCTTGATGGACCTCTGCTCCATATTTATCCAATTCCCTCTTGAAGCCATCCATGCTTGTAGCCGTCACCACCTCCTGTGGCAGTGAATTCCATGTGTCAATCACTCTTTGGGTGAAGAAGTACTTCCTTTTATCTGTTATAATCTGACTGCTCAGCAATTTCATGGAGTGCCCACGAGTTCTTGTATTGTGAGAAAGGGAGAAAAGTACTTCTCTACCTGCTCTATCCCATCCATAATCTTGTAAATCTCTATCATGTCACCCCTCAGCCGTCGTTTCTCCAAGCTAAAGAACCCCAAGCGCTTTAACCTTTCTTCATAGGAAAGTATTCCAGCCCTTTTATCATTCTAGTTGCCCTTTTCTGCACTTTTTCCAGTGCTATAAAATCCTTTCTGAGGTGTGACCAGAACTGTACACAGTATTCCAAATGAGGTTGCACCATTGATTTATACAGGGGCATTATGATATTGGCTGATTTGTTTTCAATTCCCTTCCTAATGATCCCCAGCATAGTGTTGGCCTTTTTTATTGTAGTCACACACCGTCTCGACATTTTCAGTGATTTATCTATTATGACTCCAAGATCTCTTTCTTGGTCACTCTCCACCAGTTTGGAACAGGAATGTACAAAAAAAAAGTATCGGTAAAGTATTGGATTGGGAAAATATTCGGTATTGCTGAATATTTGGGGGGCTGATTTACAACACAAGAGGAAAAGACAGCATGTTAAAATGCCATTTTTCCTGGGCTTTCCTTGTCAGTTTCACTCCCCGCCAGTCAGCTGAGGGTGAGATTGACAAGGAAAACACTCTCTCTGCCTTTCCTTCTCTAGCTGACATGTCGCAGCTGGAAAAGGGCAGGCAGGGAACCCAGGCATGTTGAAAATGTCTTTCCTGAGTCTTTCCACAAAAGCGGAGAGGCTCAGGAAAGAAAGGGGGAATGTGTGCATGCCTGCCTTCCTTCCCCCAGCCTGTCTGCTGTGGTGGGCAGGCTGTGGAAAGAGGGCAGACATGCACATCTGCCTGGGTTCCCCTCCTTATCTTCTCCAGGTGCCCCGTGGCTGTGGGGCACCTGGAGAAGATCAGAAGGGGAACCCAGGCACGTTGCAAATACCTTTCTTTCCCTCCCTGATCTGGGAGAGGGAAGAAGAGATTGGATTTATACCCCACCCTTCACTACCCAAAGGAGTCTCAGAGCGGCTTATAAACTCCTTTTCCTTCCCCTCCCCACAACAGACACCCTGTGAGGTAAGTGGGGCTGAGAGCTCTAACAGAAACTGCTCCTTTTCAAGAGCAGCTGTGCCAGAACTATGGCTTGCCCAAAGTCATCCAGCAGGTGCAGGTGGAGGAGTGGGGAATCAAACCAAATTCTCCCAGATTAGAGTCCATGCACTTAATCACTACACCAAACTGGCTCTGAGAGAAAGGCATTTACCCATGCACCCCCCTGCACTTACCTGAGTCTCTCCGCAAAAGCGGACATGCTCAGGGAAGAAAGGGGCATGTGTGCCTTGGTGGGCTGGCTGGGGAGACCAAGGGCAGTCAGGCAAACATATCTGCTTTGCTTCCTGATCTTCTCCAGGTGCCCCACAGAGATTGGGGAAGAAAGGCATCTAAACATGCCTGCTATTTTTTTCCCTTCCCCCCAAGCTTCTGTGCAGCAGTGGAGCAGCTCAGGGAGGAAAAGAGACAAGCTTCTATGCCTGTCCTGGGGGGGGGGGGGGGGCTGGGAAAGCACAGGGCAGGCATGGAAGCATGCCTGGGCTCCATGCCTGCCTGTCTCCAGTTGCCTCACAACTGCAGGGCCTCTGGAGAGGCACAGGCAGGGCCCCCAAGCATGTTTAGATAACTTTCTTTTCTTCCCCAAGATCAGGGAAGCTGCTATTTTTTTCCTCCCCCAAGCTTCTGCGCAGTGGCAGAGCAGCTCAGGGGGAAAGAGGCAAGCTTCCATCCCTGCGCTCCGTGCCTGCCCGTCTCCAGTTGCTCTGCAGCTGCTTGGCCCCTGGAGAAGCGCAGGCAGGGAGTGCAGGCATGTTTAGATGCCTTTCTTTTCCTCCCCGGACTTGGAGAGGGAAAGAAGGCATTTAAATATGGTTGGCCTCTCTGCCTATGCTTCTCCAGCAGCCCTGGGGCTTTCCCTAGTCAGTTTCACTCCCACAGCTGACTGGCAGGGAATGAAATTGACTAGGGAAGTTGGTACTGGGCTACCAGAAAGCTGAACAAATTTGGGGAAACACTATTCGGAACCCAAAAAGTCCTGAATTTGCGTTTCACTTTATAAATACGTGTAAGGGTTTTTTTGGTATTTGTTTCGGTTTGGGAAATCCAAATGCACATCGGACCCCATCAACATGTATTATAGTTAGGATTTTTGGCCCCAATGTGCATCACTTTGCACTTGGCCACACTGAACCCCTGATTTTCACCACCCTGAGCAATTTTGTGTCATCTGCAAATTAAGCCACTTCACTGCTTACTCCCAATTCCAAATCACTAATGAACAAGTTAAAGAGCATCAGACCCAGTACTGATCCCTGCGGTATCCCACTGTTTACCACCTTCCACTGAGAAAACTGCTCATTTATACTCACTGTCTGTTTCCTATTAATTAGCCAGTTTTTGATCCACAAGAGGACTTGTCCTTTTATCTCATGACTATTGAGCTTACTTAGGAGCCTTTGAGGAACTTTATAAAAAGCTTTCTGGAAATCAAGGTAAACAACATCTATTGGGTTCCCCTTGTCCATTAAAATGTCACTAAAGAAAACATTTTTAAAAATACAAGACAAAATAAGTAGTAGATACTGTATTTGCGTACAGAATCACTCATGCTTTTCTATACAGGAGGATAGGGTTCTTCTAAGTGAACACTGTAACATACTATTTTACCAAAACACAGTGCTCATTTTAAAGTTATCTTTCAATCTGTTTTCTCCTGAACATGATTAATAATGCTATGACATTCAATATAACCACCTGAAGTAAAATGATATACACAGTTTACATGACAGGACCACCAATTCATTTTCCCCCCATGAAAAATAATTACAAATGTGAACATTTGATTTTTTACTCTGTTGCCAAATTTGTGGTACATTCCTCTTAAAAAAGAATTATTTTAAGCCAGTAAGCACTACTAAAGCAATTGCCCAGTTAAAAACAGAATAACTTTCTGCCCAAAACAAACATTTTAAAATACAATATAAAATATTAAATGATGTAAAATAAGTTTCCAGCTGGCATATAAAAGTGTTTACTGCTTTGGAGAAAACGGCATTTTGTTAATATGCTTCCAATTCAATATATAGACTGAATTGGGCAAAACTCTTGCCCAAAATAATAAAGGAAGCTGAACAGAGAAGACTCCAAAAACACTCTTGGAACAATCCCAAGAAAGTACTCATAAGGCCTACCCATGCTAGTCAGTGAGGCCTCCTCCTAGGGAAGTGTTATTAGGATTGCATTCTCCTCTCCATGCATTTAGAAGGAAATAAAGCAAAACAGGTATAAAAATATTAGCAACAAGTACTAAAATATTTTCAGAAATAGTAATATGGGTTTTTGGGTACTTTTATAGGATTAGAAAAAGTAGTTAATTAACAGAAGTAAAACATACATACATTTAGGTTGCAAACCTGCACACAAACCATTTAAACCATCCCATCTTTGCTCCTCAAACCCAGTTTCCCAATTGCATGTTATCTTACTCCTTTTTAAAGTTATTTTTCTAAACAGTTAAAATTCATAATTAAAATTTTGAAATGAAATTAATGTATAGAGGATTGTAGCCTTGTTCTTTATTGGCTGCCTTTTACTTCATAATGTTGCTGTTTCCAGGAAACCTAGGACCAACCCAGGATAGGGAAACCTTAAATGTTTCACTGTTCCTAGTAAACTCAAAACTGATTAAGTTGAGCCAGAAAGTTCTTTGGTCCAAAGGCGTGGTGTGCTCACACTGTGGCAGCAATGCTTGAAAAAACTCTCTCTGCAACTTACCCAACTCCAGGACATTTGTATGTACTAAGGATATTTAAGTTTCAAACTGCCTGGACAGAAGGTGCAAGTCATTGGAACCTATTGCAAGCCACAGTGAAAGGAATCAAGGCTGCAGTTCTCAGCTCAATTCCAGAACAGTTTTCAATAGACTAGTTGGCCTCAAGTCTGATCTGGAATAAATTGAATAACAACTGCAGCCTTATTGCCCTGCCTCTGTTAAATACACAATTCATAACAACATCAATAGGATTAGATTTCACTTAAAAGTGCTTTGGGATGCATTTTATTGTATAATCACTAGAAATAAAAAATTAAGTACTTACTGAATATTTGGAAACTGTAAATACTATTGTGCTAATGTTTGTATGTTTTATTTAACAGCACAAATCTTTTTAAAATTGCATTAATAAAAAGGGTGAGTTTTTTACTGATTTATGCGGGATAGAACTAATGAATTCTCCTCACCAAACCTTGTTGTTTGCTTCATTAGAGGAAGAATGTCTACTACTATGAAATTATATTTTACCAACCAAGATAAACAGTGATTTACTTGTATCTTAGCAAACTAGAAGGTTAGATTCATGTTTGCTTAGGAGTCCCAAATAGGAAACAAATAATTTTGATAAAGGATAGATGCACCAGATATAGACCTGATTAAAAGCATAATACTCTCTTTAACTGTCAACACTGCCTTTTCAAGTATTGGGAAAGAACGATGGAGATTTTTTTTTTTTTAGTATTTAATGACTCATCTGTTCACAGTGAATAAAAGCAAGCAAGACAATTCCAGATTATCCTGAAGTATTCCGCATTCAGATGGCTGAAGAGGAAATCTAAACAGCAAACTAGTTCATGACCAAAATCTCCCCAGCATAATTCACAAGGAAAAAAAAACGCATTAAAAGTAAATGCCATGTATCCATGTGTTCACAAATCTGCAGCCACAATTGTTTTGTAGGGGAAATTCTGATGCTACCTAAAATGTTAAGACCATTTTTTACACATTAGCAAAAGTGATATATTTCTATATTTACAGTATATACAATATTTACATACTTTTGTTAAATACTAGGGTAGAGGAAGCCAAGCGCAGAAACTCTCTCTGCATATACTGGCTCTTTTTCTGTACAAAGTCAAGAAATTGAGTTGCAATACCTATACAACTAGATACAATCCACATTCGGTGGGCCAGCATCCATAGTCAAAGCTCCAAACCTAAAATGAAAAATGAATTTAGTTTAGGCATAATATTCAACATCTCTTTTGTATGTATAAAGTAACTGGTGAGCCTGCAGTGCTATGGCATTTCTAAAGGATAATTTAATGAGTATTTCAACATTAAAAAAGGTCCAAGTCATATAAAAAACCTTAAGAAACCTTGTGTGGACAGGGACAGATATATGCTGGCAGCTATTTCCACAACTATAGCAGCATTTTTTACAAGACATTAGGTTTACAAAAATCACTGTTGGCTATATCACTGATTTGCATATTGAATTTTTCCCATGTGAATGTGCTTCCAGGCATGGTTAAGGAATTTCCCTTGTAGAAGACAAATATTGTTCAACTCACCTCTGGCAGTGTAATGCTAAGGAGAATCACACCCTTTTAAATCTAATAGGCTTAGATGGGTGTTACTCTGTATAGGATGATACTGTGAGTGATTGAATACATTAAAAACCTACAATCCATGTGCCTTTTAAAAAGTGTATGTAATGGGAACACATTAAAAGGCAATAGCAGCTAGGGAGACCTAGCAATGAAGCTTTATTTGTCACCAGTTTATCAGTTATTCTGCCTTCTTTGTTACCCATTTTTTTACTTACACCAACTGCTATGAACCCAGTGACAACCAAAAGACTTCTTCATCCCAGCACTTACTTTGGGAATCTGGCCACATTCCATTATTTACCATCTACCATGAAAGTAATTTTCAAGAATTATAGTATTTTATCTCCACCACAATCAGATTTCTAAAAAGTAATGTAAGAACTAGCACTTGTTTCAACAAGGAAACCAAGTCACAAATGCGGATTCATAAATGCATCAAGCAACATAGAAACTGTTGGGGTATACAGGGAGACATAAAGCGATCATGTGGCTGGGGCTTTTTGCAGTACAAGGTGCTTCTTGTGCTTCTATAACAGGCAAAGAGCTCTTGTATAAGAGTCTGTCAAAAGATGTGCACAGCTACTTATTCAGTGACTCCTTTAAACATGCTAGGGTCCCCTGCCCTGGATAGCTCAACTCTGGCAAGTACTTGGATGGGAGACCTTGAAATACCAGAGGCAGGAGACAGGGGCAGACCTTATTCAGCTACCTCTCTGAATATCCTCCAGGCCCCAGTAGGGGTCAGTCACCAGAGGTTGCCATGACTTCAAGGTGCACACACAGTCAGGTACCAGAAGTCAACACACACACACACACAAAATACCAAAAAACAAACGCCTGAGTACAAAAAAGGCCATCAAAATGCCTGCTTACCTTTCCAAAAGGTGATTATTCTCAGTTAATTCTTTAACAACACCCTCCATTTCTTCTTTCAGTTTCTTCATGCTACAAGTAAAAACAAAACAAGCAAACCAGAACATTCCATTTCATGCTAAGTTTTCAGCTAGAATGTCATGAAAACTGCTTCTACAGTTATAATAAAGCTAGAAGTGACACAGTTCTTTCACAATACCCAAACAAGTTATCACCTTAACTCAAAGGAAGCCATCTCAGTAACCTGCAATTATGTGCAGAGAAGAAATTCATGGTGCAACCGTAAGTGATGAGGGATGTATTTTCTTGCTATCCAAATGTGAGGGTAATGTAGCCTAATACCCTAATTCCCTGCAGCCATTAGAACTTCACATTAGAAAGCAGAACTAAACTGGGAGGATACTTCAGTTCTTTTCCTGTCTTCTACAGAAGAGACAAAAACTTCATGGTAAATTTACTTCCCTTTCCTGCAATAACAGTTGCAAGTTATTTCAGTGTATCTCTCCCTATTACTTTGCACCTTTACAAAAGACACTAAACATCTAAATCTTGGAAACAATCATAATTCTGTGGAAGGTATGTATTAATTAAGGTGAAGAATTCTTACCCAAGAGTCATTTCCACCAAAGTGTTTGAACTAGGATAAACTGGATTAATTGCATGTTTGATCCCACTGGAAACTGCTAACATCTTATGGGGCAAAGTTTCTTGTAACTGCAATAGATGAAGTAGTGTCAAATACAAAACAAGATACGTACATGTCTAATAACGCAAGTTCTCCCCCAAAACTGACATATGAGCATAGGCCATCCAATGTGTAAAAGAGTATACTGTTCCAGTGGGGGGGGGGGGGGACACCTTGGGAGAGCATGTGGAGTACATCATTAACAGATGGTCAGTACAATCAGCTTTGACAATCCCAAGCATTTGTTTAGGGAAACAGATTCCAAAAATGGTTTCCTTCTTTCAATGGATAATCACGAAAACAAGCAGCAGTTATTTGATAAAGCAAATCAGGATTAGGGGCTCATCCTTTCTGAATTAATCACCATTGACACGTAGAGCACAGTAAAAAATTACCCTGGCTATACAGAAGTCAATGAGAGTGGTGCTCTGAGGCAGCCCATAGGAGCTGAGGGCCTGGCGACAGGCGTGACAAGTAAAGCTTTAGGTGCTGAAGGCTGAGATGGCAGAGAAGAGTCTGGAAAAGGGTTGGCATGAAAAGAGAGTGGGCAAAGGGCAGAATTCTGCGATTATCTGAGATAGGTATTGAATTACAGCAGGGTGCTCTGGAATACCTCTTTCATTAAGAGTGTAACAAAGTGTTAAGGTCTGCCTAGGAGGAGTTTTTCCCTGGCATGTACTGTCTAAACACTGGCATAGTTTCAAGTTTCAGGAAACCATGCTTACCATTTAGGCTAACTCTTCCCTTAAGCATGTCTAACAACAGTAAACACAGCCTTGTACTCCAGTGATTTCATGGACTGGCGCTGAAGCCAGCTATGGGTAGAATAACCTTCAAGGTGCCCTGGAGATGCATTTGATCAAATGGTTTCCAGTTAGAAGTTACCAGAAAAACAAGGGTGTGGTCATATTCACCAGATAAAACCGGGGGGGGGGGGATGCGCGCGAGGCTATTTCCTCCGGAGGAATTTGACCCACAGTTACATGATCACACCTCCCTTTGAAGCTGCAGGTGCAGGTGTGATCAAACGCAACCGTGGGTGAGTCAGGGTTTTTTTGTGCTATTTGTTTTCCACGTGCTTAAACGAGGGATTGATGCATCATGCCTCCACACTGAGGGCTCCCTATGGAGTTTGTGATGATGCGTATACTGCGAAGGGGGAAAAAACAACAGTACAGAGTCGGGATGGCCTGATCAGACTATCTTGACGCCATGAGAGTGTGCTGGAGCGATCAGATGGGAAAGTCCGTCTGTGGCCCGTCCCAACCCGTTTCCAACTGGATTTTTCCCACTGTCTGTTCTCTGCTTCTGTGGCGGAGCAAAATGGGTTGCTGATGGCTGTGGGATGCTTCCCAGATGTTGTCGTCAGATCGCGTCCTTTAAATCTGCCTGGCATTCACGCCTATGTCGGGTCTAATTGGGCGTATGATCACAGCCTGATTCTTGGGACCTGTTCTGCCAAAACTAGGCCAGATTATATAAACTACTATTGAGAAAATATTCCTTTTACTTGTTTTTTTTTAATAGAGACATGGCATAATCAAGAAGAATGTATACCTCATTTACAAAGACCTGGTACTTGGATACCTCTTCTTCAATATCAAAGCACTGCTTTCTGACAGTCAGTAACTGTCTCCTTAAGTGGAGCATCTTCCTAGAAAGAAAGAAAAATGTCTTTAAACTCTTAAACCCATACCTGCCGCTTGTTAAACACTATACAAAAAAAACAAAACAAAAAAACAAGAGTCTTGTGGCTCCTTACTCTAACATATTTTTGTGGTTGGGAGCCCACTGAGCTTTATGTTCTTTTCCCATGCATATGAAGAGGTGGGCTCTAGTCCATGAAACATATGGTTGAATAAAAGCTTTAAGACACCACAAAATCTATAATATACCACAAGACTCCTGTTTATTTTGCTGCAAGATGAATACAATTTACTACCAAAAACAGAATCGTACCTCATCCAATCCTCTGCCTTGTCCAAAAATATTTCATACTTGCTGACACATTCTTCCTTGAACAGAGTCATGGCTTTTGTGGCATGTATAAAAAGCTTCTGCCTATATTGCAGAAATAAGAATTCACATATTAACTTGGTTTATTTATTTATGTCATGTAGAATTCACCTTTCTCACAGACATGACAGATTACACAGTGTGAGACAATTTAAATCAGCAGGAATGGGACATCCAATAACCAATGCAATAAAAATTTGGATTGCAGACATACTGCAAAACCATAATTTTTTAAAATGATTGTTAGTTTGCAAAATCAAGATTCAGCTTGCAGATGATCACTCAAACCCTGTATTGCAGAAACGGTTTGCTTCAACAAAGACTGGTTTCATCACCTTTGCTCTGTAGCTGGAGAGCACTGCTATGGATCAAGTCAGGAATAGGGTTGGGCACAAACTGAATCATGAAGCAAAATTCATCACAAATTTTGCCCTGTTTATGGCTCATGAACAGAAGTTTGTGATGGGTCTACCATCAAAAACTTCCACAAACTTTTAAAGCAGTTTGTGGCAGGAGCAGAAAGCAGGGGTTTAAAGGGATTCTGGGTCCCTTTAAACTCCTGCTTTCTGTTCCCCACGCAAGCTGCAAAGACAGCTGAGCGAGGGAGGGAGGGAGGTGTTCCCCACCACTCAGCTGTTTCAGGCATTCTTGTGCAGTCCCTTTAAAGTTTAAAGGGACTGCACAAGTTAGCCTGAAAAACAGCTGAGCTGGCGGGGAACAATCTTCCGACCAGTCAGCTGTTTTGGGCTCTCTTGTGCAGTCTCTTTGGATGGGCACCTTTAAAGGGGCGGCACAAGGGAGCCCAATACAGTTAAGCCCGTGGACAGAAATCTCCCTGCCGGCCCAGCTTTAGGCTGGCTGTACAAGGAAGCCCAATACTACTGAGCCTGCAGAAGCAGCACAAGAGAGCCGAAGCTGGCCGGTGGGGAGACTTCTCTCTGCAGGCCCAGCTGTATTGGGCTCCCCTATGCACCCGTTTAGAGGGGCTGCACAAGAGAGCCCGAAGCTGGCCCAACGGGGAGACTTGCCCCTGCTGGCTCAGCTGTATTGGGCTCCCTTGTGCAGCCCCTGTAAACGGGGCTGCACAAGCCAGCCTCGAAGCTGGCTGGTGGGGAGACTTCTCCCCATGGGCTCAGCTGCATTGGGCTCCCTTGTGCAGTCCTTTTAAACTTTAAAGGGACTGCACAAGACAGCCTGAAACAGCTGAGCAGCAGGGAGCAAGCTGCTACCCATGGCTCAGCTGTTTTTCAGGCTCTCTGCAAACCCTGCTTAAAGGGACTCCGGTCCATTTCAATGCTGTTTGCAGGACCACGAACCAGTTTGTTTCACAAACAGACCTCCTGGTTCTGTTCAATTTGTGGTTTGGTTCGTGGTTTAGCCACAAACAGAACCACATTTTTCCTGTTCATGCCCATCCCTAGTTAGGAAATATGTTCACACATCACAGAAAACCATATTTAGCACTAGCTGCGATTAATAAACCAACATAGGTTCAGATCCTGGGTTGATGGACCATAACCAAACCACAGTTAGTTCACTTAAAAACCAAGATTTCACATAATGTCTGAACTGAGCTAATGTTACATTCTTTCCAGAGATTCTACTCAGCATCTAATTTTTTAAAAACCTACCAAATGAGAATATAGCAGTGAAACAGGAAATGGCTGTTTTTTGGCAACTGAAAACCTGAAGTCTTCTTGTTTGTTATAATATTTAGTGGATGTTACTGAACTAGAACTGGATTATTATAACTCATTTTCATACACAGTGTCTTAGTTCAACAAGAGCTTTATTTCTTCTGGTTTTAGTGGGCCTTCTTAAAAGTTGCTAAGCACTCTGAGCCATATAGGAGAAATGTAAAAATATAAAATAAATTCTATGTTTTAAGACGTTTTCAAAAATTATACATCTATCTAATTTACCTCTTGAAAAATCTAGATACACATGCAGATTTAGAAATCTTGGGAGAAGCGTAGTTTAAGCTTCAAGTACTTCCCTATTTCTAACCCTTAGCCGACTTTTTTCATCATTTTCCCAAAAATATGTTTGCAGACTTGAGAGTTAGAACATGGGGACACTTTAAACCACTCTGCTGCAGCACTGTGCTCATGTGCACAACACATTTTTGAAATTCAGTCTGTGGTTCTCACATTTCTAACAGACAGCAAGCTATACAAATATGCCTCATATGATGAATGTAACTCTTGGAACTTACGCAGCCCATTTTTGTTATAGAAGATTTCAGACTAAGCAGCACATCAAAATGCAATGCAAAAAAAAATGTTTATAATCCAAAGACTTACTTGTCAAATTTGTGTATTTGTTCTTCATTATAAGGAAGTCCTTTAAAAAAGAAAATTTGAAAACTGAATGTCTAGCTATCATTCATATTAGCAGCACTTATTTTCCTGAAGATATTTTAGAAGCATAAATTAAAAGGTTTTTTTTAAGAAGAGGTAAATGTTTATTTATTTAGAAAATGTTTGCGCCACCTCTCCAGGAAACCTTTCTGAGGTACCTTACAAAATAAACTGTAATAAAAACATAAAACATTAAAATTTCTAATTAAAACCAGCATTAGAACTCAGCCAGAGATAAAGCCATAAATCACTGAGTAACTTTAAATGAGTTTAACAGTTTTCAGCACACTATTAAAAATAGGGTTAAACAATCAACCCCCTTAATTAAAAGCCTGGGCAAACAGAAACATATCCAGCATGGCACCTAAAAGACATCAGAGAAGATGCCGAGCAAGCCTTTAGAGGAAAGATATTACATAGGAAGAGTGCCATTACTGAATAAGCCCTGTCTCTGGTTACCATCCACCTCACCTTTGAAGATGGGGCCATGGGGCACAGGACTTTTCAGGTAGGGTAACCCTTCAAGTATTCTGGCCCCTAGCCATTTAGGGCTTTAAAGGTAAGAACCAGCATTGTGCCTGGAAACAAATGGGCAGCAGTGCAGATTGTTCAGTACCAGAGTGACACAATCCCTGTTCCCCACCCAACAGCTGCTTGGCTTCTGCATTTTGGACCAGCTGAAGTTTGCAGATGATTTTCAGAGGCATCTCCCACAGAGCGCATTATAGTAATTTAACCTGGAGCATGGATCACTGTGGTCAGATCATGCTTTTTGAAAACAGCTGTAGCTGGTGTATCAGCCTACAGGGATAAAAGGCATCACATGCCACAAAGGAGAGCTGGGACGCCAAACCCAGGCTAAGAACCAGCAGCATCTCTAAGCTCTGAGCACTTGCTCCTTCAGAACAGTCCAACTCCTTCCAGGACAGGCTGACTCCTGAAGCAGTTTTGCCCTTCGCCAATAGCACCATAATCTTGTCTGGACTGAGATTCAATTTACTGGCCTTCATCCATATCATTACATTTTCATCAACCGAAAGTCACCCATACAACTAGATCCAGACTGCATCCTAAGACTGAACTGCACGAACTGTGGAAGTCTAGCATATGCATACAATTTTATCTGCAAAATGTTCTGAAAAAACATCACAGCAGGCCAGATCCACTTCCATCAAGTTATACAGAATTTGCTCGAGAATATTTTCTATTTGTTTCTGTCTGAAATACTCAGTTTTTATAGTTTACTATGTCCTATAAATATAAAATACACTAAGATATCCATGGTAACATTAAGCTAAACCTAAAACAGATTGAAATTACTTACTTCGTTCAGTTTTGTCTTTTTTGAATTGGTAATAAATATCTGATATAGAACTCAGTAGTACTTGTAATCGTTCTGGGCTAGAAGGGAATAAGTAAAAACAAATTATATAAACATTAATACATGCCAGAACCAGTGTTCCCCCTAAGCTGAGTTAGTGCGGGCTAGCTCGCAGCTTTTGAGCCTCCGGCTCACAGGTTTTTGTCCTACCTCAGGAAGGATGGCTCCAGATCAAACTAATTTATGCAGTAGCCGAATCGCTGGCTCACAACTTTAATGCTAGCAGCTCACAAAGTAGAATTTTTGCTCACAAGACTCCACAGCGTAGAGGGAACATTGGCCAGAACGTATTACATTAAAAAAACAAAACAACACAAATACTAAGCATTCAGAGTGAAACAGTCACTTACTTTCTGTCTTTCAGATGTGTGCCTTCCTGATTAGCCCAACCATCAGACAACTGACCAGTAGGAGAGAGTTTGCTTTTAATATCCTGAAGACTAGACTCTATGGTTCCCCGTGAACTGGAAAGCTGTGTGAATACAACAAATTGAGCTGCTTACAATAAGTATCACATTGACCATCCCTATGAAAGGGGTATTAAACATGTAGGCCACCTTTAACATATAGGCCACTTTCACATATATAGCACATGTACACTAAGATACTGATTACTAGAAAAGATTGCAAAAGAGAGGTATTTGCAGTCTTCCACAAATCCACTTGCTCAAGGAAGTTTTTCATCCCAGGTAGCAAATTTCCTGAGGCCTGTATCATGAAGCTATTTATACAAGTTTAAGCCCATTTCCATTAATCTGACCAGGTGAGTTTGGTGAAAGGCAGCAACAAAGGAGCACGTGAAATTGCCATATACCAAGTCAAACCACTGACCTATCAAGGTCTACTTTGACTGGCAGTGGCCCTACAGGGTATAGCTCTTTCTCATCACCTTCTACATGATCCTTCTAACTGGAGATGCCAAGACCACTGAGCCACAATCCCGTGTCTGAATCTGCTTAAAGTACCATGGGACTGGATCTTGTGGATCCATTCCACTAACAGCAGTGCTCTCCTCTGATGCAAGAAGTCTTCCACTACTGCTCTTGCATAAGCAAAAAGTTGAAAGTCCTGCTTTAGCAGGAGGATCTGCCGACGGATTCTACAGAGAAATATTCTACAATTACACTTGGAACTTAGCATGAAGGCCCTTATTTTGAGAACTATACAGTTTAAATATAAGATGCTCACCCGTAACAGCTTTGAATGTATGTCTGAAATTTTATCTCCTTCTGATGGTGCGAGATTCATCTGCCGCATATTTTGATATCTGTTCACAGGAAACAAAAAAATAAGATCAGGAATAATCAACAGTGACGCTTTGGTGACATTCCACTGTAATTTAAACTCAAACTGAGGACTTTATTCTGCATTTAACTAGGCACTTAAAAATTCTTGATGCGTGAACAGCTGCAGTTCAATTAGACTGCACTCTCCAAAGATTCCTAAATCTAGATACAAGAAATCTCTGGAGATATACCGACAGGTATTGACAGAAGCGCTGCTGAAGGCTTGCCAACCATGGTACATTTAGGACAGCAGATGACCTTATGTACTAATGGCTCTCTCTCCAGTGACCTTCCTGCTGCTTCTTACACTTACTACACAGAGGAACCAAAACACATTAAGCTGGCTGGACAATGACAGGTGTGTAAACGGCAATTTGCTAGTCCTGACTATCATAGCACAGATTTTAAGGGATTATGACAACAATAAAGCAATTCTTCTCCACAGTCATACTGCCTGCCAAAACGCTATCCAGCAGAGGCCCATCAAGTTGAAAGGGCTGGAACTGGAACAGGTTTCCTATGCACAAGATAGTGCAGAATGGTTTTATAGCAATCACTGTGTCATAGCTATGAATCCACATTAGAAGAGGTGAAGAAATGCTTTCTGTAAAGTTTCATAGGTATGGGGGGGAGGGTCACCATGACGGTCATTATCATAACATGAAAGGTTTGAATTCATACCAGATTTTTTTGTAGTATTAAACCCGTTTACAAAAAGTAAATTGTTAACAACAGTTACTATTGATATGAAAAGTGAAGATCTTTATTCCCAGAGCTACTACTCACATTTTTCCAGCTTTCTCTAAACTTCTGTTGCAAAATTCTAACTTGATGACAACCTCATTCTTTTCATGCACTGTTTCATTGCAATCGTCCTTGATTATTTCACTGGAAAGAAACCCAGTACCATTTATAGATCATGTAAATGTACTGACGTAGTAACTCTCACTAGTTTACAAATGGAGTTCATATTTTAAGTCATGATTCATATGCAAAATGTTATTGAAAGGAAACATGTTCTAAGTCAAAGCTGCAATCTTTTGCACACTTATTTGTGAATAAGAACACTGCATACTGCGGAATAACGTTAGGTTGCAAGACTATAATCTTAAGAACCTTTATTATAGTATGTTTTTCCTCAACTCAGGGAGAGTTGACTTTGACTTGCTGTAAGGACTGTGCTGTTAACAAATTATATAAAAAATTATAAACTGTAATTCTGAGACATTTTTAGCAGATTTTTTTGGTTCATGTTCTTTATAGGAAAACTTGAGACTATCAACATCACCCATATGGTGTGAAGTGACATCATTCATAGGTGTATCATAGGGGTGTGCAAAACCCCCCCAACACTGGTATTTTTTGGTTTGGGATATATTGAACCCAAAAAATACTGGTATTTCCCAATATTCCCAAATCTCAATACCGATATGGTATTTGGATTTGGTAAATATTCAGGGTTCCAAATTTTTTTTTTGGGGGGGGGGGGGTCCAATGGATCAGAGAAGAAAAAAACCAAGAGGATCAGCTGGGGGCAGCAGGAGCTGAGAGCTCCACCCCAGCCAATCCTGGGCTAGCTCCTCTTTGCAGCTCAGTTTAAAACAAGCAGCAAAGAACAGCCAGCCCCAGCTGAGGCAGCACAGAGCTGTCAGCTCCTGCCACCCTGTCCAATCCTGAGTTGGCTCCTCTTTGCAGCTCAGTTTAAACCGAGCCCAGTTTAAGCCCAGGAGCCAATCCTACAGGGAGAGTTCTCCCCACAGGCTCTGCTGGACAGCCCAGTTTAAACCAGACTGCCCAACAGAGCTACTCCCATCATCCATTCTTTCCATTTTTCCAGTGGAGGGGGGGAAAGGCATTTAAAAGGCTCGCAGTCCCTTTAAATGACTTTTGCAAGCCGTGAGTGAACTCTGAAGGCATTTAAAGGGTTTGAAGTCCCCTAAAATGCCTTCTTTAAGTGGAGAGTTCACCTGGAAGATGTTTAAAGGGACTGCAATCCCTTTAAATACTCTTTACCTTCAGCTATATGGCAGTCCTGAAAAAAATCTGAATAAATACTGGGCTCTATATCCCACTGAAAAAAATATCTGAAAAATATGATAAGGTATTTTTTAGATTTTTTCCAGCTTGGTATAGGCCAAATGCACACCCCTAATGCATTATATGCTGCAGGTTAAAGACCTTCCCAGGCCCTCTCTCCTTTCCTGGTGACACTGATTATCCCAGGTCAGAAAAATATGTAGACACAGAAATCACAAAGATCAAGGGAAGAATCTGTGGCTCATAGGTAAAGCCCATACTTTGCCCAAGAAGGTCCCCTCCCCAGTACAATACCTGACATCTTCAGTCAAAGGATTTTAGGGGGCAGATGTTAGGAAAGATCTCCACCTAACTGAAACCCTGGAGAATTGACACCAGTTGCATTTGACAATACTGAGCTAGACAGGACCAATGGCCTAACTCAGTTATAGACAGGCTGCTGTGTTAAAGGTTCAAGTAATCACATTACTCACATTAACCATCGAATTCCCTTTCGCATCAGTTCCTGGTAAAGCAATAAAGCACGGGCAACTCTGCAAGCGTAACACACAACACCCGTCACTGCCTGAAATAAAAATAAAAGGCAACAATACTATAGTTATTAGTAATAAAAATGTGAACACTTTTGAAGACTTAAACATTGAAAAGTAATTTGTCAAGGCAGAAAGGAATAGTGCTCAACATATTGCCAAGACAATTTATGAATAACCTTTCCTAAACTTTAGATTAACATTTCACAATGGTTTGGATCTCATGAAGGATTTCCACATATGGAAGATTTTCAGCAATTGCCCACCACACTGCAGACATCTGACTCCCTCCCCCCACGTGCTCTCAGGGATCCCCTTTATCCCCATTAACATAATCTCACAGAGCGGGCAAATGAAGGTACAGCAAGGGAGATGAGGAAGATTCATACTGGGAATGCCAATATGGACCCATGGGATTCCAGAGACCTCAGTCTGAGAATTACATATTTTTGTCCTGTATAGTTTGTATTCAGTATCGTAGATATATTTTACTTCTAGGCAATAGTCCCAGTGTTCGTTTTGGATAAATACTTACTTTAGCCATACTTGCATCACTATCCAAGTCATAACGTTGATGGACCTTGGGAAGTAAAACTAAAAGAAAAGGTTTTATTTAAAACATCTATACAAATGCACACAATGAAGTAGTTAAAATAAAATACAGGAAGATAAAATAATCTTCCCTTTCCCTAAACAAAAAAGTAAATGTATATTGTCTCATCTAAAAAATATAATAAAAGCTCCAGGAATAGAGGTAAAATGTTTATTCCAGGTATCTTTTTCAGGCCTCTCAATTTAAAAAAAAAATCTTTTCTTTTTTGGTAACAGGCAGAACAGCTACACTGGATGTTTTTTTGATTAGAAGAGATAAGTAAGTAGTATTTGTAGTTCTAGTCAATGTTTAAAACTGATGTGTAATCTTTTTTCAGCTGTGGCAAAATGGTACATTTTTCTATACCATAATAGCATTGGTCCTAGTTCTGAGTTCCGTTTTTTTTGCTCAGATTTAAGTACCCTTAACAAGAAAAAAAAAGTTCAGGTGGGTAGCCATGTTGGTCTGAAGCAGCAGAACAAAGTTTGAGTCCAGTGGCACCTTTAAGACCAACAAAGTTTTATTCAAAGTGTAAGCTTTCATGTACAAAGCATACTTCTTCACAGGGGGGAAAAAAAGGTTAGATTCCATTCTGCCCTTGAATTAGATGACTATTTCTTTCCTTTCATGCAACATAATTGTGATTCAGCAGAAATTAGTCTTCGCTATTTTGTAAAACCAAACTCTACCACAGAAGCAACGATTAATAACCCTGGATGAATTTATAAACCATGTTCCAAAATAAGTCACACATTCAAGATCTATCTTACATGAAGATTGTTTTAGAGGGTAGCTGTGCTGGTCTACAGCAGAACAGCTAGATTCAAGTTCAGCAGCACCTTAGAGTCCAACAAGATTTTTAGGGTATAAATTTTTGAGAGAAGAAGTAAGCTTTGACACTCAAAAGCTTATACCCCCCAAACTCTTGTTGGTTTCTAAAAGGCTACTGGACTCAAATCTAACAGCTACCTTATCTCAGAAGTCCTACAAATCTATCAAGCTCTAAAATGGATGAAGGTTGTTCAAATGTGACTGGCCACACATGACAGAGTTGAAAAATGGAAGATAATTTCCCGCCAATAAAAAAGATGGGTAAGAATTTTACAAAATGATTTTGTATGCATTCTCCCTCCCAATAACTTTTCAGATGTAAAAAAATGAGCTATTTCTAAAAAGTTTTCTGAGTCAACATACACGCTAGAAAGTAATTTTTCAAAGGTAAATATCTAAAAGGCTATTACAGGCTCTCATCCAATTAAACTAATTCAAGACTCTACTGATTTGAAAGACTACTGAACTGGAGCCAGGCTTAAGCAACCTAATGACTTGATCTGGTTAGAAGACACTCAAAGAACTTAACATTGAAAAGTCACAATTCTAAGGTCAATCTAATGAGGTTATAATAGCAGATGTTAGCCTTTTCTTTTTTTAAAAAAACCCTCTCACAATTACATAATCAGAAGAATTAGTATTGTTATAAACAAAACATTTTCAAAATATTCAAAACAATTGAGGGGGAAAAAAGACTCCACCATACTTTCTTCATAGAGTAATCCTACGATGCTCACAGGCTCCCTGCTTACTACAATTATAGGATTTTCTTCAGTAGTTCTGGGGAAATGCTGTGCCAATCGATTGGGCTCCAGTACTAGATGCCGGCCTTCATATATCAGTTCTTGGTTTAGCAAGGCTATCTTTGTCTGCTTGTAGACCAGTTCATGAAATATGGCAGCACTGTTCAGAAGGGGAAAAAAACCAGAAAACCAATATCACATTTAGGAAATCATTCCCAACAGAATAGTTCTTTGACCGCAGGCATAACCACCTGTTTGCACCTGACTCAGAAGGAAAAAGAAAGAGCCAGATGATTCTCTTTCTGATGTCGAGGTCAGAGGTAGCCGGGCACAGACCATGGGGGAAAACCTCACAGCTATTGTCTACTGCTGGTCAATATAAGCATGTTTAACCAGTCTTCTTCTCACCCTTCCTTCCCTACCTCTACATTCCATACGTTTCTTTTTCCATTTTTTAAAACGGAAACAAAATAATAGTTTAGAGAGGATATGGAGAGGAAATGAAGGATTATATAGCACAATTGTGGATATCAAGGATAATTATATATAACTGAGTATATAAAACAAAAAAAAATTCTCCCCAACATCCTCTTCATTACAGTTTTTAAGACATCACCTATAAAATACAGTGGCCCTTACTTCTGTTGAGGTACATTTATATTCAACATTTTAGGTTTCAAATTTCATTTCTAATCTGTTTTGCAACTACATTATTGGTTTTATCATTGCTACATATTCGGTATTACATATTTTCGCCACTTCTACATCTTCACTATAACTTTAGATAGGTAATATAAAGTGCAAATGAAAGTCTTATATATAATAAATAAAAGATAAAATAAAAAGAAGTTTCTGCTCAAAATTCAAGATATTACTTTTGAAACTTATTCTCATTCTGCTTCTACACTGCAACATATTTATGTACAATTTCTGAACGGTTTCATATTCTACATTTGTCTCCTGCTTGCATAATACACACTCCACCGTGTCCTCAAATTTCATAATGTATCTGTTTCTCAAATAAATTGTTAATTTCACCATTACTGCATATCCAACAAGTTTATTTTTCCATTCTTCTATGTGTGGACAGACATCTAGTTTCCATTTTGCGGCATATGTAGTTCTAGCCGATGTCACCAGGTATTTGAATATCTCTTCCAAAATTTTTTGTAATTTATTAGGCGAGATACCGAATAGTATAATCTTAGCTTCCATGGGGAATTTAAATTTTAGTACATTCTGCATTTTTCCGTGCATTTCCTTCCAATATCTTTGGGTTTTTTTACAAGTCCACCACATACTGAAAGCGGTTCCATCTAAGTCTTGACATTTCCAGTACTTTCCTTTATAGTTTTGTCTGTTTTCTCAATATCCTTTGGGGTTATATACCATCTAAAAACATTTTATACCACTTTTTTCTTAACACCTGGCTGGCTATAAACTTAATTTCTTCTTTCCATAAACTTTCCCATTGATGCATAGATATCTGTTCTCTAACATTCTGCATCCATTTAATCATACTTTTTTTACTTCTTCTTTTTCTGGCTGGAGTAATTATTATATATCCATCATAATAAATGCTCTTTTCTTTTATAATCAGCTGTTTGAACTCAGTTGTATCTCTTAAAGCTCCACCATCTGTGTTGATTATCTTTAACATGGCCTTTCTTACTGAATGTACTCTGAAATATGGGCTGAGGCCTAGAACTCTGGAACTGGATGCAATGTATAAACTCGAATCAACAAGCAAAGATTTTAATAAATGGGAAATTAACAGAAGCAATTTCAATCGAAAAAGGAATATGCCAGGGATGTCCTTTGTCACTTCTACTATTTATCCTAGAGATACAGATTTTAGCTAAGAAGATCAGACAAGACATAAGGATGAAAAGAATAGAAGTGGAAAATGCAGAGTCCCAAATGAAAAGCTATGCAGATGATTTGGTTCTAACAGTCATGGATCCCCAAAAATTGCTACAGTGCGTAATGGAAGATATTGAAGAATTTAGATCCTTTTCAGGATATAAAATCAACAGAAAAAAACAAAAATAATAACGAAATTTTTAACGCAACAACAAGAAGAAATTATAAAGAGTACAGAATGCACAGTAGCCACCGGCCCTATTAAATATTTGGGAATAAATGTGACTGGACAAAACTGTAATCTTTTCAAAAACAATTACCAAAAGAAACTGATACAAGCAGATCTATATAGATGGGGAAAACTAAAAATCTTGTGACTGGGAAGAATCTCTGCAATCAAAATGAATGTACTGCCAAAATTAAATTTTCTATTTCAAATGTTACCTATACACATAGAAGAAAGAATATTGAAAGAGTGGCAAAGAGAGGTAAACAAATTTATTTGGAATGGCAAGAAACTAAGAATAAGTTTTAAAATATTACAAGATGAGAAAAGGAGAGGAGGATTAGCAGTTCAAACATAATTTTTTTTTACCAAGCAGTAGGTTTGGTCTGGATTGCAGTTTGGATTAAAAACCCAAGACAAAGAATACTAAAAAATCAAGACAAAGAATAGTAAAACTTGAATCTTGAAACTAGATGAAGGTTTACACAATTATTTATGGATTAAGGAATCAACTAAAATGATCATAACGCAAGAAAGAAGCCATACAATCAGAGATGGACTTCAGAGAATACGGTTTACATGCCAGAATTTATTGAGCCCTCCAAATTCTCTGCTCATGTCCCCAATATCATGATAAGAACACTAGAAATAAAAACAATTTCTTAACCTATGGGAATATGATAAAAGCATAGGGGAAAAGCAAATCTTGGCAAGATATTAGAGATGAAGGAATAAAAATTCAGTGGTTGCTTTATTATCAATCATCTTCAAGGTTAAAGAAGATCTACATTCCATCTGCTTCTCTTGAGTCATAACAGTTTACTTGCTATGGGCTTGTCCACTGCTAGTTCAGGCCAGGAAGCATTTTTATATGTCTCCAGCTGAGTTTTTGTTTTTCTCACAGCAAGATAACGTCTGTAAATAAAGTTAGGTAGGATGGTTCTACTCAGTGATTTATCACTACTAGTGCTCGGACAAGGAGCAGAGATTATGACAGGACAGTGAGCAGAGGCAACTCCTCACAATCTTGCAAAAGGGAGACCACCTTATGCGAGGACAGCCCATTCTGGCTGACAGCTGCACACTTAGCTAAATAGCTCTATACGGAGTTCATGTTGTGGGGTGCCTTGGTCTTATCTGCTTTTCCTGGATTAAAAACATAGATTAACAACATACACACTGAGATATATGCTGCCATTTTATGGGCTGACAGAACATCATGGCATCCCACATGCTGAATTTAATGGAAGTCATAGTAATAAAGTTGTGGACTGCTTATACACAGGTTGGTGAGGTCTTCTCTTCTGTATGGAAGGTTGGTGAAGTCTTTGATTCCCTTCTGTAGATGCAAATATCAAAATGATATACACAAAAACATTCGGATCTAATGAGAAAAGCTATTTTGTCCACAGGCAACTGGCTCTTGTCAGATCACAGTAATGAGTGTCAGGTAGGAGTAAAGATGTGAAAATACAGGAACACTTACGTATTATAGTTGTGAATATAAATTTTGTGTGCAGTCATTTGTTGCAGAGAGAAGACATGGATAATTATTCGGTGGAGTATGTCACTAGTCTCTGCAAAGAACTGATCAAATCCCCAGCATTTCTCTTGATCTGCTTCAAGAATATTTGCAAGAACAGGTGTGAGCAGTACTTGGAGGCCTCTAAAGATACAAGGAAAATAAATATTATTTTATATTCTGAGAAATATGTTCTGTCTTTTCTGTCTTGCCAATATTAAGTACATTTATTTTATGTGTAACAGCATAGTGATATCTGCAACATCTTGCTGGTAAAACAAGCAGATGAGGAGCTGGTCAAGAGTTGTCCCCAATATGCCGCATAAAGTGGGGCCTCATAGCTATTTCATCACTGCTAGATGAGAGAAACCTGCATTTTATAAAGTGGAAAGGGTATCCAGGTTACTCACCCCTGCTGGCCAGCACAGGCATTGGTAGTGATATGATCGCTGACCAGCCCCTCTCCTTCATTTTAAAGCAGGATATATTACAGAGATAGTGTGGTAAATTAGCACTGCAGTAAATTAGCACTGCGTAGTCAGATATAATCACACTAGTTTAAGAACCCTAGAAGGATGGTACATTGCAGACCATATGCCACTACTAACCTAATGGCAAAGGCATTCCTGTATGGAAAACCTGTATCTGCTGCTGACATGAACATGCTTTAATTCCATGGCTGCAATCCCAACGGCATTTATTTTCAAGCATGTTCTAGTGAAATCTATGGAATTTACTGTCAAGTAAACCTCTACATGAATTCTGACTTGGATTCCAACTACATTTTCAGCTGGCAGAAAGCACTTCCACCAAGGGAAAAGGAATCAGCAAGAGGTGAAAGGTCAGAATGTTTTCTTCTGTGACTACTCTTGTGCTACATAATATAGGATCCAAGCCATAATGTTTACCATGGTTTGTTTCCTAGTTGCGGTACGCTGGATGCGTAAGGTTGGATGCCGTGCAGTATATAAAACCATGGTTTGAAGTGGTTGTTTAAATTACAGCTTACATTAACCATGGCTATCTTATATTTGGTCCGAGAAAATTATGACTACTGCATCTTCCTTGATTCTCCAGTTTCCAGTTGCAAGGAGTGCTCGCTTGTACCTTTCTCTACATGCTCTCCAAGAGCAAAGCTGAGCTCTGTAGCTCAGTCATGGTTTCACTATTAGGATCTTATCCTGGATTAAGGCAGCAAACCAAGTTACTGCTAACCATGTTTACATTTTGCCTTCACTAGCCTAAAATGTGCTCAGGACTGGGCTGTAGACTATCAGTGAGACAAAATGTGTGGGGAAAACCCTGGATTGCTATGCAGAATTCATCATCTTGATGTGGGAATCATCAGAAAATTCCTTTCAATCCATCCCTTACTTCCCCAGACAGGACAAGCAATAATATTTAAATATTGATCAGGCTATGAAAATATCTTGGGTACCTCTGAGTAAATTATACTAACAATATAGATATGGTAAAAAACAGCTATTATTCTAAAAGTGTATTATATATTAACAAAAAACTGAGCAAAAATCCTGGCACACTACTAAAGGAAACACAGGGGAATATTCACTCACTGTCATGTAAGCAAGTCTTCCTTGGTCCTGGGGAAGGTACCCCTACGGCCTCCGCTTAACAGATAACTCGGAGGTCGCCATCTTGAAGGTTTAGTTTCTTGAAAGTTTAGTTTATTGAAAGTTTATTGAGATTTTACTGTAATTTATTGAAATGTTTTAACGGTTTTATATGTAAACCTTCGTGGTAATGGTTTTTGTTAGCCGCCTAGAGCCGGTTCGCTGGCTAGGCGGGGTATAAATTGAACAAATAAATAAATAAATAAATAAATAAACAATACAACACAACTTACTTAGAGAGACTGCAGGAAATTGGCATATCCCGGCTCCATTCAATTGGACCATTTTCTGCTTTTTGCACTCCAGATATTGCACCAGAAGGCTTTCCAGTTATAATTTTATACCTTGGAGATATAAATCAATACAATCAATATGAAAACTCAAGCTCAGTAGATGCTCTAATGAAGTTCTCTAATGGTAAATGCAGATTCTTATTTCAAATCCTTTCACCAGAATATAGTTCAGGAATAGAATTGTGAGCTATTAATAGTTTTTCAGTAGACCACGTTTACTGTTATTGAAAGGCAGTACTGTCTGTCCTTAGAAAATAGAAGCTTCTTATGCTGCAACAGATTCCAGCCTATTTAAGATTATTTAACAAAAAAGTCTGTTTCTGTAACTTTACGAAATTAAAATGATTCAGAAATGAATTTGTATTTTTTTTAATTAACTGTTATTACCAGACCAAAATGGCAGGGTCTGTGTAAATGAACAATGTGGTAAATAAAAGAACGCTTATATAATGGAGAAGCATACACTAAATTCAGTTTAAGCAGATTTCATCAGAATGTGCATACATTAAAAGAAGTCCTATACAGAATGCAAGTTTTATCACTATGTCATCTGTTACCAATGAACACCTTAAATTAAACAGCACAATCAGGAAAGCAAAATCCAATCATTCATGCCATATTTTTTTTCATAGTCACATTCAGAATAAATCTGTATGCATGAATGCAGGAAAAAAGTGTCAGGAAAAACTTCATCAGTGCAAGATTCACTAGCATTGCATCATGAAGTGTAACCTTTGACTAAATGCTGTTGACAAAGTAAACTAAGGGCCAATCTACATGGTATGTTTTACTAGAGTCTGCCACAGAAACTTGCAACCATAATGCTGCTGTGAGCCCCAACTAGCAACTCCCATGTACAAGTGCAGCAGGGGCCAATTCAGATCAGGACCATGACATGGTGGGATGTGTAGTTCCTACCTTCTCCCAGACCATTTTCTTGTGGAGAATGATCCAGGCGCTTCAGTGGAAGAGTATTATTTGCCCCATCAAGGATCTGCACATTAATGCTTGCCATTTTAGCTGCCAAAACTGGTGGTACATCTGGTTGTGCTTTCCCAAGGGAGTTGCCACCAGGGACTTGCAGCTGCAATAAGGCTGCCACTGCCCACTGACAACTTATATGAAGTGTAATGTGTAATTGGACAGACAGATATAGTTTTAATCTTTACATTCCCACATGAAGGCCATGAAAAACGATTGAACAACACTGCATCTTGCTTCAAATGACAGGCATGCTGTTTAAAAGGACTTCAAACCAGGTAAATACATCCTCATTGACCGATGGACCTTAAAACATTTAAGAATGCCACATGGACTCTGTTATCACAGAAAGCATTTTTCAGCAGCTATTATGTGAAGGACAAAACCTTAAGATCTGCCTGAAACTGGCATCCTTTAATTGTCAGCCACAGGAATTGATATTATTTGTGGAAATCAGTCATTCCTTACTCAGTCACCATTTTCATAACTTTCTAGACACTATTTATTTTATTTGTTAAAACATTTATACCCCACCTTTCCTTGTGGTCCAAGGCAGATAAAAACAAACACTGTATTTCAGTGAGTATACAAAACCAAACTTACCCCCCAAAACTGAAAACATCAACTTGACTTTCTTGTAAAAATACACTGAATATACAAATGCAGTGCAACCTGAATGTTATGTAAGATCAGAACAATGTCAGTTTGTTCTTGTGTAAAGACTGACCTGTGCTGTCAGCAGAAGAGTACTGTTGACACACAGTGCAGTTCTGCTATCTACTTAAGACAAACAAGTTAATCACTGCGCAAAAGAATAAATGGAAAGAAATCTGGTATCAAAATGGTTACATTAAGAAGCCAGAGGAACAAACTTCAGCCTACCAGAACACTCCAGTGTTGCTCTAAAACCGCACCATTCTTCAGCAAAAGAATTTTAAAATGAGATTCTAGCACAAAACTGCTGAATTAGAATACATCATGAAGCTTGACACTATCTTATTAGGCCCCAACAACCATAATGCCCCCTCTTGGATGCACATCTTAACATGGTGAGGGTGAGTGTAAGATAAGTTGAGAGCAATACCATAAGTAATTTAGGCCCTGTCAAGAGGCTAACTCCTAGCAGAGTCACTCAAAGTAAATGGTCACAGCTGAGACACGAGACTAAGATGTATCTGCCCCCTTCAGGAATCAACAGCCACATCAGCAGAAGAGAAAGGACAGTTCCAGTGGTGATGGGGAAAGAGGAATCCTTGAAGGGCAGCTACTGGGCAGCAGCAGTAGTGGTAAGTGACACTGGCAGAGGATCGTTCATAGACAATGGCAGTGCTACTTCAGCTAACCCTGGTTAGTACTGCACAAAAGAAGGCAATGGTAAATCACTTCTGATCATCTCATACCTTGAAAACCCTATGATGAGATAAGCCAAAACAAAAAAGATACGCTGCTGGAAGACTTGGCCCCCGGGTCAGATAGCATTTGGGAAGAGCAGAGGACATCTACAAGTAGCGCTATTCTTATTGACCCAACTGGATTAAAACTGAAAGGATGTTCTGTTGTTGATGTGAATGGATGCAAATGGAAAGTCCAAAGCTGTTCAACACGTATAACAGGAACATGGAACATGAGAAATATGATTCAAGGTAAACTCAAAACTGTAAAACTGGAAATGGAATGTTTAAACATTGCAATCCTGGGAGCAAGTAAACAAAGGCGAACTGGATTAGGACAATTCAGTCAGAAAATGACAAAAGTCCTTAAATCAGGAAACAACAAACACAGAAGAAACAGAGTTGCTCTAATAGTGAGACAAAATGTAGTACAAGCAATCAGGGGCTACAATGCAAAGTCTGACCAAATAATATCAATCAGACTTCATGGAAAGCCTAAAAACATAACCATCATTTAAATTTACACACCAAGTACCGATGCTGATGAAGAGACTGAAAGCTTTAATGCAAGTGTGCAGAAAGAAATTTATCACACACCTAAGCAAGATGTGCTGACAATCATTGGTGACTGTAACACAAAAGTAGGAAAAAAGGTAGAATCAAATACTGTTGGAAAATTTGGGCTAGGTGCACAAAATGAAACAGGAGAGTGACTCATAGAACTCTGTAAAGACATCAGTTTGTTCATTACGAACACAAGTTTCAGGCAACTGAACAGATAACCGTATATGTGGACTTGACAGATGCAGAAATCGGACTATTCTCTCTGCTGAAACAAGAGCAGGACCTAATTATGGTACAGACCATGAATTGTTAATATCAAAAATTAGAAAAAAACTGAAGGAAAAACCAACACATTCATTGTGCAAAATACAATCTAAACAACATTTCTGAAGAGTTTAAAGACTGTGTAAAGAACAGATATGCATTACTAAGTTCAAGTGAACAGGAACTAGAAGAACTCTGGGTTGAAACCAATGCACAAAGACTATTCCTATAGTCCTGTTCCCTGCTGTTTTAGAAAGTGACATGAAAGCTGCACTCAAAGCAACTGGGAGGAAAAAAATCACCAGGAGTAGATGGGATATCAATAGTTATTTCAAGCCACTGAAATGGTGTCCATCAAGACCTTGACAAGAATATGCCTGCAAATATGGAAAACAACAATTGCCCACAAACTGGAAATGCTCAATCTACATTCCAGTTCCCAGAAAATGAGATATCAAAGACTGCAGCAATTATCAGACCACTGCATTAATTTCTTTACTTGTGATGCTCAAAATCTTACAACAAAGACAGTTACCACATATGAAACAAGAAATGCCAGATGTTCAATCTGGATTCAGAAGAGGAAGCACTACAAATCAAATTGCAAATTTATGTTTGTTATTGGAGTATACAAGAGAATTTCAGAAGAAAATCAGCTTGTGTTTCATAGATTACAGCAAAGCTTTTGACTTTGTGAAGCATGAAAGCTATGGTTAGTTTTAAAACAAATGGGTGGGCTGCAACATCTGATTGTGTTTATATGCTACCCATACTCTGGACAAAAAGCTACTGTTAGGACAGAATATGGAGAAACAGAATGGCTCCCAATTGCCAAAGGTGTCAGACAGTGATGTATTTTATCTCCCTAACTCTTCAATCTATATGCTGAATACATCATAAGGAAAACTGGACTAGATTTTGATGAAGGTAGAGTAAAAACTGGTGGAAGGAATAGATGAATTTGAAATACGCAGATTACACATTAGTGGCAGAACATAGTGAAGACTTGAAACGACTATTGCTGAAGGGTAAAGAAAGTGCCAAAGCAGGATTACAGGTGAACATCAAGAAGACAAAAGTAATGACTACTAAGGAATCATACAACTTTAAGATAGACAATGAAGACACTGAAATTGTTAAAGATTTTCTATTCCTTGGCTTAATCATTAACCAAAAGGGAAACGGCAACCAAGAAATCAGGAGACTGAGACTGGGAAGGGCAAACGTGAAGGGGCTAGAAAAAGATCCTTAAGTGTAAGGATGTGTCACTGGCAACCAAGCTCAAGATAATCCATAATACAGTATTCTCCATGACTATGTATGGGTGTGAAAGTCAGACAGTGAAGAAAGCAGACAGGAAGAAATTTGGTTCATTTTAAATGTGGTGCTGGAAGAGAGTTTTATGGATACCATGGACTGCCAAAAAGACAAATAAGTTCTAGATTGAATCAAGCCTGAACTTTCCCTAGAAGTTAAAATGACTAAATTGAGGCTATTGTCTTTATATAATATGACCAAAGTACAAGAGTCACTGGAAAAGACAATAATGCTAGGAAAAGGTTAAGACAGGAGCCTTCAACTAGCACTGAAAACGGTCACCTTCTTACCTTCTACACAAGTAAATCTTACATAGAACTGCCACAGACCATACCTTTTAACCCCAATGTTACAGTTTTCCTCCTTCTGTTCAGTGTATTATCTGTCAACTGAGGACATACTATTTAAAATGGGCTGTCATTTATAACAATTTATACCACAATAAATCTGTTAGTCTTCAAGTTATCACAAGATTCCTTTTTTGGTTTTGCTGTAACAGACTGAAAGGTCTACAATTTCTCAAACATGTGTGATCAATCACGTACCTGAGTTACAAAAGAAAAATGCTTTAGATTGTATTTTTATTGTTTTCTCAGCTGTTGATTTTGTCACTTTTATTTGAAAAATAAATATATATGTGGAGACAGTCTCTTTCTAGAGTTACCTACATCACTTCCTTGTTTCTGCGAGGTCCTTCAAAAGGCCGGAAGGGTAAACTTCCAGTAGCAGCATGATAAAAAGTCACCCCTATGCTCCACAAATCAACCGTTGCACCATATTTCTTTTGGTGCTCTTTCCTCAACACTGCACGTTCATACATGTCAGGGTGCTAGAAAATTAGAAAAAGAAAAGTTACATAGGATTATGTTGCTTTATGACCAACTAGTACAAAATACTACAGACAAGATGCAGATGAGTTCTCTTTTTGCTCACAGACTGGGTGGTCCTTCCACTAGGAAACGGCACAAATAAAGAAAATAAACCCCAAAGCTATTCTACCACTTATGAGAAAGGTTACACAAACCCTCTTGTTCATATAGATGCCAGAGAACTGGTTTAAAAGCTACCCACTATAGCACTGTGACATCTCTTGAGAAAACTCTTGCATAAGTATTTATGGAACAATACTCATGACTACTTCCTTTCAGTTGTTCATCTGATTAAAACCCTGTGTGTTCTAGTTAGCTGTATATTATTTGAAAGAAAGTCAGAATTTACACAAATGAAAGCAGGTCTCTAGAGAAGCAACATATAAATTTTCTAAATAATTAAAATAACACTTAAAAAACAAACAAAAAAACCTAGCACTTTAAGCCTGATCTCATCAGATCTTAGAAGCTAAGCAGGGCCAATCCTGGCAAGTAATTGGAAGGGAGACCTCCAAGGAATACCAGGGCTCGGGATGCAGAGGCAGGCAATCAAGCCACCTCTGTGAAACATCCAAACCCCACCAGGGGTCGCCAGAAGTCACCATGACTTTCAGGCATGCAAGCACACACACACACACAAACAAACCCACACAAAAAAGAAAAAACTAGCATTTTATTCTGTAAGAATGCATTAGTAGTAGAACACACATTGAATCCGCCCACTGAACAAGATAATCATAAATATGCATTTCTTTGCCACAAAGAGAAATAATTCACAAACCTGTAGGCAAGCAATAAAACAGGTGGCCACTCAAAGATCAGCAATTCAGTTCACAGGCCAAAGTGAAAATCTTGAGAGAAATAGTAACTTCCAGGCACACTTTCTCTCAATGTGGCAATCCCTGATATTCTAACATTCCATCAACAGTTCATAAATCCATATAACAACAAGATAGGGACTTCTAAGTGCAGTAATTATCATTATTGATACATCTAATTTTAAACATGGCTTTATCTGTGGATGAAGAGACAAGACAGATCTTTCTACAATAAATCCCCAGTTTTGCAGAAAAATCTGAAATTCTTTTTTTAAAAAACAAAATAACCGAAGAACCACCTGTACCTTTAATAAATTAATGATCCTGCAGTGGCCACTGTGAGTGTTGCTAGGAAACCACCACAACCTTTGGTTTCTGCCAGTAAAACGCAGAGGAAGGAGGCAGGACCCTTTCCAGTCCAGTTTTGGCCTTTGAGGGAAGACTCACAAGATCAGGCCCACCAACAACCATTGGCAGGCTCAGCTGTTCATGACCATTCATCAGCACCAGTATGCTCCCTCTAAGCTGTGGAGTCTTCTGAGCAAAAATTCTATTTTGTGAGCTACTGGCATTAAAGTTGTGAGCGAGCAATTTGGCTGCTGCATAAATCAGTTTGCTCTGCAGCCATCCTTCCTGAGCTAAGACAGAAATCTGTGAGCTGGAGGTTAAAAAACCGTGAGCTAGCTCACACTAACTCAGCATAGAGGGAACACTGCACCACCATATAAAAGACAGGAGTATAGTGGTTAGAGCTTCAGACTAGGATCTGGGAAAGCCAGGTTTGACTCCCCACTCTACCCTGAAAGTTTGCTGGGTGACCAGAGGCCAGTCACTGTCTCTCAGCCTAATCCACCTCACAGGGTTGTTGTGATGATAAGATCAAGGACAGCAGGGTTGCCAGCTTCCAGGTAGAGCCTGGAAATTCCCTAGACTTACTACTGATCGACACACTACAGAAATCTACAGAAAATGGCTGCTTTGGGCAGTGGGTAGTGGTGTTTGGTCTCTAGGGCATTGTACCCTGCTGAGGTCCCTCCACCACCAGATCTCCTGGAATTTCCAAACTTGGAAGTTAGCAACCTTACAGAAGAATGATGTACACTGTTTTGGTCCCCACTGTGGAGCATTTCAGCACAGACATGAAGATGAAATAGCCCTATTCTTTACCAAACAAAAGGGGCTTAAGAACTGCCCTGCACTATCATACCCAGTGTGGTGTAGGGGTTAGTGTCTGACTGGGATACAGGAAACCCAGGTTTAAATCCCACCTCTGCTGTGGAAGCTTGTTGGGTGACCTTGGGTGAGTCAAACACCTCCCTCACAGGACTGCCGTGAGGGTGAAATGGAAGAGAGAATGAAGTAAATTGCTTTGGGTCCCTGTTGTGAGAAAGGAGGGGTATAAATGAAGTAAGTAAATAATAAATATAGCTGAAAATGTGGTACAGGTAAAAAGCAGATTGATGGGTGGGAAGCAGAGAAAGATAATATGGGGACTGCCAGGAGGGAAAGAGGAAATTGTACAGGAAGGGAAGATATGGGAAGTGGCCCCTGCAAGACCTTCCAGGTTCCCTGTTCTGCAGCTGGGCCCAGCCCCAGCTTGACTGGCACCATGCAACCCAGCCAGTGTTTTCTAGGGAAGAGGCTGCCAAGGCCCAAGGGAAAGGAAAGGTGGAAAAGCTGAAGACTGGGGAGGTGGGGGGGGGCAGAAAAAGGTAGGCTGGCTGGAGGGTGGGAAGGGAAGAAGGAAGAGGCTATGGGGGCTGCCAGGGAAGGGAAGAACAAAGTCTTGGGAGAGGGAAAATGAGACGCCTCTTCAAGACCTCGTGGGCCCCTCTCTTGTTTAATCTAATGTTTTTGAGATAAAAATAAATCTGGTAAATAAGTATGATGCTGCAATCCTATGCAGTTGTTCCAATCTATGCCTTGCTTTTATACTGATGGTGTCACAGTGTCTTAAGATGTCACTACAAGAAATTGTTGGAAGGTTTGTAGTCATGCAAGTCATCACCAAAATATATTCCAAACCTCAAGGACTCTAAAATCAAATGAATTGGCTTACCAAGTATTCTTCTGTACCATAGAGGGAGACGAACTGTTCATCATCTTCCAGTTCCCTAGCAGCCCCAAAATCTGTCAATTTATAAACAGACTGACCATCTTCACCTATAACACGCATTATATTGCCTGGTTTAATGTCACGATGCACTATTCCATTCTCTCGAAGATGATTCATTCCAGCCACTTAAACACAAAGGTACAAAGATAAGTATATGAGTATTTTCAAAGAAACCGAAAATTAATCAGTATTTATTTTTCTGCCAGTGGCCAAAATTTCCTCAACCAAAAACAACCAACGATATTGAAGCTCAGAAGAACAGGATTTTGGACCCTTTTTTAATATGAAAAATCCAATATAATGACCTGTCAGGGTACAGAAATGGGTAACTATAATTTCAGATGTATATTGTCCTGATGATACGGTGCACAGTGGCAATCCAACATATACCGAAGAATCAGGTCTTTAAAAAAAAAAAACCTATACAAACTTATGAAATAAGACATATATCTACAATATATAAATAATTTTTAAAAAAAATAAAAATCGGATTTTTAAAATTTAAATTGGGTTTTAATACAATGCTTTTTGAAGAAAAATCTATGTAAAGATATCTTTTTATTTAAGATACATTATAGTCCAAAGGCTATTCATCATGAAATATGGATTAGTTTTTAATTATGTAGCATTTCATTTAACTTTTTTTGGTACATGAATTCCATTAATCTATTCACAATGTCATGCTCTCCCAGAGGTTTTTGTAAGATTATTTTGGGCAATTTTTCTTTTTCTTGAATTTTTTTATTGCATTTTTTACCCTACACCTACACTAAAAAAACTATATACTATCCTACCCTAAGGTATACAGAAAATGCATTTGTAATGCTAATAATACTAACATCATTAGTTACTGAAAAGCTAAATTATTTCTTGGCATACATTGTTAATTCATTCTTGCTGTTTACAAACAAAAATTTAATGTTAGACCTTTGAACCACATACAGCAGAGGAAACAATCTAAATAATAAATTTTGAGATTACAAGGCTTGGTGTGTTATTACAGCAAACAAAAAACAGTTATAAAATTATTTCTCCTTTGATTCTCTTCCTTTCTTCTTGTCTTTCTTCTTTTTAGGGGCAGCCGCCCCTTTCTTAGAATTCGAGTCTTCTCCATCTTCAATTTCTGAACTTTCAAATCCATACATACTCTCCTGTTCTGCCAGTGAATCATCTGGTTCAGTCTCTGTTTTCTTCTTCTTGTGCTTTTCCAAAAACAATCTTGCTTGTTCAATGGAGTCAATTTTAAATTTCTTATCTTTGTAGCTGAACATCAGTCCCTCCGGGATGTCCCATCTGTAAGAAACAGTCTCTGACTGCAACCATAAAGCCAAACTCCTATAAGCTTTCCTTCTCTTTCTTATTTCAAATGGAATGTCTTTTAAAACTTTGATTTCTTCTTCCTGTATCTTCAGAACAGTTCCGTTCGTGGCTTTTAACACCACGTCCCTGGTTGATCTTTTTGAGAATCTCACCACAATTTCACCTGGCAGTTTCTTCTTTTTAACATATTCTGGATATGTCCTGTAGGTCATATCCATATCGCTTTGAATTGTCGCTGCTTGCCATCCTGTCACAGGTGCCAATGCTTCACTTAATATTTTCTTAAGATTCTCTCCTTTTGACTCAGGAACATTCTGAAATCTCCAGAAGTAGTTTGATCGGTCCATTTGAAGCTTTAATACGTTGTCACTTTGAAGAGATTTTTCTTTTTCAATTTTCTGCAGTCTTGAATCATTTTTTTCAACCGCTGTTTTGACATCTAGGAGGTCGTGTTGGAGCCTTTCCTGTTTTCTAGTTGACTCTCTCATTTCAGTTTGCATCGTCTCCAGTTTAGTGTTGATTGAAGCCAGTTGGTCCACTAGGGGTCGCAGTGCCACCATCAATGCCGCATTCAGCTCAGTTCCACCTTTTGAAGTAGGAAGCGAACTTCCGAGTCTTGGAGAAGCTCTACCTACCATTTCTTCCTGCAGTCGCCGATTGTTTACAGTTAGATAAGAGATCTCAAAGGGGACATTCTTGATTTGTCACACCGATGCCTTTCGCAAGCTCTTCCTCTGCTCCATGCGATCCAACACTCCAATGCATTTATAACGCCTCCAAAACAGCAGCAGGGCCGTGGGAAAGTCTCCGAGTAAGTTACGAGGGAGAGGATGGGGGGGGATCTGATCTTCCTAGCCCACCCCTTAACGCTTCATATCAAAAGATCAGGAGACTCACAATACAGCCATTGCGTATCTGGTAGACCCTCACCTCTCCACTCTACATTTTCTGCAGCTTCACGGCAGCGCTTCCAGTAGCCCGAGGGCTTCCTCTGGCAGGCGAACCTCTAGGGGTAAAAAGGAGCCTCAATCCCGCGATCGCCACCGCAGAGAGAGGCTACCTTCAAGCACCCCAGGCAGGGACCCTTTCCTAGGCTCCCTGGGGGTCCGGCACCAGTCCAGAACCCCTTCAACCTGTCGAGAGCGGGTTGCCTCTACTGCAGTTGCAGAGAGAGGCGCCCGCCATTAACCGAAAGTCGGGCAATTTTTCTATCTAGAAGGTATTATCACAGATACTTAGTTTTGCAGTTCTCAAAAATGCGAATTTGTGTCTGCAGAGGTAACATCTCTCTTCTTCATAGCAAAAATATTATAACATAAACATACAGAATTAAGAGCCCACAGTCCTACTGGTCCTCTGCGAATCTTTGTACACAGAATCAACCCCCTTATCTCTTAAGTGCTAAGTTTCAAGAAGTTCAATGAATAAAAGATTGTTTGGGGTGGAATAGGTCTGGATAAGGAGATGTTAAGATGAAGGTGCCAGCCCCAAGGTCCTGGCAGGGGTTCCCCACTTTTGGGGGCTCTTATCTACCGCCAGCCAGCTGGCAGGAAAGGGAAATCCCACCCCCCAAATCACACCCTCAACAGTGACCACCCCTCTCCCTCCTCTCCCGCAAGATTTAAAGGGCTTCAGCTGATCGGTGGGGGGCACGTGGCCCACCAATCAGATAGAGGGCCCTTTAAATCTTTCATGGGGGGGCTGTCACCAGCTGCACGTTCTGCTCGCAAAAAGGGTCTTTTAAGGGGGTTTTTGTGAGCGGAGCGTGCAGCCAGTAACCGCCCCTCTCCCTCCCTCATGAAAGATTTAAAGGGCCTCCAGCTGACTGGTGGGCCACGGGCTCCCCACCAATCAGCTGAAGCCCTTTAAATCTCACAGAAGGGGAGGGATGGGGTGGCTGTGGGTGGTTGCTCTTGGGGATGGGGCTTGGAGATATCCCTGCCCACCCCAGAACACCACCCCCAGAACACCAGAGATAGTTCACCTTGCAATGATTTCATAATTATCTATTTCAAGTGCTAAATAACCAATCATTAATTTTCTGATATAACTAAAACTAACCTGAAATGTTATTATACTAAAATGAAACCTTCATCTGGGTTGTAAACATTAATGCCAGCAAGAATGAGCCTTTATGTAGAAAACCATATTTAAGTCAAGTCTTACTGATTTAAATTGTGATTTGAATCAAATCCACCCAATTCATACAACTGAGAGTGTTAATTGTATCTGTATGCTTCCGAGTCCCTACATTAAGGGGCAAAGGGAATGCATTTTAAGAGAAAATTCCTAGGGCATTAGAAGGCAGCTAGATCACTCCAAGTTGAGCATAGAAGAGCTTGAGGCCCATCAGGCTGCTTAGATCATAGGGAGAATTGGGATGTGTTTCAAACAGTAGGAAATTCTCTCTTCTTCCTTGTAGCAAGCACCAGGGCTTTTTTTCCTGGGAGAACATGCCAAAACAGTGTTCCGGAACATATTTGACAAAATTATTTTAAAAATATTTAAAAGTTCATGTGTTTTTAGTATACAGATTGAAAACTTCATTTCCCTCTTGAAAGTTCTGGCACCTCCCCCCCCCCCCCCAAAAGCCCTGGCAAGTACCTAGTGCAAAAACATGGTTTAATCATTCATGATATAAACACAGGGAAGAGATTTCTTGCTTCTGTTTTCCCAACTTTTAAAAAACTATTAATAGTAAGCTACTGCTGCAGGCCTTAGTACCAGCATATGCATCCAATGTTAACAGAAGTCAGACTAACACACTGGTTTTGCAGCTGAGACTGTGCAGTCAAAAGAATTACAAATTAGGCTAAACTTTTAAATACAGTACCGTAACAGTTAGACAAGCAAAACAGCAAGGAAAGTTCTACATACCAACATCTTTCAACACAATCAAGAATTCTGATTCTGGCAAGCCATAGGCATTAGATGGCTCTTCTAAAACTGTATACAAACTGCCACATGGACAAAATTCCATAACAAGAACTTTATGTCTAGATGTTGTCTGGAAAAGAAGAACAAAAGATTTGTGAATTATATGAATCGAATCACCATATTAGAAACAGATTGCTTCAATGGTCAAAAATTCTGTAGACCACTAGTACTCAGGTAAAGAGGCTAGAACTATAAAAAGCAAGTAACATTTTTCATAAATGGCAGAGAGCACGCCATATATAATGATGCAGTTTATATGTTACAGTTGCACATATGCCCCCAAACATCTTGCACTGTCCCAGTTAATTACCTCTTCTTCAATGGCAAACAGTTTTACAATGTTTTTGTGATTCAGTTTCTTTAATACTTCAAACTCTCGCATCTGAACATCAACAGGACGAAGGAAGCTGAAATTATTAAATACTTTGACAGCATACAAGTCACCGGTTTTCTGTAAAACAAATACTGAGATTAATTTAAAAGAAAAATGGAAAATGCGTCACAAAATAATTTTATTAATGAAATTCTAGTTACTGTCTTTATAAATTCTATAATATAAAATTATAAAATTAACTAACAATGGCAGGGATTCCATAGATGTGATCATAATGAAAAATGGCACAGTACATTTATTTATTTATCTATCTATCACATTTTTATCCCGCCTTTCCAGACAACTGGCTCAAGGCGGCTTACAACACATGGTATTTACACCACTGTTACTTTATAAATAGGGCTGACTGAAAAACAGAGAATAAATCTGTAAACACTTCAGTATGAATATCCATGACCTTTATTAATGTTTAAAAAATCAGTCATTTTCCAAAAGAACGCTCAAACTTTCAGCTATTCAAGGATATGAATAGGATATACAAACCTTGTGTCGTCCACGGAAAACATTTGCAGTAGCTCCTTGTCCCAGGATGTCTGATACAAGCCAGAGATAATTTGGAGTGCTCTGCATATCTGCTCTTGATTAGGCGATTCTTACTTAAGCTTAAAAAGGAATTAAAATATCCTTCAGTTGTCAAAATTACAACAGAAGAAAATCTGCTCTTCTTTTTAAATTATAACGTTCACATTTACATAACAGCATAAAATACCTATATGCATGATATACTACAAATGCCCTCTCACAAATTTCTCTTTTCTTACTGAGAGCTCACAGAGGTGGCCCAAGAAGTAGGATATGTACTTCCATACATGTACTTCCATACAAATTCTCTCTCCTCTGTTTAAAAGAAATTGTCCATCCACTCTTGTCCCAACAAAACAGCTCTTTGCATATGCAGCAATGCTGATGCACACTCAGAAGTCAAAAGCATTAAGACTCTAATATTCACTACAGTGTTGAGGAGAGAGCTCCATGCACACAATGTAATGCCTTAACCTTGCAGTAAATGAGAAAGCCTACACGACACAAGAGTTCCTACACAAGCACTAAAATCCCTGTAGAGCTCTAGATAGGGGGTCTCTATTTGTAAATCCTCTATACCAGTGGTAGGCAAACTTATTAGTCAAGAGAGCCAAATATCAACAGTACAACGATTGAAATTTCTTTTGAGAGCCAACTTCTTAAAACTTAAACTATATAGGTAGGTACATTGTTATTAACTTAATTAGAGTACTCCTAAGCTGGTGGGGCTGTCAGGTGGGGCTGACAGAGCTCTGACAGAAACTGCTCTTTTTCAAGAACAGCTGTGCTTTGCCCAAGGTCACCCAGCAGGTGCAAGTGGAGGAGTGGGGAATCAAACCCGGTTCTCCCAGATTAGAGTTTCTGCATTTAACCACTACACCAAACTAGCTCTGGTTTTGCTTAGTTCTTAAGAAACAGTAAAGAGAAGCACTAAAGGAGTTCATTCCAAAGGCAGGGTGTCACTACTGCAAAAGCCCTGCACCACCTGCTTCACCTTTGCAAGTGAGAGGCACAGAGAGCAGGGCTTGGGAAGAGGGTCTTCACTGGTGGACGGGCCAAAGTACTCCAGTGCCACAACATTTACAGATATTCAGTATCTGAAGAAGCTTGCCTGGACACGAAAGCTTATACCCAGAATCAAACTCTATTGGTCTTAAAGGTGCCACTGGAGTCAAAACATTTACAGCGTGATGCAATGCAGACTTATTCCAGTTTTAGGACACTGAAATAACTTTGCACTGTATTATCCTCTTAGATGGGAACTTGGAAAGTGAATTTTGCCCAGAGGCAAAAGAGTCGCCAGTATTTTAAACATAAAGACAGGGTATAATAAAACACACAAATGCATATTAAGCTGCATGACACTCAATCAGACCATCGGTCCACCAAGATCAGTATTGTCCCAGACTGGCAGCAGCTCTCCAAGGTCTTGGGTGGAGGTCTTTGACAGCTACCTGACCCTTTTAGCCAGAGATGCCAGGGATTGAACCTGGGATCTTCCACATGCCAAGCTGAGAGGTAATAATAATAATAATAATAATAATAATAATAATAATAATTTTATTATTTAATTGGATTTCTAGCCCTCCCTCCCCTGCACAGCAGGGCTCAGGGCAGGCTACTACAGGAACAAATATATACAACTAATTCAAACCAGAGAAAGATTTACCAGCTTTACCTAATTTAAGATTTACATAATTAACCTTTCATATTTCTCCTTGTGAATAGGCATTTTCCCCCCAATGCACAGAAAACTTCCAGAGAGAGCAAGAAAGCACCCCTGGATGGGGAGTTGCTGATTCTGCCCATTGGGGGGGGGGGGTTCCAGGAGTTCCTGCTGCTCAAATGAGCAAAGTTGTCATGGCAGAGCGTAAGGGGAGAAAAGAGCAAGAATCCAGCATCACCTGAAAGACTCACAAAATTCGTGGCAGGGTATGAGCTTTCCTGACTCAGTCATAGCTCAGGAGTTTGAAAACTGCTCTGAGATTCCAAGTGAAGGGTGGAGTATAAATCCAATCTCTTCTTCTTCCAGCACAACTGACTTATTTCCCCCCATGACTTGCTTGAGAGTAACCCTGCTCAGAATCCGGCTGAAAAGCTTTTCTTCTCCTGTTGCAGAACTGAAACCGTCCCTAGTCTCTTTGGCCATTCCAATAGCAAAGCCCCCTCCCCCCAGCCCCGGAAAGGACTTTTCCTCCCTCCCCCCCTCCCACCTCTCTAGGAAGCCTTTGGGATGATGTGGGGGGGGATGTCCCCACCACCTCTCCCCCCCCCCCCCGCAGGCCTAACCACTCCTGCCTCCGTTCCTCCCTCCCCCTCTGTCCAGGGACCAGGTGGGGATGCCACTCGTAAATTACAATGGAGATTTTTCTACACCTCCCAGAGACAGAGTAAACAGCGACTGGGAGAACATAAACAAAAAGACCGGTGTGTCTGTACCCCCCCCCCCGCCAGAAACGGCGGCCGGGCGGGAAACAAAACAAACTTGGCCCTCTCACCCCCACCCCCGCCAAGGAAAAAAACCAAAAAGTTGGCCCTCCCGCCGCCGCAAAGGGGAAAAAAAGGAGGCCCTCCCCTCGCCGCCTGGCCAGAAACGGCAGCCAGGCGGGAAACAAAACAAAAAGGAGGCCCTCTTGCCCCGGCCTGGCCAGAAACGGCAGCCGGGCGGGGGAAAAGCAAAAAGGAGGCCCTCCTGCCGCCGCCGCTGCCGCCCCAGCATGGCCAGAAACGGCAGCAGGGCCGGAAAAAAAAACAAAAAGGAGGCTCTCTCGCCCTCGCTCTGGGCGGGAAAAAAGCAAAAAGGAGGCCCTCCTGCCGCCGCCGCCTTGGCATGGCCAGAAATGGCAGCCGGGCGGGGAAAAAAGCAAAAAGGAGGCCCTCTTGCTGTCCCCCGGGGCGGGGAAAAAGCAAAAAGAGGCCCTCCTGCCACCGCCACCGCCCTGGCATGGCCAGAAACGGCAGCCGGGCTGGAAAAAAAACAAAAGGGAGGCCCTCTCGCTCTGGGCGGGAAAAAAAGCAAAAAGGAGGCCCTCCCGGCCTGGCCTGGCCAGAAAGGTGGCCGGAAGGGAAAAAAAACAAAAAATACCACCACCCCCCACCGCCTTCTAGAGGCCAGTGCCCAGGGGAGTCAGCAGCCAGCAGGGGGGCGGGAAGACGGCCTGGCCTCTGGAGGCCTCGTCCTCAGCCCTCCCCGAAATGCGGGAGCCCTTACCTACCTGCTCCTCGCTCACTGAGGGCTGCTAGGAGAAGGGAGCGGGACTTATGTACCCGCCCCCTGGACTCTTCACTAGCGGAGCGATGCTCCACCACTCCGCTCCCCAGCCCAAACGGAGGCCTGCCAAGACTGCTGCAGACTCTGCAAACGGCATTTGGGAGGGAGGGGCGCCGAAGCGGGGGTGGGGCAGCAGGCCAGGGGGCACCCCTCCCTCCCTAACCCAACCTTATGGCGCTCCTGCTTTGGCGCCTCCTCTGCCCCGGCCTGTGACTCTTTCCGGCAGGGAGGGGTGGGGAGGGGCAGGCGCCACACTCAAGAGCCACACTCAAGGGCCCGAAGAGCCGCATGTGGCTCCCGAGCCGCTGTTTGCAGACCACTGCTCTATACAATATGGACTTCTGAAAGGGAAAAAAAAGCCTTTGTTCCTATTGTCCTTATACACGGTTTCAGTGGTAACATTTTGCACCAAACTAGTTCATTACCTTGCCTGTTGTTCTTCCTTTAATCACTAAATTGCAGTTAAATACAACTGACTTCTGCAAATGGAACAAAGTTCACGCAACAGAGAGGAGTTAGTTGTACCAGTTCCCCCTTCCTACATGTTACAAATCACACCATTTCTGGGGATCTCCCCCAATCTTCAGAAACAGTTCTTTGGGAGATGGAAGGGGGCAAACACCAAAGAGCTGTTCCATGTATTCTGCTGCATTCAAGCTTTACTGTATCCAAGACTTTGTGCTGTAAATGTTGTGCGCTGCACAGGATCAAAATATCACATGACAGCTCAGGTAATAATTTCACTCCACTTATTATATGCTAAAGGGTGAAGGCAGGACTGAAGTTCTTAAGAGTACTTATTAATCATTTCTGTGCAAAATTTCTGTACAAAACCATACTGGCTATAAAAAAAATGGCCTGACAGTTATGTTTCAAAGTATTTCTAATCAGCTCATAAATAGTTAAACATCCACATTTTAAAAAAATCCTCCCCAATTTGCAGTTTATTATTTTTTACATTTCCTTCCAAAAGACACACCAAGTTTTCACATTTGATGAATACAGTATACATCAAAGGTTATGCAAGTTCACAACTACTGCTGGGCTTACATTTTAATGATGGACTAAAGTCCAAGTAGTAATTGACCATCTGCTTCCTGACATTAAGCCTTAAAATATCTGTTCATATGAATGTGATTCCACTTCTCTACTTGCTTCTTCCAAAATACGTTCATTTTCAGATACATTTATAACTAACGTGATATGAGCATTCCTCTTAGTCATGTATTTATGGACACTATTATCTACAGCCAAAGAAAGATTTTCTTGAAGAGACATTCCCTGCTAAAGTAACCTCTCTCATGGGATTATAAAAACCTTTTAAAAACTTTGTGAAACCATAACTCTGGCAATAAATTTAATTAAGAAAGATCAGGAAATAAAGAAATGAAATTGTGAAAACTAATTGGATGAGGGATAAATTATTTTTTCCATCCCTAACTTTTAATCTTTAATTTTATTCTCCATGAAAGTACGCATGCGTGAAAGTTTTTGGCTGTGAAGACTAATCTGCCATGAGACTGTTCTTATATTTACTTTAGAAGTTTACTTATTACTTAATAACTATACATAATAGAAGATAAGACTCTGGGAGTATCTGACCTTGGTTGCCATGCTAAGAATGTTTGTCAAAAGTGAAACTAACTGAATTGAAAATATTCTGGAGTACTTGTTTCAGTTTTTTAAAAATTTTGTTTCCATGCTAAAAGGACACAAACTGACAGCTGAAAGTGAAACTGTTTGACTCAAAAACACTCCCTCTCTTTTTGCCTTTTGGGTCCTATTCTATAATGACTACCAGAATTAATCCTGACAAGAAAGGTTTATCAAACCAACTTGTCATATCAGATATGACGCAGAAACTACTTGAACAAATGGGACGCAAAAGAGAGTAAAATAGATAATCCTGGAAACAAGACAGAGGCTTTTGAGTAAAGAATGAATCAGTCTCTTGGGAAATTAAAACATGAAATGAAAGATGATGAGAAAGAATTTGAAGTTAAGCAAATCAATTATAAAGTGACTGCTGTAGAAAATAAAATAGAAGAGATAGACAAAGAACTTGAGAGGCATGTGGGTTTATTAGTTCTTATGGATTTGAGAAAGAAAGAGTTCTGTCTGAAACTGGGAGCTATCCTAGAAGAAATTGATGAAAATTTCAGAGAGAGGATTATATCACTTTTGGCCAATTTTCTGCAAAGGGAGGAAGATATGGAATTTGCAGAAGATTCTAAAGACTAAGATATAGCTGAAACCAGAGTCTTTTTTTTGTTAGGCTTTATGAATAATCAGTTGGAAAGAAGTTATGGACTTTTGTTTCTATACTTAACTACGGCAGTGAAAATGTTACATGCATAGAAATGGAAATGTCTGACAAACCTATAGAAGAAGTATGGCTGGAGAAAATGTTGGACCTTGTATTTAAGGCTAGGGAAAAGATCATTATTTTACTTATAGAGATTGGCCTTTTGCATGAAAAAGTTAAGGAGCACTTGATGATTTCTGGTTTCTCTGACTAAGACATTTGCTTAAGGGAAAACAAAAAGAGAGTTCTTGTTTTTATATATAAGCAAGGAAAAATTTGTAATCGAAGGTATATTTGTTGTAGAAAAAAATCATAAGCCTTTTATGTCCCCTCTTTTTTTTTGTTATGTTATGTATGGTTTCAATTTTTCTTTTTTTCTGTATGTTTCCTAGCTTTATTCATTTAATTATTTTAAAAAACCAGGTCACTCCTGCAATCTGCCTCAGCTGCAGGCAGAAGTGATGGGTGCTCCAGCCAGGCCAACCCCCAAGCTGCCTCTGCCAGAATTGGACAAATCCATCCATGTACAGGGTGGTGTCCTGAGGAGACGTCACCTTTCCTGCCAGGTAGTCTTAAACTGGAAGAAGAAACCGGTCTGGAAGACTAGGCATAACCCAGAACTACAGAAATGTACAGGAGGAGGATGGTCCTGTTTCTGCAGATAAGATTTTTTAAAAGAAAAATGTTAAATGTCAAGTAATCAGTGCTTCTGTTATACATATGAAATCCAGACTTGCATAGTTTTTCACAGGGAAGACCTGAATCTGGAAAGCCTCAGTCACACTTACTTCCTTAGACCTTGTAAGACACTAATGATACATGTCAGATACCTGAGGTCTAGAAACAAGACTGGGGGGGGGGGGGGGAGTTAACTTGTTTACAGCAAGCCTTAAAAAAAAATCAGGCTTGCATGCCAACAATTTTTTGCAGCTTTTCAGGGAATTCAAAATATATATTATTGCAGGCCTTTCCCACATTTCTATAGAAACACCTGAAGCCTGCCCAATCTAATCCAAAATTTGACGTCCAAGGAAGATTTCCACCACTGTATTCAAAGGATTGCACAAAAGGTCGTCCAAGGCATTTTCAGTATCGAGAAATATATATACAATCCAGTTGAAGAGACCAACTTCCATGCTCACTGCTTGTTCCCCTGGCTGATGTTCTTATATAATTGATTCCAATTATAGTTCTGTTAATTGCTTTAGTTGTTTTTTTTAAAACAAACTTTATAAAACTTACATCTCCATAAAGCTTTTGTGTGTATTTCAGCAGCCATTTCTTAGATTGTTTGATTGCTGCCATTTTACATCTTTTAGATTGCTAATATTATCTGTTGTTCCTTTTTTATAGTTTAGTTTTTTAATAGGTTGTATTGTTTTAACTGAAACTTAATCCAGCTGAAACATGGGTCCATAGAAAGTCAGGATTTAAATGTTTTAAATAGTTCTCCTATGGCAGGTTATTCAAACTGTTGAGAAGCATACAGTTAGATAGGATGCACTTACTTCTTCACAAAGACTGTCCTTGGCTACTACAAAGGCTGTGGTGCAAATTAGGACTAGTGTGCATCTTTTTAACAACTTGCCCTCCGAGTTCAATTGGATGCCCAAAAAACTAAGCACTTTTTTGCAACCAATGACCGATTTGAGAATTTGATCCCAAGTCTCTAAAACCCAAAATCAACACTTGACATTACACTAGAGACCTTAACTCCCAGGGGAAAGTATGAGCCACACTGCTCAGTCCTTAATAGGAACAAGCGAATGCCGAGTCATACATCACTCAGGACCTTACAGCTGAGCCCAAACACTGACTCCACTGCAAAACATTTGCACTGGGAAACCGGATGATAACGAAACCTCAGTAACGATTCGTGCAGGCTGCCTCTTGCACGCATGTCTGAACGCCTCCTTTCGGGAAGCGTGGAGACCAGAGATACAAATTAAGTAAGCGGACACAGGAAAGTAGCGGAGAAAACAGGATACGGAGTCTTTTGACAAGGAACAAGAATGCGGCAGAGTCATCAGTTTCTACAGAAGTCCCAGTCCTGAACGGCCCGCGGGGAGGGAAAAGAAGGGAAGGACAACTGGAAAGATTAATACACGTGCAGAGACGGGAAGTTTTGGTCGCCGCAGGTTGGCTTGCGAAAAGGTGTACCTGCCAGGGACTCTTTCCCTCCAGAACACGGGAGGGTCGCCTCTCTCGTGTCTTTGGTCACCTCCGCCCCGCGCTGCACGCACTTCTTTTTTCCTTCCCTTCCCTCCACCCACCGCCCATCTCCGGCCCAGCAGCTGCCGCCGCTTCAGAACAGGGCAGCGCCGGGATTTCCCCCATCTCAGGCCTGCTGCAAGGCTGACCAAGCAAGCCTCGAGCAGAGAGGCGCATTTCCCTCCCACAGAAGAGAGGCGTCATGCACTTGGCTTTTAGGAAAACGAAACCGGGCGACACGTTTCCTGCGGGCCTCTCGCTCCGCCTTACCCTCTCCGAGCCCCCGACGACGCCCCCGACGACGGCGAAGGCGGGAAAGGCCCTTCCCCAGCCCTGGCCGAAGCCCCGCTCCAGCCCCCGCCGCGGCTTGCCAACCACTTTCCCTCGCACTGCTCAGCTCCCCTGCCTGCTTCCGGCTTCCTGACGCGTAGGAGGCGGGCCAGCGCCACGCAAGACCGAGGCGGGTCGCCCGGTGTGGTTCACGCTGCTGGCACACCCCTTTCCCGTAAACCGCCTACCGCGGAGGGGATCGCAGAGCACGGCTGCATAGACGCCCCCCCCAGCCAAGAGTGGACTGATGAAAAGCGAATGCCGATCAAAACAACGCTGCGGTTTGAGCAGTAGATTGCTGACCAGAGCAATACACGGGTTCACATCTGCAGATGTTTCCTGCACCACCGAAAGTTCCCGTGGCAGTTAGGCCCAAACTAGATTATCTGTCCTACTGTTTATTTCGCTCTTCCTCCAAAGGAGCTCAGACGTATGGTAGTCCCTGGGAGTAGTTTACATGTACTGGGATTGGAGTGATAGCCACAGTGTGTGTTGAAGGTCCCTGGGACTGGGATCAGTGGTCTCTGAATGCAATTACAAAGCTTGAAATGTAATAAAATACATTTCATTTTAACTAGTGTATCTGGCAGTTCTGCAATTATTACCAAATCAGATGTGCCTCAAATTGGTGTCAAATGAAAGGCAGGAAGCGGAGAACTGTTCACCTGTGCCTGAGATACTGAAGAGTCACAGGCAGTCACAGTACTTGTCAAGATGGACAAATGGCCTGATAGGCTATAAAGAGATTTAGATAGTAAAATCTTCATTTAAGAAAGTACCCATCACTTAGACCAGGGGTCCTCAAACTACGGCCTGCGGGCCACATGCGGCCCACCAAGGGCATTTTTCTGGCCCGCCAGGTGTGCTGCCAGGGGTCCGTTGGAGGGGGAGCTCACCGGAGTGCCGCTCTGGGAGTGATGAGCCTGGGGGGAGGACACATGATCAAGCCCCACCCCCTCCCTCCAGTCGGCCAGGAGGAGGCAGAAGGAAGAGGGTAAGTGTGCAAGGGCAGGCGCTTCAGCCGGCCCCAAGTCCCCTAGCCAGCTCAGAGGCCTCTGAGCCGGCTAGGAGACCTGCACCAGTCCCGGGCGCCCAGGAGCCGGGTGGGGATGTTATCCAGAATGAAACATCTTTAATCTCCAACCAGATTTAAACTAACTGATGCAGACTTGCATCACTTGTTACGACTAGCGGTGACAAATATGGAACCGGACATTGACCATCTCATTAGCCAAAAGCAGGCCCATAGTTCCCACTGAAATACTGGTAAGTTTGTTGATTTAACTTTACTTGTTCTTCATTTTAAATATTGTATTTGTTCCCATTTTGTTTTTTTACTTCAAAATAAGATATGTGCAGTGTGCATAGGAATTTGTTCATAGTTTGTTTTTTTAAAACTATAGTCCGGCCCTCCGAAGGTCTGAGGGACAGTGAACTGGCCCCCTGTTTAAACAGTTTGAGGACCCCTGACTTAAGACTATGGAAAGGGATTTTCACAGAGTCACTGTGGGATGGGTGGTAGTGCTCAATAGAGTGGGTAAAAGTGCCCAGGGTGCTCAGGCAGGGTGTGACACATAACAGAAGCATGGAGGATAGGAAGGAAACAGACCTATGGGATTTTAAGGAAGACAAGAAAGTGGGGGAAGAGGGCAAGCTTTATACTTGTCAACAGAGGAGAATGAGGTGGCTGACCTTAGCATCATGGCTGTGGAAGGAAACCCAACAGCAAACAAGCAGGATAACTGTTAAGCTGATTTGGGGATAACAACACAACCTCCAGAAATATTTAAATGTAAGGTATTTCATTCTACCCAGAGTTTATGATTGTAGAGCACTGATTTAATTACAGGGAGTGTCGTTCCATTCTGTGGGCTGTAATTCCAATCCCAGGATAGTTATGCTACTCCCAGGGGCTGCCATTCTAATCCCAGAGCATTTTATCTGGACCCAGGGCCTGTCATTCTACTCTAGGGTCTGTCATTTCACCCCCAGAATACTTGTACTATTCCCAAGGACTGTCATTCCATTTTGGTAAACTCATTCCAGTGATTCCAGTGCCAGAGTCCTTCCACTCTGGAGGCTGTCATTCCATGTCCAGGGCAGGTTTCTCAAAATCTGTTCCACATTTTTATTGCAACTCACTTGGATAGCCCGGGCTAGCCTGATCTTGTCAGATCTGGAAAGCCAAGCAGGGGTCAGGCTTGGTTACTATTTGGACGGCAGACCACCAAGGATGTCCAGGTCCCTAAGTAGAGACATGCAGTGGCAAACCACCTCTGGATGCCTCTTGCCTTGAAAACACTGTGGGGTCACCATAACTCAGCTGCAGCTTGATGGCAAAAAAAGTATTTTACTGGAGCCCATGCAAGTCAGTTGGCATTCCTGGCTCCCTTTATATCCAGTGATTTCTCAGGCCTCTCTGATTGTTTTCAGTGGGCATTCCTGTCATTTGTTTTAGTATATCCCCAGTGTGTGACTGTGGCAGTTCAACAGCTACTGTGGTCAAGGCTAGCAGAAAGCAGATAAAAATGTAGAGATCCAAGAGTGATGAATTTGAGGATGTTTGCAAATGCCAGGTCTACTGCAGCAGAAGTCACCAGTAAGTCAGCAGAATTGGGTATAGTCCTGGAGGACAGAAATGGATTTTAGCAAGCACAGCAGAATGACAAATCTCCCAGATTGCAGTTTTCGGCAGGTACAGATGTACAAGTTCAGTAGTTCTTCACCTCCTATAAACCAAAAAGTGATCCAGCACATATCTGATGGTCTAGTTTACATTATGTTACATTCCAGAGGGATAGTCAGTTTAGTTTCTTTTAACAAAACCCTCAAAATTCATTACTAATGTAAATCCTGTGTGGTAGCTTATGTAGATTTGGCTTCTTCAGAGGAATGAAACAGTCTGTGAAACAGCATTTAAACAGTTAAAAAAGCTACTAACAAAAGCACCAGTGCTAAATATTACAGTAGGAAAGAATCAGTAATCTTCAACTGGTATCTGTTCTACAGAATTCAAGGACTGGGGGCTGTACAATTAGAGAAAGGTTTCCCCTACCTTAAAAAGAAAAGCTGGGGAATAAGTGTTCGGATGCACAACATTTTATTATCTCATCTATATAACTTGGAACATACCACAACCTTTTATGACAGTATTTTGTTAAAGTTGTAGCAAATACCAGCCTAATGGTCCTGCAAGTAGTTATTTTGTAGTAAATTGGTTTAAACACTATCAGAAGTGATTTCATGAAAAACCACTTTGCACATTTTTAAAAATGTGAGTTCTATTCAAGGCACAGACAGGAAATATGAGCTCACTGTGTAAAAACAGAAAATATCTCACACTAGTCGGAGTGACGGTGGTTTGTCAATTTTAAGGTCTCCTGTTCCTTCAAAATCGCCAAAGAGCCACCTATACAAGAATATTGACAGTATGCAAGTCTATTAATAGGAAATAATTAAATATCTTTAATCAATAGACAATTACTGCCATTTGAAATTGTTTTTAATCATTGTTGTTTATACATGTAAGCTTTCATTTTACTGCCTGAATTCTAATTCAGATTTTCATTGGATTATTTTATATCATAGACTGGAATTTTAATCCTGCTCCTACCCAATCCCTACCCAGAAATTTGTAAACAAGGTCTGATTTCTGCATTACCAAGTCATGGCAGACACATGGACCTGTCAATTCAATTTCCAGATGCACAGGAACCCAACCTGGATCAGGAGCACAGCAAGCAAGCCCCTGGTACCATTTTCACAACCTTAAAGAGCCCAAGGAACTATTAGGCCCATTGGGGGAAATTCACATGCAAACTCCCAAACAGAGCAAGTAACAGCTATCTGGGGCCAATTCAGGTTGAGAAAACTGGGTAGCAGAATTGGTTTTTAGACCCCACTTTTCTCTACCCCAAGAAGTCTCAAAGCAGCTTACAATTGCCTTTTCCTTCCTCTCCTCAGAACTTGCACCTTGTGATGTAGGTGGGGCTGAGAGAATTCTAACAGAACTGTGACTGGCCCAAGGACCAGTCAGTGGGCTTCATCTGGAGGAGTGGGAAATCAAACCCAGTTCTCCAGATTAGAGTCTGCTGCTCTTAACCTATACACCTCTCTGGCTCACTGGGTGTTAGAGCCCCTTTTGCCTGTGCACTCAAGTCCCAATGCCCACACACCTGGGAACTGAGACCCCAGCACAACACTCCTGGTATTCTACTTCTGATCCAAAGTCCTTGTGACTGTTATGTGTCTATCACATGGACTTTTGTAATGTATGAATTAGCCCCGAAAGGTGCCAGATCAAACCTGTGACATGACACCGTCAGACTAATGCCACCTAAATTTGACCATATCATTATTCTCTTAATTTGGAATAGTCTACAACCCTTATCAAGAATCATATTGTCAGTCTCCACTAATAAACCTCCCTACTTCAACCATAATCAGGACAGGAAATCCACAGGTTCAATCCCCTCCTCTCCAGCCTATCTTTTGCTGCAGTCTGTGAAGGTTTATGGGGTTTGTGTTACTTTTGAACTTCTGCCCTTAAAAGCACTGCCCTCAGTGAAGGATAGCTACTCCATACTTTGTGTGTGTGTGTGTGTGTGTTAACAGCCTTGCTCAAGTCTTGCAAACCGGAGGTCATCGCTTCTTTGATTCAGTCAATCCATCTCATGTTGGGTCTTCCTCTTTTCCTGCTGCCTTCAAGTTTTCCTATTGTTTTTTTTCCCCAGTGACTCATGACTTCTCATAATGTGGCCAAAGTACAATAGCCTCAGTTTAGTCATTTTAGCTTCTAGGGAGAGTTCAGGCTTCATTTGATCTAGAACCCACTTACTTGTCTTTCTGGTGGTCCACAATATCAGTAAAACTCTCCTCCAACACCACATTTCAAACGAATCAACTTTGTTCCTCTCTGCTTTCCTCACTGTCCAGCTTTCATACCCATACATAGTCAAATAGAATACCATGGTATGAATTACGTTGCTAAATGCAACACTGGCAAAAGCACTCACCAGGCAGACTTTTAAGCAAGATATTATGCAAGTGCAATGTCCTGCTCCCCATGCAAAGCAGCTATACATGCTTAGTCAGACAAGATGTAGTTGAGCTGCCATGCTAATTAAGCATGGGTAGATTCTTTGTTTGAATAGTAGACTGATGCTGTGCAGGAACATTTGTTAAGTGCTTTTGCCTTGCCAGAATCATATAAGGCTTGATTTACACATATTTGTGAAAGAGGTGTGTTTGGATTTTTTTACAGCAATACCCTTATTTACCTGGGCCCAGTTCATGCATGTGCAACCACTCTGGGATCAGCATGCCTCACTGACAAAGGAAATGTCAGAGCCCCTTGATGGCAATGGCCAAGCTACTTCAATTTATTTATTTAATTTATTAAACTTTTGCCCCGCCCTCCCAGCAGAACCGGCTCAGGGCAGCTTACAACAATAACAATATGGAATAGCAATTCCATGCACAATAAAAATCATTAACACAAAATTTTAAAAAACAGAATATAAAACATTAAAGTGCTAGTGATATTTTTCAGGTGCAGCAGCTTTCTTAAGATTCCTGTCAGCTGGTCTCAATATTCAGTGGTTGGTGTTAGGTCAGGCAATGATTGAAAAGGGGGGGGGGACGGGACCCAGCAAGGTTGGGCTCACTCATCGTACGCTCTCCAATGTCCCAGGAGCAGCGGTGGTAGTGATGGTGGTAGCGGTGGTGACGGCAGTGGCCCTAAAAGCCTGGCAGAAGAGCTCCATTTTACAGGCCCTGCGGAATTGCAAAAGATCCCACAGGGCCCTGATCTTCTCTAGGAGCTCATTCCACTAGAGGGGGGCCGCCACCGAAAAAGTTGTCACCAACCTGGCCTCCTTGATGTTCGGGAGGGCCAGCCGGTTCTGGGTACCCGACTGCAGTGCTCTCTGAGGGACATATGGGGAAAGGCAGTCCCTTAGGTATGCAGGTCCCTGACCATAAAGGGCTTTAAAGGTGAGAACCAGCACCTTGAACTGAATCTGGTATGCTATAGGCAGCCAGTGCAGCGTTTTCAGGGCGGGCTGGATGTTTTCCCACATAGGAAGACACAACAACAACCTTGCCGCTGCATTCTGCACTAGCTGTAGCTTCTGGATTTGGGACAAGGGCAGCCCCATGTAGAGGGCATTACAGTAATCCAGTCTTGAGGTGACCATTGCATGGATCACTGTTGCCAGGTCCTTGCATTCGAGGAAGGGAACCAGCTGCCTAATCAGCCTAAGATGGTAAAAGGCCGACTTGGCAGTGGCTGCTACCTGGGCCTCCATAGTTAAGGAGACATCCAGGAGCACTCCCAAACTCCTAACCCTCAGCGCTGGCACCAATGGCGCCCCATCAAAGGCAGGGAGTGGGATCCCTACCCCTGGACTGCTCCGACTCAGGCACAGGACCTCCGTCTTGGCTCTGGCCAAGTTCCTATCAAGTTTGAAAGAAAGGAGCTTAGTTGGAAGGGGGGGGGAGATGGATGGGTGTCTGTGAAAGAAGCATCATGGGAGACTGAAGGACAGAACACTGAGAAAAAGAAACAGCTATTGTTGAGTGAACCGAAGTGCCTGGTGGGAGGACCTCCCTATGTAGAGAGCTGATGCAAAGTAGTGTATACCTGTTGCATTCTGCTCTCCTACTTGTACATTTGTAAGGCAAGTAAATAATTTACCTCCGCTCCAAGCTGGTACAAGCCACCACACACTGAACATTGCTTGAAAAGCAAAATATACATGTTTCTCATATACCCAACCAGTTAATGCTGTCCCTGGGATCCTGACCACCAAATAACTTCAGTGCCTACTTCCTGTGAATAGATAAAGACGTGCCAGGTTAGGGAAGGAAACTGACCTCTATGCAAACCATGTCCTATGGGTACAACAGCATCATGGAGGAAGTACATTGTACCTGTGGTAGCTTACATAACGATTTCTAGAAGTCACTACCAAAATCCTGTCCAAATACCATATTTCTTTACAGAAACATAACACACATACACACTATTCTACCTTCCACTGATTTAGGATCAACACCAAAAAACCCAGTCAAATGATTCAAGACACTTTGTGGCTTTCACTGAATAAATTTATTTTTGTATAAAAATGTAGAATCAGATCCTATTTTTGACCAGATCCATTAATAACTCTGCTTTGTAGCATACACTTCAGCATTAAGACTTCTCCAATAAAATGACTATCTACAAAATGGAGTTTTATTGTTTTATTTTATATCACTGGACATGAACAAATGAATTTCATTTCTAATCTGCAAATATTTTACTCAGTATTTAAAAATGTACACAATTTATAACCATTGCTAAGGACTTTGAAGGAATTTATACATTGTTAAACTTCAAAATAAAAGTAGGTATTTTATTTCTGCTGTACTACTTACAGCATATGGTTTATCCTACAATGTTTTAAATAGGTATGCAAGGAAGTTGAGTTGTCCACATACCGTATCTGTATCAGCCAACACAGTGCAGGAGGTTTCATGTGCACTTTTACACAGAAAGGCTAAAATACATACTGATGTAAGCACAACGCAATATCGTTCAGTCTGAATGGTACAAAAGTGAGCATTCATATTAATTAATATCTGAAGTTCCTGATTATGGGAAGCAGGCAAAGATTCCAGTAGACTTCTTAGGGTTTTGCTCTTTGAAAGAATACCTGTTTTCATAAAAGTACATATCATATTAGACTTTAAGAAAACTGAGATGACCAGCAGTAAGGCAAGGATCAAACGGGCAATTAGGATGTCAGATTCCAGTTCCCTAGAAATTTTTGTGATGGGCAGTAACCGTTAAGGGCTTCCTCAATTAAGTAGGCAATAGTAGCATTACCTCAGCCATTGTACACTGTTTTAAGAGCCAAACTTTAATATTTCAGATTTGTACGTGGTTGGCAGTTGCATCTAAATATGGCCACACAAATCTTGGGGAAAAAAGGTGGCAATGCCATAAACCTACTGTCTTAGCCAAACACTTCAGTGGAGAGGGGAGAGAGACAGAAAGAGAGGCACATAGGATGGTCTGGGTTCACATTGTTAGAGTAACTTTTCTGCAGCCTAAATTGCCTTGACATACTTCGTTCTGGACCAGCTAGTTCAAACTAGTCAAGACAATTTAGGCTCTGGCGATTGGTTACTCACTACTAGTGGTCCCTCTAAAATGAGTTAGTGTGCGCTAGCTCATAGTTTTTTAGCCTCCGGCTCACACATTTTTCTTTTAGCTCAGGAAGGATGGCTCCAGAGCAAACTATGCAGTAGCCAAATTGCTCGCTCACAACTTCAATGCCAGTAGCTCACAGAGTAGAATTTTTGCTCACAAGACTCCACAGCTTAGAGGGAGCATTGCCCATTACAGAAGAGTTACCCTAATAAATCTTGAACCCAGATCATCTTGCTTCTGCATCAAGCTGTGCAGAGTTTAATTCTCATCCCTAGCTCCTGCACCAGTGCTACAGCTCAGAACTTTCACTGGCAGCAGAAAGGCAACAAGGAAGACAGGAGGTGCCCACAAGCAGAACTAAGCTGTTGAAATTTATCACTAGAAATCATAACATGCTGAAGAAAGTTAAAGTCAAAACGTATTCACCCATGCCCACACATACACACTTAACAGTACATAAATTTACCTTTAAGTAGTTTTTAAAAACTTTAGCATCAGGCTGCTGAAGAGCTTGACAGAACTCCTATAAAAAACCCAAAATTTAATATTTGGTTATATTAGTCCAATCATCTCCTAGATGCTAACTGCATTCTTAGGAAGCTGAATGCACCAGAGATGGTTACTCTAGGGACCAAAGACAGGCATACTAATGACCAGGGTAGTCTTGCACTGTTATCTCAGCTGCCAGATGCACCATGAGTTCTGCCTCTAAACTAATTTTCTCTCACATTGAATCCACCAGGCAGGTGATTAATGCACTCATGCGGTCAATTTATGGTATATTTCATACAAGCAACAAACTCAGGAAAACCGATTTAAATAGCCTTCAGGGTTTGCCCAAGTAATCCCAGATATCAGATAGAATGAATTCCTACCTGTATTATTTCAGGCGCTACCTGCAGTGAAGGCAAATATTCTTGCTGAAGATAATGAATACATTCAAGGCCCTAGGAAAAACACATCTCATGTTTTGAAAGTAGTTCAATATATTTTCTTTTTTTAACCCTAAATATCATCTTTTTTTTTTGCTAGAACAATTACAGATTAGGCTAAACTGGCCAAAGCGTAACACAAAGGAATATTAAGAAGTAACCTAGAGATAGTCTCCAAGGCAAAGCAAGAAAGAAAACCCTAGATTATATGGAACTTTTTGCAAAGTTGGTTTCAGTTAAAAACTGCAAACCACCCACTCCATTATCATTTGATCATCTGTAGCTTCAAACGCTAAAATTTGTCAACTCCTCCCTAACTTTAGTAGTCTGACCCAATCGTTCTTGCTTCTCCCAAAGTCTGGAATGCCCACTTCCTACTTATCTGCCTACTTCTCTTTTTAGGTCACCTTCCAGAACTATTGCTTCAAAAAAGTTTTTCTGGGTGACTCGCCTTATCTTGCCTGAACAAACACTGCCCCTCTCCTGTCCCCCTGACACGCAGTCTTCATCCACCTCTCCAGTTAACATACTTTTAATTTTTGTGGTCAGAGACTATTTCTAGGAGCTACAGAGAACCTTGGACTGTAGTGGTGCTAAATACATGATAGTGATGTAGCTTTGTATGCTTCCCCATGCTCAGTCTGCTATCATTACACATATCCTTTCCTAGCTCTTTCACAAGACTATCGTAAAGGTGAAAAATGTTAATTATTCAGGAAGCTTAGGTAATTTAGCAATCAACCAATTTATTGATACATGTATCCATTCCAAGCCCCATGGATAAGGTAACAAAACTGGCAGCTTTGTGCTATCCTTACCCTTTTGAGATGAATTGTTTTTAATGTCACTGCACACTCTGACAAAGCCTATAAAAATGAAACAAGAATATCTTAGCACAAATACTGATGCATTAGAACCAAGATGATTAGATACATTTCTGCTTTACAAAGTCACTGTTTTATTGGCTAGATTTATTCACAAGATTCCTCTTCTAAATTGTACACATCTCCCTAACTCAGTCTGTGTGCATTTAGCAAGTATCTCAATAGAAACAATGTTCCAGAAAACATACCAATACTGTCTGTGCATCTGCTAAGTCAAAGGTTTGCTTTAAAGGTGCTAAGAAACATGCAGGGACAATGTGTTTGTAGACAAAGTCAGCAAAGCCAACAGGTCCATCTTTGCCTCCTAAAAAAACAGAAACAAACATCAAAGCCTCTACTCATGTTCTTATCACAAAAGTCCACTCACAATATGAAAAAGAGCCTTGCAATTGAGATATTATCTATACCAGCAGCAAATACTATAATGTTTGAAGGGGAAAATATCTTTTTTTTAATATATATTTTTTATTGTTTTCCAACATACCATGACAAACAAACATACAAAACATATATAAAAAGTAACACTACCAATACTATACCCTTTTAAATTGCCACCTATATATCTCAGTGGCACTCTTGCTACCATAATATGATTACTATTTAAGCAATATCTAACCATTCCACTGCTAGTTTTTCTATAAATCTCAATAGATTAACATATTTTCTACTAATTGGCTTTTTGTCTAAACATTCTAAGTTAGTCTTCTACAAGTTGCCTTTAAATATCATTTCCCTACTTCATAATAAAATTCTTTTTGCACTAGTTGTCAAGACTTCTGGAATCCTTAAATCAAAATTATTTGCCTTACATCTTTTATAGGAAATGTGAACCTTAACCTTCCATAAGTTTCCATTCTGCATATTTATCAATTATCAGCCTTGAACAATCTTATTCTAGTAGACATTCATATATATTTCCTAAACCAAATTTTCCCTTATATAAATCATACTCTTTTTGGCTAAACTTTTTAAACAACCACAGAAAACAAAAGAGAGACTAGTTTTCTTCTTCCTATAACTATTTTAAATGTGGGCTTGAATTTTATAAGTACATACACAAATATTCTTCAGCCTACCTTAGCCAGTTAATATGGGCTAGGGTTCACAAAACTCCAATCTTTTAACAAAATGCCAATCTTATTCCTATATCTTAATTTTTTCCCTTCTTTTTAAAGTTTCTCTTTTTTTGGTCTTGGATCTGTGTCTCTTTTCCTTGTACATGGAACAGCTTTTTTCATGATTTGCCATCTGTATTCAATGTTTAGTTTTGCTTCTTCTTCTCTCTGGCGTATATTCCTCCTTGCACTTTTAAGGGTTCTAGATTTTAACAGTCCTTTAGTAGAAATACTTTTCTCACTGCTGAAATCAGTTAGATTCTCACGGTAGATTAGTTGCTCTTGATTTTAGTATTATCCAGCGTCCTACACAGTTGAGTGCTATAATTCCTTCTCACTTCAAGTTGGGTCAGCTTGATTGTAGAAGTGTTCTGTTTCTTTTACAGTTTGGTGCTGAAGTTTATTGTCAATGATTTGGTTTGATGCTGAAGGTTTTTGGTCTAATAGCCATTCAAAAATCTTGATTGCCTGGCTCACTGCTTTGTTAATCCGAGCCTGGATCTCCTTCCAAGCTATTTGAAGCTTATCAGATTCTGTGGAGCTCTGCATATCTGTAGTATCTAGCATGTTTTCCTGGGAGTACAGGTCATTCATTTCCATACAATAACAAAGTCTCAGTTCAGTCTAGCAAAGCCCAGCATCTCTTTGAAGCTGTCTCCCTCTGCCAGATGATACACTTCTCAGCAATCAACAGTCTGTCTCATAAGTCAAATGTTTCACAGCTTTATGGTAGAGATTAAACAGAGTGTGCATCTATTCTGTTCTTAGCAGTAAAGCATGACGTCATAAAGAGCTGATGTGAGATAGTAAGTTTCACTCTTTAAAGCTTTATTTCTTTATTAAGAAGGTTTAAAGGAACTTTGTAATTCTCTTGTAGAAGCTCAAGTCCCTCTTTGCCCTAGAGAATGTTTATCTCAGCATTCTTTGAATAGCTCTATCTCGTCTCAGCCACCTCAGGCAGGAAAAGGGGGGGGGGATCCACCTCTTCCTTCTGCGTTGCTTTGAATGTTTATTTGAAGAAATCATCAGACTATTCAGTGTTGCTGTTGCTATTTACAGGTACTTACAAGTGCATATCTTCATTGGTGTTCTGGATGAGGCTCAAAATTACTCTCCTGTTTGGGGGTTGTTCACATCTTGTGCTCGTTATGGCTGCCATAACTGCACTCCTCCATTCTCTGCTTCTGGGACGGTCCAGGGCTTCCACCCACTTGTTGCCTCAAGTGAGGGGTCCGAATCAAGTCCCTTGCTCCAGACCTCCCTCCAGGAGATCCAGTAGGGTTCGGGCTCCCCCAAAACCCCCTCTAAAAAGAATGAAGAATCGGTCATAGCCGGGAGCAGTCCCAGCTGTCGACCGTGTTGATGTGATGTAGCCCCGCCACCCCCTGAAGGGGAAAATACCAGCGAATAAAACACTTTATCCATAAAGCCATCATCAGCCTAAGCAAAGACAGTGTGAAGACAAAACTTACCCCAAAGTTCCACCAATTTTGAAAGAATAATAAAGCAAGTTTTCTGAGCAATAGGGTCTGGGTAGTCTACAGCTCCTTGGATAATTGTGAATAATACATGTTCTACATTCTCTGCACCTAGAGTAAGGAAAGTTCAGTGGTAAATCTTATTTGAAGCAAAGTGGCAATGAAGAATGAATTCTTCTGATATTGTCAATCTATATTGGACAAGAAGCCATCTGCAAATGTATATATGAAGAAACTTCCAACTGTATACTTTCAAATGGTACATAGATAATTATTTTATAGCAAGACTTACAAGGGTTTTCATCTAACACTAAATAACTTTAATGATTTCCTGCAAGCAATCATTTGAGTTACCAAACCCATACTAATCTGAACTAGTGCATATTCTCTATGATGGAAACCATGGCAGCCAGCTGGGAAAAGAAATTTGTCCTCTAAGGGAGTTTCAAAAGTCAGAGATTCAGTAACGCTATAAAGCAAGAGTGTCAAACTCAAATGGATGAGCAGGCAGGGGCCACTTTCATAGTTCACACTCTAAACCATAGTTCCCACTCACCCCACACTATCCTATTCCTAAGCCTCCCCAGGCTCTGCCCCCTGATACCACAGAGCATACCTGGTCATGCCATATGACTCATGCCTGGTACCTTGACGTGGCCTCCCCCCCCCCCCAAGAGAGGGAGAAAAGTAGGTGGGGTGGGAAAGAGGGAGTGGGGAGAAAGGGAAATGGGGTGAGGAGGATTAGGAAGCTGGGACACAGCCACTCTCTTAAAACCTTACAGCTACCATGTACACCTCTCTAGCTAGCCACAGAGTGTTCTGTTTGCCTCCAGCCAGGGAAACAAAGCGGGGAAAGGAGGGAGGAGGCTTTCTGAAGATAAGTGGAAAGCTCCCTGACTGGCTGGAGAAGTGTACAGGAACCCAAGGCAGCTGACAGCAATAAAAATTGCAGGGAAGATGATCTGAAGCAAAGTGAATACAGCAGGGCCGAGCAGAGCAGTTTTTGCTATCAGTAGCTGTGGTTTCCTGTGCACCCGGTTTTCGTTTTAAGAAACTTCCAGCATCCTGTCCATTTTCCAGAGATACCAGATTAATAGGCTGGGCAGCCATTTTGTCCAACAGAGATTACTTTTCAGGCCATATGAGTAGTCTTGGTATGTGAATGTGGCCCATGGGTGACATGCTTGACATCCCTGCTATAAGGAAGTAATACTAAAAGTATCAACTTTAAAATTCCTTTCATTCACAGTCCTTCACATCAATGGCACTTCCAAGCTGGAGAAACCGGAGAACAGGTTTTGGCAAAGGGGTGGGGGGGGAAGGGAAATCCCTGCACTTAAATCAAAATTATTTCTATTTGCATCACCACTATGGAACTACACTGGTACTGAAACACATTCATGTACACCGAGTATGAAATTAATCTAACATGAGCCATTCCTCACCCTGATTAGCTATGACTTCACTCATTCCACTGCCAGTAACTGTTTGTAGAAAGGCAAAGTAACTCCTTCGTAACATCTGTTTCTCCAAAGCAGCAGATTGGTCATTTTCCTCTGCAGGGCGGTGTAGTACTTCAAAAATAGCTCGCAGCAGTGGCATAAACATTTGTTGCAGAAAAGGGGAAACTTGGGTCTATTAGAGAGTAGGAATAGCCAGTTAGTTGGCAAAATTGTAACATGCATTAGAAAAAGAGAAAGAATTTTCTTATCATACACTTAATTCAAGTATAAGAGATTTCAATTGAAAAGCTACGGTTGTAAGTAAATATACACATTATCAACAAAACACAGAAGTAAAGTCTCACTTATAATTTAGTTAGACAAATGCAAACTTTTCAAGGCAACACAAACTACTACAGCCACAAGATAAGGGCTGGGATTTGTAAGGAACACCCCACCGTGACCCTCAAAACCCTGGTGACGGAGGTTGCAGGACTTGTGTAGACAAAAAAGCCACAACAGAGACAGTTGTGCTAAGGAACTGTTCCAACTGAACTTCTGCTGACTGAAGAAAGAGGACAGTGTTGCCCGAGTGCCCCCTTCCTTATTGCCATGTAACTTTTGGTCCACAGGGATCTCACAACCTTCAATATCAGTGTTTTGGAGATTTTAGGGGTCTGCTGGGGAAAGGGGAAAAATAATTATGCTTCTATGTGCATAGTCCACAGGACCCAAAGCTGATACATTTAGGCTCCCATCTGTCTCATGTTCACAAAACCTTAATAAGGAACAGAAAGTTTAGTAAAAAATGTAAGCCAACTGCTTTACAATGCTTTCCATTAATCCACACATGTCCCTATAAAGTCAGTCACTATTCCAGCTTTTCAGAGGATTAAACTATAGCTAAGGAATTGCCCACGGTAGACAATAAGTCCAGAGAACCAAGCCAAGAATTCATGTTTCAGTCTAGAATAATTCACTGGACCATACTGGTCACATCAAAATACTCTTGTTAGCCATTTCACATTTGTATGATCCAGCACAAAACCCACACAGTTTTGTTAACATGACAGCACAGTCCACAACAATTTCACTGAGATAGCCTTAAAATAATAACTGTTAACATTTTGTTTTGCTTTTCCATTCAGATTTTTAAACAGCAGCTCCCAGTAAAAAGTGTACGGAACTAGTGAGACTGTAGCTCCAAGCAGTATTTTACTTTTAGGTTACTTCAGACATTCCTTAGTGGCACTATTAGTGAAGTCCCTGCTCAGCCAACTGAATCGTCAGAAACTGGTTAATAAAATAGTGTTTCCTTCTTCCATTTACCTACAATGTTCTGTATCTTCTACTCCTTGGGTTCCAGAATATGGCATTTAAGATATGTAAAAGTTGCTGTCCAACCCTGATTTCAAAATTAAGAGAACATTTTTCTGTTTTTTAACTCTTAAGCAGCATTTTGTGCTCCTATGATATTCTGAGAAAGCAACAAAACTTTGTATAACAGAATCACCCCTGCCTCTTCCAACTCTCACCCATTTACAGATATGAAACAGATTACTGGTCCAAGCCTACTCTGTGAATTCATGTTTGGATAAGAACCACTCTGGCTTTTACATATATTTGACATCCCTGATCCAAAAGTTTCTGAAAGTTTCTGTATGACTTTTCCACGCATACTTAACTTGAAGATGTATTTAATCTGTGAACATACCCATAAACCTTTGCTATAAAACAGAAAAAGAAATACATCATTCACCATCTTCAAAGCAACACATATTAAGAACTAGGACATTAAATTACTATATTCAGAGAACATTAGCTTGTCAATACTGAACTACCCAATGTAAACCATGCAGACGTCTAGGTCCAACATAAAACCTCTATGACCTTCTTAAAGTAAGGTTATTCTAAGAATTTACCAAAAATTTCATGACCACTTCTGCATTTGAGAGTGTACTGATCGTTTGCAATTAAGCTCAGTAGCTATTACAATCGCTTTCCCAATTAGTCTAAAAAGGAAACATTTGAATGGACACATGCAAACAAGAAAATCATGGCTTTTTTCCTGAAGCCAGATATCTCAAAGAGAAGAATTCTCTTCCAATGTTCAGCTTCTTATTTTTGAAATGGAAGTGAACTCCTACCTTGAACTTAGCTGTGATTTGATTTATTAAAGGAATGAACTCTTGAAGGTCTTTTGCTTCACAGTCCTTGAGCATATGTTCAGAGGCTGAAGGGATGAATGGAAGAACTTCTTCCTCTAAACAAATAATCATTCGGTGAAGAAAAGTGCGGACTCCACTTCTAAGAACCTCCTTCTGTAATGGACAGCTGAGAGCTGGCAGAAATGTTTGCAAGCAGTCGAGATACACTTCAGAGCAGCCACATTGTTTTACGGTCTGCTTGTTGCTGAAAGCTTTGCTAGTACGGCTGTGAAAAAAACACAAAAAACCCCACCATCAAGTCCTCTGTTAGCCTATACAGAAAACAAATCCTTAGAAGGAGTCCTTCACAACAATTCACTTTTTTTCAAGACTAATTTGAAAGTCTAATCCCTGAAGTATTTTAAGCAGTCATGCCTTATTTTAAGTAATGCCATTACCTACACTGAATGACTACACTTTAATTTTATAGAAACTATTCTAAAGAGATGTCTGAATAAGTACTTTTTTGCACTGCTCACAGGTATGACAGATATGACACCCCCCACAAGGGAGACAACAGAAGCCAGTTTCCACAAAGGTTGTTTTTACTTTGTTAGCTCTCAAACTTAGGAATTCTCTTTTAACTGAATTCTACCCTCATCAGACCTTTACACCTTTAACAAAGGAATATAACAGAGCATAAGTGAAGAAGCCAGCAGGAAATCACAGCTAAGGTATGCTCCTTCATTAACAAATATGGGAAGTATCCATTATCACCTGTGGGTTTACAGACTCATTCAGAGCCATTACTTTATTCACAATGTTTGAACAGTGCTGCTCCCACCTTGCAAAGCCAACAGCATGAGTCAGACAGTCAGCCAATGCCATCTGTCTATCTTCATCTTGTGCCATCATAAGCTTTTCTAAGAGTACTTTAAATTTCTCCATTAGAGGAGTCAAAAGATTTCTCATTAAAGCCTGCTTCCTTTCTGCTGAGTAGTCACTGTTCACAATTAGTACCCCGGCCGTCTCATAAATGAACAGTTGGTCATCACTGCTTAACAAAGCCTGGTAGCCATTTTCCTAGAACCAAAAACAAAACAATGTTCAGGTTTGGTTTTTAAATTTTTTTTTACCCCCTTATGCTTGTAGAATTCTAAAGTGGGCAAAAGACTTATTTGCACTACAAACACAATTAATGTTAGAACAAACTTTACCCCACACCCTCCTACAGCCAGCTTCCATGTACCGTATTTTTCGCTCCATAAGACGCACTTTTTCTCCCAAAAAAAGGGGGGGGGGAGTGTGTGCGTCTTATGGAGCGAATACTGCCTGGGGAGAACCCCCCCTCCCTCCCCCGCTCACCTTTCCCGGGCCACGGCGCGGCGCACGCGGACGGGGAACTGAGCTCACTGCCCGGCAGCTCGAGGGGAGGGGAGGCAAAGGTGCCCGCGTCACAGCAGAGCAGAGGCAAGCGGCGGGGCCGGAGGCAGCGGAGACCTGCGGGGAAACACGCATGCACGCAGCGGCAGGGCCGCCTCCTCCTCGCAGGCTTCGGGCCGCTGGGAAACTCTGGCGCAGACTACCGAGAACACAGGTGGAGGAGGGGCTGCATAACCTGGATGACAGGCTTTCCTTTTTTGAAACTCAGTGGGGACCGGAGATGGGGAATGCAGGTTTCAGGAGACCCAAAACTTGCTGCTTTTTGTGCAAGCGCCTCTCTCCGCCTAGAACGCAAGAGAACCCCCCCCTCCCCCGCTCACCTTTCCCGAGCCGCGGCACCGAGCGGAGCTAGGTGCGTCTTATGGTCAGGTGCGTCTTATGGAGTAAAAAATATGGTACATGTGAGGAGAGGCCATGGCTCAGTGGCAGAGCATCAGCTTTGCATACTGAAGGTCCCAGGTTCAATACCTGCCATCTCCAGTTAAAAGCATCAGAAAACAGGTGACAGGAATGATCTGTACCTGAAATCTTACATAGCCGCGGCCCATCAGTCAACAAGACTGACCTTCAGAGATCAATGATCAGACTCAGTACAAGGCCGCTTCTCTGAGAATGTTCATTTCTGATGATGTACTGTGGCAGAGTCATCATGCAGCCAATGTGTAAAGCTTTGGACACTCATCGAAGCAGCATGGTATGATGCTTACACCAGCTAATGCTAGATTCTGCAGACCTATCTCAATGCACTGGTAGTAAAAAGGAACTGGATGCCAACTGTTTCTTCAGACAAATTTTGCAAACGTAGGAAGGCTGCTGAAACAGACATTTAACAGGGTGATTTCATTGCATTCTACTTTTGAGAAGCTGCCTGAAACCAATACTATGTAGTAATCTAACATTAAGTGTAGTATAAAAAGTAGATTAAGAGCTTAAAATGGTAGCCAGATACTCAGTGAATTCCAGATTCCTGGGATATCCAGTTATAAAACAGTGACCAAGCCAGTCTGTAATAGAAAAATACATCTGTGGAGGGCCCAAACAGTTTCTGAACTCATGACTTTTGAGGAGCCACCAAGCTTTAAACATCTGGACACCCTGTGATGACTTAAGCCCGAAATCTGGAACCTTCTCTATTTTGCAACATGCAGTGATAATTTTTTTTAAAGAATTAACCTCACGAGGCATACCTAAGCCTAGTAGTTCAGAAGATGTGTAATATGCTCACCTCGGTATCACATAAATGATGCACTTACATGTGCATACATCAGATCCCATAATTTAATAGCCACTCAATAGGTTAAGTTGCTCAACCCTCCTCCCTCTCCTGCCTTTTTTCTTTTTTAAATATTTGTTTGCACATATGTGTTTTTGTGTGCTTGGCTGGAAGTCATGGTAGACTTCTGGTGACCCCTACTGGGGGCTTGGACATTTTTCAGAGGGGTGGGTTGATTAGCCTGCCTCTGTGTCCTGCCTCTGGCGTTCCTTGGAGGTCTCTCTTCCAATTACTTGCTGGAGTCAGCCCTGCTTAGCTTCCGAGATCTGACAGGATTGGGCTTGCCTGGCTATCTAGGTCAGGGCCTTCCTCTCCTGCCTTGATGGACCTCATCTTTCTGAACTGTAGGTTTGCACTGCTCATGCTCAAGAATAAAAAAATACTCACTGGTGGAGAGAGTTCTAGTAGGTCTTGTATTCTGTTCAGAACATCTTCAATAAAAGGGTTCATTTGCTTGCTGGAACATAAAAATGGTTACATTTTTAAATCTTTCAATTATTTTTACCTTTATTTTTAAAAAGTCTTAAATGTTAGTTGTTCAATGTAAAGGGCAACCATAAAGGTTTGTCATCGATAAGAATCTCACCTCACACTAGAGTACAGCATGACATGCCCTGCCTGTATCCCTTCTATTTATTGTATTGAGCTATATGTCACACAGTGATGTATTTGTATAAGTCTAAAAGAACACTAATCCACAAGCACCTGTAAAAAAATTTGGGCTACATTTGCAAGCTGACAGATGTTTCAGGACTATGCACTACGGATGGGCATAAACCAGCTCATGAGCCAAAATTCTGCCCGAACGTGGGCCAGTTTGGAGCCCTCAAACCAATGTTTAGGGAAGGCACCTTCCCCGAACATTTACCCTGCCCTCCACTACCCGTAGGAGTCTCAGAGTGTCTTACAATCTCCTTTCCCTTCCCCTCCCCACAACAGACACCCTGTGAGGTAGGTGCAGCTGAGAGAGCCCTCCCAAGAACTGCCCTTGAGATAACAGCTCTGAAAGAACTTATGACTGACACCAGCAGCTGCATGTGGAGGAGTGGGGAATCAAACCCAGTTCTCCCAGATTAGAGTCCACACTCTTAACTACTACACCAAACTGGCTACAATAACTGAATCATACATGAGGGTGGGGGGAAAGAAGTGTAGATCCAGAAGATAATTAATTACAATTGAATGAATTCAGGTTCTGAACACATACACCCACACTGCTATAAAGAGACCCTTTTCAATGCCCTCCCAACTTCATATCATGATATTCTGTGGCTATGAGAAGATATCCGATGCTGCCAGTTATGCTTTGTCTTATATTGTTTGTATCCGTTTAATGTTCGGTTTTAATGTTAGTTTTAAACTATTTAAATTGTAAACCACTCTGGTGGTATTTTTAAGGTTGTTAGCCGCCTTGAGCCAGTTCGCTGGCAAGGCGGGATAAAAATGAAATAAATAAATAAATAAATAAATAGATATGTTTGAGCCCATCACTGGGAGGGGTTATCTAAAAGTGAGATATGTGAGGCACCAAGCACCATATTCTGCTTTTTGGTTCAGAAAAAAAAACCCTTTTCAATTCCAGGAAATCTTTTAATTAAGTCACTAGTTTTCAGCAGCTTACTTGAGAGACTTTACAAATCTGGAGAAAAGGTAAGCTACTCTGCTTCGAACTTTTGGATTAGTATGGCGAAGACCTCTGTGATCCAAGAAGGCCATCTGCAAAAAAGATTGGGAAGCTTCATAAGCACTTTAAGCTCTCTTATACAATGAAACAGCACAGTATATCAAGGCAAGCAAACACCACAACATTTTTGCAAGTCCTTTTAAAAAAATCCAGGATAATCACAGTGTCATGGATACCACATTAAAAAAAAAAAAGGATTTAATATGAACTTACTAAAACATTTGGAATGTGCTGAGGTTCAATGGTGAAGAATTTTTCATATCTGACCACAGTTTCAAAGAATTCCAGTGTGACAGATGTATGCTGATAAGCACTAATACCTGAGGTAACCAACTACAGGAGGAGGAGAAAATAAAACAGACAGGATGAGCACCTCAATTAGCATTTTCCTTTAACAAAGTACTTTACCAACCATGTCATACTTACAGTCCGCATCATATCCTGCAGAGCACTAGCCTTTGTATCACCTGAAAAGTGAGCACCATGAGATACTGGAAGAGCCTCGGCCAACATATAGAGTAGCCTTATTGCTACTTCTAGTTCCATAAATGGCTTTGTCTGCCAATTCCTACAAAACAAAACATGTCTCGTAAATGCAGTGCTAGTGAACTTGAAATCCCCATTAACAATTCTAAGGCTCTTCTATGTTGTAAAATGCTCTTGCCCCACAGACTCTTAAAAGAAATGTGTGGGCAAGTAAGCATCAACACGTAAATCCTCACCTATTAAGAAGAAGAAGAAGAGATTGGATTTATATCCCGCCCTTCACTCACTTAAGAGTCTCAGAGTGGCTTACAAACTCCTTTCCCTTCCCCTCCCCACAACAGACACCCTGTGAGGTAGGTGGGGCTGAGAGAACTCTTTCCCAAGCTGTCCTTGAGGGAACAGCTGGTGCAGAGCTATGGCTTGCCCAAGGTCATCCAGCCAGGTGCAAGTGGAGGAGTGGGGAATCGAACCCGGTTCTCCCAGATTAGAATCGGCGCACTTAACCACTACACCAGACTGGCTCTCACACCAGACTGGCTCTCAGTCTGGTACATTACAAAGATAGTTAATGCACAATATTTTATTTTTTATATTACAGATACACCTTAACCAAAGCTGGAAATGGGTATAAGATTAATATTTCTTTTCATAGAGTGCAAGTGGCAAAGTACAAAGTTTGGCATGGCTGGTTAAATATGGGGCCAAGAATATCAGATGCCACTGTACTACTGAAGCAAAGCCAAGTGTGGAGCCAAGCAGCAACCTGGATGGGAACTCCAGCTTCCTTGATGTAAATCTACATAATGATTTGGATCCAATTGTTCCCTTCCACTGCAAAGCATCTTCTGCCAACTGAAGAACTCCTCACTCAGTGGAAGGGAAGCAGTGAACTGTATTCTACTGCTCAGCAAATGGCAGTGAGTTCCTCCAGGGCAAGAAGCTTCCCTTTGACACAAGCAGCTCTTCTGCTGTTAGCTGAACAGCATGGTAGAGATACAATCCAATAGATTAAACTGATAGTATTTTAAAAATTGGATATATGCTTTGATTCCCTACAAATCACTGATTACATGCTTTCTCAAGGACTGAACTCTTATTCCTTGTTGTTTTATATGACAAATGTCGACAATCACGACCTGGTCTAGAAACAAGTACTGAGAAAACAGTTGTGAGAGTCTGATCCATCAGAAACTAGTAGCATGTTTGCAGCCTGAACACTTTTGAGATCAGCGTCCTACCTAAATGCATTGTAAGTTACTATTATACATGGGGTCATTTTCAAAATACTTTGTACTTATTCTTAACAAGTGGAATATTATTATATTACAGATTTTTCCTGATTCTGTGTATAGCACTTTAGGAGCATGAAAGCTCTTGCACTACTTTGTAGGTAAGACTGTACTTGGATTTTATACTCTGTTTTTCATGTTTCACATTGTTTATATTCTAAGGAATTGTATTTTTATACACTACAGAATATTTCCTGAGGAAGATCCGTTTTTTGAAATGTTGTTATAAAATCCGGAGATGACGTTGATGCATTCTTATACAAGGATTTTCTTATGATTTGACGAAATTTGTTCATTGTTATGTTAGTTTATTGGCAACTATAGAAATTTTTTTTTGTAAGTCTTGTTGACTATCTTGATTTGTGGGTCAGACTCTCATGACTGCTTTCTCAGTCATTGTTTTATATGCCAGCGAGTTTATAAATGTTTACAATGCACCCATTCATTTAACCCTTTCATTCAAATTAGCAGCAGCATTTGATTTTACCTTCACTTCATTCTAGATGAACCAGCAATGGTAACAAGGTAATGCAGACTGTTCCCTACCCTAATAAAAGGACTAAAATGATTAGTAAGCTTCCCTTTTCTTGGGGCCTAATGAAGCTATTTGTGGCTTTCTTAACTGGTCTGCAGAAGATACCAAGAGAGTGGCAGAGCAATGCAACTTTGCATTCCACGTATACACATCAAAAAATCGGACTGCTACTGTTCCAACCAAAGTTGCTGATACTGAAGAACAAATAATTTCAATGAACTAGCAAAAGCCTCCAAAGAAATAAATTGAAACTTACTGCAGTGTAGTGTTAAAAACTCTGCGTACAGAAACCAACAGCAATTCAGGCGAAACCTGAGCAAGCCTGTCCAACAGCAGTTTGAGCTGTTTTCGGTATTCTACAAACATTGCTTCATCTTCACCCTGGCAACATATGCAATGGGATGACATCAACCAGTATGTTAATACACATTCTTTGTAGTATATGCAAGTAAGATGCAAATCAGTTATTTGACTGCTGGGACACAAGTCCTCTGATTATATAATGAAGCAAGAAAGAGCTTCCAGAGCAATCTGATCCCTGCCCCAACAAGGAGTGGTCTCCCTTGTGCTGACAGATGTCAAAGATGTGCCAATTTAGGGGATCTAAATCAGCACAACACCTACAATACCTACTGCCAATGTGCCCCTCGCACTGGCAGGCCACCACCAGTGCAAGGGGAGAAATGGTAGAATCTCAGGAGTGATAAAGAAAAGGCTGCAAGTATACGACACTAAATGTTCTCCCCCCCCCCCCCCCCATCATGAGAGGCAGGCCAACAAGGCAGCCACCCCTCCCTTTGAGAACATCCTGCCAATCCAGACTTGACTAGTGCAACTGAGACTTGATCAGGGCACATACATTCAAGGTTGGGAACGCTTCTAGAGTGCATCTGTGAATCTGATTTTCACATAAAGAAAGTCTCCCATATTATTGCCTCCAAGTCCTGCTACATCTCTGTTGGTGTTAAGTCTGCTAAGCAACATTAGTAAGTTTGGCTAATAGCATTCAGGGGTCCTGAGCTATCAGGAGAAAGGGGGGTTATAAATACTTTAAATAAATAAATTTAAATAAATAAATTTAAATTTTATTTAAATACTTTAAATAAAATTTCAGTCCCAAGTACCCCCTCTCACACCCACAATAAAACAATGTAACAAGTTTTAGTTGAAGCCAAAGTACATCACACCTGAGCCATCAAATGCTTTACGATTCTAGAGGCCTAAATTAGATCCTGATGAGTTTTTTTGGCCTCTGTGGAGATTGCCAAGAAGGGTGGGATTTTTCCAACAAGAAGAACACTCGGGCTTAAATGATATGGAAAAGTCCTGTTACAACTGGGGTTCTGCCAACAGTTCTGCAGGAGCAGAGTATGTCAAAAGATGACTACTTAAGCAGAAAACCTCCCCTAACATTAGGAGTCTTACTTGAACAGCACCCACCTTTATCTAGCGTTTTGAAGAACTGAGCTAGTACTGAGTGAGGGCAAAGGCTCTGCAGAGAAAGAGAGACTCTCTCTTCCAAGGAAGGACAACCCACGGACAAAGCCAGAAGACAGTCCAAGAGCAAAAGCAGTATATAGCCTAGCTTGCTGTAATTAGACAAGAGAAACTCCTTTGTGATGCTGTAGGGGTTGAAAAAACTGAACAGGAAGGTGTTGCTCTGCCTAATCAAAAAGTGTGCATTTGTCCTCTGAACTCAAGATAGGTGGTGCCAGAAAAAGCCTTTAAGCTTGGCTCTAGACATTTCTGAGTGATACTTCGTATAGCCTTCGGTGTTCCTATATATGTGACTGCACAGAGACTACAAAGAACAATAAGCTTCTTTACTGTGCCTAACAGTGCATATTTAAAAAATGCTTGGCTTCAGGTGATATGCACCTGAACCTCTGTGTACAAATGTATGTGCCTATATGCATAACAGTGTACATTTGTTACTGCTCATCAAAATTAGAACTGGCTCTATGGCCCTACAGCTCCAAAAAGATTCTCCTATCAGTCACTGATAGAACAGTATTAAAATAGTAGTCATTTATTTAAGCTTTCTTCATACCTTGCTAAGACACTTATATTGGCTTCTGTAATGACTGAACTAACTACAAGGCCAAGTGGCAAAATGGAACATCTTACCTCATTTTCAAAGTTGTATTCCTCATCGTATCTTAATTTCTTCATAACTGCTAACATAATTGCCTATGATAATGAAAACTATTAAGGTTAGCTTTGTTTCATATTCTTGCAAGAAACAGTAACAGGTGAAAAAAAGAGTTAAATGCAATGCTGCATTGATACTGCTTGAAGCAGACATATTTTATCACTAATTCAACAGTCTAAATCCAACCGAACAGACTACTAGGAAAGTAGCATTTAATCAACAAAAATCAAGGACAAGAAAAGTCCATCTGCACAGACTTGACTTGAAGTGCAAAACTGAGATTTGCCTTGCATTAGATTTGGGTTACGATGCCTGTTATTCATTATCAAGTATTTTAGAAGCATATCCATACCGCTTTGAGGCTTTTTCTGGGGGAGGATTGCCTTCCCAAAGTGGCAAAATAAGTTAGCAATTACCCAGTCGGGTGGTGGGAGCAAGGATAAGTGGAAATATTTGTAATTCTTACCTCTACATTAGCTTTTTGCTGTTCTGAAAGCACAGGAAGCTACAAAACAAGAACACAATATACTTTTGAAGCTATTCCCACACATTTCTTAAGGAACCCAACTTGTAACACCGTCAACAGTGTAAAGACTTTAATCTACCTGCTTCAGTATATGTAGATAATCATAACAAAACCCAATAATATTAGAAGAGATATCATCGTCCTCATGAATGAGAAGTTGTAACATGAGGGCCACTTTTGCCTCAATAGCTTGCAGAGTATCTTGAGCATTCTTCATATCTTCGCTCTTCACTAGTTTAGTCCAACTAGTTATCAGTGCCTGCCCCATTCCATTGACCAGTTTGGAGAACCTGGCTAGGAAGTCTACATCTTCTTCCTGTGAAAAAGATCAGATTTGAAAGTAAATGGTACAGCCTGGTTAGTTTAGAAAAGGCTATAAACTAAGAGGAAGGTCAAATTCAGCATTGACTTGAAATTACACTTTACTGCAACAATCATCTTGAAGACACAAACATTTTAACTATCCTGTTTGGAGAACCTCTCTAAGTCTATCACGCTTTCCTATAAGCTATTACATATGTGATTTATAGAGACCAAATAGCTGAGGATGCCATTCAAATCACCCTTCCCCTCTGGAAATGTCCAATTCAGCCCCACAGCAGCCTGGGAAGAATTAAAGATGCAAGAGGTGTCATTTGTCAAATTAAGTAATGAAGCACTAAAGCTGTGACCTGTAGGAGCCTCTTCTACTCTAGAAGCCTCTTAAATCTCTAAGAATCCAACTTTTGCTATTCTCTACTGGAATTGTCAACTCCTACAGTGCAGGACAAGGTACAAAGCTGAATGAGGGGGGTGGATTCCAAATCTGTCATATTTTTATCCCATCCTTTCCTCAGTGAACTTGAGACAGCACACATTGTTCTCTCTTTGCCTCTTTTAGTGTAAAACAACCCTGTGAGGACGGCCAAGGTGACCGCAAGATTGGTTCAAAGTCACCCAAAATGTTTCATGACACAGTGGGGATTTGAACTTAGATTTCCCTAATTCTAGGTTCAGCTATCTGACCACTAAACAACACTGGCTACAAGTTTTTGCAGGGGGTTGTGTAGAAAAGAAGTGTCCTCCTAAGGGGAACAGCAACAGCAGTAGTCATCGATCAGTCCAGAAGGAAAACGGCATCCAGGCAGCCTTTTGGCAACCCTTTCATACATCACTACCCAGGCCATGTTACTACGATTTCTCTTTTTGTTCGTGTTCTAAATCCAGGAGGGCTCTTTTTGTGTGAGAAATAACTAACCTGGTCAATACTGAAAAGGCCAGCAGACTGCAATACTTGACACAAAGTCTCAACTAGCTTTGTTTTGTCAATTGGATCCATTCCTTTATTTACAATTTCATACAAACAGTCACATGCTTCTTCCCGTAGAACCTCTACAGACATGTGACCTAGCAGCATGTTTATAAACCTTAAAAAGAGAGAAAAGCTTTACTCAGTACATGCAAACTGAAGCACAGCATATACAGATATCATTTACATATATACATATAAATATAAAAAAATCTTTATTCCTTAAAATCAATCACAAACATGCACCTCTGCTGTCATTTCTGGCACCCTAAAGTATTAATAAAAACACAACCTTCCCTTCTTTTAAGTTTTCTGGAGACTGCCACAATTGTCATAAACATAAACTGCTCACACAGTAAATTCAAAAGAAATATTACCTGTCATTGGCAATGAGGCTCAATTCTATCCAAGAGACATATGCACCCACTACTTCAAGGCACTGGCACGTCAACTCTGAATTTGTATACTGGTAAGTTTGTAAGATTTGGTACCAGGATTCCACTAGACTTGGAATGCATTGTTCCCTCATGGTATCTTTTAATAAGGTATTTCTGCGAGCCTCCTGTAAATATATCAAGAGTGTTAATCTGTGACAAAATGGTGGTGCTGCCTTGGTTGCAAACGGGAAGCGTTGGGACTAGGAGCAAGACATGGGCAAGCGCAGCAGCCCTTGGTTTCAAGCATACAACATTTTTTATATTACAGAACTTTGGGGTAGTTATTCTAAATGCAAAAGATTCTTTTCAGATGACTTTGGATGGTGCTACTGTCAACTGCCACTATGTAACCAATGTAAAAGAAATACTGTATGGCAGTGCCTGGATCGGATGTCAAGGTGGGTTTTCACAGATTGGGGAGGGGGACTTTTCTGCCCATTTACTGTGCCAGACTTCCAAGTCCACCCCATTGCTCCACCCTTTAGAAGCATCCCAAAATTCAGCATTTTGAGCTACAGCATGAAGGGGCATAGCCCATACACCCAAGCTACATTCTGAAGACTTGCTTTAACATTTTGTTTCTGCACCAAAACCAGATATTAGATAAAAGAATATCAGGAAGATATTTGTAAATATATTATATTAAGGCTTCATATAAATTATGGACACAATTAGATAACTGTTAAGAACAGAAACATTTTAGAAGTGTTATTCTACACGTAAATTTGTACTATAAAGAAAGTACTTGCCTCAGATGTGTGAACAACATCTCTATCTACCAGTTCAGCATCAACCGCCATAAGAATTCTGAGGTACAGATCCACTCCTCGAGGATTAAGGCCTACTACTGACAGAATATCAAAGAAGAACTTGGGCCATTTTGTGAGATACTCAGTAACAAACAGCAAAGCAAAGACTTGAGCTGCTTTATTTCGTATAAATGTCTTCTCCGGTTGAGAATTCACCATCTAAGGGAGGAAAAATTATACTTAACTTCAAGAACCAGGCTATGTATAAGAATATATGGGAAACATTGAAAACGTGGGATTAAAAAACATACACTTCATCACAACTTAATACAGATAACTATGAAGAGTCCTCAGTGGTAGAGCATCTGCTTTGCATGTAAACGGTCCAGGCTCAATACCTGATATCTCCAGTTAAAGGGCTCAGATAGTATGCAATGTGAAAGACCTCTACCTAAACCCCTGGAAAACTGCTTCCAGTCACAGTAGATGATACGGACCTTGGTCAGCAAAGGGTTTCTGGCTCATTATAATGCAGTCAAGAACCAAAAGGTAAGGAAAAAAACCTACTGGGGGGGCAATAGTTAAAACCTCATATAAACTTATTATAAGTAAAAATGCATGTTTTTATTTTGAGAAAAGTTAAAACACATGTAAGGGCCCAGTGAAAGCCTCATTAACAATTACAAATGACAAGTATACAAGGAACAATAATAAGTTTATATGAGGTTTTAACTACTGGTTCTCCACCAGGTTTTTTTCCTTACCTTTTTGGTTCTTGGTTCAATTTAATTGGGTTAAGTTTCTTTCACCTCTTTGGTTCTGTTCAGTATAATGCAGTGCCTGTGTTCAAACATACCTGAGCTTGGAGCCATGTTATGAGTGTTTCCCTAATTAGCTGATGTTGTACTTCAGTTAACTGAGGATACCTAAAAACATAAAAAGAATACTTAGCTTCATTTCAGCTTCAAAAAATTTAGTAGGCTATGGTCCAGTTTATTAAAAAGTTTCTTTCAAAATTTGCGTAATTACTGCCAAAAATCTTCAGCATCACTTTTCAGAATGTTATGAAGCTGAATAAAGTCCAAAGACAATTCTATGTTTAGGGAGGATATAAATATGCATTACATGTTTTTTTACAGGGAAATTATTTCATAGAAAACATGTCCAAATAATTTCACAGAACTCGAGTGTCAGACTAGGATCTAGGAGGTCTGGGTACAAACCCCAACTATGCCAAGAAGCTTACTGGATGACCCCTGGGGGCCAGTCACTTTCTTTCAGTCTAATCTTCCCCACAGGGCTTTTGTGAGGATAGGAAGAGGGCCTCTTCTTACAAACATTACCAAATTTTGGCTCCATTTCAGTAATTATTCAAGCACCGATAATTTCCCCTACTAAACTTCTTGAGGGAGGCAATTTATCATGATTGGAAGATAGCTTAAGGAATGTATTTGTTGCTCAGCCTTCCCTCCAGTTCTTACCACTGGAGAACGGGTCAGCCAATTCACTGCCTTTTCACAGCATTTATTACACAGCTGGGACTGCAGTTAAATGCAACTAAATTTCAAGCCATCTGTATATTTAAAATGAAATCATAGAAAATTAATGACCTCATCTACATAAACACCCCCTCCTAAATTCCTTTTTCATTCACTAAAATTGTGCAGCTATCAGGAAGACTTCTCACTTGTATTTGATTTGATGCTCCAGAACTTGAAAGCAGAAGAACTTGATGTGATCATCGCTGGAAAAAGAAATGCAATACAATTAAAACTACTGATGAACTATCATACAGGCTTTACGTGCATAATCCTAACAGTAGATACAAGCACTGCCAACTGCTAAAAAAACTAGACTCTATTTGATGTCTGAGCACAAAACTGAGCACTTAAATTTTAATAGCTGCCCATTTTATTAGAGCATATTCCATGACTGCACTGCACAAACACAGAATTAGACACTGGGAGCAGAATCCTTAAAAAAATGAACTTTTATGCACAAATGCAAAAGCCTCCAGTCTTTTAGCCAAGCAGCTCAGTTCACCAGCATGCAGGTCAGGGTCCCCCAGTGTGATGCCCACTGACACCTTTTCTGGCTCCTGGCAACTGGTTTTAAAAAGTGGGTGGGGCCAGGTGAGGCCTTTGCCCAGAAAGGCTTTTGATTGCCAAATGGAGATTGGATTGGCTGTGCAGATTTTTTAAAAGTTGCTTCAGCAGCAGCCATCGCAGCACAAGGACCTTGCCTCAATCATGCAAAGAAGTTGTGTGTATGTGAGAAAATATTTTTAAACAATATGTTAATTTTAGAAGGCAACCCGTTAAAACAGAGCTTCTGCCTGAAATGTTGAAAAGTTATACATGACTTCACCCCTGGCATCTTATGGTTGGCTCTGCCTCTTGTGGTAGCCATTTTGTCATTGGCTCCGCCTCCTGCATTTTGTAGTTATGCTCACCCCCTGTGTGTGAATTCCAAAGGTGCTTGCAGGCCCCAAAAGGCTGGAGACCTCAATGTAGGTAATGCCTGGTGAAATACCAGCAGGATTTAGTCAGTATGGGGTGACGTTTCAGTGTCTTACCATACTTAATGACTAGCAGAAGTTCTTGTATGTATTTGTGGGGAGGGGATTTAAAGCACAACATGGGTGCTGAACCATTTTCTTGCACACACAGCACTCCCTGAAGCCACCTAGATGTTAAAGTTGAGAAACTCAGCACAAGCCACATTTTAGACACCCAAACTTTACAGGTGTAATATCTACCATGATACTAAGCATTACTGGCCTTCTCAAAAAGATTTCAAACATGATAATAACCACTTTAAATTCACGCCCTCCCCCCCAAAAAATGCATCTAGAAAGCAAAGCATACACTGTTTCAGAATGACTATAAAAGCTACATGACCTTGCTATTTAAGACTACCCAGCAACCACCTGATGTAGATAGACCTGGATAGTCCAGGCTAGCCCAATCTTGTCAGATCTCAGAAGCTAAGCTGGGTTGGCCCTGGCTAGTATTTGGATGGGAGACCTCCTTGAAATACCAGGGTTGTGATATAGAGGCAGGCAATGGCAAAACGCCTCTGAATGTTTCTTGGCTTGAAAACTCTACAGGGTCACCATAAATCAGCCATGACTTGACAGCACTATCCCCCAACCATGAACTAGATCATATGGTTTTAAACAGCAAGATTTACTTGGCAAAATTTCCACTGCCAAAAATCTTACAACTGCAAAATGTTCCCAGATTAAAGAAATCAATTATTTTAAATTGTCTACCTGTAAATTCTTTGGGCTAAAGCTTCAGCACACACCTGCCAAGCATCTGGAGAGATCTTCAGCTGCTCAAAATAGGCTAATGCCTGAAATTATAAATATACAAAAAAAAGTCTTCCTTCAAAATGTAGCCAAGTAAGGGAAGTTGTTAAAATGGTATATTAGAGACCTCTCCCAAGTCTATACAAATGCTAGGACTATACATGATTCTACATACTCTGCAATAAGCAGGAGGGGGCAGATAACAGCATATACTTAGAATCTGCACTTTTTGTGGCCACTGAAGCAAAGGGGAAAAAAAACAGGTAATGGTTGGGAAGCAGGAATACAAAGGAAGTAAACAGAGACCCATGGAGTTGAAGAAGGGGCAGGGCCAATTAAAAAAAAGGAGTTGGGGGGGAAACCCCAGGGACTACAAACATCCTATACACTATACATAGGAAGCAGAAGCAAGCAGACAAATGCTGTAGGGCCAGAAAGTGATGCAACTAGTGAAAAACATGAAGTCCAGAGTCAGTGGTGAGGGGAATTAATGAAGTGGAATACAAAAACTGTCACATACAAGTTTGAATCAGCTTTCTAAAACTTTGGCTACAGGTCTTTATTACTTACTCTGACCTGGCATTCACCGGACTAATTGTAGTCACAAGTTAAACTTACTCGTTGCCTGAAGTCTAAATCAGCATTTGGATTTAACCCCAAAAGAGCTTGTTCATCCATTTCTGCTGCTATGCTCCAGCTTCTTTATCTTTCACAGGATTATCCCATTCACCTTCAGTAGAAACTGCATACATCTGCAGAAGAATGAAGACAATAGCAAGAAGTCTGCTTAATTAAAACAAATCATTATTATTTTGCTATATTATTCTGTATAAAGTTGTCTAATCATATTTCAGTCAGTCAGTCTTTAACTGTAGCCCACAAGCCACACAGAAGCAGGAAAACACTATTAATTACCTACATAAAATCTCTGTGCCCACCATTCATCCTAGTAGAACTACTAAGGGTTAAAATTTGAATAAATTACACAGGACCTTATCTCAGCCTGTATTTTCACTACATAGAACAGAAACTAGCCATGTTTATTTTAATGTCTTTTTGATGTCACATATCAAGCTTTTAATTCTTATGCAAATATCTCGTAGTTTGCCCAGAGATGAAACCCAGCATGCTCCTTATTGTGCAACTATATCTTACCTTCTCCCAGAATGCAAGGGCAGAAGTCTCCCCAATCAAATAGTGAAATTCAGAAGTACAGAAATCTTGTAGGTATTCCATAACTGGGCAACATCAGCTGAACAAGTCCCATAATTTATTTACTTTAAGTATTTAGATTACTGCCTTTTCTCTTGAATATCTCAGAACCCAAAGCAAGTAATAGCAAATATTAAAACAATTTTATAAAGCAAACATTAAAGCAACAGATATAAAAACATTAACAAGTTAGAATTTGTAATACTGTTACTCATTTCAAAGGCATGTCATTACTGTACTTGATTCAAGTGTATTATTGTGATTTGTAAATCTTTAAAAATTAACAATCTAAAAACACCTTATGCGCCCCCTCCATCCCACCCTAGTCCATACTACCCTCAAAATTCAATGGAACGGCTTTTCTGCAGCTTCACCAGAAAGCTAAGAGGACAGGAGCCTGCCGGACCTCTTCCAGGAGGCTGTTCCAGAGGCATGAGGCAGCTACTGAGAAAAGTGCAGACCACTGCCCAACATACCTTGGACAAGGGGAGTCCTGACAATAGACCCTGCTGGGAAGAACAAATGTGCCTCACAGGACGTGCAAGGAGAGACAGTCCTAGTATGTGGGCCCGTGGTCATGATGGCCTTTAAATTAAGCACCACCACCTTGAATTGCATCCAGAAACTTCACCAGCCAGTGAAGGGACCTCAGAATAGGAATGATGTGGTCCCATCACTTTGCCCCAGGTAACAGACAAACCACCACATTTTGTACCAGCTGCAGTGTCTAGATGATCTTCAAGGGCAGCCCCACATACAGCATGTAATCGACAATAATCCAGCGTTGAGGTTACTGAAACAGATCAGCAGGGCCAGATCAAACATGTAAAAAAAAAGGGAACCATCTTCTAACTGGATGTAGCTGAGAAGAAAGCATTTTTCACTATCATGGACATCTGTTTTTCCAAGAGGGGACCAAGATCCAACAAGACTCCCAAACCTCTCAATGAAAACTATATACCAACTATAGTGGAAAGAACAATCTTGTCTAAAGCAGTGGCCCTTCCAGCCACCATCACCTCCACCTCATCTGGATTCAGCTTCTTCTTGGTCCCCCTCAGCCACTTTGGCTACTGCATTCAGACACTGGGCCAGGATAGAGATAGCAGCTACGGGTGTATTTAGACTAATATATAGGTGCGTGTTATCAGAATATTGTCAGCCTTCTCCAGACCTATGGATGATCTCATTAAGGCACTTTACAAAGAGGTTAAATACAGGAGATAACACAAGAGGCCTTTTGGCACCCCCCCAACATGCCAGTTCCCAAGGGGGTGATTAAGAACCTCTCACGGCAACCTTCTGCGAGCGAAAAGATTGGAACCATCTCCACACTGATCTGCCCAGCCCCATCCCACTTTCCAGTTGCCTACAAGGGGGTGAATCTCAATATTGCATATATCATGGAAAAATTTCAAAGATCTGGGGGGTTGTAGAACCAAATTTAAGCTCTTTCCATCCCTAAGTGCTGCATGACTGGGTAGCACCAGGTTGTGAGAATTACAGTGCCATCTTAAGAACAGCCACACTCTTCTAAGTTCACTCAAATCAATAGGTTTAGAAGGGTGCGGCTCTGCATAGGATGGCACTGAAGAGAGGAGAACTCCACCTGAAAACAGGCTGCTGCTGTTCCGACACTTTCAATACAGCCTCAGTGGAGTCCAATGTACAGTCCAATATGGCCTTTGCTGGATCAACCTTAAGATTAAGGGGCAGGTTATTTGAAGGCTCCCAATGTTCCTGCCTACTATGTTTATGCTACAGATATTTAAATTATTCTGTCCTTTGTGCTGAGCACTGGTGTCTCGCCCAGTCATTTGGTGGTGTTAAAAACTCACCTTTCTTCAGCACAGTCTGAGAACAATATGATTTCATGTGGATTTTGACCCTACATGAACAGGTTACATTTAGTTTTGAAGCATGGAAATCAAATTATGAAAATCATCTAAGCCTACGTCCGACATTTAAACAGGATAGTTCTAAACAAAACAAGCTCATCTCTTTCTACCTTCTTAGGGACCTCAGTCACAAATAGTTTTTTCTATGCTCCCTGATTTTTAGGTCAGTCATTTTCATGTTAAAAGCTGTAGTCTGCTCCTACATAAAAGAAGGTCCCCCAACTTTTGTCTTTCACCTCGGAAACTTTGCTTTAGGGGGTCGGAAACACTCCATCGTGCTCCTCAGAGCAGAGGCTGTCAAATGGCCATCATTTTACTCAGCTCCTTGCCTGGTGCTCTCTTTTTAAATTTGTTTACAAAGGTGGCACTTAACACTAATCTATAATATATGCAGGCATTTTGGGAGCTTTTAAAACTGGCTTTCCTCACTTGCCCGCTGAGCTTCCCACTGGGACTTTGAGGATAAGCTGCCAGAAGCAAATGAGGAAGATGAGAAGCCCATATCCTTTCAGCTCAGCATGTTAACCCTAAATCCAACTAAGCAAACAATTGCAACCGTGCCTACACAAAGTACTATATGTAGACAAAAGTTTGTTCTGTATTATAATTAAATGTGCCCATGTTATTTCTTTAATGAACAAAGCAAATACACCTGCATCTATTTCAGTGCACAAAAACTCAGACTCAGAGTCTAGTTACCACTTCTTGCAAGACACTTTTGTTTAATTTGTTCAGTATGGTAATATAACAAAACATTATTCCAAATTTCAGGTTTGGGTTTTTGCCTTTTACTACCTACTTATGGAATCTTATTAGAAGGCAGTACACAATGCTCCCTCTACCACCTTCAGATGACATTTCATTTAGTTCCATATATTCTTCAAAGGAAACCACTTGTTATATTTTGCCACCAAACCTCAAACAGATCTGCAATTCTACACTTATAACAGAATTCATGGATGTCAGATACGACTGTGTGGCTTCAGTGATTCCAGGAAACTGTACATCAGTGGTACTTACTACACAGCTTGTGGACAGACACATTCTCAGTTAGCAGCAACCAAAAGAGCCACCTGATTACTGTGTCCCCTGTGTACTACCCTAAACATACACATATGATAATACAAGCTATAAGTATTTTATATAGAACTGTGTCCTTAAAAAATACCAGAGTACCTCTGAGCACGTAGGGCTTCCTCACCCCACCACTGCTGAACCTGTGTGCCTTTTATTTCCTTCTCTGCTTTCTTGCTGTCTCCAGCAAGCTCAGGAGAATGTGAGAGATTGCTAAGGCACCCAGAGAAGACAGCAAGCTGGCCATGGAGGAAGGGGAGTAACACCACTACCACCCACTGTAGCCAGGCTGCTCTTTTCTTGGGTGGAAATGGTTTTACTCTCTCTTTCCCACAGCCACTTTCTCTCCCTCCCAGCAGCTACCTGGGTGCTCAGATGAGACCATAGAGATTGCAAAGGTATGGAAAACACGGACCCCTTCCTAGCACAGGACTCGCAAATCAGGAAGGCTCACAGCTTACCCATTCTCCAATCCCTTAAGCAGTAGCCATTTCAAGGTGAGAACCACCTGCCAACCACAAGCTCCTCAGAAGAAACCACTGTTTGCTCCTGAGCTGTTGAGCAAGAATCACTGCTACACTGAAGAACAGACAAACTATTTTCCTCCTTGCTGGGAAGTCACCCCCTTATATGTGCACATGACACTGTACTTTTGCAACGGAAGTATTTACACAAAGCAGAACAACTGCAACACATTTTTTAATGATTGTGCTCAAACATGCTTATATCGCCTTAATTTCCAATATAGTCGTGTCAGTATTAAATAAAGTGGTAAATACAGACAGATGAATCACATTGTGAAGATAGCTGCTCAATACTTTTAGCAGTTGTCACATTCTTACCTTGTTAGTCATGTTTCTATAGAAATACACTTTTTTCATTCTAGTCCCAGCGACCATAGGGTGATAAGAGATATTGCCAAAAAAGGTTAAGAGAATATACGTGTTGGGAATGCTGCCTCTGCCCCTTTTCTACCTGTTGAAACCATACCTGGATAAGCTGGATTATCAGTACTACACTAAACTAGAAATACCAGCTGCTGAACAAGAGCAAACATCCCAGTATGCCCAAGTCAAACCGAAAGTCTCTCATACGTTATCACAAAGGCTGTTCCTTTGTATGACAAGCTCTCTTTCAGTTCTTGGCTAAGTACGCCCACTGTGGGGCAAAAACTAAACATTTGCATATAGGGGCAGGAGAGAACTGGCGTTTGAGTATCTTACTACTACAGCAGCTCAAAGTCTGCAAAACATGCCACCCTGGACAAATTCTTGCAGCATACAGGACCTTGTGTAAGTTCAGTTCGCCTACATGCTGGGAAGAAAAAAAAACTGCACTTACGCTTGACAAAGTTATTTTCATGGTAAAGTCTGAAGACTTTTGAACATTTATTCTAGAAAAAGCCGTAGGGGTCCTTTTGTAGAAAAAGAGGTGCAGGAGCTCATTAGCATAACTCATTAGCATACTTATTTGCATATGCCACACTCCCTGACATCACCGGAAGTGTGTCAGAAGACAACACCCACTGCTCAGGCTCCACCCCAAAAATCTCCAGGTATTTCTGGTTCAGACCGATTGCCTATAGCCCAGTTTCCTGTTTTCAACAGTGGCTAGTCAGATGCCACAGGGAAGCATGAAAACAGGGCCGTCAGATGGCCTCACCTGCTGACCACTCTTCAGCAGCTGTCAATCAATGGAATGCTGCCTCTGAATTGGCTATTGTGATGACAGACCTACCCTCTATAAATCTGTCCAACCCCCCATTCAAGTCTATCTAAACCAGCAGCCATCACTGCACCTTGTGGCACTGAGTTCCATGAGTCAGCTATCCATCACAAGAGAAAGCTCTCTGCTCATACCACCATCATGCTTAAATATGAACATAAGACGAGCCATGTTGGATCAGGACAGTGGCCCATCCAGTCCAACACTCTGTGTCACACAGTGGCCAAAACCCAGGTGCCATCAGGAGGTCCACCAGGAGGGCCAGAACTCTAGAAGCCCTCCCCACTGCTTCCCCCCAAGCACCAAGAATTCAGAGCATTACTGCCTCAGACATAAGAATGTAAGAGAAGCCATGTTGGATCAGGCCAATGGCCCATCCAGTCTAACACTCTGTGTCACACAGTGGCCAAAATCCAGGTATGATCAGCAGGTCCACCAGGACCAAAACTCTAGAAGTCCCCCCACTTTTGCCCCTCCCCCAGCACCACAAATACAGAGCATCACTGCCCCAGACAGAGTGCTCCATCTATACCAGTGGTTCTCAACCTTTCTAATACCGCGACCCTTTAATACAGTTCATCATGTTGTGGTGACCCCCAACCATAAAATTCTGCCAACACACACAACAATGCAGCTACTTTTTCAGATGTTTTCTCTTGCACGGCAGTTAGCACCAAACAACTTTAATACAGACTTTAGACACACATATTTGCAAGCTAGTCCCAACAAGACACAACAAACACTCAGGCTTCAGACTTACTTTTCTTCAACAGAAGATGCCATGAGAAAACGAAGGTAGGTGCAGGGGAGAGGCTGTTGCAGGTGGGGGGGGGGGAGAGAGAGAGAGAAAGGGGGGAGAGAAGGGGGGGGAGAGAGAAAGAGAGAGGAAGGTGGGGGGAGAGGGGGGGAAGGAAGGTGGGGGGGCTTTTGCCGCCTTTCCTGGGCTCTGCGCTTCGGCGTGGAGCCCAGGGAAGGCGACGGCAGAGTGCCCTAAAGGTGGCAGCGGGGAGGGGGAAGCGGCCATTGACTTACCTGCTGGCTTCTTCCTCCTCGTGGCCCCTGCTGGAAGGGCTGCTAGAAGCAGGGGCAGGGCTCCAGCCCCAACAAACTCCTGCTCTTTGCCCTTAAAGGGAAAGCTCCCTTTGAGGGCAAAGAGCCGGGAGGCCAGACCTCGCACTCGATCGAGCGAGGGCCCTTTCCTGCTGGCGGGGAGGGGAGGAGAGGGGCGGGGCGGGCTCAGACACCAGCGGGTGACCCCTGTGAAATGGTCGTTCGACTCCAAAAGGGGTCCCGACCCACAGGTTGAGAACCGCTGATCTATACCTTGCGGATAATAGCCACTGATGGACCTCTGCTCCATATGTTTATCCAATCCTCTCCTGAAGCTATCTATGCTTGTAGCCACCACCACTTCCTGCAGCAGCAGAAGGAAGCTTTGACTCTTAAAAGCTTATAGCAAAAAAACCCTTGTTGGTCTCTAAGCACAGGCCGGGGAAAGTGAGCCAGGGAGGGAGGCTTTCCTCCAGCTCCACGCCTAAGCGCGGGCTGGGGAAAGTGAGCTGGGGGGGTGCCCAGCCTCGGCAGGCCTCTCTGAGGCCCAGCGCTGGGTCCGAGAGAGGCGGCAGAAACTTACCTTCTGCCTCCTTGTGGCTCATTGAGGGCTGCTGGTAGCAGGGGGAAGGGCTTAGTTATGTGCCCACCCCCCACGCTCCTCTCTCCCAGAGCGGCACCCCGGCCCCAACGGACCTCTGGAAAAAGGTATTATTTACTACTTGACATTAAAAAAAACCTTTTAAGACAGCTAATGAAATGCAAAGGCTTTGACATGTTTTCCCACCAAACTTTTTCTTTGAAGCAGCATCATCATCATTTTCAGAACAGATTCTGGGGGAAAAAATAGTTTTAAGAACATTAGAGAAGCCAATGTTGGATCAGGGCAGTGGCCCATCCAGTCCAACACTCTGTCACACAATGGCCAAAAACACCAGGTGCCCTCAGAAGGTCCATCAGTGGGGCCAGGACACTAGAAGCCCTCCCACTGTTGCCCCCCCCTCTCAAGCACCAAGAACACAGAGCATCACTTGCCCCAGACTGAGAGTTCCTATCTATACTTTGTGGCTAATAGCCACTGATGGACCTCTGCTCCATATGTTTATCTAATTCCCTCTTGAAGCCATCCATGCTTGTAGCCACCACCACCTCTTGTGGCAGTGAACTCCACATGTTAATCACTCTCTGGTTGCAGAAGTACTTCCTTTTATCTGTTCTAACCCGACTGCTCAGCAATTTCACGGAGTGCCCACAAGTTCTTGTATTGTGAGGAAGGGAGAAAAGGACTTCTTTCTCTACTTGCTCTATCCCATGCATAATCATATAAACCTTGATCATGTCACCCCTCAGCCATCATTTCTCTAAGCTAAAGAGCCCCAAGCGCTTCAACCTTTCTTCATAGGGAAAGAGTTCCAGCCCTTTTATCATTCTAGTTGCCCTTTTCTGCACTTTTTTCAATGCTATAATATCTTTTTTGAGGTGTGGTGACCAGAACTGTACACAGTACTCCAAATGACGTTGCACCATCAATTTATACAGGGGCATTATGATACTGGCTGATTTGTTTTCAATTCCCTTCCTAATAACTCCCAGCATAGTGTTGGCCTTTTTCATTGCAGTCGCACACTGTCTCAACATTTTCATTGAGTTATCTACTATGACTCCAAGATCTTTCTCTTGGTCAGTCTCCGCCAGTTCGGACCCTATCAACATGTATTTACAGTTAGGATATTTGGCTCCAATGTGCATCACTTTGCACTTGACCACATTGAACCCCTTTTGCCATGTTGATGCTCACTTGCCCATTCTCGACAGATCCCTTTGCAGTGCCTCACAATTCTTCCTGGTTCTCACCACCCTGAACAACTTCGTGTCATCTGCAAATTTAGCCACTTCACTGCTTACTCCCAACTCCAAATCATTAATAAACAAGTTAAAAAGCATTGAACCAAGTACTGATCCCTGTGGTACCCCACTGTTTACGTTCTTCAACTGAGAAAATTTCCCATTTATACTCACTCTCTGTTTCCTTTTAATTAGCCAGTTTTTGATCCTCAGAAGGACTTATCCTTTTATCCCATGACTATTGAGCTTACTTAGGAGCCTTTAATGAGGAACTTTATCAAAAGCTTTCTGGAAGTCAAGGTAAACAACATCTATTGGGTCCCCCTTGTCCACGTTTGTTTACTCCCTCAAAGAACACTAACAGGTTAGTGAGACAAGATCTCCCCTTACAGAATCCATGCTAAGTCTTCCTCAAGAGATTTTGTTCATCAATGTGCCCACTAATTTTTTCCTTAATAACAGTTTCCACACCAACTTACCCAGTACTGACGTCAGACTGACTGGCCTGTAGTTTCCCAAATCTCCTCTGGAACCCTTTTTAAAGATGAGAGTGACATTTCCTACCTTCCAGTCCTCAGGAATGGAGGCAGATTTTAAGGAAAGATTACATATTTTTGTCAGGAGATCCACAAGTTCACATTTGAGTTCTTTCAGAACTCTCGGATGTATGCCATCCAGGCCTGGTGATTTATTTGTTTTTAAGTTGTCTATCAGTCATAGGACCTCCTCTCTTGTCACCTCAATCTGACTCAGGTCTTTCAACACCCCTCCCGAAATCAGTGGTTCTGGAGTGGGCAAGAACTTCTCATACTCCACAGTGAAGACAGAGGCAAAAAATGCATTCAGCTTCTCAGCCATTTCCCTATCGTCCTTCAGTACACCTTTTACCCCTTGGTCATCCAAGGGCCCCACTGCTTCTCTGTCTGGTTTCCTACTTCTAATGTATTTGAAGAAAGTTTTATTGTTGGTCTTTATGTTTTTTGCGATATGCTCCTCATATTCCCTTTTTACCTGCCTGATCACAGACTTGCATTTTATTTGCCACAGCCTGTGTTCCCTTTTATCAGCCTCACTGAGACTAGCTTTCCACCGCTTAAAAGAATCCTTCTTACCTTTTACAGCTTGCATTACTTTGTTAACCATGCAGGCTTTTTTCTATACCTATTTGTGCCTTTCCTAACTTGCGGTATATATTTTCTCTGAGCCCCCAGGACTGTAATTTTAAATAGTCTCCAAGCTTCCCCAATGGTTTTGACCCTTTCTACTTTTCCTTTCAGTTTTCTCCTCACATGCCCCTCATATCAGAGAAGTTAAAGTTAAAAGTGGTTGTGACAGTCTTTTTGAGCAACTCCCTATTTATACAAATGTTGAACTCAATAATTTTAATCCAGAAGTGAATCTTACAAAACAAGTCAAATACCCCAATATGCAATAGTAAGATAGCCCACTAAAACAGCCTTCACACAAGACAGTTTTCAAGATGCAGTTTTGACCTTCTCTTCCGGAGACTTGCTAAGAAAAACAAGTCTATAAACTTTGTGATCTAATTACCCGAAAAACACTAGGATAATTTACTGTGGAATCCTTTGAAGAATTTCTCTATTCTATATCCATTTAAATCAATAGACTTAGAGGAGGGAGTAACTCTGCATAGGACTGCACTGTTCACCATTACTTCATTATTAGTGAGATGGTGAAACAACAAGAACATGCATAGAGTCTCACATTTTTGCTCCATATTGTATACTTACAAACAGCATTTAAAATAATTAAAAGCTTTCCCTCATTGCAGGCAAGTGTGTTAAATGATTAAAGTAAAGTAAAAGGTAAAGGTTTCCCTTGCTTGAAGGCTGTCAAATCCAACTCTAGGGGGCGGTGCTCATCTCTGTTTTCAAGCCAAAGAGCCAGCACTTTCCGAAGACATTCCCGTGGTCATGTGGCTGGTACGACTAGAAGCCAAGGCACATGGAACGCTGTTAACTTCCCACTGAAGCAGCACCTATTTATCTACTTGCAATTTCTTGCTTTCAGTCTACTAGGCTGGCAGAAGCTGGGACCAGACAGAGGAGCTCACTCTGTCACGTGGCATTCGGGTCTTGAACTGCCGAACTACTGATCTGCAGTTGGGCATCTTAACCACTGAGCCACCGTGTTTACACTTTGATCAGTTTACAGTAAAGTCATCAGTACCTGTATCCCACTTGACACCTTGGATATTTAGCATTCAATGACTGACAGGTGAGATTGGCAATCAAGAACTACCTTTATTGTAAAGTATCATGGTTAAAGGGATATGAAACTATGCTCCAACGGTCCTCTCACAACTGCAAGTTGTTACTATGGCAGAGGTACCCTTCACCAGTGATGGTGAAATCTTCTAGAGCATGTTGTTAACAACACTAAGAAGGTAACAACTTGTTCCTAAATGGTGTTAGCTACACCTAAGCTTAATGCAATAGGCAACTAACTCTGCATAGGATCAGGCTATACAGATCTTACATGTTCATCACCTTGCTATACCATCAAGCCACTGTGCGAAAACACCAGAACAAGGTAACCTATCACTACAGATGCTTCTCAATGGTGTCAAGTGATAAAGCCTGCATGAATCATTTCACTGCACAGAGAGGAATCAGAGGGAATCCAAGAGCAGGCCAACTACTGACTCACTCCCTCTGGTGAGAGGCTACCCATGTCCACTCTGCAACACTTTGCAAGCTCTGAGGGTTTGTGTCAAAGATGCCACAATTGCAACTAAGTTACTTTTTTAACTTCCTCCATCATCCTTAAACCTGGCTGGCTAAAACTGCAAGTCTCCCTTTCCCCCCATAGCCTACCCCATGGACACTACAGCACCGTTCGCATACACCCTGTTTATACACTCCCTGAATAATTCTCATGTTATATTCAACGCACGTACAACTAAATTTGTGATTGAAACATCACACTTATCCAGGTACTGGCCCCCGGATTCATTTCTAAATTGGACGCACAATGTACATTAAGGGACGTTCACCGTCACATGTAAACGGGGCTTGTCTGACCAAGTGGGTGCTGTACTGAAGCGGAGGGTGGCAGCTCCTTCACAGTAATTATTATCAAGGGGGAAAAGAATAATAACGAACGCAATCTCCATCCTGCGCACCGGCCGGCGAGCCTGCCTGCCTTCCCGGGCGACGGTGGGTTTTCTTCTTGGGGAGAGGAAGCGCGACCCCCAACCCCGGCTGCCGGCCAGCATGTGGAAGCACGAGGCAGCCCAGCCCCGCACTGCCCGCTGGGGCCTGCCGAGCCAAGTGCACCCGCCTTTCCTCGCACCCGTAACATCTCGAACAGGGCAGCCACCACCCCTCACTCGGTCTCCAGCAAGCCAGGCGACGCCGTAGACCGCCCTCGGCCACCCCAGACCGCCTTTCATTACCTTCCCCACTACTCCATTCAGGGAGGGGCTCCTGCCTTCCCACACTACAGCCGCGGGGCAGTGCTGAGGGCGGCCACCGGGTGCAGAATCCACTGGCCGGCAAAACGCTTCCCGGGAAGGCTGCGTGTCGGCGGGGGAGGGGAGAGGGAGACAGCGTCCCCACCTACCTTCCCCTAGTTCCGCCCGGGAAACGGTCCTCTTCGGACTACAGCTCCCAGCATCCCTTTGGAACAGAACAGGGATTCGCCGTGTCGTAAGGATGATGCAAAGAATACCAGGTTTACAGAAACGGACTACCCCAACTTCACCAATCAGGGAACAGAAACGCGTGGCCAGCCAGGAAGAAAATGTGGTGCGTGTAGCATGCTGGGGCTCGTAGTCCTCTTGCAGATGTGATCAATTGCTCTGCCGCGTTGGGTTGGTCTAGTTCAGAGGTGTCGAACTCATGTGTTACAGGGCTGGAGCTGATATAAATGTCACTTTGTTGGGCCAGGCCATGTTTGCCATAAAATATTGTGCCAGGTACTGGAGAGACAAACTTTGTAAAGAACACCAGCTGATAAGCTCCAAGTTGGCGTGTCCTCACTACAAGGCCCCATGGACCGGGGGGGGGGGGGGGGGAGGGAGCAGAGGAAAACCCGCATGGGTGGACAGAGCCGGAGGTAGAGCGCTGGGCAGACGCCTCATGCTGCCTGGAGAAGGGAGCAAACTGCAAACCCCTTTTCCAGCCGGCTCCCAGCACCAATGCTGTGAGCCCAGGCCTCAGGGTAAAATGGTGAAGCGGCTGGGTGTTGTGAGGTCCCCCCTGCCCCCAAGCAACCATGGAAGGGGACTGGGAAGACTAGTTGAAACCCCTGCCTGCTGTAGCATGGTGGTGGTGGCCAAGGTGCAAGGCCACCTGCATAGAAGGACCCAGGCCAAGCAAAGCTTGATAAGCCAGAGATGCCAGCCAAGGCTACCAGGTAATCCATGGTAAGGCAATGCTGGGGGCTCAAGCCAGAGATCGTCAGGAAGCCATGCCACCTCCATATGGTAGCAGCTGCCCCAGGCCGAAGGCCACTGGATCATCTGATGGGGGAGTGAGGACCATGTGCGCAAGGCTGTGCATGTGGCAGAGGCCCTAGGCCACCCAGTGACCAATATAGCTAGAGATCTCCCCTGAAGCACACCTACAGCTGAAGGCTGCCAGGGGAGGGAGGCCCAGCCACTAAGTTGCATGCTGGGTGGCAGGACTACACTCCTGATGTGTGGAAGAAACTGCCAAAGAATGCCACACCCCATGGGCCAAAGCACAGCTGCAGCATGAGGGATGTGAATATGGTAGTGATACTGGCTGCCAGCAGGCGCCAGCAGAAGATCATCTGTGCCCCCCCCCCCCATGCAAATGATGATCCCCGTGGCCATCCTGGTCAGCATTCCTGGAGCTGCAGGCTGTGCATAGAGGCATGCGAACTTGCCTTGGAACCCTAAGCTGGCATGAATGTGACTGCGGCAGCTCCCAACTTACGGGTGGGCTGTCATTGAAGTGAAGGGGTTCTGATTGACTGCTGCAGACGAGGTTCTTCCACTGTGCTGAAACCACAATAGCATGGCTCCACCCACTTGTTCCCCCCAAGCAGCTTCCTGTTTCCTCCATCATACCAGTTGCTTGTGGACCAGATAAGAGCCCTGAACAGCTGGTTCCAGCCCCTAGGCCTTATGTTTGACATCCCTGGTCTAGCTGGCTTGAGTGTAGCTCCCTGATCATTTTGACCTTTTATCTAAGACCCATGAACCTATTAATTGGGTGCTTTCCCCTGGAACTGGTTCCATCGCAGTACTTCCACACCAACCATGTGTGATCTGCCAGTGCTTACAAATGTTTTGAGTATCTGACTTCCTTAAAGGGACACTGGAAATTGTAGTACTGGGCTAAGACTTATGCCATAAAAAGCTACAGTAAAACTAAAAAGACACTATATCAGTGTCTGATATAACTGAAGAGCCTTATGACATATTGAGGACTAACAGATTTTAAATAAAGATTAACAAAACATTCAAGTGTGTTAAGATGCCACAACAACAGTTATTTATCAATAAAATATTATCACCCTGCTTTCTTCAGGGAAAAATCCTAATAGTTGAAGAAGGCCCACCAATTTCAGTGGAACTTTACTGTCAAGGTAATATACATGGTATTGCAGGTTTAAACAAATTTAAAACTGGTCCATGGAGCTTCATCTAGAAAACTATGCAACACAAACTTGAGGCAAGTGTTACTAAGAGATTAATAGAAGGCAACCAGATGTGAGAATGTCCCAATGAATATAGTCCACAACAGGTCTTGTAAATAAAAATCCTTTACTTGTAGAAAAGATTATTGGAGTCATACACTTCTTCTGTTAGTAATGAGATGTTTAGGGTTACATGCATTGATATACTAAACTCACAAACAGTTACAGATAGTCTGCCAATCGTACTATAGTGCTGATGGCGTAACAAAAAGGAGAGTCAGTTCCCAGAGAATACGTGGGAAACCTTTTTCTCAGGAAATAATGATGTTGAACATTCTAAAAAATCAGTTCACAGAGACCTGAGACCATAATAGCAAACAGTTTCTCTTCACACCAGACCCTTTCATGTTTCAAGGCTAAGACACGAGATAAGCGGCCAAAAGGTAGGTAGCTGTCTGCGCAGGCGCGGGTAATCTGCCAAGCAAAGCATAAGCCAAGCAAGCAAGGGAGGTGAGGTGGCGGATAGTAGCTGACTCCGCATTCCTGAGGGTTGGGTGAGAGGCCCGTTGTTAACTCCTGGGCAGGACCTGTGGGGAAGCTAAAAGCAAGGCGAAATATGAATAGGCCCAAAGCATGATTAACATACTGGTATAGTTTCTTTGTATTTGAGTGATTTTATGTTGTTAGCCGCCTAGAGCCGGTCCGTTGGCTAGGTGGGATATAAATAGAAATAATAATAAATAATAATAAATAAATAAATAGGCACATAAGAATACAGGGTATGCACTGAAATATATGGCAGGCACTGACACCAGAGGGCTTTCCCCCAATAGTCTTGCCTGACATCAGAAAGCCACATCACACTGTGCTGAACTTTATGATGACCATACAATGCTAATCTTAAACAGCATACTGATTATAACCAGATTAGCAAGTGTCACAGTCCCAAAAAGTACCATTAGCATAAATTACTCCAGGATTAGTTAGAACTTCTTCCTAGTGCTGCCATCATCCTTCCCCACCATCTGAATTGTGTCGAAGCTGACAACTAAACAGCTAAAGTGTCTTCCCAATTCTACCCTCCTTCCACAATGTTGTTTACATATTTTAGATGGCAGTTCTAAGCAGCTCTACTTCAGCCTAGTCACATGAATTCAGTAGGGTTTTCTTAGAACTGCACTGTTAAACAAGCACATTTAGAATCTTATTATTCAGCAACATGAGGAAATTTATGAGACTTAACAGGAATGTTTGTTGCATATAGTGAAATGTTTAAGCTTACTGTTGCTAGCCCTGCATTATTTATGTTTAATAGCACAGATGTAAACCTGGCAGAATCACAGGCAAAAAACCTTAAGATTGCATACAAGACTGCATACAAGGCATACAATCAGTTGTGCAAATTAAGGCATCATGGATTTAACCTGAAGAAAAAGAAAGGTTTCTTAAATCCAGGTTGTTGACTCCCTGTGTAAAGAGAACTGTACACTGATTTTAAGAGCAACTCTTATCACTCTTCCTCAGGCTTTTGTTGAGGATGCAGGACTTACTTCTACTTGGCCAGTCTTGCATGAGGCTTGTGCTGTATCATGGTGGTTCACTTTCCATGGCATCCTGAAGCACAACTCTTAGCAGCATTACCACACGTGTGGTGTCGGTCCTTGTTATGTATGACAGCAGTTGCTACCAGCAATAGTGCCAGAGTTGGGAGGTGGCCTAGAATCACAGGTAGTGCTTTTCTTATGCAGGTGTTATGAATCTTGTTGGGGATGTAGGTGTCTGGGTGTAGGATATCAAATAGCTTGCAAACAGTACAGTCGCAGCTGTTTTGATCGCAACATATATCTGCAAACTTGAGGCCTAAACTTGTTCGTGTTGTCCAAGCAAAGAACTCCATAAAACCATGTTTAAATGACTAAGGAATGGGATATATATATTCAGTCAAAGACATGCGGTATGAAAATAAAAGAGTTTTATTACAGCTAGAGTAATGGTGACAAATTACATGTTGCACATAACCCAGCATGTGCTATTACATACTGGCTCTTCCTCTGTAATTTACTAGAAAAACTTGTTTATGTTAGAAGTTGTATAAATCATCAGAGAACAAGGCCCTTTGAAATTATAACCTACTAGGAATAAGGCCCATTGTGGAAATAAATACAACAGGCTCTAGAAAGAGGCTCTAGGAGAGTGCCCTGGCCTTGGGCACTCAGTGTCAATTTGCTGTGGCGTCCTCAGCAGGGTATAATGACACAGAGTCCACCATTTTCTCCAGGGAAGATCTCTACCATCTGAAGAGCAGTTGTAATTCAGCGTGATCCCCATCCCTCCCCTGGAGATTGGCAACAGTGGTTCCCCATGAGGGAACAGGTGGTTTGAAGGGTGGAGTCTATGGCATTGAACCTGACTGAGATCCCACCCCTGCTGAAACCTCACCTTCTCCAGGGTCCACCCCTCAAATCTCCAGGAATTTCCCAACCTGGAGTTGGCATCCCTACCTCCCAGCCAACCGTCAATGTATCATCTGCCCGTTGGCTTCAGCTTTCCATATCCTCCCCCCTCCCCCCTAGAGAACAGTTGTAATTCTGAGTGATCTCCAGTCCCCACCTGGAGATTGGCAACAATGGTTCCCCATGAGGGACTCGCTGGCTTGGAGGGTGGAGTCTATGGCATTGTACCTGTCTGAGGTCCCACTCCTCCTCAAACCTCACTGTCTCCAGGCTCCATCCCTCAAGTCTCCAGGAATTTTCCACCTGGAGTTGGCAACCCTATCTCCTTCCCAGCCAATCATCAACCTCACTCTTCAAGTTTCCATTTCCCGCCCCCCGCAGCCTCCACCATGTTCTGAAGCCCTGATTGCTATGTCACATTGGCTGTCATAAAGGGTCCATCTCAGCAGGGTATAAGGAAGTAGAGTCCACTATTTTCTCCAGGGGAACTGATCTCTGCCATCTGGAGAGCACTTGTAATTCTGAGTGATTTCCAGCCCTTGCCTGGAGATTGACAACCATACTTCCCCTAGAGGAAAAGTAGTCTTTCTCTGCAATGGGGACCGAAGCAGCTGACATCATTCTCCTCTCCCCCTTTTTGACTTGCACAACAACCCTGTAAGGTAGGTTAGGCTTAAAGTCTGTGACTGGCCCGAAATCACCCACTCAGCGAGAACCTGGGTCTAGCAGATCCTGCTCTGAAGCACTGACTGCTATGCCTAGGGTAGCCAACCTCCAGGTGGAGCCTGAAGATCACCAGGTATTACAATTGAACTCCAGACAACAAATCTTCCCCCCTCCCTTGGAGAAAATGACTGCTTTGGAGGATGGCCTCTATGGCATTCTGTTCAGCTGGCCCCAATGAGTTTTCTCCCAGAGGCCAACATAGGTGTGGAAAGGGGCTTTCAGAGAAGCAAGCTTGGTTGCCTAGCAACAGGCACTAAGCAGGAGAAAGAGCCTGAGGAATTTCACACAGCCAATATGTTCCGTTTCAGGAACTCTTCAGTAACGGTTTCTGTCAGGCATTTCACACAGAACCGTATTAGTACCGGTTCCCTAACGGAACATATTGGCCCTTTCACACAGAAACGTGCATCTCCTGCTGGGGAAGCGTTCCTGAGCCGGTTTACCTTGAAACCTCCTCCCAAACGTTCTTCAGTTCTTGTACCGGTCCTGAACTGCTACAGGGTGCTGTGTGAAATGCCCCGTTTCACAGTTTATTCTGACAGTTTATTCTGGGCACACTAGCAGTGTGCTGGGGATGGGGGTTATGCTGAAAGTCCATTGTGTTTTCACTGACAGAAGCAGGCCACTGAGGGGACAGTTAGACCTACCTGGCAGTGAGTGGAGGAGAAGTGTGGACCCAGCACCCAGTCGGTCCTTTTCCTTCGCTGGCTCCCTCCAGACTGAGGCCGAGACACTGGCCGGTGGCTCTGTGGGTGGGACTAAGGCAAAGCAGGGAGAGAATGCAGCCAGTGGCCAGGGACCCCCTTTTGAGTGGCATCCGTCCAGCCAACTGATTTTGGTGCCCCATGGAATCTTGCCCTATGGAATCTTGAAAATGGCTTTATATAATAGGAAAGATGCCGCATTCATAAAACTATATAAAGCAGATCCCATTTCCCAAGCAGGGAATAATCAAGGAGCCATGCTACAGGATTTAGTTGCCTTTGAGGAAAAGCATTGTAATAACTGTTTTATTTACAAATACACAAGCAAAGTACACTGGAAACAAATTGACGCCTGTGACAGGCAGTAAAACGTCAATTATGCATCAGATTCCTGTAGAAAGCAACTGTTTGGACCACTGCAGTCTCAGTCCAGATTATTAACAGACCATAGCTTGTAAATGTGTTGTGGAAGCAGATTCCCAGTAACTTTAATGGTATACAGCCTTTGTGAAGGCAACTGTATTTTGTATAGTTCAATAGTGATAATAGTTATATTACTGTGAAATTAAACTATTCCTGCTATCTTAACAACACTTCTCTGAGAGTAACCCCCTCCCCCAAACAGACTTCAGTAGGATTCTGAGTGTTAGGGGAAATAATTTCTTTAAAGGCCAGAAGATTCACCCTTTTCCGAGATCTATCTGTAAGGAATAAAAATCACTTCAAGGCTTTTTTTTTTTGCTAGGAAAGCAGAAAGTTTATTTACGAATGAGTTATTCTGATACCAGCACACTGAAAAGCCCAGTAAGATGGCATGATTTAACTGACACAGAGTTCATCTTTTACAGAGGGATGTAAACAAGGCTCTGATAACTTGAAGGAACCTTTATTCTGGTGTTAGACATAAGTTTTTCCTGACTCTTGCTCACAGAACACTTTGAAGGACGTATTCTTTAAATGAAATAGCTATGTCTCCTTTGTATGATCATGTTCTGCAAGCCTAAAGGTCATGAGGTTAATTTGGGGTAAGGGCTGGATGAAAGTTCAGAAACATCATAAAATATGGAAAACTAATATAGGAAATCGGCTGGACTATAAGAAACTAGTTATCATTGTAATCAATGTATCTCATGCTCAACAACTAAAATAAGGATAGGGTACTGGATCTTTACCTCAGCTAGCTAATAATGAACTGAATTTATCTAACACTGAATTACAATTTCTCTGTGTGTTTTCACATTTCTTGCTATAATACAGAAACTCAAACAACAGAAGTGAGAAAAGTATTCAGAAATTAACTTGGAAGTCTACAGAGCAATATTAGTTACAGCTTTGCTATCTGTATGTATTCCTGAGTGTTTTTATTGCTTTATGTTGTATTGTTAACCTATCTTGCAGTCCATTAAGCCTGGAAAATGTAGTATAGAAATTAACCAAATACTCTGCAAAAAGTCAAAGGCTTTACAAGATTATAGTTTCAGACAGACAATGTAAATCTTCAGTACTAAAAAACAGCCTGTGGGTCATATCAGCAATCTGAGTTGGCTTTCAATCTGGGACACTCCACATGCCTGTCTTGGAAGATTTCTGCAGCACTGAACAAGTCACTACCCGTAACACTCCGCATTTATAAGGAGGTTGAATCCAGTGGCACCTTTAAGACCAACAAAGTTTAATTCTGGGTATAAGCTTTTGTATCTGAAGAAGTGCGCATGCACACAAAAGATTATACCCAGAAGTAAACTTTGTTGGTCTTAAAAGGTGCCACTGGACACAAACTTTGTTCTATTCAGATCCGACAGGGCTACCCACCCGAATGATAGGGAGCTACATCATAAGGCTGATGTGGAAAGCTATATAACGGGCAAACACTAGGAGCATCAAGTAGTCCTCTAGAGGAGCCACTATGATGTTGCGGGGGGCGGGCGGGGGATAATTCCCCGCTCAGCCATTAAGCTCAGTGGAGGATCTCTCTCCATCCAACCTACTTCAGGGCTGTTGTAAGGGGAAAGCTAAGAGGGGGGACCGTACTAGCCGCCCTCCTTGGAGGAAGGATGGATAAAAACTACAGGTACTGTAATAGACAGGCTTCTCGGAGGCCTCCTCCCGGGGGGGGGGGGAGGCTAGCCTACAACGCCCGTAGTTGTGAGCATGAGGTGCGCTCCGTCCCCTTTTTTGAACCTGAAAGGGTGGATTCGATGGAACGTGAAAAGAACCTTAGTTTTCTTCCGCTCTCTGACACTCGTTTCCACACATTCGAAAAGGCGGACCCTTATTGGCGCACAGATCACTCTATCACTATCTCACCAAATCACAGACCTGAGCCGCCTTTATTCCTCATGTCAGACGTTTTCCGGTGCTCTGAAGAGACAACCAATAGAAAGGCGGCTACCCAAAATAGATTTGTACCCGGTAAGACTGCTCCCTTAAGAAACCAATGGACGACGGCTGCTCCCGGATGGGCGGTGCCTCGCGATCCGAGTTGGCCATGCGAGGGTATCGCGCATGCGGCTCTTCCTTTTCTGGGTGGCCGCGAGAGAGGCAGCACCATGAAGGCGTCGGGCACTGTAAGGGCCGGTGGCCTGGGCCGGTTGCGGGGGCGCTTGTGCGACGGGGCTTCCGGTAGCTTGAGGGGAGCGGGCTTGGTGGGAGTACGGAGGTCGGGGGGAAGGAGGGCCCTCGGGGGCGGGCTTCACCGTTCCTCGTTCTTTTTGTCGCGAGCGAGCGCACAACATGGCGGCTGCGGCCTTGCAGAGGTGGGCCTGGGCCCGGCCATCTGGTGTGTTCTTCCGGCTGCAATTTTTTCCCAGCTTCTAAGTTGGCTTTTACACTTGGAAGTAGAAAAAGTGTTTCTTTGTGGCTAGGTCTACATATCTCGTTTCTTTTTCATTGAAAGCTTGACTGACGGCAGGATGTCTGCATCATCGTTGTTAAGGCTCAAGCTTGGTTTCATAGACGTGTCTTTAGCACCACACAGAAACAATATGCTCGTCCCCTTTCCACGTCTGCGTGAGATTTTTTTAAAAATTGCGTAGCTGTTCTGTGAACACACTTTATAAGTTTATTCAGTATTTTTTCCTATCCCTCCGCCAAGTCGGTCAGGGTGGTATACCTCATTATTCCTTTCACCATTTTATCCTCACAAACTGTAAGATCCTGTGGCAAACGTATAGTTCACACGCAGAAGTTAGAGACATCAGCATGGTTACTTCAGTGCATTTATTTAATTCAGTTGTGCCCTTATAGTTTTGTAGTACTGTGGCAATGTTTTCTGTTCAATGGATTGTCTTATTTTGTCTCCCCCCCCCTTTCTTTTAAAGCTTAGGGAGTACAAAGTTGTTGGGAGGTGCCTTCCCACTCCCAAGTGTCCAACACCACCCCTCTATCGTATGCGCATCTTTGCTCCTAATCATGTTGTTGCAAAGTCCCGTTTCTGGTACTTTGTTTCTCAGTTGAAGAAAATAAAGAAATCTTCTGGGGAAATTGTGTACTGTGGACAGGTATGAATGCTTATAAAAATGGAAAACTTTCATTTTTCAGTTGAGGCAGATGATTGCATGGTCATGATTGTTTTCTGTTACTTGGACTGTGTATACAAAAGTCATTCAAAATGAAGAATATTAACCTGTGTCCAGCCATGATTGCATGGAAGGTGATTCAAGTTATCTTGCTTTCCTCTGTTTGTGCGGCCCCTTCAGAGCCAGTTTGGTGTAGTGGTTAAGAGCCGTGGACTCTAATGTGGAGAACCGGGTTTGATTCCCCACACCTCCACATGAAGCCTGCTGGGTGACCTTGGGTTAGTCACAGAACTCTCAGCCCCACCTACCTCCCCTCTGTTGTGGGGAGAGGAAGGTGATTGTAAGCCACTTTGAGACTCCTTAGGGTAGAAAAAAGTGGGATATAAAACCAACGCTTCTCTTCCTCTCTGGAAAGATGTGGAACTAGGGTTGCCAACTTCCAGGTGGTGGCTGGAGATAGCCCGCTATTACAGCTGATCTCCAGGTGGCAGATGAACTCATCTGGAGAAAATGGCCACTTTAGAAGGTGGACTCTATGGCAGTATACCTCATTGAAGTCCCTCCCCAAACCCCACTTTCCTTAGGCTCCACTCCAAAAATCTCCAGGTATTTCCCAGCTTGGAGCTGACAGCCCTATGTGGAACATATGTGGAGGAATAGCTGTTGGGGGGGGGGGGAAGCACTGAAATTGTCCTCTTTCTCCCCTGTCAACAGAGCTACACTTGCAGGAGAAACAGGAGTCATTTCATCTCTTTCTGTGTCATTTCAGACCCACATAGCTATTACTTGCCACTCCTGCAGTCCATTTTGAATTGTGTCAAGGAATGCCGACAAATCATTGTTCCATGCATGCATAGTTGGAGTCAGGCAAACTGTTTCCTAATTTCCAAAATCCTGGTTCTCTCTAAGTGTTTACTGTTGAAAATTAATATCTTGGAGCTTTTCTTTATGGAATTTCCCCCATTCACCTGCCTCTGTATCACAAGGTTATAGTTGAATGGGACATCCATTTTTTTACAATTTTGCATGGTTTTTGCAGGGTAAGGGTGGGGAGGAAAGACTCTCTTTAATTCTGGCTATAAACATATGGGCTTCTAATAGAAAGGAGATTTTTTCATTCTAAATGTTAATAATTTTCAAATAGACAAAAAAGATGTAAAAATGAATATAATGTATAATTAACCAGCCAACCTCACTGCTTCAAGATATGACCATAGTATAGATGTTTGTTCAAAACAATGAACTGTATTTGTGGAAAATAGATTGTACAATGAAAAGTGATTGTTACAAGGAAATTTCCCATATTTAGAATATGCATACTTTGAAAAGCAGACAGCTTGGCATAGCAACTGTTTTATCTTATTGGAAAAAATAATTGATGCTGTAATTTTAAAGCAGTATGACATATTCTAAAATGGTGTATCCTGAAACTGGGAGCTGAGGAAGTTGGGAAATAATGTACAATATACCCTTAATGGAACAATTAGGCTCCACATGAGCCTCTTTGCCTCTATTTTCTCTTTTGTATAACAGCATACAGTTATCAAATCTCATTAATTCTGGTTCACTTGTTGCCAGTTATACATGAAACTGGTGGTTTTTAACCTTGCATTCCTTTGATGTTGATTAAACCATAGGTTTATGAGAAGTCTCCCCTAAAAGTGAAAAACTTTGGTATCTGGCTGCGGTATGATTCGCGTAGTGGAACTCACAACATGTACAGGGAGTACAGGGATCTGACAACTGCTGGAGCTGTTACACAGTGCTGTAAGTAGACAGCATTTGGCACTCCAAGTTTCCTGTCGATGTTGTAAAACACAAATTCGACAGCATGAATGCTCATCTTCCTACTTTGTATTAACCATTTCTGCATAATTTTGTCTTCAACTGATACCATTTTGTAGCCACCTTAAGCTTTTATAGTTGTGACCAAGAGGAATGGCTGAATTGTGTGTTAAAATCAGTTGCTTGTTGTTTCACATGTATCTGGGACCTTCTGCATGCCAAGCAAGTGCTCTGCCACTGAGTCACAGTCCTCCCCATTTTTAAGGTCATGTGAGCAGTAGACTAAACAGACCTGTAATATAACATGAATCTGCCTGTTTAATAGCAATGGGTGGAAACATGACATTCTAAACTATGGCTGGTGAAATGTTTTTTTAAAATATGTGAACTGTAGAGTTTTAATTGTGTATGTAGTTATTCAGAGTTTTTTCCTCTCAAGAATTTTTTTTAAACTGCAGCATTTTGCACACTGATTTGAAACAATATTGAGTGGAAGTTCTTTTGTCTCAGTGGACCTTACTTTATGGTAATGGATTAGATCCAAAGAAGTTTTTCTGCAAGCCAAGGGCAGTCTTTGGATTCAGTCCACTGGGCTGCTAGATGAAAGTGTGAGTGGATGTGGATTTTCCCACATCTGTTTCGTCCAGCAGTCCTTTTGGCCCCCAGAGTGATGATGCATGGAACCATGTGGGACATGTGAGCAAAAAATGCATTTGACTTGGGAGGCTGAAGCGAGGAGAAATTAAGTTTTCGGGTCAAAAGTGCCTGTGTCAGAAAGATAAATGCAGTGGAAACCTCTTTCCCACAATGGCTAGCCTGATGCCCTGGAAGGCCTACCACAAGTATTCAAGCCAAAGTGTCTCCTCCTGCAGCAGTGTTCACAGATAGGGAGAACCTATTTTACCATCATGGACATATTGTCTGAATTTTTCTGGTTCAAATTGTCATCACCACATATTCCTTGGTAGTGTGGTCTGCAAATTAACTGTTCGGAGAAGTACTTTGTCCTGAATCCACTGCTTATGAGCTTTGTTGAATGCCACTGATTTCTAGTGTTTCAGGAAAAGAAAAAAAAATTCTCTCTGTCCATTTTCTTCCACCCTTTGTCTAATTTTATAAAGTTCTGTTGCATTCTCCCCTTCCAGTTTTCTGGTCTTCGGATCATTTTGGTTTCCTCTTTCCAGTGAAACCAGAACTGTATACAAAATTGGTTGCTTTTATATAGAAGAGCACCATTTTTCACATGGTGTTGTAAAAAGGTTCCTTTTTAAAGATTGCTGAAAGCAGCAATGACCATTTTCAATTACCCAAACTCCAAATATTTGTAGAATAATTGAAAGCCAGGCTTCAGCTCCTGTTATCATAAATTTTCACTTGGATTTAGAAAATTTGTTAAGATGCTACATAGGAAAATTTAGTCACAAGTTTTACTGTGACAGCTCTGCAAGATAATTGCAACTCTTTCCTAGTCTTCTCTGCTCTTAAATAGAACAAATGGCTAATGGGAATGCTTTTTTAGTTGCAGCTGAGCCCTAAGATTGAACTGAGCCATGGTTGTACTATTCATGCAGATACTGTGCTTGCCACTAAATTAGTGTGGTAGTGAGAACTATCATCTGTGTTTTTTACAGAATATAAACCAAAAAACCTTGAATATGAAACTGCATACAAACCCAAAGAGCATTGTTTTTCATAAAATGTTCTTGTCATGTGTGCAAATATAAAAATGTACCTTGTCGCCTTTCAAGAGCTGTTGTATCTTTGAAAGTGAAATTAAAGGTGCCACAGGCAAACAGCATTGGACTCAAAACGTAGCAATGGTTTGTGCATTTATGGATGTCCTGATACCAAGTCATGGATCTCTTTCTGGTCGCTTTTGCTCAAATAGTGTGCAATTGTCTGGTATATTGCAGATCGTGATATGGGTGCCCGTCATAGGGCCCGTGCTCATTCAATTCAGATTATGAAGGTGGAAGAGATTGCTGCTAGCAAATGCCGCAGACCAGCTGTCAAGCAATTCCATGTATGTAGAACATAGTTAAATATATGATTTTAGCAACCTAGAAAATTGACGGTGGAATATATTTAATCCCTGTGATGTCTGTAAACTAGTTTTCATAAATCAGAAACTGCGTTCTCTTTGATACAGGTATATTAATATCAAACAGGAATCATTCCAAAGTATTAGATAATGACTTGAATGTAAAAATATCCTGTAGACCTGAAATATACTAAAAGATAGAAAATGGTATTTCTTGGCACGTTTAAGATGTTCCCTTTTCATATCAGCAAACAACAAGAGTCCAGTAGCACCTTAAGGACTAACAGAATTTGTGGCAGGGCATGAGCTTTCGTGAGTCAGTGTTCACTTCTTCAGATATCTTGTCTGAAGAAGTGAGCACTGACTCATGAAAGCTAATACCCTGCCATCAGTTTTGTTAGTCTTTAATGTGCTACTGGACTCTTGTTCTTTTCTACTGCTACGGACAGACACGGCTACTCATCTTGATCTCTTTTTATGTGTACGTAATACAAAGATAAATTTCTCTTGTTCTGTTAATAATTCAATTAATGTTACTGTTAAACAACTTGCATGATGGTTGAAACTTTTGCCAGTTAGCAGATAAATATTTCACTCGTCTTTGTTCTTCTACCTACAGGATTCCAAAATTAAGTTCCCTCTGCCGCACAGAGTTCTGCGTCGCCAGCATAAGCCACGTTTCACCACAAAGAGACCAAACACGTTCTTCTAAACGCAGGCTTACTTCATGTGCTCTGAATTTCAATAAAGTTCTTTTTGAACACTTGATTGTTTTATTGCTATTTTAGAGTCAAAACTTAGTCTGCATCTCCTTTTCCCTTCCAGACATCAGGGATAGAACCATCAAGGGGCAAGCAATTATTATTGGCTTTACACAGCTTAGTGCTATCAGTGCCTGCTGCTTTCTTTGTAGATAACTTCTAAAATGTTGTCCCTGTGTTACACTGGGCTCTTGGTTTTCTCTCCATTCATAGGGAGACAGTAAGCAAGCGTTATGTCTTTGGAAGAGCCCAACAGAGCAGTATTCTGAAAGTTTTTGGTGTTGCTTTCTCCATTCCTGCCATAGAACTTGTCAATCCAAGGTTAGACACAAGACAACAAGTATTAGAGAATACAGGAGAACCACGAAGTAATGCAGTGATTAGGGTTAGCTTTCAAGTGATTTTAGACTTTTTCCCACACAGCTACATCCTTTACATACCTTCCCACATTTGACAGCTGAACAGAGCAACATGCTTATCATCTCTTTTTATATAACAGAGCTGACAGTTATTCCACATTGCTCTCTGGTGTGTTCAGTTATTGTTCAATAATCTGCCCTTCAGTGATTTAAAATCTAGATGGTTTTATTGGCAGTCAGGTTTTGTTTGGCTGATTCTTTGCTTAAGGGACCCTTGAGATGCTAGCAAGGCCACTGGTGCACTGTTTCCCCTCATTGTGCATGCAAGTGCAACCCTCATTCCCCTCCAACTTTGGTTTGCCAGAAGGCCAACATCTTCACAGGTTGATGTGGGTATTCAGACATAAAGGCTGAATACCCTACTTAGATCAATATTCATGTGTACTTAAAAGATGAGATATTGCTGTGGGTTTCATATCTGATTAATGTGAGGTGGTTGGCCCAAGACTACTGGAGTCCCAGGCTATGGCAAAAGAATTAACAGTCCTTAGCAACCGGTGGGGGCAATTGTTACAAAAAGGTTCCCTGAAGATGTGCTCAAGTACTCCGCTAAAGCATTGTTAAATTCTGGGAAATAGAGGTAAAGGGACACTGTTGTGAATTGGCTTTAGTACCTTTGGCTATACAATCTCTCCCTGGGGTCATGGAGCTTAGCTCTGTAAGAGTGCCTCTTTGCTTTCACCTGTGCTCCTAATTGTGCGTAGAGCAAATATTACAAAAATGGCCTCCAGTGTTTTCTTTTAAGCTCAAAGGGAACAATTCTAGGTTGAACAGGCCCTAGAATTCCTAACCACTTGGAGCAGTGGGAATTTTTAGAAGTGCTTTGTTTTTTGTCTCATTTAATTTTTAGAAGTGCTTTTGAAGGAGCTGAATCCTGAAGAAGTTTATCTCACACAGCAAATCCCAAAAGGCAAAATTAGGACAGTGATTTGCTGCAGGGACAGTTAGGGCACATGCTGCTGTGACAATGGTCTTCAATTGTATTTGAAAATGTGCATGCACAGGAAAGCTCATACCTTGAAGAAACCTTTGTTGGTCTTCAAGGTGCCATTGGATTCTAAATTTGTTCTAATGGTCCTCAAATGTTTTTGAAGTGGGACCTCTTATAAACTTTCTCTGTTTTCTGGAATCTGTGTAACCTTATTGTAGTTTTTGGGACCCATCTGTGAAGGGACTCTATGCTACTCTTCCTTTCCCTGTTTAATATTTTTTCAAGTTTTATAAATAGGAGTACTGAACAAGTATCTCATGCCCATTTTGCACATTATGGATAGGTGAACCTAAAGTTGCCATCCAACTTCAATAAAAAGGTGGTCAATAAATAATGGGAAACACACAAAACAACATTTCCCCCTAGCTCATCCTGGCTGTAAGACCCAGTTGCAGTGAGCCGAGATCTCATGCAACGAGCATGGACTTGAGCAGGCTCCGGAAGGCGGGACGGGACAGGAGGGCCTGGCGTGCGTGGTCCATGGGGTCGCGAAGAATCGGACTCGACTATGCGACTGAACAATATCTGCTTACGCAATGGGCGATCACTCAGTTTAGTGTGTGCTTCCACAGCATTTGCTTCAGCCCTTTAGTGTGGAATGTTAGTGTGTAAGATCTTGTGCAGTCTTGGTCCTCCTACTCTTTCTTGCATTTATATCACGGCATAAATTTGATTCCACCCCTCCTTTACACTTAAAGCCGGTTAGGGGAACCTGGCCAACAAGAACTCCCTTCTCTACATGCCTTCTCCCGACGCACGACACTGCAAAGTTGGTTTGCCGCTTTCCCAACTCCGCGTCCCCTCCTTTCTCGGTTTGCCACGTGGTCATGAGGTTTCCCGGTCTTCGCTCCGGGGATTGGTTCCTGAGTGGGAAGGGGCGGGGCAGCCACGCATTCTCCCCCCCGTTCCCTCCTCATCATGTGACTTTTGTGTGTGCGAGAGGGGGGGAAGGCGAGAGCCGGGAGCCTGTTTGTGTTGCGGCGGCCGGCGGATGGGGGAGTCGATCCCTCTGGGTGCGCCTGTGCCGGTGGAGCAGGCAGTGCTGGAGACCTTCTTCTCCCACCTGGGCATCTTTTCCTACGACAAGGCCAAGGACAATGTGGAGAAGGAACGCGAAGCGAACAAGAGCGCCGGGGCCAGCTGGCTCTCGCTCCTGGCCGGGCTGGCCCACCTGGCTGCGGCGGAGAAGGCCTATCACAGCATGACCTTCTTGGGCCAGAAATTAGGTACCGGACCGCGGCTGGGCTGCTTCAGGCTTCTTTCCCCCACCCTCCCCACCCGCTTTCCTCTCTCGCTTTTTTGGCTGGCTGAGGCTTGCCTTTCGTCTGTGGGAAGGAGCTCACCGCCTGCCTTCCTCAGCCGTCTGGATGACAAGAGGGGAGAAAGAGGGACAGTTCTCTTCTGTTTACAATAAGACTCAACTTGTTTGCTTTCCCAAACAGTGCTGAAACCATTTCGCTTGATCCTTTGCCTTAGGTCCAGGATTGGTTAGGCATACACGGAAGCTGAGGAACCCCCCCCCCCCAAATCTGCAAAGTGGAGTGTCTTAAAGCATGTGCAGATAGCCCGATTTAGATACACCTCGGGGGGTGTTGGTTGCATACAGCCTTAAAATCCAGCACATCTTTTCTCCTCTGTTCTCTGGCTGCATCCACACACTGTTAGATACTGTGCTGGTATTGCAACCATTCACTGCCTGAGGTCTCTTATCCACATAGGAAGATTCAGTTGCAGAGGATTGCTATAGCACAACATCCAATAATATGTGGATGTAGCCTCAGTTGCTTGGAAATTAACCACACAGGATTGCTTAAAGATATGTTTACTGACCAGGTGCATATGTTAACAGAGAAATCAAATCTGCCTTGCTAAGGTGGCTGTTCATGAGCAACACATTAATACGTCTTGCCCAATAGGTAAGAACTACACGAAGGCTTTCACCAATGAAAATAGAATGAGTTTTAGCCTAGGAGTATGAGAACTTGCCAACCGGAAGTAATCTAAGAGACAGTTCCAAAAGAGAAGAGTACCAATCAAAGGTGTATGAATTAGGGGAGCATAGAGTGTTTCCACAGTTAAAACGCCTTCCAGACTTGCAAAGTCTGCAGTGAGGCAGCGGCATTCTGGCTGATGTGTGTATATTACTTAACATTTGCAAATTTTGTGGTTCTTGCATTATATATTTTTATTGTGCTGCCTCCTATTATGTTAATGGGATTTGGTGTTGGCATGGAATAGTTTGAAAACCCAGGTATCCTTCTATAGTATTGCCTGTAAAATTCATACTAGCCAGTATTTGGCTTGACTGTAAAGTTGACCTAATTTCATGCCTTCTGTTCTAAGCAACTGATTACTTAACTCTGTTGCCTTTTCTTAATAGTTCTTGGCAGTCCCTTCAGCTGTGGTGAGGCAGTTGAGAAAATGCATTCTGGTGCTTTCCTGATTTTTAAATAATGTACGATGTGCTTGTTTGTGTGCTTTAATGGACAAATGAGCAGATCTTCAAACTTGCATGGATGGCAGTTCTCATTGGATTTGCAGTTAGGTGAATTTTGGAGCTGGGAATCTCTAGTATATGTATGACTCTGTAGTTCACATTTCTGTGTTGCTGTAAGAATTTAAGTGTTTTGTTCAAAAAACTATAAAAATCTAGAGTTATTAATATCAACATAGATAATTAACATTTCATAGTGCCATTGTTTTAATTCTCTGGGAAAGATGTTGCTTCAGGGCTCTAGATGTTCTTACTTGCAAAAATAAGAGAAAGATTAATAATTTTGAGACCTTTGTGGAAGCAAGAGATGGGCAGTGGGATGAGATGAAGGAATGCTCTTGTTGAAAAATTATTGGGGGGAACCAAATCAACCCAAAAAGTGTATATCTGTTATGTCACTGTCAATATAATTTCCTCCTATGAGCTTGAGTAGTGAATATTTTTGTTTTGAACAGGTGGGCAGTCATTCTTCAGCCGAAAGGATTCCATACGCACCATCTACACTTCTCTGCATAATGAACTGAAGAAGGTGGTAGCAACAGGCCGGAATGCATTGGGAGGAACAGCCCCTCACCTGGAAGAACTGCTCTCTCACCTCTCTGAGCAGCTCTGTTTTTTTGTTCAGGCTCGGATGGAAATTGCTGACTTTTATGAAAAAATGTACAGCCTGAGCACTCAGAAGTTTATCAACTCTGAGGAACTGGTAAACATCTTGGAAACCATATTAAAGAAATATAGCTCAAGGTTAGTCTATCAGCTGCATGTATTGTGGTTCTTTTTGCTCTAGGCATATGGTTGCCAGCTCCAGGTTGAGAAATACCTGAAGTTGTGAGGGGTGGAGCTTGAAGAGGACAGAGTTTGGGGAGTGGAGGGGCTTCAGTGGGGTATAATGCCATAGAGTTCACCATCCAAAGCGGGCATTTTCTCCAAGTGGAATTCATCTGTGTCACCTGGAGATCAGTTGTAATCCCAGGAGATCTCCAACCACCACTTGGAGGTTGGCAATCCTATCCAGGCAGAAGAACTGAAAACTTCTATAGCTAGGATTCTTTCAGAGCAGTGGTTATTTCAGAATCCACAGAGTATGTACATTGAGAGCCAGTGTGGTGTAGTGGTTAAAGTGTTGAACTACTAGGGCCTGGGAGATCCAGGGTCAACTCCACCACCCTTGCCATGGAAGCTTACTGGGTGACCCTGTGCCAGTTACACACTCTTAGCCTAACCCTATCTCATAGGTTTGTTGTGAGGATAAAATGGAGAAGCAGAGAATAATATAAGTCATTTTGGGGTCCCTACTGGGGAGAAGAGTGGAGTATATATAAAGCAAATGAATAACTTTTCATAAGTTAAGAGAGTTTGAAGAAAATAGCTTTGGTGTTAACAGTGTCTATGAATGCATCTGGAATCAGAGTATGGGGCACTGTGTCCTATGACTGAATTTTTCCTGCTGACTGCTGTGAATTATTTTACTTGTTTTCTTTTAAAATATTATTTTACTCATGTTGCCTAGATCAGGTTTATTCTGCAGAAGCAGCATAAAAATACGCTAAACAGGTTAGCAAACTGGCTCAATGGTATTGCTCACTGCCCTGTACCTACTATGTGAATTATCATTCTCCTCACCAGTTCTCTGACACACTAGTTGCAAAGTTGGAATGACAACAAAATTGTGTAATCTTGGGCCTTTGCAAGAGTATGGAGCCCAAGTCCCCCTTTCAAACATGGGAGGAAGACGTTCCTAATTTTTGTTAAGTAACACGTATTCTTGACTACCTTTTTACATGAGCAATATAATGGGTTGGGTGGGGGTGGTTTAGATCTGTAAAATGAGTGTAATTGACCAAAAAGTTTAGTCTGCTTTGTTTCCCAACTGATGTCATTATTATTGTAAGGGGTGAGTGGACTTTTGTTCCACCAGAGTTTATGATGTTGAGTTCAAATAAATGTCAGTTTGGGATGTGTAATTTACTGTAAAATCAGAGTGAATATTTACAGTATGAGTACTACTACTACAGATTTTTTTAACCTGAAAATAATGTGGAAATAAAAAACTGCTTATGCAACACAGAAGAATAAGATCTTCTAAAATAATATAAGTCCAGACCATGGTTGTATCCTTATAATTTGTTGCTTGAAATCAGTAGATTTCACCTCTTGCTTAAAACATGTCTCTGTCATGGCTTTCCTAAGACTTAATTCAGGCCAGACTTAACAAACAAATTTGTTTGGATAGTTCTGCAAGGTTTCAGCCTATTATAGATGCTGTATACATCAGCAGATTCGGTGCTGATGCTTTTGCATGAAGGGCAAGTTGCAAACTGATGTACTGCAATACAGAACAAATATTTGTTTTACATCTAAGCAAAGAGCTGCAAAAGTCTGGTTTTTCAGATTTAGAAATAGGCTGATGTGGAAGAGAACACAAGAGTTTTAAATACTGGTATTCTATTGGTTGTAAAAATCTATTTTTTTGCAGTGTTCTGTTATACATTTTCTAGGCACATCTGTGATGCAGAGCTTCATTAAAACCAGTGTTTAGTGTATATAACCATCAACTTATTTTGTACCTTAAGATCTTTTGGATTTACAGTTGTGTGAAGATATCTATTTTTAGATTAGAAGAAGACTTCTACAACAAATTTTGCCATGTAAAAAGACATGCAGAGGCAGCCATGATACAGCAAGGAAAAAGGAAATATGAGGTCATACACTGTAACTTTTGCCTACAGGGAGGTAACCTAACTCTTTTATTTATTTATTTATTTATTTATTTATTTATTTCGATTTCTAGGGCGCTCTCCACAGTAGGCTCAGAGCGGCTTACATAATAAGGTGAACACGTTCACGATAAAACAATTAAAACAGTTTAAAATTAAAACAATTAAAACAGTTTAATGCAGTCATCTTCTCTGATACATCTATATCTCCTTCGTATATTTTCTGCTTTTCTGGCCAGCTTGAAACACTCATAGCTTCTTAAAGCAGATTGATAGAGTTCCTTTATGTAATTATTGTCTTATGTATTGAATTATCAAGCTTTCCAAGTAAGTATTCTGATTAGAGATTTTCAGTGCCTCATTGCCCCATTACATGTCAGTGTTTTCAGTGCAGCCAGAAATAATCTAGGACACAAGACAGAAGAAGGCAAAAACTGAATTCTGCTCCCAGAAGCTGGGTCTGTGCCGAGCCTTTGAAACAAACTGAGGGACTTGTACAACTTCACAAGATTTTGAGGGCATGTGGCCAGACACCTCTGTCCCTCAGTTTGAATACATGGTAGTGTGTGTAAAAGCTGTAAGGAAAATTTTGTTGTGTGCAAGTAGAACACTGAGGCAAGACTGGAAAAAGAACAAAGTGTATTCCACTACAGAGATTTAAAAGAACACTTCAACAGACACAGGCTTTCTAACCATCGAGGAAACCCCTGGCTGAGGCACTTAAATTCCATCCTGAAGCTGTACCCAGTAAGATAGATTCAGGTGAGTAGCCATGTTAGTCTGAAGCAGCAGAACAAAGTTTTTCAGTGGTATGTTTAAGACCAACAAAGAATAAAGCTTTGTTGGTCTTAAAGGTGTCACTGGACTCAAACTTTGTTCTGTACCTGGTAAGTAAGTTGAAGTTCAATAACTCTTGAGATTAGACTTTATTCCTTAAGCCAACCTTGAATGATGCTTTTTATTATTTGGGGCCTTTGCCATTAAAAAACTAGTCTTTTATAATGCAGGGTTTTCCCTTAAAATAGTTTCTGACTGGCTTCAAAGGCCTAAACACCACTAAATCATCTCACACCCAGCAAATTCTAATCACACCAGTCTTCCCTTTCTCTAAGAATTGGACCAAATTACTACAGGTCTGTTCATCACCAAAGACAGACTTAAAACTAGGTACTCTGTTCTCTCCTTGAAGTAGAGCTAACCCCTTCTGCTCTCTTTCAGGCAGTGCTACACACCAAACTCCCTGCTCCCTTGTTGAGGTGGACATGAGACTGTCAGCTGCTATTGTCCCCTCTCCCATTGAATCATCTCTTTCAGAGGTGATTAGATGTTTGAGCAGCATTCAGGTGGGCTCAGGCACTAATAGTTGATTAGCTGTTAACACCTTTCAGGGCAGGACAGGTTCCTGTCCATCACAGATCCAAATCAATATATGTCCGTGAGCACACCATTACTTTTTCCCATAGGTCGGTCACTCATGGGGAAATGTAAAGGAATATACTTTGCAACAGGATTTTTTGGTACTGCTAAAATTTGCCCGTCTTCTCTGTTAATTAACAGGCTGTCTTACAGGTGTGTCAGAGACATGTGGCCCCCTTGTGATATCAATCTGTTCTTGATGCTTTTCCCCTGCCTCTCAAGTGCAGGTGGGGATGCAGGATATTATAGTTGCTTCTTAGGGTCTTAGAAATGAAGATATTTGGGGGAAGCAAGGCTCTAGTGAAGGGGAAAGTATTACCATATCTGAAGTGGTTGTGGATAGAGCAGAAAACTGATAAGGTTGCTGAGTGCAAAGTCAAGAAAGGGTCTTCTCTGCCTATTAAACTATTTCATAACAGGAGAACAATAATATATCAAAGTTTTAAATGTCTGTTACATTGTGTGTAAAAAAAAATCCCAAAAAATTCTCCTGCCATTTTCTACTATGAGTATTTATCTGTTATTTTGATTTATATCCTGCCTTATATCATCTACTGATGAATTTTAAATTTTAAATTATTCAGACTTCAGGACAAAACTAGTGCTTTTATGTCAGTGTACAGAGTAGTGAATTTCTTACAGAAAACAGAAGCTGTGGAAACACATTTGTAATAATGTGTGTGATAATCTTAATTAGGCAGTTTAGTTCTCTTTAGCATTTCAAGTAGGCATTCCTGGAGAACAGCAGGGACATACCAAGTGTTCATGTCAAGTACTGTACTCTTGGATTGATGACTTAATTTGTCATTTGGCCACTGCACACTTTATTATCTATTAACTTGATTTTGTATTTTTAATTTATATATAAGGAAAACAAAGAGAAAAAAAGGAAAATACAGGAAAGAAAAGATGATTATATATTGTAATTATATATATATAAAATGTGATTATATGTAACAAAGAAATAGGAAATATATCTCCCCAACACTCCCGTTCATTACATTGAAAGGTTTTTGGGAACCAAAATACAATAAAACTTACTTCTGTTGGGGTACGTTTATATTCAACATTTTCCATTTTGTAGCTGATCTGTTTTCCAGCTGATTTATTAATTTTGCCATTTTTACATACTCAGTACTGCATATTTTTGCCATTTCTGCATACTCGCTATTACTTTTGGCAAATAGGTAATATAACAAAACTACAGAAGGGAAGTCTATGATATATCTCATAATAGAAAATAAAAAATATTTCTTCCCCAAACCTACTTCCTTACACACATTTATAGTCAACATGTTACATTTAGAAATGATTCTCATTCTGCTTCTTTATTGCAATACATTTGTATACAATATTTTAAACTACTTCTCATTCTAAATTTGTCTCCTGTTTGCATAGTACATATTCCATCTCCTCCATTCTGGTAACTGATCTGTTTCTCAAATAAGTTGTTAATTTCGTCATCACTGTATATTCAACAAGTTTATTTTCCCATTTTTCTAAGTGCAGACAAACATCTACTTTACATTTTGCTGTGTAAATAACTCTAGTCGCTGTAATTATGTATTTGAATATCTCTTCCAATTTTTTTGGCATATTGTTAGGCAATATACCTAGTAGTATATTCTTGGCTTCCATGGGAAATTTAAACTTCAATACATTCTGCATTTCTCCCATGTATTTCCTTCCAATATCTTTTTGCTTTTTTACACATCCATCACATATTGAAGAAAATTCTGTCTGTCTTGACATTTCCAACATTTTCCTTTGTAGATTTTATTTGCTTTTTCAATATTCTTTGGAGTTATATACCATCTAAAATACATTTTTACCAGTTTTCTCTTAACACCTGACTAGCTGTAAACAATATCTTTTCCCCATAGCCGTTCTCATTGATGTGTGGACACCTGTTCTTTAAGGTTCTGCATCCATTTAATCATCTATTTTTTCATTTGTTCTTCTGTTTCAAACTGGAGTAGTAATTTATATATCCACTGTAGAAATGCTCTTTTTGATTTATAAATAGCTGTTTGAACTCAGTCACATCTCTTAAGAGCTTCACCTTCAGTGTTAATGATCTTTTTTAGTCTTGATTGATGATATAACAACGATTGAATGTTAATTCCTTCATCTCTAATATCTTGCCACGACTTGATTTTCTCCTGAGCAGGTAAAATCTCTACCCTATGGGTGCCTAATTCTCCAGGCATCTTCTAATTTCAGCATTTCCAAATATTGAAATATGTTTTGGGGTAATTTTCCACCTTTAATATTCCTTGATCTGTCCTTTGGATCTAGTACTCCGTTCATGTCTCCAAAGATCATTGTATCTTCCTCTTAAAATTCTAGCATAATTTGAAAGGAATTCTTAAAGACTTGGCTTTAACATCGTTTGGTCTGTATATCTTTGCTTTTGTGTATCCCTTGCCTTCCGCGAGTCTCCTTTTTAAGATTAGGTATCTTCTGTCTGGATCTCTTAGTTCTTCTAGTAAACTTAATTGTGGGTTGTGTATATAAATAGCAACTCTACGTTTCTTTTTCAGCTGAAGCAAGATATATTTTACCTAATTTTTTATTATTTAGAATATGTTTGAGTTTCTTCTTTAAGTGGGTTTTGTGTAGACATAAAACATCTGCATTTTCCTTTTTTAGTTGGTTAAAAATTCTCGTATGTTTTGAGGGAGAGTTCAGTCCATTAGTATTTACCGATACTTTTAAAAAATGTGTCCATTTTATCCCAATGTGGTTGCCGTGCCCAGTTTGTCCTTTTCTGTGTTTGCATCTTCTTTGAAACTCTTGGTCTGTAAATTTTGCTTTGAATTTCTTGAAGATTTTCCTTCAGTTCCTTTTTGTGGATTTTCCACTTGCAATTCTTCAGCCAACTGCTTGGCTTGCTCTTCTGTTCTTCCTTTTGGTAAGTATAGTTCTATTGCAAAGGTATTTTCCAGTGATATTTTATTTATTTATTTTGTAAAATCTGTCTCAGAAAATCAAAATCTTTCCTTAACATGCGTGTTGGTAGAGCCTGAAAAATTTGCACTTCTTTTTCTGCTACTTTAAGTGGTGATTCTCTTTGCGTCTTTAATAATTGCATCTTTTGTTTTCTTGTGAGTGAAGCGAACCAGTAAATCTTGGGGTAACTTATTATTGAGTGCAAATCTTGAATTCACTCTAAATATCTGGTCTGTATCTGGGAAATCTACTTGAATTTTCAAATAATCCTGAAGCAGATCACAAAAGCTCTATTCCACATTTGACCTCCCAAAATCTTCTGAGATTCCTCTAAAATAAAAATTATTAGATCTGCATTGAGTTTCCAGGATTTCAGTTCTTTGGTCTGCTTTCTCAATCCAATAACATTGCCCTTTCTAAGTGCGTATTGTTATATATATACATATATATGCTTCTCTTAGATCCTTACTTTTTGTGCTTGTTCTTTTAATTTTGTATTAATTTCTGTTAATTCAGCCAATGATTCTTGATGCATTTCTTGGATATTCCTATGGAAAAAAAGAAAAGAAAAAGTAGCTGATCGTATAGTCCACAATTATATAGAATAAAATTAATCAAAAAGGGAAAATAAAAGCTTGATTTGGCTTGGTTTAATTTACTTGGTGTTTCCACTCTGCTTTTAAGTTGATGCTTCCTTAAAAGGAGCAGTTAGATGCAGTTTAGTAATTTATCCTTACATTGTTCACATAAATCTCTTGGTTTATAGACCATAAATTTTCAGGGGATCTCCTCTTATCGGGAGCAGATATGGTTTAGATGAAGTTGAATGTTGCTGGCAGCCTGCCAGTCTTCCAAGTTTTGCTGCAATTATAATTCCACTGAGTTCTTGTTATTAAAATGAAGTCAAAGAGAGAGTCTTTTAAAAAGAAGACAAAGATGAGAGGAAATAAAAGATTATTATATAGAAAAAGAAACGAAGGCAGGGGAAGTGCTGATGTTAAAGGTGGAAAGCCTACTTTTTCTCTGTTGTCAATGGTGGTATTGGAAGAAGAAGAAGAGGAGAGTGGATTTATACCCCGCCCTTCACTTGTAGTCTCAGAGTGGCTTACAAACTCCTTTCCCTTCCCCTCCCCACCACAGACACCCTGTGAGGTAGGTGGGGCTGAGAGAGCTCTGAGACAACTGTCCTTGAGAGAACAGCTGGTACAGAGCTATGGCTTGCCCAAGGTCATCCAGCAGGTGCAAGTGGAGAAGTGGGGAATCAAACCCAGTTCTCCCAGATTAGGGTCCACGCACTAAACCACTACACCAAACTGGCCCACTGGGGTTTGATAAATTAGGCCCCCCTTGGATTCATCTGTCAGTTGAGTCTCCCCTCTGGGGGAGAGGTGAAGACAGAAAGATAAGTCGCCCTCTCCTGGCACAGTGCACCCTATAACAAGATAAGACTTGCACCTTTAAGAATGCTCCTATTCAGGTCACCATTTTCCCTGGAAGTCCAAAATGAATATTTTGAAAGCACCAAAAATAGGTCTCTGTATACTGTAGTTCTGAGGCAGTCTTCCTTTCCATGTAATCACGATCGCTTAGCCTTCTTATCCCTATTTATCCTTCAGATAATTTGAGAAATGTGATGTGTGCTCTGAAAGGTTACAGCCAGAACTCTGGTTTGTGCAAGATTGCACCATGTATCTTTAGTTTGAACAGATTATCAACTTTTTTTTTTGTCTTGAGTGAGGTTTGAGGAAAGGCTAGAAATAGCTCAGTTCCCTTCTGCTGCTTTTCTATTCCCCAGAGCACCACAAGAGATGGGGCAGGAAGAATTCCACATGAGGGGAATTGGAAGCTTTCCCCTAGTCCTCTTGCAAGGGAGGATAAAGTGGCCCTGGAAAGGGCCATGCCCCTCTCACCTCATGTGGAGAGACAGCTGGAGAGAAAGGAGGTGCCACTGCGTTCTGCTTTGTTAGCTGCACCTTGCATGTACCTTCAAGACAAAGGCAGGAACTGCCATGCATCTCATCTCCCAACACACTAAGCCTCAGGTAGAGCCAGATGCTGCTGTACCCTTATGCAGTCCTCCTTGCCAGCCTGGGTGTGGTGGGGTCAGCAAAGAAGAGTTCAAGTAATGCCATACTACTCCTTACTGGCCACACCACATCTGTTCTTGCTGGGGAAAGCCAAATGCTGCTGTGCCCAAGTTGCTCTTCACCAGCTGTATCACACTAGCACAGGGCAAAGTTGGATACCCCCTGTGCTCCTCATTCCTGCCCTGAATGATGCAGAGCATAGGCAAGGTGGCTCCCAGCTTTGTGCTCTGCCAGTGGTACCCATCCTACTTCTCACTGATCCACTGTGGGGTGGGTGGGGCTCAGAGCAACATCCCACCAGGATTTCGCTGGTAAAGTATGCGGTCGGTCCGCCCTGAGGAAGGAGTTGTGAGTTGTTTTGTTTCACGCCAGGCTTTTCACAAAGGTGAAAGAAACGTGAATTTTCCTTGCAATGTTCTGCCTTATGTAAAACCAGCTGAAAGGGAGAGTCTTGTCCAAGTCCTCTGTAATCCATGGGCAACACGGGAGGAGCTGGCTCCCTTGGCAACTCGTTAAGTGGATTTGTGAAGCGTCATTGCTAATAGTGCTAAGGTGGCTTCCTGCTCTCCTTAATAAACCTGTTGCTTTATGGCATGTATTTTAGGGAGCTTCTTCAGACCCTTTTCCAGTGCTCACAATGTGCTGCCATATTTCCAGTAGCTATTTGCCTGTGGAAGTATTTCAGAGGCAGTAGAAGTACGTGTCATGTTTAGCTTTGCTTTTGATGTCCAGAAAATCCTGGCTTTTTCTCTCCAGTTAGTTTGTAAAAGAATTAATTCAAAGTCAAAGGGTTGTATAAAATACTCTCTTCGCTTTCGTATTGTCCTCAGAATTGTGAGAAATATGAAAAAGTATGGTGCGGCATAATTTCTACTTGAATTTGATATGCCTAGTTCATCAACTGTGTGGTCATGCTTAACTGGCATTTTTCTAGAATTAGAAAATTATATTGTTTATTCAGTTGACATTCTACTTCATCTAAAGTATGTGAGCTGAAAAGCTTATATGGGGAGCTCAAGGCGCATTTTATCTGTTATTTCAGGCACTGTAGTGGGAATGTTCTCACTAGGGAAATTCAGTTTATTGCTGTGAGATTCGTGCGAATGTTGGTGGGAGTCAGGTTGATACATCTGTGAATTCCAGGCTCTGGGAGAGAGCCGTGTTGCAGATGTGCTGTATAATACAGTTGTTTTTTTAAAAAGAGTGTGAACATTTTGTGTAAGCATTGGATTATTGAAGGGCTAGTTAGACGGGCCTGTAACGGCACAGACTGATTTGAGGGGGGGGAGCTGTGTAAGGCACAGAGGATCTAGCCTATCAAAACTGGAAAGTCTTCTGATTTCTGAGTCCTCGTTTAGGAGGTAGTCCTGTCATATTTTTTGTCAAGCTTAGCTACGAGGACAAGAAGCTTGTTTTTAAAAATTAGATTGTTAGAATTCCAGTTTTTGACCTGCGTGACACAGACAATTTGTACTCCTTACTTCATTGCATTTAAAATATATAGCTGTTCTAATGATCCTTGTACAGATGTAGAAACATTCAACCCCATGTGGCTTTAGTATTTCAACTCCAGTGAAATATGCAAATTTTAGATTAAATCAGATCTCTTTTATTACATGGCATATTCCTAGAGGCAGGTGCATCTAGTATTTGGATGGTATACACATGGTGAGTGGGCGGAAGGTGAATATTGGTTGATATTTCAACTTTATTGGCATATGATTGTAATGTTGATTTTTTAAAGTGACAAAATCTTTGATTCTGTGCATAGGAATGTGTTAATAGGATTGGCAAATGATGTTTTTCATCTTCTAATTAGGAACATCTCATTATCACATTTTATCTAGGTAAGTGATTCAAATACTTGAAGATCATTAGAAGTATCTGGGTTAAAAATCTGAAAACAAAATCTGTGATATCTGCATTGCTGCCAGCATCTAGATATTAAACTGTTAAAACCAGAATTTTTTTTATAGTGATTGGTTCTCTTTTTTCAACATGAATGTTATTTCATTTGGTGAATAAAAGCTGAAAAGATAGAAAACTGCCTGGAGTTTTGCAGGGGATGGGGTTGTTTGAATTAGAGAATTGGAAAGGATCTCCAGGGTCATCTAGTCCAACCCCCTGTACAATGTAGGAAATTCACAAATACCTCCCTTCCACACCCCCAGTGACCCCTGTTCCATGCCCAGAAGATGACAGAAAATCTCCAGGATCTCTGGCCAAATTGGCATGGAGAAAAATTGCTTTCTGACCCCAAAGCTGTGATCAGCATCTCCATGGATATGTAAGAAAGGGCCACAAGAACTAAGTACTGATGCAACCCTTCCTGCCTTCCCTCTAATGTTCTAAGTTAACAGAATCAGTATTACTGTCAGATGGCCATCTAGCCTCTGTTTAAAAGCTTCCAAAGGAGAGCCCACCACCTCCTGAGGAAGCCTGTTCCACTGAGGAACTGCTCTAATTGTCAGGTAGTTCTTCCTAATGTTTGCTTTTTATGTTACTAATACCTTGCATGATTACAGTGTTTTGGCTCTCCTGACTAGTGGCACAGTGGCATCTCTTACAGTCATAGCCTGATCCTAAGATTCAAACTGACTGAGATTATTGTGGATTTCTGTCAAGGCTACACATTTATCCATGATGTGGGATCCAGTATAATTTGTTACCCTAACTGTCTGTTTTTATTGACATGATGGTTTACTGTAGCTGTAATGTTTTTAGCTGAAGCATGTAATAGTTTAGTAGGTATTTTCATTTGCAAAACTATGCTACTTTTGTAGTTAATGTATAAAATTACTAATCGCTGGTTGCTTCAAATTTTTGAGATTATTTTTTTCACCGTTATTTTGTTAGTTGCAACTTACTTTTCTGTACTGGTTACTTCAACATTATTATTTTTTATCAGTCCATAGTAATCAAAGCACATATTATGTTATATGTATGTGGTGCTGCTTTGTGAAACTTAGCATTTCTGTAAAGTGGGGGCTTTATGTGAATTTCATAATTTTCTACTTGTTTGGTTAGATAATCAATTACAGTAAAAGTAATGATTTTAGAAATTGCAGCATTTTGTATGCAACTTCTCTCACATATTTTGAAATGTGTTTTGCTTTTCTAGGTTTCATCATCCAATCCTTAGTCCTCTTGAAAGCAATTTCCAGTTAGAAGCAGATGTGCTTACCCATCTTTTGAAGGCTCAGGCACAGATCTCAGAGTGGAAATTCCTCCCATCCTTGGTCAACTTGCACAATGCTCACACAAAGCTACAAACATGGGGACAGATCTTTGAGAAGCAGCGAGAAACCAAGAAACATCTGTTTGGTGGGCAATCTCAGAAGGCTGTGCAGCCTCCACATCTTTTCCTTTGGCTAATGAAACTCAAAAATAGTCTTCTTGCAAAATTTAGCTTTTACTTTCATGAAGCGCTCAGTCGGCAAACAACTCCATCTGAAATGAAAACTTTGACAGCAAAAGCTAATCCTGACTATTTTGGGAAAATTTCTAGCTTCATCAGGAAATACGATGCTGTTAATATTTCTTTAATCTTTGACAACCGAGGGTCAGAGAGCTTTCAGGGACATGGTTATCATCATCCGCATTCCTATCGGGAAGCTCCAAAGGGTGTCGATCAATATCCAGCAGTAGTTTCTCTGCCCAGTGACAGGCCTGTGATGCATTGGCCCAATGTTATTATGATTATGACTGACAGAGCCTCTGATCTCAACAGCTTGGAAAAGGTGGTTCATTTCTATGATGACAAAGTTCAAAGCACATACTTTCTGACCCGTCCTGAGCCTCACTTTACCATTGTAGTTATTTTTGAATCCAAGAAGTCAGAGAGAGATTCTCATTTCATTTCTTTTCTCAATGAAATTTCACATTCCCTAAAAAACTCTAAAGCTTTTGCAAGTCTGAAGCCTGGATCCAAAGGATGAATAACTGCTCCTGTTAAAACAATATATTGGACTGCAAGGAAATGTGCTCCATTTCTGTTTTGTGTGTGTGTTTTTTAAAAAAAATATTTAATGTTTAATATTAGTATTTAATATTAAGCATTTTTTGGAATGAACAGCCAGAATGACTTATGCAGTGCACTAAAATCAGAACAGTGTTTTGCTCAACTACTGTATTTTTTAAGTCCATGACACTTTGATGTGCTTATCTAAATAGAATATATGCACTTTATCTGTTGCTGGTCACACACTTATAATCTGCTGGAAACCTGGTTTGGATTTTTCCTCAGAATTCCTTCCTTCTGTTTTGAACAGTACTGTTCAGTCAAACCCACTAGAAAGTGTTAGAGCTCTTAAATAATTGCAATAAATGCATAATGGGAAAAATGTGTCTTTGGCAGCTATGATTTTGCTTTAACGTAAGTTTTTATAGTGATGCTGCTATCTATGTTTTTTGTAAGTCCCAAATAAGATCTTAAGTTCGCTTGATAATGTTAGAATCCTCTACTAATGCATTTTTTTGTATCATTTTAAGTTCTACTCAAGTGTTGAGTTTTATGCAAGCTGCATTTTACTTTTGAAAGCTTCAGATTTGGCAGCCTTATAATCAGTTGATGTTATTAGTCAGCTCCATTGTGAGGGTAAGGATTATGGTGTATACATCATCATAATCAGAAATGCCAGTGGGCAGGGAAATCAATGCACAGAACTGGAATTAGAAATGCATCTGTAAAAATGAGATGGTGAAGAAACTCAAAATGTGAAAATGATTGTAGAGAGGCAGTGAACTGGATTATCTTAATATGGGCTGACATGTGTACAAGGACGGGGATTAGGGTTCAGAGAACTTTAGGAGTATTTAAAAAATGCTTACTATTTAAAGTCACAGATATTATGTCTCCATCTTGTTTGTAAAATGTAACGTAAGAATAGCCCTGATTCAGTAGACCAAGAGGCCATATCTGGGCCAGCATCCAGTTTCCACCTGTGGCCAGCTAGACACTTCCAGGAAGTCCACAAGCAAAGTAAGAAGATGGAAGCCCATCCCTGTCTTTCAAGATGTTGTTTGACTCATTTATAACCCACTCAAGGTTGTTTGTCCTTCAGCAAATGGTACTGAGAAAACTTTTTCTTCTGTATATGAGATGTAGCTATTATAGCTAGCTGCAGGTGACAGACTATTTTAACCAATGGCATTTGCATCTTTTTGTGATACAGTACTAAAAGATCCCTTTCTGTATTGTTCTTGCAGTTCATTATTAATGTTTGACTCACCCATGCCATCAGTATTAGCAGCACATCCAATGAATAACAAGCTTATATCAATGTAATCAGGCTGTACAATAGTAGCTTCTGTTTCACCTGAGACCGAGACCCTGCATCTTATCTAGTAGAGTCATAAGAAAAACAACCCCAGAAAGTAACTTGTCACTGCTACATGTTTCCTTTTTCTTTGTTCTCAATGGTTTGTCATAACTCTTTTTTATTGTTGTAATTCTGCCCTCCATAGTTTATGGGAAGACATAAAAATGTACTGACGTGATAGATTTCCCTTTTTGTTGTTTGGTACATTTGAACTATTTCCTTGAGATTATGTCACAGGTAAAATTATCCATTCACCCAAGTTTTATGCTTCCAAAGGAGTTTGGGGCCTGTTTTTTGAACAGTCATTCCCTGTATGTCTTGACCAGCAATGTTGGAAATTTAGGACAGTTTGTATGTGTCTTGAGAATGCAGCAGTACAAAAATATACCATTTCTGGAGACTAGCCGCATATTGTATGGAAGTTACATGTGCCTTAAAGTTGTACAAACTACTCTAAAGACAGATTTGCATCCTTTACAGCCTAGTCCCCTGCAAGCTTGTTTGGAAATAAATCCACCGTGCTTAGCTGAGGGTTAAATACAGGACTTCACGTATCTCCACTGTCATGGTTGGATAAAGAGTTAGCCACCATTGTGCATTCATACATTCTTGACTAACTTGCTTTTCTTCTTCCTTGTCTATGCATTATGATACAGTATGTAAATATAGGAGGAAAGGTTGTAGAAAATATGGATGCCATTTTGAGATGTTGCTGCTGCTGCTTTCTAAAAATGATTAGCAATCCAACAACTCTCTCAACAAGATTTCATATGTTGGCATTCATCCAGTGTCCTGTAATGGGAATGCTGGTGGCATTTTATATGATATTTGTGCATCTTTTATTGCATAGGCCACTAGGGCCCAATCTGCATCTAGCATTTGCTCCATTGTTTTACCAAATCTACACTGGAACAGAAAAAGATGCGGCTCAAAACCACATTCAGATATACCAGACCAACGACATACTGACTGTAGAGTCACCCCTGAATGGCCATAAAACGGACATACATCTATGCAGACAGTAGTATAAAACCAGGAGATCAAACGAAGTGAAAGCAGCATGCAGTCTGGACACTGCCATAAAATCCAACAATCAAGGAAAGTGGAATTGGCATGCAATGTAGAGGGGTATTTCTGTTCCAACATGGGTTTGGTAAAACAGTGGAGCAAATGCTAGATGCAGATTGGGCCTAAGTTTTGGCAACACGTGCTGATGTCAGGTAGTGTTACCTTAAAAAGCTGATTGGTTTAAGTCATCAGTAGGTAGTTTCCAGTAGGTAATACTGGAGATACACTGTAATCCTGGCTGTCAATCCAACTGAATATAGTGGGTCTATTTTTAAATTAATGTGTTGGATCAGGCCATATTAGGGTTGCCAGGTTCCTTCATCGCTCCAGTGGGGGGATTGGGGGGCATTCCAGGGATGGATGAACAGGGCAGCAGCACACATGCCTGAATCCCAAGCAGTGAATCACCACTGGGAAATCAGTCCCATGTGCTGCAGCCCCCACTGCGAACAGAACGTGTGGCCAGCAACAGCCCTTCTCCCTCCCTCCTGAAAGATTTAAACATCCTTCTAGCTGATTAGCAGGCCACATGTTCCCTGCTGAGCAGCTGAAGCCTTTTAAATCTGGCAGGAGGGAGAGGGGTGGCCGCAGGTGGTTGCTCTTGGGGGCAGGGCTTCCCCCACCTGCCAGCTGGCCGGCAGCATATTGGAGCCCCCAAAAGCAGGGAAACCCCTGCCCAGACCTAGGGGCTGGCAACCCCTAGGTCATAACTGTCATGATTTGCAGTCTTCCATAGGCATGCAGCTTCTACTGGCAATACACAGCTGGTAGCCAGCAGTGATACAAGGATAAAATTTTGCCTCAAATAGTCCTTTGGTTCTGTGTTTGCATCTCTAGAATTTCTTCTCACACAGATCTTCTACTGAATATTACTGCTACAGTTCTTAAAATACGTTCAATATGGAGAGAGGCTGGAATTTCTATATTTTGAGATAAGAAAATATTTTACTCCCCCCCCCCCCCCCATCCTGGATATGCCAACACTACTTTAACTATAAGTGGCAGTGAGAACCAACATGACTAACAGCTTGTGCAAGAGCAACTGCTGGGGGTGGGTAATTTATTTGTAAGAGCAGTCTACCATTAGAGGGGTTTACTTAGATAACAGGAAAATCACAGTTTTTAATTCTCTTAAGTAGCAGAAATGGAGGGATGATCTTTTCCTGTAAATGTAACTATATGTGTACTACACCTGCCAAATGAGGACATTCATGTATCTGAAGTGGACTTCCAGCTATAAAATCTTATACCACAAGGAATCTGATCATCTCCAAGAGGCTACCGGATTCTTTGTTCTTGTTACTTGTTAAACAGCTGCTTGTGAGTTCTGCAAATACAGGAGGGGGACCAGTGAGGACTCACAGGGGAAGCCACCCACCACTGTTAGATATAGAATTACTTACAGTTTAAGGACTGGGAAGCAAAGCAACAATTTCAGTTACAGGCAATAGCATAAAGAAAAGAGAAAGCACTACTGCTCTGTGAGTGGTGGTGTTTTTTCTAAACCTTGGCAGATTCTAAACCTTGGCAGATCTATCTAGGATTGTGTGTGGAAGCAGAGCCCCACACTCTTATCTTCATCAGAAGGGGGAATTATTTTTGGACATCAAAGATAATGACTGGATATAGGATAGGAGAAGGCTCCAGTCTGTGACCCACTAAAGAGCCCAGCATGCTGGGGTTGGAGATGGAAACCAAGCACTCATATCCAGTCAGACTGCCTGGAAATTACTATCTCCCATCATGGGTGATCTGGAAAAAAATGCTGCTTTGAACTCTTTCAGAGAAGATGGTATAGATTTCCTTGGGGTTAAATTACCACCCCACATGATTTTTCCACTGTCACAACTTCCTGCCTACTCTACTGCACTGTGATTTTCATCAGGAATTAAGGTTAGTGGCGATAGCATCTGAACCTCTGTATAACCCTCTCCCCCCAAGGCTGGATTGATGAGGGATAATGAGGTAAATGGACAGGCACAAAATGGCTTGCTTTTTTAAATGAACAGGGACAAAGTTTATTCAGAGGAAAACATGGCTGAGGTAAATTGTAGCACTGTGGGTTGTTTGGTTTTAGACAGAACCTGCCTAAGGAAGATCTTTGTGCAGGTAGTTTTATAACATATTAGTACAGCATTCTCTTGCAGCTAAGTTATGCACTAAGCTCAGCAAAGCCTGCTGGCCTGCTGTCTCAGTTACCCTAATGGGAATGTGATATCTCCTCAGACATTTAATTTGCATCCCTGTAAAACCGACCCTTCTCTCCCAACTTCCAACCTTGTACCTCAGTCCTTAGAACCTAGGTCTCCACATCTCATTTCTGACTAACTTAACCTCTCTTTGTCAACTAATATGCCTTGCCTTCTTATTCTCAGACAGCGCATGGTGTTTCTCAAGCTCCAGGGAGGTGAGAGATAGAGTAGGCACGGCAGGGGTATGAGAGGGGCGGCGGCGGCAGCCTCAGGTGGCATTCCCTTCATTCCCATAGACTGCATTCAGTATATACAGAATGGATGGGAGCATGGCCCCTTCATTGCTTTTTTCCTGACATAAAAATGGTCTATGAAAAATAAACATTTCAAGTTTGAGGGGAATGTATTTTAACTTTCAAAAGATTTTGAAACAAAATTACTACAGGAAGGAGTGGAGTTAGCGAGGATCTTTAAGTCACTCATACAACCATAGTACCCCATATTGCAACAACTTCACTGGCTGATGTATTAATTGTACTTTCCAAGTGGAGATATATTATAGTTGCCTGCTGAGATACTTCAGTGCCCTGAGGCAGAAGCAATTTTTCAGGGCGGAACATCAGGTCCCATGTATTTTTTAGTAAAGTGATTGTCCACAAAGGAATATAGTCTCTGGAAGGATGAGTTAGTAAACAGACACGGTTATACTTGAAGAAGAAGAGATTGGATTTATACCTCGCCCTTTACTTGGAGTCTCAGAGCGGCTTACAAAGCCCTTTCCCTTCCCCTCCCCACAACAGACACCCTGTGAGGTAGGTGGGGCTGAGAGAGCTCCTTCTCAAGCTGTCCTTGAGAGAACAGCTGGTACAGAGCTATGGCTTACCCAAGGTAGCAGGTGCAAGTGGAGGAGTGGGGAATCAAACCCAGTTCTCCCAGATTAGAGTCCATGCACTTAACCACTACACCAAACTGGCTCTCAACTTGTCTCATTTCTCACTCAGCTCTCTTAGAGGGAATGGGAGAGTACATAGTGCTTATTTAATTTCTTCAGTCATACCCCAGCTTTCAAAATAACTGCTTAAAGGAGTGATCTGTGGAAGAACTGAGTTCTGCAAAGCTGATGTCCACTGCAAAAGCTCTACCTGCAAATTTAACTGCAAATTACAATAGAGTCTGGGTTTTTTCCCCCACTTTATATTTCATTCATTCATTCATTCATTCATTTATTGAGATTTATATCCTGCCCTCCCCACCAAATGGCAGGCTCATTGTAAATGTAAAAAAGAAGGCTTCAAAAAGCAGTTGTAGTGAGATGACAGTTTCCAGCCCCATAAAAATAACGTCTACTGTATTTTTCTGTATGAGGAGGATGAGTTTAATTCAAGTAAGCAGCAGTGGCAGTTGAGATTAGAAAATGTCTCTCCACCATCCCCCCATAAGCTATTGAGAGTAGAACAACTGAAGTATTGTTCCCTTTGGTGCTTTATTGTTTTATAAGAATAAAACTATTCTCAGTGACACTGAAAAAGGCATATCATAGATCAGTGTGAAGCCATTTCTGCAATACTGGCCTCAAGTGCACAGTTCTTAACACTGTCATTGGATATAAGTTCTAACAAATAAAACGGAACTTTCAGATTCCCACTTGCATTTCAGTCAGAGTTAAGGCCTCAAGCCAATGTATTTTATTTCTTCCTCTTTATCTTTCTTTTCTACTGACCTTAAGGTGGCATGCATGGTTCTTCCTTAATCATATCCCCTCAAAAACCCTGTGAGACAGATTAGGCTGAGAGAGACAAGTGAGTCGGTAGTCCCAAGTTACCCACGTCTGAGATTCATGGCAGAGAGAAGGCTGGAGAGGACCTCAGACTGATTTGTTGATGAGACAGTTTGGCTGGTATAAGGTAGCTCTAGCTAGCTGACACTTGCTAATAACCTAAAAGCTTTTCATATTTCTGAGTCTTGTCTCTTCAGTTAAAGGTCTACATCCAAGATGGAGGATATTAAATGTGTATTTTCTGCTTAGAGGTACACTTACAACTCTTGAATTTTTAATGCAGTATTCGTACATGTGAAGCTTTTCTTTTCTTTCCTTTTCTTTTTTAAAGGAAAATTTTACCCTAACTTAGTAAAATAAGTGATATGCTTTAGGAATGTCAGTGCTTCTATGGTGTAAATGAACAAACCAGAAATATGTTTTTTTCCTTGCTAGTCGCCTTGCCCACATCTAGATTAATATAAGGGGCTTTTATCAAAACAGATGCACGGAATCCAAAGGATGAGAGAACCCAATAAATCCTTTGAGGTCCTTTGGTTAATTCCTGTCCTAACTAATCACCCACTTCATCACCCACATATACCAGTAAATAGCCATGGTTTCTTAATGAAAATGAAAGATAGTTGGACAGAGGGCATAGAATCACAATGCAAGTAGCACAACCATGAACTCAAACTGTGGACTTCTGTTTCCTGTCTTTTTCTGTCTGAGAAAACACAGGGTTCAAGGCAAAGGTATAACCTGCTTAGTTATCTATGACATTCCAGCACAGTACAGAGTCAATAGGGAGTCTTAAAAGCCACTGACTCCCGTATGAATTTACCTGACCACTCTGGTCATCTTCAGAGGCCCTGCTTTAATTATCCCTACCTCTAAGGCTAGATGTATGGTTTCTGAGAAAGGGCATTTGCATAGTGGAGAAAAAAATCCCAATTCTACACATACACTTAGAATTTGAGTAGCAGTTACCAACCAGGAAAGAAATCTTGGCATCACAGCATATAGCTAAATGAAAATGTTAACTTGGGTGTATGATGGAAATTCGGTGCTAAAGCTGATTAAGAAAGAGACTGGAAATAAAATGTCTCATAGTGTAATGCCCTTGTATAGATCTATTGTGTGGTTAAAGAACCATACTACTTAGCCCAGAAGGCTGAAAAACCTGTAATGCAAAGTGTAAGCATGAAAAGCAGCAGAAAAAAAAAAGGGCGACAGTTTTCAGTTTGAATTCAGAAAGGATCGAAGTGATAGGGTTATGGAATTTGAAGTTGGCTGAAGGAGAAACATCTTGAAGTGTTGCTGCGCTCTTTGGGGATCTGTCAGCAGATTTGCTGTACCTGATATGGGTGTCTTATTTGCATCCAATAGGATCTGTTTATATATTTGTAAATTAAGTAACAAACTTGGGCCTTTTATAAGTTGATCTGGTGGCCGACAAGACCATGGCCATCTTGTGGAGTTCCAGTTGCAGTCTTTAGTTTAATTCATTCCGTTTCAGTCCAATGACCATAATACACAAATCAAACATCATAGACTTTTATAAGTACTGTTTCTTGTAAAATAGTGGAAGTTGAAAAAAAAGTTACGGTATTAAATGCTGTCCTTTTGTACCTGAAATTGAAACTTTTTAAATTAATGGTTCTTAATTTAAATAAAAACTCTAAAGCTTCCTAAAAACAAAGGTTAAAAAAAACCAGTAAAGCCCGTTGAATAATTAACGTAGTTGCAATGTCAGTATACACTGTTTACATGAGGATATCCCATCACAACCTGCTTATACCTAATTTTCCAGATAAAGCTCTTTGATTGTTTCTTCATCAGCAGCTGTGGCTCTTTTCACCTTCCTTTCCACACACGAAACTGCTCAGATATACATGCAAAGAAACCTCATTTGAGAAATTCAAAACCCATAATACAGCAGAAGCATCTTGCCACTAAAAATTCCATCCTGAATGTGAAACTGTTAATGGTCCATTACTCTGTTGGCACAGGGATATGGTGAGGCGAGGGAGAATGGAGTAAAATAATAGGAAGTGCAATTAGCAGATGCTAGGTTCAATAGATGACCTGGATTGACATCTTTCTGAATGTTCTGGAAGTGGTAAATGATGGGAACACGTGATGCTCTGAAAAGCATGGATAGGTTTAAAAAGCAATAGACAAACTGCAGATAACGGGATTTTAGTAGAAATTGGGCAATGTTATGAATTACATGCATATTAAACTATACCATATAGCTTGATCTAATAAAATGTAATCCACAGCTGTTTGCCTTTAAAATAGTATTTCAAAAGCAATGTTATTTAATCCTTTGCTTATAAATCCTTGCTACTAGATTTTTCTTTTTTGGCTGGCATTTTCTGGAATAACCCCAGTGGGCTGACATTTTGATAGACCCTATTTTGTCCTGAATTACCACTCTAAAAGTACAGCCACACGCTATACTCCTGCTGCAGCCCAGCCCTGGGTGATAAAATATTTAATGGTACTAAATTTTTGAAACTGTACTTAGTATACCATTTGCTGGTGAAGCATTGAGGATTTTTTTTATACAGCATGAAAAAATATTGTACCAGTTGCTGAAAAAAAGTTAAACTCAAGCAATTTATGGAAAGGAGAAAGGAGCCTTCTTCCCCGTTCTGTCCTCGAGGCTTTCCCAAGAGGAAACAGAGGCATTAGCAATGTCCAGACAGCAGCTAGAACTCATCAGAGAGAAATCCTCTAACAGAGGAGATTTCAGAGATTGGGGGGGAGGGAGCATCTCCTAGGCACCTTCCAACCCAATGTCAGAAAGCAGCTGTGCTTAGTCCCACCTGCTCAAATCATGGGGCCCCCTTCCAGTCTAACCTGTGGAAACATTTCCACCACATCTACGTACATCACTGCACACTTTGGGGGTTGGATGTCACGGGTGGACTCAGGGCTAGGAGCCACATCTACATATGTCACTGCATGGTTTGGGTGTCAGGGATAGACTCAGAGCTTTCGAGCCACCATGTCTACTTCCTTGTCAGGGCTTCAAGCCACCATGTCTAACCACTTCTTAGGGCTTTTGACCCACCATGTTCTATTCCCCTCTCAGGGCTTTTGACACACCATAGTCTATTCCCTTCTCAGGGCTTTTGACACACTATGTCTACTCCCTTCTCAGTGTTTTGAGCCACTAGGTCTAACTACTTCTCAGGGCTTTTGAACCATCATATCTACTTACTTCTCAGGGCTTGGAGCCACCACATCTACATACATCTCAGGGCTTAGAGCTACCATGTCTGCATCCTTGCATGCTGGTTTGGTTTGGGTCTCAAATGGTCTCAGGCAGCGGGTTTTTTGTAGAAAACCCCCAGCAGGAACTCATTAGCATAATAGGCCACACCCAACAGCAGAAACTTATTAACATATTAGGCCACACCCCTGGCAGCACAGCTCCCTCCCAGGATTGGCTTCCCCAGGTGCCCCACGGCTTGCGAGGCGCATGGGGAACCTGAGGGAAGAAAGACAGTTTCTGGATCGGCTTCCTCAGGCGCCCCATGTATGAATGTATGAATGTTATGGGGAAAAATGTATGAATGTTATGGAAACCTAAGTTAAATATATATATATATTATAATAATTTTGTTATGTACATAAGTAAGCCAGTGAAAGCAGACAGCAAAGTGGTTTTATTAGAAAAACTGTTTTGTATTTCGTATTGATGCATTTATATGTTAAGGTTTATGCATCTAAAGAAAATGTGTATTGAGTTAATGAAATGATCTGATGTTATAGTGATAAGAAAAGAAATGTTGCACAGGCAAGTAAGTACATCACATAAGCCCATTGCTCAGCAAAAGGCTGAAACCTTTCACATTACACAATTATTTAGAAAGGGGGGACATGTGACGGGATTAAAGAAAAAAAAACCTATGACCAGCAGAGTGTGTTCATAGAACCCTGCTGAGTCACATGACAGAATGAGGAGGGGGCAGTTTGGGCTCAGAGCTCTCGGTTATTGTCTGTTAACAGACTCAGAAGGGAAGGGCTGAGGGAGTGAAGCAACGTTCGCCTTCTGAAGAGAATTCTGTTTCTAGGAAGGAACAGACTCAATCATAGTGAACTAAGCGAACACAAACACTAACATGCATCAATCCTGGCGAGCCTGTGAGATGTGGCTGTAGGAGGGCTGAACTCTGGCAGGGTCTAGACAGCTGTGTAGAGGCCAGCTGTGATGCAAAGAGGCCAGTAAGACACAGCTATAGAGGAACCACAAAGCAGGACAGGAAAGAGTATAATAGAAGAGTTGAGTGAACGTGTAACCATCTGTATGCAACAACAACAAAAAAACCCCATAAGCATACGGCCTGAACGTAGTCTGAGGACCAGTGCCAGCCCTTTCAGCAACAAAGAGTCCTCTGTACAAACAACCAATATTCCCCTGTTGTGTTCTGCCAAAAAATTACAGTTTTATTTTATTGTGAGAAAACCTTGGTGCCTGACTCATACTTAAAAAAAAACACCAATCCCCGAAGAGACTAATTAAGAAGAGAGGGACCTGAGTAGTATTCATAGACCGCTGGGCTGATCTGTTCCCTCAGAGGGAAAGTTCAAACTACAGCGTGTAAAGAGGAGTAGGGTCATATAGGTCCTTCTACTACTCAAGTGGATTTTTGTCCTTAATGGTCTGTGGTTCAGTTTGTGGGTTTGCCACAAATTGAACTGCATTTTCCCAGTTCATGCCCATCCTTAATTAGAATCCCTCCCACAAATACTTTTTTCATACCATCCTCCACTTTGAAGCTAGGCGAATTTTCCACCCATGCTGGTGTCCAGAGGGAGTTTAGTCTCCAGAAATATGCCAGTTTTAAGACCACTTGTTTCCCCTACACACACACTCTTATGATGCCTAGGAACAGATGAAAGCTTCTGTGCCTCCAACTCCCATCAAATTAAACCCAACTAAGAAAGCAATCTAAGTGTGGAATTAGTCGTGAGCGCACCATTTTAGGTCCTTGGCAGTCTCCATTTTAATCTCTTCCTCCTATAGAAAAGTATAGACTCAATACAGATTGGGTGTGAGCAGTAAGGGGTAAGTAGATGATAATCAGATACAGTCACAAAGAACCACCTCTCAGAAATCAGATCAGCAATACCATCCTCACAGTGAACAGAGAGAAGGAGCATCTGGCTAAGTTATAGGTGGCCTTATGAGAAAATAACACAGAAGAAGAATTTAGGCAGATTCTGTTCTAACTAATTTCTCCCTACTTCAAATCTAATTTCTCCCTACTTCAAATAGGGCTGCCAAGTCCCCCGGTAGGGTGGGGGAAACACCGATTTTTAGTGCTTTCCCCCACTTTTTCCAAGTTGGCCACCGGGGGGACAAAATGGCTACCTTAAAAGGGAAATGTCTGCAGAGAGCCTGCCCTGCAGTAAAAAGCCTCACCAGACATTTCCCCTTTAAGAAGTCAGCAAGAGAGCTTCCACAGCAAGAGAGGTCCGCCCAGAGATTAAGGAGGGACTGAAGGAGCTGCTTTTGCATGTGGCTGGCAAGGTAAGTTTCTCTTCCAGCTCTTTTCATTCTCTCTCCCTCTTTCTTTTTTCTGTCTGTCTGTCTCTCTCTCTGTCCCCATCCAGCAGAGGTCTATCAGTGGCTATTATAGCCACAAGGTCTAAATGGAAGTAAGTGCCTCTGCCAGTTTTTTTTCCTTCTCTCTCTCCCTCTTTCTTTTTTCTGTCTGTCTGTCTGTCTGTCTCTCTCTGTCCCCATCCAGCAGAGGTCTATCAGTGGCTATTATAGCCACAAGGTCTAAATGGAAGTAAGTGCCTCTGCCAGTTTTTTTCCCTTCTCTCTCTCCCTCTTTCTTTTTTCTGTCTGTCTGTCTGTCTCTCTCTCTGTCCCCATCCAGCAGAGGTCTATCAGTGGCTATTATTAGCCACAAGGTCTAAATGGAACCCTTTGTCTGGGGCAGTGATGCTCTGCATTCTTGGTGCTTGGGGGGCAACAGTGGGAGGGCTTCTGGAGTTCTGGCCCCGCTGCTGGACCTCCTGAGGGCACCTGGTATTTTTGGCCACTGTGTGACACAGAGTGCTGTACTGGATGGGCTGTTGGCCCGATCCACTGTGGCTTCTCTCCTGTTCTTATGATATGAAAATCATATTTAGCACTTGTGTAGCACTTAGTGCTTCATATTCTGCCAAGATGAGGAAGGATTCAGTAGGGCCGTTGCTCAGTGATAGAGCATCTGCTTGACATGCAGGAGGTATCAGCTTCTTCAGCTAAAAAAGGATCAGGTAATAGGTGACATTAAAGATCTCAGCCTGAGACCCTGGAGAGCCACTACCAGTCTGAGTAGTCAATACTGACCTTGATGGACCAATGGCCTGATTCAGTATTAGGAAACTTCATGAGTTCATGTGTCAGCATGTGGAAGCAACATCACAGGATGTGACATCACAAAATGATGTCACTTCCTTTCTCCTTGCTCCACCCCCAAAGTCTCCTGGCTCCACCCCCAAAGTCCCCAGATATTTCCCAAGTTGGACTTGCAGCCCTAACTTCAAAAATAAATGGACCAGTGGGAAGCTGGGATCCTAAGATATTGCTTTTACTGAAAAAGGAGTCACCTGAGTAGAAACTGTTACTAAAAACAGAAGTATTAAGCGTATCAAAGAACAAAGCCTGCTGAGGGTAAAGGGAATCATGCTGTACCAGTCTTTTCAAGTTCTTTGAGCAGGTTAACAAGCATGTGGATAATAGTGATCCAGAAGATGTACCTGGACTTCCAAAAGGCTTATGACAGGGTTCCCCACCAAAGCTTAGTAAATCATAGGATAAGACGATGGGTTCTCTTATGAATTTAAACAATTGGTTAAATGACAGGACGTAGAGAATAAGAATAAATGGTCAGTTCTTTATCAATCTCCATAAGTTAGGTGCATTTGGAACAGTCCAACAGTTTGTCTATTTATGAATTTGATTTTTCTCCCAACTTCCCTGCAAACAGGCTCAGGGCAGGTTACAAGGTCACACAATCTCAACAACAATAGTTAAATAATTAAAACAATAATTTAAAACAATAATAAAAGGAGCAATCAAGCTTTGGGTTGCTATGCTCAGTATAGGCTGATCATAAAGCCAGCAATTTCAGTAGGGGAGGCCAGAGATGGATTTTGGATGTCCACTGCTTCAGCTGAAAGCCCAGTGGAACAGCTTCATTTTACAGGCCCTGCGGAATTGTAAGAAATCCCACAGGGCCCTGATCTTCAGTGGGAGCTTGTTGCACCAGGCTGGGGCCAGGGCAGAAAAAGCCCTGGCTCTGTTTGAGGCTAGTCGGACATCCTTGGGGCCGGGGACAACCAGTAAATGTTGGTCAATTGAGTGCAATGCTCTGCGGGGCACGTATGGGGAGAGGCAACCCTGAAGATATGCAGGTCCCTGGCCATACAGGACTTTGAAGGTTAACACCAGAACCTTGAACTGGATCCGGTACTCTTATCGAAAGCCAGTGTTGCCATCAGCATATGTGCCACTGCATTCTGCACTAGCTACAGTTTCTGGGTCAAGTTCAAGGGCAGTCCCACGTAAAGTGAGTCACAATAATCTAGTCTGGAAGTGAGTGACTATTGCATAGGCCACAGCAGCTAAATCCTGGGGAGTGAGATAGGGAACCAGTTGCCTGATGAGCCATAGATGATAGAAGGCCAATCAAGCATCGGCAGCAACCTGGGCCTCCATCAAAAGAGAAGGATCCAGGAGCACTCCTAGGCTCTTCACCCTCAGCACTGGTACCAGCGGTGTCCCGCCAAGGGTTGGGAGCTGGATTCCCAATCCCAACTCAACTCCCCACAACTCAAGTACAGGACCTCTGTCTTCATTGGATTCAGTTTCAATCAGCTCTGTTGGAGCCATCCGGTCACGGCCTGTAATGCCCTTTCCAATACCTCCAGAGCAAAGTCCAGCCAGCTGGCCATCAGCAGATAAAGCTGGGTGTCGTCAGTATATTAACCCATGGGCGAGGGGGCACATGTAAGAAGGCCCTTTGGTTAGGCTGAAAAAAGCATATGTTTCTTTCCCTGAATCCTTGTCTCAGGAGAAAGGGAAACACTAAGAACAGGAGAAACCAGAAGGAGAAAATGTGTATCTAACATTTCGCTCAAGCTATTCGATAAAATACAGAATACAGTAATGGGTTCTCACAAATGCAGGTGTTAGAAATGAAGGTTCAAGAATTATGATTTTAAAGTAAGTGAATCCTAGAATAACTTAGATACTGAAGCATAGCTTTCTCCTCACATTAGTCAGGGATGGATGGGCAGTTCCAACTAAGAAAGTTCACAAATACCCTGGATGAATGTATTCCTTGCATAGAAAGCCTCTTAACTTAATTGCACCTTTCAAACAGCTAGTGCTGATTCTACATTAGCAAGACCCACAATATTCCCAGTACAAGAGTGTGCCAGATTTCAATAAAGATGGCTGATGGCTTTTTCCAAAAGGCCTTGGAGGCCAGTTCTGCTTACCCAGGTGTGGTGAGTATATTGCATAACTGAAGGACTTGCACACGAGACAAGTGAGTTGGAAGGAGGACAACCCAAGTCTGCCCCTGGCAGTGGGCAGTTTATTTTTAAACATACACAGACTTACACGCCACACCCTTAGGTTGCTGCGTCAGCATTCAGTAGACGGGTCAATCAACATGAGGAGGAGGAGATAAGGAGAAGATGGGACAACTGTCTCAGGAGCCTGTTTGCAGAAGGGTTTATTAGCCAGCCAGCTTCAGGAGGACAATGCTCATTGTGTAACTGGAAGGGGGGAGGAGAAGCATGGACGTTGACCCGGCTAGCATACCAGCCTCAGATCTTCCCTACATCCCACTCTTTTTTGTTTTTTAATGCAAGGGGGGGTGTCCAGCCCAGGTCTCTGTATCAGATCTCTCATTCGATGTGTCGTCAAAGAGATCTGTCCAGAACCTGGTCTGTGGGTCGCCGAAAGTTATCATGGGGTAGGTGAAGTTCTTTGGGGTAGCTAACCAGCAAAGTTGACACAGGCTAGAGAGACATTGTAAACCACAGCAAAATACAATTCCCAATACAGCAAACAACACACAATATTGAATAATCTGGCCCAACCACCCAGTGGGGATCCAGCTCCAGAGAGCTGCCCACCAGGCAGGCAGGATATCTTGTTTGATGGACTCTGCCAGGGCATGCAGATTCTGGATTTGACAATGGACCGCCTTGGAGTTGTCAGTGAGATTGAATTCAATTCCTCACAACCATGATGGTGTAACAAGAGCAAATAGTCAATTGCTGCGCGGTTCTGCAACGTGGCTTAGAGAAGGAGTTTGTTGGCAGCTGGCTTGCAGCTCCCCCCAGGGGGAGGTAGAGCAAGCAAAGGCAAAACAGAATGGTGAGAGTAGAATTTGCAGTTATAACCACACAAATTGCAGCAAAAAGATTCTCTGGGGTCTGTTCCTTTCCCTGCTCCGTCAGGAGGCACTGCGCTCTGTTGGTGGTCGGCTTGACAGCTCCCCAGGTTATCAGAGGTGCCCTCTGCCAGGTCTGCCAGGATTGGAATAGGCGCTGCGCTTCTGACAGGCTGATATTCGTCACCTCGGGCAGGGGGTTGGAACTGTTGATGCTGCGCCATGCCATGACTGGGGCGAACACACTTTGCAGGAACCCACAGTGGACCTGTTGGAGACAAAACAGAATACCCTCTCCCCCAGGTTAGCAAAGGGGACCGGACCCAGCCAGGTTCGATCTGGCAGAGCCCGATATCACTAGAAGACGGGGAAAGGTGGACCAGACTGAAAATGTCGGTCAAAAGCAGTATTTGGGGCATGATCAGCTCCAGAGGTAACATTGAGCTGATTAACAGTAAATAAAACTCAGGCCACAGCCTGTTGGTAAGGAGGGGAAAATTCCCCTGTTTTTATTTGTTTAGATCAGGCTACAGGGTACAGATTGCATCAGAGTAAAGTGAGGAGGGGGGAGATGATAAGCAGTTTCCCCCACAAAGTCAGCCAGAGCAATTTGCCATTTCACCCCTTTGAGGGGTTGCATCAGAATAGGTGTCAATAGAAACATGTAAATACTTCCAAGGGGAGAATTCAGGGACCTGTGTGACTTCCATTTGCCAGAAATCACAGGGCCCATGGCCTCAGGGATCCTGCACAGCTGGGACATGCAGAAACAATGCGCTGTGCTTCAGAGAGAAAAAAAGTTTAAAATTGGCTGTCAGAGCACAAACATTCTGAGGACAAACCAGGTGATTTTCAGTTGAATCATAGAAAAGCAAGTGTACAGCAGCTTCAGCACAGGAATTGCCCTCAGTAAGAGACCCAGAAAGGGAACCGTGACTTCTAAAGTGGGCAACAAAAAACTTCTGAGTGCAGCTAGCTAACAGCTTTTGCAAAGTGAGAAACAAGCTTAGCAGATTAGAGACTATGCGCGGAGCCAGGTGAGCTCCTAGAAGAGAAGTAAGTAGCTTCACTACATACAGTGAATCAGAAATGAGATTAGAAAGAGATATGACAGAAGAAGTTTCAAAATCTTGCTTAGAAAAAAGAAAAACTGTTTTTACTAAATCTTGTCCAGCACGTTCTAAGACGCGCTGCCTGCCCTGTGAACAGAGCAGAGCTACCAAGGTTAGGGGGCTTGGAAAAGTGAGCTGGGGAACCAAGGGATGAGCCCGACAAAAGGATTTGAGGGCTGTGTCAACAAAATACTGACAAAGAGAAGGTGAATTTAGCATGCCTTGAGGAAGGACAGTCCACTGAAAGTGTCATTTAACACTGGGACTGTGAGTGCAAAGCACTGCTGGTCTGGTGGGTGCAGGGGAATGGTAAAGAAGCAATCTTTCAAATCAATAATAAACAGTTGGAAATCAGCTGGAATTAAATTTGGGTTGGGCGTGCCACATTGCAGGGAGCCCATGGGCTGAATGCAGGCATTCACTGCTCTCAGATCATGCAGAAGTCGCCATTTACCACTTTTCTTTTTTATGACAAACACAGGGGTGTTCCAAGGACTTGAGGAAATTTCAATATGGCCTGCAGCTAACTGTTCATTCACTAAACTTTCCAGAGCAGTGAGCTTATCCTGTGGCAGTGGCCACTGATCCACCCATACTGGGGTGTCTGTGAGCCAGTGCAAGGGTAGGGCAGTGGAGTTAGCCATCAAAAGTTAAAGTGGCTCCAAGCCGGGAAAGTAAGTCTCTGCCCCAAAGATTTACATGGACTGGCAACACAAAAGGGCGCAGCTGAACACGAGTCTCAGAATTGTGAAGAGAAAAGGTGATAAACGCTGCGCTTTGGCGAGCTGCCTGGCGTCCTCCCACCCCCCACACACTGGGGCACATCTCCAGAGGCCACTCAGGGGGCCACTGATCCTCACCAATGACCGTAACGTCGGCACCGGGTCCAAGATTCCCTTAAAGGGACGTCCTTGGAGCAAAAAGGTTTGCTGAGGTCTCTTCTCAGTGACAGTGGCAGTTAGGCCGAGAAGTGCTCCCTCAGGGCCAGGCGATCCCCCTCCACCCGTGGACGAAACACAGGGGAGGAAGATCAGCTGGGCTGGGACACTGCCGGGTGGAAGGGTTTGGGGCATATTGGTCCACAACTGAATGAAAATTTGCCCTGTGTGATTAGAATCGATGAGCCCAGGCACAATAAAAAGTCCTTGCTTCGCTGCTGAGGAGCGGGGCAAGACAAGACCCACAGTGTTTAATGGTGGTGGTCTTGCTACTTGGGAAGCAACAAGTAAAACTTCATTGGGGTATTTGAACTGAACCTCCTCCTTTACAATGAGATCAAACCCTGGGGTCTCATTGGGGAGTCTTGGGCTTAAGCGAGGTTCAGTTCCTGGGAAGTCTCTGTTTGAACCGGGGCCAGAGACGGGCCCGATTGGTAGTTTCCCGAACGACAGTCTCTGGCCCAGTGAAAGCCTTTTCTGCATTTTGGACACTTAGTTTTAGGCTTTGCACCCTGGCTTGAAGAATTCTGACCACCTCCCCGCCTGGCACCCCCACCCGGGGCCCAACATTCTGCCCGAAAATGTCCCGTTCTCCCGCAATTGAAACACTTTCCTTGGGGCTTTTGGCCTTTCTGAAGTGCTGCTGCTAATAAACCAGCCTGATGAGCAGGCCCCCCAACATCTTGACATGCCTGAATCATTTCTGAAAGACTGGGATTCCTTCCAAGACCCTGTATAACCCGGCGGCACTCAGCAGTTGCATTTTCTTTGGCCAATTTTTGCATTAATTCAGCCTGTGCCTCTATATTGTCAATTTGGCGCTTTAATGCTTGTTGCAGGCGATTAATAAAATCCGGGTAGGGCTCAGTTGCCTTTTGGCGAATGGAGGAAAAGGACTGCAAGGGAGTGCCAGTAGGTGGGACTTTTTGCAATGCACGAAAAGCACACTCAGAGGAGACACGAAGAGTGGCCTCAGGTAGAACAATTTGCTGATCTACCGGGGCAAAGAGACCACATCCATAGAGTTGCTCTGCTGTGTATTGCCCTCCAGACTGAAAACCCCGGATCTGACATTGCTGCTGATATTCACTGTCCCATACCACATACTGTGCTGGAGTTAAGAGCATACGTATGGTGGTTTTCCAATCCTCTGGGACCAAGAGATGATTTCTCATGGTGCCCTCTAAAAGCCCTTGGACATAGGGACTGCCAAGACCCATGTCCCGGATCCCCTTGCGGAGTTCCATAAGCAAGTTATAAGGCAGGGGTTTGTACTCCACAATGTTGTGGCCATTGGCGTCCTGTTGACCTAGTGAACAGGACAGAGACTTAACATCTCAGTAAGATCTTCCAAATCAGCGTTCCCATGCTCCATCTCTGCCTCAAGGACCCGGCGGACCAGGTTCCCTGGGCGGTTGGCTGGTCCCCCGGTTGAATTACAAGTGGGGGCCATTGGAGCTGAAGGCTGTCCAGCTGGAGGACTGGGAACAGTGGGCAATGGGGCGGCCACCTGACAGACCGAATAAGGGGGAGGGTTGTCAGTTAATTTCATTTTTTCCTGAACGGGGCTATGCATCTCTACTGCATGTCGAACCTGATGCCAGACATACAGCATCTCCACTGCTGCCCTCAGGGGGGAGTGAAGAGCCCTTCCAATTTTTTCCCATTGGCGTAGTTGTAGAGATCCCTCAAGAGGATACCAGGGGCACTCTTTTTCGATGATTTTCAAAAGAGTCTGTATTTGAGACAGGGTTGCAGACCCGCCACAACCCTGTATCAAATACCTAAGTTCCTTCACATGCTGTTGTTGGGGGAGTGTTAAAGTTCCCCCCATACTCACCAGTTGATGGGGTCGTGGAGTCCCGACGATGAAAACGAGTGCACTCAAGTGGCCTATGCCAGGCGCTGGTGAGTCGTAGTTTGACCCTCTCACATGTCCCTGTTCGGGCGCCAGATGAAGGACTTGCACACGAGACAAGTGAGTTGGAAGGAGGACAACCCAAGTCTGCCCCTGGCAGTGGGCAGTTTATTTTTAAACATACACAGACTTACACGCCACACCCTTAGGTTGCTGCGTCAGCGTTCAGTAGACGGGTCAATCAACATGAGGAGGAGGAGATAAGGAGAAGATGGGACAACTGTCTCAGGAGCCTGTTTGCAGAAGGGTTTATTAGCCAGCCAGCTTCAGGAGGACAATGCTCATTGTGTAACAGGAAGGGGGGAGGAGAAGCATGGACGTTGACCCGGCTAGCATACCAGCCTCAGATCTTCCCTACACATAACTTTTGTTCAGCAGATTTGGTCCACAAAGTGGCTATATTTAGATACTACAAAAAAAAAGGGAATTGCATCAATACTGCTTTATGGAGAGTAAATGGGACTTCAAGTGGACCACACCTTTCTTTTGTTGTTGTCATGAGAAGCAAATTTAGATACCTGGCCTCTGGGAAACTAGGGGAGATGCACTGCAGAGGCCTCTTTCCACATGATAGCACTGCACGTTTGGTTAGGCACTACTGTTTCCATCACTGCCCTCTCAGGGCTGCTGTTGGAATCATCTGTGGAAGTAAACTGTAGACTGCAGCCTGGTCTTTCAGGCACACATTCAACAAAAAACCCAAAATTTTATTTTCTTCTGAGAAGATAAGTGCCTAGTCTTCATTTTGCTGTTAAGGTTTTAATAAAACTCTTAGAAATTCCTACAAACTCATTGCATAGATTTTCTTCTAAGAATTTTTATGGCCATTGATTACTTCTGCTGAAAAGGGCACTCCAATTGAGACTTGGACACTCTTCCCCAGCTTCAACACACCCCTCAGGTTCATTTCCTTGGACAATTAGAAGAACCTAGGATTGCTGAGTGCACAGACGACTTCAGGTCCTCATATTTTATTTACATAAGCTATCAATTCAGTATTATTTTATACTTCTTGTCAATAGTTTGTGACTATCTAATCTAGACCAGTATTTTTCACATTATGGGACAAATCCTTTTTTTAAGGGAATGGGACAAACGAAAGGAAGTTTCAACATTCCAGGGAAAAACAGAATCGTGATACAGGTTGGGCTTCCATCCTCATCTGTCAGTACTTGAGTAGCTTGAATGGCCAAGGAAGTAGGTCATCACCAACTCTGGATTTGTTGTGAAGTGGCTGGGCATTTACTTCTCCATCATTCCAATGTGCTTTCAGAAGAAGGCACCTGAGAAACAGCTTCTTAACCTTTTCCTACTTCAAGAGAGGAACCAAAGATGCTCTGTGCTGGAAGTTCCAGATGTGATGTCCCCTGTCTCAGGCCTCCAGACTGAGTGGCAAGGGAGGCTAGATAGGCACACTGACCTTTTTTCCTGTCTTTACTCTTCTACCACTGTCCCGTTTGAAATGCAGATTGTGTTCTCAGGGACCAGTTCCCCTTCCTCTTTCTCTCTCTCTCTCTTGAAGACAAACTCTCTTTCTGCATGGACCAAGAGAGAGAGACATGCAGTCCTCTCTTGGCACCATGAAGCAGATGGGCCTCTTGCCATCTGCTTCCATCCTTTAGCTAGTAAGTTAGTAATCTATCATGTCCCTACTCTTTCCTACCCAAAGTGTACTTCTCAAATAAAGAGAGAAGCATTTCTCTTCCAAACTTGCAATGTGGCTCTGTGTCACTTTGTAAGCTGAGTAACCTGGTAAAGTGACGGGGCTGCGTTTGTAGCTGTATTTAAGTACTCTTCTAGCTAATGGTGACAGGACTTTAACCACACCAGTTAACCTCAATACTCTGTCCCTCTTCTAATGTCTGTAAGGGATCCATAGATAGGTACATGCAAGAATCTCTTTAGATTTACCCGGGAAACAGATTTTGTTCTGGGTTTGGGAACTACAGAAAATGGGTTAAGTTTAGAAGGGACCAAAGTTTACAAAGTTTCATAAAACAATGTAGCATGCTGAAAATGAAAATGGGAGCAATCTGAGAATTGCCACTAGGGGGTGATGCTAAAACAGAAACCTAAAAGCCTTTTCTTTTTTTCTGGCAAGATAATGCTGTAATGAATTCTCCTCCAACCCCAAAATGCCTGCCAGTGGTGTAAAAGACTAATGGTAATTCACTTGGAAAACAGGGTCACATATGAATGGAAATATAGTACTGCTTCTGCAAGTAACGTTTGGGTACAGACAATGCAAATAGTGCTCTCCTCATATTGACTTTATATTGCCAGCATGATCCTTTATCTGTTGTCTCATATTATCTTGTCCTTAGAAAAATTACTATTCTTTTGCATAGTTTTGGAGTGTACCTATGACACTGTTAACCTCACTGCAGTCTACTCTGACTCACTGTTAACATCCTAAGAGAAAAGATGTTCCTAATACCTTCCACCCAAGAACTAGAAATGCCAGGGGGTGAACCCACAGACTTCTGTGTGCTCTACTGCCAAGCCAAAGCCTCCTCCCTGCTTGTTTCATGAGCCTCATGCAGGACTGGAATTAAATCACATGTAACTTTTTCAGTGCGACCCAAACCAAAGTTGCACTTTCTAAGCCCACTGGGCATTGGGCCTCATCTGCATTTGTTGTACAAAGGTGCTGAGGTCCCTTGTGGTTAGTTAACAAGTTCCTGGAAAGCTTTTCATAGCAGCAGCATAGAACATACAGGAGTTAAGCTGTATTTTTTTAAACAGAGAAGACAATTTTCTTTCCCCCTTTTCTCCTGTTCATTATTTTTATTTATACTGGGGGATGGGTCTTTGGTTCAGTGGCAGAGTCATTTTGCACGCAGAAGGTCTCAGGATTAATCCCTGGCATTTCCAGTTAAAAAAAGAATTGTGTAGCAGATGATGTGAAAGACTTCTATCTGAGACCCAGGAGGGCCATTGCCAGTCAGAGTAAATAGTTTGTCCTTACCGTAAACTAATGATCTGATTCCGTATATGACAACTTCATGTTTTCATAGGCATGATGAAATTAGTGCCAACTAGGTTTAAAAAAAAAATGTTTTCTGTACCTTGCGTGCAACCAGCTTTAAAAACTTCCTTAGAACTTTACAATCATTATAATTATAGAGGATTTTTTTATTGTTACAAGGATCTTTGAATCATCTTTGGATTAATTTAGTATTCTTATAAAGTACAATCTTTACGTCTCACTCTCAAATTAATGCTTGTTGTTAGTTAAACGCAATGTTTGGGAGACTTCACTTCATTTTTCACCTCTGAAAATGGGTGCATGGGCCGAGCTGTGGTTTGCACTTGAATGTAGAATGAAAAGAATGGTAAATGATATGAATGAGCCTTATTAGTCAAATATCTTCAGATTAGATATATTGTACTCCAATTCTCAAAAAGTAAAGTCATTTAAGATTCAAATCCCATTTGGATTTTCAAAGGCGACTCATAGTATTAGAGGTCTGGAAAAACGGTATAGTTTATTGTTAAATATTTTTTTAAAAGGTTCCAACTGCATTAACTTTTCTGGTGCCAGAAGGTGGAGGAGTGCCCCTTTCATTCCCTCTGTGCAAAGGATTGTGGACCTGTGCAGACAAAACATCACATTGGGTTGGGAGCGGCGGCAGTGAAGAGAGAGATTGTGCACCTCCCCTGCTTCTTGACCAGTGGAATGTTTGGTAGGACCCAATCCACACCTTGTACTTCCCTTAAGCACTGGGAGAAAGATCTGGGATATGCTGTCCTGAACAAAGAGTAAAAATTTGTTTGATAAAATTCTCCTCTACTTTAATATTAGCTGGTCTGAGAGAGTGCCCTTATAACAATCTGTTTTAGTAATACCTCATAAATTTTGTTGGTTTTATAAAGATTAGTGTTGTAAGGGCTCTTACACCACTTCTTTTCTTTTACACATATATTTAGGCTTGACTTCTCATAAGAAAGGGCCACGGTGGCTCAGAGGTTAAGAAGACGGGCAGTTCAGCAGTTCAAGACCTGAATGCCACATGATGGAGTGAGCTCCCATCTCTGGCCCCAGCTCCTGACAGTTTGAAAGCAAGAAATTGCAAGTAGATAAATAGGTACCACTTCAGTAGGAAGGTAACAGCGTTCCGTGCACCTCGGTGTTTAGTCATGCCAGCCACATGACCACGGAAAAGTCTTCAGACAGCGATGACTCTTCGGCTTGGAAATGGATATGAGCAGCATTCCCTAGAGTTGAATTCAACTGGCTTTCAAGCAAGGGAAACCTTTACCTTTACTCTCATTAGAAACTTGGAAACACTTCAGCTGTTTAAGGCAATGTATATATGTGGCAATTTAACTAAAATCAGTTGGTTGAGGTGTTTGAAATGTCAGTATTAGAGACTCATAAATAGTGAGCACATGCTATGCTGTCAGGTAGATTGCAGCTAACAGCTTCACAGTGAGTCAGGTGACTGAGCAAGGTAAAACTGGCAGGAACAAGTCCAGACCTGCTCTGTAAGCCATGACTGCACAATAACTCAGCACCAACCTGATTGGTTAGTGGGACTGGTCAAACTGTATATAGCTAATGTATAATATGTAGTAAAAGGCTTTTCCTTCTGTATGAGTGCCTGGCGAAGCACTCTGTTGGTGGAGTTAACCAAGTCACTTGTAAATAAATGTACATACACTGTACATAGTGTCATCTCGTCTATTGGAGTCTTCAACCTCTGCTGGTGCTGTTCAGCACAAAACCACATTAACAGACATGGCGGGGGGAAAAGGATTTTATTTGTAATATTTGGTACAGTGTTCCAAACCATTGCTTGGTATGATGTCTTTTTCTCTGGGTTTTGATTAAAATCGTCATCTCTCGGTGTCAAAGTAGATTATGGGTATGTAAGAAAGATCTTAAGTAAACTTCATCTTTCCCCCATTTAACTATTTCCCTTTTTATGTTTTAATTTCTTTACTTCTGGACCTTGTACTGTTGATGCATTTTGTTTGTTGTTGGGAGTGGTTAGATGGTGATGTGCTTTTATAGTACACTGTACCAGCTAATATTAGATTAGAGGAGACTTATACCCTTCTAAGTACATTGGTCAATGGACCTAGAAGGGCATAACTGGTTAGGATGACACTGCAAGAAATTCAAGGATAGCCACAGAACTTCTCCACCTTCTTATGGCAGCACACTGAATGTGCCACCGATCTCAGGATTTGCAAACAGAACTTTCTTTGATCTCCTAAAATCAGACTGTAAGTGGGGCCCTAACTTCTGCTATGGTGGGCTTTTGTTATGCATGGTATTCTAGGCTCTGAAGATAGGACTAACTGAAGGACATAATTTTCCTAAATTAGTAATTAAAGCTTCAGATGTTTTATTCTTGCCAAATAGTTTCTCTGCTCTGGCAGCTATCTAAATAGGAAATGATCACTTTCAGAGAAGTCTAATCCATTTAATAATGGGCACCATTTTTCCTAGAGTATAACTCAACCAGGATTTGCTAGAAGATAATGATATTTAGCTGGTTACTATGGTAATGGATGTACTAGTTGCCATGGTGCTCAAGTATTTTTTTTTATCAATTTCCTTGAAGACAGCAAAATGCAGGCAATTTTGAAATGTAATCATATTGCAGAGAAATGTATGATCATCCATAGGTTGTGTAGACATGACATCTAGGCCACAATTCCAGGAACACTTTCCTAGGAGTAAGTCCCATTGAATAAAAATGGAACTTCAGAGCAGACCTGCCTAAGCTCAGTCCCTTAATGTATGTAGCTTTTGCATCGAGTATGGAACACAAAACAAAGGAGACTCAAAGGTAAAACAAGACTTTTTGCTCCTTGACTCTCTTTTGTCCACTCTTTTCCGAAGTATATAATTTCTCCACGTATTAAACTGTGAACATTCAATCTTTCACTTCCATTAAAACCTCTAGTTCATCTTTGGCCATGCTTTGGCGACTTCTCATAGTCTTTTGTCACACCTGAATTGCCTTTTTCCTGCTCAGACCTCTCCTGCAAAAACTATTCACCTCTCAGATTTATAAATATAAAAAGATCATGCAGATGACTTGATAGTTGGTTGATAGTTTTGCCTGGTCAGCAGCAGTGAAAATTGCTAGAAGCTTAGGAGGGACAGCAGAAATGCCGAAAACTTATTTTCTGTGGTACTGGGTCTGAAGTGGCAAAGAAACCTATGGTAGGCATCAGTCTTGTCTCACTAAGATCCTGGGTGCATAACTCATAAAGAAGAAGAAGAGATTGGATTTATACCCCGCCCTTCACTACCCAAAGGAGTCTCAGAGTGGCTTACAAACTCCTTTCCCTTCCCCTCCCCACAACAGACACCCTGTGAGGCAGGTGGGTCTGAGAGAACTCTGACTGAAACTACTCTGTTCAAGAACAGCTGTGCCAGAGCTACGGCTTGCCCAAGGCCATCCAGCAGGTGCAAGTGGAGGAGTGGGGAATCAAACCCGGTTCTCCCAGATTGGAGTCCGTGCACTTAACCACTACACCAAACTGGCTCTAAAAAGATTAAAAGAAAAACTAACTAAAGGTAGGTCCTCTGTATGATCAATTGTAAAATTTATAGATCACCATGTCTGTAAGTTGTAGCTTGTTCAGAAAATAATGTAATTTTATTTAAATCAGTTATACCTCAGGTAAAACATAATGATTGTGCCTTTCTTTTTGAATTTTAGTGATCACAATGTTGCATTTTGGTATATTGGAAACTGTTCTTAATCTTACCTTGTAAATTCTGTTAATAATGCTGGTCCTTGCAAGAAATTTTGGGATCCTTCTCTATCTGGATTTCAGTTTTTCTGGGAAGATGATGGAAACTGAGTAACTTGGAGAGCAATCTTAAGCAGGTCTTCTCAGAACTGGACTCAGGTATATTCAGTGGTGCTTACTCTTAGGAAAGTGTCTTTACGATTGCAGTGTTCATGTCAACGCCACCCCCCCCCCCCCATATATAGGGACAGTGTTCATGGATTTCATTTTTCGGAAGAAAACCAAAGCCCCAAAGGAGGCTTGTGACAACTTAAAAACTGACTAGTCTAAAACCAGAAGCTAAATCTGCTAGTTTCTAAGGTGCCGCAATACTTTTTTTTTTTTTTTGGCATGGAAAGAAACTTACCTGGCTATTCCATATGATTTGGCAGACTGCATTGAATTGCGCTTTCACTCACAAAGTCTTAGAGACAGAAAGAAACCACATTTCAAAGCACTTCCCTTTTAGCCAACTTACAGTTCTCTTTGTTGGTATCATGTCTCTTCCATACTCAAACTGCTGCTGCATCTTTTATGTCAACCCCCTCCCCCAATGTCTCCTTCTCTCAGCTGGGCAGGGCGGGTGCAAGCTCTGGACCCAAATGTCAGGTAACCATCTCCTGACTGCTAGCTCCCATTGAGGAAAGATTCACAGCTGCAAAAGAGCATTAATATTATTTTATCACAGGGTATGACTCCAGGTTCTTTAGGCAAGATTACGGACAGCAAATGTACAACAGTCTTTGATTTTAACAATGAGTGGAAGTATTCTGTATTCATATCCCACCTGGAATTTCTCTGGCACAGCCCTCATACGTAATAAGAAACATTTTGTATATGTTAAACATTGAAACAAGGCATCTTGTGAAAATGCAAGAGGACATATGAATCAGATCTAAGATGGGAAGGAAAGGTGGAAGAGTCTGTTGCTTCCCTCTCAGCCATTGTGATTAAAGGCTGAACTGCAGGGCAGAAAAGCAACTCCACTATTTCATATCCTGTGAAATAAAGGATATTAATTTTGGAGACACAGCTAAAGTGTAAGATGCATGTGGCATTGACATCACAAAGAAAAGTGGCCAGCTGCAAGTAATACAATGCACTGAATTTCTTTCCTTACTATAATTACATATTTTCAATTTTGGCAGATTTTGTCTTTGCTTAGTTATCTTGCATGATGGTTTTTACTCCAGAGATGTAAATTTATTTTAAAAACCTGGGATACATATTCAATATTTATAACACATGGTTCCCCCGCTTTTAAAATTTCTTGAAGTAGCAGTCTGAAACCATCCACATTCATGGCTATTTTAAAAGGTCTTGATTTATACCTTGGTAACTGCTGAGAGCACTTTTGACTTGGTTTAGAGAATGCAACACAAATGGTCTTGTTAAGAAATCCTTACTTCCCTCTGGATTTTGCACTTTATTTATTGTTTCTGCCCCTTACTCTTGCTGACCTTTACATGTAGAAACCTCTTCAAGCATACCACATTACTCCATCCTTTTTAAAATGTAACAGTGCAACCGGATGAAATGCTGGAGTTAATCACATTTCCAGACATTTTAATATTCTCTAAAAGTGGGAACAGCAGGATAAGGACTCAGGCCGCGTACTAGGTTATTGTGAGTGTGATGGGAGGTATCCTCTCCCACTGTATAGTTCCTCCCAGGGGTCATTTAGCAGAAACAGAGGTGCAGCTCATTAGCATACCTATTAGCATAACTAATTAGCATATGCCAGACCCCCTGACATCACTGGCCGAATGTCAGTTTCAGCCCCACTATACCCTATGGGGTATTGAAGTCAATGGCAAAAACTCATAGGGTATATGAGGGGCTGGAGGAGAGGGGGTTTGAGGGAGAGGCTCCAAACTTGCAGTGTAGCTGCTGTGGCCTCTCCCTGAAATACCCACCAAGTTTCAAGAAGATTGGACCACAGGGTCCAATTCTACGGGGCCCCAAACAGGTTGCCCCATCCCCTCCATTGTTTGCTATGGTGGGAAAAAAGTTACAAACACATCACAGAGCGCTGTCAGTCTCCAGTGCTATATCTTCAAAAGGAAAATGCCCATAAAAGGCTACACTAGAATTTCTCATCACTTAAGAGAAGAGGGTGAGGAAAGGGAAGGAGTACAGCATAAATCAATATGAAGTGGGTCTTATTTACCAAGCAGAGAGAAGTCCTTTGGAAGAATGCATATAAAAAAGAAAAGGAAAACAAACAAACAAAAAGATCAAAACCACTGACTACTGGACACCATTAAAACAAACAGGACACAGATAGAACTATCCTTCTTTATTATAAAGTTACACTATGAGAAACAAATCTGAATGTATATTGAAGCCTGTAATGGTACATGCCCAAAATGTACAGTACTATACATAAAAGTGCATTGTCACAACAGCTTAACAAGTACATTCCCCACCCCCCCCTTAGGACTGTGCAATTGTAATTCTCCTGTTCTTTGAGAATGGGAAGGAATGCAATGGGATTGCAGCAGTTACAAGAGCAGCAGAAAACGAAATGGGAATGCAACAGTACAAGAGCAAGGCTAAAGCTCCTCTAAAAATGTAAAGGCACTTTCACATGTACATACTACAGATGTACATTGACACAATTAGGTAAACAGTCAACAAGCAGGAAGCTACCAGCACTGCAATCTATCAAACTGACAGTCAAGGACAATACTGATTAGATTAGGTGCACAGGCGTTCCCCCTTTACTAAGCCTGTAGTTGCATCAGTCTTTCCCGTTACATATCCATTTACTATACTTGAAGTTGCTATATTAAAACCATCAAACTACATACATTTAACTCCGGCAAATGCTCTAAGTGGGAAGCATTCACTGTTTCTAATATTTTTTTCACTAAACAATTTCTAACATAAGCAATATGGAGGCCAGTACGATTACTCAGACATTCTATGTTCCCTACGCAATTTCAAAATGTGGGCATCCACCTCCGTTATGCCACGCAATATACTAATAAAAACCACTAGGATAGAATGAAAGCCGACACAATGGTTTTTTCCCACCATTTGTAGGTTTAGACTAATTTGGAAACACATTTCCTAGCTTTCTATGAGTCAATGCAATGCTCAGCGATGCTTAGTGTTATGAAAAAGCTCATGATAGAGCATGGGGCGATTAAGTCTTCAGGGTTCAGTTAAGAGAAACGTGACAAAATTCCTCCATACTTTGGTGAACACAAGATTTCCCAATGTTTCAGTCTCCTGTGGCAGACAAACCAATTGAGTACACTTTAGTTGGAAGTTTCTGTGAAGATCTGCATAATCCCCTCTGGTTGCCAAGTAAGGGAATCTTAATAATACCACCCAACAGATTTAGATCCAAGTTCCAACTTGTAAAACAACCATTCACCTGCTCGTATTATGCAAGAAGGAATTGTCTCCAGGAGATTAGCCAGGGAAGCTTTTATAAGACTCCCCCCCCCCCCGCCCCCCAATACAAAGAAGTGCGGCTAAGCAAGCTACTACACATTTTTATGAGAATGTACCTTTTGTGAACTTCTTGCACAGAATTATATTTATTAACATTTTAGATTTTTTCTTTCTTTCAGTTTTACCCATGGAACTCACTCCCGGCTCCCAATTTTATCTTTAAAACAATCCTGTGAGAAAGATGAGGCTGAGAGATAATGACTGATCCAACAACATTTAGAGCTCAAGAGTGGGATACGAACCCCAAAGTTTTCCTGGTCCTAGCCCAACATTTAGCCGCTACATTAACACTGGCTTAAATGACTTTGCTGTACCAGATTTCATGAGATTTTAACATTCCCACTATAAACAGCAATGCCCCTAAACAGTGGCATTAGGCCTCAGTGCTCTTTAGATTGTTACATGCTGGTCACCTAGGGTTGCCAGGTCCCCTCGCCGTTGCAGGGGGGGTATTGGGGGGGCGTTCTGATGGTCAGCAGGATGTCGCGCGCTGGCTGGCAGTGGATCAGAGCCCCCTGAAGTGGGGGAACCCCTGTTGGGACCTGGCAAACCTATGGTCACAAGACCTCGTTTTTGATTCCACATAATAATGAAGGAACCAAATGAAAGCATTTAGCTAGGAGAACAGCAACTTCCTCATGTGACATGTGCTATGAAAAAGGAATTCCTTATTTATATCCTATTTTGAGTGGGTCTATAAATATCAGCTCCCCTCCCCTTGCTTTTTCAAAGTGTTTACACTCCAAACGTGTATTTATATAATATCCATTAAGTGGCTGCTTAATAACGTACAATACATTCTCCTGTGGGCTGAAGGTGACCTTGTAAAAAACATTCACAGAAATGATATGGCTTAGTGTTAGTTTGTGCAAAACAGTGGTAAAGATAGTTCACATGTAATGACGTGGAAGAGCCTAACTGTGAAACGCTATGCAACTTGATTGCTTTCATTCACACATGATGCACAGATGAAGAAAGGTACTGACAGTATCTTTTGGAAAAAGAAAAGAGGTTCTGGTAACTTTTATTCAGATTGTATTGTAGAAAACAACAGTTTGGCCTATGAAAAACCTTTTGCCTCAACAGAAGGAGTTATTCCAGTTTAGAAACAGATAAAATCATTTTAGTAAACAAACTCCAGAAACACATTTTTGCAAAGGAGAATCCAGCAGCTTCAAACTATAGGCATCACAATCTTTAACACCTCCTTCCCAAGTTTGAACAGCAGTTAGCCAAAGGAATGTGTTGTTAAACATAATGGTTCAGCTACAGCTTTCTATCTGCAGAAACATCCAAACAGTTGGCTCAAGACTGTAAACAAGTTTTGCAGTGAATTGTCTGAGACATATTGGTGACTGAAAAATCTGGCTTTATTGCAATATTACAAGCCTATGTGTAACCATTAAAAATTACTCCACATTGACCTAGCAACAGGCTGTAAGTGATCTAGAGCTGCCATCTGGATCACTGTCAGAAGCAAATGCATCCCCTCTTATTCAGTCAGTGGACTGTCCTAACACTGCCAGCATGCTCACTCACTATTTTAAAAGGAAGCATCACCACAATTCCACTTCCCCATGTCACTTCCTATAGGTTACTCAACAATTCCCAGATGCTAGTTTTTCTTATTCATGTCAGAACCAGTAACACAAAAGTATACAAGTCCATTAATGAATCCTGTTCAAGTAACCAGTCATTAAGATTTCTTAAGAAGCCTAAAAACTACAGTAATAAATTATTGTACTACGTGGGATGCTGGCTGTGACCTGTGGTGCTTTCATTAGTTAAGGTGTACAAGTTCAAGCAAAAAGCATGTGTTCCTATTGTTTTAAAATGACAGACCGAACTGCCCAGTTTAAAAACTGAACCCACGCTATATGCTCATGTTAACATTGAGATGCTACATTAAAAGCAAGACTTTCCCCCATTATAAACATAAGACAGTGGTGTTACAGGTCCACAGACAGCGACCAGCAATCCGTCCTCTTGGTGGGTCACTTCATGCTCGTCATGTGAGCGCCTTCCTTTCTACATGGTGCAGGACTTGTCTGTTGGACCTTGGGATGGAGAGGAAGGGCCTAAGCTTGGGTTTGTCTTTGGAAGAACTATGGGTTTTGGCCTAAGCGCAGGTGGTTTCAGCTGCACTCCCATCCTGGGTGCCACCATGGGCTTGAATGTACTCATGGTATCACTGGAAGAACTAGTGCTACGTCGAATATGAGGCTCAATGCCTCTTAACATGACACTGTGAACTGGGCTCAATGATTCGGTTGAGGTGGTGCTAGAAGGAGAATTTTTCATTTGTTCCAAGGTATCCAGCACTACATCTGGTGCATGCTTTGCAGAACTCTGACGTTCCAGTTCCCGGAGTTCATTCAAAGCTGTGTTCATTGTTTCTTCAATATCCTGTTCAGAGGGAAAAGCAAGTGCTGAAATGTAATAACAAACACCAAAGAAAGTACAGGGAAAATGTGTATATGTGTTTGCACATGGGTACCTATATAACAGATCGAACATGATCAGTATTATTGAGTCATGTGGATAGTTTAACACAGAAGTACAGCATATCTATGAAACATATTGGCCCCAATCCTGCTTAAAGTGAGTGATGTCTGAATCCCAATAAAACCAAGGGCACAAGTTAGTTTTTAATTCCACTGGTTTCCCACAGGACTTAGCCACAGCTAACTTTGAGCACTTTTGGCCCTTTGACTTAAGGAGGCACCAGCGGAAAGAGCCTCAGCATAGAAAAGATAAAGCCATTGTGGGGACATAACTCAGATAGTGTCTTACTACAAAGAGGGGAATTGAACACAACTGCAAGAGATATAACTGATGTTAAAGAATTTTAAGTGATTGATTTTATGCCATGTAACTGGTTAATTGCACATAAATATATGTGGAGATTACTGAAGTCTCAAATCTTGACATTTTGGCTGCTCCTACATGGGGATGATTGTGTTTTCAGGAGCATCTGCAACAGTAACTGAGCATCCACACTGGGTGGTTCTTGCACTTTGTACCACAATTCCCTTGTGCCCCTCATTCCACCCCCCTTCTGAGCCACTGGAGAGGTTTTTTGCCGGCTTCTTTAAAAAAGGGTAATGATTATATATCACTATAATCTTGCAATATATCTTACCACTGATTTTCTTTTAAAAGCTGCCAACAAGCTCACCAGCAGTGGTGGTCCTGGGCTAGGTATGGTGTGTATGAGGGAATGGAGAGGGAAAATGGTATCAGGCGTGGGTGGGTAGGGTTCAGAAACCCACATCTTCCCATCCACGTGTTGAATCTGATATTTCCAGAAACACTGAATCAAAGCAGGTTGTGGAAACACAGCAGTAAAAAAGGGCAAGTCATGGAAGGGGAATGGGAGGAGGACGATATTTCATGGATGCCCACAAAAAACTTTGCTGTAGTTTGAGAGCCTGAATGCAGTAAATCATTCATGTGGAAGCAGCCTCCGAAAGAAAACATACTGAATAGTAAGTAATTAGTCACTGTTGGAATAAAAGCCATGCTTAATATTTCCTTTTTCATACCCTTTTATAATAACACGCCAGAAAGAAAATATAGCCACAAACAGTTTAAAGAGTTGTGCCCGTAACTCATAACCTTGTAACACTGACCCTGACCAATGACCCAATAAACCAGTTAAAGCTTGCAGCCCAAACAGTTTGCAAGAGACTCCAAGCTAAGGTCAGCTTCTGGTTTTATTTTTTCAGAAACAGCCTGACTGGTTCAAACTGTGACAGACACTGTACAATAGCCATGCCATTTCTAAAACTTTACAATGTGAACTATAAAAAACAGAAAGCCAAGGACAAAGCTTGAATAAAAGGAGCTCAGAAGAAGAGAGTGCAGCAAGGTAAACAGGGCACAGATGCTGCAAACAAGAAAAGCTCTGCTGGTTGAGGAAAGGCTGTGTTGATGAAGCAGCCTGGAAGAAAAGAGGAGGAATGGCTCATGGCAGAAGGACGGGGAGGCAGCTCCAGAAGAAGAGCAGTGAAGCTGAAGGGGGAGAAGGAAGCAAATGAATGAGAGGATCAAGAGATGCACTGGTTATTTCAAAAATAATTTTGCCAAAAGAGAAAAAACACTAAGTGTGGAAGCGATTTGGTCACAGAGAGATGCAAATAGATTAAACAAGAACAATACCAGGTGTTTCCTGCTTGCTTGAAGCACAATTCCTATGCTTTAGTTCAAGGGCCTTTGGAGAGAATTAAAAAAAAGTTTCCATATGAATGCTATACCTTATGATAGAACCTACTGCTAAATATTCTGCATTCAAACATAATGTTGTGTTTTTGCTGTTAAGTTACAGCCAACTTTTGGTGACCCCATAGGGTTTTCAAGGCAAGAGATATTCAGAGGTGGTCTACATTGCCTGCTTCTGCATAGCAACCCTGGACTTCCTTGGTGGTCTCCCATCCAAATGCTAACTGGGGCTGACCCTGCTTAGCTTCCAAGATCTGGCTAGTCTGGCCCAGCCAGGTCAGGTCAATCATGGTGTAAGTAGGCTTCCTGCAACCCTATTGGAAATGACAATTTCTTTAATAAATAAGATGGGGAAGCACATAGGGTCTACGGACATTTTAAAATACCAGGCAAAGGTTCCAGAAATGGTGAACTCGTGCAGAGTGGGGACATGGACAGATGTACATTTCAAACTTTTGGAATAACTAGCACTTCTTAAATGCTTTAGAACTATGTTAGTGAAGCCATAAGGAGACTTGTGCACATGCACACAGGCATACAAACAGGGCAAAGAGAGAGCTACTGTTGCTCAGCAGCAGTGACAACACTGGCATTGTCCAATAGGAGCTGTGAGACTTGCATAGCCACATCTGACATAGCTATCACAAGAACAATAGATGCACAGCTGGGAGACTAATCCCATTTTGCCCTGCTTGCAGTTTGCTGGGGAAATGCAATGTCACCAGCAACAAAAATATTTCATTAAGACCAAGCTTCTGAATTCTATGCAAAGTAGGAACTGCAAGTGCAACCTGACTGCAATATTTGTTGTGCTATATACAGATGACCTGAGAAGACCTTAAGCACTGTCTTTGTAAATTACTGAGCTACATCAAACTTTCTAGTAAAGGAGGCCAGAACTTGCTACAGAACGGTTTTAGAAAAAGATACCCACAAATAATCTACTAATCAGAAAATGTACAGTTTGAAAGGAAAAAAAGTTGCTACACGTTCTGTAATGGGACTGCATTTTTATGATGCTGATATACATCCTGTGTTCATGTAAAAGCTCCAGTGCTGCTATTTGAGGGTAAACATGCAGACAATATTGGGGTCACAATGTTTACTTTATTAGCTTTCCTTGAAGACCAAAGGCTATGCTAAGGTATTTGTAAGAGGCCTCTCCAGTGTTAATATTATGCTATGCCAGAGCCTTTTCAGTAGAGGCACTAAGACTCCATTGACTGCTAATATTTCAGATGAAAAGATGGCGTTTTTCAGAAGAGACTTTGATTTCTGAGTATATTTCTTTAGCTTCTGCGGTTGGTTTCTGTTCTCTTCTGCACACGCATTAATTTGTATGCTGCAGTTGTTCCACAGTTTTGTTTGGAATGTAATTGGTATTGTTTTAGTTGAACGTGCATTTCCTAAGGCAGCCAGTAACAAAGTCAAAAGGTGGGGGTGTAAGTAGATTTAACAAACAAAGAACCCTGCTCATACAACTTTACAATCTAAAAAAAAAAGAAAAGATACACAAATAAAAAGACAGTGAAAGGAACTGAAGAAAGACAATGGAAGAAAAGTCACACTGAATTTAAAAACAGGAATAATTAGGAAAAGAATGTGAAAGGTCTCAAGATTAATATTTGGGGAGTGGCCATGGTTCAGTGGAAGAGCATCTGCTTGCCATTCAGAAGGTCCCAGGTTCAATCCCTGTCTTCTCCAGTTAAAAGAATCTAGTAGCAGGTGAAGTGAAATACCTCCTCCTGATACCCTGGAAAGCTCCTGGCAGTCAGAGCAGATGATACTGACCTTGGTGGACCAATGATCTGATTCAGTTTAAGGCAGCTTCATGTGTTCATGTGAGACATTTTCTAAAGAATGGGTGGAACTAGATCTTGTAAATACCAAGAGGTAATAAGTTCCTAAAGGAACTGAAGGTGTGAGATGTTAGATATAACCTTTTGACCTAACTAAAAGACTGATATCAAAGTCAACAAGGTTGCACTTACCTGCAACCACTGTCCATTAAGTGGTCTTTTATGCAGGCACACACGGGGACAGCACAGTCACAGGCCAGCCATGGAAAAGATTTCCAAAGCTTTCTAATAGACTAGGAGCACCCCGCTTCCTGTTGATATTTTCCCATCCAAACAATCAAATGACTAGGAGGAGGGGTGCTACTGCCTCAGTTCTCCCCATGCTGCCGCCGGAGACCCCAAGACAAGAATGTTCCAGAGAGTTCACAGTGGGGCAGGAGGAAGGGATGTGTGCCTACGCAGAAGACCACTTGATAAACAATAGTTACAGGTAAGCGCAACTTCAATTTCATCCTCATAGCTTCTGTGCAGTCCCACATGGAAGAACAGCAAGTGAGTGAAGGAGGTGAGTGTGAATCTCTCAGAAGGAGACCACAGAGGACTGCTTCACCAACAGTGGTTTAGCAGCACAATTTGACCTTCACCTGTGCAAATGTCCCTACTGAAATACATGCAGGAAAGCATCAAAGAAAAAACAGCACTCTGTTGAAAAGAGGCACCATATATAGGGTGGCAATGAAGAACCCCACACTCAAGACACTGCGACAGTTCAACTGACCCACAAGGACGGATCGTGTGAGGTTCCTGACTATGTGTTACATGAGGAATGAAAGGCTACCACATGGTTGGTGATCCCAGCAGGGCATCACCTTTTGAAACTCCATGCACGGAGAGGGTATAAGTTATAACTATATCATAAATGACGCACTGAGGAAATGCCAAAAATAAAACAAGGGGTTATACCCTTGTTATGTAGCAACTGTTGTAATCCAATAAGGAAAAGATTTAGAGAATTTTCGTCCCAACAACACGAGCAGCAGGGTCCAAACCTTGCTGCATCTCCCATAGAGACTCCCCTCCACACTTATAGGTGCAAGGTACAAGAAAAGTGGGAGGTAACTGGTAGAATGCAGGGAAGGAGCTGAGCAAAGTATTAATTTGTCAGCAGGAGTGAGAATAAGCACATCTGCACTAGGATAATGAAGGCAGTGAAACGAAGTGTGATGTGGCCAAAGGATGGACACAGTGCGTTACGAGGGAAAAAAACTTGTGAAGTCTGCAGAGTAGTCTGCAGAAAAAAGGCATAAAGACAGGTTGTCTCCGTGAGGGACAGAAGTGCATTCCTCAATGACAGAGGTTATTGTCAGGAATGAAGCACAAAGGCCAGGGCCTGCAATGTCCTATTGTGTGACAGGTGAAATAGACCAACCCTCCAATAGGAGTATCAGGGAACTGGTGTTTGTCAGTCAAAAACATAATTACAGTGCCTTCCATGACCATATGGAGCATTTGCACTAAAACAAGAGACAAAGTCAGCATGTCCATCATGCCAAGGAAAAAGAAGTGTCAAGGCAAATTAATGTTGCAGAACACCAGGAGCTACTGGGAAACACATGCCCACAGCAGGATTCTCACATGTAACAACGGAGACACAGAAGATGACACTAACTTCCAAGAGCTCATAGACAAAAGAAATGCTGTGAGATAAAGAGCCATGCTGAGACCACACAAATGATGCATATTAGGTCTGTCTCAGAAAGAAAAAAACAAATCTGGGCAACGCGGTGAAGGGTAAAACATGCATCAAAACAACAGTTTTGTTGAAGTGTCACATATAGATATGTAAAAAATGGCAGGAAAACACAGCAGTGGAAGCTGAACAGAGCTGACAACCTTAGTAAAATAAGGACTGTGTGAAGACCAAGAAAGGCAAGGGAAAAAAACTCAGGCAGGTTGCTTTTGGAAAGGAACAATAATAACCTGTCAAAAGCAGCAGGGAAAAATTAATATAGGAGCCTCATATGGGCCACACTAATCTCTGTGCACTTTGAAAGACAGCTAAGTATAAACCCAGTGAAGGGGAACATTGGAATGCTACCACTGGAAGCTTCCATCCTCGATGACAGAGGAACTGTCTGCAGGAATAGTAGAGAGGTCAATACACAAGACCACTCAGCAAAAGATCTGGATTATGAGTCACCGAATCTGGGCCTATCATAGGCTTCTCTTCAGGTGCTCCAGTGAAGACATAAGAAACATTTAAAATTGCAGCATTTGTCCTGTCCCAGGGGAAAAAATGCAACAGAGTACATCAGTGCTGCCTTATAGTGGATCAGACCATTGGTCCATCAAAGCCAGCACTGTCCACTCAGACCAGCAACAGCTCTCCAAGGTGTCAGGCAGAGGAAGGTCTTTCACTGATGATCTTCGAGTGGTCATCTGTGTATTCACACCCATGGGTTTAGTGCGCCTGCGCTGAAACCATCAGTATCATAGAAAGCTCAACGGACTTTTGCGCCCAGCGACTCCGAGCATGCGTTGGAGCCCCACCACGCATGCCCAGAGGCGCGGAGCGCAGACATCCTGCCAGTTCCTTCTGACTGCTGCACACCAGACTAAATAAGAGAAGAAGACGAAGCCTGGCAGCAGAGGGGAAGGATGGGTGGGTGTTGTGAATGCACAGATGACCACTCGAAGATCATCAGTTACAGGTAAGCAACCTGTTTATCTTCGACGTGGTCTCTGTGCTTCACACCCAAGGGAGATTCGCAAGCAGTAGCCTAGCAGGAGGAAGGTGCTGGCAGGTTGTCACTGAGAGGCGGCAGAGAGGATAAGGCGACCCATTGCGGTACGTCTTGAAGCATGAATGTCAAGAGCATAGTGCTTGATGAACGTATTAGGTGTTGCCCATGTAGCCGCTTTACAGTTGTCAGCGAAGGAGACACCCTTGAGAAAGGCTGTGGTCGTCTCTGTAGCCCTAGTGGAATGGGCTCAAAGTGGGCCCAGGAGAGGAGTCTGAGCCAGAAGATAGGAAAGACTAATGAGTTCTACAATCCATCTCAAAAGCCTTTGGGCCATGATTCTGGCCCCCAGTTTACTAGCTGCATAGGAAACGAAAAGAAGAAGGCTTCGCCTAGTCTGCTTAGTCCATGAGAGGTAAAACAGTAGTGCGCATCTGACATCCAAGGTGTGCAGAAGACGCTCCTCCTCTGATGTAGGGATTGGAAAGAAGTCCAGGAGGAATACCTCAGAGTGAAGATGAAATTCAGAGAAAATTTTGGGGAGGAAGGATATGTCAGGAACCAAACGCACTCCATTTGGCTGATAGCAAAGGTATGGAGGATCGTGCCGAAAAGTAAGGATTTCACCGACTCTCCTTGCCGAGGTGATGGCCGCTGTCCACGAAGAAGGCTGCTGTCCACGAAAGGTGCTTCAAGTCGCATGTTGCAAGGGGCTCAAAGGGTTTCCTGGTGAGTTAATGGAGAATGAGAGGAAGGTCCCACATCTGAGTAGGTTCCTTAGCCAGTTGATATACATGTAGGAGGCCATGCAAGAAACGCTTTGAAAGAGGGTGACCAAAAACAGAGAAGTTGTCTATTCTGTCATGGAATGCAGAGATAGCTGATAGATACACTCATATGGAGGAGTGTGAGAGTCCAGCATCAGCTAGGGAAAGTAGGAAATCGAGGACCAGAGGCAGTTCCACAGTAGAAGGTGAGGCTTGAGTCTGTCCAAGGAAAGAGCAGAATCTCAACCATTTATAATTGTAAGACTTGCGTGTGGAAGGTTTACAAGAGTTCAAGAGAACCTCTGCTTCTCGGTCAGAGAAGGAGAAGGAAAGAGTCACCAAGCTGTGAGTTTCAGCCGTGGAACATCATGGTAGAGAAGAGGACTCCCCGATAGACGGAGCAGGTCGGGATTTGCAGGAAAGTGGTAATAGTGTCCCCTGGCTAGGGAGTGTACCACTGGGAACCAGGGCTGCCTGGGCCACCGTGGAGACACCAGGATGCAATTTGCCTCATCCTGAACTATTTTGCAAACTACACAGGTGAATAGTGGCAGTGGAGGGAAGATGTAAAGGAAGTTGTGAGTCCAGGGATAAAGGAGGCTGTCTCCCAAGAAAAGAGGATTGACTCCCCCTTGACTGCAGAACAGAGGAAACTTCCCATTATTTCTGGTCATGAAAACATCCACCTCGGGGAATCCCCAGCGGCGAAAGACAGGGTCTAGGTGAGATGACGTGACTTCCCAATCGTGAAAGCGAATGTGCCTTCTGCTGAGTAGGTCCACCTGGATGTTCAGGGAGCCCAGGATGTGTGTGGAACGAAGGAAGATCCCATTTTTGATGCACCAATCCCAAAGATGAAGAGCCAAGTCACAGAGATTGCACGAGACTGTGTCCCCTTGGCGGTTGATGTAACTCAACACGGTGGTATTGTCAGTGAGGACTGCAACACACTGCCCTCTGACAAGCGGCAGGAAGGCATGGAGGGCGAATTGTATAGCCAGAAGTTCCAGGTAGTTGATATGTTGAGAGAGAAGGTGAGCATCCCACTTGCCACCTGTATTGAAGCCCCTGAGGTGGCCCCCCCAGCCCCATTTGGGGGCGTCTGTTGTCAGTGCCAACTTCGGGAAGGGGTGATGAAATGGAGCCCCTTGAAGTAGGTTCAACCGCCGAGTCCACCATTCCAGAGAATCCCTGACAACTTGAAGAGGTGAAAGGAGGATCGACTGGGGTTGGGAGTCCGGACAGAAGGAGCAGAGAAACCACAGCTGAAATGGTTGCATTCTCAGTTTCGTGAAGACCAAAACTACAGTTGTTGCCGCCATGAGACCTAGAAGGCATTGGATGTTGAATGCCGTGGAAGAAGGCAGGGAGCGGATCTGTTGGGAGAGGGCAATGATGGATAGTGCCCTGTCCCTTGGGAGGTAGGCGCATAGAGCCACAGAGTCCAGGTCGGCTCCATTGTATTGGACCCGTTGCAACGGGCAAAGATGAGACTTGTTCTCATTGATCTGGAGATCCAGGTCGTTCATCAGGGACCGGGTGAACCTTATGTTTCTGAGGAGGGCTTCCCATAAATCTGCCACTAACAACTAATCGTCTATGTACGGGAAGACGATAAGGCTTTGAAGGCAGAGAAAGGCTGCGACAACCACCATGGTCTTCGTAAATACCTTCGGGGCCGTAGAGAGGCCGAATGGGAACACCTTGTATTGGTAGTGGCTGTGGCCGATCGAGAAGCGCAGGAACCTGCGATAGGGAGGACAAATGTTCAGATGAAAGTAAGTGTCCTGGAGGTCGAGACTGGCCATCCAGGCATTCTTGCGGAGGAGAGGAAGTATGGAATGAAGTGTGACCATGCGAAAGTGACGGTATTCTATAAAGTGGTTCAGCCCCCGTAGGTCTAGGAAAGGTCTGGTACCACTGTCCCTCTTGGGTATTTATTTATTATTGATTAATTTAGATTTATATCCCGACTAGCTGGATTACTGGCTCAAGGCGGCTCACAACAATTTAAAACAATTGTATACAAAAATTCAGCATAAAATTATAAAAACAGAAAACCACAAAGAGACAGTGGCCCACAGTACTGCAAAGTAGCGGTACAGTGAAGTATCAGGAATAGAAGCCCGTTCGTTGTTGTTGAACAGGAACTTGCTCTATGGCATCCTTGCGAAGCAGTGTAGTAACTTCTTGAAGGAGGGTGTCTGACAGTGGGGTAGTGACAAACACTGGAGGGAAAGGAGGCTGAACGAACTCTATAAAATACCCTCACAATACGATGGAAAGGACCCATGAGTCCATGGTAATCAATTGCCAAGCTTGGAGGTAAGGGCTCAAGCGAGTGGAAACCCCGACTGAAGAAGGGAAGTCAAAGGCCTTGTTTGGGGGGTCTTGAAGCCTTGGAGCAAGCTGACTGTTGAGCAGGATAATATTTCTGCTTGGGGACATAAGAAGGTCTTTGGAAGCCTGGCAATGTATGGGGACGCCAAGACCGGTCAGGAGAACTTCTGCTAGAGGACCATCAAGACCAGGGGCGATGCTTAAAGGGCCTTGTAGAGGAGGAAACTCCCAGGATATGAGAGGCCTTTATATGTTTGTCCAAATCTTGCAGGACGTTGTCTGTAGTGGAGTGGAAAATGCCCAGGCCATCAAAAGGAAGGTCTTCTATGTAGGCCCTGGTGTCCTTCTGGAGGTTAGTCATGCGAAGCCATGAGTGCCAACGCAGTGCAATGGCAGATGTCATGGTTTTCGAGAAGGTATCCAAGGCATGCTTGGATAAATTGATCTGTTGCTTTGCCAGGATTAGTCCCTCCTTTTGGATTTTCTGGGCTGCCAGATGTTTATCCTCAGGAAGGGAGGCAAAGAGTTTGGTAAGTTGCTCCCAGAGGGCATATTGGTAGCGACTCATGCAAGCTAAATAATTTGTGGTCTTAAGACCCAATGCTCCTGCTGAGTAGAAGCATCTGCCAAAGGCATCCAACTTCTGGCTCTCCTTGTCAGAGGGGTGGAATGTGTCTTTTTAGATTTGGAGGAAGAATTAACTACCATGGAATTGGGCTTTGGATGGTTCATCAGGAATTGCACACCAGAGTCCTGATCCATGCGGTGGGAGGAGACCGGTGCAAAAGAGGGTTTGTCCCATGGAGACTTGGGTGCCTGAAGGAGCACTGATGACATAGGCAAGGCAATGGAAGTCGACATGTCAAGCTGGATTATGTCAAAAACGGCATCTGTGACTACCAGTTTTGGTTGCATCACCGAGATGCCAAGGGAATGTGCCATCCTCTTTATCAAATCCCCATAGGAAGTAAGGTCTCCAGAGGGAGAGACAGGCAGATCATCCGAGAACTTAGGCTTGGATGAAGGATCGTCTGGAGAACTATGGGCGTCAGAAGCCTCTCCCTCAGACTCCCTCTCTGATGAATCAGAAGAAGCAGACAGTGAGGCTGGAGGCTGGATTGGAATCCCAGTGTCCTGTCTCTGCTGCTGAGGTGGAGGAGGAGGCGTCAATACTGGTTGCTTTGGAACTGGTGGAGTAGCCGGTTGATGTCGAGCGCCTGTTGGAACTGGAGCTGGCATTGGTATGGAGGCGGGCAGTATCGACGGGGCAATGTCAAAGGTCCGCAATGCTGGAGTCAGGTGGCTTGGAAAGGAAAGCCAAAGGAGGAACACAAGACAACCTCGGGGAATGAGACCTGTGTGTGGAGAAACGATCCAAGTCCCAGTGTTGGCACTGGACGCTTTGATATTATGCGGACGATATCAGAACCTGCCTTTGACATCGGTGCTCCTGTACTGTTGACATCGATGCAGCTACAGTGGTCGAAGTCGAAGACTTAGGTGGACCATCAGAGTCCATGGGACCAGAGGATGATGCGGCAGCAGGGAGCAAAGCTGATTCCAGGAGGGCCACTCGAAGACACGCTGCCCTGTTCTTGTGTGTCTGGTTGAAAATTTAGAACAGTGCACGCAGGACTCTGGACGATGGGTCTCATCAAGGCAAAAAATGCACAGGGAATGTCCATCTGATGGGACAAGTTTACTGCCACAAGAAGTGCACCTTTTGAAAAATCCCCACCTTTTCGCCATGCAACAAGTAAGGGAAATCCAGATGGTGGGGCGGGGGACGCCCGAAGGGTGGGAGTTGAAGTAAGTCCCCCCTCAAACAATATATATATATATGATAGAAAAACAAAGAAATAAAAGAAGCAAAAAAGGTTGAAGAAATAAGAACTTTGAGTGAGGAGCTTTCCACAGAAAGATGAAGACAACTGACGGAGAGCTGTTAACAGCGCGTTGGTCAGAAGAGAACTGGTGGGATGTCCATGCCCCACCCCTCTGGGCATGCGTGGTGGGGCTCCCGCGCATGCTCGGAGTTGCTGGGCACAAAAATTCATTAAGCCTTCTATGATACCGATGGTTTCAGCGCAGGTGCACTAAACCCATGGGTGTGAAGCACAGAGACAACATCAAAGATCAGTGCTGATAGCCTGCAGGAAGATAGCAGACCAAGTCTGCTGTGACACTGTGCTAGTGTTTAGAAATAAACATGAGCATTACGATTGCTGGGGAGATCAACAGCAAACTGGTTCTGACCTTGGAATCAAGGCAGTTCCAATAGAGCGAGTGGTAAAATCAGGTGGTAAAATCACTCTCCAAAACTAGAGAGACTGAAGAGGTCCAAACGACCCAAACAGAGGGGTGAAATACCCTCCTGACACATAAAATGTATTACAAAGAGCTCTGCAATATTACACCATGCCCCCAAGAAATTCAGTTTGAAACTGAGGGAAGCCAGTAAAAGGTTCATGCAGTCAGGCTTACTAAAAAGGTTCCAAATGAGCCACAACATCAGGCTTCTGGCAAGAGCTAATTGAAGGCAAAAAAAGAGGAAAGCCTCCTTCAGTCAGGCAGTAGAATGAAGTTTGAGTCCAGTGTCACCTTTAAGACCAACAAAGTGTATTCAGTGAGACTCTGTTAGATGGGCCTTCCCTCCAGACAACTCCCCCCGGATCTGACAGAAGGGGGGAAGGATTTCTCAATCACTCAGTTTGTGCCGGGCCACTCCCCCAGGCTTCCAATCAGTTTAAAGAGAAGCCGTGCATGAAGTACTTTAGGCAGGCTTGACATGCCAGGAAGCGCCCTCACTGACACTGAGGGGGGAGTGCTTTGATGTCGAATACTAGAACTTCAAACAAATCACACTGCGATACGCATGACATTTGATAAAATTTATATTACTTATCCAAAATAGCAATTTGTTCAACCTGCTTAACTTGACAATATTACACAATTACAATATTACAATGAGCACCCGGTTTAAACTCATTTCCACAGTAGTCTTCCTCAGGAGTAATTCATTATTGTATATTGTAAGGAGGTGTCAGATTCTTGATCCAGTTCAAAAATATATATAGGAGCAGACTTCTTAGTTTCTTCAAAGTATCCTGGAAAAACCATGGTAATTAATAAAGCAACATGAAGCTGAATGGAAACCAATCATTATGAACTATAATATATTATTATTTATATGTTTATTCTAACTTACTTATGGTTCCTTTATAAGTGTTTATATTGGGAGCTAGCCCATGCTTTCTCGGTGCAAAAGCATCCTCATGCTGGCTAATGCTCTCCATGAACACAATCCATCTGTAGCAGCACACCAACCCTCTCATTTTCCCCAGCAATAAGCCTTCAGTGTTCTGGCTGGCAAATGCTTACTACATTGAACCCTAATTTTATAAAAGTTGTTCTGATTAATCCCATACAGCTGCATGTTGAACCACTCCTTAAAGTTACATGACATATATTGAGCTGCACCTCTTAGTATATTTCCTATGAGTTTATGCAACCTGCAGCTGAATGAAACTAAAAATTTAAAACTTTATATCTAATGCATAGTATATAACTTATAATTATTTAGTATATAACTACTTTTGATCCCACTATGAGTGCTTCTATAGGGAACTAGCCATTACTCTCTGGGTGCATAAGCCTCCCTTTGTGGCTGGCTAATAGTCTCCATACACACAACTACTTCTGATCCCACTATGAGTGCTTCTATAGGGAACTAGCCATTACTCTCTGGGTGCATAAGCCTCCCTTTGTGCCACAGTTATATACTATGCATTAGATATAAAGTTTTAAATTTTTAGTTTCATTCAGCTGCAGGTTGCATAAACTCATAGGAAATATACTAAGAGGTGCAGCTCAATATATGTCATGTAACTTTAAGGAGTGGTTCAACATGCAGCTGTATGGGATTAATCAGAACAACTTTTATAAAATTAGGGTTCAATGTAGTAAGCATTTGCCAGCCAGAACACTGAAGGCTTATTGCTGGGGAAAATGAGAGGATTGGTGTGCTGCTACAGATGGATTGTGTTCATGGAGAGCATTAGCCAGCATGAGGATGCTTTTGCACCGAGAAAGCATGGGCTAGCTCCCAATATAAACACTTATAAAGGAACCATAAGTAAGTTAGAATAAACATATAAATAATAATATATTATAGTTCATAATGATTGGGTTCCATTCAGCTTCATGTTGCTTTATTAATTACCATGGTTTTTCCAGGATACTTTGAAGAAACTAAGAAGTCTGCTCCTATATATATTTTTGAACTGGATCAAGAATCTGACACCTCCTTACAATATACAATAATGAATTACTCCTGAGGAAGACTACTGTGGAAATGAGTTTAAACCGGGTGCTCATTGTAATATTGTAATTGTGTAATATTGTCAAGTTAAGCAGGTTGAACAAATTGCTATTTTGGATAAGTAATATAAATTTTATCAAATGTCATGTGTATTGCAGTGTGATTTGTTTGGTTTTCTTGTTTGATACCTGTGACCCCCGCTTTTCAACTTGAATACTAGAACTTCAACTTCAAACAGTATCAAGAGGATAGTACTTGTGGACACCAAATGTTGACTCTCTGTCGACGCCGAGAGGAAGAATCATTCCAACATTGAAGGGATAGTAAGTATCCCTGCAACTACTGTCGGAGTGGAAGGCTCCGATGACACCGAGCAGAAAAGTGACTGTCAGCATCGAGCCAGGTCCAGGGTAGACAGCCTCGACACTGGTTCAAGGTTGGTCAATGATGTCAAAGGTGTTGTCCTGCAGGCTGGCACACAGCCAAAGTCATCCAGGAGAACCATGAGTCTGAGACTATCTCATGACACCTAAGCAAAAGGTGGGGGGGGGGCTTTATTCAGGAAGGCTCTAACATACAACACCTCATCACAGAGGGAGAAACTGTGCCTTATTCAGGCAGGAATTCAGCCACAGCCTTTGTAAAGAGCCACTGAGTTTGAGGCTCTGTCGCACCACACCTCGCTATGGAGGGGGAAACCTGCCTTTGTTCAGGCAGGCATTAAGTCACAGCCTTTGAAAAGAGCCAGTAATATTGAGAGACTGAGTCACTGCGCCTCACATAGAGGGGGAGATGTGGTTTTATTCTGGCTGGTGCGAAGCCAAAGCCTTTGAAAAGAGCTCTTCTGAGTCCACCTCTATCCATACATGCCTTCGGGGGGGAAACCGGTGATCGTATGAACAGGCAGCTCCTGTGTGAACCCCCAGGCAGCTAAGGCACAAATAATGGCCGTTTTGTAGCACCACGTTAAAAGGGCAGTTGGCTCAATTCTGAGGTAAAACCAAAAACATTTCTTCAGGCGTATTGATGACAAAAAGGGGGAACTCTTGAGAGAAAGAAGTCCTCTCAGCCTCAAAAATGAGGTGATGGAAGAGACAGAACAGCAGTGGAGATCCTCTCTCCATGGCAGCAAAGAGAGAACATGGGGAGCATCGCTCCTCCTCCTAGTCATGTGATTGTTTTGGCGGGAAAGCATCAGAAGGAGGAGGGACGCTCCTAGTCTATTAGAAAGCTTTGGAAATCTTTTCTGTGGCTGGACTGTGATTGCACAGTCCCCATGCGGGACTGTGATTGCACAGTCCCCATGCGGGACTGCACTGAAGCCACAAAGATGAACCTAGAAGGATGATAAAAGACAGATTTTTGAAAGGTAAACAAGTGCAAATACTTAAAATCAAGAAATATGTTTTTTAAATGAACATGACATGGAAAAACAGGAAGAGTAAAGGAGAAACATGATCATATTTACAATCACGTTGAACAGTGAAAAACAGATACAAGTGTTTTTAGACAGGATCAAAAAAGATCAACAAAACGGCAGTAGAAAAAAAATCAAGCCGAAGTAAAATAGGATGATAAACGAGGGTTATAGCGGAAACTTCCTTCATCTGCCTCATATCCAGCCATCATGCAAAGGCACATGTACGCCAACAATGTCACCAGGGCCTGGTCTCAAGTACTTCCCTTGCCTTGCGTGGTCTGAGTGACTTTCTGTATATCACAAGCTACAGCCATTACATCTGAATTAGCAAACTATACTGTCCGCCCCCCCACAAAAACACACCAGGATTGCAAACTATGGTTTATTTGTTTAATTTATTTACAAAATTTATACCCACCTTTCTACCCTCATCAGGGCCACCAAGGGAGCCAACAAATTAAAAACGTAATAAAAATACATATTTTAAACCAAAGCTAAATTACATGCACAAAAACACATAAAGAACAATTAAAACGTAGGTCAGGAAGGAGGGATTACTGAGGAAATGCCAGATGAAATAAAAAGTCTTCCCTTTGACCCTGGTTTGTAATCTCACTCTACAGGGCACACATGGTAGGGAAAGTTGGTCTAGCAATATTTGAAGGAAACAAAATAAAATATGAACAAAACATAGTTTGCTGATTCAGATATAATGGCAAAATATGACTGATATTAAAGCTCCATGAAAGGGAGAATATGCATGGCTACAGAGCTTATCATCTAGTGCCAAACTCTGGTTTAGCATTGCTCTTGAATCACAACAGACATAATCATAAGAGAAAATCTAGGTATTATTACCAGTCAATTTTGACACAGATATTTATGATGCAAAAGTAACTATACTTTGTTGGTATATAAAAAGGGAAAGAATGTAAGAACAGTCACAGCACATATGGGTCCCAAACAAAGGTGTTAGTTTTTTTTATAGGGCTGGCTATTATCTACTTGTGATACCTGTCACAAAGCTCACACTACCATCCTCTTAACAGAGAGTGCAACTGTGCCTAAATTAACAAACAAGGCCCACCTGAGCAATTGACTCTGGATCCAGTGGTTTGTGGTCATTGAAAACTGGGTATTGGCCAGATGACGTTGATCTCCTAATTGGAGGGCTGTCGATTTTCTTGAGTGACTCATGTCTACTAATATTGGTCAGGCTGCCATGGCCAGGCCTTCGCCTCCTCTCTGGGCTGTCTGTATTGAGGCTGCAGTTTTGAAGGACAGCTCTGGAAGTGCTGTGGATTGCCATACTGGGGGAACCTAGTTCTAGTGATGAATTAGCAAGGCTGTGTGGCGGATGAACTGGACAGTGCCCATCACTCGTCCTGCCAGGACGTCTCCCAGGAATTGGGAGTTCAGATTTCTTGCGTTGCCTGCACAGAAACAGAGGGAAATCATGGAACATGAAACTAATCTAAATATAAAGAATTCCTGCCATCACATGATCAAACAATTTCCCGATATAGTGTAGCAAAAAGAGAGCATGAGTTGTGAAGTCATTAGGTCCAATGTTACCTTAACCTTGAAATTTCTAAGTGGTCTCAGGCAAGCTACTCAAAATCCTCCGTAATAAAACTGGTCTCTCTTACCCAATTATTGCAGGGACTACCAAGACAACCTATGTGATAAACGCTCAATTGCCATGCAGTGGCGATGTCAACACTAAGAAAATACTGTTCAGTTAAATGTTTTCAAAATTTAGTCATCAGCCTGGACACTCAGCGAGGAAAGCGGACTAAAAGGAAGTAAATAAATAAATTTACCGTCCTAAGTAGATATCAGGATGACAATCAGTTGGTGAATTCATATCTTTAGATGAAGACTTGTCCTCTGTGACTGGCCCACTGCTGGCTTCACTATCTCCTTTCTGGCTTAGTGTATCTGAGAATGTATCATCCCTGAGTGAAAAACACACAATATTATGCTTGAGAAACCAATGCTCTTGGGATGGAAAGAATAACCGCAGTCCTGGCTTTCTTCTTTGTTACACCCCCTTGAGCCTCCTTCTGATTACCAGCTGTCTCACACTCTCACTACCAACCCTTTTAATGATTCTTTTTGAAGACATGAAGTACATGCACAGTCATGGGATGTCCAGCATGAAGCTGCTACCGGGGCGGGGGGGAGGAAGTTCTCCACAAAGAGGATTATCCTATCAGAGATTTTACTTCAGAGTTTGGTTTCTAGTTTCAACTCTGTAAATGCCCCGGGGATGATATTTTATGTTACAAATGGCAACCAATAGAGATTATCACACACAAGCAACGTAATTTTGAATCAGCAGTAGTGATGCTTTCAGCACACAGAAAATATGTTTTCCAAAACAGAAACTCTATTTTTATTTAAGTATAATGTTGAAAAGACTGTAGCACCAAGAAGCGCTGTTTCATAATGTCAGGCTTCAACTCCTGTGGGCCAGAGTCCTGGGTGTCTATGCCCTCCAGAATCCTTTCTTAAGCAGGCCCAAGAGTTGAGTCTCAGTTTGGGAGAGAAGGCAGGTTCAGTTGCTCCCTAAGCCCTCCTTCTCTGGCCTTAGCCAGTCCTTTGGCCATGTGCTCCCCACCGATCAGCTGAGGCCCTTTAAATCTGGCAGGAGGGGAGGGAGAGGGGTGGCTGCAGGTGGCCGGTCTTGGGAACAGGACTTGGGGGCATCCCTGCCCACCCTTGGAAAGCCCCCCAAATCCCCCTGCCGGAGGAATGAGGGGACCTGACAACCCTATCTGAAGCAGGTGAGTGTGGAGGCAGAGCCGCTGCCCTCAGACGCATAATTTATGAAACATTTGTATAGGCAATACATAAAATCAAATTTCATTCTGAACATCAAAGTGGCTTTGAGTTTAATGCTGTGAGGCAGAAGACTGGTATTATAATGTTGCTTCTTTGCTTGCTCCTCCTTCCAGCTGCTGTGAGGAAAGCGCCAGCTTGGGAGTTTCAGATAGATTTGGGGCGGGGGGGGGGGGGAGAATGAGTGCATACGCAAGAGGGAATTATGCAAACTTTTTTTTTAAATAACAAATTATCTCAAATAGTAGTAACAAATCTGATCCTTGATATCACAACATATGGACACATAAAGTTGCCTTATGTTGAGTCAGACCACTGGTCTATCAAGGGCAGTACTATATACTCTGACTAGCAGATGCTCTTCAGTATCCCCGGGTGGGGGCCTTTCACATCACCTACCACTTGCGCCTTTATAACTGAAGATGATTATGAAGACTCCTACAATGCAAGACAGATGCTCTTCGACCAAGCTATGAGCCAATCCCTTAGATCCCTATTTTCATCCCTAATCAACATCCCATTTCCACCCCCTTTTGGCATTTAGCGTTGACCCACAAGGGTACGCAACTGCAGAATGAATGGTCTGGAGAAGTTCATTCCACTGGTAGAAAACAGTGAACTAGACTGGACTGATTCAGAAGCTCAGGAATTTCATACGCATGAACTGCTGCTTACATATCCTGAACCACTATGTATTGGTGAGGTACAAGGCCATCGATTCCATTATGTCTTCCTTCCCACCAGTCATCAGAAGCTCGATGATATAAAAGCAGGGAGGCTCCTTTTTTGAAGGACAGCTCTCGTGCGGATCTTCCTACGTAATCAAACTTGGCAATAGCTTCTATTGGTTCACATTCTGTGAAGAAAAGACAAACCCATAAAGATGTTAAAACCTGAAAAACAGTTTTCAGTAATAAAGGCCATGTAGCATGAAGGGCTATGAAAAGCAAGCTAAGTATCCAGAAATATTCATCAACAGATCTCAGGAGGCATAAGGGTTGCTGCCTCAGGAGTTGTGGAACCCTTTCCGTACATTTCCAATACTTGTAATGAGACAGAGCAAGATTCAAGTCCAGTAGCACCTTAAAGACTACCCAGATTTCCAGGGTACAAGCTCTTGAAAGTCAAAGCTCCCTTCATCAGAGCTCTGACTGTCAAAAGCTTATACCCTGGAAAATCTTGGTCTTTAAGGTACCACTGAACTCGAACCTTGATCTTTTACCACAGACTAACACAGCCACCCATCTAAACTATCTTGTAATAAGATATGCAGAGACAAAAAATAGTCTTGGGATCTGTAGCTAGAAGTATGGAACACTCTAGGACAAGTGTACTGGCTTGCTGCCAGCAGTGTACATAGAGGGGCAACCCAGGCATTTCATTGTCCTAAGCACCTTCCTCCTCTCCTGGCAGGCACCGGATGTAGTGCCTTTGAATCTTGCCTCGGAGCTCAGCAGGAAAGTAGCAGCAAGGGCATGTGTGGTATGCATGCAACCCCTGCCAATCTGGGGCTCAAAGCAACCACAGGCCATTTGGGTGTCGAGCCAGCACAGTTTATGTGGAAACAACAATATTCTTTCATGGACCTCCTCTAAATGCTGTTGATTTAGGGTCTGGACCAAAGTCTCTGGAACATTGATTTCAGATGCAAAGAATTTTGACATCAAATTATGACAGCTGTTCGAAGTGATTTGATGAAAGAGGCCTGCTGATCTTCAACATAACGTCATGACTCCACCTATGTAACTTACTTTATAGTAACTTCTCTCTTGGAGAGAACTACTTTTCTGATTTTTTCCTTTATTCCGGTCTATGCATACAGAAGATAGCATGACAGGCCAATAACAATTCATACATTTTTGCATGAATTCTTACATCCAAAATTATGCAGCCATTTGGGGAAATTCCCTGTTATGTCCTTTGGGAACAAATATCATGAACTGTTTGCTCTATATACTTCTAAAATGCTGATAATGCACGTGCCATGCAATTATTGGGTCAATTGATAAAGTCCATTGAAATGAATTCATTCCTGAGACAAATTCCTAGGAAAATATTTTCCCCATGCTTCATTGCATACATTGCAATGCAAACTGCATATCACTGACACATTGACAATTACTCTATTCCAATATAACATTTCCATTGGAATGACAGGATGGTACGTTTCCAGTCTGTTTAAAGAGACATTACAACAAAATTATTATGAAGTAACTTCTAAAAGTCCCAAATTCTTTAATAATACTAGAATATGTGACTGTGGCTTCAAACACTCAAAGCAAGTAAGAAAAACCCACTTGCCTATTGCTAAGTGTTACAGGCAGAGGCATTAAAGCAATGGCTGGAACTGTTCTGCAGAGGGGGTCCTGGGAGTTCTGTTGGGGGTTGCTGAGGAATTGGGGTGCTGTGCCTGGAGTAGCCATGTTTCCTTCCTGTATGCACACTTAGCAAAAGGAATATAGTTGCAGAAGGGGAGTAAAGCCACTTCTTCAGGGTTCACTGCTATGCATCCATTCCAGGGCTCCTACTGGCCACATCACAGGTTGTGTTCTTCCCTTTGGTTCCTCCCTTGCTATGTTGTGTGGGTGGACAGTGGCAGACTGTGTGTGTGTGGGGAGGGGGCTGTGTCACCATGTGCCAGTTAGCTGCTTTCCTGTTTGCCTTTCACGGGATCACTGTGGACATGCTGTGACTGGTGGTCTGCAGTGCAGTTGCTAGAGACTCCGCTACAGTTGCTATTCTCTCTACAACTTGGTTTGAGATCTTATTTATTTATGACTCCAATGCAGAGTAGGTGAGGTACTCTGACTAGGATACTGACTAGTGGTCCTGGCACCAGCAATAGACCAGCATCAGGGTTATGTTTTTTTTATTTTAGACAAAAAGCAAGTTGCATTTCCTGCAAATGTTGATTCTGTTTCCCAAAGTGGCAGTGTTGCACTGTGTGATTTCTACTGCTAAGAATGCCTGAGCTTATTAAAATATGCACAAGAATGAAACCACTTTCCACTCCTTGTACAAGAAAAAGATGTCATTAAGCACACTACAGATTCTATTTAACATTTATGAAGTGTCAACAGTGCTCAAGATACTGCATGGAAGCCCTGACCTGGATAGCCCAAGCAAGCCTGATCTCGTCAGATCTCAGAAGCTAAGCAGGGTTGACTCAGGCAAGTACTTGGAGGGAAGACCTCCTTGGAATACCAGCAGTCGGGAGGTGGGGGCAGGCTTTATTCAACCACCACTCTGAATTTCCTCCAGGCCCCCAGTAGGGGTCAGTCACCAGAGGTCACCATGACTTTCAGGTGCACACACACTCACACACATATGAACATATACCCCCCCCAAAAAACCCCAAACAAACAAAAAATCAACAAGATACTGCATGAAATATAGAAGCAACAGGCACCCTGATTCATCCAGGAGCCATAGCACAAAAAGGAAGAGGCTTTCATATATCTTCCTAGCTGGATAAGGAATAGTGCACACAAATGGTTATTACACTTGCAGTCACCCAGCCTTATCCAATATCTACTGCAGACTGCATGTAGTTCTTAAAAGCAGCCTGGAATTCTATTAAATCAGCTGTTTTGTGAATGACAGCAGGAAGAGTGGCTGAATTCAGGCCATCCACCTGCTATTTCCGTCCCTGCTGAATAGCTAACCAGGTGATTCAGATTTTATGAAGCTTTATGTACCACCTTCCTGTAAACTAATGAAAAGGCAGTAGGGCTGGGACACTCTTACACTCTAAGCAGTTTCTAGAAAGGACAAGGCTAGTGTCTACCAGAAGCCTGTCCAGTTCTGCCCAAGATATTGGTGGTGTCTGAAGATCATACCAATACCTTCAGACCTCCAAGCCACAGCAATTAAAGTACTTACGGAAGAAAGGAAGTTTGAGACACTTCTACAGTCTGGATTCCAAAACAGTAGCCTACTGCAGTGTATAAGAGTTCTATGGCACCTTAAGAATGGTTTTATTGAAGCACCAGCCTCAGACAGTAAAGCCTATATCATTTGGATCAAGGACATTATGAAACAGGTCCAGGTGGTTGCGTGTGGTGGGGCTAATCTTTGCAGGAAGCTGATCTATAGTAATGATGATGACTTGTTTCTTTTTTTTTCTACCATGGGAAAAAAATTATTTTGCATCTTGCAAAACAGAGTCTAAAATGGCATTTAGAACAGCAAACTGCACCAAAAAAAACATTATGTGCTGACAAGTGCAGAATTTTTTCAACTGACCTTCCTGTAACTGCATTAACCAGGAAAGAAGCAAGGAAACAGCTGGCTAATGACAGACCCATCAGTGTTAAAAGCAAAAATTATATATAAAAATTTTGAATCAAGGATATTATGCCAGACATTCTTCATTGAACATGAGCTATAATGATGAAAACAGCATTTCCACTGTGAATCATGTATTCCTCCAAACAAAAAAAAAACAGGTCATACCATCCTCACTGGTATGTGGCTCTGTACTGGCATCCAGGTCCACCTCTTCTAAGGTACCATGTTCACTGTAAGGACTATCACTGCAGAGACAAAACACGAGTTAATACTTTGGGGACAGACCCATGACTCATTAAAAGCATCCAGTAAGCGATCACATCAACTTTCTGCTTCACAGATAATCACAATATTTTCAGTTAAGATAATGCACTTTGTACCACTGTCAGCAATTAAAAATGAATGTAAAAAAAAAATCTATATCTCAGAATATATGCAGACCGTGTTGAATTTTCTCTCTGGTTGCCCTCAAATATTACTTTTAAAAAAGATTTGCAGGCTTGCTGGTAGTTTAGAAGACCCCCCCCCCCCCAAGAAGACAGGGATCCCTATTCCTAAAATGCTTTTTTTTAAATAAATCAAAAGCTTCAGATGGGTTTGCTTGGAAACAGATGGATCTCTCCGCCATATCTCTCTCTGATCCAGCCAGATAGTCCCTGGCTGAGGAGTACACTCTGGTCTTTAGCACTACTTTGTTTATTCTATCTCATATTTTAACCACAGGTAGGATCACTCACCAACTTGCTACCTGACCCCCTCCTCCCACCTGGCTTGTTCAGATGCTCCTTCCTGTTAAGCAAGGCACCTTGGTATACTCTAAGAGCTCCAGCTACTTCAAAGTATACTACATAACACTGTCCGAGAGAATTCTGCAGCCAAATGGGAAGTGCTTCACTAACTGCTTTAATCCTTCTCTTGAATCTGGGGCAATGTAAGGTCTAAGGCTGAACAGTACCCATTTTTGAATACCAGCAGAGGAATGGGCAGGAGAGATTTGGGGTGCAGTCCAATTTCAATGACCAACAGGAACCAGACAGGAGGACTGTGTTCTGTCTGCTCGGGCTGGATCCTGCTGTGGGAGGGAGGGGAACAGCTTCTGCTAGGTCTCATCTGTGGATTTCATCTGGGGTGCCCTCTATATCCCTCCTCATAATTTGGGAACTAGCTCAGTTCTTCACCCTAAGAGGGCCAATCTTTTAGCAAATCTGTATACATTATTATTTCACATAACTGTGCCATCAGTGCTGAATAATTTGCCCATCTGTGTAAAACTTTAAAGGCAGTAGAGTTGTAAAAAAATCTTTTGCAATTGCTGAAGCAGAGGCACAGCAATTTTTTTGTTTACTGATCCAAAACAGAAGTTCAGGCATGTGCTTATGTTATTCATACATAAATCAAGTCAATTGGACACTAGTAAAAGACTTAAAGAACATCCTCTATCTTACCAGTAGTCATCTCCTGCCATACATTTTTCATAAACTGGACCATCAAGCTCCTTAGCATCTGGGAAAATAGTCTCGTGATGAATGATGATAGTTTTGATTATTTCATTCACGTGAGCCTGACATGACACCTGTTCTTGTATATCTGGGACAGGCATCAGCGTTGGACCAAAACAAATCGCCAGGTTGTAAGGATCCATCATATTTTCATCACTGTACTGCGAAAGGCTGTTTTTTTCCCCCAATAAAAAGAAACAAAATAAAAGAAGCAGTTGGTGTTTGTTTGGCTTTCTGAAACATACGTATTATCTCACTGCTTATTTTGTTGCTTAGTCTTGTACTTAAATACTATAAAAACAGTTGAATTAAAAGACATTTTCCTGATTGAAAATGACATGAAGCTACATGGAGTACTCTTGGAGAATAACCAGTAAAGAGAGAAATGTTGCTCAGAGCCAATTCGACACCTGAGGAAAATATTGGGCAAAATATCTAAAGCGTGGCAGTAACAATTTTGAGAGGATTCAACAGTGATAAGTAAATAAAGGACTTGGGTTAAGGGCAGATTAAAGCAGGCCATCAGAACAGTCTTCTAAGATCTGCTCTTTTTCAAGAACAGCTGTGCCAGAGCTATGGCTTGCCCAAGGTCATCCAGCAGGTGCAAGTGGAGGAGTGGGGAATCAAACCCAGTTCTCCCAGATTAGAGTCTGTGCACTTAACCACTACACCATGCTGGCTCCTAGAGGAGAGGCTAACTAGAGGAGAACAACTGCTTCTCATATTTATGGCAAACTTGCAGTTTCTGTCAGAGCTCTCTCAGCCCCACCTACCTCACAGGATGTCTGTTGTGGGGAGGGGAAGGGAAAGGAGTTTGTAAGCCGCTCTGAGACTCCTTTGGGTAGTGAAGGGCATGGTATAAATCCAATCTCTTCTTCTCCTCTAATGATGAGCAAAGGACCAGTGGCTTTTAGTTACAATGGCTAGACTGTACAACCCACAGTCATATTTGCAATTAAAGAGTTTCATTGTTGCATTAACTGTGGGAAGCATCATCATCAGAAATACTTTACTGGCATAACAACTGAGTTATAACGGGGGGGAGGGGGGCACAATCTGAACAGTCAAGGCCCTGTCTGCTGATACATTGCTCGCTTCCTAGATGCAAGGTACACAAATTTGGCCACAGTTTCAATCACTGTTCGGTTCTGAGTAGATAGTAAAAAAATAATTTGACATCCATCAGATTTCCCTGCGTGCTCTCTCAACAAGTGTGGAGCGTACAGCAAGATAATAAGTACAGAGCAAAAAAACATGTTCAAAGCTCTTCCCGCTGGTTACGTGTGCATTGCCTGTTAGTGTGTGGTATTTTATGAAATCTCACACAGAGGACCGCAGAGGGTAACACATTGAAATGGGCTACTGAATAAGCTCTGCGATAGTGCGGGACTGTTAAACAGGTGAAATACTCTGCCATGTACCCGTAGGGCAAAATCCCCAGGCCCAAGGGTGAGCATCTAACTCTAGCAAGGCTCCTGAGATCCTGCATCTCGATGTCAAGGAGCCTTTGTTTCATCTGTGCAAAGGCTGAACTTTCAGTAAGGGAGCATAAATCATCAATACTGATCCCTATTGAATTAATTTTCTTTTCTATGTGGTTTAACCCTGTGAGAAGCACTTTTATTACCAATTAAACTATTTTCTTTTTAAACCATTCTCTGTTTGCCCCTTCCCACATCCCTGTGTCCCACAGCCCATGTTCTCTTCTTTCTACACTCTAGCACAGGGATCACTGGATGTTTTTGTTAAATCTCACTCCCCTTCTACCTATTTAAAGAACTCGCAGTGGTAATCAATGTACCTAATTCTCAACATGGCCCTATCTATGGATACTTAAATCCAGATACTGGACCCATGGACACACAAGTTACAGCTTTCTACAAACCCAAGAAAAGTCCAGGTTTGCAGAAAAATCAGAAATCTTAAAAAGGTGGAGGGATTAAAACCTCCCCAAAATGACACAGCACCTGTACCTTCAAGAAATGAATGGCCTTTTAGTGGCCATTGTTGGGGTTGCTAGGCAACTACAGCAATATTGCCAGCCTTCAAACCTTGGTTTCTCTCAGTAAAAGGAAGTAGGAGGGGGCAGGGTGCTTTCCAGGGCTAGTTTGGCCTCCCAGTACATCCCTATTCCTCTCATCCCTGCCCTGGATGAAGGACTCATCAGGGCCAAGGCCAGCAGGAACCCCAGGTGACTTGCTACCATGCAATTTGTGCAACTCACCAAAGGTGTGATACTACACAACTTTCCTGGACCAGGGACAGCCACCACACACCTTGCATAATTTGGCCAGGCCTGGCAATGACTACCAGACAACTGCCACAACATGACTTTTACAACTTTGTCAGATTTTTCCCAGAGAGAGGCTGCCGGGGGAGGAGGGAAGGAGGGGAAGCTGAGCACCAGTGTGTTGTAGTCATTAAACTGTAGGATCTGGGAGACCCAGTTCGAATCCCCACTCTGCCATAGAGGACTACTGGGTGACCTCAGGCCAGTCACCCGCTCTGTCTAATCTACCTCACAGGATTGTTGTGAGCATATAAAGGGGGAAAAGAATGACATAAACTGCTTTGGGTTCCCACTGGGAAGAAAGGTTGGGGTATAAATTAAGCAAACAAACAAATAAATAAAACTGAAGACTGGGAGGCAGATAAAAGAAAGGTTGGTTAGTGAATGGAAAGGAGAAAAGGAAACAGAGAAATGGGAGAGAATATGGACTGCCAGGAATAGAAAAAGAGGAAGTGACCCCGGCAAGACTTTGCGGGTTCCCCATTTGTCTATTTTATTTGGTGTAGTACAGTTGTCTAAAAACTTAATAACTTTTTTCAGAGAAAGGTAATTGCACTTAAGACTTAATAATCATTATGCCAGATCTCTGCCAAAATACTTGTTGTAAAGGGTGGTTTTTACTTAATTTAATGTTGTGAGCTATGTAACAGTATGTTATATTCTTAACAATAAGATATGCTCTGCTGTGTCATGCCAACAGTCCATCTAGTCCAGCATCCTGTTTTACACAGTGGCCAACCAGATGCCCTGGAAGGTAAACAAACAGGGCACAGAGGCCAAGGTCTTCCCCTGATGTCATCTTCCTAGTGCTTGTTCAAGCCTTTTAATTTCTATCAGGAATATCAGTATAAGAGTTTTTACAAAGCCCATTGCTACTAGATTCCACACTGAAATAAGAACCACTGGGTTGCTAGCCAAGCAATAAAATACTTCTTCAGGAAAAACGGCAACGTTCTGGTACCTTTTTTCTTCTGTTACCTTGCACTGAGCTATTGGAGGTAACTGAGGCAAACCCTCTAATATCAGCTGAGTAACTGATATATGAAACGGTTTTATAGCATTTCTGTTACTTTATCCCAAGTCTTTAAGCCAATATTTTCTACACTGGTAGAAACTCTCCAGGGTCTCAGGCACAGAAAAGCCTGTCTCAACACCTGCTCCCTGCAAGCCTTTACCTGGAAATGCCAGGAACTGAAACTGGGATTTTCTGCACAAATAAAGCAGATCCTCTGTTACCAAGCCATGGCCCCTCCCTGATGTGCAATATCTCCAAGATAATTAATACACCTATGTTCATCCTAATCAATTAAACGACAAGGAATAACTTCTTTAGAGCATTCCACAAACCCACTCCCCAGCTTGCCTGTGTCAAGTATGTTTTGCCACCTTGATGATCAGCGAGAGGGCCTTGTGCATCCACAGGTGACATCAAGAAAGACAAGGAAGGCTGGAGGGGCAAGAGGGCTGGGGCTGGGGAAAAGGTCTAGATGTCCTGCAGGTGCACATCTCCTGACCAGGCCCTTTTGCCATTTACACTGGCTAACGTGAACTGTGTTTGTGCAAGAGAGTAAATGGACCCCAAATCAGACCTTCCATGCTTTATCCTAGCCTCTGCTTCCTCTTTTAGCTAGATTCAAGTCCAGGCAGCATCTTCACTTCATAACAATTCACAATCTACTGCTGAACAGCTACCAACGGACAACACATTGACCACCAACTGCATATTTTAGGAACTGTCTCTTGTTAGCTGTGGCTTTTGATACCAAACTCTACTTCCAGATGAAGGTAGTGAAGTGACCTGAACAAGGCCATTAATGATAGGATGTTTTGGAAAATCCTGTCAAGTTGCAGCCAACTTAAGGTGATTCTCTGGGGTTTTCAAAGCAAAAGTTGCACAGAGCTGGTTTGCCACTGCCACCCCTGGAATTCCTTGGTCATGTCCCATCCAAAGTAGTAACCAGGGCCAACCCTGCTTAGCTTCTGAGATGTGACAAGACTGAACTAGCCTGGGCCATCCAAGATGTTTTGGAGGCTGCCATAAGTTAGAAGCAACTTTATGGTATATATAACATACAAGCTAGTGATTGTTTATACAGTGATTTATCCATCAGCTAAGAAAAGAGCAACTGATTATAGTCCCTAACATTTCTTTGTATTCATGGCTTCATATGCTCAAGAGTCATATCAAAGTTCCTGAGATATTCTAATCATTTTCATTCAGCTGGCTGTTTTACATGTTATTCTCCAGAACATTGTAAGATTTGCTCAGTGGCAATTTTTCTGATTCTGAATGTAACTGCACTTACCATCCTGTTTGGCATAGTCCTGTGGGGGTGCTTGGTTTGCGGAGGCTAACGCTGATATAGTTGATGGAAACCCACCTCTCTGGAAAAAACCTTTTCCCCCTTTTGTTCCAACCATTTCTTGTCACAGTCCCCATATTTTGTTGTAATGTGATAAATGAATTTTGTAAGACCTTTTCAATAATATAATTTTAAATAAAAAATTAAAAAAATTGTATCAAAGTTTCAGATCTCATTTCTGGTGACTGAAACCATATATTACCAAAGACATAAGGGCTTATGCTAACATTATTTTTACTGATGCTGAAATCCAGCTTGCAAAAACCAATTGTATCTGAAGAACTATGCTTTGCAATTTATACAAATACATAGGTGCTTTGTTTTCTTTTATTGTCCAAAACTTCCATGTTCAGGTCATCAGTCTCAGTTCTATTCTGTGATGCCTTTTAGTTGAGGAAAACCCTAATCCTAATTTTTTTACCAATTAAAATATTCTCAACTGTGTTGAAATGAATGTTCATTATATATTGTACATGAACTATCAGAGTGCTGTAACGGGAAGATACTTACTGATTAAGGAAGGCAAAGAGATATCTCAGCACTATAAGGACAGATCTGGGCAAAGTCAGCAGAAGCTTACGTATGTGAAGAGCCCTCTCATAGAGATTTTCTATTCCTGTAACGTAAAAGGAGACAGCTCAGGTGTTATTGGCTATTTGATAGTGGAGGATATGACTGTATGATATGTGCGGAAGAACCATTTTTAAAATGTTCTGTCAATATTATTTACATGATTATACTCCAATTGAGGAGGATTTTTTACCAATAATTTATAATGACATACAATATACAATAAATATGACAATATGAAAAAATAGTACTGTGAGTGGATCTCTACTCACAGAATGGCATTTCCCAACCTCCCCTTTCTTGTAGAATCCCCCCCCCCCCGGAGCCCTGGAGTATTAGGGGTTGCTCACGAACAGTGCTCAGTATGATATGGCGATCAGCAGTGAAGGAGAAATCAGCAAAAAATCATCTCCTTGAACCAGCAAAAAGTTATGTTTGGACAGATACACCATAAATACACTGCATGAGCAACACAAGAGTTACACTATATATTTTTCCTAAGGAGCAAGGAAGGGGCCCAGCAACATATCTGAGCATTACTGGATGTCCATATATATTTGCAGATGTCCGTAAATTATCTTAAGAAAATGTGAGGTGTTATCTGGTTTTCGGGGGGCAGCTACTATATTTATGAAAGCGTAGTTTGAGAGACCATAAGAACAAATGTAACTTACGGACGCAAGAAATAAGATCATTAAATCTTTCCTTAGGAAAGACAGGGTTCTCCAGCCCCCGGAAATACAGCTTCAGTACTCCAGCAACTGAGTTAATGTCATGGTTACTTTGGTCATCTGCCAAAGGATTTTCACCTGCAAAAATAAATCATGTTAAATACAAGCATTCTAGTGGAACAGCATTTTGCTACAGCAGCGGTAAATAAATAATGACTGGTTTCATAAGTCCCATCTGTGATTAAAATAAATGTAGTTGACTAAAATAAACCTTCCCTTTAATTATACAGACTACCAATGGCTTAAGTATCAAGTTCAGAAAGAATATATTGGGACAGACGTGCAAGGGTGGTCCCACTGAAGTAGTTAAATAAATCTTTGGAGTCATTTTCAGTCAAGTCACATCCTAAAACAAATACAGATTTCTTCAAGCTGTACATCTTCTTTTGAGCTAAAAAAGTAATTAAAGAGATTTCAAGAATAGGTGCACTGCAGTGTATCACAATTACAAAGAATGGAGTCTAAATGCCAAACCTCAGTAGGGAAGTCCATGAGCTTAAAGACTAATGGTGTGTGGTTTAAAAGTCGTTGGTGGTAGGGTAAAACTCTTGACTTTAGCTAGTGAACTGATAAATGAAAAATTAAATTTTCAGCTAAATAACTGCAGATGACACTGGCTTAGTAACTCTGACAAATAATCAAATCTTTGCAGAGTTAGGGCCCAACCAATTGGGATTAAAGGATACCCATGATTATTTTTTTAAAGTTTAAAAATAGGAATTTAAAAGCAACCACAGGGCTGTATGTTTGTGTGTGGGAACAGATCTTTTGCCAGTCAGGGCTCATCTTGAAATGGAGCGGTAAGAAGTAGTGAGTCCTTGCAGCTGCAGGTGGTGTTAACTTGCATTTGAATTGGAGATGCGTATCTATGAGCCAAGGCAGAAATACTCACTTGAGGGTGAGATACTCACTTGAGGGATCTATAACAGGCATTTATGCAAAACAGACATTTTTGCAACTACAATATCCTCCTGCTATGGTGAGAAAGAGGACTGGAAAGGCCAAAATGATACCCAGGGACAGCTTGGTACAAGACAAGCCCAAGGAAAATGACAACAGAACATCACTGGTGGTCACCTACAGCTCACAACTCAAGCCAGTTCAACACATTATTAATGACCTACAACTAGGGCTGCCAAGTCCCCCAGTAGGGCGGGGGAAACACCGGTTTTTACTGCTTACCCCCGCTTTTTCAAAATTGGCCCCCGGGGGACAAAATGGCTGCCAGCAGGAACACAGGGGAACGTTGGAGTCTGCCCTGCCCTGCCTTAAAAGGGAAATGTCTGCAGAGAGCATGCCCTGCAGTAAAAAGCCTCACCAGACATTTCCCCTTTAAGAAGTCAGCAAGAGAGCTTCCACAGCAAGAGAGGTCCGCCCAGAGATTAAGGAGGGACGGAAGGGGCTGCTTTTGCATGTGGCTTGCAAGGTAAGTTTCTCTTCCAGCTCTTTTCCTTCTCTCTCTCTCCCTCGTTCTTTCTTTTTTCTGTCCGTCTGTCTGTCTGTCTGTCTGTCTCTCTCTCTGTCCCCATCCAGCAGAGGTCTATCAGTGGCTATTATTAGCCACAAGGTCTAAATGGAAGTAAGTGCCTCTGCCAGTTTTTTTCCTTCTCTCTCTCTCCCTCTTTCTTTCTTTTTTCTGTCTGTCTGTCTGTCTGTCTGTCTGTCTGTCTCTCTCTGTCCCCATCCAGCAGAGGTCTATCAGTGGCTATTATTAGCCACAAGGTCTAAATGGAACCCTTTGTCTGGGGCAGTGATGCTCTGAATTCTTGGTGCTTGGGGGGCAACAGTGGGAGGGCTTCTGGAGTTCTGGCCCCACTGCTGGACCTCCTGAGGGCACCTGGTATTTTTGGCCACTGTTGTGACACAGAGTGTTGTACTGGATGGGCTGTACTGGATGGGCCAATCCACTGTGGCTTCTCTCCTGTTCTTATGATATGAAAATCATATTAAGCACTTGTGTAGCACTTAGTGCTTCATATCCTGCCGAGATGAGGAAGGATTCAGTAGGGCTGTTGCTCAGTTATAGAGCATCTGCTTGACATGCAGGAGGTATCAGCTTCTTCAGCTAAAAAAGGATCAGGTAATAGGTGACATTAAAGATCTCAGCCTGAGACCCTGGAGAGCCACTACCAGTCTGAGTAGTCAATACTGACCTTGATGGACCAATGGCCTGATTCAGTATTAGGAAACTTCATGAGTTCATGTGTCAGCATATGGAAGCAACATCACAGGATGTGACATCACAAAATGATGTCACTTCCTTTTTCCTGGCTCCACCCCCAAAGTCTCCTGGCTCCACCCCCAAAGTCCCCAGATATTTCCCAAGTTGGACTTGGCAACCCTACCTACAACCCATGCTGGACAGTGACACTTCCTTTACACAGGCACTGGGGGGGGGACCTTTTCTTGCTTACAGACAGCCTGCTAACTTAAAACAATTTCTCAGCCTCAGTGATATACCATTTAACAGTAAGATGGACTCTGGTACCAAGGTCTGCAACAAACCAAGATGCCAAATTTGCCATCATATAGATCCTAGCAACACCATCAGTGGACCCAGCAATATCATCCATACCATCACAGATTCCTGCTCCTGCTCATCCTCTAATGTGATTTATGCCATCACGTGTCAGTAATGCCCTTTCACCCTCTGCTTTGGACAAACAGGCTAGTCCCTTCAACAAAGAATTAATGGACATTAGTCTGACATTAGGAACAACAACATTCCAGCACATTCAGTTGCTGGCAATTCTCTTACAAAGGCATTTCAAAGGGAGACTAGAAAGAGAGACTGATGAATTGCAACTGATAATGAAGATCAAGACAATGCATCCACCTGGACTGAATCAAGACCTGGGTTTCTTGTCTCATTACCAATATTGATTTCTCCACACCTACTACCCCTCCATATATCTCACCTAAATCCAATCACGCCTGCTACTATCATTCACCTGCTAAAGTCATTCAGCATCTGAAATCACTCCACTTTCCAATATATAGGACAGATGGACTACCATTCTAACTGAATTTGAAGAAGTGAGCAGTGACTCATGAAAAGCGCATACCCTGCTGCATATTTTGTTAGTCTTTAAGGTGCTACTGGGACTCTTGCTCTTTTCTACTGCTACAGGATACCCACCTGGATCTATCCTGACCCTGAGCCTTTAGATTTTTGTATTCAGGTTCTTAATGCCTTTGACAAGCTCTTGTTGAAAGGTAGGTATGTCCCAAGAAATCTTAACAAACACATCCATCGTCACAGCAACTAAAGCACAAAGAACCACTCAGAATGAACATCTCATTGTTGTTTCTGTGTCACCTTCCCTCTTCTCAAACACCCTTGGCACTTAGGAGAGGATGCGTTTGAACTGGACAGCTAGACCCCAAGTACCCTTTTCCTGTCACTCCTCTTCCCTGACCATGACCTAGGCCTCAGCTTGGAACTGAATAGACAAGGTCAGAAGAGGTTTCTCCTTCACAAAGGTATAATGGACAGAAGAAAGATACAAAGATCAGAATAATAGTATATTAGCATTCTCCAGATTTTCACAAAGCAAGAGCCTTTGATCAGCCTTGCTCCTGTCAGTCAGCACTGCCCATTTTGTACCCTACTGGGTACATTCAATGTATTCCATGTGTACTGCTAACTTTCCTAGGCCCACTGTCTGCTTGCACTGTGCTCTTCTGTTTAGCACATACCTTATTCCTACCAAGCTATGTTCAACATTTTATTGTGGTGAGCCTCCTTAATTCAAGATGAAGGAAACAGCAGGGCTAAATTAAGGTATCTTCCCACAACATTCCCTGTAAAGCTAGTAGTTCACAATCCTGGGAGAACTATATTGTACTATACTGAATAGGATCATATTTCACTCAAGTGATACTCACATGTTGGAAAGCCACTGTGTACAACCCTCATATCAAAAAAGTCTTGTGTAAAACAACCCAACTGGAAAGTCTACGCCATGCCCCCTAACTTGCTTCTGATGTGTCCATTCAGTGCATCTAAATGCTGCAAGCTTCATGCACCCATGCAGGGCTGGTGCCAGGCTTTTTTGCACCCTAGGCAAGACTAACTACTCCCCCCGCCCCCCGCTAATCAACTATCAAAAACAGATGAATTCCAGGGAAAATTAAAAGCACAAAACTTGACCCTGCTAATTTTTAAAAAAATTGTGTGGGCTTGGGCAGGCAGGGTGCGAGGCAAAGCTGAAGGGAGCTGCTGCTGCTGCTGCTGCAGCTGCTGTGACTTTCTGGAGGAGGAAAACCATGGGAGAGCTGGGGCTGGTGAGTGAGTGAGTGTGAGAGCCTGTGGCTGGTTGGAGGGGTGCTGATTGTCCGTTTCTTCACTCCTCTGGAGTCTGCGCCCTAGGCGGTTGCCTAACTTGGCCTAATGGTAGCACTGGCCCTGCACCCGTGAACAGGGAATCTCCAAGTCAGCCCAAGAGAACTACAGGTAGTCACTGCAGTCAGCAGAAGGACAAGTCCACAGAATCTGATGCAACACAATGCTTTGCTTCTACCTGCACTTTTGGTTCTCCACAGAACTGTCCAACCAGCCTTCCACAGAAATGTCCTCTTATCAGTAATCAGTATGCAGTAATTATTAAGTTTCCAAGAATATAAAATGCTTCTATTAAAAATGTTAGAATGTTAGGATCTCACAGTACTGATATGGAAGAAAACATTATTACGTATGTTTGAAAGAAAATATAATTACCTCTCTCAAATGAATTTTTAATATCATTGACTTCCACCTGGGAGCCAGAAACTCTGAAAATGCCCTGATGCTGAAGACCTAAAAAAAAGCAAAACCCCCAAGAGGAATAAGGAGAGATATTAATTAGATGCTGAGACTGTTTTAAATGGGGAAAAATAAGTGATAAGAATAATTATAAATTATGCACAATAATTTAATAAAAATAACTAGGATTGTGTTAAATGACATTTTGGAACTCACCATATAAGTTGATAAATCGAATACAACTTTCTACTACGAGTGGAATTACTTTTCCAGAGTCCTAGGAGATGGGGAAGAAAAAAACCCCACAAGAATTTACTCCTAATAAGACAGTTCTAGATTACCTAATGTTTTGCATTAGAGATCAGTATTCTTGCAGTTTTAAACCCTTTTCAATCTGAAGCCAAGTGAGAGCTGACTCAAGCTGATAACAGCAAAGCTGCTTTTTCTGTGGTTATATCTAGTCCAGAACAGCAGACCGATGGGCCACATTCATGTTTCTTCCCTTGCTGCAGAGCTAAGAGTGCTTCCATCAGGCAACTCAAGGAGACAGATAGGAGTACTACAGTTTTCCAAAGCTAAATAAAGACACGACTCTCACATATAAACATTATGTACCTAAAATACGTAAACCGCATTCACAAGGAAGGATGCAAAATGGCTAAAGGGGTACTCCTGATGGCAGTAAGAAATACAACAATTAAAACAGATACTTCACTAATACATTTGTACAACATAATCAGATGGTTTGATTCTGCCTGTCCACATTTTCACATTTTTAACACCTGTCACAAAAGTCACCATTTAGGATTACTGACAATTCTATAGGGAAATGATTACAATTTTTTTTTAAATCACTTCTAGATGTTTTAGTGGCCATTTTCAACAAAACAAAATTATTCACAAAAACAGTTTTCTCACAGATGGATGCCCATATCTATTGTGCCACAAGAAAAAACATCTGGGGGGAATCACTTTGAGGCAGGAATAAGGGTCAGGAAGAGAAAAGGTTAAGCAGAATCTCCTCCTGCCAGCTCTGTCTTCTGCATTTCAGCCTCCTGCAGCTGCTCTCCATTAAGGTAATTTTTAAAAAGCTGTCAGAAGCACCAAACTGGCAGTCTTGTGTCACTTGGCCCTGTTAAAAATTTCTCCATTTGGCTGCATTCTGCTTCCATGATGTCTTCCACATGAAAACCTGCAGTGGAATCCCTAGGTTGGGTTGATGCAGTGGGGAAAAGCAATCACTTTCCCTTTTCACAGCCACTGTCCCCTAATCTTTGTTCCTATGCTCAAGTTTGATTTTTGGTGCAAGGAGAGCAAAATTTTTCAACTTCAGTACATTACAAACTAGTCAAACTCCCTGATATAATTTGGTACAAAATGAAGCTCTGAACCCTTGGGGTCTTTGTAAATGGAAGTTTAGTTTGAGGGGTGAGCACCAGCTGCGACATGCTGTTCGCACTTTGCGAATGAAAATGGCCCTTAATAATAAAGAAAGAACAAAAAGGCAGACAAAACCAGTGCAGCACTTCCATTTCACTGGGATTGTACCTGATGCCTTGTGTGGGAGTTCCTTCGTCCTCGGCTGTTATGAGTTTTTAGAAGCAGAGAAAAATAAGATGGAGACAGTAAATACAACAGGACCTTCAACAAATCAATAATTAATGAAATGTACATTGAGTACACTGATCCCTAATAATGTGAAGATGTGAAAAGTGTCCATTAATTTTGTTCTTAAGGCACCAACAGTACATCTTCATGGTGATCTGAAAACATGTACACTTTATTGTAATATGTGTCAACTTTAGCTGATGAAGGAGCAGTCTGAGATGGGTCGTTATTCAAAAACCCATTTGTGTATGTTTAAGTAGCTGGATGTGTTTACTATGCCTGTGATATTCTTGCTGTATTGTTGTAATTTTTTTCAATATCTGGGTGTTAGCTATGCATGATATGCTACTACTCACTCCAAGCTTGTCATACCAACTATCCCCGACATTTAGTGAATCCTTTAATCAATGTGTATACACTATATTTTTCTCCTGCGGTCAGGAAACATTACACTGATCAACTAGGAAGGAAGATTCCCAAGACAGACTTGAATATGATTATCTGTCTCCACTTAATAATGATCTGCATCAGCCTTTGCAGCAAGAAGCATCATGTAAGTCCTGCTGGCAGTACCTTGATGAAACATTCAAAATCATCATTAAACAAAATATAGTGCCATCTTTAGCAGTATTACACCTTTCTAATTCTACTGACTTAGCAGGGTGTAACTCTGCTGAGGACTGAACTGCTGTGGCCCTCCTGTATGTCTGGGAATTCAAGGAGAAGACCTTTGGACCATTTGAGGGAACAGAATGGACTTCAGACAAAATTTAAATATTAGCATTCATAATTAAAACAAGTCAATTCTGCAAAATATTTATTTCCAAAATGTGTTATGATTATTACGCACAATGTATCTTAAAAATAGAATATAATTATTTTTATGAATCAATATTCTGAAATAGGCTTGTTATACAAAGTGCATAAAACTATCATAAAAGAACATCTATTTTATAATATCTTGCAAACATAGTGGTATATCTTTACATAGTATAAATGTATGTCTTTAAATAGTTTGGCTTTTAAAAGTCATGTGTAAAAATAAATTTAGATTTAAAATAAAGCTGTTCAGCGTCATTTCTGGTTCAACTGCTGATTCTAAAACACTGAACAGTACTGTAAAGTTTTACAATTAAACTTAATATCAGTGTAAATTAGTGAATTAAAGAGAGCTGGATTCTACTCATTTGCAGGCTAGCTGGGAAGCACAGAGGCTCTGGGCCCAGGGTCTGGTTGGCTCTTATTCCAATTTCTGTTCTGTTCCATTAGTGCACAAGTTCACGCAAGTTTTCCCATGTGATTCTGCCAATTCCCCCACAATCCACTTTCCACACAGTTCCTGAGAGTTTCCCAAGCTTCAGAAAGAACAGGAAGCAAAAATCACTTCTTGCAGTAGTCTATCACCAACCCATGGTATTCATCCTACATAGCAATATGTTTATGGTGCCTTACCTTGTGGTCATGTATTCTGCTCTATGACCTAGAAGAGATCAATGGATAACAATTATTTGAGAAATGAGAGAACTAACTGTTAATGTAACTTCACATAAACTGTCCAGCTCACCTTCAATCCTCAACCATTTCCAATGTCTATGCCTTGTGTTTACATCATATAACTTCTGCTTGCACACTAAGGCTAAATTCACAATGATGCCACATGGCAAGTTCTAATCAGTCCTTCTCCTGCTATTGGTATGCACATGTGAAAAATAGAAATTCGGTTCTAAATGTATACAGATTGGAGGCTGATTTACACTCACATTAGCCTTCCTGATGCATGTATGATTTGGGTTTAAGAGAACTGGTTCCCTTTTAAAACACCCCAAAATCAAAACTGATATGAAACTCCTATTTTAAAACTCCACTCTTACAGGAGTAAAAGGTTTTCATGTTGTAAACTGTGATGCAAGTTTTCATGTTGGCTTCCAAATCTATGCAAGGATATTTTATTTATTTAAATCGCTTTTTTGCAGCCTTTCCACCCAATCGGGATCTACAAGGTAGTACAACATAAAAAAATTAAAGCATTAAACAATTAAATTCAATTAAACCATATAAACAAGCAACACTAGAAGGAGAGCCAATAACCATTATTAGTGGTATATCAGATGAAACAAAAAAGTCTTCAACTACTGGCAAAAGACACCAATATAAGGGGACAAACGAGTCAGGGACAGAGTTCCAAAATTTTGGTGCCATGACCTAGAAGGCCCTTCCTCAAGTTGCCACCAATCTATCCTCAGATGACAGCAACCACCAAAGAAGGGCCTCTGAGGATGACTGGAGTGAGCAGGTAGGTTCATATGGGAGAAGTTGGTTCTTAAGGTATGCTAGTCTCAGGCCATACAGGGCTTTACAAGTCAATACCAGCACCCTGAATTGAGCCCAGAAGCAAACTGGAAGCCCATGTAGATGGAACAAGACTGGAGGAATATAGTCCTTACAACCCATTCCAGTCAACACACTGGCCACAGCATTCTGTATCAACTGTAGCTTCTGAACAGTCTTCAAGGACAGCCCCATGTAGACCACACTGCCTTAATATCTAATCTAGATGTTACCAGGGCATGAAACACAGCAGCAAGATTTTTTCAGCTCAGGAAGAGCAGCAGCTGGCTCACCAGCTGAAGCTTCTGAAAGGCACCTCTGGCCACCACTGCCACCTGTTTATATGACTTCTCCCAGCAGCTTGACATAGGTGTTGAAAAATATGGGGGACAAGATGGAACCTTATAGGCCAAAGGCCAAGAGGCAGAGCAGTAGTTCCCCAGCACCACACTCTGAAACCTACCCTTGAGGTAGGACCAGAACCACCACAGAACAATGCCTCCTAGTCCAAGTCCCAAAAGGTGATACAGAAGGATACTGTGATTGATGGTATCAAAAGCTGCCAAGAGGTCCAGGAGAATTAACAGGGTCTCACACCCCTTGTGCATCTCCCAGCATATGCCATCCACCAGGGTGACCAAGGTTGTTTCAGTCCCATAACCAGGCCTGAAAACAGGCTGGAAGGGATATAAGCAATCCACTTGATTCAGGAATCCCTGAAGCTGGCCACCTGCTTACTCGTTCAGTCACCTTGCTCAAGTTTTGAGATTGGACAGTAGTTATTTTAATGAGCTGTTCAATGTTAAAATGAAGAAAGGGTTGCCAAGACCATATGGCATATTTCCAATAGCCCACAGAGTTTTTAAAATGTATTGTTTCCTTGGTGTCGCTGCAGTTATAAAAGTAAATATTTAAATGGATGCCACATAATAATGTGTAACTTGATGTTACATAGTATAAACACCCAGCATACAACCAGAGCAATGCTGCTGCTATAGAGGCTCCATTCCTTTCAACAGGGGTTGCTTAGCAGCTCTACACCAGCTCCACTGAACTCAGCGGAGACTCTACAGCTGCCTAGGCAAGAAAGTGTAATCACACATGAATAAAACTGAATTGTCGTTCATTGTGTACTAGTTTACTTCATCAAAAGCCACTAGTCTACTGTTATCTCAAATAACTTCATTTTCACAATTTCACTGAACAATAACAGCACATTTCAAGTATGTTTTAAACTCAAGCACAAGATTTCTACTCCCACAAAAAAAAAAAAATCAGTTTTATGAAACAATGATTTAAAAGTCTCAAAACTAATCTGAATTCTGATAAGACAGCTCAGGCCTAGTGCAAATACTGCTCCATATGAGCAGTGCTATTAGAGCACACCCCTCACTTATTGTATTTGTAGCCCATTTTATGACTTTAAATGGCAAGCATGATTTCTACCCGATTTATGCTTGTATAACAAATTTGAATGCTAGGATCTATAAATCTGTATTTAGTCATATCCATTTATTAATTTGCATGCACATTTATAGATGGGTTTTTATGCTAAGGATAATGGAAAGGTACTAATATCAAGAAACTGAACTTTGCACCAACAACTACATGTATCATAGTACTTAATAAATAAATGTTGTTACAGGAGGTGACAGCCTTAGAATACTAAGCCTAGACCTTTGCACTATTTGCTGTTTGCCAAGTAGACAATAGAACAGGTAACCCGTGAAGCTCACTCCTGACCCTGATGTTCTGCAAGACTGGTGCCAGAGCATGGGTCACCTGCTCCTAAATTTGGCCCTGTCGACAGTCGCAATAGTCATACCACTTGCATTAATGTGGAAAACTGCTATCAGTGCTTTCAGAGTTCAATCCAGATTTTGTTTCACAACATTTATGCTTGCACACTGAGTAAAGTGTAATAATTTTGCCATAAGCATGGTTCCAGAAACATGGACAGAAACAAACGAACATACAAACAAACCCTGACTACCCACAAATTGTAAATTGTCCTGATTTCCATATTCATATTACTAACATTGAATATTGCTGGCTGGGCCTACAAGAGAACTGATAACTCTTTTAACTCTTTTTTTGGCACAACGTGACATCATCTGCCTCCAAGAAACCTGGTCCAAAGACCCACTGTTCATAGATGGATTCATAATAAACAACCTTCTAGCCACACCAGAAGAATGGAAGGGCCAGAGGAGGTCTGGCTCTTCTTATAGCTACAAGATTGCATGTAACAGTCACCCCACTGACACTGGGCTCAGGCCTGCATTGTCTATACAGGAACCCTCCTGATTATAAATGTTTACCTACCTTCCTACGGCACCAGACAATGGGTACACAAAATCTGGACCAAGTTTGAGCTATATCTACACTTGCTGCACCTGTTGTGTTTCAAATGCATCTGTTGTGGTCGCAGGAGATTTCAACACCAGACTTGGACCTTTACTATATACCTCCTTTAACTGTCAGTGAAAAAATCCTTAAATATTCTCCCCCCAGAACCTTCAAGGATGGCAAGTTAAAATGGAAAAGTTACCGCTTTCTACAGCTTGCAACTATGTTAGATTTTTCCATTCTTAATGGGCCTACCCAAGGAAATATCACCAGGGAGTATACACACTGGTCTGAGCGTGGTGCAAGTACTACAGACTTTATTTTGACATCCTATAATTTGCACTAAGAAGTAGGGTCTTGACAAGACAGTGACCATCTCCCAATCAATCTGGGGCTTAACTTCTGCAACATATTAGGATATATTTCTGAACAACTCAATGTCGACTTAGAACCTGTCACAAGCGACAGAAGGTTAGTCCACTCTGAGAAAGTGGATCAACAATGCCAGAAATACTACCTCAGACAAAGCATCTCAGCTCCAAAACTCTATGATCTCAGCAAATGCCAGAAACACAGTGATTTAATCATAACGTTTTATTCTTGGCTGGATGCAAACCAGGGGTGTAGCCAGAAAATTTTGGTTGGTGGGGCATTGGGAAATCCTATGGGGCACAAATGAAATTCTTAACCAACAAGTTTTTTAAAAAAGCAACTAATGGAAGAAACATCCATGCAAGAAAATTCAAGGGGGGCAGAGGCCCTCTTGAAGAATTGAATGGCGGGCAAGCGCGAGACCAGGAAAACTGCAGAGGAAGACTTCTTGACTTTCTGTCTTCCCACGACTCAGGGGCTGAAGAATAAGTGACCCTCCCCTTCAATAGCTTGCTGGCAGCCTTGCAAAGCCAGTGGGCAATGGAGGGGAGGTCTCTGAAGGTGAGCCACAGGTCTGATGGCTTTGATGAAGAGGCAACAAGGGGTGGCTGTAATTTGTGAGGGGCAAGTTCTGTTGTTCGTCTCTGTAAGAGTGGGGGAGGTACTGAGCAGAACTCACTGCCCCCCCCCCCCAAATAACTTTGAGGGTGCTGAATGTTTCCTGAGTATTTATTTATTTATTTATTGGGATTTATATCCCACCTAGCCAGCATTAGCCAGCTCTAGGTGGCTCACAATAATAAATCACAACAGATAATTACAATACAATTGCAGCCTAAATAACCGCAACAGCAAACTACAATATTTCACAGAAATTTCATGCATTCACTGGCAGCCATCATTACATTCCAGAGCAGATACAGCAGTTTCTGAGCCCTTGGCCAGGTGCTTGCACCAGGTGATTTATCATGGTGTTATCCCAATGCCCTCCACTGCCAGCGGCGACGGTAGAGCACAAGAGCGCACTGGGGGTAACCCCTATTAATCTCTGCCTCTTGACCAAGAGGATAATAGCTGTAGCCCCCCGCACTGAAGCTCTGCACTCTGTAGCTTAGCCCACAGCTGTGGCCAGCGGACACTGAGGAGGGAGAGAGAAAAAGAGGAGGGTGCAGGAGACAGAGGAGAAGGCAGGCGCCTGGTTGCTGCTGTTGCCACAGCTGCCGCTGCTACTGCTGCGAAGTGCCTTGACACATTCTGGCCTGGGCTGGTCAACAAGCACTCCAGCCACAGAACCTCTGCCTTTATGCCCACTGCCGAGCCAGCAGGTAAGGGCACAGACAGTGGCAGTGGGAATTGTGAGATCCAGTTTGGTGTAGTAGTTAGGAGCAGTGTTCCCTCTAAGATGAGTTAGTATGAGTTAGCTCACAGTTTTTTAGCCTCTGGCTCACACAGTTTTGTCTTAGTTCAAGAAGGATCGCTCCAGAGCAAACTAATTTATGCAGTAGCCAAATCGCTCGCTCACAACTTTAATGCCAGTAGCTCACAAAGTAGAATTTTTGCTCACAGGACTCCACAGCTTAGAGGGAGCATTGGTTAGGAGTGCAGACTTTAATCTGGGAAAACTGGGTTTGATTCCTCAGTCCTCCACATGCAGCTGCTGGTGTGACCTTGGATTAGTTACAGGTTCTTTCCTGCAACTTTTTGGCACTTAATTAGGGCTGAACTCCATACAGAGTCCCTAAGGATAAGCTGCAATATCTCCCTCCGGCTTTGGGAATCTCACTTCCTTGCACTCTGTTCATCTGAAACAGATCCACATACTTCTCTGGAGATCCAAGTATAAAGCCTCCCAACATGGTTAATGAAGTTAAAAAATTGATTTGAAATTAATAAATCAATTGAGATCTGGAAAGGCTGCTGGAAATGGTATGATATCTCCAGAGATGATAAAATCCAATATTGACTGGTGGGCCCCAATGCTTGCTGCACTCTTTATTCACATTAGCCTGTCTACCCATATCCTCTCAGAATGGGGCCTTGCAATTATTGTTCCAGTACACAAGAAAGGAGAAAAATCAAATCCCACCAATTGCTGACCAATTAGTCTCCTTAGCGTCGTTAGTAAATTATATTCAAGATATTTATATTGGAAACTCCTTGACTGGTTAAACTGAGAAAACATACTGATGGATGAGCAAGCAGGTTTCAGAGTTGGCTGTTCCACCATAGACCAGTATCTGATCTTCCACCATCTTGCAGAGGAGTACAGCTCGACGCCTAATGGAGCACTCTATGCTGCCTTTGTGGATTTCAAAACAGCATTTGACAGCAACCCCAGGAATAGGCTTTGAGCAAAGCCTGAAAACTCTTCAATAGATTGAAGACTCTATATCAGTGGTTCTCAACCTTTCTAATGCCACGACCCTTTAATACAGTTCCTCATGTTGTGGTGACCCCCAACCATAAAATTCTGCCAACACACACAACAATGAAGCTACTTTTTCAGATGTTTTCTCTTGCACGGCAGTTAGCACCAAACAACTTTAATACAGACTTTAGACATACATATATTTGCAAGCTATTCCCAACAAGTCACAACAAACACTCAGGATTCAGACTTACTTTTCTTCAACAGAAGATGCCATGAAACAACGAAGGTAGGTGGGGGGGGAGAGGCTGTTGCAGGTAGGGGGGGAGAGAGAGAGAGAGAGAGAGAGAGAGAGAAAGGTAGGGGGAGAGAGAGAAAGGGGGAAGAGAGAGAAAGAGAGAGAAAGGGAAGAGAGAGAGGGGGAGAGAGAGAGAGAGAGAGAGAGAGAGAAACTACCAAAAAACAAAAGTTCTCATCTTTACCAAAAAGTATCGAACCCATAGATGGCAAATAGGGGATGACAACTCTGAACAAACAAAATACATTGATTCGTATTATTATCATTCCCATTGTGCTCCATGAAGATATTGGCGGCAAACATCTACAGAGAAACTGAGTTAAAAAAGATATTCGAAACCACTTCCTATTCCAGAAGAGCCTATCCTCTCTTTTATCTTTTACATTCCTTGGATTCTTATGTATTTTTCACATGTATCGCTCTTTTCCACATCATTGAAATTTTGTTCTATGTTTCTAATGGATGACAGTGGATGGAGTCAGGGGTCATTTCGAGGAGAAGCTCAGGGGAGCTCAGCTCCGGGAGTTGGTGCCCCCCCCCCACGGAGGAATGCCTGCTTGTGTCATGGCTGCAGCAAAATGACCCCGTCCCTTGGAAAGGTCCTTGTTCCTCTCACCAGCCTTCTGACCAGCCTTCAGCCACCACTGAAGCTATCTTCCCAGAATAGTGGTATTTCTGAGGCTTGGTTTAGTAACTGTCCCCTCTCTGCCAGCTCTTTCTTTCTCTCTCTCTCCTTTCTTTCTTGCCTTCTGACATACTTCCGGTGATGTCAGGTGGTGTGGCATATGCAAATAAGTTATGCTAATGAGCTCCTGCACCTTTTATGAAATGACCCCTGGATGGAGTTATATGCACTGGCTAAGAGTTTAAAAAAATGAATGCTTTTCAGTTCGTTTTTTTGCTTCACTGCTCCATCAAGACGCCTTAAAGTGATAACACCACAAAAAGAATCCAGGAATGTAACCAGGACTGTGTTTACAATATTTACATCAAGATTTTGTACTGTATTAGTACCATTCCCTATGGTATTTGACCACAGACCTATATATATTTACTTATATTCATGAAATGTATTTTATACAATGAATGTTGTTTATGTTAGATATTTGCAATATAAAAAGTATAACAGAGTGTGCTAAAATTAACAGAATAGTGGTTTCCCTTCTCAAATGCTTTCAACCAGCAGATTATCTTAGATCCCTTGAGATCTCCAAATATTGGAGAATCTTTACCTAGCATGCTTTAATTCACAGCCTTCAGCCGATACCATCGTGCCCCACTCCCTCAAGGGCTCTGTCCATGCTATAGAGGGAAAGTAGAGTCTATTGAGCATGTTCTGCTGCAGTGCTCATCCTATAATGACATCCAATCTCAGTATATTGCTCCAATTCTGTCAACTTTACCAGGAAGATATGAACAACTTTATGTTTCTCTCCTTCTTGCAGACTATTCCCAGGAGATAACTAATAAAGTTGCCAAATTTTGCCTTCGGGCGTGTGGGATACACAAGTGGCTGACTGAGTCCTAATAACTTTTTTACTATTACTGCTGACTCTATGGAACTGATTTTGTATCGAAATAAAGTTTTGAACTTGACCTTGAATGTGTGTGTGTGTGTGTGTGTGTGTGTGTGTGTATTTCTCATATACTCAATTGAGGAGCAAACAGGATACATGCTCATGCAGAGGACAAAAGATATAAATGGGTGGATATTAAATTCTGTGGGTTGAAGATATTTTAAACTAATTTTTGCAAGGCTGCAACATCATCATTATTAATCCCACTGAAAAGTATGAAAGACAGACTTTCCGTGATTCATAATAACACAGGAAATCCTGCTGTTACAAGAATTACCCTACAAGGATTGCATTTTGAAATGCAACTCACGTTTCCTCAGTAATAAAATGAACTAACTAGTAACATCATGCTGCTGCATAGCAGGTTTGCTAATGTATTCTGTTCATTATGAGGCCCTATTTCAGCCTACAGGGAAGTAGCTAATAAGTACTACAGCAGAAGATGTAAGGTAAATGCTATTAAGAAAGAAAGATATCATGATTCCTAGGAATATTCCACACACAAAATGGGTCATATGTGTCCTGGCACAGTGGGATGGCTAATTCTTCAAAAGCAACTTTTCTCTATATTCTTTTCTGCTTCATCCTACCTACTCAGTTTTTGCCTTTATTTTTACTTTTACTAGTTACACGTACTTGTTATTTCAAAATGATTTTTGGATAATCCAGTAAATTATCACAGTGCCGGGTTCAGACAATCCTCCAATCTAAAAAATCAGCCATGGGCTAATGTACTTCCTCCACCCCTTCTTTCTGTCTTGTGTATACTTTCTTTTTCAACTATGGAAAAAGGAGCTATGCCAGTTGTGGTTTGTATGGTCCTTCCAAACCAAAACACACAGCTTGGTAGGGTGGGGGAGTTCTAGGCAGTTTACTGACATGGACATCATGGTATCATCAAGGAAACCGACAGGGAAGGTACACAGGAGATAAGGTAGTGCACAAGCCTACATAAACCATTTCTCATTGCATCTGAACTGAACCAGTACCCAGAATTCTGTTATGAAGGCCTCCAATTCCTTTTCTGTTGGAAGAAACCACTGCTGCCCTACCTATTTCCCACTGACATACAACACCCAAACCTAAAACTGTTAAGGATAAAAAATAACAAGACTCCTGTATCTATATTCCAGCATATACACACAACAGAATTGCAATAAAAACTGACACTGTTAGGCCTGCACCTCAGGGAGGATAAGAGGTTTTCTGTTCATCCAGCAGCACCTGTTTCACAGTAGGAACCAACTGATAACTACAGTCCCCACTGGGTAAGGGCCTTGCCCACTTTCCTGAAACACACATGGTGGCTGTCACATTGGGGAATGCTGGGGCTACAAGTCGCATGTTGAAGAGCCACACACGACTCCTGAGCCACTGAGTATCATTGGACGAGAGCCCTTCTATGTCACAAGTGTAAGAATCCATACACCTGTACGAACTATTTATATGGGCATATTACACTGCATCAAGACCATAGGGTCTATTCTGCAAGTAAAACTGGATTACAATGTTAGTAGGAAGCAAAAGAACTCCAAGAATCACACAAGAATACAAAAACCCTGAATTGTCTATATTTTTTTTTGTCTCTGAGGCTATGTCACACGTGCCATTTGGTGCAGAGGGGAAGCGAACTTATTTCCCTGGCGGAAATTGATATGGTGTTGCAAGATCATACATCCTTTGTAACTGCAGAGTCAGCCTGTCATTGCCTGATCAGATGGCACGTTCGGGTGAGTGGGGTTTTTTTGCCTTTTGTTTCCCATGTGCATAAACAAGGAATAGCACCTCCGCACTGAGGGTTCCCTATGGAGTATGTGGTTATGTGCATACTGCTAAGCGAGGGGGGGGGGAAACAGCAGAGTTGGGATGGGATAAGCAGACCATCCCAATGGCATGAGAGCGTGCTTGAGCGATCAGATAGGGGAAAGTCCATCTGTAGCCCACTGGCAAGCATTAGGACTGGACTTTCCCCGGTATCTTTTTACTCTGCTTCTGTGGCGGAGCAGCACAGGGTGCCAACAACAGTGGGACCTTTCCCAGATGTTGCAGTTTGATCGTGCTTTTTAGATCTGTCAGGCATTGCAGCTGAGTCAGATCTAAAGGCACGTCTGTGTGTCTCTGCATTGTAAACATTTTTACTCTGAGCCACTTACCTTCCCCAAGTGTTCGCTGCAGTAAATCATGTTTTGCTTGAAGCTTTGTGATGAGATTACTTCCCTCCAGGTACTCTCTGAATTTCTGTAGATACCGAGATCAATGCATTTGATATCTGAATATTTGCCCACTTAAATTATAAAAAGTTTGAAAAACTAACTTTGGGTATTAGGATGCTATCATATGGCCGGGTAAACATCAAACATACCATGAAATAGAACTGCTCAGTCTCCTGCTGGTTAGCTCTTCTCTTTGCAATGCTAGGTTTGCTCAAATAAGTCTCAGAAACTGTTGACTTCACAGACTCAGTTGAGCGACTATGCTGGAAGCATTCAGAAACATCATAATCCTCAATGGTGACCATGTCCTGTATAGTCTGTAAAGTAGCTTCACTAGTCTTCTTAACCTGGGGTTAACAAGTGCATATCACTTTACTGAAAAGAAAGGCAGATTAATGTACTCAGAATGACTATAAAGGGGAGCTATTAACAGTGCCATCCTAAGCACAGTTACACCTTTCTAAGTCCACTGAAGTCAATGGGCTTAAGAGGGGTGTAAAGTGCTGGTTAGAACAGCACTGCTAATGGACTCTATAAAGTCTCTGATAAACAATCCTTGATACAACAGTGACATATCAATATCATAAACCACACTGCAAAAATACAAAACTTTTATAAAGGCCTCCTTGTTTCTAGACAGAAAAACCAAACAACAAAAAAAGAAATCAATTTAATTATATGACTGACCTAGGCGTAAAATACACTGATATAAAATTCATAACTGCTAGCCCCCAGAAATCAATTTTAGGCCCACAGATATTGCAATGAAGATTGAAAACCTTCTATTAGATTGAAAACCTCCCAAATCCCAGAGCATGGGGCCCGATTGTGTATAAAGATATCCTCCCTTCCAAAAATACTCTGAAAACTGTACTCAATGGACCAATTCAGTCCATTTTTAACTCCACGTGAGAGACTGTGACAATATTTGACATCATGAATAGGCATGGCACTGTTTAGCTCCCGTCACAAGCAGAAGCAAGTCTTACCTCCTCATTTTCAATTTTCAGTGTGGCCAGTCGTGACTGCAACTGCTGATATCTAAGCATGAGTTCCCCTTGGACTGGCTGCTGGATACTGACCTGACTAACCTAATGGAACATTAAAATAAGAGTGGTTAAGTGCTAACTACAGTTCATCAAACAAAATGGACTATCCAAGAAGGATTATCCATTATATTATCTATTACATGCATCTATTACAGAATACTGTCTGTGCTGCAGGAAGCTAGTCTCACTTCTTCGCAGGCAATGCTGGAGCAAAGCAGGTTTAACCATGGCTGCATACCACGTGTAACATAAGTAAAGATGATTCTATAGTACATGCCACCTTCAAGTTTCTGAAATGTTTTATCATCTATTTCCAAGTGGTACCTCCTTGTACTTGTGAATGTTTGTATGTGCTGTTACAAAAGGGCACTAAACAGCAAAAGGAAAGTCCAACATCAACTTTTTTGCTGTTCTTGTTTATATGCTGAAACTTGTTTGGCCCAAGTACAGAAGGTTCACTAGTGTTGTGGCAAAATTCAATATGCAGTAATGAAGGGTTCGTTTGGCATGGGATTTGTTTAGAGCAGGTGGCAAATTAAGCTCTACACAAAATGTTCTTTGAGCAGTATTTTTCGGAAGAGCTTGTTTGCTGATCAGCTTGTGTGAGTATGAATAATACTGGCTCTCATTTTACCCTAACTAGACTTTTTGTTCAAATGCATAAAAGCCAGACACCAAAAAAAAAAAAGGAAATCACAATTCACAACAGAGGGAAATGCTCATCTAGCAACAAACACAAATTTGTTTGCATTTTCCCCGTCTATAAAGAGTTACCAGCTACTGACCTCATCGCCCATATGGGGCTGGAACTCAAATCTCATTGGAGGACAAAAGGCTGTAGGATACATCTCCATGAATCTCTGCTTGTCACTTCGTGGCTCCAAACTGTCAACAGCATTCTCAATGATGTCCAGACCCTCGTGTCGAGAGGTTTCAAGGTTATATTCTGCAGAAAGGTATGTTCTTAAAGCTCTGTTCAGGCTTGCATGATATCCAAGATCGCAACACTGACAAAATATGAAAACAGAAAAAAATGAATAAAACAAAAAAACAAATTTCAATATCTTGATCTTAATTTTTTAAAAAACTGTTATCAATAACCAGTGCTTTATTATTTTCTTACATCCAACAGGGTTTGCAAATATTGAAGAAACATTTCTGGGAAACATGCTAACAAATCTCCTAAACAAATGTCTTCTTAACAATAGCAAAATTCAAGCAGCAGCAGAAATAAGCTTAAGAAGAGCTTCACAATCAGAACAAAAGAAGTACATATACATATTATTCCAACTTTACCCCATGAAGACAGTTGGAGGGGAGCTGCACTGGTCTGCAGTAGATGAGCTGAGTCCATGTCCAATAGCACCTGACAGACCAAGATTTTCAGGGTATAAGCTTTCAAGATGATGAAAATACCTGATCAAGAGAGCTTTGACTTGAAAACACACTGAAATTCTTGTTGGTCTCTAAGGTGTGACTGGACTCAAAATATAGCTCGACTTTACCCCATGCTATTTTTTTTTTTAAAAGTTATTATTTTCAAAAGTACAAAATAATACACAATTTACATCACATGTTGAGTTCTTGGGCAAAGATAATAATAAAATCACATTACCATTGGTACAAAGTATGGGTATCTGATAAGAATAACTTTTGTGAGACCAGTTGTCTTGCCTGTAACCATTATAGCTGGCACATATCTATTTAGAATGTAAGTGGTTCTCAAACTTTCTGAAGTGGTACCCACTTCTATTTACTTTTGGGATTAATTTCTAAATTTGCAGTAGATTTCAGGACCCACTTGCAAAGTTACTTGTTACTTGCCCCTCCCCAACATTGCTCCATATGCACATTTTAATTTTGCTAAAAATTACATTAAATAGCTTTGTATTACTGTAGCTGTTGCACTAATGCTTGTGCAAGTGGAACTGTATTAAATGCGTTTTCCTTTCAGCTAACACATCACTGGATCCAACCCACAGTTAAGATCATCCCAACAAAGGCCCAGTGCAAAACTGGTTAGCTCAGGAGCATGTTGCAGTTTTGCCCACTCTCTTTTCCTCTTCCCTGAAATGACCTTGCCCTCCCTTCCATTAGTTCCTTTAGCCACAGAGTTCTGTTATGCCTACACTGATACTAATAAGAACATAAGAGAAGCCAACGTTGGATCAGGCCAGCAGCCCACACAGTGGCCAAAAACAACAGGTGCCCTCAGGAGGTCCAGCAGTGGGGCCAGGACACTAGAAGCCCTCCCAGTGTTGCCCCCGCCTCAAGCACCAAGAATACAGAGCATCACTTGCCCCAGACTGAGAGTTCCTATCTATACTTTGTGGCTAATAGCCACTGATGGACTTCTGCTCCATATGTTGATCTAATTCCCTCTTGAAGCCATCCAATGCTATAATACCATTTTTGAGGTGTGGCGACCAGAACTGTACACAGTACTCCAAATGAGGTTGTACCGTTGATTTATACAGGGGCATTATGATACTGGCTGATTTATTTTCAGTTCCCTTCCTAATAACCCCCAGCATAGTGTTGGCCTTTTTCATTGTAGTCGCACACTGTCTCGACATTTTCATTGAGTTATCTACTACAACTCCAAGAGCTCTCTCTTGGTCAGTCTCTGCCAGTTTGGACCCCATCAACGTGTATTTATAGTTAAGAGTTTTTGGTTCCAATGTGCTTCACTTTGCACTTGGCCACATTGAACCCCATTTGCCACATTGATGCCCACTCGTCCATTCTCGACATATCCCTTTGGAGTGCCTCACAATCCTCCATGGTTCTCACCACCCTGAACAACTTCATGTCATCTGCAAATTTAGCCACTTCACTGCTTACTTCCAACTCCAAATCATTAATAAACAAATTAAAAAGCATTGGATCGAGTACTGATCCCTGCGGTACCCCACTGCTTACCTCCCTCCACTGAGAAAATTTCCCATTTATACTCACTCTCTGTTTCCTTTTAATTAGCCAGTTTTTTGAACCACAAAAGGACTTGTCCTTTTATCCCATGACTTTTGAGCTTACTTAGGAGCTTTTGATGAGGAACTTTATTAAAAGCTTTCTGGAAGTCAAGGTAAACAACATCTATTGGGTCCCCCTTGTCCACATGTTTGTTTACTCCCTCAAAGAACACTAACAGGTTAGTGAGAAAAGATCTTCCCTTACAGAACCCATGCTGAGTCTTCCTCAAGAGATTTTGTTCATCAATGTGCCTACTAATTTTTCCCTTAACAACAGTTTCCACCAACTTACCCGGTATCGATGTCAGACTGACTGGCCTGTAATTTCCCGGATCTCTTCTGGAACCCTTTTAAAAGATGGGAGTGACATTTACTACCTTCCAGTCCTCAGGAATGGAGGCAGATTTTAATGAAAGATTACATATTTTTATCAGGAGATCCACAAGTTCACATTTGAGTTCTTTCAGAACTCTCGGATGTATGCCATCCGGGCCCAGTCATTTATTTGTTTTTAAGTTGTCTGTCAGTTGTAGGACCTCCTCTCTTGTCACCTCATTCTGACTCCGGTCTTCTAACACCCCTCCCAAAATCAGTGGTTCTGGAGTGGGCAAGCACTTCTCATCTTCCACAGTGAAGACAGAGGCAAAAAAAATGCTTTCAACTCTTCAGCTATTTCCCTATCATCCTTCAGTTCACCTTTTACCCCTTGGTCACCCAAGGGCCCCACTGCTTCCCTGGCTGGTTTCCTACTTCTAATGTATTTGAAGAAAGTTTTATTGTTGGTCTTTATGTTTTCTGTGATATGCTCCTCATATTCCTTTTTTGCCTGCCTGATCACAGACCTGCATTTTATTTGCCACAGCCTGTGTTCCCTTTTATCAGCCCTACTGAGACTAGCTTTCCACCACTTAAAGGAATCCTTCTTACCTTTTACAGCTTCCATTAATTTGTTTGTTAACCATGCAGGCTTTTTTCTATACATATTTGTGCCTTTCCTAACCCGCAGTATATATTTTTCTGCGTTTCTAGGATTGTAGTTTTAAATAGTCTCCAAGCTTCCCCAATGGTTTTGACCCTTTCTTCTTTTTCTTTCAGTTTCCTCCTCACATGTCCCCTCTTATCAGAGACGTTACCCCTTTTAAAGTTAAGTGGCTGTATCAGTCTTTTGGGGCAACTCCCTATTCATACAAATGTTGAACTCAATAAGATTATGGTCACTTTTCCCAAGTGGTGCAATCACTTTTACATCTCTCACCAGGTCTTGGGCATTACTTAGAACCAAATCCAGGATCACCTCTCCCTGGTAGGTTCCGTGACCATCTGCTCCATAGCACAGTCATTGAGAGTGTCTAAAAACTCAGATCTTTTTTTCCCAATTTGAACACGTATTGACCCAATCAATGTGTAGGTAGTTAAAGTCACCTATTACAACACAGTTATTTCGTCTAGCTGCTATCTTTAATTCATTCATCATTTTATAATCCACCTCTATCTTTTGATCTGGTGGGTGATAACAAACTCCCAATGTTAAGCTTCCTTTTGGGCCCACTAATTCAACCCACAGCATTTCCAGCAGCAAATCCAATTCTCTTACCCTCTCAATCTTACTGGACCGTATACCCTCTCTGACATACAGAGCCACCCCACCTCCAACTCCCCCCCATCCTTCCAAAATAATTTATAACTAAGAATCATCACTGATTTCCCACTGATTTTCCTCATCCCACCAAGTTTCCGAAATACCCACAATGTCTATGTTTCCCCCCAACGCCAAGCATTCCAACTCCCTGAGTTTACCTCGGACATTTCTAGCATTAGTATATAAACATCTATAGTTTCCCATACATATTAAGCCCACAACCTTCCTCTTGCTTCCTCGAGACCTTGCCAGGCAGTCCCTATCATTAGCCACAGTCTCAGTGGACACTAATTGGGTTATCTTGCAAATGCACTTAGTGGATACTAATTGGGTTACCTTGCAAATGCACTCAAACCTTGTTTAAATCCTGGTTCATAAGAGAAACCTAAGTAGTAGTGCCAGAGAATCATATTATTTTTTTAAAAAATGCCGGTGGGAGTGACTACTTTCATGTATAAAATTCTTCCTGGAAGAAGAAACTAGTAGAGACAAAATGTTGTAGGTCAGTCACTTCTGCTGTGTAACATTTTCTACCTGCAGTGAGGTTGTTTTAAAACCCCCCCAGAGAAGTAGTTACAATTTTTTATCCCCAGTGTGCAGTCTCAAGTGGTACAGTCTTGTCTATCATGTGAAGACTATCATTTCTTTAATCACACTCAGCTGCTAAAGCCTAAATTTATTGGTACTAGAAAACTGGCAGACATTGCAGCTTCTGGGAGAGATGTGAGTAGAGTTGCCAGATGGGAGCACTGGGGGTATGAAGACTGGAAATGACATCATGACCCTTCCTCCAAGTTTTGCTCCCACTGGTCTACAAAGGCCAGAGCAGCAGGGGTGGGAGGTTGTCTGCCCCAGAAGGCACACTGGTAAGTCTAGGAGTAAAAGTTCAGTTGAGTTTGGACTAAAATGTCAATAGGACCTTGGCAGAATGTGGCAGAAAGACAAAAGAGAACACATAGTAGAAGCAATTCAGTTCTATGATCAATCCCTTGAAAAAATCTGATATTGCCAGCTGAATCACACATTATAAATGTGATAAGAGTAATATTAACTATCTTTAAATATGTATACATCCTGCACACGAATTCATCAGTACTAAAACCAATTTTAAACCAAGAACATATAATTTTCAGACACTTCACACTAGAAATTACAATGCAGTTCTGCCATACAAAATGTTGGCCTTTACACTGAAACCCAATTTACATTTCAAACTACACAACCTTTCAAAATATGCCTTACTATGAATTTAACATTGTTGTTCTTGTTATTTCCTTTTGTGCATACTCAGAAAAATCTTGCACCTAACTAATTATCCTGACTGGAATGGTAAAAAAGTAACAACAATAAGAAAGCAGGTCAAGTCCTGCTGTTTCTTTTCATGAATTTTAATTCTACAAGAACTCTGGGTAATTTATTCTAAATAGTAAAAGGAACATTAGGCAGCGATTACTTTTACAGGGTAGTCTAATTATTGCATCAGGAGGAAGAAGATACAGCTATAAGACAAAGAATGTAATATACGCAATCATGTGTCAACAAAACCTTTCTCTCTACATTAGACAAATAGGTCAATCTCTATGCAAAAAAGAAATTATGAACATTAAAAATCACATTGGTCAGAAGCCAGTGAGTGAACACTAATCTTCCAGGGCAGTCTGTTGTTGATCTGAAAGTCTCTATTCTCCCACAAGAGAAGTTTGAAGAGAGAATCCAACAGGAAATTGCTCAGTTAGTATACAGCAAGAAGTTCCATACTATCTTCTTGCCTGGCCTTAACAACAAACTGCTATTTCTCACTGACCGGAGATGCTAATATCTCAGTACATCCCTCCCCTTACATGTGTACCCTAGTTCAGCTATCAGCTCTATATTTTTGTCCTGCACTAGACCTATTTTATTTTAATCCCACTTTGCCTATCTGTCATCAGGTGGGAAGAGTCTGAGAGGACTGATTACTCTTTTGATGGGATATGGTTTTATAGAAGTCTCTCTTTGTAAGATCCCCCCAGCACCATTTTGCCACCCATCTGGAATTATTTACATATTTACTAGTCTATATCACCCCAAACAAATTTTATTGACAGTAATGTGGTTTTCATTCTGCATTAAATGGTTAAGTAACTTACTACAGTGACTTTTTTTTTTGCTTGTAACATGGATGTGTTTACTTTTAGCCCAAGATTACAAGTAATTTTTGTCCTTCTAATTACTGAATAGTAGAAAAGTTGTGACACAGAAGGGTCTGTAGTGACTTAACTACCTCACAGGTGCCCAACCCAGGCAGTAATTTCTCAAAGCAAATAAGGAATAGTTATGTTCAGCAAAGGACATAGCTCAGAATACTGGATTAACAAAAAGCAATCCAATCTGTTCCCATTTTTATATTACGTTTTACCAGCACTTTGCACCATAGCTGTAGATTAACATGGAAAGATGTACTGAGAGCACTGAAGCAATTATCCAAGGCAGAAGATATAAATATTTAAGAAAGAAACTCTTTGCATTAGCCAAGCATGAGGATCAGGGCAATGTCCTCCTGGAACAACATGGGATATTTACAAAGAGGAACCAGTTGAAATCACTGACCGCACATGGCAAAGATCTCTTTTGATAAGTTCTGCTTTGTTTGTGTTTGTTCAGACCCAAGTATCTGTATCCATCATCTCACGGGTCAACTTTCTTGTGAAGTTCCTCATGCCATTGATGTATCAACTTTGGTTAATACATCCACTTAATAATTCCATTCCACTTTGGTACATTTTGGGACCCAGTAAACTAAATTACAGTTTGCCAGTTCTAATATCTTACTAACATCCAATTACACTGTGGGGAATTTACTTTTCCAGCTAATCATTAGTACTCCCTTATAAAAAGAGTTACTGTTGTACTACAAGATTTCTCTAATCTGTTCCTAGAATGAATGCCAGACACTAAATAATTGTCCTAAATAAAATGAATGCCAGACACTAAATAATTGTCCTGTACAGCAAAGGAAGAAAATGTGTAATGGGTGTACTTCAAACTGGAGTGGCCATAACACAGTGTTCAGCAGACATTTTACATAATCAAAGTTCTACCTCTGGCATTTCTAAATAATTATCAAGGCTGGATTTACCTTTACCTGTCCCTATGCAGGGCTTCTGCTAGTCAAAATTACAAGCTAGCTGAACTAAGGAGGCTACGTATATCCTGAAAGGTACTAACAGTCATATTTCCTCCCCTTGAATGTCTGTAAAGTATATTAAAAGCAGACAAGCCATCTTTCTCTTTATTTGATGGTTGAAGTGTGATCTCAGAACATACTTTCAGCTTTAACTCAGATGTAAACTGTTTTTTTAGGGAAAAGTATTTGTTACTCAGGTCACACACACACACAAAAGGTCAATAATAAGTGTGTACATTCAGTATTTTCTAGGTATTTTACCAGTATTTTCCAGGTATTTTTTCAGCCTTACCAGTATTTTTCCACGTATTTTTCCAGCTGGGTATCAGCCAGGGTATTTATTTGCCTATCCAAGCCTGAAAAATCCTGAAAATATTCATGATTTTTCATGGCTGCCAGATAGCTGGCAATAAGGATGTCTAACAGGGTTGCAGTCATTTCCAGGTGAAAACAGCGGTTTGGAGAAGACATCTAAAGGGGCTGCAAACCCTTTAAATGTCTTTCCCCCTCTCCATTGGAAATAATGGAGGATGGGGGCACCTTCTTCTGGAGCCCATAGTATTGGACCCCCCAGGCCAATTGTTTTGAAACTTGAGGGATTTTTTTGAGAAGAGGCACCAGCAGCTATGTTGCAAATTTGGTGCCTCTACCTCACTAAACAGCCCCCACAGAGCCCCAGATACCCCTGGATCAATTCTCCATTATACCCTATGGGGACCATTGACCATAATGGTTCCCATAGGGTATAGTGGAGCTGAAAACATTTGGCAATCCTGAATATTTACCAAATCCAACTACCATACCAGTATTGGGATTTGGGAATATTGGGAAATATTGATATTTTTAAATATATCCGAACTCGAAAAATACCAGGAGTTTTTGCACACCCTAGTCAGTAAGTCTGTTTATAGACAGAGTGACTATGCTACTGAATTCTACATTATAATGTTCCTTTCTTAAAAATATGACATTAATATCCTCTATAGTACAGCCACGCTTCAAAATGGGCAACAACAAAGTTAATCACATTATAACTACATAGTACTGATTAAATATGTGTTAGAAATGAAAAGAAGAGAAATGCCAAACACTGTGCCTAAACAAACACCATCTACTTACATCAATCAAATCTGAAAGGTCATGAATATAATACTTGAATACAGACGCATTCGTTGCTTCAAGAGTTAGCAGGTACTCATTTCTGGCTTTAATGGATTTCAGCTTGTTTTCAGAATATTTTGCTTGACGCTGAGGAAAAAAAATAGTGCCAATATGGCAAAAATACTTTAATTATTTCATCCAAGAATTATAAACATATGAGGCTATTTCAGAAAGCAATGGCAAAAACAACGGTATACGGAGTATGTACAGCATTGCTATTCTTTTTTAAAATACACTTGTACATCTTTGGTACACACATAATAAAAAAAATTAAGGATTCCCACGTTCACTCTGCATTAAAATGAAAACACAATACAAAAACTTCCAAAAAATCTGGGAGTTTAAAAAAAATCTCTTATATTGAATTTTGTTAACAGATTTTCATAACATGCTTCTTACTTTTTCCCTCATTTTTTCAATTTTCTTCACAGAGCTCCGCCTCTGATGTCTTTCCTCAAGCCGAATATGAAAAACAGGCTCTCCTGACCGTCCGATTTGTTTTTCTTCTTGCTTCTCAGCCTCCTTTAGTTTACTTTCTGCACTGATGCTCTCTGTATGATACATGTGGTATGTTTTCATGACCTATGCAAAAGAAGATACATATAAAGAAACAGAAAATGGAATGAAGAAAAAGCTACCCGTTTCCAGAACACCATGTGGTATTTGAATGTATTGCCTGTCCTGCTTCAAAGTCTCAGCGCAAGTTACAGCATAAAAAAATAACAAGTGTTGATAGCCTTTAAATGTGCACAAGATCAAATGCTGGAGATATTTAAGAGAATAGAATTAAATAAATTTGGAGCACGGTTTGAGAATGCTACTATATGTATGATCACTATGCCATGTTGAATGGAAGGAGACATTGACACCATGAGTGGATAACTTGGCCCAGGCAGATTTTGTACCACTTAAAGAAAAATGGCAACATTAGAAGTCCTGTCAAGATTGAGAAACTTCTTCAATCCACGTGACATTGTTTGTGCTGGAGTACTGCACAGTGATTAGCTGACTTCTTCTTTAGTACCTGGAGGGAGCTCATATCCCCAAATAACTCTGAAAGTTGTGCTATGATCTTTACAGCATTTAGTGGCAGCAGGTGACTACCGCAATAAGTTGTCAAAAGCCCACGCTGCACTCATGATGTGAGCAAACAATGGATCCTTCAAAGCTGATTGAGCAGGTGGGATAAAGCCACAAACAGTGGGAAGGACTAAAATAGGTGGGACGGTGCTTGGTGTGCTATGCCTGCATAGCCAAAAGGGTGACTGACGAAACACAGAAAGTTCTATGGGCTTCTTTGGTGAATTTCAAGCAGTGGTGCAAGAATCAAACATGATCCTATTCCAGATAAACTGAGACTTTCGGGGAAGAACACCTCCTAAAAGAGTAATGCTATGCCATATACATGCAAGAGTAAAGGAAACCAAAATCAGGTAAAACTGTAAGATATAAATTTAGGCTAAGAAAATTGAAAGAATGTAGAAGAAACTCCCTTAGCAACACAATAACCATGATGGACCCCAGGACAAAGATTTTTTTCCTGCCCTCCATGTAAAGAAATGCAGAATTAAGGAGGAAAGGGTGATAAGAGGAAAGAATGATAGAGGAAATGGGACGTGAGCACCAACTTTCAGACTTGAGCACTGAAAAGCTCCTGCCTTGTGCTCTGTTCCTGTGTGTGCCTACACAGAAATTACAAAGAAATGCTGGTATACAACCATGACCAATATATTGCTATCACCACTAAAAGGTATCCCAATAAAGGGATTTCTTCAGCAGCTTCTACTTGGGTTCTAAAACATTTAATTTTGTAAACTGTATGTTATCCTGAATATTGCTATTAATCTGCATTGGCAGAGTTAATGTTTACATTCAAAAAGTTTATGTAATGGAGAAGAGAATAATCTTAAAACACTGTGCTGATTAGTAAACCATGATGAGACTGGAGAATAATGGCGGTAAGGGATGTAAGTCAGGGAGGTGCCACACATGAAAAACCCTGACTGGTAGGCACAGCAGAAGTACTGGAATCAGTGGGCTTAGACCAGAGGAACTCTGCCTGGGACAGGATTGCACCATTAATAAAACTAATTCTACAATACTGGATTTTTCTTAATGGACTTCATTTCAGTAAGTATACCAGGGTAACCCTACAAAGGATTGCACTGTTAACATCATATTTTATTTTAAGATATAACGTGTAATGTTCTCTGGCATGGTTTAGATGAAGAACCAAAAACATTGTTCTGTCACTTCCAGAACTTAGTTAATAAAATTGTGATCACTGCTTTTGGGAGTTTGCTTGGCACTGGCTCTGGTTTGTTCACAATCTTGAAAGAAAGTAAAGCAGTGAAACAAACATGTAGAAAGTGACTAAGTGCAGTCCTAACAAAATTTTCCTGGGAGTAAGTCCCATTGAATGGACCTGAGTAGGATTTTTAGGACTGCTTGCCAATATTTCTGCAAAAACAGGTGAGCTATATTTTCAACTAACAAACAACAACGAGAAAAACAAATCTGCATCTGTTGAAAACAGATACAAAGCAAAGTGGTCTTAAAACATCTGTTTCCCATAAATCTTTGTGGGATTTTAATATTTCAGAGAAGGACCTGGATTTTGGAGGTATTTTCCATTTCATTTGCATGTCTTACAGTACTCAGCTTTTTGAACTGCATATGCTGAAAAATCACTTTGTAGTCTATCTCAAAGACTGGAATTTTGAGCTTCAGAGAGTCATGGACTTTCAGTTGCTAAAAGTACCCTTGAGCAAAATGAATTATTTTTCAAAACCATAAAAGCTTTTTATGTTCCAAGAACTTCTCAACAGGAGGTGGAGAGTGCTTTGGACTCCAGCTACTACTACTTCTTGGGCCCATTTCTTATTCAGCAATTCATGGCATTTATTATCTGTTTCAAGATCTTAACTAAAACATTCTCTGGTCAATGGTGTGACACTCATTATCCAACAATGAAAGTGCTGTTAGTAAGCTCCTGGTATCAATATGTATTCATCAATTCTGAGTAAATAGCTGATTAAAAATATATTTGTACCTTCATTCTACACCAATACAAATGAGTGTGATTTAGGAACATTTAGTAGAGGTAATAATGTTGTCTGTTAAGAGTGAGATTCTTCATGAGTGCTTGATTTATAGATTTTATCTTGGACTAAGAAAATTCATAGTGGCAATTAAGCTTGGCTATTTCACAAAAGTAAAGAGAGTCAGGAAAACCTGAACATGAACAATGCAATTCTGAGTCAAGTTACAACTACCTAAGACATGAACAGTATACTCCCAAGACAAGTTATACCAATCTAAACCCTAAGTCTTCACTGAACAGAGAAGGTAAAATATTGTCTAGGTTTACACACCTAGATTACTAAAAACTGCACCATCTTCTTTTGATTTGCCCTAAATGGATTCCAAAATCCATTTTCTGTGTATCGCTCTGACCTTGATCACCCAGGCTAGCCTGATCTCATGAGATCTTGGAAGCTAAGCAGGGTTGGCCCCAATGTTCCCTCTAAGCTGAGTTAGTGTGAGCTAGCTCACAGTTTTTTAGCCTCTGGCTCATACATTGTTGTCTTAGCTCAGGAAGGATGCTAATTTATCCTTGCTCCAGAGCAAGCTAATTTATGCAGTAGCCAAGTTGCTCGCTAACAACTTTAATGCCAGTGGCTCACGAAGTAGAAGTTTTGCTCACAAGACTCCACAGCTTAAAGGGAGCATTGGTTGGGCCTGGTTAGTACCTGTATGGGAGCTCATCAAGGAGGTCCAGGGCCACTATGCAGAGGCAGGCAATAGCAAACCCAAACTTCTGATAGTCTCTTGCCTTAAAGACCCTATGAGGTAGCCATAAGTTAGCTGCAACATGACAGCACTTCCCACCACCACATATCACTTGGCTATCATATACTCTTCATTTAGAAGTAATTCCCAAAAAACCTAGCTATTATAAAGATAACAGCGATATGCAAGAAGGAATAAAATTGGTAAAAAGTGATGTCCACAATAAGGTTGCCATCTCTGGGCTGGGAAATTCCTGTGAAGTCCACAAAGAAGAAACAGCAAGTGAATCAAAAAGAAACTGGAAATGTTTTCCATATAAGGCTGAGAAAAATACATTCCAAGGACTATGGCTGAATATGTTGATCTACACAGGAATACTGCATTAGCTTCACTGTGTCTAAACTGAACTTCACTGAAAAACATTCACACCTAATCTGTCTGTGTGCATCCATTTTGCTAATATCCTCAGATAAACAATCCCTAGTAATTTAGTGGTCTAACGAGTACATTCTTTGATATACCTTCAATCAAATCATCTTAACTGTTAAAATGTTTAGTATTTCATATATTTAAAGAAAAAAATAGCCTGTTGAACTATGACAGCACACAGATGGGAAACCATCCTCCTCATTCAACTGCAGCTGATAAAAGACTGTAATCCTTTTCTCCCAATGGCAACACCACAACTCTGTGGCATACTTCAATGTCAGTAAAGATGCAGTAATGTTAACTTTAAAATAAGCCATTCTGGGAATTGTTCATTTCAGTGCAGGGAGGGAAAACAAATCAGGGATGTGTGAGATTGTGGCAATAGATGTAGTCCACAACAGGTCTCCTTAAACAGAAAGTCCTTTATTTGCAGAAAAGATCTGGTTGGTCAAATACACTTCTGTTAGTAATGCCCAAGCACAGAAAGACAACTACAATTATACTTGATATGAAATAGGGCCCCCATAACATACACCAATCAATAAGAAGAATTATTGGAGCCCAAATATACTGGCTCACTGTTCCCAAGGAAAGCACGGCAAAAACTAGGTTCTCAGGAAAAGACACTGTTGAGATTTTTAAGGTAAATGTTCCCAAGGAAAAACCAAGCAAATGAATACATAACACCTGTGAATCTTATAACACATAACAGGAGGCTTCTTCACTCAAGGCTGTTAGCTAGGGAAAGGCGAGCTAGAGATAAGAGAGGAGGAAAAACTAATGAGCAATAAGCATGCGCAAAGTGAAGCAGGCAAGCACAACTCGCATTCCGGAGTTGAGGGTCAAGTCCCTGATGTGATCTCCCGGCCGGGACCTAGAGGGGTCAAAATAGGACTAAAAATAAAGGCAACTTTAATTGGTCATCAGGAAAGCTGATAAAACCTCAGGTACTGATACATAAGACAAAGTCAACAGTCAATATAAACTTATGGCAGTGCTAACTGACAGATGCAACACTGCAGCAACAGAACTCAACTTTCTTTCACCTGAAATAAATAAATTTTAGTAGCTATTGACTTGCTGAGGAGGTACCGTGTAGCTACATGGGTGCTGAAGCACTACATTATTATTATTATTTATTTATTTTTAAAACATTTTCATATAAAGGCAGAAAACACTTTTTCATTTCAAGACTACATTACCACCAAATGTTCACAGGACATACATTTTCCTATTTAAAGAGCTTTACAAAAGTTAAAATGCATATGAGAACCAAATTACCTGTAAAGCATTGGAAAGATACCTGGGATCTGACATTTTCAGATCTTAAGGAAGAGGTCACTTTGGAATTTAGGACCTGAGCTTAGTGCATAAAGTTTAGTACTACTTGCATTTTGCCTGAAAAAATGCTGCATTTGCACTACAGACCTTGCTGCCCGATACAGTCTTAGTGCTCCATTTCTCACTTGGAGTGCTACTACATTCTAGGCCAGCTTCAAGTTTCCAGTCTTCCAAAGCAGTCCCATGCAGAATGGATTAAAATAGCATCAACCAGGGGCACGTTTTCCTCTGAGGAATATTACAAGCTACATAAAATGGACACATTAAAGCCAAACGTCTTATCATCCTCCAGTTAATGGCTTCTATGCCCCTACGCTATTCAGCATGGTAAACAGGGGCCACAAGCCTCTACTTCTAGTCTTTAGTCATCCAGACTTTTTTTGCAGATTTTTTGCAGATTTTTTGCAGCCCTTAGTCTGTCTTCCTGTACAAAAGTACGCTTTCTTGTTGCAATGGCCTAAGATATGCCTCAGAGAATTAATCTTATTTCCTCTCCTGATGAGGTAAACCTAGGATTGTCAGATCTGGGTTGGGAGATTTTGGGGATAGAGCCTGGGGAACTGAAATTGGTCATCTGAAGATCAGTTGAAACAGCGGATCTCCAGGGGCCACCTGGATGTTGGCAACCTTAGATAGATCTGAGCAAGGCTGTTAATGATAGGACATTTTGGAGGACATTAATTCATAGGGTTGCCATAAGTTGGAGATAACTTAATGGCACTGAACACACAACATACACAAAAAATCTCTTTTCCACATGGACTAAGTCAAAGTAGAAATTCTGAAGAGTTGCTACAAGATTATGCAACTAATGTTAACAGTGTAGGATCATGAACTTTAGTAAAAATGAGTTGATCCAAAGATTGGGGGGGGGGGATCTCATATATTAATGAAAATACCCATTCCAGTTGGATATTCAGTCCAATATAATCAAACACCCACCAACACTGCTCTTTGAGTACTTTCACTGTGTCAACATCACACCCAATCATGTTTTGCCCTGGAGATAAAGAGTGGAAGGACATACTGCACATCTCACAGACTGAAGTAAATCAGACCAACCATTACATGAGAGTGCAAGCATGACATTTTTATATACAACAACAACAAAAAAGTACACTGCCTACCCTTGGATATTTATTTATTTCAAGAAGTTTCTATTTCAGCAAGTATTACAAACATGCAATCCACAAACTACAGAATCCTTATGAAGATATGAAACCCTAAGGGAAAAAATTAGAGGAAAATTTGTATGTGGGGCAGAGTTGGTTCTTCTACTCTAAGGTCTAATGACTTCAATGGACTCAGAAGGATGTAAATCTACCTCTTATTAGGCCTGCATTGTTAATATTAAATTTAATAAATATGATGAACAGTATAATTTATATGCTACGTTATAAACAATGCATTTTATGCTATTAAAGTAGTAAAATAGGCTTAGGCTTGAGAAGAAAAAAAGCACTGCATATATTTCAATGCCCTTCTACCCATGTCTGTTGAAAAATATTTTCTCCAAGGCTGAAAAATTTCTGAAATTTTTCTCCCTACAACCAATCTATACATTTTGCAACCAATTATTAATTTTGCATGTTTTATCAACATATAAATAATCTAAAAAGTCAACAGTCACTCAAACATAAAAAGGACCAGTCATAGGACTAAGGATCACAGAACTACATTGTTATAAACACTAATAATGCCTAAACTAAGCAGCTTTGCAGCAGAACTTATAAAGGGCTTTCTTCTGCTTCCAATGGGGTCAATAAAATAATCCTACTGACTTGGCACAATTTAAAAAACAAACAAGATCCAGTTCATGAAAGACATGACATTTCGCTATATTGAGCACATACAGACAAAAAGCATAATAGTCTACACAAGTCCATTATGTATAATTAGGCAAGTCAGTAAACATTTAAATTCCAGCTAAGCATATGATGGTTTAAAAAAATAGTTGAAAATAATCAAAAACTTCTATAAGATTCTGAACAGTTCAATTTCTTCTTCTTCCGACGTTAAAATGACAGTCTTATTTAAACAATGCCACCAAGCTAAAACACAGTATTGCACCATAACATGTTGACTTGATTAAAAATATACAAATGCCTAAAAATGAATTTTCAATGAACAATTCTTGCAATCAAAGCCAAATCCAATATGCTTACCGTATAAAGCTCATTAAGAACCCTCATTAAATCCTCATGAAGCTGGAATGCAATTTCTTTGCTCTGTAATTAAAAAGAAATTATTAGCAAGAGTCACTTAAAACTAGCACTGAACAGAAAAGAGGGAGGAAGTTTTAGAAGCCTCTACAACCCCCTGTAAATCAGAGAGAAAGAATTTCTGGAACAGCAAAGTATACTCCTGTCTATTGTGGATCTGTGGCTTGCGATTTCACTTATTTGCAGTCCATGATCTGATCAAATGATGTGGGTTCCATCATTACATTCTGCAAAAATGTGGTTGCTTTGCTATTGGGAGGCAGCAGAACTCTGCCTCCCAGTACTTGTGGATTCTGCCATTTGCGGTGATCCTGGAAACTGTATATATCAATGATATGATTGTATATTTATCATTACTGCAGAATTCTTCTTGTTTGTTCCAGGGAGAGATACATGTTTGCAAGTTAGCCAAAAGACACTCGTTTTAGCCACTAGGGTGCGGTGTGTTGATTTAACTCGTCTATAAATTATTTTATATTACAAGTAATGCTAGGAGCAGTTCTCAGATGTTCAGTGCTGCTGGTCCAAATGAAGATTCTTTTTATTTCTTACTTTTACATTTCTTAACTTTAAGAACCCATGTTAATCAGCCCAATAGACTTAGTTTATTCCACATGTATACAGTGTATATGAAACCAATAAGTGGTCTTGTGCGTGGTAGAAGTGACTGGACAGAAGACAGCAAGAATGAAGTGTGAATGAAAAAGGAGAAAAGGGAAACACTGGGACAGCCAAGAATGCGTAGATATTCACAAAAGGGCATGAGACTGAATGAAGGCTACAGAAAATGCTGTGATAGTCAATGTACAGCAAACTGGTCACTAGGGGTATGTGTTCAGCATGAACCAAATTGAAAAAATACCTGAAAAATACCTTATCGGTATTTTTGGGGTATTATTTAAGCCTAATACAGATCAGAGATGTGTATTTGGCTACTGGTATAGCTGAGCCCAAAAAAGTCGGGAAGGTTTGGCTTTTATTTGGGAGAATTCACCTATACCACGAGCCACACCCAGCTGAGGTGGTGTGGAGCTCTCAGCTGGCTGGCTCTTCTTGCAGCTCGGTGTAACTGAGCTGCAAGAGGAGCCAGCCCAGGATTGGTCAGGGAGCAAATCCTGGGGACAGCTTCTCCTGCAGTGCAGTTTAAATCTCACTGCAGAAGAAGCCTTCCCAGCTGGGTCTTCATGTGCGGGGAGTGACCTCCATGCCGCATGCAGATCCTGGGGACAGCTTCTCCTGTGGCGCCGTTTAAACCATGCCACAGAAAAAGCCGTCCCAGCCAGGTCTGTGTGCAGTGGGGAGAGACCTACTTGCCCCACGCTGATCCTGGGGACATTGACATTTTTCTTCTTGGGTCTATTGAACACGAAGAAATTCAGGATTTCCAAAAAATCCTGGATCCAAATACCATACCGGTATTGGGATCCAGGATTTTTCAGAAATATTTTTTTCTGGGTCTAATAGACCCAAACTGGAAAATGCTGATTTTTTTTTTGCACACCCCTACTAGTCACCATTTTTGTAATAGAAACTCCAGCACTTTAGGTTTTTAAAAAATTTACTTTTTTTATATAACACCCTTCTCCCTGATGGGAACTCAAAGAGGTTTACATTGTTCTCTCCTCCATTTTATCCTCACAACAACCCTTCGAGGTAGATTAGGCTGAGAGTGTGTGACTGGCCCAGGGTAACCTAGCAAGCTTCGGTAACAGAGAAGGGATTCAGACTGAGGTTTTCCAGATCTTAGTCCAACACCTTAACCCATATACCACATTGGCTCTCACCACAGTGGTGGCCAGCTTTGGGATGGAAAATTCCTGGAGACAGGTTGGTGGAGCTTGGGAAAAGGGGAGAGGAGCTCTGCAGGGATGAGAGGCCATAGAGAATCTGCCATTTTCTCCAGGGGAATTGATCTTTATAGTCTGGAGGTCACTTGCAGTTCTAGGAGAACTCCAGGCCCCATCTGGAAGATGGCAACCCCAAGATATTTAGAATTACTATGGAATAAAAGGGTTTTTAAAAAATGGATTAGATATCCATCTTGTTTGTGTATGATTGTACAATTTATGCCTTTTAGCCACTTTCATCTCAATATGAAATCTGAGAAATCTTGACAGAGTATCCTAGTGGATGTTCTTAGCAAAAAACAAAAAAGCCATGCTAAAGTGAAACTCTATAAATGTACATTTTTGCTGTCAACATATGATGCAACACATTATATCACATTATATTGTCTTACTAAGTTTTTCTTACTAAGAGTAAGACAGAATTATATCACAGTGAACTCCTCCCCCACCTCCCTGAAGCACGAAGAAATATATCTATCTTGTTCGTATATGGGTAACACACCCTAACTCTTCCGGCATGTAGTATGTTTCAGAAAAACTTAGTAAGACAGAATACTTCCCTGTACTTTTAGATATGCAATAAAAAGTCTTACATTATATGCTTTTTGTTTCTGTGCTTATACTGTTTCACCAGTGAATTTAGAAGTCTAACAGAGAAAGGCAAATAAAATCTCTTTAGAATAGAAGAAGAGCTGGTTTTTATACCTTGCCCTTCACTACCCAAAGGAGTCTCAGAGTGGCTTACAATCACCATCCCTTCCTCCTCCCACAACAGATGCCCTGTGAGGTAGGAGGGGCTGAGAGAGTTCTGAGAGAACTGTGACTTTCCCAAGGTCCCCCAGCACAATCAAACCTGGTTCACCAGATTAGAGTCCACCACTCTTAACTACTACACCAAACTGGCTGTCATGAAACAATTTAACAAACATGTTAAATTATGGACAACTTGGTACTAAGCCAATTACATTCTCTCTAATTCATTTTCCAAGAGTTTACCTTGGTTTATTAATTTTTAAAAAGGTTTAAATGGCATTATAGTAAATCTTCCCAGAACACTAGCTGGTGTGCTTTATTAAGGCACTGAGAAATCTGAATGCATAGTACAGGTTTTGCTCATGAAAAATACGAACTGGCACCTTGGATAAATGCTTGTGAATATGGTAAGCCTTAAGCATACCAAATGCTTCCATTTACACTACCAATTATTTGTTGATGATGTTAAACATAAAAAAAAGTGGCAGGAGAAGGATGTTGTGAAACCTATTTTATGAGCACTACTTTGAAAAGATTAACCACTGCATGCCAAGTTTTCTGCTATGCCTAAAGCCATAACTTGCTTTTCACTGTGTCTTTATTTACACTGTATTAGCTTCCACTGTGCACACAGCATTTCAAATCTCTGTATTAATCGATGACAGTACTCAGAAGTAGCACTTCACTGAAAATTACTTATCTAGTCTCTCAACCATACAAGAAATTAGGGACTTGCAGGCCCTGTCCACACTGTCACTTTTGTCGCTCATTTCTCCCTATTGCTTCAGGTCCCCCCACCCCCCTATGTTTTGTTCTCTCTAGTAGTCCCAGAGGGAGCAAAACACATGTGGAAAAGGGGGAGGAACCCAAAGCAATAGGGAGAAATGAGCGACAAAAGTGATAGTGTGGACAGGGCCGCAGATAACGAATCAGTACCTTGCTGCTTGGGCTGCTTCTCTAAGTACTCCTTCCTCTCCACTCTTTTCCACTGCAAATATCATACAACCTTCTTTTCCTCCTTGAATTTTCTGTAAAAGGTTTTCCTTAAAACTTTCAGGTATCTGAGAACACCTGCACAGATTATCAGCATTTGCTAACTGACCCTTTTATGGTTAGAATATTTATGAACATTCTTTGATTCAGCCAGCACAAGAGAGTGTTAGTGGCAAAGAGGCAGTCTGTAGCAGAAGAGCGATATAATGAAGAAAAACAAAACAGTACTGTAAAATTTTAACCTGAGTATATTGATGGGGTTTGGCCTAAACTGGCAGGAGCTACTGGATATGACAAAGAATGTCATGGTGATGGTTCTCAACCAAGTATGTGAATATTCCTCAGGGGAAACTAATTGTTAGAAGACAGTTTCTTGATGACTCTCTTGAAGAATTCATGAGGGCTTAAAGATGATGAGGTGCATCCAACCATTCTCCAAAGAGCCTTTTTCTAGTCTAAGGAGCCTTCCTCCAGCTTAAGTGGCTCTTCCACTGAAGAAATGGCCACTTAAGCTGCAGGAAGTCTCCACAGGCTGCAGGAAGGTTTCAAACTTTGCTCAGTGGAGCAGCAGGATCCACCCACAGTGCCATCCAATGTTCCCTCTAAGCTGTGTAGTCCTGTGAGCAAAAATTCTACTTTGTGAGCTACTGGCATTAAAGTTGTGAGTGAGCGAGCTGGCTACTGCATAAATTAGTTTTTTCTACAAATTTTCTACAAAAATGTGTGAGCTGGAGGCTAAAAAACAGTGAGCTAGCTCACACTAACTTAGCTTAGAGGGAACACTGGTGCCATCCTGTACAAAGTTACTCCAGTCTAAGCATATTGTCTTCAGTGGGCTTAGACTAAAGTTACTTTGCATAGGATTGCAATGCCAGTGACCACTCCCAGCTGAACAGAGAAGACAAAGCTGTGTGTGTAGAAACAGCAGTTTGTGCTTAGAACAGAAACTGAGAAGCAGACTGAAAGCAGCAGAGAGGTAGCTGAAGGAGAAATAATTCCACATAAAGGGTCTCTCTACTTGGATCTGATGTCCGGTGGTACATTATAGCCCTACAGGAGTGGCACTTTTCATAGAGGAAAAAACCCTTCCCTATGAAATATGACGGGTTACCATTTCCAGCCATGTGCCTAGCTCAGTGCAAGCATTAAAAACCTGACCTATTTTCCGAGACAGGTATCTTGATGAAGGAAGCTTTGATTCTGGCAAGCTTACACCCTAGAAATCTTGTTGGTCTTTAAGGTGCTACTGGACTCAAATCTTGTTCTTCTGCCGCAGAACACAGCTACTCACCTGAGACTAACCTATTTTGAAACACAGTTGTGACTCCGACATCTGAAATGGTATTATTTTTATTTCTCTGTAATTATTTAAAATTTGGCATGAAGCAAAGGGATGTAAAATAGCACTGGCTTTCTTTTCCCATCTGTCCAATGGGTAGGTCTCCCAGGACTCCTGAAAAATAAGTCCAGATCCAAACAAACCCAATCACAGTCAGGAAGATAGATGCCACTTCTTATCAGTGGGATGGCAGCAGATGAGCCAGGGGATGCTGGGTTGGCTGATGACAGACTTTGTGCGGATACATGTTAATGAAATCAGCATATACTGAGGTATACACTTGTGAGGAAATACATGAAGCTGAGCATGGCAGTCCAGTTGAGAGTCTCTGGGTAAAAATAAAAGGTGTAAGTAATAGTAGTGATATTATGGTGGGGGTCTGCTAGAGACCACCGAGCCAGGCAGAGGACTTGGATTAGACACTCCTAGAACAGATTACAAAATTCTCAAAGAGACAGGACATGGTGGTCAAAGGGAGATTTCAATTACCCGGGTATCTTTAGAAGTCCTACTCTGCTAAAAATGAAAGGTCCAATAAATTCCTGACTTGTCTTGTGAACAACTTCATTTTCCAGAACGTGGAGAGGGAAATAAGGGGATCTGTTATCTTGGACTTGATTCTTACCAGCAGGGAAGAACTGGTTGATGGGGTGAAAGTAGTGGGCACCCTGGGAGGAGGAGGAGGAGAATGGATTTACACCCCGCCTTTCACTACCCAAGGGAGTCTCAGAGTGGCTTACAATCTCCTGTCCCTTCCCCTCCCCACAACAGACACCCTGTGAGGTAGGTGGGGCTGAGAGAGCTCTGACAGAAACTGCTCTTTTTCAAGAACAGCTGTGCCAGAACTATGGCTTGCCCAATGTCACCCAGCAGGTGCAAGTGGAGGAGTGGGGAATCAAACCTGGTTCTCCCAGATTAGAGTCCGCGCACTTAACCACTACACCAAACTGGGTAGTAGTGACCATATAATTTTGGAATTTACCTTGGGGAAAGTAAAAGCTGTATATAGTCAGACATATAGGTTGGACTTCAGAAAAGCAATTTTTGACAAACTTAAAGTTATGCTGGGTAGAATCCCATGGTCAGAAATACTTACAGAGAAGGGACTTCAATAGGGATGAGAGTTTCTTAAAAGCGAAATACTGAAGGCACAATCACAAATGATTCCTATATAAAGGGAAAATGGGAGGAGCCTAAAGAAGCCAAGATGGCTCCATAAACAGCTTTCTAAAGACTTGAGAAATAAAAGACTCATTTAGAAAGTGGAAGGAGGGCCTTATAACTAAGGATGAATATAAACAAATAACCAGTGCTTGTAGATAGAGAGTTAGGAAAGCTAACGCTCAATATGAGCTTAGGCTAGCAAAAAATGCTAAAAACAACAAAAAAGGGTTCTTTTCTCATGTTCAAAGTAAGAAAAAGAGCAAGGACATGATAGGCCCATTGCAGGGACAGGAAAGTGAAATTGTAACAGGTGATGAAGAGAGGGCAAAACTGTTCAATTCCTACTTTTCCTCTATCTTCTCTTGCGAGGGAAATGGTACTCAACTTGGCAAAAACAGAACATATGACGAGGGAAGGGAGTTGCAGCCTAGGATTAGCATAGGGCAGGGGTGGCCAACCTGTGGCTCGGGAGCCACATGCGGCTCTTTCACACACGTTGTGTGGCTCCCGGCAGGGTGACTGCGGAAGCGAAGGGGAGGCATGCCTCCCCAATCGGTCTTCCCTTCCCCAGCCAGTGTTTCCCTCCCTGGGAAGGCTTGAGGTGGTGGGTGGTGGGGGGACAGGGAAAGAAAGCAACTTTCAATGCATTCTCAAAGCACCCCCCCCCCCAGCCTAGAAGATATTTACCACTGGATAAATATCATTATCAATATCTGTTCTTACTCCTTTTGTTTTTATTTCTGGCAGTCTCATTTAATGTTAATTAAAGCAAATCCACATGTTTTTCAATAAAACCCTGTGTGTGATATTTCATATCTTGTGGCTCTCAAACATCTGATGTTCATTCTACGTGGCTCTCACATCAAGCAAGTTTAGCCACCCCTGGCATAGGGGTAGTCAGGGCTTTTTTTGTAGAAAAAGCCCAGCAGGAACTCATTAGCATAATAGGCCACACCCAACATCAGAAACTCATTAGCATATTAGGCCATACCCCAACACTGCAGCTCCCTCCCAGGATCGGCTTCCCCAGGTGCCCCATGGCTTGTGGGGCACATGGGGAACCTAAGGGAAGAAAGGCAGTTTCTGGATTAGCTTCCCCACAGCTGCAGGGCACCTGGGGAAGCCCAGGAGGGGTGGCAGTTTAATTGCCTTCTCTCCCTGGATCGGCTTGGCTTCCCCAGGTGCTCTACGGCTTGCGAGGCACCTGGAGAACGTGGGAGAGGGGGAGGCTGTAGGTGTCGCCAACTCGGAAGCCAGCTGGAACTCTGTTCCTGTGTGTTCCTGCCCAAAAATAGCCCTGGGGGTAGTACATAAACTCCTGGTTTCTTTAAATGAAACTAAATCCTTGGGGCCAGATGAATTGCATCCAAGGGTACTAAAAGAACTTGTGGATGTAATTTCTGAGCCTCTGTCCATGATTTTTGAGAGTTCTTGGAGAACAGGTGAGGTGCCAGAAGCCTGGAGACTGGCAAATGTTGTCTTTATCTTTAAGAAGGGGAAAAAGGAGGATCTGGGTAACTACCGACCTATCAGCTTGACGTCTATACATGGGAAAGTTTTAGAACAAAACATCAAACAGAAAGTCCTTGAGCATTTAGAAAGGACAGCTGTGATTACTAAGAGCCAGCATGGCTTTCTCAAGAACAAGTCATGTCAGACTAACCTTATCTCTTTTTTTTAAGAAAGTTACTACCTTGCTGGATCAGGGGAATACTGTGGACATAGTTTATCTTGATTTCAGTAAGGCTTTTGATAAGGTTCCAAGTAATATTCTTGCTGGCAAATGTGGTTTGGATCCTATTACTGTTAGGTGGCTCTGTAACTGGTTGACAGATTGAATCCAAAGAGTGCTTGTGAATAGTTCCTCAACCTCTTGGAGAAGAGTGACAAGTGGAGTGCCTCAAGGATCTGTCCTGGGACCTGTTTATTCAACATCTTTATAAATGATTTGGATGAAGGAATAGAGGGAATGCTTATTAAATTTGCAGATGATACTAAATTGGGAGGAGTAGCAAATATGGTAGAAGAGAGAGTCAAGAAACAGGATGATCTTGACAGGTTGGAAAACTGGGCTAAAACAAATAAAATGAATTTTAACGGGGATAAATGTAAAGTGCTGTATTTAGGTAGGAACAACCAAATGCATCATTATAGGATGGGGAAGACTTGTCTTGGCATTAGCATGTGCGAAAAGGATCTAGGTGTCTTAGCAGACCAAACGCTGAACATGAGTCAGCAGTGTGATGCGGTAGCTAAAAAGGCAAATGCGATTTTGGGATGTATCAACAGAAGTACAGTGTCCAGATCACGTGAAGTGATGGTATCATTTTACTCTGCTCTGGTTAGACCTCCCCTAGAGTGTTGTGTTCAGTTTTGGGCACCACAATTTAAGAAGGATATAGACAAGCTAGAACATGTCCAGAGGAGGGCAATGAAGATGGTGATGGATCTGGAGACCGTCCTATGAGGAAAGGTTGAAGGAGCTGGTTATGTTTAGCTTGGAGAGGAGACGATTGAGAGGTGATATGATAACCATCTTCAAGTACTTGAAGGGCTATCATATAGAGGATGGTACAGAGTTGTTTTCTGTTGCCCCAGAAGGACGAATCAGATCCAATGAGTTGAAATTAAATCAGAAGAGTTTTTGGCTAAACATTAGGAAGAACTTCCTGACAGTTAGAGTGGCTCCTCAGTGGAACAGGCTTCCTTGGGAAGTGGTAGGCTTCTAACAGAAGCTAGATGGCCATCTGACAGCAATGCTGATTCTGTGAACTTAGGCAGATCATGAAAGGGAGGGCAGGAAGGAATGCATCAGTACTTAGTTCTTGTGGCCCTTTCTTACACATCCAGGGAAATGCCGATTGCCACTTTGGGGTCAGGAAGCAATTTTTCTCCAGGCCAGTTTGGCTGGAGATCCTGGAGGTTTTTTGTCATCTTCTGGGCGTGGAACAGTGGTCACTGGGTGTGTGTGTGGGGGGAGGTATTTGTGAAGTTCCTGCATTGTGCAGGGGGTTGGACTAGATGACCCTGGAGATTCCTGCCAATTCTATGATTCAGAGGCCTTTTGTCAGGGGCTACTGACCAGTCAGCAGCTGCCACACACTTGCATGGTAATACACAGCTGTCTCCTACCATCTTTGTCTCCTGCCAACAAACAGGTGTAACATCAGCTCTGCCAACAGCAGCCACATACTGCATCCTACTTCGTCACTGAGGAATAAATCTAGACATCAGATACCCCAAAGAAGCACTAAATCACCAAAACCATCAGGAAAAATGGAATCCAGGTACCTTACAGAATCTGGGTACCTGACATAAAAAGGCTTTGTTGAAGACTATGAAGGATACTATACCAGCCATATAACATTCAAACTTTAAGCAATGGGTTTACTGTGGAATGGACTCTAAAGCTATTATTAGGATATCTTTCACTGTTGGACAATACTGGCTGCCTTGATAGGCCTCTGTATGATATATTTCCACCTGGTTATATGTACCAAGTACCATACAATGCACACTGCTTTATATAAGGCCGAGGACAGACTGGCAATCTGGAGCAGGAGGAATCCGGAGGCAAAAACTGCAGGGGGAAAATTCCCCGGGGCTGGCCATTCACACTGGCCAGTGTATTGTGCAAGGATGCTGTTATGGAGTGTTCAGACTGCTGCGGAGTGGCCCCGGGTGGGCCGGCCTCTGCAGCTTGTGGCAGGGCTGTTTCGGCAATGTGCGTATGTGCGAATGTGTGCATGAGCGCTCATGCGCAAATTACTGAAATGGCACGTTCACACAGCCACCTCCGCTTGAATCCCACCTTCTTCTGGTTCACACTGCCTGAAAGCGGGAGGCATGCGGAAGACGGCCCCTGGACACCGGTTTCTCCCGGTGTCCTTCTACAGCGAGAGAAACCGGCTTCAAAGCGCGCAAGTGTGGAAGGGAGCCGAGGGACAGCTGCGGATTTCCAAACGGGCTCCCTTCCCCTGCTTCCCAAGCGGAGCTCTCCAGGGGCAGATTGCCAGTCTGTCCTCGGCCTAAATCTGTACATACTGTTCCAGAGCACTGAAGAGCATGCATTTTTTCATTCATTTTCTAGATGTATTCTAGCTCTCTTTTGACACTGAACTCAGGCTCCTGTAGAGAAACCCCGCCGGCAGGGGCTGATTTTAAAGGCTATTGGATTCTATACTGCATTTAATCAAGCCACTAAGTTTTTATACTGCATCTGAATCAGTATCCTGGAGCCTGTACCCAATGTAAAAGCACAAGGACAAATGATCTTTTTATGTCTCAGTGAGCTTTCATATGATCTAGAAGTTTTCACAAATACCTCATTGGCATTAGCTTAAAAAAGCCAATGCCAATGTTTTTAGTTAATTGGATCCTACAGACACAATATACTTCATAGTATTTCTGGCTAAAAGGAATGTTTGCTCTGTGGATCTTGATCCAAGAGGAGAGACAATTTTAATCTAATTAGTCTTTCTTTCCTTTTTTCTTTTTTTAAAGAAATGTTTATCACCAATATGGAGATAAAAGAGTAAGTGTGGTAAACATCTTAATTGAAAGGGGAACTTATTCTAATTAAATTAAAATGTGAAAGGATTACATAGCTGTTTTATCTCCCTCATCAAGCAGCGACTTTAGATATCTTAACAGGAAAATAGGCAGTACTGCTATTCTGCAGTGTCACTTTCTATTTGATTTTAAAATATACCATTTTGATCATTTTGCATTTTATAGATATTCCAAATGCGACTAGAAGGTAATTATAAAAATATGGTATTTATAGTGCAGACAATATATGACTTTAACTGTATACTAGTGTATGTAGCCGAATACACAGCTTGGGGGGGGGGGGTGTTATGATTGAGTCTCTGACAGCTGGGCAGAGGAAAGCCCAGTGGAAATACCCAATCAGCTTTTGTTCTGTACAAAAATGGAAAGCCAAAAATATCTTTAAAAACTAGGTTACGGATAAATGACTGATGGACATGCCATCATCTAAAAATACTTCTTCGGTTCGGAGAAAACAGAATATAAAAGGCAACAAAATAATTCAACATTGTAAGGCACACAAGGCTTATTTATGATAGAGTGCAAAGGGGTTCCTTTGACCTTGCAGAAAGTTTGCAAGAAACATAATTTACAAATAATGATTATAGCTCCTAATCACATCACAGAAATAAAAATTCTACTGTGGAGTGAAAATTTCTTACATTTTGTCTGTTTCCCCCCTCTCTCTGTGCAGTGAACCACAGAATTTAGGAAAAAAGTGCAGCAAGAGTCACAGACCCTACTGAAACTCCTTTCAGATTACAATGTCCTGTGCCAAAGACTTTGCTGAAGAAAAAGAGGAGCAGTCTCAAACAGACTCCTTGCATAGCATTCTGAAGGTCAGTAGAATGGACCTGCCTTCCTAGTGGCAGTGCATCAATATACTGGCAAAACTCAATTATAAGAGGTTTTAAAAAGTAAATGGGGTAGAGCATAAGATGTCAAATAATTTAAAACTTAATTTTCTAAATTTCGTGCCATGAGTGAAATTCATGTTGTTGAATAACAAGATATTCTTCTACCTTTGTAGGATACATTTATGAACTTTTTTTCCCTGTTGGAAGGTAATACAGTATACCTGGCATCAAAGAGTGTATTTCATTTACCCACCCTTTATTTAGAAGAGTGAAGCTCTTGAAATCCCCATCACAAAAAGCACTTTCTTCTCCACATTTACAGTAAGAAATGTCACAAGGGACTTGGTAATAATGCTGAAGTAGGATATGTTATTACATTACCAAGTCTCCTACAGAATATTCATATAAAATTTATGCCTTTTAGCTGCTTTCATCTCAATATGAAATCTGAGAAATCTTGACACAGTACCTTCTTGAACATCCTGGTGGAATCTTCACTGATCTGCATAAAGCGCATGATGACGTTGTTCAGGTAGATATCACTCAAAGTTGCATGATCTTTACTTTCTCGTCTCACTTGGTTGAGGAGCAAATACCAACAGTTTACTGGCGACAGCAGATTCTGATCTTTCCTAGCAAACATGGATATTTTTCCATTTAATGATTTCCTAGGGCTCTTTTAATTATCCTTTAGTGCTAGCAATCAGGATGGTTAAAGAATGACAAAAGGGGATATCCTTTCAATATATATTTATGGGTGAAATGGGTATTCTAATTCCCTTTAGTGTTTAATATATTCTAAACTAAAATGAAATCTCAGATTAACATGAAGTTTAAGTGCGTGACCTTCTGCATGTTGCTAGTAATAATATCCAAAAAATAAACATGCAGCATTTTTAGATAATATATAACAATTCACATTGTTGTACTCTCCATTATATCCACACAGGATGTCAACAACAATAGAAAATAAGGACCTGGCCAGATGGCGAGTCCTAGAGTTTCCAGTTTAGAGCCATAGCATACAACTGGAAGGACAGGAAGTATCTCAGGAAGACAGGACATCCCAATACTCATAGGGGGAAGCAAGCTGTATAGGCTGGAAATACAAATGTAAGCACAAGATGATGCAACAAGCAGATGTATGGTGTGTCATGCTTCTACTTTCTGCACTTACACTACATAACGTAATCTCCTCCATGCAAGCATCCCTTCAAACATTACATTGGAAGAAACAGCATGAGGCAGCCACACACACATCCACTTGTTAATGCTTCCTATAAAGTTTAAGTTGTTCTGCACTTTCTCTTTGTCAGCAACAGGAACTATTAAAGTTAGCCAAAATGTCCTATCTGAGTATTTCAGAAGCGCTGAAACAAAGTCTACCATCTGCCTAAAATATCCAGAGTTGATGTGTTACAGAAGAATCCACCTTTCTTGAGCAATGAGTCTGGCTGAACTTTAGAAGTTATTTTCAGACAAATCCTAAATGTCCTGGAGTCTAAACAGGAAAAAAATGTTCAAACCATCACTACAGTAGCTCACAGATTAATGTTATGTTTAAGATTTACGGAGACCTATCTATAAAATGCCACAGAAATTAACTGAAAATATTGTATGCTCAGCACTGATCAATAAATATTTGATTGGCTTAAAACACAAGGTGGGTAATAAATGACAGACATCTTTTTTGGGTTATATGCATTTTAATTTTTTGGGTTCTAAAGTGTGATTGTTTTTTAATTGTGACTCATAAGCTACCTTGAGCCACAAGGAAAGGCAGGATATAAATATTTAAATAAGCGAATAAAGAAGATGCCTTTCCAGTGTCCCAACCAGCTAAGTAGTGATATGGTAAATAAATTAAACACAGAGACCTGTATTAAGCAAGCATCTTTCTGTAATAAGACAACCTGAAGAGCTTGTTTGGACCCTGTTATATAACAGAACATTAGGGATAACTAGGTACTCTGAATGTAAGTTGCAGCATGTCTCATTGTCATTTTATTAAAATCAGAACTTAGTAGTGGTTTTTAGAGATATCTATAATAAAATAATAAGGGTTTTTGTTATGCCTTGCATTCTGCATTTTTAATATTGTGCAAACCTGAACTTCTAAACAAAATAGCTTTTAAAACAAAACACAAAGGCATTAGAAATTTTAGCTTACTTGTATTGTTGATGGTCCTTGGTGCTTCTTGTTTTTGCCATGAACCTTTCTGCTAATTTTTCTAGATTCCGAGAATATTCAGTCTCTATTTCTGCTTTTTTACGGAAGAAATCCTGTAGGTCTTGAAGAAGCTGCACCCTCATCTCGGTCTGCTGTTCTAGACATTTCTGTTGCTCTATCAGCTGAGCTCGAATCTCTGTGAAGAAGAAACACACAACATGGAAAGCTGACAAAGCTGGTAAACACAGCTGTTTCTGTACATGGAAAACCACTGGAGACCATTCAGAATGTTCAACTGTTCCCCAGTATGGCAACCTATATTAAATGGCAATGGACAAAGGAAAGAAGCTCAGGGGTTAGAGCATAGGGGAGGTAAAAAATACATAACAAATACATTGTAACAGTGAAGAAAAGGAAGTCTGGCCTAATCAAGCAGATGCAAAGACCAAACTAGATACTTTAAGTGAAGGCAGTACTGCCATGTTCCATGTCTTTCTCCTTATAATGTCTAATACAAACATTATGTCATTGCTTTACAACAATTGTTCGAAGGCAGTGGGGTCATGCATGCAATAATGTCATGTCACATGTTGTTTCTTATAAGGAAAAGAGGGAAAAGAGACACAGAAGAGTGCCCCTCATAATATTTAGTTTGGCCCTAATGCAAATCAAACATGCTCAGTAGCGATGCTTGCTAGGCTAGCTGTATTATCTAGAATAGTGATAAAAGGCATATTTGATATTCTGGGATAGTTTCCTGCCAGCTGGCACACACACACACAATGACATCTGTTAACTTTTATTTACTAGTCATATTACTGTGATGCTGGAGTACTAAATACTTTTAAGATTATGAGACCACTTAAAATAAAACTGCTTGGAGTGCTGTAGTCATAAAACATACTTTAGTCCACATTTCTTTTCAAACACAAATGAAACCCAACAGGGAACAATCCTTACTTAAACCCTATGGCTCCAAGTACTGAACATTTATACCCCGTCCATTAAAATATCAGCCCAACACTGCTTCCGGTTTTGGTGCTCACTGGGTGAGTATGCTTTTATCGGAGCTCTGATGATAGCGGCCCATGCCCACAGCAGCTGGGAGGGGAACTGGCTGGACAAAAAAGGAAGAGTGGACTCTGTTATAAAAGCCATAGCCTCCTTGGAGCAGTGTCAAACAATGGACAAACCGAAAGGAACAGCAGAGGACGACAAGACATCAGATCACTGCGACTATGATTTGAGAAAACATGGAGACACATCGAACAGCTCCTCTGAGGAGGACTCAATCTGAGTCAGGAGCTGCTGCCCCTAAATTACTTAAAGTCAGATGGGACTTTGATAAAAAATAAGCCTATGGGGAAGAAACCGAAAAAATAAGAAGCATGAATCCAGTTATATGTTTGGAACTATGAATTGCCTGATGTACCTATTTCAGCTTTTAAAAAATCCTTCTGTATTACCAAATAGTATATAAACATAACTCTTATGCTTCATCTTACTAAAATGTATTGTAAGTGAAATCTCAGTCAAGCTATGTAATATTGAAAATGACGCCTGCCACTTGGGCTTTTAGTGGCCTTCTTTTCTTTCTCCCATAGTATGTAGTTCCCCCTTCCATTTTTCTGTTGTAGTTTTATAGAAAAACCATATGTATATGTATATATATATATGTGTGTGTGTGTGTGTGTGTGTATATGTATATATATGTGTACACACACACACACACAAATATCAGCCCAACATTAACACTGAAAAGAGGACAATTTTGCATCATATGTTCATAACAATGAATAGTTAGAAAATAACAAGGATTTATCAGTACCATAAAGTTACTTACAGTGCTGCATTCTATAACAGCAAGAAGAAGAAAAAATAGTTTGGAACATTTAACTGTTTAGGCTGGAAGTCACTAACCTTTTATTTAATGAGAGCTACTTCTGAATAACAAAAAAATACCCTGAGATACCCCCCAACCACAGCATACCAAGTTTTGTTCTGTTCAAGAAACAGTGTGTGGACAAGGAAGAACACTTGAAAAGAAGCCATCAGCTAAACAGGATAGAGAAAAATCCTATGAAATAAAACCTTTTTAAAAAAAGAGAAGCCAAGAGCAAATCTTCTTGTTGTTCTCCTAGGAAATACATGAGCTATTTTGTAACAGCTGGTATCAACAAAAAATCTTGCCACAATAATTTCCCATTTAGGCTATGGTCTCTACAGCCTGTCAGATCCTCAACAGCCTTACTAGATTTAACTGGATTGCCTGGAGTAAGCAGGGTATAGTTTGTGGCTTTTGTTTCTCAAGCATTAGAGAAATCTGGCTTGTAATAGTGAGAAGAAATATGGAGTCTCTAATTCTAAATCTATAAATAGGGTCATGGCAACACTTATCCTTTCTGTATGTGGAATTACTTGGTGAAACACTCCCAGACCGGGGCTGAGGACAGACTGGCAATGTGCCCCGCTCTGCCTCCGCTTCTAAAGCGGAGGCAGAGGGGGCGTTCACATTGCCGCATCTGTCCTCCGGCGTCGGCGCGGACTCACCCGTCCGCGAGGCGCCGTCCATCCGCTTCAGCCGGAGACCACTTCTAACAGGTCTCCGGCTGGAGAGCCGCGCGTCCCTGCCGCTTTGCGGCAGTCTGGACGCGTCGGCACTGCGCCGGAAGCGGGGGCGGAAGTCTGGACGCCCCCGCGTCAGCGCGCCTCCGCCCCGCCTCCGCCCCGGGACAGCGCAGCCTGTGGGAACGGGCTGCGCCGGGCTGCTTTTCGCGCGGGGCTTTTGGCCCCGCGTCTGTCCCGGGGCGGATCGGCAGTCTGTCCTCGGCCCATGTACCGCCAGTAACCTCAGTGGAACTTTAAAGAACACTATGCTTAGGGGCAGCCAGCAATATTTTGGTCATGGATGGTACTTTGATTTTCACCTAGACCTGTAGTCAGCATAATGTTGAAGTTAAAGTGTTGGACTACGATCCAGGGGACCCAGGTTCAAATCCCTATTCTTCCATGGAAGCTTGTTAGGTGACCTTGAGCCAGTCACACTCCCCCAGCCCAACTTACCTTCCAGGATTGTTGTGGTGAGGATAAAACAGAGGCAGGGAGAATTATGTTGTAAGCTGCTTTGGGACACCATGTGGGGATAAAAGCAGGGTACATGTATCTAAATAAATAAGTAATCAGTAAGTGCATAATTCCCTCTCTCTCAAGTAGCCACACTTGCGAAGAACATGCCACACCTTTCCTTTGTTCATTGGCTTTGCAATCACATCAAGCTCTTCATATTTAGGCTAGGATTTAATGGGGCCCTTGTGGATGATCTACTATATGTACAGCAATCACTCTCCATGTTAAAAAAAACAGCATATCATTTTAAAGAAAGAAACACTAGCAACACTTTCCCTTTTAATAGTTCTTGTACCAAATATCCAATCTCCTTTTGAACAATTTGGGTTCTGCACAATACCTAATGAAAGATGAACATTGAAGGAAATGTGCATGTGTTGCACGTATGTTTAAAACCTGCACATACACCATTTGGGTTTCTTCCAAACATGGAAAGAAAGCAGGGTTTTAACATATATAAAAAATCCCTCACAATAAGAAACACTCAAGAAGTATGAAACTAATTCTAAGGATGTTAGTTTAAGAATGTTACGAACCCCACCGGGCTTCTATCTGCCAGGAGGCTTTTCAGTCATTGGACAACTCCAAATGAAAATAAAATAAAAACAATGGCTGAGTTAGAATTTTTGGACTAGACCCAATGACCTGTGAATGCAATGTCTTTATGGATGGGTCTCTTCCCTTTCTCCCTGCATTCCTTAAAAACTATTCCTGAAGAACTTGGGGCAGGGGGATGCAGGAGCTGCATCTTAAGGGAAAGTTGGCAAAAATCACTCTGTCTCCTCTTTGGCAATCTCTGCCCCACTAGTACTCAATTTGTGCTCTGCTGATGCTCCTTCCAGTTGTAGCCTCCCTGCACAGTATCCCAGTATGTTTGCAGAGGTTCCTCCCTTATCAGAAAAAGCATTTCAGGTGTACAGAAGACTGCAGAAGTAAATAGCATAAATCCATTTTGCGGACTTATTCTATGTACGGTTCAATGGATCCACCCCATTGTGTTCCATCCAGAAATAAAGATTGTTTCCCTTTTGGTCTTCAATGGATGATGAAATAAAAATCAATATTACCAAAGTTGGAATTTTAAAATGCATATGCAAGGTAAATACAGTTCTGCCCCAGTGAAGTAAATTTACTTAAACTTGTAAATGCTGAATGTTGTACATCTCTCTTCCAAAGCACATTAAAGCCTCCTTGTAATCAATCAGGTACTCTTTGTGAAGTTGGGAATTAAAAAAAAAGATGGCTTGGAGTTGCTCTTTCAATTTGGTAGCTCAGTTTTTAAAAGATGTTTGCAGGAAGTGACTCAGTTTAGGCATCTCTCTGATCCTGGAAACGATGGTTTAGAAGAAGAAGAGAGAGAAGAGATTGGATTTATACCCCGCCCTTCCCTTGGAGTCTCAGAGCGGCTTACAAACTCCTTTCCCTTCCCCTCCCCACAACAGACACCCTGTGAGGTAGGTGGGGCTGAGAGAGCTCTTTCCAGAGCTGTCCTTGAGAGAACAGTTGTGCCAGAACTACAGCTTGCCCAAGGTCATCCAGCAGGTGCAAGTGGAGGAGTGGGGAATCAAACTCCGTTCTCCCAGATTAGAGTCCGTGCACTTAACCACTGCACCAAACTGGCTCTCTCTCTTCATATCACCTCCTATCACCTAAAATGTATTTTGCAGTGGAGACAACTGACACATTCAGCATTAAGTCATAAAAACCTGCCTTTCTGCCAACAGTTTCATGTTCCTTTTGTAAGATGTTGTTATGTGGCTTTGTCAGGCAGTTCCTTCTACACAGTCCCATAAAACAGAGAAGAGGAGAACAGTGTAAGCTGTGCTGGGTCCCCATTCAGGAGAAATGTAGGGTCTGAATGAAGTAAATAAATAATATTGGGGACCTTTTACAGGTATGTGGGCTTCCTTTCCCTCCTTTCATGCAAATTCCCTCTTCCTTTTGCCTACCTGTAGCTTGTAATGAGTGATGTCTGGAATTGGGTAATCAATGGCCAATTAACCTCTTGGTTCATTCTTGTACAGTTTGGATATTCCAACAAACCATTAGTTGGATTCAATCAGTTTTTCTGCTAGTGAAAAAGGAAAGAGGTGGTATCTATGACCACTCAAAAAGTCAGTGCCGAGATAGGATGGGGATTGTAATATGGAACTAGACTGAGTGAAACAGCTGGCTAAATCCAACACTATATTGTGTTAGACAGGAAACAGAGGTGGAACTCTGCACTGGAAGAAGAAAGCAGGAAGTATGTAAACCTGCAGATAATATAAACTCTCTGGTCAATCTTAAGCTTTCTAAAAAGATTTACAACAGCTATAAGTTCATATATGCCTGTTTTTCACTCTGTGAATGCAACTCAGGTATTGAATCTTGAAAAATGATGAATGGTGAGAGAGGCAACTCAAATTCTACGGAGTTTTCATATCACTGCCTATCACCTAAAATATGGTTTTTTTGCAGTGGAGACAACTGACACATTCAGCATTAAGTCATAAAAACCTGCCTGCCTGCCAACAGTTTCATGTTCCTTTTGTAGGATGTTGTTATGTGGCTTTGTTTTCTGGATCAATTCTGTTCAGTTTTCTGTCAGGCAGTTCCTTCTACACAGTCCCTCTAGGCTGTTACTTTAGAAGACTGGTTGCTCTGGAGGTGCTGAGGAAATTGTTTACAACTTGCAGTGGACCTGGAGGAAGACATTCTTGTGGGAATATCAAGATGTGTTTTGAGAGACACACACTGAAGTAGTAATTCTTATATTCCCTTTGCTTTCTTTTCCCTACTCCTGCCTCTCAAAGATGCTTTCCCAGTATCTTAACACAACAGGCATGTTTTTAACATAGGATGAAAGATAACAACAAGCTGAATAAGGTGTTTCTTAAACATTACTTGTGCAGTTTTTCTGTCCTTACAAGCTGTGTACGTGTGTTTAAACTGCTGATATCACAAAACCAAAACCACATTATTAAGGGTAAATACCAAGCCTCTACTAATTATCCTTGAGTTTGTGATCTAGAATTATGCTCATCTGCACCAAGACAATTGTATTTTCATCAACAAGTCTGCAAGCCCCATGAGTATGCTCACCCTTTAATACCTTAAGAGCAACAGCAACCTGCTGTGGCAGGAATGTTTACACAATAATTACAGAGCACTGAGGCAAAGAGCTAGTCCACCTCATCTATTCTGCATGCTGACAGACTGGAATAAACATGAACATAAGAAAGGGGGCATCCACAGGCAGCATTATGCACTTTAATCCCAATTTTCTATGCTGCTTGAACTATCTTTCAAAATCATATGAAGCAGGCTTAGTTAACTGCCTGCTGCAAAAGTGGCAATATAACCTAATGTAGTCCAGGCTGATGTACCTTTTGCCTCCACCATCCTGATATTTCATACATTTAAGAAAGTGTGTGTATAAAGTGTACTCATTAAATTGTCAAATTCAGATGAAACAGTGGTATTGATTCATGGAACAGACAAAACAGAAATGTTAGCTGGATAAAGAATAGTACCGTATATATTCACTTACATACAAATGCAGTTTTTAACCTGTAGTGAATGATAAATAAAAAAGGGGAAAGGAAATTGAATCCAGATAAAACTGAGGTAATGGTAATTGGCATTCCCAGTAAGAGGAAGGCAGTGGGGGTAGATGGTGGGCTTGTAGCCTTTGTCCAGCTCCAGAATTGTTGCTATGCCTAAGCCAGCAGCCTCTGGCTAGGGGTGGTATTCATCAACTTCATCTGGTGGCAAGCCTTCAACTGTTTCTCCTGGCAACTATCCATCAAACCTTTGTAATAACTGGGATAAGAAACTTCAGAACCTGGAATACATTAATAAATCTGATACCATTCCCGAGGGCTTGAATAAGACTTGTCAGTGGCTCTTTCACAATAAAAAGTCTCCTACTTCGCTGTTTATTCTATTCATCATGCATTTAGTGCTCCTGCACTCAATTGTGCTGTTGTCTGCATTTCTTACCTTGTTCATTTGGACTTTCAATCTATGTTCTCTCTCTCTCTCTCACAGAGAGAGGGAGAGAGAGAGAGAGGGAGAACCACACACACAATTTTGGCCTATTTCATTCATTTTGATATTCATAAAGCAATCCGTTTATTTTGGAAAGTCTTTTACAAGCAAACTAGTTAATCTCTGAAGTTCCACAGCACTTTTCACTTCTATAAGCTAATGAAACCCCTCCTTTGAACTAACTGGATTTCTGTAACACACCCACCAACTAGATCCTGGCACAAACGACCCAACACCGTTGTCTAGACTGTATTAAGATGCTGTTCACTAAGGTATGCTAAGAGTGCCAAAAGACTCCATGTGGCTGCAGGAACCTTTGTTTTTTGTTCTTGCCCATTTGTAATCACAGCTGATGGTCATTTGGCTGCCTGCACTGAAACACATCTGAATGGATGGCACGCTGCCTGCTAAGTTGGTAGGCCCAAAACATCACAGTGGTAATGCTGAGTAACATTTTGAGAACCATCTCTCCTGCAGAAAATGGCCATCTGTGCCAGCAATTAAGTGCTGGCACTACATCTGTCCTTCATGTTGATCACACAGTGCAGTCTGTCTTCTGTGCTTTGGCTGGTAGGATCTGGGAACCTGAGGTCAAAATGAAGGGAAGGAACATGATCTTTTCTTGCATTAGCTACCTCTGTCTGACTTAGAAATATCATTGTCTCTAAATGATATCCTTTTTTGGGGAGGGAGAAATTCTGCAAAATTTTAGATTAGAGGCTAAGCAGCATCTATAACCAACAGAGATTTTCTTCTCTCACTAATTTTTATTTATTTCATTAGACTTATATCCCACTCTCCACACACTGTAGGCTCAGGGTGGGTTCCAAACATATAGATCCGCAGCTAGTGGAGATTTATAATAAAAGCATATAATCCAATAAAAACAATAAAATCACAACACTCTAAAACAACAATGTGCCTCAAAAGACATTGATTAATTCCTGCGATGCTGTGGTTCCAGTCAGCTTCTAGGTTATGTGAGGGGGGCCCAGAACGAGGTAGATGCCCACTGCCTCAACTGAAGGCCTGGTGGAAAAGCTCAGTCTTACAGGCCCTGCAGAACTGTAACTGGCCCCACAGGGCCCTGATCTCATAAGGCAGCTTGTTCTACCAGACAGGAGCCAGGGCCGAGAAGGCCCTGGATGAGGCAAGTCGGACATCCGTAGGACCAGGGACTACCAGGAGATTCTGGTTTGTAGAATGCAATGTTCTACAGGACTCATATGGGGAGAGGCAGTCTTGAAGATATGCAGGCCCCTGATCTTGGAGAAAGGAGGCCAGCCATTGTAAGGTTAATCCCCATATCCCCACAAGAATGAAACTGAAGTAAGAATTTACTCAAATGTAAGACTAGAGGTATTTTTAGGTATGTTATCAAACACATACACACAAAAACAAACAAAGAGAGAGGGTCATCTTACATTCACAGAAGTTACAGTTATATTCAGTAATAATTTGTATGTGCATTTATATAGCACCGGGGGGGGGGGTCAGTCATATTACATTCTGAGACATCTTTATTTCAAGCATATATGGTAATGTGGGTTGAGAAACCCAACCCTGTCACTGCTGTCTGTACCATTCCATGCTGGTGATGAATTTTCTAGTTCTGTAACACCTTGTTGTCTGCAGTGCAACCAGAAGCAAGTCTGATACAGGCAGCAATGTTCCTAGCACAGTTCCCTCTAAGCTGCACTAGGGAGCACTGGTGAACTACATTTCAGAGGCCAGCTCAGGGGATTTCTGCTCAGCTTACAACCAAGCTTCCATAGGAAATCATGGAGGATGAGGGCACATCCTTCTAGGACCCATAGAATTGGACCCCTGGTCAAATCTAGAGGCCATTGACTATAATGGTCCACATAGGCTGCAATGGAGCCAGAATTTTTCTTTTTGCAGGCCTCTATTATGCTTTTCAGTATGATTTGTAAGCTGCCTTGAGTCACAGGGAAAAGTGGAATACAAATATCTGAATAAACAAGTAGTTTGGGCAGGTTGATAACATATAAGCAACTTCCTGTTCGTTAGGTTGGATAGCATTCTGAAAGTGATTGTTCCTCCTCTGTTACAGTTGACCTGTAATGCTGGTTGTAATTTTTCACACATACACACAAACAAAAGTAGACTGCAAGAGTTCCCCACCCAAGTGCTGATATGTTTTCTAACGGTCAGTGCAGGGCCAAGGCGATCCAAGGCCAGGTCTACCAATATAGTGGACTGGGGCAAGTAGACCTGTTCTCTGGAGGTCAGGTCTACTAATACAGTGGAAATGAGTGGATGGACCTGTTCTCTGGAGGTCAGGTCTACTAATATAGTGGAAAGGGGTGGGTAAACCTGCTTTCTGGAGGCCAGGTCTACCAATATAGTGGCAAGGGGTGGGTAGTTCTCTGGAGGCCAGGTCTACCAATATAGTGGAAAGGGGCAGGGAGACCTGTTCTCCAGAGACCTGATCTACCCCTGTAGAGGACAACATTTTGTATAACGAAATTTGTCTTGATTCTATTTTCTGTTATAATGTTTAAATTATTTTAAAATATAGTTTAAAAGAATTTATTTTGAGATTTTTACACAGTTATGGAAATAATCTTCTAAAAATAATTTATGCATTAGTCAAATTAGACTTGCCCACAACTTTAATGCTACTAGTTTTTTTCGCTCATGAGGTAGAATTTCTGCTCCCAACACTGTGGACCTTAGAGGGAACATTGGTTGGGAATACCAGACACTAATCTTCAACAGATCTATCAAAATCCTACTCTATTCATTCTATTCAATGGGGTTTACTACCAGGAAAGAGTTGGTAGGAGGGCACTGTTATACTCTACAGGTTTGGCTGGTAAACTTTCTTCCCAAAAGGAAAATGTTTAAGGACACAATAACCCAATGCTAGGCCTCCATCAGGAAAACAAAAGGACTACCAAACTACTGACAACTGGTGAAAGGAGATCTTGAAAAGCAAAAGAATGTGTCTAGGGAACCTGTCGAAACCTATGCCTACAAATAGCTTAGCTGAATTGCAGTAGAGGCTAGCAAACCCAGAAGAGCTGCCAAGATGTAGCTGACACCTTGCTTTCAATTGTGTGTTGCTTTAGGATGAATATCTTTATCCCTCCACCTCCGCTCCCCTGCACTCCTCTTGTGCTCTGAGAGTTCTAAAAGTAGAAAAGAAAATGACTTCAATAACTCTCCTTCAAATGACTCCTTCCTTTGTAGCACTGTTGGAAATACCAGGCACTTAAGAATACCCAACAAGAGCATTTTGGAAGACAATCTTTCCTTCTTCCCCCAGCTGTGAGCCCTGAATTTACTTACATTTATTCAGAAAGATATTTAGCATATTTTGCTACTGATCCTTTCCTCTCTAATGGCTACATGATAAGTGCAATCCTATGCTGAGTTATTACAATCATAACCACTGATTTCTGTGGGCTTAGGCTGGAGTAACTCTTACTAGGATGGCACTAAAAAAATTGTAGTCAAGATTCATTGTCAAAGATAATTAAAATAAAAGAGTAGAGACAACCAAAAGAAGTATAAAGAAGTCTCAGCGACAGGGTAATCATGCCAGACATAAAATAATGACCAAAAAAAGTGTTAAATTGACAGTTCCATGTTTTAGTATTTAAAAGTTCCATGTTTTAGTATTTAAATATTGTTTTAATCACTGACAATGCTTTATATCTAGGAGCAATTCTGGTTGTATATAATGAGACTTACTTCTGAGTAAACATGAACAGGACTTGATGGGATAAAAATGTTATTAAATAGTGGAGCTTTTCTTTTACTAGTGGTATAATTTCTTCTGTGTCACCTGAAGTGCTCCTCAATGGAACCATCCAGGACAGAAAACTGAGAAAAGCCTAAAGAATCAGGGCACATTAGCTGCATCACTTCGTTCAAATAAGTAGAAAAGAAAATTTGAAGTACCTTATTACATCATGGACAAAGCTCCAAGAATGGATGAGGACACAAAGATGAGAAACATCAGAGACAACAAGATACTCTGCTGAATAGGAATGACAGCTGCAGTTCTCAACAAACCAAGCAACCAAGAATCCATACCAATACTGCTATAATATTGCTCTCATTTATAAAAGTTAGTAAGACTAACATATAGATTCTTTTATTACACACATTCAATACTTCTACAAACTAAACACTATCTATTAGCTTGTCAACTGACACTGAAAACACAAACATGCCCTAATCAGGTTTCTTATGCCTAAATCCAACAAGGAACTTCAAAACACTGACCTTGTGGCAACGATAAGAGTCCTACTGAGATGTTGTCTTCAACAGCAGTCTGACCACAGTGCTGAAACAGGCTAGGCACTGAACAAGTTATTCAGGAATAACCCATCTTTCCCCTTTGAGGGACAGGAGGGGTGTACAACTGCATTATACAACCCTTGGTATTTTGAGGTCTTATACCCTCCTGTTCATGGTGCATGAGAGAAGATGCAAACATGGAGGGAAATGGCGGAATATGACAGACTGAGAGCAATCCTAAACTGGTCTACTCAGAATCCAACTCAAGTCCATTCAGTGGGGTTTATTCCTAGGAAAGTGTTCTTAGGATTTTACTATGCGGGAAATAGTTGAACCCTGTGCATCATCTCAGCCTTATCATTCTCCCTGAGGTGTAGTTTTACAGCATTTACTTAGTGGTTTATTCTATTTTTGTGTTCTTGAATACATTCCCTTCCCCCCCACTTAAAATTAAGGATTTTTGTTTCAACCTAGGACAAAAGTTTAATATGGAGTGGTTCTGCATTCACTCTCAAACGGATACACTCCAGACACTTAATTTCTTCTCTGCATGTACTAAACATGATTTTGCTGATAGTGGAACATCATGCACCTGTGGCTACTTGTGGGATCAAGGTTTTTATCTGTTACAGAATAATATAAGTTGTTGCACCAGATAATCAGATGACAAGCTTTGTCAGAGACTAACATGCATGTATTTTAGGACCAAAGAATGGGAGATCTACAATTACATCTCCTGTAAAAAAAAGTCAAAGGTATCAATACACAACAGTACCCCTGAGAAGGAACTGGGGAAGCAGTGCTGGGGAACAGGGTTCAACCATTACTTCTGGACTATCCCCCACCTGATATTTGCCCCATCAAATTTCCCCCTACCTACACACATTTGCTTTGAACATTTTTAAAGTCAGGAGATACCCCCATGAACTTCTCACCATCTTTAGTTTGCCATTATTTATATGAATCAATTGATTATTTGACCTAATTACTATTCACATAAAACTATGTATTCACATAAAACTTAACACTAAAAATTTTGGGGCTCAAATCACAGTTAAAATTGTCTCATAATATTTTAGGAAGTGTGACTTTGGGTACTAAAGACCCTTATTGGTGTTAAATGTACAATAACTGCTAACCTCAGGGAAACAAATATTAGCAATGACATTCCATCAAAACATAGACTCAAAGAGCTGGAAGGAGCCATACAGGCTATCCAGTCCATCCCCCTCCTCTATGCAGGATCAGCCTAAAGCATCCAACCGTTGCTTGAAGACTGCCAATGAGGGGGAGCTCATCACCTCCCCAGACAGCCATTTCCACTTATAGACTACTCTTATTGTTAAAAAAAAATGTTCCTAATATCCAATCAATACCTTTCTGCCAATAATTAAAACCCATTATTCTGATTCCTATCCTCTGCTGCCAAAAGGAACAGCTCCCTGTCCTCTTCTAAGTGATAGCCCTTCAAATATTTAAATAATGCCCTCCTAACCTCCTCTTCTCCAGACTGAACATTCCCAATTGCCTTATCCTTTCCTCGTAGGCTTGGTCTCCAGGCCACTGATCATCTTCATTATTCTCCTCTGCACCTACTCCGTTCTGTCCACACACTTTTTGAAGTGAGGCCTCCAGAACTGCACACAGTGCTCCAACTGCAGTCTGACCAATGCGGTGTACAGTGGGACTACAACATCTTGTGATTTGGATGTTATGCTTCTCTTGCTACACCCTGAGGTCGCATTACCTGTTTCTACTGCTGCATCACACTGACTGCGCATATCTAGCTTACAGTTCACCCATACCCCCAAGATCTTGTTCACATACACTGCCAACCAGAAGTACATCCCCCCCATCCAGTATGCATGCTGCTCATTTCTGTTACCCTGATGTAGAAGACTGCACTTATCTTTGTTGAACTGCAACTTATTCATATTCACTCACTTTTCCAGTGAATTCATCTCAGTCTTCCAGGGTATTAGCTACTCCTCCCAATTTGGTGTCTTCTGCTAATTTAATGAGTAGTCCCTCCACTCCTTCATTGAGATCATTTATAAAAATATTGAAAAGTATCGGACCCAGAACTGAGCCCTGTGGTACACCACTGGACACCTCCCTCCAATCAGATGATATGCCACTGATACTCTTTGCATGTAGTTCTCCAACCATTTCCCTATCCACCTAACTATTCTAGAATCAAGTCCACAGCCTTCCAGTTTACCATCAAAACATCATGGAGAACCCTGTCAAAAGCTTTACTGAAATTCAGGTAAACAACCCACAATCCAAAGAATGAAGGAGGTTGGTCTGGCAGGACCTACTGGGGACAAATCCCTGCTCTGGGTCCCCAAGTTGTCCTTCAGATGCTCACAGACTGACCCCTTTAAAATCTGCTCCAGTATCTTCCCAGGAATTGAGGTTGGACTGACTGGCCTGTAGTCTCCTGGGTCATCTTTCCTCCCTTTTTTTGAAGACTGGGATAACATTTGCCCTCCTCCAGTCTTGTGGCACATCTCCTGTCCTCCAAGAGTTCTTGAATTTGAGGGACAAAGGCTCTGCTAGCCGTCTAGAAAATTCTTTGAGCACTCTTGGGTGCACACCATCTGGCACAAGGGATTTGTATGCATCCTGGTGCCTCTCAACAACTTTTCTGTCCATGTCAACCAGCAGCCTGGATACCACATCTTGCCTACTACCATCTCTAGATAAGTCTGTTCACTACTTTGGGGGGGGGGGGGAACTGAGGCAAAATACGCACTGAGCCTTTCTTTCTGTCTGTTCCTCTGTCAGAGTTTCTCCATTTTCACCCAACAGTGGGCCCATTACCTCTTTAATATTGTGCAGGCAAGGCGGGATATAAATAGAAATTAATAATAAATAAATAAATATTTGTTCCTCACATAGCTGAAGAAATTTTTCTTATTGTAGCGAGCCTCCCAGGCCAACCTCATTTCACTCTGGTTTACAATACCTAGCAACCCACAGATACCCTTCTTTAAAGGTGTGTCCTTTCCTCCATTTTTTTTCTCACCATGGAATTTTCTATTTATCCACATTGGCTTTTTGTATTTCTGTCTTGTTGGAATAGTGATGGTCTTAGCTTGCAAGAGCTCTTTTTTTAGGAGTGCCCACCCTGCACTTGCTTCTTTCTCCTCCAGCATTCTTGCACATGGAATGACTTTCATCACGCCTCTCATTAAACTCTGTTCTACTAAAATCTAATGCACACATGTGACTTTTCTCGCCCCTCCCCCACAGCAAAAGGAATTCTAGGAGGACACTGATCAAGACGGGTAGCTGTGTTAGTCTGTAGCAGTAGAAAAGAGTAAGAGTCCAGTAAGACCTTAAAGGTTAACTACTGTATTTTATTACTGTAAACTGTGAATTTTATTATTTTAATTGTGAATTATTATGTCAATGTTTTTTTTACTGATGTACACCACCCTGAGCCCTGTCCAAAAAGGGGAGGGAAGTTTAAAAATCAAATTTAAAAATAAATAAATAATAAAGATGGAACAAAATTTGTGGCAGGGTATGAGCTTTTGTGAGTCACTGCTTGAAGAAGTGAGCAGTTCATACTCTGCCACAAATTTTGTTAGTCTTTAAGGTGCTATCGGAGTCTTACTCTTTTCTACTGCTAGGAGGACATAGTTACTTCCCCCTAATGTCCCCATCACTTTCACCCCATCTACCAACTCTTGTCTACTTGTTCATATTAAGTCAAGTATGGCTGAGGCTCTCATAGCTTTCTCCACCATTTGAGAAAGAAAGTTGGTAGCCAGGCAGGAAGCTGTGTGACTGGAGATGCTTAGCAGAGTTCGTCTCTCAACACACATCAGAGAAGCTGAAGTCACCCATAACTACAAGGTTATGTTGCTTGGATTCACTATCAAGCTGCTCAAGGAGAGCAGCATGCACCTCCTCACCCTGCTCAGGAGATCTGTAGCAGACTCCAACCACAAAACTTTTTGCCCTTCCTTCCCTTATCCTCACCTAGATGCTTTCCACTGGGCCATCACCTGCCTGCTCCAGTATTTTCTGACAAGCAATTTCTCTTCTTACATACAGCACCACTCTGCCTCCTCTTTGATCCTTTCACTTTTTCTTATTTATTTATTTATTTATTTATTTATTTATTTATTTATTTATTTATTTAATTCGATTTCTAGGCCGCTCTCCCCGCATAGCAGGCTCAGAGCGGCTCACAAAATTAGGTGAACGTTGTTCACAATAAAACAGTTAAAACAGTTAAAACGAATTAAAACATTACAACATTACATAACAGAACCTAAACACATGTTAAAGTGCTCAGTGCTATCTGATGGCGTGTCAGATGATATTACTCGTAGCCGGCTATTGGTAGCATCAAGGTCCTCAGTGACTTGAAGGTGATGTTAGGTTGCACATTCGGTGGTCACTAAGTGGCAGGGGGGGCAAGACAAGGGCGGCGGCCCCTATCCAAACGCCTGGCAGAAGAGCTCCATCTTGCAGGCCCTGCGGAACTGCATCAGGTCCCGCAGGGCCCTGATCTCTTCTGGGAGCTCATTCCACCAGCCAGGGGCCGCCACCAAAAAGGCCCTCCCCCTGGTGGCTGTGAGCTTGGCTTCTCTTAGGCCAGGTATGGCCAGGCGATGTTGGGCCCCAGACCGAAGTGCTCTCTGGGGTATATATGGGGAAAGGCGGTCCCTTAGGTAGGTCGGACCCAGGCCATTTAGGGCTTTAAAGGCCAAGACCAGCACCTTGAAGCGAATCTGGTACGCCACTGGCAGCCAGTGCAGTGCCTCCAGCGTTGGTCGTATATGCTCCCATCTTGGGAGACACATCAACAACCTTGCTGCGGCGTTCTGCACCAGCTGAAGCCTCCGGATTTGCGCCAAGGGCAGCCCCATGTAGAGAGCGTTACAATAGTCTAGCCTCGAGGTGACTGTTGCATGGATCACTGTAGCCAGGTCCAAGCGATCCAGGAAGGGAACCAACTGCCGCACCAGCCTCAGATGGTAAAAGGCCGATTTGGCAGTGGCTGCTATCTGGGCCTCCATTGATAAGGAGGGATCCAGGAGCACACCCAAACTCCTAACCACCGGCGAAGGCACCAACGGCGCCCTGTCGAAGGTCGGGAGTGGGAGCCTCGACCATGGACCACCCTGACCAAGGCACAGGACCTCCGTCTTTGTCGGGTTCAGCTTCAGCCTGCTCAGCCTGAGCCAACCAGCCACAGCGTGCAATGCCCAGTCTAAATCATCCAGTCCCGTGCCAGACCGGCCCCCCAGCATCAGATAGAGCTGGGTGTCATCAGCGTACTGGTGACAACCCAGCCCTGCCCTCCTGACAATCTGGGCAAGGGGGCGCATATAGATGTTAAAAAGCATCGGGGACAGAACAGCCCCTTGGGGCACACCACATTCAAGTGGGTGTCTCCTGGACTGCTCCTCCCCGAGCACCACCCTTTGTCCCCGACACTGGAGGAAAGAGACCAGCCACTGTAAAGCAAGTCCCTGAATCCCCACGTCGGCGAGGCGGCGGGACAGCAGCCGGTGATCAACCGTGTCGAACGCAGCCAACAGGTCGAGCAGCAGCAACACTGCCACACCGCCTCGATCCAGATGTCTCCGGAGGTTGTCTGTAAGGGCAACCAGCGCTGTCTCGGTCCCGAACCCTGGGCGGAAGCCTGACTGGAAGGGATCTAACACCGAAGCGTCATCCAGGTATCCTTGCAACCGTATCGCCACTGCCCTCTCTATTAATTTGCCTAAATAAGGCAAATTAGAGACCGGCCGATAGTTCGCCAATTCGGCCGGGTCTAAAGTTGGTTTTTTTAGGAGAGGGCGGACCATCGCCTCCTTGAGTGCCTTCGGGAACTGCCCCACTAGAAGGGAGCAGTTAATAATCTCCCTCAGCGCACCTTGGAACGCCTCGTGGCCTGCTTTAATAAGCCAGGAAGGGCACGGGTCAAGGGGGCACGTGGTTGGACATACGGTCACAATTAACCTGTCAACTTCGTCAAGGCTGAGCTGGCCGAAGGAATCCAAACCCGGCAAACCAGACGTGCAAGGGGCCTCAAGTTCGCTCATTGTATCAATTGTGGCAGGGAGGTCGCGGCGGAGCGCCAAGACTTTATCCGCAAAATAGCTCGCAAAAGCCTCACAGCCAATCTCTAATTCCCTATTGTTTGATTTGCCCTGTGGCAATGCTGTCATTGACCCAATTGTTCTAAATAATTGTGCCGGGCGTGAGCTAGCGGATGCAATCTCTGCCCCCAAGTACTCTTTCTTGGTGGCCTTGACTGCCATCTCATAGGCTTTCATAAACGTCCTATAAGATACTCTTGTAGCTTTGTCGTGAGCTACATGAGACTATATATAAAACTGTATGGCTGCGGTCACACACACTAAATAATCCACTTTCAGTACACTTTCCAACTGGATTTTACTAGTGTGAACTGGCAAAATCCAGTTGGAAAGTGCACTGAAAGTGGATTATTTAGTGTGTATGACCACAGCCTTTGTGTTCAGTATAAGTAGTTAGTATAACACAAACTAATAAGTGGTTTCTACATGACGCTGATTTTTAAAAAAACATTTTATTAAAGTTTATTGATATATATCACCAATAAACAAACTACAAACTGAATCAAGTATAGACCAACAAGAAAGCCAGTAATTACATCAATATACAATATATCAAAATTGTTCAAAAATTCCTGTGTATACGGTACTATGAATAATCTATCCTTAGCCAGGAATGCTGTATGGTCTTATATATCCAAAAAACAATAACAATAAGTGCAACTAACATTACCATATGGGGGAGAATTTAAATAACCATGAACTAAAAGTCTGATAGCCAGGCTGCAAAAATAACTAACATGAGATTACAGGAGAGTCAAAATATCATAGTATCGAGAATTAATCAAGAGATATTGTCTGCTATATAATCCAAAAATGGAAGCCATTTGTCTAGTAGATTGGAGAAGCCTGAATGTGTCTCTGAATGAGCTACAGAATCAGCTATCCTGTCCATCAAAAACATTTCCCACACCTTAGCACACCAGTTGTCAACAGAGGGTAAGAAGACTTTTCCCAGTGAGTTGCAATGAGCCATTTGACTACTATAAGCAAGATCACCATAATGAGATCCTGCCCAATTTTAGGGATGGGAGCACATCCGACCGGTGCTGGAGGCACTGCACTGACTGCCCATAGCATACCGAATTTGCTTCAAGGTGCTGGTTCTTGCCTTTAAAGCCCTAAATGACCGCCTTTCCCCGTATTTACCCCAGAGAGCACTACGGTCTGGGGCCCAACATTGTTTGGTCATACCAGGTCCCAGAGAAGCCAGGCTTGCTGCCACAAGGGGGAGAGCCTTTTTGGTGGCGGTCTCTGTCTGGTGGAACGAGCTCCCGGAGGAGATCAGGGCCCTGTGGGACCTGATGCAGTTCCGCAGGGCCTGTAGGATGGAGCTGTTCTGCCAGGTGTATGAATAGGGACCGCCGCCTCTAGGGACCTCCCCCTACTCTATGACCACCAACGAGTAGCCTCAGATATTACCATCTGGCCCCAGTATTATCTAATATCTAATACTAATTATTATCTAATACTGGGGGCCTAAAAACGCTGGTGTATACGGCATACCACCTAAACTCACTGAGCACTTTATGTAACTGTTATTAGTTAATTTGAATGTTTTATAATGTTTTATAATTGTTTTAATTGACATTGTATTTATGAATCTTGGCTCTGCCAAGACCTGTACGCCGCTCTGAGCCTGCAAAAGCGGGGAGAGTGGCCTCTAAATTGAACAAAATAAATAAATAAATAAATCTCTGGATTGTGCCATAAATCAATTGAAATAAGTTCAGGTTTTTTAGAGACCTGATATCCTGTAATAAGCTTGATCTGAAAAAAGGTATCTTTCCAGAATCTGTAAATCAATTTGCAAGTCTACCAACCGTGTCCCTACCTTCCTTCCAGCAGTTGCTGATTTTTACGAGTTACAGAGCAAGTAACAATTGTAGTGGAAAATAAAGTGTAATACTAGGGATAAAAATTCTGATAATCTACCCTTGATGCTCTAGGGGGAAGAGATTTAAGTACAACATTTAGAATCCAATAAAATGCTAAATTACTATCTGGATTGCTTTTGTTTTAAACTGGATACTATTCTACACTCCCCCTCCCAATAACTATAGTGAAATCTACTTGTAAGGAAATCAGCATTAAATCAGAACTGTATCTTATATTTTAAAATCTCAGGTTGATAAATCTGCACATGCTTCCAAAATGATAAAATATCACATATTTGTCAGCCTTAATCACTGTTTGAAAGACTGTTTCTGTGCTAGAATGTTACGTTCTTAATTTCAATCTAAACTTGTGGGGCAAGTTTAAACAGTCCAAAAAAGCAGGACCTGCTGAGAGAATGAATCACTTTGATTACTGTTGGAAAGATTCTTAATTTGAGCTTCCCATTGCTAGAGAGTTTAAATTGGATTGAGAAGCCTGTTTAATTAACTTTAGCTTTAATTGTTATAAAGAAAAGAGTGGATGGCCCTCTTGGGGTTCCTGCTAGTGGCAGACATAGAAAAAGAAAGATTTAGCATTGATAGCCTGAGATTTTGTGTCACCGAATGCGCAAAGTAGATGTTTGTTAGCTAGTCCTTTCTTCTACTTGCTCCACCAAATACCTGGAACCAGGACCTAAATAATAAGCAGGCAAATACTTGTGTTTAGCTTCTGAAAGGAAAAGTGTGTTGGGCGAGGGGGGGGGGGGGGGACATCTCAATTTAATGCTGAAGTAATGGAGTGTGTAACTGAAATAACGTAACCATAATTGTCTCATAGCAATAATTCACTGGTTTAGTTACATGTTTTATACCTCAACTATTTTTCTTCAAAGAGAAATATTGGTCCTTTGGTCCACTGATAATCTCTCTTGAACAATCAAAATACTATGAACATCTGCCACAGTGATGCATATTTAGATTCATACACATCAAGGGCTCTTTCAGGCACAATGGGGCAGTTTCCCATTTAATGTTCTCTAGACTGCACCAAAACTCTTTCAGGTACATCAAAATGAAAGGCATCTGTAATTGCGTGCGTTGGTGGCCAGGCCTGTGGAAGTGGCAAGATTATCATAAAATAAATACCACTAATTATTGTGGAGCTACATGTGACAAGATTTCAGCGATGCATATATGCCCAAGAATGAGAAAGATGGCTGGGTAAACTAGTTCCTACTGGGACTGTATCAAATATTTTAACCTACCAGTGGAATTTAGAACAAGAATTTAATTTAACCTACATACACAGCCTTGTTATCAGACAACTAGCCAGAGTTTTACAAACTGAAAGAAATCTAAATATTGACCAACAATGCATGTTTAGCAGGTAACATAAAGCTATAATACAGGTAACATAGAAGTCATGTAATCACTAATGTGGAAGGCCTCCCACCCACAGGCTTTTGTTATCCATTGTGGTGGTGGCAGGAGGGGGGGGAAGCAATGTTGGCTGCATCACTACCTGGAAAATCCGGAAGTGACATAGAGTAGCTATAGGAATTGCTAGAACTAGAATTTCCAGTAATTTTTAGAGCTCTCCTACAGCACTTCTGGGTTCTCCTCAGAAGTAACATAGCAATGCAGCCAACATCGCATTCCCAAATCCTATCCCCAAGCCCTCCCGTCATTTGCCAGGCTTGGCCTGGCGACCCTGCTAAATAGTGATGCTACAGATTAAACTTTTCTTATGTCCAGTCCTACTTGGTTCACTTGTTTGAGTAATCTGGAATTAGCATATGCATGCCACTGTAATGGCCAAGAACAATCCTAATTTTCATGTAATTCCTCTTTTGCATTTTAGAAAGAGATGCTGTTTTCAAATGTTCTTTTTGTCAGCTGGCATTTCACAAGTTTTACAAGTTTCAAACCTCTCTCCCTGAATACATAGAACTTATCTGTGTGTCTGTGTGGATGTACAAGAGAGTTGTTTATAGCTGTGTATCTTGTTTCTAGTGTGAGTGCATTTATGAGCACTATAATAGCACAACCTGCCATTTCACAGGCTGGCATGGATCAGACAATCTACCTACCTAGTACATTTTTATCTCACCCTTTCTCCAAATAGGTCAGAGTGGCATGCATCGCTCTCATTTCATTTTAACCTTATACCAACCCTGAGGAGAGTTAGGCTGAAAGAGTTAATTGCCCAGGTTGCCCAGCAAATTTGGCTGGTTAGAGGGGATTTGGCAGTTAGGGGGGGGATTTGAACCTGGGTATCCCCAGATACTAATTCACCGCTCTAACTACCATATCACACTGGCTCAATAAGCTATTGCATTACTATTATGCTTTTCTTGTATATATTTAACTGAAGAAAAAACTCCTCTGTTGTTTTTAATTATTACAGGATATGGAAACAGAGATAATTGTTCTTCAGGGAGGAGTATCTGACCTTCATTTAAAAAAATCTATATATCATGGGTTAGAATCATATAATCATAGAGTTGGAAGGGCCCTCAAGGATCATTAGTCCAGAGGTGACGAACACATTTGTTATAAGGGCAGGATCTGACATAAATGTCACTTTCTCAGGCTGGGCCATGTGTGCCATAAAATGTAACACAAGGTACCAGAGATATACACTTTATAAAGAGGATTTCAGATGCCGAATGGCAATAGCAGGCGTGATTGGATTAGGTGTGATATACATACGGGTGGTCATATCAGCATTAGTGTGATATACAGAGGCATGGAGATATCAGCATTGGCAACAAGACAGGAAACCTAGGTCTCAATTTGGTACAGGAGGATCCAGTCCAGGAGGATGCAAAGAATAAATGGAAATAAGTCTGAAGAAGTGAATACTGACTCACAGAAGCACATACCCTACCACAATTGTGTTAGTCTTTAAAGGTGCTACTGGACTCATATCCTTTCTACCACTATTAGAAATCCCCATTCAAAAACCAGTGGGGAAACATTTTAACCTTCCAGGGCATTCAGTTGCTAAACTAAGAGTAGCAGTTCTCTTACAAAGAAATTTCAAAGGGAGATTAGAAAGTAAGACTGCTGAATTGCAACTGATCATAAAGTTCAGGACAATTCAAACTCCTAGATTGAATTGAGACCTAGGTTTCTTCTCTCATTACCAATGCCTGCTATTGTCTTTTGGCGTCTGAAATCATTTCACTCTCCAAGATAAAAGGACAGATGGACTCACATTCCAGCTGTATTTGAAGAAGTGAGCAGTGACTCATGAAAGGTTGTGCCCTGCAACAAATTTTGTTAGTCAGTAAGGTGCTGCTGTACTCTTGCTCCCTTTCACTAATAAGGAATGCAAGCTGTGCTGTTAGGTTTCTCCCCCCCCCCCACCAACCTGTTAGAAATGAAAAGGGGGATCTCTCCAAGTGAAGAAGAAGAAGAGGAGATTGGATTTATATCCCGCCCTTCACTCACTTAAGAGTCTCAGAGCGGCTTACAAACTCCTTTCCCTTCCCCTCCCCACAACAGACACCCTGTGAGGTAGGTGGGGCTGAGAGAACTCTTTCCCAAGCTGTCCTTGAGGGAACAGCTGGTACAGAGCTATGGCTTGCCCAAGGTCATCCAGCCAGGTGCAAGTGGAGGAGTGGGGAATCAAACCCGGTTCTCCCAGATTAGAGTCCGCGCACTTAACCACTACACCAGACTGGCCATGGGATGGACTCTCTTTCTCCCCCCCATACCTGGAATAAAATGTTTTTTGGTCTTAAACACAGGACTCTCTCTCTCTTTTTCCGGCGTGCTCCTTCTGGATCCCTCCCTCCACCCTGTCTCTCTCCCCCTCCTTCCCTCTCTCTCTCTGAAGAAAAAGTGTGCTTCTACCAGGAATAAAATGTTGCTGGTCTTCTTAAAAGTCCCATGAGACACCATTTCCCCAATCTCTCTGGCTCCTTCCCTTCTCCTCCCTCCCCAGAGGAGGAGAGGATCCATCAGCCAATTGAGGGAAGGCTTTCTTTCTCTCCTCTGAAGCAGGAACTAGGAGAATGGCCAGAAAGAGCTGTGACGTAAGGAACAGGAAGAAGAACACAGCCAGTTGCTCTTGGGCCAGACTGAGGACTTGCAGGGGCCAGCCCCGGCCTGCGGACCATGTGTTTGACATGCCTGATCTAGTCCAACCCCTGCACAATGCAGGAAATTCATAAAAAAACCTCCAGAATCCCCAGCCAAACTGGCCTGGAGAAAAACTGCTTCCAGACCCCAAAGTGGCTATCAGCATTTCCCTGGGTGTAAGAAAGGGCCACAAGAACTGATGCAACCCTTCCTGACCTCCCTCTCATGATCTGCCTAAGTTTACAGAATCAGCACTGCTGTCAGATGGCCATCTAGCCTCTCTTTAAAAAAACCTCCAAAGAAGGAGAGCCCACCACCTCCCAAGTTACTAGAGAGACGAACAGCATTTACAGGTGGATGGCCCTAGTTTTTAGTAGAAAATTGAATAAGACTATTTTGGCTCTTTTTAACTATGCTGTGGTGAAGAATGTGACTAAAACAAATTCACACAAAGACTAAATTAGAATAGGCCATTTCAAGAAATGGCAGTGATTTATTCTTTCAGCATTCAGAAGGAGGTGGCCCATTTATTTCACTCTCTCTTATTTTCATTTCTGCATGTTGCAGCTGTATCTTGTTATGCAGGCTGTACTTCAGGTTTCTTGCAACTAATATCCTTATAAATTATTGCAAACCCACCTGGCCCACAATCTCTTACTGAATGTCAGAAGTGATAATGAACTTCTGAAGATTTATATTATCTAAGTGTGATATACACTGAGCATCTCCCCATGGTTCTGCTGTCCTTGCAGAAAGCCCCCATCCCTCAGTTTCTGCTTCAGAGATTCTCAGATTTGACCTTAGTCCTGTTGGGTTTTGGCACTGCCACAGTGGCACTGGTTCAGCTGGGCACATTGCACTGGTTCTGTTGTTGTCCTTACAAACATGCCCACTCCCTACACTTTACTTTCTACTGCAGGGATTCTCTGGGAGAATCTGCTGGGCTTGTTGTATTCCTGCCTTGCTTTTTCCCCACCATTGGAAATAATGGAGGATGGGGAAACCCTCTTTGGGTGCCAATAGAATTGGACCCCCTAGTCCAGTCCCTTTGAAACTTGGGGGTTCTTTTGGGGAGAGGCTCCAGCAGCTACACTGCAATTTGGTGCTTCTACCTCAAATCCCCTCCCCTTCCAGCCCATTGAATATACCCTAGGAGATTTGCCATTGACTATAATGGCCCCATAGGGTATAACGGAGCTGAAAAATTCAGGAATCCCGAATTTTACCTGAATTCCAATACAATACTGATATTGGAATCTGGGTTTTCATGGCAATACTGAATTTTTAAGGGTCCCAAAACCCTGAATCCAAAAAAATTGAATTGTTTTCTTGTGCACCCCTAGTAGCAAGCAACAGAATGGAAATATTATCTAGCCTTCCTTAAATATGTGAGTGTCTCCTGTTGGCTCCCTTTTCCAAAAAGTGGAAATAACAGTATTGGGCCCAAAGCGCAAAAGGGTCTACAGTGACTACACTATTCAAATTAAAAAGTTTAATCAAGAGAAGGATCATAAGCAAAATGATTCAGCCTGTATGACTAGGATCTCAGTGCTAAAGATGTTTTTAGAATAGCTGTAGAAGTTAGTTGTGAATAAAACTTGAATAAATGAACACCAATCCTCTTTGCAATTCACTAGCAGATTTTTTTAACTCATCAGAAACATTTTACTTCTTAGCTGAATATTTAGAAGTATGCATTTAATTCAAAAGCTACTACTGTAGAAGAGGACAGACCTCACTATTAAGGACAAGAATTATATTTCTGCAAGAGACAAATTTTAGGCTGCTATTCCAGACATATTTGCAAATTATTTTATTATTATATTTCTAATATCATGGAAGGAACTATTTAGATTTTCTGATATAGATCCCAAACTATATCTGGGATATTGCTGGAATAGGTTAATTTTGCACTCCGGGTTGATTGCACTGTTGTGAATAATTTGTGCACACCTCTTGACATATATAAATCATTGCCTTCCATCCTCCCACTCTGCTCAGCCATATATGAAGCTTTTTTCCAAATTAAGGCACCTTCCCCTAACATGAGTGATTCTTTCTAGCTTAGGCCAGAGGAAGGCTTCAAACTTGGCTCAGCAGAGTGAGAAGACAAAAACCAATGTCTAGAAAAACTGAAATAGCCTATCACTACTGTTAAATGCTCACTGCTATATAGATATCTGTTTCCTCCTTAGAAAAAAGAGTGCCATTTGGCAAAAATGGCAAGGGGTGGGGCAACAGATCTGGTATTTCACCCCTTGTCTCCAGCCATCATTTTATCTAGAGAACAAACTCACTCCCATCCCAGCACTGCTTCTTGATCCTTTGTACACTTATTGGAAAGTCAGTACTATGGAGTTGAGGATGATTTAGTCCCACATAAAATAGCACTGGATATCACAGAAATTTAAGGTAATTTCTCCCCCCATTCCTCTCCACAGTTCCTCTGGGATTACCCAGTTGTCCAATATATCTACCAACTAAGGACACACTTAGTAATATAATAATGTTGATGCTGGGCTACAAATAGTGCAATCCCAAGAACTCTATCCTGGGAGTAATCCCCATTGAACAGATCTGAGTAGACCTGCTCAGGATTTCTTTCAAAAACTTATGCCAGAATAAATGTTAGTCTTTAAGATGCCATAAGACTTGTTTTTTCTGCAAAAGACTAAAACACGGCCAACTGGAATTTATATTAACATGATTTGGCAAACAATAAATATCATGTGCAAATTAACCAACTAAATAAGTTATCCTGAAATAGTGCTGAAATAGCTTCCATTGTGAAATACTATAATGGTTATTTTGGCTGCCTAAATAATCCCTCGATTAAGAGCAAGGCAGATAATTAAACCTCTTAGCTGGCTGATTTCCTTATACAGACCCCACAGAATTTTCATTCTCTAAGCCTTATAGCTTCAATACAGCAAACTGAACACCATCTAACAACTAACGTTGAGTGAGAAAAGCCCCTCAGAATAAGGCAATCATTTTAGTGCTTGGTACTGAAAGTACTTATAAACCTGTCATCTCTCTTAGGCATTTCTTGATCTTTTCCATTTGCAATTTTTAGTGGAATGATTTGTTCGCAAAACGAAAGAAGCCACATCCCTGTTTTTCAAGCTGTCGTTCACCCTATGTTTAATCATTCCAAAGTGCTCTGCCATATCTCAGGCACTCAGGCTGAGTATTTGCACTTGTTCTTCCCCTAAGGGTGCAAAAGAGAACACAGCCAAGGAGCAGCTTACTTAGAATGCCACATTTCTCCTTCCTTGTTGGCTGAAATCCAACTACAGTGACTTCTGTAAATAATCATCTTGATCATTCTTTACCGTGATAGCATTTATTTAGAAGGGCAGTGAAAGTCTACAGGTTCCTTTCACTCTCTCCCCCCCCCCCATTAAATCCAAACAGGGCAACTAAAAGTAGAGGCGAGAACCACAAGAAATCTATTTGACTCACCACAAAAGTTTGGGAATATCATGATTAGTTGGCTCGCATGAACAAAGTCTCAAAAATATAGCACATGCTGATTCAGTGGATAGTTGTATACAGGGCTCTTTTTGTAGAAAAAGCCCTGCAGGAACTCATTAGCATATTAGGCCACACCCCTGACAGCACAGCTCATTAACATATTAGGCCACACCCCATGTTACTAGAAGTGTGGTCATCCAGCCACATCCACCTTCTGCTTCTTATTCTGTTTACCTTGTTGTCAAAACAGTTTGGACAAAACCAATAAAAACATTATTTTCTGTCCCATCTATACAAAATCTTGCCTGAACCAATACCTTATGTCCAACAATTATTCCCACACTGGATTGGAATCAATTCCTAAAGGTTAGATTCCCATGGAAATCAGCTTGCCTTCCTGCAGAACTAGTATGCTGAATATGATTTTTTAGGGTTGCCAACCTACAGGTGGGGTCTGGAGATCTCCTGGAATTACATCCACACTACAGAGATCAGGTCAATGGCTGCTTTGGAAAGTGGAGTCCATGGCATTATGCCTTGCTTAGGTCCCTCCTTCCCCTAAACCCCACCCTCCACTCCCAAATCTCCAGCCTCAACCTGGAGTTGGCAACCCTAGTTCACTGGCAGAACAACGCTAGGAGCCAGTTTGGTGTAGTGGTTAAATGCGCGGACTCTAATCTAGGAGAACAGGGTTTGATTCCTCACTCCCCCTCTTGCACCTGCTGGATGACCTTGGGCAAGCCATAGCTCTGTACCAGCTGTTGTCTCAGAGCTCTCTCAGCTCCACCTACCTCACAGGGTGTCTGTTGTGGGGAGGGGAAGGGAAAGGAGTTTGTAAGACGCTCTGAGACTCCCTTGGTAGTGAAGGGCGGGGTATAAATCCAATCTCTTCTTCTTCTAGGTTTGTGGATGCACTGGACGGGAGTAGTTTGTGGACTATTTTATTCAAGGTACAGAATTTTATTCAAGGTATAAGATTTCATGTGCACCCACACTTCTTCAGATGGAAGAAGTGTGCATGCACACAAAAGCTTATACCTTAGATCAGGGTTGGGCAATTGTTTTGGCTCGGGGGCTGCTTTGTGGAAGCGGAGGTTAGTGGAGGGCCGCACCTTTTAAAATGATTGCATTCATTAGTTAACTCTACATTTCAGAAAAGGTATAAATTGTATAATAAAACTCCATAAATATAACTTAAATAAAATAGTGGTAGTTTTATTCAATTTATTTATTGTGCTAATTTCATATCATCTATAGCTGCAAGCACATTTAATTTTAGAATCAGTTTAATGAGAGAAATGTACCCTATCACACTTTTCTACAATTTTTTTGAAATCAGGAGTGAGATTGCTTGTTGAGATTCTCATCACAGCCTGCAAGTTAATATCTGTCAAATGTCTGTTAATGTCTATATTTACTCTTGTTGATCTTCATGCAAGAAAAACTTTGCTCGCAAATATATGTAGACCCAAATATAGAGAACATTTTCCCAGCAAATTTCTTCATACATGGAAACTTTTCAGCAGACAAAGATTTGTAAAAGTCAACTAATGTCACAGCATTAAACATTTCTTTCACAGTGTGATCTGACTGCATGTCAGTAAGTTCAAGCTGCAGCTCCTCAGGTGCTGACAGTGGCCAACTGTCTTGGCGGGCCACAAAAAACTCTGTGGCGGGCCGCATGTGGCCCCCGGGCCGCCATTTGCCCACCCCTGCCTTAGATGAAACTTTGGACTCCAACTTTGTTCTGTTGCTTCAGACCAACACGGCTACCCACCTGAATTATTACACTATAATACTTTTTACAAGCAATTATGTACCAGTGGAGTGGTTACCATGCAGAGTCTGTCCCACAGGTAAAATGATCCTGTGAACAGGTGGTCTTTACCACATCAAAGTATCATTACCATCACAAGATCACCAATCGTTGGAAGTCAACTCCTCAGAAGCAGAAATCTCTCTTATTAGGAGGTTTAAGAACATCAACTTTGCTGGCCCATTAAAGGCAGATGTCAGCCCTGTGATAGGAGAAGAGGGACAATCATCTTCATCAGAAACTGCCCACTTTTTAAATTTCACAAAACAAGCAATCTCCAAAGTGCTGCTGACCATGCTCATTTTTAATTACATCTCTGTTTCTCTGCAGATGTCCCCCAAAGTCCCCCATGCAACAGTCAAGTGTTCTGCCAACACACACAACAATGAAGCTACTTTTTCAGATGTTTTCTCTTGCATGACAGTAAGCACCAAACCATTTTAATACAGACTTTATATTTGCAAGCCATTCCCAACAAGACACAACAATGAACTCAGGCTTCAAACGTACTTTTCTTAAGCAGAAGATGCCATGAGAAAATGAAAGAGATTCTCAAAAATAAAAGATATTGTCAAAAGCAGCATTTCCTGGGCTCTCCTCTTTTTTACATCCCCCCCTTTTCAATAATTTTTTAAATAAAAACACAAAGAACAAAATGAAACAGAAAGAAAGAAAGAAAGAGAGAGAGAGAGAGAGAGGGAGGTGGGGGGGGGAGAGAGAGAGAGAGAGAAAAAAAAGAAAGAAAGAAAGAAAGAAAGTAAGTAAGTAAGTGGGGGGGAGAGAGAGAAAGAAAAGAGATGGGGGAGGCACTTATCAGAGCAGGGACAGAGATGCGACGTCAGCAAGCCAAATGCAGAGCCAGGCCTTTCAGAGCAGTGAGCCTAGCCCCGTGCTTAATCTCTGGGCGGGGCTTTCTCCTGCTGGCTCTCTGTACTTAAAGGGAAAGCGCCAGGTGGGGCTTTTTCCTGCCGGCTTTCTGCAGGAACTTTTCCTTTAAGTGTAAACAGCTCAGGCCCGGCAGGGAGGGGGCGGGGCAGGCTCGGACACCAGCTGGAACGGCGTTCCGGTGTGTTCCTGCTGAAAAAGAGCCCTGGTTGTATAAATGTCATGAATAGCACTAAAGGTCATTAATTAGCCCATTTGGGGCTAAGAAATGGATTTTAAAGTAATGACTATCTGACAAATCTAGCTTCAGAAATGCCACAACCCTTTCTATTAAACTATTTTTTATATAGAAGGTGACAGACAAGACCCTACTAAAATAACTGCTTTCATCTCTAGCTGTGCTTGAGAAGTTATCCAGTGATTCTGACTGAATGTTTAACTGTTGAAGATAAAAGGATTAACAATGAAAAAGAAAGTGATGATGACTTGATCAGTGGAGCACAAAGAACAACGGTAGATAACATGGGAGAACAGCAAAACCACTACAGTCATAGCAACTGAAACCGGATTTACAATTTATGCAGGCTGTGTGAAGACAGGATTCCAACTAAGACTGGGATCCACCCTTCTAAAGAAAGATATGCCAATATCAGGGAGCTTCACCAGTTGCAGCACAAGTTACATGGTGCTGGCATAACCATACTGATGCTGCAAGATCCAAAAAAGTCATATCTTCACCAGGAGTGTAACAGAGAGGCATAATGGCAAAGCAAGTTATACAGCTCCCACTGAAGATCTCAAAAGGACTGCTGCCAACTCCTCCTGCTCTCTGCCAATACAGCCATGATGAAGGATAAGATTCTGGTTAACCCATCACAGCACACCATCATCAGAGGGATATAAACCCCAACATGTGACATGAGGCCATGCACTTTGCTCCTATGACAGGAAAAGTAAAGCACAGAAACGGTGACCTGATGGCAAGACTTGCAGTAGTAGGTCTTGGTGCAAAAAGAGCACTCATCTTCTCAGAACCTTCAGAGATAGTCCAAAACTCCACAGGCAGAGATTCAAACACTCAGCTCCATTCCCGCAACTGGGGACAAGACATTCCAGACCGATAAACAAGGAAAGGTGAATCCATTCTCCAACTTAAAGTATGTTGTCTGCACATGTTTCCCATGTCACTCCCAAGTATGGAAAACTACACTAGGACTAAATCCTATCACATATATCAACAGCAGTGTCAGTTGCAGGGTAAATCAGATAGCAGGCATGCTGAAAGGGACTCCCAAGCTGAAGTTTCCAGTATGGATGCGGGAAGGTAATAGTGACATGCATTTATCTTTCTGAATGAATACCAAGCACTCTTTTTCAACTATTGTTACTGCTGGCCAAAAACATAAGACTGCCTTTTCTTTGCAGGATCAGAGTCTGGACACAGGTAGCAGTGACACACGAAGCAGTACTGACTGTAACTGCTCTCCCCTTCAACTGTTAATCACCCTCCCCACGTGGAAATCAGCACTATCTGTGCAGCTTTCTATTACTGTCCCAATGTAAGTCTTAGATCTCCGTAGGTAACTGGACAGCCCTACACCAGGTGCTGAGGCAAAGATGTTCTCTACTTCCAGTGAAACAAAGGCCGTAAGAAAACCTTACAACCAGCATTTCCAACAACCAACTGAATCCAGCTGTTCCTTTGGCACAATTGTCACCTTTCTATTTCAGCAGGGCCCCTATACTTTAAAACAGTGCTCGATGACAGGTTTATATGTGTACCCTTATCTAGCACGGGAATGCACCGATGGGTTATGTTCCATCTGTTATTCTTCTCTCTGTCCTGCAGCTTTCAGAGGCATAGAAGCCTTATTAGCATGAGAAGACGATCTGATGATCTGTGTTCCTCTCAAAACTCAGTCTATCTCCAGTTCAGTGATGACTATTTCACCTGTGTTTCTGTTCTAATGAGGGTTATGCCTGTTTATTATTTATCTTAATGGTTTTCAGCATAAGACAATCCCTGGGAGCTGGACCCAGGGGAGTCTCACCCACTGCATGCCACCATGACTCAAGATCTGCATCTTATCTGTACTCTGACTACAGCAAGGGTTTAAGAGGGCAGACTCTTAACAGCTTACGACCAGTTTGATTAATTATGTCGTTGGGATGCATAAAGTGGAGGAAGAAGGAGGAAAGATAGCAAGGTCGACTGTGACAGTAACCAACAACAATAGCAAGCGTCCACATGAACACATGAAGCTGCCTTATACTGAATCAGACCCTTGGTCCATCAAAGTCAGTATTGTCTACTCAGACTGGCAGTGGCTCTCCAGGGTCTCAGGTTGAGGACTTTCATATCACCTCCTACCTAATCCTTTTAACTGGAGATGCCAGGGATTGAACTTGGAAACAAACATGGAGTGTTTGTGACTTGGTGATAGAAGGGTTAGGGGGGAAATGACAGGATATTGCTTTTTCAGGTGTGCATGTAGATCCTTTTCTAATGGGAGCCCACATCCAGGTTTTTACTGGAGATCTCATATGAACTAAATCTAATCTGTTCCATCCTTTCTTGCAGGCTGTTGCTCTATATGATGTTGTCTCAGTCCTTGTCTATACAGCTAGGTCTATGTGCTGTCCCCTTGGGAGTTACAAAGACCTTAATGATCTACATTTCTCCTCTCTTTTACTGCTACAATGCAGTTTATTTATTTTATTGGGCTTCTAGCCCCCCCCCTGCAAACCAGTTAAGACATAATAAACAATTTAAAAGTCACTATCTCCGTTTATACTAATAGACAAATGTCAATGGCACCAAAAATTCATCTGCTCCCAGAACTCTCTATATGCGTGCAGGTAGATGTAAGTAAAGTTAAGGGGGGCTGGGCAAACAAAATCAATGCAAGATGGAAGCAGTGCAGATGGACACAGAGCATAGCAAGAGGAGGGAGGCCAATACAGTTTGGGTTCTTGCCTCCTCAGTCATAGGCTTGGTGGAACATCTCCTGTGAGGTAGGTGGGGCTTAGAGAGCTCTGAGAGAACAGCTCTGAGAGAACTGTGACTGACCCAAGGTCACCCAGCTGGCTGCATGTGGAGGAGTGGGGAATCAAACCCAGTTCTCCAGATTAGAGTCCGCCACTCTGAACCACTACACCAAACTGGCTCTCAAGGGGACATGATAGAGGTTTATAAAACTATATGTGAGGTGGAGAGAGTTGACAAAGAGAATTTTTTCTCCCTCTGCCAAAATCCTAGAGCTTGAGGGCATCCAATGAAGCTGATGGGCAGTCAGTTCAGAATGGACAAAAGGAAATACTGCTTTACACAGAGAGTGATTAAAATGTGGAATTTGCTGCCAGAAAATGTAGTGATGGCCACAGGAAAAAAACAGTTTTGAAAGGGAATTAGATAGATTTATGGAGGATAAATCTACCAATGGCAACTAGCCATGTTGACTGAAGGGAACCTCCACATTCAGAGCCTCTGAATCCCAGAGCCAGGAGTCAACATCAGGGGAAGGCCTCAGCCTTTATGCCCTGTTGTTGGCTGTCCAGAAGAACTGGTTGGCCATTGTGTGAGACAGGATGCTGGACTAGATGGACTACTGGTCTGATCCAGCAGGGCTCTAATTATGTTCTTAACAATTCTGCAAGCCTGTAGGCACAGCTCTAGCAGCACTTCCAAGTTGTGAACCTGGATGGGAAGAGGAGTCTAATTTTCTCCGGGGCAGATTTAGTTCCCCTCCCTGCTTAGCCATACTGTCAAACTTGTTTGGACTGAGCTGTTTACAGGCTGTCATCCAGGCTGTTATCACCTTTAAACACTCATTTGAATCTTCTCAAACATATCAGGTCTAAGAAAAAAAAATAACACAGCTAATCAGAAACGAGCAACAGAAGGAGACAGGGAGCAAAAGCCTCCTAGTCCCAATATGCAAAAGGCTTTAAAGTTACCAGCAGCACAAGCCTGAATAAAAACTCCATTTGTGATTTAAAGTTCATACAGCAACTAACCAACATGGGAAACATATTGATTGTGTTGTAACGTTACCAGTTATGAATATATGTATTTCTTTACACCCATATGCTTATTCTCTGCTCTTTTCATAAGTACATTAGAAACTGTTTTCTTTGTTACAGGCAATTACACATTAAATATTTTGACTCAATTAAAAAGGGAGGACATTATTTCTCCTTATATGAGCCCTGCAATTTGCCATCTGCCTGCTTTCCTGGGAAAGCTGCCCATGGGAAAGCATCCAAGTTGCAAACTGTGCCACCCAGGGCTCATGTCGTAGGAGGAGCTCCTTTGCATATTAGGCCACACAACCCTGATGTAGCCAATCCTCCAAGAGCTTACAGTAGCCCCTGTAAGAAGAGCTCTGTAAGCTCTTGGAGGATTGGCTACATTAGGGGTGTGTGGCCTAATGTGCAAAGGAGCTCCAGCTAGGAAATGAGCCCTGGTGCCATCTAGCATTTTCCTTTACTTGCTCAAAGGACCAGTAATCTATCTATCTATCTATATATATATATAAAAGAAAGTCCCCTCACCATAAAATCAATGCCCAGGCCAAACCACTGGACGTAGAAACACCAGATTCGGGGACAGTGCTCCTACCATGGCGTAGGTGCTCACTAAGAAGGGATTTTTAGAAATTTGACCGCCTAAGTGGGTCAAAAGGGGGAAAATGTGCTCCCCCCATTGATTTCTATGAAGCTGCCAGGCTGCTGCCTACTTGCACCCCCCCCCCCACTCTGATTGGTCAGCTGCAGAGCTCAGCGTTCTGAGGTTAAAAAAAAAAACAGTTACAGGAGACTGCAGAGAGCTAATGGTAGTTGAGGAAATCAGGATTGCCTTATCTCTACTGCTGGCCCAGCCTCCCGGATGCCTTAAAGCCATGAGGGAGGGAGCCTGCCCCAGCAGTAACGCCTTAGTGATCCTGTCAGCCCCGCCTCCACAGTGGCTTCTAATACTCCTCCCCCCTCCCCCTCCTACACTGGACAGGCAGCTGCCTATCAGGTGTAGAAGAGGAGGTGGGATGCTTACAGCAAAACAATCCAGGAACACAAGTAGAGAGGCCATCACTTTTGTGGAAGGTGGCAGGAGTTGGCTTAACAGACGACTGCTTCTTAAATGGACAGTTCTATGTTGCCTGCTCCAGAGTGAGCTCACCAAGGAGGCTGGTGATCTTAGCACCTGAGAGCAGAACTACCAATGTGGTCTACAGAGAGGTCCTTCAGTGGAAGGGGGGGGGGAGAACATATGTCTTTATTTTTTTACACTAGAATCTTCTTCATTAGAATTCCTACAACAAATCTTAAGTTTCAAACTTCACATCATGCCAGTTTGGTGTAGCGGTTAAGCGCACGGACTCTAATCTGGGAGGACCACTCCTCCACTTGCACCTGCTGGATTACCTTGGGCAAGCCATAGCTCTGTACCAGCTGTTCTCTCAAGAACAGCTCTGGAAAGAGCTCTCTCAGCCCCACCTACCTCACAGGGTGTCTGCTGTGGGGAGGGGAAGAGAAAAGCAGTTTGTAAGCCACTCTGAGACTACAAGTAAAGGGTGGGATATAAATCGAATCTCCTCCTCCATCATCAGTATTATAACTGGGTTTATGGAACTTAAATACCGTAGTGAAGCACGGGTATCAGACTAGTATTTTATAAGTAGGAGAAAGGGAGAAGTCCAAGAGGGAGCACACTTTAAAGTAATAAGAAATGAGGTAACCTTTAAACCTGGCTTCCATAATGTGAAACTATTGGAGCATCTTTTCCTTTTGCCTTAGGAGCCACTGGTCCTTTAAGACAAAAAGACAGCCAAAAATGTTCCTGCACATGATGGTTATATGGATGTCCCCACTTCCCAAGGCTCCCAGATTCAATTGATCCTGTGATACTTTAGCAGGAAAATTTTTGATGACTGCTGCTCCTCCTTCTGTATATAAAGCAAGACATCAGTGCACAATCTATGGCAGCTTCCTTTGACAAAGGGGTATGCAAACATAGGCACTGGTCATTAGTATCATGGTCCTGAGGCCCCTAAATTAAAGCGAAACAGTGACAATGGAGAAGCAACTAGAACAAAACGTCTTTGAGAGCTGAAAAACCATGAAGTTTCTTTTTTTAATAGATATCCCCAAATACTAATAAAAATACTACTAAGTGATTTATTACGGAACAGAAAAACATCACGGTGAAACAAAAGCTTTATTGCTCATACTAACATGTTAACATATTATGATCAACCTTTATGCACATATTATACTGATATTCCTATGCAGCATTATTATAAATGATATACAAAGGATATTTAATTCACAAGTTGCCTGGGCATATCAGTTATGAAGAAGAGCCAAGGGAGAAAGGAGATGGAATTCACACCAAGCCTTTCTCCTCTTACATTAAGAATTTACTCCTGAAAGACTCATGGCAGAACACCAAGCTCCTCTACCTCCCCCCAACCTTTCCCATAAGAAGCATTTCCAGAATGATTTTTCTTCACATATTTGAAGAAGACTCATGAAATGTCATACTGAAATAAATGTTGTTGGTCTTTAAGGTGTCACTGGACTTTTGTTTGATATAGAATCCAAAGCCCAGGGACATCACCGTATCTGTACTTTTTTTTTTTTAATTGTACAGCAAACCTACCAAGGACAGTTCAAGAAGTATCTGGGGGAGATAAGTGGGCTGCTCAAACATTATACCTTCTAAGCTATTTTGTGTGTGTGGCCAAACCCCCTTATTTGCAGGAAGTTCCCTTTCCTGGGCCTCCAACTCTTCTTGCTGTTTATCTGCCACGAAACCTTCAGGACAGAATGGGGGTTATTATATCCGCTCATCTTAGTTTTCTCTAATTACACTTAAGTAGGATCAAACCCTTTGTTGCATTACATTGTTTCATTATATTTCATTTCATTACATCATATTGCTTAAGGAATGTATACTTTAAAAACAACACAAAATATAAAAGTAGGTTTACACAGTTAAATTGTAAATGAAATGTGAGAGGTTATTTATGCTTATACTGTTATCCTCCTGTAATTGTAATGAGCACAATTCAGCCAGAGTTATTCACTTTATATCATGTTAGTTTCGGTGGGAGACAGGCCTAACTTTGCAGAAATACAGGGGACACAACAGTGCTGAACTTTGGCTAGCACCTGTCAGTTTGACAAAGCCTTGTTCTCAAGACACAGAGGTATCTTTCCAAAAGTCCTTTACACACCACCCAAGAATGGAAGTTGGAACAGATGCTGATTTCTTGAATGTCATCTATTTTACAGCTTGTTACAGACTCTGTATCTGAAATATGCACAAAGAACAGCCCTGATAATGGACACATAAACTGTACAAAAAGTCATGGTAAGTTTGCATAAAAACTGATTTATATCATACAGTTTAAGTGCTTCTACATCTCTATAAACATCTTTACCAAATCCAGAACAAGCATATTCACATTTTTTGGTGGTTTTAAGAAAAAACTGTGAAACATTTCTTTCTAAAGCATGCTATAGTCAGTTTGTGCAGAACTGTCATAAGGAAAGAAAACAACTGCTGCCCATGCTTCCTGTAGTCTAACAAACACCTGCTTGCTTTTGAGAGCTGCATTGTCTAAACTTTAAAAAGCTAATGTGTCTGGCAGCTCGGCAGCTGTCTACCTGCATACTCAGCAGTTGAGATGGTAGTGCTAACAGGAGGGGAGTGAAATTATTTCACAGGACATATTGAGGGCCTGTTGTGAAAGGATAGAACACTCATTTATAAAAACAGGAAGCTAAACAGAACCCACAGTTAGGTGCCTCCACTGTAATGTATTCTCCCTCCTTACTGACATCTGAACAGCCATCATAGATACAACCAATGTTCCCTCTAAGCTGTGGAGTCTTGTGAGCAAAAATTCTACTTTGTGAGCTACTGGCATTAAAGTTGTGAGCGAGTGATTCGGCTACTGCATGAATTAGTTTGCACTGGAGTCATCCTTCCTGAGCTAAGACAAAAATGTGTGAGCTGGAGGCTAAAAAACTGTGAGCTAGAGGGAAAAACTCAGCTTAGAGGGAACATTGGATACAACTCCTCCTCCTCAATTTTTTTCAAGTATTATTGCAGAAAAAGAAGTAGATTTAAATGTTTGTATGTTTTTGGGGATGTCTCCATTTAGCAATACTGTGTGCATTATGTTTGCTTTCGGTTATTAGCTAAAGGAGAAAGACAAAATTCAATAAAAATGTTTGATGATTGCTGATAGGGGATAAATGTAGATTCCTAGTTCCAAAGATTTCACTGGTATATTCTTTCTTATATTAGAGGGCTTTAAAAAATCGGCTCCCACAAAGGAAGGTGCTGAAAGAAAATAGTATCAACAGATTTTGGTCCAGCAACTACAAATGAAATGTGTAATTGATGACCTCAACATCTGAAGCTATTTGAACAAAAGTCTTAACCGCCCGAGAACTTCAAAGACATGTACAAACAAAAGGAATTATCTGAACTCTCAAATTCTTATACAAAAAACTTGGTCCATCCTGTGAAATGTTACAGCAGAAAGAAAGAGACAAAATTAGATGTATAGATTAAGATGTGGTCTATATATCCTTTCAAAGCCTTTTATATAAAATATTAGAGAAGCAATATGCAATCTAGAATCATTTATAACGATACTAGATGGCACAGCACAGGATAAAATCCATCATATGTCCCAATAATATCCCTTGTTGGAGAGTTACACACAGACACACACACAGACACCCCTTCTTTGGGTTATGGAAATTAGTTATAAATGGTTATAAAAGAAGATAAAACTCTGACTTTATGTTAAAGATAATACACTATATGTTAGCAAGTTCTTGCAATACCTGATTTACCAGCTGAAATTCAATTTCTCTTGTTGTATCCATATTGCAATGGACATCTGCATCTAATGTGCATATTTGGTTCCACACTGTACTAAGGTATCTTGTGCAGAAGCCTGCCCCTACTTATTTCAAAAACACTTCTGCAGAAGAACTTTCCTAGAGATTATACAATAGATCTCTCTCTTTGGAACATTAAATTGCTGATGACTGTTTTAGAACAGCCCTAACATTTCATCTTATCCCAAATAATTTTCTTAAATTCAGGTAACAACTATTTCCAATGATGAGTATGGTATACTGGGAATAAGGCCCATTGTGGAAATAAATACAATGGGCTCTAGAAGGAGGCTCTGGGCAGGTGCGCTGGCCTTGGGCACTCAGTGTCAATTTGCTGTGGCGACCTCAGCAGGGTATAATGACAGAGAGCTTACCATTTTCTCTACTGGAACTGATCTCTGCCATCTGAAGAACAGTTGTAATTCTGAGTGATCTCCAGCCTCACCTGGAGTCTGGCAACAATGGTTCTCCAGGAGAAAATGCCTGGTTTGGAGGGTAAAGTCTAAGAACATCAGAACCTAAGAGAAGCCAATGTTGGATCAGGCCAATGGCTGATCCAGTCCAACACTCTGTCACACAGTGGCCAAAAATACCAGGTGCCATCAGGAAGTCCACCAGTGGGGCCAGGACACTAGAGCTCTCCCACTGTTGCCCCCCCAAGCACCAAGAATATAGTGCATCACTTGCCCCAGACTGAGAGTTCCTATCTATACCTTGTGGCTAATAGCCACTGATGGACCTCTGATCCATATGTTTATTTAATTCCCTCTTGAAGCCATCCATGCTTGTAGCCGCCACCACCTCCTCTGGCAGTGAATTCCATGTGTTAATCACTCTTTGGGTGAAGAAGTACTTCCTTTTATCTGTTCTAACCCGACTGCTCAGCAATTTCATGGAGTGCCCATGAGTTCTTGTATTTTGAGAAAGGGAGAAAAGTACTTCTTTCTCTACCGGCTGTATCCCATGCATAACCTTATAAACCTTGATCATGTCACCCCTCAGGCGTCATTTCTCCAAGCTAAAGAGCCCCAAGCGCTTCAGCCTTTCTTCATAGGGAAAGTGTTCCAAACCTTTTATCATTCTAGTTGCCCTTTTCTGCACTTTTCCCAATCCTATAATATCTTGAGGTGTGGCGACCACAGGCAGTATACCTGTCTGAGGACCCACCCCACCTCAAACCCCGCCATCTGCAGGCTCCACCCCTTAAATCTCCAGGAATTTTCCAACCTAGAGTTGGCAAACCTACCTTCTTCCCAGCCAACCATCAACCTGCCTTTATCTGCCCCTCTGACTTCAAGTTTCCATCTCTTTACCCCTCCCTGTAGTCTCCACCCAGGAAAAGTACAGTCTTTCTTCATAGTGGGAACCAAAGGAGCTCACACCATTCTTCTTTTCCCCTTTTGATTTGCACAACAACCCTGTGAGGTGGGTTAGGCTGAAAGTCTGTGTGTGGTCTGAGATCAGCTTCCCAATCAGCTTCCACAGGAAGAACCTGGGTGTGGAAGACTGGGCTCTGAAGCACTAACTGCTACGTCACACTGGCTGTCTTGGAGGAACCACCTTAGCAGGGTATGACACAGAGCCCACCACTTTCTCCAGGGGAACTGATCTCTGCCATCTGGAGAGCAGTTGTAATTCTGAATCATCTTCAGCCCTCACCTGGAGATTGGCAACAATGGTTACCCAGGAGGAAATGGCTGGTTTGCAGGGTGGAGTCAATGGCATTGTACCTGTCTGAGGTCCTACCCCTCCTCAAACCCCACCCTCTTCAGGCTCCACCCTCAAATCTCCAAGAATTTCCCAACCTGGAGTTGGCAACCCTATCTCCTTCCCAGCCAACCATCAACCTACCTTTACCTGCCCCTCTGACTTCCATCCCCCCCCCCCCACCTGCAGCCTCTACCTAGGAAAACTACAGTCTTTCTCCGCAGTGGAGACCCAAGCAGGAGGGAAGCGACCTCAGCAGGATATAATGACACAGAGTCCACCCTGCAGAGCAGCCATTTTCTACAGGGGGGCTGAGCTCTGCCATCTGAAGAGCAGTTTTAATTCTGAGTGATTTCCAGCCCTCACCTGGAGATTGGCAGCAATGGTTCCCCAGGAGGAAAAGTACAGTCTTTCTCCTCAGTGGAGACCAAAGCCATTTACATCTTTCTCTTCTCCCCCTTTTGATCTGCACAACAACCCTTTGAGGTAGGTTAGGCTGAAAGTCTGTTACTGGTCTGAAATCATCCACTCAACTTCCACAGCAAGAACCTGGGTCTGGCAGACCCTGCTCTGAAGCGCTAACTGCTACACGTAGGGTAGCCAACCTCCAGGCAGAGCCTGAAGATTGCTGGGTATCACAACTGAACTCCAGACAACAGATTCCCCCCTCCCCCAGAAAAAATAACTGCTTTGGAGGGTGGACTCTGCAGCATTCTGTTCAGCTGAAGCCCCTCCCCAAACTCTGGCTTCCATAGACTCCACCACAGAATATCCAGGAATTTACCAACCTGGAGCTGGCAACCCTAGTCAGGACTGGCCCCAGTGAGTTCCCCACAAAGGCCTAGAAAGGGTCTCCTGCCTTTGCCTTTTTACTGACAGAACTAAGCTTGGTTGCCTAGCAACAGACACTGAGGGAAAAGTTAGTCCCACACAAGCCAAGCAGGAAAAGTGTCTTTGTCAGGAGAGACAGCCATTTGGCAGTTATTCTGACAGGGAACAGTAGCTGAGGTGGAAGTGGGCAGGGTAGAGGAGCAGACCCAGAACCCAGCCAATGGCATGCGAGTACACTTGAGTGGTGGTTGATGGGCCAATGGCTCATGGAGTTCACAGCACAGCCAATGGGAGAGCTGGAAATGGCCAACGCATTAGGGCAATTATAGATATAGATATATATATATAGGATAGTCCTGAAAACTGTCATCAGAAATATCCAATACTAGTCACCCTTTGTACATAAGAGTAACATAAGTAACAAAACTTACTAACCCGAGCTAGTATGACCTACTAATTTGAGCTAACACAGATACTAATGGATTCTGTTTTGTTGTTTGTTCTTGCTGTTTTTTTAAAGGTCTATAAAACAACTGGTCTTTATTTTTGTTTCTTGAGTAAAAATAATTAGCATAATGCATAATGTGGAAAGCAGTGGTGTCCTAAACGAATTCACTTTCAAAAGCCTGATAGTATACAAAGCCAAGTGTATGGAAAATGAATCCTTCAGACAGAGGCTTTTGAAGGCAGCTTTAGTGTGCATCATTAGGCTAGGAAGAGCTCAGTGTCGAATACACAGCAGGGTTGCCAAGTGTCGTGCATCTCATGTGACAATCACATACTTGATGGCCTGTCCAATCTGCCAGCATCAGCCAAAAATTTCATATCTGGAAGAGCTGCCAAAGGGACTCCTTTCACTCCTTCCGATCATTGCTACCATCCTTGCATACATTTATGGTATAAAACATTATAGCTATGGTATACAGAAGCAGCAGAATTGTCTGTTCTTTGAAGAGAGATCCTGGGCTAGCAGAACTCACAAAAATCAATGTATCATTGTCTGCCAATAAGAGTATCTAGCTCGTTAACTATATGCATATGAGCCTCTCAGGAGAAATACGACAGTGACTGATCTCACCCCTAAGATTTGTGGCAATTCACATTCCTTCATCCACCCTCCTCCCGATTCCTTGTCAGATCTGTACAATAAGTACAATTATACCAATTATCACCCATATCTTACATTTTACATTTAATAATTTGGGGGTTTTTAACATTTCAATTCGGCCATGAAAAAATATGCACACATTCTTATTTCTTCAGCTGTTTTACTGTGTGATTTTATTTAAACCCTTCAGCATCAAAACATCTACACAACTATATATCACTAAAACAAAAACACATAATTTGATATTAATAAAAATCAGATTTATAATAATGCTCTGTAGAATTTCAATGGCATCTTGAATAAATCAATGGTAAATGGTAAAACAATGATATAAGTTTTAATTAGATATACAGCACAATCCTATGCATCATTACTCCAGTTTAAACCCATTGAAGTCAATGGACCTGGAGTAACTGCACAGGAGTTTCTTCTTAATGTATTTGACTTCTTAGTGACCTTTATTGAGAACTAGACAAAGGGAATATGATGCTGCTAGTTCTGCTGGATCTCTCAGTGGCTTTTGATGCTATCAATCATAGTATCCCACTAAGCCACCTCTCAGCACTGGGACTAAGGGGCACCATATTACAATGGAGAGTCCGTTCTAGGAGGGGAATTCCTGCTTTGCCCGATTGCTGTTGGCCTATGGGGTTCCATCTTATACCACATGCTATTTAATATTTATATGAAGCCACTGGGAGAGGTCATCAGGAGGTATGGACTGTGGCATCATGTGAGGATGACACCCAGCTCTACCTTCCTATTCCACCCAGCCCCATATCTAAACAATTTTCAGTAAGGGGCACTGCCCCCATGAGCTGACATCACTTCTGGAAGAGACATAGTCACAAGAGGGGGCATCTTTGATCCACTTAAGTTTTGAGGGGCGGACTTTTCAAGAAAGAAAAAAAGCAAAGTCAGCTACCAAAAGTGCTGCTCAACCTCTGCCTTTGGATCTCCTTTGCAACCTGGCAGTCCCTTTTCCCCCTCCCCTTCTTCCACCGCACTGCCCTGTGGACCTCCCATGCAATTTCAGCTCACCTGATCCTGCAGCTTGGGGCTGATGCATGCACTGAGACCCACCAGGAAGTAATGCACTGCTGCCACCTTCATCCTCTTGAGGAGCAGAGACTTGTCACCCCTTTTAGGCCTCTGTAAGAAGCCAAGTGGGCGGAGCGGGGAAGGGGAGCATCCAGGTGTGAGGCGCCTTCCAGGCTGACGCCCCCCCCCCCCCAACCACCGCCAACTCTGTAGATTTCCCGTTCGCAGAAGTTGGACTGTTCTTCTTGGTGCGAAGTCAAAGAAGTAAAAATGCATTGGGGAGGAACAGGATGAGTAAGTCAGTAAGGGGGGAGAAACTGCTGGTGGTGACTGGAGGGCCTTGGCTGAAGGAAGAAGACCCTTTGAGCCTCAGAGAGGCTCCTTGCAAGGGGGTGGGGGGATGCCAGGGAAAGTCCTTCCCTCTCCAGGGCCCTGTAGCTGCCCCATCCATGACCCTGGACATGCATGATGGGAAGAAATGCACCACGAAGGCCCCACTGCACCACAGAGCCATCTGCCTGCCGGCGCCTTAGCACCTTCCAGGTGGGCTCTTTGCAGCCTGACACGGCACTGGCTGCTTGCTGCTGCAGCTGAGCAGGACAGAAGGGAGAGGGGCTGAAGTGAAACCGAGGGCCCCTTGCCCACAGCAGGAAGTCTGGCATCCACTGGGAGGGGCTGCACACATCTGTGGGGGTGTGGCACCCCTCTTACCCCTGGCTAGCCACGAGCCTGATTCCACCTAATTCTGAAGATGCTGTTGATGTTCTAAACTGGTGCTTGGAGTCAGTAATGGGCTGGATGAGCATGAACAAGCTGAAACTCAGTCCTGACAAAACACAGGTGCTCTGAGCTAGTAGAAAGGCAGACCAAGGGCTCAAGATCTCTCCTGTTTTGGATGGGGTTACACTGCCCTTGATAATCCAGGTTCTTAGTTTGGGAGTGCTGCTTGACACAGCAGTCACCTTAGAAAAGCAGGTGGCAGCTGTGGCTTGGAGTGCTTTTGCACAGCTTTAGCTGCTACCTAGCTGTGTCCATTCCTGGCTCAGTCTGATTTAACCACAATGATCCATGCCATAGTTACATCTAAACTGGATTACTGCAATACACTCTACTTGGGGCTACCCTTGAAGAATATTCGGAAGCTGCAAATACTGCAGAACACTGCAGCTAGACTGCTGATCGCTGCCAGCAACTGGGAGCATATGAACCCAGTTCTACAGCAAATACATTGGCTACTGATCCACTCCTGAGTCCAAGTTGTCCTTTGAAGCCCTACATGGCTTGGGACTAGGGTATCTGAAGGACCATCTTCTGCCATATGTTCCTGCCCAGGAATTAAAATTGTAGGGACAGGCCCTCTTGACTGTCCTGCCCATCAAAGAAGCTTGTCTGGGGGGCACACAAGACAGGGCCTTTTTGGTGGCAGCCCCATGATTATGGAACAATCTCCCCAAGGAGATGCATTTGGCCCCTCACTGTTGATCTTCAGAAGGCAAGTTAAAACAATTTTATGTAGGACTGCCATTTGACTGATTTAGTTTTTATTTATTGGCAGTCCTAATTTAAATTGTGAGCTTTTATGTATATTTATAATTGGGGGGTGTGTTGTTTTAATTCTGTTTTTATAATCATTTTATGTATATTGTAAGCTGCTTTGAGTTCTGTGAGAAAGAATGTCAGTCAATAAAAATAAATTCTTCATTAATACTCCATCATTCTCCTCCTTCAGTTGTATCCTCACAACAACAACATGAGGTAGCTTAGACTGAGTGTGTGACTGGCCTGAGATCATCCGATGAGCTTCCATGGCAGAGTGAGGATTCAAACCTGTATCTCCCAGACCATAGTCCGATACTGACCACTACAACACATTCGCTCTCTTAAAAATATGCCATACCCATTCTGAAAAGCAGGGTTATTTTTCAAGTTCAATGAAGTGCAAAATTTAGATTATCATATAGTCTTGTAATATCACCAAAGAACAAACTTACTGGTATTACGGATGAATTAAGCTACACTGTGTTAAAGATGAAAGCTTGGCTTTAATAACATTTAGTTCTCTATAAACTGCCTCCCCTCCATCAATAACTGTAATCAGCAAATGAAAAACTTGCATGATTAAAAGCTCCCCATCTGGAGAGCAGTTTTTACTTAGATTACAACAGTAGCTTTAACATAGATATAAAAAACCCTTCCAAAACAACACAAAATCAGAACAAAACAATATAACCAAAAATCTAATGTTAACTTCCCTACTGTTTTACAAAAACAGTTACTTTAAAAATTGCAATTTTAAAAAATCTTCAAGCGACATCTCAACCTTTCCATGAACTGTGCTCACAGCTAAATGATATTAAAAAAATACTACACAGCCTTGTAGACATTAAATATTCATATGCCTAGCTAATACATTTTCATCTGGAAGCCACATTTACAGTCTCGATCTAAGGTGAAATTGTGTTTTATCCAGACATGCAAAAGCAATATGTAACTATTGCTAGGATAACAGGCCTAATCATTCCCTCAGCCTCTCGCCCGTTCTCCATATGCTGCCTGTGAATAATTCATACGTAATGCCAGATGAAGTTTTAAGGGAAGTGCCCTTTAAAACATTCACTCTGCTACTAAAAGGCACATTGCCATTAATTACACCAAGGCATTTTCAGAACTTGAAAACAAACATACATACTGATCTGCAGGCTATTGCATATTATATTCAACTGTTTCCCAGTTCTTTAGTTATGTGAGCACGCCAACTATGTAATTCATTAAGCAAGTGTACTTACAATATTTTGATGCATTATAGTAAAAGTTAATAAAGCCCCCAACCTTGGAAACCTGCTCTGAATCTCTTTAACGGTTTAGAGACTGTTAGAATCTAGTTTAGGTTAAATGTTTAAATATATTCACACAACCCAAAATGCAGTTTTATCTAATCACCCAAGGATCATGGTGGTAGGGTTCTACTGGGAGGGCTCCAGAATATGGTACACATTCTGAAATCATGAGTAAATGACATCTTATACATGCCACAATATTACAAGAATGGTATATTTCCAAAATAAATAAATAAGGAATGGTTCTTTGAAGCCTATGCAACTACAACCACCACAACTTTCAGCATAACGAGGCAGTCACAATTTCCAATGCTAAATTACAGCAATTCTACAATTTACTCACAGTGATCACATATGAAAGGACACTAAGCAACAGCTGCAGAATTTTTGCTTGTTTCAGGAACTTCTCTATTGTTTTTTATTAAAAAATAAGAAAACAACTAGCTGTGTGAAGCATAAATACTGGTGACAATTGGAGGTCTAGAGAGATCGAGAGATCATAGCATTGTTGTTAAATCAGAGAAAACAAAAGATGAGAGATGAAGAGGGTTTGGGGGGGTTGTGTGTGTGATGGGTCTTTTTGTTTGTTTTTTGAAGCAAAGAGTTAGGGTTGCTGCAAAATTCCTCCCAGAATGCACTTCATACTCACAATTCCATGTAAGACAAGCAATTCATTTCAGAATTGCACATTTAAAAGGCATATTTTTAAACCTAAAGCTACACCTTGATTGGTTGTAAACGAGAAACATTATTGGATTAAATTAAGACATAAGAACTGATGTATTGAATCAGATTAATGGCATGCTTAGTATCATTATTTTGAAGCCAGCTATTTCCCAGATACATTTCAGGAACTGTACAAAAATCATGGGCTCTCTAATCTCCAGTTGAATACAGGATTTAGCTTCCCACTGGTGGAGAGATACTTCTGCAGGCGAAGGAACAGGTAATTGTTGTTGTTGTTCCCCCATCCAATACTATTGGGAGAACAAATACACTCCTCTTACCTGGGGAAGTAGAACTGAAGAGAGTGCAGTGAGCGCTGCAGCACAGGGGAGGTGGGACATTTGAGTTCCAAGGGTGGACATCCATTCATGAATCTAACATTTGTCAATTACTTTCAACTTAATATTCCATTATATTTTTAGCTAAAAGATTATGCTCCTCTCATCTCATTTAAGATAAATTGATATTTCTATCCAGTTTTAGCCAAATTTTATTTTTGGCCATTATTACATTCTATCGCAGCAAGTACTGTGCACTTGAAGAAATGTATTTTTTGCTAACTTGAACCTCCTCTTATTCTAGTTATATAAACCATTGGCAAGATGTTAGCATTTAATTCATCTGAGGCCCAAACTGCATCTACCTCATTATTTCAACATGGTATGCAGAGAGAGAGAGATGGAAGTCTCTTTTAAACAATACAAGCAGCATATTTACAATGAATGTACTAAGAACACTATAAGAAGTTGCCTTATGGTCTGTCTGGATCAGTAATGTTTACTTTAATTGTCAGTATACTTCCAGGTTTCAGGAAGGAACCAGTCTTTCCCAGCACCTATCAGAGACTCTTCAGTCTGAAATGCCAGAGGACTGAACCTGGACCTTCTGCACAGAAAACATGTGCTTCCAGTAGGGGATGCTAACCCCTCCTCAGCTTACCCCTCCACAGCATCCCCTAGCCCAGGGGTGGGCAAATGGCGGCCCGGGGGCCACATGCGGCCCGCCACAGAGTTTTTTGTGGCCCGCCAAGAAGATTTCAGAACTTCAAGAAAATTGAGCCTAAATTCCATTTGCTCTCTTATCCCATCACTGCTGATATTGATACAGCACCTGAGGAGCTGCAGCTTGAACTTATTGACATGCAGTCAGATCACACTGTGAAAGAAATGTTTAATGCTGTGACATTAGTTGACTTTTACAAATCTTTGTCTGCTGAAAAAAATTCCATGTATGAAGAAATTTGCTGGGAAAATGTTCTCTATATTTGGGTCTACATATATTTGGGAGCAAAGTTTTTCTTGCATGAAGATCAACAAGAGTAAATATAGATGCTCTTTGACAGACATTAACTTGCAGGCTGTGATGAGAATCTCAACAAGCAATCTGATTTCAAAAAAATTGTAGAAAAGTGTGATAGGGTACATTTGTCTCATTAAACTGATTCTAAAATTAAATGTGCTTGCAGCTATAGATATGAAATTAGCACAATAAATAAATTGAATAAAACTACCACTATTTTATTTAATTTATATTTATTGATTTTTATGATACAATTTATACCTTTTCTGAAATGCAAAGTTAACTAATGAATGCAATCATTTTTAAAGGTGCGGCCCTCCACTAACCTCCGCTCCCACAAAGTGGCCCCCAAGCCAAAACAATTGCCCACCCCTGCCCTAGCCAGCGATCTTACTTTTCTCTCAGGCAGGCTATGATACTGGAAGTGAGCTGGTCTGGGAAACAAACATTCAGCACTGAATAGCAAGGAAAAGATACAGGTCCTCTCACCTGTATCCTCTGTTTGCTCTTTACTTTCACATGCTGTTTGAGCATCAGGTATTTCCAAAACTAGGTGCTAAATATAGTTTCTATTTAACAGGTACATTTTGTGAATTTTCCAGAAAAGACTGACTTTAGTGAATCATTTAAACATGTGATCAAATTCAGAATGGCTCTTAAGTGTTTGTAAGAGTTTTATGGTTGCCTTCATGTTTCACTAAATTCAAATTATCAGAGCTTCATAGCAGCAGACTCAAAATGAAATATAAATAATTCTAAGGAAACTAAGCCAGGGCAACAGTTATCAGGATGATTTAATAGTAGTATGGTAAACTAAATAAATATAAGAATAACTAAGTCAGTAAAAGGTTATTCCATCAACATGCAATTTGTAGGTAATGAGTCACTGTTAATATTTCATTAAATTCTCCAAATATTTCCATGAACAAAGGTAGAATTTTGCAAATCTAAATAATCCTGCATTTTGCAGAACAGAACAGTACATTTTCAATCCACAGTATATACTGTTGTGCCTGCAATGCCCCTAGGTTACACATATAAAATGGTTTATCTTGAGAATTCTTCTAAGAACATCTTCACCAACAGTTAATATCTGTACAGTAGAAAAGGTTAAAGGCGGCTAGAGCCTTTAGTACACAGCCTTCAGTAAAGAGTCGTCCCCCCCCCCCCCCCCCAAAAGACTACAATTATCCCTTTTACTCTACTTTGCACATACAGGCTCCCATCTGCCCTGCCAATCCAGATCAGAAAAATTGCCATGCTGGGAGCAAATGCAGCTGTCTACAAGAAAGAACTAGCAGTACTGATAGGCAAAACCAACATCTGCCTATGTGGTATGCCTTAGAAGTCCAGCAGCCATGTGTCTACATTTTGAAAACATGGTTTCCAGTGCATATTTAAAAAAACTGAATTGTTTTAAAACTGAAAACAAAATGAAGAGACTGTATTGTCCTTCTGGTTTAGTATGGTGAAAAGGAAAAATGGGTTGTTGTTTTTTTGCAAAATATATATTAAGTTTGAAGTACTGATCATGAAGCATTAAACATGTTGAAGTTACAACTAACAATGTATTTCTTAGTAATGGTATTTAATGTTTCAATTGTTCACAACCAGGAGCTGTTCTGTGCTTCAGAACTCCCTGGGAAATTGATCAAAAAAAATTCAAACCTCAAGTATGGACTTAGGCAGACTCAAGGATGGATCGTTAGGAAATTAAAAGTTCAGTTGTAGAAATACAAATGTTCCTTCATCCCAAACCACCACCAGTCTCCACAGACTCCTCAACTCAGTGGCAAACTTGGTTCTGAAGTCCATATAAAATTTTAACTAAAACAGTATTTCACATGACAATGTAGAAAACACTCCTTTTCAGTGTAGCACTTCTACAAAACTTCACATGTACACACAGGGACTTTTTTCCGGGGTGGGGTGGGGAATAATGCAATGAAGCTTCTTTTAGCTGAAATCAACATGTAGAACAAAATTTAGCAATAAATTTCATCATGGAGCTCTCCTGAATTGCAGACCTATAGTCACAAACCAGACAACTGCTTAAGGCAAAACATATACCCATTTAATTCTATTCTTCCTTTAATTCACAGGAATAATTCAACATTTTGTGATGAATTTCCTGACTGGATTTTCCTCTCACTCTTCAGATTATTAGGCCAATATAGTTTCATTGTTATTATCATTACTTGATGCCTTGGTGACTCACCAGCAGCTCAATCCAAGTTGTGTGATTGCCTCATTAAATTCTTCTCTCGCTTCCATTAACATTTTATAAGTTTCATGGGATTTTGGTACATTATATTCTTGTTCAACGTGGTTAAAGTTTTCTTTTCCCTAAATGGCTTATTTTAATGATTGCTTACACCCTTTTATTTGAAGTGATAAAAACAGTTTGCTCTAAGAGGGATAACCATTAATGCATCTGAAAGAACACTGCTCCCGGCCTCTGGACATAAAACTCATAGTATACATGTGATCTTATTAGCCATAAATACACATCACTATGGTGTTTTCATACTTATGTGGCTCACAATGTATTACAAGTCCCAGAATGATGTTGCATCAGGTTTCCAGAGGAATATATCAGAAACATCTACTGCAAGAGGAAAGATAACAAGCCATCAGCTCAGAAGACACAGTTTAAAAACAACTGCTGTGATCCAGAAATTTCTTGTCATTTTTTAGTGAGCCTATTTCTCCTACCTGAAAAAATAAAGACGATGCATTCTGATCCCTGATGCAAGAGTGCAAGGCAGCAACATACAAAAGCATAAAAAATTATCTACACACCATTAATATTATGAACAAATCAGGAGAAGTTGACTGAGGTTACAGAACTCCAACTACTTCAGACTGCAGGGTGAAGGAAGTTCTCTGCCTGCGGACAAGTAGCTTATCATGGTCAGATCTAGGCTAAACCTTTCCTCCTGATTAGCTACTTAACTACATACATGGAGGGGTTTTGTAATTCCAGAAGAGAGCAAAAATTCAGATGCACAGTGTGAACAAAGTGCAGAATTCTACCACTTAATTTGAGAAAAGTTCAGTTTTCAGCAATTTGTACGCTGGTTTTATAATAAAATTATATTAGTTTCAATCTAAAGATGTTTCAAGAAATAAGATCTCATTTTTATGAAGATAACCATATATGCAAGGGAAGCAGAATTGTTGGACAAGGGCAGAGAAACTGATTTCCACATATACATTGCTCAAAGCTTAGCCATGGACTAAACCACAGTGTGGATGTGGTTCAAAATCCCCATTACCCACAAAGTTGTAATGGGTTATATATGTTTTCTTTCATATCATGGCTAGCTGGAACCAACTGTAAATGAGTAAAAATCATTGACAATATTTTAGAGCTTGGAAGGAAATAGTGTGCCTTTTAACAAAACTTAAGCTCTCATTCTCTAACAATAATATGGTGAGAATGAACAGAAGTCTTTCAATAAATATCCTGGTAAAGAAAAATGAGCAATGCCAGGCTATGAAGGTCTTCAGCATGTCATAAGTCCAGTAAATTTAAGAGAGAAATAGAACATTAATCCAGTGACTCATATATACTACAGAACTGCAGGAAACCAGATGTGCCAGTGCTTAGAGAGAGCAAAAGCTCTTATAAATTAAGCTCCAGTATTTTCTCGGAACAGGTCAATGCCAGCCCTTTTATAGATAGATATAGCTATAGATATGGAAGATTGCAACCTTTCCCTTCTCACATGGAAGCATGGTGTGATCATGTATGATGTTTGTGCCAAATGTTGGATGCCACTATGTCAGTGTCATGACCCCGTCCAATCAGCTCAGTGACTCTGACTCAGAGTTCCCAGGGGAGGGGCTTGAGGAGCCAAGTTCAGTGGCTGAGGAGAACCAGAGGGACCAGGGAGGGACCAGCACTGCAGAAGTGCCTGCTGATGCTGTACCATCAGACCCAGAGGCCACCCTGCTAGAACCTGCAAGGGAAACCTCATCACTAGTTCCAAGATGGCTGCCAGGGCTCAAAACCAGACCTGTAGCCCCTCAGGATCCTCTCCCACTCCACATGGACAGTGGCAGCAGAAATTCCAGGCTGAAGTGGCACAGAGAAAGCAAAGTGCCAGACTGGTACCACACAACCTGATGTAGGACTGTTGCAGCATGCCTGAGGGTAGTACTTCCTTGCAGCTTCCTGGCCGATGCACAGCACAGCCTTACCAGCCAGCAGTGCAGCTCGGGCCCCAGCTGAGCCCTGGAAAGACAAGGTTCCTGGCTCAACTGGTCTGCCAGGTGCAAGCCTTGTGTTACGAGCTGCCAGTATGGCCAGCCCCAGGGCCTGGTACCACTCTGAGGAAATCTGACTGGACCTGACTACAGAGCACAGGACAGTCAGATGCTGTAGACCTATAAATTCCTGGAAGAATCCTATACGCAGTGAGATACAAGACTATAGCTGTGACAGTGAGGGTGAACTGTACAGGAACTGTAAGGACATAGCTCTTGTATTTTCAAAAACTTTATCCCAGTTCTTCTTGAAATGTACACATGTACCCCTAAACAGTATTATCTACTCTCCCTTATTCCCAAGAACTGTTCTATACATACAGGAAGGAGTGACTTGAATTCTTCAACTTACTTCTGCTTGTTCCTCTCTTTACCCAAGAAGGACTGCACATTCCTTGGCATTGTTTTGGTTCTTTGACAGACACTGGTTCTGCAGAAATGCCTAGCACTAGAGGAATGTGCACTCTTCAGCAAACACCACCTCCATAACGGATGAAGTGCAAACAGAATCAAGGGATAGGATTCAAGCCAGTGTAAGTAGGATAGTACACCTGTCCAGTGACCTGAACCTCACCCTCCTGACTCTCCCAATTTCATGGTCTGCAGTTCATAGTAACTTCAGGGGACAGAGACTAAAGTAACCATCAGAAATATGAAGACTCACATGTTCAGTGCTCTGCTGAGTACTGGCACCCTCTTTCAAGTTTCTTTCGATAAAATGCTGCCCCCAGGGGTTAAATGGAAGTGGTCAGAAAACAAGATTGCACACATTGCAAGTAGACCTGTTCTCCACTACTGGAACAACATTAGGGTGACACAACAAGGAAGAGCAACAAGACCACTGAGGACATTCTTCCAAAAAACAAAACAGAACAAAAACCCTGAGGATAACACAGAACTTCTGTCAGTGCCAAGAAGAAAAGTTGGTTTTATACCCCATTTGTCACTATTCGAAGGAGTCTCAGAATGGCTTACAATTACCTTTCCTTCCTTTCTTCACAACAGACACCCTATGAGGTAGGAGAGAGCTGTGATTGACCTAAGGTCACCCAGCTGGCTTCATGTGGAGGAGCCAGTTCCCCAGATTAGGGTCCTGCTCTTAACAACTACACCAAACTGGCTCACGCCAGGAAAGTCTTGGACAGGCAACCAAAGAAGATTATCAGATGCACAAAACTGAAAACGTTTTGCATTCCAAGCAGCTTAATGCCTCTGCCTATATGTATGGACTGGTAACTTGCATTTCAATGTATCTGAAGAAATGTGCATGCACATGAAAGCTTATACTTTGAATAAAACTTTGTTGTTCTTAAAGGTGCCACTGAACTCAAACTTTGTTCTGAAAAAGATTTGTCAGACATTGCTCATCATAGCAATGTAGAAGGATTCTGTAGACTGCAATCAACTAAACTAAATAAACTAAGAGTCACGAATTCTCATGCTTTTATTTTCATAGCATGTGTCTGGTAATTAAGGTCAAATGAAGAGAAGTGGATAAATATCTGTGTTCATTTATTTTGGTTTTATATGGCTGACTTATTAGCTTTCTGACTCAACAGCATTATCCAGATGTCTCATTCTGTTCAATTAAAAAATGAAGATCTGAATATTTTATTTATTTAATACATTTCTATACCACCTTTTATCGAAATGGGTCTCCAAGGCGGTAAACATCAAAACATTAAACATTTCAACATTAAAACATTTAAAATAAAGTATATATAAAATATTTCAATAAAAAACACATATAACATCAACCAGGGAGCAAGGCCATAACAGTTATAGGAGGTATGACAAACAAAACAAAGAAGGCTTCACTTACACAGATGGCATACATCTATATAGGTTAGTATCTTTACTTATGTCTAATGGTCATCCATTTTAAAAGATGGCATACTTACTAAGAACATAAATCAAGAAATTTGTATAATCAACCTCAGTCATAAATCAACATACATTTATTCTCTTGATATATTTAAATTATGCACTCTTTGTTGATGAAAGAATAAGGTATTAAATGTACCTGGACTGAAGTTATCTTGTACAGAATTTAATTTCATGCCTTTAAGATACACATGTTCTCTTTAGCAAGATATTTTAGGAGAAATTGTCTAATTCAGCACTTCTGTTAACCATTGTGAACAGATTAAGAAATCTTGAATCAATTAATCAGGATGGAATTTCTCTCATTGCCAGGCTGCTGCATTTTTTGCAGTTTCTCTTGCCTCCCTGGAAATAGTTGCTATGCTCACTTTCATCATTAGTAGTACACAACGAAGTCACAATATAGTCGTCCTGCAGTTTCACTGGACTTTACAACCTCAGGTTTATTAGCTGTCTCCTTCCCTCCTCTCCCCCATCACTGCTGGAAAAATAAATCACAAAATTCTTGTCTTTTTTATTAACTTCGCCCCTGGAAACTAAATTTGTGCAAAGTACTTTGTCTTTGCTTTTACACCCATTTCCAGTGCAACTGGTAAAAACATCCTTACAATACACACATTCACAGGCCTATAAAGTGAGTCCTCAGAAGGATCAGATTGCTGAAAATGAAGGCATTTATACTAGCTCAGGATTAGTTAGCGTGCATGAAGATTATGAATGTCAATTCCTGAGCCTAATACTGTAGAGCCCTATGGAATTATTTCTAGTTGCTTCAGTGAGCTCCAAACCACTCATAAGAATTCAAAACAACAACATCTATAAGCAGCCTCTATTAGTCTCAAAGCCAGTTCATAGTCAAAGCAACAATTTGTAACTAGGATAAAATAATCTTGAATGATGTTTATGACATTCATTTGATAAAATAGCTTTACTAATAGTAGTTATCTGTGACAACAATTTCATAATAACAGGTAACCATAGAACAAAGTTTGAGTCTAGTGTCACCTTTAAGAGCTACAAAGTTTTGGATGTCTCTGGAACTAAAAATTCCAATGAATTTAGATGATCTTCTAAAAATCAATTTGAAAAAACTTTACCAAAATATTCAAACCCAAATCAATCAATAGGAAAAACTTAACCTCTCTTGGTCAGACAGATATGATCTTATTAAATCCTTTATTCTCCCCATGTTTCTTAATTATTTTAGGACACTTCCAATCATAATTCCCCTTGAATGCTTTAGGAAATGATAAAATACTCTTGATTCATTTCTTTGGGAAGGTAAAAAGCCAAGAATTTCATTTCAATCTCTACACAGATCATCTAATCATGGAAAATTCAATTACCTTGACTTTAAAATCCTACTGTGAAGCAGCTCATCTATCCACCATAATCAAATCACTTCAATTGAATCATACAGGGGAATGGGTCCAGATGTTAAATGCTCTCTCTTTTCTAGAGTTATTATCGGAAATTATTTGGAATCAACCATCAAACAGGCCTCCAAAAACAGGTACCAGTCATATTTTCTATCCCTCTCTTCTTAAAGATTCCTTACTTTCCTCTTTTCTCAATCAAGACTGGTTCCTACCTGGTCAAGATAGTTCTTTTTTCCATGTTTGGAGGCAAGCTGGTTTAACGAGCCTTATAGACACCTCTACTAAGGGAACTTTACTAGAGAAAAACAAATTCGAAGAGCTACTAAGTAAACCGCTTCCTTAGTTCAATTATTTTCAACTAAATTACATAGCCTCAAGACTCCATCTTCACAAATTACACAATAGACCATTCACACTTCTTAAACTCATTTTTAAAAGAGCTGATGATATTAAACATGGTTTTGTTAAGATGATATACACATCGCTAATCAAAAATTACTGATATATATATGTAACTAAGTTCTCACTTTTGTTAAGTGTATCATAACAGATGAAATTAATAAAAAAGATTATTAACAAAAATTACTGAACTAATATAACTAGATTCCAGAAAAGATGGCAATTGAACTGTAATGTGACATTATTAGATGGGAATTGGAATACTGTCCTGAGATCCTCTATCTTTAAATCCTCAACAATAAGTACTAAGCTACAATCTTACAAAATTTTAACAAAATGGTACCTTACTTCACAGAAAATGTTCCATATGAAACAGTCACCTACTCCAAACTGCTGGAAACAGTGTGGAGAGGTGGGGTCCTTTGACCACTGTTGGTGGCAATGCAGACTCATCCATGATTTTTGAATTTTGGTTTTATACAAACTATGCCAGATAATGGGCTACAATGTTCTGTTTAGGTCTGAAATTATACTTTTGAATTTTTGGCCCAATCCCTCTATTCCTAAAATTAGAAAAGACTTGATTTCAACATTATCGATAATTAGACCTTTAATAGTTAATAATTCATTTAGCCTCTCTAGGGTTTTTACATTGTAATATACTAGCTTATTACTATTCATAGGAAACTTAGATTAAGTATTCTTGTTGCACTTTACCTACTATCTAGATCACAGGTGTCAAACTTAGGGTTGTTGTTGTTGTTTGAAAAAGAGGTGCCAGAACTCTCAAGAGGGAAAAGAAGTTTTTAATCTATATACTGACAACTCATGTACTTTTAAACATTTTTTAAAAGAATTTTGTCAAAGAGGTTTGGGAACTCCATTCAGTGCATTCCCCTAGGGAAAAAAGCCCTGGCTGAACTCATTTGTAACAAGAGTCAGAGCTGACATAAATGTCACTTTGTCGGGCTGGGCCATGTGTGCCATAAAATGTAACACAAGGTACCAGAGATATAAACTGTACAAAGATGATTTCAGATGCCGAATGGCAATAGCAGGCATGACTGGATTAGGTGTGATATGCAGATGGGTGGAGATATCAGCATTGGTGTGATATACAGAGGCATGGAGATATCAGCATTAGTAACAGGAAATCTAGGTCTCAGTTTGGTACAGGAAGATTCAGTCCAGGAGGATGCAAAGAATAAATATGGAAATAAGTCTGAATAAGTGAGCAGTGACTCACCAAAGCACATACCCTACCACAATTGTGTTAAAAGGTGCTACTGGGCTCTTACTCTTTCTATCACTATTAGAAACCCCAACATTCAAAAACCAGTGGGGGAACATTTTAACCTTCAAGGGCATTCAGTTGCTGACCTAAGAGTAGCAGTTCTCTTACAAAGGAATTTCAAAGGGAGATTAGAAAGTGAGACTGCTGAATTGCAACTGATTATGATGCTCAAGACAATGCAAACTCCTGGAATGAATTGAGACCTCAGTTTCTTCTCTCATTACCAATGCCTACTATTGTCATTTGGCATCCTAAATCACTTCACTCTCCAAGATATAAGGACAGATGGGACTCAAATTCCAGCTGTATCTGAAGAAGTGAGCAGTTACTCATGAAACCTTATTTCCTGCCACAAATTTTGTTAAGTCATTACGGTGCTGCTGTACTCTTGCTCCCTTTTCACTAATAAGGAATGCAAGCTATGCTGTTATGTTTCTATCCCCCACCCCAAATCTGTTAGAATGGAAAGGGGGATCTCTCCAAGTACCATGGGACAGTCTCTCTCTCTCTGGTGTGCTCTCACTGGCTCTTTCCCTCCCCTCTCCCTCTGAAGTGTGTAGGCACACAAAAGCTTACACCTGGAATAAAACATTTTTGGTCTTAAACACAGGAATCTTTCTCTTTCTTTTTCTAGCATGCTCCCTTTGGCTCTTTCCCTACCACCCTCCCTCACTCCCTCCCTCCCTCTCTGAAGAAAAAGTGTGCTTGCACACAAAAGCTTATACCTGGAATAAGCTGGTCTTCTTAAAAGTGCCATGAGATGCCATTCTTTCCTCTCTCTCTGGCTCTTTTCCTCCCCCTCCCTCCCCAGAGGAAGGGGGGAAGGAGCCCTCAGCCAATCGAAGGAAGGCTTTCTTTCTCTCATCTGAAGCAGGAAATAGGAGAGACTGGCTAAAAGGAGCTGCCATGTAAGAAACAGGAAGCAGCACAGAGTCAGTTGCTCTTGGGCCAGAGTGGAACCCTGCAGGTGCTGGATCTGGCCTGCAGGCCATATGTTTGACACTCCTGATCTAGATACTCAAGTGATACATGTAACCTTTGAACTTATTGTTACTGAATGTTAATTACTAATCTATATGTTGTTATTATTTGTTATTCATGATTTCAATAAAATGTTAACTATGAAAGAGCAACAAGGTTTAATTCTGGGTATAAGCATTCATGTGCTTGCACAGTTCTTCAGATAACCATGTAATCATTGCAACTGGTAAACACAGTAGTGTAAATAAACCTTTGGTAAGCTAAACTATTGATATATAGGATCCTTTAATACAAGTTTTAACCATCTAGCCCAGGGATGTCAAATATATGGCCTGGGGGCTGGAACTGGCCCGTCCAGGCTCTTACCCAGCCCACGAGCAACTGGTGCAAGAAAGGGAAGGCAAGAGGCTGCTTGGTGGTGTGAGCAAGCATAGGCAGTGAGGTGTGTGTGTGGCTGAAGCTGTCAAGAAAAAGAAAGGAAATGGCTGGTGACAAGGCTAAGAGGTAAAATAGTGGAGGGGAATGAAAGCAAAGGTGGAGAAAGAGGAGGTGTGATGTTTTTTCCCCTCTCGCCTTCTCCGAAGGCAGCTCAACAAGGACTGGTGAAGCCATGGTGGGGGGCGAAGAGTAGAGTGGCTGGCATTGCTGCCACTGCACTAAACAGCTTCGTGTTTTTCCAAACAGTGACTGTGAGGAGGGTTGGTGAGAGCAGACCTGCGGAGAGGCGGTTTGACAAAAAAGGGATAGGGCCAGCAGGAAAAACAGGAGGAAGAGGGCCCATGTGTGGATTTGGAGGCACATGGGCTGTCTTGTGCGTGAGAGGGAAGGCCTCCCAGCCTTGGAAGGGAATGAAGGTGCAAAGGGGAAAAGGGGGACTGAAGTTGCTGCTGCATATCTGAACAGCAGCAGAGCTGGGAAGCAGAGTGAGTGCTGGGACATGTGGGGAATGGCAACCTCCCTTCTCCTCTCCACCCTGTTCTCAGCCTGTTAGGAAAAGGGGGCCATGGGAGGACAAAAAGCATCCCAGAAAGGTTTTGGAAACAGCCTCTCCATCACACTTTCTCCTCAGCCCCACCACTTCTGTAGGAAACACTGCAGGGATGAGAACTGAGGGTAGAGGGAGCTGGGAGACTCAGATTCAGAACTCCCCTCCTCCTGAGCCAGGATCCTGTTGTCTAAGTCACCTGGAGCTGGTTGCTCAGTCTGACCCACATCACAGGGTTGTTGTTGGTGCTGGGGATGGGGCAGAAGAGGGGGGAGTCCAATGTGCCTCCTCAAGAGGTAGGACAGGGAAAAGAGGAAACAAAGACGGATTGTGGCCATGCTCCCAGGGCAAACAGTGCTGATCATGCTGTTTGTGCTGGGAGGAGCGCCCAGCCCAAATGCAATGCAGCAGCAGCGGCCACTGCTTAGGCTACCTTAGGCTACCTTGGCACTTGCTTAGGCTACCTTGGCACTACCCCCTCCAAGCCCAAACAGCCTGCTTTGCTGTTTGGGCTTGAGTTTTCAGTTCACCTAGACAGTCAAGTATTTTCACTGAATGTTCAGGGAAAACACTGAAAAATACCAGACATTTAACTGACTGGTATTTTTCCAGGTTTTCCCCCAGACAGTCAGTGAAAATATTGGATTGTCTGGGTCAATATCGGACACCTGGCAACCCTACAACTGCAATGCCAGAATGACCCATGTGGACAGGCTTTCCAGTGGGTACTGTTCCTTTAAATTTTTCAGTCTTCCGTATCCTTTCAGCTTAATTGATTCCTATTCTGTCCCTCAACTATCAGCTTTTGCTCCTTTAGCAGATGGGATGGGGCTAAGAAAGTGTTATTACCATTTAACATGTGTAGCCAGCCTCTAATTTAAAAAAATTACAAACTTATCACACTAAATCATAAACAACAATATCAAATGAGCAGAGACTTTGGCTTGCTGCAAAGCAAAAAACACCTCTCAAGTCCCCTTCCCCCTTGGACTGAGAGCTGATAATTAACCTTTTATTCATGAGTCCCCCTGAGAGCTAGAATGAGAGATAACAGGAAGTACTTAATTAGGCTGAAAACAAAGGAACACAAGGAAAACTGTAGGGAGAAGCAGACAAAAGGGAACTTACTTCCAAACACACAGAGTTATTAGGATCCTGCCTGTGGAATCTGGTAGAGGACATAATATACTATATTGTGCTGTAAATTCCTCCACTCCAATTCAGTTTCTCTTACAGCAGAATACAGAAAATGGATTCTCTAGCCCTACAAAAAAGATGCAGTGTCGAGAACCCTTTTTTTTTACTTTAGTTTTAAAAAATGAGACCTTTTTCATAGCTTTTTAAAATATCAGGTTTGATATATATAGCCATGAAATGACAGGTACACTTTACTGAATACTTTTGTGTGACTGCATTGTTTACCCCAGGCCATGACAAATTTTCTTCAGACTTAGAAGCCAGTGAAAAATTAAGGGGCCTAGATTCATCAATATCAAACAGAACTTTTTTTCTCTGTCATGATTAATGGAACATTATTTATTAGACATTTATTTACCATTTGTAATGGGACATTATTATTATTTACCTCCTTGCCACAAAAAAGCTTTATTAGTCCATTTCCACACAATAAGCCTCAATTAACGGGACAAGAGTGGCTTCCAGAATCTCTGGAGTGGCTTCCAGAATCACGTGTAGAACTGCTTCTTTCTTGTCTTCTTTCAGATGTGGTGCACAACATTTTGTGTATTTGAGCACACTTTCCTGGAAAGGCACAGCCCAGTAAAAACTTGAAAACGTTCACAGTTCCCTTCCCCTACAGGAACCAACCCCATGAAAAAGCACAGCCCAATAAAATCTTGAAAACTTTCACAGTTCTCCCCTACAGGAACCAATCCCATAAACATGTAAATTGGAATGTAGGCATATTGATCCCCAGTTTTTTAGACTAAACTCCTTGGGGCAGGGACTTGCTTTCTTGTGTTCAGGAAGGAGGAGGAGGAGGATTTATATCTTCACTACCCGAAGGAGTCTCAGAGCAGCTTACAATCCTTTCCCCTTCCCCTCCCCACAACAAACACCCTGTGAGGTAGCTGGGGCTGAGAGCTCTCCCAAGAACACCTCTGAAAGAATTTATGACTGACCCAAGGTCACACCAGCAGCTGCATGTGGAGGAATGGGGAATCAAACCTGGTTCTCCCAGATTCGAGTCCGCGCTCCTAACCACTACACCAAACTGGGCCTAAAAAATGGATTCCAATAGGATAGCTAAGTTTGCGTCAACAAAAACAAGAACCCTGCTGCACATACATGCAAGAAATGTATGGCAGCATAAGGTTTTGCTGTAATGATGTGAAGTAGGCCAACTGCCACCACTAGCCTGCTATGTGACTAGAACAAAAGTAAAGAAAAATACCCAAGAGTGACCTCTTTTCAACTCAAGCATGGAGTCCTGGGTGGGGGGGTTGAATACATTTCAAATAGGAAGCCCCCACTTCAGTGATTTAGTAAATCTAGATCATAATCCTGTGTATATAATTAGTATACCAAGCCCAAGTATAAAACTACAACACAATCTACTTATCCTCTGAATGATTCCAGTACCACTGAAAGTTGGCTTAAAAGACTGAAAGACTTGTTACCCCTTCTCCAGGCCAGGTTTCTGTGTACTCTCTTTTACCCTTGGTGGTGGGGTGGGGGGAGTCTCTTACCTTTGCCATGCCCATCCCTCCCAGAACAGCCACCTGCCTGCCTTCAGCTTTCCCTCTACCATATTAGGAGAGAAGTTCCCAAGAAAAGCAAGGGAGAGCCAGGAGTCACTGAGCTCTGTTTGAAGCAGAGCTGTATCCTAGCAATGAAGTAGCTCTGTGTTTGAAGTTTTGCAGGACATTCCTTCTGAGGCCTGACTTCCCCTCTTTCAAACTCTGTAACACAGTTTTCAGGCTGAGGCCACTGAAACTTTAGGAGCCAGGAGCTCCTTCAGGTTGCAATACTGATCTGCTGCCCAGAATCAACAGGCCTGGTCTAACCCAATGCATTTCATGACTTGCTGACACCATTTGCTGACCACCCTAAAAAATAAAGTACCAAGATGAAACTTGGACATAGCTCCTGAAAGGCCAAATTTTTCTCATTAAAGGCATACACAGAGAGAGACAGAGAGACAGAGAGAGAGAGAGAGAGAGAGAGAGCGCAACGCTCAATTCAGTTTATTGAAGTGAACATGTATAAATTCTGAGCATGTCCATCTGAAGCAAACTGCGAATGTTCCAATAAGGGGATGGGGTAGAACAGTTGAGCTGGATCAGAAAAGACGTTTGGTAGTAAGCTATCAGTTTGTATGCTCACCTCTTCTCCCATCATCCACTCCACATACCAACACCCTTCTCTTCTTCATAGTAACCTTCACAGACAATGACACATCAGTCAGGAAAATAATAGTTATCACTAATCACGGTTTGCTTGACTCCCCTAAATAATCTGTAATTTTTTTACCCGTTTCATTTTATGTTAACTAATGAACACATGGAGCACATACATGCCATGAACATGGTGAAGATATCTGTCATAAGGCATTGAAAAACTTTAATTGAAAAACTGTTACCGGTTAATTATTAAAATAAATTATGTTACTTACATTACAATCCTAAACAGAGTTATGCCCTTCTAAATCCACTGACTTCAACGGATTGAAAAGGGTGTAACTCTCTTTAGGACTGAACTGTTAATGGCAGTTTGCACTGAAGTACAACTATTACAATTATGTAATACTAGGAATAAGGCCCATTATGGAAATAATACAATGGGATCTAGAAAGAGGCTCTGTGTGGGTGCCCCAGCCTTGGGCACTCAGTGTCAATTTACTGTGATGACCTCAGCAGGGTATAATGACAACGAGTCCACCATTTTCTCCAAGGGAAATTATCTCTGCCATCTGAAGAGGAGATTGGCAAAAATGGTTCCCCTGGAGGAAATGGTTTGGAGGGTGGTATCTATGGCATTGTCCTTGTCTGAGGTCCCACTCCTCCTTAAACCCCAACTCCTCCAGGCTCTAGCCCTCAAATCCCCAGGAATCCCCCATCCTGGAGGTGGCAATCCCATCTCCTTCCCAGCCAACCATCAATGTACCATTATCTGCCCCTCTGACTTCAGCTTTCCATCTCCTCCCCCCTCCCTGCAGCCTCTACCTAGGAAAAGTACAGTCTTTCTTCACAGTGGGGACCAAAGGAGGTCATATCATTCCCCTCTCCCCCTTTTGATCTGCACAACAACCCTGTGAGGTAGGTCAGGCTGAAAGTCTGTGAGTAGTCTGAAATCACTCAATCAGCTTCCGCAGGAAGAATCTGGGTCTGGCAGACCCAGCTCTGAAGCGCTAACAGCTACATCACACTGGCTGTCATCAGGGGGCCACCTCAGCAGGATATAATGACACAGAGTCCACCATTTTCTCCAGAGGAACCAATCTCTGCCATCTGGAAAGCAATTGTAATTCTGAGTGATCTCCAGCTCTCACCTGGAGATTGGCAACAATGGTTCTCCAGGAGGAAATGGCTGGTTTAGAGGGTGGAGTTTATGGCATTGTACCTGTCTGAGGTCCCACCCCTCCCCAAACTCTGGTTTCTGCAGACTCCACCACAGAATCTCCAGGAATTTCCCAACCTTGTAATGGCAACCCGAGTCAGAACTGGCCCCAATGAGTTCCCCACCAAAGCCAAAGTAGGCCTGGAATGGGTCTCCTGCCTTTGCCTTTTTACTGACAGAACCAAGCTTGATTGCCTAGCAACAGCCACTAAGGGAAAAGTTAGCCCCACAGGAGCCAAGCAGGAGAAACATCTTCATCAGGAAAGACGGCTGTTTTGGCAGTTTATTCTGTCAGGGAAGTGGCCAGGCTGGCAATGGGCAGGAGAGAGGACCGGACCCAACCCCCAGCCAATGGTACACAAGTCCTCTTGGGTGGTGGTTGATGGGCCAACAGCTGATGGGAGTGCACAGCACAGCCAATGGGAGAGCCAGAAAGTGCCAATACATTGGGCTTTTATATACATAGGATTTCCAGCATTGTACCTCTATAATTTTTTTATCCTAGTTGTATTTTCGAAAAAAGGGAAACAAATCAGTAATTAGAAAAACAAAATAAAGCAAAGCTAAATCCAGTTGTTGAGACATACTGAATTAAAAAACAGAACAGTTGCCAAAAGTGGAGATTATTCCCAGTTAAGCATGCATGAGATCAATTCCAAAGGTGCAAAGTTGAATTCCAGTAAGAAATAGGTGGCTAAAAATTAAATCTCTGGTCTATTGTTTAACACTCTCTCTCCCATCTGAAGACATCTGAAATATATTAATTCTGAACAAAAATGTATTTAGTCTTCCACAGATCGCGCACCCAAGAAATTCAGGCCAAGAGCAGGTTAAACTGTTAATACTCATATCTTTGTATCAGGATTAAGGAACTTCCCTTGATTGAAACAGACTGAGAGAGAAAGAAGAATTACTCTGATTATTTAAATGAGACCAACAAGCTTATATAGGGCACTAGAGGTGAAGCTAAACTCTTGTCATTCCAATTTTAATATGGAATGTAACTGGACAAAAGATAAAAACAAGTACCAAAACATAAGCAACCACTGAAAGGATGAAGATAAAGGAATATTTGTATATAAATTTAGTAAGTTTGTTCCCTGCCAAACAGATAAAAGAAAAGTAGGCTTTATTAAATTTATGAGAAACAAAAGTACTAAGGTTCTAATTTAAAGATTACAAACCATATAATTCACAAACCACTTACTAATGAATGGAACACAATTATGGCAAAGCAGTTAGAGGAAAACCAAGTTTCCCATTTTATTGGAATGTATTTCTCATATATGTCAAAAGAAGTGAAATTTCATTCTCAAGTACATAAGAAGAGAAACTGTGAAAAAACCAGGGAAATCTAGTAGAAACAGTAGTACTTGCAATAAACACAGTGAGGTCAAAAGTGTCTTTGAAAGAAACAAACCAGATCACTTTCCATTTTTAGTCAAGACAACTAGTACATTTGATTAGAAGTAGAATCACATGAGAATTTTTTTTTGGTGAAATGAAAACAACTGATATGTTTGTAGAAGGAAGACATTGGTAGAATTTTAACTGTGATGCCCACATTTGCACTTCATTGCAGGTTCCAGCAAAGTACAGCCATTTCAGTGGGTCGTCAAAAGGGCTGTTGCTGGTGATGGCTCTAATATTTATGCCTCCCCTACCACTATCTATTCTACCCACTAGCCCCAAAATTATTCCATTTCAATTTTTTGCACCATAAAAAAATCGCTATACCTAAAGGCTATTTCTAAGCTTTTAAAGAAGTCCATAGATTTCTGCAAAGGAATGAGTAAAGGCTATTAGGTCTATTCTACCTTTAAGATCTGAAAGTCTAATTATTTTCTATTGTCTTTCACTACACCAACATTAGGCAGGTCTTTGTTAAATTAATTATTCAATGAGGAAGAGAGGAGGGGGAAAATACAGAGATGAAGGAATGAATAACCACTTTGTTTAAAAGCATCTTTTTAAACAGCGCTTTCAGGGCTTTTCCAGATGTCAGGTTATTTGGCAAGACCTGTGCATCCATCACAGCCACCTAGGCAGCATAATGTAACAAAGTGCTTCCACTGCAAAGAAAAGAATTCTATCATCTCAGCTACAGATGAACTGAGATTCCAGCTTCAGCAACTGTGACTCTCTTACACATCTTCTGCGGCTAGTAAAGTGACTAAATTAGCACTGTGAGGCACATCACAAGCCCCCACCCCTACTTGGGCTTTTTATTGTCTTAGTGTTTTTAGTAGTTTTCATTTTATTACTTTGTCTTTTTTGTTTCTGATGGAAGGCAGAGGCTGTTTACAAAAAAAGGTATAGCATGGCAAGGCTAGTATGGTCTTTACTGTGTGTGGCCAGAGATAATCAACCCTTATTACATGAAAGTTCAATGGTGTAGGACAGTGAGTTTCAAACTATGAGTGAGCCCCACCTGCTGAATTATGAGCATCTATGGCAGGGGTCCCCAACTTTTCGGAGCCAGTGGGCACCTTTGGAATTCTGGCACAGTGTGGTGGGCAGAGCCACAAAATGGCTGCTGCAGGAGGTGGAACCAGGCACAAAATAGCTGCCAGTTTACTTTCAATCACACACAGTGAAGATCCTTGTGCTGTGTTAGCAGCCAGTGTTCCCTCTAAGCTGAGTTAGTGTGAGTTAGCTCACAGGTTTTTAGCCTCCGGCCCACACATTTTTGTCTTAGCTCAGGAAAGACGGCTCCAGAGCAAACTAATTTATCCAGTGGCCAAATCGCTCACTCACTACTTTAATGCCAGTAGCTCACAAAGTAGAATTTTTGCTGACAAGACTCCACAGCTCAGAGGCAACACTGGTAGCAGCTGCTGCCAAAGCAAACATTTTTTTAAAAAATGCACAGCCAATTAAATCTTCAGTGGCCAACCAAAAGCCTTGCTGCACAAAATCTCCACCTGCCTCCGCCCACTTTATAGAAACACTTGGCAGGCACCAGGAAAGGTGCTGGCAGGCACCATGGTGCCCCACAGGCACAACACTGGGGACCCTTGCTCTATGGTGCCATTGTTTTATGCTGCTTTTTAGAAAGCATTTTTGGTAGCACACATAAAGAGATTAAAGATCCCACACCTCTCACTGTATGCATGCTGACAAAAACGGCAAGATGGTGAAGCAAGGCCACTCTGTAGTGCAGAGGATTCCTCTGTGGCTCCGACACTTCGCTTGTTCCATGCTACAGTATGTATCTTGGTGCTCAGCTTGTGCTTCCTGTTCCAGGCTCTCCTGGACCATCATCCACAACCCTGGTTTGAGAAGCAGGATCTGGGAGACCAGGGTTTGAAACCCCACTGTGCCATGGAAGATCACTCAGTGTCCTTGGGCCAGTCACTCTTCCTCAACATAGCCTACTTCAAATCTAAATAAACAAGTGGAAGGAATTAGTTATGAACTAGACCAGGGGGGTCAAACTCATTTTTTATGAGGGCCGGATCTGACATAAATGAGACCTTGTCGGGCCAGACCATGTGTGTCATAAAATGTAATGCCAGGTAACGGAGATATAAAGTTTATAAAGGACACAAACACAAAGATTTTTTTTACTTAAAATAAAAACATGCTTAAAACATTTGCACGCTTGCAATATTTTGTTTATTTAATGGTCTCTGATAACTGACACATCTTGTTCTGAATTATTGCATCAAAATTTCTGTGCTGTTGCAATCTTGAGCATGCTGTTCAGTGTGTGTATCTGTAAGTGGCAAACCTACTTTTGATTTACTGACATTCGCCACAGAAATTTCAAGCTCAGAGTTCTGAGTCCAAGACCCAGGGGAAAACATGAAAAGGCTGAGAGATTGTGAGAGTCTGGTGAAGCAAGCTATGATGCTGCAGCAGCAACAGAACTGGAAGCAGGAAATGGCCAGCTCCAGTGCGGGCCTGATAGAGGCCCTCCAGGGGCCTGATCTGGTCCCTGGGCCGCATGTTTGACACCCCGAACTAGACTGTCAAATAGATGGAAGAGGAGATGAAGCCTCATTGTAGGTCAGTGCGGAGTGGCAAAATGACAGCGACCAAGGGTAGTATAAAGCAGTGCTCTGTACCAAGGCCGCCTTTCTCTTTCCTTCCCTTTATAACCAGGGAGCTCTTTAGAAGCAGTCTGGGAATAGGTTTCCAATCAGCTAATATGGCTACCATTTTTAATGTGTCAAAAAAGGCACTGCAGGAAACACCTCACTTTAATCAATAAAGGTTCTTTAAAGCACTATTTGATGAAAAACTGTTTTTGAACATTTCCATTATTGTTCTTCCAAGTTAGATATGCTGCGAAAATATGGAAAGTTGCAAAACAGTCATAATCCGTGTTCACTCTAAGCTGAGAGTGTGAGTTAGCTCACAGTATTTTTTAGCCTCCAGCTCACACATTTTTGTCTTCGCTCAGGAAGAATGGCTCCAGAGCAAACTAATTTATCCAGTGGCCAAATCACTCACTCACTACTTTAATGCCAGCAGCTCACAAAGTAGAAATTTTGCTCACAAAACTCTACAGCCTAGAGGGAGCATTGGTCATAATATGTAAGGATCAGGGGTCCTTTTGTAAAAAAAGAAGTGCAGGAGCTCATTAGCATAACTTATTTGCATATGCCACACCCCCTGACATCACCGGAAGTGTCAGAAGGCCACACACCACTGACGTCACCGGAAGTGTGTCAGAAGAAAGGAAGGGAGGGAGGGGGGAAGAAAGGAAAGGAACAGGAAGGAAAGTAGGTAGGTAGGTAGGTGAGGGGAGAGAGAGAAGAAAGGAAGGAAGGAAGGAACAGGAAGGTAGGTAGGTAGGTGGGGGGGAGAGAGAGAGAAGAAAAGAAAGGAAGGAAGGAAAAGGAAGGTAGGCAGGTAGGTGGGGGGGAGAGAGAAGAAAGAAAGAAAGAAAGAAAGAAAGAAAGAAAGAAAGAAAGAAAGAAAGAAAGAAAGAAAGAAAGAAAGAAAGAAACAGACAGACAGACAGACAGACAGACAAGGTGCTTCTCTCCCCCCCCTTCGGGCCAAGTGGCTGTCAGCCACTCGGCCCGGTGTTTCCCTCCCTTACCCCCCTCTTGCTTGGGCACTGGGGCCCAGCTTTTCTCTCCCTCCCTCCTGCCCCCCTCCCACCTGGGAATGGTGAGTGGGGAGGGATGGGGGCTTTTCCCCGGGCCGGTGGCCTGCCGTGGCCCGAGAAGAGCAAGAGGGGGGAGGGATGGGGGTTTCTCCCCGGGCGGGCGGCCTGCCGCGGCCCGGGAAGGGTAAGCGGGGGGAGGCTTTCCTCCGGCTCCATGGAAGCACGGGCCGGGGAGAGCGAGCTGGGGTGGGGAGGCTTTCCTCTGGCTCCACGCTGAAGCGCGGGCCGGAGAGAGCAAACTGGGGTGGAGAGGCTTTCCTCCAGCTCTGCACCGAAGCGTGGGCCGGGGAGAGCGAGCTGGGGGGGGAGGCTTTCCTCCGGCTCCGTGACGAAGCGCGGGTCAGGGAGAGTGAGCTGTGGGGGGGAGGCTTTCCTCCGGCACCGTGCCAAAGCACGGGCCGAGGAAAGCGAGCTGGGGGCGGGACTTGGTTATGTGCCCGCCCCCCGGCCTCCTCTATCCCAGAGTGGTGCCCCAGTGCACCCCAGCCCCAACGGATCTCTGGTAAGGATGCTGTGATCTTTGCCACAAAAGAGTTTTGCCAGGCAAACTTATTGATAGTAGTGATTCTGGTAAGCTGATCCCAGGATTAGTTTGCTGGTTGGGCAAACACCAGGCGACTTGAATGGGTTCATTTACTGCACCAAAGTACTGCAAAGGTGCAAATAAAACAACAAACCAATCAAGAAAAATAAGAAAATGGGTCAAATATGGTCTCTCTAAGTAGAACGTGGCTGTACTGTTGTAAAGATAAAATGGGATTAAACCCCCCCCCCCAATAGCTGCCTTAATGTTAGTGTAGTGTGGAGGGGGAAGAGATACAAATGTGTTAAATAAATAGAGAAGTCTTCCAAAATGGAGCTAAACAGCATAACTTCTATGAACAAGAAGCAAGTAGTGCAAGATTTTAAGAAATATTTATAAAAAATTAGAATCTTAAAAACTGGTAAAGAGCAAGCTACTGTTTAGAAAAGATCTTTAAAAAAGATAGATTATAATAATGCAGACATCAGTAGCTTCATTATATGAAAAAAATAACAATGCTCTCTTGCAATTCTCCTGGTATCACGTTGCATCCATTAGTAATTGCTGAATTAAGCTTTTAACAGCAACAGGAGCCATATCCATTCATACTGCTGACCTCTGCTTTTCTGAATGAATTAAGAGTGGGAATAGAAAAAATGTGGCTTCTACAAAGCTTCCTTTCCAACACAGGAAATCCTGTGTGGTTAGACACAGTATGTGTCACACACCGGGATTTCATTCTAATCCACTTTACATCCCAACATTAGCAGCATGTCACAGGAAATCATTCCTTATTTTCAGTTGTTCCAGGCAGGACTTCTTTGGACACAAGGTCAACACGAATACATCACTGCCTCCTTATCATTGCAAAGCAGCTGTGAGGAGGATGCAAGACACAATATAGCCTAATGTTGTTGAATACACCTTTTCACAGAGTTTAAACTCATTTAGGGGATTCTTGTGATTTTACAAAATTCAGCCGCATCCAAAAGCATCTCTAAAATTCAATGATTAATTATATAAAGAAGTCAAAACTGAATGAGAAACTTTTCCAAAGCATTCAGACAGGAATAATGAAATGTGGCCATTACAGTGTCAAAAACAGAAAGCCAATTCCACAAACTTCAAAAAGGACAGAAGATTCCATCTCCACAAAGCCAGAAATCTGAGCACAGCTATCTAGCAGACAACATTTCTTCATTTTGCAACAACAAAGGTCTCATATTCACAGAAGTCTTTTTCTTTCTCCTATCTGGACAAATTAAATTGATATATAAACTTTCGCATAACTTTGCTCTGGCATAACTTTGCTCACCTCCCTGCATGAAAAGCATTTTAATGCCAAAATGAACTTTATAGAAATAGTAACCAAGTTGCTACCCAAAGACATATGCTCACAGGAGACTGGTGGACTGGCTCTGTAATGGTAGCCTTGGTCTAGGACAGGGGTGGGCAAATGGTGGCCCGGGGACCACATGCGGCCCGCCACAGAGTTTTTTGTGGCCCACCAAGACAGTTGGCCACTGTCAGCACCTGAGGAGCTGCAGCTTGAACTTATTTACATGCAGTCAGATCACACTGTGAAAGAAATGTTTAATGCTGTGACATTAGTTGACTTTTACAAATCTTTGTCTGGTGAAAAGTTTTCATGTATGAAGAAATTTGCTGGGAAAATGTTCTGTATATTTGGGTCTACATATATTTGGGAGCAGTGTTTTTCTTGCATGAAGATCAACAAGAGTAAATATAGACATTAACAGACATTTGACAGACATTAACTTGCAGGCTGTGATGAGAATCTCAACAAGCAATCTCGCTCCTGATTTCAAAAAAAATGTAGAAAAGTGTGATAGGGTACATTTGTCTCATTAAACTGATTCTAAAATTAAATGTGCTTGCAGCTATAGATAATATGAAATTAGCACAATAAATAAATTGAATAAAACTACCACTATTTTATTTAATTTATATTTATTGATTTTTATGATACAATTTATACCTTTTCTGAAATGCAAAGTTAACTAATGAATTCAATCATTTTAAAAGGTGCGGCCCTCCGCTAACCTCCGCTCCCACAAAGCGGCCCCCGAGCCAAAACAATTGCCCACCCCTGGTCTAGGAAATGTTTAACTGCAGATTACCACTGAAGAGTTCATAAAACAGGAATATCCGATCTCCCTCAATCAGGATGATGTTGAGTCACTCTGAAAGACTTTGAAATCCATGTGGCGCAATATGGGTCAAAACAAGAGACTCCAAGCATGTGGCTTTTTAGTCAACTGATAACTGCAGCAACAACTGCAGGAACGGCTGATAACTTTTAAATTTTGGGCCACTCACACTGTGCCTCAGCCTAACCTATTTCACAGTACCATTCAGAGAATAAAACTGGGGAGAGGGTACAATATTATGTAGTCTGCCCTGAGGTCCCTGCAGAAAGAATAGGACAAAAATGCAATAAATATGAATGAGCCATCACAGACCAAAAAAGCACCCACAGAATTTATCTCATATCTAAGCACAGCATTTTTAACTGATTCAGCTGGCACATACAATCAAGATTTAATGAACTGAATGATGTTCATACATCAATTAGCCGTCTGTGAACCAACCAGCACAACAGCCCAACCTCAGGCCATATCTTACTGAACTATATTGGTACTTTTACATCTAAGCAAATAGTTAAAAATGGTTGCTTTAGTCTTTTTTAATAATCGCCCTACAAATTTCCTGATCCCTAACAACAGTGTATGCTTTCATGAAATGCAAATAGAGATACATACTGATGTGAGCTGAGTAACACTTTGAATTGCAAAGACTTGCATGTTAAATTTAGAAATGCTATGTGACTAATGACCCAAAGAAATGATTTCAAATGCATATGGTCCTTTAATGAGTTTAAAAGAACGGATATATGTTTTGTTTAAACCTATGTTTTTTTAAAAAAAACACATCCTGACCAGACGTATCCAGAGTAGCAGTCATGAAAAACAGCCACTACACTGTTAGTCAGAAAGTATTATTCATCTTAAGAGGAACTCTGCATTTATAATAAGAGTAACGTCTTAAGCATGGATTTGTCAAAAGCCATTTTTCTTACCCACAAATCTCTAACAATGTGGGCTTCACAGAAACAGACTTATTCCATTTTCAAGCAAGGAAAAAAGAAACTTTTGTTTTCTAGGTTTTGCGTTACTTGAATAGCAACTTTGGTGGCAAGTTGATAGGGACAATTGTAGTGACCATCTGTGACTGCTGAATATTCTTGTAGCCTCTGCAATAAATTTAAATTCAATGCTGCCATGTCCCTTCCCGCTGAGACTTTCAGACCTCTTTGAAAATTTAAAGAAAACAGATATATTCATGGCTTGAAAGAAAGAGCTCATCACGCTTGACCCCAAATCCAAACAATAGGAGGAATTATTGCAACAGCAGGGCAGATGTTGGTCTTCGCTGACTTTCATCTTCAGACAGATTTGTACCAGAATTTCTAGTTTCCTTCTGTTTGTTGTCTCACATGTAGAAATCACAACTGAAAATACAGAAGTTGCAGGTTTTTTATACTACCTGATTTAGTGAGGAAATCTAATTATAATTTCACACAGAGAATTTAATCATATTTTTCTTGTTTGGGCCAATGCATCCATTTGCTACAACTTTGCTATGAATCTCCTTTAAATATCTCTGAACATATTTACCCTGCTTCTCTTCCAAACTGGGAGCTCAACGCAGCTTATGAAATATATAAAACATGAAGATATGAACAAATGTTATCTATAAAAGCAGGCAACTTACAAGGACTTGCCAGGGGGAATCTCATTTATCCACCCCCACTATTTCCTCTATCCCTTCCCTGACAGTCCCCCATAGTTTCCCCCCTTTTCCTGCTTCCTTTTTTTTGTCTTCCAACCCACAAGCCAACTTACCTTTATCTGCTTGTCACCCCAGTCTTCAGAATTCCCTCTTTCACACTCCCTGGGAGCCTCTATCCACTGCAGGTTGCACAGTGCTGGCCAGCAGGTCCAGTTGTGCAGCAGTAAACCCACAAGTTCTTGTGCAGGGCACCTAACTTTCCCCTGCATCATCCTCTCTCCACACTCGTTCCTCCTTTACTCCTCCTGACAGCCCCCATATTCTCACCTTTCCATTGTTCTTTCTCTCCTTTCCACATATCAACAATGTACCATTTATGTGCTGCCGCCACCCTCAGTCTTTGGCCATATTTATTATGTTTATCTCATTTATACCTTGCCTTTCTCCTTTGGGGACCCAAAGCAATTTACAATAACTGGTTTCTCTGAAATACTCCAATTAGTTATAATCTAAAATATAATATATCATATAAAATATAAAGTCATCAATATCTCATTTGTAAACACAACATATTTTTACATTTCCTTGCCTATACTACTACTTTCATAAAGCTCCTTCACCATAACTTCTCCCATCTATATTGACTTTCACAGCTAGATGTAGATCAAGATGGGTAGCTGTGTTGGTCTGTCCGTAGCAGTAGAAAAGAGCAAGAGTCCAGCAGCACCTTAAAGACTAACAAAATTTGTGGCAGGGTAGGAGCTTTCGTGAATCACTGCTCACTTCTTCAGACAGAACAGCTAGCCTTGTTAATAGAATTATAAATATTCAGATGATGCAACTGAAAGAATCAAGGCCGCTGACAGGAGGTTGTCAGCATCCAGGAGTTGGAAAAGCCTGGCCATGTGTTGACTTATGTAACAGGCCATGAGGCTGTGAGTAGTTTAAGCTTTTATCGGTAACAATTCTGTAACATAGTTTTTGATGCACAGTGAAAACATCATCCAGAGGATTTAAAAAGTAGGTCCCTTGATTTTACAAAGGTTTTTAAAAGATTAAAACGTCAAAGACGTGAGCGCTTTTTATTAGCAGGTTTGCATTTTGTGTGTATTAGAAAGGCAGCCAAGTGGCTTTCCAATTATTCATAGTCCTTATTGTATTAGTTCAACTAAAACCTGTGTAGCTAGGGCCTTTACCTTTTTGCTTTGTTTGAATATTTTTATTGAATTCATAAAACCTAAAATACATGTCAAAATATTTCACTGCAATAAGTTATACAGCTGCAGAAACAATCAGACACAATCACATATTAACATTATACAATAAGAACAAAAACGTTCTCTATTATTTGTCCTGTCCATATGACAGTCAGAAATGAAAATCACCTTGATGAGTTGTACAAGACCTCCAAATACCTATGAATATCATTAACACATGGATGAGTTATAGAAATTTAAAAAGTTTAGCAAGAGGAGTGATTTTTCAGTGGTTAACCATTTTCTCCCCTTATACAGTGTACCTGAAAGTTATTTCTTTGCAGACTGAAGCTCCCATTTTACTCCATGAAGATGGGTGCAGACAAATCATAAAGTGCATATAATTTGGAGGGAGGGAAGCTAGAATGGCCAAGTGCACTATGATAAGACAGGACATTAGCCCCACAACGAGACAATGTTTTATGACGAGGCTTTGGAGCACTGCACACTGTTAAGAAACAGTGCAACAAGTAAGAACTGTTGGGAAGAACACCAAAGAGCAACAGTCCTTCAGATATATGGGTCATACTCCACCCCTTCCATACCCATGGCCATTAAGGGTTCTGGGTGTATACATATTTGCAGAGAATATAGGGTACTTGGTATTAGTGTAAGAATGTAGATAGATCCAGGTGGGCAGCTGTGTTGGCCTGAATCAGTAGAACAAATGTTGAGTCCAGTGGCACCTATGCTTTTGTTGGTCTTAAAGGTGCCACTGGATGCAAAATTTATAAGAATGTAGATTTCTAGATAGGTAATTCCTTGAGCATATGATATATGTAGTTATTTTAACTGAAGGTTCTGTGCAGGTTTTCCTTGCACTTTGGTACACTTCACTTGCTCTGCGTATCTTCTGAGATATCATAGATAAACTAACTACACTTAAAGTAGATACTCTCAATATCAGTGTTTCCAGTCAACGGCACAGTTGTATATCAAGAAAGCACTTTAAAAACTCAACTTGCCACGAAGGAAAGTTTAGGATCAAAGACTTAAGGCTTTTATGCACTAAAAATCGTGTTAATTAAGGTCTCTACATCTAAGCGTATAAAGTTAGGCTGTGTGCAGAATTTTCTTTTGCCAGTACCAATCCTAGATGATCCTCCAATTTCAACTATTATCCACTGCAGCATAGGCAAGCCAAAAATAACAGAAACAAAGCAGATTTAGCCCCTGCAAGAATGCATGAGATTATACACCATGGACTTCTGGCACTGGAAATACATTATTCTGTAAGTGCAGCATCTACATGTCCACCATTACTCTGCTAAGCAAACTTAAGGTGCCAACCTTTCCTACAAAGCCATCTTGGAAAATATCCTACACACCACAGCCCTAGCCATCAAAGCGATTTCTTGAAAGTAGAAAAAGATTATAGGAATTTAATTCTCACTTTTTTATTCCACTGTTATTCAGCTCATGCATATTATATATGCGTTGCATTCTCAGTTCAGCAAAGGATCTATATAAACCTGATTTCTCATATTGTGCAAAATAAGTTGAAAAGGAAGGGAAAAACCTCAGTGAGATATTTTCCAAATCAAAGTTGTTTGCCTAGTTATGCACTGATGCAGTAACAATGATTCAATATGGCTTACCGGTATGAGCCATTTGGTATTCCCCCTCTGCATAGAAGAAAGACTCCATTTCACACTCCATTTTTTGCTTGGTTATAAAAATCAACCAAATTGTGGGAAACTTTTGAGTCTGCTGTTTTGGCAAAGCAAACTAATAGGGCTGACCCAAGGAATTTGGGTATCTGAGGATAGGGCATCCAAACCACCCTCTCCTCCATGTCACAGAAAGATGGCATCTGACCCTTTGCAAGGAGGCAGGCAGGCAGCACTTACTCTTCTTGCCCCCGCTGCGCCATAGTGAAAAGCTGCTGCCTGCTCTCCTCTTTCCCCAGTGGTGCAGTATGGCAGGAAGCTTCTACCCACCTCGTCATCACCATGATTGGGCACTGCAGAGGGAATGATGAAGAAGGCCAGGCTCATGCCCCCTGTGGAGAGAGGGAGCAATGCCGGCTGGCTGACCGCTGGAGCAGGAGGTGCCACCCAGGGCAGAACCCAATGTCATGGGCAGGCAAGCTGATCAACTTTCACCTAGACTTTTTAGTGAATGAGCTTTCCCTGCAAGCCAAGCCCCCCTCCCCAGTTGAAGTTTGCTCTGAAGGGAAAAAATACAGTTACCTCTGAATTTTCTCTAGAAGAGGCAAAGGTTGGTTTGATGCAGGGAGAAAGTGTTAATACCACGCCCATTTCCTGTCCAGCGCAAGGATAAGAGGGTGTGCATGTGAAGGTGGACAAGGCATACAGGCAAATGAAAGAACCACTATCCTTATCAAGAGTAAGGGTACATGCATGTACCTCCTACGCCTTCACACGAAAGAGGACAAACTGCTGTCACCATGTTAAAGGGAGAGATAAGAAAGTGATTACAGTAGTGCTGGAGGAACAGCAGAGAGGTACATTTAATTGCTTGGAAAATGAACGGTCACTCCTGAGTAACCTTCTGCCTGCCTATGAACTAGAGTTTTGCTGCTGTGATTCATGTATGCTGATGACTTAGTTCTAGGTATCACTAGATATCACTAACTAAGTGCTAAAGGTATATTTTTTCAATTCTAAACTGGTGCCTGTGTTGGCACAGAAAGCTCTTATGAATTGCGATATTCATAAGCCTGAACTTTGGGCTGCCTTGAATGGAAGGGCCATGTGCTTTCTTCATAATAGAAGCCAGCTCCAGCCCACACCAGGAGGCTGACACCCTAGATAAGTTCACCAGAGACAAAGGACTCCTCTTGCCATGGGGATTCTTTCTGTCTCAGAGACCTGCTGGCCAGCACCTCTCCTACACATCTGGATAGTTATGCTAACTACACTGCCTAGCAACTAATGTGTCAGACATTAACCAACAAGCCAAAGTCATTGATTAACAATGAACTTGGCCAGGTGAGTCATCGGACCCCAGACTCAGTGTCTGTTTCCTGATGAGATCATGCTCTTGCTACACTGCCCAACCCCTGGACCTCCTCCCTTTGTTCACCTTTAACCTATAACAAGGTCCAAGAGGGATGGACCGCCTAGTAGGTGTGTTAGTGGGTTGTGGTCTGCAAAGCCCGCCCCAAGACCCCCAATAAAAGTCCAAACCGAGAGTCACTCGGTCTCTTGAGCCATCACCCTCTATCTCTCTATTGACCCTTCAGTCCAGCTCTCTGTACCCAACCCTTGCCTCCATCTTTGAACCCCATTTTTCTCTCTCTGGAAACGCGATCCAGGAGAACCACGTGGTCTTGCTGGTTCAAGCCTCATGGCCCCATAGCTTTTATACCTTTCTCCCCATCCAACTCATCCTGACATCGGACAACGCATCTAAGGTACTGTGCTTTCCCCACCAACGATACCTGCTCATGCAAAAGTGCCATTCTCTCTCTTTATTTCATTAGGCCTGTAAGATTGTGTGTGTGATTACGTTTTTGGTATGCTTGACAACATTATCCAGTAAACAACATTGAACTTGGAATCCGTCTCACGTGCCTCTTTCCTTGAGAACTCCCGGGAGGGGTGGGACCCTGGTATAGTTGGCAAGAACCCGTGTATTTTGCTGATTGCTCAACGTAAATTAAAGCAATTCGGCTAACACCTGGAAGTGACTGGGATGCAGTTAATCTATCTGAAGCTGAACTGGGCATGATATTGAGGACTGTACCTATAATTTAGAAGGTGGCAGTAATCACTTCAACTGAACAAATGTAAAGCCTTTAATGATGTCTACACAAAAATCAGTGGCCAGGAGTGCCCTTGAAACCTGCTCATTTTTGTTGATAGTTTTGCTTTATGTTTCATTGCTCTTCTAAATAAACTGAGATTGAGACATATTTAAAAATACAAATTAATTTGGAGTAAATCTTCCATGTGCTCAAAAAATGCCAGCTAAACCTAGCATTCTGCCCATCACTGTTACCAAGAAGCAAAGTGGATGGTAACCTTGTCCTGCAACAAACTTTGTCCACTCCCTGATTCAAAAATCTCAACCATTATCTATTTAAACTTATTGCTCCCATGCAGTGTGTGTGTGTGTGTGTGTGTGTGCGCGCGCGCACGCGTGCAGTGATTTGTTGAGCGTGTGTGTCATTTCACAGATTTTGGCTCATCCAACATAAAAGAAAGACTACTTATTTTATCACTGCAACATGTATGAGATTGAAACCTTCTTGAAGGGTACAAGACCAAAGAAACAGCAGACTATGAAAACCAGTGCAAACCATACGCATATAAAATATGATAGTGAAATCCTGTGTTACACTTATTCATTTCATCTGTTATCAACCTGCACAAGACTCCAGCTGGCAGCCTTTAGGATGTATATCCCACACCCTATCACTAATCCTCCTCAAGCTTTTCAGGAACTATCTTATTAGCATTCTGCGCACAGTCCATAAGGGAATTAAAGATTTAGAGAATTATCATTCACCAAAAATTTCAGTGACTTTAACCTCTTGACCTAGTATGGATATGCTGGCCCATTAGCATTATTAAAATCAACTGCATGGTAAAAATGTCTCACAAAGCAAGTTTCCCCTTTGCGTAGAACAGATGTTAGCTATTCACATGCAGTGCTGGGCAACTTGCTCTTTAATTAGCAACACAACTTTGTACAATGGTGTTTGATTTGTGTCAGCTTTCTCTAAAAGCGATGCGATGTGTACAATACAGATATGGTCCACTTGAAAAAGGTAGATAAACACATTCCTTGATGAGCTGCAGGAGTTTGACATTTTCTGCTTTTGTCTGCTATAGGAAAGGAGAAGCTTAACCTTGCCAGTTCACAGGATTTAAGATTGATGGTTCACTATCAAACACTAGCATAAACCAGCTCAGCAGCATTTTCCTAGATTCTACTCCCTCTCAAATCAGATTTCAAGCTGATTCTGTACAAAGAACATTTTAGCCCACTCCATTTATAGATTCTCTAGTCTTAAAATACATTACATATATTTATTAACTTCAACAGTCTATAGTGATAAAAGTTCAAACTTTCTTGTTTGGCTGAACCACTAATGTGTGTCAGCACTCAGTCATCTGAAAGTGTGCCAAACGAATTGGATTTATACCCTGCCCTTCACTACCCGAAGGAGTCTCAGAGCGGCTTACAATCCCCTTCCCTTCTCCTCCCCACAACAGACACCCTGTGGGGCTGAGAGAGCTCTCTCAAAAACTGTCCTTGAGAGAACAGCTCTGAAAGAACTTATGACTGACCCAAGGTCACACCAACAACCGCATGTGGAGGAGCAGGGAATCAAACCCAGTTTCCCCAGGTTAGAGTCTGCGCTCCGAACCACTACACCAAACTGGATGGAACCTATAACAGATGATATATACACAATACCTTTTACCTGTACCCTTGAACATCCAAAAGCTGACAATGGACCAATTAACTGTGCATCTCCCAGGGAGACCAATGTTTCTGTAACTACATATAAATGAGTTCCTTTCATCATCATACTTCAAATGGTCCTGTAAATCATTTAAATGTGAAAATTGTACAGTACTCCTTTCCTAAAAATCTTATTTTAAAGTTTCAGTATATATCAACATTTATGGTCCTGTCTCTAACATCAGATCATTGCTATTCATTGTGATCTGGATCTACAGCTCATTTCCCCTCCATAGAAGGGCATTTCTGCCAATGGAGGAGGGACAATAAGTTCTGTCCATTCTCCCTGTCTCTCCTGGAGTCTCTCCACACTGTGTACAGAACTGTTTCTAGCATTCCCCTGATCTTTGGGGCAGTATCTTGGAAGATGCTGTAAGCTGCCACACAAAGGGAGAAACTTCTACTAGCCACAACCCTTTTTTTTTGAGCCACCACAGAAAGATCTAAAATTTTTAAAGAACAGTTGAAAACAGGTTATAAAATTGCAATTGATTAACAAATTCAACAGGTTGTATTAGGGTCTATCTTAGGAATATGGGCAGTTCTACCACCATAAATGAAATTAGTGGTCTCCAAGGGAATTTTTTCAGTGCAATTCTAAAGGGGGGGGCAGAATCAGCTGGCCAACCCCAAGTTATGCAGGCATAAGGGCTGGTTACACTGGCGCAGGGCATGAGTGGCACAGCCACACGCCAGTGGAGCAACAGTGAAAACCCCTGCACCAGTGTAAATGTGGGCATTCTGTGGGATGTGGTGCCAGTTAGGCAGCTCCGTAAGCATTTCCTGCATTGGTGGTAGAGTATGCAAACATTGCCCTTGCCACTGCAGCTCTGCACCTCTTGGCACTGTGCCTTCTGGCATGTGGTGGTAAAACAAAATGTCTGCTCTGGGACATGCCATCCAAATCGAGATGTCCACTTAAAGCATTGGAACAATTCCTTTTGCCCCACTCAGAAGCACGTTTGGGCCCTCATGGCCAAGGGTGTCTCTTACAAGTGGGTGGAGGAGTAGGGTCTGCCTGGAGTGAAAGCCATCATGTGGGCAATGATACCCCCCAAGGTGGTGAGTGACTGTAGCACTAAGGTGCTGTGTGCTAACTGTTATGGGCCCCGTAACATCAGGAGGTTCACTGGTAGGGCCAGGCTGCAGAAACCCTCCCAGTGTTGCCCTGCAAGCACCAAGAATACAGAGCATCACTGCCGCAGACAAAGTGTTCCATCTATGCCTTGTGGTTAATAGCCACTTATGGACCTCTGCTCCATAAGTTTATCCAATTCCTTTTTGAAGCTACCTATACTTGTCACTACCACCACATCTTGTGGCAGTGAATTCCATGTGTTAATTACTCTTTGGATGAAGAAGTACTTATAACTGTCCCCTGCTGCCTCCTACTGCCCCCGCAGTGTTCTGACTTATTTCCCTGTGCCCTGCAGGTAACTCACAGGGTGGGGATGCTGTTGTGGGGCCATCCTCTGAAGTCACCGAGGTGGGCCAAGGATGCAGCAACAGCCTGAGCAGCCATGGACCAACCCCCTTCCCCACAGAGGAGGGAGACTCTGCCATCGTCATGCCTCCATTTCCACATCCAGGGTGCTCCTACTACACTCATGGGACCTCATACCAAAGGCCCCCGGCCCACATGTTTAGCCAAGGAGATGAGATGCCTCCAGGGGGGCCAAGGTGCGATGGCACAGGTGCCTGCTGGGAGCTCCCATGGACTGACTACTGGGCCTAGGTCCCTGTTCCCTGATGTTCAGTGCTGATGTCATGGTCCACTTACGCAGCCTGATCCCAAGAAGCAATGGCAGCCTCTATGGTCCTGCAGTCACTGGGCGTCACTGAATCCCCAGACACAGAAGCTGGAGGGGAGGCAATGCAGAGGACAGACTTGACATCTTCCAATGGCAGCAGCCCTGCCCTGCCAGACAGAAGGGGGCAGGCAAGACAGTGGTAAGATTCCCCCTAGTCCAGGTGTCACGGCTGCTGGTGGCCCAGAGGAGGGGGGAATCTAGCCCCTTGCCAGTCCCCGGGCACAGGGCCCACGTTCAGCACAGACCATCCCACCCCACTCTTTTCTCCATGTGCACAGTGATTGAGCTTGAGCGGCTGGAGAGCTGTCATGAGTGGCAGGAAGCCTTTGCCCAGGGCAGCAATGGATGGAGGGGCTGGCAGCATTTGTAATGGCAGCTGCCAGGCACCTGGAGCTTCTTGCCATTGTGAGGGACATGGGTGAGGGACAGAGGCACATGAAGCAGCTGCTAGGGGACCAGTCGGAGACTCTCCAGGCCTCCCCAGCACCCCTGCCCCCCTCCTGCTTATCCTCCAGTGGGTGTTGCATGGAGATTGCCATAGGGATGCCCTCGACAACATGGGTGCTCTGCTGGATGGCATGGCTGCTCGTGAGTGGAGGGCAGCCACACATTCTTTTTTTGTATTTTTGCATTTGTGTGATTGTGTGTGTGTATGTGCCTGTGCCTGAAAATCATGGCGACCTCTGATGACTCCTACCCAGCATGGAGGACATTCACAGAAGTGGCTTGATACCTTGCCACTACTTCCCGGCCCTGGTATTCCCTAGAGATCTCCCATCCAAATATTTGCCAGGATCAGCCCAGCTTCCGAGGTCTGATGAGATCAGGCTTGCACGTCCTTGTCCATGGTGGCCCTGTGCACTCTGTGTGTGGAGCGACACCATGGGGCAGGCAGTTGACGTCCCCCTCTCCACTGACAGATGGCCACCTGTTTTCTTGAAGTGGGGGTGCTGCAGGGGAGTAGCAGGGCTCCTCTGGCCCACTCCTCTTCACCCTCTGTCAGTGATGGACACTTAGCTCGGCCTCAACTCATGTCTCCCATTGGCCCTTCCTGCCCTGTCTTTCATGCCACTCCTGCCTAGCAACAATGCCGGGACTCAACACTGCAGCAGAATGCATGGAAGCCACCACAGCAGCCCCCGGCAACACTGACAGGGCACCTTTTCTCCCATTTGGCCGCTGCATAACTTTCCCCTTAGGGAGGTGACTAGCGGTGCCACCGTTACACCGAGGCTAGCTGCCTCAGTACAGGTGCACCACAGGATTGCTCTGTTCGTCATGGAAGCTAGTTGATAAAAAAGTGTTTTAAAATATATATGCATAGGGCAACACTACACTGAAAGGTAATCCTGGCTGCAGCTTCTTATTAAGTAAATATGGGTTGGCTACACAAAACATATTGATAGATAGTGAAGTCCAGTGACGTATACTCATGTCCATGAAGACTATCTATACAACTAAAACCTCCCAGCAGCCCAAGCTACATTAGTGTATATATTCACCATTTCCCAGCACCATTTTCTGTTAGTAGAGCTGTAATGTTAATGGGAAGCTGTTTCAAGGATTATTCAGAGTTGTCAGGTGCTCTGGTTCAAGCTGGTACAGTTTGTAGACTTTTGTGGTAACATGCTAGCATGCTGTTTACAAAATTATGTTTCTAATGCAGGTTTGGGAAGTTTGTGCCAGATCCAGACTGTGACTCAGTGAGAAGCTTAAATATTTCAATACAAACTAATTTCCACTTGCAAACAACATAATTTTATTGGTGCAGAAAAAGTAGTCAGACATTTCTCCTGGCATCTGAGACAAAAACTGTGCCCCTTACCCTTAAAACACACTCATAAGGAAAGCCCATGGCTTTCTGGTTCACACCTCTACAATAAACATAAGTCAACCTTCTCCTTGCCAGATATGCTTTTTTATGTTGTTTTTCAGAAGGAGGAGGAGGAGATTGGATTTATACCCCGCCCTTCATTCGGAGTCTCAGAGCAGCTTACAAACTCCTTTCCCTTCCCCTCCCCACAACAGACACCCTGTGAGGTAAGTGGGGCTGAGAGAGCTCTGACAGAACTGTCCTTGAGAGCCACTCTGACAGAATTATGGCTTTGCTTGCCCAGGGTCATCCAACAGCTGCAAGTGGAGGAATGGGGAATCAAACCCGGTTCTCCCAGATTAGAATCCACGCACTTAACCACTACACCAAACTGGCTCTCACTACACCAAAGCAACATAAAAAAAGTATATCAAGCACATGTGAAACCTTAGTGTTCCTGTTAACAACAAAATCAGATATAAAACTAGTCTCACGTTATGGGATCACAAACTGCTCTGTTTACAAACCACTTTGGGAACCTAAACAAAGGTTTCTTCTGTTTGCAAGAGAAAATGCATGGGCGCTCCACTTAAGGTGCTAGGCAGCTCACAATATGCCTTATTGCATTCTACACTTTCAGAATATGCCCTTTTAATCCGTAAGGGGGAAAGCATTCCAAAGTTACTAATGCTTCATTGTACCCTGCCTTTCTCCTCATTGCCATTTGTTAAAGTAATGATTCATAAAACTTATCCTGAGAATTTTTGAAGATGATTACGTAGCACAGATTTTTGTTGTTGTTTTGTTCTGCTAAAAGCCTAGTTTTCTAAACAGTTACTATGAACACAGAACCTATTGAAAAGTAGGGCACAGAAGATTCAGATAAAGCTTAGGAATAATATAGTAGCTCAATCATACAACAAAAACAGGAGAAACAGTACAATTTCAAAGACTCTGATTTACGGAAGTTTTAAAAACATCTTTCTGGGTCAACAGTGATGTGTTTAACTGAGGGCAACACTGGGACTCTCACTCAAAGTTTTCTGACAGCCAGCATGGGACAATGGTTAGAATGCTGGATGTGAGACATCTACTTCAAATTCCTGCTCAGCTACAAAATTCACTGGCTGCATAAGGCCAAATCAGTACCTCTCAGACTTAACCCCCACCCCCCCAAGATAACATTTTTCCTGGATTCTGAGCCCTGAACCTAATGGGAAAGCCAAGAACCAGCAGGACAATGACACACAAGGAAAATCTAGCCCCTGAGAAAGATAGTTCTGTTCCTGACTGAGGAGTTAGCCCTCACTGCTACAAATCAACTCCAACAAATATTTGTAACAGATCATAAAACAAATGGTTTTATGACCACTAGTTAGAATGCCAAAGAAATCAGTCACAAACAAAAAAAATAACCAACTACACAGAGCAAGCGATGAAACAGATGACCAGGTTGGATTCCTCAGCCACATCCCCTCCCAATGCATCTACCTCTGCCTTTCCTTAGAAGTCTTTGAAATCTAACAATATAATTTATATGTCAAAACAATATTTCAACCACTGAGTTAAATGGAAACTTAATTCTATGTTGAGATTAGCTTTAAGTGTTCACTGGATTTCTTAAAGAAAGTATAATCATTATCATAAGAACCTAGGTAGCTCAATACCAGCTTCTCTAAGAATTATTAACTTTTCAGAACATATCCCCACCTCAAAATTCACATTGGACCTATACTTCACTTGACTGCTTTATTATTTTGGTCAGAAAAATTTTGATATACCTCAAACTGCATTTGAACCAGTATGTTTGGGGTCCAAATACAATAGTTGATTTTAAAAGAAATGAGTATGCCACAGCATCTGATTGGTTTAATGCACAACCTGTACTCTGTACAAGAGGCTACAACAAAATATGGAGGAACAGAACAGTTTCCAATTGGCAAAGGTATCAGACAAGAATGTATTTTATGTCTATACATTTTCCAATCTTTATGCAGAAAATATCATAAGCAAAGTTGGATTAGATTTAAATGAAGATGCTGTGAAAACTAGTGGAAGGAATATTAACATTTGAGATACGCAGATGACATTACATTGCTGGCAGAAAACAGTGAAGTCTTGAAACGACTACTAATGAAGGTTAAAGCAGAAAGTGCGATAGCAGATTACAGCTGAACATCAAGAATACAAATGTAATGACTACTGATGAATTACACAATTTAAGGTTGACAATGAAGAAACTGAAATTGTTCAAGATTTTCTGTTTCTTGGCTCCATCTTCAATCAAAAGGGAGAATGCAGCCAAGCAATCAGAAGGAGATTGAGACTGGGGAGGGCAGCAATGAAGGAGCTAGAAAAGATTCTTAAGGATGTGTAGCTGGCAACCAAGATCAAGTTAATCCACACAATATTATTCCCTATTATCATGTACGGGTGTGAAAGTCTGACAATGAAGAAAGATGACAGGAAGAAAGTTTGAAATGGTTGGAAGAGAGTTTTACAGATACCATGGACTACCAAAAAGACAAACAAGTGGGTTCTACAACAACTCAAGCCTAACCTCTCCCTAGAAGCCAAAATGACTAAACTGAAACTATTGTACTTTGGTCACATTATGAATAGTCAGTGGAAAAAACAATAATGCCAGGAAAAGTTGAAGGCAGCAGGAAAAGAGGAAGACCCAACATGCGATGGATTCACTCTATCCACTCTATCCTCAACATGTGATGGATTCACTCTATCCACTCCCCTCAGTTTGCAAGACCTGAGCAAGGTAGTTAACGATAGGATGTTTTGGAGGGTATTAATTCATAGGGTCTTCATAAGCTGGAAACAACTTGATGACAATTAACAGAGAGAGAGGGAGAAGTGTCACTTGTTTAGAGCGATTCTGTGCATTATTTCTGATATATATAAGGAAGCTCTGACCCAAGACAGAGCACTGACACCCTGTCATCCATACTTTCAGCTTACACTGGCTGATGTCCATCTGCACTGCGGACAAAAGAGGCAGGGGAGAATCCAGTGCAGGGAACACAACCAGGCAGACAGAAAAATACTTTAATTCAAAGCTTTCCCAACCCTACTGTGCCTGGCTTTTTTTCCACAGGAATTGCCCCTATGCAATGAGGGTACTGTCCAAAAGCGACCTAGGAAAATAGAGGTGGTTTGCACATTACGGCCACCACAGAGAAGCTGTTTTAAATAACTTCGCTTGACAGTGGTTACCAAATATAAGCTATTTACATGCAGCAGTTTACCATGTAGTTTGGGGGGGGGGGGGGGGGGTTTCAGCATGCCACTGCAAACCTCTTTCTTGGAAGCCTGTACTGTCCTTATGAAAGCTGCCAAATCTGCACCTTGAAACACAGCACACAAAGAGCTTGTTATGTTAGGAACAGCTGCCACATGGAGCAAGTTAAAGCAACCTCCACATGACAGCTGCAGTATGTAAATTGGTCCTTAGAACTATAATCACAGGGTTCCTCTATACATGAATGAGACAAATGTAACTAACTCATTCTAACCCACAGAGCAAGCAAATCTAGAGCAACAGTAGAAGGAAAGCCTTTTCTTTACTCATTTCTCAATCAGAACACTTACCCAACAGCTTGAACACTATGTAAGACACATTTCCTCACCTTGTCTTGCTGATTATATTGATGTTGGTTTACAAGATACAAGACTTAAAAGAAGAGGAATTCCAACAGTTTTCATTAATTATAAATCATTAGAGTTCAAGCGATAGCTCATCATGTTTCTAGTTCTAATATCAACTCCATCAATATATTTATTGAGATTAAATATTGTTTCTTTGCCAAATAAAGTAAGTCATTCTGGTAGAAATAATTATTTTCAGAGTTACCAAGATATACAGTACCAAAAAGTTCCTTGAAATGGGCTGGCTTCAGAACAAGTCTTACAGCTCATTCTGATGCAAAGTTAGCATATGACTGCAGGCCTATATACTTTGGCCTTGACAGTTCCACTCACACATACCTAGTCCTGGATAAGAAAGTGCATCCTCATCCAACAGGAACCAGCTCAACTTGGACTGAATGAAGACCAAAATGTACATACAGATATCTACATCTGCATTCGTCTGCTTCTCCATACAGCACTTCTTTGCTGGTTCATTATGTACTTTTATTTCCTTTACTCCTACAAATCAAGCAATTCATTTTGGGACATTGGTCTATAAATACATAGGTGCTAGAATAAACTATCTCAACTGTATGTCTGGTTAGAAAAATAGTTTGAACTAGATAAGCATGTTGACATGCCCTAACCATAAGTGAAGAATATCCTTCATATTTGAGTTGGCAAGATAATGGAGGCGATTATAGGCTCTCCAGTTCGTTTTTGAGGAAATAAACTACACATACAATGAACAGGATTGCTGTTGTTGGTAGAAGTACACTGCAATTAATAACTATTCATATATCTTACCAATTCATTGGTTTAACCAACTAAAATGAGCTTTTTTATTGAAGAGGTCAACTGTACAGCAGGTAACCTAAAATAGGATAGCTTAAATTCTCCTCCTTACATGACTTGGTTTAGATATTTATACTCTACTTTCATCCCCATTTCAGGCCCACAGCAGCTGCAACATTGTTCTCCTCTCCTCTATTTTATCCTTGCAACAACCACCCTGCGAGGGAGGCTAGGCTGAGAGAGAGCAATTGGACCACGGTTATCCAGGAAGCTTCTATGGCAGAGTGGGGAATAATGTCTGTATTAATCACACTAGAATGTTAAAAATAATAAGTTTTTCCTAATAACCTATGTTCCAAAGCACATTCTCAGAATGTACACAAAAAAAACTGGTACTGTGGATACAATTGTGAATGTCTCACTTTTTGGAAACATCTTTTTATCTTTTACAGGAAAGGCATGGGCAATGCTTGATGCAAACTCACAGCAGTCTTCCATGCTTACACTGCATGTTGGCTCCATTTCATGACTAACAGAAGCCGCAACAACAACAAAGCAAATGTATATGCAGATTTGTTTAGTATGAATAACACACACAGGGATGCACCTTTCCTACTGAAGAATTCTGACTTTTTTCCACACTGAATACACAATGATTTAAATTACTTTCTGCTCAAATATAAATACTATTTAGCATTTGCTTTTTGAGAATGATCTTCAAAAGTACATTTTTGGCTCCCCTGGTTACCAAATAGAATATTGTTTTCTTCTGACATTCTGGAGAACATTGCCATTTTCCCACCATATTCAGGTCAGATTACTGTCATGCATTTTACCTGGGATGTTTTTTTTTTTGAAGAAGAAGCACCTGTATGAACCCATGCTGCACTCCTAACAACAGAGCCTGCTAGAAGTCTCTTGAGAGAACAATCAAATAATGGGTATGTCTTTTCCATCACTGCCCCATTGCTGTAGAACACGCCATCCCCAGCTGAGTTGAGGCAGGGACTTATCCTCAGGACCTTCTGGAAAGTGTGTAATGAAATTATTTAAGAGGGAAAATGGGATAGGTTGTAGGTTATAGATGTCGGCTCAGGCTCATATGTTATAATGATTTTAACAGATCATTGTTTTACATTGTATTCATTGTTGTTACCCACCGCGGGTCCTGACTGTGTTGGGGAAAAAGCAGCATACATAAATGCCCTAAATTAATGAACAACATACAATGGTTTGGATGCATCAGTAAGTGCAGAAGTCAGCAGCCAGATCATTGACTGCAGCTAATTATAAATATCACACATTGCCAATTTTAAAACAACTACACTAGCTGCTTATTCATTTTTGGACCCAATTGAAAGTGGTCCAACAAGGGTAGGGTTGCCAGGTCTGGGTTGGAAAATACCTGGAGACTTTGGGGGTGGAGCCAAGAGAGGGTGGGGTTTGGGGAGGGAAGAGGCCTCAGCATGGTACACTGCCATAGAGTCCACCCTTCAAATCAGCCATTTTCTCCAGGGGAGCTGATCTCTCTCAGCTGGAGATCAGTTGTAAAAGCGGTAGATCTCCAGGCACCACCTGGAGGCTGGCAACCCTATACAAGGGAGGCCCTGCAAGAGAGCCAGTGCCATGCAGAGATTAAAGTGTCAGACTAGGATCTGGGAGACGATGTGCTTCATTCACCCTCCCATGGAAGCTTGCTGGGTAACTTTGGGAGAGTCACACACAGAGACGTGAAGACCCAGGAGGGAGAAAAACCTGGGAAAATTAGAGGTTAAAACCAGGTTTTTTCAAGGCCTTTTTATTAATTTTTACAACAAAAAAATGGAAATTTTGGGGAGTACTAGAAAAAATTCCTATGAATTTTTTTCCCTTTCAGAATGAGTGAAAGGGTTTTAAAGACAAGGTGGGAAAGCTGTAGACACAGACAGCTCTTAAACCTAAGATGCATTTCTGGATCTAGAGGAGTATCTAATCTTCAAGGGGCACGTGCAGGGCTTTCACTGCTTTTCAGCTGTTGCATACTTTCTGTGGTCCTTTTGACCTGACTCTGCCCTTGTGGATGACCTTCTCACCTCTTATTCAAACTCCTGTGACACATATACCCACAGATTGGGTAAAAACTAGCTTATTGCCTTAATTTGCTGGGAGGGAAAAAAATCTGGAAATTTTACATCTCTAGTCACATATTCTCAGCCTAACCTAAAGGATAAAATGGAGGAGGGGATAAGGTTCCAAGTCACCTGAGTCCCACCGGGGGGGGGGGGGGTGTTATAAATTAAGAAGAAGAAGAGAAGAGATTGGATTTATACACTGCCCTTCACTCAGAATCTCAGAGCTGCTTACACACTCCTTTCCCTTCCCCTCCCCACAACAGACACCCTGTGAGGTAGGTGGGGCTGAGAAAGCTCTGAGACAACTGTCCTTGAGAGCACAGCTGGTACAGAGCTATGGCTTGCCCAAGGTCATCCAGCAGGTGCAAGTGGAGGAGTGGGGAATCAAACTCAGTTCTCCCAGATGAGAGTCTGTATACTTAACCACTACACCAAACTGGCTCAAATAAAATAAGTCAGTGGCTTTGAACTAAGGTAGCTAAAAGATTGTATATGTAAACTCTCATTTATAACTGATCAACAATGAGGTTTTCTCCAGAGGCCTGTTGCATCTTCTGCTACAGTCATGCCACCCCCATTACAGAATACCTTCCACAAAGCCAGTGCACAAAGTATTTAAACTTTTCAGTGTCATGTTAAAACATAAGGGCTGCAATCTTTAGGGCACTTACTTTCCTGGGAGTAAGCATCAGCTGATTAACATGAGATTTATCTCTGAGTAGAGTGGTTCAGGACTGCTTCCTTATTTTCCTAGGAATTGGGCTGATCAGTATTTCTGTGTACACTGCCCACCCGGTGCTTTTATTTTATTTTATAATTTTTATGGTTGGATTGACTTCTAAGTAACCTTAATATCTGGTCAATATAATGGCACCTGTTAATAACGTTTAAATTGTTGTCAAAATCAACTACAAAGATTGTGGTAATTTTTACAGAGGCTTATTTTTTACTGTTTTCAAAACACTGCGCATTTTGATTTACTATAAGCTGCCTAGACAAAGATTTGGTAAACATCTGTGGGGTGTGCAAAAATTTCTGGTATTTTTCAGGTTCAGATATACTGAACCCAGGAAATATTGGTATTTTCTGATATTCCCAGAACCCAATACAGATATATTTTTCAGATTCAGGAAACCTGATTTTTTTTGGCTCCATTATATCCTATGGGACTATTATAGTCAATGGTCCCCAGAGGCTATGATGGAGAATTGATCTGGGGCTTCGGGGGGGCTCTTTTTTGAGGTAGAGGCACCCAATTTGCAACATAGCTACTTGTGCCTCTCCTCAACCCCCCTCCCCCAAGTTTCAAAAAGATTGGACCAGAGAGTCCAATTTTTTGGACCCCCCAAAAGGGTGCCCCCATCATCCACAGCAGGTGTCCTTCTTCCCAAATTTTAACTATTTTGGCAATACAGCTTTGGGGGAGAAGTAAATTAACCAAAGGGCTATTAGTCTGGGAAATCTGGCATTCAGAATTGAACAGAATTGAGTCTGTCTTGTATGCACTCAGATTATTATTCTTTATCTTTATCTCGGTAACCATCCTGTTTCCAGTAGAGATCACTCAGTTGCTTCTGACGAGCTTACAAGCAGGGTATGAGGGCAATGGTATTCCAATTTGCAACCAACCTTTGGTATCCAGAGCTATACTCCACTCAAACATGGAAGTATGAACAGAAGGGTTTCCACTGAAAGAACAGGTAAAAAGAGCTCTGCAGGAAACAGGAATGAGCAAGGGAAGGTGTAGTAAAAGTGGCTTGGCCGGGTAGGTAGAACTTCTAATGCCCCTCACTTTAGAGGCATTAGCTGTCCCTGGAAAACACCGTAAAATGGTTATAAAGATGGATGTCCAATATGTGAATATTAAAACACAAAAGTCTTTGCTCTGTTCATAGGGCTGCCAACTCTGGGTTGGAAAATTCCTGGAGATTTGGGGGTAAAGCTGAGGAGGGCAGAGTTTAGACAGATGCATCTCAGTGGGGCACAGTACCACAGAGTCCATCTTTCAAAGCAGCCATTTTCTTCAAGGAAACTGATCTCTGCAGTCCGAAGATCAGTTGTAACTCCAGGAGACTTCCAGGTTCCACCATGTACATATTTTAACAAAGAATCTCTTGACTATTTGCTGGCTATTTTTCTACATCAAAACAGTAGAAGTATCATCAGAGCTATCCACAGCTACGTTTATAAAGATGCAAACAATTAATCTGCTCAATTGAAAAGTCATTAATATAATTTCCAAACTGAGTTCACTACAAGTGAACCAGGAACTCTGTGGAAGAAAGTTACACAGAACATATTTTAAGTCTGTCAGTATGGTCTACTCAAGTTACAATATGAAGTTTTATCACATATACCTTAAACAGAAAGAATGTACAGAATGTAATATGACCCACAGCAAACTACAGAAGCAGAACACGTATCAATACATACTGTGAAATGTGAACTACCATATAAGCAGAGAGAAGGTCTTAATTGCTTCCAAAAGAAATATTTTTAAAATTCAGAAGCAGCCACGGTCTGGAGAATAAGAACAGCTAATCAGGAATCAAGAGTGTAGAGAAGCCAGACAACAGGCTTTATAACCTGTCTTTAGTCTGACACAGAACTCTAATTGCCGGGAACCGTAACCTATATACAGGAGCTGAGAGCATTTTTATTATTGTCAAGAGCTTGATTCTAAAAGGTTAAAAGATGGATTTTAAAAGTATATGGAACATTTCTAATGGATTCAGTTGAAGATGTAGGGTCTCAGGCAGCAGTTCCATTAACATGAGAGATCTGAATCAGTTATTGCCCTTCTTCTATAAATCAATAGTTGGTAGAATTTTCAGGAATAAGGTCAGCTTGAAAGATCATACCCCCCCCCCCCACACACACATACTCACACTGCCAAAGGGACTGCAGAAGCAAATTAAGTTTAGCAGTTGTGGTCCATGTTATTAGACAGGCATTATGGACGGCAGAAAATCCATCACCACCGAGCTGAGATGCAACTCAAGAATAACTCTCAAAATTGTGAAGGCTATTCAAATGAAGAATCTTTTCACTTATCCTCCTTTCCACTGAATTCCTATGAATTGAACGTACTCTGATGAGGCACAGACGCAGTCACACCCAGCACGGTTTCGTTTAGCCCCATGACACACTTTTTATCGTTGCATGGCACTGACACACTTCCCCCTTTCACTCCGTGGCACTGAAAACCAGTTTCCAATCGCTGCCAATTTATAAGAGAACTAGGAGTGTCGCCCACCCTGCACCCCAAAACCAGGGGACGGTAGTTCTTCCGGGTTAATCGATTTGGATCTACAGGCTCGCGATCTTGTTCTTGGCCAGAGTCGGGCAGCAACACCGGCGTGGGGGGAGCCAGAGAGAGAGAGAAAGAAAAGAGGCGACGGGCTCCGCCGAGCCGCCCACCCCACCCATTATTATTTTTTTTTTTTGGTTACCTTTCACTTGACTTTCATACTCGGCGACAATCTCTTTGTCCTTTTTGAATCTGCTTGGGGTTGACATTCTCTTGCGAAGGGAGACGAGAAACTCCGGCGTCCGCTGCCGTCCGGCACCGAGACCTTTCCTGGGACGGTGTGCCCGACGCGCCGCCTCTGCCTGCCCGCGGCCGCGCCGCCGAGGTGGGCGTCGAAGAGGGCTTTAGGCTAACCCCGGGGCCGGCACCATCTCGCCGAGGCTCCGCAACCGAGACAGAACCGGCGGGCGGGCGGAGGCGGCAAGCCCAAGCGACTCCCGGGCTAGAAGCGGCGGCCGCGAGTCAGGCCAGTCGCCCGCAGCATTGTCTGCGCCGTCCGCCCGACGGATGGAGGAGAGCTGCAGCAGGAGGGAGGCTCGGGCAGGTCTGCGTTCCGACGAGCCCCGCTCCTGCCGGCCCTCGAGCGGCGGCGGCGGCGGCGGCGCCCGCTGCCTCCTAGCGGAGGGGGAAAGAGAAGCAGGCGGCTCCCGCGAGAGCCTGGCCAGGCTCCGTCTGAACCCGAGAAACAAAGTTCCCGCACTCTTCGCTTCCCTCCGCCTTGCCCGCTTCCCTCTCCCGCCTGCTGCTCGCCTTCCGTGGCTTCACTTTTCCTCCGCCGGTGTCCGCCCGCGACCTCCAGAGCTTCCCTCCCCCCCCCGCCAAGCGCGCACAGAGAGAGAGAGAGAGCGAGAGCGAGAGAGACCGACTGGCCAACCAGCCGCCGACTCGCCAGCCAAGGCGCATCCAAACGCCTCCCGGGTTCTCTCTTGCCTGGCGCCGAACGATGCCTCCGGCAGCCAATGGGAGCCGCCCCGCTTCTTCTCGCCGCCCAATGGCAGAACTGCGGGTGGGGCTAGCAAGCCAACTTGCCCGCCCTCGTGCCTCCCGGGGTGAGTTGCGGTCCTTTGGCTGGACTCGCTGTGGGGAAGGGGGCTCGTCAGTGAGGAGGACGGGCTTTGCCAGGTGCGATGCTGCCAGGAGGGTGTGAGTCGCTCACGGCCGCCGGCTGCGGAACGAAGCGACCCGCCCCCCTCCGGCCCCTTCACCGGCATATGGTGAGCGAGCGGGACTCTTGCTGGGGAAAGGAGGAGTGCGAGGCGAAGTGCGAGAAGAAAGCCCTTGATCCCGGCGCGGAAAGTTAGATCCGACCCCGGCTGCAGGACATATGGCTGGAGGGGAGGAAGAAGGAGGGCAGATTGTTTAGTTTGGGGCTCACGTTTGTCGCACTACAGCGTGAGCATTGTTTCCTGCTGTTTGCTTGAAACCGAATACCTCGAGCTGGCGTTAATGGAGGGGCGGAGGGGGGATTTCAAATGCTAAGGGTACTTAAGATGGAGGGCTTTTATTTTAAATTGTATTTCCTGTATGACCTGAGATTCGGGCTGCTTCTTTTCGGATGTGACCAGAATCAATCAATACCCAAGTGACCACACCCATCTTTGTGGAAGACACACACACTCCCCCCCCCCCCCCATAGACGGAAATATGAAGATTAGCGCTTGTGCCAAGCAGAAACCCTTGTCCAGACCAAAAGGATGTGAATTTTCGCCTTGCAACAACATAGAAATAGTGTGGATTTTGTTTAAATCGAGAAAAAATGGATCAGAGGATGATAATAGCAGGCTTTAATTAGGAATTAAAATGACTTTTTGGAGCGTTTATGTTTGTTAGGTGGGAATTCAATAGATAGGATGATGAAGTGTGTGTGCGCAAGCATTCTCCTCAGTTAATACAAAGAATTTGATCCAAAGGAAGTTTAGGATGGAGTCAAATAGTAGGAATGAATGATCCCCACTCAGTATGGAAAGTGGTTTGAAACTATGTACTATCAAAGATTCACAAATTGTGGCTAGGCTTGGCAGCCAAGTTTTCACTTAGCCTCTGTTTGGACCTTATTCTAAATAGATAGAAAGGGAAACTTTTCACTGTATCAGGAAGGTACATCAAAAGCCATTTACACAGGGTTACTTCCCATTATCCTAGAATCTTGGTAGTTATAAAGATCCCACCATCATGTTGAGCAAAACCAGGGTTGGAAGGTGGGCATAAATAAAAGAGACAGGGAAAGTTAAAGGGGGAGGAGTATTTCTAGAGCACAGTCTTGAAGCAGTAATTTTTTTCTCTATACTCTGATGAAAAGAAAATGCTGGGATGTCAATTCCAGACATAGATGGTGATCCAATGTGGTTTTGTGGTTGGAATGTCAGACTAGGATTGTCCAAACCCCACTCAGGCCTACTGCTCCCAAGGTCATCTGGGGCCAATCATTCTCCCTCACCCTGACCTCTATCTTAGGGTTGTTGGGAGGATAAAAAAAGAGGAAGGGAAGACCACTGCTCCCATAAAGCAGAACAAAAGCAAAGAGAAAATAGTACTCTCCCAAATAAAACACGGGGAGAAGGGTGGCAATGTGAAGACAAAAATGTGACCCAGATCTTGCTTTCGAAGGCTGATGGTAGGAAGAGAAGGGAGAAAATCTAGGTGAGCTGCCCTGCATTGCAATACAAGACATTTAAAAACAACTTGGGAGGTGAGAAGGGAAAAATGGGGTAGGTATAAATGGAGGGGCAAAAAAAAAAAGCCATAGCAAATGAAAGTTTGCAGATGGAGTATGGGGAAAACAAGCATCCAGAAGAACAGCATTTTTTTTAAAAAAAAAAATAGGAAATTGAGACACCAACCTTGCATGAGGGCAAGATAAGGAGGAAAGGGTGTGTGTGAGAGAAAACCTCAGGTCTTAGGGAAACGCTCCTTCCTTGTATGAAAAGAGACAGGGACTGGTGAAGGGAAGAAAGATAACTTGAAGCAACCCATACGATTGCATTTTCCTCCATACCAACCTTACCTCCCATCTTTCCAGCTTATCCACCCTTACTTTACTCCTCCCTTCACACACCAGCACTGGACAGCTAGGCTCCCTGGAGAGAAATCAATAAAACAGGTGAAACAGTGGGTGGGTTGCTGACTCTCCCAACACCCTCAGCTCTTGCAGGATGCTCAGGCCCTTCCCAGCTCCACCCTTCTTTGTGTCTACAGCCTGCTTTGCCTTTGTTGTTGTTGGCTGCGGCTGCACATGACCCTACTACACTCACCACCCGGCAGCTGGGGAATGGATTTGTGGAGTGCTTGGCAAACTTTTTCTGGTGGTGTTTTTGTTTGAAAACGGTTGTCAGTTGTTAGAAACACCTGTAAAACAGATATAAGCCTCTGTGAAAGTGCTTCTGCTTCTAATTTTTATTGTTCCAGTGTCTGGTTGAAATCTGTGGCCAAATTGGCTACTTGCACCTAGTATTTCCTTAGGACCAATGCAATTGCTTGATTTCTAAACCCAAATGTTGGGTGCAGAGCAGCCAGAAAAGAATCCAGACCTTTTTTGCTTCTGTTGATGCATATGTCTGGATGTTTATCTCACACTTAGAGAAATCTGGCTCATATCAGTTATAACACAAGAACTGTGAACCCAAACACAGGAAGAACTCTGCTGGATCAGACAAGTGGTGCGTTTAGTCCAACATTCTGCTTCACATGGTGGCCAATCAGTTTCCACAGAGGACTAACAAATAGGGTGCAGAGGCCAAAGCTCTACCCTGCTGATGCCTCCAAGCCCTGGGATTCAGAGCTTTGCTGATGGATCTTCTCCCCCATAAGTTTAATTCCATTTTAAAGCTTTCTGTGCTAGTGGCCATTGCTGCATCCTCAGGCAGTGAATTCCACTCATTCATTCATTTATATACCACCTTCTTCCCCAGTGGAGCCCCCAAGCTGTTTACAATACATAAATAAAGTACAACATTACAGAAGAAACAAGCAATCAGGAGAAGATAGTGGAAAGGCTTCTAAATGCAGAGTGCATCTTGTGTTCTTCTCCTCCCCTCCCCAGCAGATCTTCCTGCTGGTTCTAGGCTACAACCCTCAGGCTAAGAGGTGAAGGCCCAGGCCTGAGTTACCTGCAAAGCAGAGAGGCAAACACGCAGCCTGGATCTTACAAGCTGGTCACCATCTCCCCACAATTACCCTTGAGGAGTATGCCTCAGGACCAAAATACATGATACTTGCGACACAGATTGGCTTACAGGTGCCTGACTGACTTGTAGCCACATGCATTCCCCCAGTCATGCATCTGCAAAGTATTCAGCTGGTGAAAACAGTGCAGGAAGGGAGCCTTCCCCTTTGCAGCATTCCTGAACCAAACTGAGCAACAGAATGCTGGAGATGAGTTCCCCCAATCATAGGTATGACTGCAAGGTTGTTTGGGCACCTGTGACCCTACTCGTGTCACATGTATCATATGTTTTGGCCCTGGGGACCTCTTTTGCATGCCAGTTCGAGGGTTACTGCAACGTGTTCTGCTGAGCTGCTGGTGTGTCAGCAGCCTGAGTCTCTTTCCATATGTGGTCATAGAACCATGCATGTATTCATATTTCATTGGTGGGCCTGGAAACCTACCAGAATGTGTCACTTTCTTCAAGCAACAAAGTTAAATTTTAGTTTCTGAGTTACACTTGGCCTCAAGATAGCTTGTCTGAATTGACGGAAATAGCCCCCCCTTGAGGATTGCAGAAGGATTGTACATTATGGCCTGGGTGTAATCTTTCAAGATGTTGGAAGGAGTCAATAAGCTCAAGGCTGTAGACCAAAGTCAACTTCTGCGACACATGCAATCACATTGCGGTGAGCTTGAATCACAGAGGGTAAGTCCCTGACAAGAATGTAGGCTTTTTAATGCCAGGGTGGAAAGAATGGCTGAGGGCATGTAAAAGATTATTGCAGAAAGGCTATTTTTAGAGATACAGACTCTTGGAAGGCAAACTTTTAATTGAATGCTTTCACTAAAGACCAAGCTTCTGTGTTTTGCATTCCTTCAGCTGATCCACTTTGGATCACACACATCAGTTGTGAAGCTTAGCTTGTTAAACTTTGTTTTTCACTCATGCTGGAATCCAGCAGCAGATAAAAGTATCTTGTCACATAGGCCTGCTTCCAGCTTAGTTTATACCATACAAAACGGAGTCCATCCACCAGCAGGTAGAACCCAGAACTGAAACACTTTGTGGCAGAGGGCCCAATCATTGTTAGTACGAATCACACACTTACCTTAAACTGAGTGGATCGGGTTGCAGGAGACAATGAGGAGACAATAACCAGTGGACATTCTTTTAAATAGAGTACAGTTTCCTGTTGAGGCACTTTCCTGTAATGGGAAACATCATTCACATCTCATGGGCTGAAACTTATGAGACTATTTTCCTTCTTTATATTGCAGATACTAATATTTATGGGATTTACAATACATTATATGATGACTCATAGTTATTGAACTTGTCTGATCTTCTTGGCTATGTAAAAAAAACACTCCACACTTCTGAGACACAGAACTTACTGCCAGGGGTAATTTCTTGAGTTCCCATTTCTGCCCCAGCACACAAAACCTTAAATATAAAGATTTATTTATTTATTTATTTTGTGATCTGCACTGAGTTTACTCGTTCAGTTTACTCGCTCAGGGCTAGCCAATTTTTTTCTTTACTGAGAACTGCTTTTGAATAATGAAAAGTATCTGGAGCTACTTCCCCCTCTGGCATGGTACCAAGTTTTGTTTTTGTCCTAGAAACACAATATGGACAAGGAAGAGCTGCCAGCTAAGCAACACAGAGACAAATCCTGTGAAATAAAAGCATTTCAAAAAAATCCTAGAGCAAATCTTTTGGCGATGTTTTCCTGGGCCTTCCAGGGGATGCACAAGCTACTCTATAGTATCTGGCAAACTACCTGTTAGTAGGGTTGCCAGCTCCAGGTTGGGAAATACCTGGAGATTTGGGGGTTGAGCCCGAGGAGGACACGGTTTGGAGAGGGGAGAGGTCTCAGCTGGATATAATGCTATAGAGTCCACTTTCCAAAGTAGCCATTTTCTCCAGGCGAATTGATCTCATCACCTGGAGATCAGTTGTAATCCCAGGAGATCTCCAGCCCCTACCTTTGAGAGGGGCAATAGATCAACTGTAGAGCATCTGCTTCGTATGCAGAAGGTCCCATGTCAATCCCTGGCTTCTCCAGTTAAAAGGACCAGGGAATAGGTGATGTGAAAGACCTCTGCCCAAGACCCTGGAGATCTGCTGCCAATCTTAGTAGACAGTATTGACCTGAATTGACTAATGGTCTAATTCAGTATAAGGCAGCTTCATATGTTCACCTGGAGGCTGGCAACACTACCTGTTAGAGACCCCACGGGGGAAGAAGGTGGGATATGAATGAATGAATGAATGGAATTCACTGCCAGAGGATGCAGCAATGGCCACTAGCACAGAAAGCTTTAAAATGGAATTAAACTTATGGGGGAGAAGATCCATCAGCAAAGCTCTGAATCCCAGGGCTTGGAGGCATCAGCAGGGTAGAGCTTTGGCCTCTGCGCCCTATTTGTTAGTCCTCTATGGAAACTGATTGGCCACCATGTGAAGCAGAATGTTGGACTAAACGCACCACTTGTCTGATCCAGCAGAGCTCTTCCTGTGTCTGGGTTCAGCGACAACAGTTCTTGTGCTGTAACTCTTCTCCCCACAACAGACACCCTGTGCGGTAGGTGGGGCTGAGAGAGCTCTTTGAGAACTGTTCTTGAGAGAACTCGTGACTGACCCAAGGGTACATCAGCAACTGCATATGGAGGAGTGGGTAATGAAACCCGGTTCTCCCAAAGTACAGTCCGTGCTCCTAACCACTACACCTAACTGGCTCTTGGAACATTTGTATCTTGTAATTTTAGCTGCATCAATCTGTGATATTAGTGGATCATCATGATACTACCAGTGTAGCACTCTGCTTGATTCTTTTGTACTTGTGGACCTGTATAGAAGGTCTTAGGAATGTATTGTAACTTATGTTGTAAAGCTGGGTGGTTAAAAGTGCCATCAAGTCACAACTGACTTAACGTGACCTGATAGGCTTTTCAAGGCAAGAGATGAACAGAGGTGGTTTGCCATTGTCTGCTTCTGCATAGCAACCCTGGACTTCCTGGATGGTGTCCTATCCAAGTACTAACCAGGGCTAACCCTGCTGACCTTCTGAGATTTGACAAGATAAAGCTAGCCTGGGCCATCCAGGTAAGGCATTGTACAGTTAACAGTTAGCAATTTAGACTGCATGGTAGAAAAGTGTTCATTTCAAAGATTTTTCAAAGATTAATAGATTTTGCCATGACACCTTTGTTCTTCCAAAAAACACAAAATAGTATCCAATACAGTACTTCAATAATGAACTACAAGCCTATTATTTGTACAACTCATTGTATTTTTATTTATTTTGAATATGTATGTCCTGCAGTATCAACTTTCATTCTTGAGGTGGCTTGCACAGATAAAATGCAACACTAACAAAAATAAATTAGGGCACATCCAGAGGCCACAACAAGCTACTGGCCATGATAGACATGCCACAGTTTGTTCTCATGCTGACAAAATCCCTTCTGCCTCCCCTCATGAATGGAGGGCAACTGAAAACTTCTTGGTTTGGGAAGTCTTGAATCAAGCTCCTGTTCACCTTAACATCCACATTTAGGGGTCTGAACTAATCATAGTCTGTTTCTTTACCACCAAGCAGGATTCTTAACCTAATCCTAGTTTAGAACCCTGGGTTGTGGAAAGGAATCACACTCCAGTTTGACCAAGCTTCTGCATTCAGACGTTGCGCCAAACTGGAACTTGATAAAAGGCTTCCTAAATCAGGAAGCTTTGGATCATTTTCCATGTGCAAGGGGAGCAGGGAAGAAGTATGTGACTGTGTTTGTGCCCATGAGTTCAAACAGATGTATCTCATGAAATCTGAATGCTGCCGTATACAGCCGTAAACAGCCGTATACAGCCGTAAACAGCCATGAAAGTGGCAGGGAATTTACTTGATTAAAAGCTGTGGAAAAATCCAGATAGTTAAAAGTAGCAGGATAAGGCCAATCAAAGATGTATTTCAAACAGAAGTAAGGCATGAGGGAAAGAGGACCAAACTCAACAAAACACCTGGTAATGGTGTGCATGCGTATGCTGCTAGGACTGCTTTTTGTGAGAACATCAATACAGGAGGATTGGTCAAATGTGCATATGTGTTTAAAAGATGTGTTCAAATCAAAATACTCGTAAGAGAGCCTTCGAGAGCAGGGACCCACTTGTGTTTGCTTGTGCAAGTGTAAAGTGCCATGTGCACTGATGATGCTATGCAAAGAATTATCATAATAAAAATAGCAGGTAACAAAAGATTTGATAATATTTTGAAAGGGAATGCTGAGTTTGAAATACACATACATACCCTTTTATTCTGGATGTCATCCAAATGCATTTTGGATATCAGAGTGCAGACTATGGTAGAGAAGTGGATCCTAGACTTCTGTGGAAAAGTTTTGAATTATGTGGATGTGAACATATCTCTCCACACTGAAGCAACAATTTGCATTTAAACAGTAATTTGCACACTGTTTCATGAATATAAATGCAAAAGAATAACATCAGAATGGTACTTAAAGCTTTTTCATTATAGTATTTCATTATGTGTTCTCATTAGCTGTTGAAATAGTTGATCACTTAGGCTAGCAATTTAAAAAATACTCCATCCCCCCAACAACTGAGAGCTTTTCTTGGAATATTGCTGAGCTAGACTATGCACATTGCATAATGAATCCCACCAGCCTCTTTAAATGATAAAGCCAGACAGTGATTTTTCAAGGAATGAACCAATGACAGGAATAAGTTCATCAGGTTTTATGACAATCTTTAATCTCTGGCTGAACCCAGTCTCTAAATAAAAGAGCAGAACTCTCTTGAGAAATCTCTCTCTCTCTCTCTCTCTCTCTCTCTCTCTCTCTCTCTCTCTCTCGAGAGAGAGAGAGAGAGAGAGAGAGAGAGAGAGAGAGCTGTTGTGGTGTGATGGTTAGTGTGGTGGTCTAAGATCTGGGATGATCAGGTTTGAATCCACACTTTGCCAGGTGACCCTGGTGCTGTCACAATTTCTCAGCCTAACCTACCTCATGAGGTGCTTGTGAGAAAAAGGTGGAGGAGATATGGGATAACAATGTGTTAAGCTGCTTGGGTCCCCCATCAGGGAGAAAAGTGGGAGGCAAATAAATTAACACCACAATCCTAAGAACTCTTTCCTGGGAGTAAACCCCATTGACTAGACCTGAGAAAATTCTGAGTAGACCTGCATTAGATTCCTCTCTAAAATAAGGTAAGTAGAAAAACTACAACTGAAATAGCAAAACCTCTTATTTAATAAACATTAACAGTGATAACTATTACCTTATGAGCAGCATCTCATGTTCCACACCTGACTGGCTTGCTGAAAATATTCACTGATAGAAAGATCTCCCTCAGTGGAACACAGATTTCTTGCCTCCCTCCTGGTTCAGTCCCAAATGCTCTCTTTGGGGGACAGGGAACCTTTGGGAACTACAGGAAAGGAGAACCAGAGATCTACCTAGGGAGAGGGGCCTCTGAAAATTGGGCCTTCCCACATCAGTGAAATCTTCCAAGGGATCCAACCTGTGGTTTAGATGGGTGGAGGAGGGAGGGTATACATTTATTTCAAAATTGCTGTTTCACATCTATGATGATTTTTTTTGTTACTAATGGAACAAAGCAGCTGCTGTTCCATTGTATATATAAATCTCCCAAGCACCTAAAAAGAGATTAAGGATAAAATTAGTCTTCTTTGGTGATTTGTATGTAAATAAATTATAATACAGTATTGCTAATTTGTGACTTGATGATGGTTTCATGTGCTGTGTAAAGAGATTTGATACACTTCAGAGCGTTAATACAAAGGAAAAGCCTGATTGCTCTTCTTGAATCTTCCCTCCGTGTATACATAAGTAGCTAAAGAGAAATGTAAGCAAAGAAGTTCTGTCTGCATAGGGAACTGATAAGTGTTGGAAGAAGGTCCAGAGGGATGTTTCAACAATCAATAAAAGTACCCTGTTTTAATTTGGAGAGGTGGGCAGGGCTTTGCTCACTGATTATTTTCTGAGCAGTAGTTTCTACATCCCTACCTATAAATAAGTTTTGGTTTTATAGGGAAACTGAATCTTCAGTACTACTCGATTCTATTCTGTACAATCAGGCTGCAGTCCTGTGCAACAGAGTAAGTTTTGTTGAGACCAGTAGAATCTACTTCTGAGTAAACACGCATAGAGTTGGTATCTCAGCAAAGAGAATTCAGACACTTTTCAAAAAAGTTGTATTACTTCATGATGGGTTGGGGGGAATGCTGCATACCTGATTGCTGCTTTCATAAAAATAGATTTATTTCATGTACAAAACATGTAAGAAAAAAGGATTTATCCTAGCTGAGTTTTTTTTCTAGTGGTACAGCCTTGTGCTGCTATTACACTTCATCATTATGGTGAATCAGGCCATCCTGTAGCTCACTTAAGGATCTTTTTGTTGAATGCAATAGATCAACAGTCAATGTGAACTGTTGCTGCCTTATCTCTGTTATAAAAGAAAGATCCTCCAGGTTCCCCAAGGAACTGATCCCAGCTTCTAATGGACCAGACTATTTGCATATTATGCAAACATTCTAAAAGCAATTATACAAAACCAGCTCCTGGTTCTTCCTCCCAGACTCCATCAGACGGCCTCTCCTGCATATATTAAGTCTTTTCATTAACTGTATAATCCTTTTGTATTTTATTCACCACTTCTTGAGATAATTTTGTTGCCAAAATAGGGTAATAGAGTAAAATTCTGATTTTCAAAGCTAGGATTTCATTGATGTGAAAATCTGGGAACTATTTGTTGCACAGGAGTCAAAGAAGACTGCTTTAATGTGTGCATCAGGTGTAGAATGTCATTCAGTGCAGTGGGGGAAGGAGAAATGCACGTTTCTGAATACATTTATTCTGGAAAGTAGAGGTGACCAGTGGGCGGCTATAGTTCCAAGTCTGTGTCCATTGTTTGGTTGCTGATCCATATTGTCTGTACAAAAATATGGTGCTCATCACATGAACATCCTGGTACACTGTGTACTATGATATCGCTTTTACTCTCTTGTATAAGTTAGAAATAGATTTGGTTTGAGTTAGCATTTCCTTCTTTGGATGTCTCAGTGTAAATAGTCAAATGTTGCTATCTCTACTTAATGGTCATTTTCAATGGAGCCATTAAATCTGTTGGCACAACTGATAACATTAGGGCATGTCTACCTTAAATATTTTATTAACTCTGTGTCCTAAAGAGAGAGTGTTCTATTTGTAGAGGATAGCTATTGTGTGGATAAATGTGTTCTAGGGAGCAAATGGAGACACTGTTCTCAACTAAAAATTAAACTTCAGTGTGTAGAAAAAGAGGCTTCTTTGAACCTTTGATCTTTACAACCAAGGTGGCTTTTTCCCCAAATCATTGTTCTAATGTTTCTGAAACTTGAGAGCCAGTTTGATGTAGTGGTTAAGTGCACGGACTCTAATCTGAGAGAACCGGGTTTGATTCCCCACTCCTCCACTTACAGCTGCTGGATGATCATGGCCAAGCCATAGTGCTGTCAGAGCTGTTCTTGAAAGAGCAGTTCTCAAGAGAGCTCTCTCAGCCCCACCTACCTCACAGAGTGTCTGTTGTGGGGAGGGGAAGGGAAAGGAATTTGTAAGCCGCTCTGAGACTCCAAGTGAAGGGTGGGGTATAAATCCAATCTCTTCTTCTTCTTTCCAGGTTCCCTCTCTCTCCGTTGAGACATTGACAGTGCAATCCTAGCAGGTCTACTCAGAAGCCTACTCCTAGGATTGTACCATAAGAGATCTTGTGATGGCCCTAAATGGGTAGGACTTTTCTTCTTGCAGCTCTGGACTCTGCTTGTAAAGAGACAGATGGCGAGGGAGTCTCAAGCGCCTGTATTTCTGTTTGCTTCAGAACTTTTGGCATCTAGAGATAGTGTATGATAATTAGGTGTCAGACTAGATCTTGCACAACTTGTTTTGGCTTGCAATCTGATTATAAGCTTCTCTACTATTATTCCACTTTATAGAGGCATTAACATTATTATCGCCTAACAGTCACATCTGTGGGTACATAAGCTTTTTCAAACATGCACTGAAGAGCATACAATATTTCCTTTGTGCAAGCCATTACAGCTCCAATAATTGGCCATTAGGCCTTGCCTTTTACATAATCATTATATCTACCCCTAATGTCCAGCAAAGGATAACAAAGCAAAGTAGTTTCCTAACTTCTCATTCCCAAAATCGTTGTACTAATGCTTCTGAAACTTTAAAATGACCAAAATTCTGAATATCAGTTTAAAATCCATGGCAATTTAATAATTCACCTTATTATGGTTTTATTTTTAATAATTGATATGGCACTTCACATTTGCAAAGCACTAGAAAAATCTCCGTCTCTCTTCATAGTAATAATTTTTATTCATTTCTTGTAGTCATAGGGGCTGGGGAGGGAGCAAGGGTGAAGGGAAGGAAAAAAGTACAGGACTGGAGAAAAATACGCTACTGCTTTTTATTGAGTACAACTGCAGGAGCATTGGTGTACCATAGGGACAGATCCAGCATTGGGTGACTTACCTGCCACCCAATATCATCCTATTCCTCCAGCCCGCCTGATGGAGAAGTCCACGTGGAGTTGCAGACCCCAGAATTGCAAATGGGTGCAAGCCACTACATGGTTTTCTCGCCACTCAGTGAGACCCAGCCAATAGCCCCTGAGCTGGGCATGCCGCTGTATGGCTCCATTTCCAAAACCCCTTAAGCCTTCCCCCAAATGGATTTGTCCTGATGCCCAAATCACCACAAGAGCCAGGCGAGCCACCCTGCACCCGCCAAAGTTCCTATGACTTCAGCAAACAAAGCAGACCATCATGAATGCTATGAAGCTGGATGTCTGTCTGAAGGGTACCATATAGGGAAGCCACCAACTGCTTTGATGAGCTGCCTTTTTTTCTAGCAATATCACCCCTGTCTGGTGAAATAGCCACTTGCATGGCTCCAGCAACTCCAGGCAGATAAGCCTTGTGTCTGGGAGTCTGAAGATGAGAGTTTGTAAGTCTGCAGTCATGGTAATGGCAAAATCAATCCTTTTTTTGGTCTGGAAGATAATTTTCACCAACCTCCTACAGCAGCCCAACTAAGTAGGAAGGTGTTGGACCAAAGGGAAACCCCTGAACTCCAGGTCCAAAGGGAAACCCCTGAACCCCCCGCTAGCCAGTTCTAGAGAAACAGAGGCTCCTCAGTGCTGGAAAAGCCACCCCTCAGCTTGCTCCCAGCCCCATACCCGCAGGCAAGTCCCCAGGTAAGTCCAGGGCCATTGTGTCTTCCTCTTCAGAACCATCTATCTTTTACAGAGAAGAGGCTTGTCCAAGGCTACACAATACTCCATAAGGAACCTTCAGTGCAGAGGTGCAATTCCTCACTTATGCACAAGGAAAACAAATGGCAAAAAACCCACACATGACTCGTCTGCAGTCGCATCTGATCACACAGTGACAGGCTGAACCTGCAGCTTCAAAGGGCTGTGTGATCTCGCAACTGCATGTCAAATTCCTCCGGAGGAAATAACCTCTCTTCCACTTCGCTTCAACTGACACGTGTGACCGCAGCCTTGGTTATATACCTCCAGAACAGCAGGACACAAATAGGTTAACTGATGTGGGGAACTGAGAGTACAGCTAGAGTAGGAGGAAATTAATTGCATAGATGGGCTTGGATCCTGCCAAAAATTTCCACTGATGGAAGCATTCCTATTAGCAGAGTGCAACTTCTCTCCCTCCCTCCCCCGCCCCTTGCTGCAGTCCAGAATACACCCCCATGCTGCTCCTGGGGGCCAAGGGGCTCCCAGAAACAGCAAGAGGGGGAAAGTCAGTTACAATCCCTCTCCCTGTATGTGCAGAAATGATCAGCAGGATCTAACCCAAACAGTATTTACTTTGTCCCTGAATAAAGAACAACATCTTCAGTCATATATGGGACATGTTGACACAGCTGAAGATAGGCAGATGGTTGAGGTCAGGCAAAATCTGCCTCCTGCACATTGCTGACTATAATGTCATGGGGAAGCCTCTACCTCAGCAATCTTTGTGACAGCAGATACAGGCCGCAGATTTCAGAGAAGTCTGTGGGAGCTGGTCATGTGCATAGAAAAAAGTAGATGTGGACAGGATAAGAGAGTGGACCACATGGGAAGCCCAGCATAACAAAGACACATATGCTGAACTGTCATTTATGTTTACGATCGAAAAGTGACCATTTGCGACTCTGACTGAGGCTGTTCAGCTGATGCTATTGAATTTAGATATATGTTTCCTTATGAGCCATTTAATGGAGAAACTTCCAGTATGCTTGTGTGTTGGAAGCTCAGATGCACTCACCCCCTGGTGGACATGCATGCATATTTTCTCATCTTCTGGCCACTGGTGTTGTGGTTTGGGAAAGCTGCTGGCAACACATAAATGACAGTGGCTACCCAACTACAACGGTGGAGAAGGGTAAAGGAGAATTGGAGTCCTGAGGGCACAAAAATAGTAGCAGTGGTACACTCATTCCTGCCTTGTGATCAGTGTTCATTCTAAGCTGAGTTAGTGTGAGCTAGCTCACAATTTTTTAGCCTCCGGGTCACACATTTTTGTCTTCACTCAGGAAAGATAGCTCTGAAGCAAACTAATTTATGCAGTAGCCAAATCGCTCGCTCACAACTTTCATGCCATAGCTCACAAAGTAGAATTTTTGCTCACAAGACTCCACAGCTTAGAGGGAGCATTGCTTGCAATTTATATGGTACTAAACTTTGGTCACTCCTGTATGTGCATTGCATTTTTTTTTTGCTGCTGCTGCTTGAACTTATTTTGAAAGTGATTGACATGCTACTTAATAAAATTGATGTACATGGTACTTTTTAACAAAGAGAATGAATTGATTGGAATTTTTATTCTACCTTTTATGGACGGCTTTGTAAGTCTGACATCATTTACGCCTTCAGGATGATAGTTTGGATGTCACCTTGATACAAGATAGGAGGATACAGCTGAGAAGTGGATGGAATCCAAGCTGAGCTAATTTGTTTTATGGCACAAGGTAATCATGGGATTACCGTGCTTATTAAAACATTGGAAGCCACCAAAAAAGGGTGGTGCAGCCAAGACAATGCAAAGAAAACTGGAACGTGCACAGAAAAATGTATCGACCCAGAATACCTTTACAGGACAGTTACTGAAGTGTGTAGATTGCCAGCCTCGTGTAATAATTTTAATAAGGATTTTACAATTTTTGTTAAATTGTCCCGAAGAAGGACTGTATAGCCCAAAATACTTCAGGAGTCTGAAAAATGTTATTGGAACATTCCTTTTTCTTTGTATCCTCTGAAGTCCATTTATCCCAACCATTATATGAAGTCATCCATTTTCATGACCTAATTCTATTATCATACATCATAAATTAGTAAAAATTGTAGGAAGTATGGGTTACAGTGTACTCCTGTGTAGAATTTCAATGGGCTTAGACTGGAATAACTCTGCATAGGGTTACGCTGTTAAAATGCTTAATTGTGTCTGGATTGTGCCCTTTATATTTTATGCCCAGATTTCACATACTACAGCTCCCTCAAGTGGCCATGTCTGAAAGGTTTAGAGAAACCACACCCCTGTAAAAAATCAAATCAAATTGGATGAAACTAGACTTTACTGGTGTGCTTCTATTTTTTGTGTACGATTGTGTGTAAGCTAAAGTAATATATACGTTTCCAGATCTCAAAAAATCCCATTGTTTCTTAAGAGGCATTGACAGGAATACTATGCTTTTGTTTAAGGGTGTGTTTTTATATTTAATGTCAGTGTGGTATAGTGGTTAGAGTGCTGGACTGGGATCTGGGAGACTCAGGCTTGAATCCCCACTCTGCCATGGAAGCTCACTCACTGGGTGACCTTGGATCAGTCACACACTCTCAGCCTGACCTACCTGACAGGGTTGTTGTGAAGACAAAATGGAGGAGAGGAGAGGAGACTGCTGTAAGCTGCTTTGGGTCTCCATTGGGGGAGAAAGGTAGGGAATGAGAAAGGTAAAATAAATAAATAAAGTATGCTTCTTCAAATGAAAGCATTTTCTTTATTTATCATTTTATATAGTCCAAGAGAGATATGAATTCATGGGTTATTATGCCAGTTTCTAACTTGCAGATCTTTGTATATTTTTTCCTGTGTGTTTGAAGTGGCATGCATGTTTGTTTTAATAAGGCCACACATAATGGTTGATGTAGATCAAATGTTTGTGATCAGCTATAACTGCTTTTTGTCCGCTGACATTTAATTTCTACATGTTCTGGTTATGGATTTGCACATTTCTTCAGCCAACAAAGTTGTGCCACTAGAAGATATCAATTATTTTATCTTTTACTGTTGAATTCAATATATTAACTAGGGATGTACATTTGGATACTTCTAGTCTAATTAGATATTGGATATCTGGGGTGATATATTCAGGTATCCACATGATATTTAGAATTTCTCGGGAACACGGGATATCGATTCCCAAAAGGTTCCAGAAATATTTGGCAATATCCAAAAATATTCAGGGCTGGTATTTTAGGTCTCCGGGCTTGTTCTTCTTCCATTTGCAAGTTTTCCAGGCAGCAGGGGGAAGTGGGGAAAGAGGCAACTCTCCCAGGTAGTAGGATCAGATATTAGAGAGAACATTTCTGTGCAGAAAATTAATAAACATGGTGTCCAAAAATGTTGTTCTTGCCACTCTCATAAAGACACACACACATATCATTGGAACAAGAGACGTTAGGAAAGCATACAAGTGTTGTAGTTTAAAACAAGCCCAATCTGATCCCACAAAAGCACCTAAAATGAAGCTCCTGAATCCTGAAATGGCATTAAGGGACCCAAATATTGGAAATGAAGGGCTTTGCACTGTCTTTAAGCCTCAGCCTTTAGAGAGAAACTATAGAGAGTCAGGTCAGGACCCTGAACATCCTTCCTTTCTACTGCTCTGATGCTATCCTTTTGTTGTGTAGATTGCTACTCTCAGGGAATCTTCCTTCCTTCCAGCTGACACCCCCTCTCCCCACTCTTCTCCATCTTGGCACCATGAGGGCAGGACATACCTCCTGCATCTCTATCCATCCTAGCTAGTTAGACTAGAGTAGAATCCTGTGCCCCTGTTCTTTCTAGAATGGAGTTCCTTACAATAAAGAACATACTAGTTTTGCAAAGATTAAGCAGCTCTGCAAGTAACTTTCTTTCTTAGCAGCACCCACAACCAGATAGATTCTGCTGAGTTATGTGCCTTGAGCACCCTGCTAATCTAATATTCCTTCACCAAATACCCTCAAATACTGGCATTTAGTCCCTTTCTGAAATCTGAATCCAAAAAGTGTTGATTTTTTAGGTACAAATCCTCAATGTTAATTTCTATTTATATAAACTTTAGCCATTGCAAATGGCTAGCAAAGTACTTCCATACTGTCTTTTTTCTTAGAAAAAGAGTGTTTGAAAATCCAAAGGTCTTAAATTGGAATAAGTTCTTACTTCCCTGTGTGTGCAAAGTGTTGTCAAGTCACAGCTGACTTATAGTACCCACAGCAATGGGTTTTCAAGGCAAGTGAGAAGTAGGGGTGTGAATTCAGATACACGTGGGCCAAAATATACTTGAAAAATACCCCCCGAATATCAGAAATACCAATTTTTAGTCCAATATACCCCCCAGGGTTTTTTTTGTACACCCCTAGTGAGAAGCAGAAGTAGTTTGCCATTCCTCTGCAGAGTCTTCCTTGGTGGTCTCCCTTCCCTGCGTAGCTTCTGAGATCTGATGAGATCACGCAATACCATACGGCCTTCCCTCCTCTTATCTACCAACCTAGTACATTTTAAATTCTGCTGTTCCTCCAAGTAGCTCAGAACAGAACGCATGGTTCTCCTCTCCTTATTCTGTCCCTGACATCTTTGTGAAGTATGTTAACCTCAGAGAGACAGAGTGACTGGCTCAAGACCACTAAGTGAGCTTCATTATCAAGGTGAGATTTGACCCAGACCCTAGAGATCCTAGTTCACCATTCTAAATTCCACAAACTACCATAAAGTTATAGCTTTGAAATCTAAGTTTAAATCCTCAACTACATGAGGTGCAGTTCTGTAAATGTTCTGTAAACGGAGCTCCCATCTTTTTTTGTCTGTGCATCCGGTGCCTGGAATCCCTTCCTCTTGTTGCTGTAGTTCCGATCAGCACAGGGGCCTTGCGGTCTTGATTTTTATGGGGGAGGAACGCTTGGAATTCTGTTCACAGAATCTCCCACCATCTAAAGTAGTTGTGAAAATAAGCCCACCCCAAAGCTGGGGCAAAGGTACCATCGGAGATAACAGCTTCAGGGAAAGGGGCTTAGATTAGGGAAACTATTTCACCCCCCCCCTTCCTTGCTTCTCCATTTAGAATACAAGCCTTCAGCAACTGCTTTGAAGCAAAGAAAATATGGCACAGGAATAAATGCAATAAATCAGTGTTGGTTCTTGTAATTTCATAATTGCTGGCAATTCAGTAGACCAGGGGTGGCCAACCTGTGGCTCGGGAGCCACATGCGGCTCTTTCACACATATTGTGCGGCTCCTGGCAGGGCGGCTGGGGAAGCAAAGGGGAGGCATGCTTTTTCTCTCTTTCTCCCTTCCTTCCTTCCTTCCCTCCTCCCTCCCATCTATTTGCTTTCCTAGTTTCTCTCTCTCTCTTTCTTTCCACTTCTTTAATTCTTTCTTTCCATCTCTCTCTTTTTCTCTCTCTCTCTCAATATCATTAGCAAACAAGTAATATCATTATCAATAACCGGTTTTCCTCGTTGGTTTTTATTTTTGGCAGTCCCATTTAACATTAATAAAAAGCAAATTTGCATATTTTTAAAAATAAAAACGTGTGTGTGATATTTGTTCCTGTCTTGCGGCTCTCAGACATCGCTATGTGGCTCTTACATTTATTCTATGTGGCTCTTACGTTAAGCAAGGTTGGCCACCCCTGCAGTAGACACTTAAATATATATTTACAGTATGATTTCTAACCCTGGAAACTGGGTAAAGGTCTTGGAGCCCTACTTATTAGGTGAATAGACATCTATTGAGGAGGAGCTGTGGGTCAGTGGAAGAGCATCTGCTTGGCATGTGGAAAATCTCAGGTTCAGTCCCAAGCATCTACCTTAGAAGGTGTAGTATTTATTTATTTATTTCCTTAGGTTTGTATCCCACCCTCCCCGCCAAGGCAGGCTCAGGGCAGCTCACATTAAAAATTAAAATATATTAAAACATAGGTGTAGACACACATCATAAAATTCAGGAACATAGACAATCACAGTACAAACCCAACCAGGAGGTTATGAAAGTATGTATAAGCCCAATATGTATAACTGTCCCCCTTGGGGAGCTGCTACCAGTCTGGGCAGACAGTATTGACCTTGATGGACCAATATTCTGATTCAGTATCAGGCAGCTTCGTATGTTCATTGTACTGAGCTCTGTTTTTGGATTACTACAAAATTAGTGGCCTCCACTGCTTTATCCTGAGAACTTTACCTCTGGCCACTACCCTCGGGGTAGAATTTGATTTCAAGAGTTAGCGAACCTATCCTTGATATCAGATGATTTGGACACCTTACTCTAAAGCCCCCATTCCTCGGGACCAAACTTAGATGAAATCCATTTGTTTCCCATGCATTTGCCATGATCATCTAAACTGCTGTGTGTATGAGAGGGCATTCATAACAAAAATGTCTGTTTCTAACAAAGGTGAAGCATACAGGTAGGAAGGCAAAAAAACTTATCCCCTGGGAATCTTGTTGGTATTTCAGGCGCTACTGGACTTGAGTCTTGCTCTTCTACTGCAAACCAACATGTCTACCCACCTGAAACAAGTTGAAAAGTGGGACAGACAATTATATAATTTAAAGAGAGTTCCCAAAGAACCACTTCAAATGCTATATTTTAAAACACTTTATATATAGTCCAGCAAGGAGTGCTACTACCTTGCTATCAGATAACCTTTTCAGTTCTCACTTGGTAAGATAGGAATGATACAATAGCAGGCTGAGGAAGGAAGAAAGACCTCTATTTTTAGCTTTTTGTGGTCAAAGTTTAACCTCAGAATTACCTTGAATAACTGTTGTACCTAAAACACTGCTCCCAGCAGCTGCCTTGAGGTCTATGAAAAGGACTGGAGCCACAAAAGAGCCTTTTATATAGCCTATAAAGGCAAGCTCAACTGTACCTCAAGAGGTTTCAGCCTAAGAAGATATTGTTCTGTTCTTGCAAAGGGAGAGAAGAAACTTCAACTAATTAGGCAGTCCTTGGAGGAATATGATTGTAATATTGCCAGTGAAAAGGTGCATGTCAGCCCTCTTGTTGTGGCAGGAGCTGACCTACAATTGAGCCAATGGAACTACGCATGCCAAAACATGACAGATGGCTAAGTTTTAAAAATCACTTAGACACTGTTCAAATAGTTTCTTAGCACAGTCTTGAGCAGTGCTTGTGAACTGCACATCTATATATCTAATAGCGAAGTGCCCCCCCGCGTGCGGATACCTAATTCCACACGGGGGGGCACTTGGAGGGCAGAGGGGGGGGTTCTGCAGGTGGGGGGTGACCCCCCCCCGCCTGCAGAAAAATCCAAAAAGTTTGAAAAACTTCTCGGGGGATATTTAAATCCCCTGAAAAGTTAAAGAGTTCTCCGTGCACGTGCAGAGAAAGCTCTGGCCACTGTAGGGGAGGGGGTGGGAAGTGGCGCGGCCTTGCCGCTGCTGTTTTCGGGGAGGGGAGAGAGCCTCGGCGGACAACGGTCTCCCTGCCGCCGCCGTTTTGAAGGAAGGAGGGGAGAAGGGAGCCTCGGCGGACGGCGGTCTCCCTGCTGCTCCTGCTGCCGTTTTGAAGGGAGGGAGGGAGGGGGAAAGCTGCCAAAGGGGGAGGGGGTAGAGGCTTGGTGCGCCGGGGGAGAGGAGGAGGAAGAGACTCACTCCCCCCCACGAGTATCGCGGGTCCAACCAGCTTGTCATTTACTAACTATGAGATTCAGTGTGGCTATAGTATTATTTTCTTGAAGCACTGTGAACATCTCCTCCTGTATGGCTTTGCAGTAACACAAAACTGTTTTATGTTGTTCTGGAAGTGTGGGCAAGAATATTTCCTAGTGGATTGTTTCATGTAGATAATGTCGTATATGATGTATTGTGCACTTGTAGCCCTGTGAGACTATACAGATTAAAGTCCATAAAAGTCCATATAGTCAAAGCGATGGTATTCCCAGTAGTAATATATGGTTGTGAGAGTTGGACTATAAGGAACTCCAAGCACCGAAGAATAGATGTTTTGAAGTTATGGTGCTGGAGAAAACTCTTGAGAATCCCTTGGTCTGCAAGGAGATCAAATCAGTCAATCCTAAAGAAAATCAAACCTGACTATTCCCTGGAAGGACAGATACTGAAGCTGAAGCTCAAATACTTTAGCCACCAAATGAGAAGGGAGCACTCACTGGAGAAGACCCTGATTCTGGGAATGACTAAATGTAAAAGAAGAAGGGGATGGCAAAGGATCAGATAGTTTGACAGTGTTGTAGGTGCAACGAACATGAAATTGAGCAAACTCTGGAGGAGGGGCTGGTGTGATGTGGTCCATGGGGCCACAAAGAGTCGGACCCGACTGTGCGACTGAACAACAACAACAGGCCTGTGAGAATCCTATCAGTGAAATAATGTTTCTAACAATTCCAGTTGTAGAAGGCATATTTTACTGACGTTTCAGATAAAAAAGAAGACAATAATATTCTCCCTATTCAACTTCTTTCATGACAATGAAGTCAATGAGCTTAGAAAGGTATAATTCTATTTAAGATTGCACTGTAAATCCAGATGTTTAAAACTTTTCTAAGAGGTTTTTCTATAGTTCAGAACTATAGAGGTTTCCAACTGCAATGCTTTTTTTCTTTGAACTTTCTCATAATCTCCTTTTCTGTTTGTCATCTCTCCATAATTTTTAAAATTGTTCTTTATATCTTTCTAAAATCATATCAAAGGTGGTTTGAAAATCACAAGGAAACAATGAGGAAAAACAACAAATAGAAAACAAGGACATAAGGGAATTTGGAGAAAAAGTGCTGCAGGTCAGTTCATAAACCACTGGGAAACCTTCATGTGAAAGACCTTTATTGGACAGTCTTAAGCATGTCTACTCAGAGGTAAGCCTAACTGATATCAATGAAGCTTGCTTCCTAGTAAATGTGTTTAGGATTACAGCCTTAGAACACTAATCATTTCAGTTTAGTGTAGTAGGAAAGGAAATATGAGTTAAAAAACAGGATATGCTGTTTTTTCTTTAAAAGAGAGATATTTTCATTTTTAAAAATTACAGGGTAACAATTTTGCCTCCAGTGCTGCTGACAAAGCGGTTAAATAACACTGCATGTAGTATTTAGTTACATGTACTCTGTAATTTCCTCAGAATTAAGGGGTATTTTAAAACTTCCTGATAGTAGCTTGTGCAGGAGAGCATGAAAAACCACAAAAGTCAAGATTGCTTGAGGCCATATTCTATGTACTAAAATCTTTAAAGCACTGTTTAAACAAAGTCTCAAAATGCTTTTTCCCAATACACACATCAAAGGATTAGATAAACATCCTATAATGAATATTTTATATTTCACTTCATTTAAAAAAACCTGTATTACTTATGAACATATATAGCAATTGTAGAATAGGTAAATTTCTTATCCAGGATGGCCAGAGGTACCTTACATGGTTCCAAAGCATTCTAGAAATCTTTTAATTTAGTCTAAGAGAAATGCAAATTATTAAAGCTAATTTCCACAAAAATTACTGGGTTTTTTTCTATTAAGGAAACCTGTTGTAAGTTAAAATACTAGGGGAGCAGTCCTAGGCAGGACTACTCAGGTATAAGACCCATTTTATTTAGTGGGGCTTACTCCTAGGAATTTTAGGATTACAGCCTAAAAATTCGTTATCATATTATTAACACAGCAACAATGCACAACCTGATTAAAGACTAGATAAAGGTTTATTTAGGAACTAATCTACTTGATATAAAAGAGGAGAGACAGAAATAGGTTTCTAACTATGTCTCTAGTTGAGACAGAGAAAGACTGAGGCCTATTATGCACGCACATCTTACTGCAGATTTTCAGAGCAGTAAGCCTTTAATATTGACTTTGGATTCTGTGCCCCACTTATGCACTCTGGTATAGTTATTCTGCAGCTAAAAATTTTTAAACCCACACTTTTCTAAATCAGGGTGGAATGTCACTTATGACATGTGGGGATGGTATCCGAAGATTTTTTTAAATATACGCAATTGCCCTATCATAGCTGCGCAGTAGCATTCAGCAAGCACCTTCCATTTCAATCCTCCTTGTTTAGGTTTTGCACATGCATTTTAGTATGGAATGCAGGCAAAGGGGAAAAACTAAATGTTGAAACCGACCAGACTTTTATTGAAACTGACAAGCCGCTGTAAATCCTCTTTTCCATATTGCCACGCACTAGGGGATTCTCTGCTGTGTTATCGGCCACTGTGAAAAATGGGCAGGAGTCACATGATCTCATAATATGGGGAAACATGTTGAATGTACAGAGTGCATGGTAGAACCCACTGACACCAGCATTACAATCTGTGATTACTGGTGATGTAATCACACCTGCATGCCTGAGCAAAGTTGGCTGCAACTCCACCACACTTTGCACAGGGCTGCAATTTGTGTGGGGGAGGAGTCATCTGACAGAAGCTCTGGAGAACTTTTTTAGACTCATGCCACTAAAAAAAAATTGGGGGGATTTTCTCTGATGCCCAATGCAGCTGCATAATTACACTAATTTCTTGCCCTTCCTTGCAAATATGTGTGGTTTTCTGTTTGTGATTCTCTAATTTGATCCTGCACAGTGGTCATGATCTTGGCAGTTTTTTAGAGCCTGTCCTGTGTGAATTGTATTCTGTCCTCCAAATGGATTGATACCAAGTGATTCTTAAGTTTGGTGGTTTGCAAAAGGTCCATGAAGCTGAGCCACCATTTTAATGTTAGGCTTCTGGGGACTGCCAGAGTGCCCCCCCCCCCCCAATTTTTTGTTCACTAAAGCATGAAATGGAAAAATGTTTTCAAAGTTTTAGGCTTCCCTTCCAGTCTCTCTCTCTCTCTTTACATCTCATGTCAATTTCATTCTGCACTGACCATCCCCCTTTATTTTGTTTACATGCAGCTCTGAAATCCTTTTTTTTTGCACTGGGGATGTTGCTGTTTGCCTCCTCTCCAATCTCCCTTTCAAGTCAATGCCAGCAGGGAACTAAGCCTCATGCAGCTTCCATTTAAACTCCCCCCTGTCATTTATTTTTTTTTTAAATTCAGTGATCTGAGACTAGCGATAGTCTTATATTGCTAGACTCATGTTGCTTGTTTTAAAAAAAGGAGGTGAAAATGGAGCTTGTACAGTGATGAAAGGGGAAGGATGGTGGAATGACCTCAATGTGGGTGGGGCGTGACCTTTGAAAGGGTGGCAGCGAAATCTGAGGGAATCTGTATGCTTTTGAATTACCTTTGGCTTGGAAGTGAAACAAGGGAAAATTTGGCGCAAAAGCACTCACAGAAAGCCTGGGGAAACAGCGACCAAAAAATGAATAGAGCACTGAAGGGAGGAAAATCAATGCAGAACAACAAAGAAAACCCAATGGACATACTCACTGAAAGCAAGGGAAAACACCTGTGCATAATAAGCTTGAGTGTGGCACTTCTGAGAAGAAAGAGGAAATTGCCCTAAGAGTAGCAATCTGGAGACAGACAAGGAATGACACTTAAGAGGAGAGAGAAATTGCTGTCTTCACTATCCTAATTGTCTTCTTGCTGCCCCCTGCAGGGTCATCTCTTCTTCTCTGTACACCAGATTTTGACTTTTCCAACAAAAATAATCTCTTCCCCCCCCCCCCAAATAGTCTAGCTGTAAATAACCTAAGCTGTGCCCTTTTTATACTAACAGTAAATAAAAATTCAAAGTGTCTTCAAATCCTTTTGCTTTCCTCTTTTGAGTGTGTTTGTAGTCCTTTATACAGTTGCTGTTTGAAATTATCTGATGTAAGCAGAGGATCAAGAGAATTATGGTTTCCATTCTCAGATGGGATACTAATAATTGCATTATTACTGGGTCCTGGTAGCCCTGCCTTAGAGAAAGAAATGATCTCATCTCCATTTTATCTTTTGCTATGGGTGGGTGGATGGGGGAGTGATACGAAGGACCCCCTTTCTACCTAGATGTGTGCTGTCTGCACTGATTCCATCCTGGCTGAATTTGTTTTGGTGGCCATGTTGGGAGCTAGCAGTGCCTTTCTTTGGAGAAGGTGAGGTCAAGACTCTCCTCAGATTATGCTAATGAATGGCCAAAACCTTGGGCAGGAGCCTGCAAAGCCAGGCACCCACCTTAGTCTATTAAGGTAACTTCATCAGTAAATACAAGTCTTCCTGAATGCAAAATCTAATTACTATCAAGCAGCCAGGTGAGTTAATTACCTTTTGCTGATCTTCCCTGACTGTCTCCTAGCCTACTAGCCTGCTCCTTGTATAAGGGAAGCCTCCACCCTACCAGCCCGTTTGGCCACCCTGCCTGGATACAGTCTCCTTTTGTCACCTTTCCTTTTGTCATGGCAAGAAGGCATGTGGGAAGTTCCCACCCTGCCAGCCAGGATACTGGTTGTAATTTTGCTGGATTTTGCTTTATTGAAATAGCTAACAATCTTAATTTAAGGCCACTAAATGGAAGAATTTGTGGGAACAATCTGAGAATTTCACCTTCATATCAGGTGCTGGGGCATCTACAATTGATTACATTTTGGTACCACATAATTGCTTGGGATTAATGAAGGACTTTCATGTAGATGACTTCATAATGAGTGACCACCTACCTCTCATTTTAACTTTGAAACTTATAGCTCAAAATGTGTATGAGTCACAGAACCCTGTGCTTCAGCCCACTTTGGAAAAAAAAACATTTTGAATTAAATGGTCTGCCAAATTAGCTGACTCAATTAAAGAGCTGCTTAAGTCAGATACTTTTTGCCACTACAAGTCTATGACTACAATGGCAGAAAATTTAACAACTGTGTTTGACACATATCATAAATTAATTCAATTCCTGAAGAGCCTTTTAACATCTCGACATACTTCAACCAGACCAGCACTCAGCCATGGAAGCAAACCGTGGTACAACAAAGATTGCCAAATCATTAAAAAACATCTGGTTGATCAATGCATATATTACAGACTACAGAATTTGATAAAAATACCAAATGAGTGGTATGATTTAAAAAACACATATAAACTCCTTATTAGGGAGAGAGAGAAAACAGTACCAGAAAGACTTATGGCAGAGATTAAATCAAAATGATTTAGTTCTGTTCTGGTGGATTGTGGTGAGAGGGCTATATGTACACATTCCTGGACCTGAGGCACACATTCCAGCATGTGCCTGGGATGTATACCTTAAGAGTGTTTATGCATCGGAACCTGCCAAGCTCCCTTTACCTGAGCACCATGACTTACCAGAGTGGCCTCCAGTATCCTTTCTTGAAACTAAAAATCTCATCCTTATGGGGAAGGCTCTCAGAATTGATAATATAACACCAGAAATCTTAAAGGACAACTTGGATTGGTGGGTCCCAGTGTTAGCGGCCTTATTTACCTAGACAGATCACTCAGCTCAGATTCCAAAGGACTGGGGTTTAGCCATAATTATTCCTATCATCAAGAAGGGTTCCAGATCCTGCCAGTTATCGTTCAGTTAGCCACCTAAGTGTCATTAGCAAATTATATGTGAAATATCTACTATAGAAACTTCTGGGATGGCTAGAGGAAGAATAATTCTAGCTGATGAACAAGATGGATTTAGATCTGGCCACTCTATAACAGATCAAGCATTGATCCTTCAACATCTTGTGGATAAATACAGCCTTTCAAAAAATGGAGCATTATACACAGCCTTTATTGATTTTAAGTCAGCTTTTGAGTCTATATCAAGAGATAGATCATGGACAAAATTAAAAATACATCCATTGACAAATAGTTATTACTATTGATATGACTTTACTCAGACACTAGGCTAAAAGTTGTTTGTAACAGAGGCGGCTATGTGACCAATACCATAGGCATCTCCAGAGGTGTCAAACAAGGATGTATTCTTGCCGGTTTCCGGTCGGAGGAATGGAGGTCTGACATGCTTTGCAAGTGCACAAGGCGGACAGCGGCTCTTATTGACAGCTCGGGTGGATCAATCCACCTGACGCAACCTCACACAGGTAGTGTGAGGACTAGCAAGCAATATAATCCAGGTTTGAGCAAGCTCAGTGAAGGAAAAGTCTCGGAGGAGACTTTTACAACACCTTGAGCACTGCAGCCGAAGAAGATTCCTGCAAGTATCTCTAAGGAGCCGAGCTGAGCTGATTAAATCAGCATAAAATCTCCAATTCCTCTGATTCCTTAACAAAGAAGACAAAGTTTAAACATTGGGACCACATCTGAAGCGAAATAACAACATAAGGTAACGGGAAAAAAGTTTTTGCCTTACTATTACCGCGTTTTGAAAGACGAAAAGCAGATCTGGTGAAGCAATAGACTGTTGCAGACTGGATGAGTGCAGTTTTGAAACGTTAAACAGCTGAATTTGAACTTAAAAAGCCAAAAAAACAAGTTGTTTAACATTCCTGCGGTTAAGAAGAGTCGGGAGGGGGAGCCAAGCATCGCGAGACAAAGAGGGGAGGAGGGAACCAAGCAGCACGAGATCAAGCTGTGAGGACTGAGACAGGAAGTGACGGCTTGAGGAGCAGACAAGAAGGGAAACGGAGAAGAACCAGAAGAGAGCAAAGGGGACTGTAAAAACTGCCGGACCAAAAGGACTACAACAGGAAGTGACGTGCGGAGAGCAGACAAGTAAGCAAGAGGAAGGGACAAAAGGAAACTACGGCAAGCCAGAAGCAAGGTAAAAAGACTATAACCTTTGACACAAACCATAGAGAAGTTGTGCCCGCCATTTTGGATTTATAAAATTTTTAAACAGTAATATCTCATAAACTATATAACTTAGAAGGCTGAAACCAACGAAATTTGACTTGGCAAGACTAGCTTGTGTGAACACATTAATCGGTGTTTGATTTGGAAAATAAAATAAAATCGATCTTTTTTAAAGAGACAAGACGGACCGCGGACTAAGATTGAGAGCAGCTACATGGTCCTCTCCTACAATGGCAGCAAAAAAGGAAAAAGAACTACTAGCTGTTATGGAAGCAATGGAAAAAAAAATGTTAGACGCTATAGGAGAGGTAAATGTTAAAATAAATGGCATAGCTGCACAAGCAGACAAAAACTTTATAGACTTGAAAGCAGAATTTCAAAAATTAACCACAAGAACACAAGACATTGAAACTAAAGTAAAAGAACTGGAAGAAAGTACTCAAAAGACAATGAGAGACAATGACAGGATGGAAAAGATGATGCATTATAAAGACATGCAAAACCATTTGAGATTCAGAGGGATTGAGGAAAAAATGAGTGAAGACATTTTTATAAGAATGCAAGAAGCATTAGCAGATTTTTTACAAGAACAGGAAGAGGTTGTTAAAGAACACATGGATCTTGTTTATAGAGTCAATTCTACATACGCAAGAGACAAAAATATACCAAGAGATGTGGTTGTCCAATTTACAATGAAAAGGACAAAAGAACAAATCTACAAGAAGTGTTTTACTGATCCTTTTGAAATAGATGGAAAGAAAATTATAGTAATGAAAGAACTGCCTAGAGCAATACTGCAAGAAAGGAAAAAATTCAAGCGTCTGACGGATAAATTGAAGGAGAAAAAAATCAGATTCCGCTGGGAAGTACCTCAAGGATTAAGCTTTTACTATGGCAACACCAGAGTAGTGATTAAAAGCACAGGAGAAATGTACGCATTTCTTGGAGAGAATAAAGATGACCTTGGTGATATTTAACAACATATCAAGATGGATTACAAAGTACTTACATGGAATGTAAATGGACTTAATTCACCCCAAAAACGTAGAATGGTAGGGCATTGGCTGGAGAAACAAAAATGTAGTGTAATTTGCATACAAGAAGCTCATCTTAAAAAACAAGACCACAAATATTTAATAAGGAAAAAATTGGGAGAAGAATTTTATTCCTTAGCAAGCAATAAAAAGAATGGTGTTGTAACATATGTCAAAAAAGATTTGGAACCTAAACTAATATTTAAAGACAAAGAAGGAAGATATTTAGCTATTGAAATCTCACTACAAGGACAGAAAACTTTGATTGTGAATATTTACGCCCCAAATGGAGCCAAAGAATTTTTTTTTAAAGAATTACAAGTGGAAATGGATAACGTAAATTATGATCAAATTATGATGTTGGGGGATTTTAATGGAACTGTGAATAACAAATTAGACAGGCGCTCTAAGAGAAAGGATGAGGCATTAGGGAAGCTTCCAAAAAACTTTTTTGAACTGATAAAACAAGAGAAGCTGGAAGATATTTGGAGGAAAGCTAACCCACAAGGAAAAGACTTTACCTTTTATTCTAATAGACATGACTCGCATTCAAGAATTGACATGATTTGGATGACTACTAATTTAACGTTTAAGACAAGAAAAGTGGAAATTTTACCCAGAATAATTTCAGACCATAATCCGTGTTTATGGACTGCTGGCCAGGTAAAAAAACAAAAGAGATGGAGAATAAATGAGGACTTACTAGACAACCAAGAAATAGTTAAAAATTATAGGAAGAAACAGACCTATACTTCCAAGTAAATATACAGAAAGAAGTAAAAATTCAAACCGTATGGGATGCATATAAAGCAGTGATGAGAGGATTATTGATATCTTTAAATGCAAAAGATAATAAAAAGAAAAGAGAACAATATGAAAATATCGTACAAGCCATTAAAACAAAAGAAGAAGAACTGAAGAGCAGACCAGGGAAAAAGAAACTGCAAAAGGAAATCTGGGCTGAGGACAGACTGGCAATCTAAAGCGGGGCAGGCATGCTTCACAAACGGAGGGAAGGAGCACGTTCAGACATGCGCATCTGTCCGTCGGCTCCGTTGCGTACTTACCCGTCTCCCAGTCGCTTTCCTTCCGCTTTACCCGGACACCGGTTTTTCCCGGTGTTCAGGGGCCTTCCTCCGCATGCCTCCCGCTTCCAAACAGTGTGAACAGGAAGAAGCGGGAGGCATCCGGAGGAAGTGTGAACGCACCGGCAAAAAGTTTTGTGCATGTGCGCATGTGCGCATGTGTGCATGTGCGCACATGCAAAAAACATCAAAGGAAAACAAAAAAAAAGGTGCAGCGGCGCGCGCGAGCTGCGTGTGCTGGCTATGCGGCAGTCTGAACGCTCCGTGGCAGTCTGAACGCCCTGTATCGCCACTGATCCGCATTGCTCTGGCCAGTGTGAACGGCCAGCTCCGTGGGTTTTTTCCCCCGCTCCAGTTCCCTCCACTTTGCCTCCGCTTCAGATTGCCAGTCTGTCCTCAGCCCTGGATGTTACAAGACCAAGCAAAAGCTATTTTGAACCAAGAGACGTACTGGAACCTAAAAAAACTCCAACAAAAGGCATTTGAAGGTGCAAATAAACCCGGAAAATATTTAGCATGGCAATTAAAGAAAAAACGTGAAAACAAATTAATCACTAAAGTGATAAGAGATAACATTGAGATAATAGACAATAAAGGAATAAAGAGAATTTTTTAAATATTATGCAAAACTGTTTAAGAAGGAAAACAAAGACAGAAGAAAGATCAAAGAATACCTGCAAACATTAAAGTTACTAAAACCAACAGAGGAAATTAAAGAACTATTTAACAATCCAGTATCATTACAAGAGATTAAAAATGCAATAAATGACTCAAAATTAGGAAAAGCACCTGGACCAGATGGATTTACAGCGAAGTTTTATAAAACGCTACAGGAGTCGATCTCACCAGTGTTACTGCTATTAATGAATGATATAGGAGTTACTGGTGAGGTCCCAGAAACTTGGAAAGATGCAACCATCTCACTTATCCCGAAAGAAAATCAAGACTTAACTAATGTTAAGAACTACAGACTGATTTCTCTACTAAATAATGACTATAAGATCTTTGCTAAGATTATAGCTGACAGATTAAAAGAACACCTTAAAGAAACTATACAAACAGAACAAGCAGGGTTCTTACCCAATCGCCAAATAAGGGACAATCTAAGAGTAGTAGTGGATGCTATAGAATACTACGATAAACATCCTGAAAAGGAAGTGGGTTTTTTCTTTTTAGATGCGGAAAAAGCGTTTGATAATTTAAATTGGGATTTTATGTTTGAGGTTCTAGAACATCTTGAAATTGGTGAATATATGCTTAACCTCATTAAGTCAATTTATAAAGAACAGAAATCCTCTTTAATAATTAATACTGAAAAGACAGACGATTTTAAAGTCAAAAAAGGAACACGACAAGGATGCCCACTTTCGCCGTTGCTATTTATTTGGATTCTAGAAGTTCTACTAATAAATGTGAAGGAAGATAAAGAAATTAAAGGCTTAACAACCAAAGGTTTTTCTTTCAAATATAGGGCCTTTGCAGATGATGTGATGTTTATAGTGGAAGACCCTATGACTACATTACCATATTTGTTACAGAGAGTAAAAGAGTTTGGTGACTTGGCTGGATTTTATGTAAATAAGAACAAATCGAAAGTAATGTGTAAAAATATGTCAAATAACAAACAAACTGAGTTACAAAATCTTATAGAATGTGAGGTGGTGAAAAAGACAAAATATCTAGGTGTGAACCTAACAACGAAAAATATTGATCTTTATAAAAATTATGCAAATTATTAAAAAGTGGAATGTATTAAATTTGTCATTGTTGGGTAGAATTGCGGTGGTTAAGATGAATGTATTACCACGATTAATGTTTTTGTTTCAAACTATTCCAATTGTGAAAGATGTAAAAACATTCAAATGCTGGCAGAAGGAATTGTCTAAGTTTGTATGGGGAGGGAAAAAACCAAGAATCAAGATGAAAATAATGTGTGATGCTAAAGATAGAGGTGGGTTCCAACTACCAAACTTAAGACTGTATCATGATGCAATATGTTTGACTTGGGTAGGGACATGGACTATGTTACAAGATAGAAAGTTATTGTCCCTGGAAGGCCATGACTGTAGGTTTGGGTGGCATGCATATTTGTATTATGGTAAAGCAAAAATGGACTAAACATCATTATTTGAGAAGAACGTTAATGGATACATGGACAAGATATAAAAACTTTTTTCCAGAAGAGATACCTATGTGGATTGTACCCGCAGAAGTTTTAAATCCAGTATCATGTCACAAAGGACAAGATTGGTTGAAGTACAGAGACTTATTAACAAGTCATGGTAAAGACTTTATATTGAAGGAGCAGCATCAGATGGACTTTGATTATGGTTGGTTAAGATATAGACAAATATATGACATGTATAGAAGTGATTAAAAATCCGGTTTTAGAGAAAAAATAATGAAATAGAACAAGTTTGGGAGGAAGGTGGGGAAAAAATGATCTCTAAAATGTATAAAATTTTGTTAAAATGGTTTAACGATGATGAAATGGTAAAGGAACAAATGGTAAAATGGGCGATAAACTTTAACAAAGATATTGAAATGGAATCTTGGGAATTTTTATGGAAAAATGCTATGGGTATATCTACATGTTATAACTTAAAAGAAAATTGTTTTAAAATGATGTACAGATTGTATATGACACCAAAAAAATTTGCAAATATTAACCAGAATATGTCTAACAAATGTTGGAAATGTAAAAAGAAAGAAGGTTCTTTTTATCATATGTGGTGGACTTGTGATAAAGCAAAGACTTATTGGTCTATAATACATGCAGAAATGGGAAAAATTTTGAAATGTACATTTAAGAAGTTGCCTGAAATGTTATTGCTTGGACTTAAATTAGAAGAGATAAATGTAAAGAAAAGGACAATAATATGGTATATGATAACAGCAAGAATGGTGTATGCACAAAATTGGAAAAATGAAAAAATACCAGAGGTGTGGGAATGGTTGAAAAAATTGTTATATATGGCTGAAATGGATAAATGGACTAGAAAGTTGAATGACCTGTACTCAGAGACCTTTTTAGAAGATTGGAAAGATTTGAAAGAATATGTTGAAAAATACTGGGATATGAAAAATTACATCTATACAAGGTTATAATAACATAAAGCAATAAAATTAGAGTATATGAATGTATTAAGGATAATTAGATAATGAAGTTGTTTTTATTTTAGAATTATATAAGAATATAGAAAGTAAGAATTAGTATACAAGTATTTTTAAGATATATGACCGTTACCAGAAATGTAAACATAGATATAAGTATTACTATTTTGGATAAAGTGGAAAATGTGTTGTGCTTCAGATGTGTTGGGAAACCGCCAATACAAGATAAAAACAAGATTATACAAATAGAGCAAAATGTTATATAATATGGAAAAAAGGATTTGTATAAGATAAATGTATTAATTTTAATGTGTTGAAAAATAAAAAAAAAATTACAAAAAAAACACAAAAAACAAGGATGTATTCTTGCTCCCGTTCTATTTCATTTTTATATTAACTCGATAGTAAAGTCTTTTGAAGGCAATATCTATCATCCTCCTAAATTGGCATTAGGTCTGCTCACAACTCTCCTTTATGCAGATGATGTAGTATTGTTATCCTTAACTTCTATAGGTTTAAAGTGATTATTGAGAGCACTTGCTGAGTTCTGTGGCAAAGAACAATCAACTTTAACAAATCTAAAGGCTTATATTTTCTACACGGAAAACCAAATACAGATGGATAATTAAAGAAAATATGCTGTATGGATCACAGATCTGTTTATATCAAAACCCTAAATCCTTGGATATCATACAAACCAAATTCTGACCTTGCCATCCTGCATACCAAATTCAATATTATGCCTAAATACAGGCCTGATTTCCATTGAAGCTCGGGTATGGCTTTCTGTCATCAGATACTGGCTGAAACGAAATTATTTCCTGACAAGTCTAGCTCCATTAACCTTGGCTGATCACCATCAATCAAGATGGAAAAAGTCCCTAAAAATTAAAACTACAGAAAATGGGTCTGTTGCCAAATAACCTATTGGATGAGGGATATACAACACTGATACATGAAATCAGCCAAAAGAATTCAAGACATCAAATTACAACAACATATTTATTCTGCTAGGAAATATTGCCATATAGAATATAGCCAATTCCAACTAGCAAATTGTTTGGGAAATCTCTCATCACCAAAACTAAGACCAACTTTTCCCCAAGCACATTTTAATGTTCTTCCTTCAATGCTTTTAAAAAGAAAGATACCAAAAAATCCTGTATCCTGAATGTCCTTGTGTATACCAAGAGGTTGAATCAATACGGCATGTCCTTTTATACTGTCCTTTTTACAAAGACATGCATGATGAACTTTTATGTCCATTATTACGAAAATTCCCAGGAAGAGATGAAAAATTATCTAAATGTTCTACTAATAGATAAATCACACCCGACTACAGAGAAAGTTGCGAAATATTGTACTAAAGCAAGATCTTTCCGAGCTTCATTGGAGAAACAGAATGCACATTGCACTTTTAAATGTTAACACTGTAACTAGGATTCTTAGTATATAGATTTGTAGTACTGCATTTTCAATCTTAATGTCTATTACATTTATTTTTGCTGGTCATTCACTGTAATCAATCAATCAGAACGTGATAAGCATTTCTGGGGAACTTACTCATTGAAGGAAAATATATACAAAGTGAAAACAATATGCAAAAACTGTAGAAAAATTACTATGAATATACAGTTCCTTATTATAGATGGACTCAATAGCAGAGAACTCCTGTACACTCCAGCCCTATAATTAGTGAAATGGGTTACTGCAGCAACCAAGATTGCTTTTAAACAACTGTATTTGGCTAGAAAACTTTGTCCCTAGCTGGAGACTACTGATTTGGCTACACCTATCTATGCATCAATAACCTCAAAGCTCAGCTATTGTAACACACTTTATGTGGTGCTGCCCTGGAAGACAATTCAGACATTTCTAGGAGTTCAACAAAACTGTTGGTCAGGGGCTGGCCACAGGATTACAGCATGCCTGTTCTGCTTTCATTGCATTGGCTGCCCATTAGTTTCTGAGTCCAATTCAAGGTGCTTTAAAGACCTTCATGACCTAGGGCCCCCCTAATTGAAGGATTGTCTTTCCTGGCATATGCCCATGCAGCAGTTCCATTCGGCACAAGAAGTGGTTCTACCTCTTGTGACAGTATGAAAAGGAAATACTTCTTTACCAAAGGAAAAAGAAAAACTTTACACAGAGAATGATTAAAATGTGGAATTCACTGAGGATGTAGTGATGGCCACAGGAATAAAAGGGGATTAGATAAATTCATGGAGGATAGGTCTATTAGCTACTAGCCATGGTGACAGAGGGGAATGTACATTTTCAGAGGCACTGAACTAGGGTTCCCATTTCCTGATGGGGGCTTTCCTGCTTTTGTGGCCCCTGATCCGCTGGTCCAGATTCAGCCAGCAGGGGAACCTCACCTCTAAAATGTCTTGTTGGCGCCAACATGTTCACCTCTGGGTGACATCATCATGCCAGGCACATTGGGGGGGGGGGGGGGAGCGCTCAATTGTTTAAGGAAAAACCATAAACAATATAGCATCCCCTGCAATGTGCTCTGTGCAATGACGTCACTTCCTGGTGACATCATTGCAGTGTGCTTGCTTTGTGCATGCACTGAAGAGGTCCTAGAGAAGGACCAGGACCGCTCCCACCAGCTGCCAGGTAAGACCTGGCAACCCTACACTAAACATCTGAATTCCAGAGCCAGGAGGCAACATCAGGGAAAGGCCTCAGCCTCTATGCCCTGTTGTTGTCTCTCCAGAGGAACTGGTTGGCCACTGTGTGAGACAGGATGCTGGACTAGATAGATCATTGGTCTGATACAGCAGGGCTCTTCTTATGTTCTTATGAATATTGGCTGTCTATTCACAGACTTTTCAGGAATTGTTAAAATTCCAGAGGACTCTGTGTGTGTGTGTGTGTGTGTGTGTGTGTGTGAGAAATGCCTCCGAGTTGCAGCTGACTTATGGTGATCCCAGCAAAGGGCTCTCAAGACAAGTGAGAGGCAGAGATGGATTGCCTTTGCCTTCCTCTGCAGAGTCTTCCTTGGTGGTTTCCCCCCCCCCCCCCAAGTACCGACCCTGCTTAGCTTCCAAGATCTGACAAGATTGAGCTATACCATGCTACCTCCCCCCCCCCCCAAGGACATTTGAAGATCTAAAACCCTTCTACAGTTTTGTAGGAGATGCAAGATGGAACTCTTTAGAAGGGTTTAGAATACCCTCCCCTCCCCGCCAAAGCAGGCTCAGGGCAGCTCACAAAAGATAAAACATAAGAACAATTATGACATAAATAAAACCATATAGAAACTATTTTAGTTTTACCCCTCAGGCTTTAAATGGCAAGTGTTAGGATTTTTTTTAAAAAAAATTACTGTTGCTGATTATTTTAATGGGTTTTTATGATGTATTGGTTTAGCCCAGCCTTGGGAAGGCAGGTTTAGAAGTAAATGAATAATGCCATGCACATTGCTTTTGGTTCCTTACAGAATGGGTCAGAGTTAAATGTGAGAAGTGCATCATTCTTTCTAGAAACAGTAATTTAGTGGCATCTGAGTACTGCTAGTTTGAAACATTTATTTATTTATTATTACATTTATACCTCACCCTCCCAGCCATGGCCAGCTCAGGAAACATGATGTTCTTTCACTGAAGGATATTGTAGAGCAACTGATTGCAGATGGATAAAGAACTGCAATGTCTTTGTATAGAAAAAATTACAGCAGGGATACTCAGTATGATACTCATGAGCACCATGGTGTCTGCCAAGTGTTTTGAGAAAGTGGGTAGAACCTGGTGAAACTGTTGCCCAGCAGGGCTTCTGACTGGCCACTGGAGATATGATTGGCAGTGCAGATTTTTTAAAAGTTGCTTCAGCAGCAGCTCCCACCATAGCACAAAGGTGGTACGCTGTGTGTACGAAGGTACGCTGTGTGTATGCAAGAAAATATTTTAAAATAATGTTTATTTTAGAAAGGAATCCTGTTAAACACAGCTTCTGATTGAAATGTTGAAGAGTTACTATTAGAGTAATATATGACCTCACTCCTTCCATTTTGTTGTTGGCTCTACTTCTTGTGGCAGCCATTTTGTAGTTGCAACTACCACCCTTTGCCAGAATTCCAAAGGTGCTGGTGAAAAAGGTAAGGGACCCCTGTGTTACAGAATAAGGCTTGCATGAAAAGAATTTCTGTGGCAAGGACTGACTTGGACATTGTGCATTTATGTATAAAAACTCTGAATATGACATTACTACTACTTCTGTTTGTTTCATATAAAAAATATGAAGTCATCCCACACCCTAGATGTAAATGGACTAGCAAGAAGTAAACTCAACTGGAACAAGGGGAGAGACACCTAGGTTGGGTCCTGAACCACACTGAATGTGATCTGGTGCACCTTCAAATCTACACTAGATAGGTTGGCAACCTCCAGGTGGTACATGGAGATCCCCTGGATTTAGAACTGATCTCCAGACATAGCAGAGCTTCATGGCATCAAATGTACAGTGATCAACACATTTCATTTTTTTAAAAAGAGTATATTTCAAGATGTCATCTTTTTATAGAAGTAAGCCTATTTCCTTTCAGCTTGATTATCAAAAACACTAAGCACAATATTTTTAATAATAGTTGATTTCCTTCATTATCACCCCCAACTTTGCTCAAGCTGACCAGTGTAGTCTGTTTTGTGTGCAGCAGATATCAGTAGCCACTAGGAATATCAGGAAATACCAATATTTTTTGGATTCAATATACTCGAACCCAAAAAAATACTGGATTTTTCTGCACACACCTAGTAGCCCCTTATTTTCACTTCTGGGCAATGAAATATGTTTAAAATCATGGAGTATTAAGTGGTGCTAGAATGTATTGGGCAATTTTTACAGGTAGGAAATAGAGGACTGCTTCTAGGAAAATGCATTAATCAATGCCTGTCAAGAACCAGTTCCAAGGTTATGTAGAGCTGAAACACCATCTGGGGGTTTGTGAAGGTGGAGTGGCCTATTAAACACAAACAAGATCAATGTATTATCTCCCACCAGAAATCTGTAGCTTTTCTGTTCCTTTTGATGTACGCCTGTATTAAAAAATGCCATATGGCTCTTGTAGAATGTGATAATAAACTGTGGGAGTGATAATGTGATCTCAGATAAATAATATTTGCATCCTCAAAAAACAAAGATGGCAAATTATGACAATTACCCATTAATTTATCAGGGGCAGGGGGGAGGGACTGACTTGGCATTCACTGCTCTTCCAAATACTTCCTCAGCATACTTGTCAATTTGACAGTGCCTGCTTGAGAAGGGAGCTAGATTTTGGACTTTCCATTTGCCATTATCATAATAAATACATTGACACATTGCTCTATTGTATTATTGCGGGGGGGGGGGGAAGCAAACGATATAGACACCTCTTCTCTTTCTCTCCTAATAGTATTTCTGAGATTTTTCTCTATAAGAATAAACTGGATATTATCCTCAGATTGCATTGTTTCAAGAGGGTTCAGTCTTGCTTTTCAACAATGGAGTCCATCCTGTTTGGAAACTATGACACAAGTTGACTCCAAGTATTAGAGTAGAGATACTCAGTCTGTGGCCACTGTCATAATTCCCACCAACACAAATAGCCCCATTTACTTCCATTCCTGGTATGAATCCTGTACCTTGGGGAAGCCTGTGGCATACCCTGTTCCTCCAGCAGTGGAAGTGCCAACAAACCCACTGGGCAAGTGCCTTGCCTCCTTTCCTGAAACATGGGGCAGGTGCCACAGGTTGTATGTTAATAAGCCATATGTAGCTTCCAAGCCACTGAGTATTATGGTATTAGAGAGTTCCAATGCAGTGTGCATTCAGTCCACAGAAAACTTTAAGTAGGAATGTAACCATTTTTCTGAGCTATGGAGCAGGCAGAAATGTGGGGCAGGATAGTCCTAACTCTATCCCATAATCAGAACTATAAATTGTCCAGCTTCTGTAAACCATCTTATACTTTAAATCCTGAAGACTTCAGATTGTTCTGCTAATGATTGATTAAAATCACCTTTTTGGAGCAAAACTAAAGTTACATCCTTCTAAGTTGTCTCATGCTGGACAACCTTCAGCTAATTCATTTGCACACAATACTGCAGTCAGATAGATGGTATACTGCGTTTCCATCAACATGCTGGAGAATTTCAGTGGTAGCTGGAACCCCTGAAAGAGAAAAAGGTGGGAAATGACTAGTACTACTGCACATTGTTTTACAAATACAATGACCATATAGCTCTTCTTAAAGGTTAGATGAAAATAAGTTATTAAAAATTTCACAGACTAACTAGCTGCAAGTATCACAGCCAGGGGCTATTTTGGGGCAGGAATGCACAGGAACGGAGTTCCGGCTGGCTTCCAAGTTGGCCACGCCTACAACCTCCCCCCTCTCAGGTTCCCCAGGCGCCTAGCAAGCCACGGGGCACCTGGGGAAGCCAAGCCAATCCAGGGAGGGAAGGCAGGGGTGTGGCCTAATATGCTAATGAGTGTCTACTGTTGGGTGTGGCATATTATGCTAATGAGTTCCTACTGGGCTTTTTCTACAAAAAAAGTCCTGATCAAAACTACAGGAACTCTGAGATCTGGCTCCTGGTCTACTTATTCACTCTTTTAGTTCAGTGCGCTGGATGATCAACAATGGTTTTAAGACACAGCTATGGGTAACATATTTAAATACCCCTAACAGGCATACTTTTGTTACTTCTAAACAAATGATTTTTGAAGAGGCCATTCATAGTTCAGCTTTGGGCATAACAACATTTTGCATAATAACAAAGATCATGAGATTCTTGAGAACTTCTTCCTCTAACAGACTGTTGCACAAGAGAAGAGGCACATACCAGCTGCCTGTGGCTAGCTAGCTCTAAAAGCCCATTCGGGCATCTGTGTGATGTTTCACTTAATTCTTCCTTGTTCAGGCTTTCACTTTTTAATTAACAGAGGGTTTGAATTTTCCTGTTTGCTACGGGCTGGTGCAAGACTTTACCAAAAGGATGGAAAATGCTAGCCAGGGAACAAAACCCAACAACCTTCTTTCATTCTTGTTATCAAATGCTTAGCTGAAAAATATACAAAAGCATTAAGACAGTGATGTGGGACAGAAAATTTTCTTTTTCTAAGAATGCATTTAATATGTTAAATTTGGCAGTGTTGAAGTTGTAATTAATTCTGAGGTCTTCAAACAGTATACTCAATCTTTCTCTGTCACTGTGCTTTATGAATTTTATTTTCCTAATCCAGTATTTCAGTTCAAGTACTTTTTGGCAACTGGAAAACCTTTTGTGGTATTTATGCAGTATGCAGCATTTTAAAAGTTTTGCACCAGAAAATTTTCCACATCACTGATCTGGTCATAGAACATTCTGTGGTAAGCTAAATGTGGAGAATTAAAGGGCATACAGATGTGAATAGGGTTAAAAATACTTCATTTGTGCTTATTCCAATCCCCCCACCCCCCACTCTGTATATGCCAGTTTTGACTGCTTCACTTCAAGGCCAGAGACTAACCTTGTCTCTTTTTCTTATTGTATTAAGGGCTAAGTGATATGTAAAAGGAGTTTATGATTTAGATAGGTTTGAAGCTTTAATTTTTTTATGGATTTACATTTAACAGATGATGGTTATAGTTGAAAACACGTCAAATACTAACATATATTATGGGGTAGGGTTTTATGGATGAAAGCCAACTTTATTGCATTAGTTGCTTTTGAAATATTTAACTCTCAAAGTCATCAAGCAGCTAAACACACTATGGCTTGGATCCTATCTACTGTTAGTAGAGCAGTGCTCACATAAGCAAAGTTTCCTGCCTCCTCCCCTTCTCCTGCAACCTGTAGTGCACTTCCCAATCATATGGTTGGTGCCCAGAGCATCCTGAGATGCTGGTTGTAGAATTCTGCCATAGGAAGTAATTTCTAAGAGGGGAAGATACTCAGAAAGGATTTTTGGATGGTGTGATGGACTGCACTTTTTAAGAGGCTTAACAGTGCTGTGTCAACAACCAAAGGACTGTGAAGAGTTAATTCTTCACAGAACCAGAGAGCCTTGAGTGACAGGCTGCTCCAGGCAATCTGATTGGTTGGCATTAGTTGAGCAAAAAAAAAAGTATTGAGAGAGCTGGAGGCTGAGAAGCCAGTCAGATTCTTGCCTTTACTGTGGAGAGACATGTACTGAACAACCCTGTCAGAAGAAAGCTTTAGTGCTGACGAAGTCAGTTTTCTACCTTGACTGAACTCAGTCTGAATTCAGCAGTAGCTGAGTGCACTTTGAACACAAACAGAGAACTGGGGGGAGAGTTTGGCAAGGAAGTTTGGGTAGTAGAGAAGACTCCCATTCAGGCCAAAGGAAAAGGGATAGATCTTCTAGAGAGAGAAGATTCCCTATCCAGTCAAGCAGGGAGAGTTATCTTTGACGAGTACAGAGATCACTGGTCTGGTGTGATTAGGAACTACCTGTAGAGACCTTAAAAGTCAGTCAAAAACTCAAGAAGAGTACTGGTGTTCCAAAGAGAAGGGGTTTGGGTACTGGAAAGAGAGTACCAGCCTTCTGGGCACCAAAAAGAGTCAGCATTTATATAAATGAAGTGAATTAGCATGTTTGGGGAGCACTGGAACAAAAGTCTCTCACTATAAAGATCTAGCTAACTGTGAATGATTTAAAAACCACTCATTAGCCTGATATATAAGAACAAAAGTCTGTGCTTGTAATAGTTTTACCTCAGTAATTTCAACCCGATTTCTCCTGACCTTTCCCTTTGATGTTAAATAAAACCTTGTATTATTTTTGAATTTTAAAAGTGTCTCAAGTGCCATTTCAAGAGTTTACATTAAAGAGCGATCCTATCCATTCCCTCAAGTTCCTAGGCTGAGCAAATAGCCAAAATATACCTTACTAATAGGGTGGGACAGACAAGTTTTTTTCAAGGGAAGAATAAACATGTTACCAGGACTGCTCAGTCAGTGAAGGGAACTAGAAATGGAGAGAAATTCTTGCCTCTGAGGGATGGAAGAGGATGGGGTATGTCATAGATGGTATTGTTACAAGTATTCTTGTACTGGTGATGGAATAAAAAATAATTTACTGTATTGAATCTAAGTCATTCAGTCCTAAAACCAGGGAAAGTTGACAAGATGCACTGCGATCCATGTACAGATTGGTAAATGGCAGTCCCATCAATTCATTGGTAAATGACAGCCCCATCAATTCAGATTCCCAGGTCTCCTAGCAGCCCTAGTTTGCCCCCAGTAATCTAATCAGTGCACTACACCAGCATCTCAGTAGGCACACTTCAGTATCTTTCTATATTGCAGTTCCTCATCCCTGAGAAGACTAATGTTGAAAGACCCCTGGAACACTGTGAACATATGTAAATTCATACACACTCATATATCACATGCACATTATCTCTAGCAATGTTCTTCTACATAGTCGCACAAGATGTTACGCCATAATTCAAGCAATGGCATAGCAACTAAAAATAAGTGGAATGCAGCTACAACAAATGAAGCTTGCTCTGAGGCAACCTGCTTGGTCAGGAATATATGTGCATCCCATATTCATGTGAATGAGACCCACTTTCCATTCTGAGACCAAATCCACAGTGAAATAGTATAAGGGGAAAATCCCTCATGTACCGTTTTGTCTTTTATGCTAAAGGAGCTACTGGTTTAAGTTCTATATCCAGCTTAAAACACACACATGAAGCCATCTTTGATGAAGTGGCAAAGTGTATCTACAAGCTTGGAAAGAATGCTAAGAATCTAGGTAAAGTAAAAACAGAAATAAAATGTATTGAAGAAGTAATACAGAAATATAGTCTGGAAAATGAACAATCTGAAGCAATCAAGATACCACCAAGCAGTCAGTAACAACACCTAATTCTAGATACCACCAAAGCAGCAAGCACTCCAAGCATCTGAACACTGTGCAAGTTAGGGGAGGCAGGTGAGGAGTAAAGCAAGCAAGAAAGGGATGGCTACATCTCCTGATTCACAGAGGCCCAGGCAAAGGTCCAGTAAGAGGCAGGAATGACAAATGTAATTCAAAGGGCAGAAAGTAAATGTGATGGTACATTATGGTGGGTGCCCCACAGCTGCACAAACATAGGGTGGTTTGTAGCCAACATGCAGTATATCAGAGTACACTGTGGTCAAGCCAGCACACTTTGGCTACAGTTATATTTCACAAAACAGGCAATCTCCAAAGTGCTGCTGACCATGCTCATTTTTAGTTACAACTCTTGTTTCTCTGCAAATGTCCCCCAAAGTCCCCCATGCAACAGTCAAGTGTTCTGCCAACACACAACAACAATGAAGCTACTTTTTCAGATGTTTTCTCTTGAACGGCAGTAAGCACCAAACCACTTTAATACAGACTTTAGACACACATATATTTGCAAGCCATTCCCAACAAGACACAACAATAAACTCAGGCTTCAAACTTACTTTTCTTAAGCAAAAGATGCCATGAGAAAACTAAAGAGATTCTCAAAAATTAAAGATATCATCAAAACCAGCATTTCCTGGGCTCTCTGCTTTTTTACATCCCCCCCTTTTCAATAATTTTTTTTATAAAAATACAAAAAACAAAATAAAACAGAAAGAAAGAAAGAAAGAAAGAAAGAAAGAAAGAAAGAAAGAAAGAAAGAAAGAAAGAAAGAAAGAAAGAGGTAGGTGTGGGGGGAGAGAGAGAGAGAGAAATAAATAAATAAATGTAGGGGAGAGAGAAAAAGAAAGAAAGGTAGGTGGGGAGAGAGAAAGAAGGAAAGAAAGAAAGAGAAGGAAGGAAGGAAAGAAGGAAGGATAGATAGGGGAGAGAGAGGAAGGAAGGAAGGAAGGAAGGCAGATAGAGGAGAGAGAGAGAGAGAAAGGAAGGGGGAGGGAGAGAGAGAAAGAGAAGAAAAGAAAGGTGGGGACAGAGAGAGAGAGAGAGAGAGAGAGAGAGAAAGAGAGAAAGAGAGAAAGAGAGAAAGAGAGAGAAAGAGAGAGAGAGAGAGAGAAAGAAAGAAAGAAAGAAAGAAAGAAAGAAAGAAAGAAAGAAAGAAAGAAAGAAAGAAAGAAAGAAAGAAAGAAAGAAATTTTTATGCCACCTTTCCACCCAATCAGGGTCCACAAGATGGTAAACATTAAAAACATTTAAATGTTTGAATAAAAAGACAATTGAAATAACTCAATTAAAAAATATAAAATAACAACACTAGAAGGAGGGCCAATAACCATTGTTGGGTATATGTGAGATGAAACAAAAGAATTCACCTGGGAGAGAATGCCAGGCAGATTTAAAGGGCACAATCAGATAACAGCATCTGGGAAGCGCCCCGCAGCTGTTGGCAACCCATTCTGCTCCACCGCAGAAGCGGAGTTAAAAGACACTGGGGAAAATCTGGTAGTAAACGGGTTGCAACAGGCCACGGACAGACTCTAGCAGCCACATCTATATATTTAATTCTCAACAGTCCCCTCTGCCTGTGGATACTTATTTCTGCAAACAGAGGGCACACTCTCCCCCAACAGGTTTTTCTATAGACTCAGGAAACTCCATGGGTCTGCAGAAAAATCCAAAAAATTAAAAAATACCTTAGGGAGGGTTGAATTTCCCCCAATATCTTTTGAAATGGTCACCACAGGGATCTACTCTAGGCCCCACCACATCAACAGTGAGAGACAGACTGGCTGATAGCCAGAGAGACAGAGACACAGAGAGATAATGAGTGGGGGGAAAGGGGAGGAAGCAAAAGCAGAACTGGAGCTGGGATTGGGGAGGATTCCTCCTGCAGTATGAATGGCTAAATAGCAGAAGGATGTTTTAAAAAGACATCTGAACTTCTCATCCCTATCTCTTTTGCTGCAGACTCCACTGTTCTCTTTCCCCCCTCCAGCAAACTTTTTCTTTATTATTATCCACTGTTCTCTTCAAACTTTTTTTTGGGGGGAGCTTCTATTTGCTTCTCACCCTCCACCAGCTCGAGCAAGACTGACTGGCTGAGAGTGATAGACACACACACAGAGACATAGAAAGATAATGGGTGGGGAAAGAGGGGAGGAAGCAACAGCAGAACTGGAGCTGGGATTGGGGAGGATTCCTGGCTGCCACTAGCCCATCTCTAACACTGTTTTTTCTTCAGTATGAATGGCAAAATAGCAGGAGGAAGTTTTAAAAGGACATCTGAGCCTGCAACTGCAAAGCCTTGCAACTGGGGCAGAAGGATCATTCTCACCCCAGTCTCTGTAGCTGCAGTCTTCGCTGTCTTTCAAATCATTATCTCCAGATTTTAACTGCTTCTCCCCACCCCCCAGCTTGGGCACTGCTTCTTCCCACTGCTTCTCTCTTCTGACTGACTAGAAGCCAGAGGGAAGTTAGAAAAGAACAGCTGAGGTATCATTAATGGATGGGGTGGGCACAGCAATTGAGAGGTAGGGGGGCAGACAAATAACCTGCCAAAGACAGCTGTGGTGCTGTGGGTGAGTGTGAACTCATCTCAGGCTGAAGAAGACTAAAGACCTGCAACCACACAATTATCCACAGCAAGGTGAGAGACTGAACAAGCAAAGATGCCTCAAGCTGATCCATTGATAAACCAATAGCCATTTAAACAGCTGTTTTTGACAAGGGCAATCAGAGGGGAGAAGAAGAAGTGATTGGATTTATACCCCACCTTTCACTACCTGAAGGAGTCTCAGAGCACTTTACAAATCTCCTTTCCCTTCACCTCCCCAAAAAAGACACCCTGTGAAGTAGGTGGGGCTAAGAGAGCTCTGTCAAGAACTGCTTGTGAGAGAACAGCTTTGAAATAACTTGTAACTGACCCAAGGTCATACTAATAGCTGCATGTGGATGAGTGAGGAATCAAATCCAGTTCTCCCAGATTAGAGTTTGCACTCCTAACCACTACACCAAACTGGTTCTCCTACACCAAACTGGCTTTCCTGACACCTGTAGCACCTTGACCTGCAGTACCCAGTAAGACAATCTTTGAAATCTTACCTCATATAAATAAAGTGACTGTAATTCCCAGGCAAACTTCTCTTTGAAGTCAACTTCAGTCAACTGGCTGACTATGCACAAGGAAACTCAGCAAGGCTAGACAGCTCTCTTTCCAGTGTTCAATAAAGAAAAAAGGGGAAAACAAAGGGGGAAAGGGAAAAGTGGGCTCTAACTGTCACTCCCTTCTCTTCGCAGGAGGCTGTCATAGAGCTGCCTTCTCCCTTAAGAGGGCACCTCTCAGAACAGCTGAAAGAATCTGTTTTTTTGTCAGAAACAGCAATTCCTCATCAGTACCATACAGAACAATGCAATGCCAAAAGTACTTCACAAAAGAGGACACCCTGCCAAAAATGAGGAAACCCAAAAAGCTAACAAATTGGTTACTGCAAGAAAGCCATTTAAACAACAACCATACTATGAAAAGACATTAATGTTAGGACTTTTGTCCAATAATCAGAAAAATCAGAGTAATGAATCTTGCTTTTCTGGAAAGAAGAGATTGCTTCTTTTGGTTTAAAAGAAGTTTATTACTAAAGGGAAAAGGTAAACGGGATTAGCTACAAATAAACAAAACATGCTTTCTAAGGAGCTGCATTGTGCTCCATCTTCACACTAAGACATACTGATAGAGAGTGAGAGATTGCAGTGGAGGATCTCTCCTTCTTCTTGACCCCTGAAAGGAAACACCTGATATCAGTAACCAATTAGCAAGACAGTACACCTTTAGCTTTCCCGGTTTACAGATAATTGGCCAGCTGCCAGGTATCACTTCCAGGCTAACATAGGTAAACAAACAAGTTGCATAGTTAACCCTATAATGACTGAATTTCTCAGGCCTTGCATTACATGCTCATTTCTCCAACACCCCTTCTCAAGACCTGAAATGCAAGTCATTATACATGTATACACAAACATTATTCAACATTAGCATCAAGCATATTCAACATTCCACGAAGTCTTTCAAACTTGACTTTGGTCAGTGGCTTAGTCAGAATATCAGCCACCATCTCTTCTGTACGACAATGCTTAATCTCTATCAACCTTTTCTGGTACAAATCTTTAACTAATACACATTTAATACCAATAGATCTACTTCTAGCAGTCGTGCTCTCTTCCTTACATTTAGTTATACAAGCTTGATTATCCTCTAACATAAGTATAGGTACAGGTTCAATTATTCCAAAATCTTTCAACATCTCAAAGATCCATTCAAGTCTGCTGCAGGCACTTGCTGCTGAAATGCACTCAGCTTCTGCTGTGGATTGCGCTACAACAGTCTGCTTTCTACTAGTCCAGTCTATCAGTCCATCTCCATAAAAGAATAGATATCCACTGGTAGACTTGTAGTTGTTCATCTCTTCTCCCCAACTGGCATCCATGTAGCCAACTAGTCTTGGTTGTTCAGTTGGTGCAATTTTTAGTTTTAAGTCCATTGTTCCTCTTAGGTAACGTGCCATCTTCTTTATTGCGCTCCAATCATGATGATTTGGCGAACTTACTTTTCTGCTTAGAAATCCAACTGCCGCTGTAATATCTGGATGCGTTGATTTGCTCAGGTACAAGAGCTTTCCGACAGCCTCTCTGTATCCTCCTATGTCCTTTAGTGGTGTGCCGTCCTTCTCCTTCAGATATCCAGGTTCAAGTGGATTGATGAAGCTTTGCAGTTCTTCATGCCGACAGATTCTATAAAGTCCATAATCTTTCTTTTCTGGCATAAAAGAAAAGTTCCATCCTTGAGTCTCTCAATTTGCATTCCGAGGTATTGTTGAACATCTCCTAGCTGTTTGACTTCCACTTCCTTATTCAGTCCATCAGCTATTGCTTTGATGTCTCCTCTGTTTTGACAAGCCACGATCAAGTCGTCAACGTAAACAAGAACATACTGGTATTGTCCATTTCTGATTCTAGTGTACAGACAAGGTTCAGCTTTCCCTTGCTTGAAGCCTTGCTTCTTTAAAAGTTCAGTAAGTTTGTCATACCAGGCCTTTGCTCCTTGCTTTAGGCCATAGAGTCCTTTATTGAGTTTGTAGACTAAGTTTTCTTGACCTTTGACCTTGAAACCTTCAGGTTGTTCCATGTAGATTTCCTCTGATAGTTCTCCATTGAGAAAAGCAGTCTTTACATCAAAATGCTCTACTATCATGTTCCTAGATGCTGCAACACTTAGAAGTGTTCTGAATGTTGCTTGGTCAGTAACTGGAGCAAAAGTTTCAAAATAGTCAGTCCCATATTGCTATGAGTAGCCTTTAGCTACTAGGCGTGCTTTGTATAGCTCCACAGTTCCATCTTCCTTGTGCTTTATTTTGAAGACCCATTTACATCCAACAGGGTTTCTGCCTTGAGGTAGTTGAGTGAGAGTCCAGGCCTCTTTTTCACTAATGGATAGCAGCTCTTGTTCCATTGCTTCAAGCCATCTGCCTCTTTCACTCGCAGGTAAGTTGCAAACTTCCTTCCAGTTCTTGGGTTCCTTTGCAGGTTGCACAAGTTCACAAAATCCATACTTCATTGGAGGTTGTCCCTTAGTGCTCCTTTCTGATCGCCTCACACCGGGTGTGGGTTCTGCTGTGGGTTCTGCCGTGGGTTGAGCCGCTTCCTCTGGTGTGGCCCCTGCTTCCCCTTCTGTTTCAGTAGTTTCCTCAGAAGGTGGACCTGCTGCTTCACTTGCCAGTTCCCCGGCCAGTTCACCAGCAGTCACTACAGGTAGCCAAGCAACGAACTCATCAGGTGCAGTCCCAGGCATCTTTGGATCAGCTGCAGTGGAAACACTAGGCAATACAGTCTCATCAATAAAAACAACATTGCATTCTTCTACTGTGTGGGTTTGGGGATTGTATATCCTGTACCCTTTCCCACCAACAGGATAGCCTACAATAAGTCCAGTTTCAGATCTGGAATCAAGCTTTCCCCTCTTTTCCTTTGGTATGTGTGCATACCCTTTTGCGCCAAAAGCTTTGATATGCCTTAGACCAGGCTGTCTTCCAAACCAAGCCTGAAAAGGGGAGGTTCCAATAATCTTTGAGGGTAATCTGTTGTGTAAGTACACTGCTGTGTTCAGGGCTTCTGCCCATAAACCGTTTGGCAGTCCAGAATGCATCAGCATAGCTCTGCACATCCCCTGCAGTGTTCTATTTAATCTTTCAGAAGCTCCATTTTGCTGGGGTGAATAGGCAATGGATACTTTATGTTGAATTCCTTGCTCTTGTAGAAATTGTTTGAATTCAGCATTACAATATTCACCACCTCCATCTGTGAGTAAGCTTTGAGGTGCTTTGCCAAATTTATTTTTAACAATAGCCACATAATTTTTAAATCTACGCAGTGTTTCATCCTTACTTCTCAGCATATACACATAAGTGTATTTTGTTTTATTCTCTGTGAAAGTCACAAAATATTTGTTCCCACCTAGGGATGCAGGTAAAGGCCCAACAAGATCACTGTATACAGTTTCCAAAAATTCTTGATTTTGCGCTGGAGTTTTCCCAGAATAACTTGGGGCATCTCCCTTTGCTCTGAGGCATGTCTCACATCTAGTTTCACTCTTTTCACAATGCACAACAGGTATTCCACATTGCTTTAACAATTGCTCAACAGATTTCAAATTTCTATGTCCCATTTTAATATGCCACGAAAATAAACATTTTTCATGTTTACAAGCATCATCACAAGCATCCTTAGTCTGGCAAATCTGTTCCTTATCATCAACAGTCTCTATTTCCTCATCAGGATCAACATCAAAAGTTTCTGTCTCCTCATCATCACAAGCTACAAAGTAATGAAAGCCATTTTTGTCTTCCACTTTAAATACAAGCTCTCCATCCTTGGTAGAGACCTTGCTTCCTTGCTCTGGTTTGAGCAGGACAATATGGCCAGTATTCATAAGGCTTTTTGTTGAAATTAAGTTCTCAACAGCTTCAGGCACATAAGCTGTATTTTGCAATTCAACATCAATTAATTGATTATCTGTAGTAGACAATTGTAATTTTACAGTCCCAACACCTTCCACATTCAATAATTCCCTGTTAGCTTGGTAAATTCTTGGTTTGTTCTCAACATCTATGTTACTAAACCAGGCTTTTTCTCTACACACGTGTGTACAAGCGCCAGAATCGATTAAAAATATTTTCTTATCATCTGTGTTAAAATCATCAGTGATCCTAAAAGCATTGCCTTTGCTCTGTGTCTGTGCTGCAAACTTCTTTCCTCTGTGCTGTGCCTGTGAAACGTGACCTCTGCTCCTCCCATAATGGCTTCCCCTTCCACTGGCTGGTTCTTTGTTACTGGAACCATGTGCTCCTGTGGCTCTTTGTTCTTGGGGCTCATCATTAGGTGCATTCTTAGAAGAGCAGTACTTTGCAAGATGATTTTTCCCACATATAGAACACTCTATTTTCCTTTTAAATCTCTGTCCATGCTTTAGACTCAAAACAGACATCTCATCAGACAAACTTTCTTTCAAATTTCTAGAATCATATTCCTCAGTTAGTGCAGACAAAAGACCTTCTAAAGTCAGATCATCTTTCAGTCTAATCATACTGGTTACAGACTTATAGGAGCCAGGCAGACCCTTGAGAATTGAAGAAATCATATCTGTATCAGAGGGTGCTTCATTCAGGTCTTTAAGCTGTGTGTAAATGCCCATTAATTTGTCCATCTCTTTGGGAAGGCAGTCTCCCTCCTTCATCCTGAAATCAAAAATCTTTCCCTTGAGGGAATAGATTTTACTCTTGCTGTGCTTATCAAATTTATCCTTTAAGTGTTTAATCATCAATCTGGACGTGGCTAGCCCTCTTAATCCTGGTACCTCTGTGTAGGGAATACTCCCTAAAATCAGGGCTTTAGCAAAACCATCCATCATAAGGAATTGTGTCTTATCAGGGTCAGTTTCTGGAGGATTTTCAGTTGTTAATACTTGAAGGGCATTGTGAGTCTGCAGGCGACTCTTCAAATACTCCTCCCACCACTGATAGTTAGCCTTTGTAAGTCTGAGATTTGGCATTTCCTGGGATGGGGCATTAAAAGCCATTTTTTTTTACTCACATCCCTTTGGATTTGAGGTAGAAGAACAGGTTCTGGCTCACTCATCTACTTCTCCAGGAGCTGGCAGGGTTAATCTTTCCTTTCTCTGCAGCAGAAGCAGCAGCGCGAAGTTCAAAAGCTCCTTTGCCTCGCCTTCCTTTGTACTCCCGGCAGCAGCGTCTCTCCGGTGCTCCAAGTCTCAGCTCCACTTACAGCAGGCAAAAATTAATCCAGTCAAAAAAAGATCCTTTGCTCCTGGCAAACTACAATCCAGCATAGGTTTTCCCCTGATCAGCAAGGAAACAGGGTTGGGCCTTTCTGGCTGCAAGATTGCTCTGAGAGCAGGAAGGAAAAAAAGTGGTCGTTTTAAAAATCCAAGCTTCTAGCTCTTATTCCCTATTTCTCTTTCTCAATCAATCCAGAAAGCTTTTTTTTAGAAGAGAAACCATGTTTTAAGAACCATGCTCTCTTGCTACCATTTGTTAGGACTTTTGTCCAATAATCAGAAAAATCAGAGTAATGAATCTTGCTTTTCTGGAAAGAAGAGATTGCTTCTTTCGGTTTAAAAGAAGTTTATTACTAAAGGGAAAAGGTAAATGGGATTAGCTACAAATAAACAAAACATGCTTTCTAAGGAGCTGCATTGTGCTCCGTCTTCACACTAAGACATACTGATAGAGAGTGAGAGATTGCAATGCAGGATCTCTCCTTCTTCTTGACCCCTGAAAGGAAACACCTGATATCAGTAACCAATTAGCAAGACAGTACACCTTTAGCTTTCCCGGTTTACAGATAATTGGCCAGCTGCCAGGTATCACTTCCAGGCTAACATAGGTAAACAAACAAGTTGCATAGTTAACCCTATAATGACTGAATTTCTCAGGCCTTGCATTACATGCTCATTTCTCCAACAATTAATAGTATGCAACATTTTGTTGCAGTCCCCACTTGTACTTTCAATATTAATACATTCTCCCCAGGGCCATAGCCAGGAATTTTTTGTGGGGTGGTGGTGCAAGGGGCACTAATTAATTAAATTAAATTAAATTAAATTGAGGGAGTCCTTTTTGTGTTTCACCATTCACTCAGGGAAACCAGGGTTTGCACATGTAATTCCAAACCATCCAGGCAAGTCGTTCTTTCTAACTGAAAAGCCACAAACTGGTTTTCCCTCCTGGAGCTTCTCCCCCCACCCCCCCGGAAGATGCACTTTGTCTGCTGGCATGCCAGCAGGCTGAAGTGCTGCAACAGGCTGCAGGCTCCCATAGCAGCTGGTGCTGGCCTCACCAGGCACGGAGCAGGAAGGCCAGCTCAGTCCACACATGTGACCCCAGCTGCCCCAAGGTGGCTGCGTCCAGTGCCAACACCAGTGCCCCACCAGCTGATATCGCTCATTTGCTCAGCATGCTGCAGGAAGGGCGCTGGAAGCAGCTGCCAGAGCTGGATAAGGGCAGGCCTGGGAAGGAATTGCCCCTGGCCCCGCTTCTGCCAGCCAGAAGAGGAGGGAGAAAAGAAAGAGGAGAGGGCTCTCTCAGCCCCACACATTCCTTGCACCCACGGCGGCTGGAGAGGCACAGCGCAGCTCCTGGATCCTTCCTCCCTGGGTCCACTCTGCTGTGGTCCGTGGGAGGCGCTGCAGATTCAATAGGTGGCAAAACCGCCAGCATCCTCCACTGGCTATGGGCCTGATTTCCCGTTTCTCAATAACTGAATAGGTTTATATTACATGAAAGCCATAACCTCTGTCTTCCTTACACTAGTGAGCCATTTTTCTTCCGCTAATATAATCACTCCAAATTTTTAATGAACTACAGACAATCAATTATGATTTTATTTAAAAAAAACAAGAGATTCAAGAGCACTGGTAATTAGTGAAAGAGGCCAAGTTATTTCCTGAAGAGAGAAAGTAGACAGGCAGATGGGATGCCCTGCAGGACTTTTTAAAAGGGAATTACAAGCAGCAAGAAAACCTTTTCACAAGGTCACTGTCTAATCCCATCAAGGTAAAAAAAAAGTTTAGAATAGCATCTGTTACAAGCTAACTGAAAATAGTACCAAAATGGACTCTGTCCACTAGAATAACACAAGAAGTAATTGTTACAGTGTTTAGCTGAAGTTCACACTTCTTTTGACAGTTACAAAGATAATAGCCACAGGAAATAAATGTTAGACATGACTGAAACAGGTTAAACGTATGTGCATTTGCAGGCTAAATATTCTTCACAAGGTACTGACATTTAAAGATACGTATCAGCCCAATTCAGGAGATTCACAAGGAAATTCCCATGTTGCCAAAAGGGGATTCTCTATAGATCCTAGTAAGGTGCCCCGGAAGTTAAGATCAATGCTGAAAGCTCCATATAACAACATAAGAGGAGCCATACGGGCTGAGACCATACACTAGTCTAGTCCAGCCTTCTCTTCCGAATGCTCAGCAGCAACTGATTTAAAGAAACATACTCCCTCTGGTGTCGGAGGAACCAGATGTTAAATATTAAGGTGCACAAACTTTGCTAAATTGCCAGTGTCTAAACACATGCCATGAAAAGCATCTCTTGCATCCTCAACTATTTTTCCATTGTTTGTGCTGCAGATTCATTAATTCATGATGCATATCAATATGTAGATAATCATAATGATGAAGAAGATCCAAGATAGAGTACCTACCATCTCAGTACTGAGTCAGGTTCACTGGCTGTTTCTGGGTACAATTCTACATGCAGCTATCAACTCTTCTAATGCCCTGAACAGCCTGGGCTCAGGGCACTTGAAGGACAACATCTACCTCACACCTGCCCATGAACGGGGCTTTTTTTGTAGAAAAAGCCCGACAGGAACTCATTAGCATAATAGGCCACACCCAACAGCAGAACCACATTAGCATATTAGGCCACACCCCTGACAGTGCAGCTCTCTCCCAGGATTGGCTTTCCTGGTGCCCCATGGCTTACAGGGCATATGGGGATCCCAAGGGAAGGAAGGCAGTTTCTTGGTCAGCGTCCCCAGGGGCCCCGCAGCTGCAGGGTGCCTGTGGAACCTGAGGAGGGGAAGGCTGTAGGCGTGGCCAACTCGGAAGCCAGCCGGAACTCTGTTCCTGAGCATTCCTGCCCAAAAATAGCTCTGCCCATGATCATACTGCTCTTACTGAGACCCCTCTCTCTGCATGCTCATGGTGATGGGGACAAGAAAAGGGTGCAAGAGAGAGAGGGTTTTTATTGCTTCGGCAATATTTTTATTGAATCTGTTTTTACTTCTTTTCAGTTAAATTAAAAGCAATGCAATGTTAAAATTAACTTTGGCACTGCTGTTTGCTATTTATATTGTTGTGTTTTTAACTGATTTACTTCATTCACATTTTGTTTTTGTAACCCACCTGGGGTTCTGCTGCCTCCCGGAAAAGTGGTGAAAAAACCTTTAAAATAAAAATATTTTCAATATTTTTTTGGTTACAAACTTATACTACTTACTCTTCTCTGGCAGAAATCCAACACATTTTATAAAGCCCACTTTGCCTCAGTACTTTCATTAGGGTCTCTCTGAACGAGTTTGTATAAATAGTTTCTAAAAAGTTACACTGGTCCAACTGTGGATTGTGAAGCACTGGCCAGCTTGGTTCAACTACAGGAAAATTTATGGAACTGTAATTATAAAGAAAAACAACATATAGGGTAGCTTGTAGAAATAAAAAGTGAGTGCACTAGTTTAGAGCTATTTGTTCATTCAGGGTGCAATCTGCTATGCTTGATCTACAGTGCAATCCTATGCAGGGTTACACACCTCTAAATGCATTAAAGTCAGTGGGCTTAGAAGAATGCAATTCTGTTTAGGACTGCACTGTAAGTCGCTTCCCCTCTACCCCACTTACCAGTTGTTTTTTCTCCCACTCTCTTCTGCCATTCTCCATGTTCTCCCACTGTCATGTTTTTCAAACTTCCCATTGCAGATCTATATTCACTTTCTTGTCATCATATACAGCTGTATGAAATTATTTCGGCTTTTTGGAGTTGGAATCTATGATGTAGACCCCTGACCCTCTACCATTCCCAGGCAGATTTCCCCACCAAATTTGTTTTTAGTTCCCCTCTCTGTGTGAACCATCCTTCAGTAGCATGTATTTTTTTCTTTATTTTATAAGCTTTAACTGTCCCACCCTACTACAGATATTAGTTTAGGCTTCTGACCCAGCGCATGAGCTTAAGGAAAAATACAGGAGCTGTCTTGTCTTATATTTAAACCCATAATGGAATTGCACTTGAGGCAAAATAACTTTCAAAAGAGAAATAATATTTTATTGAACAGGCAGGGAATATATATAATAGGAGATTGTCAAGGTTTAGAAAGGCTGAGGAGAAACTTCATAGTATATACAGATATGAAAGCTTAGATCATACAAGAGAGTGTTGTGGCTTATTTTCAGAGTTTCAAGTTCTTTTCAATGAGAGGTGCTTTGTTGATTATATTTCAGCATTAACACAGGTTCTTAATACTGTTTTCTGGAGGAGTGTTTGCTTATAGTTTCTAGATTTCTCCCATCAGAGTTCTAGGTTTTCCCTTTAGATATTAGAGCTTTTCACTAACTTCTGAGGTGTCTAAACTTCTCGCCTTTATCACAGACCATAGCCATCTTTCTAACCCATTTCACTGACAGGGACTCTCCTTGTCCCTAAGAAGCAATAACTCCTTTTACTATTTGCAGTGCTCTCTTTGTGGAAAAAGCCCAGCAGGAACTCATTCGCATATTAGGCCACACCCCTGACAGCGCAGCTCATTCGCATATTAGGCCACACCCCATGTTGCCAGAAGTGTGGTCATCCAGCCACATCCACCTTTTGCTTCTTGTTCTGTTTACCTTGTTTGTTGTTAAAACGGTTTTGACAAAACCAATAAAATTATTTTCTGTCCCATCTATACAAAATCTTGCCTGAACCAATATCTTATTTCCAACAATTATTCCCACACTGGATTGGAATCAATTTCTAAAAGTTAGGTTCCCATGAAAATCAGCCTTCCTTCCTGCAGAACTAGTATGCTGAATATGAATTTTTAGGGTTGCCAACCTACAGGTAGGGTCTGGAGAACTCCTGGAATTACAACTGAGTTCCAAACTACAGAGATCAGGTCAATGGCTGCTTTGGAAAGTGGAGTCCATGGCATTATGCCTTGCTTAGGTCCCTCTTTCCCCCAAACCCCACCCTCCTCAGGCTACACTCCCAAATCTCCAGGGATTTCCTCAACCTAGAGTTGGCAACCCAACTTCACTGGCAGAACAACCCTAGGTTTGTGGATGCACTGGATGGGAGTAGTTTGTGGACTATTTTATTCAAGGTACAAAATTTTATTCAAGGTATAAGATTGTGTGTGCCACCCACACTTCTTCAGTCAAGCTTTCTTGACTGAGAATATGAATTCTCCCTCACAGTAGTTTTAATATATCTTAGACAATGGAGTCCCTCTTCTTCTCTCTATCGAAGTACTTTTCTCTACACTGATGCTGGCCAATCAGAGAGAGAGTAGAGCAACCAATCATATAAGCTCTTCTCTCCAGGGACAATTAACTCTTGAACTCCCTAACTCTCTGACACAAGCAGCATTTTAAAAAGCCTGCTTTTCTTTGCAATCTGTCACAACATCCTACTTTGGTAAGCATGCCTGTGGAAAGCATGTGGCAACTAGGGATGGGCATGAACCAGCACACAAGTGAGCTGAACTTGGGCTGGTTTGGAGCTTGGGAACCAACGTTCAGGGAAGGCACATTCCCTGAACATTTACCGGACTTTTGGCTGGTTTGGTTCAGCTGTTCAAGGCCAGCCATTTAAACCTAACAGCTGAGTGGTGCCAGCTGTTTGACCCTTTGATTTTGCTTCCCCACTTTGAAGTAGTGGGGACCAAAACTGAAGGGTTAAATGGCTGCCAGCCATTTAAACCTAACTGCTGAGTGGTGCAGGGTCTGCTGCTCATCTGTTATGTTTAAATGGCTAGCAGCCATTTAACCCATTGGCTTTGCTCCCCACCACTTTGAAGCCCCTTCCTGGGTAATCCCTGGCCCCTGTGGTCATTTTAAAAGGCATCCTGTTAAACACAGCTTTTGCCTGAACTGTTGGCAGCCATTTCATGGTTTACTCCACTTCCCATGGCAGCCACTTTGTAGTTGTGCCCACCACCCTGTATCAGAATTCCAAAGCTGCCTGCAGGTTCGAAAAGGTTGGGGACACCTGGGCTAGAGTGTCACATTAGGATCTGGGAGACCCCAGGTTCAGATCCTTACTCTGTCATGGAAGCTATCGAGAAAACCAGCAGCCTTAATTATAATTTAGTGCTATAGCCTACTTGAATATTTTTTATAGAACAGAAATTACACAAACTTTCCAACTACATTCCATCTTAATTAATAATAGGTTTGGGTTAAGCAGGGGAACAAACAGATCATATACAAGTTGGCAGAAAGGCATTAAATAAACGTAATAAAAATAACATTTTAAAACATTCCCTGATTGTATCAAACACTTACGTAGCTACTCCCAAAGGCCACTGGAAAATATCTTCTTTTTTCACAAAGGGACTGTCATATATTAAGAAAAGTAATTCCACAAACCCTCTATAGCTTTTAAAGTAGGATAAATCCATTCATTTTGCATATTCACTTCCAAGCAACGCAACTGCAATGTGCTGCAACTTGTAAGTTTGTATTAATGTTTGTTCACAATGCAGCCACTGAGTGGCGTAAGAGATCTTTCCTTCTTCTCAGCCGTTCAGCACTAGACCCACATTGGCAGATTCTACCAAGAAGTACCTGGAGATGACAGAGGGACCTGTGATGAAGCTGTGAAAAACAAAAGCACAAGCACAATTATAAAAATGCAATAGAACAGAACAGATAAGCATTTCATATGAACGCAACCATTGTTCTACTGTTGTTCTTTCACTTGTGCTCAGGGGTTGAACTCTACTTCTTGTTTTCTGAAACACAAAAACATTGTACAATTTCTCCAGCAGCTGTACAGTCTGCCAATGTCAATTCTTAATGGCCTAATCCAAAAATTTGCCATGCACAGTGGTGGTGGTGGGGATATGTACCAGCTGCTGAACAGGCATATACCACACCATACTGCAAACTAAGCACTCTGGGGAGAATTGCCTAAAGTTGCCTCCCTCCTTGCATGCGTGAATCTTTTCAACAGGAGCCCAGACCAAGTGTCTACAGTCCTATTCTTCACACTGCAATTCCTTTTGCCCTCTACTTTTAGAATATGGCACGTTTTTAATACAACATCTGTTCTTCCTATATCAGCAGGCATAGGGCAAACAATGCAAGAATCCTATCCAGGGGTCCTTTCAAAGAAAAAGAGGTGCAGGAACTCATTAGCATAACTCATTAGCATAACTCATTAGCATAACTCATTAGCATATGCCACATCCCCTGACATCACCAGAAGTGTGTCAGAAAGGGAATGTCAGTTTCAGCCCCATTATACCCTATGGGCCATTGAAATCAATGGCAAAAACTCATAGGGTATATGAGGGGCTGGAGGAAAGGAGGTTTGACGGAGAGGCTCCAAACTTGCAGGGTAGCTTCTGGGGCCTCTCCTCGAAATACCCACCAAGTTTCAAGAAGATTGAACTACGGGGTCCAGTTCTACAGGCCCCCAAACAGGTTGTCCCATCCCCTCCATTGTTCTCTATCCTGGGAAAAAGTGTTACTTTTTTCCTGTTTGGCAGGCCACATGCTCCCTGCTGATCAGCTGAAGCCCTTTAAATCTCTGCAGGAGGGGAGGGAGAGGGGTGACTGTGAGTGGTCGCTCTTGGGGGCAGGGCTGGTGGCAGATCGGAACCCCCAGAAGCAGGGAAACCCCCATCCAGACTGGGGCCTGGCTACCCTATGTGTGGCAAGCAAAGCCATCTCTATAAAGTGCTTATACATACTGTTAAAGAGTGTCAGCTGCTTCAGTGCAGTTCCTCTTCATGCTTAACTCTGGTGCTTTTAAAATTGGGGAGGGGCCACATCAAATAACTGGTTTGACATGTATAGCTAGCTGCCTCTACAGTTACATTTCAAGTAGCCTGCACACTATTTATATGAGGTGTATTGGATCTTATAGGCAGAACACATAGAAGAGAAGAAGAAGAGAAGAAGAAGAGATTGGATTTATACCCCGCCCTCCACTCCCCAAGGGAGTCTCAGAGCGGCTTACAAACTCCTTTTCCCTTCCCCTCCCCACAACAGACACCCTGTGAGGTAGGTGGGGCTGAGAGAGCGCTTTCCCAAGCTGTCCTTGAGGGAACAGCTGGTACAGAGCTATGGCTTGCCCAAGGTCATCCAGCCAGGTGCAAGTGGAGGAGTGGGGAATCAAACCCGGTTCTCCCAGATTAGAGTCCGCGCACTTAACCACTACACCAAACTGGCTCTCATAGAGGTTGCCCTTATCATACGACACATTTACTACCATGACCTCTACTATAGCATTTTTGTTTTGCCAGCACCATGACATGAGATTAAGGACATTTACTGTCTTGGGTCACACGTAATGTCAAACCATCATTTGGTGCTATGTAAAGGATCTTCAGAAAATTTGTGTGATTTCTCCTTCACCTTTTGTGCCACAAACTTAGTTATTTCTTCTTTCACCAAAGTCAGCTGTTACATCTGAACCTGCAAACTGTAATTTGCATTTCCTCATCAAACCAGGACTGTAAATGCAGAACAAACCACTACTTGCCATCCTGGTCTACAAGGCAAGTGCAAACCATACTGATTGGGAAATAACGGCTACGAAAGTAAAATAATTACCTCATGAGACACAAGGGGGAGCAAGGAGAGAAAATATAGAATCCTTCAAGTGAGCCTGAAATGCTTTCAAGGCACGTTTTTATTTCACCAAAGTATGGATTGGTGTTAAATCTGAACTGAGCAATGCTGTAAGTGCTTCTAAATGTTGCAGCTGCAATGTGTGCATATATGTACATGCATGTAGAATTGATTTTGGAAGGAGTGTCTGTTTTCAGTAACTGTGAATGCAGAACCAGCATCATTTACACAAGATCATACTTGCGTATTTTGTATTAATTAATGGAAAAATACCATCCTATTAAATTACAAGCACTGGACTTTGTTATGAACAATTGCAGTTAAATCACAGACTGGCTCTAGATTTCCACTGTAAAATAGAATTCTACAGATAGCTGCTGAACTATTTATACTGGACTGTCTTTTAAAATTATAAATGTATGTGTCAGTATGTTTGGTAATCCAACAGCAACATTATTCAACTGTTACTAGGTAACACTTTAATTTCCATGAAGAGGAAAATAACACCTCTTATGGTTTATAAGATCTGCAAAAGTAACTAGACACATTATTTTTATGAACTGATGGTTCAGGAGATACAGTGGCATTTCTCATGTTTATTAGTTTATAATTTTGAAATGTAGGAGCTTAATCTAAATACTCTCTTTTACCACTTCCAGACAGAGAGAGGAAAAATCATCCACCTGTAAACTTACCAGCTGTGTTCTCTTTTTTCAATATCTTGATTGGGAAAGGGCCTGTCTCCAAATGTGTCCTGTGAACTCTGACAGAGCAATCCGAACCAGGTCTCTCTAGAATCTTACTAAGGTGTATTCAGTGGGGCTCACTCCTAGGAAAGTGTCCTTAGGATTGCATTGTAAATTCCTTTAGGCGCTCAACAATTATTAGCATTAGTATTTTAAGCCCTGTTGAAATCCGTTGGGGCATGCTTCTGAATAAGGGTGTTTAGTATTACATTGTTGCAATTGTAACAGTGTTTGCTTATTTAACTCAACCTACTAAGCTCAGAATCAAAGATTTTTCAAAAATCCTGTGAAAAGTTTTATTATGTTTATTAATTTTACTCCTGTCTATCCAGGAGTCTTGAATCACTAATTTCTGTAACTGTCCTCAACTGTCTGCAGTCTCCTGTATCTGCAGTCTCCTGTAACTGTGTTTTCACCTCAGAACATTGAGATCCACAGCTGAGCAATCAGAGTGAGGTGAATGCAAGCAGGCAGGTTTTACCTCAGAACTTTGAGCTTCACAGTTGACCAATCGGGGGGAGGCAGGCAGGCGGTAGCCTGCCAGGCACATGGAAAACAAATGGGGGTACACATTTTGCCCCCCTTTTACCCCGTTAAGGGTCATGTTTCTCAGAAATATCTTTGTAGTGGGGGTTGACATCATGGTAGGAATGCACTCCCCTTATTTTGGGTTTCTTGGTGCAGGGGTTTGGCCTGGGGATTGAATCGGGAGGGGGGTGTTGTTGCAGGGCATACTTTTTTCTTTTTTACAAAAATGCTTCTCATTTATGTTACATTTAACTACATATTCAAAACAACATCTGAGCAATTAGATAGTAAGCAAGTCTATATGAACCAATTTTCTAGAACCCACATTGTGAGAAGTTAAATAACCTAATACAGGTAATACAGGTAAACCTAATACTTTTCTACAAATTTGGGGTATTTTTCCATAGTGGGTGGGAGTGTGGCTAAAGCCACTGGGAAGGCTGGGCCAGCAGCATTTCTAAAGTGATCCTGATGGGGTGGCCTCCCTGATGGATTAAAATACCCTAGCCCTGCTCCTATACCTGACAAACACCCACCTGTGTGGTGTAAGGGGGGTTGTGTTTAAAGGCATTGGGGAGGCTGGGCCAGCAGCAGTGCTAAGGCAATCCTGCTGAGCAAGCCTCCATGACACTTTTAAGGACTTTGTGCCCCTTCCAACCCTTGACAGGTGGTTGTCTGTCAGGTATAGGAGGGGTAGTGTGTCTGAAAGCATTGGGGAGGCTGGGCCAGCAGGATTGCTAAGGCAATGCTGCTTGGGCAGCCTCCTCGATGGATTCCAATGCTCTGCCCCTGCTCCTGCACCTGACAGACAATTGCCTGTCAGATGGATGGAGGGAGGGTGGGTGGGAGTGTGTCCAAAGCCATTGGAGAGGCTGGCCCAGCAGCATTGCTAAGGTGTTTCTGCTCAGGCAGTCTCCCTGATGGATTAAAGTACCCCAGCCCCTGCTTCTACATCTGACAGACAACCGCCTGTCTGGCGTTGGGGAGTAGTGTGTTTAAAGGCATTGGGGAGGCTGGGCCAGCAGTAGTGCTAAGGCAATCCTGCTGAGAAAGCCTCCTCAATGGCTGTAAGCATCCCACCCCTTCTACACCTAAATGGCAACTGCCTGTCCAGTGTGGTAGGGGTATTGCAAGCTATTTTGGAGGCTGGGTCAGCAGGATCACTAAGGCGTTACTGCTGGAGTGTGCTCTCTGATGGCTTTAAGCACCCTGCACCTGCTGCTACACCTGACAGACAGCCACCTGTCAGGTGTAGGAGGTGGGGTGCATGTTTGAGGCATTGGGGAGGCTGCACCAGCAGCATTGCTGCACCTCACAGGTGGTTGGCCATTCCTGATTTCCTCAGCTGTCATTAGCTCTTTGCAGTCTCCTGTAACTGTTTGTTTTTTTTTACCTCAGAACACTGAGCTCTGCAGCTGACCAATTAGAGAGTGTGGGGTTTAAGGAGGCAGCAGCCTGGCAGCCACATAGGAAGCAATGGGGGGCATATTTTACCCCTTTTGACCCCCTTAGGGGTCAAATTTCTAAAAATTCCTTCTTAGTGAGCATCTACGTAATGGCAGGAGTGCTCTTCCCTAATTTTGTGTTTCTAGGTCCAGGGGTTTGGCCTGGGTGTTGATTTTATGGTGAGGGGACTTTCTTTTATATAGAGAGATGAAACTTCAGGAATAAAACACTTAAGTGAAATCCAAATACCATTCAAATTTGTCTCATTAAGGAAACTGAAGCAGATTGTGTGTTGTTTCACCATAGTAGCTAACAGACTGATCAATCCATTATTCTAAATATGTCATGAACTTGGTGGATCACTTCAGGATCAGTTCATCTTGCAACACTGGAACAATAATATTGCCCTACCTTACATGGAGTTGATGTAGGATTGCAATATGTGAACAGCCCTTCTGGGTCAGACTAAGGGCCCATCAAGTTCAGCATCTTATTTATACAGTGGTGAACAAAATGTTTCCAGAAAGTCCACAGGCATGGCAGAGGGAAAACGATGCTCCTCTTTTCTCACCCCCTTCTCCAGCAACTGGTGGTATTCAGAGGTAAGCTGCCTCTGAACAGGAAAGTTTCAGTTAGACATTATGGCTGATAGTAACCAATAGATCTGTTCTCCTTGAATTTGCCTAACCCTCTTTTAAAGCCATATAAGAAATAAAAGAAATAATACCGTCCTCCATACAGCCCCTTTGAAGGTGTTCAAGGCACTCTGGATCCCAGGCATTGTTTTCACCCCAAAATGTGCCTTTTGATTTTCCAGCATCATTGGGTTCAAATGTACAAATCAAAAAAAGAGTGTCGTTGATTTTATTTTACTGGCAGCATCTTAAGAAAACAAACATCCAGCTTTTCCTGTCTAGAAGGAAAGGGCAGGGGGTGAAGATAGGAAGCAGAGGGGGAAAAGAGGCAGACTGTTTGAAGTTGTGATACTCAAGGGAAAAAATGAGGGCTGTTTCAGGAGTTTAGGTTTTGTTTTGTAAAGTGTGTCAGCTGTACCTTTTTATGATAGCACAGGAAAAGCATAACCTAGGCCTAGTCATATGTTATGTATTTTTTAAAAATCCTGAAATACAGTTCTTATAATCTTTGGGATGTTCTTTATTTTTTAAGAAAGGAGAAAGGCTTTTGATTTAACTCCTGTTTGATATTCTGTTTGTTTGTAACATGATATTACCATTGAACATTTTGATAGAATGAACTTTACTGCAATGGACTAAGAAGTGTGTAATTCTGCTTAGGATTGCACGATACATATCTATATATCTAATAGCCAAGGTGCCCCTGCATGTGGATATCTAAATCTGCACATCAAGGGCACCTAGGGGGCAGAGAGATTTTCCTGCACACTTGGGGGACTCCCCAGGTGTGCAGGAAAATCTTAAAAGTTTAAAAAACTATACAGGGGATATTTAATTCCCCCCCCAAGGTAAAAGAGCCTTCCCTGCACATGTGAAGAAGAAGAAGAAGAAGAAGAAGAAGAAGAGATTGGATTTATATCCCGCCCTCCACTCCCCAAGGGAGTCTCAGAGGGGTTTACAAACTTCTTTTCCCTTCCCCTCCCCACAACAGACACCCTGTGAGGTAGGTGGGGCTGAGAGAGCTCTTTCCCAAGCTGTCCTTGAGGGAACAGCTGGTACAGAGCTATGGCTTGCCCAAGGTCATCCAGCCAGGGGCAAGTGGAGGAGTGGGGAATCAAACCCGGTTCTCCCAGATTAGAGTCCGTGCACTTAACCACTACACCAAACTGGCTCTCAGAATGCTCTGGGAACTGTGGCAGCCCGGCAGCTGGGAGCCATTGAGGCCTCACCTAGGGTTGCCAAGTCGTAGGGACTCACCGGTGGGGGAGGAGTCCTCCTCCGGCCGGGAGTATCTCCTGGCAAGCGCGCGAAGCGCGTGTGCCGGCGACATCACTGGAAGTGACGTCAGCACATTGGGGGCGTTGCCAGAGCGTCGCCCTGGCAATGCCCCCAATGTGCTGACGTCACTTCCGGTGACGTCATTACATCGTCCTCACTGGACGATTTTGGGGGTGGGGTTCCCCCCGCTGGCCGAATGCTGGCCGGCGGATCGGGAACCCCTTTAGCGGGGGATCCCCGCCCCCCGGGCTGACTTGGCAGCCCTAGCCTCACCGCCGGTACTTTGGGGGGGAGATCAGTGGGCCTGGCAGCTGAGAGCTGCTCAGGCCTCGCTGCTGATGCCCTGGGGGAAGAGGTGCCTGTGGGGGGGAGATTGGTGGGCGTGGGCCTCACCATCAGAACCAGGGAGGAAGATTGGCAGGCCTGGCAGTTCAGAGCCAGGCGGGCCTCGCTGTTGATGTGGGGGAGGGAAGGATTGGCAGCCCAGGCCTCGCTGTCATTGCCCGGTGGGGAGAAGGCTTACCTGTGGCTGCTTCTTCCTCCTCCTCCATATGGAGGCTTCTTCTCCCCCCCCCTGCAAGTATCACAGGTTCTGCCTCTTGTGCAGATCATATTTCTATGTTCATATCCTAGAGCTTGATCCTTGCAGGAAAGAAAGAAACAGCAAAGTGTGTTATAATACAATACTTGCATTAATGTTAGTGGAGTGAAAATTTGTGGGCACACTGGGAAAATTCTACATTTCATGCTCAATTACCAACCAGCTTGACAGCTACATCTGTTTTCAAGGAGGCCCAGAAGGAGATAATAAAATACATTGTAGGGAGATCCTAGTGAAACTTAATACATATATTTACAAAATAATTTCTTTCTTGGAACATCAGTACAAATTCAACCCCTTTATCTGTTTTATAAGGACGAAGGTAGGAAAGGTGCTATTTACATCGTAAGCAGCTGAAGACTTCTGAGGAATCATGCAGGAGTGATGGTTTGGGAATCTCTCCCTCCAGGATTCTCCCTCCAGGGCTTGAGCGAGCTGATTTCTCCTCACCACTTTTTTTCTTTAAGTGGCACTCAGTTAATATCAATGTTGCTTCCTTTTGTAGAATATTTGGTACCTATCAGGCTATTGCTTAAGGTTTTTTCCCTTTAACAAATAGTTATTTTAAGAAATTATTTTTTCCTGCATACCTGGGAAATTCTCCAAATAGACAAAAGACCATTACCTTGTCTATGGATGGCCTGGTTTGCGGTGCTCATTATTTTCACAGGGGCCTGCCAGTTTACTGTTGTACACAAAACCAAAATAGGACCTATAATAAGAAGGAAATACCAAAAATAAGAAAAGACCATGCTATAGACAATTACAAAGTATCTCAAATAATTTTAAAAATATTGTATATATTTTTAATTAATATTTTCTTATAATTCACTATCATATTAATTATCACATAAACACATAGAAAGAATAATAAATTCCAAAATTCTATGTATCATCTAATTATATAATGAAAGATATTGCACAACTTCTTTATTAGTATCAGTCTTCCTCAATAGTAGAAAAGTTTTTAGAAGGAGGATTCCTTTAAGTCCAATAAGTATTCATTCTTCCTCCAACAGAGGTCCAGACAGGGGCATAGAGTTTCAAAACTCCCGGGGGGGGGCTCTTCTGTGTGTGCGCGCTTTGCGTGCGCGCCCGCCAGGACCATGTTCCTGCCGCCACCTCCCCCCCCACCTGACCGCTCCTGCTTCCATACCTCCCTCAGTCCATCCAGGGGCCAGCTGGGCATTTGCTTAACTGGCCCCTGGACGGACGGAGGGTCGGAGTGGCCAGGCTGGGGTGGGGAGAGAGAGACGGCGGCGGCCCTAGGAAGGGCCAAGGGAGGTGCGGCGGAGGGCGCACCATTTTCTCAGGGGGGCTCAGTCCCCCCGGGAAATTTTGGGGGTGGCTCGAGCCCTCGAGCCCCCCCATAGTTGACGCCTATGGGTTCAGATATCCTCCTGTTTCCAGTTCTTCGTCAGGGAGTTCAACAGATTTTTTTCAAGCACAAGGTTGCTAAATACCAAAATATTTATCCAAATTTCACCAATGAACGCTGCAAAAAGTCTCTCTTGGTGAGCTCAAGGCTTCCTACAAAGTGATTCTTTCTATGTGTTTATGTGATAATTAATATGATAGTGAATTATAAGAAAATATTAATTTAAAATATATTAAAATTTTAAAAAATAATTTTTTGATATACTTTGTAATTCTCTATAGCACGGTATTTTCTGATTTTTAGAGTTTATTGTTGGATATAGTGACGTAATGTTTGAACTGAAGCCTCTTGAACACTGTAATTTAATTTTACTTGGAATAGCCTGAAAAAATTAAATGCCTAGCCTTCCTAAACCTTATTTTCTCAGTGGGTCACTGTGACCTTCTGGCCAATTTCTCAAACTGCTTCTGCAGGCATGTAGCCAATGCTCTTGCAGGACAGGGAGCACAGCTATGTACATGGTTATGAATGCTCTTTAGTTCATCTTTCCTTTGGATCAACAAACTACTCAACATAGAGCTGAAAACCGGAGACTGAAGCTACTGCACAATGTGAGAGCTTGTCCAGAGGAGGATAATGGCACTTCCAAGATAAGTGTATATGAAAAATGGAAATTGCTGCATGGAAAAGCCAAATCCTATTTTAAAAGAGTTGATAAACTGGAGTTGCCAGCTCCTGGCTGGGAAATACCTGGATATTTTGGTGTGGAGCTTTGGGGAGGGAAGGGAAGGGACTTCAGTGGGGTATAATGCCACAGGGCCCACCTTCTAAAGCAGCCATTTTCTCCAGATGAACTGATCTCTGTGTCCTGAAGATCAGTTGTAATCCCAGATCTCCAGCCACCACCTGGAGGTTGGCAACCCTACACAATGCCTGACTTGACTGGTTCCAGAATCTGTGATTGGTTCATCTGTTGAAGAGGTAGAAACTTTTGCTGATTTACAGAACACAGTTGGGTCAGCTTGTGGCTTCTAGTTCCCTACAGTTAGGAATGCTAGGGAATGAAATTCCAGGACTGTTGGTTGCCCTGGGGGTTCTAGGAGCTGGGCAAGTTATGTTATTTCCTTTCAGATGATTTTGGGGTTCTGTTTGGGTGATATGAAGACTGCCTAAAAGAAATCTTTGGTGGGTGCTGGGGGCTCTTGACTGCTTTGCTCATGATGGCCTCTCTGATCTAGTGCAGAACGAGGAAGACATCAGATCTGTTGTGAAACAGGCATTTTGGATAGGACTGCATAACTTCTGTAGCATTGGTTATATTCAGGGGTCCTTTCGTAAAAAAAGAGGTGCAGGAGCTCATTAGCATAACTTATTTGCATATGCCACACCCCCTGACGTCACCGGAAGTGATGACGTCATTGGCAGTGTGTCAGAAGGCAAGAAGGGAGGGAGGGAGGGGGAAGGAAGGAAAGGAAAAGGAAGGAAGGTAGGTAGGTAGGTGGGAGAGAGAGAGAGAAGGAAGGAAGGAAGGAAGGAAGGGAGGGAGGGGGGAAGGAAGGGAGGGAGGGGGGAAGGAAGGAAGGAAGAAAGGAACAGTAAGGTAGGTAGGTAGGTGGGGGGGAGAGAGAAGGAAGGAAGGAAGGAAGGAAGGAAGGAAGGAAGGAAGGAAGGGAGAGGGGAAGGAAGGGGGAAAGGAAGGAACAGGAAGGTAGGTAGGTAGGTGGGGGGAGAGAGAGAGAGAGAGAGAAGGAAGGAAGGAACAGGAAGGTAGGTAGGTGGGGGGGGAGAGAGAGAAGAAATAAAGGAAGGGAGAGGGGAAGGAAGGGGGAAAGGAAGGACCCTTAAGAGAGGATACACAAACCTTATTTCCTCCCTCTCTACTGCAGTGTCAACTAAATAACTATTCCCGCAAGAAACCTCCAAATAGTAAGGCAGTTTGGGAAGTCATAAGCAGATTTGGGGAAGCTCACTAGATAACCTTGTGCCAGTCTCTCTTTCCCAGCCTTCACAAAGTTGTAGTGAGGATAAAATGGAGACAAGAATATTCTGTTCTGAGCTCCTTGAAGGAATGGTGGGGTAAAAAATTGCACATACGAAACCTGTATTCTAGGGACTGTTACTTCACCCATAAAAACCTAGCATCCCCAATCTTCCATGAGACGCCGAGCCTTGCGCGGGAGGGGAGGTGCGGAGGGCCGGGTTCTCCCCTCCCCCCCAGCCAGCCATGGGCTGCCGCAGGAGGGCCTTCCCTTTCCTTCCCCTTCCCTCCCTGGAAGGAGGGCTCTGTGTGGGGGCCGGGCCGGGCCGGGCCGGCCTTGCTCCGTTGGGAAGGGAGGGAGGGGAGGAGCGGGCGAGACTTACCGAGCGGCAGGCCCTTGTTGATCAGGTGGAAGCTGCCCATCGAGAAGGCGGCGGCGCGTGTGGCGGGCACAGCTCCTCTGGCGGCGGCATGGTCTCAAGCGCAGTCCAGCACATGCGGCGGCCCAGGAGGCCCCGTCGCTCCTTCCCCCCCCCCGAGGCAGCCCTGGACGCGCCTCACCTGCCAGCCCCCGCCTGCCAGGGAGAGGCCGGCGCAGCCCAGCTCAGGCGCAGCCAGCAAGGCAGAGCTCCATCCCCTCGTTGCCGCCCACCTCCCTTCACAGAAGCCATGCGGGCAGGCGGATCGAGCCCTGCGCGGGGGGGAGGGAGGGAGCAGAGCGAGCAGCAGCAGCAGAGCCCCGCATGGACTGCCGCAAACACCCTCGCTGGCCCCACCCCCCGCCCTCCTCTCTCCCGGAGCGGCACTCCGGCGCATCCCGGCCCCAACGGAGCCCTGGTTATATTAAGCAGACAGGGGGAGTGGGTGAAAGAGCATAACGGGAGCCATAGTGACTAATGTATCCTTTGTATCTATGAGTTATTAAAGTCATAGGCAACAGCCCCAACACTGGTCCTTGTTCCTGACAAAGAATTACAGCAATGCTCCAAAGTCCACACGGGCTTTTTGTATCTTCCTAGTCATAGACTGCTGGTGTTGGCTCATAAAGCCTAAATTTATTTAGATTACTTGATTCAGAAACAGACTTTTTCTTTATGTCTTATTGTGATTTGCAGCATTTACTGAAAGTTCCTTCTTAATGCACCATTTATATTACAGGGGTACATAAAGACATTCCCATTGGTCTACCCTTTGAGGTACATTAAAGCCAAAACTAATGCATTTCTGTTAATTAGCCCATTTTATATAGCAAGGTGTCTGGTCATTGCAATGCTTGTGGCAATCCCAAGGAACCCCCAAAATGGCCACTAAGATCTCATCAGGGCTATTTTTGGGCAGGAACATACAGGAACGGAGTTCTGGCTGGCTTCCGAGTTGGCCACGCCTTCTGTCATGAATGCCTCTGGGGATCTGCCTTCTGCGGATCTAAGTGAGGTGGAGGATCAGCTCCCAGCTCCAGAGGAGCCTCCACCTGAGCCAGATGAGGCTCAAGCAAGCACCTCCCAGGCTTTTGCCCCAGCACCAGCAGCAGCTGAGCCACAGCTAAGTTCAAGCCCACCTGATTCACCTCCTCGGGTGGAACGTCTGAGATCCCGATGCAGGCAAGACTTAGCTGTGAGAAGGAAAGAGGCACGCCTGCATGGTCACAGATCACTAAGCCCTGAGTTTTTGTAGGAGTTGGGACCTCACTGCCAGCTGCTAACTAGCACAGGAAGTGGCTGGGTATTTTAGGCACAGCACAGAGACTACCAACTTGTGCTAGCAACAAGTCTTCTTGGCTAAGCTCTGCACCCATTCGGCTTGTGACTTGACCTGTTTCTGGAACCTCTGGCTTTTGACTCTGGACCTGCTTGACTTTGGCTCTGTTGACTCCTTGTACTGGTTTACTTGTGGGTTTTCCCGCTTTGACCCTGGCTTGGACTGACTCTGCTTCTGGCTCAATGTCTTGGACTTGGCAATTGGTTCCTGCTTTGGTTTGACCTTGGACTGTCCCAGACTTCTGCTTGACTCCTGGCCTGTTGGCACACAGCCCGTGACACCTACAGCCTCCCCCCACCTTGGGTTCCCCAGGTGCCTTGCAGGCCGCAGGGTGCCTGGGGAAGCCAAGCCGATCCAGGGAGGGAAGGTGGTTTAAACTGCCTCCCCTCCTCGGGTTTCCCAGGCACCCCACAAGCCACAGGGCACCTGAGGAAGCCGATCCTGGGAGGGAGCTGCGCTGTCAGGGGTGTAGCATACTATGCTAATGAGCATCTGCTGTTGGGTGTGGTCTGTTATGCTAATGAGTCCCTGCTGGACTTTTTCTACAAAAAAAGCCCTGGATCTCATAATGTGGTAGTGCGAGATCTTAGTGGTGCACTTTTCTTGAAAAAGCAGATATCACTTTTATAATTTTTTAAGGAAGGGTGAATTCTGCATTGTTTTATTTTTATTTTATTTTAATTTCATATTTTCTGCAAACCTGGGGCTTTTCTGAGGCCTGTAGGAATCTCCCCACATCTGTCTCTGGCCACAGTGTGTGGATCTTTTGATTAGCCCAGTTCAAAATTAGATATAATGATGATGTGTTTGCTACTAATGATGACTGCTCTTTGCTACTGGCCAGTCATACTATCTGTTGTTTACTGTTATAGGTAATTTGGAGCCAAAACAAGTGTCTGTCATGTAATGCCGATTATCGTTTCAGTAACGATGAGATTAATTTATTATGTGATGATGAAATTTCAGGATATGATGCCTTTGACAAAAGGTCTTTGGAAATCTTTTTAACCTAAAAGTGTATCAAGTATTTGTAGTTTTCCATAGTATCTCTTTGTAGCATTCCACAAGTCCCCTGATAATCATTGAAATTCCAGGGTAAGAGAAAATAAATTTATTTAGACAGAACAATTTTTTCCCCCAAATGGGCAGGCGGGAGGAATGGTGAAAGAAATATTCTCCCTCAGGAGTAGATTGTATCTAAGAAACAACACAGGAGCACTAAATTACAAATCTGACTATATTCCTTGAAGTACAAGAAACAACAATAAAAAATTATTAACAATGCATATATTTTTAATTCATTTTTTATTAAGGATACTAAGAATTGTTAAATACCTTTAGATGTCCTTGTGCTTTAAATTTCAGGGAAAACTTTTTTTGTAGCTTTGAAAGAAACATAATTAAGTTGTTAGGATTAACTCAAAAAATACTGAACTCAAACAGACTTGTTGAAGCAGAAAATGAGAGCTTCAAATGCTTACTTCAGCATTACGCCATCCATACAATGCTATTAAAATCTGGGGTGGGACCTTTGCCGATTTTGGTATATGCTTATTATTGTACATATTATCTATTGACATGGCAGACTGTTTGAGGATGCAGAGGAATAGCTCTGACAGCATTGGTTATTCTGATGAAAGGTACTTTACTTGTTGCTCTTTTCCTTTCTTCAAGACAGCCAATTTTTTTTAAAGGACTTGGTATCAATGGAGGATAAAAGTTAATCTAAATAGGTCTTGTGGCCTTGGTAATCACACATAGTTTCTAGCCTTGGTAATCACCATTCATCAGTCAGATGTATAGTCCTACAGTATAGATTCTGGTTGACTCCTATTAAGCTCTTCTAATGAAGTTGAATAATCACAATGTGTTGAAATCCTGGCACTCATTTTGTTATTTACATTACCACCCTACCTTTTCTCTAAGATGCTGGTGATGGTGGTGTAAATTGGCTCCTCCTGCCCGCATCTATCTTTGTAGATACTTATCTAATGGTCCTGTTAAAACAGCTTGATTTAGAGATGGTAATAGGCCTACGTTTGGGAAGAGAAGCTGAAACATAAGAAGCATTTGAAGCATTTTTTTCTTTAATCTTGCATTATTTTTCCATTTGTTCTTCGCTTTTCACCGTAGTGGTCCCAAGGGGGCAAATAAAGATGTGGACAGGCAGCTTGAACCAGTTTGTCCCAATGAACACAGGATGCACACGAGTAGTAGCCAAAGAGATGAGTAGATCAGTTGACTTCCCTCTGTGATCTGAAAGGTGAGGTTATTTGAACAGTGATGTCATATTACAGCCTACCTGCTGTATTTGTTTACATTTAAATTACGTTGGATGTGTCATGCACTGATAAAACAAACATGCTGATTATCTGTTGCAGAAAAAAAAAATTACCTGGTCACCAGGGCTGGATGTCTTGGTAGGAAAGAGGACACAAGCCTACAGTACAATTTATTTATTTGAACCTCACCATAATGTTAAAAAGCTCAGAACATCCACCAAAAATGACAGTTTACACAATTAAGAAAGAGACATCTCTTGATCATCACCTGAAGACCCCAAAAAGGTGTCCAGGAAGTGGTGCTGAACAGTGAAGCATTGCCAATATACATTCCCTTTTGCAAGAGAATAAAAGACATACATCAAACGTCCTGTGTCATGAGCGCACCAGTAGCCCGACCCTTCCCCTTGATGGTACCATAAAACCGTAAACTTTTCCTCCCTAAGGTGTCCAGGAAGTGGTGCTGAACAGTGAAACCTTGCCAATATTCATTCCCTTTTGCAAGAGAATAAAAGACATACATCAAATGTCCCATGGGAATGTCATGAGCGCACCAGTAGCCAAACCCTTCCCCTTGATGGTACCATAAAACCGTAACCTTTTCCTCCTTAAGGTCAAAGCTGCTGGCCAGAGCAGGTGGGGTATAGACAAAAATCTCTAGAGATTCAGCCTTGGGGCTTAGTGCATTTTGGCTACAGGAATGTGAGGGAAACAGTTCATTCACAGCCAGGCACCGCTTTGCAACTAGGAAGCAGGCATTGGACATACTACAGTGCTTCATGGGAAGAAACCAAAGTCTGCTTTTGCTACATCTATTCAATATACCTTATATATAAATGGTCAAGTCTCCCTTAATCCAAAATTCTGCCACATTATCATGTAGGGTCTTTGCTACATATTACAAATTAGATAATTTTTAAAAATATGGTACAAATCCTTATAATGGTAGAAATCCTATCATAATTTGTGATACATAATCCTTTTGAGAAGCATTTTTACTGTACATTTACTAATAAGATAAGATGAATATAGCAAGTCATCCTGTGATCCTGGTATGTCTGCTGGTTGCTATTCCAGGGGCTAACACCCCTGTAAGATAATTGCATTTACACCTTGACCAGTAGCAGAGCTGACATGACAAAAACAGCTGAAGAAACAGAAACTACAGTAGAAATACTAGTAGGCATGCCCACAGAATCATTCATAATGTTGCTATGTCACCTCAAACCAATTTCAGAGTCACTCACCAACACCTCAGCACATTAGCCATGCATGGAAGACACTGATGGGTATGAATAACCCCATAATGCACAGGCATAAACTACGAGGGCAGCTCGAGGGCTTGAGCCACCCCTGAAATTTCCCGGGGGAGACTGACCCCCCCGGCAAAATGGAGCACCTGCCCCCGCGCCTTCCCGCTGCCGCACCGCTGCCAGAGCCACTCTCCCCACCCACTCCTCCCTCCCTCCCTCCCACCTGGAGAGTGGCGGTGTGGTGGCTCTGGCGGCGGGGACATCGCCCCGGCGGCAGCTCTGGCTGTGGCGGGGACATTGTCCTGACGGTGGCAGCGCGGCAGTGGCTCTGGCGGGGGTGGGGGGACACTGCCGCTGCACCTCCCTGCCTGCCACAAGCCTCCCCAGCCGCTGCTGCCAGAGCCCCCCCACCCAGCTCCCTCGCACCCACTCCCTCCCTCTGAGGGGTGCATGGGAGCCAGGCGGGGAGGAGAGGAGGCGGCAGCGGCAACAGGGACATCATCCCGCCAGCGGCGCACACACTTCATGCACACAAGAGAGATTCCCCACCCCCCCTGGGAGAATGGAAAGTCTATGCCCCTGCCATAATGTCATCCAATGCCTATATACAGGGCATAACCAAGTGGCCACAATAAAATGAGATTTGACCCTGCAGCTTCTTGGTTCATAATTCATACTGTACCACCCCTCAGATGTATACGTGTAAAATTATATCAGTTTCTGGATTAGATGAGCAAGCTATGACCTATCTGTTCCACTTGGAATTGAAAGGAATCTGAAGTACCTAAACACCAGTCAGATGAAGAAAACTGCAGGAGCCACTATTACAAGATATAACATCCCACTTCTCCAGATATTACCTTTCAGTAGATAAAAGTAATTTCAAGGGAACAGGTAATGAAATTGGATTAGAAATGGAAATAAAATCAATTTATTTTAAAGTTCAAAATGGATTTCTGAACAACAGGTACAGGAAAGCTGGGCTTCAGAGTAGAGCATCATGAAAGCATATTATAAAAGGTGAGTCCCAAATAGAAGCAGAAAGTTGACTCATAGTTTTCAATACTGATTGCATTTTTCTTTGCTTTGGTTTTGTGTATAAGATCGGTGCAATATTTCATGATAAGTTTTTTCAGTCAACTTGATTAATCTCCTAGAGATGTACTTCTGAGAATAAAGAAAAATGTGTATTTTTAGATACATTTAAATTCTAAATATGTTAGTGTTTCTTCAAATCCTTCCTGTGCCAAAAATGATGATATACCAATTTACTTTCAAGCCAGTTTGTTATGTACATACACAGACCATTCAGGACAGAAAAAGTTTGGCATTTTGTTGGTTGACTCATGGATAAATTGAATGTAAATTTGGCCCTTCTCAGACCTGTGATTACATATTCATGACTGCAGCAATAGCAATAAACAGCTTAGTGCAGAATGGAGCAACCATTTTGCCAGCATACTGTCATACACTGGCCATAGCTGGGACATGATTCTGTGGCATGCAAAGTTCTAGGATCAAAATATATACCCTCAGTTTTCATCTTTGAAATATATTTATTTAAAACATTTTTATGCTGCTTTTTCTAACCTACCAGGGTCCAGAAGTCAGCAAACATAAACACTAAAACATTTGAGCAATTCAACTACATTTAAAACATTTACACTCTGCCCTTCACTCGGAGTATCAGAGTGGTTTACAATCTCCTTCCCTTCTCTAAGAGAACTGTGGAGACTCAAACCCAGTTCTCCAGATGAGAGTATGCCATTCTTAACCACTACACCTACTCTTTTGGGGGGAGTGCAACCCCATTCAGACCAGGGGATACCCTATTTCCTGGGTCAGACCTTCTTCCCACCCTCAGCACCTCAGTAGAGATGATAGTCTATTATTATTATTATTATTTAGAAATAACACTTTATTGATGATTGTATTATAGATGATGTCTATTATTATTATTATTTAGAAATAACACTTTATTAAGTAATTGAGTAACAAATCAAACTCAAGACAGGTAAATTGTCAATAAGTGGTCAATACAAATAATAAAAATTTCCTAAATTTGGAATGAGTTACCATAATTACAAACATTAAACAATACTATAAAATAGTACATAATGCAAACTATACAAAATAATTTGCCAGAGGTTAAAATCATTAACAGTTGCAGGTATTTCACCTTGACTTATCATATATTCTAATATAGGAAACCAATATAGAAAAGTCTAACGTTGACAGAACTATTTTTATCATTAACTTTTTCAGTAACGTTTGACATAATATACATTTTTCAGAGTTTAGCATGCCAATGTTGTTGTGTTGGACTTTTGAAACTTTTCCAAAGTAATGCCACAGCATATTTAGCCGCTGCTAACAGAATAGCTAATCTCATAGTTTGTTATTTTTAATGAAAGGTGAACTTCTTGGTGAACTGAGGAATGCATCACACTTCCCCACATTAATCTGGCAAAATAAGAAAAGGGGTAGCAGCTGCATGTTGTAGTTACTAGGGTGCTCGTCTAGGATCTGGGAAATCTGCATAAGTGACACTCTTAGCTTAGCCTACTTCTCAGAAATAAAAATGACTAAATAAATAAAACAATGAGATTTTAGAACTGCTTCCCATGTTAAGAAAGTAATATACATACTTTTTTGACTATGTATACAGAGCATGTACATACTGCATGAAAATGCAACTGGTTCTGGGATTTCTGTGAGAATGGGCCAATAGACATAGTCCACAACAGGTCTCCTTAAGTAGAAAGTCCTTTATTTGTAGAAAAGATCATGTTGGTCAAACACTTTTCCTGTTAGTAATGCCCAAGCTTAGAAATGCAATTACAATTATACTTGATATGAAATATGGCCCGTCTCCATCTACCAATTAATAGTGAGAATTATTGGCACCCAAATATACTGGCCCCCTGTTCCCAAGGAAAGCGCAGCAAAATAGGTTCTCAGGGAAAAACATAGTTGAGGGTTTTTGAAGAAGATGTTCCCAGAGAAAACTAAGCAAAGAAACATATAAAACCTATGATTCTTGTAACACATAACAGGAGGCTTTTCTGTTCAAGGTCGTTAGCCAAGGAATAGCCAGCTAGAGATAAGAGGGGAGGAAAAGCAAATGAGTAATGAGCATGCGCAAAGCGAAGCAAGCAAGCAAAGCGCATATTCCAATAACAAGGGGGCAGAGGTGGCAGGTGGGTGGGAGTCAGGTCACCGATGCTATCTCCCAAGCGGGACCTAAAGGGGTCGAAAGAAACCTTGTAACACAAAGTAATGTTAATAGATCATCAAACCTGATGGTAAAACAGCAAGCATTAATACAAGTAATATGCAGGGGTCCTTTCACAGAAAAAGAGGTGCAGGAGCTCATTAGCATAACTCATTAGCATATGCCACATCCTCTGACATCACCAGAAGTGTGTCAGAAAGGGAATGTCAGTTTCAGCCCCATTATACCCTATGGACCATTGAAATCAATGGCAAAAACTCATAGGGTATATGAGGGGCTGGAGGAAAGGGGTTTGAGGGAGAGCCTCCAAACTTGCAAGGTAGCTGCTGGGGCCTCTCCTTGAAATACCCACCAAGTATCAAGAAGATTGGACCACGGGGTCCAATTCTACGGGCCCCCAAACAGGTTGTCCCATCCCCTCCATTGTTCTCTATGGTGGGAAAAAGTGTTACTTTTTTCCTGCCATAGAGAACAATGGAGGGAATGGGGGCGACCTGTTTGGGGGCCCGTAGAATTGGACCCTGTGGACCAATCTTCTTGAAACTTGGTGGGTATTTTGAGGAGGGGCCCCAGTAGAATTGGATCCCTCTGCCCCCTTGTCATTGCTTGGGAGCCAAGCTATTCTTTCTTGCTTTCTCGCTCACCCAGCCTTTGCTACAAACAGTGCAGTAATCTCTGCTTGGTCTACAGAGCTTTCCTGCCCAAGCTCTCATGAGATTCCTTCATCTTGCAAGAGTTCAGCTGTCATTGTCCTAAGCAGCCACAGTAATGGGCAGGGAATGAGTCTAAAAGTATAAGTTAGCAGGAGTGAAAGCCTCAAACAAACAAACAAAAATAGAAGAAAGATGACATGTTTTATCTATCCTGGAAAACAGTTGACCTTTGAGAAGGAATGATAAGGGCTGGGGGTGTCATGTGATCTCTAGCAGATATGTTCTGTGGCACTTCCTGTGTTCTGTTGTGTTGTTCACTCTAAAATACTTGATCCTTCTTCACTCTCTGGGGACTACAAGTATAGCTCTTTTTGATATTTCATGAATGTAATACTTCCATGGTTACAGCACTTTGTACTCTTTAACCTATTTGTCCATCTTTTGAAAGATGGGCTTCTGAGTTGTGGGTGCTGGTCTTGCTTTCTACCCCATAAAGATGTTTGGTTTCCCATTTAGAGTAGAGAGTGTGCCACTAGTGAAAGGTTAAAAGGAGCTGAGGGTGGGGTGTCACTGGCCAAGATGGTAGACACCTGAAGCTCCTCCGCCCTTGTCAGTTTTGGCCCCTATTTCATACATCAGAACCGCGAATTTCAACTTTAAAATAATGGGAAAGTTGGACACCATTATATTGCTTCTTCAGGCAATGGATTCATGCTCTTTAAAGACCCTGTTTCCACCGAAGGATCAGCAGCTGCCAGCAGCTGCAGCAATACCTCATAAATCTAACAGGGTGACGGCTGACAGAGAAGAGATTCCTTCGAATGAGCCAGTGACTATGAAAGCTCTCTCTGGGGCACTAAAAAGCATAAAAGACAAGATCCTCACCAATATTTCAAGTTTATTGCAACCTTTAAATTCAGGACTTGAAGAAATCTCATTCTCACTGATTCAACTGGAACAAACAGCAGAAAATGCCATGCAAAGAAGCCTTCACTCACCAAACGATATTCAAGAGCTTCAAAGGATTAATGATCACTTGGTGGACTGGATACTCGCTATGGAAATCTCTGCTAGAGATTTAAGTCTAAAATTCAGAGGCATTAAGGAAGATCAGGAGAATACCACTTGACTCTCGTCCTATATGGCAACATGGATCGCCTCAGAGCTTCAGCTGGAAAATGGGTGGCACCCATTATTGTGTGGGCCTCCCAAACTGGTGTGCTTTTGCAATCTGTGACCAGAGGCCTGAGAGACATTTTTGTTACTTTCATGGATCCTAGAGAATGGCAAAATATAATGGACGAGTCTAGGAGACGTGGCTCTTTTCACCATCAAGGGAATAAAGTCCTGGTCTTCCAAGATACCCAAAGAAGTAATTATATGTTGGAGAACCTTGAAGCCTGTTACCAAAAGCCTTGCTACAGCTGGCATAAGATACAGGTGGGTAACTCCTAGCACGCTGCAGGTCCTACATGAAAGTGAAATGCTATATGCTTCTAGTGAGGACAATGGCTTACGGCTTCTCCACCGACTAAATCTACGACCATCTGACAATTCAGCGAAACAGTCTTTCAAATACAAACATAACTTTCTCACTTCTCCGCCATAAGACTGGAGAATGCCAATCTGAGATATCACACACAATACACAATACACAACCTTTATTGGCATACACTGCAGGGACATCAATAAAGAAACAGTAGCAAACAGCTAGCAGTAAACCAAACAGTAGCCGACATGACTGGATGGAACTAATCAGCAAGGATTAAGCTTTATACTCCCTTACTCTTAACTTCCAAACATAAGCTAAAAATTCAGCTACAGACAGAGTAATTGCCGAGAACTTGTCGGACAGTAAAATTTTTAGGTCACTGTCGGACAAGTTCCTTGAGGGGGGTAGATATCTCTGATTGACTGTGTTTTCTCTATGCAGTTTGCTCTTAATTAGATCTGTTCATTTCCCCTCACATTAACAAGGTTCTGATGCGTTTCTAATCCTTACAGTATTGGGGGGGGGGGGGCTGGGGGGTTCTGTTTCGTTTCTCTTTGCCTTTGTTGTTACTTTGGTAGCTCTTTTAAGTGTGATCTTCTTGGTTGTGACCCTACATTGAGCTTTGCTTATCTGGGTCCAAGAACTCCAATTGTCTACTGCACTGCTATTCTTTTTAATCTCCTCATTATATATTGGAGACTTGGCTCCACTGACAGATTTCATTAATTGAAGCTGACCTTCCTAATCTTCTCCCAGCAGGCCCTTCTTCTCCACCCCGCAGTGCTGTACTGGCTGCTTGTGTAATGGGAAAGACAGCATAAAACTGAAACTGAAGTTCAGTCCACACAAGACTGAGGTGCTGTTGCCTGATGAGAAAGTGCTCAGGGTAGGGCTGCTGGGTCCAGGTTGGGAAATACCTGGAGATCCTGAGGGTTTGGGGAGGGGAGGGACTTCAGTGGGTTATAATGCAATAGAGTCCACTTTCCAGAGCAACCATTTTCTTCAGGTGAGCTGATCTCTGTCACCTGGAGATCAGTTGTAATAGTGGGAGATCTCCAGCCAGTAAATGGAGCTTGGTAATTCTAACTAAGGGACTGGGAAGTCAGTCTGTCCTGGAGGGGGTTGCAATTACCCTGAAGGAGCAAGTTCATATCTTGGGGTGCTATTGGATCCTGGCCTACACTTGGAGGATCATGTCGTCTCCATGGCACATAGCTTCTTTTATCAGTTTTGGCTGATATGCCAGCTATGGCTGTATCTTTAAAAATGTGATTTCGCCATGGTGATCCATGCTCTGATCAAATGCAGTTTAGATTACTGTAATGTGCTGTACTTGGGGCTGCCTTTGAAAATGGTCTGGAAATGTCAGCTGGTCCAAAATGCATTGGCCAAGCTATTGAATGGGGTTGGATATAAGGATTGTATCCCACCTGTGCTGAAATATCTGCAGTGGTTACCCATCTGTTTATGGGCACAATTCAAAGTACTGGTTCTTATCTTTAAGACCCTAAATGGCTTGGGGCCAGGGTACCTGAAGGGCTGTCTTGTCCCATACTATCCATCCTGCCAGTTCAGATCTGCCTCGCAAGCCCTGCTCTCTGTGCCCCCAACTTCAGGTGTGAGGTGGATGGTGACTAGATACAGGGTGTTTTCTATGGTGACCACTTGCCTTTGGAGGTCCTTCTCCCTTGAAGCTCACCTGGCACCTACGTTACTGTTTTGTAGGCTTAAGGGCAAAATATAACTTTTTATTCAGGCGTTTAATTAGAGGTCTTATCTTTCCAGCTTTTAATAGTCTTCTTCTGGTCAGAGGTCTGTTTTACAGATAGTTTTACACCATTGATACCCAACAGCTTGTTTTAATGGCTTGTTCTTTAGATATTGAAAAGTAAGCCACTGTCCAGGCTCAGGCAGACACATGGGGCAAGAAGCAACAAATGTCGTCCAAACACAGATTGGGGTCAAAGCACAGTCTTGGGTCCAAACATCAAACCAGAAGGGCAAATCCAAGAGCACAAGCCAGGTCATGGTTCAGAACAAGCACACAAGGGTTGTGGACACATTTCTCGTGCACTAACTCACGCTTTTCTGGTGTTTTTACCAGGGAAACCCTGTTGAGCCATTTGGAGACAAGAGTGACTCATCAATAGCCGAACAGCCTTCAGGGCTGTCAGCCCTGATCCTGTGGAGACTCAAATTCACAGGCAGAGGCTGACTGTGCTGGGCTACCAACAGTGCACTATAGTGCCACTTTTGCACCTCCATCCAGGCTCACCTTCTACCATGTTCCAAAGCCAGAGGCTGGTGGCTGTGGGGCTTCTACTTCAGCTTCAGACCCTGGGCTGTGGGACTGAAGGCATGGTGCGCTGACTTCTCCCTTCTGAACTTGACAGAGGGTGTGGTCACACGGCAGGCTTATCCCAATTTGTTCCCACTATAGATTTGATCGGGAATATTTTATTTTGGGTTGGGATGATCATACATTCCTCCCCAAACTGCTTGCATTGTGCAATGAGGCTCTGGGCACTGTCCAGATAGCTGCACTGTCCAAGCGGTGGCATGGCTGTTTTTTTTTATTGCCTTTGTGCATGTGCACACTGCTGAATCACCACTTCCACTGGGACTCGCCATACTCCCTTGTTTTTGCAGGTTCCCCTCCCAATAGCGAATAAAATTAACTGGTGATGTACAATCGAGCACTGGAGTCTAGGTGTGCACTTGAATGTTTATACACTGAATTTATTCAGTGCAGGATTGCTCATGCACACAATGATGGAAGTTTGGGGGGGGGGGGAACCATCGCGAGAAGGACGTTAAATGACCTAATCACAATCATTGCGAGATACAGCTGTCCATATCGGTGAAATCGCAGATTCAAAGCGCAAATACCCAAAAAGTACTTGATTTTCCAGGTGTAGGAAAACTCACTAGGGAACCAGGAGAATTGCACGAATGAGCCCACTTCAGTGCGGGAGACAAAAGTGGCCGCGTGATCAGCAATTTTAAATGCGAAAAGGAACAATGGTGAAACCCAATCAAAATGACCGTGTGACCACAGTCACAGTCTCTGCCTTCTCTGACTAGTGTTCCTGCAGCATCCAAGGGATGGGGCCAGCTTCCTCCATCTCTTCCTCTCCCATGGAGATATTGGCAAGCAGACCCATGGCACCCACTTGAGCAGGACTCTGATCTGGCCTCACAGATCTCTTAAACAAATAGGAGAAAAGTGGTTTGATCATGTACCGCCAACAGTTAAATGACCTAGTTAATAATAAACCAGTTAGTATCATGAAAGCAAAAAGATTAGTAGTCACTTGGAACCTTACACTAAGTTAAAACCTCAGAAATGGTATTCTGACAAAGGACTTGAAGAAATAAGGTATCTTTAGAAAAAGGTTTGAGTCCAGTGGCACCTTTAAGACTAACACAATTTAATTCTGAATATAAGCTTTCGTGTGCATACACACTTCTTCAGATACATGCACATGAAAGCTTATACCTTAAATAAAACTTTGTTGGTCATAAAAGTGCCACTGGACTCAAACTTTGTTCTGTTGCTTCAGACCAACATGGCTACCCACCTGAATCTAAGATATCATTAGAGAGAGAAGATCAAATTATAGCAACCAAACTTGGTCTGTCAGGAAACAGATATCACCGCTGTGTTATATAATCACTTAAGAATGATTAAGAGTCACTCAACTGACATATATGGAGGATGGGCAAAGAATCTGCAGGAACATGACAAGGTGGATTTGTAGTTGCAACTTCTGGGGATGTTATATGGCCACAAATGCTCCCTCTAAACTATGGAGTCCTGTGAGCAAAAACTCTACTTTGTGAGCTACTGGCATTAAAGTTGTGAGCAAGTGATTTGGCTACTGCATGAATTAATTTGCTCTGGAGCAATCCTTCCTGAGCTAAGACAAAATGTGTGAGCTGGAAGCTAAAAAACTGTGAGCTAGCTAGCTTAGAGGGAACACTGATGGCCACAATTACAAACCAGACCAGTTCAATAATCCCACTGTGCTCTTTTTACAGCTATAGATAGGTCTGGAGAAATACCTGAAGCTTGGATGAATGCTGTAGTAGTGCCAATTTTTAAAAAAGGTAACTTGGAGCTGCCTAGTAACTATAGACCAATTAGCCTTCTTTCTACGATCGGGAAACTCTATGCAAGACACTTGGCGACTAAGCTTAACGCATGGGTCACTGAGCATCAAATATTAGGAACTGAACAAGCTGGTTTCTGTCAGGGGAAGTCTACCTTAGACCATTGTATAGTCCTAAACCACCTAGTGAATAAATACCGTAAAGGGAAGGGAAGCAAGCTTTTTGCTACCTTCCTCGATTTGAAGGGTGCTTTTGACTCTGTGTCCAGGGAGTTGTTATGGAGGAAACTATTGAAATTGGGGATGGATCTAAGACTGTTATTCTTGATTAGGAATCTCTATACTGGTACAACTTGTCAAATTAGAGGTTCTAGAAAAGGTACCCTAACCCCAAAAATTATTAGTAATATTGGGGTTAAACAGGGTTGTATCCTAGCTCCACTTCTTTTTAATCTGTTTCTTAATGATTTGTCTGGTTGTTTGGAAGAATCTGCGGGCTATAGTCACTGTCCTTTTTTGAGTGGACGAGCTGTCCCCTTGCTTTTATATGCTGATGATGCTGTCATTCTCTCCCACTCTGAAGTAGGGATGAAAAAATTGCTGGTGTGTTTCCTAGACTATTGCGATCAAAATGATCTCTCAGTGAATTTTGAAAAATCCAAAGTTATGGTTTTCGGGGGATCCTGGAAACCTAAGAATTGGAGTATAAGGGGTAAAACAATAGTACAGGTCAAAAGCTTTAAATATCTGGGGGTGAACTTTCATCACAAATTTAGCTGGGCAACACACAGAACAGAGGCAATTAAAACTGCGAACTGTTGTGTGCTTGCACTTACGCGGTTTTATTACACTAAGGGTAATCAGTACGTGCCAGCAGCTATAAAAGTGTTTGTACATCAAACTATTGCAAAGCTCCTCTATGGCATCCCTATTTGGATTACAGCTTTTAATAAAGCAGTTGAACAACTTCAGTCCAATTTTCTGAGGAAAATTCTAAGGTTGCCTTCATGCGTCTCCTACGCTGCCATTTGCATGGAGCTTAATCAGAGAAGGTTGGAGACAAAGGCGTGGATCTTTGCCTTTAGATTCTGGCTGTGTCTGCATTTTAGGTGCAATCACAATAGCCTTATTGCCTATATGCTGGAAGATTCTCACCCCTCTGCCTGGCTCTTGGCTATTGAAAAGAAAATTAATTCCATCGGTTTTAATTTGAATGATTTTGTCATCTTATCAGAGCCTGAGGTTTTCACTCTGCTTAAGCAGAGACTTATTGATATAGAACTACAAGAGCTCAGAGCTCTTGCCTCTGGTAGGTGCTCCTCAGCAAGATGGGCTTATCCACTCTCTGGCGCCCTGCCACAATATTTTTTCTGTCTGACTTCACCGCAATTATGCAGAGCTTATCTGCTGGCTCGGTTCAATGTTCTCCCATCTGCTATTCTTGAGGGGAGGTATAAGAAAATCCCTTATGCACTTAGGTACTGCAGATGCAATAAGAAAGATTTAGAAACGGTTGAGCATGCACTCCTACACTGTAATTTGCTAAATGATATTCGAGCAAAATTTCTAGAAGTTCCCCTTAGTGAGGTAGCAGGACAACCGGATGGAATTAAGCTACATTACCTCTTTACTTCTTTAGATCCAGAGATGATTGAATTGACTGCTAAATTTCTTCGTGGTCTTATAAAACGGAAGAATCTTCCTGATCATTTTGAGTTTAATAAAATTGTAAAATTTAATTTTAAGGCTTTTAGAAATTAAAGATTCCTCTGATACACCTCTGTAATGGTTTTAGGGTTAACGATTTTTTTACAAATTTTGGGACTGTTTTATCTTAGTGGGAACTGTTTTTTAATATTTTATGCCAATAAAAGGTATTTGTTGTTGTTGTTAATCCCACTGTGAGACCTGACATATAACCTTATTTCCACTGAAGGCAGAAAGGACTTGCCAGGAGAAGTGCTGTGACAGGAACCAGATGAATGGGCTGAGGATGATGTGAATTGAGAGAGAGACCACCATGGGTAATTGAGGCTTTTATATTACAGCAATAGATTTAATAGTTGTAGGTGTGAAACTGATAAAACTTTAGTTGTTGACAGTTTGCTATCTTACTAAGGAGAGCAATGAGGACTTCCAGCTGGAATAATCTGCTTTTTTCACTGGATGTCAATTTTAGATAGAGATGAGCATGTTCAGCAACCTGAGAATTTACTGTTACCTTAACCAAGAGATAATGGAAGAAATTATCATTCCCAGCTTTCTATGGACTTTGACCAAGTTAAACATTTTGTTAAGTTTGTTAAGAAGACTGCACCAAGGAGATAACACCTTTTACTGGAGTTCCATAAAAAACAATGTCTTTCAAACAGCTGCAGCTGCCAGCAAGAAGAAAGTCGAAACTGAAAATGAGGCGTGGAACATGGAATGTAACTAGCCTAATAAAAGGGCTGAGCTCCAACACCACCATGTATAGCAAGCCAAAGAGGCCAATACACTACACGTTTAATCACTGAACTTATACCATCATATCTAAGCCTGAAAAGTTAATGAGCACACAATATGTCTGAACCAGTTCACAGATATTGAACTAGTTACTAAGCCTTTTTTAGAGCCAGTGTTTGAACTGAAAATGAGTCAGAAAATGAGGAAATATTGATGAATTCAAACTTCCAGAGAACCCACATTTTAGTGATTTTACTCCTTCTTTTATTGTTACATTTCTGCACTTTTCACTTTATTTATTACACTTATAGCCTGCTATATTTGCCCTGGAATAGAAGATGGTTTATGGAAGGCACATGCAGTGATGGCCCCAGGTTTTCCCACCCAGTAGGTGAGGATACATTCTGGTGCCCCCCCTGTGTGGGGTGGGATGGGGTGGGCACTGGAGCTGCAGTGCATGGGCCGAGGGGGCGAGCTGCAAATGCATGTGGGGGGCAGGATCACTTGAGGGGAGGGAGCCTGTGCCAGGCTGCAAAAGGAGCTCCAAAGAGACTATGGGGATGGGGGCGGCAGAGGGCAAGCGTCACTTTCCCGTTGTCCCAGGCTGTTCCCTGCACCTGTTTCCCCACCTTTGTCTCTTTCGGACTGGGGGGCTGCAAAGATGGGAGTCTCTTGCTGGGAATGGAGCAAGAAACCAGCAAAGGAGGCTTCCTGTGCGGGGTGAGGCAGGGAAGAGGCCAGCCAGAATGGCGCCCTCATTGAGCCATCACCCTAGGTGACAGATGGCCCTGGGCACATGTTACAACAACCATGCTGGATCAGATCAATGCCTCGATGGGAGACTGCTGATTAACCCCATGTACAATCTGTTGTGTTCCATGATGGATGAAAGGCACAACATAAATAAAAATCAATACTAGAGGTGCCTGTGTAATCCAGAATCTGTCCTCCTGCCCTTCCCTTGTATATTTTTATTGTTCTAGTCACTGCAATGCAAAACTGCTGGAATAGCAATGTAAGTGTCCCCCGAGAGTGAATACCATAAGGAACTAAATTTCAGAACATCCTGGGAAAAAATTAAACCGTTTCTGACCCCTCTTCAACTCTAACTGGATAGGGAATTTCAGTCCCCATTTAGGGCTTCATTAATTATAGAAGAGTATAGGTCAGCATGTTCATGATGATTCATATCAGAGAAAACAACTTCCTAAATAGCTGTGGAATATACCAAGTTTTATTTTGCAAAATTTGGTGCATGAAGATGACATTCAGCCAGTCTGGCATCTGGTCTTTTAAATTCATTAAATTTATTAATTAAAATATTTATATCCTGCCTTTTGTCAAGGCAGCTATTCTCAGCAGAAGCAGGAATTAGTCCTGGAAAGGAACAGGCTGCCAAATCAATGGGAAATGAAAGAAGTCTAAGTATTTAATGTCTGCTTTGTTCACAGATAATTTAAAGAGACTCCTAACATAGCAAACAACAATAGTGCAAGATAATTTTTATGATCCAAATCACAAGTCCATTCAGGATTCCAAGACTCCAGGTATGAGATCTTTGGATATCTCATACTAGCAATTGACAATTTTTGCTAGGAAAATAAATGGATTTTTTAAATTTACTATAGGCCCCGATCACATGCACAAGTAGCCACACAATAGGCATGACTCCCGGCCGAATTTTCAGGGTGGAATCACATGGAAACATCTGGCAAGCGTTCCGCACCCGTTGGCAACCCGTATTGCCTCGCCGAAGATGCAGAGTTAAAAGATACCTGCAAAAGTGCAGTATTTTCCGGAAAATGTGGGGTGCGGGTGATCGTCGGATTGCGGAAGCGCTGGTATCCCATTGCATCCGGCGCCCATCTGCATCCCGTCTCACACTGGATGGGTTTTTTTAGCCTTCGTGGTATGCGCACAAATGTGGACCTGTGCATGTGCACAAATGCAGTACTGCTGAACTTTGCAACACTTTACCATCACCGTGTGATCAGCGGCTGACGGCCTGAGCCTCGGTAGATTGTCTGATCGTGATACCATGCTTCATTTTGCTCCGGCACAAAAAGCCCCGCTGCCCCCCCAGATTATCTCGCTTGTGTGACCGGGCTCTATAAAAAGATAAAACATGGAAATATCAATAGCTTTGATGCAATCCATAGATAAAAATTATTGCTGTTAAAAGGTCAAATTTTCTATACAAGAAAACATACTTCTATAAGCTACAGAATTGTTCCAAGCTTCTAAAATGCATGAGTTAAATAGTACCCTTTAAAATCAAAAGCCATTTAACAAATGAATGGATCTATACAGCATTAACAGGTTCAGAAAGTTAGCTGTGTTGATCCGTGGCAGCAAAAATAAACTGAAGTCTAGTGGCAGTTCAAAGACTAACTAAATTAGTATTTAAGGGGCCACCAGACCTGTTTGGTGGCCCCTAGTGTTACTTACTGCTTTGATTAAGCAAGGGGAGAGTATACATAACAATACACATGCCCTATTTACACATTATCTGCAGACTAATGCTGCTAGCTGCAAAGGAGCCAAATTAATTTCTGCTTCTTCAACATTATTTTACATTGAAACCCTCATTCGTTCTTTTGGTTTCATCAGCACAACTATTTTTGGCATACTGCATGGCAATTTGATCTCCCCCTCCCAAAACAATTTTTTAGATAGTGACCTCCTGTTTACCCTGACAACATTGATATCCACAAGCAGGCACCAATACATCAACCACAATTAAATCCCCAGTAACAATTCCAGCACAAGAGAATGCAAAGAAAAGCCTATTCAAGTTTGCACATGGGGAAGTGTGACTCTCTGAGGGCTTAGTAGTTGTTTTACAGAGAAAGAAAGCAGACTGGATGTCACTGCAAACCAACAGAAAATATCAACAAGGGAAAGAAATTCCATTCTACAGAGGAATAATGAAAAGCTGGTGTGTAGTTTGGAACCTATTACTGTTAGGTGGATTTGTAACTGGTTGACAGATTGCACCAAGGAATGCTTGTTAATGGTTCCTCAATCCTCTTGGAGAGGAGTGACAAGTAGAGTGCCTTAGGGATCTGTCCTGGGCCCTGTGTTCAACATCTGTATAAAGACCTGGATGAAGGAATAGAGAGGATGCTCATTAAATTTGCAAATAACATTAAATTGGGAGGGGTAGCAAATATAGTTGAATCAAGATTCTGGATAATCTTGACAGGCTGGGAAACTAGGGTAATGAATTGCAACAGAGATAAATGTAAAGTTCTTAATTTAGGTATGAAATCAAATACCTAATAATAGGATGGGGGAGACTTGTCTTGGTAGTAGCACATGGAAAAAGGATTTAGGGGTCTTAGTAGATTCCTGCCCCCACTGCTGGACCTTCTGAGGGCAGCTCGTATTTTTGGCCACTGTGTGAGAGTGTTGGACTGGATGGGCCATTGGCCTGATCCAACACTGGCTTTTCTTATGTTCTTAGATGATACACTGAACACGAGACAGTAGTGAGATGCAGTAGCTAAAAAGGCAAATGTGATTTGGGGCTGCATTAGCAGAAGTATAGTGTCCCGATCGCACAAAGGGATAGTATCAATTTACAGTTCTATGGTTAGACATAATTTAGAGTACTATATTCAGTTTTGGGCGCCACAGTTTAAGAAGGATGTTGATAAGCTAGAACATGCCCTGAGGAGGGTGGAAAGGATGGTGAGGGGTCTGGAGACTAAGTCCCAGGAGGAAAGATTGAAGGATCTGGATATGTTTAGTCTGGAAAGGAGAAGACTGAGAGGTGATATGATAGCTGTCTTCAAGTATTTGAAGGGCTGTCATATAGATGATGGAGCGCAGTTGTTTTCTGTTGCTCCACGAGCTCAGACCAGAACCAATGGGTTGAAATTAAATCCAAAAAGTTTTTGGCTAAACACTAGGAAGAACTTTCTGACAGTTACAGCTGTTCCTCAGTGGAACAGGTTTCCTCGGGAGGGGGTAGTTTTTCCTTCTTTGGAGGTTTTTCAGCAGAGGCAAGATGGCCATCTGACAGCAGTGCTGATTCTATGAATCACTATGAATTTAGGCAGATTGTGAAAGGGAGGGCAGGAAAGGATGAGCCTGTGCATGACTCTCATGGCACTTTCTTATATGCTCAGGTTAATCCTGATTGCCACTTTGGGGTAAGGAAGGAATTTTCCTCCAGGCCAGATTGGCCCAGGGATCCTAGAAGCTTCTCCCCCCTCTTCTGGGCATAGGGCAGGGGTGACTGGGGGAGTGAGGGGAGTAGCTGTGAATTATTTGCATTGTGCAGGGGGCTGGACTAGATGACCCTTGAGGTCTCTTCCAACTCTATGCTTCTATATTCTAGCATAAAATAGTCCACTGATGACACCTCAGAATTTTTTTTTTTTAATTCAGGTGGGTAGCCATGTTGGTCTGAGGAAGCAGAACAAAGTTTGAGTCCAGTGGCACCTTTAAGACCAACAAAGTTTTATTCAACGTATAAGCTTTTGTGTGCAAGCACACTTCTTCAGATACAATGAAATGGAAGTTACCAGTCCATACATACAGGCAGAGAGGGTGAGCAGGGAATTAGCATACAGCATAATGAAGATGTTTAACAGATTCAAGGACCAAAGAGGAATAACAAGTTTAGTTTATATAGTTTATTTATTTATTAATTTAACTTCTACCCCACCCTCCCCGCCGAAGCAGGCTCAGGGCGGCTCACATAAAACCAATAAACCAATAAAACAATATATATTACAATATAAAAGTGTACAATATACAAATGCATCTCAATACATTTGGTTACCATTTGTTTCAGTTTAAGGGGGGGACTATAGTGAAAGAAAGAAATATGTCAGAATTGGAGATTGATGGGCAGTTGTATCCTTAATTGTGGACTGCTGAGAGTAATTAACTGGACCCTGCCATTATGCTTCATCTGTCTTCTCTCAAGCATGGAGGTGACCTTACAGCATCTTCCTCTTTGAAGGGTAATTGGCTGTGTAGAGTTATCTCCTCTGAATGAGGGGATATTATTTTCTTATCTCACTACATATGCTAACCTCATTCAGTCCTTACATTTGTTTTCTCACCAATCCCCTAGAAGGGCCATACATCCTCTTTATTTTATTTTATTTCTTATTTGGAATAGTAGATTAGAATAGTAGATTGTAATGTAATATAATGAATAGTAGAATGTAATGTAATTTGGAATGGTAGATTGGAATGTATTTCTCTGGTCTGGGGACAGGGGAGATACTCTACACAGCCAATTGCCCCACTTCAAAGAAGAAGACACTGTAAGGTTGTCTCCATGCTTGAGAGGAGATGAATGGAGCATAATTCTAGACTAGGCCATGCCCTGCACTTATGATCTTGGGATGACACTAGAGGGGTGCTTCTCTGTCTTTCTAACAGCTAAACTGCCCCTCTGTGGAAGGAGGGGTATGTCTGCTAACATTAACCCTTGATAGTCCTTCACACTGGTTTATCAACTGAAGCTAATAAAAAGTTCTATGTGCCATGGAGGAGACATGAGCCAGCAGCACCCCAAGCTCCGACCTTGCTTTTTCAGGGAGAGTGCAGGCTGTGCAAGCGGACTCTGCAGTCCTCAAGCAGCTTCTTCATTGACCGCCTCAGTTTTGTCTGGATTGAGCTTCAGTTTATTGGCACATACCCATCCCATGTTCTTCTCCAAGTACTTGCTTGGAATTTATATGGAACCACCTAATTGAGCTGTTAAGGAGAAATAGTGCTGGGAGTCATCTGCACATTGGTGGTACTTCACTCTGAATCTCCTGACAGTCTCTCCCAACAGCTTCATGAAGACAATAAATAGAATGGATAAATTAACTGAAAAGAGAATAGAAATCTGAGAAGTTCTCAAATGAATGCCTTCAGAAGCAGCCTCCTCTGGGCTTTGTCTGTTAGCTGTCACAGAAGCCAAACGAACAGAACATATTTCCTCAATAAACTCTAATTGTCAGAGTTGCATTCTTACAGGGTAGCCTATTAGGGAAAAGTAGCTCTGCAGCTCTCAACATTCTATGCTATTAGCATTCTGTCAGCTGTCAGAGAGTTGTTAGCATTTTCTACAAATCACTATCTGAAATTACGATTTCACAATTCAATACTTTGTGGCTATATGACTAAATCTCCACAGCAAGGTGAAGCACCACGTACAGCACAAAATTTCTTGGCAGTCAAACAGCTAACATTATTCTTTCTTATTTTCCCCTTGCTTAAAGTAAGAATGAGAGTTCAGTTTTCCTGGCAGTCTTGGGCTGTCCTTTCCAAATTAATTCAACAACCTTTGAAAATTAACTGTGAGATTTCCTTATGTAGTTAAAATGCTGTCACATGCAAGTAAATTGAAATCCCCCCCCCAAGTTGCTTTATTAGAATTGTAGATTAACCTTATAACAAACTTATAATATTGCTTTTAGTGGAGAGCAGTAAAACCAGCCATCATAACCACCATGAAGACAACTTTTTCCTGTGGGAAAAAATACTAGCATACGTCCAATAATGAATGATTATGTCACAACAGAGGATGGAAAATAAGTCTAGTGAAAGGACAGTCACAGCATTTTATAGCCAGTGAAGCTGGTGACACAGTTTATTCTTATCCTCAGTATGTAAGTTTTATTTTTTAGGAAAAGCTGTTGACTTGTTCAAATACTGCACAGAGCCATGGGCTTCTTAAAAATTCAGGTCTTTCTCCAATCACTCTAAAAAACAGGAAAAATAGCTGCCAGATTTACCAGGATTATGGAAGGCAGCAACCAAATCAGGATGTAGACATTATTAGATGCTGTTAGTCAGAGGGAAAGGGATGGCAGGTGTAAACTACAGCATTGGCCTGGTAATGGAGAAACATTCCTAGTAATACAGCCATATCATTATTTATGTGAACAGCTATATAAAAACAGGGCTGTGACATGCAAATACTGGCTAAAGAAGAAGAAGAAGAAGGGAAGAAGAGATTGGATTTATTACTGCCCTTCACTTGGAGTCTCAGAGCAGCTTTCCCTTCCCCTCCCCACAACAGACACCCTGTGAGGTAGGTGAGGCTGAGAGAGCTCTTTCCAGAGCTGTCCTTGAGAGAACAGCTGTGACAGAATTATGGCTTGCCCAAGGTCATCCAGTAGCTGCAAGTGGAGGAGTGGGGAATCAAACCCAGTTCTCCCAGATTAGAGTCCACACACTTAACCACTACACCAAACTGGCTCTCTGCTGCGTGGTTTCAAGGTACAAGGGTGAATCAAATAAAAACCTTAAATTGGCAATAAAATTTAGAAACACTGCCATTGTCTGTAAGTTGCCAGTATTTTTTACCAACAACCTAAGGAATGTCCTACAGGTGGCAGCAGAGTGCAGAAAAGCAACATGCCACCACAGTAGCAGTGCGTAAAGATGGCCACCCCACTTGAGACATGCACCAAAGAGGAGCAGCATTCCTTCTTCTGGTTTTTGAGTAGTGAAGGAGTGAACTTCCCACTCCACTTGTACACTTGCTGCAGTGATAGACATGCATAACCATATTGCAACTTCATTTATTGATGAATTGCAATACGTTTTACTCCTTCACTACTCAAAAAATGGAAGACTATGACATGTTAGTCATTTTAAGGAGAGATCATCACTTCAGATTTGAAAATCACCAGATTTATTTATTTATTTATTTTTCATTTTTATACCCCACCCTTACCGCAAGATTGAGCTTCCGGTTTCGGTGCCTGGAATGGTTGGTGAGCTCCATCAGCTCTCCGATGAGAGTGGCCCATAAACATGTGGACGGGAGGGGTCCGGCCGATTTCAGACCCCCCCCCCAGAGCCCTTGTAGGGGGCTCTCAGCCTGGGGCCTGAGAGGTGCCTCTCCAAAGGCTGCAGCTAAGGGATTGAGGCTCCTTTTTGCCTCGATAGGTCCCGCCACCGTGGTACCAGCAATGGTGCAATGGGCGCACACCAGACGAGCAAACGAGTGATCTAGCAGCTATATGAAGCTTTCCTTACCTTTGGTTCTACCATGGAGTGAAGCATGAGTCCAAAACTCTTTTAACTGGTTAAGCAGACAAGCGGCCATCCAAAGCCCCATTTTGAAAGTGAGGGAGGGGAGAGAGCTGTTTTCCACCCGAAACTTAAGCAAACTGTATAAACGGGCTAGGAATAATGGCTTCATTGTAACTTTGGTGATTTAGTCGAATAAACTGCAGAACTAAGTAAAGCGACTGTCTGAACAAACTTTCTGTGATTTAAAAGAACTTTCCCTGAATTGTAAATAGTGACTAGTCAGGGAGAAAAGATGGCGCTGAGGATGAAGCACTCTCCAGGAACTGTCAGATCAGCACTTCTGGTTGCTAAACTGGAAGTAAATACTGACTTTCCTAACATGTTGGCCTCAGCACTGCACCCTCTGCTGGACAAGATGACTAATCTTAATAACAACTTTGAAGCACTCCAAAACAACTGAAAGAGACTAATATAAAAACAGAAGAGACAGCAAAGTCAGTGAAAACAGTTGAAGCTAGACAAAAGCAATAAATCAGAGACTGGAGGTGGTGGGAAAAGAAAGATCCTCTGATAAAGAACAGTTTTTAAGACTCCAAATGGAAAAGTCAGTGTATGTTCTGAGATTTCAAGGTGTTCCTGAACAAAAGGGAGAGAACCTGAAAGAAACCCTGAGTGAAGCGCACACCCCGATGACAGGTTTGACAGCAGAATTACTATAAGGTGATACGGATATGATCTACCAGACATATCCAGATTTTGTTAAAAAAAAAAACCTGACCGGAGAGATAATGTTGAAGTTCTCAAAAAGATTAACAAGGGATGTGGTATTGAAAGCCACAAATGGAACAATCCTAAAAATCAAAGACAAGGAAATTAGAGTCTTAAAAGACATTCCATTTGAGAGAAGAAAGAAGAGAAAGCAATAGCTTGACTGTTTTTCTGCGAAAAAGTTCCACCCCCTACAGATGGATAACACCTGAGGGACTTATCTTCAACTATAAAGATAAAAAAGAAAAGTTTGACTCTGTTAAAAAAGTGAAGCTGTTTTTGGAGCAGCAACAAAGTTCAGCGAAAGAAAAACGTCCAACAGAGGAAGAGGAAGAAGATGGCAGCACACATGGATCCAAGAAGAATCAGCGAACAGTACTCCAGAAGAGGACTCTGAATCAGAAAAAGGGGCTGCTGCCCTGAACCTCCTGAAAGTCAGATGGACATTTGATAAAGGAAAAAGCAGAGGGAAAAAGAAATGATTTTAAACTTTTATGACTTTGAAAGTTTGAGAAATGTTTAGCAATATTTGATTTAAATACTTATATACCAGTTTATATTTGAAGCATCATGATTTTAGCTTTACACCATTAATATTAGCACTGAGGAAACTTCAGCTTAAGTAAATTTATACTTATATTGTATGATCCTTGTGTAGCTTATGTTTTCGTTTAGTGTTTTGGTGTTGTACTGTTATAGTGTTTGTAGGTTGTAGTTGGAAAATAATAAAAATTCTTTTAAAAAAATAAGAAAATCACCAGACTGATGTGTCCTGAGTGCAAGGGTATTTATGAGGTGTTAATTTCCTTTATGAGTACAGTTTAAGAGAAATCGTGTAACAGAACAGAGACCAGTTTCTTTTCACAAGACAGCCCAGACATTTATTGGGCTGAGATATACTATAATTCCTGCTGATACTTATCATTTTTAATGCATCCATAAGGAAATCTTTTCAGAACACTCAGGAATAAAGGATTCAAAGATTTTATCTTCACTATTTGTTTGAAGATTTATAAAGAAGGAGTAAAGTAAGAGAAGGAGGGGACAGTGACCTGCTCTGGAAGAGGGAAAGTCCAGAATGGCATTCAGTATGAAGACAGGGAGGAACTAAGGTTGCTGCCTTTGATTCCAAATTTTCCCAAATGCACATGATCTAACTTCTACACCAAAATGCTACATACAGACATAGGGCACAGAATGATGTCAGAAAGCAGAGGGGACAGTGTGAGGGGCTGTGGCTCAGTCTTAGAGCATCTGCTTTGCATGTAGAATGTTAAAAATTCAATCCTGGCATCTCCAATTAAAAGGATTAGGGAGGCCTGTGGCTACAGTGGGCCATTTCAGGGCTCTGCTGCTCAGATGTGAGGCACACCCCACAACAGCTGCTGCTCCTCTCCCCCTTCCACCCCTCCTCCCTCTTTCTCCCCCCTTGTAACGTTAAAAGGGCAGCCACCCCCTCCTTCCCCTCCTGCAAAATTTAAAGGGCCCTCCAGCTGATCAGCGGGCCCTTTAAGTCTTGCAGGAGGTGAGGGAGAGGGGTGCCTGCTGGCCGCACACTTTCTCTGAATTCCAAGCCAAGAATTCACCAGTTGGAGTTCAGGCACTATTTATTTTTATTTATTTATTTATTTATTTTTCACATTTGTATCCCGCCCTCCCCGCACTAGCAGCCCCCATTTGAAAAACACCATTTAAAGAGTGTCCTGGTCTGGGGCATCTGGGTCTGATCCCCCCTCCTGGGGCCGAAGAAGTCACACTTACTACTGCCAACCACGGCCGTGGCCATGGGATCCCGCCCTGCCGCAAGCCAGCGAGCCACTGCTGAAGCACTCATGCAGGAGCCCACAACAGGGACCACAACCCAGGCCATCCCCAAACCCTGCCGCTCGGCCCGTGCCCAGTCCAGGCTCTGGACGCCATGTCCGATGCCACCCGCCACACGGGAGACCGCTGTGGTGCTGCAGGGCAGGGCGGGAGACCAGACAAGCTTCCCGAGTGAGCCACAGGAGGCGGGGAGGGAAGAGCCATGGAGAAGAGGTGAGCCGGCAAGCCGGAGGACCCCGCCACCAGGGAAACTCCCCAGAAGGGGGTGGAGCCAGAAGCAGGATACTGCCAGGCGTCCCGACCTTTCAAGGGGGGCGGAGTTCAGCCCAGGAGGGAGGCCAAGCCCTGGGGTTGATGCTGGGCATGGGGGCAGGGGTATAAAGGAAGAGGACGAGAGTGGGGCCGGGGAGGAAGTGCCAGCAGCAATCGAGGGTGGAACAGAGAGACCGCGGAGTAGAGAGAGAGAGAGAGCAGAGAACCAGGGAAAGATTGCTAATGGAGGCAGGGAGGTGGATTCAGGTGTTGCCAACCCCCACCCCCTGGACATTCTGAGGCCCACCATCCACCTTTTGGCCCCTTCAACACCAGGGTCAATCGCACCATGGTCCCGCCACAGCCTCGGGGGCACTGCTCAGGGCGAACAGGCGGAGCCTGACAAAGAGAACCCTTTAAATGCTGTTTTTCAAGCAGGGGCTGCCCACGTCCGAACTCCAAATGGCAAAATCACCACTTGGAGTTCAGGGAAGGCGTAGAGCAGCAGACAGAATAATTATAAATAGGATAGAATGACGGGCAGAATTATAAACGGACAGAATAATTATAAATAGCCAGGGAAATTTTTATTTTCTAAATCCATGCTTTTAAAATGTTCTTGCTTTCCAGTACTAATTTGCATTCAGATGCTATTTCAGCATCATTTTCTCAGGATATTTTTATACCATCAAGTGACAGATCATTTGTAAAATGTAGCACAAAATTACTATAGTTAGAGCTCTGTGAAGGAAAAAATGCTGTGAATTAAGAGAAGAAAAATCTTATAGAAAAATCTAATATTGCAAAAAATTTTGTTAAATTAAACTGTCATCCCTATCTAAAAAAAACACAATAATAGGTGAGAAGAGTAAACAAGACTGAGAGTGCTGGTGAATAAACAGGCATGAATGATCTATATATCTAATAGCCAAGTTCCCCCGTGTGTGCAGATATCTAAATCTGCATATCGGGGGCACTTGAGGGGCAAAGAGATTTTTCTGCACACTTGGAGGACTCTCCAGGTGTGCAGAAAAATCCTAAAACTTAAAAAAAACCTATCCGGGGGATACTTAAATCCCCCCAAAAGTAAAAGAGCATTCCCTGTGCATGCACAGAGAACACTCTGGGAACTGTGGAGAGCCAGCGGCTGGGAGCCACTGAGGCCTCACCACCGGTGCCCATGGGGAAGAGATTGGCAGGTCTGGTGGCTGAGAGCTGCTCAGGTCTCGCTGCCTGTGCCCGTGTGTGTGAAATCGGTGGGCCTGGTGGCTAGAAGCCAGTCAGGCCTCGGTGCCAGTGTCCAGGGGGGAGAAGGCTTGGCAAGCCTGGACCTCACTGTCAGGGGGGCAAGGGAGAAGGATTAGTAGGCCCAGGCCTCGCCATGGGTCCCGGGATGAGGTGGGGGAAAAGACTCACCTGCGGCTGCTTCCTCCTCTCTGTGGAGCGCCTTCTCCCCCCCCCCCCCCCACGAGTATTGCAGGTCCCACCCACCCCTTTTTTTTTTACTATAAATAGGAATAATTTGGGTTGCCACTTTAAGCACATAAAATATTCATCCAGATTTGTATCCTCCCCCTCATATGTATTCAGGGCATATAGTATGTTTTTTTGTCTGGAAGTATATTGAAACACTAATATGCTAGGGATGAAGGGACAATCCAGGAAATCAAAATAATGGAGATTTCCTGACTGTTATTCTCAGTTACTATCAAAACCCAAGTGCAGAGAGTTGTACCAACTTTTGCGTACTCCATAGCACAGCATTTTTTTTCTCAGAGGCTAAGTTATTAATTATCAGGAAGGCTGCATTTATGGATCTATTCTTTGGACAAGCGCTACCAATGCTATCCCACGCAGAAATATCTTTCTAAGTCCTTTGAAGTCAATGGGCTTAGGAGGGTGTAGTCCTCTTACCGTTGCACTACACATTTTTCCAGATCCCTTTAATTTCTACAATCATATTATTTTATTTCTTTGTTGTTGGATGAAACACCATTGGGATATTTTATAATTGCTATTTAAAGTGCAGTGCATATTTTTAATAATACCTAGCAACCAGTCAACCAGAGCAATGGGAAAAGGGTGTCAGGGAAATTGGCACTAATAACAGTGGTAAAGGTGGTAAAGGTGGCAAAGGTAAAGGTGCCCTGACCTGGACTGGTTCATGCTAGCCTGATCTCTCATCAGAACTTGTAAGCTAAGCACGGTTGGCCCTGAGTGGTATTTGGATGGGAGACCTTCAAGGAAGTCCAGGGTTGCTACACAGAGGAAGGCACAAACAAACGACCTTGGGTGTGACTTGATGACACTTTCCAACACCACAAGTCAGTTCTGGCACTTTTACAGTTCATCATTTTTATGTAATTGAGGAAACTATTAACTACTGAGCAACAGATGCTGTTAGTATTTTGGCCAGTTTGGTGTAGTGGTTAAGTGCATGGACTCTAATCTGGGAGAACCAGGTTTGATTCCCCACTCCTCCACTTGCAGCTGCTGGATGACCTTGGGCAAGCCATAGTTCTGTTAGAGCTGTTCTTGAAAGAGCAGTTTTCAAAAGAGCTCTCTCAGGCCCACCTACCTCACAGGGTGTCTGTTGTAGGGAGGGGAAGGGAAAGGAGTTTGTAAGCCATTCTGAGACTCCAAGTGAAGAGTGGGGTATAAATCCAATCTCCTCCTCCTCCTTCTTCCCCATATTTCAAAGCTTCTATATTCCACTGTGATAATCTTGCCATATATCCATTTATCCCAAGAGAATATTTACTGGGTTTAAGGGAGATTGCTATTTTGTTACCAGCTAATTCAAATATTAATATTTTCTTCTATTAATTTTACCATCCCAGGCCAATATTGCCAGATCTTGGAAGTTGAGCAGGGTTAGTACTTTTATAGGAGACCACCAAGGAAGTTCATGGTTGCTATGCAAATCCAGAGCAATGATAAACCACCTCTTTATATCTCGTGCCCTGAAAATCCTATGGGGTTGCCATAAGTGAAATGCAACTTGAAGGTACTTTCCAAAGGTGAAGGCATGGCATTACATTTGTACATACGAAGTGAAACTAAAGATCAACACATTTTTTTCTTGCGCATCTCTTCTACTGAAGACTATTTTTTATTTAAGTTCTAGATCTACCATACCTTATGCTCACTTTTCAAAGTATGCAGTGGCCTTTGCTTTCCAGTTTTGATGCCACAATGTGTTTGACCATCATTGTTGCATTTAAGATTTGTAATTCCTGGTCCTGAGTATAATTCTCAATATTCATCCAGAAATTTTAGAGCATAAAGTATGAGAAATGCAAGAGAGTTGGGGGGGGGGGGGGAAATTCTCCCCACTTCATACTAAAATAGTATTCCTATTGGGCAGGATCACATGTGCAGTAGTGTTTCTGCAGTTTTTCTAGACTTCCAAGCTTTGTCTTTGCACTGAAAGAGGCTAGACAGAGAAGCAACTGTCTTCCGAGGAGTTTTGGAGGATGCTGCTTCTGTGGGTGGGACTCAGGCAACTCAGCCAGTGGATAGGGACAGCTTCTGACTGACACATCATGGAGTCAACTGATTTAGCTTATGGAATGTTCAGAAAGTGCCACCCCACTACTCAATTACATATAAGGAGAAACTAGGAATAAGGCCTGTTGTGGAAATAAATACAACAGGCTTTAGAAAGAGGCCTTGGGCACTCAGTGTCAATTTGCTGTGGCAACCTCAGCAGGATATAAGGACACAGAGTCCACCATTTTCTCCAGGGGAACTGATCAATGCCCTCTGGAGAGCAGTTGTAATTCTGAGCGATATCCAGCCCCCACCTGGAAATTGGCAACAGTGGTTTCCCTGGAAGAAATGGCTGGTTTGGAGGGTGAAATCTATGCATTGTACCTGTTTGAGGCCCCAAGCCTCCTCAAATCTCACCCTCTCCAGGCTCCATCCCTCAAATCTCTAGGAATTTCCCACCTGGAGTTGGCAACCCTATCTCCTTCCCAGCCAAACATCAACCATTTATTTCCCCCTCACTGTTCAGCTTTCCACTTGCCCCCACCAATGCTCCCTCTAAGCTGTAGAGTCTTGTGAGCAAAAATTCTACTTTGTGAGCTACCGGCATTAAAGTTGTGAGTGAGTGATGTGGCTACTGCATGAATTAGTTTGCTCTGGAGCCATCCTTCTTGATCTCAGACAAAAATGTGTGATCTGGAGGCTAAACAACTGTGAGCTAGCTCACACTAACTCAGCTTAGAGGGAAAACCCCCACATGTGCAGCCTCTACCGTGCTCTGAAGCCTTGACTGCCACGTCCCAATGGCTGTCATGGGGGGGGGGGGCGCATCTCAGCAGGGGAACGGATCAATGCCATCTGGAGAGCAGTTGTAATTCTGAGTGATCTCCAGCCCTCACCTGGAGATTGGCAAAAATGGTTCTCAGGAGGAAACATAGTCTTTCTCTGCAATGGGGACCAAAGCAGCTTACATCATTCTCCTCTCCCCCTTTTGACTTGCACAGCAATCCTGTGAGGTAGGTTAGGCTGAAAGTCTGTGACTGGTCCAAAATCACCCACTCAGCTTCCACAGCAAGAACCTGGGTCTAGCAGACTCTGCTCTGAAGCTCTGACAGCTATGCCTAGGGTAGCTAACCTTCAGGTGGAGCCTGAAGATTGCCAGGTATCACAACTGAACTCCAGACAACAGATCTCTTCCCCCCCCAGAGAAAATGACTGCTTTGCAGGGTGGGCTTTATGGCATTCTGTTCAGCTGAGGCCTCTCCCCTCCCCAAACCCTGGCTTCCATAGACTCCAGGAATCTCCCTACCTGGAGCTGGCGACTCTAGTCAGGACTGGCCCCAATGAGTTCCTCACAAAGGTGTAGAAAGGGTTTCGTTCCTTTGTCTTTTTACTGACAGAACCAAGCTTGGTTGCCTACCAACAGCCACTGAGGAAAAAGTTAGTCTCACATAGGAGCCAAGGAGGCGAAGTGTCTTCGTCAGGAGAGAGAGACGTCTGCCAGTAATGGGGAACAGTGGCTGGAGTGGGCAGGGAAGAGGAGCAGACCCAGCACCTGTCCAATGGTACACAAGTACTCTTAAGTGGTGTCTGACAAGCCAATGGCTGATGGAGCATACTGTGGGCAGGACTGAGGCAATGCAGCCAGTGGACAGGGACAGCTTCTGAGTGACACATCATGGAGCCAACTGATTTAGGAGCATGTGGAAGGTTCAGAATGTGCCACCCCACTCCTGAATTATATACAAGGAAAGATGCCAATTTGCTGAAATCCACAGATCTTACCAAATGCATTATTCCAATCTTAGCTGTATTTATTGTTCAGTTACTTATACATCTTGACTCTAATTAGCCCTTCCTGGCAACTAACCCTCCCTCTACCTATGTAACATTCTGTCTCAATATCTCTGAAGTAGTGTGCATCTAAACATGCTAAGTCTCTCAGTTCTTGTTTATACTCAGACTTGAATGTCATTGGTCTTGAAGTTGCCACTAGACTCAAACTCAGTTCTCACATCAGTTTGTTAACTGTTGTGTTTGTATGCTAATTTACTGCTATTCACAGATCTTACCAACCACCTTAATCCATTCTCAGCTATAATCACCCAGTTATTTGTGCATCTTGACTCTAACTAGCCCTTCCAGGCAACCAGCCCCCCTCCCTATATGTAACGGTTGAAGAATTTTTGTGTTGCTGTATCTGAAGAAGTGTGCATGCACACAAAAGCTTATACCTTGAATAAAACTTTGTTGGTCTTAAAGGTGCCACTGGACTCAGACTTTATATAGTGCCTTGTAGTTTAGTGGTGCTCCTTTCTCATTTGTGTTCATATATTATAACTCATAACAATAAAGATGACTCATGATTCAGAGACACAGAAATCAAACAACTCACAATGGGAATGTTTAGTGACTGATACCACCAGACTCTCGTCTAAAAGAACATGGCAATTCTATGTTATTGCTTTCAGCTCTTAAGACATGTACAGACAATTTGGGCAGCCAATGGAATTACAAATATCAGTCTATAAAAAACACAATGGTTTTAAAATGCACACAGCTAGATTTATTAAGGATGACATTTTGAGGTTTGATTAATGGCATTGCATGGATTGATTGATTTATTTGTCTTTAAACCACGGCTGGCAGCACAAAGTAACTGAAGGTTGTTGATTACTAACTTCCAACTCACTTCATTGCTCCTGGCTCTTATGCCCATTAAAAAATGCATTAGAAGCCATAACATTAAATTAGGGAGAAACACCATATTTTCTTGCTGGCCTATAATTAACTTGTCAGCATTATGTTTCAGAGCTATATAAACAGAATCACACAATGTGCCCAGTAGGTATGCTGGTGCCACCCCTCCAGTATTCCTCAACAGTCATTACTATTCTTGACAATGCTAAACATTGTTACAGGAAACCCTTTTCTGAAATAAGCTACAGTCACATAAGACTCCTAAATACATACACTTGGAACAAAAATTTGTTTAGGATTTTGATGCCACAATGGGGAGGGACAAATAATGATGCATTCTTGCTCTATTTCAGACCTTCAGATGAACATGTAAAGGTTGGGAGCAAGGTCAGAGCACAGCCTTGCTCCATTTGTCCACTGAACATGTGAAAAATGATAGGATCAAACCTGATGTGACATTGGGATTTCTGTGAATGGAGCTCCCAGTGGGCTGTTTGTTTTTACCTTTAAATTCCAGGTAAATGCTGGGCAAATCCAGACTGGAACTGCAGTGCAAATGAAAAGGGGCTTAAACCTTACCATCATGGCATTTTCCTGACCCAAATCTATAATCAGATCTGGCTTGCGCATGCCCAGGAAAGGAAAAAAGAATGCTGGGAGCCCCATCATAGAACTCCCAGCGTCATGTCTGGATTGATGCTCACATTGAGGCTGTGCAGTTCACTCTTTGTTCCTAGGAGTACTTTCTGCTGCTAACCCTGGCTGCTAGTTTATTTATTCCTACTTTGTAAATATTTCATCTTTTATATTTCTTGCTCAATCTACATAGATTTATACTGGATGACTCTTTGATTTGGTTGACTTAGATTGTCCCCATTAGTCTTTTGGTATGAATTGCAATTTGTACCTCACACATACCACCTTCTCACTCCACTCAGACATGGAAATCAGTCAGTTGTGGATGGATCCTATGCTAGCAGTACTTTGCTCATCTCTTAAAAGTTCTCCCAAAGCACTGCTGTTTAAATCCTGCAACAACAGGGGAGGATCCAGCTAGAAACAATTGTTCTTTCTTAACCTGAGTCTAAGCAGCTGTGTTGGCTTCTCATGTTCAAATGGCTCCACAACAGTGTTCTAATGCTGAACCCTTATTTCATGAGCTCCCATATCATGTCTCCTATTCAGTCTCTCTCATCCTCTCTCAGGTTCCATCACACTGAGTTAGTTGGATCCTACAGAACGTTTTTGCTCATTTCCCTCTACAGCAAGGAGTCATGTGCCAATGGAAGAGCTTCTTGCACCAGCCGAAGGCTTTTCCTTGCACCAGAGGAAAATGCCACAAGTGGAAAAATTCTCTTCTAACCCATTGTATTTTGCAAAATATGCCATATAGTACCAATGATGGTATCCTCAGTTACATCCTCTTCTTGTGTAACAAAGCAATACAACTCTAGTTCATATTTTGTGCTGAATGGGGGGGGGGGGTTCTCTTCTCCATGAACTGGCAAGCAAAACAGGATGTAACATACCCCATTATTATTCAAACTGAATGCTACTGATTTTATTTCTATAGTCACTGGTTTCATAGCATTAATGCTCATTTATTCATTCTCTGACAAATGATGTCTGCAATGCAGTGGCTTGTTTAATATTCAGAGGGTTGGTGAGGGTTATTTTTCCCTTCTTCTTCTTCTGTACATTCTAGACAATAAAACTGCTATCACTGCTGAAAATAATGTTTGGCAAAGCAAAGGGACAACAGTTGAGGGCCAGAAAATGTGCTGTCTCAAAGTGGACTGATGGTTTCCTATAGTTTGATTTTTTTAAAAAGATGGCTCAGTGAGAAAGAAAGCCATTTTCAAAGGCATTCTATTGTAAGCTCTAGTTGTAAGTAACTAATATTATAGCAGTAATTACAGAAGTACTTAAGTTCTGTCTTTAGCGGAAGCGTTCTTCCTGTCTTCCAAGTTTACAGTATGGATCCATGAAAATTCAGGTTAAATGTACTATCTATGCATTCAAAACTTATGCTTTCTGGCAGGAGGATGAATCATTAAAAAAAGCTTTACCTGATTAATCTGTTTTTCATGAAAGTAAAGACACAGGAAACCTATTAAGGCAGTCTCTGAAGTTGGGGATTAAGCATGCATGGTTTATTCATGGCTTCTAGGCAAACTATGCAAACACTATGTGGTATATTTAGTATATACATTACAGTACAATGGACTTCTTTCCCACTGACATTTGTACAGAGGGGTTTAGTCTCATGGTATCCCTGCTTAGTTAGTTCTGTCTATCAGTTAAAATTGCAGGCTGCATGAGCTCCTTTGTTCTGTAACCACTTGTTCCCATACCTGTATCTCCTTGTTAATAAACAGATGTTATTTTGAGCCCACCTGTCTCTGCTGTAATGAAAGGAGACAATACCTGTTGTTTGTTCATTTTCTGATGTAACAGCAAACTATGGAAGCTAGGAAGCACAGAAAAGAACCAGAGTTTGTGAAAAGATTGGGGCTGCATAAGAGAAGAGAGAGTGTGCAAGACCAGGGCTTGCTCATGTTATGCCACAACATGGCTCAGTGCTGTGTGATCTGCCTTCCAGGGATCCTGCCCCTACAGCAGCAGTAGCAGCAAAAAAAAAACCCATTAATAATAATGCCACACTCCTCACCTTCTACTCTCATGCTCACTCTACTGGAGTTGCAATCTGAGAATCACTCAGCATCTTTCTCTGAACAAGCGCAGAGTTCATTTCCCTCAACACTGAGTCGCCACTCGTCAGCCACCCACAATACAGGGTCAGAGCTTTCAGTCAAGTCCCCCCCTCCCAATTAACAGCAGCACATCTTCACCAATAGGGTATATTGCACCTTCTACCATTCATGGCTGCAGTGCCAAAAACCTGCTGTAGAATGGCCATTTTAAAACGAAGCTATGAAGCCCAGAGTTCTTGCACAGCATAAATGAGGCACAAAATAAACAAGGCTGATATAACAAACTGACCTCATGATGCCAGAGAAAGACCCTGCCATATAATCAGAGCAAAGCCAAGAAGAACAGAAGTAGCATGGACTTTGTTCAGAATTCAATATTTGTCTGTTTTTTCCCACTCATGCTGCAATAATGACCCACCTCCTATTCATAATTATTGCCAAACCAAGTTCTACAAGGACCCATTTTTCACCTGCGTGCAGCAGAAAGCAGCAGGATAATGAGCAAGAAAATTGTCTTGTTAGATATTTCCTCTACTTTGCTGATCATCTTACCACAGCAGGAGGCTGAAAAAAATCTTTAATGAAACAGAACAAATCCAGACTTGGGGGGGGGGCGTAGATGTTGTTTAGTATCTATACTGTCTTCTACATCCTAATAACTGTCTATACAGACAGCAACACAATTGTCTAGATTGTCTTCAGTATAATAGCTCTGAACAAACAAAATGGCACATAAAATAAAGACAGTGATTTAAAATACTCATATTACCTCATTTAACAGGGAAGAAGGACATAAAAACCACAATGGTATTTATTTTAGCAACCACGCCTGTCTGTCACATGTGATCCTGGATGCTGCTTCCAGCCACTAAAAATTAGGACTGCGTGGATTTTCCCACTCCTTTCTTTTATTATTCCAAAAGTCCATTCTGCCCCATAGTTCTGTTCCTTTGAAGCTTTGTCCTATCCTCAGACCAGTGAACCCATGCACACTGATAAAACAGTGCAATAAAAACAAACTATTTGTTATAAGAGAGAGATGGTGTGGTCTGGGGTTGTAGCAAAGTCTGGAGTTGTATCAAAGTCAGAATTTAGATTAGGCCTGACTACACCTGGTTTCAAATCCACACTCAACAAATTATTTTATACACTTCCTATCCTACTTTTAATCATATTCAAACAAGTTTTAGTAATAACAAAACAGCAATGAAACATAGTAAAACAATTTCATCTCACAACCAGCCACTATTTAGGGACAGGACACAGTGAAGGAAATAAATATGTCAAAATAGGAGACAGGTGTATAAATGTACCCTGAACTGTGGAATGCTAAGAGTAATTAACTGAGACCTTTTGTTACGCTCCATTCATCTCCTCTCAAGTATGGCGGTAACTAACAGCATCCTTTTCTTTGAAGTAGGGTCAATGGTTGTGCAGTAATATATCTCCTCTGTCATCAGATCAGAGAAATGCATTCCAATATTCACTGTATTATATTACAATCAGTATTACAATCTACTATTCCAAATGAGAAATACACTGAAATAAAGAGGATGTATAGCCCTTTTTGGTGAGAATACACATGTAAGGACTGAATGAGTTTAGCATAAGTAGTGACATAAGAAACCAACATCCTTTACTTATGTATTCTCACCAAGAAGGGCTATAGCCTAAGAAGGGCTATATGAATAGCCCTGCATCTCCCCAAATGTCTGGCAGATTTTTCCTTCCAAAATCTTCCGTCCCCTTTAGTGGCTGAGTTGCCCTACAGTGGCATGTATATGTTCTTTGTCATAAAAGACTTGACTGTCCCACCCTATGTTTAGATATTTAGTTTAGGCTTTTTCTCAACTCAGGAACTCTACTGGAAATAGAGGAGCTGTCCAGTTTCTTTTAAACCCTTGAGAAATGGCACTTAAGGCAAATTAACTTTCAAAAACAGAATAAAGGTTTTATCAAACAGGCAGGGAATATATGTATAATAGGAATAGTCAAGGTTTTGAGATTGCTGAGGTAAGAAACTTTCCAATATATACAGAGTTGAATTCTTAGAGCATTCAAGAGAGTGTATTTGTAGTTTTGTTACAAGGCTTTCTATTTCTTTCTTTAAGAGGTACTTTGTTTAGTATATTTCAGCACCAAAACCATTCTTAATGATGTTTCTAGATTTCTTCCTTCAGATTTCTAGATTTTCCTATAGCTATTACATCTTTTCACTAACTCCTGAGGTGTCTAGGCTTCTCCCCTTTAACACAGACTTGGGTTCTCTTCCCAACCCCTTTCACTGTCAGGAAGTTATTCTCCTTGTCCCTAAGAAGCAATAACTCCTTTTACTATTTGGCTTCTCTGGGAGTTCACTCTAACTACCCAGACCGTCTGCCAAATCCCTCTCCAGTGCCCTTTGTTTGTATAAGGTTGTTCTGTAGCTTTCCTTTCTTTCAAAATACATTTTACTGCAGTTTCACCATTATATACAGAGTACATATCTACTGTTCAATGTGATCATAACTCAAACAAAGCACAATAAAATTCAAATATTAGCTAGTATAAATTATTGTAAAGTTGAAACTTTCATAAGGAAATTTACCTATAGATTATATATAACCTAATAGTGATTAACCAAGATATTCCAACCCATTAAACAACATAAGTAGCAGTAAAAAACTTTACCATAAGGAAAGGTCATTAATTATATTAGGGATGGTTTCTTGTGAAACGAGATATTCTAGAATAGAAAACCAGACAGCTGAGAAAGTAGAAAAGGAGAGAGGATGTTCGTTGGTTAATATTGTCAGAGAACTTGGCCATTATGCAGGTACGCCATGGTTTTTTATGCAAGAGGTTGAAGTCAGGAGGGTTATCCAATTTCCATCTAGTTGCCACTGCTATTCTAGCTGCTGAGAGAAGAAAGGAGACAGTTTCTTTTTTATTATGTGGATCAATGCTGCCATTTAAAAACAGTTGGTCGGGGTGAAAGCAATAGTTAAACTGATGATTCTTGGAATTCGTGCTAATTCCCCCCCCCCCAAAAAAACCCACATAGATTAGGGCAAAAGCCCAGCAATGGAGATAGTCACCCTGTGAGCTGCATTTTTTTTCCAACAGAGAGGTTTCACTGAGGGCATCATATGTGTCAGCTTGTTTGGAGTCATATACCATAATGAGAGTAACTTGAAAGATTGTAATTTTATTTCAGCCACAGTAAATTTAAATGGAGGCAAGGACCATACCTAATCCCATTGTTCCATATTGATTTCAATACCACAGTTGATTTCAATACCACCACAATCTTCTTTGTTCCAAGAAGATTGATAGGTGAGTGGATTTCGTCTGTTTTCTGAGTTGAGAGTTGAATATATTGAGGAGATCAGATGTTTTCTGGATGCTTTAGCATGTTTAATAACTAATTCAAAGTCTGTCAAAGGCTGTTTAACAATAGTTGTGATTTTAATTTGAGTGCACATATGAATAATTTGGAGATATTGCCACCATGGGATTGGTGCATTTATTTTATTTTCAAGATCAGATTTAGATTGCAGTGAGGTATTGGATACAAGATCCTGAAGAGTGGTTACCCTCGCAGTTTTCCACAAGTCAAACTGGTTGTTATGGAAGGCTGGAGGAAACCATGGCTGGTTTGTAAAAGTTTGAAATCTGGAGAAGGATGAGAGTAATTTAGCTCTGTTTCAGTCCCATACTGACAGCATGGGCACTAAAAATATATTGAAGTAGATTGATTTAGGATGTTCCGAGATTTTCTGACAGATTAGTTCTTGAAAATTGAGTTGTTCCCATGCACCTTCTAAGCTGTGGAGTCTTGTGAGCAAAAATTCTACTTTGTGAGCTACTGGCATTAGTTGTGAGTGAGCGATTTGGCTACTGTATAAATTAGTTTGCTCTGGAGCCATTCTTCCTGAGCTAAGACAAAAGCATGTGAGCTGGAAGCGAAAAAACTGTGAGCTAGCTCACACTAACTCAGCTTAGAGGGAACACTAGTTGTTCCATGTATGCCTTCTGCATCACAATCCAATCAGCCTGATGTTGTGTGTTTAGAACTTACACCATGTTAGTGAGATGTATTGCTGAGGAGTATGCTGCCAGGTTCAGGAAACTAAGCCCACCCCAGTGAGTTTTCCTATATAAGGTATGGCTGTGAATTCTGTGCTGTTTGTAGGGCCAGAAAAAGTCTAAGAGTAGTTTTTGCCAGGAGTGTAGACATTTAGGAGACACTGCAATTGGAAGTGCTCTGAATAGGAAGATAAATTTGGGGAGGATGAAGGTGTGCTGGTCCTGGCCGGTCACCATGGATACACTTCACTAAAGCTAGATACACAGTCCAAAAGCAAGCTGAGAAACAGTGCTAATGGTCAGAATGCCGGAAAATCAGTCAGAGTTCTCAGGAGCAAAAATCGGAGGCTGGCAGCTGGGACAAGGTCTAAGATTGCATGGTTGCATCTGCACTGAGTTCGGCCCCATGGCAGTTATTTTCCCTGCCCCTGTACTCATAGTAGCCATTTCCTTCCACACAGGAGCTTATTTGTTTTTTTCAACCTGCAATGGAAGTAATTATATTATAACAATCTGTGTACCGGGTTCTCTGAATACATAGCGTTCTTTTTTTTTTTTAGTAAGTCTATAGCCTCTTTCAGTACAGAAATATAAGCAGAAAGGTATTTCTCTGCAATGTAAGGGGTTAAAAATTTACTTTTTAAAAGTAAGTTTTAAAGGGGGGCATGGGAATGGCCAATACCAGGTGGACTGGGACAGGAAACCTGCCATCTGGAAGCCCTGTTGCTGCTGAGCTGTACATGGAAACTACACAAGCCTGCCCCATGAAGAAAACACCTCCATAGTCCCTTTTGAAACCTGAGATACTACTCCCCAGTTGTTAGGCAGAAAGGTGGAACCCATCACTCCTCATCCTGAACAACTGACTGGCACTTTTTAAAGATACCTATTGCATGTCCTGAATATGTTGAAAGAATACTTCCAAGCAATCTCTGTGACAAGATTGTTTTTCCTTCCAACACTTCAGGAAAAAATATAAGTGATGCTACTGAAGCAGCTGCCTGCTGATACTTCTGTAACTCTATTTGTCTCCAGACTTTTGCATTTAAAAACTATCCATAATCTGATTGCTGCATTTCGATTGCCTTTGGGCTCAGAGTGAATCAATGGAAAATAGCAACTTGATCAGCCAAACATTGTACTTTCTTCTAGGGAGACAAAAAATGTAAATGTAATGACAGATACATTTAGGTTCCAATTTCAGTGAAAAATCGTGTTATTAATGTAATATTTTGTGATGGACTGAACTTTTAAAAAAGCTTATTAATGCTGTGCAAACGGTTGAAGGACTGTGAAGGGTTAATTCTTCACAGAGCCAGAGAGCCTTGAGTGACAGGCTGCTCCAAGAGGTCTCATTGGTTAGCATCATCTGTGCAGAGAAAGACTTGAGAGCTGCATGCTGAGGAGACAGTCAGATTTCTACCTTGACTGACTTTACTGACAATTTGATATCAGCCTAGCTGAAAAGAGTAAAGTGCTGACAGTTTCAAAATTCAGCCTTAGCAGAGAGTAGTTTAACACAGACAGGAGAACTGGGAGAAAGTTGGCAAGGAAGTTTGGGAAGTAGGTGAAGATTTCCATTTGGGCCAAGGAAAGGAGGTAGATCTTCTACAGAGAGTAGAAAATTCCCTACCCAGTGAAACAGGGAGTTAGTTCTGAAAAGTGCAGAGCTCCCTGATCTGGTGTGGTTAGTGTCCTGGGTCAGAGCAGATGCAGCCAAGACCAAAGGCACAAGACAGAATCACTAACCAGAAGTGCAAAGTCAAGAGTCCAGTCAAAGAGTCGTACCCAAGGGAACCAAGCTGAGGGTCCAAGAAGCAGAGTCTGAGCAGGTCCAAGAGGCATAGTCAAGCAGGTCCAGGGTTGAAGTTAAAGGTTCAGGAGTTGCAGAGGGAAACAGGTCCGGGTGATGTGGTCATGCATCTCCAGAAAGTTGACAAGTTGCTGCCACACCTACCCCATCTGAAGCCCTGTCCTTTATGGGTGGGCTCACAGTTGGGTTTCATTGCTTATGAGAGAGCCATCCATTTGGCTCATTAACCCCAGATGTTCCTCTTCATTTGGCAGTTGCTGGGCAGCGAGGCACACACTCTGCCTCCTTTCGAGGAGCTCCAAGCGTGCCTGCCTCCTCCTGCATTCCCCTGGCTCCAGGAAAAGGGGAGGCAAGGCAGCCTATGAAGTTTTCCCAAGATCTTGGGTTGTTGAGGTGCCACCTCTCCAAGTTGCCTCTTGCTCATGGGGCTGGAGCACATGCTGTCCTCAGGAACTGGGGCACTAAGACCTGCCTCCACCCTCATGGTCATTGACAGCATCATCTGGTTGAGCCTCAGAGTTGCTGAGTGGAGAGTTATCAGCATCAGCTGAGTGATTCTCAGCTACAGCAGGCTGGCCCATGACAGTTAGAAACTGCCTTTAAAGACCTTAAGAGTCAGTTAAAAATTCAAGACCAATACAGGTGTTTCAAGAGAAGGGGTTTGGGTACTGGAAAGAGTCTACCAGCCTTCTGGAAACCTAAAGAGTCAGAGAATACTCATAGAAAGTGTACTGAAGTGTTTGGGGAAAACACTAGTACAAAAGTCTCTCAATCTAAAGATTGAAGTCACTAGGAAAAGCTTAAGAAATTTTCATTAGCCTGAAATTTAAGAACTGAAGTCTGTGCATGTACTGGTTTTACCTTAGAAATTTCCACTACTTATTTCACCTGACCTTTCCCCTCTATGTTAAGTAAAATATTTATTTTTGAATTTCAAAACACCTTGAGTGCTATTTAAGTTGTTTAAGTTAAAGAGGACTCCTGATCGTTCCTTCAGGTTCCAGGGCTGAGCCAACAGCCAAAATACTGTATTGTGACAGGGTGGGACAGCCAAAGTTCTTCAGGAAAGAAGAAAACACCTTACTAGGGTAGCTCAGTCAGTAAAGGGAAAGTCAGCCAGTTAGCCTGAGGGGATGAAGTAGACGGGACCGTCATATCTTCCACTGACCATGCATACAGATTTTTTCTTTACATTATCTCTCTCCGGAAAAATATGCCAGGCAAATTGTGGATCCTCAGTGGAGTGTTGGATCTATGCACTGAAAATCAGGTTTGAGGACTGATTTCAAATGAGAAGAAATGGCACATGATATAGTCCTTTCATTAGCCTGTACTATCTCCCAATCTGCTTGTTTAAAAATACCCCCACTTGAAATTGGGCAGCGTGCCTATCTGCAGTTGTGAATCATTTTAAATTCAAGCTCAGAGGGATCACCAGAGCAGCTGGTTGTGCAGGAAATTCACATTAGTATCTTCTTAATAGGTCAACTACAATACAGGGCTCTCATTCTCTTAAAATACAAAATCTGCAATTTGGGCAGGAAATTTACAGACCTTCGAGTGCAAGAAGTTAGCCCAGTGGCAGAGCCAAATAGTTTGCATGCATCTGGAAGCAGAATTCTGCAGTTTGGGATGGGTTTATGGAAGAACTCAGGGCAAAAGCTATCTGTTTACATAAGGTATACAGCTAGCAAACATGATTGGGGGGGGGGGGACTGGTATAAATTCTTGCTTTTCAGGTGGTGGGCCTGAAACAAAAAAAAGAAAAATGAGTGAACTTTTTATATATATGCATCACCTCTATTTCTTTTCACATCCATCCCAGCTAAGGTTCTCAAGATCTGAGGTGAAGCTTGGAAAGGACAGAGTGTAGGGAGTGGGGGGAACTCAGCAGAGATGTGATGCCATACAGTCCATCCTCCAAACCTGCCATTTTGTCTTTGGAACTGATCTCTGTAATATAGAGGACAGCTGTAATTCCAAAAGATCTCCAGTCCCCACCTGGAGGTTGGCAATCCTATGCCAAACATAAATTGGCTCTGAAAAGATGGCAGGCTGTACCGCTTCCAAAGTGACTTTGGAGCAATCTACCTGCTGGTAACAGAATTTTTGTGGTGGTAAAGGTACTCAACAATTGTAAAGGAATTTGAGCATTATTTGTAAAGAACAATAATAACTAGACAGTTGATGTTCTGATAATGAATATTTGACTTTTCTCAGACTCTCACAGTGCAGTTTTCTTTTGTTCAAAAATGCTTGTCATTACTGTGAAGCAATATATCATCTCTAACCACTGTTTCTATGGGCGATCTTTTTGTGGGTGGATGTTTCTGGGGTTTTGTTTTAGATTCAGTAATTGAATGGCACATTTCTTTTACAAATGACTCCTTTAAGATAACTACTAAATAAATGGCATTAGTTCTATTCTTGCAATTTTAGAAGACTATGGCCCTGTAATGTAGCTTCCTGGATGGAATCACCGCTGTATGGCTTTTAAAATATCATCAATAAGAATATTATTAAGATAAAAAGAAGGTCACAAACTCATCTGAAGACATTGCCAAGTCTTTGAAATAATATCCCCTGGGAGCAACCTAAACCTAGATATTTTTAGAGTTGGGAAATAAATTGATTTTCTTAGCACAAAACAGTATGAAGTAATAATAATTTGTCTTCAACAGCAGTTTCATAGATGAATAGAAATATCAATCTGACCATGAGCCATTAAAAGAAGACTGAGAGTTATAGGAGTAGCCATTTCCCAGAATATCTTCTCTCACATAAAAGTGATTTAGCAAACTTATCTTAACAAGCAGGGACTAATGTTCTGCCTATTCCATCTATGTAAAATCATTAATGCCTGCTTTGGCTATCTCACCCTCTTCCCTCTCTCACACAGGATTTTCCCTTTGTTTCTTCTTTCTTGCTGAGCAGCCACTATATCTATTTTCTTCTTTTATGTTGGTCTATGGTTGTCCCACCCTTTTATATTATTTTGATGCTGGCCTAGCCCAGGGACTTGAGGGAAGAGACAAAAAAAATTGCCTGCTTCTATTCTGCTTCTGTAATGGCAACCCGAGATGCTTTTGAAATTTCAAAATTAAACTAAATGTTTTATTTAACTTGGAGGGAAACGGTCAGGTGGATTTAGGGTTGAATAGATGATAATAACGGAGGTAATTTTGTAATCACACTAAATGCAAGATAATTTGTTGCCAACAAGTAGGTGTTTCTGCTTTTCCACAATGTCCTTGAAACTCTGAGGAGAGAGGCTTTCTTTTCAATGTCTGCCTTAATTCTCAACCATAGGTTTTTAAGTTTCACTGATGCTTCATGTTCAGAAGGCAAGAATGTACAACAAAGTTCCCAAAATCCTGTGAGAGAGAGACCAGGGATCACTTCTTTTTCAAGAGCTATCTGCCTTTTCACTGGGCAGGGATTATTTCTCTTAACTAAAAGCAATTTTTCTTTTCAGCTTGAATGGGGATCCTCATTGGTCCACCCACTCCTTCTACCACTTTCTGAGTTCACAGTTAGGGCTAAACTGGTCATTTCTTAACTGACGCTTTCCACAGAATTCCATTCAAATAGCCTGTCACTCAAAAGTTCTCTGACTCTGCTAGGCATTAACCTTTGACAGTCCATCACATCTGCAAAAATCTGAGACTTTTTATTCCTGAGGAGTTCATATGTTCTGAAGGTTCCTTGCCAACCCTACTTCTCTTGAAAAATGCTTCACTGTATGAAGTCCACTGGCTATAATCCTTTAAAAAAATTCTAATGGGCACTATATTGCCTCACAAGGCTTTTGAAATGTCTTCAGTACATTTATGTGCTGATATACATTTCTCTCTGCCAAGCAAAGATTAGTTTTTTTCTTTGCTTAATATACCCAAGGAATTTTTTTAAAAAGGAAAACCTTGTAAATACCCTAAAGCCTGTTTGTTTACCTACTAGTTTTCATATCAGTCTTTCCAACAGGAATGTTTTAATTAGCTCGAGAATGGTCAGTGAAGCCAAAGGACCTTGATATTTAATGACATGAAAATTCTATAGAAAATTAATCCCCTCATATTAATTTGAATAGCCCAATAACCTTGCAGGTCTAAGTCAGCGCCTCTAAAGGCTACTTCTATGTACCAGGACCAACAGATGCCTCCACCAGGACCAACTGGTGCTCAGCCTCTAAAGGCTGCTTCTATGTACCAGGACCAACAGATGCCTCCACCAGGACCAACTGGTGCTTAGGACCAACTGGTTTAGATCCCAATCTTGTGGGAGATTTTGGACCAGTCACATACTTTCAGCCTAACCAACCTCACAGGGTTGTTGTGCAGATAACAAGGAGGAAATAATTATGTAAGAAAATGATGACTGGTCAGAAAGAGAGAGGAAGTAACATACATAAAGGAGAGAGAGAGAGTAAGTAAGGGGGGGCAGAAGGGAGAAAGAGTGTGAGAGAGGTAGGGGGAGAAGAGAAGAAGCAATGTGAGGAATGGGATAACCATCCTCCAAGTCTCTTGCTCAGTTCAAATTGCTGCTGTTAATTTTTAGAACCCTGATAGTTCTGGGTTCTAACTCTCATCTCCTCTGATAAAAACTCCTACCAGAAGACTGAGATCTTTCAAGAAGCCTCTGCTGATGGCTTCATTCTATGTAAAGACAATAAAGATATAAGTTGCTTTGGGTTCTTTGTTAGGGAGAAAGGTTGGGTATCAATGAAGTAAAGCAGGTCCTTTTCTATCACAGCCTTGGACCTCCCTCAGGAAATCTGTGTGGTCCACCACCTCTATTGTCCTTCCCAAGATAGTTTAAGGCTTTTTAAAATTATCCACTTTTATTTTAAAACAGATATAAAACCAAAATGTCAGCTATAATACAAAAAGATTATCTGCAAAAATGAAAACAACGTATATGACTGTATGTTATCTCTATATTTTAATTAATTATAAAGAATTTTTAAAATCAAAAATGTCATAGAATTGTTTTTCACTTTCATGTATTGTGTCCACCATTAATAAAGCCTCGGGGCCATCCTTACTCTTTTAACAAGTGATTAAGGATGGTGTGACTGTAGTTTTCCAATAGCAAGCAAACAACAGTTTTGTTGCAATTAAACACAAGTAATTAATTCAAAATCATCATCATCAGACATATTTTTGAAATATCCCTTAAGATATTAAAAGCATAAAGCTTTTTCTTGCTCTTTAGTTTTTGCCTTTGTCTTATTTTATTTTGCTGCTCATGTTTTAGGTTCATTTAAAATTTATATAATTGGACCCAACCAGCTTTTCCATTGATGAAAAAGGGAAGAGATGCTTCCCTTTGACCACTAAAAAGGCTGTACTGGGGATCATGCCTGGACAAAAGCTACATGGAATGGGGTCTGTTGTAAAGAGAGGAAATGGGTGGAACTGAGTGAAGAAACTGGCTGGATCCATCCCATAGTTCATATTATTTAAAAAGGTAAACTGCTTCAATAACTTTAATTGAAATGAAGGATAAAATGTTTTTAAATGAATCAATCAAAATGTACAAGAAATAGAAAAGTGCTTATGCATAATATGTTTTATGATAAAAATTATATAATGTTATAAAATATATCCTACTTTCTGTACTCTGAAAGGTAAGACTGCAGTGTAAATTATCAGCTGAACAGGAATATTACTGGTCAGAGGGGTATTCAAAATAGGTCTGAGTTTTGAGAATACTGGAGAAGTGAAAAAGAAATGGAGAAAATCAGTTCAGAAGATTGTAGATAGCATCAGATGCATTCAAGGCTGAGTCTATGTCAACTCTAAAGGAACTTCCGGAGGATCAAAGTAGTAACTTACACAATTTTCTTTAGGTATTTGATGGGCACATGGGAATTTAAAAAGCAACCCAAGGCTATTTATGTTTTTTAAGGGAGTCTTTCCAGGATGATTACTTCTAATCTTACAGGAAGGGCATAAAATAATCAAAATCTGATTTAGTGCATAAATTCATCATCCAGATATTTTCAGAGGCTTTGAAGGTCAGAAAGGGCCAGTACAATTTGTATAAAAGGCTGCAATGGCTGGAAAATCAAATTATACTGTCCTTGCCAGTGGCTGTTCCATTGTGTCTCTGCTGCTTTCCGCAACAGGAATGGCCCTTTTAGGGCTAGAAGAAACCAGTTTTGCCAGGGAAGATAAAATGAGAATAAATGGCTTGATAATAAGAAGGCTAGCTGAGGAAAGCCAGCTGGGCAGTGGGAAGGCTATCTTTTATCTTGAATGCTTATTTTATATTCCAATAGGATATTCTTGGAGGCAGGGATACTTTTTTCATTAAATAACATCTGTGACTTCTGCTGAATAGTCTGGCTTCTAGCCAAAATGACAATCAGTAACAAACTTGTACAGTTTCATGGGGTTTTAATAACACTGGGAAAAGTCAAGCTCTGTGATGTCCCCCAGATCTTTAGATAAACGCTGTAAATTCTTGAATACAGTAGCTACTGATACAGGCAAACTTCTGCAAGGACTTTGTAATGCCATCTAAAAGTATTTGCAGCAGACAAAAATCTGTTCAGGCATGTCCCTTCTAATAGTAGCCAATACATATCTACAAATACCTCTGGAAAATCTAATATAAAGGATGGTATTATCACCACAGCAGTTTAATTTGTCCTCTACCAGGCTGTCTTGATTGCCAGCAGTGCCAATTCCAGAAGGATGCTATGGTGGCAAGGTCTGGGTGTGCATATGTATAAGTATATTCGTGTGCATATGTATAAGTATATTCGTATTTTAACCCTGACTAAAATATGATGTATTTCTTTGTGAAGTACCTAAGAGCCAGTTAAAACTTTTAGCACTTTCTCCAGTAACTTACAAACTCCATAGAGATGATATGAATTATCTGCTATTGAGTTTATTGGTGCTACACAATAAATTCTGAGCCATGCTTCCAGTTTAATATTTCCAGATAATTTCCTATAGATTGCTAGTCTTCTGGATCACACTGTACTAAAAAGAGACTTTAAATCACTGCTGTGGAACAATTTATTTCACCCAGTTCCCAGGCTTAATTTTTATTTAATTTGAAAATAGTTTCATGCTGTAGTTCTGAGGGACTGTGGAACCACATTAATGGCTAATGGATCCAGATGGATTCCTGACAGCTGTACAAAAGCATCTGACTGATTTGTATGGCATTCCGGTAGAAGTCCAAGTTAATCTCTGTAATGAAGAGATGAGTCCTGCAGTAGATACAAGTGCTTGAAGGCATCTGCTTCCATTTCACACAGCCAATTCATCTCCTTGGTTGAGTGGGGGTTTAATGGTAATAAAAAGGGCTGGCAAATGACTGCAACTTAAATGAAGAAAAAAATGCCATGAATGTGACCAAACACAGGCTAGAACACATTTACTGGCAGTTATTGGGGGGGGGGGGCACGGTGGCAAAGCGGCTACATATCTTCACTGCCAACATGTCTCTTCACAGCCATCCAGGTGAGCCATTCCTACTGTTGAGGGGATTTCACCACCATTCAGAACATGGAGTAGCTCCCTGTGACTTTATTTGCTAGGCATTCTGTTGATAAAATCCCAAGTGTCCACTATATTCTGGTCTCCTCTATTTCTGCAGATCAATCAGCTTTTAGGCTCTCAGTTACTTGGATGAATTTTAGTTAGTGAGGTCTGTGATGGAACAGCCTCATTCTGGCAGGATGGCCCTATTCCACTGTGCCCTTCAAGATGTCTGGGTACCAGTGGCTGCCCAAGGTCTCCACTTGGCACCTGCCACCCACCTGGCTTTCCCAGCATCTGGAAGGGCTTTTCTCTCCTTTTCTTAGTTTAACTGCTGCCACCACCTTGCCTTTGTAGAAATTGCCCACTAAGAGGGCCAGGGCTCCAAGCTTTCTCTCCCTCTGCTCTGAAGCCTCACCTCCTTGTCTGCTGCTATCCAGCATCTGGTTACTATGGGATAAATTGCTACCTTGTGCACCACTGCCAATGTCCCTCCCCTTTTTCCTGGTGCTCCATTTTAAAATAGCATGCCTGGAATGATGGAGGTCGAATGTGGTACAGAAAACCACTACCAGTATTAAAAGTTATAAAACATCTATTTAAAAGAAAATGCCCACACGCATACTCTCAGCAAAGCCACAGACTGACCAAGGAATCTAAAAGAAAAGGGTAAAATGCAAATCCTCTGTCTCTTCCTCTGTACATGCCCTAGTGGATGTTAATATAAGGCAAGCTCTTTAGCTGAAAAGGTTACAGTTGTTCTAAAGTTGTTCCCATTATCTTGAAGCCTCTGCTCAGGTGTGCAGCCTCAGAGATTTATCATCTCTCTTTCTCCTTCCGCTGACCAGGTCAGGCCATGTCACATAAACTTTTCCTGAATTATCCAGGAAATTTTTCCTGAAGTCCTTCTAGAACCTTAAGTCCTCCAAAGCTCTGTTCCCTGCTAGATATCACCTGTCTAGCTGGACGAGAGTGTGTGTGACTTGAGCATCTCATGGCATCTACGAGACTGACCATTTGCATATCCAGAGGCCTACTGGGTGAAGCTGGTGAGCAATTGACCGCTCCCACCCCCACTTGTACTTTGCAAGTAGAGAGAAAACTTAATAAAAACAAAGGTGAAGGTTTTGCTCAACTCCCTGGAATAAATCCTTCTTTATCCATCTCCGTAGGAGCAATGCTATCTTCTACAGCCTTCTACAGCCTCCAGGAACTTCCCTCAAAGTCTGACATAAACGCTTGTTGTGGTGATGTACCCTGAAAACTTTGAGACTGACCAAACCTTGCCAGCAGTTCTCTCTCCAGAACTCAGCAGCAGCAGCCCTCTTCTCAGGTTCTTACAAGGCCTCCAAGCAAGACCCACAGTCTAAGACCCACAGGTGAGGAGCAGCCTTTTGTTTCAAAAGGCCCCTTCCTGCCAAGCACAGCCCAGCAGAGCCCAGCACAGTAGGGAGCAGGGCTTGCAATCAACAGCACTCCACAGCAACTTACTCAGCCTCCAACAACCCCCAAAACACAAACAGCCCCAATCAGAACTTAAACAGAACCACTCTCTAGCAGACTACAAAGGACCCAACTCACTCTCAGCTTCCCACACAGCAGCTAGGAAGGCAAAGAGAGAAAGACAAAAAACCCTTACCTTCTAGCAGCAGCTCACCATGTGCTCTCCACTCCTTGCCTCAGCTCAGCTGGGAAGGGAAAATGAGATCCCCCACAAGTCCTTGTGGATCCCAGCTTTTATTTTTTTATTTCTTAACTCATGGCAGAAGCATCCTTTTCCATGGGAAATTATATATTCAAATGTGAAGATCACTGTATGGGATGGGGGAAGGGGAAGTCTAGAATGAGTAAACTCTAAGACTTTTTGGAAAAGGTGCTGGGGTGGGGAGAGTGAGCATGCAACACTGCATTCAGAGATCCATTGAACGGGAAAGCAATAGTGAGGTGATTGACAATTCTAGTTCATTTCCATATATTCTGGGATACACCACATTTTAAAATTCTGTAAGATACAGAATGATTATCATTAAATACAGTGCTAGAACAGATGTGTATCCTATCCCTTAGAAGATATGTCTTATCAGTCTGTGAGTATTCCTATTATGCCGAAAACTGGCTTGATAAATATGTGAATAGCATTGCATCATATAGGGAATACTTATTCTTCATGCTCAAAGGTTCTTCTGCTGCTCAGAAAAGTGTAGAAATGATTGAAACTGACAGCTCTAATGACATCTTCACTTACAGAACCTCTCAACTGTAAGTAGCCTTTTTATTGTTACATTCCCCTTACTATACAGGTAGGGGGGGGAATCCTTACAGACAAAATGATCTGATTTGCTCTATTGGGACCCAAAGCGTAGGACTCTATTTGCATCTCAAATATACCAATGAGCTACTATAAAGAGTTTTGTAGACTGTTTGCAGAGGGCTCCTCTTGCCTTTACACATTCATGGATTTCACAGGCCTGTATCCTTTTGCTGCAGAAGGCAAACACGCTCAAGTTTCAGAGGGTAGCTAAGTTGGTCTGCAGTGGAGCAGCTAGATTCAAGTCCAGCAGCAGCTTGGAGACCAGCAAGTGTTTTTTTGGGGGGGGGATAAGCTTTCGAGAGTCAAAGCTCTCTTTTTCAGATACACTGAACTGTATATCCAACCCACCTTTCCTTCCCCAACCAAGCCACCTTGTTGCATTTGCCACATCACTTCAGCAAATGTCCAAAAAGAACTGAGCCTCACAAGGACAACAGAAAGGGGGAGAATCAAGAGCCCTGTACAGTACTACTATTGCCACTGGTTACAAAAAATAGTGGTGGAAATGTATGAGTTGTTACACTTTGTGGAAGAGATACAGCTCCTTTACAAGCAACAAAGACACATATTAGAAAGTACTCTTGTACCTAAAAAGTGCTTTGGGAATATTTGCTGTCCTGGAGGCTTGGATCCTGTTGAAAGCATCTGTGCAGACAAGGGAGGTGATTTTCACAGATTTCTTCTCTTACAGCAGCCCACCAAGCCCCTCTCATGCTGCTGCTTTTGGCTGGTCCCACAGGAGCAGCAGTTAGGGGTCGTTTCAGGCTGCAGCAGGAGGCAGAAGAAGAGAACATCATACTTCATGCACAGAATCCTTCCCTGCACAGAAATTTTAGATGGGATCCAATCCCAAGCAAGTATCCAAATGGACAGTTACTGGTGCTACCCTAAGCGGGTCAGCTCAGAATCCTACTCAGGTTTAGTAGACAGGACGCTCCCAAGAAGTGTTCTTAGGATTGCACTGTAAATGAAAAAAGCCTGAAACAAATAGGAATTTAAGAGTCCATTAATTTCAAGAAGACTGACATAGGAGAATTTCCCCATACATTGGGTCTTGCATTAATTAGATAAATGTTATTTAGATTCATCTACACTGATGAAGTTGCCAATACCTAATAATACAATTAAACTCTCATCCAAATTCACTGGATGATGAAGACAGATTAACATTTTAAATATTCTTTTTGCTTTGTGCTATGGTTTTCAAAGGTATTACTAATTTTTTTAAGTACACTTTTCTTTTGTCCATTATGAATTATAAGGCTGGTTAGTATTCCCAGTTATGCTTATGTTTTGTTCACGTTAGGGAATATTACATCAGAATGTTTAAAATTAAAAGCTTAAATCTTAATCTAATTTTAAAAGCCCTGAACAGTTAATGAGATTGACTTTTGCTGGGATATTAGGCATTAAACCAGTGGGTTGCACACTATCGTCACATACTCATGAATGTCTTCAGAAGCCCAGCTGAATGTGTGAGAGATGCAACTTCATCAGCATTGATGAAGAAAATCAGCATTTAAAACTAATTAGTGCAGGGGCCAATCTACAATGTGTAGCAAGGAGAGATGATAGCAGCTTTGTGCCTTACTACTATGGGGGTTGAGGAGGTGGGAGGGGGTGGAAAGCGACTCCCTACCATGGGGCAGAGGGGCAAGGAGAGCACATGGCAACTTCCCACTCTGTGGGCAAAGGAGGGCCAGTGATGGCTTTCCCATGGCACAGGAGGGGGCAGCATGGTCATTCTTCACCTAGGGCACCAAAAATCCATAGACCAGGCCTGCACATTGTGATTCAGCCCCAGATTTCACCCCTTGCTTTCTGCTGGCCAGGAAGAAGGAGAAGAAGAAGAGGAGGAGGAGGAGGAGATTGGATTTATACCCTGCCCTTCACTCACTTGGAGTCTCAGAGTGGCTCACAAACTCCTTCCCCTTCCCCTTCCCACAACAGACACCCTGTGAGGTAGGTGGGGCTGAGAGAGCTCTCTCGAGAATTGCTTGTGAGAGAACAGCTCTGAACGAACTTGTAACCGACCCAAGGTCACACCAGCAGATGCATGTGGAGGAATGGGGAATCAAACCTGGTTCTCCCAGATTAGAGTCTGTGCACATAACCACTACACCAAGCCAATCTTCAGTATAAGTCAGGACTGAATCTCAGTTATGGAGTAGTGTAGAGGTTAGGAGCGTGGGGTAAAAATCCAATCTCTTCTTCTTATTATTCATTCAAACCAATAGCACTGGGGACAGAAGCAAAGTGTTGGGTTTAAAGGTGCTGTTCCTCAAGTATGACAACACTTATTTGAGCGGAAATTCTATTGGCAGAGGAAGCAGAGACAATTTTGCTGATTTATCCCTCTCACTGCAGACCTCCATTTTGGGCCCCCCCCCAATGTTTATGAGATTACCACAAGCTGATTTTTCAGGGGGAAGGAGTGTCAGTGGACTGCAATGAGAGTGCAGGTGCAAGGACAACCCGTTTCATGAGATTCACTCCACTTGTGGTCCTCTGGATCCAACCCAGGGGCCGAGGACAGATTGGCAGTCTCGGCTGCTCTGCCCCCAGGAGGCGGCCCGGACGCATCGCGTCCGGTGCCGCACTCCTCCCGCACCAGCCGAGCACCACTTCAAAGTGGTGCTCAGCTGCTGCGGCGCGCCGTGTGTGCACGTTCCACCCGCCGGAGCAGGTGTGAACACGCGCGGGCAGGGGCAGCCGCACGGCATCTGCCCGCCGCTGCAGGAAGCCGCCCGCAGTCTGAACGCTGTGGGTGGCTTCCTTCCGGCAGCGTGCGAATGCCGCGCCGGGGGGGAAATTCCCTCCGCGGCGTGGCAGACTGGCAGTCTGTCTTCAGCCAGAGTTTCTAAAGTGTGGTAGAAGCACAATTTGAATATATGGCGTGTTTAGAAGTTGTATCAGGGAAGAGTGAATGTGCCAAGGAGAAGAATGGGTTTGCTCCTGACTTATCCTGTGATAACTCATGCCCAGAGCATATCTGTATCAGTCATGCCTTTGTATTATTATTCATTACATATTACAGACCTGTGGGCTGCCTTAAACTGATTCTTGATTTATTTATTTAGATGATGATTCAAAGCAACTTACACCATTGGTCTCCCTCCATTATATCATCATAACAAAAACCCTGTCAAGTTGGTTAGGCTGAAAAGGTGTGACTAGCCCAAGGTCTCCCAATAAGCTTCTGCGGCAGAATGGGGATTTGAACCTGGGTATCCCAAATGCTCATCTGATTCTAACCACTATACCATGCTCTCTCTTAAAATATTTGTATCCAACATTCTTCAGAATCTGTCAGAGGCCATCAGACTGTTGTTTGGGCTTCTTCAGAGACATTCGCCAAGATGTCTTGTTCCTCTGTGGCCGCACCAATCTTATGGAATGACTTGTCTGAGGAGATCTAAGGTTCCTAGTCTGGCAACTTTTCAAAAAGAATGTAAAATCTTTATTTTGAAAAGCTTTTCCAGACTGGAAAAAGAGACCCTCCTCATAGGTCTATAGTTAGTATAAACAGTTAAAATAATACAAAGTGCTTTAGTAACATAGTTAACATCTAATAAAATTGTTCCATTTCTTCAGATACGAAGGAATAATAAACATAAAGCATCACTGTTAAAATATTTCATAAAACATCTGGCTGCTGTGGCCTTGCTGCCTGTCAATCTACAGTAGCTGTACCAGGTTTTGTCTTCTTCCTTGCTACACAGGTTGACTATATCACACCATTTGTTCTCAGAGATAGGAACTGCTCTTGCATATCCATCTTCCAGAATTCTAGCATGCAACATACCAGAGCCTGTTCCCACTGATGACTAAGGTCCTACATGACAAGGCTTTGCAAAATGGCCACCTTTGGGGTATCATTGGTTGTCCCATAGGCAACATGACAGCTGTACATAGATGAATTGTTTGTTTTCCATTTATGGCACATATTTGATGGTGAACACATTGTCATCATCCTAATAAAGGTAACAATGTTCCCTCTAAGCTGAGTTAGTGTGAGCTAGCTCACAGTTTTTTAGCCTCTGGCTCACAAATCTTTGTCTCAGCTCAGGAAGGAGGGCTCCAGAGCAAATTAATTTATGCAGAAGCGAAATCGCTTGCTCACAACTTTAATGCCAATAGTTCACAAAGTAGAGTTTTTGCTCACAAGACTCCACAGCTTAGAGGGAGCATTGGTACAGACTGCCACAGAGGTAACACTACACACAGTGAGCTCAACCTGAAGATTTCAGTTGTCTTTCTAAGCCTTACTGTGCAGTCCTCAGCAGAGTAACATCCTTCTATTCCCATTGACTTCAAAGTACTTAGAAGGGTTTACATCTAGTTGGGATTGCACTGTCAGAAAGGCCATCATGAACCTGACTACATGCCTGTTTCCTTAGTTTCATGGGTTTCTTGCGATTGTGTGAAAAAGCATATTATCTTGCAATGTGTTTTGTGCTACTGAGGCTTGCCATACAGTGATCAAGCCCATGTTGTCACTTCCAGGTCCAAGACAGATACAACAGAGTTATCTCAAGGTCTGGGGTTTTGCTGGTGACATTAGGTATGGTGAGAACTTTGTCTTGAATGGGCTTACTAGACAAACATTCCTTATTTGAAACCCCTTGATTAGATATGACACAAGCTCTTGATCGGATCACTTTGATGGTTTCTAGCACAGTGGGTTTTGCTTACAGCACTGTGCCAAGTAATTTAGTGGTCATTAAAGTTTGTAACTGCTGTTGTCCAGTTCAAAAACTAAATAATATCATTCACTGGAGAAGAGGCAGTTACCCCTCAGGTCATGGCTGCTTGGGTCAGTAAACTGACTGACTCGTGTAAAACATGGAATTGCTTGCTATCTGCTTCCCTCCCCACAACAGATACCCTGTGAGGTAGATGAGGCTGAGAGAGCTCTTTCAAGAACAGCTCTGGCAGAACTATGGCTTGCCCAAGGTGATCCAGCAGCTGCAAGTGGAGGAGTGGGGAATCAAATCTGGTTCTCCCAGATTAGAGTCCATGCACTTAACCACTGTGGAGAAAGACTGTAATTTTCCTAGGTAGAGGCTGTGAGGGAGGGGGGTGGAGACAGAATGCTGAAGGCAGAGAGGCAGATAAAGGTAGGTTGGCTGTTGGATGGGAAGGAAATAAGGTTGCTAACTCTAGGTTGGGAAATTCCTGGACATTTGAGGGGTGGAGCCTGGGGAGGCTGGGATTTGAGGAGGGGAGGAACTTTAGACCGGTATAATGCCATAGACTCCACCCTCCAAACCACCCATTTCCTCCATGAGAACTACCATTGCCAGCCTCCAGGTGAGGGCTGGAGATCACCCAAAATTACAACTGTTGTCCAGGTGACAGAGATCAGTTCCCCTGGATAAAATGTCTGCTTCGGAGGGTTGAGTCGATGGCATTATATCCTGCTGAGGCTGCTTGCCTCCCCAAGCCTCACTGTGCCAAAGCTCCACCCCCAAATCTCCAGGAATAAGCAATAATAAGCGACCCCCGGGACGTGTCTAGCTTTGAACAAGATGTTAAACTTAAGGCACTGCAAAGTAAAAGCCCGGACCAAAGCCATGACCCTGGGGGATTTTGACGTAAGGGTATTGATGACATAAACCGTGGACTGGTTGTCACACCAGAAGTGGACAGTCCTATTAGCCAGGTCTACGGACCAAAGCCACACTGCTGCGACAATTGGAAAAAACTCCAGGAAGGTGAGGTCCTTGACCCACCCAGCCCGAAACCAATCCTTAGGCCAGTCCCCGGCACACCAATGCCCCCTGAAGTAAATTCCGTAACCGGACGAGCCGGCCGCATCAGACGAAATCTGAAGCTCAGCCTCTAGCAAGAGCTCATCCCGCCACAGAGAGACCCCGTTGAATGAGTCCAGAAACTGCTCCCACACAAGGAGGTCCTCCTTCATCCCTCTGGATACCTTGGTCCTATGGTGTGGGAGACGGAGGCTTCTCATTGAATCACAGAGCCTCCTCACAAATGCTCTACCTGGCGCCACAACCTGGCACCAGCTATTCTCAGCTAGAATGCTGCATTTCCCTGGGGAAATTGCTGGCAACCCTAGGGGGAGCTGATCTCTGTAGCTGAGAGATCTGTTGTCGTGATTCCCAGAGCACTGCCACTGCTGCTGTGCGGGGAGAGAGGAACCAGGTGGGTGGCTGGGAGCACTGCCACCACCGCTGCTGCTGCTGTGCAGAGTGGGGAAGAAAGCAGGCAGGAGGCTGGGGGAGTGATGGGGGCAGAAAAAGAGAGTGATGGGGTGGAGGCAGAAAGGTGGGGGTGGAATTGAGTCACGCTGCCTCCATCACGCCTTTTTCCCTGGGACCATCAGGGCCTCTCATGTATTGCAGAGGCTAGGCCCAGTGGCAGCAGTGCCCTCTAGGTTGAGCTGCTACAAGCAGCCCCCGAACTGCAGGTGAGAGGACATCTGGGCCAGTATTTTGCAGCCCTGCCAGTGCTGAGGACTCCTCTGGGCAGGTGAGTAAAAACCCGAAGGTGACCTCAGTTTCCATGAGCACTCAGAACCAAGCAGGCTTCGAGGTGGAGGGGGAGAGACTGTACTGGAGCCCCTGACTGGGCAGAATGGCTCCTCCTGGGAAGCAGGATACATTTGGAAGGGGGCATCACTCCACGGGCCCCATGGTAGCTACAGGCCTGGGCCACAGTCTTTTTCACAGCTGCAAATCTATACAGAAACTCATTAATCTCTAGATTGTGTCTTGACAACCCTATCCGCATGTTTAATAAAGTAACAGTTATATGTTAGGGAATTGGTCACTTCTAAAAAGAAAGACACGCAATTAAGATAACATCAAAACAAAGAGCATATCATTCTTTTTTTAAAAGTGTTTCTTTAAATAAACAGAGTTTCTGAAAACTCTGTCTTGTTGAGCCTGTGAGCAGTTCTAGAATTTTATGAACAGTTAGTGTGGGCCACTACAAAGTAGTTGCCATGTATGCGTACCCAGTCAGAGTTGCATCCATAAGAACTGTGGCTAGTCACAATATATTGGGAGGTTTCAAGCATCATCCCATGATAGAGGCAGCTGTTTCTGAATGGTTACTTCCAGAAGACACAAAGGTGATGCCTCCTGGGCACTTTTAAAAAGCTCCCTTCTCCAATGAAGTGGGGGACAGCCAGGACTGGATCTTTGTTTTGGGGAAGATACGCTTTTGGAAATGGATGCCATGGCACCAATGGGTCGCTGCTTTAGCAACTATTCTTTCCTGACTGCAAAGTGTTCTTGAGTATGTCACGTTAGAGTTGTTTACTGTTCCATTCTGTTTCAGTCTGTACCTCTGTTTAATGTAACAAACCCTCAAAACACTGCCTGCTAGCCACCATTTAGACATAATTTAGTTTTAGTGAAGTAAATAATCCAACAGAAGGTATGACATTCTGACAGAATCTTATGTTAAAGGAGGATTCCATTAATCAAAGTAATTGCAGATGATAGGATGATGGCAATAGCCACACTGACTCTTAGGTTTCTGAACACAGCCCATCAGATTTGGATAATCCCTGGCATTTCTAAGGCATTCTGAAAAATGTGTGGAAAACACAATCACCAAGGTAACATATTGTGTGACTGTCGTATCCTACATATGAGTAAAGTCTCAGATTGTTCCATCCTGTTCTTATTGTTTTCTTCCTAACTTGAACACCAAGCTGGGCAGACTTAGTAGATAAGGTTTATGTTGTTGTTCCTCTACCTGCACTATTCTTTGGTGTGCTGTTGTCATGTGTGCAGAAGGTGTTATTTATTGATTGCAACTTTAGCAGCTATCAATGCTCAGCTTGTCACACAGACTCAGACAGACACTTAGTTTGAAAAGGTCTTCCCCGGATTAAATTCTTTACTTCTATGTGAACTTACTAATTCTTCAAGCAATTGATAGTGGTTTGCAGCAGCAGCCCAAAAAGGTCAAGCCCGCCCCCCAGTGATGTGACTGGGATGAATGGCAACACCCACAAGTCTCTAGACCTGGACTGTTCAGCTGCCATTAGCACTCAGCCTGTCAGACAACCAGTAAGAACGTGTTTTCCTACATGAAATTCTTTATTTCTGCTGTGACCCTAGTCATTCTTTCTAAAATAAATAAATAAATAAATAAAAAAGGATAGCAGCAGCACATGGGCGCAGTGATTTGCCGTGCACAGCAGCAGGGCAGGTTAACGCTTTACTGGGCTTGAGCAGATGTCGCAATTATCTCATCAAACAGGTTCAAGTTGTTTGCATGTGAGACAATCTGTCTGGCTGACATGAAGGAACTGTGAGCCAAGCCAGCAAGTCTTTGAAGAGGTCTAGTTTTGTTCCTCTTCATGAAATATATGGGAGCGTGATTACAAGGAACTCTGATATACAGTTTCCTTGTACTGCTTTGCCTTTAGTTGACAAACTTGGGCTGGAACTCCATCACAGCAGAATTGTTTTAGTTGGGCTGAAAAAATAAGCAGAATTGGAGGTTAATGAAATGATGTGAAACATTCATCTGACTTTTCACCTATTGCAGGCTGTTGAAAAAGAAAAAGAGTATTTCCCTGCACTCCAGAATGCTCATTTTAATTGCATATTTATTCACTTCATTTATAATCTGCCTGTCTCCCCAACAGAGACCCAAAACGGCTTAAAACATTCTCCATGTCTCCATTTTATCCTCTCAACAACCCTGTGACATAGTTTAGGCTGAGAGTATGTGAATACCAACCAGCAGGCTTCAATGGTAGAATGGGGATTCAAACTTGAACTCCCAAGTCCTGTTCTGACACTCTGACCATTATATCACACTGTCTCTCTATGGGGTCCTTTCAATGAAATGAAAATGCCAATTGGTATGATCAATATGCAAAATATGGTCTCCTTGCTTGCTTTTCATTTAGTGTTAGATCCTGTATTTTTCTCTTAAAAGCCATTGTTGTCATGTTTTCAGGGTATTATTAAGTGCAAAAGATTCCTTTTTGACACTGAGAGAACCCATTCTACCCACTCTTGCCAATTTCCCGTCTCTACTGTTGCTAACTAGCATCATAATTTATCTGGGCTAAGAAGGCTATAATCCTGTGTTTGTTTACTTGGAAGGAAGTCCTGCTGAACATGTACAGGGTTGGACTGCAGATGTCTCACAGTGCACTGTGAAAGCCAGTCTCTATACTGGACAGGATAGCAACTAAATGCCATGCTAGAATGAGGCGGAGGAGTGCTGGCATATCTGGTTATATCCTGCCATTGCACTCCACCAACACCATGCTGATGTTAATTTGGTGCTAGTACAGCTGCAGCAATGTGAACAAAAGAAATCGGCAGTACTGGAGCACGGATATAAGAACACGGCTAGGTCAATCTCTCAAGCCCCCTCAGACTGTGCCATGTTCCTACCGCTGGTGTAACAGTGTCCGTAAAGACTCTGGTTTAAGTATAAACCTTTCCAGTTCATTCCAATGGAGTGGAAACATCCTTCTCTCACACACCCACAAGGTGGCCATAAGGGGCTGGCAGCAGGAAAATGACATAAATATTGGCAGGACGTTTGCAACCTTTTCTTTGCACAGCAAGAAAAGGCACATTTTTCCATCCAGATTTTCTAATAATGTGCTTGGACTGCGCTATTGGGATCTTCAACAGGGGTTATCTGCCCCAAGTTCTATGCTTTTGGAAAGTGGGGTATCTGAAGAACTGTCTTTTCCCATGTTTCTGCCTGGGAATTAAGACTGTGGAGAGATGCCCTCCTGACTGTCCCACCAATTAACGATGCTTGTTTGGTGGGTACATGACAGAGGCCTTTTCTGTGGCCCCACTATTGTGGAACAGCCTCCCTGCCTGGGCCCCTCATTGTTGATCTTCTGGAGGCAGCTGAAGACAAGACTGCATTTTGATTGATTTAGCTTTTTGACTGTTGACAGTCTTAGTTGGAGTTTTTTAACCTGTGACTTTTATAGGTTTTGTTTTTGGTTTTTTTTTTATAATGCTTTATATTGTAAGCCTCCTTGAGTTCTGTAAGGGAGGAAGGCGGCTAACAAATGTTTTAACAATAATAGTAAGAACAACCATTTGTGTTTTAACTCTTGTGGACTGGTTATTTAATGTAACTGCCAATCTGCCACATTATGTACAGCTGAAAACTGAAAATAATGGTGTACTGAAAACTATCTCTAGTCCAATTCCTCACATTTTCTCTTAGACCACACAGGAAGTCCCCAGTTCTAATCTGTAGTCCACAAAACAGGACAGAAGATTATCTCATTAAAATTAAACAGTACTTCTTTCACCTTTAAAACTGAAACTCAGTTTCCAGGGGGGTAGAAAGGGAAAAAGCAGAATCTTTCCATTTCAACAATTGGGTAACAATGAAGGTGTGTTTATTTTTAGTTTGCTTGATTGCTTAGATGAATTCTCAGGATGAAATTGGAGAAGCCATTATATAATGACTTTGCTGGCTCAAGCTGACTCAATTTTTGCATGATCTTCTGAGTTCACAGTTCTCAACAGCATCAAATATACTGTTGACATACTTTTAAACTGAAAGATTCCTTTACCATTTAGTAGGAAAACTAGGGTTTAGCCTCTAGAAGCTGTTTTTTGTACCAGAATTAGCTAACCCTAGGGATTATACATTCCAGGATTCCCTCAGGTGCAACATATTGGATGCACCAGAAACTTCATCTGAAGTACCAGGAGAGATGTGTGCATGGGGGGGGGAGGAACAGACACAAAGAGATATTCATCCTTTTTGCATCGGCTTATTGGTTTGCACCAGCCTATATGAATGCAACACAGTACTTGATGTGTGTTTCCTCTCTCCTGGTGTAGTGGTTAAGTGTGTGGACTCTAATCTGGGAGAACTGGGTTTGATTCCCCACTCATCCACTTGTACCTGCAGGATGACCTTGGGCAAGCCATAGCTCTGTACCAGCTGTTCTCTCAAGGACAGTTGTCTCAGAGCTCTCTCAGCCCCACCTACCTCACAGGGTGTCTGTTGTGGGGAGGGGAAGGGAAAGGAGGTTGTAAACCACTCTGAGACTCCAAGTGAGTAAAGGGCGGGATATAAATCCAATCTCTTCTTCTTCTCTTCTTCCCTGGGTCTAAACTCCTCTTGGACACTCTAAAAAAGCTAATTACTAGAACAACTACTACTAAGAAATATCAACAAATGTTTTCAATATTTCTTAATTAAGGAACGCTAACAGATGCTGTTGTTTTTGTTATAATAATGATAATGTTGAATGTTTTGTTTTGTTTTATGGTTTCATTAATTAAAGTAAATCACATCCCTAATACAGGTTTGAATCTGTGTATTTCTCCATCAGGAGCCATTTTCAAATATCCAATGAACATGTATGTGGGTGATGTTTAATATCAGAAAGGGACGAGGGAGAAGAGGTGGTTCCTCTGTCGCCCTTCTGACAGAACAGATGTCAATGGAACTGATGTCTAACTCTTGTCCATTCTCTACAGATGATATTTTAGCTATGCCATTATAGTTAGTCCTTGGAGTAAATACAACTGTGTGATTTATCAGATAGGTATTTGTTTCTTTTAGCAAATATCCCAGTAGTCGCAATGATGCCATAGCACAAAATACCACTGCCATTTTTGGTGATATTAACAGCAATGCTGTTTCTACAAGTAGGGAACATAACAGCACATTACTACTTGGGCCAGAGCAGACTAGACGGTGAGGGATTTGTGAATGGTAAGCATTTTTTCTTGGTGGAGAGCCAAAGGAGACTCGGATTCAGATTAGGACCGCGGTGTGGAGGTGGAGGAAGGGGTTTAACCCTTTCCTCAGAGCTCTTTCCTCAATGTCTAATGACCCTGTGTCACTGTTAGTCATGTTGGGGGGGAAACATAGAGGCAGCAAACAGGCAGGAACACTGGAGGGTTTGCAATTAACTAGCCAAATAAAACCAGATTAAAACAGAACAAATCGGAACAAAAACTAGTTTTATTATAGGAGTTTAGAAACAGAGGCTGAAGCAGAGGCTGATTTAAATCATTCCATGGGGGGTGACATTTCTGATTTGCAAACCATTCATGTGCAGAAACCCACCACATAAATCTGAGTATGTTCTCTTCCATAGGCAACCAAGAAGTGAAGGGGGGGAGGGGAAAGTTTGCAGCAGCTTGAATGAAATCATTCGGTCCATATGGTGAGTTGCAACATACCAGTGGGACACACAGAACACAAAATAAAGTGATTGTACACTGTGCATTTGTTACTGGAAAATAGTGAGGGAAGGAACTGACAATTCTGGCAAAAAGGCACAGTCCCTTAGGAAGAATTCTGCCTGAGTTGGAACAAAACCCAGACTTTATGCTCAGGAATATACAGGAATTTGTTATGGGTAGGCAAAGGACATTTGCAGTGATTTTCTAATATATGGGAAATGATCTGCAGGAAAATGCTTAAAACAGAAAAACTGTGTTTCAGTTGTCACTAAGCCAGTAGTTACCAGCAATTGTCAGTTCTTTGGCACCAGCAGGCAGGTTTTGCTGCATTCCCCTAAGTGTTCTGTCAGCATGAACCTGCATTTGGTTGCTTTCCTAACTGCCACAGTTTGTATTCAATTTTACTGTCCTGTAAGTCATTAAAATGATACAATCTGTTTTACACATTTTAAAAATGCTGTCATAGGGTCCTGTGCTTCTATAGACTACCTCAGTAAGGTTTCCTTTTAAGCAGACTACTGGCTTTATTTGTTCCTTCCTTCAGCATTTTAAAAAGTAAGGTAAAGTGAGTTTTATTCTGAAGCAGACTTTCAAGCAACCTTGGGTATTATTTTGCCTAGGAGCGTCACAAAGATACCTGCAGGTTATAGAATCACAGAGTTGGAAGGGACCTCCAGGATAATCTAGTCCAACCCCCTGCACAATGCAGGAAAATACTTCCCCCTCACACACACACCCAGTGACCCATTCCATGCCCAGAAGATGGCAAAAAACCTTCCAGGATCCCTGGCCAAACTGGCTTGGAGAAAAATTGATGCTTAACCCCAAAATGACAATCAGCATTTCCATGGCCATGTAAGAAAGGGCCATGAGAACTAAGCACTGATGCAACCCTTCCTGCCCTCCTTCTCATGAACTGCCTAAATTCACAGAATCAGCATTGCTGTTGGATGGCCATGTAGCCTCTGTTTAAAAACCTCCCAAGAAGGAGAGCCCATCACCTCCCAAGGAAGCCTGTTCCACTGAGGAACCGCCCTGTCAGGAAGTTCTTCCTAATGCTTAGCTGAAAACTTTTAAATATATTTTTGTATTTGTGTGTGTGTGCCCTTGGAAGTCATGTTGACCTCTAGTGACTGACCGCTATTGGGGGCCTGGAGGATATTCAGAGAGGTGGCTAAATAAAGCCTGCTCCTGTTCTTTCAACATGGTATTCCAAGGAAGTTTCCCATCCAAGTACTAACCACAGTTGACCTTGCATAGCTTCTGAGATCGGAAGAGATCTGGCTTGCCTGGGCTATCCAGGACAGGGTAGCTAAAAATTCTTTTGATGTAATTTCAACACACTGGTTCTGGTCTGACCTTCTGGGGCAACAGAAAACAACTCCACACCATCCTCTATATGACAGCCCTTCAAGTACTTGAAGATGATTATCATATCACCTTATATTCAAATAGCTTACACAAAACTCCTCTGCTGGCAGACCTTAAGGCACACACAGCAGAAGTACAGCCAGTGAGACCTGAAACACAGGGTCAGTAGGCGAGTTTCTGGCATTTTCACCCACTCTGCCAGACAACTAGGTCATCCAAGAGGCTCCCTGTCTGGACAGCTTCATGGCCAAAACATCTTCTGAGCTCTGGAAACATCCAACTGCCAGAAGACAGCAGTGGTAAAAACATGCAAGCAAGGGTCAACTGGCCAGCCACAGCAAACACCTGAGCTCCACAGGTAGCACAGATGGTGGGCTGCCCCCCCTCCTGAAGCACTTGCTCCCTTAACCACTACAGCCCCAGTGGACACACATGTGGCCAGACCTCTTCTGCAACCTTGAAGGGCCCTGAAGCCCACCCAGCTGCAGCAGGGGTGGAAGATCCAAAATCACCTCAAACTCATCAAGCTCATCCAAGGCCTGGATCCTCAACAATACTTGCTGTGAAAATAGTATAATGGTTAAATTAGCCATAGTTTATATTTTCAAGGTATTGTTTAGAAATCACACAATGTAGAGAGTCATTCTGAAGCCACTGTTGCTATAAACTTGTGATTTTGTGCGTGTGTGAGTGAGTGTGAATGCAATGGAGTTCCCCTGCGTAGTGATCTGCCCCTGGAACCAAATGGATCTGAATGGCTTTCTGATGGCTCTAAGGGACTTTTCCTGTTCGTATAGTTATGCTATTGTTGATGCCCTGGTTGACCTCTGGAATGATGCAATTGCTCCTAGGTGCCCTCTTTCAAGAGTTAGAGCCTCTTGTTTATTGAAAGCTGTGGGCAATGAAAAGACACGGGAGACAGCTAGAGAGACAGTAGAGGAAGACTTGGGACAAATCTGGTATACTATGGCAGTGATGGTGGCAAAAAACCATTTTTCTGCTTCCATTGTGTCTGCATAGTGTAGGTCAGCATAGCTGTTCCACATGGTCAGAAGAAGCCTGTTGGGATCTGGCCTGCAGATGGACTGCTTGATGGCCCACTGGTGAATGTTTTGTTCAACAGCTGGCAGATAAAATCTCTCATATCTATACCAACTTGGACTCTACAGCAATGCTCCCTCTAAGCTCTGGAGTCTTGTGAGCAAAAATTCTACTCTATGAGCTACTGTTGTTTAAGCTGTGAGCGAGCAATTTGGCTATTGCATACATTAGTTTGCTCTAGAGCCATCCTTCCTGAGCAAAGACAAAAATGTGTGAGCCGGAGGTTACAAAACTGTGAGCTAGCTCACACTAACTCAGCTTAGAGGGAACACTGCTCTACAGTAGCAGTGACAAGGCCAGATGGTGCCAGAGTGCCTGTTTGGGATACTTTTCAGTTTAATCAGTCTGAGGATCTGGACAGGGTCCTTGGAGGCTTGAGGCCTACCACCAGCTTGTATGAGCCTTGCCCTTCCTGGCTACATAAATTTGCTGTGGGGAGGCTGACTGAATATGAAAGGGGGGGAAATCGCCTCCGAGAGAGGGGGGGGGAATCGTCACAGCTTTGCAACAGGCTGTGGTGCATCTGCTAACCTGGACCCAGGAGATTATAGTGACTATCAACCAGTCTCAAATGTTTCATCCCTGAGCAAGGTAACTGAATGGATAGTAAGGTTGCCAGCCTCCAGGTGTGGCCTGGAGATCTTTCACAATTACAACTGATCTCCAGATGACAGAGATCAGTTCCACTGGATAACATGTTTGCTTTGGAGAGTGAACTCTATGGCATTATGCCCTACTGAAGTCCCCTCCCCAGCTTCCACCCCTAACTCTCCAGGAATTTTCCAGTCCAGAATTGGCAAGCATAATGGATGTTTGCTGGGCAACTTCATGCATTCCTAGTGAATTGTTGGGATTCTTTCTTATGTTGCCAACTCCAGGTTGGGAAATTCCTGGAGATGGCAGGGTGGAGGCTAGGGAGGGCAGAATTTGAGGAGGCGAGGACCCCCAGCAGGGTATAATGTCATACAGTCTAGTCTTCAAAACTGCCATTTTTTCCAGGGAAACTGAACTCTGTAATCTGGAGATCAATTGTAGTCCCAAATCACACGGCCCCACCTGGAGGTTGGCTACCCTAATTACAGATACAATCCTGGAAAGTACCATTCAAACTGGATGAGAAATAAACAATTGGACAATAGTATCTTCCCTCCAAAATATGCTTCCTGTAGAACCAACAGAAACAAAACGAACATGGGTGTGTGTTTTTTTGAAACAGAAACAAAAAGCGTACATCAAAATTTTGACCAGCAGAAGCTTTCCATCACCAAATCTTGAGGAGATTATAGTTGCAGATGCCTGAAGATGAACCTGGCACCTTGATCAGGCAAGTATTTAATTTATGAGCAATGGTTTCTCTCCAGCTTTTGATTCTCCCTCCACTTGCAACAAGTACATGCACTGTGCCAAATATATGTATCCAATGATAACTTTATATGTATCCAAAGATAACTCTAGAGCCAGGGTGGCTCAGAGGTTGAGATGCTGAGCTGCACCGGAAGGTCTGTAGTTTGGCAGTTTGAGACCTGAGTGCTGCATGACGCTCCTGTCTCTGGCCCCAGCTCCTGCCAGCCTAGGAGTTCAAAAGCAAGAAATTGCAAGTAGATAAATAGGTACCACTTCAGTAGGAAGGTAACAGCATTGTGCACCTTGGCGTTTAGTCATGCCAGTCACATGACCATGGAATTGTTTTCAGACAGCACTGACTTTTCGGCTTGGAAACGGAGATGAGCACCGCCCCCTAGAGTGGGATTCGACTGGCTTTCGAGCAAGGGAAACCTCAAAGATAACTCTGGATTCTCAAATAGTACCCAAGGTTGGGTGGTAAATCAGGGTGATAAATTTATGTTTTTTTACATCCTGCCTGTTCTTTTGATGTTGTCTATTGCTCTTTTTTTTGCTGCTGCCTCTGTGGCTTCTAAATACTGTTTGTATCATCTGTTTCCTGGTATAATTCAAATGGACAAAAACCTGATCTCTGTCCTGATTCTGACTACACGGTCTTTGTGCTCTTCTTTCACCTTGAAGCTGCCTCTCCTGGATGGTATACGAATACCATGCCCCATGTTGCAATGGGAACTTAAAAGCGATACAGAGAATTGGGGCCCAAGGGGAGAGTAAAAAACAGCATTTAGTTACTGATTTTGCCTTTGTTTTCTGCACAGCCTTTGTTTTCTGCACAGGGCTTCAATTACTGCATGAAAACTCATCACAAAGTTCATTGCTTGAAACTCAACAGGAATGGTTTTTCTGTCAAATTCAGGTTTGATGTGCTGCCACTTTCCAAAGGGGTAACTCTGTTAGTCTGTTACAGTGCAATCCTAAAAGCACTTTCCTGGGAGTAAGCCCCATTGAATAGACCTTAGCCGAATTATAGTGTTAGTCTGTTCCCTGGAAGTTTATGGCACAAGACATCTTTTTGGGTAGACTCTTTTCTTCTGCTGCCTTGAAGCAGTTAAAAAAGCTCCTCTGCAAAACCAGCAATCCTAGATTGGGGGGGGGGGGGGGAGAGTATAAGTGAATTCACACTTGCCAGTTACCAGCAGTGCCTGATTGCAATACCAAGTGTAGAGTATAGCAGGTTCTCTGAGGAAGCCCTGTATACATTTTCAAAGTTCATAATTCTAAATAAAAAGCTGGAATCTATCAAAACAGTTTCAGAGGGTAGAGTCGAATCCCCGGAGCCCTTGGAAGCCAAGAAGTGTTTCGAGGTATAAATCTCCGTTGGCCAGTACCCTGAAACTCTTGTTGGTCTCTAAGGTGCTACTGGCTTCGGATCTAAGGTATCAAAATAGAACAACAGCAGCTCTAGCATAACGCCTTCAAGTTGAGTTCAAGGGATAAATATATTCCGTGAGGTTTTATGGATCTCCATCTCTATGCACGGATATGAATCAACCCGTAATCTCCTGCCCAGAAAGAAGGCGCTGGATGGCGTCAAGCGCTCGCCGGTCACTGAACCGTCTCTCGCTGGCCACTGATAAATCAGCGGAGGAGTGCCTGTGGAGAGACTCGCGCGCCCGGGCTGGCAGCCAGAGTTGACGAGAGGGTAAAGGCGGACAGAAAGGCGTCCGGCTACGGGAGGAGAAGACCGAGTGGACGGGGCTAGAGCTAATTGCAGAAGGGCGCAGGAGTCCCGAGGAGCGCTTGGCAGGCTGGGCGCGGGGAGCGGGAAGGCGGGAAAGGCGCGTGAGGCGAGCTGGGGAAGGCCGAGCAGAAGGCGGGAAGGGCGGTGAGGAAGCCGGCCCCTCCCTTTCACCTCGGGCTGCCCTCGAAGTAGTAGACAAAACAAGAGCCCCGCTCCGAGTGGCGCGCAGTGACAGGGCGTCGAGGAGAAGGGAGACGTCGCCATGCGCTTCGGCGACGGCCCCGGCGGTTCCCCGTGGGGAGCCCCGCCGTCGGCTTGGAACCAGAGCCGGGGACGTTTCGGGGAGGCAGAAGGCGCCAGCGAAGCCCCGGCGGGGGAGGAGGTGCCGCTGCGCGCGGTCCGCGGGGCGAATAACAGCAGCAGCTACTTCAACGAGCGGGACGAAGAACTGGCTAAGCTGGAGGTCGCCCTGCTGGCGCTGATGTTCGCCTTGGCCGTGCTGGGCAACGCCTTGGTGCTGCTGGCGCTCCACCGCACGCCGCGCAAGAAGGCTTCCCGCATGCACCTCTTCATCCGGCACCTCAGCCTGGCCGACCTGGTCGTGGCCTTCTTCCAGATCCTGCCGCAGCTCTGCTGGGAGGTGACATACCGCTTCCAGGGGCCCGACGGGCTGTGCCGTGTGGTGAAGCACCTGCAGGTCTTCGGCATGTTCGCCTCGGCGTACCTGCTGGTGGTGATGACGGCCGACCGCTACATCGCCGTCTGCCACCCGCTCAAGACGCTCCAGCAGCCGGCCCGGCGCTCGCGCTGCATGATCGCGGCTGCCTGGGCGCTCAGCTTCCTGCTCAGCCTGCCACAATACTTCATCTTCTCGCTCAGCGAGGTGAACAGCGGCTCGCAGGTCTACGACTGCTGGGCGCACTTCGTCCAGCCCTGGGGCGCCCGCGCCTACATCACCTGGATCACCGGCAGCATCTTCGTGGCGCCCGTCGTCGTCCTGGCCACCTGCTACGGCTTCATCTGCTACCACATCTGGAGCAACGTCCGCGACAAGACCCGGCGGCAAAGGGCAGAGCCGCCGCCGCAGCTCCCCCGAGGGGGCGCCCTCCGCCAAGGGCTGCTCCGCGCGCCCTGCGTCAGCAGCGTCAAGAACATCTCCCGCGCCAAGATCCGCACCGTCAAGATGACCTTCGTGATCGTCTCGGCTTACATCGTCTGCTGGGCGCCTTTCTTCACCGTCCAGATGTGGTCGGTCTGGGACTGGCATTGGCAATCCACCTGGACGGGTAGGTAGTGTGTGCGGTTGCGCTCGCGGCTGTCTTCCAGATCCCTCCTCTTGCTGCTCCGTGCGCATTCCGGAGTGACTCCGGATTTACTTCCCCGACTAATAACTTTAGAAACTACCCTACTAGCTCGGAATGGGGATGCGCAGCCCTTGTCTACAATCTGGTGTTGCCTTCTTAACTAACAGGAGAGGCAACTCAGTTTCACAAAAAGCAGCATTCTTACTGGAAGTTTGGGATCCTGCACCTTAAGGCTACACCCCAAACTGAATGCCCTTTATATGGAAATGACATGTAGCCTGACCCTAAGCATTTTTCAGAGAGGTTTATTCCTAAGTAAATGTGCATAAGATTGCAGCCCAAATTTCAAGCAGGGTTGTATGGGATCACAGCCCCCAAATCTATGGGTAAAATGGCATCTAAATTGATATGGTTGGAATTGCACCTTTGAAACTTAAAGGCAATAACTTGCAAATCTCACATTAGTTTAGTTGGACTTACTTAAGAGTAAATACATATTGGCTTTTGGTATTAACATTTCCAAATGAAAAATCATTACAAGGAGGTGGAAGTTTTGAGGTCCCTGGAAGAATAGCCCTGCATAAATAGAATGTTTTGTGGGTTCTTTTGTTTTGCAGAATGACACTTGGGCTGATGAGAAGTTTATTCTATACACTGAGTTCTGGTTCGTGGAAGCTGTTGCTGGAATAAATTTAGTTAGTTTCTAAGGTGCCATTGGACTCCCGTTTTATTTTGTTCTATAATGACAAGAAATTGAACTTTTAGTCTCTGCGAGTAATTGAGCTTTTATTCTGTGGGAATAACTGCCAGTACATGGTGGTAATATAAAGAAACCTGTTGAAACAGTAAGGAATGCCCACCCCTTTCTCTGCCATTGTGAGTGGAATTCACAGGTTGCTCTGAAGACTGTTGCTTGTGTAAGCAGCCTTATCTTTTAGCTGTGAAGAACTGGGCATTTTTACCTATAGATGTTTTTGTGATGTTTCACTGACGTCAATAAAAGTGATGTTCCACTGAAGTAGCCCCGAAGGTATGCAGATCTCCATACAGCTAGAAGACACCAAAAGCATCTTTCCCTAATTCTGCATCTTCAGACAGTTATAAATCAAATAGGTGTTTCAATCAACTATTACTTTAAATAATCTTCAGTCTCTGTTCCTCTTGATTAGTGTTTTCTTGTATACAACCCCAAACAACTAGTAAGAGTTTTAGAGTCTAATATCACATTTTCAAGAGCTGAAGCCTCCTAATATCAAATTGTAGGAAAAAGCAAATAAATCTGATATGTATAACTTTTTAAAAAACCCTGTCACTTGCCAGTTACCATGTTTATTTTGGGGTACCTAGCATATTTTTACTAGAATTGCCTTCAAATGTTTCCCTGGTTTATATATAAAACATGCGCATAATAATAGTTGAAATGCCACAGCCCCCATGGTCACCTACAGTGCAATCCTAAACAGAATTACACTAGTCTGAGTCCATTAAATTAAATGAATTTAGCATAGTGTAAGTCTGCTTTGGATTGAATTGTTGTTAGTTTATTTCTGTCTGCTCTAGGTATTCAGATCTGCTTTAATGTACAATGTTATAGTAAAGCCAAAATTTCTACTTTTGTAATATCTACCAAAATATTTAACTGGAGGTAGAAATTATTTCACTCTAAGCTGGATAGCCTGGGGTAGCTCAATCTCATCAGGTATTGAAAGCTAAGCAGTGTCAGCTCTAGTTAGTATTTGGTTAGGAGACCACCAAGAAAGTCCGAGATTGCAACACAGAGCCAGCCAATGGCAAACCACCTCTGAATGTCTCTTCCTTTGAAAACTATGGCAGGGGTGTCAAATATGCAGCCCGTGGGCTGGATCCAGCCCACCCAGGACTCAACACCGCCCCCCCAAGCAAATTCCTTCTCCTGCTTCCTTTACCAGGGCTGCTCCTGCAGCTGCACCCTTGCTTGCTTTCCCCCCCCAGCTCTCTCAGTGGCTCTTTGCTTTCTGCTTCCTGCTTCTTGCCTCCCTGCCCTGCCCTCCCTCTCTCTCTATCACACACACAGAGGCGCACAGAGAGCTCTGTGTGGCTGCTTCATGCAGGATAGATAAAGACAAGCCTCTGTCTCTGTCTGTCTCTCTCTCTCTCTCTCTCTCTCTCTTGTGCACACACACACAGCGCTTCTGTTTCCTTCTCTGGGGCTGCTTCTCCTCTTTCGGGGAGTGAGAGGAGGAAAGAGAAAGAAAAAACAAAATTGGAGTTCCATTGCAGCTTCAAGACCAACAACGTTTTATTCCAGGTATAAGCTTTTGTGTACAAGCATACTTCTTTGGAGGAGGGAGGGAGAGGTTGGGTAGATTCTTCTGACAGACACAGTGTACATTGAGGAAATTATTTTGGCTTAGTCTGAAATTTTTTTTTTTTTAAAAATGATTGGATTTTCCGTTCCAAAAAGACCTTGATTAGGAATTAGAACACATGGATTGGTTTTTATATCTTGGAAAGTGGAATGATTTCGGATGCCAAATGATAATAGCACACATTGGTAATGAGACAGGAAAACTAGGTCTCAATTCAGTCCAGGAGGATACATTGTCTTAAGCTTCATTATCAATTGAAATTCAGCAGTCTTTCTTTCTAATCTCCCTTGAAATTCCTTTGTAAGAGCATTGCTACTCTAAGGGCAGCAGCTGAATGTTGTGGTTTCTAATGTCAGACTTATGTCCATTTATTATTTGCATCCTCCTAGACTGAATTGTTCTGGACGGAATAGGGACCTGGGTTTCCTGTCTCATTACCAATGCTCTTATCTCCAAACCTACTACCCCTCTGTATATCACACCTAATCCAATCAAACTTGTTATTGTTATTCACCTGCTATTGCCTTTCATATCCCCAGTACCTTGTATTACATTTTCTGTCATGCATGGCCTGGCCCAACAAAGTGACAGCCCTGATAACAAATGAATTCGACACCTGTGCTCTGTGGGGTCTCCATAATTCAGCTGCAATTTGGTGGCAAAAGGGGGGGGGTAAATCTAGATACTGATCACTGCAATAAATACAATACAGATTTGTTATTTAAAATATAATTGTTTAGAAATAGTGTAGGGCTTATCAAGCAGGGCTTAAAATAAACATACTAATTTGGAACTCCTTTATATCAAACAATTTAAAATGTCCAATGTAAGGCAAGTAATCTGGCCTGAATTCATAAATATGTCTGGGTTTGCAGAATTAAATAAAATTAAAAATGCCATGGTCATACATATTCAATATCCACTGTTTCACAAGTGTGGCTGGCTCCTAAAATGGAGTTTTGCCCTTTAAAAATAACAATCACTGTGTGAAACAAACTTGGAATGATATTAAGGTGTAGTCTTATTTATTTGTTTGTCTTTATCTTGGCAACTACTGTTTCTAACAGTAAAATAGCTGGCCTCTCCTTCAAAAGAAACAAATCCAGGCCACCCACCGAGATTGTAGAGAGGTCTGTTCCAACTTGGAGGACTCTTCAGGTATACAAAAAAAAGTACTTTGTATATTTATTAACAACAACAACAAAAGCCCTAAAAAACTGCCTGATGAGAACTAGATGGCCTCCAGAAGGGATTTCATGTTTAGAGCATCAGAAACAAGGGGGGAGAGAATAATGCCCAAGCAACTGAGACCCTAGAGAATTCTAGAGGAAAAGTCTTTTGTGGAAGGAGAGTGAACTTCCAAATCGTCCACCCACAATCTCTCATGGGCCCAAACTTGTTTTTAGCCTTCCAACACACTCAAGACAGCATTTACACAGTGGCAGTGTACATCCAATATGGAATTAACAGGAAATATCTTCCAGGAAACAAGATGGCATAAAAACTACTCTTAAGGGAAAAGATCATAAAATTAAAATGGAACAACAAAGAATTTAACTGATGTGTGGCTAAACATTAAGAGGCAAAAAGAATGAACCACTATGAAAAACAAATTAAAAACAGGCCATGCAAAAAGAAAATGAAAAATTATAATGTGGTAGCATGACATTTACAATATATTGCATGTGGCAGTGAAGCACATCCACCTACTTAATGAACAAACCCATTAGACTTCTGGTAGGAAAGAGAAAGATATAAATTTAGTGGGGTTTAAAATTTAAATAAGAACATCAAGAGCTAGAGTGTGGGGAGTCTGAAAGGGGTCGTCTGAGGATTCGGATGAAGAATGTGGTAGAAGCTCTAAAGTGCCAGATTTCAAAAGAACTTTTCTCATTGTAGACTGGCAATGCACTGGGAAAGAGTTTGAGGGGAGGAGCAATGAAGGAGGCTTGAAGAAGGAGGCAGAGAATAGAGGCAGCTCAGGCAAGAAAGAACTCTGAAATGACACCTTGGATATAATGATTATTAACAGGAATGCTAGGAGGCTTGCATGAGAGCCTTAAAGTGATCTAAGGAAAAGTGGAATTGAAACAAAACTTCCCATTGGTTTTGCCACAGAAAACCAAGAACCTCCATAGAGACCAGCTGCCATGATCCTTCTCCTCCCCACCACCAGTATAAAACTAGTTGTCTGAATACTTCAGTTCTGAAATAATAATAATAATAATAATAATAATAATAATAATAGTGTTTTACCTCATAGTTTGTTCATTTGTCTATGTATGCTTCAATATTGAAAAGAGTACTCATCGAAACAGTGGAAGAATTAAAAAGATTTTCATTGTTTTCTGGGACTTTGTAGAGATGGGTAGTTTTATCAGTCATCTCAAATGAAGAACTCAACAAGGAAAAGATACTGCACCAGATTCTTTCCACTCTCACTTTGTGCAGCACAGGAGGGCTTAAGCAGGTCCTCTTCAGAGGTCTTAGTTTTTTGTGGCTCCAATAATGAAACCAAATACCATCCTAGTATTGAACTACTACAAAAACCATGTTATAAACAAAAGAGTGGCATTGTATGAAACTAATTTCTCAGCATAAACCAAGAAATGGCATTGCAGGAAAACAGTGATCTGTTTGTATCATCCATTATACAAAAAGTAAACCAAAATATAAAGCAGCATAAGATTGTTTATAACTGAGTGTAACTAAAACAAAAATTAGCCTACAAGCATCTCTCTGGATTAAGTGGGAAGAGTATACATTGAATATACCAACAAGTGTTGATGTTTATTTTTATTTTATTATTTTGATTTATATCCCGCCCTCCTCCTGAGTGGGCTCATGGTGGCTTACAAGGTCACATAAAATATTGTGACAGAGAAACAATATATAAAATTCAAACAATTAATGTCAAAGTTTCATACAAAAACCAGAGTAAAAGTGGCCTCGGTAGTGACACTTGGTTCGAAACCTTCTGAGCGATGTAGAGGGGTATCAAGCCACTAACCACTAGGCTAGGGCTATCAGCAGGGGAGGCCAAGAATGGAATTTTGACGCCTGGTGCCTCACCTGAAAGCCTGGCAGAACAGCTCCATTTTGCAGGTCCTGCAGAACTGTAACATCCTGCAGGGCCCTGATCTCAGATGGGAGCTTGTTTAACCAGGCTGGGACCAGGGCTGAAAAGGACCTGACCCTAGTTGAGGCTACCAGACATCCTTTGGGTCAGGGAGAACCAGAAGATGTTGATCAGTTGAGCACAAGTCTCTGTGGTGGCACATATGGGGAGAACAGTCATGAGCTATGCAGGTCCCTGGCCACAAAGGGCTTTAAAAGTCAGCACTAGAACCTTGAACTGGATCCAGCACTCTATAGGCATCCAGTGCAGTTGGTGGAGCACCAGCTTAATGTGTGTCTGCACAGGCATTGCTGTTAGCATGCGTGCCGCCGCATTCTGCACCAGCTGCAGTTTCTGGGTCAAGTTCAGGGGCAGACCCACATAGAGCAAGTTACAATAATCAAGCCTGGACTTGACCATTGCATGGGTCACTGTAGCTAGGTCCTGGGAAGTGATATAGCAGGGGTGGCCAATCTGTGGCTCGGGAGCCACATGCGGCTCTTTCACACACATTGTGCGGCTCCTGGCAGGGCAGCTGGGGAAGCAAAGGGGAGGCATGCTTTTTCTCTCTTTCTCCCTTCCTTCCTTCCTTCCTTCCCTCCTCCCTCCCATCTATTTGCTTTCCTAGTTTCTCTCTCTCTCTTTCTTTCCACTTCTTTAATTCTTTCTTTCCATCTCTCTCTTTCTCTCTCTCTCTCTCAATATCATTAGCAAACAAGTAATATCATTATCAATAACCGGTTTTCCTCATTTGTTTTTATTTTTGGCAATCCCATTTAACGTTAATAAAAAGCAAATTTGCATATTTTTAAAAATAAAAACGTGTGTGTGATATTTGTTCCTGTCTTGCGGCTCTCAGACATCTGACGTTTATTCTGTGTGGCTCTTACGTTAAGCAAGGTTGGCCACCCCTGTGATATAGGGAACCAGTTACTTGACAAGCTAAAGATGATAGAAGGCTGACCTAGCAATGGTGGCAACCTGGGCCTCCATAGAAAGGGAGGGATTCAAGATAACCCCTAGACTCTTCACCCTCGGCACCGGCACCAAAGGTGCCCTGTTGAAGGTTGGGAGCCGGATTCCCAATCGCAAATCCCTACAACCCAGGTACAGGACCTCTGTCTTTGTTGGATTGAGTTTCAGTCAGCTCTGCTTAAGCCAGTCCACCATGGCCTGTAGAGCCCTGGCTAACACCTCTGGGGCGGAATCCGGCTGGCTATCTATCAGCAGTTGTATGCAGTAGTGTTAATTCAGGTACAAATGAAGTAGTGTTAACACAACATTAGTATTTGTGGAGCAAAACTGGTGCTGAGCATCAGCTCTGAATGTCATGCTGGTGAGAGAGATGCCACAGGGAAGCCCACAAGCAGGATCCACAGATAACAGCACTCACTGACTGATTTCTTCCCAGAATCTGATTTCTGCCTCTGAACCTGGAGGTCCCAGTCAACTTTCATAGACCTACCCTCAATAATTGTGTCCATCCCACTTTTAAATTCATCTAAGTGACGTAAGAACATAAAGGAAGACAATGTTGGATCAGGCCAGTGGCCCATCCAGTCCAACACTGTCATACAGTGGTCAAAAATACCACATGTCATCAGGAGGTCCACCAGTGGGGTCAGGACACTAGGAGAGGAGAGGAGGAGATTGGATTTATACCCCGCCCTCCACTCCCCAAGGGAGTCTCAGAGCGGCTTACAAACTCCTTTTCCCTTCCCCTCCCCACAACAGACACCCTGTGAGGTAGGTGGGGCTAAGAGAGCTCTTTCCCAAGCTGTCCTTGAGGGAACAGCTGGTACAGAGCTATGGCTTGCCCAAGGTCATCCAGCCAGGTGCAAGTGGAGGAGTGGGGAATCAAACCCGGTTCTCCCAGATTAGAGTACGCGCACTTAACCACTACACCAAACTGGCTCTCCACCAAACTAGAAGCCCTCCCACTGTTGCCCCCCCCCCCAGCACCAAGAATACAGAGTATCGCTTGCCCCAGACCGAGAGTTCCTATCTATACCTTGTGGCTAATAGCTCCATATGCTCCATATGTTTATCCAATTTCCTCTTGAAGCTGTCCATGCTTGTAGCCGCTGCCACCTCCTGTGGCAGTGAATGCCATGTGTTAATCACTCTTTGGGCGAAAAAGTACTTCCTTTTATCCATTGTAACCCAGATAAATTGTTCCTGATTGATTTAATTAATTTATGTAAAGAATAATTCAGTTAAAATAGTTTACCACCAAGGTCCAAAGATGCAAAAATGTTTTCTTTCTGCATATTTCTTTCTAAATACTGTCCAGAGACAGAAAATGAGAGTGGGAGCAGTAAATCTTTGCTCTGCGGTAGAAATATTTTAATAAACTAATTAATACCATTAAAGATACTGGACAAAATCCAGGCTAAATTTTCTGCTATCTTCTGATTCTCCCCTCCCTCTGCAGACCCACATTTGCCACTCATGCTGTTCCTGAGGGGACCTCTTGTCTCTCAGGAGCACCATTTGGGGAAGATCAGCTGGCTGTATCAGGAGGAGGGAGGCAGAAGGAAAGTCTCCCCTCCACTGAGAAAAAGATTTTCCTTTAGTGGAAAATACAAACTGGATCAAAGCCAATATGAAGATTTTATTAATAGAAATATAGAGAGAGATGTGCACATTAAATTTGTTTGGATTTTTAACAATGTTTTGTATTCATTTTGATATTATACTTATTACATCTATTTTGATTTTTCATTTCTCTTCATTTCCCTTTCCAGTTATTAAAAAAAATTCTTCCAAAATTGGGATGAAAGTTGTAGGTACTGTGCCCCTCACCAAAGGAATTTCATCCCTTGTCATATTTCAGATAGAAGACCTGTTTTAGAGGCAATAAAAATTCTTATTAGCACAACAGAAACAGTGGTGTGTGAATTGGTACTGAGAGATGTTTTCTTTGTTTTTCAGAATTTAGTAGAAGCTGGTGGGCTGGTATGGGGTTTCTAGTTTTAAACAGAGCATATCTTAAGGGCAGCTAAACTCTTCACTTCCCTGTGCCTAAGGAGCTGAGAGCCAAAGAATATCATGCACCTGACACGTGTCAGATCATGAGTGCACAACTTGACTTTTATCCGACGAACCTCAGGGGATCTCACATCATTTGCTTGGTGCTGTGAGGTAGTGCTGGTGAGTGGGAAGAAGGAGCTTCCAGTTTCCCTCCTGCTTGATTTTTGTCAGCAGAAAAGGCAGGGTGCAAGGACATGTGGAGTTAGAGAAAAGGAGCTTTTTCTCTGCTACCACATGATTCAGTTCATATATGAAATTGCCTTTTACCTAGTGAAATCACTGGCCCATCTATCTCATTACTGTTACTCTAAACAGATCTCTAGGGATGTAGCAAGGTCTTTCTCAGCATTTGCTCTCTGGTACTCTTTTAATTGGAGATGTCAGTGATTCAACCAGGGATCTTTTGCAAGCATGGGCTGTACCACAAAGTAAAGACCTGTTGTGTACTAATGGTGACCACGCACACGGTCGGAGAATGCACACGTGGTCAGGCAAACTACTGGAGCTTCGCATCAGTAGACAATAGCCCATACGGATCATAATTTGGGCCATTCAGCTCCACAGGATCCTAAAGGGGACCTATGGTCAGAGGTGCCTTGTAAATAACCCTATCACAGGGATTGGGTGTGACCGGGTGTGTGGTTTGTACCTGCATACAAGCAGACCCGTGAGTCCTGCTCTCCAGTCCGTGTCTTCCTGTAATAAACTTCATGAGCAGATTTCACTCAACGTGTCTGGACCCAGTATATTATAAGACCCCAGACTTTGATTAATCATTATCTGTCTGCAATAACATAGATACTTTACAGATATATTACAAATTGAACTGATTTTATTTTAAATAATTATTTTCATCAGTTATAAAGTATCAGGCAGGTATTTTGTGATACATTTATTGTTGTATTGTGCCTAGTTTGCTTTAGGTGGTAAATAAATAAAATATCTTGGATTTTAGCTGCCTTAAAAACTATAATTTTAGGGCTCCTTATGGCTTTAACTCTGCATTTCTTCAAATACAACTAATTAATTTCTGGCTGGTGTTTTTAATGTTACAGTTGAGCAGCTGATGATATCCTGAATAAATAATCTGTTGTAAAATGTCCTTCAATATCTTGAATGACATGTGGACTAATGCGTGCAAATGGCCTCTTTAGCATTTATTGAAATGTTGCAATATCTTTGTTGCATTTTCAATGTGCTTTTTCTTCAGTATACCAAAACTCTTAGAGTTGTTCATAGTTTGCAGTGCAACACCTATTAAATTGTATCTGAGAGAGGAGGCAGATTATTTTACAAGCAGTAGCCTGTAATTCAGTTCGTCATTTTACAGTGGGATGAAATTATCAACCGAACCATGAGTTTGTGGAGGCTGAACATAGTATTTAAAGCAGTGATCTTCAACCCATAGATTGCAACTCTCAGTTTATATGTAGTTTCTTCGCTTTCTGCATGTTATGCAGCGTGTAAGATTAAATACAAATGCTCATCAGCCAGTTCTTAATCCCTACGGAGTTGCTCCCCCCCCCCACCGCTTTTTTGGAAGGATCTAATGTTATTGTGCATACTTAGGACTAGGATACCCCCATATCTTGAATGTCTTTGCATGTACTAAATGTACTAAGAGGAACAGCATGGTGAGATCACTCAGCAATGGAATAGCTTTGTCTTGGTACAGGCAGATTCAGAAGTGCCCCTTCCTACAAAAGCTTTCCTTTGCCTTTTTGCTCTCTGACCAGATTGAACCCTACTGGTCAGTCCTCCAGTCCTTTGTATATATTCTGCCAGCTGCTAATTAGGTCTAAACTCTGAAACCTCCATTTGCCATCACATAACTCTAATGTCGCATGCCTTCTTGTCACATGGTTGTATCTCAGTGAGTCCTAAATTGTTGGCTTGGGTTTAAAGGTATCTGCAATGTAGTCTCCATGCTGTTTGGGGTGGGGGTAGAAGCTACATACATTTCATTTTTAACATGCCATATCTTTTTACACAACCAAAACAACAGATATTACAGAACTGTATACCCCTAACTAATGCTTTTTGCTTTATCAATAAACCTTTGCACAGTGGATTATATGCACATATTGATTATCTGCATCATTAAGTCACCATTCATAGGCACATATACAAGCAGTGCTGCGCCAGCTACACTGGGTCCCAATGGAGTATCACATCAGGTTCAAGGTTTTGGTATTGACCTTTAAGGCCTTGAGCAGTCTGGGACCTGCATATCTTCCGGGCTGCCTCCTCTGGTATGTCCCTGGGAGACTGTTATGCTGTGTGGAAAAAAACCTACTGGTGATCCCTGGCCCCAAAGATATCCAGCTGTCCTTGACGAAAAAATCCCTGGCTCTGACCTGGTGGAATTCTCTACCAAATACCACCAGAGCCCTGTGAGATTTAATGCAATTCTCCAGGGCCTGTAAGGCAGAGATGTTCCGCCAGGCCTTTGGTTAAAGACAGCAGTGGTTCTGTTATAGCTGGCACCCTTCTCCTTCCCTCCATCTTTTCGCTTTAGCACTCTCCTTGCCCAACCCACGAAACAGCAACATAGTCCCGAGTGGGTTAAGAAGAAATACTGATGCCATCTGAGATTCTGTAACTGATATATAAATTTCATTGATTTTAACATTGTTTTTAACTTTTGAACATCGCCCAGAACCTTGTGCTCACAGGGATTGGGTGATTCACAAATCTAATAAAATAAATAAAATTAGCACTGTATATATACTGATCAATCTGTAGCAATCCCTGAACAATAAGTAGCTATCAGTAGAGATTACAGAAATTACTGAAGTGAATCTGTTTAAAAAATTTATCTGCCTAAGGGTAGAATTCCAAAAATGTATATTACCATGCATGATGAGGATACCTTTGGTAATGGAGCTAAGTTTACTTGGTTTTCTGCTGTGGTTTGATTTTCTGCCAACTTTAGTTCTCAGTTCACTGAATTCACAGTTTAAGTGCTTTGTTTAAATGGAGATCTTATGCCATTTAGCCACAACATTTCATTTTTTTCTGTAATCAGATGTAGATTCTTTTTACGTTTTATGCATATCCAGATATACAGCTCCTAGACATTTTATCTGCACTGCAGTGGTTTAAGTAGAACATTTTCTGACAGTGTTTTTAATTTATTCTAAGTCTGTTTTTAATTTATTTCTATTTTATTTATTTTTATTTATTTGATTTATATTTTACAATTTATTTATCAATTTTCTGCTTGAGACTCAAGGTAGATTACATGGCATAAAACAATGTAATCTAGCATGAGAGACCTAATAAGGAATAAGGAGATCTCCCAGAATTACAAGTTATCACCAGACTAGAGAAATCACTTCCCCTGGAGATAGACTACTTCAGGGAATAGACTCGATGAATGTCCCTCTCCTACCTTCTCCGGTTTTCATCCCCCAGATCTCCAGGAATTGCCGAACATGGAGTTGGCAACCTTAGCGAGCATGTGCACATACACTTCCTTTGCAGCTACAGCCTGCCTGCCATGCAAGGGAAGGGTGGCTTTTTTGCTTCATGCGGAGGGGAAGGGAAGCTGTGGAGGCTCCCCTCTACAGAGACCGAGAGTGATTCCCCTCTCCCCTGCTGAGCCCAGTAAAAAGAGAAGGCAAAATTTTTGCCAGCACCAATTTTATAGTCAGATTTAAACGTTATGATACTTTTGATCTGCTGTGGGCTTGTGGTGCAGAGCTCTTCCCCACTCCCCAAGTGTTTTTAAGGGCCAAAATAGCTCCGGGGGAACACACACGCACTGTGAAATGGTAATGAGTCTGCTTGTGAAAGGCAGAATGCAGATGCTGCTGCTGCTACCCACCCCCTCGGATCCCAACCATCTTTGAACACTCCCCACCTCGGCTAAAATAGAATCTCCCCTCAAAAAAGCTGCACATATTGATTTTTCAGTGATGGACTTAAAATAAGGAGGACTAAAAAATAGAACATATATTGACACAGGATCATATGCTTGTGAAGAAGTTTCTTAAAACGAAACAAAGAAAATTAAATCGGGGTCTTTGTTGACAACTTTCTTTGGACTTGGCTGTCCGTAGTCGCAAGGGATTTCTGACCAGCGGGGCTTTTGGCTCCTGGAATAAATAAAATTAGTTAGTGACAAGAAGGGGGGACCCGCGATACTTGCAGGGAAGAAGCTGTCAGCCATTCGGCACTTCTCTCTCCCAGCCCTCAGCCTGTTCTTGCCCGTTCTCGGCCACCCTTTCCTGCCCCCTCCCCTGCTCTCAGAGCTGGCAGCGTGGCTAGGCCCGAGGCCTGCCGTGCCGCCTCCCCCCGCCCCTGTTCCTGAGCCGGTGGCTCGGCCACAGCCCCCTGTCACTGCCGCCTGGCTGCGCCAGCTGCCGGCTCGTCCGCAGCCTGCCGCCCATCCGCCGCCAGTCAGGCACATGCGCAGGGAACGGGTTTTTACTTTTGGGGGATTGCCTCATTGGCAAAGCTGGGAAGGAAGCAGGAGGTGAGAAGGAGACATCCATTCTTATTGACAGAAGACTTGTGACAGATTTCACACTAATCCCTAGTGCTGATTGGAGTGGCATGACAAACTATTGGTGGGGGCCCGCTCCTTTGTGTACCACCATAGCTATGGGCCTGTTTATACCCCCAACTTTCTTCCTAATGGGGATCTTCAGTGGCTTACATTGTTCTCTTCTCTCTTGTTTAATTCTTATAACAACCCTGTGAGAGAGAGAGGTTATGTTGAGATTGTGTGACTGGTGCAAGATGACCAAGCAAGCTTCCATGGCAATTGGGGATTTAGTGGGCTAGAAATAGTATAGCCCTGCTTAGGGGTGGTGCTGCTAATTATTTGTATTTGTATACAAAAAAATTAATGCTTTTTAAAGTTTTTAACGCCTTGGTCGTTTATTTTTATTTTAAAATGTCAGAATCGGAAATAAATTATTCATTCCAGATGGAACATTGTTGCTAAGAATTGCACTGCTTTTTCTTGACAGAGTCCGAGAACATTGTAATCACAGTCACTGCCCATTTAGCCAGCTTGAACAGTTGTTGTAATCCATGGATCTACATGTTCTTTAGTGGGCACCTTCTGCAAGACTTCATTCAGAGCTTTCCATGCTGTCAAAAACTAAAACAAACACTGAACAAAGAAGATTCTGAGAGCATCAGCAGGCGACAAACTTCTTTCACCAATAACAGAAGTCCAACAAACAGTTTGGAAACGTGGAGAGAATCTCCAAATTCATCGAAGTTCATCCCAATTTCTTCCTGAGCCATGTATGCAAAACTGATGGCCAGATCAGCACTTTAGCACTTTTTCTGATCACAGCTACCAGTTATCCTACAGTAAATGAACTAACAAGATTAACAGAAAAATGGAAGTTTATTACTTATGTGTATGATAATTTTGCATTGATGTAAATTAGTGCTGTAAATTAGTCTAGAAAAGATACAATATTGTGTATTCAGTGCAGTGAAAAAATGATACACGTAATATTTTTCTAAAATAAGACAGTTTTTATGTAGTTTCTTTGCTTTCAGCACATTATGCAGCATGTAAAATTAAATACAGATGATGGTAGTGAGAACCAGGGAGAATTGTCAGGCACTCCAAACGAATCTGTCAAGGATGGGCAAGTGGGCATCAATGTGGCAAATGGGGTTCAACGAGGCCAAGTGCAAAGTGATGCACATTGGAGCCAAAAATCCTAATTATAAATACACATTGATGGGGTCCAAACTGGCAGAGACTGACCAAGAGAGAGATCTTGGAGTAATAGTACATAACTCAATGAAAATGTTGAGACAGTGTGTGACTGCAATGAAAAAGGCCAATGATATGCTGGGGGTTATTAGGAAGGGAATTGAAAACAAATCAGCCAGTATCGTAATGCCCCTGTATAAATTGATGGTGCGACCTCATTTGGAGTACTGTGTACAGTTCTGGTCGCCACACCTCAAAAAAGATATAGCACTGGAAAAAGTGCAGAAAAGGGCGACTAGAATGATAAAAGGATTGGAACAATTTCCCTATGAAGAAAGGTTAAAGCGCTTGGGGCGCTTTAGCTTGGAGAAACGACAGCTGAGGGGTGACATGATCAAGGTTTATAAGATTATGCATGGGATAGAGCAGGTCAAGAAAGAAATACTTTTCTCCCTTTCTCACAATACAAGAACTTGTGGGCACTCCATGAAATTGCTGAACAGTTGGGTTAGAACAGATAAAAGGAAGTACTTCACCACCAAAAGAGCGATTAACACGTGGAATTCACTGCCACAGGAGGTGGGGGCGGCTACAAGCATGGGCAGCTTCAAGAGGGAATTAGATAAACACAAGAAGGGGGACCTGCGATACTCGCGGGGGGAGTATCCCAATGCTCCTGCCCCCCCCCCAGACCAAGCGGCTGCTCCTTCAGCCACCCCCCCTCCCCAGGGCAAGCGGTGGTGGCCACAGTGAGCCCCGCCGTTCCTCTGGCCACCCCCCTCCCCAGGGCAAGCAGTAGTGGCCACAGTGAGCCCTGCCACACTTCCAGCCACCCCCCCTCCCCAGGGCAAGCAGCGGTGGCCACGGCAAACCCCGGCGCTCCTCTGGCCACCCTCCCAGGGTAAGCAGCAGTGGCCACAGCGAGCCCTGCTGCTCCTCCAGCCACCCCCCCAGGGCAAGCAGCGGGGGCCACAGCGAGCCCCACTGCTCCTCCAGCCACCCTCTTTGCGCGGCCTGAGTGGCTGAGAGCCACTCGGGGCATGCTTCTCTCGCCTGTCCCCCCAGCCTTGCTCGGGCTCAAGTGGCTGTCAGCCATTCAGGCCTGGCGCTTCTGCTGCCTACCTGCCACTCGGGCCCAGCGCTGCTCCCTTCCCCTTGGGCTCTGGCGGGCCCGCTTCCCTGGGCTCCGGCAGGCCTGAGCGGCTTTCGCCAGGCCCGCCGCTTTTCCCTCCCCCCTGGCTCTGGCAGCGAGGCTTAAATGCCTCCCAACCGCCGGGCCGCCCCAGTTCCCTGAGCATTCCCTGCATGCTCAGGGAACACCTTTACTTTTCAGGGGATTTAAATATCCCTCGAAATTTTTTTTAAAGGTTTCGGATTTTTCTGCACATGGGGGGAATGCCCCCCCCCCGTGTGTAGGAAAGCCTCCCTCTCTCCCCCAAGTGACTCCCCACGTGGATTTAGCTATCCACACAGAGGTGGCCACTTGGCTATTAGTATATAGATATGGAGCAGAGGTCCATCAGTGGCTATTATCCACAAGGTATAGATAGGAACTCTCAGTCTGGGGCAAGTGATGCTCTGTATTCTTGGTGCTTGGGGGTCAACAGTGGGATGGCTTCTAGTGGCCTAGCCCCAGTGGTGGACCTCTGATGGCACCTGGTGTTTTTGGCCACTGTGTGACAGACTGTTGGACTGGATGGGCCACTGGCCTGATCCAGCATTGGCTTCTCTTATGTTCTTATGTACTTAAAAACTGTAAGGATGTTGGTTCAGACCTCTCTTGGAATGCAGCCCTGTGTATATTTTCCCCTTGTCAAACTTGACCTGCTGAACTTTGATTAGCCTGCTACTCAGAGTTAAAGAGAAAATTTGTGTTATGTTCCTGAAATGTAAACTACTCAGCCTATCAAGTTCACATATATGTGTAATAACCACACACACGCACGTTACATTTGCTTGTTGCGGCACAAGAAGTCCAAACTTCCTGAAACTCTGTATATGTATATTAATACATGTATCATAGTATATTTATCTATGTTATATAGGTCAAACAGAACTTATGCAATATCATTTTTACAACGTATGTTGAAAATCATGTGCCATCAAGTTTTTTTAGTAATAAGTCATGAGAACTGGTATTGGGAATCCTTGGAGTAAGAATTCTTAAATATTCTCCATAATCTCTTGAAAAAGAAAAGGAGACGAGCTTGAAAGAAAATTTACCCTTTTAGTCTTTCCTTTACAAACATATAGTTCGTGACCTCCCTCAATCATTTAAGTTTTTATGAAGAGTCCAAGTATTGTGATTTGTAGTAGCTATTCCTTTTCAGTTACATTCTTAGCAAGCTTAAATTCAAGCTTCCTGTCACAAAATACCCATTAAAGGAAACCCTGCAGTTTAGGGATTTATCCATCAACAGACTCCTCGACAGAATTAACTATCAGTATTATAGAAGACTAGGAGTAAGGCCCATTGTGGGAAGAAATACAACGGGCTCTAGAAGGAAGCTCCAGGTGAGTGTCCCGGCTGTGGCTGGTGGGGCGGCAGAGGGATGGGGAAAATAGCTGTGTTTATTTCCTTCTGGTTAGTTATAAGGCAGGACTGTCTCAAGTCAGTTTGCTGCCCCAAGTGGTTAGTATGGGAGGACAGCTTCATGGTAACAGGTATGGTTCCCTCCACCCCTGAATTACGTTGATTTGGGGTTATGCAGTGGCAGCTAAGGCAGAAAATCACCTCCTCCTACGCAATGACTTCTGGGTTCCAAGGGACTGGAAAGCAGTTCCATAGCCAGTTACAGGGTTGCCAACTCTGGGTTGGGAAATACCTGTAGATATGAGGGGTAAAGCCTGGGGAGAGAAGGGGTGGGGAGGGACCTCAGCAGGGTATAATTCCATAGAGTCCGTTGACCAAAGCAGCCATTCTCTCCAGGAGAACTGATCTTGGAGATCTCCAGGTGCTGCCAGGAGGATGGCAATACTAAGGGGAGGGCCAGACCTGTAGATTTGAGGGGCAGAGCCTGGGGAGGGCAGGGTGTGGGGTGAGGAGAGACCTCAGCAGGGATGGCTGTGGAACATGGTGATTTCTGGGAGATCTACAGGCCCCACAGGAAGACTAGCGACTCCAGTGACCATGTAAGTGAAGACTGGGAGATGTATTTTACTTCAGAACCACATTCAATGACCCAACAGCAAACTGATTAGAATGAGGCAAAAGCCAACCAGGCCGCATATGCAAATGACCTCTGTGTTCCGACTGACTTGGGGCAGGAATGCACAGGAACGGAGTTCCAGCTGGCTTCTGAGTTGGCCATGCCGATACAGAAACTGCCTTCCTTCCCTTGGGTTCCCCATGTGCCCCGCAAGCCATGGGGCACCTGGGAAAGCCAATCCTGGGAGGGAGCTGCGCTGTCAGGGGTGTGGCATAATATGCTAATGTGTTTCTGCTGTTGGGTGTAGCCTACTGTGCTAATGAGTTCCTGCTGGGCTTTTTCTACAAAAAAAGGCCTGGGAACAGCAAACTTTAGAATATTGGTGGCGAGACTCAGGCAACGCAGCCAGTGGATAGGGACAGCTTGAGTGACACATAAGGCAGCCAACTGATTTTGGCAAGCATAGAAAGTTGCCAGACGAAAACAAAATTATATAATGACAGATATATAATTATTGCAACTGCTGTTTCAGTGGTCATCCATGAAGTAAAGACTGATCTTATGTTTAGGAGAATAATTTGATATAAGCCTTTCTAAATGAGTTCCCAAACAGAATGCAGATGAGTGATGGGTTGAATGAATGTGCCTTTCATCTAAGAACTTCACTGCCTGTGGGCAGCTGACTAATCCCAAGGAAGAGGCTGCGTTCTGCATAAGTGAGGTATAATAGAGTATTGGTCTATGAATGGGGAGAAGAGGGTTCACCCATAAAGCTCTCTTCAAAAAAGTAAAAGTTTGTATCTTGGGATTAGTGGAACTGGTTGAATGAGGCAACTGGCAGTGAAAGGGCTGTCAGGCATAGCATGGCAACCAGTGGGCACTGGGGGGCAGGGACACGGTGGGCAGCAACTGGGGGGCAGGGACACGGTGGGTAGCAACAGCATGATTCTGGAGAAAAGCATTAAGTGATATAACTTCTCTCTTAAGTATCATTAGAAAGTGTATGTGAAACCGTAGTTTCTAACAATCCCTAGAGAGGACTAACATCACTTCTGGGTATTTGTTGTAAGTGATTTCAAGCCATTGGCTCAACAACAATTTGTTTTTTTGGTTTATTTTCCTCTTGCCACTTTCGGAAGAGAAGGTTGCTAGCAAGAGGTCTCCCACCATAGCAGAAGGCCTGGCAACCATGGGGATGGGCTCTTGCATGTGTATATGTCCACATGCATTTCACTTGAATGCTTGAAAATGCTGGTTGCATGTGTTCAGTTGTTCAGCAGATGCTTGGAAAAATATGGGTGGTTTTGAGTTGAGCATGATGGTGTTTGTCCATTGTTACTTGCCTCAAATAGTTCACAGAATTCCTGCCTTAAAAAGGAGCCTGAGGCTAACATTCTTATATCAACTATATGCGGGCATGTGCATGCATACTTTTCATCTTGCTTTTCTGATTCTTGATGTTAACTTTGTTGTGTGAGCTATTGTTGTACAGCTCCTTACCGCTTTCCACTTTTTGAATGACACAGACATTACCCTGTTGCTGCTTTGCCCTTGATATTACTGTTTCTTTCAGAGAGGTCTATGAGGTTTATGAATGGCATGAGGGAAAAATGCTATGAAAATGCTGCAGCAGGTGCACGACACTACCATGGTCAAGTTCCCTTAAAGGGAGTGGTCATGGTTAAAGATAAATAGCAAATAGTGCAAAAATATGTTCAGAATCTATGAACTGCATTTATGAATCTGGGAATTTTCAGACTTTCTATTAAAATTTACCTTCTGGTATTTTTGCTAAGAAAATTAATTTAGGGCTGAAATAAACATGATGTTTGTTACATGTTCCTTATGGGATCTGTCGGCCAACTGTCAGCTGCTGTTCCCTGTGCAGAACTTCTTCTAAAAGTGCTGCCAACCCCTGATTCTGTTTGGGCCCCTGGTCTAGTGGGGAGGAGGGGCTTCTACCTCCCTTCATGTCATTTTCCCAACCTGCCAGCCCCCATGGAGAACACACAACAATGTCACATCTAGTTTGGTCCTTATTTGGATATATAAGTGCTTATTCCATACCAATAAAATCTATTTGGAAGAAGATTTTCAGAATGATGCAGTTGCATTTTCTTAACCAAAAAATTCTGTAAGTTAAATTTTCAGTGCAAATCAACAATTTCCCCTTGTGTTTACAGACAAGTAATGGCATTTTTTTCACTTTCAGAATGTAATCTTGCTTGAATAAACTTTCAGTTTTGTTTGAAACTCTCATAAAGTTACAGCTCTGTTAGGTTTATGGGTTCCAGAAAATTAATTGGATGTAAAATTAATTGGATACAAAAAGATCAGTTATCCACATTGCTTCTATCAGGGAAATTTCTGATCCATCATCTGTAGAAACAGATATCATGAAATGGAGTGAAGATGGGACTCCATTTACTCCATGAATAGGTGGTAGAATTTGGCAGTTAATTTATTCTCATTTCAATTCAGGGGGTTTTTTTTGACCCAGGAAAGTTTTTTGCTGGGAAAATCAACAAATCTAAGAAAACAAAGCTATTTTGAAAGAGCTGGGAATTTTGTTTTTACACAAACCTATGGTAGACAGATTTGGAATTTAATGTATTCATATATTCAGACAAATATTTGTTACTCACAAAGAATAAGATGCATCAAACAGTGGGCTCATAGGGAAATAGAAGATGTAATAATCATGATCCCAGGAAGTTAACATGTTTTCAGAAAACTCACATTTTCCATTATTTGGAATATAATGCCAACAACCAAATACAGTCAAAATGAATGTAATTCAATTGGAAGTAAACTCATTTTCCCCCTGAAGAAAATAAAATACACATATGGGGTTTTTCCTTAAAACATACAACATTGGAAGGAAATAGTTAACTCAATAATGCTGGTGACGAAACATAATTTCCCCCTAACCCCAGTGAATGTTCTCTGGGGATAAATGGATATATGGCAAGATCATCACTATAGAATATGGAATCTTTGGAATATGAGTAATCAACATCAATATTTTCCTCTGTGAAAATACAATCAACTATAAAACTATAAAATTGCCAGAACTGATTAAGATGATACAAATGAAGGAAAGATTAAGGTTTGAATTCACTGGTTTTCAGTTATTAATTTTTTACAACAGGAATTTCATGTTGATATCTTGAGAAAATTACAGAAGTCTCACAGTGTCTTAACATCAGATATATTTGTCACCTTAAGTATTTTTTTTAACATGGCTTCCCGCTGGTATATGTACAAATGTTCTTTACGTTGACTTAGTAAATAACTGTTCTATATATATTTAAATAAAATATTCTAAAAGTAAAAGTCATTGATCAGCTAAATCTGCCTGTTTCAGATTTACTTCACTAGTACAAAAGTTAATAGAAGCAAAAGTTTAAGGAATTCAGGGGAAACATTACAGCGTTTAATCCTGATGAAAATAATGAAATTGTACTCAGGAATCTAACACTATGGCCCAAGTGCTGTGTTGTTTAGTAAAAAATACAACAAATGAATGAATGAAAACAAGTGTGTAATCAAACAGTTAAGTATTTGTGAGAGCAACAGAACACCAATAAAATTAGGCTACAAGTAGAAGAAAATATATTCCCAGACCGATTTCCCACAAGGAGCTGCCCTAGCGTCGTTCTTCTGTTTCCCCCGGTTGCGTGCTTCAATTTCACACTATTTGCCGCAGGGCGCAGTTTGACCTGCGGCTTCACACGATTCCCCCTGCAGCTTCAGTGATCCTTAAAAAAAAAAGGATTACTGAAGCTGCGGGAGAAATTGCACAAAGCCGTGGGTCTAAATGCACCCTGCAGCAAATAGAGTGAAATTGAAGCATGCAATTGGGGGAAATGAAGAACGACGCTGGGGCAACGCCTTGTGGGAAATCGGTCCCAGTTTTGCTATGTCTATTGTCATTCCACTGAGCCCCAAATGTTATTTGGTAAAGCTACCAGAGGCACCATAGTAAGAGAAAAGGGTACCGCTGTGTTTCTAATTTATGCTGCAGATGTCAGTCTACAGATGTCACCCTTGGATAGAATCCTGGCTTTTTATTTAATTAAGAGCTTAGTTGTTGCATGCCAAATCCAAAGGGACTAGATCTGATGGAAGTTTTCATCTACAATCTGACAGATATGATTATCAAGAAATCAACTGCAAAGAACAAGTGCCAATTTAGATTACCAAAACAAATACCTATCCAGTGTTATATCATTATAACGTAAATTCCAGCTCAATTTTTCATAAATTTAATAAGATATCTATTCAGTTCCTTTGATGAATGCTCTGTTTTAGCAACTTCCTTAAGAAATAGATAGTTTCCAACCTCAAAGGTAGGACCTGGAGTTCTCAACTGATCTCCAGATTACAAACATCAGTTCCCCTGGAGGAATGGCAGTTTCACAGGGCAGACTCTGTGGTCATACATTCCTGCTGAGCTCTCTCCCCTTCCAAAACACCACCCTGCCCAAGCATCACCCTGAAATCTCCAGGAATTTCCCAAGCCAGAGTTGACAATCCTTTTAAGAAGCTACTTTATAAATGACTGGAACAGAAAAGCTTTCAGTGTTGTGCCTGCACAATTCTTGCAGTAACTGAAAGTTTCTTTATTAAATCTACAGTTGAAGATACCAAAGCATCAATGTCAAAAAAATTAATATTTAAATCAAAAGGCTCAAATTGTTACCCCTGACCTGCTATTTGTGCAATTTGATAACCTGTATATTTTAGTGTAGGAGCAACTATTTTTTTCCTTTTCTTCCTTCTGTTAAAAGGTACATGGGCTGAACAACTTTAGTAGAAATGAAGATATCCTGCATTAATTTGTTGATAGTTCCAGCTCTTGAATCCATTTGTTTTAAAACCTGTATTTAATTTTTCTGGTATACTATACCAGCAAAACCGTACACCTCCCAACTCATGGGGATATCTAAAGTTGAATTGTGCGTCCTTTCTGATATTACCTGATGTTCCAGTCCCTAGATTTTATGACTGCAGTAATTTCTGAGAATCTTTATGATTTCCAGTCAATTGGGTTTATACACTTTTCTTTCAAATCCTTTCTAAGAATTCTCTTTAATTGCTTCATGTCATGCTACTTTCTAAAAAAATTTTTTTTAAAAAAAATTCTAATTGTTTGACAAAAGTCAAAACATACTGAAGCCATTTTTTAAAATCGCCTTATTTATTTATATATATATATAAATGTCAGAGATCTACAATAAAAAGTCATCAGTATATCTAATTAAAATATAAAATTCATGCACCTACTGCTTCTGCCCCCTCAGATCCTTGACATTTCATTGTCCAATTGCTCCATTTGTCTATTTCCTTTCTAGATATTTTATGAAATAAACCCCTTACCACCTCTCACAGCAGCTGCTCTTGTTGACATTTCGCGACTGACCTTTCCCCCTTAGCTGTTAGTAGTGTTTCCAGGCAATATGAAGTTTAACTTCAAATAAATTGCTATAAAAGCATGTCGTAGCAAACTGCTCAATAAGATATGCTATATTATATACAAAAAGTATCCTGTCAAAATCTCCCCCTCCACGCAGAGCATTTTTTTGGTTTTTCATTTGCTTTCATAAACTTCTTAATATTAATTTTTAAAAATCTGAAATAGCATAGTTAAAGCTTCAAATACACACACATCTGATATATATACATCAGCCCTACCATACTGGCACTTCCCAGCTTTCCCATTGGCTGTACAGTACACTCCATCAGCCATTGGCCTGTCAACTGCCACTCAAGAGTACTTGTGTGCCATTGGCTGGGGGGGCGGGTCCACTCCTCTCTCCTACCCATTGCCAGCTTGGCCACTCTTCCCTGTCAGAATAAACTGACAAAACAGCTGTCTTTCCTGACAAAGATTCTTCTCCTACTTGGCTCCTCTATGGCTGGCTGGCTACTGAGGTGGGGCGGGCCACTGGCCATCAAACCATTCTCTTCTCCTCCTGCTGTGGGGCTAACTTCCCCTCAGTGGCTGTTGCTAGGCAACCAAGCTTAGTTCTGTCAGTGAAAAGGCAAAGGCAGGAGGCCCTTCCCAGGCCTACTTTGGCCTTTGTGGGAACTCATTGGGGCCAGTCCTGACTAGGGTTGCCAGCTCCAGGATGGGAAATTCCTGATTATTTTGTGGTGGAGTCTACAGAAGCCAGAATTTGGGGAGGGGAGAAGTTCAGCTGAATAAAATGCCATAGAGTCCACCCTCCAAAGCAGTTATTTTCTCCTGGGGAAACATTGCTGCCAATCTTCAGGTGAGGGCTGGAGAGCACTCAGAATTAAAACTGCTCTCCAGATGGCAGAGATCAGTTCCCCTGGAGAAAATGGCTGCTTTGCAGGGTGGACTCTGTGTCATTATGCCCTGCTGAGATTGCTTCCCTCCTGCTTGGATCACCATTGCGGAGATACACTGTACTTTTCCTAGGTAGAGGCTGCATGTGTGTGTGTGTGGTGGAGACGGAAACCTGAAGTCAGAGGGGCAGATAAAGGTAGGTTGATGGTTGGCTGGGAAGGAGATAGGGTTGCCAACTCCAGGTAGGGACATTCCTGGAGATTTGAAGGGTGGAGCCTGGAGAGGATGGGGTTTGAGGAGGGGTGGGACCTCAGACAGGTACACTGCCATAGACTCCATCCTCCAAACCAGCCATTTCCTCCTGTGGAACCATTGTTGCCAATCTCCAGGTGAGGGCTGGAGATCACTTAGAATTACAATTGCTCTCCAGATGGCAGAGATCAGTTCCCCTGGAGAAAACAGAGGATTCTGTGTAATGCCCTGTGTTATACCCTGCTGAGGTCACCACAGAAATTGATGCTGAGTGCCCAAGGCCATGGCACCCACCTAGAGCCTCTTTCTAGAGCCCATAGTATTTATTTCCACAACGGGCCTTATTCCTTTTGGAGAGAGAGAGAGAGATGTGATGATATTGACTGGTACTGAGAACCTTTGTGAGAATAACTTTTTGATCAGTAAGCAGGCCAGGTCTGCATTATTGAAGTTTTGCTCATTCACATTGGATTCCAGACTTCCAAACAAGAATTTTTGAAAGTCTACTCGCTGTTGGCAGCAAGTTGAAGAAGTCATTAAATGAAACCACCTTCAATCTAGACAGGTATATCCTTCTGTTTTGTAAACCAGTCAGTGGACGTATTGCCGCTGTTTTGTATATCAGGCTTTGAAACTATTCCCTGTTTCATCCATACATACATGTCTAATGGATGCAAGCAGTTTAGAAAAGATCTTCTCCAGTTCAGAAAAAGGAAAGTCATTGCTTTAAGAATTTTGTAACAAACATTGGCTGAGTTCAGACTGGCAGTTTGGCCTGATAGAGGCAAGTTTCTCAAGTGGATTAAGTGGGCCATTTCACACAGCCACAGCTGTCTGGTGTTCCCATGCCATAGTCACCCTGTCCTGAAGCGTTTTGATCCCACTTTTAAAAAGTACCAGGTGAAAGCTGTTGCAAGCCATTTGGGTGCACACTGATCCCGCTTCCTGGAAGTGTGGGCGCAAATAAGCAGCAATCAAGCCGTGCCGGTAATGTGAACTTGCTGATCCTGCATAACTGCCCATGTGTGCTGTGCGCTTGAGCGCACAACCACCCACAGGGATGCTTCCGGCTCACAGAGTTAAACCTCCCAGCCATGGGATCCTGCCCCAATTGCTGCTGTGCCTATGCGCCCATGTGCCAATGTGCAGGTCGGCAAAATGGACCAAAGCCATGCACAACTGGGGCGCTGCCGCCAGGGGCTGCCCTGCAGTGTGAATGCTCCATTCCGCCTCCTCCCTGGTATGGTCCCACATCAGTCCACACAATGTGACTGGAAAGCCCCACAACTTGGCCCGGGTCTTTTTGCCCCACTTCCCTTGCGCTTCATTCTGCCAATCTGTCCTCTGCCGTTATAATTCTACTGCTATCTTGTTTGTTGCATTGAGTGGAGGAAACTTTTAACTTAATGCATATCCCTTGACCACAGATGTTGCTCAAGTGTGTATAAATTTATATGAATACATTGAATCTTGCTACATGATATGTGATGAAAGTTATTGTGTTATGTAATTCGTGTTATATAATGTTTGATGGTCTGTTTTTGATGTAATTTTGTTTATAGTTTTTTATCTATTCACTCCAACTTCTGTTTTGTGTCTGTGGCACTGAGTACTGACACCTTTTCTGAGGGCTCTTCAAAGTGCTGAGGGCAGAATTGGTGGAAATTAGTGCAGCCTTACATATGAGTATTGCCACCTTTCTTAAAATATATAATATATATATAGTTATATATATATAATTTGAAATTGTGTACCATTCAAAATGTGCTGTGGTAAAAGTGAGATCAAGATGATATTGTCTACTCTGAATGGCAGCAGATTTCCGTAGTCTCTGGTGTCCTTCACAGCACTATCTGATCCTTTTAATTAGAGAGAGTGGTGGCTGAATCTATGTGCAATGTATGTAAATAAGTGCTATAAAATTAAAATAAACTTTCTAAGACTGCAGTTTATTTCAAATGCATAAGCAACATAACTTCCACAACACTATAAAGCAGATGGTTCTTTTAAGATAAGGATTTGCTTGCATCAAATACAGATAAAATACCTAGTCCTGCAAGACTGTAAAACAGAGTGGCCCTGATGGAGCCAAAGGGAAGCACTATGAAAGCCCATTGTTTTAGTGAGTTGAATCCTATGAACTGCAAATATACAGCACCAGCACGGGTGGATTTTCCCTCAACTTCTCTCTCCCAGAAGACCCTTAACACCTCTCCAAAGACAATGCTAGGGATCAGGGGAGTGTCATGTACAAAGTGCCACAATGCATGGCCTGCAACAAGAATGGGCAATCAGAAAATATTGCCCCAGTGCCTCCTTCTGCTGACAGAGATACTGCAGTTGAACAAGATCGTCATTGTATGCAAAGACTTCAGTCTCAAGACAGAGCCTGAAACGGCTCAAGATCCATGGAATACAGCCCAAACTCTGGTACAGTACAGTGATAATGAGGATCCCATGGCGTTCAGAGGACTTTTAATGTTTCTGATTGGTTGTCTTGTAGTACCCAATTTATTTTTGTTTAGCTGTTGTGTAGCTTATTCAGGATACTGATAGCCTCTGAATAATGGAAATCTAGAATCTCAGTCTAATGAGTTATTCTTTGCTTGAGTCTCTGGAAAATATATCTTTCTATTTCCCTTAGGTATGTATACTCTAACTCTATATCCAAATTGTCGTTTTGAATGGTGAGGTGAAATGGCTTCTGAAAGGACTGAGGGGAAATTGTATACATATCCAAATGTGCATTCCAGTACATTATTTATCTGCACTATATTGGTTTAAAGAGAATATATACTCAGATACATATCCTATATATTCTGCATTGAAAGCAACTTACTTTGGCTAAAGTGGATATTCAGCTGTGGCTGCCGTCTAGCTGCATTGCATTTATGTCAATTAAGTGCTCATTTTGTATGTACTTCTGAGTGTACAATTAAAACGAATGCAGTGCAAATAGACCATCCTCAGTGATATGCAATTTAGATTCATAGATAATTTCAAACTATGAAAATTTTTCAAGTCTACCATTATTTTCCATGCTTTTTCTTGGTGAATTATTGTTGGGTGATACTTGGTGTGATTTTTCAATCTTGGCAAGTATACCACAGACAGGAATAGATCAAGGTATCCAAGATTTTGTTTAACAACTCTTATATCTATCCAAGAAGCTGTCCCTAATCATCATTTTCTCTAGAACATCAATGATTTTTCAAGACAGATAAATATCAGGCTATTGGGAGGCTCTTACTTAGCTAACAAATGGTTGCTGATTTAGCCTGGGCCATTTTGTGCCTGAGATGAAAGAAGGAGAAGAAGAGGAGGAGGAGGAGGAAAAGGAGGAGGAGGAAGAGGAGATTGGATTTATACCCCACCCTTCACTTGGAGTCTCAGAGCAGCTTACAAACTCCTTTCCCTTCCCCTCCCCACAACAGACACCCTGTGAGGTAGGTGAGGCTGAGAGAGCTCTGACAGAAACTGCTCTTTATCAAGAGCAGCTGTGACAGAACTATGGCTTGCCTAAAGTAATCCAGAAATTGCAAGTGGAGGAGTAGGGAATCAAACCCAGTTCTCCCAGATTAGAGTCCACACACTTAACCACTACACCAAACTGTCTCTCCAAACTGTTTACCATGTGTTCAGTTCCCAAGCACATATATCTAGCAGGTGATCAGCAGAGAGGTATTTCAGAGACTTGAAGCAGACCTCCCCCCCCCCCCCAAGGCATCTCCTACACCAGTTCCTCATTTGCAATTTGTATAACAGATTGTTATACAAAATGGGAGATCTACAGGCCCTACCTGGAGGCTGGCAACCCTACTTGGCTCTTGAAAAGGTCTTGAAAAGGTTTGAGGTCATGTGAATTGATATGGAAACTATGTAGTGTTTTAGACATGCAAGTCATAAGTTGGTAAAAGGTGCTAAACTTGATTTGTTACTTTTCAAACTTTTTAACTGAAAGGTTGTGAATGTTGCACCTTAAAATTATTTTCTGAACAAATAGACTCCTAAACTTCTTAACCCCTTATATTATTTTATTTTTTTAATCAAACCAGACTGTTCAAATCAGAATCAGTTCTCTTGGGTCTCAGGAAAGAAAGGTCAATAGTGGGGATAGACATGGAAGACCATTGTCTCGGCAGGGAGGCACAGTGAATTGCTCACAGGTTTCGTGACGGCATATGCCTTGTCCTTTTCATGATCTCATGAACACACACAGTCTGTGCCTTACTGGTGTGCAACAAGGCAAATTCACAGCTAGTTTATCGACAGAACTATGTTTGGGACTATGCTGTTAGTGCATAATTTGGATAAGGAGGGCTGTAAACACTGACCCAGGCTGGTTCTGCATCTGGCATTCACTCCACATTTTCTCAACACTAAGGAAAAGATGCAGCTCAAAACCACATTCAAATACCCTGGGCCAACTCTGAACGGACTGCAAAGTCACCCCTGAAAGGCCATAAATCTATGCAGAAGGTACCATAAAACCCGATGATCAAAGAAAGTGAATACAGCATGCAGTGTAGAGGGTACCATAAAATTTGATGATCAAAGAAAGTGAAAGCAGCATGCAATGCAGAGGGGAATTTCTGTTCCAATGTGGGTTTGCTAAAACAATGAAGGGAAAAGCCAATGCAGAGTCACCCAGTGTGAATTGTTAACAGACAGGTACCTGGCTGATCCCTTGCTTGCTTTGTAGTTGTTTTGAGAGTCAGCACTGACTTTAGCACTCTGAATTTCTCTGGTTTTTCCTAGAACTGTACAGAGGTGCTCCATATCTTATGGCCCAGGAGTTCATTTGCTGTTGTTCAGAGTCTATAGCAGCTGCAGGAATGTTGTAAGCGTTCTTTGTTTTGACTTTGGTTATCTCATATGTCACCTCGCTCATTCATGTTTCAGTAAAGCACCATTAGTATCATAAGCTCATTGCATCTTTTTTGGGTACCCTTCAAATATGAGAGCCAAGCCTAGGTGGACCAGTCTGTCAAGTTAAGACAAGGTCTTTCCCAGTGTTATTACAAGTTATCTCTTGTAAATCTTAAAGTGGAGGATCTATTTTCTTCCTCTATATAACAATGCAAAAAACATGTGGCCAAAATGATTTATGCCAGAGATAAGAGCTATACCCGTTCTGATGCTCAGAGGACATGTTCTTTGCTTGCCTTGGGCCTTCCACCTAAGGGTAAACTCCCTTCTTATTTAGATTCCTTGGTTAGCCTGAAGTCATGTAGAACTTTTCTGCATTCACGATTTATCTGCCCCTTTTCAATGGTATTGCTGGCTCATCTGCTAAGGATCCCTTTTTCAAATCAGTTATGTCCCTAGCCCTTGCAGTCAGTGGACTTTCTTGTACATATTCTTCTGTAGTGTCCTTATGTGCTCCAGTTTAAGATAAAATGGATTATGCCGTACATTGATAAATGGACTATGCTTCTCCTAGTGACATTAGAGTAAAAAGTTCAATTCCTCTTTGAGGATTCTTATTCCAAACATATTTATTTGCTCAATTTCTAGAGGCTGCAGAGAAGTGACAAAGGGAGGTCTTTTTAGACATAGGTTTTATTAAAGTTTTTTAGTTTTATTGTTCAACCTTGGTCTAAGAACAGGGGATGAAAGTGAGTAAGTAGGTATGGTTTAAAATTTTTTGCTGCTGCTCACTTGGTTTTGTTTTACTGTTTTAGACGTGAGCTATCTTGAACAGGTCTGGAGAGGTGACATACGAATAGTCTCAATAAATATGTAAATACACATCCAGTTCTAACACACTCATCTCAGTTGTCTTCTAAAACAATGTTTATGAAACAGAGAAAAGGCATGGGAGGGAGGCAAACAATTTTATATGTTCAAACACTGCATAGTTTGCTTAATGAGACTGTATCATGAAGGATATCTTTCATCTGAAGTCCTCTCAACCAAATGTCAAATAAAATATACAGGCAGCGGAAGAAGATCTGAAGCTTGATTATAGTTTGCAGCTGGTTAAAATGTTTCTCTTGAGCAGTAATAATTCTTAACTATATAGTCATCATTTGAGACTGACAGACAGTTTCAAAAGGTCTTAGTGGAAATTTCTTGGCCTTGCAGAAACAACAAAATAGCAACCAAGAACTCAGAAAATTTATCGAAATAACAATAAGAAAACCCTTGTGTGTCCCCCCCTAACTCTTGGCACACTCTAAAGTAGAATTGTAATCTATTCTTATATTTTGTTAGTAAAATATACACAGAACAAAATGATGGTTTCATCCTTTCATTAGAGCTGCTGGTTTGTCCTTTTCACTTGCTTTGCTTTTCACACAATAGGAAGTCATCAAATTGTGTATTATGACAAAGGGTGCCATATTGATCAAATCTTTGCACACACACATCTGATTGTATGTGCCATATAATATTGCTGCAACGCTATTATGGCACAAACCAAAATATTTTTGATAGTACAGCTGTTGAAATGGCCATCCTAAGCACATGTGTTCAAATAAATTTTAGGACTATATGCAACTCAGATACCTCAGCAGGAAATACTTTTTGCCACAAAAAATTATTAAACTTCTCGACAACATGTATTTGATAGGCACTGTGGACCTTCAGTGATTCAATAGGAGTAGTCAGCATCTGTAAATACTTAGCAGAGGGTTAGAGTCTCAGTTTCTTCCATCTTCCTTTTGGCCTTGGATGACCTACTTAGCAACTAAAAGATAAGTGAACTGTGAGTTACACATCAGCTTTTCCCTCTGGGTGGTGGTTGGTTGGTTATGGCCTTTTGGCATGATTCTGACCAACCAGCTATAGAGATAGAGATGCTCTGCCTCCTTTCACTTTGAGAATCTCTAGATCTGAAGGCAGCTGGGTATAGTGCAGTGAAGGCTGACCTATTAAGTGAAATGAGCTGGGTCCCTATCCTCAATTGGCTGTACTCAATCAAGTGAGTTGTGGGAGAAAAATTGGGGGGAAACAATATCCCGCCCAAAAAAACTCTGAGGTCTTTACTTCACAATTTCAGTGGTCTTGAAGAAACTCCTAAAGAGCCGTGTGTGTGATGCCGCATCTGTAAGTAATCTCACAACCACCATGGCAGTTCCTCCTCTTGGTTGTCACCCCCCCCCCCCCAAACTCCTGGATTTTGCAGGCACAGGCCTGGCATCCCTATAATGGCCAAAGTCTGCCACCAGCCCTCTCATGCCTGCCTCCCCACTGTCCTCACCTCATCTAGGGGGTGACAGTCTAGGACTGCTGTGGAAGGTAACATCTTGCACGATCTGTAGATTCTTGCTCTACTTAATATTGACAACCCTGCCCTCCACTCCACCAGCCCCTGTGGGTACCAACCAACAGTGACATGGTGTACTTATATTGTGCTGCTTTTTGTTTGTGGCATGCTATAAGTGCAATTGTGAATGTTACAACTTAAGTAATTATGCAGATTTTGACAAAGTGGTTGGAACTGATGACATGTTAAGGGCCTGGCACAGTAGTTCATTGAAACTATGCAATAACATCATACCATTACCTATTATAGCTGTGGTGTGTTGTCGACACAAAAACATACATACCCATCTTTGATGGTTAATCACAGGTATACTGTAAAACATATAAATCATAAATGATAGTTTCATGTACTGATTTAAAATTGTTGGTCTTTTATAGGATATATTGCTACTGACAACTTTGCCTTTGATAATACACGATGTCTTGTTAAGGGACAAGACATTCCACTTATCCAGAACTTGATGGATGAGCTCTTTCTGAAGCTTTACTGCCACAGAACAATGCAATTAATCTTGGCGTGACAACATTCTTCTTGAGGTTCCAGTGCATTTCACATACACTGAATTGTATGTGTATGCGCTGCACTGCATTGGTCAGGCCGCACCCAGAGTATTATGTGTAGTTCTGGATGCCTCACTTCAAAAAGGATGTGGGCAGAATGGACTGGGTGCAGATGAGAGCAACGAGGATGATCAGGGGCCTGGAGACCAAGCCCCGTAAGGAAAGGCTGAGGGACTTGGGAATGTTTAGTCTGGAGAAGAGGAGGTTGAGGGGGGACATGATTCCTGTCTTGAAGTATTTGCAGAGCTGTCACTTTTAGGAGGGCAGGGAGCTGTTCCTGTTAGCAGCAGAGGATAGGACTTGCAATAATGGGTTTAAATGAAGGGTGGGAAGGTACCGGCTGGACATTAGGAAAAACTTTTTTACAGTGAGAGTTGTGTAACAGTGGACTCAGCTGCCTTGGGTGGTGGTGAGCACCCCTTACTGGCAGTCCTTAAACGGCGGCTGGACAGACACTTGTCAGGGATGCTCTAGGCTGAACCAGCACTGAGCAGCAGGTTGGACTACATGGCCTGTATGATTCTACATAACATCTTGCTTAGGCTTGACTGAATTTCACAGTATATTGACAGGTTACTTGTTTTGCTTTTTCTCTCATGAAACTTCATGTAGTATCTCTCTTCTTTTAGTCTGTCTCAAAAATAATCATTCTTTCCAGAGAAGGGGACATAAATAGGTACCTAGATAGTACCCATCTTTGTTCCTTTATGGGGACTGAAACAGTCAGGGGGGTATTTCTGAGTGGGAAGATGCTGCTGAAAAAGAGTACTCCACTCTGGCGTTTTGGTGCCCCATATTCTTTTCAGATCAACAGTATTTCTGAGGAAACTGTTGTTTGGCCCAAGGTCACAGATAAAATTATTTTTGCATTCAGCAGAGAGCTAAAATTCCATTTTTGTAGATGTTTCATGTTACTGTAATTAAAAAAGCAGTGATCCATGCATATTCAAATAAATGTATTTAGATCATCAGGAAGTACAAATTACTAAACAAGGGAGAGATCTTAGTACATTTCAGAAAGCTTCCTATAATAAGTAATAATACAATAATGCTTGCTTACTCCGTATGCTGAATTTTATTAATTTAAGAAGTAATTTAAGAAGAAGGGCCCTCTGTAATAGATAAAGACTTCCAGTATTGTATGATTTCCACATATTATTACTGGCTTTCATTATTACTTAAATAATAAAAATTTATGTGGAAAAAATGTCTCATTGGTGGAGGGTTTCACAAATCATGCTTGCTCTTATATTTTATGTTTCAGGCCATCCAGTGTGTTAAGGGAAAGGGGGTTTTGTGGGCATCTGATCTGGGTAAACTTCAGTAATCCTGAAAGTCCTTTTGGTTGCCAATAAACATTTTTATTACAAAATGACACTTATTTCAATCACATTCTTTGTTGTATTTTTTGTCAAAAATTAATTCTAAAAATAGCTCACAGCATCCAACAGAGAGATATTCTTTTCAAAAACAGAAAAACATTTTAAAAGGTCTAAAATGAAAAATGGGGAAAAATAGATGAAAGTGGAATGAAAGGTCCTGAAATCATATACAGAAACAAAATGGCATCTGGCTGGGACAATCTGTCCTAAAATCAGGGGTTCTTTGGGGCCGGAGCGAGTGGCCAGCTCAGGAGTGGCCACTAGGGCAGCCACGGCTGAATCAGATTCTCTGATCTGATTCGGCCCGCTGCCGAATTGCCGCTGAAATTTGGTGGCAACTTTAAAAGCGACTGGAGGGGAGGGGGTTTGAGGGAGAGGCTCCAAACTTGCAGGGTAGCCGCTGGGGCCTCTCCTCGAAATACCCACCAAGTTTCAAGAAGATTGGACCATGGGGTCCAATTCTACGGGCCCCCAAACAGGTTGCCCCCATTCCCTCCATTGTTCTCTATGGCAGGAAAAAAGTAACACTTCTCGGGGTGGTTGTTCCATAACTGTGGGGTTGCCACTGAAAACACCCTCTCATATGTAACCACCAAATGAGCTTCTTTGTTTGATGGGACAGTCAAGAGGACCTGTCCCTGTGATCTTAATTCCCGAGCAGGAACTTACTGGAGAAGACAAACTAGGGGCTAGTTTGGTGTAGTGGTTAAGTGCGCGGACTCTAATCTGGGAGAACCGGGTTTGATTCCCCACTCCTCCACTTGCACCTGGCTGGATGACCTTGGGCAAGCCATAGCTCTGTACCAGCTGTTCCCTCAAGGACAGCTTGGGAAAGAGCTCTCTTAGCCCCACCTACCTCACAGGGTGTCTGTTGTGGGGAGGGGAAGGGAAAAGGAGTTTGTAAGCCGCTCTGAGACTCCCTTGGGGAGTGGAGGGCGGGGTATAAATCCAATCTCTTCTTCTTCTTCTTCTTCTTCTTCTTCTTCTTTCAGATACCCTGGCCCGAAACCATGTAGGCCTTTAAAGGTCAAAATCAACAACCTGAATTAGGCTCAGGAGCAGATCAGTAACCAGTGTAATTATAATATCAGGGTCACATGCTCCTGATAGCTGGCCCCAACAGCAGTCTAGTCATAGTGTTCTGCACTAGCTTGCAGTTTCTGAACACTTTTCAAGGGTAACCCCAAGCAAAACACACTACAATAGTCCAGTCTGGTCTAGATGTAAATAAGGCATTGGTCACTATGGCTAGATCTGACTGAGGACAAAATTGGGGGGAGGACTTAACCCTGAAACCTGGGAACTGAAACCAATAGAGGTAAGTCAAACAGAATAGAGGGCTAACAATAAAAGCTTAATATATATAATATAAAAAGATACATCTATTTATTAGCAAACAATTAAAAAACATATAAGGGCCCAATCACACCTCATGTAAAAATACCAAAATCTTACACACAAGGGCCAATTGACTTGACCTGACGTGTTTCGGCCTGTGTAGGCCTTTTTCCGAGGTCAAACACAATGAGGAACAAATTGGCTTATATGATAATACAATACAATCCTACTATTATGCTACATAGATACAAGATGGACCAGAAAAGAATTGTGAAAAAATAAAAAATGTGAAATCAGATACATATAATAAAATGAATAAATAAACAATACCTGTCTTTCCTTATTATATAAAGCCATTTTCAAGTGGCAAGATTCCATGGGGCACCAAAATCAGTTGGCTGGAAGGACTGCCACTCAAAAGGGGTCCCTGGCCACTGGCTTCATTCTCTCCCTGCCTTGCCTCAGTCCTGCCCACAGAGCCACCGGCCAGCGTCTTGGCCTCAGTCTGGAGGAAGCCAGTGAAGGGGAAGGACTGGGTGCTGGGCCCACTCTTCTCCTCTGCCCACTGCCAGGTGGGTCTAACTGTCCCCTCAGTGGCCTGCTTCTGTCAGTGAAAACACAATGGACTATCGGCATAACCTCCTCCCCCGCCCACTGACTTTTCTGTCAGAATAAAATGGCTCTCTCTCTTTCTAAGCTCCACCATGGCTGGCTGGCTAATGAGGTGGGCCAGCAACCATCAAACCATTCCCTTCAACCCCCTGCTGTGCAGCTGACTTTCCCTCTAGGATTGCCACTCTCCAGGTGGGACCTGGAGCTCTCCTTCTGTTACAGTTGATCTCCAGATGACAGGGATCTGTTCCCCTGGAGAAAATGGCTGCTTTGGAGGGTAGATCCTATGGCATTATACCCTTCTCCTGCTTCCCTCCTGTGTGTGACTTACCTCAGTGGCTGTTGGTAGGTGTAAAGAAATGGCAGTTACCTGTGTTTATAAGATGGCTGCTGTCTGTGGTTTGTTTGAAATGTTCCCCCATAAGGTTCAAATGAGCTGTAGTTTCAGAGAGGGGCCTGCAGGGGTATCACTAACTGGGTTGAATGAGGCTTTCTCATCTGTTGGACTACAGTTCCCAGTGGCCCCAGGGCCAAAAAGTGCGGGAAAAGAGGGACTGTCCCAAGGGGTGGGGCACCATCAATATAGACTCCAGCCCATCCAGGGAGGATTGTGTTTAACCCCTGTTGATTTATGCCCTGTTGGTTCACAGTATGTGCTTACTCCTACAGTTGTGCCTTATTCATTTGGTGTGTGTGTGTGTATGCGCTCCATAATTGTATAAATAGTGAAATAAATTCTTTTATCTGGGCCAATAATCTGTGTTGTGCATAGTCTCCCCTGCTCTGCACAATACCAAAGGGAGGGGGTAGCCCAGGGAAGCAAGGAAAGGCCAGACCCTTTGGTGGCCAACTTTCCAGGGAACCCCCAAAGATTGAGGATTCCATCTTTAAACAGGGAGATTTCGCCACAGGGGCCCTCTAAAAAGGCAGTGACAGTTCAGTGACTGGTGGCAGGGAACTTAAGGAGTGAGATATGCCCACAGGACAAGGGTGGGAGGCGAGCTGAGTTGCAAACTGGAGCCCATTTTGCCACAGTAGGCAACCAAGCATGGTTCAGACAAAGGAAGGAAACCCTTTAAAGGCCTTTGTAAAGAACTCATTGGGACCAGTTCTGACTAGAGTTGCCAGCTCCAGGTAGGGAGATTCCTGGAGATTTTCTGGTAGAGTCTATGGAAGCCAGGGTTTGGGGAGGGGAGAGGCCTCAGCTGAACAGAATGCCATCAAGTCCACCTTCCAAAGCAGTTATTTTCACTGGACAGGAGAGACCTGTTGTCTGGAGTTCAGTTGTGATACCTGACGATCTTCGGGCTCTACCTGGAGGTTGGGTACCCTAGGCGTGGCAATCAGTGCTTCAGAGCAGGGCCTGCTAGATCTGGGTTCTTGCTGTAGAACTGAGTGGGTGATTTTGAACCAGTCACAGACTTTCAGCCTAACCTACCTCACAGGATTGTTGTGCAAGTCAAAAGGGGGAGAGGAGAATGATGTAAGCTGCTTTGGTCCCCATTGCAGGGAAAGACTACTTTTCCTCCTGAGAAATTTATTTATTTAAATTTCTATCCCACCCTCCCGGCCAAGGAAACCATTGTTGCCAATCTCCAGGTGAGGGCTGGAGATCACTCAGAATTACAATTGCTCTCCAGATGGCATTGATCAGTTCCCATGGAGGAAACGGTGGACTCTGTGTCCTTATACCCTGCTGAGATGCCCCCCATGACAACCAATGTGACATGGCAGTCAAGGCTTCAAAGCACAGTAGAGGCTTCAGGTAGGGGGGGAGATGGAAAGCTGAACAGTGAGGGGGAAATAAAGGTAGGTTGATGCATGGCTGGGAAGGAGATAGGCTTGCCAACTCCAGGTGGGGAATTCCTGGAGATTTGTGGGATGGAGCCTGAAGGGGGTGAGGTTTGAGGAGGGGTGGGGCCTCAGACAGGTAGAATGCCATGGACTCTGCCCTCCAAACCAGCTATTCCCTCTTGGGGAACCACTGTTGCCAATCTCCAGGTGAGGGCTGGAAATCACTCAGAATTACAATTGCTCTCCAGATGGCATTGATCAGTTCCCATGGAGAAAATGGTGGACTCTGTGTCCTTATACCCTGCTGAGGTTGCCACAGCAAATTGACATTGAGTGCCCAAGGCCTTGGCACGCTCCCAGAGCCTTTCTAGAGCCCGTTGTATTTATTTCCACAACGGGCTTTATTCCTAGTATTCTACTAAAAAACATATTGACTTACTTCCAAAGTGAAACTACTAGGCACAGAATCAAAGTATAAATGAGGCCTCCAAAGATGTACACCAATCATACTACACACAAACCTTTGGCATCATCTGTAAATGTGAAAAACTGTACATAGGTCAATAAAGGCCGATTAGGATCTCAGAACACAGAAGTTGCATCAGACAAAGAAGAAAAAATGCCCCCCTCACTGAACACTTTGTTACAGCTGGGCACAGCTGGTGCTCTTTCTTCACTCTGGAGTATGTTCAACCTTGCAACAATCTGCAGATGGGTCAGCACTTGGAAACCAGAGAATTGTTTTGGATCCATGCCCTTAAAACTTTAACTCTATATTATTAAGTATTGAGTCAGGAGGCGATGAATCCAATGCAGGCTTTTATTCTAAACATCATTCAGCTCAAAGACAGCTCTGAAAAGGGCGGCACTTAACTTATACTGTTCCAACACATAACTATATACATTGTAACTAAAGATACAAAATCTGATTGGACCTAAGCAGGGCTTTTTGATTGGTTCCTTGGATTGGCTTAAGGACCAATAGGAAGTCTTTATTCAGCAGCCAATAAGATTGAGGGAGCTAGAATACCAGAGCCCTAATGATGCAATGTAAAACAACATAAGAGAACATAACAATATGGTCTAAATGAACAGGTGGATTGGTGTGTGGTGTGATTTTTGACAGTTTAACATTCAGTCTGAAATTCGAATTGTTTTGTAGTTTTAAATGTTTTGTAGTTTCACATGTTATGCTGTATGTGGGATGTGCAATCACATGACAATTTCAAGGCACTCCATAAGGATTGCATCATCTTTACCTGGTATAAAGCTCCAGCACTTTAGTCTACCAGCACTGCTCTCTGCTAAAGGAACAATTTTACTGAGTACCAGGGCTATTTTTGGGCAGGAACACACAGGAACGGAGTTCCGGCTGGCCCCCAAGTTGGCCACGCCCAGCAGGAAACTCATTAGCATAATAGGCCACACCCAACAGCAGAAACTCATTATGCTTGGCTACATTAGGGGTGTGTGGCCTAACGTGCAAAGAAGTTCCTGCTACAAGAAAAGCCCTGGGTTTTGACAACAAACAAGGTAAACAGAATAAGAAACAAAAGGTGGGTGTGGCTGGATGACCACACTTCTGGTAACATGGGGTGTGGCCTAATATGCTAATGAGCTGTGATGTCATTAGTGTGGCCTAATATGCTAATGAGTTTCTGCTGTTGGGTGTGGCCTATTATGTTAATGCGTTCCTGCTGGGCTTTTTCTACAAAAAACCCCCTGCTGAGGTCACTTTGGCTAAACAATCGTTGAAAGGCACTTTGTGGACAAGAAGTAACAAAATAATTTTATTTATTTTATACATTTTTTTGTTTCTAGATTTTTATCAGTGGAATATCCCCCTGGTCTAGCCTGCTGCTGTACAGAGAAACCTGGAGAGCACAGCTGGGTCAGATTTACATCCCAGCCTCATCCAGCTTTTTGTTGTTCAGTCACACAGTCGAGTCCAACTCTTTGCGACCCCATGGACCACATCACACCAGGCCATCCTATCCTCCACTGTCACCCAGAATTTGCCCAACTCCATGCCCATCACATCAATAACACTGTAACCATCTCATCCTTTGCTGTCACCTTCTGTTACCTTCAGTCTTTCCCAGCATCAGGGTCTTCTCCACTGAGTGCTCCCTTCTCATTTGGTGGCCAAAGTATTAAGAGTTTCAACTTCAGGATCTGTCCTTCTAGGGAACAGTCAGGTTTGATTTCCTTTAGGATTGACTGATTTGATCTTGCAGTCCAAGGGACTCTCTAGAGTCTTCTCCAGCACCATACTACTGGAAATACCATTGCTTTGACCATACGGATTTTTGTTGGCAGGGTGATGCTCTATTTTTAATTATGCTGTCTAGGTTTGCCATAGCTTTCCTCCCAAGGAGCAGGCGTCTTTTAATTTCATGGCTGCAATCACTGTCTGCAGTGATCATGGATCCCAGGAACGTGAATTCTGTCACCACTTCCCTGACTTCCCCTTCTATTTGCCAAGGAGTGATGGGACCGGATGCCATGATCTTAGTTTTTTTGATGTTGCGTTTCAAGCCAACACAACAGTAATCCAAGTCTATGCCCCAACCACTGACACAGAAGAGGCTAAAGTGGACTGGTTCTGCTCTTTGTCAGCTGCCTCTGAGCCAGATGTCAGTGCAGTTTGAGCTGGTATGTTCAGTCTTGCCATCTCATTTTTGACTACATCCTTACCTTACATTCCAGGTTCCTATTCAGTATTGCTGTTTGCAGCATCAGATTTTCCTTTCACTATCGGACACATCCACAGCTGAGCGTACTTTCGGCTTTGGCCCAGACACTTCATTCTTTCTGAGGTTAGTCGTACCCTCCGCTCTTCCCCATTAGCATATTGGACACTTTCCAACCTGAGGGACTCATCTTCCAGCGTCATATCTTTTAGCCTTTTGTTACTGTCCATAGGGTTTTCTTGGCGAAGATACTGGAGTGGGTTGGCATTTCCTTCTCCAGTGGATTGCATTTTGTCTGAGTTCTCCACTGTGGCCTGTCCATCCTGAGTGGCCCTCCACAGCATAGCCCACAGCCTCATCAAACCACACAAGCCCCCTCTCCATGTCAAGGCAGCAATCCATGAGAGGGCTCATCCAACTAGGTCTCCATAATATATGCCAGATCATCCAGTTCATCCAGGATTAAATTCTGAATGAATATAGTTTTTCCATTTACTGACCTGGCATTTAGCTGAAAAATCTTAAGGCCAAGGGGTCTAGACTTTGGTACAATGAGATCTCTGTTGGCTGGGAGGCAGACTTGAAGGAAGAGTGGCCAACCACCAGTCAGGCCCCATTCTCCTGGAATGGCCAGTCTGCATCCCACCATCATATTGACCACTGCCTAGGACAAGAGTGTGGCAGTCCCTCCTCTTTGGCACATACCTACTGACTATCCTTTCCAGAAGGAGGCAGTTGAAGACTAACAGTCCCGCTTCCCCAACTGCATAACAAGTCCTCTAGTACTCTAAGCACCAATTTCTGTTGATAGAATAACAGGACCTCATGTTTCCCCTAAGTGATGACCCCCTCAGATATTGCCCTTTCAGTGGCAATCCCACTGGTGGTGGTTTTGCTCCACTGGAGTTCAAGAATATTTTTTAATTTAAATTATGTATTGCCTTCCCCCTGCATTGGGCTCAGGGTGTTTAACAACAGTTTATAATTACATTTACCCCAGAAGCCCAAGGAAAGGTATTGATGCAAGGCTGGGCAGGAAACTGCTGTCTCAAGGACTTGATTCAGCAAAGAGACATTATGTTTTATAAAATGGAACATATTTCCACAAAAATTAATATTGGTTTTAACTATGTACCTTATGACATAAAACCCTAAACAAGCTTTTTAAAAAAAATTATAAAAAACACAATACAGTAGAAAAGTTACATTCTGAAGGAGCATTGTTTCTCATACATACAACAAGCTTAGTGAAAGCCATCAGTATCCGATACCTTCAGCGCCATTCAAATTGTGGCAGAAGCCTTTTCCACACAGGTTAACTTCTCTGGGATCAGTGCTATTGTAAAACATTTTTTTCATCCTTTGCATCCCCACAGCATTGTGGCTCATTTGCGGGTGCAGGGGCAAGGAAGAGGGTGAGGTTGAGGAAGGAAGTACTATGCCGGTATAATCCTAACCACAGCTTTTATTGAATCCAACCTCAGGATCACTGGCGCAGTATGGGGGTCTGATCCTGTATCAGGCGACCCCCCCCTCCCTCCCCAGCCCACCTGCTGGGGGTGAAACTGTGGAGTGACAACACCAGTGGGCATCAGCTGCAGGGCCTGCTATATAACTGGGCACCAGCCCAGGAATCTGTATGGCCCACCAGTATGGGCATAGCCTCCCCCATAACCAGTATGGGCATAGCCTCCCCTCATAGCCTGTATGGGCATAGCCTCCCCCAAAAGGATCCATCCCAGTGCCCAAACCACCCAATCAAGCTGTGACAAAGCAGAATAACTACAAACTGAAATCCACTGAAACACAACTCGTAACAACTGAAAATGCAGGGAGAGTGGGAGGGAAAGCCAGAACTGACTGGGGCATAGCAGCTTAGCTAAATAGGGAGTGGGCACACCACTCCCACCCAGTCCAGTCCAGGGTAAATGCGTTTGGTCAGCTGTGGGGGGCATGCCCCCCAAAGCCCATGCAGCCAATGTAGAGCTGGTGAAGGGTTTGTCTCCTAGCCCCTGGATAAGTCTAGGATGCCACCTGTATACCTCCTAGGGTTTCCCTGTGTTTTTGCTGATCTGTCTCAAACCAGTTTTGCTCTGAAGCTTTCAGGAAGATTCCAGTAAAGCCTGGATTTTCCCACCTACATGGCAGTCATTTTCCCTGACCTTGTCCCCATAGCAGCCATTTCTTCCCCTTGCCACGAGGGAAGGATTTTTTAAAACTGGCACTAGAATTTTGTAATAACAATATATCATTGTAACAAAATGGTGTAACAGTTTCTCCGAATTCCCAGCTATCTTTTTTTTTTTTTAAGTCTCTAATCCCTCCTTTTTGGGGGGAGTTTATGTGTTACCTTTTTACACAAAATAGTAAAAGGAAGTTTCACCCATATATATTATGATGTAAATCAAAGGCAGTTTGAGGATTTTTTGTAGTCTCTAAACACCTACAAAATAAATTATTTAATGAAACTTTTTTGTATACAAACACAGTATGCAAGAGAGTGTTTTTTATTACTTAACTTGACGCTGGCTGTCCAGAATGTTAAAGACCAGTGAGTCCAATAAAATGTATTACCTTAGTTGCTTTTATATTCTGTGTTTTGAACACTGCAGTTCTAAGCACAATTTACAGTGTTATGTCCATTGAAGACAACAGTCTTAGAAGGATCTAACTCTACTTAGCATTGCACACCTATTTCTGCTATTGTTATCCAAGGACAATTAATCTTCAAAGCTCTCTTAATAACTTTTGTGTGGTCTGCATTTTTCTTCTACATGAGCTGAATGTCACTCAGAGGTTTGGACTATTAGTTGAACCCCATTGTAGTACTCATGAAAATGTATATGATGCCTAGAAATCTTGAGGTTCAATATTGTGAATTGAAGAGTACAAAAGAAATTAAGAGATTTTTAAAAAGAAAAAAAGACTGCCGATTATTTTAGGAAGTTAAAAGATAAGCAAGGACCAGTATACATTTTGCTGTTATAATGCACTTAGCAGTTTGAACATTCAAAATGTATTAATACTGAGTATGATCTAGGTTTAGATAGTAAATATGGATTTATCACCTATGCAATAAAAAGTACATAAACTATGCAATAGTATTAATTATGGAAGCCTAGGCCAGGGAAAGAAGTTCAGCTATAATGTTTTGTTGTATACATATAACTGTTATAATGCTTTCTGATTCTATATAGGAAATGTTTTCTAAATTAAAAATGTTCTTGTTGGGTTCAAACATTAATGTATCCTGGCATAAAACATGGGGAGGATTGGAGCCCCTGGGTGGTAAAGCCTGGTAACTACAGTGCAACTCAAATAATTATGCATGAGGGAGGAAGTAAAATTAATTAGTACTGTAAACAACAGCACACCAGGGGGGTTGTTGTCTCTTTATGCTGGCTTTTAGAGAGGAATCCCAAACTCCCATTCTGAAGTTTATAGTGGTTAATGCAATAATGTGGGAAGTAAAACTAGAGTACAATCAGTTGTAAGTCTGATTCAATCACCCTTTAGGAGTTATAAAATAAACTGGAAGAAGTCGACCTCTTTTTTCCCCCCTTGTTCTGATGCAAGAATAAAGTGTTTGTGCAGTACTGTATACCTGGGCATGCAGCTTATCGTAATGGGGCTTCTAGGTATGACATTAATAAAAATAAGTCACGTCACATGACTGTGCTTATAGTTCCCAGGAATCGCAACACATGTGTAAATGTGATAATCTGATGAATGAATTGGTGCTAAAAATTGGACTTTTTCTTGCTATATATGCTACAAGTGCTGCTTTTATAAATGGCAGTAATGCTGGTGCTTTCCTTGATAAAATGCAGATCCCCCAGGGTAACTTTTAAAAGTCGCATATCCCATAAACACCCACTTAAACAGTTAGGCAAGGAAAGGTTTTGAAAGTTAGAAGACAGGGTTCATAAACAAATGTCCCCATAATGAAAGTGTGCCTGAATGTTAAGCTAGCCTAAAATTATTTCTATAAAAAGAAAGGGACATAATGTGCATTTGCAAGATGTTGGCAAAAGACATAAAAAGTTATCAAGTTTACTATACTCATGGGACGTGCCTGAACATGGAAAGTTTTACTCTGCCTAAATAAAAGACTTGAATTTGGATAATCTTTTATGAACATTTTGAAATAATAAGTAGCTACTCCCAAAAATCACCTTAAATAAGCAAAGCCGTATAAAATTCTAGAGGTGAATCATTGAAGCAGATAAAGGGATTAAGTTCTTTTGTCAGCAATGGGAACTGTGTATCCATTACATCTTTATCCTGCCCTTCCTGCAAAGAGCTCAGAACAGAACACATGATTCTCCCACTTTATCTTCACACAATCCTGTAAGGTAGGTTAATTTAATGTGATTAACATAAGGACCGCAAAAATGAGAACAAACACACCGGACCAGCTTTGATCCAACTAAATATGTACTAAAAGGCCAATGTACAAGTGAGATCCCTGATAGAATAGGCTTTAATTTTTCCCTTTTACTTTAAAATTGCCATGCATAATTTTGAATTTTATTTCAGTAGCAGTACTAAGGAAGGGGAGGTTTCAACCATGATGTTTTCCCAATCTAAACAGCCTTCCCACCCCACCCAATCTGCAATTGTCCTTACAGCAGAATAATAACTTCTTCTTTTTTCTTCATTGGGGGAACCAGCAGCTGGGGGTGATGCTTTAGATCAGGAAAACAGGGTGGGAACATGTTAACCTTTTTCTTACCTAGAGCTACTGATCCAAATTTAAAGAAATAGCACACTGGCAAATCAGCAGTACACAACAGGAATGGAAAATCAGCAGAAATTACACCTCCCCTTCCATTAGTGGAAAATCTTTTATGTTTGTATGCTAGTCTTCTAACATGGATATGATTTAACAACCTCTTTTCAATGTACATCTGCAAGATACAAATTATTCCTAGATTGCCAGGCTCCTACCTGCTGCCAGTGGGGGGACAGAGCTTTCTTTCTCGGATCTTCTGGTGCATGTGCATAGTATTTGCGCCACAATGATGTCACATCACACTAGGCATGTTGCCAGGGGGACGCTCTTGCATTCAGCCAGAAACTCTGGTACCATAGAGTTTTTTAGGCTGAGAGGTAGAGCGTCCCCGGCAACATGCTGGCGTGATGACATCACCTTTGGGTGACATCATTGATCTGGGCACATTGGCATGGTCCCGGCACTTTGGTGGCTGGGGTTCCCCCCTGCTGTCTGGATCTGGGCCAGTGGATCAGGAGCCCCTTAAGTGGGCAACCCCCCTGGAGGAATGGCAAGCCTAGCCTGAACTGACCTACAAGTGTTGTTAATTGGCCTTCGGGCCTGTGGGTGTCTTATCCTCAAGGCCAAAGGGGAAGCTGGTTAATTAATTTCTCATGAGAACCTGTTTCCTGTGGTGGGGGAGATTGGGAGAGGTGATGCACTCTTCTAGAAATTTCTCTTGGAAACATGTTTTGATTGGATGTCATTATTGCCTGATACACTGGGCAAAAAATTATAATTCAGTTGTGGCTTTAGAAATCAGCTAGCTGTGATCTTTTATGGACTGTAGGCCTGAGCTATGATCTGCAGTTGCTAAAGACATAGATAATACTGATTTGTGGCCTTCCTATCTAAACTAAGGTTGGTGCCACTAAATGTAGCTTTGAATAGTGTTAGGCAATTAAAGCTAGCTTTGTTATTTTCAGTTCTGTATGATTTTTGAGTAATAAACTGGCTATAATTTTCCTTTATTGATATCTTTTGAATAAACTTAATATTATTGTATAGCAACAACCTGGTTCTTGAGTACACTCGCCCTGGGAACCCATGGAGTCAGTCATAGGCTTCCCTGACACAAAGACCAGGGTCAGAGATGAAGAAGTCAGTCCAAAGCACAGGCAGCAAGGTCAGTCATTAACAGACAAGTCGCTTCTACACAGCCACTCCCTTCTCTGCTGCTTTTCAGCACCACGCTGCTCAGCAGCCTGTACTGAGCCATGCACCTGCTGGCTGCCTCAGCCTTGCTCCTGCAAGCACTCATCCTCACTGTTGGTGCTGGGCCAGTGCTGTGCTGCTAGATGGGCACTGCACCTTCTGTCTTGAAGGTCTTTCCTCATCTTCCTCCCATGATGTTCCTGAGGCTCCGGTGATGGGGTGTGTGTGAACTGAGCAGCAGCTGACTCTTTGCTGCCAGCTCAGGACTGAGGGGCTGAGGGGCCAGTGTGCTGGTTCCTGGCTGAGGATCTATATCTGCCCCCTCAGTAGGGCTGCCAAGTCTGCCCGGGGGGGGCGGGGGATCCCCCGCTACAGGGGTCCCCAATCCACCAGCCTGGATTCAGCCGGTGGGGGAACCCCACCCCCGAAGTCATCCGGTCAGGATGACTGCCCCAGCATGATGATGTCACCAGAAGTGACATCATCACATTGGGGATGTTGCCGGGGTGACGCTGTAGCAATCATACAAAAACTCTATGGTACAATATGGTACCATAGAGTTTTTGGGTGATTGCCAGAGCAATGTCCCCAACGTGATGATGTCACTTCTGGTGACATCATCGTGGCACGCACGTGCTGGGAAGCTCCCGGACCGAGGAGGACTCCCCCCCACACTGGCATCTGGTGAGTACTTGGCAACCCTACCCCTCAGAGACTGCCTCCTCCTGCAGCGCCTCTGCCATCTCTTTGCTCTGCTGAGCTTGGCTGGTCCACTACACAAGGACTGCAGACACTAGAAGCTTCTAAACTACAAAAGTCTGGACCTGAGGAATTCCTTTTTTCCCACTCCCATTTCTTTTGTTTTGTTTACAGAACATGAAGCTTGGAAACAATTTCTGTTCATCAGCTGTCAGCTTTGTATGCTCACTGAACATCATAACAAGCAGGGCTTCTGCACAGTCCCATATAGTCTCATAGGATCCTGAGGATCTTGACATTTTTGCCAGACTAGGTGCCCATTCTGCATTAGAATGGGAAAAACCACGGCTCTGAGGTATCAAGATATTTAGACCATGTGGTTTATTGCAAGGACCAGAAGGCTGGACTAAGAGGCTCACTGATTCCCTGTCCACAAACTCTAAATAAGAGATTTTCAGAGTTTACAGCTGAAGTCTTGTCTACTTTCCACCTGCAAGGAAACTTCTCTTATTCCTCACCAAAAATTATGGCCAAAGGCCCTCCAAAACAAAAGCCAATACTCTGATCAGTAAAATGATGTGCTCACACCATCCCTTTGGTCACGTAAAAACCAGGGCACACACTTGTAACTAGACACCACTATAGGGTCCCCATAAATCCAGTGAATGTGCATAGTCAGTGCCTTAAAATAGCCTTGTACAAATATATCCATAATGTAAAGTAAGCTTTAGTTCTATTTCAGATAGTGCTTTGACAATAACAAAATGTAAAACACTAGCACCACATCCTGGATGTTAATATTGTTGCAAAAAAACTTAACATCAGTGTTTAGATTTAAGCCAGATAGAATTCCAGTGTAAAGTACACTTACAAGGAAGCAAGTCACATTGAACTCAGTGGAATTTACTTCATGAAAATATGCATAAGATCAGCACGCTACTCTCGTTCAGATGGGGCTGAGAATGTTCTGTTTCCTTACTAAACAGAGTTGCTGCAAATCAAATACCTCCTACTGCCTGTAACAAGAGCCTGCCTGAAATCACCTAGATTTTCATTTCTATAATATTTTTATTTAACAGTTTATTATTAATGCAGTTAATGCAACAATCTTAATACAATTCCACAAACACAACATTCTACAAATGAAAATAAAAAGAAGTAAGCAATACCAGAGTCTATAGTTTATAGCATAGTTCACACTACAATAGGGTTAAATACTCCATGCTTTTGGGAACCACTCCTACCCACAACAAGTAATTTAATGTAATGGACCACACTTCAACAAAATCAGGCTGAGATGAGATGGAAGTAGGTTGGTTCACCCTATAGGTAATTATTTCCATTATAAACATCTCCCATATCATACAGTGCCATAGCGATAGTGTTGGGGCATATGTGCATTTCCATGTGGTAGCTATTGATGTTTTAGCTGCTACTCCTGCCAATAATTCAAAAACAATACTACCGAGTACTGAAGTAAAAGGGATAACATCATGATTAGGTATATTTGGCCCAAATTTGTCTGCCAGAACTTCTTAATTTTCTCACACGGCCAGCAACAATGTGCATATGTCCTTACCATCCCACAGCCTTTCCAACATAGTTGTGAGTACGATGTAAAGATTCGTGATACCTGCTGTGGTGTTTGATACCAATGAGACAATATCTTAATTGATTGCATCCTCACATTTGTTATCTGTGATGAAAAAGTTTTAGATTTTCAGATTTGTGTCCAATCATTTTCAGCCAACATTAAGTCACAGTCGAGCTCCCACCACTTCTGATATGACATAGGTTTTGTATTTTCTAGTTTTGTCAAAATTGGGTAGATTTTAGAAATCAGGTTACGGTTACTGTTTGTACAATTCTGAAGTATGAGTTTCTGTAACATTTTTGAATGGATTTTAGAATGCATTTCTAAGAATGACTATCATAGAATTAATTTCTCATTCATTTGATTAATTTACACAAAAGCAGGAAAAGATGAGATGATTACCTGAAATCTAGTTTCCACTCTGGGTAAATAAACATGGCGATGGACTGGTACATTTTGCAGTTGTACATCCCATGACGGTTGTGAAGTACAGCTAGCTTCCTGAGCAATCTTATCTTTACAAGTGATTGGCAGGACGAGGACCAGTACTATAGGCTGGAAAAACCCCAAGACAGAGCAGCACAATGAACATGTAAGGGAGAAAAGTAAGTAAAGCAGGGACATTGTGAGGAGGGGGCAGAACTTAGTAGGAATTCTGTACTTGTTGTGGCCTCCAAAAGAGGTTGCTTGGAAGAAGAAGAAGAAGACCAGGAAGAGCCAGGGATCATTCTGAGAGAAGACCAGGAGGCTCAGGAGATATCTGACACCACTGTACCCCCTGCAGACCCAGAGCCCCTGGGTCCCAAGGCCTTAGTTGAAGGACCTACCCTTGAAGGCTTAGCTCCAAGCCAACATGCCAGAATCCAGGGCAGCCAGTTCCCTGCCTTGTAGGGCTAGATCTTGGACATCCAGTCCCCCAAGTTCTTCCCCTTCCTGGCAGAAGTGACAGAACCAGTGGACCGATGAGGAGGCAATTTAGCCGTGAGGAAGCACCAGGCTGGCAGCTCATGTTCCAGCTACTGAGTCAGATTACTGCCTAAGTGCACACAATGCTTTGTATGATTGGGACTCATACAAGCCCTGGCCAGATGAAGTCCAGGAACAGGTGGGATCTCTTGCCCTCCAGGATACTTCAGCCCTGGGCTAAGCAGAGAGCCTTGCTGGTTCATCCAGTTTTCATGGTTAGCTTGCTTTCTTGTTACCAATGAGACTGAACCCAGCATTGAGGTACTGCTTCAAGCCTTGCTAAGAGAGCTAGAATAGCCATTTGGTTGGATACAATTCAAGTACACTCCCTCCATACATCATCAAAGGGATCGGAACAATAACTATTTTTGATAATAATCATTGGCCACTGCATTTGATTTATTGCCATGGCTGGCCAAGCATTCATGACACATACTGCCTTGCAAGAACAGAGTCTATGCTCAGAAATCTGAAACAAGAATCACTGGAGACAGAATTGTAGTGCAATTCCTTATATGGAATGAGTGAATATTCTTCTGATGGCCGTATTAAGAACATAAGAAGAGCCCTGCTGGATTAGATTAGTGTTCCATTTAGACAGAATCCTGTCCCCCCCAGTAGCCAACCAGTTATACTGGAAGGTCAACAACAGGCATAGAGGCTAAGCCTTTCCTCTGTTATTGCCTCCTGGCACTAGCATTCTGAGGTTTACTGCCTCTGATCATGGAGTTTGCCTTTAGTACCCACAGATAGACATATCCTCTATGTCCAATCCCCTTTTAAAGCCATCTATTCTTGTTGCCGTCACTAGACCTCTGGCCGCAAATTCCACATTTTAATCACTTACTGAATAAAGAAGTATTCCCTTTTGTCTGTCCTGAATCTATTGCCAATCAAATTCATTGGAGGCCCCAAGTTCTACTATTTTGGGAGAGGGAGAAAAAGTTCTCTGTCCATTCTCTCTACCTCATACATAATTTTATAAAGGCACATACAATTTTATAAATGTTTATCACATACCATGTTAATTGTCTCTTTTCCAAACTGAAAAGTCCCAGACTTTTCAGCCTTTCATCACAGGGAAAGTGAGCCAGCTCCCTGATCATCTTGATTGTCCTCTTATGTACTTTTTCTAGCTCTGCAGTGTCCTTTTTGAGATATAGTGACCAGAAGTGCACACAGTATGCCAAAGGAGGCTGCACCATGTATCTATACAGAGACATTTTAAAGAAATTAAAAATCTCGGTTAGACAGGACTTCCCTTTGCAGAAGCCATGCTTATTTTCCCTTAGCAGGTTTTCTTCCTCTACGTGCCTAATAATTCTATATTTGATTATGGGTTCTACTAATTTGTCTGGGACAGACATTAGCCTAACCGGTCTGTAACTTCCAGGTAAATGAATCTCCCAATGTGTGAACCCCAAAACTTAGACCTCTGAGAGAATGTGAAAATGGGCTGGTATATATGAAATGGAATGCTACCACCCATTTGCAATCACTCAGTCAACAAGCAAACATTCATGGGCTCTCTTTGGCCGAAGACAGACTGGCAATCTGAAGCGGAGGCAAAGCGGAGGGAACTGGAGCGGGGGAAAAAACTCACGGAGCTGGCCGTTCACACTGGCCAGAGCAATGCGGATCAGCGGCGATACGGAGCATTCAGACTGCCACGGAGAGTTCAGACTGCCGCATAGCCAGCGCGCGGGGCTCGCGCGTGCCGCTGCACTTTTTTTGTTTTCCTTTGATGTTTTTCGCATATGCGCATATGCGCATATTTGCATATTTGCATATGCGCAAAACTTTTTGCCGTGCGTTCACACTTCCTCCGGATGCCTCCCGCTTCTTCCAGTTCACACTGTTTGGAAGCGGGAGGCATGCGGAGGAAGGCCCCTGAACACCGGGAAAAACCGGTGTCCGGGTAAAGCGGAAGGAAAGCGGCTGGGAGACGGGTAAGTACGCAACGGAGCCGATGGGCAGATGCGCATGTCTGAACGGGCTCCTTTCCTCCGTTTGCGAAGCGTGCCTGCCCCGCTTCAGATTGCCAGTCTGTCCTCGGCCTTTGATAGCTGCTCCCCATTATATTTTATGCTTCTTATGTCTCTCCATCAGAGAGGCAAGATTTATTCCCACTGCTGGGCTGTTTAGCAACAAAGAAGCCTAAAACAGCACTGGCTAGTGGAAAAGTCACCCTCTTGTGCGAAAAGATTTATCATATATGTCTGTTGTAAAAATGTCCGTTTCCATGTCTTGTTTATGTCTTTCAACATAGCCCTGCTTTTGCTCTATCAAATATTTATAATAAAGTAGAAACAGTGTGTAAATCAGAATATGTGACACATTAAAATGAGAAGCTATGCACATTTCTAACAGTTTGCCTGGACAGAATCAATAACTAATTTAGGTTTAAAATTTATAAATATGTGAAAGCATTCCAAGTTGTAGCACATACAAATTAGAAAAAATATAAAATAACAACAGCTTATCCGTGGCCAGACTAGCACCTGATCCAACTATTGGTGCATTGCTATTAGTTGTGAATTTGCACAAATACTGGGACCTCCAACACCAGCCCTAGGAATTTCAACAAGGCTGCCATTGTATTTGTATTGGATCATCAGAATTAGTTTTCATCTAACAAATACACTTATAATTTGCAATCTTTCCTCCCCCCACTTTGAATGACCTGACACCATAAAAATCTTTGCCATTGACATATTCAGGTGGGTAGCCGTGTTGGTCTGAAGCAACAGAATAAAGTTTGAGTCCAGTGGCACCTTTAAGACCAACAAAGTTAGGGCAGAAATTGCTGTGACCTGGATAGCCCAGGCAAGCTTGATCTTGTCAGAGCTCAGAAGCTAAGCAGGGTCAACTTGGGCAAGTACTTGGATGAGAGACCTCTTTGGAATACCAGCAGTTGGGAGGCGGGGGCAGGGATTAGTCACCAGAGGTCACCATGACTTCCAGGTGTACACATAGTCAGTCACTAGAGATCGCCATTACTTCCAGGTGCATGAACACACACATACATATGGACATATGGAAAATACAAAAAAAAAAACCCAAAAAAGTTAGGGCTGAAATTTAACTGCTTAGGACAGGAGGATGGGAAATCTTGGGAAGCTCAGCTCAGAGGGGAAATTGGCCAAGGGTGGTTAAAAGTCATTCATTTATTTTATTAGATTCAGAAAGTGTAATGTTTCCTCAGAGGAAAGAGGAATAGTTCAAATAGCTTTACTCTAAGGAGCAACTCCAACAGGTTCATGCAAGCACTCTCAGCTAGCTGAACTGGCTACTTGAACATGCTACCTTAGGAAAGATCTTCCAGTTAACACACTAGACTAATATAAGGGAATATCTTGAAATTCCAAGTTCTAACACAGCAGGAAGGAGATTCGTACAGGTTCCCAGTAATGTCCAGTTAGGCCCTTAAGCTGTTTCTTTCAACAAGCAAGGCGTAATTTAAAAGAAAAGAAAATTGAATTCTTTGGTTTCCACTAGAGGTCAGTACTTCCCAGTTTGTACTTCATTCAGGGATGTATGTGTATGTATGCATGTTTGTAGGAGTGTTTTGGGAGGGGGCAAGTAGCTGCTTTGGCCCGCAGGCAAATTCCATACACACAAATTGTATAGTACCTTTTAACACAAGCAACCAAAATATTTTTAAACGTGTGCATCATGAAACAGCGTGCAAGCTTGTGAGTTCTCCATCTATTCAGTTCAAAGTAAAAGCAAGGGGGAGGAGATAACGTATTTATTTACAACATTTATATTCCACCTTTCTGTTTGATCAGGCCCATGGTGTCCAAGGCAAGTCAACAGTTGTGGCCATAAAGTGGAATACAGGATGTGCTGCATGCAGCCTTGGATTAGAGGGGGGGGGGGCACTTGCAGGCTTGGTTTTCAAGTTGCACCAATGAGTTGTGGAGAGGAAATGGACATTAGAAAGCAACACTCTCCCTTTCTAAATGTAAAAGGCAGCAGGTAATCCAGTGTTTCTCAGGTACAAAATGAGGCAGGCACACAGGTCCCTTTTACCTGAAGGCCCTTTTATATGAAGTACATTAGAGATTAAGATGTTGAGCTAGGTAAAGAGTCAGTGGGAGTTGGATTCGATAATATAAACTAGTGGATGGATCCTCCCTGTGAACAAAGCCTCATTTGAAGACCAATCCTCCTCTAGCTGTAGCATCTTTTTAAATAGTTAAATTTAGGATTTTCCCAAGTAAACAAAAATTAGGGAAGGGTGGTCTTCTGCTAGATCTCTGTGAACAAATATATATATATATATATTCAGACATATGTCGTGTGAAATGTGCTGACACATGTCTAGTACATGTATCTTTAAATGGACCTCGGTTCTGCCGTATAGTGTTACCCCTTACCCAGGCCATGTAAGAATGCAAGAAAAGATGCCCACCCACTCTCTAACAGAGACTCAAGAGCAAAGGTCTCAACTATAACAAGAAACAATAGTTTATTTCTTAAGGATAAAATATCTAGGTGTTCAGCCAGCAAGACGCTTCTGCTGAATGCCTAGTGGAAAAAAGGTTACTTTGCTAGAACATACAGTATAACACAGAGATAGGACGGACAATGGGGCGGATTTAAGTCTGTACCCCAGCATGTGTACAGAGGACCCCTGGGCTGCACTTTTAGAAGTTCAGAGTAGCTGAGCTTCTCCTAGATTCCAAAAGTGAGCGAAGATCCCTTGAAAACATGTTACTTTTATACACATAGAATCAAAGAGTTGCTAAAGAGTTCTTACATTTGTTAAGTACATCAATTGACATCAGAAAGCATATGATGGTCAAGTCATTGATAAGAGATTGTTTTCTACATTCCAGGGAAGCACATTCTATTTACAAAACAATAACTGTTTGCATATTGCATGACATATTTCAGAATGCTCTGGGCAGGATGTTCTTTGTGTGCTTGGTGCTTGGCGTTGTGCTGATGTGGGAAGGGGGATGTGTGAAACTTGAGTTTCAAGGTACAATTGATTTATAAATTGGGGCTACATTTTAACCACAAAGGTTTTCCTGTCACATACGTGTTATGGCCTAAGGTGTAGGCTACCTTATACCTATGGTGATGTAGTTACATTCATATTCTGGAAATGGAATGTGGGGCCATTTCCAGGCCTACCTGCAGTTTGGAGAGTAAGTCAGTGAGACAAAGGAAAGCAGATGCTATCAAAGGCTTCTGGGTGTAGTTTCATACTGCCAGGACCGGTGCTACCATTAGACCAAGTAAGGCGACCACCTAAGGCGCAGATCTGAGAGGATGCAGAACAGCCAGTGCCCCACCAAAACAGCTGCAGGTTTTCACACTCACTCACTCACCAGCCCTGGCTCTCCCATGCTTTTACTCCTCCGGGCAGTTGTGGGGGATGCAGCAGCAGCTCCCACTCCCCTGCACTCCTCAGCTATGAGCTCCAGGAAGTGCAATACCAGAAAGGAACCACTGAGTGTGCCCAGCTTGGGGCGGCTGGGGAGGGAGAATTGAGTGACCCTCCTGGCCCTGGAGCTAAATGAGGGCAATTAGAGGGCAAAGGTGGCCCAGAGGCCAAGTGCTTGCCTCCCCCCCACCCAAGCTCACAGGAACTGAGGGCAAGGCTGCAGGGGCTTGGAAATTAGCTATGTCAATTTTTTGCTTTTAATTTTCCCTAGAATTCATCTGTTTTTGAAAATTGGTTTGCAGGAGGGGGAGCGCAAGTAGTTAGCCTTGCCTAGGGCACAAAAAAGCCTGGCACCGGCCCTGCATACTGCTTGCAGTTTGCAGGCCAAAGATACAAATATGCAACATATATTGATAGTAAAACTTCATTTTTAACACAAGCCTATAACTATATAAATTTTTCTTCCCACAATATATATATATATATATATATATATGAATAAATTCATATATATATATTGGGTGTATATATACATTGGGTGTGTATATACATATATCTGTATCTCTCTACTTATCAGCTACTACAATACTACATATAGTTTAATTGTAAATCAAATACTGCAGTTTCTAAATGTAATTGAGGCACTAGGCCTTCCTCACTAAGAAATGTCCTTACACATCTAGAATTCCTGCCAGGTGAGACAGTAGGCTGAGTTCCTGGCATGTCTCACTGTAGAAATTAAAAACTTCCTATGATACATCTAATATTTCCACAAGAGAGATGAGTCTGTCCATTCAGAACTGGATTTTTGCACAGACAGAAAGCCCACTCTGAGTTTAAAATTTCCTTAGAAAATGGACTGTGGATACCTCATATTGGCTCTAGGACCAGCAATGGGTTAGTCCTTGGAGGAGAGCCTTCTAAGCTATTTGTATCCTAGAAAATTAGAGGGGAAAGTGAGTGAAGAAATTACTACTGGACAGAAGCAGAATTTATCTGGAACTCACAGTTGTGTGTTTCTTTTTCCTGACAGCTTTTTTAAGAAAATGAAAAACTGGGTAGGAGGCTGTGATTAAGAATACTGGGACAGGGACTGTGTAGCCCTTTCCCAGTCCATATTTTGTCCAATCAAAATTGCTCCTTGCATTGTTGAGCTTTTTATTCCACCCACCACCCACTCACAAATTGGAAAGTAGCTTTTTAAATCTGAGTGGAGAAATAAGCAGTTCTGTCCCCATGCAGCTCTCCCTGCTCTCCTTACACCTTCCACGGCACTATTCAAAGTGAAAAACAGAAAGAGGGAAGTTAACACACAGCTGAGTGTCATATGTATTTTGAACCTGAAGGCATTAGGCAGACTCTGCTTCTGGAGGATAATTGAACCTTTTTATTTAATCCATGTCTAATATTATCCAGGGCTTTCTATAATCAAAGCCTGCATACTAAATGATTTATATTAATTAGAGATGCACAAATTCACTTGAACTTTTAGAGTTTATAAGCACCAGTGCTCATCCATTGCTTGTTCTGTATTCTGCTTCAAAAATATTGTTGAGAGCTGGAAATATAAAAAAATACTCCAAAGCTGCTAATATTTAGAGTTCTGGATTGAGAACATTGAGAACACTGACAACATTGATCTGATACAACATGAATCTTGATTTCTGTAGAGAAGATTATGCAGTGTTGGGATCAAACCAAGAGCCAGGCTTCTAAAGCATAATAGTGAGGATCTGTCTAGAACAGATCCCAAACTGGGGATGTAGGTACCCATTTGGGAGGGGCACTGTACTATGAGACACAAATAGAGGCAACTAGTACCACAGTTCAGTATGGCAGAGACAGCTGTGGCTCCCTTGTCTAGATAATCTCATGAAATGTTAAAGTATAATCTGACAGTCATGCTTAGCTAAGTAGTCCTGAAAATGGTCTTTGCCTTTAAAAATATTGAGTGTCACATAGTAATAAAATTAAAACAGCAAAGGGGACTTCTTTACTCTTTTAATACACTCTTATCAGCATCTATCCTCCATCCAGTTTCTCCCATCTTTAACTATCAACTGTTTGTGTGGCAAATCTAGTCATTTGCTGTTTTTGAGATTTCATAGACAATCCTTCCAAATCCACAAAGATTTTTAGATAGTCCCAGCTACTCCAGACTTTGCCAGTTGGATCTGCCGAAATCCCATTAGAAGAATATGACCATACTGTCTATTTTTTCAGCACTCCAAGATCAAGGATATCATTTAGCACTCCACAGAGTACCATTAATATCACTGGAGAAATGCAGTCCTCAGTTGCATTCCACATTCAAAATAAACATGCTGAATCTATGTTCAGGCTGTTGCTTAGAAACTGGATGCTCAGTTTTCTGCTAATATGGGAGGCAATGAATATTTGGCTTTCGGCAGAGAACAGATCCCACATCTGTTTAACAAGTACTGTTCATTTAAGTATTTATCATTTGCATGACATTTATTGTACAGCTGTGTGTTAAACCAGCTGACTTATGGAAACCATAAAAATGAACTGGAATGAAAACAGCCAGGCACCCCTAAATGTCCCCTCTATGTAGCAGACAGTTACTACAGCTGAATAAGCCAAAAGGGCTCTAAGGCAGTATGTATGTGTAAAGTGCCATCAAGTTGCAGCTGACTTGTGATGACCCCAGCCAGGGCTTTCTCAGTGGTGGCCCCATACTGGTGGAATGAGCTCCTGGAGGACTTCAGGGCCCTGTGGAACCTTTTACTGTTCTGCAGGGCCTGTAAAACGGAGCTCTTCCACCAGGCTTTTGATTAGGAGCCGCCACTGACTGACAAATGTGCCTAGAATATCTTCTGGCCTGAGACCCCACTGGATGCTGCTTCCATCATTGGGTGTTATTTTGAATACCGCCATCATCTGTTTGTGCCTACTGGTTCACCATTGTGTTTTAATTTTGTACTGTATTCATTTAATGATTTTCACTCTGTATTGTTCTCAATATTTTAATCCTGTTAGCTGTCTTGAGCCAGCGTGTCCGGCAAGGTGGGATACAAATTGAAACAATAAATAAATAAAACAAATAAGCCAAATAAATAAATAAAGTAGAAGTGGTTTGCCATTCCCTTCCTCTTCAGAGTCTTCCTTAGTGGTCTCCCATCCATGTACTGACACGCCTTAGCTTCTGAGATCTGATGCGATTGGGCTATACTGTTCTGCCTTCCTGCCCCTTAATTAATATACTGAGCACAAAGAGGCTTTTGCCTTGAAGTTGACAGCTTTAATGTAGTCTATTTTCTCTACACGTCCACAAGGAATACTTTGTATAAACTAATAGTTCCCCCCCCCGTAAAGCTGCACAACCCTTAGAACTACAAAGATGTGTTTTAGACCAAGATGGGTAGCTGTGTTTGTCTGTCTGTAGCAGAAAAAAAGAGCAAAAATCAAGTAGCACCTTAAAAACTAACAAAATACGTTGCAGTGTATGAGTTTTTGTGAGTCACGGCTCACTTCTCATACCCTGCCACATATTTTGTTAAGTCTTTAAGGTGCTGGTGGATTCTTGCTCTTTCCTGCTGCTAAAGATGTGTTTTATTATGCTTAAACCAGAATCTTCCTATTGAGCTCCAAATTATATGTTATGGGGAGCAAGGGCACTGCCCTGGATTAATCAAAACAGATAGATACACAAATGTCCTCATACCAAGTCAGGCCATTAAGGCCACTACACAGTCTGTTTTGGGCAGTGGCTCTCCAAGACTTCATGACAAGAGCTTCTGCTTGAGGTGCTTTCAGGAACTGCCTTTCTTGGTAAAGATGATGACTTCCACGATTTCGCCCGTAATATACGAGCTGCCGTAAGAATGTATGCTATAAGCTTTGAGTCTGATAATGACAAATTGTCCACAAACATGTTAAGTAAATAAGACCCTGGTTCTGGATCCAAAACATAATCCATAATTTCAAAGATCAATTCTTTAACCGTTTCCCAAAACTTTCGTACTACTTTACAGGACCACCACATATGGTAAAACGTCCCGTTGCTCTTCCCACATGCTCAGCATAAGTTAGATGCAGATTTAAAACATTTATTCAGTTTATCAGGTGACCAATGCCATCTGTAGAAAAGTTTGTAAGTATTTTCCTTGTAGTTTACTGCTTTTAAAATTTTTGTTGACTTCCAGTATTTCTCCAGTCACGCCACACGGCCACCATGCCAGCCCAAAGTGGTTGTGACTAACTAATTTATTCATTTCTCCCTTCCTGCTCAGATTAACTGATGCAGCCTGTAGCCACACAGCCTCAGCAGAGCGAGATCTTCCTGGCTTCAATTCCTTCTGCTCTGCCCAAATGGAAGTGGCACTCTGGTGAGGGAGGGGTGGCCCCCTGGGTGCGAAGTGTTGTTTTCTCGTTCCCTCCCAAGTTGGCAGCAGCATGACCCGCCAATGCAAAAGCTATGTCTGGAGGGTAAACAGGATGCCTGGCAAGGCCACTCACCCTCGCCACAGCCATTATGCATGGCACCAGCGCCCCCCACTCACAGTCCCCCAGCCATGCCAGCAGAGCAGCAGACCCAGCAGAAGCCTCTCCAACGCGCCCCTGTGGAAACTCTGGAGGAGCAGGTGTGCCTGACGCACTCCTTACCACATCACTCTCACCTGCTAGGGAGACCGAGTGGGGGCTGTGCTTCTGGGGCTGGGATGGAAAGGCAGCAGCAACTTGACAGCTCTCCTGGCATGCCTGCTGGGGATAGTCTGGACTGGCTCCTCCCCAAAGGGCTGAACCAAAGTAGCTGACAGTGGTGATGCCTCTCTCTTCTCCCTCCTCCCTTCGCCTCCTCATTCAACTAAATTTAATTAATTAATTAGCACCCCTCCCCCCCAAAAAAAATCCTGGCTACAGGGCTGGAGAGGGAGAGATGACATTTATTTTTAACATCACATTTTTGTCTTATCCTTCTGCCAAGGAACTCAAAGTGATATGCATGGGATTTTCTCTATTAGTGGCTCAACAACCACTCACTAATCCTATTACACTGCTTACTGGATGTCCCATCCTATTGACTGCATTGACTTACACTGTGTAATCCGCCGTGAGTCTCAGTGAGAAACGGAGACTATAAATTAAATTAAATTAAATTAAAAAGTTATTAATGCCCACGTGTTGCAAAATGTATGAATGGCAAAAAAAAATGTAGTTGCGCATGTGATCATGTCAAAATTCTTTTTGAATGGTGTTTTATCATCAGGTGCAAGTGCATTGGTAAAACGCTACACAAGAAAGAATCTTGATTCAATCATACTTAAAAGAGCAGCTAGACTCTTTTTTGTAGTATTTTATTAAGCAAATGTGCATAATGGTCAATATAGATGAGGGATAAAGTAGTGAAGGAACTGGAGAATGCAAAATTTTATATATTCTAATTAACTCAGGAAATGTGGAATGCAGGACAGTTCAAAATTCTGGAATCATCAAAAAGATAATGGGGACAGTTCTCTCATCCCCATTTGCAGACAGAGTTTCTCATTAATATTACACATATATGTTTGTAATAATTCTTTTTGGGTTTTCAAAACTTCTGTTTAACATGACCTTCAGATTTCTGCAGCTTAAACATCTGTAATTTTATTCTTCTGGCACAGCCCACAATTTCCACTGTTATCAGAAAATGTGCATCACATAGGGAATTGTTAGTTGATTTGAATACATCCAAAGGGTTAGCTAGCCCACATTTTTAAGATGCTATCTCTCTTCACCTGCAACTCTGCTTCTGCTATTAGTTACACTAGATTTTAATATACTATTGAAATCCTATATTTTTCTACCCGTCAAAGATTAATACAAGTGGTCTCATATTTCATCAGTGCATAAAAACAGCAAAACATAATTATGGTGCCTGCTCAGTGAGTGTGGCATAAACTGTGTTGCTGTCTGACATGTACAGGTAGAGAAAACCAGTTCTGTCTTCCTGGGACATCATTCTGTTGCAAGGAAAAAGAGGATTTGCTTTTCACATGCTACTCTTGGAATGGTTTTAAATAGGCTATTAAAAATAAAATTAACATCATTTTTACAGAATGATTAGTGGTTCTTTGATTAGTTACAGCTGGTTGACATAAGGTTAAATGAAACTTACAAGGATACTGGTTTATAGTAATGGTCCATTTTAGTGATGTCATAAAGCTTGTAATTCCTCGGTATGGAGTATAAATCATGGTAACTTGTTATGCACAACTTAAATAAGAGGCAAGTATTACACTTGAGCTCTTTGTCTTGGATATTAGTCCCTCCAAACTACTTACCTGACTGCTATGGTGAGTGTTCGTTTCCATTCCTTCTTCCTGAAGGAAGAAGGAGGAGGAGGAAAAGAAGAAGAGGAGGAGGAGGAGATTGTATTTATACCCCACCCTTCACTACCCAAAGGAGTCTCAGAGCGGCTTACAATCCCTTTCTCTTCTCCTCCCCACAACATACACCCTGTGAAGTAGGTGGGGCTGAGAGAGCTCTTTTGAGAACTGCTCCTGAGAGAATAGCTCTGAAAGAACTTGTAACTGACCCAAGGTCACACGAGCAGCTACATGTGGAGGAGTAGGGAATCAAACCTGGTTCTCCTAGATTAGAGTTTGCGCTCTTAACCACTGCACCAAACTGGCTCTCACTGCTGCAGGGTCTGGGCTATAGTGAGGATGACTTTCAGGGGTGTGTCTCACTGAGGCCTCTTGCCCCCATTCTGCATTACATTACCTCCATTCAGTGGTCAACCCGGTTTCAGCCTGCTGTTGCCTTGGGTTATTTGGATGCTGTTTTGTGGTGGGCTTAAATTGCCTCGACTCAAACAATGAGAAAACCTGGAGTGGCAGGCAAATGTGGAAAGGACCTTGCTTCAGAGCTGTTTTAAACTCCTGGTCCCACTACTTGATTACATTAAAGGGCCTCTAGGTTAAACCTTGGCCCTTTCTGCAGTCTCCTTTTAATCCATGTTCACCACAGTGTCCTCCAAGCAATTCTGCACTAAAATCAAATTCAACCTTCTTTTTAATCCAGGTTCCACCCCACACTAAAATCAAGTTCAACCTCCTTTTTATTCCGGTTTTTTTTCCCATTCTGCATTACATTACCTCCCTTCAGTGGTCAGTCCGGTTTCAGCCTGCTGTTGCCCTAGGTTATTTGGATGCTATTTTGGCATGGCATTAAAATTGCCTCGACTCAAACACTGAGAAAATCTGGAGTGACAGGCCAAGGCGGAGAGGACTAATGTGACTTTCAAGAAGCCACCAAATCCAAATACTTTCTGTTTTAGACACTGAGCACCATACACGAGTGAAGTGCACATTTAATTATTTGCTAAATACTGGGTTCTTGCATGTAGAATCAGTGATCCAGCATAGTGAACAGCCCTTGTTGTGTTCAGGGACCATGCTCGGGACTAAAATTGCTAGCCCCCTAGTGGTGCTCAGCGAACACAACAACCCTCCCCCCATAGTTCAGAGTGTGCCTAAGGCACATAGTCCTTTAAGTAGGTGGGGGGGCGGTGGTCCCGCTAGGAATGCCGAGGTACCTGGACCAGGGCTTCAGGAGTATCCTCTAGTGGACTGTCCAGGTTGCAAGGAGGTGGTGTGGAATCCGCTTTGGTCTCAAGCAGAGGGCAGTGCTGCGTTGCTAGCTTCTGGCACTGGAGGCAGTGAAGGCTTGTTGACTCTCCCTTCAGGGATGTCTACTCCAATGTCCATCTCCTCTGGAAGTTGCACTTTGGGGGCCATTGTCTGCTGACTCTCCAGGGATGTGAGGTGCAGGTACCTTGGCAGCTGCTCCACATGTTTCTGCAGGACCTGGCTGTCCTCCGTGGAGACCTCATACAAAACCAGCCCTGTAGGACAAATGACACTGCCTGCCAGCCAAGGAGGACCCTTCCCAAAGTTCCTGAGGAAGATGGGGTCTTCTGGAAAGAACCCCCTGGGAGCCTCAACTTGCTCGGATAGCCACTGCGACTTGGGGGCTCGATCTGGGTGCAGCCTGTCTAGTAGGACGGTGTGCCACAGGTCCATCAGGAGCTCAGCTGGGCAGCAGCTGCTGACCGGATTCAGAGTAGTCTTTTGGGATAGGAGGAATAGGGCAAGTCAGTACTCCCAGTATCCCTCTGTAATCATGCTGAGGGCTTCTTTAGTGGTCCTCACCATTCGTTCTGCCATTGGTCGCAGGGTGGAAGGGTGCTGACCTCATGTGCCAGATCAAATTTCCCTGGAGGAATGCCTGGAACTCCTCAGATGTAAAGGCAGTTCCATTGTCAGAGACGATTGTGTCCAGCAACCCATGGGTCGCGAAGATCCAGCATAGTGCTTGGATGGTGGCCTTGGAGGAAGTTGAGGTGATGGGGGGCGACCTCCAGCCACTTGGAGTATGAGTCCACCATGACTAGGAATAGTAATCAATGAAAGGGCCTGGCGAACTCAGTGTGTAGCCAGGAACATGGCATGCAGGTGGACTCCCAAGCCTGCATGGGTGCGCTTGTAGGGTTTGGGTGGACAGCCTGGCATGCTTGACACCTCTTCACCCGTGCCTTAATTTTTGCATTGATCCTTGGCCACCATATGTAACTTTGGGCCAGGGCCTTCATCTGGACGATTCCTGGGTAAGCCTCATGGAGTGCCATGAGGACGTGGTGGCACAGGGCACTGGAGACTACTACTCTATCCACCCACAGTAGACACCCCTTGTACACTGAGAGTTCATCTCTGCGAGCTGAAAAGGCCATGAACTCTGGGTCCGCAGAGGCTGGGGGCCACCCCGTCTCACCCATTCGAGAACCCCAGAGATGACAGGGTCCCTGGTTGAGTGGCGGGTGATGTCGGCAGCCTGTAAAGGTTGCTTCTGGAAGTCTTTGATTAGCAGGACATGGTGCGCTGGAGCTGGGTCCTGGTCAACCGAAGGCAAGGGCAAGTGGCTTAGGGCATCCATGTGTCCCATCACCTTCCCAGGGCAATGCTGGAGACGGTAGTTGTAGCACGCCAAGAAGATGAACCACCGGAGGACTTGCTAGGAAAGGACCTGCGGCATCTGTTTTTCCACCATGAAGTGGCCGAGGAGGGGCAATGGTCCATCACGATGCCGATGGTGAAGGGCCTCCCATATAGGAAGTCATATCACTTCTTCACTCCAGCCACAATTGCCAGGCCCTTATGATCAATCTGGGCATAGTTCCTCTCGGCAGCCGATCGGGTACAGGAGTAGTAGGCCACCGGCACTTCTCAGCCATCAGGGAGTTGGTGGCCCAGCACAGCACCCATGCCATAGGGAGAGGTGTTGCATATCAGAATCACCAGCAGTGAGTCATCAAAATGGGCCGGCACCGAGTTTGAGATCAGCAACACTTTGATGGCCCAGAATGCTGCTGCCTGGTGGGGGGCCCAGACCCAGGGGGCCTTCTTGTATAACAGGTGGTGCAGGAGCTCACTACCACCACCTTGTGGTTAGAAAGGTGTGGTAGAAGTTGAGAAGGCTGAGGAATGCTTGGAGTTCCATCTTGGACTTGGTTGAAGGGGCCTCCACAGTAGCCTTAATCTTGTTAAGTGGGTGGAGGCCATCCGCATCTACTGTGAATCCCAAAAAGTCCACCTGGTCAGCCCTGAGAAGGCACTTCTCCTGTTTCACCTTGAGGCCTGCCTTGTGGAAGCGGTGGAGGATGGTGCGCAAATGGGTCGTGAACTCCTCCCTGTTTGCCGCTGCAATCATCATGACATTGAAGAATGGGGTGACTCCGGGTATCCCTTTCAAGAGAGAGTCCATGAAATGTTGAAAAATTCCTGGGGCCATGCTCACACCGAACTGGAGCCGCTTCACCTTGAATGCCCCCCGGTGAGTGACAATAGTTTGGGCCATGGCAATGGCCTTGTCTACCAGCAGCTGCTGGTATGCTTGGGCGAGATCCAGCTTGCTGAAGACCTCTGCCCCACCAAGGTGGCTAACATGTGGCTCACAACTAGGACTGGGTATGCATGGTCCTGCAGAGCTTTGTTAATTGTACATTTGTAGTCTGCACAGATGCGGACGTTGCTGTTGGGCTTCACTGACATGACTATAGGGGTCTCCCATGCGCTGCATGGGAGACTGGTTCAAGGACCCCTTGAGTGACTAGGCATTCCAGCTCTGTGTTGATTTTCGGCTTTAGGGCAAAAGAGACATGATGGGCTCGCATGCAGATTGGCGCCACCTTGGGGTCGAGTCGCAGCAAGACAGGGGGCCCGTGTAGCACCCCAGGGGCCCATTAAAATGGACAGGAATTCCCCGCAGACATCGATAAAGTCCAGTAGGTCACATTGTTTGACCCCCTCAATGGTTATTCGTAGGGGTGCAAACCACACACAGCCCAAGAGACTGACTAGGTTCCCTTCAACTATGAGCAAGTCTAAATAGTCATCAAAATCCCAGTATTGGACCCGGAAGCAGCCTACTCCTTTTAACAGGATGCTGTTCCACTGAAAGTCCACCAATTTAATGTTGGAGGGTCTAAGGCAGGGCCCCCCATTGGGACAAAGTCTTTTAAGAGTCTCTACCAAAATGATAGAGGCTGCAGAGCTGGAGTCTGGCTCCATAGTGTAGGGGAACCCCTCAAGTTTAACCTGAACCTGGATTTTAGGCACTGGGCTCTGGCTAGGGGATTGCAGTACCTCATGTGGTGGTTCCGTCTAGAGGAGGTAGACCTTGTTGGGGGTTGTGTCATCCTCGTAGTGCGTGGTGGCACAGCGGCATTGAGACGGTTTGGCATTTGAGGGTCTGGCTCCTCGAGAGCAGCAAGCGCATGCGATGTGACCAGAGCGTCCACAACTCTGGCTTGTGGCATCCTGGTACCTGCATGACTTTTGTTCATGTGGGTCCCCACAGCTGATGCACTCTGGAGTGTTGGCTGTTTCCTGGGCTGGGTTGGAGCACAGATTGGCAACTTGATCTTTCCTTCATACAGGCTGTTAGGTCTTGTGAACCTCCTCTGCATCAGATTTGCCTGTGTCAGCAGCGGCCTGATGCATGGCAGCGACCCAATGACTGGATGTGGCCCCAGTGGAGGACGTGTGCGTTCGCTCCCAAGCTGTGGCAATGGAGAGGACTGAAGCAAGGGTGCATGTCTAGGCTTCTGTAATCCTCCTCCAGAGCTTCTCCTCCCATAGGCCAAAGAGGAACCTGTCTCGGAGTGCCAGCTCCAGATGGTTCCCGAACTTGCAGTCAGAGGTGAGGCAGCGAAACTCAGCCAAATATGCTGTGGCTGACTCCCATAGTTGCTGGTTCCTGGATTGGAAGGCCATGTGGTGCGACATTTCCAATGGCCTGGGAATGAAGTAGTCTTGTAAAACCTTTATGATCTGCTCGAAGGTGGCCTCGTCCAATGTAGTGGGTGAAAGTAGGTTCTGCGCCGGATCGATGGTGGCGGGGCCTCATGAGCTGATGAGGAGACCCTTCTTCCTTTCCTTGTAGAAAATCAGGATGGACTTGAGTCCGACAACCCACGTTCCCCACTGCTGTGGATGAGCTGGATCAAATGGGGGAATGAGTCCCGATCCCAGAGCGGCGGCCATTGTGCTGCTCGATTGAGGTGGGGAAGTGCACTGGGGTCTGTCAGTGCTCATCTGCAGGAGTGGCGGAAGACGTCCTTCTTCCCTTGGGGCCCGGCAACCCGGTTTGCTCAGCGGGATCCCATCCTCATCTTTTCTGTAATGTGAACAGGACTAGTCTGATTAGGGGAAATCACTCACTGGAGACGTTCCCGGACAGAAAGCTTTATTATGTGAGCTAAATCCAAGCACCAAGGATGAAGTAAATAATATAATTCAAGTATCATTCATTTGTTCATAAAAATGTCTCTTAAATTTAGAGAGAAAGGGGAACATTTCTCCTTATTATGTGCATGTTCTGCTTTTTAATAAATAAATAAATAAATAAATCTCCATCCCTTCTCAACTGTGTATCATGTTCTGTCAAGTTGCTTCCAATTATGGTGTCACAATGACTTAATGAGTTAAAATCTCCTAGCCCCAACCTGGCTAGCCCAATTCCATCAGATCTCAGAGGCTAAATCCTGGGTTCTTGCATGTAGAATCAGTGATCCAGCATAGTGAACAGCTCGAGTTTATTGCACACTAACACAAGACAAAACACATGGCAAATGTCCAACATATATACAGACCCACAACAATGCTTAGCCACACCCCACTGTCCTACTGGAGGGTTTGAATTTTCTGTTGGTGTCCTATTGGTGTTTACTAGGATCCTTGGTGTCCTATCGGTGTTTACTAGGATCCTCGGCCCATATTGTGTTGAGGGACCAAGTTTGGGACTAAAGTCGCTATCCCCCCAGTGGTGCTCAGTGGACACAACATTCTTTAAATAATATAACTTTAGAAAAAGTGAGATCAGCTTCATCAGTGTGAAGCTTACTCAACAATTTTTTTTTGAGGCATGGAAGAAAGGTTTGAGTGCCTTGAGGACTTCAAGAAAATGAATTTGTAAGAAAGGTGACACAAACAGCAATTCTAAGAACACTTGCCTGGGAGTAAGTCCCCATGAATAAAATGGGACTTATTTCTGAGTAGACCTATTAATGATTGCTCCCATATGTTCTTTCTTACAAATCAGAATGCTAATGTATGAAATTTAAGATACCTTATTTTTGGTGTGGGATTAATTTTTATTCACTGGATTTTTACAGCAAGAGTTTTGCAACAGTGGAATCAGCTGCCTAGGGAGGTGACAAACTCCCCCTCACTGGCAGTCTTTAAGCAGCGGCTGGACAAACACTTGTCAGGGATGCTGTAGGCTGATCCTGCATTGAGCAGCGGGTTGGACTAGATAACTTGTATGGCCCCTTCCAACTCTGTGATCCTATGATTCTACGATTCTATGGTAAAGGAAACTTGTATAATTATGCATGATACAGTAGCAGCTTTCTCAAAGAAATTCTCCTATTAACATCAGTGGGTGATTTATGGTTACAGTTGGATCCACAAATATTATTTAGAATTAGAATGAAAGTTAATGGAACAAAAGAGAGATTAGGACTCTGCAGGACTGGAGCTTAAATATTTGCAAGATATGTGCTATAAACCAGCCTATACCTATCTATTTGGGGAGATTAATAGATTACAACTTCCCACTCAACAAGCAATTCTGGTGCCTAGGTACCCACAAAAATTTATTGCACAAACCTAGAAAGCAACTTTCTTTTCTGTAATGTGAACAGGACTAGTCTAATTAGGGGAAATCACTCACTGGAGACGTTCCCGGACAGAAAGCTTTATTATGTGAGCTAAATCCAAGCACCAAGGATGAAGTAAATAATATAATTCAAGTATCATTCATTTGTTCATAAAAATGTCTCTTAAATTTAGAGAGAAAGGGGAACATTTCTCCTTATTATGTGCATGTTCTGCTTTTTAATAAATAAATAAATAAATAAATCTCCATCCCTTCTCAACTGTGTATCATGTTCTATCAAGTTGCTTCCAATTATGGTGTCACAATGACTTAATGAGTTAAAATCTCCTAGCCCCAACCTGGCTAGCCCAATTCCATCAGATCTCAGAGGCTAAGCAGGACTGGCCCTTGTTAGTATTTGGAAGGGAGATCACCAGTGAATACCAGAGTCATAACCAAATGTCCCTCTAAGCTGTGGAGTCTTGTGAGCCAAAATTCTACTTTGTGAGCCAAAAGACCTACTTGGAGAAAAGTTGGGAACAAGCCTACATTTAAAAAAAAAAAATTAAATTTCAGTTTACAAACATAAAAACATAAAGTATAAACTATTTTCATTGCATCCAGTCAAAAGGAATCAGCAGTAGGTGATGTGAATGACCTCTGCCTGAGACCCTGGAGAGCCACTGCCCATCAGGGTGATCTTGTTACACCAGTGGGCCAACTCAGTGTAATGCAGCTTCATGTGTTTATTATCAAGGGGAAGCACTGTATTTCAGGGGTAGAGCACCTGCCTTACATGCAGAAGGTACCAGGCTTAGTCCCTGACATCTCCAAATGAAAGAATCAGATAGCATGTGATGTGAAGGAACTCAGCCTGAGCTGCTGCCAGTCAAAGTAGGCAATACTGATCTTGGTAGGCTAACACACAAAAGACAGCCCATTGCCTCGTCTAATCCAAATGACCTGGTAGAATTCTGAGGGAGTAGAATAGGCTGTATCCCTAGGGGAACATTCACTAGGGTTGTCAACTCCAGGTTGGGAAATACTTGGAGATTTGTGCATTGCCTGAGGAGGGAAAGGACTTCAATGGGGTATAATACTATAGAATCCACCTTCTGAAGTGGCCATTTTCTACAAGTGAAGATGGGGGGGTCGCTGTGGCTTGGGAGCTGGAGGGGGGATCTGGAGAAACATAGAAGAGGCAGACACCGACCACACAGAGACACATGGAAGACAGCCTGTTCTTCGTCTTCATGGGGGTGCGGAGATAGGGACATCATGGGGGGGGTGCTGGCGGGGGGAGGAGGGGGGCTCGTTTGTCACAACTAGATGGCAGGAACATAAAAGGGTGCGGGAGGGAGAAGGGAGAGGCCGAGCAGTGGGAGGATTCAGGAGGGCTGCTGTAGCAGTGGTGACGAAAAGGACGATGCAGTGGCCAGCTCGGTGTGCCAGGGCCCAGGGGGAAGTGGTGGTGAGGGCAAGGGAGGGCTGCAGTGTGGGTGGGAGCCAGGCACCATGAGATTGGTGAGACAGCCGCCTGCCGGAGTCTGGGCTATGGCAGGGAGGCAAGGAGGCAGTGCCAATAGCGTTGCATCAACCACCTCAGCGTGGCGACAGGAGGCAGGTGACAAAGCCACCAGGTGGCGCCCTGCCTCCATTCTGCTGTAGGCATTGGTGGGCAGCCTCAAAACCCCGTCCTTGCCTTCCTGCCCACCAGGACCTTGCTGGAGTTTCTTTGGGGGCAGAGGCAGCAGCTACAGTGCGCCTCATGGCCACTGGGCTCTCTTTCTTCCTTCTGTCATGGCGCACACTCTGGGGGGGAGGGCAGAAGGTCAAACATAGCATCTGGGCAAGTCAGCCAGTGAGCAGGGCTGGTGTGCATCCATATCGGCAGGCCAGTAGTGTCTCTGGACATAGGCGTAGAGTACGGGGGGGCTCGAGGGCTTGAGCCACCCCCAAAATTTCCTGGGGGGGGGCTCAGCCACCCCCAGGAAAACGGAGTGCCTGCCTCCGCGCCTCCCCAGGTCCTTCCAAGGCCTGGCGGCTGCTGCTGAACAGAGAGAGGGAAGGGGTGGCGGGGGGGGGGGGGGAGAGGCACCGGCAGCAGCGGCTGGCGGGGCTCAGAAGGGCCCAGGGAGGCGGGGCGGTTTTCCAGGGGGGGAGAACATCATCCCAGCGAGCGCACGCGTGAAGCGCGTGCACTAAGGAGCCCCCTCTCCCCGGATTTCCAAACCTATACGCCCCTGTCTCTGGAGGTGGGGCCCTAAGGCAGTTGCTTAACCTCACCACTATGGATGAAAAGGCCTGGGCGTGCCACATGGCTCTGGTGCAACTACAACTTCCGGCAGCCAGCTCACTTCCACAGGTAAGGGGTGGGAGAAAGGTGATGCAACCTGCCCTGGTATTCTCAGCCACAGGCAAGAAACCTGGCAGGTTTAAAGAGCCAGCAGAGAGAGAGGAGTTGGGAAATGGGGCTGGGGATAAAAGGAAATTGTCTGGCTGAGATCGGGGAAGAGTCATCCCACCACCCTGCTGCTTGGCTTCGGTCACCGGAAGGAAAACCAGCTGCTGCCCAGGAGGACCATGTGAGACAGTGGGCCAGCTGTACACATGACTAGCAGCTGAGCCAAGTGGCCCCTGAACTGATCAAAAAATCCATGCATCTTGGGGTTAAAATCTGTGTCCAGCTATCACACTAGCATGGCATTAGCATAACCCTCTATGGCCCATATTCTTATTATAGCTTCTTGCCTTCTAGTATCAGGTGGTCCAATGAAGAAGAGTTTTGACTGGACCTGAGAGACCACGTGGCTGGAGGCAGTGGCTCCTCCTCCGCGTCATCCTTGTTGGAGCTCAGCTCACTGGAATCTGAGGCGCAGCTGCATTCCTCCCCCTCCTCCTTCTCCTCCTAAAAAGCCGAATTGCTGGTGCTAGACAGACTGAAGCAGAAATCGGAGTCATTGGCTGCGTGGTCCAAGTAGGAGCTGGAGTTGGAGTCACTGCTGTAGCTCTCCGTGGTGCGGTACCGGTGCCAGGAAACCGTTCAAGTCAGGTAGGCGCTCAGACGTCACACCTTTGAGCTTGCAGGTGTGGGGCAAGAGCAGCAGGTGCCTCTCGCAGCTGCCCAACAAGCGGCCTTTGGCGGCTTTTTCCTGCTGGGCCCAGCAGCCCAGAGCCAGCAGGCTGCTTCCTATCATGGCAGCGGTGGCAGCAATCTTGAGCTGGCTGGCAATGGCAGCGGCAGAGTGGTAGTAATGGGAGTGCTTGGAGCAGAGCAGACTCTGGAAATAATGCCTCCTCTCCTGCACCACTGCCGCCGTTCCTGGGGGGGGGGGGGGGCTGCCATGCTGCTTGATTAGGAACATAAGAACATAAGAGAAGCCAATGTTGGATCAGGCCAGTGGCCCATCCAGTCCAACACTCTGTCACACAGTGGCCAAAAACACCAGGTGCCATCAGAAGGTCCAGCAGTGGGGGCAGGACACTAGAAGCCCTCCCACTATTGCCCCCCCCCCCCATCAAGCACCAAGAATACAGAGCATCACTTGCCCCAGACTGAGAGTTCCTAACTATACTTTGTGGCTAATAACCACTGATGGACCTCTAATCCATATGTTTATCTAATTCCCTCTTGAAGCCGTCCATGTTTGTAGCTACCACCACCTCCTGTGGCAGTGAATTCCACGTGTTGATCACTCTTTGGGTGAAGAGGTACTTCCTTTTATCTGTTCTAATCCAATTGCTCAGCAATTCCATGGAGTGCCCCCGAGTTCTTGTATTGTGAGAAAGGGAGAAAAGGACTTCTTTCTCTACCTGCTCTATCCCATGCATAATCTTATAAACCTCGATCATGTCACCCCTCAGCCATTGTCTCCCCAAGCTAAAGAGCCATTGTCTCCCCAAGCACCTCAACCTGCGCCTCAACCTTTCTTCATAGGGAAAGTGTTCCTACCCTTTTATCATTCTAGTTGCTGTTTTCTGCACTTTTTCCAATGCTATAATACTTTTTTTGAGGTGTGGCGACCAGAACTGTACACAGTACTCCAAATGAGGTTGCACCATCAATTTATACAGGGGCATTATGATACTGGCTAGTTTGTTTTCAATTCCCTTCCTAATAACCCCCAGCATAGCGTTGGCCTTTTTCATTGCAGTTGCACACTGTTTTGACATTTTCATTGAGTTATCTACTACGACTCCAAGATCTCTCTCTTGGTCAGTCTCCGCCAGTTTGGACCCCATCAACGTGTATTTATAGCTAGGATTTTTGGCTCCAGTGTGCATCACTTTGCACTTGGCCACATTAAACCTCATTTGCCACGCTGATGCCCACTCACCCATCCTCGACAGATCCCTTTGGAGTGCCTCACAATCCTCCCTGTTTCTCACCACCCTGAACAACTTCATGTCATCTGCAAATTTAGCCACTTTACTGCTTAAAGGAAAGGAACTGTGGCCCACATAGGCTGGATTTGAGGTGGCTGCTGCTGCTGGCTCCTGCCACCGCTGCCACTCCTGCTGCTCCACCAGGTGTCAGCATCACCACAGATGCCACCACTGCTCCCCCTCCCCCAGGGGGTAGTGGCGAGCATTGGGGAGAAATAATTGTCCTCGTGACGGGTACCCCCAAGGGGCAAAATGCCAAACAGGGGGGGGGGGGGACAAAACCCTGTGCTCGCTTTCTCGTCTTCCTCATGGAGATGGCTCATGAGGCTCCTCTATCTCTCCCCCTCACCAGCTTTCCTTGCCAGCCCACTGGGGGCAGGGCTTGCTGCTGCCACCATTTCCCCCGCACCTGGGCTACCCTCCGGCCCCAAATGACCCCTGCTTCTAAGTATGCTCCATTATTCTGGAAAATGTGTGGAGAAGTGGGTTCATTTGAGCATCGCTGGTGGAGGTGCAAGGTTATCACAGCATTTTGGGAACAGATTTTAAATCGGGTTTATATTATGACTGGTTATAATATACTTATGGAAATGGAACTCTTATTTCTCAACTACTGGTCAGATCTAGATATACCAAAATCTACTAAAGAATAAATAGCCACATTATTGATTGCAGCAAAAACAGCTATAGCTGCTAAATGGAGAGACAAGGCAGGACCTTCCATAAATATGTGGCATAACAAGATATGGAATCTATATATAATGGGAAAAAATCACTGATCAAATAACTCAAAGTAATATGGATAGAGATATACTCCAAATTTGTAGTAGTTTCCTGTAGTAGGTTATCTGGCTTCTCGCAATGTGATTCCTAAAAAAATTAGTCCATATGAACTTGCTTAATATTTGACCTTTAAAAGGTTGTATGATATGTTTGGTAGTTGGTTGATTTAAATTTGGTGTTATGATCCACTTCTCTAATGCAACATAATAGAGAAGTATTTTTGTATGACGTTCTATGCATCTTATATGTTCAATATCTTACTTATCACAAGGTTGTACGATAATGATGTATTCTTGTTTTGTATATATGTTGTAATAAACTCAATAAAATTTTTAAAAAGGGATGAGAAATTCACAATTTTATTTTATTTGTCTGTTTGTTCAGCTGAGCAGTGACCTTCTATACATCAAAGAAGTAGATGCCTACTGCTATTTAAGCATTATGAGTGTTTTGGGCCAGTGCATTAGTTTTACACAACACAACTTACATGAGGCTAAAATAATTTCCTTTTTTGTGCTAGGATTTATTTTTATGGACAAGCATGCTCTGATATCAGTCATCTACAGTAAAATTTTATTCCTTCAATAACCTCACATGACGTAAGAGTTCTCAGAATGGCTTTATAGCAATAAATGAAACTGCAAAGAAGCCGGAAAAGAATCTTTCCACCAGACTTTAATGAATTCAGAAGGTCACCCATTTTATATTGGTGCCAGATTCCTTGTGGTTATCATAATAAAAGTCAAGGCAATGTCCATGCAGTCCTTAATTTGACCATTGAGAAGACACATCCTGTCACAATCACCTTTTAAAATTATTGTCTTGTATCAGCAACACCATAATTATTATGGCAGCTGTAATATTTAAGATGGCTAAAATTGCTCCAGGTGTGTATCTTGCATGCAGTCCCCCAAAGATGTAGCTGTCGTACTTAATTCAGTTTTCCATTAACAGTCAACGCTTCTCCCACTATCCTTCCAGATCTGTAAATTTTATTATTTTTATGAGCATGTGTTGTTGCTGAAATGGATTTAATCAGGAAATGATCTAATGAGTCACACCTCCAGGGGAGCAATCTCATATTCACATTTTATATTTGGCAGGTGAAAGAGAATTTTACTTGTAAATAGTCTCTGAAACCTCTAAGATTCAAAGGGCTTGAATATACCTCACGTCCTACTCAGTCACTCTTCTAAATCATGTATGATTTTGCTTTTATTTCCAGAGGATGATGGAGGAGGAACCATCCAACATGAACAAACCATCCAATATGAATAAATATCCAGTACCACCAGTTATTGACTTGGAATCATATATGTTTGTACTTGGCCTATGAAACTATATATAGTAAAGTGACCTCAATGAGGAGTTTCCCTCTTTCCAACCCTTATCCCACTCAATCCCCTTTCTTCTATCCCACACCTGAGAAAACGTCTTTAAATTTGCAGATACCAAGTGATTCCCATTCAGAAAAAGGATTTTCTTATCTATACGTAGGATACACCGCATACATACAAAGCCATGTAGGTTGAACAGATTACAGAAGCCTCCAACCTTTTTGAGCCCACAGATAGCTTGGGAATTTTGAGGCAGGGTCACAAGGCACCACTACAAAATGGCTGATAGATGGAACCAAGCACAAAATGGCTACCACCAGAGTGCCAAGCATACACACACAGAAAAAGAAGGGGGTTAGGTAATATAAACATACACAAATAGAACAAGCCAAAGAGAGGATAACACATGACAAAAGCACATGGCCAATGGGGAAAAGGAGCAGATAAAAAAATGCAGGGAGAAAAGACAACCTAAGGGAGAAGGCTATTCACTGCTCTGGTGCTTCCTAAACCCCATAGGATCCTAGGTGCTTCTTCAGTGAGAAATGAGGAGGATGCAAGTCAAAATCCCCTTATTTGTATAAAAACAGCCAATCTGTGGTTCTGCCCTCACAATGGCCCTGTTCACTTTCCTGAACCACACAGTGGGTGTCTAGGAAGTGTCTGTGGGGGAACCTTGGTTAGGATTAGACAACACTACAACATCTGAGCACAGGAAAAGCAACTATGATTAAACACATCCTTCTTTCCATGTTCTGACATCCCTATAATGTTAATTAATTTTTATTTATTTATTATTTGTACTTATTTATTTAATTCATTTAGTTATCTGATATTCTAGTGCAACACCCATAACCAATACACCACACTGGCTAAAGAGACAGATGAATGTAATTGAATGGTTCCTGGTTTGCTGTTCAGATTGAGGTATTCCCTATTTCCTTTCTTGTTCTCAGAACCCCTTGTCAAAATTTCTTAGGGTGGGAAAAAGGCAAAGACTTCTCCATTGCCAGTATAACCAGGCAAAATAAATGGTCAAACTTTTTTACTACCCAACAGATGTTCATCAAGCAAGCAAGAGAAAAACCCCTTGGAAAATACTGACTTTTGATCGAACCTGGAACAGGAAAAAAAAGGAAATGTTAAAACTGTGTTATCAAAAGCACAAGACAAATTATTCACACATTGGGAATGCTGCTTTTTTATAATTAGTTTTCTGACTTTCGGCCAGATGCCAGCTAAATACTTTGTGCCAAAAATAGGACCAAATGTATATATTTTATAAGGAATAGGATTTTCATGCCTTATAATGGTAGAATGCTGGATGACTATGACAACAATGCAGGCATTCCCATACCTTTTCAACAAATCACCATTGCAAGTTTGGACTTATAGGACAGTCTGTTGCCTAAAATATGATGCCAAGCAGATCTCCAAAGAGTGGAAATTCTGAGTGTATGTGTGAGAGAGGGAGGGGCAGGCTGGCTTGTCTTTGTATCTCTCTGGCCTTGTGGCTGCTTCGTGCCAGAGAGATACAAAGACAAACCTGCCTCCCCCTCCCTCTCTCACACATACACTCAGAGAAAGAGAGAAAGAGAGATTGCTTCTGCTTTCTTCTCCAGGGCTGCTCCTCCTCTTGGGGGGGGGGGGAAGGAGGAGGAGGAAAGAGAGAGAGAGAGAGAGAAAAACAAAACTGGAATCCCAGCTTTAAGACCAACAACCTTTTATTCCAGGTACAAGCTTTTTTATGAAAGCACACTTCTTTGGAGGAGGGAGGGTGGGTGGATAGATGGATTCTTCTGACAAACACAATGTACATTAAGGAATTTATTTTGGCTTTTTCTGAAAAGTTGTTTAAATTATTGGATTTCTCTGTTCCTATCTGGATTTATTTTCTTTCAAAAAGACCCTGACTAGGAATTAGAACACATGGATTGGTCCTTATATCTTTGTCCTGGTCCAGACCGGGCTGGCAAGGGAGGGGAGGGGGAGAACCCCCAGCTGACCCCCCAGCACCCAGGGCCAGAACCCCCACCCCTCACCAGACAGATCCTCCCCATCCAGCCACCCCACCTACCAGGTCCCAATCAACTTACCATGTCAGGCGAGGGTTGTGGCATTGGGGCCAGAGAGACACCAGTGACCAAAGAAGGTGGGGAGTGTCCTGATGTGGCAAGGCTGGCGGGCCCCAGGCTAGTGGAGAAACACAAGGGTGGCAGCAGCTCCACCCCAGGGCAAGCATAACCATTGCCACAGAGAGAGCAGTTGCCAGCAGCAGGAGGAGACGTGGCGAAGAAAGGTGAAAGTGGTGGCACAGGATTGGCCGGCAAGAAAACATCAGCAGGCCCAGGAGGAGCCGGCATTGCATCTGAAGGGTGGCAGGCCTCAGCATCTTTGCTTTTAGATGGCAGTGGGGCCAGTCTGGGGGAGGAAACAGCCACAGGGAAAGGGGAGGGGCAAGCAAGCAGGGAGCTTATAAAAAGGGAGGAGTTTACCAATGAGGAGAGCAGCAGCAGCAGCAGAGGTGATCCAGCAAGGAACCAGAGAGAGGGCATTTGAATATGACTGTAGGTGGGGAGGGAGTGACAAAACTCCCCCCCCAGCAGCTGCATCTGTAGTGTCTCCAGCTCCTTAACTCCCATCGGTGGGCCCCTCTCTCCCTCATGGGCAAGCCCAGGAATAGGAAGACACCACCCCCCAGACAGTGCAGTGGCAACATGAGAGCAACTGCCTGGAGACAGGAGATGTGCTGATAATCTTGGCGAGTGGAGTGATTTCAGATGCTGAATGATAATAGGACACATTGGTAATGGGACAGGAAAACTAGGTCTCAGTCTAGTCCAGAAGGATGCAATTCAGCTGTCTCCTTTCTAATTTCCCTTTGAAATTCCTTTGTAAGAGCACTGCTACTCTTAGGTTAGCAACTGAATGTTGTGGTTTCTAATGTTAGGCTTATATCCATTTATTCTTTGGATCCTCCTGTACCAAATCCTCCTGGATGGAACTAAGATCTAAGTTTCTTATCTCATTATCAGTTCTGATATTTCCATGCCTACTTCCCCTCTGCATATCACACCTCATCCTGTCATGCCTGCTATTGCCATTTGGCATCTGAAATCATCTTTATAAAGTTTATATCTCTGGTACCTCGTGTTACATTTTATAGCACGTGTGGCCCAGCCCAACAAAGTGACATTTATTTGAGGTCCAGCCCTCATAACAACTGAGTTCAACACCTCTGATTTAAACAGTCCTTAGTATCTTGCTTCAAGGAAATGCTTCTTCTTGAAGATCACGATTTTCAGACATTCAAGCAACAATTGTCTGTTGCTGGTAAAATGCTGCTCTTCATCTCCCCAGCCTCCAAAGCCACCATTGTTGGTCTGAATGTGGTTGAAGAGTGCCCCAGGCATCTGTTCAGGATTACTGATGTTCTGCCCCTGGGCTCTACTGTCAGTCAGCTGACCAGTTAAATAATGGTTCAAGTGTGACTTAATAGAAACAAGGAACAAACAGGAGGTGAAAATTACATCTCAAAATGGAAAAGAGTAAGAGTCCAGTAGCACCTTAAAGACTAACCATAGACAAAATTTTACTTATTTTTATTTATTTTATTTTTCGCATTTTTACCCCGCCCTCCCCGCTAGCGGGCTCAGGGCGGCTTACAAGATGTCGCAATGCCAAGTCAAGATAAAACAATTAAAACAGTTTAAAATGACATTATAACAATTCAGCAATAAAATTTACAATAAAGTGCTTGCAATGATGGTGATCGCCATATATCAAGATGGCGTCCTGCAGTTTTTCATAGTAGTATGATGTGGCTACCTTCAGGCCAGCCCTCATCTCCATTGTTGATGGAGATGGTCGATGGTAAGTGGTGGCAGTTCCTAATCGAAAGCCTGGTGGAAGAGCTCCATCTTGCAGGCCCTGAGGAACTGCATAAGATCCCGCAGGGCCCTGAACTCCTCCAAGAGAGGAGCTGCCACCGAAAAGCTCCTAGCCTGAATACTGGTGAGCCTGGCTTCCTTTAAACCCAAGACCGCAAGTCGATATTGTGATCCTGACCAAAGTGCTCTTTGGGGTAAATATGGGGCAAGGCGGTCCCTCAGGTATGTTGGACCCTGGCCATATAGGGCTTTAAAGGTAAGCATCAGCGCCTTGAAGCGAATTCGGTACGCTATAGGCAGCCAGTGTAGCGCCGCCAGCACAGGTCGGATGTGATTCCGTTTAGGGAGATCCATCAATAGCCTGGCCGCGGCATTCTGCAGTAGCTGCAGCTTCCGGATTTGCAACAAGGGCAGCCCCATGTAGAGAGCTTACTGTCATAAGCCTTATTAAAAGGCCCATATTCTGGTGATCTATCAAGTCATGACATAGGGGAAATGAGGTTCAAAGTGCCCTCTGGGTCAGTGAAAATACAACCATTTGTCCACTTCTTCCCACATGTAGAGGACTCTCTAATAGATTCTTTTTTAGTTGATGCTATGAAAATGCCATCCTCTATGATACAGCTTGAATCAAGTTCTTCAGACCCTCTTAATATAAGAGGGTTGGGAGTCACCAGTGAATCGGGAAGAAGGGATACCTTGGCATGAGATTGTTGGAGGAACAATTTCTGCAAGCTGTTTTTGACTTTTTTCAGTCTGTCTATTGCCTTCTGTTGCACCGTCCTTGTAAGATCCTCAAATAATTAAAGACTAACATAATTTGTGGTAGAGTCTGAGCTCTCATGACTCACTTCTTACTTCTTCAGATCTTCATTTAGCAGTGACTCATGAAAATTCGTACCCTACCACAAATTTTGTTAGTCTTTAAGGTGCCACTGGACTTTTATTCTTTTTTACTGCTACAGACAGACTAACACAGCTACCCATCTTGATCCATCCCACAATGGTCCACACTTTCTCCTCTCTTTCTTACCCCTCCATCTTCCCATTACAGCATTTCTCCTGTCACCATCCACTAGTCACCACTGCTGTATGTGTGTGTGTATATATATGTGTGTGTGTGTATGTGTGTGTATTCAACTTTTTTCCCTTGTCACATTTTCTTGCAAATCTATGTTTGCAGAAATCTTCCCACTATCTCAGGGTGCCTCCCCTTCCTCCATGGATTTCTTGATCCACACAGGGCAGGCATATACAGTACTAGATATACAATGCAATTCAATTCAGAACAAATGTCGGAAATGACTAATTGTAACTTATAAAAATATTAATGCATTGACTTAGAGATATTTCAAATGGCGGAAATATCTGTTACTATTTTAATAAGTTAAGGTGATTAATATTTTATCACATTAACTCAATCAATGTTAATGCAATAAAATATTGATTACATTAACTTATCCATCTCTGTTAGCTGATCCTAGAGGGTGGTTGGCAGGTGCTTGATGTGGCAAGCTTGTTGAAGTGAAACAAATATGGTTTGGATCAGTGCCTGAACAGGATAGTTCCTGGGAGCACTCTGCATGCCACGGAAGAATATAAGAAGAGCCCTGCTGGATTGGGCCAATGGTCCAGATAGTCCAGCATCCTGTCTCATTCAGTGGCCAATCAGTTCCTCTGGAGATCAAACAACAGGGCATAGAGACCAAGGCCTTCCCCTGAGGTTGCCTCCTGACATTTGTTTTCAGAGGTTTACTACCTCTGAATGTGGAGGTTCCCTTTAGTCACCATGGCTAATAGCCACTAATAGATCTATCCTCCATGAATCTGTCTAACCCCCCGTTAAAGCCATCTCTGACCACAACTATTACTACATCATCTGGCAGTGAATTCCACATTTTAATTAATTGCTGTATAAAGAAGTATTTCATTTCCACCTTTACGTCAGTAATGGAAAAAGAGGGAAATATAAATGTAATACAGATCTAAACAGGGCTTTTTTAATGGAAAAAGTGGTGCTAGAACTCTCAAGAGGGAAATGAAGTTTTCAGGCTGTATACTGAAAACTCATGAACCTTTAAACATTTTTAAAAGAATTTTGTCAAAGAGGTTCCGGAACTCCATTCCAGCGCATTCCCCCAGGAAAAAAAAAAGTCCTGGATCTAACCAGTCAACTGGCCAGCAGTCCCACCCTACCCATCCCCTCTGCTATTTGTGGCCCTTTAAATCCTGAATCTCTTGGACCGATCTCCCACAAGCAGCTGCTCTGGGCTGACTCTTCTCTTTCCCCCGATTGCATTAGTCAATTTCCCACTACTTGCTGCGGGGCCATGTTTTGACCCGCAGCATCCCCCAATTTTCCCCACGTCTTCGCAATCTAAAAAAAAAAAAGATTGTGAAGACACAGGGGAAATCGGGAGATGCTGCAGGTCAAAATGCAGCCCTGTGGCAAGTAGTGGGAAACTGACTAATGCAATCAGGGGAAAGAGAAGAGCTAGCCTGGAGCCTGCTTGTGGGAAATCGGTCTTGGAGTTTATGGGGAATAACAACAACCAGACCAAATTTACAGAACCAAAGACGAATCGTAAACAAAATCACACCCTTCAACTCACGTTGACTTAAATGGGTTTAGAAAGATGTAACTGTTTAGGATTACACTATTAGTAAAGTGTCCTTTTTCTATTATGCAAATAACTTCCCCTCCCCCAATATCTTTTCCCTCTCCCCCAAAAAGCCTCTGAGAAAACTTTCTGAGTTTTTTGCCTCCTTTTGTTTTTGACCAAAACTTTCTATGATGCCAAAATGTCATCTAAATTAAATGTCACCTTAGGTAAGTCAGACTATTTTTGCCCCTTTAATTTTATAAGGATAGGGTAAGAGTCCTCTAGAACCTTAAATAAATATACTCACATGCTAAAGAAAAAAATCCTCTGGTTTCAGTATATTTAAAGCCCTAAACTTCTTGCAACCAAGACACCTGAGGGACTGCTTCCTCCAAAATGAAACTTCCTGGGCATGGAGACCATCTAGTAATTCCTTGCTTTGTGTGTCACCTTTCAGTGGGTGGCGACAGGGTCTTTCAACTATGGCACTGAGATTATGGAATGCCTTTTTTTGAGATGTTTGTCTGGTACCTTCTGACAGTTTTTTGAAAGCTGTTGGAACATTTATTTTGCCTAGCTTTCTGCTGGACTGAAGCTTGGTCTATTGTCTGCATGTGGTGTTCATGTGCCATTAGTTGTATCATTTTATTGCCATCCTAGTCTGTATTGATGATTTTATATATTGTGAGTCCCTTTGGAGGTACAACAGTTCTGAAAATAATTTTGTGCCAGTACAAATTGTGTACATCAGAGCCCTATAATAGTCCTTGTTAGACACTGCTATCATTACTTTGATGACTATGGGATTATGTCCACGAGTACAAGTCATACCATTGTAACTAAACACACATCAAAGACTATCTCTGTACTGCTAACTTTGCCATGAAGGGCACCATGTGCCATTTAACCCAGTGGATGGTAGTTGTCTATTTTGTTTCTGATATATAATTTATTTCCTTATCACTGTGTGTACAAACACCCCAGCTCCCTGCCTAGGGTGTGAATGAGCTATTAAGTACAGTGAAATCACCACTGGCACCCAACTACTATTATAGTGATCTACATGGAACAAAGAAAGAAAGTATAGCCTACTATCAAATTACTGCCAGTACTGAGATTTTGTTTCCGAGGCAATTACTTAAATGTTTAGACTGAGAATCACTGTCATAAGATCTTCTGCATAAGCAGAGTGGCTGCAGTTAGAATTACAGTGGCATGAAGAATGAACAGGACGCTTAATGATATGTGCAACTGAAAACATCTTAAGCAAATAATCAGAACATTTATCAACCCTTGGGAGCGAATAAGGAAGCCAGTTTTCCAAATTCAGTACACATACCAATCACCTCTCTGAGATGCAAACAAAAACAATTCAAGCTAATCTGTAAAGATGTGGAAAGCAGTGAAAGAATGGAGGACAGCAAAGTGTTGGCTCTCCTAACATGTATTGTGTTATGTGTAAAACTAGCATCACATATACAAATTATAGAATGCAAAATAACTGGGCTATCTTTATACAAAGCAAAAGAAAAATATAACAAAGAGAAGACTCTCAGGGAGGAACTTACCTGTGCTTGCCTATAGTGGCATTATTGGCTATACTTCAGAACAACCGTTTAAAATACAGAAAGCAAAGCAACGCACTAGAAGAAGCACAAAATGCAGCAGTTCATGAATGAGCAATAAGTGCCTTCTACTGAGTCAGACCATTGACCTATCTAGGTTTAGTACTGTCCACTCTGAAAGGCAGCAGCTCTCCAGGGTCTCAAGGAGAGGTCTTTCACATCACCTACTAACTGGAGATGATGGGCATTGAACCTGGGACAATTTGCACTTGAAGCAGATGCTCTACCATTGATATGTGGCTCCTCTTGTAAATATCCATTCTTAATCAAGGCCAGGTCCTGCAGTTATTCATTTGCCTCAGTTAATTTAGGATCATATCTTTGCTTATGCTTAGGGAACTCTCCCCACCACTTAAATATGTAGACATGCCTACTTTTCCTGTGGTGGGCCTGATTTTGCTGCTCTCATGCTCAGCATGGGTGCCACTCACTTTTCTATTGGAAATTCCAAACAGAAGGGGCTATACCGATCCCCATTTTAATTCATACTTATGGTAAAATGTAGATCAGTGGGATCCATTTGGGTGTGACAATTGAAACCGGATTCTGATGCAAAAATTCTGTACTAGTGGTTATCGTTTTTGTATGAATGGTACCACATAAGCCCCCTCAACTTCTGGTTTGTTACCACAGGTTAGTAGTTCAGATAAACAAGCCATGAAAGAAGCTGCCACTGGAACAATTCTGAAAAGTACTGAGGTCGGAGACGCGTTGAGTGAAAACAGCTCATAGTTTATTGATAGGTCCGAACGAGACTGCCAGCAGGACTCGTGCGTCTGCTGTTTATCCCCGTTCTCGACCGCATCCATGCGCACACCCAACACCTGTAATTCACTATATACAGTGTCCCTGCACCCTATTTGTCTGTCCCAGGGTGAAGTCTCGCTCATTGGTCCGTTTTAGGATCCAGGGGATCGATTGTCTCTGGAAGCGAAGTTCGACGGCTTCGCCTGGCCACGTGTTTGGCTGACCGCATGTGTGGTTCCTCGGCCAGAACATACCAAATTCCTTAGCCTGCCTCCTACAGAGTTAAGAGAACTTGAATGTGTTACAGTACAAATTATGAATTCCTTTGAATGGTTATGATGCCTAGTGAGACTGAGGCCCTCTTGATGAGCAGCTGCTATGAATTAAGCAAACCAGCAAGGAGAACCTCAAAAGTCAGATGAAAATAAAAGGAGTTCGAGTTTCTATTTGAAATACTTTTGTTTTCTTCAAAGCTCCTCTTCAAGCACTTACTAGGATTGCTTTCAAATCATTATGAACTGATGGCTTAGAACAAGCAGGGAAGAAAGTGATTATCACCTATGACATTAACTAATGGCAACACAGAAAGAAATATACATGAGCTGACTTTATATTCTTTACAGCCCTCTTGTTTTACTATCTGGCTCATCAGTTGAAATGTGGTAAAAATCCATTTTGCAAATGTTTTGATGTTCCCGGTGAATTATATGAAAAATAACTTTTCAGTATTATGGACCAAATAATTAAAGTTGTAATTCACCATAATAATGATGTGTTTCTAGCATCTGTTAACCTATGAATAGGGGCTGAATATTTTTCTCTATTGTGACATATGTGGATTTTTTTATTGCTCTCTCAGATTAATTTAACTGTGAAAAAAATGGGTTTAATGATATACCAGTAAGACATTAATTTTCCTGCGACTTTAAGTACAATTTTTACAGTTTTCAAGTTCAGTTAAGGCAAAATGACAGCATTTGAAATACAAAGTATGTTATAGCAGTCTTGCCCTTCTTTTAGTTCTTTATTTTATATTTTTATTTAAAATATTTAACCTCCACTTTCCCTGAGGGTTCAAGGCAGCTTACAGCAAGAACGCTGAACAGAGATAAGACATTGAAATCAATAATAAGACCCAAATAACAGTATTCCATACACAAATCCACCCCATAGCTAAAACCAACAGAAATAAAACACCCTTGCATCTCTTGCAGAAAGCCTTACCTCCACTGGCAAATGTTTCCATGGAGTTGGTGCCATGACTGAGAAGGTCCAGATTTCGGCAGTGAATCCTAGTATGAGGAACATAACTGGCATACAAGTTCTTACAGGGAGAGATCATCCTTTGGCTACATTTCTCTTTTTCATACTTCCAGAACACATATTCTTCCGTCATATTTTGGTTATTTCCACGACTAACTTTTCTCTTTCTTTTCCTATGTGACTCTAAAAATAGTTAATGTAGACCACCTACTTATTGCTCTGCACACTTGCACTTCTTAATTTTATTGGTGCTTCTTGTGCAGATCCAAATACAGATTCTTCCCCACAACAGTAATTCCTTAAAGTATATGAATCTCCTGATTATTCTCAATTTATTACACATCCATTCAGATCAGCCATAATGCAAGGCTCAGAAAAGAGCACCCCTACTCATGCAAAGTGCTAATTACTGAAATCATATCAGATGATCCCCAAGCAGGACTACTGAAAGGAACCAAGGTGCCGCCAAGACATATAATCCTCCTGGACTCCACCAAACTAAATCAATTTACTGTGTTTACTTTATTTATGCTTCACCTTTCTTTCTGAGACTGAAGGGTCACAGCCACACGAGCGAAATAATCTGGAGGGGAATTGAGGCTTTTTTGCTCTAGAGCAATTTGCCCCATAGTTGCATGATCACACAGGTCTGTGGACCTGCCAGGGCAACTTGTTACTGTGTGATCAGACACAACCACGGGCGAGTTGGGTTTTTTTTTTTTTGTAGTTGGTTTCCAAGGTGCTTAAACGGGGGATTGATGAATCACTTCCCCACCCTAAGGGCTTTTGATGATGTGCACATGGAGAAGGGGGGGAACCAACAGTGTGGCATCGGGATAGCGTGTAATCCCGCTATCTGCAATGCCACACTTTGACACTGGAGTGATCACACGGGGAAACTCCGGCTGTGAACCACAGCAAACCATTTGATACTGGAGTTTCACTAGTAGCTTTTTACCATGCTTCCCCACCAGATCAAAATGGTTTGAGACGGTTTGACAATGGTTGTGGGACGCTTCCCAGATGTGCTGGTGTGATCGCATGTCAGTTAACTGCCATAAATTTTGTTCAATAACTGTGTTACTGCTATTGAGTGTATTTACATGACCCCTGAAAAGGTTATTGGCTTTCATTTGTTTTTTCCTCCTACTTGGTGATAGGTCCCACCCTGGAGTTCTCAATGGGGCCATGACTCCCTCCTCAGGAATGTGTGCTTTGCTTCACTTGCTTGCTTAGCTCGGCTTGCGCATGCCTGTCTCAGTGCTTTGCTCTTCCCTGTTATTTCTGTGCCCTATCCTTGAAAGGAAATGCTTGCAATTATTTGAAAGCCAAACACACAGGTGTTTAGAGATGTTCAACATCATTATTTTCTGGGAACCCTTTTCCCCACATTTTCTATGGGAACGCTAAGCCAGTATATTTGAGCGCCTAAAATTCTGCCTAGTGATTGGTAGAATATCCTTAAGCCATATTTCATATCCAGTATATCAATACCTGTAATCCCTAAACCCAGTATTACTAACAGTGAAAGTGTTTGACTCCAATGATACTCTCTGCAAATAAAGGACTTACTGCTTCATGAGACCTGTTGTGGATTATATCTCTTGGGACATTCTCACATCGTGCCACTTTGATCCAGTGGTGAATCGTCCCTCTTCCGTGGCAAATGGGTGCGTATGATTGCGCCCAAGGTGTATTAAAAGGTATAAAAAACAGTGCCATCAACATCACAAAACAACCAAGGAACAGTGCAATAGGACTAGGATTGCAGAATTAGAGAACAATGTAAACAGCACACTATCTAGGGCAAAGTACACTATAAACAATGGATAGAATAGATTACAAAGCAGAAGACAATGCCATAAAATCAGGTTATCATATAAAAAACACACCACATTACTAATACAGCTTCATGGGTCCCCAGGGTCCCTAAGAATTGTTTGTTTTCTTTTGTTGTATAAATATTTATATCCCACTTTTCTTCCCAAAGTGGCTTGCAACGGTAGAAAAAAACATACAATCTTCATACACCAGTTAATATAGTACATAACTTTCTAAACCCTAAGTACCTAGTACATAACTGACAACATTCCAGTCTTGGGCCAGTCCTAGGTTCAGGTGCTAGCTTATTCAAAAGCAGAGGCTGAGAACCAGGGGCTAGTGCCTCTGGCCATGCCCAGCCCTTACACCTGCAGACAGGAAAGAGTGAGAAAAAACACACAGCTGAGATGTGCAAGATGTTTCCCCACAATTAGAGATCTCCCGGAATTACAGCTCATCTCCAGAGATCAGTTCCTTTGGTGAAAATGGAGGCTTTGAAGGGTGGACTGTATGGCATTATACCCTGCTGAGGTCCCTGTCCTCCCCAGGCTCCATCCCTAAATCTCCAGGAGTTTCCCAACCTGGATGTGGCAGCTCTGCCACCCCATCCCCTGCCAGTAGCCAGGAGGAACCTGGCAATCCTACCAACAATGCCTCCTCTCCCTGCCCCTCTAGTCCCCCTTTCTCTGCATTCCTGCTCCCAGGTCACTTAGATTAATAAGACTGCATTGTTTTTAACATAGTGTGCTTGATTTTAAACATTATGCCACCCCCCCTGCAAAAAGCACAGTATTAATTGAGAACAGAAAAATGGAAAGCAGGAAGCGGTAGGCAAGTAAAAACATAGGTGTCAACTATGGGGGGGCTTGAGCCACCCCCGAAATTTCCCAGGGGAGACGAGCCCCCTGGCAAAATGGAGTGCCCGCCGCCATGCCTCCCTGCCGTGCCTCCCCAGGCCCGTCCAAGGCCCGCCCACCCGCTGCCGCCCCCTCCCCCCCCCACCTGGCTACTCCTGCCTCCTTCCCTCTCCCTCCATCCCTCCCTCTCTCTGTCCGGGGGCCAGCTGGGTAAATGCCCAGTGTGATGGCGTCACTCGGAAGTGATGCCATCATGCTGGGCACGTTGCCAGGGTGACGCTCTGGCAATCACCCAGAAACTCTATGGTGCCATAGAGTTCCGGGGCATTTGCCCAGCTGGACCCCGGATGGAGAAAGGGAGGCAGGAGTGGCCAGGCGTGGGGGGGAGCCGTGGCGGCGACGGGGACATGGTTCCAGCATACGCACGCACAAAGCATGCGCACACGCAAGAGCCCCCCCCCCCCAGATTTTAAAACTCGACACCACTGAGTTAAAAGGAGGGGCAGGGATGAAGGCAAACCATCTAAGCTTATCTCCACACTTCTTCCTTGCTTCCCAGCAGCAGTGGACAATAATTCTTTTTTTTCTTGAGTACATCCATTGCCCAAGCTTAGATGCAGACCTTCTTCTGTTCCTACATAGCAGAGATGGGAAGGATACACTGTCTGTTACCACCACTAGCTGATGAGAAAGAAAACCCTCCCAGTACCCTATGGATAACAAGTTAAACACCGACATTATACGTAAGTTACTCAACTCAGGTGCATAGAAAAAGTAAAATAAAGCAAGAAGTAGCTTTATATTTACCAATTCTAGAGGTCCAATACAGTCAATGGGTCTAACAGTGCAATCATAAGCAAAATTACACCCTTCTGAGTCCACTGAATTTAGACTTGGGAAGAGGAGAGGGGGTAGAACTGGGGGCCAGGGAAACATTCCAATAAAGATGAATTGTGGGGAACAGAGATGGACACAAACTGGGAAAATGTGGTTCAGTTTTCTCCATGGTTTGTGGTATGCATGGTTTGTTTTTGTTTTTTTAATTTTATTTTTATTGTTTTCCATGCACAAGAAACAATTACAGGTTTCATAAATTAAAAGAAAGTCTTTATATTAAATACGTTTTCTTTAATTATTACAGGCAGCCCAAACCCATTGTTTTGGCAAATCCCAATCTTCTAAACATTGATATTTCTTTTACTATGGGCTTGGAAAGATTGTTACTCTATCTACTTTCTTCTTGAGGTTTTCTCCCTCCATGGCTTTCAACACAATCATTTCACTTATCTTCTAATATTTAAGCTATTATAAACCATTAAACTTTAACTAATATCTTGAAATAGCTATTCAGCTTACATCTAGTTTGTATGTCTAGACTACAAGCAAAATAAATTAGTATTCAGGTTGCATTTTATCTTGTTTCTTGGAAAAGTCCTCAACAGGAGCTTCCCTCCTCAGGGTGCGTGTGTGGAGTTTCAGCAGGTGGGTAAGTTCAGGATAAGCCATTGTTCAGGCACACTCCCCTCCCCCTGCCTCTCACAGAATTGATGGTGCATGAGAAGTGGGCAGCCAGGCACTGGCAGGTCTCCAGCAAGGCCACCATCTCAAGTGTGGCAGCATCCCAGGTGGCCCTGACAGTGCTCTCCAGCCCCAAAACATCCTTCACCACTAGGTGAAGTGTGTGCGGCAGGCAGACAAAGCCCTTGAGGCACACAGCCTTTATCACTGCTAGCAAGTTGCTACTGGCGTCCATGACCACAGATGATGTTGCTGTCACCCACTCACTCCCTCAGGCTATTCTGTATCACAATATGATGGCCTCACCCACTTCTCTCCTTCAGAGGCAAGATTTTCCCTCCGTTTTTCTCTCCCTTTCAGACTGAGCAGCCCTTTTAATCTTTTTTTCTTCCTTTCTGAAGAACCATGGCTGTCCCACTCAGTGCTTGTGCCACTGATGACATCAATTCAAGACGCGGTTGCAAAAGCTGGTCACAAAGTGATCTTTGAGTCAAAGTAGATAAATACTAAAGCCATGCCTGGCACATTGTGAGGTAGGGTCTACTTAGTGTATGAATAGCATTATTATCTATTGTTTCAAAACCTTAATTTTTTGGAGAGCCAAGCAAATAAATTTTGGTAAGGTAAACAAATTACTGCATGCATTACTTGAAATGCGTTTTGCTAGCTCTATGGACCCTATTATGTTGTGCTGCCAATTTGTCTCTGGGCTAATTTTAAGGTGCTGATATTGACCTTTAAGTGCTTATATGGCTTAGGACCAGAAAAATATATAGAACATCTTGTTCCATGTGAACCTCTTTGGACATTGAAATCATTCAGTGTGTTTCTTACTTAGGGTGCCGGTTGGCATGAATAAGGAAGAGGACATTTATTGTGATTACATCTTGTACGTGCAATAGTGTCTCTTCTGAGACCCATGCTTAGGGTTGCCACGCTCCTATTTTCTTTTTAGCCTGTTGTTTCACTGGGCTTTAGAACATTTAACTTTTGCAGTTTAACTTCTGCTGTTAACTAGAAATTAAATTGTGGAATTAACTGCCAGTGGATATAGTGATGGCTTTAAAAGGGACTGGACAGTGTAATGGAGCATCATTCCTTATATATAATTCAGGAGTGGGGTGGCACATTCTGAACATTCTACATGCTCCTAAATCAGTTGGCTTCATGATGTGTCACTCAGCAGCTGTCCCTATCCACTGGCTGCATTGCCTGAGTACCGCCCACAGTACACTCTATCAGCCATTGGCCCATCAGCCACCACTCAAGAGTACTCACGTGCCATTGGCCGGGTGCTGGGTCTGCTCCTCTTCCCTGACCACTCCAGCCACTGTTCCCTGTCGGAATTACTGGCAGACGGCTCTCTCTCTTGACGAAAACAGTTCACCTCCTTGGCTCCTGTGTGAGACTAATTTTTCCCTCAGTGGCTGTTGGTAGGCAACCAAGCTTGGTTCTGTCAGTAAAAAGACAAAGGAACAAAACCCTTTCCACACCTTTGTGAGGAACTCATTGGGGCCAGTCCTGACTAGGGTTGCCAGCTCCAGGTTGGGAAATTCTTGCTGAGTCCTTCCACACCCCCCCCCAATGCTGCCCTCCACGGGATCCACCCCCCAAATATCCAGGTATTCCCCTACTCCGAGCCAAGGGTGTAGACTTTCCAATTTCAGGGGGGGGGCTGGGGCTGGGGCTGGGCCAGAGACATCATAGGCCGTTGTCTCCGGGGGAGGCTCAGCACTTCCTGGAAAAGTTCAGGGGGGCTCCAGCTCCCCAGCCCCCCTGAAGTTGACACATGCTCAGAGCTGGGAACCAGTGTTCCTTCTAAGCTGAGTTAGTGTAAGCTAGCTCAGTTTTGAAGCCTCTGGCTCACACATTTTTGTCTTATCTCAGGAAGGATGGCTCCAGAGCAAACTAATTTATGCAGTAGCCAAATCACCTGCTCACAACTTTAATGCCAGTAGCTCACAAAGTAGAATTTTTGTTCACAGGACTCCATAGCTTAGAGGGAGCATTGCTGGGAACCCTACTTTCCTCTCAGTGCCTGTTGCTGGTCAACCAAGCTTGGTTTTGTCAGTAAAAGGGGAACCCTTTCCACACCTATTTTGGCCTTTGGGAGAAAACTCATTGTGTCCTTATACCCTGCTGAGATCCCCCCCCCCCCCCACGACAGCCAATGTGACATGGTAGTCAGGGCTTCAGAGTATGGTAGAGGCTGCAGGTGGGGCGGGGGGAGATGGAAAGCTGAACAGTGAGGGGGAAATAAAGGTAGGTTGATGCTTGGCTGGGGAGGAGATAGGGTTGCCAACTCCAGGTGGGAAATTTCTGGAGATTTGAGGGATGGAGTCTGGAGAGGGTGCAGTTTGAGGAGAGGTGGAACCTCAGACAGGTAAAATGGCATAGACTTCACCCTCCAAACCAGCCATTTCCTCCTGGGGAACCATAGTTGCCAGTCTCCAGGTGGGGGCTGGAGATCACTCAGAATTACAACTGCTCTTCAGGTAGCAGATATCAATTCCTCTGGAGCAAATGGTGGACTCTGTGTCATTATACCCTGCTGAGGTTGCCACAGCAAATTGACACTGAGTGCCCAAATCCTTGGCACTCTCCCAGAATCTCTTTCTAGAGCCTGCTGTATTTATTTCCACAACGGGCCTTATTCCTAGTACATCCATAAATGACTACTAGCCATGGTGACTAAGAGAACTTCCAGCGGCACTAATCCTCTGAAAACCAGTTCTAGGAAGCAACATCAAAGAAAGGCCTTGGCCTCTGTGCCCTGTTGGTCCTCCAGGGCAACTGGCTGGTCACTGTTATCTGGTATTATTTTTATTGTCATTTTGCTGTTTTAATGTAAGATATCTGATAGACACAGATTGGTAGATGGTAAAATGGCTTTAAATACACTTATTCAAGTTGTTCCCAGATACAAGGTTGGGCAGTAGCTGAAAATGTGGCACTCCTACAATCCTTTTAATTTTAAAATGTCTGACTTTTCTAATAACTTAAAGTTGGCTCTTGCAACTGTACTGTTTTGCTAATGGTGGCATTTTCTTCTGGCACAAGGAAACTTCCTCTCACCCAAGAGGCTATTATGCTGGGATAAGGCTCTTTGTTCCAGAGGGGCACGCCACTTCAGCAGAAAAGTAGGACCCAACCCATAATTTATAGCCACTGAGATAAGTATTAAATCCTGCTATCTTTATAAAGCAGTTTTAATTTTGAAAGTCCACAGCAAATGTGTGACAATTGTGGCATTAAATGATCATCTGCAAAAACCTTCAAATGGTACAGAGGTGTGGCGGCAATGGGCAATTGCACTACAGCTTTACAGCTTCCACAGCCTGTGAAAACTTACATGGTATTCTGTATGGGCATTAATCTATGTCTGATCAGTCCAGGTAGGCTGACTTTCTTTTGCGTTGATTGCATTTCCTGTCCTTTGTAGTAAAACTTCAAGCTATGCATTCACCTTGTCTAAACCTGCTAGCAGTTATTAAATAAGTGTTTCCTATAAATGGAAATCCATTTTAGTAGAGCGGAAAGTTTAATTTACAGGAAACTACACTGAGAGAAGGACTGATGGCAAACAGGCATTGCAAAGATATGAGCTTTTAACAGCACAACTGGCACAGGGTATTTTGACAATGCATGCAGTGGCTGCAAAAGGTTACTGAAGACCAAAATATCAGCAGGCGCTCTTTGGTGTTCCTTTGCCATCATTTAAAAATTTAATACAAATAAAAAAGGCTTTCTACAATCTTTTCTCAACATACGTTACCCCATGACAGCTTTATTAAATAAAATATAACCTTTGGTTTTGGGGAAATTAGTGGCAAAGGCAGAGCTAGCAAGAGGCTGGAGAAAAAACAAGGATCTACTGTCTGTGTTTACAAAGATAGTCCCTTTAGACCCTTCGTCTAGTCAATAACCAGTCCAAATTTGTTAAAGAAAATGGGTTTTATTAGGGGAAATAACAATTTAGATATTTACACTCAATTCAAGGATCACAAGCATACAAGAAGAAATAAAAAGGAGTTAGCTGATGGATAGAGAGGGTGGGGGATCGGGATAATACTATACATATCCTGCAAAGGTGATGAGGTCTGGAGGTTGTAGAGAGAAGGTGTGTGGACCCAATCAGTGAGTCCAGGGAGGGCCTGAGTTATGATTAGGACTCTGCATTCAGCTTGGCCAAGCAGGAAAAAAACTCATATAGTGCCTATACGGCATTATTCGGGCTCTGTAGAAGCCGAGTCCCGAAAAGGTACTGCATATAGAAGCCGAATCTATTCGGCTTCTATATGGCAATCCTCAATGCATTGCTTCCCCAGTCAGCTGGCAGGCTGGCTGGGAAAACAAAGGGAAGGGAGAGCAGGTCAGTTTCACTCTCCTCTGCTTGGAAGCCATGGGAGTGAAACTGGCCCACTCTACCTCTGATTCCCTTTCCCAGCTGGCCTTCCAGCCTTCCCCAGCTTGCTCACTGCAGCAAGGGGGCTGGAGAAGGTGCAGGGAGGAATCTTTAAATGTCTCACTGATTTCTCCAACCTTCCCCAGCATGCCTACTGTGGAGGGCAGGCTGGGGAAGGCACAGGGAGGAATTTAAAGATGCATCCCCAATTCCAGCCTCCCCTAGGCTGCTTGCGGTGGGGGGGAGGGAGGGTGCAGGGAAGCATCTTTATATGCCTCTCCCATTCTTCCAGCCTTCCCCAGCCTGCTTGCTGCAGCGGGCAGACTGGGGAAGGTGCAGGGAGGCATCTTTTAAGGCCTCCCTGATTCCTCCAGCCTTCCCCAGCCTGCCTGCTGTGGTAGGCAGACTGGAGAAGGCACGGGGAGGCATTTAAAGATGCCTCCCTCATTCTTCTAGCCTTCCCCAACCTGCTTGCTGTGGTGGGTGGGCTGGGGAAAGTGTTCTTTCTGCAGCCACAGGCCAGCTGGAGAAGGGACAAAAGATCGGGGAGGCATTTAACTCCCCAGCTTCTGGAGTCCTGTGGGGGCAGCAGGCTCTCATCACTGAAGGGAAGGCAAACTACCCTCCCTTCAATGAATTGAGTGTGCTGCCTTCGCGGCACGATTTCAGAGACTTTAAAGTGGTACGCTCCATTCATTGAAGGGAAAGCAATTTGGGCAGGTGGGAGCCTGCCACCCCAACACTAATCTAGAGGTGTGTGTGTGTGTGTTGTTATACCTTATGGAGATGGTCCCCATAGAGTATAATTGAGTTGAATAAATTTGGGAATACCAATAATTCCCAAATCCCAGTATCAGGAATATCAGCAAATACTTTTCAGGTTTGGTATATCTGAACCCGAAAAATACCAAATTTGTTTTTGGTGCACACCCCTAGTTAGGATCAGGGCTGATGGCTTTGTGTGTGCCCAGATCTATCACACCATGCATGTGGGGGACTGGGTATATTTATACTCCAAAATGTATTCTGAGGGGGGTGATGACTAGTTTCACAATGGGTTGATGGGATTCCCATTGTGGAACAACAGCATGATCTGGTGTTTCCCTGAGTGCCAGGCAATGGAGGTGAGGTTTCTTAATGTGTGGCAGGATGAGGCTGAATTAGTGACCATTCAACAGAAACAGAGTTAATGTTTACCTTGATGGGTCTGGCATAGGTATAAAGAATGCAGATATTTTAGACAAACAGAGAAACAGGAATGAGAAGATTATATAGAAGGGATTTCCTGACACTCAGGTATGACACGATTTGGGGCAAGAAACATGCAACATAATCTATTCATGACAGAGACACAGACCAACGGCTTTTTGTCTCTGTCTGCCTGTACATTTGACAGACAAAAGACTGGCCATTTGGTCATGGAGAAGACGCCTGAGGCAAGAGCAGAGATTTGTCTATTCTTTGCCTTTTGGAATGAGCAGAGAGGAGAGGAGTGGGGGGAGAGTTGTCTTGCATGGAGGATGCTTTGACAGTGCTGCTAGCCCTGTGTTTTTCACTTAGGCTATGTGTAAGCCAAAATGAGATTCTTTTAGCCTCCCAGCAAAAGCCACTACTTAAGCCAAGCCTGGCTTTATGAGGGCACTGCTTATGGAGGTTCAGAGGTTGTTCAGGGGTGCCTCTCTCTTGGGAAAGACCACTCCTGGTGCAGAGCAGGAGCTTCCTGTTACACATATTCTCAAAGATAAATATGCTTGTATAAATTCAGTGTACATGTTGCAGTTTCTCTAAATAGCTACATTAATTGTACATTAGTACAATACATGTACATTTAATAATGTTCAACTGACATGACCAAATAATACAGTCAGCAACCAACTGCCACATTCTTGCAACTGAGTTTTTATATGATGGCATTACAGAATGAACAGGAAGCACAAACATATGCTGCTTCTGATTCCCCCATAACATTGGACTTGTCTGCATTCTCACTTTCTTCACTTGTGTGTTCCTGTTTCTCCTGTTTTTTTATGTTACTACATCACTTTATGCCTGGCATATCTCCCTGCAGATTGAAGCTGCAGGTTTTTTATGCTGGACATAAAGCAATGTAATATCAAATCGACCGCTAGAGGGAGCAAAACATGTGAAGAATAGGAAACTCCCACCTGAATAGGAATAAGAATAGGAAACTGCCTCCCCTCCTCAGGTTCCGCAGCTGCGGGGCACCTGGGGAAGCCAATCCAGAAACTGCTTTCCTTCCCTTGGGTTCCCCATGTGCCCTGCAAGCCACGGGGCACCTGGGGAAGCCGATCCTGGGAGGGAGCTGTGCTGTCAGGGTGTGGCCTAATATGCTAATGAGTTTCTGCTGTTGGGTGTGGCTATGCTAATAAGTTCCTGCTGGGCTTTTTCTACAAAAAAAGCCCTGACTTTATTTATATCCCACCTTTCTCCCCAACTCAAAGCAGCTCACTCTACTATGTTTTTTCCTCACAACAACCTGTTAGGTAGGTTAGGATTAGTATGCTTGACTGGCGCAAGCCCCCCCCCCCCCCCGCAAGTTTCCTAAGCAGAGAAGGGATTCAAACCTGGTCTCAGATCCTACTTTAACACTATACCTGGCTGGTAGTGCTGGCTGACTTATCAGATCCTGCTCCATTGTGGGAGAAAGAAAGACAAGTTGTTCTGCATCATCATCTTCTCCTCCTCCTCCAAACTGTTTTCATGTTGCCCTTTCTGGGTGGCATTGTGCACTAGGTGGGCCAACAACAAGGCCTTCCTCTGCTGGTGTCTCCTAACACTGGTAATTAGAGTTTTACTAGCTCTGGAGATGGACGTTCCCTTTAGTTATCCTGGGTAGTAGCTATAGATTTATTACTGCCTCTTTCTTGGGTGTTTCTTGGAAAGGCTTCAAGCAAGGTCATTTCAAGCAACAGGCTGGAGCTTTTCTCATAAGTAAACTTCTGAACAGCTGCTTCACATCTTCTCTGTAAGAAGTCGCTAATGGGCATCATGGGATTTGCTTTGTAGTTTATGAGGAGGTTCTTAAGAGGTCAGGTGGGAGTTTCCAAAAGAGAAATGAGGCTGCAGTCACTAAACTATACCAAACCATCAACTAATTCTTTAATCAGCTTATCCCTACTTCCAATTTTAAGTGAAAGAATTATAGTTTATGAGGTTTGTGAAATATGGCTTTATTTATTTAAACAACTGATCTATAGCCACTGTAAAAAACTGATCAGGAAACACAGCAGTACCATGATTTAGCTAAAAGTTCCATTCTGGCTGTGGCCAGCTATTTATTTAAATATTTGTATCCCACCAACCTTCATGGCTCAAGGTGGATTACAAGTCACAATTAAAACACTGCAATTTAAAATTGTGGGGTGGGGGAAGCTGTGGGAACATAGAAGGCCTCAGGGTGGAGGGAACTCCTAATCTGAAGCTCCCAGAAGTTGGCTGTGATGCTCCAAGGTGAAGATGAGTCTTCAGGGAGGGAGGGCTCCAAACCTAGGACCAGCATGCGAATATACTTAAAGGGACTGGCCACCTTTATTGAACAGCACTCATAGAAATTAATAGAGACTGAACTGAGCCTAAGGATGCAAGGTACCTGCTTCAGAAGGGCATTCCCTTCTGGGACCCCCACTTGCCCTTGCCTCTGGGACCTCTGGGAGAACAGTAAGAGGGTGGACATTCTGTTGCACTACACGGCTATGTTACATTTCGACGAAAACACAGATGCGACATCAGCATGTCAGCAAATGTTCTAGAAACTCTATGGATTTACCAAAGAGATTGTACAGTGTCAGCTGACACACTGATGTCACATAGCATGCTGTCATGTCCACCCCTTGTCCCACCCCTAAAGCTTTCAGAGGTGCCAGGTGGCAGCCTGGCATCCCCACCTGAGCCAATTATAAGGATGGGATGGGGAAGGCAATCCACTGAGGGCAAACCCTAAGGCTTGACCAGGAGGGATTATGGTACTACTTGATAAAAAACAATAAAACCCCACATACTCCCCCCCCCCCACACACAAAGATGCCTGCAGTTTATTTTCCATTTAAAACTCTGGCAAATAAAATGCAGCATTTTCTGAAGCTTTCTAACAGTGCTCCCCTCATCCTTAGAAAGTTGATTCCTCAAAGTGGGAGCTACAATGGAAATGTCACGGGCACTGACTGATGCCAGTGGGGGACAGGCAGTAGGTGGTGCCAGCCTGAAGACCATAGCTGGTGCACTGGGACTTATGGGAGGAGATGTTAACTTTAGATACGATATCCCTTCACTTTGAACTGGATTTGGAAACAACTGGCTGGCAGAGCAGCTGTTTTAAGATGGGTGGGATATGTTCTCATTGGCTAATCTATAATGAGAATTGGGCTGGAGTATTCTGAACCAGCTGCAGTCTCTGGGTAATCATCAAGGGTAGCTCTGCACATGACAGTAATCCATCCCGGACGTTACAGAAGCATGAATCACTACAGTCAGATTGGATGAGTCTATGAAGATGTTTGGCAAACCAAATGCAGCTAATAAAAGGCACTCTTGACTACCACGCCAACCAGCTTTTCAAACAGCACATTCAAGGCTGGGTCCATGAGTATCCCCAAGCCCAAATCTAGTGCATCCAAGACAATTTCGTCACCTCTGTCTTGTAGCATTCAGCTTCACTTAGTTCCCACAGTGAAGCCAACAAGCAGGGCTCATAAACCACAGCTCGACTCCCCCAGCAACTGCAACACAGAGGCTCTAGAGGCCCAAGACAGTCTGTCCAAAGTGAGCTTGAATTCTGAAAACTGGGTATTGAATGCTCTCAGGAAACTGCTTATTATAGACTGACGAATAAAAACATTAAAAATATCAATAAATCCAATTAGTGTGCAGCTGGCTTGAAGCCACTCTGCTGCAGGAAGGAAAGGCTCAGCTTATCTTTAAAAATGACAACTGGAGCGAGGCACTATATATGTCTCTCTCTGAGAATCCAATAACAACAACATTGGATTTCATAAATTGGTGGCAAGCAAAGTAAGGCATAGAGCTGAATGTTTACATGCATGCAAATTAGCTGATGTGTATGGAACATTTACTGTGTGTTGAGTTTTCCAGTTTCCTGAGTGAAACAGAGGATATTGAATGGCTATATATATTCTTATTAGGTACATAAAAGCAGTGATAGGCAGAGATATCTTTATTATGCCTGCACATCTATGATTATTAGAGGACCAATTGATCTGCTGAAAGGGCTGGGTTTTTGTCGATGTATTATAAACACCATTTATTTCTGCTAAACCAGTTTTACTTCAGAGGATGTTTCTAGACAAACAAACCCAGCCCCATTTTAAATGGAGCCTTGCGTGATTTAGGAGCAGTGCCAAGGGGAGAATAGAAAATTGCTTCTAGATTTAGACATTTCATCCCAGTGCTATATGAATGATACATATGAGTGAAATGTGACATTTTATTTCATACGGTTGTTTAGAAAGCAGATGGGATGATTAAGATAATGTTGTGAGAGGATTCCACAGTGCCCTGGTTTTTATTTGTATAATACAGGAGTTAATCAGATGTTAATTCAGAAAGCTGAAAGCACAAAGCAAAGCTGTGCTGGGAAGTGTTTTCTCTTACTGCTACAAGCCTCATCTGTACAAATATGTCTGTCAGTCGGGCAACCTGCCATTTTCCTTAATTTTACACATTGCCCCTTGTCTGGCTGGTAAGAGAGGATCCCTTTGAAGTTCCATGGCATGGGCAAATCCTTCCACAGAGTGGGTATCAATGACATGTTGGTGGAATATTGTTAGGTTGGCTTTTAATTCTACAGAACAAAGTTTTAGTCCAATGTTCTGCCAATAGAGATCAACATGGCTACCCACCTTAATCCATTTTGATTCTACAGTTATTGTTGTGGTGTTGCCTCTGCTACATATTATGATTATATTATGCGGTGCTAACCGTGGCGTTAGTAACCACTTGGTGTAGTAGGATGATATTTATAGTGTTCCTTGTAAATGTACAGTATACCTTGGAAATCTACCCTTTTAATATAAACATAATATTGATTGTCTACAAACCCCAATCTTTTCCATTGGCTGAGCTGCTGTCATGTCATAGAATGTTCTCAAATACTTTAAATGCCGTGTGGAAAGGGTAAATGTATTCAAACTAGTATAGCTGTGAGCAATGTTCCCTCTAGTGGAGCAGTTGAGTGGAGCAGTTCACACCTTTAGCAGAATAAAACTGCCGTAATCTTAAAATGGACAATGGGCAGTGCAAGACCTTGTGTGGCTCCAGATTGCTGCTGAGCAGGGCTGACCTGTCAGGCTGGCGCTTGCTGCTGCTGCAGCCTTCTCCTCCACAGCATTGTGGTCCTGCTGGCTGGCTGCCTCCTGCAGAGCCCCCGCTGTGCTGCCTCCTCACTACAACCACCCCAAGGCACCTGGCTGCTCGGTTGGCACAGCACACTCCAGCTCACTGTGCTCCAGCCGACTCTCGTGGAGCACCTCCCCGCCCAGGAGCACCGGCAGCGAGGTCAGCTTGGATGCCTCCCAACCGCTGGCTAGCCACAGAGTTCCCAGAGTGTTCTCTATGCATGTGCAGGCGGCGGGTGGCGAAGTCTTGCTGGGCCTCACTGGGCCTCGCTGTCACTGGGGGGCAGGGAGAAGAGCTGGCGGGGGCAGAGCTCTTCTCCCCTACCCCCCTGCCACAGCGACGGCGAGGCCCGGTGAGGCCCGGCAAGGCTTTTCCACCCACCGCCGCCGCCAGCAGCAGCCACAGATCCAGAAGGTAAGTTGATTCCCCCCCCCCCCCCCAGCTCAGCCTGAGTGGCTCTCAGCTGCCAACTCCAGGTGGGAAATGCTCTTTAACTTTTGGGGGGATTTAAATCCCCCCGAAAGTTTTTTAAAGTTTTCAGATTTTTCTGCACATCTGGGAAGCCTCCCAAGTGTGCAGAACAATCTCCCTGCCCCACAGGTGCCCCCCCCACATGGATTTAGATATCCACACGCAGGGGGCGCATTCGCTATTAGTATATAGATATCAAGTGACTCAGCAAGACATCACATGACCCAGTGGGCTGAGCTACAGGTGCCTTAGGAGGCTTTGGGCTAAATCACAGGCAGGACTATAGAACAGGAATTTCTGCAAGAAAATAATTTTGGCTCATGGGGATGTGTTAGCCCTGGCTGCTGGGTTTAAGGTAAGTTTTCTAGTTGGTCTCTATTCTGACTATATAGCTGCCTTTGGGGTGAAGCTTTCAGATGATGTGATCTGTGGTTCAGAGTTCATGGTGGAGTGACACTTTAAAAGCATATCAAGAGCACATTTTCAAATGATATTTCTTGTCTGATCTGTGTTGAAAAATATAGGAAATCTAATTACTTTCTTATACTTACTAATTATTGATCCTGTGAACCTCACTGGGTCACACTGAGCACTGGTACTTGCAGACACTGATTGCTCCCTTCTCCCAGCGGCCTTTTGAGACTCAGAAAAGCTGATGTGTGTGGGGGGGTGGGGGGGAGTGTCATAGGAGCCTTGTGGATAGAATGCTATGAAAAGAGCTGCATTGTAGAAGGGAAACTGATCAGAATTGTCATTCCTTGGCCCTGATCTTGATAGCCCAGGCAAGCCCAATCTCACAGATCTCGGAAGCTCAGCAAGGCCAACCCTAGCAAGTATTTGGATGGGAGACCTCCAAAGGATACCAGGGTTGGGAGGCAGAGTCAGGCTATCAAGCCACTTCTCTGAAGACTCAGAATTCTTGAGGAGCTAGTGGGAAACAGGTGAGTTGAGAAGGATCTGTTTTCAGAAGTGTCATCTACTCCTGGTTTGTAAGGCACAGTCCTTTCTAGTGCACCGTGGGTGGTGGGATTGCAAGCAGTACTGGGTCTGTGGCTCCTCCCCATGCTTCTGTCCTTACTTACAAAACAGGACAGTCCTATGCAGGCTAAGCCCATTAAAATCAATTGAATTATTGAGACTAATTCTCCATAGAATTGCACTGTGAAAGTGCGATTAGAAAACAGGAATGTCATTTTTGTTAAAAGCATACTACTGAATGAGCCAAGTAGAGTTGCCATCTCTGAGTTGGGAAATTTTTTGGAGATTTGGGGGTGGATCCTGGGTAGATTGGGGTTTAGGGAGGGAGGGAGGAACTGAGTATAATGCCATAGAGTTCACCTTCCAAAGCAGCCATTTTCTCTAAGGGAACTGATCTCTGTAGTTTGGAGATCAGCTATAATTCCAAGGGAACTCCAGGCCCACCAGAAGGTTGGAAACCTTAGCCAATGGAATCTTTGGGACTCAGGTATACAAGTGGGGATGTGTGAGGATGCACAGCAACAGGTTTTCCCCAACTACCAAATCTGGAAATAAAAGACGAAAAGGGTGGAATTTTGCAGAATTTAGCATTACCTTACAACATTGATTAGTGCGTAACTGTGAACAGAATAAAAATGAGATCTAGGATTCTAGTCATGCTCTTAGAGTGTAAAGAATACAAAAATAAACATACAAATTCTGTACTTTCTTGTATCTTAGGAGTGCAGATCACTGCAGTGTGATAGTTCAAATTTGTTTAATACCCCCACAAATTTCCATAGCAGTAGTTTTGAAAGCATCATGTGATTACAAAACAAAACAACAGTCCCCCAGAAAACCCTGAGCTACAATTTAAAGTTGTACTTTGTTTGCATTTTGTTGTATGTTGTTTTATTCATGGTGGGTGTGACTGATCTTGTCTATGGAGCACAAGCCCCTTACATGTTTTTAGTGTACTATACATTGTTTCACCGAGAACAGAAAATCCAGCTAAAAAGCCAAATCCTAGTGATGAAAGTGAAGAAGGGAAACTTTGTTCACCTGCTTATCATAATGGAAAATAAATTTTAGACCAGCAAGTCAGTATTCCACGAACGGTTATGTAGTAAAATATAGATGGATTTGGTGGCAAAATGAAATAAGCTCTAATACTTACAGACCTCATAAGTCTTCTTGTATTTTAAATATGTGTTTGATGTGTGTGTGGTTTGTTTAAAAGAACACATTTTGAGGTTTTTTTAAAAAATGACTGCACATTTTTCTTAGGTTTCCTAGAAATAAACGATCTGCAGAAGACAAAACATTCAAAAGCATGGAGGAGCAATGGCCGCACAGAAGGAACCAGGGCTTATACATTACTGGCTCCTCAGAGATCAAATCAGGATTGAAGATTAATTGCTTATGGTTATGTTCTAAAATAAATTTTCCCAAGAAGGGCATGGCCTCACATACTGACCCTGCTTGATTTCCCCCCATCAAGGCATGCAGAGGCTAAAAGCATGGGCATCAAATCATGTATTGGCCCATGCACTGAAGAGACTTCAAAGGGGTATCATACCATAGAGTCCAGCTTCCAAAGCGGCCATTTTCTCCAGGTGAACAGATCTCTGTCACCTGGAGATCAGTTGTAATCCCAGGAGATCTTCAACCACCACCTCGAGGTTGGCAGCCCCAATTTTAAGGCTAATGTCCAAACAATGTCATGCTACTTACGGTGTTCCTGGGGCTCTCCTGTTTTTGTGCAGGGAAGATGGGAGAAAGGGGATGTTGGGGCAGTGGCCGCAGTGAGAGGGGCAGGAATGTGAGAAGGGGGTGGACACTGTTCCTGTCTCGCTGCTGCTGCTGCTGCCACCATGACAAGGGTGTATTTTTGCATTCCCCATGGGGATGCATCTAAAGGTGTCTATGATGATGAGCGAGGCCCAAGAAGATGGCAACAAACAAAAACAAACATGCAAACCCCTGTTAACTCCTAGGACTCTGGAGTTCCTTGGCTTGGAAATCCTACTAGTCAATAACACTGGCTAGGAGCCATCCCTCTCCTCCACAGCTCTGTATTGTATATACCACCGACACATATTTGAAGCATGTCACACCAGGCTTAGCAAACTGCTCTTTTTTGCAGAGAAAACAGCTACAGAAGGTTATCTGATTGCTTTTCTCTGCCTCTCAGCAGCCAAAGAATGTACCAGGCTTCTGCTCTACCCTGTAATTAGCAAAAAAATAAAATAAAAATGCTGGCATGAAATATAGAACAAATGGAGAGAAGAGTTTTAAAAAACCCACTAGAGGGAAGATCAATATGGCATTGTTTGCAACAGCATAAAACGTAAGACTACCATTATTCCTCACTGCAGAGAACCTAAGAGCAGTAAAGTGGGATGGCTTCAGATTTGGACTTTAGATTTAAAAAATGGCAGGCTCAATAGGTCTTCAAATGCACCTGACAATCAACATACCTTATAATGTTATGGACATCTGGGATAAAGTGCTGAATATTTTTAGATACCTGCTACGGTTTTTAATAATTTTGTTTTAACTCTGAGTATGAATTATTTTTAGAATTGATGTTTCATTTGTCATATATTCTAATGTTTTACGCTGCTTCAAGCGCCACAGAGAATGCATCATAAAATAAATAGTATGCAACATGCAGAAAGGTGAGGTAAGGGACTGAAGGGGTGCAGAAAATGTTTTGTACAATTACAAGCCCAAAACGTGCCTCAACCTCAGGTGTGTCACAAGCATACATCAAGGGAACCCGCTTATCTGTGAAACTACATTTCCCCATTCTTACATGTCACCATTGGCCCTAAAATATAAAATCAAATCCCATCTGTGGAGCTCATCTGAGAAGAATTATTCTGAATTTATGGGCCAGAATCCAAATTGTCCAGTTCCAGAAGTCATCTAAGCTGTGTCCATAAAATTTGAATCACAGGACTGACAAGTGGTGTTTTTAACTTTCGGTCCAAAGGTATAAGCTCCTGAAGACTGTAGGACTCACTGTCAGAAACAGGTTTTGCTACCTTTGTGAGGCTGCAGGGGTTGTCTCAGGGATTCTGGGGCCCTGGGCAAAAGTCCAAGTTAGGATCCCAGAAATGCTGCTGCCCCTCCCCATGCTGGGGCCAAACAAGGAGTGGCCCTCAGCCTGTGCAAGGTGGGTAGGAACCACACTGCTGCTGCCAGAAGCCAGCTGCCTGAGACAGCTGCCTGAGCCCCAGATAGCAAGTGCAAGTTGCATCAGGAGCCTGCTCTTCCTCCCCCACCCCAGGAGCCTGCTCTTCCTCCCCCACTGTTGGCAGTTGGGAGTCTGTGGCTAAGACCACCTCCGAAAGGTTGTGCTGAAGAAAAGCCTTCCTGCTTTTAGCCAGGTTACAGTGCCCACCCAGCAAAACTAGAATATGGTCTTGAGGGAATGTATATCAGCAACTGGGAGAAAAAATTACATACAGTCAGCAACTGAGAGGAAAAAATTATATACAGTCTAAAAGCACTTCTGTTTTACAGGAGTATTCAATGACAAAAATAAATTGAATTGTTCTATGATTTTGAATCTGCAGATGACAGAATCAGTCATGTTGCTGCTGTTACTCTGCATCTGATGAATATGATAGAAGTGACAGATAAAATAAATAACTTAAGCCTTTTGTAGAGTTGTTTTTATTTATAGAAGAGAACTGACAACATAGCCTCAAGCTGCAGCCATCCTAAATAGCATAACCCACTTATGATAGGCCTTCAAGAATAATTTAATATTGTAAGAAACCACCATAGGTTTTCAAAGGAGTCATTCTTCTCTTGCTTTTCCTCATGATTCACTGTACCATGAGGGCAATTGAACCAGTTCTTTGTTTTGTATCTGAGACCCTGTGCAGCAAACGCCTCATGACACTTCTGAGAACTCAAGGGTTATTTTAGAACAGCTGTAAACTCCAAAAAAGTACGTCAGAATTATCCAGATAGGAACCTATGATGGCATCATCCACTTCCCTCCTTCACACACCGGATTTTCTCTTCTATCTACTTTCTTGCTGAGCGGCCCCTTTATTTTCTTCTTATTTCTATTTTTTTCAGTATATATTTTGATGCTGGCCCAGCCCAGGGAATTGAGGGAAGAGACAAAACCACCTGCTTATATTCTGCTTCTGAAATGGCACACAAAAGACTTTGAAAGTTCAAAATAAAATAAAATGTTTTCTTTAACTTGGAGGAGAAAAGGTCAGGTAGAATCAGTTGGAGGATGTATGAGATGAACAGATAATAAAACTCAGGTAACTTTGTATTCACACAAACACCAGATAATTGGTTGCCAACAAGCAAGTGTTTCTGCTGTTCTACAAGGTCTTTAAAATTTTGAGGAGAGAGGCTTTCTTTTCAGTTTCTGCTTAAACACTCAAGCATAGGTTTCTTAATTTCAGTGACACATAAAGTTTAGAAGGCAGGAACATACAACCCAGTTCCAAAAGTCCTTTTTTACACAATGACCAGGGATAATGTCTCTTTTCTAGAAGCTATTTACCTTCTTGACTGGTCAGGGATCACTTCTCTTTATTAGAAGCTATATCCCATTTTTGAATGAGGATCTTCCTCGATCCACTCACTCTTTGCCTCCTTCCCAGTCCACAGTCAGTGCTTAACTGTCTCTTCTTCAACTGTCAGTTCCCAACTGTCATTCCTTAACTGACTCTCTCAACAGAATTCCATTCAAACATCCTGTCACTCAAAGGTTCTCAGACTCTGTTAGGCATTAACCCTTGACTGTCGATCACATGTCCCACCCTTTTTCTTAGTGCTTCAGGGGAGATTCTCTCAAGCCTCTCCCATGCAATGGGTGAAGCATGTAGTTGCATTTTACTTTCCCCCACAGACACAATAAGTCAAACTTCTTATATAACTTTTGTTGTTCAGTTGAACAGTCAAGTCCGACTCTTCACGACCCCATGGAGCACATCACACCAGGCCCTCCTGTCTTTTGCTGTTCTCTGGAGTTCGCCCAACTTCATGTCCATTGCATCAATGACACTGTCTAACCATCTCATCCTTTGCCATCCCCTTCTTCTTTTACCTTCAATCTTTCCCAGCATCAGGGTCTTCTCCCTTCTTATTTGGTGGCCAAAGTATTTTATATATGTATATATAATTCAAAATTCTTTAATAACTTGCACCTTTAGGTGGTTCTGGTTCTCCTCTTATACGTACAATGTTGAAGATGAAATCTTGTAATTGGAGACTTCATCTGATAAATTTGCTGGTGTTTTGTTTTCACTTGGTTTAGCCAACATAACAGGGAATGGTCAGTACATAATGTGAATTTCCTCCCCCATAGGTATGGTTTTAGCTTCCCCATGGCCCACACTATCACCAAACATCCTCTTTCGATAACAGAGAGGTGTTGTTCTCTCTCCACTAACTTCCTACTAAGATAGAGTACAGGGTGTTAGATTCCATCCTACCCAGTGTGGCTTAGCATGGCCCCAATCCCAATATTGGAAGCATCTGTGTATAGTCATGCAGTCAGGAGCCTTCAATACTGGCTCTGTAGTTAATACCTATTTGAGGTGATCAAAGGCAGTCAAAGGCAATTTGGCATTTCGGTGTCCAATTTACCCTGTCAGGATTTACATTTACGAAATAATTCACTCTTGAAACCTGGATGGGGAGTATAGTTGCCTGCTCCAGGCAGGGAGCTTAAGTAGGGACTATTTCCACAGCTTTCCAGGCCCCCAAAACAGGAGAGAAAAACAGGAAACTGTAACAGTTTTCTTGCTTTGTTCAGCTGTGAGTCCATACTTCACTCTTTCTTCAAAGAGAAAATAATTAGAGGTTTCCTCATTCCTTATATCTGAGTAAACTTTACTCAGTCCCCCACAAATCTGTGGGCACAAATCATTTTGTCCTCATCTGGGACCCCAAAGTCTCTACAAGTTCATTCAAAGCTAAAGAAAAATGCTTCCACATCACCCTCTTTTTGATAACAAGGATTTTTTTTTGTTCTACTGTGGGACTGTCTCCACTTGTGTGTGGAGGTGGCAATTCTGCCCTTGACTATATTTCCTTCATTTTCATAATATACACTCCTTTTTCATGTTCTCTCTGTGTCCCTCTCTTCCTGTGCCATTCTAGCTGACTGTATTTGTTGTTTTATTTATTTTCTTTTTTCTGAGTTTTACTGACATGTAAAATTTAGAAGGCAGGAACATACAACCAAGTTCCCAGAATCCTTCCTATACACAGACCAGGGATCACTCCTCTTTACTAAAAGCTATTTCCCTTTTTTGGCTTTAATGAGGATCCTCCTCGATCCAGTCACTCTCTTAGCCTCCTTCCCAGTCCACAGTCAGTGCTTAACTGTCTCTTCTTCAACTGTCAGTTCCCAATTGTCATTCCTTAGCTGACCCTCTCAACAGAATTCCATTCAAACAACCTGTCACTCAAAGTTTCTCAGACTTCGTTAGGCATGAATCCTTGATGGTCTGTCACAGAGCCTTTTAAAAATTACGAACCAGGATTTTGTGCCCTATCAAGCCCCCTGGAAAACACTGCCCTTTGTCATCTTGCCGCTTGCCTTGGTGGGAACCTCCCTGGGCTCAGAATGGGAGGGGAGGGGGTTTGGTCCACCCAGGTCATCCTCCTACCAACTGGTCAACTCCTGTTGCACAGCCTGGGTCACCAGTCCTACTTCCTCCTTGGCCTGTTGCTTGGAGCTTCCTTTTATATCACCCCTCTTCCTGCCATGCTCTTCCCCGTACCTCCCATTGTCCCCTGTTCCTGCCTGTCTAGCTGGGACCCTGCTTATTGGCCTAGTCTGGAGCTCCTCCCTCCTGCTTAATTCCCCTTGGTGTCTGACATGCCTGCCCTGTACCAGGGCCTGCCAAGGATGAAGCTGGATGTCCCAATAGCATGCCTGCCCTGACTTCTCCTTCCCAGGGATGCATTTCCACGCCCTGCACTGCTGCTGTGCCTGGAGGCTTTTGTACCAGCTGTTCTCTCAAGGACAGCTTGGGAAAGAGCTCTCTCAGCCCCACCTACCTCACAGGGTGCCTGTTGTGGGGAGGGGAAGGGAAAGGAGTTTGTAAGCCGCTCTGAGACTCCAAGTGAGTGAAAGGCGGGATATAAATCCAACCTCTTTTTCTTCTTTTGTTTCTCCATACAGGTAAGCAACTGTTTTAAAAAAGTATCTTGGTAAGCAGGGGGGGGGGGGGAATCCATGCAATAAAATGTTAATACATTCAGTTTCTGCTCTTTTACAAGATGTCCTTAAATGCTCTTCAATTTGTAGACCTTTTATGTACTTTTTAGCTGCAGAAATTGTCAGCTTCCTACCATTTATTTTTATAGACCAAGTTTTGCCCTCATAAAATTACACAAAAATAACAGTTAACTAGTTTATTTGAGCATTTCAGAGAAAATTTGAGCAGAAAACAGCGCCTGAAGATCAAAGTGTCCTACAGGAATGTTATATTTTCTTGAAAGCCAAACTCTTGATGAAGGTAACCCATTCTGGCCCGATAAGATATCGTCCTGAACCTTATGTGAAGGTACTCTGATAAGACCCAGTGTGGTTAATGTACAATCATGGAGCAGTGAGTTCAAATCCCCACTTGTGCTCTGAAGCTCACTGCTGACCATAGGCCACTCTCAGCCTAACCTACCTCATAAGATTGTTGTCACAATAAATAGGGGGGAAATATATTTGCTATACTGACCTGTTTGGAGGAAGGAAGGGATTCAAAATGGAAAAACTAAGTGTACAGTCCTATACTGGGCGACTTAGAAACATATTCAGGTCTGTTCAATGGGGTTTATTGTCAGAAAAGTGTTTTTAGGATTGCACTGTACCTAATCCAAAAACTTCTCTGTCCCATTTTTAGATTTGTTTGTGTAGCTTATAATCTTACCAAGCAAGGTCCATGCCTCTTCAATTGCCTGCAACAGCCTAATACGCTGATGTTACCATTGCTACAGTGCAATCCTATGTACATTTGCTCCAGTCTTAAACCTATGCCAATCAATGGGCTTAAAACAGTAGCAGAACATAAGAACAGCCTGCTGGATCAGACCAGTGGTCCATCTAATCCAGCATCCTGTCTCGCAGAGTGGCCAAGCAGTTGTCCTAGAGAGCCAAACAAACAGGGCACAGAGGCCATGGTATTCCCCTGATAATGCCTCCTACCATTGGTATTTGGAGGTTTTCTGCCTCTGTAGACAGAGGCTCCCTTCAGTTACCATGGCTAGTAGCCATTGATGGACCTCTTCTCCATGAATCTATGTCAGTGGTTTCCAACCTTTTTGGTATGGAGACCCAAAAGTCCAAATTTACTTGGTATGCTGACCCATCCAAGGCTGGCCCATGGGGTTTTAGTGCCCTAGGCAAACTGTGACTTTGGCACCAATCTAGTTCAGTATCTCCATCCCATGGGCAGGACGAAAGCTGGACTGGAAGGGATCCAGGACTTTAGCATCCTAGACAAAAACTGATTAGTAGTTCAACAGTTTCACACTGGAGTTCCTTGAGAACCCTCGGATGCATTTTATTTGGACCTGCAGACTTACTAGTTTTCATTTTGCCTAGTAATCCTAGAACTTCATCTCTCATCATTTCAATTTGACTCAGTTCTTCAGACACCCTTCCTACAACCAGTGACTCCAGTGTGGATATGTGCCCTACATTTTCCACAGTGAAAATGGATGCAAAGAATTCATTAAGTTTCTTTGTGATCTTCCTACCTTTCTTAAGGAATCCTTTTATTCCCAACTACCTCCCTGCCTGATTTCCTGCTCCTGATACATTTGAAGAAATGCTTATTGTTTGCAGCTAACTTTAATAAGTTACTCAGCACAAGAGGAATACACTATTAGTGTCCCCTGCACTGTAAGAGTCATAAGAGGTACACCATCCCTAACCAGAGGCCTTATGATCTTAATTAGTTTTCCTTCTTTCTTTACTGGAAATATATGAAAGCTTACAGGGAACATGTGGGTGGTGCCTTGTATAAATAATATTCAACATCCCTCTTACCAATTGGAATAGCATTGAAAACAACTGATTTCAAGCTCAGCAAGTAGCTAGCACTAAAATTATGGCTGAGAAGCAAACCTCAAGATGTAAGGTATAAAGCTCATACTGAAAAGACAGAAGTGGCAGAATTTGCAACGGCTTTGTTGCAGGGAAAAAAGCAAGACTGTGAAAAGTCAATATGACCTTGGGGCTGTGAGGGGGGGGGGGGCAGATCCCCTTAAAGTGCGCTTCAGATCTTGCTTTAACGAAACCCTTCTGCATATTCAACTGCTTGTCTTTAGCAGCCACCAGCGCAGTTCAGGTCAGTTCTAACTTCCAGACGGTTGTGATCCTGCATAAAAACTAGCTCAAAAGACACAGGTGTCAATTCCTACAGCCTGCTAACCACACTCATAGCCCAACTGCAGGCCACCCCTATCCACTTTGAGCACAGAGACAAGCGCTGTTGCTATGAATATGGGATCATGGAAGGAAGTGAAGCAGAACGATTTCCAGGAGGAAATGTGAGAGAGAGACAGTGTGTGAGGTCAAACAAGCAAGCTATGGGCCTGAAGACAGTAACAAAAAGCAATACGATTTGTCCAGGAGACTAGCGGAGCCAGGTGAGGCATTCCAAAGGGGAGATGCCATTACTGAAAAAGCCACATCTCTGGTCACCACACACCTCACCTCTGCAGGCGGGGGCACAGAGAGCAGGGAAGGATCTTAACTCGCAGGCTGGACAGTATAGCAACAGGCAGTCCTTGACATGCCATTCAAAGCCGTATAGGTAAGAACCAACATTTCGAACTGTGCCTAGAAACAAACATGCAGTCAGTGCAGCTATGCAACCACAGGGGTGATCTGATCTTTGTATCTGCCAAAGCAGACAAAAGGTGCTCGGTGCTCCAAAGGAGACTTGAGCCTCCAGCCTCCCCAAGATCCAGCACCAGCTAAGAACCTGCAACTCACTCCAGGATGGCTAGAGCAGCTTTGTCATTGCCCAAGAACGCCTCCATCTGGATTGAGCTTCAGTTTATTGGCCCTCATTCCCTCTATTATCTTCTCTGGGAGTTTTGTTCAGGAGAGCCAGTTTTGCAATAACTCCTGTGTGGCAGGGGGGTCACAAAGTCACCAAACAAACTTTCTTCAAACTGGACCTCTGAGATTTTTTCATGCTTCATCCACTTATCATTAATTCATTTCCCGTCCCCCCCTCCCCCCCGGTCCAAGTTTACGACTATGCTATGGGGAAGGGTCTTAGTCACCCCTGCGGAAATAAGGCAAATTCAGAAAGCCAAGGGGCTGGTTTTTCTCTCTCCCCTTTACCACCTCCTCCTCCTGCACCCCGCCCCTTCCTAGCTGTCTTTCGAAATTCTGCCACGACGACGGTCCCCATAAAGGACACAAAAAGGTAAGCGGCTGCCGCAAGATCCTCGGGGCCGAATCCCGGGGGCCGACAGGCACCGCGCGTCCGACGCAGCCGCAGGAAGTTCTGTGGCAGACGGAGAGCGAGGCCTGATCGGGATCACATGACTCAGCGGCAGCCGAGGCAGCAGCGGCAGCAGTCGCGCAAGCCGCTCTGGCTGGGTCCAGTTCGGCACTCATCGCCGACTGGAGGGAGGGATGAGCCGGGCGGGCTCGCTCTCTGGCTGGCCGGCCGCTGCCGCAGCAGGCGCAATGAGCGCTCCACGGTGGTGGCGGCGGCGGCACCAGCAGCAGCTCCTGGCTCCAGGGCTCGGCGGCTGCTCCCGCTGGTGAAAGTCCCCGCCGCTCGCTCGCCCCATGCCTCTCCTCCATTGCGGAAGTGGGATTGCTCCCGCCGGGGCAGCCTCGGACTGAGCCGTCGCCCTGCGCGCCTGTTTGCCCTCCCGCCGCGCTCTGGATGGTGCTTCTGCCGGCCCCCTCGGCGGCGGTGCGGGCAGCGGCGAGGGCAGTAATATGCTCACGCGGGTGAAGTCTGCTGTGGCCAATTTCATGGGAGGAATCATGGCTGGTAGCTCGGGCGCGGAGCACGGCGGCAGCGCCTCGGACCTGCCCCTCCGCTTTCCCTACGGCCGACCCGAGTTCCTGGCGCTCTCTCCGGACGAGGTTGAGTGCTCCGCCGACCACATCGCCCGGCCCATCCTCATCCTCAACAAGGAGACCAAGCGCCTGCCGTGGACCACGGGATACGCCGAGTGAGTCGCCTGCGCCCCCCCCCCCCCCAGCAGAGGACGGGGCGGCCGGCGGGTGGGTGGGTGGGTGTGCGCTGGCTGGCTGGCCGGTTGGCCTTGCGTGTGGCCGGCGCGGACAGCGGCTGCGCTGCAGCAGGCGAGGCGAGGGCCGGGTCACCTGGAACCTGCAGCGGACTTCGGGGGAAGGGTGGCCAGCAGGCGCGCTCGGGTGCTGAACTCCCAGGCTGCTTGGCAGAGACTGCCCTCTGCCCTGGAGGCGAGACGGGCGGGATTTGAACGACAAGTAGGTCACTAGGATGGAGCTTGACAGCAGGTGGCTAGGTCCCTGAGCATGTACAGAGACTGTCTCTGTAACTCGAAGCAGCTATATTTCTAGGGAAGCAATTACTGGTTGCTTTACTTAAATGTACTCGCTGCAAAGCAATAAGCATTTTTTCTTAGAAGGATGCTTGCATACTTTGAGTTATAGGGATGCACTCTGTACATGCTCAGATACCTATGTAGTAAGTTCCAGGGTAAAATCTTGGTTTTCATTAGCCTTTATGTGTTCTCCAAGTGGCAGGGCCATCTGCACATATTTTTAGTTCCCTTGCATCTTAAACCTTCTTCTGGAGCAGGTTGCTCACCTCAGATAGGCGCAGTCCAGCCCAAAGTTAAGCGGATGTTACTAGTAATGTAGTAAACCCATTCCAGCTTTTCCATTTCAACTGGTCCTGTTCTTATTTCTCCAGAAGTCAGCCATGGTGAACTGGGTGGCCTTCCTCCCCAGTAAGTGTGCATAGCATTGCAGCTTTATAGCCTGATCCTGTGCATGTTGACTTGAAAGTAAGCCCCATGGAGTTCAGTGAAGTGTGCTCTAAACACATATGTATCGTAGCATAGCTAGAAAGTGTGTGCCTTTGTGCATAAACCAGCCAGATCTGTTTTGAAACCCATGTGTGCCAAGTTTGGGTAAATCTGATTCAGGTCTAGAAATGCTCAAGGTGTTCAGAAAGTGAAGGACAGGGAAGGCTGCTTGTTGTATCATGGAAATGAGGCCCCCTCAATGAAGAGCCCTTCATTCCTTGAATCCCCCTCAAAGTCCATCACTCAGTATTTTCCAGCAGATTAATTTCCAGTTCCTCCTCCTGCATGGTTGGGACCCGGAAAGAAAGGGGGGGAGAACGGGACTGTGGCCTGTTTCTTGTTAGTGATGGATAGGGGAAGAGGTTGGGGAACTACTGCGAAGTTGTCTGGGGATCTTTGGCTGATTCTTCTTGATGCCTAAATCTCCTTGAGTTATCCCGAATAGCCAGGATCTTCCTCTCAGAGTTTTGTTACTGGGGAACCAAGCTTTAGAACACACCCCTTTTCCTTGGCCTTATGGTGCAAACCTCATTGCTGCGGGCGTGCTCGCCAGGAATCAATCCCCTTCTCCAAATTTTTCCATCCTCCTGGCATGCTGGCTCTCTGTGGAAGGTGGATTGAAGGAGACTACAGTAGTTCTCTGGTGACTTTCCCTGCACTACCAGCTTCCTCTTAATACTCTCTTTATTGCTTTTGCTACAAGTTTAATTCTTGCCAGAACTGAAGGTTTCAAATGATGAAGTGCTTCACTAGATTAAATCTCTGTAATTATCACTGGTGTGAACGTTTAATGAAGCAGGAGTGACAAGGCAGCTTTAGGGAGCAAATGCTTGGGAGGAGGGGTTGGATAGATTTAGTGTACTGCAGTTCTGAAATGACACTGCACAGATCCTAAACTCTTCTTGGTGTCTGTGGCTTGAGGTTTTGTAAAGAGGTGTTTCTGGCTAGCTTTCCTGTAGGTCTAGTTTTGCCATTTACATTTCACTGGATCTACCTGGTGTGTGTGTGTGCGTGCGCATGTGCATGCATACATTTTTATATTCATAAGAGAGATATGAGGCTTTTGAATGGAAAACTAGCGGAAAGTGGAGCATGCCATCAAGATCCATTCAGCAGTTTAAGAGGAATGCAATATCTTGTGAAGTTAGTAGTCAATCTCTGCATGAATGTAGTAATGCAGTCTAAGCACCCAGCAGTTTCCTGGCCACCTTGAAGGCTGCTGGAAGCTAATTACACTGTGTCATGTCACTGCTGTATACTTGGAAGAGGTAGCGATTAGTTGTGGCCACTGGACAAAAGCGGCTGTTGGCATAATTTAAGATAGATCCAGATGGTCAGCTGTGTTGGTCTGAAGCAGCAGAACAAATTTAGAGTTCAGTGGCACCTTTAAGACCAACAAAGGTTTATTCAAGGTATGAGCTTTCGTGTGCAAGGCACACTTTTTCAAATACAGTGGAATGGAAGATGAGGTTCTAAATTTACAGACAGCAAATTAAGAGCAAATTAACATGTAACATGATGATGTTTAAGTTATGTAAAGTGAAAAACTAAACATCAAGTTAGTTTCTTTGAGTATTCTTTGAGTTTCTTTGAGTATTTTTATTTCTGAATCTTGAAAGGTGTTGTATTCAAGCCCTTAAGGATTTAATCTCTGAAGGATCTTTTGTGGAATTTAGAAGAAGAAGAAGAAGAAGAAGAAGAAGAGATTGGATTTATACCCCGCCCTTCACTCACTTGGAGTCTCAGAGTGGCTTACAAACTCCTTTCCCTTCCCCTCCCCACAACAGACACCCTGTGAGGTAGGTGGGGCTGAGAGAGTTCTTTCCCAAGCTGTCCTTGAGAGAACAGCTGGTATGGAGCTATGGCTTGCCCAAGGTCATCCAGCCAGGTGCAAGTGGAGGAGTGGGGAATCAAACTCGGTTCTCCCAGATTAGAGTCCGCACACTTAACCACTACACCAAGAGTGTCTTCTTGTCATCCCAGTGAAGTGACAATTCATAAGGACACTTAAGGTGCAAGTCCTGCCCCCTATTTAGTGCATTAGGGGTGTCTCTCTTGCTATTCTTTGTGTTGATTTGATAGCACAGGGAACCAGTGACCATTCATCTTTAGTCTAGGTTACACATGTAGCTACTTTACCTGGAGTCATACCACTGATTTATGTAAGCAGTACTAATGTTTACTGTGACTGGCAGTGGCTGGATCTCCGGGGTCTTTGGTGGAAGTCTTCCACATCCTTTCCTATCTGATCTTTTTAACTGGAGATGCTGGGGATTGAGCCTGGGATTGATTTATTGATTTTAAACATTTTAATAGGGCTTTCCACCCAGCTTAGAGTCCTCAAATGCAACGAACAATGATGTGTAACAATTAAAAACACTCAAACAGGAAGGAGGGTTGGTGAGGGAATGCCAGACATAACAGGAAAAACTTCACCTGTTGAAAACCTATCCAAACTCTCCACTATGGCAAGGGATTATATTATGTTCTTGCTTTTCATTACAAATTGATACAGAATATTGAATTTTGTCTTGGTCCTATGTATGTTTACTCTAATGATTTCAGTGGGACGTACTCTCAGGTAAACACTGAAAGGCCAAAACTGAGAGCTGTTATGGTGTAGTGGATAGAGAGTCAGACCATGATGGGGAGGTTCGTGTTCAAATCCTCACAGGGTGACCTTGGGCTAGTCACTTTCACAGTCTGATCTACCTCACAGCGTTTCTGTGAGGATCAGCTGTGTGAACTTCTTGGAGGAAAGACAGGATAAAAACCTAATGGATAAAATCTAATCACACTGAAGATGTCATTAATTATTGTAAAAAAATTAAAAATAAAGATACAGCATTGCTTTGTAGCGTATGCAGAACTTGATTTAAACTGTTTTCATGCACCACTAATAGAGTTTTATTGTTGACATTGGTCATATGCAGGTTTAAAATTGTGTCAGGTACATTTTTGCTGCATACTTTCCAGAATGTTCAATTTCTTTTTTTCTGTAATATTGACTGCTGTGGGGGGATTACATTATGGGCTGGGTCACATTATGGGTTGGGTCTGCTAGCACCAGGAAGGAACAACCTTTTCTGATTCTCTTCCACATTGTGGCCTTGTTCATCAAGGCCTTTTGTCCATACTGCCCCCACAATTACCAGTAGAACCTTTTTCAAGGCATCCTCCTTAATGGCATCAGTGGAAAAGCTTGTAGGGGCTAATCTCAGGAGATGTCACAGCGCAAGATAGGTTTTTCTAGAGACAGCAGCAGAACTCAATTCGGGATGGAGTTTTCAATACCATCAGCCCTATGTTACCCACTACTAGTACATTTCTATTCTTTAGGATGGATTCCTTTCTTGCATGGTGATGTTTTCTATCATTTCTTTATGTTTTCAGATTTACCATTCTTTTATGTATTTTGGTGCAATTAATTGCCTTAACATATTTTGTTCTGCTAGCTGTACGAATATTTGCTTGAGCTGATGCCTTGGAACAAATGCTGTGTCCCTCTTCTATTTTTAAAGGAAGTTCCTTGAGAAAAGGGCAAAATAAAAATTAGCTTTCATAGCTGTTTGATTGATCTTCAATGATTAAGCACCAAGATTTTTGAGTGGCACTCATCATGCATCCATATTTCAACGTCTGCTGGCTGTGTACCATCTGTCATACACGAGTGAAATCCACTGTCCCCTGACCTACTAACTTCTAACAAGAAGCAGTTCTTTTGCATTATGAGTAAGAAATCTGTAGGCGACTCACAGATTTTTTACTGTACTTGTTACTTCATTACGCACTGAAGATTTTTGCCTTAGAGACCAGCCTCTGTTCTCCCTGTTACGTCAGCCAGATGAATTGAGGCCTGTTGAGTTTAGACAGGCTGTCCGCCCCCTTCTGTACAGGCACACAAAGCAAAGGTTATTACTTGCTGCCAGACACTGTTTTTGCTCAAAAGATAACTTAGAATGTTCACCCAGTTTTATATGCCAAAATCCTGGAAAATCTTTGTTCTTAATCCTTGCCTTTGTCTTGTCCATTTATACATGACATCTGATTTTTGAAGGATTCGTTTAAAGAGTAAATGCCTTCCTGTTGAAAGTCTACTGCCTATTTTCTTTTCCTTGAGACTGTTTCTTTCTTGCTACATGGGTATATTTTTGTCCTAGGTCTTAAGCAAACACTACTTCTAATGGGTATTTGTTCTCAGTCTGAAGCATGCTTACTGAACAGTAAATCCAATTAAAATCAGTGAGACCTACTTGAGAAACTCTGCTTTCAGGATTATATCGGTTTTAGGATAAAGTCTTGACCTTGATGAAGTGGATGTAAGCTTTGCTACTTATTTTAGCGGTCAAAAGTTTTGGCCTTATTCTTCTACAGGTATAGTTGTGATATTAGTTTGGGAAAGTTAGAAGACTTCTGGTACTATAGAAATGAAAAATGATTGTTTAAATTCATTTATTTACTTTATAGTGCATCTTTCTCACTGTGAATCAGGACAGATTACAAAATTTAAAACCATAAAATAGGAAAACAGTATAAAACAAATAACTGTGTAATAAGATTGGATTAAAAACAATGCAATAAAAACAAGATCATGCATGCTACAAACAATGCCTTAAACTACAGCCTTTGTCTCTTCGTAAAACAAGTAGACTTGTAGAACAAGTTCATTTTACTACAACCCTATTCTATTTATAAAAAATGACCTCCTAGAATGTGTTGTGAAAATTCCCTAGGAGAGTTTTTGTTGGTGGTAATTGGTCTACACTAGAAATCCCCAAAGAACTGTCTGTTCCAATTACAGATCATTTTAATCCAGTTACCTTGATGAATGCTGGTAGAATCCTGGAATCTGTGAAAGCTACCACTTGTACTTTGGATCCTTGTATGTCCTGGTTACTGAAATCATGTAAGAATAACATCAGTATATCCCTGATAGCTATCATAAATTAATCACTGACACAGGGCAGCTTTCCTTGGTCTCCAAAACATGTGATCATCCATCTGCTACATATAAAAAAAATGCTGGAGAAGAATGATGTGACGATTCAGCATCTGGTCTCTAGTGGCCTTAGTTGATGATCTCCATCTGAATGTGTATAAGGGCTGTGCCATTTTGTTACTCTTACTAGATCTGCAGCCTTTGGTACTGTGCAACAGGCCATTTTGTTAAGGCATTTGGAGGTTCAAGTAGAGATTAAGTAGTGTGCTTTGAATGGCTTAAAGTTATTCCTTTTGGGCAGGGCTTAGAGGTTTGCAGTTGGAAACCAATTATCGTTGGTGTGGGGCTTGTGTTGTGGAATCTTATCTCTCATGCTGTTCAGTCTATATGTAAACCCCTTTGGGAATATAATTTTTCATTTTGGATTAGGACATCATAACTATGCTGATGTTACCCAGCTCTTTGTTTCTTTATCCATATTTCCTGGTGATGCTGTAGAGGTCCTGAACCAAAGTCTTACTACTGTGGTTAAGTGGCTATGGGTGAACAAATTAAAACTGAATCCTGGCAAAATGCAGGCAAGATCTTGGACATTGTGTGCCCCATTTTTGATGGAGTCCAGCTCATGCTTCCTTCTCTAGCAACGTCTACTATAATTCTTGATTCAGCAAGTTAATGCAGCTGCAAAGAATGCATTCTTAAAGCTTCATTTCACCCATAAGATGGCCCCTACCTTGACTTGGCTGATCTGCCCACATGGATCTATGCTAATGTAATGCACTTCACATGGATATGCCCTAATGAACAAGTTGGAAATTCCAGTTGGTACTAAACACCACAGGTCAATTACAGTTTTGTGCTAGGTGGAACATGTATGTCACACCCATTCTGAAGAAACTGCACTGGTTACTGATCATTTACCAGGTTCAATCTGAGGTTCTGGTAGTCCTCTACAATGCCCTTAATGGCCTCTGACCCACACATACCTGTAGGAATGCCTCTTTTGGTATGCTCCCATGTGATAGCTTCAGTCTTCTGAACAAAGCCTTCTGAAAGTATCACTCTGCAAATGAGTTGGATGCACAATTGCCTCTTTACCTGTATTCTGGTCATGCTTTGGGCAGGAAGAGGGAATCACTGTGGGAATGCCAAATGAAACAAGTCTTTATTCATTGGCAGAAGATGAATTTTCCTGGGTAGGCAGTTCCAGAGTTTTGATGCCATGACTGAGAAGCCCTCTTCTGGGTTGCCATCTGTCTAATCTCAGAAGGCAGGGGGCACATGAAGCAGGACCTTGAAAGATGACCACAGTGGTTGGGTAGGTTTGTAAGGGAATATGTGGTCCTTCAGGTATACTGGTCCCATACCATACAGAGCTTTAGAAGTCAACATCAGTACCTTGAGTTGTGCTGGAAACAGATTAGGTGCTAGTACAGATGGGCCAGGACTGGAGTGATATGCTCCCTATGACCAGTCAACATGCTGACTACAGCATTCTGGACCAACTGAAGTTTTTGAACACTTTTCAAGTATGCCCCATGTACAGTATATTGCATTAATCTAATCTAGGTATAACCAGGGCATGCACTTAAGTGGCCAGCTAGCTAGTTGAAGCTGGTAAAAGGCACTTCTGGCCACAGCTGCCACCTGCTTATATAGCAGTAGGCCTGGGCTAAGAGCACCCCTAGAGTACACACCTGTTCCTTCAAGAAGAATGCTACTCCATCTGGAATGGGTGACACTTTTAAATCCAGGGTAAGACCTCCTGGTCACCTGTAGCACTTCTGTCTTGTTGGGATTAAACTTCAGTTTATTAGCTGGCATCCAACTGGTTCAGAGTTTCTGCAGCCTCCCTGGGATCAGTCAGAAGTGCGAGATACAGCTGAGTATCACCTGCTTATTGATGATAACTGAGCCCAAATCTTCAGAAGACCTCACCCTGCAGTTCCTTGTAGATGTTTAAGAGCATAGGGGACTAGATGGAGCCTTGTAGGACCTCAAAGGTCAAGGGGATGAGCAGCAGTCCCCCAGCATCACACTCAGAAACTTACCATCAATCTAGAACAAGGAACCACTGCAGAATGATGCCTCCCAATCCCAGCCTGGGAAGGTGTTCCAGAAGGATACCTTCATCAATGGTATCGAAAGCCATCAAGAAGTCCAGGAAGATCAGCAAAGTTGCACTTCCCTCTGTCTGTGTCCTGGCGCCGGTCATCCACCAGGGCGACAAAGGATGTTTCAGTCCCATAGCCAGGCCTAAAACTAGATAGGAAAAGATCCAGATGTTTGGATTGCCCTACCGTACAGTCAAACTTGTGGCGCTGTACTATCTGTCTTCATTACATGACGTTATTGCATTTGCTTCCATAAACCCAGTTTGGAAGCCCTCCATTCTTGCAAGATGTCACCATGCCAGCTTAAAAGTGTTGGAAGTACTCATATATAGCCTGATGGGAATCAGTATGGGAAGTTGATGCCAAATGACATTGGACAAGATATCCAACTTTTGATGGAATGTCGGTACCAATTGAACTCATTTCTACTAATTGCAATAGTTTCTATATGAAAGAGCCACTGCAATCTACTAGTAATTTTTTTGCTGTTGGATTTTTTTAGATTTTTTTAAAGTAACAGTCACTGTCTGCTAGGACAACCATTTTCTGTCTTCATAGAACATAAGAGAAGCCAATGTTGGATCAGGCCAATGGCCCATCCAGTCCAACACTCCGTCATACATAGCTATTTGTTCTGTAAGCACTTAACATAAGTGTTCAATATTTCAATATTCAAAATTGCTGGAAGTACTGAAAGAAAAATTCCCATAGTTTCACTTCTCAAGGTCTCCTGAGTCCTAGACTTTACTGCTTTCTATTTTCATAATGGACACTTCAATCATGTACACAATTTCTGTGTACTACTGCTTTTATGAGGAGCATGCATCCCTCCTCCTTTATAGAGATGCTTTTCCAGGAAGAATATAACCTGCCTAGTAATTTAATTGGTTTTGCCTATAATCAAAGGGAAAGCTGCTTATGACATACCAGTTCTAGCTTCCTTTTCATGTGAGTACACACAGACTAAAGTACTTGACTTGTATATTCCTGATATAATTTGTGGTGCAGCGCCTCTAGCCACACTACTGGGCTTAATGGTGGGTGTTCCTTAGTTCATTTTTAAAGCCAGGAACACAGTTAAACTTCAGATTGATTGAGGGATGATAAAGAATTTCAGAGTCTGAGGCAAATATATATAAGGCTATTGGTGGTGGAAAGTGCCCTCAAGTTGCAACTGACTTATGGTGACCCTATAGGGTTTTCAAGGCAAGACATGAGCAGAAGTGGTTTGCCTTTGCCTGCCTCTGCATAGCAACCTTGGACTTCCTTGGTGGTCCCTCATTCAAATATTAACCCTGCTTAGCTTCTGAGATCTGATGAGTTTGGGCTAGCCTGGGCCATATTGAGTATATACAGAATGAAACTAATCCAAGAATGGTTCCTTCCTAGAATACTGGGAGCAAGGTTCTGTCCTCTGTTTGTCTGTCTGTCTGTCTGTCTGTCTCTCTCTGTTTACTTGCTTGGAATGGCTTTCTCAGTTGCCTTTGAAAGGCTGAAGATGCTTATTCCGTGAGTGTTAATGGTTGGCTGAGAGCTAGAGTTGGGAGTTACAGCCTACAGCAGGAGAGAAGTCAGCATGTTCTAGTGTTTGAAAGCTTCTCTTCCTGGTCATCTGAAGGTGATTTTTCTTACCATAGGCAATTGCATCATTGAAACTGACTTGAGTATTATTTGCAATCGAGAGATACCCTACCTAAACAAATAGGTTAGTGCAGCAGTTGGCAGCCTTTTTGGGTTCCCAGTGACATCTCCTTCTGAGGATGTCGGTGTGCTAACAAACAAAAGGGAGGGGAGCTGATATTTATCCTTTGCCAGATACACTGGGAGCAAGTGGACCCTCAGTGGTTCTGCTGATACCTTCAGTGCTCAGTGTAGTCCTTTGTGATGGGAACTGGCCCTGTGTGCCAAGCAAAACAGCGTAGCCCAGTATCCATTTTTTGGCACATGTAGGCTTTGCATGCCCCTGGGTTAGCAGCTTTTTAGGAGCTCATCTAACGGCCCAGTGTTATGGTATGGCTTGCAGTCTCTTCCTCTCCCTTCTCATTTTTGTCTTTAATTAAGCCTGGCTTAGACTGACCTTAATAAGAACTACTTGCTATATTGCCACCAGTTTATACAAACATATATCCATGGAGGTGATGTTCTAGGAAAAATGAATCTTGCTCTGTGCTGATTTTTGTATGATACGTACAGACCCATATAGCTTCAAGTTGTTAAAAATATATCCCAGATCTGCAGCATACTGCTTCTTTTGAAATGGCCACTTCAGCGAAGCTTTGAGGAGGGAAGGGGTACCTTGCCAGCAACCCTGCTGAGTCATTCACTCTCTCTTCACAATAGTATAGGTTACTCACACAAGGATAGCTCTTCCATCTGTCAGACAGGGGAGTTTATGTAAGCGTGGCTGCTGAATTTGATGCACTCAGGAAGATCTTCCACTGACTTCCCTTTGCTAAAATGAGCAGGAGACCAATTTAATGCTGCATCATGAAGGATAGGACAAAAGTGATCGATATAAATTGGATAAAGCTAGATATAGCTTACTTACAAGTACTTATGTTAAGGATTAGGTTGCAAGATTTTTTAGCCACATAATAAATATTCATGTAAATGATCACTTATGAAGGACTACAGTTTGCCAAGACTGTGCTTAACAGAACAGCTTGATACTTAGTAAGATTTTTCCCCTGGTTTTGCCAACTTTGCGTTTGAAGAACGTACAGCACATCTGAGCTACAGGCGACTCAAGAGAAGCCTTTACAAAGTAGCTGATATTTGGAATTTCATTATAGCGGAGGAAAAATTTGCTGTGTTCAGTTCACGGGAAAATATACTTATGTGAACAGTCTATCTTGCATTGTACTTCCAGTTGCAAACTGGCATTTGAAATGTTTTTCTGCAGCACAAACACTGGAAAGGTGGTATATAAAATTACAGTTATGCATGTGGGATCTTATATGTTTTTACTGAGGAAGGTCTATCAAGGAAATTCAGGCAATGCGAGCCTGAGAGCTCTGCTAGAAGTGATGTTGTCCCCAAGTCCACAGTTAACTTCACCTCTGTTTTTGAGATGAAATTTCCTTCGTTTACAAACATTGTGATTCCAGATCCTTAGTAGGACTATGGCATGGGGGGGGGGGTGACTTCCTCCTGTGCTGTCTTCAGAAACCCGATACCAAGGTGTTTGAGATCTTGAAAATGGCATGTGTGTTGGGGGGTGGAGCCCCTCCTGTCCGTCCCCCCCATGATTAAAATCGGACCTCTATGGTGCTTGGATACAAAGGGAATTTCATCCATAACATGGTGGCCGTGGGGATGCAGTCATGTCTAGCTGAGCCCTGACAATGCTATCCTAAGCAGAGTTACTCCCTTCTGTGTCTGTTGAAGCCATTGGGCACTATAAATACTGTCCCAGATAAACAATTGAAAACATTAGTGAAGCCTTGTTGGTCTTAATCTTTTGAGACAGTTCCTATGATCATTCTGCACTCAAGGCATTGAAATTTACAGATGCCAGCCTGAGTGGACTGTGAAGAGTTCCAATAGGATCTCTTAAAGCTACCTGAATAATGAATAGCAAAATGGCAGATAATATTCTGTACAAGTTAAAGTGATTAATATTGGCTCTAAGAACATTGTAAGTTTGTATATACATTGATGAGGTCTGAACTTATTGTCTGTGAGAGAAATATTGGCATCATGGATAGTTCAGTAAAAATATCAACCTCATTATACAGTGGATTTATAAAAAAATATGGGTTGGAAGTTATTAGGGAAGGGATAGAGGAAGAAAAGGGCATAATATTACTTAGAAGTGGTGCAGCCTCCTTTATAATACTGTGCAACTTCTGATTACCCTATTGAAATATACTGGGTTCAGATGCATCATTGTGTGATCAGCTCATAGTTTATTGTGATTACAGCTCAGCTCAAAGACAACACTAGCAGAGCCGAAGCCCTGCATATATGCATGCAAAACACTCCACCCCCCCCCCCCACCCCGTGATGGTCTATTTATAAAACATTACTACTTGATTGGTATACTCCAGAGGCCTGGTCAGCTACTCTTCTTGTGCTCCAAGCTCAGCCAGTCTCTAGGGTGATTCAGTCAGGGATGATTCAATCATGGTGATTCAATTAGGGATGATTCAATCCCAATACATAACACCCCTCCCCCACAAGTTCAGAGCCACCTAACAAACAAAGTCCCTCAAATAAGCCGGCTTGCAACATTCGCGGTTCCAGTGCCGAGGTTCTGACCGTGGGGCCAGGGCTTCAGGAATGGAGTCTGCCAGATCTGTTGGGGGGTTGGTGAATGGTGGTGGCACAGTTGGGACATCATGACCCTCTGTAGTCCTTGCCTCTGGCAGTTTGGCGGCTTGGCCTGCTGGCAGTTCGCTGTCTCCTGGTGGCTCCCAGGTCACAGACTGCTCACTGGCTGCCTGAGTGTTCCTCTTGGGCTCCACGTCTCAGTCACTCAGCAGCTCCTCATCACTGTTGTCTGGAGCTGTCGAGGGTAGACCTGGCTCAGCTACGAGAAGATGGCTTCGGAGCTGGTCAGTGTGTCTCCGGAGTAGCAGGCCCTCTTCCACGGATACTCTGTATGACAGTGGCCCAGTTACGCTGAGTATCTTTGCAGGGACCCATGCTGGGCCTCTGGAGAAATTCTGGGCATATATGCGGGGTGCTGCTTAACACTTAGTGCCCAGGCCATGTTCTGGAGCGTGATAGGCTATTCACAAAACATTGCTACTTGATTGGTATACTCCCGAGTCCTGGTTGGCTATTCTTCTTGTGCTCCAAGCTCAGCCAGTCTCTAGGGTGATTCAGTCAGGGATGATTCAACCATGGTGATTCAATCAGGGATGATTCAATCCCAATACATAACACCTATCTTAAAAGGCTGTTGTAGGAATGGAAAATGTACAAGAAGACAGCAATCATACTAAGAGTTTGGAACTCTTTTTTTTCTGTGAAGAAAGCTAAAATAATGACATTTCTTAATGTAGGATAAAATCAACTCACAGGAACGTGGCAATCAAATGCAAGTATCAATTATGTGGAAATAGGGAAGTTTTCCCCCCACGGAATGTTGGAAATTGGACCTCTGGTTCACTACGCACATTCTTGAAGGGTAAAGATATCAGTGGATATTAAACATGATAACTAAAAGAAAACTTCATCTTCAGAAGCAAGATTATCACTAAATCCAAGTCTCTTGAGACAAACAGCTGAGGACATGTGCCTTTCTGCCCTTCTTTCTAAAACCACTGATATCACCACAGTTGAAAAAAAGAATGCTTGACTGGATAGACATCCCTAATGTAATTTATCAATCTTCATTGGGTTTTAGAGGGAGTCAGATGGTCATTTGGGTTGTTATAATTAGCAGTGGCCTGTATCCAACTGCACAGTTAGGAAAGGGCAGTGATTTTCATTAGTTTCCCGCTTATGCTGCTACCAACAAAGCCCCCTCAGTTTTTTTTCTGAGGATCAATGGACTCTTTGGAACAACATTGCATGGGCCTATAGCAGAAAGGGGAAATTTGCAGAAACCATCACCCCCATTTAAAAAACTTAATTTCCCTTAAGTCTTTAGAATGTTGTTGGCTACAGACCAGCATATTTCAAACCATGACTGTGCATTAGAGGCAAGGTGGCACAGACCTACTACTGATTTTATTACTCTTAAGGAAGTGGGGAATGGAAGGCGGGTGCGATATTTTTATTACTCATATTAAAAAAAATAGTAAGAAGATCAATGTTAATAGAGATATTCCGATGTCATCATGGGAATTTTTATGGAAAAGAGCTATGAGTATATCAACATGTTATAGTCTTAAAGAAAATTGCTATAAAATGATGTATAGATGGTATATGACACCTAAAAAAATTGCAATTATTAGTCAACATGTATCTAATAAGTGTTGGAAATGTAAACAAAAAGAAGGTTCCTTTTATCATATGTGGTGGACTTGTGAAAAAGCGAGGAACTATTGGTCAATGATATATGAGGAAATGCAAAAAATTGTGAAATGTACTTTTAAAAAAACACCAGAATTGTTTTTGCTAGGTCTTAAGTTGGAAGATATAGATGTCAGTAAACGGACAATGATATGGTATATGGTGACAACCGCAAGAATGGTTTATGCACAAAACTGGAAGAATGAAAGAACTCCAGAGCTTTGGGAATGGCTCAGAAAACTAGTATTTTTGGCTGAAATGGACAAATGGACTAAGAAACTGAACAATCAAGATTCTTTGATATTTTTAGAAGAATGGAAAGATCTGCAAGAATATACAGAAAAGTGTATTGAATTAAAGGGAAACATATTTACATTTTCTAACTATTGAAAAATCTGTAATAACTGTATATGTACCTAACATTTTTAGGAATGGAATAATATATAAAAACATTAGAGGTACATATGTTATAGAAAAAGAGCTAAATACTCAATCCTTTTTAATTAGTAATTTACATGTTAATCTAAGTTTAAGTACAGGTGTGGGGTCTGCTGGAAGCCTAGAAGGGGGGAGGAGGAGGAAAAATAAAAAGAGGTCGATAAAAAATAAGATGAATGTACTGTCTAATGTAAATGGTGACTTCAATAAAAAAAAAATTTTGGAAAAAAAAATAGTACGAATGAATTTACAATCTTTACCTTTTAAAAATCTGTACAGAACTATGAATTCTGGTTGCTTGGCAGGGCTTCACATCTTGGTTTGCAGGGTGAACACCTAAGACTTTTTGTACTAGACTGTGGGAGAACAATCCTAAACTGGTCTACTCAGAAATAAGGCCCGTTTTATTTGATACAGCTTACTCTCAGGAAAATGTTTTTAGGTTTGTAGCCAGAGTTTGTGATGATGTTCTCTAAATAATGTGTACCGTTCTTAGAAGTTCTGTCAGCTGAAGCCCGTTGTGTATCGTGGCAGAATAACAGTCTGTCCTGTTCAGATAAATTTTATCTTTGAAGGCCAGGGCGTGTAAGTGGTTGAAGCAATTTTTAAGGAAGTGACAGAACTGTCTTATGTTTCCAGTTTGTCTCATGTTTCCATGTGATATACCAGCAGAGATAATAAATATGGCTAAAAATATAGTGGTTAAGGAGTAATTAATTTCTGCTGTCTGAGGGCCACAATAGTCATGTAGCTTTCACACAAGACCTTTCTAGTCCACACAGGAATAATGTTTCAGAAAAAAGATTCCACCAGTGCTGCTTCCACACCAAGGATTCCCCATACTTCGGCTACCTCACTGGTGTGGGTATTTTTGGTCATGTTTCCACATGATGTCATCCTATATTTACTCACATACCATGACCAGTCTGTTCTCCCCTCCCACCCCCCGAAAATCATGCATTATTTTAATTTAAACATGTAAAAACTGGTATTTCATGGGCAGAACACTACCAGTGCAAGCAATTTCTTGTGTCTGAAAAGGAAACAGCCCATAGTTGCCGGACTTTGGTAAAGAGCTAGTCAATTACTAATTGATTACGCTTTTCATTTGTTGATGACTACAGTGGGCTACAGTTAGTATAACAGAAGAAAATCACCTGCCTTTTGGACAGGGGTTAGGAGGCTCTGCAAATACATGGAGTTTTTTTTAAAAGGTTGTAAAAGGTATTGGTTTTTTTTGTGCAGCGCTGTGTTACTCATGTTCTTCAAAATTAAAAAAAAAAATTGGGGGGGGGCATAGAATCCTGAGAGTCACTTGAGAACACAGCTGGGGGCAAAGGCTTCAACAAACATCAGGTGTGAAAGGGAAACTACTGCTAAAAATGGATTACCCTGGCAATTTCAGACAATCATGCCAGGAAGCAGACTACCCCGGAAAATCACCCTGGTGTGGAAGCTGCCCAAGTGCTGTTTTGTCTAGTGCTAGCCAAACATTTTGAGCAGTACTGAGGAACTTGTATCTAATGGTCATAATGTTATTGGAGTACACCAGGATGGGACATCTTTTCCAAATTGGTTGTGTCTGCTTGTTGGAAAGGAATTTATGAGCAAGTCAGCCAGGTTTTTTAAAGGTGAAATGTTTTACTCTTTCCTTCATATAGCTGTAATTTTACAGTGATTGACTTTATGTTGTCATCAAATGCAAAACACAGCATTAATTGAAGACAATATCTGTATATAAAGATTCTGCAATTTTTTATTTTTATTTTTGCCAACTGTATGTTTCCTCACTCCTCTCCTGGTTGCCACTAGAAGTTTCTGCCTGCAAAATTAAACTCCATGTGCACCTGCTCTTTACAAATGATAGGATTTGGCTGTGTTTTGTGTTGGGAAAGCTGCTGGTCCTGGGGGACAGAGCTTGGCTTGAAGTAGCCCTTACTGCAAATGCACTAGGCTATGCCTTCTACAGAAACCCTCCAAGCAGACTACTTGTAATGTAATTCTGTCCTTTCCCTCAGGATTCTGATGACTACATAATCTTGGCCACAGAGGGGATATTAGAAGGGGTTGTTTTTCAGAAGAAGAATAGCCAGAAAAACTGGCCACTGTCCCTCCTGCCAACGTTTCTCTTCTGTCATTGTGTACTTTACAAGTTTTCTTTTGCATCTTCTCAGTAAAAGCACACGATACTGCTGCTGGGTTCTTGTTGTCATTGTAGATTTATGTTTACTTCATATCCATTATTGCTGCTTTATTATTGTGTAATATTAATTTGTCAGTAAGAATAGAACTACAGCCAGAATTGAGACGTTATCCTCTGAGAATGGCAGCAGCTACTAAAGGAAGTATATTAAAAAATCTCTCTGTTAAACTTTGATTTGAAATGGCGGCAGGCAGTAGTGTGGAAGAGGGTTGCATTCAATTAGAGGCCTGTGCCAGTGAATGTAGGCAGTTGTTGATTATTGCTTTTCACACAGCTGTGGAATTGTTAGCCATCCAGCAGTCTATCAATAAATGTACTGATGGAACAGGATGGCTATATTTAAGCCGAGGTCTTTTTACAGTGTGGCTGTTGAGACTTTTTAACAATGAAACACTTGCTTTTTATTTATAGCTACAGAAATGTTCTGACATTCAGTTCTTTTTTTAAAAAAACCCACTCTAAATAGGGCTATAATTATGATGTGCATTTGATTGAAGCTAGTGGAAGAAGAAATGCCTTTCCTTAAAGAATGACGCTACATAACCTTGGTAACAACTGTTTTTACATCCGAAACTGAAATTTCTTATTGAGGCCTTGATTGTGGTTCTTGGAGCTATCTCTCCCTGACTTGTGAAGACAAATCTGCACTGCTCAAAAGAGCTGCATTCTTCTTCCTTTTTCAAATGCAGCAACTAGTAAATTGTCCTAAATTAGAACTTCTAGTTGTCTATGTCTAGAGGCTTAACCTGGTTTAATCTGGTCCTGGGGGTATCTGAGAAAGGACCTTGGACACCCTGGATGCTTGCTTTGCTCCCTGTGAGCTGAAGTCTTTATGTGATGTATTCAGGGCTCTTTTTGTAAAAGAAGCCCAGCAGGAACTCATTAGCATATTAGGCCACACCCCATGTTACCAGAAGTGTGGTCATCCAGCCGCATCCACCTTTTGCTTCTTATTCTGTTTACCTTGTTTGTTGCCAAAACGGATTTGACAAAACCAATAAAAACATTATTTTCTGTCCCACCTATGCAAAATCTTGCCTGAACCAATATCTTATGTCCAACAATTATTCCCACACTGGATTGGAATCAATTCCTAAAGGTTAGGTTCCCATGGAAATCAGCTTGCCTTCCTGCAGAACTAGTACACTGAATATGAATTTTTAGGGTTGCCAACCTTCAGGTGGGGTCTGGAGAACTCCTGGAATTACAACTGAGCTCCACACTACAGAGATCAGGTCAATGGCTGCATTGGAAAGTGGAGTTCATGGCATTCTCCCTTTCTCTCTCTCTCTCTTCCCCCTTTCTCTCTCTATCTCTCCCCCTCTCTCTCTTCCCCCTTTCTCTCTCCCCCCTACCTGCAACAGCCTCTCCCCCCCCCACCTACCTTCATTTTCTCATGGCATCTTCTGTTGAAGAAAAGTAAGTCTGAAGCCTGAGTGTTTGTTGTGTCTTGTTGGGAATAGTTTGCAAATATATGTGTCTAAAGTCTGTATTAAAGTTGTTTGGTGCTAATTGCCGTACAAGAGAAAACATCTGAAAAAGTAGCTCCATTGTTGTGTGTGTTGGCAGAATTTTATGGTTGGGGGTCACCACAACATGAGGAACTGTATTAAAGGGTCACGGCATTAGAAAGGTTGAGAACCACTGGATTAGAGAATCTGATTCAGCCCGTGGCTGCCCTACTGGCCAGTCCTGAGCTGGCGGAGCTGGCGGAGCAAAGCTCCGCCTCGCTCCGGCCCCAATGGACCCCTGGTTTTAATCCTGTACATGTTGTTTTGCTGCCAAAAAATGGTTTCCATTGTAGGGTTTATCCGTACCTATACTTCTCAAGCCATCAGTTTACATTACTCTAGCAGTAACGTACTTTACTACTGTACTGTCTACACTACCAGTATATTCCCTACTGAAGCTTTTTCACTGGACTACATTATTGTTGATGGGGAGTATAGATTCTAATGCATTTGTGCTTCTTTCCCCAGGGGTCTAAGGAAGTAAGAGAACTGGTAAAATCCTCTGATTGCTACTTTGACCTCTTGCTGTTGTATGCATCTGAGTATTTGTCTGCATGGCCATTGGCCAGAGATGAAAGCCAGCAAACTGACAAATACTGCAATCATGCTGAGTCACATTTGCAAATTGAGATGGTGAGGCTAGTGGCCATTTTCATATTGTTTGTAACCACACAGTGGGATCTCACAATGGCTTTAATGGAGCGAGTCCTAACTATCTTCTGTGTATCATCTATGTATCAACAAGCTGAGCCCTCTTTTTTTTTTTAAAAAAAAAAACAAACCCAATAAGGTCACCTCTGTTGTATTAGCAGTGATCGTTTTAGTAGAACTAAGCTGGGGTGGGGCAGTATTTAGATTCTGGGAGACCCAGTTCCATTCCAATGCCCACTCTGCAGCTGGAGCACACTGGGAGCCCTTGGGGGCCAGCCACACTTTCTCAGCCTCACTGGTTTCTTGTGAAGGTAAAATGGAGGAGGGGAAAATGAGTGTGCTGCCCTGTGTGCCTTGGAGGAAGGGCAGGATAAAATACATACTAAACAAATAAACTTTGTAGGATTCAGTTGTTTCTAATGTTCTGTGCATCTTTCAGCCACAGTTGATAACTGTGCATAATGCTCTTGACCTTCCATTTTGAATTAGCGTTTGGTGAAGGTTTTTATTTTTTATTAAGCTGGATTTTAGAAATGAGTACTATCATTCAGATGCAGAGATGTATCCATGCCTGCCTCTCTGTCTCTGATGGCATCACTGAATGGATATAAATCTCTTCTCCCCCATTTGTATCAATTTGGAAGGATTAGATGAAGATTTTGTAAATCGTAAATGTGACCAGGGAGGGAACTGAATTCCATGCTGGAGAGCTATCTACATTACTCTAAAATAGGGTGACAAAGTAAGCCTGCTTTTGTGCTTTCAAGTAATAGCAGATTGTGCTTATGATAGTGACGTATTGCGTGGGTACTCGAATGAGCATGCAAGTCCTGCTGGTAGACAGGGAGCCCTTGCTGCATTTGGCATGGGTGGGCAAGCAGGCTGGCTCTTGGTACCTTTGGGTCAGAGGGAGGTTCTTTCCCATCTGTGGTGATTTTCATAGAGTGTGTTGTGCATGCAGGGTTTCTTGCAAAACACAAATCGAGGTGCCACTTAATATGCATAAACGTCCTGTAGAAGATTACACAGTGGGGCAGTAGATTAAGAAGTACAGCCGCAAGACAAAGCGCAACCTCTCTGTTCTCACACGGATCCCCTCCCCCCACAGCAAATTTATTTTTCACGGCTCGGTTGTTGCTCATCCCATTTTGTATCCCTTGATGCCAAAGACTTTCCTCATAAAGCAAAATCCTGCTACTGGCAATTCACTAAGGAAATAGGAACAGAACTTCAAAGCATTTAGCAGAGAGCAGTAAAAATTAATAAATTACATGGAATTATGAAAATTGTCTGCCAAAAGTAGTGCACATGACTGAAAGTGAATTTCAGGTTCGTCTTCTTTGCATGCATAAATTCAGATGTCCAAAAGGTGGTTTTTGCTGCGAGCCTGAATGTTAGGCAACCTGCCTAAAAAAGGATTCTACAGATAAAATGATGACTCTGAATCTGATGACCTCTGTTAAAAAAAAAAATCAACCCTGCAAACCAGTTGATGGGGAAAGGCTTCCTGTTCCTGCCGGATCCTCTTCCAGCTGAGCCAGAAGGTGTAGCGGCAGAGAGAGAGAGAGAGAGAGAATCAGGGAGCTTGCCTCTCTGCCTCCATGAGGAGGCTGAAGTTGGTTGGCAGTTCCCAGCCCCTTATTCACATTTTGTAGTTCATTATTTACAAATCCAACAACAAACATTGAGGACAATTAAAAAGACCTGAACCCCAAAATAAAGTCTGAACCACCGTGTATCATACCTCCCCATTCAAGGGACTCTGCCCTTCAAGAGGATATATGCTGTTGCCTGGTCCAAAGGCTAGTTCTTTTGCCAGCTGCTCCAAAGTGGGGCACTCCCAGGACAAATGCACAGGCAGACAGTGGGGCCAAGCTGCACCCCAAAACAATCTGTAGACTACCTGAATCTGTAGACTGTCCCCATCCAAGAAGTCTATATTGTAAAGAAGATTTGAATAAGGAACTCGAATGGCTGCATGCGCTCTGCACCCCGAAATAAAGTTTGCCCAACACTCATCATACACCTCCACATTCAGGAGATTCTGCCCTAAAAGGGGATGTATGCTGTTTTCTGGTCCCAAACCCAGTTCTTGTACTGGGTTGCTTCAGTGAGGTGCCCTCAGTGCCAACATTCATGATGTGTCCCTGGGTCAAATACTGCTTGCGGCACTAAAAGCTCCTATTAGAATCACCCAGGTCCATACTTTCCCTTGCCCTAGGTATCCTAGTTCTAGGCTCTCAATAATCTGTGAAAGTTATTTAATGTTCAGTGCAAAATCATTTGCTACTTGGAAACTTGTTTATTTCGTTTATTGACAATTTTCTACATGTCCTTACCAATCCCTTCTTTCTGGGGCAAAGGATACTGTTCTAAGAATGCACTTATGATTTTGACCTCAAAGGCAGGATCATTGTGTCTGGTTTTCCAATGCATTTGGAAAAATTAAAAGGATAACAGAGTGATGTGAAGAGCCAAGCCCACATATGTGAAGATGCAAATCTACTAAACTGGGGACATAGCTTTGAAAATGTAATCCTAGTACAAACAGCTGCCTTGGGTCATGTTAACTAAGTTGTTTGAGATTCAGAGAATCCCATGGACACTTGCACAAATAATATAGAGGTGCAATTATTGCTCCCCAATTATTGCTCATTTCACACGCAGACTATGTTGCACAACGTTGGCTGTCACTCATTAGTAATAGAGCTGTAGATTCTAATCCAGTAGCACTATAGAGACCAAAAAGTTTTTCGAGGTATGAGCTTTCAAGAGTCCAAACTCCCTCTGTCAGACACAAGTAGGAATGGAGATCTCTTTTTATCCCGTGTTGTTCTCAGATGCTGAGAAAACAAGATTAATTCTGAGTAGGAGACGTAGAGCATTGGCTCCAAGTATAAAGCGACCTGATGAAGCTGAGAGGGAAACAGATTGTTTACCTGGGGGAATCTGCAGTCGCATGGCAATTGTTTGGAAGCAGCAGCAGCACTGCATGACATAAAATAAAGAAACAAAGAAGAAGGAGTTTATTTGTGGACTGTAATTGGACTAGAATCATTTTTGCACAGTGATCATTAGTGGAGTGCAACCTTTGGTTTGTCACTGTGGTCCATTTGTGGCTGATAAAAGAATGGCTACTCTGCTGTTTATGCTGTTTGAACTAATATCAGATTTCCACCAATTCAAAATAATATGTTCTACCGTGAATTGTATATTTAATCCAGTTATTTGCTTAATCCGAAGTATGATATCCTCCCAGTTTTTTTAAATTTAGGACACTCCAGCCAACAATGAGTATAAGTTCCAATCTGACTACGTTGTTTCCAACCCATCGGCTTCGTTGATGTCACTATATGTGCTAGCTTCTGCGGCGTAAGGTGCCAAAAAGTATTTTAAAAGTTTGAATTTTAATATCTATTATATTAGTAGAGGGTTTCTTTTCTAGAGGGATCCCTTTAAATGGCTTTTGCAAGCCATGCCACCACCACTGCTGCAGCAGCATGACTTGCAAGTAAACTCAGAAGGCATTTAAATGCTTTCTGAGTTCATTTGCGAGTCACCACAGCAGTGGCACAACTTGCAAAAACTATTTAAAGGGATGCCTTTAAATGGTTTTGTGCGCCATGGTGGTGTTACAGCTCACAAGTCAACTCAGAAGGCATTTAAATGCCTTCTAAGTTCACTTACTGTGTCTTGGAGAAAGCATTTAAAATGCCTTCCCCAAGCCCCACTGCTGGCGCCAGCATGTCTGCTGACATGAACCACACAAATCTCCCAATGCCACCTGAGAGGTTTGTGGGGGTGGGATGGCACAAACCTAAGTTTGTGAACTATGAACTGGGCAAGGTTTGTCACGAATTTAGGTTCATGAGCCAGGTTGTGCACATCCCTAGGTATTACCATTACTATTGCTAATTACTGAGAACTGTTTTGGCACTTACATGTGAAGGGGAAAAAATAAATTCCTGCTGCAATTGATCAAAGCCAGTATAGATAAGAGGCACTTAGCATTGCACTGAGAAACAAACTGGATGAAGCAGAAGGAAAGCACTTGTTCAAACTTTACTTTGTAGTACAGCTCTCTGGACACCTTTCCAGGAATTAACTGGAACCAAGGATTACTGGATAAAAACCCACAAAAATAAAATAGTGATCACAATGCAACATTAACTTTTTTAAAAAATGAAAAAGACTTTAAATCATAACTTTCAAGATAGCAGAGGGTTTTGAACAGAATAATAAATGTAATATGATGAAGAAGCAGGGACTGGTCCAAAGTTTAGATGTAGGATAATGGGAACCTGTGAATCTGAGTAGGTCACAGGTTATTTTGGGGTGCAGCTTTGCCCCAGTTTCTGCTTGTGCATTTGTCCTGGGGGCAGTCCACTTTGGAGCAGCTTGCAGGACCAGGAAACAGTATACATCCCTTTGGAGGGCAGAGTCCCCTGAGAAACTTTTAGCCCCCCCCCTCAATCGCCCTGAACCTGGAGGGAAGGGTGGAATCTCCTTTTCTTCCCTCCCTCCCTCCTTCTCTTCTCCTCTCCTCTTCCTTTCCTAGGGAATCTGTCCCCAATTCCTCCAAGAGAGCCCCGAGATCTTCCACACCTGGAGAGGGGGAGAAAAGAGAGGATTTCTTTTTTAAAAGCTACACAAATCTTACAATGGCTCCCAAAGTGGAGGGAGACACACACAACCAGATGAGGCCAGGAGGGGAAGGAGCAGGCAGGCAAAGTCCAATGGCGTGCAGGAAGGAGCTTGTTTGTGACAGAGCTCATGGTGGCTATTGACTGAATGAGGGAGGGAGGTGGGACTCACCACTTTCAGGCCCAGCCTAGTCTCGCATCACCTCCTCCGCCCACTGAGAAAGAACAACCACTGGTGGCTGCTGTGGTTGCTGCTGCCGCGTGTCACTAGATCAAAGGGGAGCCTGTCTGCTTCCTTTGTTCCTGAGGTAAAAATCTATGCACCAAGGGCTGAAAATGTGTGCACTAGCACAAAGCAGCACAGCTTAGAGGGAACACTGGTGATGACCAGAGACAGGACTCTCTCTGTGGTGGCACCCACCTCTGGAAGGCCCTTCCTTGGAGGCTTGCCTGGCATCTACTTTATGTTCATTTAGGCACCAGTTTGAAACATTTAACTAAAGGATTCTGTATTTTTCAAAAAGCTTTTTTCATTATCTTGTAGCCTGAGGGCTGTTCTATCATTTGAGACTGTTTCCTTTTATGTGATTTTATGCCTTGGCTTGAGTTAAGTGGTGATTTTTCTGGTTTTTTATTTTTGTATTCGATTGTTTTGTTGTGCTTTTATTGATTTGTTTTGGTTTTTTTATTGCATGCTTGGTTTTGGTTTATTGTTGTGAGCTGCTTTGAGCAGGTCTGGAGAGGTGACACACACATTTTCTGAGTAAATAAAATGGAGCATCACGGCATGGAGAAAGATGGGATATGATAGAACGAATCACTTATGTCAGGGTGTCCCAATTTTTTTCAATCATAGGCAGCATGATCTATGAGGCTCTGAACTGTGTGTCTGTCCTTAGCCTTAGCCACTCAATAACTCTGTTGCGGCAGCATTGTCAAAGTCAAAAGCGTTGATGCTTGGTGTATGAGTGCTGGGCATGACTCAGATGTGAGTTGTGCATTTAAAGATTTGTTCATACTCTATTTTCTTTTTGTCAGCAATTCTTCATAATGTCCCAGTTTCATTATACCATTGTACAAGAATTAAATGTGAAAAACTAAAAAAAGAAAGTTTTTTGCTAAAAATCTTGGGGAGGGTCATTTGGACAGTGGTCCACATGTTAGACACCTGTAATTTATGTAATATTGCAAAGGTGTTTCAGCTATTATGGATCCACTGACATTGTTGTATACCTGACATACCTTTTTGTAATGGGATTGACACAGCACCTTTGGCCATTTGCTTCTGCCATTTGCATTGTTCTGTAGCTGTGTTAGCATAAGATAATCATTGTGCCAACCCATCTGCATGATCGGGATGTAAGCCAAATAAAAATAAAGTTATTTATGGGCTGGTTAACTGTTTTCAATGCTCTTCTTTTTGTGTTGTTTTTACATTCCATCTAAATTGGTCTGTGAACAACATAAATAGACTGTGATGTATGCTAGAGCTGAATAAAGCATAAATATCTGAGGGGTATAATTTTCATGCCGTGGTGGTTTGAAAATGTAAATTGGAAACTTTCAGAGCACATTGTTTTGATGTTATACTTGAACTTATGGGGAGACTAGTTGAAAATGGGAATCATTGCCACCTAGGATCTATATACCCATGTAATAAGCATGGTAACGGGTAGTTTGTCACAATGTAGAATATCTTTATTAGTAAATGTAGGACTTATAGTTGTAGAAAGAGATATGTCTGGATGGAAGAAGGTGAAGTGCGAGGAGTCTTAATCCTTGGATTAATTTCATTTTGTATGTATTCAGCAGGTTCCTAGCGGTGATGCATTTATGACAGTTGGTTGCATGTATGATGGAAGATGTGCAAGAAGGACAACAAAATGAAACAAACTGGCCTTTCTGTTGAAATGAACTGAACTGGCCCTTCCCCCATGAGGGTGCAATGCTGGAGGCAGGCAGGGGAAGAAGAGCAGAAGCCATTGTTTCCCCCAGTTGCTGAGGCTATGGCACTGGAGGTGGGCAGAGGGAGGAGGAGTGGAATGCTCTGCCCTCTCCTTACCCTCCTCGGGCACAGGTGTGGCAGCGATGCGGAAGCCACAGAAGCTGCTGCACTGAAGGTGGTTAGGACAGGAGGTGTTGGGCACTCTGCCCACCCCTGTTCTCCTCAGGTGTCAGTGGCACTGGAGGCAGGCAGGGGAAAGAGCCATGGGAGCTGTTGCTGCCCCCCAGCTGCCAAGGCTGTGGCATTGGAGGCAGGTGGGAGGAGGAGGAGAAGCCCCTGTTGTTCCCTTCTGCCACTGAGGGGGCAGAATTGTGGGCGGGTGAGGGAATTGGAACCCCTCCCCCATGGCATGTGTGTTTTACCTGAGCAGGCTGGCTGGCTAGCAAGTGGCCAGCCTGTTCAAATGAGGTTAGGTAAGGATGGGATTCCTCCCATGAGTTTCATGGATCTGTCTGTCTGTCTGTCTAAAGTCAAGTGTTCATTGTTTCCCGTGACATATACAGACAGGAAAGACTACCCTGTAAGGGCAAAAAAAGAGAGTCTATTTCTATTCTTAATCCCCCCCCCCCACTCCCTTATGGCCACCCTCCAAAGAAGGAACCCTATTTGAGTGGAAAGGCAACATATAAATGTTTTAAATAAACAAACCTGTACCAGTAGGAAAGATCCTCACTTGCCATTAAAGTTTTGCTTTCTGCTTTTGCTGAAAGCCATCTTCTCTAAGAGGGGCTGGTACCACAATTTCAGATTCTTATAGTAACTGAGTAGCGTGAATAAGGAGTGAATCCTTATCTCTGGAAATATGTAGACCGTTTTGGTCACATGCAGATTAGCTGCTGTGTGGTAATTAAACTGACAGCTGTATCAAAAGGGATTATCGCCATAACTGCCAAACCTTGGAGTTTAACTTTTCACCCCTGTTAAACATAAAGGAGAAATTCAGAAGCTTGAAATGTTATATAAGCCATTTATCCTGTTTTCCCTGAGCTGTGGGAGTCTCAAGTCTGCAATTTGCCATGTTAAGTTAGTTGTTGGAGGAATAATTGTGACATTGAATTCAGGCACCAGTTTCAGAGAGGAGGCAGAAAATAGTTTGGGTGGAAGGCTGTGGGTTGGACTCAGACTGACATTGCTGCTGGCACAAGGATTTATCCTGTGGAGTGTGATTTTCCTGCTTCTACTCTCCCTTGGCAGCATGAAATGCCCCCCAGTTTTGTTCCTGGGACGAAATCACAGTCTGTGGGTGGACGGCCTTGTGCCTGCGAAAGCATTACTCTAGATCCAATCCTGTGTTTTTGTGCAAGATGGAAGGCAGGGTCTTTCCTATGGTGGCATCCTTTCTTTAGAGTGACTTCCTTGCTGTTGCATGTCTGGCTTCTCATCTTTTCAGGTCAGGTGACAGGCTGAGGCTTGTTGGTTACCCAAACCTTTGACTAGTTTACGTGTATTTATTACTTCTGTTGTTGTTCTGGTTTTGATATTGCTGCCTTTAAAATGTCCTTTTATTTAAAAGAATGCAAGAAGAGCTCTGTTGAATCAGACCAGTTGTCCTTCTAGTCTAGTATTTTTTTTAAATGGTGGCCAGCCAGGTGTTTTAGCACAGTGGAATGGTGACCGATATCCATATTACTTGGTACAGGAATTCACTTGAAAAAACAACAGCAGAGCATTCACAGATCACTGAAACTGCAGAAGCCTGGGACCCACAGGTTGGGAAACACAGCAGACCTACAAGCAGGGGCCATAAAGGCTTGAGTTGTGGCTGCCCCTCCCCTCCTGTAAAACTGCTTTTCAGAGACTCATTGCCTCTGGCATAGCAGCTAATACCATGTTAATTGCATATTGATGCAGTTGCATATGCCCTGACCTGGATAGCCCAAGCTGGCCGGTTTTGTCAGATCTCAGAAACTAAGCAGGGTTGGCCCTGGTTTGTATTTGGATGGAGGACCTCCAAGGAATATCGAGGTTGTGACCCAGAGGCAGGCAATGGCAAACTACCTCTGAATGGCTGTTGCCTTGAAAACCCTACGGAGTCTCCATCAGTCATAAGAACATAAAAGAAGCCAATGCTGGATCAGGCCAGTGGCCCATTTAGTCCAACACTCTGTCACTCAGTGGCCAAAAACACCAGGTGCCCTCAGGAGGTCCAGCAGTGGGGCCAGGACACTAGAAGCCCTCCCACTGTTGCCCCCCCACAAGCACCAAGAATACAGAGCATCACTTGCCCCAGACTGAGAGTTCCTATCTATACTTTGTGGCTAATAGCCACTGATGGACCTCTGCTCCATATGTTTATCTAATTCCCTCTTGAAGCCGTCCATGCTTGTAGCCACCACCACCTCCTGTGGCAGTGAATTCCATGTGTTGATCACTCTTTGGGTGAAGAGGTACTTCCTTTTATCTTTTCTAACCTGACTGCTCAGCAATTACATGGAGTGCCCCCGAGTTCTTGTATTGTGAGAAAGGGAGAAAAGGACTTCTTTCTCTACCTGCTCTATCCCATGCATAATCTTATAAACCTCAATCATGTCACCCCTCAGCCATCATTTCTCCAAGCTAAAGAGCCCCAAGTGCTTCAACCTTTCTTCATAGGGAAAGTGTTCCAACCCTTTTATCATTCTAGTTGCTGTTTTCTGCACTTTTTCCAATGCTTTAATACCTTTTTTGAGGTGTGGCAACCAGAACTGTACACAGTACTCCAAATGAGGTTACGCCATCAATTTATACAGGGACATTATGATACTGGCTGATTTGTTTTCAGTTCTGACATTTTCGTTGAGTTATCTACTACGACTCCAAGATCTCTCTCTTGGTCAGTCTCCACCAGTTTGACCCCATCAACGTGTATTTATAGTTAGGATTTTTGGTTCCAATGTGCATCACTTTGCACTTAGCCACACTGAACCCCATTTGCCACATTGATGCCCACTTCCCCATCCTTGACAGATCCCTTTGGTGTCCCTCACAATCCTCCCTGGTTCTCACCACCCTGAACAACTTCATGTCATCTGCAAATTTAGCCACTGCACTGCTTACTCCCAACTCCAAATCATGAATAAACTGCCCATTTATACTCACTCTCTGTTTCCTTTTAATTAGCCAGTTTTTGATCCACAAAAGTACTGCCTTTTATCCCATGAATATTGAGCTTACTTAGGATTGAGCTTACTTTGATGAGGAACTTTATCAAAAGTTTTCTGGAAGTCAAGGTAAACAACATCTATTGGGTCCCCCTTGTCCACATGTTTGTTTACTCCCTCAAAGAACACTGTGAGACAAGATCTTCCCTTACAAAACCCGTGCCTACTAATTTTTTCCTTAATAACAGTTTCTGCCAACTTACCCGGTATTGACGTCAGACTGACTGGCCTGTAATTTCCCAGATCTCCTCTGGAACCCTTTTTAAAGATGGAAGTGACATTCGCTACCTTCCAGTCCTTAGGAATGGAGGCAGATTTTAAGGAAAGATTACATATTTTTGTCAGGAGATCCACAAGTTCTAGGGTTGCCTGCCTCCAGGTGGGGCCTGGGGAGCTCCTGCTTTTACAACTGATCTCCAGCTGACAGAGATCAGCCCCCCTGGAGAAAATGGCTGCTTTGAAGGGTGGACTCTATGGCATTGTACCATTCTGAAGCCCCTCCCCTCCCCAAACGCTGCCTTCTCCTGGCTCCACCCCCAAAGTCCCCAGGTATTTCCCAACCTGGACTTGGCAACCCTAACAAGTTCACATTTGAGTTGTTTCAGAACTCTTGGCTGTATAACATCCAGGCCTGGTGATTCATTTGTTTTTAAGTTGTCTATCAGTTGTAGGACCTCCTCTCTTGTCACCTCAATCTGACTCAGGTCTTTCAACACTCCTCCCGAAATCAGCGGTTCTGGAATGGGCAAGTACTTCTCATCTTCCACAGTGAAGACAGAGGCAAAAAATGCATTCAGCTTCTCAGCCATTTCCCTATCATCCTTCAGTACACCTTTTACCCCATGGTCATCCAAGGGCCCCACTGCTTCCCTGGCTGGTTTCCTACTTCTAATGTATTTAAAGAAAGTTTTATTGCTGGTCTTTATGTTTTTTGCAATATGCTCCTCATATTCCCTTTTTGCCTGCCTGATCACAGACTTGCATTTTATTTGCCACAGCCTGTGTTCCCTTTTATCAGCCTCACCGAGACTAGCTTTCCACCACTTAAAGGAATCCTTCTTACCTTTTACAGCTTCCATTACTTTGTTAACCATGCAGGCTTTTTTCTATACGCATTTGTACCTTTCCTAACCCATGGTATATATTTTCTCTGAGCCTCTAGGATTGTAATTTTAAATAGTCTCCAAGCTTCCCCAGTGGTTTTGACCCTTTCTACTTTTCCTTTCAGTTTTTTCCTCACATATCCCCTCATATCAGAGAAGTTACCCCTTTTAAAGTTAAAAGTGGTTGTGTCAGTCTTTTGGGGCAACTCCCTATTTATACAAATGTTGAACTCAATAACATTATGGTCACTGTTCCCAAGCAGTGCAATCACTTTAACATCTCTCACCAGGTCTTGGGCGTTATTTAGGACCAAATCCAGGATCGCCTCTCCCCTGGTAGGTTCCGTGACCATCTGCTCCATAGCACAGTCATTGAGAGTGTCTAGATACTCAATCTCTTTTCCCAACTTGAACACATATTGACCCAATCAGTGTGTGTTTAGTTAAAGTCACCTATTACAACACAGTTATTTTGTCGAGCAGCTATCTTTAATTAATTCATCATTCTATAATCCACCTCTATCTTTTGATCTGGTAGGCGATAACAAACTCCCAATGTTAAGCTTCCTTTTGGGCCCACTAATTCAACCCACAGCATTTCCAGAAGCAAATCCAGTTCTCCTACCCTCTCAGTCTTACTGGACTGTATATCCTCTCTGACATACAGAGCCACCCCACCTCCAACTCCCCCCCTATCCTTCCGATATAATTTATAACCAGGAATCACCGTATCCCACTGATTTTCCTCATCCCACCAAGTTTCTGAAATACCCACAATGTCTATGTTTCCCCCCAACACCAAGCATTCCAACTCATCTGTGACTTGTTGGCAAAAAAAAGTTGTTCAGATGAGACATGCTACAGAAATGTTTTAAATAAATTATTCACTCCGGGAAATAATGGCACATTATTATATATTATATATTATTATATATTTTTCCTGCAGAAGGTCATGCATGGAAAATATGGAGGGAAAACAATTAAAAAATAAAGGGCTGTTCTTTCATCTCTGCTTGATTATTTTTCTGACTGAGAACTCTCCTTTCCAAGTTTTATCTTGGTGGTGTGTAATGCGTAGGCCCAGTCCAGGCAGTCATAACCAGTGGGGATTGCTTTGGGGGACCAATTTGTATGAACTGACATTTCCACAACAGACTAGCTCAGTGGCTGATACTGTTGACACAGTGCCTTGGGAGAAAGCCTCCTTTCTTAATGGGCCATACTCCTGAACTATCAGTACGGACCAAACTTTTGGATCCTGAAAGTTTTATAATGTTGAAGTTTTAAGCAAGCACAATAGAATCCTCAGTCTTAAAATTGCTTTCAAGACTGGCTTTGCGTGAGAATTTCATTTCTTTCTGGTTCAGTTGGATGCCACAGTTGAGTGGACAGCATTATTCCTTCCTTGGTGTATATCAATCAGGTCTTTCCCAAGAAGCTGGCTGATAACGTATTTCATCACTGCAGAAGCACTGATGTGTCAAGGCAGTGTGGTCTAAAGCAAGCCTGTACAGCTGTGATGCACCACGCTGAACACAGCCCACTAGCCATATACTGTTGCCTCATTTTTGTAGGACCAGGCAGGCAGTGATTACAGGAGGTTTGTAGATCGCTGGATCACTCTGCTTTCTTACGGAATGGCATTCTATTAGCAAGCTGTGCATGTTTGGTCATTGCTTACTTCCTTAAATGATATCACTCATTTAACCTATAGGTTTTGAGTAATGCCAAATTAGAATCTGTGTAAACAAGGCTAAACAATCATCTTAAAATAATTTTCTATTCACTATGGCATATAGAAAAAAATTGCAGTAGTCAAATTAACCTCTGAACCCACCCCAGCCAAAATTCTTCCCATTTTTTCTACCAGTGATACGTCTACCATCCCACCTAGCGATCAATAACATGGAGATCTCAGATTTGAGAAAAGCTATGATAAATCTAAAGTCATGGTTTTTTCTAGGTCATGATGCCTGAAATATATCTGGAGAATTGGTAAGGAAATGTTAGAACAAGTTAATCTGTTTTGTTACATAGGGGTCTACTTCCAGACAAATTTGCGATAGAAGATCCATCTTAGAAATGCTCAAAAAAAGGCCCTGATAGCCTCTAAAGCTACTTCTCTCTTTTTAAATATATACTAAGGGTGGCCAATATCTTCCTGCTGCATTGACAGCATTTAATTCTAAGATAGTAACCCAGTTTTTATGTGGTTTGGTCACTGCAATTGTCTGTCCACTAATGTGGTTCCCACACTGTAGCATGATGGGAACATAATATAGTAATTGAGCCAGTACTTACCCATACTACGTAAGAAATTGTCAGAAACTTGCCTGCAGTTTGTTTGGGTTGCTCTGTTGGATTCATGTCCTGCAAAACACAAGGGGTCATGAGTGTTTGGCTTGGAGGACCAATGGCTGGAAGTCACACAACACTATAGTTGTGTCTCCCCAGTCTCATGGTAAGTGAAAGGGCTTTTTGTACTATGCTTACTTATCCTGTGCCCTGCCTCATGTGGTATGTGCTACTAGCAACTATTGAAGAAAGAAGTGTTGCTGAACCCATACATGACAGGCATGTGTATGTGAGGCAAAGCACCCCAGATTTCTGTCAGAGGGTTAATGTGAATACTAACAGGCTTATTGCATCCTGCAGGTGTTAGCAACTGGGCCTGTCTGCCTACTTGTCCCTTATCATCTTCAAGGCCAGAGTTAGGAAGAAAAAGAGCAAGGGGTGGGAGAGAAAGAGCAGGGGGTGGGAGTGGTGTCTTGTGGGACTTTTCAGAAGACCATCAATGTTTTATTTCAGGTATAATAGGCTTTTGTGTGCAAGCACACCTTCAGAGACAGAGAGGGAGGGAAAGAGTCCCAGGGAGCACAACAGAGAGAGAGAGAAAGAGAGAGAGAGGTGTTTATGATGAAAAATGTTTTATTCCAGGTATAAGAGAGAGAGATAAAGAGTCTCCCGTGTTTAAGACCAGAAACCTTTTAGTCTAGGTATGAGAGAGAGAGTGTGTGTGTGTCAGTCCTGTGTTTAAGACCAAAAACATTTTATTACAGGTATAAGCTTTTGTGGGCAAGCACACTTTTTTTTTTTTTAGAGAGAGGAACGGGGGAGGGAAAGAGCCAGAAGGAGCACATGGGGGTGGGGAGTCCCATGGCACTTAGACAGATCCTCCTTTCCATATCTAACAGATGGGGGGGGGGGGGAACCTAACAGCACAGCTTGCATGCCTTATTAGTAGGGCTGCCAAGTCCGGGTTGGAAAATACCTGGGGACTTTGGGGGTGGAGCCAGGAGAAGGTGGAGTTTGGGGCGGGGAGGGGCCTCAGCATGGTACAATGCCATAGAGTCCACCCTTCAAAGCAGCCATTTTCTTCAGGGGAGCTGATCTCTGTCAGCTGGGGATCAGTTGTAAAAGCGGGAGAACCCCAGGCCCCACCTGGAGGCTGGCAGCCCTACTTATTAGTGAAAGGGAGCAAGAATACAGCAGCACCTTAATGATTAACAAAATTTGTGACAGGGCATGAGCTTTCATGAATCACTGCTCACTTCTTCAGATATAATTCAGCAGTCTCTCTCTCTAATCTCCCTTTGAAATTCCTTTGTAAGAGAACGCTTAAGCCATCGCCTCCACCTTTTGGAACTTGGTGCCATCTAATGCAAGATATAAATATGTTAGGTAGTAAAAGTTAGCTTTTCTTGTTTTCCTCTGCGGCAAGATTTTAGGTGTTTCCTAGAAACAAAAACTATTTCTGAAAGTATTTAATACATTTAGTTTATTTTTACAAAGGACTGGTCTCTTGTGTACACTGCCCTGGGAACCCACGGGGTTCAGGCTTGGACTCCTTGACAGTGCTGTTGGGGAGGGGGGAGAGAGATTTGCAGTAGTCAGAGTTTGAGGCAATCCACTACCAGTGTGTGATGTGTTGTCCATGCATCCCCAGCTGGAGGGCTCCATTCTGTTTTTGTGTCTTGAAATGGAATACCTATAAGAGTTTTGAGTACAGCAGTGTTAGGAATATGCTGTCACAGTGTTTATTTTCCTCCTTGGCTACTTTGGTGAAGTGCTCCTTCATTTGTGCAAAGTAGCTTTTCTGAGAATTTCTGTCACAAAAGTGCCCCCCCCCAATGTGTTCTGTGTATACTTGAGTGCAGCTTCCTTGAGAATATAAGGGATCACTATATTAAGCCTTTAGTCAACCAACTGTCTGCCTACACTCTGGAAACCCTCTCTTTTGCTCAACTGCAAAATTTGTCTCAGTCCTTTTAGCCCTTGCATCAGAAGAAGAAGAAGAAGAAGAAGAAGAAGAAGAAGAAGCAAGTATCTTCTGCTCAAGGTCTGCGAATGAATAAGCTTCTAAGGGTATAAAAGGAAGTATAATACGGGACAGAGAGATGGAAGCCCTTGCACATCCCCTGTCATCTGAGGTGTCATCTGGCTGTCCCAGCTGGTGTTTATGTAGTGTTTAGGAGAGCTGTGCTGACAGCAGACTTAGTCAGCATCCTACGCTGTGCTGTGTGGTTAGGCAGGCTGGTGGCAAGAGATGAAGGGTGGCAAGAGATGAAAACAGAGAGAGGGAGAGAAAGCAAGGAGAGCTATATCTAGTCATGCGAAGAGCAAAGCTCCAGAATGAAAGATTGTTTCCCAGGGTTAGAAACAAAGGAAGTGTCATAGATATGTAAACTGATTGGACAAAGGAGAGAAAGTTATGGCCCAGATTCCAAATTTTGGGAGGGAGAGGGGTCCAGGTTGGGTGCATGCTTTGTGTGTTCAGGCCAGTTTTGTCTGAGCAGTGGGGTGGGGTTTGACAGGCCATTTGTGTGGTACAGATGATAAATGTTGGACAAATGACAGATACCCATATGTGGGCAGGAATCTTGTGTATTGATAAAAGAAATACAGTTGATGAAGGATTCTGTTAGTGGCCAAGAGCACAACTATTAATTACTGGAGATTCTTTATTAATGGTCTGAATACCAGCTGTTGGACAATGTGAGGCTTCTCAGTTACTCTCTGGGATAAGTGTGCATGAACACAAAAGCTTATAGTAAAAGTAAAGGTTTCCCTTGCTTGAAAGCCAGTCGAATCCGACTCTAGGGGGCAGTCCTCATTTCCGTTTCCAAGCCAAAGAGCCAGCACTGTCCGAAGACTTTTCTCCGTGGTCGTGTGCCCATCATGACTAAATGCCGAGGCGCATGGAATGCTGTTACCTTCCCACCAAAGTGGTATCTATTTATCTACTTTCAATTCCTTGCTTTCAAACTGCTAGGTTGGCAGGAGCTGGGATCAGAGATGGGAGCTCACTCTGTCATGAGGCATTTGCGATCTTCCAGTCTGCAGTCCAGCGTCTTAACCACTGAGCCACAATGGCCTCTACAAAAGCTTATAACCAGAGTTAAACTTTGTTGGTCTTAAAGGTGCCACTGGACTCAAACTTTGGGCGCTTTTGCACATACTAAATAACACACTTTCAATCCATTTCCAATGCACTTTGCATCTGGATTTTACTGTGTGAAATGGCAAAATCTGCTTGCAAACAGTCGCTGAAGTGGATTAAAACTGCATTATTTAGCATATGTTGAAAGCACCTCCATTTCTACCCCAATTAGTGTGGCTGAGTTCAGTGCAATCCTGCTTCTTTTTTGCTGGTTCTTTTTCTTTGATTCTCTGGTGGACAGAGGCCTGTTTACTTGCCTGATGTAAAACAGACAGGGAAGCTTATCCAGCCACTGGGATGGGTGAGGAGGAACATGAACAAAATGGAAGCATCTTTGCATCTTGGCAGGGGAGTTGTTGCACATCAACTAGATAAGCCCTAAGACGATTCTAGGTCACAGTGGTTATGGGGAAATAAAGTTGTTGCACTGGAACTGAGTATGTGTGGGGTTTTTTTTTAAAAAAACCCAACCCTCATTAACCCAGCAGGTTCAGGTTCTATGATGGTTTGTTCTGTTGTTATCTGCCAATATGGTCAGGTGGCCTGTCATAATTTGGTAAGGAGGAAGGTGGAGGAAACATTTGGCACATTGAGCACAGGAAATTTCTTAGTTGGAGACTGCACTGTGCCAACTTGGATTCTTGGCAGTCCCTACTGATTATACTCCGTGATCTCATTGTGGCACATAATGTGGGTGAAATAAGCTGACAGAGTTGGTAACGCTCCATATGCATTTTGAAAATAAGCCTTTCCCATTTTGAAAATAAGCCTTTCCCATAATGGGGCAAAAACAGCGCGGAGTTTGACAAGGAGGGTAGGTGGAGGTGCATACAGCACAATACAGTTTCAGACTAAGAGAAGATCGACATGTTCAGTAAAAGTATGCAGGACTGTATGTACCACTGTAGAATACAGGCATTATTTGAATAATAGTAACTGTGTAGTACAAATTTGACTCTTTGAGCTGTTCCATTCAGAACAGGAATCATTGTAAATAACTGGATTAGATGGTCACTCAGTATCTGTTACAATAAGAACTAAACTGTTTCAACCATCTTCTAAGGCCAGTTGTATCTGTTAGCTGGAATTGCCAAAGGCGAGGCTCCTTTTTTCAGGAAGAATTTATCTCTGGCTACCATAACAGTAGGGACTGGGTTCCACCATTGTGTGCAGCTTATGAACCATCATGAATTGCCCATCTGGACATTGTGGTTGGACAGGCTGTTGAGTTAACAGCATGGTGATGAGATTCTTTGCTTTTCCACTGGAGGCTGTGGGAGTATTGCCCTCCTCCTCTTCTGTCCAAGGTTCTCCAGAGTCTCGCAGCAAGCTTCCTGTCCCTTCAGAGTTTTCCACTGCTGATCTTCATGATAGTTAATACTCACTCATATGTGGGCAGGAGAGAAAATGGGAGAGAGAAATGGGAATGAAGAGTGGGTCAAATAGTCTGACCAGGCAATCCAAACAAAATACATATTTAGGGGGGTTTTTTTGTGCTTTTTTAAAAATAGGGTGATCAATGCAGGAAAAAGTACACACAATGAAGACCAGGCCAGTTGTGAAGTGGTTACTGTAAAGAAGAAAGCTGGAGTAACAAATTCTACGCCAAACAAAAATGTATCTACCAAGCGGAGGTCATCGTTGCCAAATGGGGAAGGGTTGCAACTAAAAGAGAATGCTGTAAGTAACCTCATTCTTTCTTAATCATCTGGTTTGGTCCATACTTGCATACTTGTTACATACAGGCAATCAATCCCGGCTGTGTTCACTGGCGAAGCATAAATGTTTGGGGCAGTCCTGGAGTTGTGGCCAGTGATTTCTGTAGTTTGAGTTGCTGCTTTTCCAGCTGTTACGTATTGCAGCCGACTATATCTGGAATTGCCCAGTTTGCTCATTCCATTTGTCCATGCACCAGAAAGTAATTGGAACAGGTAACATGTTCAAAAATAAAATTGCATTTGCTGTTCTTTTTTTTTCTTTTTTAAAAATATTTTAAATATTTTATAAGGATTCAGAATAACAAAAGGATTAAGGAAAAGAACACAGAGAGAAACAAACAAAACCATCAATTATTTATGAACTAGGAATAAGGCCCATTGTGGAAATAAATACAATGGGCTCTAGAAAAAGGCTCTGAGAGAGTGCCCCGGCCTTGGGCACTCAGCGTCAATTTGCTGTGGCAACCTCAGCAGGGTATAATGACATAGAGCCCACCATTTTCTCCAAAGATCTCTGCTATCTGAAGCGCAGTTGTAATTTTGAGTGATCTCCAGCCCTCACCTGGAGATTGGCAACAATTGTTACTCAGGAGGAAATGGCTGGATTGGAGGGTGGAGTCTATGGTATTGTACCTGTCTGAGGTCCAACCCCTCCTCAGACCCCACCCTCTCCAGGCTCCACCCCTCAAATCTCCAGAAATTTCTTAACCTGGAGTTGGCAACCCCATGTCCTTTCCAGCTAACCATCAGCCTATCATTATCTGCCCCTCTGACTGCAGCTGACTTCTGCCCTCCCTCCTGGAGATCAGTTGCAATTTGGAGTAATCTCTATCCCTCACCTGAAGATTGGCAACAGTGGTTCCCCAGGAGAAAAATGACCGGTTTAGAGGATGGAGTCTATGGCACTGTATCTGTCTGAGGTCCTACCCCTCCTCAAACCCCACCTTCTCCAGGCTCCACCCCTCAAATCTCCAGGAATATCCCAACCTGGAGTTGAAGCTGGACCTCATATATCTAAAGAGATTTTTTAAAGGAACAAAATATGGAAAATATTGATAGAGAACCTCTGCTACTAGAGAGCACTCTTACTCTAGAAGCGATGTTGTTCAGTTGCATAGTCGAGTCTGACTCTTCACAACCCCATGGACCACATCACATCAGGCCCTTCTGTCTCCTGTTGTGTTCTGGAGTTTGCTTAATTTCATGCTTGTTGTATCGATGACACTGTCTAACCATCTCATCCTTTGCCGTCCCCTTCTTCTTTGACCTTCAATCTTAAGCGATACTTGTCTTTAAAAAGACCTGGCTGAAACCATGAAGCAAGATAAAATATCAAAATTATTTGGTCATCACAGTTAATTAACTTCATTTATAACCCAAGTTTCTCCCTAATGGGGATTTAAAGTGGCTTACATCATTCTTTTCACCTGCATTTTATCCTTACAACAAATTAGGTTAGGTAAGGAGTGTGGAAGTGGCCCAAGGTCACTCATGTTTCTGTTGCAGAGGGGAGTTATTTACAGAAAACATGGAGTAACTCTTTCCTTATATCAGCACTGCCTATTGTAAAATAGCATCAAGGCAATCCTAGTAAGTTCCTTTATCTCCTTTACCTTGTAAAACCATTATTGTCTTCAATAGACATGATGATCTGGAACTTTCTGTGTGCCACCCTAGTAGTAAGTACAGATGGTTCAGGGTATGTGCTTTGACGAGAAGTTATTGTACTTAACAGAACTTATTACAGGAAAGGGGTTAACTGATGACCATTGTCGTTTATCATGGGGATTTCCCAGTGTGGTCGATGCTCTAAAGTCTTTAAAAGGCATTCTGAGAGTGCTTCAAAGGAAAGGCAGTTTAAACAGATTTCCATAGGGAGCTATATTACCTATTAAGTAATTTTCAATAATGTGTACTATTAAGATTTTGTAATAACCCCCCCAAACCATTTACACGAAAGAAAACAACATAAAATTGTGGCATTTTAAAAACAAATTAGTTTTTTAGAAATTTGAAGACCTTCTTGTCCTATGAGGTTTTTAGTATTCTGAATTTGGTTTAGTGAAGGGTTCTTAAAATGTCTGTTTTAATAAACTGTGGATAGTTTGTACATATATAAATTACATTTTTATAGTTCATGTTTTATAAATTATTTTTGAAAGTGGCTTGGGGAAAAAGTAGCATATAAATTTATAAACATAAAATAAAACTGTGAAATGGTCTGTCCTAGCCAAGAGTTTACTTGATGAAATTTATGAAATTGACAGAAATCCTGGTAGATAATAGCCCTGTTCACGTTACAGTGAATGCACATATAACAAGCTGTGTTTATAGTCTACACATTATTGTTCTTTTTATGTGTGTTCAGTAATTTTCATGTTATAGTCAACACATGTATGGCTGAACATGTGAAGCAACCCCAAAATTTATCCAGCTACTTGTCTCCCACTCCATTAAGGGTATGTATTTTGGCGGTTTCTTACAAATGGATATACGCATGTACGGGCTGGATGTAGTGGTAGCTTTGTATGAAAGTGGTCCATTTTCTCCATCTCAAATGTGAGGCACTGAGGAGTACCAAATAACTAAATTTGTGACTTTTGGGTACACTGATCCTGTAAACTTCAGCAGTGGAAAGCCTTTTCAGCTAATGGGGATCATTAATATTCTTGGGGTTTTTTTTAAACAAAGACTTTATCTTAAAAGAGTAGTTAAGTCACTTGATCTTGTGGGAGTGGTATATTAAGCAACAGCTTAAGTTCTGTGAACATTCTGTACACCCTCAAATATTATGCTTATGGTTTTTTAAAAGTTCCATGTACTTGCTCTTTGTGCTCATTCAGTTTGATGCTGAATTTGGAGAAGTGTGTCAAAGCAGAAATTAAATAAGTGCAGCTATTATCAAGTGCTTGAAATTAAATAAGTGCAGCTATATCAAGAGCTGTGATCCAGTGCCATAGTGCCACAAATGGTCCAACTCCCCCCCCCCAACCACTGAAGCCCCAGTCTAGTGTGTTTGCAGCTCCTTCATCTGTTACCATGATAGGCCAAACCGAACCATGCCCCCTTTAAAACTGTGGACCTTAATACAGTATGATCACATGGAACCAGTCTGGCCCCATGCTAAAAGAGAACAATGTCACTAGCTGATGATTTAAATCTGTGGCACAATAAACAGTTAAAATACCTTTGAAATTGTAGGGGTCCAGTGCGACATGCTCTTGTGTCCCCAGTCCAGTGCCCTAGTACTGTGGAGCTACAAAATGAACAATAACATGTTCAGAAACAGTGGCTGGATTTTTCAATATCAGGAGTTATTGTCAGGTGCCAACTGTTTTTCTTTTTTTACAAACCTTCCATGGAGAAGGTTTCAGGAGGGTAACCATGTTAGTCTACAGTAGAAGAGCTAAATCTGAGCCCAGTAGCACCTTGAAGACCAACAAGAACTCTCCATGGAGAAAGTTTACTTTAGGCACTGGGCATACCCAGATAAATTGCTGTTAGTTCACTATAGAATTAAAATGTTTGAAGCTTCATGTCTTTGATAGTATGCAATATATGTTAATAGAAGCAGCAAGGGCATGCCCCTAGGCATATTTGAGGGTTTTTTGAGGCAAATGAAACCTGAATAGAGAAATATTCAGTGCATGTTATTTGTGAGCAGGAACACCACAGCAAACACAAACAACTACCCCTTTAAAGACCCACCACCACTATAGCTGCTGTTTTTTCAGCTGAACTGTCTGAAATTTTAACAGACTTTTTCCTCAGCAGGGGGATTCTCTGTGGCGAATGTCAAAAGGACGGGGACAAATTGCCTGGATTTTATGAGGTATAGAATTTTCAGGCGCCATAATGGAAGGCTGCTGGTTTTCCTGCATGGCTCCATTTGTGGAGTGGCTTCTGCTGCTCCATTATGATTGTTAGTCTGAGTGAAAAGTGAGCTTTCTTCCTTCTTACAATCTTTTGTTGTTGTTGGTGTGATAGTGAGGATGGGGCTGTTAAGTATTCTGAAGAAATTAATATAGAGTATAAAAATGGTCTTGCAGCTACTCACAGATAGGCATACTGATCAGATCATTCTCTCTCCCTCCTTGAAAATTTATTGGGGGTTTCTAGACTGAGAAACACATACCTGCCCTTTGTTGGAAATTTGTTCATTTGTGCTTTTGTTTGTCTGTTTTATACATACTTCCTTAATCAGGAATCAGATGGCATCTCGTTCTATTACTGGTCATTATTTGATGGGCACGCAGGATCTGGAGCAGCTGTTGTAGCATCAAAGGTGCTTCAGCACCACATTGCGGAGCAACTCCAGGACATTGTGGACATCCTGAAAAACTCTGCTGTCCCTCCCCCAACCTGCCTGGGGGAGGACCCAGAGAGCATGAATACAAACAACAGAACTCTAACCAGGGCTGCCTCCTTACGTGGGAGCGTCGGAGCTCCAGGATCACCTGGCACTCCACCAACCCGTTTCTTTACAGAGAAGAAGGTCTCCCATGAGTGCCTCGTTACAGGAGCCATTGAAACAGCATTCAGGGAAATGGTAGGTGTATTCTACTGACACAAATGCAGTTTACTGCATGTAGAAAGCATATTCTCTCCCTCAGTTGTAGTTTGAAGTTTTTACTGTGAAATTATTAGCAGAAACCATGTAGTGGATTGCATATTAGCAATGAGAAAGGAGGTTATTTTTGGCCACACAAGATGTCTGTCTACATCTGGTATCATAGATGAATTCCAGATGTACAGAGGGGAATACAGAACACTACTTTGGCATTATGTGTCTTTTGCTGTTCACATGGCTGTGGAGAACATCAGTGATGTGAATTTTCTGGGGGGAAACTAGAACAATGAAATATTTGATTGGGGGGGGGGAAATCAGTGTGGTTTTAATTGTTATATTCAAACAACTTTAGAACTTTACGTGGGAATAGTTTTTGTTGGAATAATACTCAAGAATATTTAAAGACATGTAATTCCCTAATTTTTTAAATTTAAGGGGGAAAAGATAGCATTGGGAACTGTGGACACAATAATTTTAGTCCTTTCAAAGAATTGGCTGTCTACTCATCTATTTCAAAAGAAATTTAACTTTTCCACAGATGTCACTGAGACATCTTGTTTTCTCTGTCACACTGTATAATATTATTTGCATTACTAGTTAGTTTCGCATTAGGTTGGGGATTACAATGTTCCTTCTATCATATGAGAGCAGATTTATAAATATAAACTGTAGCTTTGCTTCTGATTCAACCTGGTGAATTCATAATCTGCTTTGTAAATATACATATTATGGTATGTATCTGTGGTTTTTATCTCTCACCCCCAATTTAAAAATCAATAAAACACTCACCCACCCTGAGCCTGCTTGCAGAGAGGGGAGGGTATAAATTGAATAAATAAATAAGGCCGCGGTCACACGGCCCCTTTAAATCCGGGAGGGCTCCCGGATTTAAAGGGGCCGCTTTTTTCAACAGCGGGTTGGGATGTCTAAACATCCCAACCCCTGCTGCCTCGGGATCGGCGGCCGCGGGATCGGCGGCCGCAGCCGCTGAAGAGGCGGCCGCGGCAGGAATAGCCTCAGCGGCCGCGGCGGAGGCAGCGGCGGCGGAGGCGGCAAAAGTGGGGGCAGCTAAGGAAGCCGCGGCCGCGGCGGCGGAAAGGGTGGTGGCGGTCGCCGCCGCCACTGAAGACGCTTCAGCTGAGCCGATGGAGGCGACGGAGGCGGCCCCAGCTGAACTGCAAGTGGCGGTGGCGGCCTCCGACCCGCCATCCGCCAGGGTAAGTCGGGGTTTGTTTTTTTCCCACTCTTTTACACTTGGGCGCATGGATAGCAAAAGAGTGAAAAAAAAATGGCCGGCGGGGCTATCTGGACAGCCCTGCTCTCGCAATGCTTGCGAGAGAGGGCTGTCCAGATAACCTCAAATGCGGGTTGCTCCCACGACTCCCGGGAAAACACTAGTTTTTCCCGGGGTCGGTAAATGCGGGAGCAACCCGCATTGGAGCCCACTTCACTGCGGGACTCGCAGCGGGCCGTTGTGGACGGCCCCTTTAAATGCGGGAGGAAGCAGCCCTTCCTCCCGCATTAAGGGGCCGTGTGACCGTGGCCTAATACTCTCCCATACAATTTGTCGGGGATAATCACCTGAAAAACTTTAACTTTGAAACTGCCAAAGTTGCCGGATACGGTTTTGGTAATAGTATCTACTCACTGTTAATTTTATCTAATAATAAATCTTTAGAAATTGAAAAAATTCTGTGGAAAAATAAAAGAACTGGAAATTTTTCTGGAAAATTTTCATTCCAGCATCTCTGGACAGAATACAGATGGCTGTCATAACAGTATTGTATTTTGGTGTACGATTGTAAATATGTGTTACTTCTGTACCTATTAGCAACAGGACTGCAGTAGTGCTTACAAAGGAGAACTTTCCCAATCCCACTGCAATTTATGCAGCCTGTGAGGTCAGGATCCTTGAGAATTAGGTGGAACCAGTGCATTCTCTTCCCTGGTCCAGACTGGAGCCCATGAATTGGAAGCCAGCCTTGTGAATGTGTGTCTCTCCCTGGTATTTGTGATTTTGCATTATGTGAGCATTGATAGAAACCTTAATTCCTTTGTGAACCCATCATCTGAATTATATGAGTGCATCAGGGTTATGAGAGAAGTGTTGTTTTTTAAAAGAAGAAACAGATAATTCATTTTTTTTAAAACCCTTATTAAGCATGATAAAATACTGACACTTTTTGAGTGCTAATTGAAATAAGTTATCAGGTGGAAGGAAATCTGGGTGCTAAGCAGAGATTTGGGTTGTATTAATGAGGAATAAATTTATCAAGGGGAGGCCACTGGTGGAGTGGGAATTAGTTTCTCTCTGTACAGGCTTGGCACGTTGTGTTTCTTCCTCCTCTGTGTACCCAGCTTTCCGTCTACTTAGGACTGAAGGTTATCAACATTAATAATTACTGGTGCTCCACATCTCTGTAGGCTACAACCTTTGTGGTCCTGCGGTCTTTGATATTCAAGGAGACACTGTGGTTAAAAATAATTGAGGCCAAAAGCATTAATTGACCCAGTGAGATTTAAGTTTGTTTTTAAATAAAGTACTTTAATTGGCAGCTCCTCATTTGAATAGGAAAGCCACAATAATACTGAGTCACAGTTTCTAGTCCATATGGCTGAATATCTTTGGAAGTTGCCAGAATCTACCCCATATTAGCTAGTAATGCATGTATGTAAACAGGATTCGTGGAGAGGGCGGGGTATAATTTAAATAATTAATTAGTAATTATTTAATATTATAAATAAATAAATAAATAAAAATACCAACTGAGAATCAAGTGCATAAATCCACACCTAAATGACAGTCTAGTCTTCCATGCTGCTTTTATTTTAATGGGATACATCTTCCGGCATACCTTTGATAGCCTGTCTCCATCTTATGTGTGACTAGCATTGGATCAGGGCCAGTGCATGTAAAAGGCTTCAGTGCTCATGAGATGGAATTTTTGAGCACTTGACAGTTTCTTTACAAAGTCTTAGATCCAGAGGAGTTAGCCATGTTAGTCTGTGGCTGCAAAATAGTAAAATGTCCAGTAGCACCTTTAAGGCTAACAAACTTTATTGTAGCATAAGCTTTGGAGAAACACAGCTCTCTTCATAAGATGCATTGGACTTTTTACTATTTTACAGAGTTCAATCACTTTTCTCTCATCCATTCTGTTGCTTTACAATGAGTAAATAAAAACCTAAAACTAAGATAAAAATAAACCATGCAGTACCTGAATGTCTGAAAAAATACATTTGGGGGGGGGCACTCAGATATGCTTGCGTTCCTCTTCCCACAATCCCTGGAGGCAGGAAATTAACTGCACTTTCCATCTCCAGGGGGAGGAGGAGCCCCACCTCTCATTCTTTTTCCTGCCTCTGCCTGAAACAGCAGAAGATTTAGAGAGCTCCTGAGATTTTCATTTAAGGTTGCTCTTTGTTCTCCGCTTTCCACATGTGTGCCTTTCCGTTTGTTCTTCTGGCTTCATCTTCCCTGAGGCTGTTTACTTGTTCCCACTGCCAACAGTGAAGGTCTCCAACCATGGGAGCTCCTGTAAGGCACAGTTTGGGGATGTGATCCCCAGGCAGCCAGTAGGAAATCTCTGCAAACCTGCTTGCCCAGCTGTCCCACCACAGCAAAGCTCCTGGAGAGAGCCATTGATCATGAAGCACCTGGCTTGGATAATGAAGAAGCAGGCTTGATTTTTGGTACCAAAACTGCACCCTCAACTGACCAGTAGGGATGGCCTGTATGAGCCCACCAGGCCTCCTCAGCACCATCTTCTGTGGCCTTTAGAGTGGTGAGCTAAAGGGAGACAGTAGCTCCCCACCATGTGGGAAGCCAGGAGGGGGGAGAGCCCTTTGTTGTTCTTCCAGGCTTCTAGGACTGGCTAGAACAATTTGTCTCCAGTTGGTCAGAGCATTAAAAATGAGCTTCTTTATCTTCCTGGAAAAGTCAAAGTGAGGCCTCTCACCTCTCCCTCTCCCGCCAAACACCTTAAAAAAATAGCTACTTCAGAGCCTCTAGACACAGGAAAAGGAGCTTCCCTTGGCTGACAAAGGCTGCTTGTAAAAGCACTCTCCCAATTAGGGACAATTATTCAGATTTCTCAGACTGCAGACCTGTAGATCTGAGGTGTTCTCTAAGGTTAGAAAACTAGGTTCAACATTTCCCTTCCTTTTTAAAAACTGAGTTAAAGAGGAATGGTCAGATCCTACCAATAACTGTTTATATTCTAGACAGGCTAAAAGAACATACTCTTTTCCTCCCAAAGGAACCAGATTACTGAAAGTTCCAGTGGTAGATGGTTCTGTGACATTGGGAGTGGCTCTTCCAAATGAGAGAGAGGGCACCTTTAAAGACCCCAATAATCAAAAATGATCTGCAGAGACCATTGCTTTCTCCATTAAAATTTCTGCTGCCACTTCTCTGATGGCAAGAACCTCATACATGTGGCTTCGGAAATTATCCCGAAATTTTAATACCTAGATTTAAATCAGTGCCTGACAAGTTCCATGCACAAACTGGAGAGGGCAGCAGCCTTAATGTCTGATGCTAACCTGGACACAGATCAAGTTCTTAGCAAGGGCCATGGCTTCCACAGTGGTAACCAAAACAAATCTCTGGCTCGAGTGCTGGAACATGGACTCCCTTTCTCACGTGGCATCTTGTCCTTTACTGGGTGGTAAGCTGTTTGGGGATAGCCTAGAGGACATCTTAATTGAGACTAAGTACATGAAGAAAGTCGTGCCATTAACCTATAAAAGGTAAGACAGATGGCAGAAAAATTGTGGTTCACAGTCCTTTTATTCCTATAGAACACTTCCACTATTTAGATCAGACTCCAAGTGGCAGTTGTGGGTCAAATCCAAGCCTAACTTCAGAGCCACAAGTCAGTACAACAATTCAGCCCAAACACCAACCTCCAGTAAGAAAGGAAAACAGTGGAAACAACAAAAGTGATGCCAGGCTAGCTCTGGTGGGGGGATGCCTTCAAAAATTCCATCAAGCCTGGAATTTGCCAGCTCCTGATTAATAAGTAAAAGAAACCATAAACCATGGCTATTGAGCAGAATTTGTCACCCCACCTCACAACAGATTCCTGTGCTCACCAGTCCCTCACTGCCCCATCAAGAGACAGTGCACACAGAATGCCATCAGTCGTCTGCTGGAGATAGCTGCCATCGAGCCTGTGCTATTGTTGCAGAGGTTCTTAGGTATCTATTCTATTTTTTTCGTAGTTCTCAGATGACTGGAAGGGTATCTTCAACCTCAGATTCCTGAACAGGTTTGTGAAGTACAGGAAGTTCAAGATGGAGACTTTGAAGACCATTGTGGAAGCCCTGCAACTGGAGGACTTTGGGGCCTCCATCAGTCTGACCAAGGCATATCATCACATGCCCATAACTCCCTGGGACAGACAGTATCTGACATTCACCTTTGGTTGCTAACACTTCCAGTTCAGGGCCATGCCATTTGGGTTGGCATCAGCGCCCCAGATATTCATGAAACTAATAATCTCACTAGTTGCAAGCCTGCATCTCAAAGGAATTCATAAACATCTGTACCTCGATGACCTCCTTATAAAGTCACCTTCCCAAGATCAGGCACTCAGGGACATTCAGGACACTATCCAGTGTCTCTCCAGTCACGTCTTCCTAATCAGTTTCCAGAAGAGCCGGGTGATACCTGCCCAAGTCATCATGCATTCAGGGGTAGTGATAGATTTAATCCAGAAAAAAGTATTTCTTCCACTAGACAGAGCAGAGAAGATGTTCCGAATGTGAAACAAGTTTTCTGTGTGAAATCAGTGAACTTCATGATCCTAGCTTGGGTTTTCCCCAGAATCCTACCATGAAGGTCTGCTAGGTTACTTGACTGCAGCTATTGAAATAGTCTCTTGGGCCTATGCACACTCTCGGGCACTTCAGTGAACACTGTTGCCATATCATAGGCTCATAGCCCTCCAAAAGCACATCAGAGTCAGCATCAGTCAGCAACTCAGGGAAGACCATTTTTGGTGGACAACCAAGAAACACTTGCTTGAAGGCAAACTCTTTCAAGTGACTGCAGACCTACAGATCCCATTAAGAATCTTCCCTCAGCCTCAATCTTATGCAGCTGCTTGCAATTCATCTGGCACTTCTCCACTTCCAAGACCATCTGTCTTAATTGAACATAAGTATACGGACAGACAACACCATGGCCAAGGTACATATAAACCACCAGGAAGGCACCAAAGTCAGGAAGCTACAACAGGAATCAGCTACCCTCATGTCCTGGGCAGAACAACATCTAGCCTCTCTCAGAGCAGAATGTATCAGGAACACAGCAAACGTTCAAGCAGATTGGCTCAGCCACACCAGGCTGGATCAGAGGGAGTGGTCTCTCAGCCAAAAACATTCCAGTTCCTGGTTCTACATTTTGGCCTGCTGTGCATAGATCTGTTTGCCTCCCCAACCAATGCCAAGTCACCCAGATTCTTCTCAAGACCCCAATTTCAACAAGCAGAACAGATGGATGGTCTGATGTCCCCATAGCCATCTGGCTTTCTGTATGCCTTTCTCCCAATACCTTTGATTCCAAAGGTTCTGAACAAAATGAAACAGGAGAAGGCAGAGTTGAGTTGCCTGGCTCCATTCTGGCCCAGGAGACCTTGATTCTCCAGCCTGCTGAAATAATCAGTTCTATGGGAACTTCCACTGTTGCCCAGAATGCTAACCGAGGGTCCCGTCATCCAGACTCAGCTTGGCTTTGTCTGACAGGATAGAGATTGAGCGGCAAGTGCTGATCACACAGGGTTTCTCTGATCAAGCCATTCAGACTATGATGGTGGCCCAGAAAAGTTCAACTTCTAGAATTTACAACAGTTCTTGGAAGACCTCTGTCAGATGCAAGAGGATGGAGTTTTTTGCGTTCTAAGAGCAAGCACTCTTTGTCATCAGGTAGTGATGAAGAGATTTCTGAAGGGAGTTACTTTGTCTCAGCCCCCACAGTGCACAAGTTTCCTTCTTGGAGACTTCATGTCACTTGTCAGTATCTGATCAATCCTCCATTTGAGTCTCTGCGAGTGGGTTCACTGAAGTTCCTTACCCTAAAGGGACTTTTCCTGGTAGCAGTTACAGCAGCAAGAAGGGTCTCAGTGATAAGTGCTCTTTCTATGAGAAAGGGCATATGCATCTTCCACAAGGACATGTTGGTCCTCCACACAGATCCCACCTTCATTCCCAAGGTTAATGCACTTTTTCACAGCTCACAGGGAATATATTTGCCATCCTTCTGCCCAAAGCCATCTCATCCTAGGGAGAAGAACTGGGACTCGCTTGACCTTTGCAGAGCGCTTCATATTTATATCAGCAGGACCAAGCCATTTAGAAGAAGAGGAGATTGGATTTATACCCCGCCCTTCACTACCCAAAGGGAGTCTCAGAGCAGCTTATAAACTCCTTTCCCTTCCCTTCCCCTCCCCACAACAGACACCCTGTGAGGTAGGTGGGGCTGAGAGAGCTCTGGCAGAAACTGCTCTTTTTCAAGAACAACTGTGCCATAACTATGGCTTGCCCAAGGTCATCCAGCAGGTGCAAGTGGAGGAGTGGGGAATCAAACCCGGTTCTTCCAGATTAGAGTCCACAAACTTAACTACTACACCAAACTGGCTTTAGATTACCTTCTTATGGCCTTTTATCCAACAATCTAGGGGGAAAGGGTTTCTAAGGCTACACTAAGCAAGTGGCTAAAGAACTGCATCTCTTTGGCATATGAATCTCAGGGCCTTCAAGTCCCAGACGGTATCATAGCTCATTCAGCAAGAAGCTTTCCATTTGCTTCTCTTGAAAAGCTGGCATCCAGAGAGCCTAAAATGGATGTTGTGGCCTGTTCTTCCTTAGGGATCATTTTTGAAGAAATGTTCTGAATGTTACATAATTTCTAAACTGTGCAGCAAATAATATACCACCATTTGGAAACTCATTTTTTAAATCTGTTTGTCTTCCCCCAACAGTAAACTATTAGAAGGGAAAATGGTTAGAAACTGCATATATGCATTTAGTTTTTATATAATTGATATTTGTCTTAAAGAGCTTTTTATTTCTGGCTATTTACTGAATATGGTAGACCATATACTGCAGTTCACATACAAGCCAGAAGGTGGCCACATTGGGCAGGTCAGCACTTGCTTCAACTGAGTGAAAAACCATTGCTGATTATTCAAAGCCTGAATGGATTGAGCTCTCTGTATTGAACTGCATAGAGTCGTATTTGCAGTGGCCACGGATTAGCATTGGAATGCATACCTTGCCTCAGTTCACCAAAGGAATGCTTCCAAGTCTTTAAAAACTTTCCTTTTTCTCTATTTCCCTTTCTATAGAATCCAAAAGAATGATTGCAGGACTTGACCATGAATAGAAGTTGAATGTCTAATTCTCTTAGTTGTTACTTCTACAGAGTTTTGTCAGATAAATTTAGTGGAATTAAGAGTAAAAATATGTAGAAAACCCCGGGGGGGGGGGGGGGAGCCCTTTCTGAGGTAAGGAGAATTAGAACTGGTCCTTAGAAAACAAGTAAAGTGAATATGTTAATAGACAGGAGCAAGATTTTAAACAGTCCTGTACCATTAAGTGTTCAAGGCTAATTACAATTGTTAAATGGCTAATTACTCAGTCTTTTATAAAAAATACAAGAAGGGGACCCACAAGGAATTGGGGGGGGGGGATCTCATTTAAGTCTTCCTGACTATTTTATCTTTCCCTTTCCTGGCAGCCCTCACATCCTCTCCCCCTTTTCCTACTTCTTTCTCTCATTCTCATGAATTGCAAAATCTGCCTTTATCTGCTGCCATCTTCCATTTTCCCTCTTTCCTTCCTCCGTGTAGCCTCTGGCTGAGGACAGACTGGCAATCTACTGTGGGAGGAAAGCAGGGCTGAAAGTTGCGGGGGAAAACTGCTCCGGGGCTGGCCGTTCACACTGGCCAGACTCCTGCGTTAGCATACCCGACTGGAGTGTTCAGACTGCTGCAGAGCGGCCCCCGGTGGGCTGGCCTCCGCAGCTTGTGGCAGGGCCATTTCGCCAATGGGCGCATGGGTGCATGTGTGCATGAGCGCTCATGTGCACATTGCCGAAATGGCACGTTCACACTGACGCCTCCACTTGAATCCTGCCTTCTTCCGGTTCACACTGCCGGGAAGTGGGAAACAAGCGGCAGACGGCCCCTGGACACCACTTTCTCCCGGTGTCCTTCTGAAGCAGCATGGAAGCGGGTAAGTGTTATTTATTTATTTATTTGTTTGTTTGTTTCGACTTGTATCCTACCTAGCCAGCACAGGCCGGCTCTAGGCAGCTAACAGCATTTAAAATCAGCACATACAAAGGTTAAAATAAATCCATATACATAAATGAGCAGTAAAACTACAAAAGATGGCAGCAGTGCAAAATCCACACCAGGAGCAGCACCCTACATATCCCTGGCCAGAGGCATCCACCTGCAGATGTACCAGGCCAATAGTTCAGCCAAACACTTATTAGTGGCCATTCCCCCCCGGTGGCAGCTCCAAAGGCCTGGCAGAAGAGCTCCGCTTTGCAGGCCCTGTGGAACTGCAAAAGGTCCCGCAGGGCCCTGATGTTCTCTGGGAGCTCATTCCACCAGTGGGGAACTGCCACCGAGAAGGCCCTGTTCCTGGTGGTCACCAGCCTGGCCTCTCTGGGGCCAGGGAGGGTCAGGCGATGTTGGGTGCCTGAACGCAGTGCTCTCTGGGGTATATATGGGGAAAGGCGGTCCCTAAGGTAGGCAGGCCCCTGGCCATATAGGGCTTTAAAGGTTAAAACCAGCACCTTGAACCAGATCTGGTACGCTATAGGCAGCCAGTGCAGTGCCCTCAGCACAAGCTGGTCTCGGACAGCGAGGCCCATCAACAACCTGGCTGCAGTGTTCTGCACCAGCTGAAGCCTCTGGAGCTCAGACAAGGGCAGCCCCATGTGGAGAGCGTTACAGTAGTCTAGCCTTGAGGGGACCATTGCATGGATCACTGTTGCCAGGTCATTGCATTCGAGGAAGGGAACCAACTGCCTAATCATCCGAAGGTGATAAAAGGCTGCCTTGGCAGTGGCTGCTACCTGGGCCTCCATAGTTAAGGAGGCATTCAGGAGCACTCCCAAACTCCAGACCCTCGGCACTGGCACCAATGGCACCCTGCTGAAGGCCGGCAATGGGATCCCTACCCCTGGTCTGCTCCGACTCAGGCACAGGACCTCCATCTTTGTTGGATTCAATTGGATTCCATTTCAATCAGCTCAGCCTAAGCCAGCCCGCCACGTCCTGAAGCGCCTGCTCCAGGTCATCTGGGGTAGCTCCGGACTGGCTGGAGCAACAACAGATACAGCTGGGTGTCATCAGCGTACTGGTGACAACCCAGTCTGTGCCTCCGGGCAATCTGGGCAAGAGGGCACATGTATATGTTAAACAACATTGGAGATAGCACCGCCCCTTGTGGCACACTGCATACCAGCGGGTGCCTCTGGGACATCTGCTCCCCCAGTGTGACTCTCTGTCCCCAACCTTGGAGGAAGGAGACAAGCCATTGCAAGGCCATCCCCTGAACCCCTGTGTTGGCGAGGCGGTGGATCAGTAACTGGTGGTCGACCGTATTGAATGCAGCTGACAGACCTAACAGCACCAGCACCACTGTGCCGCCCCGATCCAGATGCCGTCGGAGGTTGTCTGTGAGGGCGACCATCGCTGTCTCTGTCCCATGGCCTGGCCAGAAGCCGGACTGAAATGGGTCAAGCACGGAAGTGTCATCCAGAAAGCTCTTCAACTGAATTGCCGCCGCCCTCTCCAAGATCTTGCCCAAATAGGGCAAGTTGGAAACTGGCCGATAGTTGGCCAATTCAGCCAGGGCCAGTGATGTTTTTTTTCAGGAGAGGGTAGACCATTGCTTCCTTGAGTGCCCCCGGGAACAGTCCCTGTTTGAAGGACTTGTTGACAATCTCCCTGCGGACACCTCGTAGCCCCTTATGGCCAGCTTTTATAAGCCATGAAGGGCACGGGTCAAGGCTGCATGTGGTTGGGTGTACAGTTAGGAGCAGACTGTCAACTTCCTCAAGGCTGAGTGAACTGAAATAATCCAGAATGGAACTAGAAGATGTGCATAGAGCCTTGAGCTCGCTCACTGTCTCAACTGTGGCTGGGAGATCACGGCGGAGCAGCAGGATTTTATCTGCAAAATAGCTCGCAAAAGCCTCACAGCCAATATCCAATTCCCTATCATTTGGTCTGCCCTGTGGCAGTTCCGTTAAAGACCAAATAGTTCTAAATAATTGTGCCGGGCGTGAGCTTGCAGATGCAATCATAGCCGCGTAGAACTGTCTCTTTGCAGCCTTGACTGCCACCTCATAGGATCTCACAAACGTCCTATAAGATGCTCTTGATGCTTCGTCGCGGGCACACCGCCACTGTCTCTCTAGTCGTCTGAGACCTCGTTTCATCTGCTGCAGCTCCCCGGTATACCAGGGGGCCCACTTAGAACGAAGGTGCAGAGGGCACCTGGGGGCAATCTCATCGATGGCCACTGAGACCTGGTCTTGCCAGTCCTCGACCAGCTCATCCAATGAGCTGCCAGGGGGCATGGAATCCCGCAGAGCCATCAGGAACTGCTGAGGGTCCATTTGGCTCCACGGGCGAGCCAAAATACGCTCGCTGCCCACACAGGGTCTGAGTGGCACATTCAGACGAGCTTTCAGAGTGTGGTGGTCCAACCATGGTACTACCCCTGCCGCAAAAATCAGGTCGAGCGTATGCCTGGCCTGGTGTGTGGGCACTGTTACATATTGGGTGAGCCCTGTTGCCACCATGGCCAACACCAGGTCCACGGCCGGCCCAGAGACCGCATCGTCAGCATGGACGTTGAAATCACCCAAGACTATAAGCCATGGGTGCTCCAATGCCCAGCCTTGACAAGAAATGGCAGGCTAGGGGGTGGTGCATTGGGCAGTTGGTAACACCACCCAGATAGCCAAACTCTCCCCAGCTTCTCACACCAGGCCCGAGCATTCTGTGCCCGCCAGTTTCAGTGGAGGGAGCGCTCTGAAGGAGCAAGCCTCCCGAATGAAAAGCGCCACTCCACCCCCTGCCCCTCAGTCCAAGATTGGTGGAGGACTGAGAAACCGGGTGGAGCCATTTGGGAGAGACCCACCGTCTCCCCCTCTCGCACCCAGGTCTCGGTCATGCATGCCAGGTCTGCTCCCTGCTCGACCAAAAAGTCTCGCAGGGTGAAGGTCTTATTGTTTATAGACCTGGCATTGCACATCACCAGTGTCGGAGGGGGGGTTAATCCCAGCCCCACTGTCTGCCACCCTCGGGATGGGCCACAGACTGGAAGAAGAAGAAGAAGAAGATTGGATTTATACCCCGCCCTCCACTCCCCAAGGGAGTCTCAGAGCGGCTTACAAACTCCTTTTCCCTTCCCCTCCCCACAACAGACACCCTGTGAGGTAGGTACTACCAAAGGGCCAAGCTTCCCCGTTTCTCTGCCTCCTTCCCTTCTTCCCGTGCCTTGTCCCACCGCTATACCTCCCCCTTCCCAGGAGCACTGGTATCCCTCGTCCTGGCTCCCCCATTTGTGGTGGCAAATTTACAGCACCCGGGGGGGACCACATCAGAAAGACAGGCTAGTTGGTTAACTCCAGCTAGCAGCAGCCAGCGGGAGTAAGCCTCCACCTCAGCCACACCAGGCAACAATAGACGCAGCACGCCGAGGCCACCCTCGGGATGGGACACAGACTGGAAGAGGGCTGAGCTTCCGGAAGGGAGCTGGGGAACAGCTGGGGCTGTTTGAACGGGCTCCCTTCCCCCGCTTCACAAGCGGAGCTCTCCTGCTCCAGATTGCCAGTCTGTCCTCAGCCTCTGTTCAGGAAAACTATGGCCCAGTTTCATAGTAGGGAAACTGCAAGGATTTGTAGGGGGACAACTAACTTTCTCCTGTGTCCCCCTCTCCATTCTATTTCCTGTTTCCCTTCTCCTAGTAATGCCCACATTTTCACCTTCTCCTTCTTTCTCTCCTTCCCACCCATCAGCTGTCCTACCTTTATTTGCTCCCTCTCTTCTGTTGTCCTTCATTCCCCTCTGCTGGAGTGGGGTGAGCCCAATTGCATGGTAGAAAGTCTGCAAGGACATATGGGGGGGCACCTTGCTTTTCCCAGTATCCCATTGCCCACACTATTTCCCTCTTGGCAGCACCATATCATCTCAAGCTATATTTTTAAATTTCATTTATACTCTGTTTTTCCTCTCAGTGGAGACTGAAGCAGCTTACATAATTCTTCTCTCCTCCATTTTACACTCACAACAACCATGTGAGTTAGGTTAGGTTGAGTGTATATAACTAGTCCAAAGTCACCTCGTGAACTTCCACAAAAGAGTAGGGATTCAAACCTTGGCCTCCCACATCCAAATCTGAAACTTTAGCCACTGTACCACAATGGTTATCAGGGAATGGCTGCTAAATCATAGTTGCAAGTTGCCCAGTGGTGGCAGGCCTAGTCCCAATGAGTATACCCTCAAAGACCAAAGCAAAGGGCCCTACCCACTCTCCATGCCTTTTTGATACTTCTGTCTTGCTTCTCATTGTGATCTGTGTTCTTGTCCTCTATAAAGCAGATCAAAAAGTCCAGTGTGACTGAAAGAAACCAAAGCTTGAAGGCTGGCAATACTGTTGTGGTTGCCTAGCAAAGCCCATTGAGAGCATTTGTTTCTTAAAAGTTATGAATACAGCTTCTGTCATTTTGGAGAATTTTAACTCCTGCATGTATTTTTAACATTTCGGATTTTTCTGTAAACCTGTGACTCTTATCTGGTTTGTATAAAGATCTGTTTTGTCTGTCCATGGCACCAGTCCCCAGATTGTACGTTGAGAAAGCTGTATTTAAATTCAAAATCAGTTGGGCTAATCACAGTAACTTTTCAAGTAAGCCAAGTAAAGAGGCCCACCTAATCAAATTATTTCAAAATTCCCAGTCCCTTGTTGAAGTCATAGTGCACCAGTTGACTTATCTGTGTCTGCTCCCATTAAAATGCTCTTAACTAATATAGCATTTACAGCTACCCTTGACTTATTTTTAAATATTTTGCTTTCTCGAGCACAGTCTGGCTAATAACAGGACTGTTAAAATGTATAGTTGAAAGACTAGCTAATAAAACCCATGATAAAACACACAACAATATATGCAGGAGTGTGCAGTATAAAGATAACACACTCTGTATCATGAAACAGAGTAGACAATAAATTTTTAGATCAAACTAGAGTGCGAATGACTCGCCAGAACTAATCATTAGAAAAGCAGGCTAAAGATGCTATACAATGTGGAAGATTCCTTAGCTGGAAGAGACTCCAAACTGGATCACAGTGGGTCTAGATAATCTGTCTCTTCCAGGAAGCTGCTCAGCCACTACCTGTTTCAGCATCTTGTCCTAAAAGAATTATTTTCCACTGCATGGAGGTGATTCAAATTGTTGGGGTCCACAGATAGCTTCTCCAGATTGGGTTTCACAATCACCTGCTGGCACTGACCATTCATTGTTTTAGTGAAGTATTTGGACTGTCAGGCAATCCCCTCCTGTAATATGCCAGGGTGGGCAAACTTTGAACATAGATGTGGCAACCTCTTTCCAAGCAATATTGGTTCCCTCAAATAATGATCACTGAAATTCAAACAAATAACTGTGGCTGGTCTAAGCTATGAAAATATTTGGAGCCCAAGGTGCCAAAGGAGCTTCTCTGCTCGTGAAAAATTCATTCATGTATCCGTGATATATGTGTACATGTGACTATATATACATTCTGTAAAGTTTGACTGTCAGTGTGGAGTATATTTCCTATAAGGTAGCGTTTCCAAGCTCAACACAGAAATGAAATAGTTCTCAGTTGGCTCTTTTATTGTTGGTGTTCTCAGATCCACAAGGTATTTATTGCTTTCTCAGGATGGTGTTTTTATTCTTGCCTGTATATCATCCTAGCCCTGAGTGGGATAGCCCAGGCTAGCCCAGTCTCATCAGATCTCAGAAGCTAAGCAGGGTCAGCCCTGGTCAGTATTTGGATGGGAGCAGGGCTCATTTTGTAGCAGGAGCTCCTTTGCATATTAGGCCACACACCCCTAATGTAGCCAATCCTCCAAGAGTTTACAGAGCTCTTCTTACAGGGGCTACTGTAAGCTCTTGGAGGATTGGCTATATCAGGGGTGTGTGGCCTAATATGCAGAGGAGCTCCTGCTACAAAATGAGCCCTGGATGGGAGACTGTCCAAGAGATACCAGTGTCGCTACGCAAAGGCAGTCAATGGCAAACTACCTTTGAACGTGTCTTGCGTTGAAAACCCTACGGGGTTGCCATAAGTCAGCTATGACTTGATGGCAAAACAACAACAACAACATCCTAATACTGTCAGTTTGCTTTTTACTCAATTTGCTTTTTAAAAGTGAAGTTTTTCTCTTTATAAGTGGTCTACTATGATTTCTTGTTTGCAGAAAATTTGTGCCTGGTTTACACATGAAGGAGAATGAAATTATAGAATTTGTTATAACACCCAAACTGCCAGAGAACAGAGGGCAGGGAGGGGCAGTAGTCGCATTGGCTTTTTCTCTTTATGTATGTATTTTTATGGTGTTTTTAGTCAAACTCTATTAAAATTAATTTTAAACATATAGCCAGGAGCTAAAATATCAAAAGCATTATAAAATAAGCAGCTAATATATAAGATTAGCAGCAAAGATATGTTATACATTTTCCAAAGTTTCCCTCCTTTTTTTTAACTAAAAGAAATCCCTTGCTAGAAGAACAGGAAATAAGTATTTCTCCTCTTGTGATCAAATAATACAGTCAAGTTGAAGACTTCAGGATTTTTACCACTATCTTCGGCTGAATGTGCAAGCCTGAATTTTCTCTTTGTTTCGTAAAGGAGAAACTGATTTAACTTTTTTTTTTTTGCTAGTCTGTCAATTTTCTGACAATATCTTGCAGTCTTCCTCAGTATGTTTGTTTTTGGTCAGTAGCTAACATTTTGTAACTTAATTGTCCTGCTTTGTATACACAGTTACATGGGGGGTGGGGCAGAATAGCAGTTTTGGCAATATTCTCTAAACCTTGTTTTTTGTTTCTTCTCCCCTCAGGATTTACAGATAGAACGAGAAAGGACTGTGTACAATATATCTGGAGGTTGCACGGCCCTTGTGGTGGTGTATTTACTAGGAAAGCTCTATGTGGCAAATGCTGGTGATAGCAGGTAAGCCAAGTTGTTGTTACCCAACCTGAGCCCACTTGCAGGGAGGGCAGGATATAAATCGAACAAATAAATAAATAAATACATCCAATGACTTAGACCTTACTAAGGAAAAACCATTCTGATCATGTGTGTGTTCTTTTTAAAAGCAATTGCAATGATAACATCTCTGTCAAGATTAATGGATGTATCAAAATTTGAATGGATCTCACAAATTTCTTTCATGATGTTCCAAAGGGTCCCCTGTCGCCTATGAACAGTATTTCACGGGGCATTTTGGGATGTACTGGGCGGTGCAATAGTTGTGCTCCAGAAATCCTTCTGTCAACAGAAATTATTACTGTCTGCAATGTAAAATGTGTTGATTGATCTCTGTTGGAAAATGTTCAGTGTAGCCATGATAGGAGGGCATGTGGACAGCAGGGAGTCTCCCTTTCTCAAACAGCGGGGTCCCCCCCGGCCCCACTTCTGCACCGTATCTCAAATGTTATTGAAAGCACTACATTGTATAGAGAGCTTTGCTTGACCCATCTAAAAAGGGTATGAAAGATGTTACTCTTTAAGATGTTCCTATTAAGTCAGTTGGCAGTGCTGTCCCAGGTTTGGGTGAGCTTTGAATAAAGCAATCCTAGAGATAGAGATCCTGTTACAGGAAAGATTTGGCAGTGAAGATGAGAGCTTTCAAAAAAGAAAGGAAATGTAGGATGCCTTATAATAAAATGGGGAGGTGACTTGACAGAACCTGTTTTATTCTCAGATTGGTTAGTTTACTCACTCTTGATACCTGACAGAGCAACTTGGTTGGTTCACGTGTAATACCCAATTACTTGGCATACATTACTCTCCCCTTAGAGAGAGCGGATATACTAATCAGGGTGTGTGTTTTTAAATGTATAAATCTCAAGGTCAAAGCATTGATTTCCCATCATTTGGAAAGTGCACCAACCTCAACAATATTCCCAAAGTTATGTTTCTCCCATAATGCAGCACTGTTGTTCAGCGCTCTGTAATGTTTCATTAGTGCATTATGCTTTGTATTTTAAAGTATGTGAAATGCAGTGAGTGACTGGCAAACTTACTCTGTGCCAATGGATTACACACACATACAAATTCTATACTATTGTCATTATAGTAGGGAATTTACAGCTCTATTCTAATAGCTACCAGAGACCTGCTGCCAGAGATTTGACTAGTCCTTTAGAATTGATGTATGAAATTCAGTCCTCCTTGCCTGTCCATACTGGCCACTTACAGTGCATAAGAACATAAGAAAAGCCCTGCTGGATCAGACCAGCAGGTCTGTCTAGTCCAGCATCCTTTCTCATACATTGGCCAGCCAGTTAGCCTTCATCACCAGCAATGGCATAGAGGTTGAATCCTTCCCTGATGTTGCCTTCTGTAACTGATCATTCAGAGGCTTACTGTCTCTGAATGTGCAATCCTGTGCAGAGTTACTCCTGTCTAAGCTCTTTGATATCAGTGGGTTTCAGTAGGCTGAGGTACTTCTGCATGGCACTGCATTAATTGTTATCATTATTGTTATTGTCTTGATATTGTTGTTTTAAATTTGTTTTATGATGTTTAATCAGGCTTGTGCCCCTGTAAGCCGCCCTGAGCCCGCTCGCGGGGAGGGTGGGGTATAAAAACAAAAATAAATAAATAAATAAATAATAGTCTTATACTATTGAAGAGTTCAATGTTTTCAGTTTAGTTACCATCTAACTAACTTCAGAAGGCAGGGGCACCCGAAGCAGGGCCTCTGAATATGCCTGTAGTGGTCATCTAGGTTTGTGAGAGAATAGGCAGCCATTTAGGTATGTGGGTCCCAATGTATTTCTGCACTTAACCTATGCAGAATTGATTTTAAAACCTTTTTTTTTTTCAGCTAGAGACATTTAGGCATACTTTTTCTGTCTTGAGTGCTTCTGTTAATTTTAGAGTTTTAATTTACTTTTTAAAAAAATTCATAGCCTTTAAATCTCAATCATAATGGGTTGACAAGATGACTGACAAGTAAAATCACAACAGAATAATTAAAAATATTAATCACAATAACAAAAACAAAGTATAAAAAATTGAAAGTAATCAGCAGACATCTGGAAAAATTATTATGTGGTCATCTTGATGGCAAAAGGGAGGTTGTAGATGGGAGGGATTTTGTAATCAGGAGACTACAACTGAGAATGCCTTATCTCTCATTGCTGCCTTCCCTCACCTAGTGAGGGGAGACAGCATGAGGGCTTAGAAATGGTATCAGTTGATGAGCTTGTTTTTCCAGGGACAAACAGTCCTTTAGGTTCTGGGGTCCCAATTCACTTAGAGCTTTAAAGGTCATTGACATGGAAGAGCCAGCAAAGATTTGTTGACTTAGTATGGTCCTCCAAAAGGGTGCCCAACTGAAATGCAGAATTTCCAAAATATAGTTTCAAGCTCATCCAGTGCTTGCAGCCTGTACAAACTGGACACATTGTTTTTAGTAGGGGTGTGCAAAAAAAAAAGAAAGGTATTTTCTGTGTTCACGTATATTGAACTCAAAAAATATCAGTATTTTCCAATATTTTCAAAGCTCAATTCCAGCATGGTATTCAGATCCAGGATTTTTTTTGGGGGGGGGGAATCCTGATTCCCCCCCCCGGTTCCATTATATCCTATGGGGACCATAGATCTCCCTATGGGGAGATCTGTAATGGGAAATCAATCTGGGGGTATCCAGGGGTCTAGGAGACCTGTTTTTTGAGGTAGAAGGACCAAATTTTCAGCATAGCTGCTGGTGCCTCTCCTAAACCCCCCCCCCAAAACTCCCCAAGTTTCAAAAAAATTTGACAGGGGGTCCAGTTCTTGAAACCTGCAAAGAAGGTGCCACCATCCTCCATTGGTTTCGATGGAAAGAAAAAAGCCACAAATCAACACTTTTGTAAGCCACAAGTCAACATAGGTGAACTACAAAGGTGTTTAAAGGGCTAACAATCCCTTTAAACACCTTCTACAAGCCACAAGATCTCCTGGAAGGTGTTTAAAGGGACTGCAGTCCCTTTAAACACCCTTTAACTTCAGCTGTCTGGTGGTCCCAAAAATCCCAATTATTTTTGGAATATTTGGGACTCAGCTATTTTGAATAGCTGAAAAAATACTATCTATATCCTGCTAAAAGAACAGCCAGAAATACCTTTTTCAGCTATTTTTTTGGATCGGATATACTGAATTCACACCCCTAATTTTTAGTGGTAAGGAAACCTACCTTTGTCTAGCAGTCGTGCTAGACTAACCCCATGTCTTGTCAGCAAAGTTATTTTATTGCCACTTTAAATGTGATGATATCCTGGGTCACTTTCTCTTATTCCTGATCATTGTCCTTCTTCCAGCAGGATTTAAACTCCTGCTATAACTACTGGTCCTGAGCCATGAGTCATAGGCTGTGTGTGAAGGAGTCTTGCAGTTGCTTAAAGATGGATTTTGTAATTCTGTTGAACCCTGTGGAAAGGAAATAGTGCAAACTGATTATTATAATCAATCCAGAAATTGCTTTAATAAGCAGTGGTTCCAAAGGGCTGTTATGGTTCTACAGGACTTAGTTCTGTTTTATGTAGTCCTTTTGGTTCTCAGCTTGGTAGTATTTCCTTGGAATTTTCTTCCTTGGAAGTGTTGTGGGATTTCTGTTTCAAACAGGCTCAAGCTTCTCAAAAGTATGAGGCTGTCTCCTTCAAATGGCACCTAATACATTGGAATTTATGGGGAGAAGAAACTGGAGTGGCTCTTCTTGTGCTTCTGTACATGCATCAGTGCTTTGTGATCACATGAGCAAACTTCAGAGGCAGGTCTGATGTGCTGCTGCCCACTTCACTCAACTGCTTCCTCACCCTTCATCTTCAAGGGGAACGTTTGCTGTTGCACAGTGAGGACCAGGAAACTTCCTGTCCCTGGACGACCGGATTGCTGTGTGGCAAGCTGCTCATTTTTAAATTCAGAACAAACTGATTTTGAAGTGCCTGACAGATATGTTGTAGCCAAGCAAACTGCTTACTCCTTCACATAATTTGCTTATCTGGACTTTTTTTTTTGAAAGACAATAATTTATGTTGGTTATACAGACTCTGGGACTTCAGCCTTCTTACAGATTTACTTTTGGCCACTTCTGTTTCACTCATTCCTGTGCTTCTGGTTTTAACATGGTGGTGCCAAGCTGTAAAGGATAGGGAGCTCCCATTAAGATTCACCTTTACAAGTAAATGAAACAAAGAATCAGAGGCAGACTTTATTAAAATATGTCCTCAGGTTTGGTTCATATGAAGAAATTGTGGTTATTTTCCCTCTCCATTGTGTTCTCTGGTTATATAACCATGTGGAGAAACGTTTGTGTAAACTAGCTTTGATGGAGACAGCTGCATCTATTTTCATGAGTGCAATTACCTTTTTTTCTAAGTGTTCCAGTTAAGTAAGTTGACCTGCCCTTATGTAGGCATCTGGTTTCACGTGACAATTTCCTCATGCAATTGTGTACCAGAGTGTAATACAACCACTCAATGAAATCAGTGCACCTTCTTCTTGCATTAATTAGTCCTGAATATATGTACTTTTAGTATGGCAAACCTAAGAAGTTATCCCAATAGCTTTCTTAACCCATAATAACAATTAGTAATATTTTATGTTCAGCTATTGTATTTGCTGTAAACCAGTCCATGAATGCAGGCCAAATACTTGTTCCCATGATTTTTTTCCTTGGGCTCTTGTTTCTGCAGAAAATTAGTGGTTTTCTGAATAACCCCAGGTTAAATCTCCAATGTCCTGCCTATGCCCAGTTGGGAATAGTTGCCAAAAAATGGAGTGGCTTGTTTAGGCTCTGATAAGGCTGACAAAACCCGTCTTATTCTCAGATGGGGTTGGCTGTTCTCTCCTGGCATCTGACATACAGATACCTGGTTTGTTTATACAGAATCGAATTTGAATCCATGGACATGTGCCAGACATGTAGATTTAGATGGCATAGTAAACAAAGGGGGGGGGGAATCTATATTTGTAGCCTTCAGAGGGGCTTTCCCCCCTCCTTTGGCTGCTTTCCCTAATCAAAACCTACTTGCTTGGGTCACTTGCTTTATTCTGTCTTATAGTAAAACCTGACCTTATTGTTTCTGTCGGCCTAATCTTTCTTTCTCTCATTTCCATTGACAGACTTCAGATCACTCTTCAGACAAGTCAGTTACTTCCACTTCACCTCCACAGAATTTACAACATTCAGTGCCTTTTGTCAAAATGGGCACAGCTTCCTTGTGCCTTAAAATTCATAACATGCTGTCAAAGACAGTTTTCCAAGTGATTTCTCTTTGTCACTTCTTACCAGTTTTTCTGTAGCTTCCATTGTCAAAATGTACAGTTCAGTGTTGTGTTTCAAATAATTTCTAGTTGAAAAGATGCATAATAGAATTAGGGCATTCTATGAATACTCTAATAGTTGGAGACGGTGGTGATTGTTTTGAGCACTAACATGGCAATTGACTTCAAGAGAAGTAAAGTTGCAGTTGTGACTTTATGCAGCGGAGTATTCTTTCCATTTTGTGGCTTGACTGGTTGTAACCATCGTGCCATTTCTGCCTCCTTTTTGAAAAGAGAGACCAATAATATGCAACAATTAGACATAAAGTCATACATGCACAAAAGGTTAATGAGTTTTTTTCAAAAGAACATGTGGGTGTTTCCATAACAACCTTGGCCCTCCTTAAATTAGTACTTTCAATGTATCTGCCAGAGTAGAGTCATTCCCTGTGGCAAAATGTTAGCATGGTAGTTTTGGCTTAACCATTTCCCATATTGCTAGAATTCGGAATGTACATGAGAATGCTTTACATGAGCTATCAGTTTGATTAGTGCATGATGAATGTATTGATTTATAGCATTTCATAGAATCATAGAATAGAATCATAGAATCACAGAGGAAGAAGGGGCCATACAGGCCATCCAGTCCAGCCCCCTCCTCAATGAAGGATTAAGCTAGAGCATCCCTGACCAATGCTCCCTCTACACTGTGGAGTCTTGTGAGCAAAAATTATTCTTTCTGAGCTACTGGCATTAAAGTTGTGAGCAGGTGATTTGGCTACTGCATATATTAGTTTGCTCTGGAGCCATCCTTCCTGAGCTAAGACAAAAATGTAGTGAGCCAGCGGCTAAAAAATTGTGATCTAGCTCACACTAACTCAGCTTAGTTGGAACACTGCCGCTGCTTAAAGACTGCCAAGTGAGGGGGAGCTCGCCACCTCCCTAGGCAGCTGATTCCATTGTTGCACAACCCTTACTGTAAAAAAGTTTTTCCTCATACCCAGCTGGTACCTTTCTGCCCTTAATTTAAACCCATTATTGTGAGTCCTATCCTCTGCTGCCAACAGGAACAGCTCCCTGCCCTCCTCTAAGTGACAGCTCTTCAAATACTTAAAGAGAGCACCCATGTTTCTTCCTCCTGCTTAAGCTGCATCTGAACAAACAATGTGGGAATACACAGTGAAAAATGCAATATAAATAGAACTGTGCAAACAAGGTGTCAGAACAATAATAGTAACAAAGCAATGGGCTACAACTTGGTTTCAATTCCAGTGACTTTATAACACGGGTAATATACTACAGTAGTCCTGGCATGAAGCTCTCAAAATAACATGAAGTGCAAAAGTTCACTTCCAACGAAGAGTCTAGATACAGCCTTCGTTTCGTATGTCACCTTTTTCCAGGAACTATAAAATTATAAAAACAACCAAAACCATCAAATACAAATAATACAAACATTCCCTCACCCATTACTACAAGAATACATATTACCTAGAAGGGCTGCAAAGAAGCAGCTCACACCAAAATAGTAGCTTCAAGGGAACAAAGTCTTCTGCAAAGGAACCACATATAAGCAACAATATTCCTTTTGCATCATGAACAGAATATTATTATTACTATCAAAACAGTCCCAAAGACTCTCTTAGCACTCACCTAGAAAGTTTCTATTTGGCTACCGTAAAACATTCACAAAGGGAACTTGTCCTCCACAATTTCTTAGCTAGGTATGCCTTAACTATTCACTCAACAAGGAACAGCTATGTAGCAAATCAAACTCATGTGCTTGTAAAAACTTTAAAGGGGCAGGCTATCACAGTGAATGCTATCTACAAAAAACTAGAGTATTCCAGCTCTTGGTTAAGTCCAAAAGGCTGATAAGACCGTGTACAATAAATCCAATAACTTTCCCTTTGGTATAACCACCTATCAACATTGGTTTTATTATATCTGTTTGCAACAAATGCCTCTAACACCAAAACCTTGAAATCATTCAAAGTGTGTCCTTTCTGATTAAAGTGGTACACCAAAGGAGAATCTATATGACCCTGTCTGATGCAAGACTGGTGTTCAATTATTCTAGTCCTAACAGGCCGACTTGATTTCCCAATGTAATTTAATTTACATGCACATTGAATCAAATAAATAATTTTCCTTGTGGAGCAGGTATACATCCCCTTGAATCTATGGCAAAAGTCCGAAAAATCAACATGGTCTGTGCGCCACATCAGGAGACAAATCTTACATCTCCCACATGGAAAATTACCAATGCTGCAGGGCAGCGCTCTGGGTGTGGGGCACACATCTGCTCGTGTCAAAATATTTCTAAGGCTACAAGTTCTTTTAAAGCCCATGTGTGCTCTCTCCTGGCACCCAGGCACATCATTCAAGATGTGCCAGTGTCTGAGTATGATTTGTTTAATGGAATTGGCCAAAGGTGTATATTCCAACGCACATTGCACCTTAGCGCTACCAGTAGAACTCCTGTCTGTTTCCTCCAATAAGTCTTCTCTGGCTGTTCTCTGAGCTCTTAAAGAGATATTCCTGATCAATGTTTCAGGATAGCCTCTAGCTAAAAATTGCCGGCTTAGTCTATTGCAGCCTTCCTCAAAATGCAGTGGCAAAGATGAATTCCTTGTAATGCATAGATATTGACCCAACGGCAAATTATTACGTAAATGCCTGGCGTGACATGACCTGAAATGAAGGTGCAAATTTTTATCAGTAGGTTTCCAGTATGGTTTAGTATCCAAAGATTTAGTATCTGAGACAAAAGTATGGTTTAGTATCCAAAGATTTAGTATCTGAGACAAAAGCTGTTGTGTCTAAAAAGTTAATACTAGTGGCACTCACATGAGCCACAAACTTAATGGAGGGATGCCTATCATTCAACCAATCCACAAACAAACTAAATTGCTCATGAACTGAAAATAAAAAGACGAGATCATCAATGTATCTCTTGAACAAAACTATATTAGCAAAAAATGGATTGTGCTCAGAATTTAAGATCCACTTTTTTTCAAAGGTGGCCATAAAAATATTGGCCACACTGGGGGCAAACGTGCTCCCCATTGCTACACCCTGGATCTGATAATAAAACTGGTCCTGGAACCTAAAGAAATTATGTTCAAAAACAATATCAATGAGATCAGCCAAAAAATGGATGGGAGGTAAATGGCAGTCCCTCCGTAGTAAAGTCTCTATGAGGCAGGTACGAGCTTCCTCATGAGGTATGTTTGTATATAATGCACTGACATCTAAAGTAGCAAGCACATATCATCAGATACTGGCACCCCTTCTATCTTGTTAATAAAATCCTTTGTGTCACATAAATAAGTTGGCATGGCCATAACAAACGGCTGCAAAAAGGAATCCAAAAATTTAGAAAGGGGCTCAAGCAAAGAATTCGAGTCAGAAACTATGGGTCGGCCTGGAGGGCGATGCCCCTCTTTGTGCACTTTGGGCAAGACATAAAAAATTGGTACTCTAGGAAACAAATTCGCAAGAAAAGTAGCTGTAGGTTGGCTGATATAATCTCAAACCAAACCCTCATTGACCACTGTTCTAATACTGGTCATGACTTTTTCCGTGGGGTCAAATGAAACTGGTTTGTAAAACTTAACATCAGAAAGAAGGGAGAAAGCCATCTTCAGATAATCATCTTTGTTTAATATAACAATGCCCCCACCTTTATCTGTTTGTTTAATTATAATATTCTCATCATGGGCTATTTCCGGTAGAACCTGCTCCTCTTCTCGAGTCAAATTGTGCTTAAATCGGTGTTGATTACCCTCAAGTTGTTCTATTTCTTCCAGAACTAGTCTTTCAAACACCTGAATAGAAGGTACATGAATACCTGGGCAAAATTGGGATTTAGGTTTAAATGGAGACTGTTTTGATAGTAATAATAATATTCTGTTCATGATGCAAAAGGAATATTGTTGCTTATATGTGGTTCCTTTGCAGGAGACTTTGTTCCCTTGAAGCTACTATTTTGGTGTGAGCTGCTTCTTTGCAGCCCTTCTAGGTAATATGTATTCTTGTAGTAATGGGTGAGGGAATGTTTGTATTATTTGTATTTGATGGTTTTGGTTGTTTTTATAATTTTTTAGTTCCTGGGAAAAGGTGACATACGAAACGAAGACTGTATCTAGACTCTTCATTGGAAGTGAACTTTTGCACTTCATGTTATTTTGAGAGCTTCATGCCGGGACTATTGTAGTATATTACACTTGTTATAAAGCCATTGGAATTGAAACCAAGTTGTATCCCATTGCTTTGTTACTATTATTGTACTAACGCCTTGTTTGCACAGTTTGTTCTATTTATAAGCTGTATCAGAGGCAGTTTATAGCATGACAACCCTAAAAGAAGCTATGATAACCTAGCCCCATTCCCTCACTCAGTCGCAGGTGTTTCCTTCCTTTTTTCCCTTTCCTTCTGACTGAGCAGCCCATTTATCTATTTCCTTCTTATCTGAAGATATATGGCTGTCCCACCCTGTCATGTTATTGTATTTTGATGCTGGCTCAGCTCAGGAACTTGAGGGAAGCAAGATGATCTTCTTAATTTCAACTTCTGAAAATGGCACACAAGAGACTTTAGAATGTTCAAAAATAAATAAGATATTTTATTCAGGTGAAATCAAGATCAGGTGAAATCAAGGGTAAAATGTCTGAGGTAAATCAATACTAAACTCTGAAGTAACTTAATATAATCACTAACTGCTATTCATATGTTTGCAGTTGAGAGTTTTAAATTTTTCACATAGTCTTAGAAAGTTTAGGGCGAGAGGCTTTTGTTTCAGTGTTTCCTGAACACTCCAGAATATGTTCCGAAGTTTAACTGACTCTTTGGGTTTCAGAAGGCAGGATACACTAATATGCACCCAAATTCCTTCTCTGAGCTCACCAGGGATCACTCCACTCTCTAGAGCTTATCTACCTTTTAACTGGGCAAGGAATCTCCTCCCTAACTAGAAGATCTATCCCTTTTCCTGGCCCAAATGGCGTCTTCACTGATCCACCCACTCCTCCTTGCCAACCTTCCCAGTCCTCAGTCAATATGAAACTGTTTTCAGTCAGAGTTAAACTTTCTATAGTCAGAGCTAAATTCAAACTGAGTTATCTTCAGCAGTCAGTTCCCAAGTCTTTCTGCTCAACTGATGTGAACCAATCAAATTCCTTTGAGCAGCCTGTCACTCAGGGCATTCTGGCTCTGTGAAGCATTAACCCTTCACAGTCTACTACATGTTTACACAACACTTATGAGCTTTTAAAGTGCAGTCTGTCACAGAAGCACAGTCAGTTTTAAAGTCAACAGTGAAACACATAAGGTAATTATTATTTACTGTATTTATAGTTCACCTTTTTCACTGAGACTCAAAAGCAGGTTACACAGTGTAAGTTGATAGTCCATACAGGGAGATACCTGATAAGCACATTGTAGGTCAGTATAATCAATATGAGGGGACATTGAACAAGCAATACAGATTAACATCTCCTAGCAGTCCCCTCGGCCAGGGCCTTTTCTACACTGGCCCCAGCCTGGTGGAACATGCTTCCACTTGAAATCAGGGCCCTGTGGGACTTATTACAATTCCACAGGGCCTGTAAGATGGAGCTGTTTTGCCAGGTCTGTGTTTGAGGCAGCCAACCATCTCGGTCTCCCCTGCTCGCAGTGCTTATAGTGCCAATTTGCCTTGCCCAGTAGAGGTCAACAGAGCATCATCGGAAAACTGGTTGCTATTAACTACCACCTATGTTAGCATTGTGCAAGAGGCACTATGAACTGCCATGAATAGTTGCCATCCCTCTGACTGGATTTAAATTTTGTTTTGTATCTTATGTTTTATATCTTACTAGTAATAAGGCCTATTGTTGAAAGAAATGCAACAGGCTCTAGGAAGAGGGCCTGGGAGAGTGCGGTGGCCTGCAGCAGGCCCCTTACCCCCTCCTGGCAGCTCTGGCCAAGCGCCATGGCCAGAGCACTGTTGGATGCAGGGAAAGCTCTTTCATAAGGCCCAGCCCCTCCCCGTCCCTCCCTCGGCAGAAGATGCATCATCCTCGTCCCCATTCTCCAGGCCCAGCAGCAGGTAGAGCAGCAGCCCTCCACCACCACCCATGTCCTGGCTCCCGCCACTGGGGTCGAGCAGCAGGAGGCGGTTGGTACAGTGGCGCCTCTTCTGCGGGGAGGCCTTGTGGACACAGTGGTGGTGATGGAGCCCATTGTGGAGCGCTGGCAGAGCAGCCTCACCCAAGCCGGAAGATGACAGGGCGGCTGGTGGAGGGGAATGTTTGAAATGACAGAAAAAATCCATTGGCAACCAGTTACTAAAATGGAATACAAAGGCAGTTTGAAAAAGGCCAATGTTTCAAGGTTTTCTTAGTTCACTATTGCTGTAAAACAAAATGGTCACATTCCTCCATTAATTTAGAACAGAATGCTTCCAGCAGCCATTTTGCTTTGTTTATGCATTTTCCGAAAGCCAAGAAAACTCATGACAGAATAGCCTATTTTGTACTGTTACTGCAAATATATGTGTTCTCTTGCCCCAGTGCCACATAAATTTGTACTGTGTTCCTATATAAAACAACTGTTTTAATGCGTTTACTACCAATTACTCATTACTACCAATTAATGCTTTTTCTACCAATTACTCATAAATTACTTATATGGTTCTTTTTACTGGCTCAATTTTAAAGGGATTGTTAAAATGACTTTAATTGCATGTGTGTGTATTGAATGGGCACTTGATAGATTAAAAGGCATTTTCTGCAGAATGGGCTTGCTGTAGTCAACAGTAACATGGACATTGGAGCAAGTCCGGCTGAGCCTGGAGAAGTGTCTGCTGACAAACATTCCAGGGGCAGTTTGAATGTGATGGGGCAATGTGGCGATGGGGCAATAGCTGAACAGCCCATAATCATGTAGAGATGTCCATGGTCTGCACAATATTTTGAAACACATTTAAGTAAGACTGTGTACTTGTTAAGTATTTTAGTTGATCATCTGCTGTTTAGTCAATGAAATATAAAGAAAGGGGTATATAGCTAAAACCATACATGTATTTGTGGGAATGTGAAAGGAAGGAGATTGCACAATTTAATAAAGGAAAGCTACCGCTTGTGTTTGAAGGAAAAGCCTATCAGAATCTTTTTAGTCACTATTGCAGTAATTCACCACATTTTCAAACAGGTATCTGCACATTTTTTTCGATTGCTATCATTCTCTTTCTCCCCCTCCTCCTGCCTCTACTCGCTGGCACTCACAGAGATTTGGGGAGGACAGAGGATTGCTGCCGCATGCTGGTGTTTCTGTAGGCAGAACCAGCAAGAGAGATCCTTGCTGCTTGTGCCTTCTGTCAAAGCCCTGTGCACAGTGAGATAAGACACCTCCCCTGTGTCCTTTGGCAACTGATAAGTATTGGAGTCGGGAGTCCATGGAATAGTGAAACAGCTAGATCTTTATTGCTGGTCCGGATGAAGCATACAACCCAGGGCTCCAAGCCCTCCTTTTATGCTGGTCAGGGACAATCCCCTGACCTCACCCAACTGGCCTGATAGGCTATTAGAAGTCTATTTACATTTCATAGGTTCCCTGGGAGAAACCTAGGTACAGGATTGGTGGCCGGTTTGAATCCACCTGGCCTTTGTTCGACCTGGCTGAAGCTCAGGTAGTTTCTTGGCCATGTGCTCTGGCCATGCTCTGGCCATGTGCTCTGGCCATGCGGTCGCAATGAAGAGAGCACATGGCGACCGCATGGTCAATACATAACACCCCTCCCCCCATACTTCAGAACCCCTCTGCACACATAGTCTTTGAGATAGTCCGGGCGTCTGCGCTCACGTCCAGCGCGCCGGGGGGTTGTAAGGCGGGGCGTGTTGCTAGTGTCGGCAGGTTGCGGTGTGGGTAGTTGTTCTGCTGGCGGGGCCTGTCTGCTCGGGGGTTGTTCAGGTGTGGATGGTGCGACTGCTTCGTCCGCGGGCAGGAGCGGCATCTCCGCAGTCTCTGGATCAGGGTCTGGCGCTGCTTCTGGAGTTGTGTCGATGTCACGGTCTGTTGGTGCAGGGAGTTCAGGGGCCTGGGTATCATCGTGGTTCTGGGTACGGCGTCGAATCTGGTCAATGTGCCGTTTCCAGACTACGCCATCTTCCGTAAGGACCTCATAGGAATAAGGCCCTGTGACTCGGACGATCCTCGCGGGGAGCCATGTTGGACCCCGCGCGAAGTTCTTTGCGTATACGGGGTCTTCGGGAGCAAATCCTCGGGCAGCTGGCCGGTCCTCCATTGTCGGGTTCCCCTCGATTGCTCGGTCGGGATGTAGGCGGTCCAAGACGGTTCCCAGTCGTCTTCCCATCAGAAGTTCGGCTGGCCGGCGCCCGGTCCCTGAGTGGGGTGTGTTCCGTTGGCAGAACAGGAACTTGTACAGCTGCTCTTCCCAGTCGCCATGCTCCATCTTCTTTAACGCGTCCTTCGTTGTCCTCACCATGCGCTCGGCCTGGCCATTGGTTGCGGGGTGGAACGGAGCGGAGCGGATGTGGCGCAGACCGCAGGCTTCCACAAACCGTTGAAACTCGCCGGAGGTGAAGGCGGTCCCGTTGTCGGTCACGAGAGTTTCTGGCATTCCGTGTGTCGCGAAGATCGGCCAGAGACTTCTTAAGGCAGCGTTGGTGGAGGTCGAAGCTACCGGCACTACCTCAAGCCACTTGCTGTAGCTGTCAACAACGATAAGAAACAACCGGCCCTGGACCGGTCCCGCGAAGTCTAGGTGCAGGCGGGACCAGGGCTTGTTAGTAGATTCCCAGGATCGGACAGGAGCGTGTGGCGGATCTGGCCGTGACTCCTGGCATTTGGTACACTTCTGGACCCGCCCCTCAATGTCTTTGTCCAGGCCTGGCCACCATACGTAACTCCGGGCCAGAGCTTTCATGCGCACAATTCCCGGGTGAGCCTCGTGGAGGGCCTCTAGCACTCGGGGCCGCAGGGGCCCGGGGATCACCACTCGAGATCCCCATAGCAGGCATCCCTTGTGGGCCGATAGTTCGTGCCTGCGTGCCGTGAAAGCGGCAAAATCTGGTCCCGGTTTTTCCGGCCACCCCCTTCCCACCCAGTCTGAGACACGGGAAAGGATGCGGTCCCGCCGCGTGCGACGGGCCACATCTGATACCTGTACGGGGCGCTCCGGTAGATCCTCTAGGAGCGCGACGTGGAAAGCGGGAGCCGGATCAGGGTCGCAGGACGGGAGGGGAAGACGGCTGAGGGCGTCTGCATGACCCATCGCCTTCCCCGGGTGATGTACCAATTCGTAGGAGTAGCCTGACAAAAAAATTGACCACCGCAGGACCCGCGGGGACAGCATGTGAGGGGTCTGCCTGTGGGGGGCAAGGAGACCCAGCAGCGGCTTGTGATCTGTGGCCACGGTGAATGACCGTCCGTAGAGATAGTCGTGAAATTTCCTGACGCCAGCTACGATTGCTAGGGCCTCCTTGTCGATCTGGGCGTAGTTCCGTTCTGCCGACGACAGGGTCCTGGAGTAGTAGGCAACTGGTACCTCCTTTCCGTTGGGTAGCCGGTGTCCCAAGACCGCCCCAACGCCGTAGGGGGATGCGTCGCAGGCCAGGATGACAGGGAGCCTCTCATCGAAATGCGCTAAGACCGCATTTGAAATTAATAAGTCTTTGACGGCCCGGAAGGCTGCATCATGCTTGGGACCCCAGGCCCAAGCCGCTCCCTTGTCCAGGAGACGATGCAGGGGTTCAGCGACCGCCGCCTTGTGCGGAAGGAAGGCGTGGTAGAAGTTCACAAGTCCCAAGAACGCCTGGAGTTCCGCCTTTGAGGACGGGCGGGGTGCACCTGTAATTGCCACTACCTTCTCCTTTGTAGGGTGAATGCCGTCTGCGGTGACTTGGAACCCCAAGAAGGTCACCGAGGAGACTCCCAGGGTGCACTTGTCTTTTTGAACCTTGAGACCCGCGTCCTGGAACCTTTGCAGCACCATCCGGAGGCGAGCTGCGAACGTGTCGGCGTCCGGGGCGGCGATGAGGACGTCGTCGAAGAACGGCTTCACTCCTGGAACATCTTTTAGGAGAGAATCCATTAGATTTTGAAAGATTCCAGGTGCTACGCTGACCCCAAATTGGAGGCGTTTTACCTTGAACGCTCCCTTGTGAGTCACAATCGTTTGTGCCTCGGCCGTTGCTTCGTCTACGGGAAGCTGCTGATAGGCTTGGGCCAAGTCTAATTTTCCAAATATTTTGGCACCCGCGAGGGAGGCCAGAACATGGCTGACCACCGGTACCGGGTACGCGTGGTCCTGTAATGCCTTATTAATTGTACATTTGTAATCCGCGCAGATGCGGACTTCCCCGTTAGCTTTGAGGGGGGTCACAATGGGAGTCTCCCACTTGGCGTGGGAGACCGGCTCGAGCACCCCTTGTGCCACGAGCTTTTCCAACTCTGCCTCCACTTTGGGCTGGAAGGCGAGTGGTGGCCGGCGGACGGCCACGCGGATGGGCCGGACTGCCGGGTCCAGGTCGAAGGAAACCGGGGGTCCCTTGTAGCAGCCCAATGAGCCATCGAAAACGGCGGGAAATTCCTCGCAGATGGATGAGAAGTCAGTAGAGCCCATGCGGTGTATTCCGGTCCACTGCACTCCGAGCGGCTTGAACCAGGCGCGACCTAGGAGACTGGTTAGATTGCGCTCCACCACGAGAAGGTCCAGCAGGCCATTAAAGGCATGGTACTGGACCCGGACCCTGGCTAGCCCCTTAATAGCCACTGGGTTTTTCTGGAAGTCCCGGAGGACCAACCCAGCCGGCAGCCGCAGCCAGCGTGCCCCCTTCGGGCAGAGGCGGCGGAACGTAGCTGCGGACACAATTGAATATGCTGACCCTGAGTCCAGTTCCATGGAGCAAGGAACTCCCTCTATTCGGAGAGACACGGAAATTGCGCCCGGGATGGGCTGAGGCAAGTTCATTACCGTGGCCGTGGGAACGACACTACCCACTTCTTCGAAGTTCGCTGCTGGGGCACGGTGGCTGTTCCTCAGGCGGCAGGCCCGGGCGAGATGTCCTGCTTTCCCGCAGGCGCGGCAGATGGCATCACGGAAGCGGCATGTCCGTCTGTCGTGGGGGTCCCCACAGCTGGCGCACGTTGGGGCCTGCCTGTTGAGGGAAGCAGGAGAGGGAACAGAGACAGATGCTGGGCGCCGGCCCTTGGGCCTGGGGACGCCGGGCTCACCCTTCTTCGAGCGTGGTTGCATCCGGTGGACGTCCTCTTCTTCGCTTGAGTCGGGTTCGGGAGGAGCCGCCTGGTGGACTTTGGTGGCTGCCTTGTCCTTTTGCGTTGTCTCGAAGGCTGCCGCAGTTTCGAGCATCTTCTCCAAGGTTGGCTCCGGCATTGCAATGAGGCGCCGGCGGAGCTTGGCTTCCCGGACCCCTCCCATGAAGGCGGTCTCCACGTGGTCATCCATGTGGCGGAATTCGCAGCCCACGGCTAGTCGACGGAGTTCAGCCAGGAAAGTGGCGGCTGACTCCCCCGGCTGCTGCTGGCGCTGTATGAACTCCCAGCGCCTGGCCAGTTTTGATGGCTTCGGGGCGAAGTAATCGCCGAGGGTCTTGGTGAGCACGTCGTAAGACACCTCGGTGGGGTCTTGCGGGGCTAGTAGGTTCTGGGCCACCCGCATGACCTCCACCCCTCCGGAACTCAAGAGCCAGGCACTCTTCAGGTCCGCATCTGTGATTCCGCGGACCTTCAAGGCACAACCCAGCGTCTTGAGCCAGGACTCCCACGTCTCGGGGCGAGACGTATTGAAAGGGGTAATTGGTCCCGGAGCGTTTGCCATATTTACCAGAGCAGGAGCGGCGGCGGCTGTTTGAGCGATGTCCTCGTGTCTTGCGGCGGTGCCGGGGAGCGCTGAGGCTTGGCGCTGGCTAGTGCCGGAGGATTGGGCTCAGAGCGGCTTGCGGCGAGGCGTTGGAGCGCTGAAGCTCGGAGATGCCTGCGGCCGGCGGGACGGAGCTCGCTGTGCTGCTGTGGTCTGCTGGAGAGTCGCTCATCGGGATCCCATCCTCGTCGCCACTGATAAGTATTGGAGTCGGGAGTCCATGGAATAGTGAAACAGCTAGATCTTTATTGCTGGTCCGGATGAAGCATACAACCCAGGGCTCCAAGCCCTCCTTTCATGCTGGTCAGGGACAATCCCCTGACCTCACCCAACTGGCCTGATAGGCTATTAGAAGTCTATTTACATTTCATAGGTTCCCTGGGAGAAACCTAGGTACAGGATTGGTGGCCGGTTTGAATCCACCTGGCCTTTGTTCGACCTGGCTGAAGCTCAGGTAGTTTCTTGGCCATGTGCTCTGGCCATGCTCTGGCCATGTGCTCTGGCCATGCGGTCGCAATGAAGAGAGCACATGGCGACCGCATGGTCAATACATAACAGCAACACCAGAGGGCTTGGCCAGGGATCTTTTCTATCATTTCACACTGTGGGTTTGGAAAAGGGAAAGAAGTGATGAGGAGTCCCTTTCTTTTTCTCCTTTCCCAGTGCTTGCGGTGTGTGTGTGTGTTTGAGATGGGGAGAGAGGAAGGAGAAGAGAATGAGCGAGCCACTCTGCACCTGGCACTGGGAAGCAGGGAAGCAATGAGAGAGGGCCTGCTGCTTGATTCCATTACAAAATGATAGGAAAGAGGCTTACCCTCCCTCTGCTTCACAGGGTCTTTTGTCACTTTTACTTTTGCAGAAGCCTGCATGAATTTCCCTTGTTACCTCAACCTTTTGCAAAAGGCCAGTGTGAATGGAAAGACCTCCTTGTTCTTTTTCTACATTCTCTGCAGTCTGTGTAGAACTCGGGCAGGGGATTTTTGTACTAACTTGCTGGGGGCATTGGTATTTGCCTGAGGTGAAGGGGGGCAAGTGCTATAGTGACTGAATTTAGGGAGCCCTGTTTTCAAAAGTTAAATCTCCCATTCAGTCTCAGCCCTTCAGATTAACCATTTACCTGCACTGTTATTTTGTTAATCTAAACAATTTTTGTTTAGCTATACTTTTCATCCATTTAGTGGTTTTATATGCATACAGCAAATATGTGCTTGCATAGCTTCCAGCTGGACCATAAGTAAATACTTAAAGCCAGGCCAGTGCCTGGAAATGTGGTAGAGCCCTCCCAGTTATGTTGTAATGGGAAAACACCAGATAACTGTGATCCTTCTCTTGTCTTTCTTTTTTTCCAGATGCTACTGTAGTAAAATGTATCATCTGTTGAGTTACTGGAAAGATCACCCATGTCTTTGGAGCCTGAAAAAAAATGTCTGCCACAAATTATTCCAGTGTTTATATTGCCATTTGCAAGCATTTAAGGCATTCATTCAACATGGTACTTGAAAAAACCATTTGTTCAGTGTTCCAGGTAGCCATGTTGGTCTGAAGCAGTAGAACAAATTTAGAATCCAGTGGCACCTTTACCTTGAATAAACCTTTGTTGGTCTTAAAGGTGCCACTGGACTCTACATTTGTTCAGTGGTTGACTGGATGACCCAAAGTGACATTCTTGGGGTCTTGCACTTTATTTCCAGTTTGTCTTTTGGCAGCAAAACCCTCAAGGTCTTTTGTGTGTTCTACTACTTCTGGATCTTTTTTCCTCCTTTGATACAACTGATCACTTATTTCTTCTCAATTCTCTCAACTTCTTGGATATTTTTTGTTTGGCTTCAGTCATGTCTGTCTTGCTATTCTTTAGAAATAATTTAATTAGGTATTCAGTTTCTTTATCATTTGCCATTGTCAAGGAGGTTTTTCAAGGATCACTAACAGTACTTACTCCTTGAATTATCTCTCTTGGTTCTGTTTTCGCTCATTTGGACCCCATTTCTACCTTTATGCTAATGGTTAATAATGTGATCTTTCTTCTTCTTTGGCTCCAGTCTGTTTCTGTCTCTCAGTTGATGAATACCGATCTTGTCAAACTGAGCTGAGCATCCATATTGTAGCTGTTCCCCCATGGGCTAATAGCAGCATGGGGGAGGGGGCATTTCTACCAGGAAAAATAGTACAGGAGGAAAAAGTTACCGCCTCCAGCCTTCCACTATGGCTCCAATCCAAGCCTCATCCCCACAGCTGCATTTCAAGGTTTGAAAATGTCAGAAAACCTAATGAAGGGATCTTCTGTGTAATTTTTTTTTTTTTTTGCTGTCAAGTTGCAGTCAAGTCATGGTGATCCTGTAGGGTTTTCAGGGCAAGAGATATTCAGAAGTGGCTTGCCAGTGCCCTTCCCTTTGCATACCCTGGTATTCCTTGGTGGTCTCTCATACAAATATTGACCAGGTCTGACCCTGCCTAGCTTCCAAGATTTGACGAGATCAGACTAGCCCAGGTTATCCAAGTCAGGGTGCATAACACATACTCTAATTTTGTTTGTGATTGCCCTTTTTTAAAGTCTTTTCTTATGTCTTTTATCAGGTTGTAAAGTTACCAAGCAGAGCCTGTTTCACTTTTAATTTTGCACTGGTGGCTTTAGATGCCATAATAGTAGTAAACAAGTAGTGAATATCCTTTAGTTTTACTGTGGATGAGTGCCATCAGATTTCTCTCTAAACAGTTTACACTTTTTGTGGAACTGCAGTTTACTTCCACAAGGATGCCCCTGAAGAGACTCTCCATATTGCCATGTGTCTTATTAGTGCTTCATGCTGGGTCATACTTTTCTTCAGGCATAATAAGCTATTCTGTCTTGTCTATCAATACAAACTAACCTTTTGAAAAACTCTCTGTCCTTGGAATTGGTTTGTTCACAGGCAGTAATTGCATCCAAATAGATGGCAAAATAGTAATGTATTTAATCATCAGTTATGCCTATGCTTTCCAGGAAAAGTTGATCCAGGCCTGCACCTAAGATATTATTCCAACAGAGCCAGAAGGGAAGATGACTAGAGAAGGGTGATGGGAATGTAGCAGAGCTGTTCAATGTGTTTTGTTTAATAAATTTTTGAGAACCACTTCTTGGTATTATCCAATATAAATTTATCTGATATAAAATTCAGACTGCAAAAATCTTGAACATAAGTCTTTTGTCACTTAAACTGCATGGAGGGTATCTTCTCTGTCTTTACGTCTTCATAAGACCTTTGTCATGCTTGAAGTGGCCTTCAGAAGAGGTGAGGTGTTCTTAAGGTCAGGCTTGCACTATATCAAATGATGTCCCTGGCAAGGGCCATCTTAGCACTCTCTCTCCATGTGCTGATGCTTGATTTGCATGTGTGATTTCTTCCTGCCATATGACAATACATTCGCATGTTTGCTTCTTTAAGTCAGTATTTATTTGTGCTATATATAAGCAGATTAAAAAACCCTGTATCCTTTAACCTTAAAGAAATGTTTTAAGAATAAATTAAATGTACTAAAATCGAGAAACGGCACTGTGCACTTGCAGTGGGTGGACCAATTTTAAATAGCATTGTAGTAGGGGTTACTAGCCTTTCAATAGAAGGTGAATAGTTCTGTTGTTGTCTTTTAAAGTGTGCAGACCAGGATGCATTAGAGGGAAAAGTGGGAGCTTGTGATTGCCCAGTAACTCATGAAGAAGCAATATGGTTAGCATGAACCATACAGTACTCAAATAGTCCTACTTCTTGGAATATATTATCTGTCAATGTACTTATGCATATCCAACATTTTGGTTCATCTGCAGAGGCAATAGGATAGCTGATAGCAGCTATCCAGTATCAAAAAGAAGTGTATATTAGCAGGTGAAAGATGTCATAGAAGATCACAGCCTTTGTCATCTGTTGATGCTTACTACATGAATATCTGGGTCCCATAGTACAGTGATGTGCTTTGTATATACGAGGCATTAATTGGGAAGTCTGTACGGTTCATTTCTGATCCTTATTTGCTTCAGTAATCTTGATGGGCAGATATGAAATGGATGTGTCTTTTAGATTGCGGTAATTTCCTCTAAGTACAACTGCATGACTAATGAAAAGGTATTAGAATACAGACCTGTTATTAAAATGGGTATGTGAACATTGAAGTACAATAAGAACATTGTGCATCAATTTCTGTCCTTGAGTATCTTAATTAAAGTCAGTTACCCTAGAAAATAATAGATAAGCCTCCATGTCCTGCAGAAATGCAGATGAGAGGATTCAGGAGGTACATAGACTGCCACATCAGGATAGCTCAAATGGATGAAAGACCTTGTCTGGTGCATGTATTATACTTCTTTTGGGAGTAAATTTAAAAGGTCACAGTTGGATGGTGTTAAGTTTCTTAATAACAGTTTTCAATGTAGCAATTTTCCTGTATTAGTTTAAGTGAAACTGGATTTCTTTGATTGTATCAGAATGGAGCTTACTTTTTACTGTTTATTGTCAGATATTTGAAAAATGTTGTCTTGGTTACAAAGAATTCATTATTGAGATGTGTTCAGTCATGGACTGGATTTTCTCCTGTGGAATATTTTGTGAAGTTTTAGTATGTTTGTACAGTTACATTACTTAGATGGTTCCTTATAAGGAAGGTTCGTTAGGCAGCATTTGAGCAGAAAAATGGCATATTTTCTCCTTTTCTAAGACCCACTGGTCTACTTCTTACAGCTTCTTCATTTTCTCTTTGTCTTTCTCCATGAGCTTTATGGGGAGTATAGTCATCACTTCCTACCTAGGTTTACGTTTATAGTTCCTTTTGCAGGGGTAGGATTTGTTTGGCTGATCCACTTTGGTTGATTCTTTAGATCAGGGGGGTCTAACATGGGCTTCTATCAGGCCCGCACTGGAACTGGCCATTTCCTGGTTCCAGTTCTGTTGCTGTTGCTGCTGCTGTATCCTAGCTTGCTTCGCCAGACTCTCTCAATCACTCAGCCATTTCATGTTTCCCACTGGGTCCTAGACTCAGAACTCTGAGCCTGAGATTTCTCTGGTGAATGTCAATAAATCAAAAGTAGGTTTGCAGTTTACAGATACACAACCTGATCGGCATACTCAAGATTGCAACAGCACAGACATTTCAATGCAATAATTCAGAGCAAGAGGTGTCAGTTATCAGATACTGTTAAATAAACAAAATATTGCAAGATAGCTAATGTTTTAAGCATGTTTTAATTTTAAGTAAAAAAATAATCTTTGTGTTTGTGTCTTTTATAAAGTTTATATCTCCACTATCTGGCATTACATTTTATGACACACATTTTATGACACACATTTTATGGCCCAACAAGGTCTCATTTATGTCAGATCCAGCCCTCATAACAAATGAGTTTTACACCCCTGCTTTAGATCTTCGTGGATCCCTTGGATCGTGGATCTCACAAAAGCTCATGTCCTGCCACAAATTTTGTTAGTCTTAAAGGTGCTATTGTACTTTTGATCTTTTCTACTGCTACAGACAGACTAACATGGCTACTGTACTTTGATCTTTTCTACTGCTACAGACAGACTAACATGGCTACTAAAGTTTCTAGGGCTGAACTATTAATTCCAGGCAACCAATCAGCTTGTTTCCTGCTACTGTCCTTACAAAGAACTCATGCACACACACACACACACGATTCCTAGGTCCTCGTTTGGGAAACTCTGATCTTAGAGTACTCTTGATAGCTTTTAGGGAGATTTCTGATTATTTGGCTCATTATTTCTAGTTATTTGGATCTCTGGAGTTTGGATATGACTTGCACATCAGATAACACTCTTGGATATCTTCTCCCTCTCATTGGAGAGAGATCAACTCTCTCTTATTCCAGGGGTGAGGTAGCTGGAGTGACAGAGAGGAGTTTGGCACCAAACCATTTAAACACAGATTACAGCTTGCTTCTAAGTGGCAATGATGGTAGCAAAGAAAAATAACTTTGTATTCATGAAATAAATGCTATACAGTATTGCTTTCCCAGGTGGGATCTTATTAATATGGGATCCCAGGGAGATCTCTTAGAATTCTTAGTGGCCTAGTGTGACTTATTTGGTAAGTATCTTCATCACTTTGGAGTTGGACTCCGGACTGGCTGAGGTACTGTTGTCAGCTGGGCCTTTAGTGCTGTTATACATCATTTGATTGAATAATTTCAAGTACTGTTAAGTGCTGCCTATACTGAATGATCAACCCTTGCCCACCTTGCACTCTAGTATAAGCCCGCTGATTTCAGTAGAATTCAGTAACCGCACAGGATTGCATTGTACACCCTTCATGTCCACCAAAGCCTTTAATAGTAACTTTGGTTGTTGCTACTTTTTGATTTTTTTTAATCTTGATTTTTTATTCTGCTGATGTGCTTCTAATTAATGATTGCAAGCTTCCTTAAGTGTAATGGTGGGCTATCGTTTTGGGTTAAATGACAAAAAAAGACAGCAGAAATGCTAGCTTCTGAGCATGAGTGGAATAGGGATAACAGGAAAATGGTCTTTCTTTTGATAAGGTGTTCTTTTCCTGCTGAATTTTTCCATCCCCCTCTCACAAAGACATGCCCATATTTAATATAGATCTCCCACATATCTCCCCAGTGTAGACTCAAAATGGCTTACATTGTTTTCCTCTCCTCCGTTTTATGAGCTGAGTATGAATTATATCTCCTTTGGTAGATCCCTAGTAACATAGGTATTTGAACAGGGTTTGCTCTGTTGTCTCCACTTGCTGCAAGAATGGATATTTTCTGAAATCACTGGAAAGCAGATTTCATAAATTATTAGAAGACAGTAGGTTAGAGGACATCATATACCACTAGGATCATAGTTCCCATGAGGTTTTTCAACCATCTTGGAGGGTTTTTTTTGGTTTTTGTTATATTTTCGCAAATTGACATTTTACAGTCAGGCTTAAACAAAATGGAACAACACAGAGAGATGTGAAGATGTAATGTGCACACTATCTCTGCTTTACCAGAAATCAGTAAGGTTTAAACAGGTTTGTTCAGCAGAACAGAATCTTAATTCTCTCACTATGTATTCTGGATATTACAGGGCCATAATAATCCGAAATGGAGAAATTATTCCGATGTCTTCAGAATTCACTCCAGAAACAGAGCGTCAGCGTCTTCAGTATCTGGTAAGAGGTTTATAGACTTAAATTAGAAATTGTTGATGAATATTGACTTTCTAGTCCTTATCTGAAATTTATTGTACCTTTACAAACCATGCTGAATATTTGGTTAGATCCAACCAGTTTTTCTGTTTTTTAAAATGGGTGAAAAAAGTCTCCTTTGAGCATTAAAAAAAAGAAGCTATTGTGAGTCTCTTGGACAAAATCCAGATGTGTCAGAGCTGTAGTTTGAATGGAAGACTAAGTGGAGAAAATGGCTAGATCCAACCTATTCAGAGCAATACAATCTTTTCATCTTGAGTTGTTACAGTTTTCCAACAGCTCATTAATATATTGTAATCAGCGAGCACATCATCATTTGAAAGATGTGGGTTCAGGTGTTTGTTTATACCAAAATCATTGGTGAAGAAGCTGCTATAGATACTAATCTTAACAGAGTTCTGTTTTTCATTGATCTCACTTTCCAACTAATTTAATGCAGATGTTTTTATAAGAACAATTTTGCAAAAATGATACTGATTGATGCTTTCCTGAAAAAACTGCCCTGAAAAAAAGTTTTTGATATACCATAACCATGTACTCATGCACTGAGGAGGATTTCCGTTAGATATGTGAAACCTCCTCATGTATCAAATACTGGGTATATTCCAAACTACTCTTAAATGAAATATTTGAATCAGCCTGAAGTAAAAACAGCCTTGTTTGGCAGGTGCTGGAAGATCCGCATGTTGATGGTAATCTCTGTTTCAATTTATATCATGGCAATAAAGGGATGGAAACCCCCCAAAGTGAAATCCTTTTGTTCAGCCATGTCATCTGGCCTATATTTTAAATTCTGACAAAGGAACTGGCACCTTCGGCATATGCTACAAACCAAGCTGTTGCTCTCTGTCTCTAAAATCCAAGTTTAAAACTAGCATGTCATCATTACTACCCTTCCCCACTGTGTGTAGAGGCTGACTGGGGCAAGTCTGTGAAGACCAGATGGCCTTTCCCTTCTCAGAAATGCTTGGTCCAAGTGTAACACTGCTTGGCTGGTTATAAATGTCAAAAACAGTGTGTGGAGGGAGGGGGAGTTGTTACCCCTACCAGCTTTGATTTAAAAAGCTGAATAGCTGATTCTAGTTTCTGGGGAAAATTAGACAAATGATAGGCCTCAGCGAGAGGTGGGGTAGTAAGTGCTGATCTGCTATCAATTTTTATGGAGATAGTCCCTTTAAGGCCCCTGGTTGAGTCAATAACCAGTCCAAATTGTAAAAGGAATGGATTTTATTAGGAAAAAATAATAATTTAGGTATTTATACTGAAATCAAGGATTGCAAGGATACAAGAAGATATAGAAAGAAGTTAGCAGACAGATAGAGGAGTGGGGAGATTAGGGTAATACTATACCTATCCAGATGTTCAGGAGTCCATTGCTGGAAAGGGAGGGGACCCAAACTGTGGAGTTTGGAGGCGCATCACTACTGTAGGCTGCCTCAGAGTGACACACCTTGATGGCCATGTGTTTTGGAGGATATAGACGTTGGAATACAATGCTGACCAATGGGAAGCCTTGAGGGACTTGTCCCAGGTGAAGACAAAAGATTACCTGGACCAATGAGGGGTCCCAGGGGGTGTGGTGCCAAGAGGGGCAGAACTTCAGTGTGACCAGTTGGGTTTCAGAGGGACAGAGTCTGGATTCACAATAGCATTGATGGGATTAGCCAGGTGCTGGGCGGCTCTACTGGAGCTAGCTGAATAGATTTGATGACCACTAATGGTCCTGCCAAGGCAGTTTGAATAGGTTCCCAGGTTCAGACAAAAGGTGGGAGATGGGTCCCTGTTTAGCATCAGGAAGGATCACTAAATATTTGAATATATGATTGGTTTATCTTGGTATCCTGAGGGAAGGAGGAGGAAGGACAGTTGTGGAGACGAAGGATTCTCACATAGACATAGGTGCACACAAAAGGGTTAGGTGAAGTTCTAGAGACAGAGGGGCTATTCGCCAGGTGGCCTCTGAATATTCTTTAGAAATGTAGATACTTTATCTGGTGGAACCCATTGTTATTCCATAAGCATATCTCTGCTGGATGGAGGGGGAGGCTGGTAATTGCTCTGAGGGCTGCCTTGTGCAACCTGAAAATAGAGAGCCTTTCCCCGGAGCTTTGGCTTGCTCTGAAGTTCAGGCTGAGAATACTTCCCTTGGCCTGACTTCGTGGGTCTCTGGTTCAGGAAGTGGGGTGCTCTGTTATGTGGGGCTTCCTGAGAGTAAGGGAGTGCCTCTGGGCTACAGAATGTATACTACTCTGTATGCAGACTTTATTGCTGCTCAGCGACATTGCCTAAGTCTGAAATGTTTCAGAGGGAAGAACTACTTTAGAGGGTATCCATATTCACACAGATGAATACAAAGCAACCATAATAAATATTTATACTTGCCTAGATTTAAAATAATGTGTTTGCCTTTTAAATTAAAAGTGGAAGTGGGATATTGCTCTAAGACAGCGGAGATAAAACATTGCCTGTGAGGATCTGTTTTTTTTGCTTTCCTCTTTTGATGTCCTTTCTGGTTAGATTTGAAAACATCAACTGATTTGAAAAACAGTTTTGCCATTTTCCTTTACCTTTGTTTGTTTCGTCTTGATATGTACCAAATGTCCTTGGGCTACGGAGATCATGTTCAAAGAAAATCATCAAAAGTATTGGAAGTGTGAAACCACATTAGAGAGACTGTTTTCAGATGCATTGGACGTAACACATAGTGCTTAACAATACTAGGAAAAAGGAAGTGCCCTCTAGGGGTACAAACCTCAAAAACGGGTCCACATTATGATAAGCACCACATCTCAAAAGTTTGGTCAAGTTTGACATCAGCTACTCTTTTCTCCAATCCTCATCTGCCCTCATTGTTATCAGGTACTGGCAACAGCCACTGTTCATTACTTTGATGGTATTCCTAAGAGGGTTCCCATCACCACTGTTAGGTCTATAAGTCTGCCACCAGTACTCATATATCCCCTGCCAGTGTACCCTACAACTGCCCACCTTTTTCATCTCACTTTTATCTCTTCTTATTCCTCCTTATTTTTTCATCTTGATCTAATGTTTTGTGTAAGTCATTTGTTGGAGATACGTATCTACACACACACACACACACACACACTTAACAATTTACAGATTGGCATGTTCTTCTTTTCCTTTCTTGACTAACAATTTATAAGGAAAATACTGTAATCAGTATAAATCACACTTACTGCTCACAACTGCCAAGAATAAAGCAGTAACAAAAATGAGAAAGTAGATAGTATATAATAGAGCACAGGTCCCCAGCCTTTTTTAGCCACAAAGTAGCTGCTGCAGGAGGTGTAGCCAGACACAAAATGGCTGCCGGTTTATTTTAGTCATGCAGTGAAGATTCTTGTGTTGCAGTGGCAGCTGCTACCAAAGCAACATTGTTAAAACTCTGCACAGCCAGTCAGAAATCTTGCTGAGCCTTGTTGTAAAAAAGCTTGTAAATAAAAATTTAATTTAAGAAATCTTGCGGTGCAAGATTTCAAGCTTTGGACCCACTCTGGTGTCCTACAGTCTTATATTTCAGATTCAAGCATTCTAATTTATACCAAGAAATAAAAACATGGGACAATGGCAGATTGGGGGAAAACTGATGTAAAAAAACTTCAGAGCAGGAGAGAACTGTCTACAGGGGATTGGAAGAAGTTTACAGAACTGTTATTTCTCTCTTCCTGTCTCCTGCAGCTTCCTGTGCTGTGTCTCCCCCCTCACCCCCCAGCTTCTTCTGGAGGTCAGGAGACCCTGAGGAACAGTGTGGGGTGCAGCACTGGATGTTATAACCTGAGGAGATCAGCAGAAATTATCCTCTTCCCCTCTTTCAGTCACACAGAGCTGGAGAGGGAAGGAAGAGTGAGCACATTTCATAAGACTCAATCCATTGTACATTTGTTTATGTTTGTGTGTCTTTTTTAAATTCTCCACAGCAAATGGCAAAACATGGACATGGAAAAGACCAGTGGCTGGTGCTGTTTTATTTCTTGTTCCCTAAGGCAGTGATTTTTAAAATCTCTGATATACTCAGTGAATGTCATATTTCCAAATGCCCATAATACAACTGATTCCCCAGAGCATGTGAGCCAAAACAATTCAGATTGGTTTATTTTCAGTGTGACTTTATTTTTCCTCCTATGTAGCATGTAGCTCCATCCACTCCCCCCCCCCAGCACTCCCTCCCTTACATCAGTTGCTTGCGGACTGCATAAAGAGCCCTAGACGGGCCGGTTCTGGCCCCCGGGCCTTATGTTTGACACCCCAGCTTTATGCCTCCTTAACATGTGCTCCAGCAATGGCAGCATGCTGTCTGCTGCAACAGTATATCACATCAAAATGGATACATCTGTTCTCAATGCTAATGGCTGGCATTCCTCATTGTGAGAACAGGTTGTTAGACATAGTCGATGAATACAGAGCCTGATTAAATAAGCACCATTCTGTTCCTTTGTCTGTTTCTTTTTTCTTTAAAGAACAGTTAATAGGTGTCTTCCAGTGGGCTTGTGACATGAGAGCCAGTGTGGTGTAGTGGTTAAGAGTGGCAGACTCTAATCTGGAGAAGCAGGTTTGATTCCCCACTCTTCCAACTGAAATCTACTGGGTGACCTTGGGCTAGTCACAGTTCTCTCAGAACTTTCTCAGTCCCACCTACCTCATAAGGTGCCTGTTGTGGGGAGAGGAAGGGAAGGAGATAGTAAGATGCTTTGAGACTCCTTAGGGTAGAGAAAAGCAGGGAATACAATAAAATAAAAGCGGGGAATAAAAAAATCCTCTTCTTCATGACTTCTGGTGCTTGTAAATGTTTGCTCTTTGCAGACATTGTTCACAATTAAGAATGAAGATACAAGGTATGACCTCCAGGGTAGTTTTGTCCTGGCAGAATTATGTGGAATTAGATCCTGTGATTCTCTTCTGCTATGGCTTCCTCAGCAGAAAGATGCTTGGCACAATGGAGCCATAGGATCCAGCATCTTTTCTGGACTATCTGTAATAATCACTGTCCCCGGTTCTGTAATCACAATTGCTGTTGTGGAGCAGCGGGAAATATTTAGCAGAAATCTTGGTGTACGCAATGCTATTCTCCGTGATATGTTCCTTGAATGACTGTGAGATGTGCTTGCAGAGAGAACAGGTGATTCCGTGGATTCAACAACAAATTCTCAGCCATCTCCTTATATATAATTGTGTTTTTGGGTGGCACTTTCTGTACATTCCACACACTCCTAAATCAGTTGGCTCCATGATATGTCACTCAGAAGCTGTCCCTATCCACTGGCTGTGTTGCCTGAGTCCCGCTGAGCTGCCACTTGAGTACTCGCAATCCATTGGCTGGGTGCTGGGTCTGTTCCTCTTCCCCACCCACTCCTTCAGCCTTTGTGCCCTGTCAGAATTAATGGTAAATGGCTTTCTCTCTTGACGAAGACACTTTTCCTGCTTGCCTCCTGTGTGGGACTAACTTTTCCCTCAGTGGCTGTTGGTAGGTGTAATGAAATGGCAGTTATCTGTGTTTGTAAGATGACTGCCGTCTGTGGTTGTTTGTTTAAAATGTTCCCCCATAAGGTTCAATTGAGCTGTAGTTCCAGAGAGGGGCCTGCAAGGGTATCACTTACTGGGTTGAATGGGGCTTCCTCATCTGCTGGCCTACAGTTTCCAGCTGCCCTAAGGCCAAAAAGTGCAGGAGAAGAGGAACCGTCCCATCAATATAGACTCCAGCCCATCCAGGGAGGAGGCAGTCTTCATCCTATAGGAGGTTAGGAAAGGCTTCTGCTGTCTGTGCTGACCAGGGTGTCCAGGCCACAATCCAGAGATGTGGGGGAACCCTGGGATGCAGAAGAAATTCAGCCTTTCAACAGTCAGCTGGACTGGGGAATGAATGGAAGTTTCCCAGCTCTCTTGGGCAAGAGGGAGAGGCTGAAGCAGAGCCAGAGGCCGGTCCAAGGAGAGATCCTATCCTGTGCCCACAACCTCCAGAGGTAGAGAGAGTATTGTGTGTAGAGAAAGAGGATTGCATTTAACCCCTGTTGATTTGTGCCCTGTTGGTTCATAGCGTGTGCTTACTCCTACAGTTGTGCCTTGTTTATTTAGTGTTTGTGTGCCCCATAAGTGAGTAAATAGTTAAACAAATTATTTTATTTGGGCTAATAATCTGTGTTGTGCTTTGACCACATAGTCTCCTCTGCTCTGCACAATACCAAAGGGAAGGGTAGCTCAGGGAAGCAAGGAAAGGCCATACCCTTGGGTTGCCAGCTTTCCAGGGATCCCCCAAAGATTGGGGATTCCATCTCCAAATAGGGAGATTTGGCCACAGGGGTCTCACTGTCCCTCTAAAAAGGCAGTGACAATTCAGTGAGTGGTGGCAGGGAACTTGAGTAAGATACGTCCACAGGACGAGGGTGGGAGGCGAACAGCTGAGTTGTAAATGGGAGCCCTTTTCGCCACAGTAGGCAACCAAGCTTGGTTCAGACAAAGGAAAGAAACCCTTCACAGGCCTTTTTGAGGAACTCATTGGGGCCAGTCCTGACTAGGGTTGCCAGCTCCAGGTAGGGAGATTCCTGGAGATTTTCTGGTAGAGTCTGTGGAAGCCAGGGTTTGGGGAGGGAAGAGGCCTCAGCTGAACTGAATGCCATAAAGCCCACCTTCCAAAGCAGTTATTTTCTCCGGGGTGGGGGAGAGATCTGTTGTCTGGAGTTCAGTTGTGATACCTGGCGATCTTAAGGCTCCACCTGGAGGTTGGCTACCCTAGGCGTAGCAATCAGTGCTTCAGAGCAGGGTCTGCTAGATCCAGGTTCTTGCTGTAGAAGCTGAGTGAGTGTTTTTGGACCAGTCACAGACGTTTAGCCTAACCTACCTCACAGGGTTGTTGTGCAAGTCAAAAGAGGGAGAGGAGAATGATGTAAACGGCTTTGGTCCCCATTGCAGAGAAAGACTACTTTTCCTCCTGGGAAACCACTGTTGCCAATATCCAGGTGAGGGGTGGAGATCACTCAGAATTACAACTGATCTCCAGGAGGGAGTAGGCGGAGATGGAAAGTTAAAATCTGAGGGGCAGATAATGGCAGGTTGATGCTTGGCTGGGAAGGAGATGGGGTTGCCAACTCCAGGTTAGGAAATTCCTGAGGATTTGAGGGTGGAACCTGGAGTGGGTGGGATATGAGGAGGGGTAGGGCCTCAGGCAGGTACAATGCCATAGACTCCACCCTCCAAACCAGCCATTTTCTCCTGGGTAACAATTGTTGCCAATCTCCAGGTGAGGGCTAGAGATCACTCAAAATTACAACTGCTCTTCAGGTAGCAGAGATCAGTTCCTCTGAAGAAAATGGTGGACTGTGTGTCATTATACCCTGCTGAGGTCGCCACAACAAATTGATGCTGAGTGCCCAAGGCCTTGGCCCTCTCCCGAAGCCTCTTTCTAGAGTCTGTTGTAGCGGGCCTTATTCCTAGTGTTTTCATAATTCTGACAGCACATTTTTCAGCTGCTACAATCCATGGAAACACTCTGCTGCTGTATTTGTGAACATTTGATGCCATGCATTGTGGTGTTTAATGGGACGAATATCCCTGGAGACTGTTCAGGTGCATTGCATGGAATTTTTTTTAATGCCTGAACTGGCCCCTATGTATCAAGAAATAGGAGTCCAGTATTGAGCACAGGAATGATCTATATCCAAGTCCATGTAGTGTGAAAATACAAGCCAGTTGTCCGAAACTGGCAAAGAATGAGCTAAAGCAACATAGCAGGTGCTCTGTCAAAGAAGTGAAAAATGGATAAATGTGAAATGACGCTTGCAGTAGGTCAAAAGTTGGTGAAGTTTGGAGGGAAAAAATGACTCCTAAATATGGACTTCAGAGATTTTATTGATGATGAAACACTGTCGGTAGCACCTTTCCCCAAAATTAGCATGACAGAAATGGAGGGCCCACCTATAAAACTTCTTAGTGTCTCATTGCCCTCTGGGGTTTTGTTTCTCCTGTTTTGCACTTGCAGGCCTACATGCAACCCCATCTGTTGGGAAATGAGTTTACACACTTTGAGTTTCCAAGGAGGGTTCAGCGTAAGGAAGTTGGAAAAAGAATGCTTTACAGAGATTTTAACATGACTGGCTGGTAAGTAAACATGTTTTTTAAGCACTCCAAAGTACCTCTTGTTTGAAAAAAGGTGGCCTTTCATGACTGAGTCATTAAGCAAAGCAATTTCAGGCCAGGGGTGTGGGTGTGGACAATATCCACATGCACACTCTTGAGTTTAGAGAGGCCTCACCTGGCCACAGCAATTGAGGTGTTTGACTGCTGTACAGAGCAGTAATGTGGGCAACCTTGGCAGTAACCTGTGTAAGTATCATAGTGTCTTTTCCTACATTTCATTGCCCCAAGTTATAAATAGCTGTTTCTCTCAGCTTCCACCCCAAATCCCCATATGCTTGGTAGAGATATACACAAAGTCACCAGGAGTCAATTCACATTCAGGGCTCCTCTTTTTATCAGCATGTCTTTTATAGTCCTCCTTGGCCTGGCCAGAATCTTTTGCAAAATATCTCAGTTCTTTGCCAGAGAGGACCACCACATTTAGGCGTCTTCATGGGGAGGGTCTCCCATAGACACAGTAGGGAGAGGGGCTCCCTTATACCCATGCACTGGCATAAACGGTGACATTCCAATGGAACTGTGGAGAGAATTATTGTAACTGTATTCCGCAAAAGGCAATAGAGTAACCCAATTATCCTGCTGGTGATTTATGTAGCATCTTGGGAACTGTCCGAGCACCTGATTTGTGGATTCTGTTTGGCCATCATTCTCTGGGTGATGGCTGCTGCTGATTCCCTGTTCCACCCCCAGGAGGGCCATCAGTTCCTTCCAAAATCTCGACAAAAACTGGGTTCCACGGCTGGATATTATCTTGCAGGGCAAACTATGAAGTCTGACCACATGCTGCATGAGCATACTGGCCAACTGCTACGCTGTAGGGATCTGCTTACATGGCACAAAATGGGCTTGCTTTGAGAAAAGATCAACTAATACCCAAATTACAGTCTTTCCCTGGCTAGGGGGCAAATCAGTGGTAAAGTCCATTGAGATCACTGCCCATGGTCTCTTAGGGGTTTCCAGAGGTTGGAGTTGTCCGGGGACCTTCCCCCCCCCCCCCCCCCCGCTTCGTTTACTCATCAAGCATGTTTAGCAGGTAGACACATACCTAGAAAATATCTCCTTGCATCCCTGGCCACCAATATTGCCATTTGACTAAGTGTAAAGTATTTAAATAGCCAAAGTGTCCCAACAGTTTACTATGGCTTTGGAACAACACTTCACCCCTCAGGGAACTGGGAACAAACACCTTTACTCCTTTGTACCAACAGCTGTTCTCTTTCTGACAGAGATCTTCCTTTTGCACCGTCTCTAACTCGTGGGGGGTAATTGCAGTATTTAGTTTCTCAGTCCAGCCGCTTTTCTCCGCTTCCCTCCCTGCTTTCGCCTGGTGCCGTGTCAAGACCACCCCTATTAACTGGGCAGGAGAGAACATAGTGTCTATGATTTCATCACACTGGCTGGAATGCTGGGGAAGATGGGACAAGGCATCAGCTAGGAAGTTAGACTTCCCTGGGAGGTGCTTTAGTGTAAAACAAAGCTTTGAGAAAAATTCTGCCCACCAGAGCTGCTTGGCGTTAAGGCGAAGCGGTTTTTTGAGCGCTTCAAGGTTTTTATGATCAGTCCACACTGCAAAAGACATCTTCGCTCCCTCCAACCAATGCTGCCACGTTGATAATGCTAACTTAATAGCAGCCACTTCTTTGTTCCAAACGGCCCAGTTTCTTTCTGCCCCAGAAAACTTTTTAGATACATAAGCAAGCGGGTGGAGGTTCCCATCCTGGCCCCTTTGCAGGATCACTCCCCCACCATAGCTACATCAGAAGCATCCACCTGCACCACAAAACTCTTTGTTTCATCGGGATGCTGTAGAATGGGTTCAGAAGTGAACAACATCTTTAGTCTATTGAACGCTTGTTGGCATTCTGGGGTCCACTGTAGCTTACTTCCTCCCTTCTTGCTCTCAGGACCTTTCCCCTTAGTTTTTAACAAGTCAGTGAGGGGTAGTGATACCTGGGCAAAATTGCAGATGAAATGTCTGTAGAAATTCGCGAATCCTAAGAAGGATTGTAATTGCCTTCGTGTGCGTGGGGGCTCTCACCCTACTATGTCCTACACCTTTTTCAGGTCCATTCCCAACCCCTGTTGGGTGACGCAGTAGCCTAAAAAGTCTATCTCTGATTTGCGGAACTCACACTTTGACAGCTTGGCATAGAGGTGGTTGTCATATAGAGCGGTTAATACCTCACACACTAACTTCACGTGTGACTCCATATCCTGCATGTACACCAACACGTCATCAAGATAAACCACCACCACCTTGAACAGGTGCTTGTGCAGCACTTCATTGATCAGGTTCATAAAGACCCTGGAGGCTGCAGCCAGTCCAAAGGGCACGACCAGATATTCGAACTGACCCAGGGGAGTGTTAAAGGTAGTCTTGTATTCATCCCCCTCCCTTATTTTCACCCTGAAGTATGCATCCCGCAAATCCAGTTTGGTGAAAATTTTCCCTTTGGAGGCCTCCACTAACAAGTCTTTAATCAAGGGTAGGGGACAGGCATTGGACATAGAAACAGCATTCAGACCTCTATAATCCATGCCCAGCCTGAGTCCCACATCCTTCTTTTTCCTAAAAATCACCAGTGCTGCAAAGTGGGAGGTTGCCAGTCGGATGAAACCCCACTTCAAGTTTTTATCAATGAAATGCGATAATTCCTTTCTCTTGGAGGGACTCATTGCATACAGCTGTCCCTTAGGCAATTTATGTCCCAGCAAAATCTCAATGGCACAGTTAGTTTTCTGTTTAGGGGGTAACTCGTGCGCCTCCCTCTCCTCAAATACACGCCCCAAATCCGGGTACTTAGGAGGGATGGCATTTGATTCTTCCCAAGCTAAACAAACCCTATCAGGCACTGGACAAGGTTCCTGTCCCCACTCTATGTTCTACTGGTGCTCTTTGCACCTTGGGTCAAGAAAAGTCAATGTCCCTCGGCTCCATTGCACATATGAGTCATGAGCTGCTAGCCAAGGGCTCCCCAAGACCATGAGAAACTGTGCTATGGGGTGCACTATAAACGACCTCTGTTTCCAGTGTCCCAAAACCCCTACGGGGAGTTTTATAGTGCAGTACTGGCATGACTGCATGGTGGTGCCATCCATCCGTGTAAACCCTATGGGGTTTTTGCACCCCTGCCCCCAAGCCAGTAACCAGCAAGGGGCTCAACAAAACCCAGAAACACCCTGAGTCAATAAGGGCCCTTACTCTGACTTGGGTTCCTGCTTCGAGTTCAAAACGGTAACAGTCACAAAGAACAGGGATGAATAGGTTCTCAGTGGTTCTTGTGCTGGGGTCTCATGGACCTGCTGGCTGGTATCCTTCACAGCAGGTCCCGACCTTTTCCCTGTACCTGAGTCTCATCACCATCACTGGAGGATGTCATGCTTGACGAGGTTAACACCGCTACTTGTAGAGCCTTTGGATTCTTGGATCCTTTCGTCGGGGTCTTCCTTTTCTTGTCATGGTACTCCTCATGGCGGTCACGATCTTCCCATCGTTTGCGATCTCTGGATCTGGTCACTGCACTCAGCTGTGAAGTGGCTGGCTTTCCCACACTGTAGACACAGCCCTTTCTTGAAGCATTGTTCTTGGTACCCTCCGGGCAGAGGTCCCCTGCCCCGAGTCATCCTTGCACCTCCGGTCCTGCAGCTGGGTGCTTTGAACTGATACAGCTTTACAAGATTGTGGTGGTTCTCCGCCTTGCACACTACCTGGATCCAACCCGCCAAGGTGAGCGGGTTGTCTTGGGCTAACGCCTTCTCAAGGATGAGGGTGTTCAGACTGGCCTGGTAGAACTTGATTAGGACCTCCTCTGGCCAGCCCAAGAGCTTTGCAGTGGTTGCCTTGAACTCATTTGAATAATCCTGCACAGACCAGGACCCTTGGTGGATGCCCCGCAGGCGTGTGCGAGCTTTCTCCAATTCCAATGGATCTTTGAACTGATGCTGTAGGGCCTGCATAAAAGCGTCTGCGTCTCTCAGCTCTGGGGCAGCTACCTTATAGAGCCCCAAAAACCAGTCGGCCTCTTTCTTGTGCAGCCGGGAACCCACGAAATCGACCCTTTGCTCATTGGAAGTGAAGGTGTGTCCCCACTTGCGTAGCATCTTCTTCACTTGGATGGAAAAGAAGGCGAGCTTTGTTGGGCTTTCATTGAAAGTGGCTTCCAGCGGTCTTCCGGCAAGATTTGCGACCATGGCGGACGCGCTCCTCCGCACTAGCGGGGAGCGCGATCCGTACCCGGCGGGAAGAAGGGGCTTCGGACCGGTGCTGAGCCCCCAGAGACCCTAGTGAAGGGGCTCTGCCTGGGGTGGTACGAGGGGGATCTCTCCCTACGGTGGCGATCGAGGGATTGAGGTCCCCTTTCATCACCCCCATAGGTTCCCCCGTCCGTGGGAGCCGTATGGCTAAAAGCGCAAAACCGAGAAGCAGCAGAGAGTGTGAAGCAATGAGGCTGGAACTGACAGTTACGCTTGGAGAAACAGTGAGTCTGAAGTAAAAAGAAACAGAATACAGCGGGAAAGGCGGGTGGAGTAAAAACCCCCCCCCCCTCGAGACTGGCGTACTTACGGGACTCTTTACGTGGCGTTACTGCATGAAAAAACGTATGTTCGGCTTGCTTGATGGCAGCATCGCTCTTTAGAGGATATGAACTTTAAAAAGATATAAGCGCAGTTGTGGAATTTGCTCCTTTCGTCCATCTTATCTAACTATCAACAAAGAAGCACAGTCTCAACAATGGCGGGGAAACCGAAACCTTCCCCCAAACTAGGAAGTACAGCTCCGAGTTCAAAGGTTGATACCACGGAGATGAGCACGGTGTTCTCCTCGTTATTGCGACCTCTAGTGGACCAAATGACAGCTCTCAACGTTAAGATGGACAAGATGCAATTGGACCTGAAGGAGTCGAATAAAACTACAGAGAAGCTGCAGCGAGAACTTCTGGAAGTTAAGACTTCAGTTAAAAATCATGATTCAAGACTACAAAAAGCGGAGAAAGAAAAGGCCTTCCATTCTGATCAGCTCTTGAAACTTCAGATGGAAAGATCGAATTTTTTCCTAAGACTTCAGAATGTACCAGAGGATAAAGGAGAAGACCTTAAAAATCTGTTAAGTGAAGCGCTTGAACCAGTGACGGGCTTAAAAGCAGCGGAAATAAAAAGCGATATGGATATGGTTTACAGAACCTATCCAGATTATACTAAAAAGAAAAGCCTGCCTGGTGAGATTCAGATAAGGTTCTCCAAAAAGTCAACAAGAGATGTGGTGCTCAGGACCACAAATAAAGCAGTTCTGAAGATCAAAGGAAAAGAAGTTAAAGTGATGAAAGACATCCCATTTGAAATAAGGAAAAGAAGGAAAGCCTATGGAAAACTGACATCTTGGCTACAGTCTGAATCTATTATCTATAGGTGGAATGTTCCGGAAGGACTGAGCTTCAGCATCAAAAACAAGAAATATAAGATTGACTCTGTCCAACAGGCGAAAAGTTTTTTGGAAAAAAGCAAAGAAAAGAAAAAAGAGAAAGACTCAGATGGTTCACTGGCATCGCAAGAAAGTATGTATGGATTTGATAGCTCAAAGAGCGAAGAAGAAACGTCTGACTCGGAAAAGGGAGCAGCAGCCCCAAAAGTACAAGAAGAGACTGTTAAGACAAGAAGAGGACGAAAGAAGAAATAAAGGCTGAAATGTTTTTTGAAACTGCACTTATATATAATAGATTATGTGTATAATTAAGCATTCCTTCAAAAGAGCATGTCTGTCAAACAGCTTTTTTTTATTTTTCATGTATCATCAGTAACAATTTTATCTAAATATTAGCCAAGGTTTAAAACGCTTCATATGTATTAATGGCATAGCAATATTAAGCAAATGATAAAGCACACTCTGTATAAGGTAAACATAGCTTAGAAAAGTAGCGTTGTAGAATTAGATATAGATAAAATTAATAAAAATTTAAAAAAAAAAGAAAAGAAAGTGGCTTCCAGCGCATCACACAGCCGCTCTTGCTCCACACCAAGTTTACGGGGCAGCAGGGCTTGGTTGAGTTCCTCCTTGCTCTTCTCCTCCTCACCCGACATCTCCAATTGTTTTTTCTTCATCAGCTCCTTCACCAACTTGGGGAGGTTCTTTATCAGGTATTGGAAGCCTTCTCACAGCTCTTTTAGGTCAGCCTTAATGCTGGATTGGGCTCTCTCGCCTGCTGGCTCGTCATCCCACTCTTCTCCGACTTTACCCAACTCCGGGTCGTCTTGGAAGGTGCAGGACACTCAGTACCGCTTGCGGTCAGTCTTGCTGCGAGTGCCTCTGAAATCCCGGAGTTGGGGCTGTCCCGCCACTTGGGCTGTGGAAAAGGACGTGCTTCTTGGACGCCAAGCTTGCCAGAACAAGGACCAGGGCTTTTTCAGTGGTGGCTCCTGTCTGGTGGAATGAGCTCCCAGAGGAGATCAGGGCCCTGCGGGATTTAATGCAGTTCCGCAGGGCCTGTAAGATGGAGCTCTTCCACCAGGCCTTCGAATAGGAGCCACCACCGGTGACACCGGGGATACCGGTGATACCACCCATCACCTTAACCATCTGTGATGTAACCCTGGTCCAGTATGGCCCTGGCAATGGTGGGGGCGGGGGGATCGGACCTGCCAAGGGGTTATTTCTGTGGAAATTTCAGTAGCTATTTCTGTGGAAGTTTTTAATATGTATTAACTGTATTTATTGTGAATATGTTTTTAACTGATTTTAGAGGTTTTATTGTTCTGATTAGGCCTGGGCCCATGTAAGCCGCCCTGAGCCTGCTTGCGGGGAGGGCGGGATATAAATCCCAATAAATAAATAAATAAATTCTTGGGTTGGGTGCCCATAGCTTTTTCATTCCTTTTCCCATAGGCATTGTGCACGGGGTGCTCAGGTTCAGTCCCGGTGCTCATGCCTGCCCCAGCATCTCCATCGCCATTCCCCATGCCTCGCGAGGTCGAAGTACTGATAGGAGAGAAGGATGAGTCCTAATTATCTGTCAGGATCCCCAGTCAAGTTACTCTCCACACACTTTTAAAATAAAAAAGTTGTGCTTTATTGAAGAAGTAATGCTGTGAGTACCAAATCCTTTGTTAGGACTGGGGGGCAAAGCAGGAAACACAGTACATAGATCAGCCCATGGAATTCACACGCGCACTCACATCACACCTACTCTTTAGCATATCTATGGCAACATGAAAGATATGTGATGCCCTATCAGCCCTAGACTAGCACCTTCTTTGCCAAGGACAAATCTCATGGGAACTCCTTGGGGCACCCTTGAAGAACAGTTTCAAAGCTGGCTACTCCCATGCGCAGTCAGAACAGACTCTCCCCCCCTTAGGAATGCATTCATGACAAGCGAGGGAAAGGAGATGAAAAACAGACAATCGTAATCAAAAGTCACTGTGACTGAGCTTGACAAGGTTCCCCTCAATTACCATGGTTAGTAGCCAATGATAGACCTATTTTCCATGGATCTATATAATCCCCTTTTAAAGCTGTCTATTTTTGTGGCCATCACGACATCCTCAGGCAGTGAATTCCACAATTGAATCTCTCTATGTGAAGAAGTATTTCCTATTGTCCATCCTGAATCTACTGTCCACCAGCTTCATTTGATGCCCTCGAGTTCTAATATTTTGGGAGACGGAGAAAACTTTCTCCTTGTCAGCTCTCTCCGTCCCATGCATAATTTTAGAAACCTCTAACATGCCCATGCTGGTAGCTTGGAAGTTTTTGCTCAGGGGGCATTTTGTTTTTGCTCGTGGGGCAGCCATTATGTGTATGCACAGAACTGCCAGACAAGTGGTGTATCACCCAGCAAATGTTTCAGGTTTATTACAAAGATGCTAACCAATACTGAACTTGGTTGCCATTCCACCCTTTTCAGCCTTTTTGAACAATAAAAGTAGAAGTCAATGTGATCGGGCACAAAATTTCTCTATGAATGCATCCATATTGATGTTTGTGTCTGCTCAGATATTCAAGTACAAAACATGTCCGGAGAAGTTTAATAATGAGGGATTCTCATTTTTATTTCATTTGTGAGACCTGAATAGCTGCTAAGAGTAGCTTTTTCTTTGCAACTTAATTTTTTAAAAAACAGCTACCCTCCCCCGCTCCCTCATTGGGATAGCAGGTCTCCGAAATCTCCATTCTACTTGCATCTGACAAAGCGAACTTTGACTCTCCAAAGCTTACACCCTGGAAATTTCGTTGATCTTTAAGGTGCTGCTGGACACCCCCCCCCCCCCCCCCCCGCTATCAGGAGTTGGCCTGGAGAGTCTCCCAGGGAGGCAGAAACCCAGGCGAAGAAAGCTGTGGGGGGGTGGGGAGCACCCTGCCCCTTGTCTTGCTTACCTTTCCTTCTTCCCCCGAGGAGCAGAATTCTGCTTTCAACAGACGGAGCCAGCTGGGTCTCCTGGCCAACAGGAGAGTTTTGTCCATGCTTCGCTGTGGGAGGGGGTGTTGTCACCACTGTACCTCCCGGACTTCCCCTCCCCCCAGCTGGGTGTTTTTGTGTGTTGGCAGAGGGGGAGCAAAGGCAGCTGTTGCCAATACCTTCCTCTCCCCGAGTCTGGTCCTTCTCTCCTTTGCCTTCCTTTTCCTCTCCTTTTTCCTCCTCTTCCTCTTCTTCCATTCACTCACTCACTCCTCCTGGGAGATTACTAAGCCCTGCTACTATTCTCCCTGCACTCACATGGCCTACGTAAACAAGGGTGGGCCTTGGCTGACTTGGCAGAACAGCCTGGACTTTTTTAGAACTTTAGAGCAGCAGTGGCCCTTTTCAAAACACAAGAGCCCTGATCACCCTTCTCAGCCAATGGCAGGTGAAAGAGCTCTGGATATGGAAATCCTGGGGAGGGATTTGCTCTTCTACCCTATTGTACAACCCAGCCACAGCCAGGGGAAGGGGGGGATGATTGTGAGGCTTTGTGTGGGAAAGCACTTGGCAGGGTAGCGATTTTGGTTGCTTCAAGCAGGCCGATGCCTACTGCGAGAAAGAGAGAGAGAGAGATGGCAGGTGAAATAGCAAGCAAGCTTTCTTCATTCACATGGTAGTCATATCTACTGCTGGGGCGATGTGGGGGGGACAGAATTGGGAGGCGGCCAGGGCCGGAGCTTGCATAAGGCGGGGTTAGGCGATTGCCTGGGGTGCCAGAGCAAGGAGGGTGCCACCCTGGCCTGCTGCCTGCCACAGTAGGTCCCACCCCTCACAGGAAACGGCCAAGACCCGCCCGTGCGCCCCTTCAGTGGCTCCATGGCAGCCGCCTGGACACATGGGGGGCTCTGCACTGCACGGGAGATGCTTTTGGCCATGCCCACGCTGCCCTCCTGTGCTGCCTGGAGGGAGGCCATGCCCGTGCCTCCGGCCCCAGTCCAGGGCCCTCTCCTGCCGCCAGCAGTCCTGGGCATGTGGGCGGGCACCCCTGAGCATGTGTGCTTCCTGACCTGGCCTGCACCTTCCGGCATGTGCTCCTCTGGGTGCCCGGCCACGGCAGCGCCTCCTCGCCCCCGGCCAAGCCCTTGCAACAGGCACACAGCACACCTACCACCACAGTTTTGTCTCAGGGCCGCGTCCTTCACCCAACTGACTAAGGGGGAATCTCCCCACGCATGTCCCAGGCCTCCTTCTGTCCGGGGCACTGGCGGCCTCTTGATCTGCTGCAACGGGTGCCTTGCTCAGCTCCAGCTGCCTGCTGGACTCCCTTCCTCCTGGGTGATCTGCAGAAGGTCCCCAGGTCACTCCAGGGCAAAGGGGCCGGTAGGCAGGAGGGGGGGAAGGAAGGAAGCCCTTGCACAGCACAAGACTCCAGGGAGCCCCTGCCACTGCTGCCTCCCACCAGACGGACCTCCCCCGGTCTTCGCCAGGCAGAGCTGTGCATTGCCCCCCCTCCGCCCAAGCCAGCCTTCCAAATTGTGCACAGCCTGGCCAGGAGCAGGCCCCCTCCCCATAAGGAATCCTCCGGAGGCCCGGCACCTGCCTGGCACTGCAGGGCTCGTGCGTCATGACCCCCCCTCCAGAGGGAAGCCTCGGGGTCCCCGGCATCCAAGCACTACCAGCCTTGCCCAGCGCAGCCCTGCACAGCAACACATAACACTGGGGGGTTAAAGCCAACTTCTGTTCGGCCCCCTGAGCTTCGTGCATGCCTGTGTTTCACAGCCACATGTAAAATCAGCTTTCTTTTGGTGCTGCCTCTGAGCATGAGCAGAGTGCATTTTTCTTAGCCCCTGGATAATTAAAGCAGTCTCCTTCCTTCCCCCTGCGGTCATTAAGAGTATGAGCTCAGATATGAATCCTACCACTTACTTTAAAAGAAAAAATCTCCCATAAATTGTTAGAAGTAGTTTAGAAGTACTTGGGTTTGTTGATGAGCCCAGCATTTAAGTTCAGAGTTACCAACCTCCAGGTGGGCTCTGGAGATCTCCTGGAATTAACTGATCTCCAGATGACATAGATCAGTTTCCCTGGAGGAAATTCCTGCTTTAGAGGCTGGGACCCTGTGGCATTATACTCCACTGAGGTCCCTCTTCCGGATCAATCTCCCAAATCTCTAGGAATTACCCAAACCAGAGTCTGGCGACTCTAGCTGCCTTTGGAAAGCTGACATTCAAGTTACAAAGGTGACACCCCAGCATCTTGTACTTAGTGTTGTTACTGTTTCTAAGCACAGAATATTGTTTTACACAGAAAAAAACTTAATAAACCAGTTAGTGTGCAGGAGTCAAAAATAACAGAATCTGGTGCCACCTTAAAAGGCTAACAAACTTATTGTGGTGTGGCATAAGAGATCATGAGCCAGAGACAACTTGTGTGGTATTAGATTCAGAGAATGTACATTGAAATAATGTGGGTTATAGACTGATGTGCATCGTACATTACCAGGGTTTCAGATACTAATGCTGCATAGGTCTGTGATGTTAAGCACCACCAACCTAGTTCAGTTTGTTAACTGGAAAAAGTTTCAACCACTGACAATAAGACACAGGTTTAAACACTAAACACAATATTAAAAAAAGAAGAAGTGAAAACTCATATGTGGAAATGTGTTCACTGTTTTGATCACAGTTTACCAATTCAAATTGGAAGTATGCAGTGGTAGGCAAACTTTTTAACCAAGTGTTGGAAAATACTTCAGTGTCTGCCTATGCAGTTGTTGGAGCGCTGGCAGACCAGAAAGCGGTGGGGAGTAAATACCAGACACACTGCATAGGACACACAGGAAGCTGATTGCATTGGATGAAAATAATATCTGTGCAATGCCCTGTACTCAAAGATGGTTCGTGAGCCATATCTGAGCTGAGAGACAATGTTATGCAGTAAGAGATGCTCTGAAATAATTACCAATTAAATTTCAGCATCCCTTTATGACAGTCCCATCTGGCAAGCCCAAGCCCTGATCCATAGTGCAGTATAGTTGGTAATTGCTTACACGGCAACAGCATGGGATGAGCATCAAGTGGGAAATTATTTGTATATAGTGACTTCCCATATGGGTTGTAGCACCTTACCTTCTCTTGCCAGTTTGGTATAGTGGTTAAGTGCACGGACTCTAATCTGGGAGAACCAGGTTTGACTCCCCACTCCTCAACTTGCAGCTGCTGGATGACCTTGGGCAAGCCATAGTTCTCACAGAGCTGTTCTCTGTCTCAAGGACAGTTCTCTCAGAGCTCTCTCAGCCCCACCTACCTCAGAGGGTGTTTGTTGTGGGGAGAGGAAGGGAAAGGAGATTGTAAACTGCTCTGAGTGAAGGGTGGGGTATAAATCCAATCTCTCCCCCCCCCCCTGCTTATAATAGTATTTTCAAATGACCATTCTTATTAGAACTTTACACTTCAGAATCAGTGTGCTTATTAAATCTGTGTATTGGTGATCAGTAACTAGATTTGCCAGTGAGGCAATTTTTCTCTTTCTCCCCCCACCAAATATTTTTGTTCTTGTGCAAATGGTGAAAATGCATGTTATAAAAGGCCAGAGGGGACTTGATTAGTTTTATTGAGAGCCAGTTTGGTGCACTGGTTAAGAGCATGGACTCTAATCTGGGAGAACTGGGTTTGATTCCCCACGCCTCCTCATGCAGCTGCTGGTGTGACCTTGGGTCACTCACAAGCTCTTTCAGCACTTGACTTGAATTGGTGAAATAAAATTGCTAAAGAAATTGGTGAAATAAAATTGCTAAAGAAAAGGCATGCAAAATGGGATTCTGATATTCCTGAAATGGAAACATTAAAGAGATTTAAATTTCAACATCACAATTAACAGGATTTTTCAAAATGCCTTGTGATTTGTGTTTTTCTGTTTGAGAGAGAAAATCAGAGATTGTGTTACTTGTTCTCACAATTAAAAAAGAAATTAGCAATTTCAAATTTTGTGTTTTTTATTCTTCCTAAAATGTTTATGTTTGAAAATTGGTGGGTGCACGGGGGGCGGGGGGCAGAAGGTAGCCTCGCCTAGTGTGCAAAAAAACCCCTGGCACCAGCCATGGAGGCGGCATAGCCCCAAGCACCCTGCAGTAGCTACGGACCTGATCATGTCCCCCCTAAACTCTCTTTTCTAAACTGAAACCTCCCAGACTCTTCAGTAGGAATAGGGGGCAGGGGAGGAAGATTTGCAAAGCAGAAGAACCTTGAGCTGCGTCAACTTAATTTTACACACAGAAGGAGATTTGGTTGTCTCTGTCAGCTCTCTTGGTTCTGTTCATGCTATTGTATTCTATTTATGATACTTTTTGAGGGGGGAAAAAGGAATTTTAATTTCAAAGAAAACTTATATGAATTCAGAAAGTTGTTCAGTTGTATATTCAACTACATTTAAAGAGTTAAAAGCCAGGCTCAGGGCAGGTATCAGCTGGACCAATGTATTGTGTGTGTTTTTCCCTAGTGGCTTTGCTCTTAGGAGATGTGTGCTGTAAGGTTTTGTTGCCATGGGAGCCAGTTAGCCACAATGGGCATCACAACGGGCACTGTATATGTGTCATTTATTCCAGACCAAAAAGGGATAACAACATTTAAAAAGCATCTTTCTTTACTACCTTCCTGGAATGGTTTCAGTCCATTTGGTGCTCTTTCTTTCTACTGGAGAAGGTCTCAGTCTCTCGGCAGTTGAGTTTTTAAAAAGGCTAGAATGGAGTTGTTTTTAGTCTCCATTGACCTTTGTATTTTTTCCTTGTAACCAATTTCAAGTTAAGTTTTGAGATTCCAGTTCACAAAATTACATTCTTTGTGCGGGAAAGGCAGAACTCATGAAATGAGGCAGGCATGTGTGCCTTGCTTTTGTGTGGTATTCAAGTTGTGCTTAACAAATGTTGTAGCTGTGGGCAGTCTCATATTTTTTATCGTTCTGCTCAATGTCCTTTGACAGCGCAGTCAGACAGTCTGACAGAGAATGGGATAAGTAGATTGAGAAATGCCACAGAATGCTTTATGAAGCCAACAGCAGACGTGCCTGCCTCCTTTCCTTTCCTCCCTCCCCTTTAATATAAATTGATTTATTGAATCAAGCACAGAAGCCCTGTAACAGAACTCCTGGGCTTTATCCTCCAGAGAGCCACCTAATAAAAAAGACCCAACTGACAGCCCTCATTAGCTTTGCCACAGATCCCAAGGCAGCATTTAAAGTGGCAGTGTCCCTTGCCTAGATCTGAATTTATTTCCCAGCCAAGGCAGGTGGGTCTAATTAGCTTATTAGTTGTTTTCAGGTTAAGTAGTCTCTAGATTGGACTCCCGGTTAAACTGGGCAATGAGAAGCTAGTACACTTCTGGTTTTCACTAGCTCTGTTGCTGCCTGTTCTCAGATTCGTGTAATTCAGACTTCCCTTTCCAAACATATATGGATTTGGTCATTGGTCAGAGTGGTAATTATATGATCATGACCAACCTCAGCAGTCCTCTTCTCTAAGTTTCCTAATTTATTTTATGTTATTTTTTGAATTTATATTCTGCCCTCTCCACAAGTGGGCTCAGGGCAGATCACAAAGCCATTCAGCATCATAATATGAATACATTAATAAACAGTTAAGAACAAGAATGTATGAAGAACAATTTAAAAACAGATTGCACTATTTGTTTATACACACAGTTTCCAGAGCGGGCACTGCTAGGTCTCTAAGATCTACTTGCTCTGGGCCACATCGAGCAACTAATTGTCTTTTCTTAATGATTATGGGAGACACTTTAGTACTCTGTTTGGGGTGGGGGAGATGCCCTTGGTATAATTAGAGCAATTCTCTTCAGCTGCTGATGAACAAAGAGAAAGTTACAGAAAATAGCAAGGGAATGAATCAGATTTATCTGAACTCCTTTGAAAGGCATCCTTTCCAGTCTCCACCCCTTTGTATGCAGACAAGACATCGCCCAGCTACATTCTGTCTGGAGCACAGCCCGGTGATGATAAATGGCTACTCGCAACATGCATGTTCTGCATCTTTTCAAGATTTGCGGCTCTAGCTGCAGGAACAGCAGGGGAAGAGATCTGACCTGCTGTGCATAGCACATCTCCTGGCAGTGACAAATGGCTCTTTTCCCCCCAAGTGTACGCGAGCCAGAGGGAGAGGGCTAGAGTCTCTGGGGCAGGAGGAGCTGAAAAGAAAACTAAGGGAGCCTGGTAGTATTCCTCACCACCACCAATTTGCCCTTTGCTGCAGTTGTCTAAGACAAGGCTGCCAGGCTGCCTCTGTTTGAGCATCTTTGTACTGAATTGTCATTAGAAGTTATTTTTTCTACATTCAAGCTGTAAACATATCTTGACTTTTCCCCCATAGCTTAATACCACACTCAACAGACCTTGGGAAAAATAATTTTAATTAGTATCCTGAATATAACTTATTTATATCTATGTAACCTTACAATATTGTGTAGGATGTGTGGTGTAATTGCTAGAGAGCTGGGCTTGGAAGTTTGCTTTCAAGATCCCTCAGTTATGAAGACTGCAAGTCCTCTCTCTGTCTCCCCTTCTCCTGTTTTTCCATGCTTTAATAGTTTTTTAAAAGGCTGTAACTTTTTCAGACTTTTTGCTAACTCCTGCATTTCCTGCATATCTATTGTGCCTGCATTATAATTCAGTTGGTGGAGCTGGGCTCTAAGCTGACATTTGGAATTGGACCTTCAATCTATACCAGCTCTGGTCTGTTTCAAGAATTTCCTGATGGTGCCCCCCTGCCCCCCCTTTGTTCTGAGTTGAGCCATATGTTCATGTTATATTCAGTTCTGCATGCATTATTTACATCAGTTTCTTTTAAAACAGCTCTTCAAGTATCAGTAATGTCACCTTAAAGCAATAAAAATAACTACATCAATAGTTCAACAAAATACAGATTGCCTGTTGATCCTACACTGACGAATGTTCTTCATTCTAACAATAATGTGGCATCCATGTTGCTCTGCCTTCCAAAGAAGAGAGCCAGTTTGGTGTAGTGGTAAAGAGCATGGACTCTAATCTGAGAGAACTGGGTTTGATTCCCCACTCCTCCACAGGCAGCTACTGGGTGACCTTGGGCAAGCCACAGTTCTCTCAGAGCTTTTCTCTCAAGGGCAGTTCTTGAAAGAGCTTTCTCAGCACAGCCTACCTCACAGGATGTCTGTTGTGGGGAGGGGAAGGGAAAGGAGATTGTAAACTGCTCTGAGACTCCAAGTGAAGGGTGGGGTATAAACTCAATCTCCTCCTCCTCAAGATATTTGTGTGAAGATTTTTTTTTTGCTGACTTATGGAGACTCTGTAGGGTTTTCAAGGCAAGAAATGTTCAGAGGTGGTTTCCCATTGCCTGCCTCTGAGTAGTGACTCTGGTATTCCTTGGAAGTCTCCCATCTAAATACTAACCAGGGCCAACCCTGCTTAGCTTCCAAGGTCTGATGAAATCAGGCTAGCCTAAAAATTGGGGGAAACTTACTCTAGATATGAAACAAGGAGGCCTGGGGAGAGCAGCTCAGCAGGGGCCAGAAAGGGCAAAATTGTTTTGGAGTTAAAAAGGGGACTGTGTCGTTCATGTGACGCAGATGTGTCTGGTCCTTTTGTCTCCTTGCCCAGGTTTTCTTGGAGTTCCAGCTGCTACTGTGCTGCTTTTCAGTTTGTATATTAGTCTGAAGCTTTGGTCCTGCCCAAAATGCCAGGTTTTTCTTCACTACTTTTAGTTTCAATGTTGAATCCAAATGCAGGTTTCCATATACGATTGGCATTTAATGAGTAACAACCCTTTACAAATCCTGGGAGAGAGTGAAGGGAGACAGCATTTGGGATCAGGAATTCCTGGTTGTCGAGAAAAGCCCAAAATTGGATATAGACGCAGCAAAAGCTTAAGGGATATAATCATTAAATCTGATTTTGAAAGGGAGGGTATTCCAGCAAATCCCAATATAACTGGTCATTTAAAGTATGCACAAAGTTGGGCTGCATGTAAGTATGCTCTTTAGTTTTATTTTTCCATATACAATTGGCATTTAATGAGTAACAACCCTTTACAAATCCTGAGAGAATGTGGAGTGAAGGGAAACAGCAAGTTTAGGAAGTTCAGCATTTAGTATAAATGATGATGCATTTGATTTTTAACAGCCCCTCTTTTGTGATGTCTTAAAGCTGACAGTTTTAAGACAGCTCAAAGCCACGAGCCCTATTACATCTTCACATTTACAGTGGCTTCTGTCATGGTTTTCTTTCAGAGGCCATAGGGAGAAAACTGTAAAACCTCCATTTAGCTGCAATTTTATTGTTTATTTCTATTGGATTAAGCAGATCTCTCAAGAGGTGTCTTGCCAGCATGCTTTTGAAGGCTCTTCTCGTGTGTGTCTGTGTTCATGAGAATACAGCAGTGGTGTATTCTATTTTTACACACCCTGAACTTCCTATAAATGACACAGACAATGAAAACATTCTTTTTGTTACTTAAAGTCCAGAAGGCTGTAGTTGTAGAAGATAAATACAGGGACTGTATGGGAATGTTTCAAGGCAAGTCTATGAAAAAATTCTTCATTGCTTATTTGGCCTCTCTTCCAACAGTCCTAGACTGGCTGGTGGGAAAAAGAACAGCTTCCTCTTCTTTGACAGGTTTAGTGATGTCCTAGGGTGGGGGTGAACAACATTTTCAGGATTGGTGGGATGGCCCGTCAAAGGGGGGCTCATGTGTGGGCCAGTTCACAGCACTGGTCACATCACTTCCAGCCAGAGTCACTTTTGGTCAATGACTGGATTATCCTCACACCAGCTCCTCACAAAGAAGGTGGCAGGAGCTAGAACTGCCCCTGCCTCACAATGAGGTGAGGAGGATGAGGCAACTGCTGTGACTATCCTCTTTGTGTAATTTACTAATTTTTGCTAGCTTCAGTAGTGAAGTAGCAGCCCTAGTAGCACAGACTAGTCTAATCTCATCAGAGCTTGGAGGCTAAGTAGGGTGAGTACTTGGATGGGAGACCACCACCAAGGAAGACTGGGGCTGCTATGCAGAGAAAGGCCATGGCAAACTGCCTCTGCTCATCTCTTTCCTTGAAAACCCCATCGTGGGGTCACCATGAGTTGGTTGCAACTTGATGGCATGCTTTACTTACTTGCAAACTGAGAGCCAGTTTGGTGTAGTGGTTAAGTGCGCGGACTCTAATTTGGGAGAACCGGGTTTGATTCCCCACTCCTCCACTTGCACCTGGCTGGATGACCTTGGGCAAGCCATAGCTCTGTACCAGCTGTTCCCTCAAGGACAGCTTGGGAAAGAGCTCTCTCAGCCCCACCTACCTCACAGGGTGTCTGTTGTGGGGAGGGGAAGAGAAAAGGAGTTTGTAAGCTGCTCTGAGACTCCCTTGTGGAGTGAAGGGCGGGGTATAAATCCAATCTCTTCTTCTTCTTCTTCTTCTTTGAGAAGTTGAGAAGGTGGCTTCTCTCTTTACAAGCAGCAGCCTAGGCTGCTTTTTTTTTTTTTTTTAGGGAGGAGGGCAGGTGGTGGCTGCTACCATGTGCCAGTGGTGGCAGCTGCTGACCAGGCTGATTGAGATCTCCAGTTGTCAACTGGATCTGGTTGTGGACTGTAATATAATAAAACTGAAACGATTGAAAACTCTTTGAGGTTGCTATGCTCTGTCCTGGTGCTGAAACATCAGCCAGACTGCTTCATCTGGAACCACAAACCTCATATTCCTCACAGAAGTTATTTGAAAGAGATGGGGCAGGGAGGGCTCATTTTTCATCACGTTTGCTGTCTTCATTATTTCCCATCACCAGAATACCTGATTTTCATTATTTCCCATCACCAGAATACCTGACCATAGGGGTTTAACAATATTGGTAGTAGCATTAAACAGAAACCTCATTTTCTCTCATCATCACTCCAAATCGTAAAAACGATCTGAGGTGTAAAGCAATTCTGTTTAAGAATTAGTGTGCAGTAGATCATTGTTGTATATACGCACAGGGGACCAATCCTTGGTCAGGCATGGAGCTGTATGGGATAATATCCACAAGGCAACCCTGCATGAGAATTCTTAACAGGAATTTGTTTTCTTGAAGGAATTTTGTAACACCTTAGTATCCGTCAGATATCTGGGAAGTGGCAGGAAGATATGACAGGGATAATTTCTGGTAATGTTGAATGACATAGTCAAGGTTAAGTGAGCTTTCACTAAAGTGTAGCCATATCTTTTCTTTAATGCTCTATATCTTTTAAAATCAGTTTATGCTGTCTTGATCTGCAAACCCTGCCATTTTTCATAGCTACCAAATAATTATCTTCTCTTCTTTCCTCTCATGATAACACATGGCTGTATGTGGATCTATAGAAGCCTTTCATAATCAGGATATTTTCCCAGTTTACTTCCATGTCCCTTTTTTAAAGCTATGTGTTCATCATCTCTTTCTGTAGAATTACATTATGTTATTTGCATTTTTTATTATGGTCAAATAGCAAAATACAAAGGGAAAATATCAATTGATAAAAATCAACAGCATATTAGAAAGGAAAAGAGCGGGATTGGCAAAATAAAAATGCAGCCACCAATGTCAGGGTCACTAACTGAGTGCAAGCTTTATAAAATGGTATTTATCCTCCTGCAGGGCATACAAAACCATTGAAGAAGATGACTTGAAATTTCCCCTTATATACGGAGAAGGCAAGAAGGTAGGCATAAGTGTTTTGTCATTTCAAAGGAATATAGTGCCTGATATTGTTTACCACTCAGTTTAGCCCCTAGCAGTTTGTTCAATGTTTTCCACTCTTCCTGTTTTATTTTTTTCTTTTTGACAGTTTGAAAGAATATTGTATCTCCTGTTCCTGCTGTCTGCAGGGTGGGTGGGGGTGGGGGGTAGGAATAGGCAGCATATTCAAAAAAGCAGTTTAATATCATTTACTGCAAAATTCCATTTTATCTACTGTTTAATGGGATTTCGTTTTGTTTCATTTTGAGGAATGAGGAGACAATGTGTGAAGAAATTATTTATTTGTTTGATTTGCAGAAAACTCCACGATTTGATTGTAAAGCTTAAAGTTAAATATTTGACCAATAAGATGTGATCCAAGAAGCTGGTAAAAGTCAAAGGCACTGTGTGGATGCAATTTATTTTTGAGAATGCCTTTTTGGTATACTGAGATTCAAGTGTTGACTGAGAAAGGGGATGCATGAGAACAGCTACTTTGGACAGACACATTCCTAGTGAACTTCACCCACTATTTAATTTTTTTAGTAATAAAATTCCCTTTCAGAAGTGAGGGAGAGGGTTCCTTGCAGTAACTCAGCTGAAGTAGCAACATGTTGCCAACTACATAATTAGGAATAGCAAGATTGTCAGCATTGATCCCAGCAAGCCTGATGCATGTAGTTCTTGGACCAAAAGCACACTGAGGTTTAAGATCTCTGGCCTTGGTATGTTCACTATATTCCTAAGCAGCTCCTTCTCCTATGGTTTTGACTGTTTATCTGAATTTTGTAAAATAACCTATCTTCAGAATTAATCTGGTTATTCAAGGATTGTACTTGCTGTAGCTTATCAGTGTGTGCTGATAAGATTTTTTTAATTTTCAAAGTAATTTGCACACCTGCTATTTTTAATTTATTTGTTCCTTGTTTTATTGGCCTAGTGCTTTTTGTCGTTAAGATCGTCAATTTATTTAAGATCCAGTATTGAGAGTGCTTAGCATTAGTAAAATCAGCTACCAGCTTCAGAAGCAACCCAAAGAATCCCATTCTCCTACTAAATGAGCTTGTGAAAATGACACTGATGGTGCAGATGTTTCTGCAGGGTTGGTAAAGAACATTTATTCATGCTATGATTGTTTTGTAAATGAGACTGATGTGACTATGTGGTATAAGAGAAGGGAAGGAGTATGGTTCAGGCACTGATACATGTTACATGTCAAAAGGGGTCATTTCGTAGAAAAAGAGGTGCAGGAACTCATTAGCATAATTCATTAGCATAACATTTGCATATGTCACACCCCCTGACATCACCAGAAGTGTGTCAGAAGGCAAGACCCACTGCTCAGGTTCCACCCCAAAAATCTCCAGGTATTTCCCAATTCAGAATCAATCCTGGGTCTCCCAAATCCTTGTCTGGAACACTAACCACTGCACAACACTTCATGGGGCAGCGGCTGTTGAGCAGTAGCAAGCAGCCGGGCCTGCATGAGGTATGCAAGTTGCATGGTGTCAAGTTGTCCAATGGCTGCTGTCTGGCCTGACATGCTCTCTCCCCCTACATTTTACTGACAGAAACAAATGCTTGAAGGCTGGAAATATTGCTGTGGTTAGCAAACAATGGCCACTGAGAGAATTCCTTTCATATAGCTACAGGTTCTGCTTCTATTATGGGTGAGGGTTGACCCAGTGTATTTTCAGCTGCCATTGACGATGGACTGCAGTTGGCTAGGTACTTCCCTACTGGTCTGAATCAGAACAGAATCATAGATTTGGAAGGGACCTCCAAAGTCATCTAGTCCAACCCCTTGCACAATGCAGGACCAGCAAAGTTCCATTCAGAGCATGAGGCCTCGTGTCCACACACACACCCCAGACACACTGAAATGGAAGCCAACAGTTCACCTATAGAGAGGCAGCTGTCTATATATATGAACTGTTAACATCCATCCCATTTACCAAATGGGTAGTAGATGGGCATCTGAGGAAGTGTGTGTACACACGAAAACCCATAACCTGAATAAAACCTTGTTGGTCTTAAAGGTGCCACTGGACTCTAACTTTGTTCTGTTGCTTCAGACCAGTATGGCTGCCCACCTGGATACATCTGGGGCTCTGAATGTCCCCCCCCCAAATTCCAACCATCTGACAAGAACACATTTCCCCCCCTTGCTTGCTACCTTTTTGCTTAAAACAATAAACAGAATGCAATTTTCATTAATTTCTAAAGCATCAACACAGCATAGGACAGAGAGACCAACAGTGTGATTCTAACCAGAACTAACCCCTTCTAAATCCAGTGACATCAATGGACTTAGAAAGGTACAGCTGTTTAGATCTACACTGCGAAAGGGAGGCTACTCAAAAAGGCAGATCAAGGGCCACTCTTGGCAACACTGGAGACTTCCCCCCATACCTAGAATAAAAGATTTTTGGTCTTAAACTCTGGAGACTGTCCCCCCCCCCCATACCTAGAATAAAAGGTTTTTGATCTTAACAACAATGAAAATGTGGGAAAGGCAGGGGCCTCTGCAGGCCTTTTCCAGGACCTGCACTTTGGTGCGGGCCGCGGGAAAGGCGGTGGCAGGGGGGCAGCCTGGGAGTGCAGGGCCTGGGAAAGGTGGTGGGAGGGCTCCGCAGGCAACTTACCTGCCTGCTTCTTCCTCCTCATGGCCCAACTGAGGGCTGCTGGGAGTAGGGGGTGGGGCTTGCTGCATGTGCCTGCCCCCTGGGCTCCTTACTGCTGGAGCGTTGCTCCGGTGCACTCTGGCAGGAAATGAGCCCTGCATATCAGGCTTATGATGAGTCTGAAATACTTGATAAATTCAAGGTACTGGTCAGGGTCAAAAGGAACTCATTGCACATGCCCAAGGAACCCACAAGGCTGCTTTTCAAACAGTATCTTTCCATTCTGCCTGACAACCCTCAGGAAACCAAGCAGAGATTCAGAAATAGCTTTTGGTGTTGTGTAGGGGTCTGTCATTCATTCAGTGGAAGTCCCACTGGGCATGTACTCCTAGAAGAGTGTTTTGGATCTCAGCCAGCGCTAGCCTCTTATTAAGGCAAAAGAAGAGGAAGAAAACAGAAATGAAACTGTGGCTCTGTTCAGTTTCCTATACTACACTTGCATCAGTTTGTTGAAATACAGTGAACCTGCTGGATGGATACACAACAGAGGTGCATATCATCTTCTGTAGGGCATGGTGGAGGTGGCAGGATTAGCTCTGCTAGAGTCATTGAACATGGTTAGTGGTGCTGCTTACCAACTCTCACATAAATTTTGTTCATCTCTTAGGCCTCTACTGGACTCTTGTTTTTCACTCTCAAACAAATACCTTTCAGAACATGTTTTTTTAACTAGTGTGTGTCCTCATTCCCAGGCTCGTGTCATGGCAACCATTGGGGTTACAAGAGGACTTGGTGACCACGACCTGAAGGTGCATGACTCAAACATCTACATCAAGCCTTTTTTGTCTTCATCTCCAGAGGTAGAACATTAATATCTTTATTATGGTCACAGGAAGAGGGAAATGTCTGACTTTCTGAAAACAGACATCAAATTAACAACATGCTGGGTAGAATGAAGGAAGTTATAATGACTTAAGGAAAAGATGGTCAAACTTAATTCCTCTGTGGCTAAGGCTGCTAGACAGTGGAAGCTCAATTTATGGCTATCTACTGGTATAAAGCATTTGACACAGCATTAACATAAAAGACATGGAGCCATAAAGTGGAAAGTTGGCATGCTGCTCTGGAAATTGGCTACAGGGCAGGAAACAAAGAAGCATTATTTGGGTTTATTTTTTACAAAAAAAATCATCTTAAAAGGAGGTTAATTGGGAAGTGCAGTAGATAATAGTGCTGGGACCATTTTTTAATTATTTACATATAAATTACTTGGATTATAATGAAAAACATTTCCATAGTTGCCAGAAAACAGACTTGTAATGCTTGACATAATAAACAACAATGCAATTAAGAGGGGATTTATTTTATTGGAGTAGCTTTGATGATCGATACTGAAGTAGCTAAGTGCAGAACCCTCCCTACGCTGATGGTTTCTCTTTAGTTTTGTGGAGGAGAATAGGCTGCTTTATAGTATATCATGGCTTGTGCAGTTGTTAAAATTTGTTTTCCCAGAATTCACTTTATTGGCTTTATTTATTTAAAAATGTATGAACCATATTGTTGTCACAGTGAAAATCTCAGTGCATTGAAAATTGTTAAAACGGGACACAAAATAGTCACAATAAAAACAGCAGTGAACTCAAAGCCAGTAATAACCATAGTACAGGGGGGGGACGGGGGACACACTGAGTAACACAAATTAAAGGAAAATAGAGATTTTGCATTGGGGTCTTACTCCATGAAGAGGTCTTTTTCTATATTTTATCTTCCTGGGTTTCTAAGAGTAGCAACACACAGGGGAAAGATGATAAACAGTCTCATCTAGCAGTTCTGTGGTATATTCCCAACATATCAGTAGAGCACTGACCCTGTCAGCCACAAGGATAATGCAACTCTACAGACCAGGTGCACCTTTTCCAAATCTTGATCCAGATAATAATTTCCAGTTGTCTGCTGTGACAAGGCTGCTTCATTCCTTTTAAAATACAGTAATTGCTGGGGTAATTAAAGTGCTCGGTTAGTGGTTCAGAAGGACTCCTGAAGGTTTTGCTTTCAGAATTCAAGGCCAGGTGGTTTGACAGTGGGAAGTTGAATGCAAGTAGCTAGAAGACCTCACAGAAGGAGCATAATCAAAAAACATAACTTTAATTGGCATGCTGCTTCAATGAACCTGAGCAGTTTAGCTGAGGAGTATATTCTAGATGCCACATTCAACAAGCTGTCAGTGTCAAAGATCAGACTTAGGCTACATGTCTGTGCTGGTGACTGAAAAATATTGTGATCTATGAGAACGTTTTCAACTAGTTCATAGCCTGGCAGAGCACTGGGAATTGCTGTGAACTGTATAAACAGGGTTGGGTACAACCACCTTTTCCATTCAGTCTCACCCAGTTCCTATCCCCACTACAGCCCCTGCCCCAAGTGGATTTTGTCTATGCAGCATCCACAATCCCCAGCATAGCATTGTTGGCTATCAAAGCAGACCATCCTTCCTTTTTAGCATGCAGAAAAGCTGTGGAGTTCAGCCTACAGGTATTTTCTGGTTAAACAAAATAAGTCCAGTGGCACCTTAAAGACTAACAATATTTGTTAAGCTGATACCGTATAACAGAGATATCCCTTTTCAGTTTTCTGGTTCCGCACAAGACCTGTGCTAGTGGTTTTTCTTGGTTACTATGAAGCTGATCTGCCTTGTCTTTAGAGGAGGGAGGAGGATGGCTGAAGAGCTCCTTACTTTTAAAATTGTACAAAATTTTGTTGAGCTAGAGAAATAACCAGCACAAATGATGTCCAGTCCAAAAGCAGCACTGCTTGCTAGAACCTCAGTCCCTAAATACCTTCTCTTTAGTGTGTGAACGTCTTACATTGTGCAGAGCTGCTTTTCCGCCAACATTCAGTACAACTTGTCAAGGACATCAAATGGGCTTTCTAGTCTCAGAAAGGCCCCTTCAACTAATGGCGTTGCTTTTTTCTTTCATTTTACTTTCAGGTGAGAGTGTATGATCTTCTCCAGTATAGGCATGGCCCAGATGATGTCTTGATCTTAGCCACAGATGGACTTTGGGATGTACTATTAAATGAAGAAGTGGCAGAAGCTGTGACTAATTTCCTACCAAACTGTGACCCTGATGACCCCCATAGGTTTGTAGTTTTGCCTATTGTTTATATATATATATATATATATATATATATATATATATATATATATATATATATAATCTAGAAAGATCTATAATCTATATATAAAATCTAGAAAGTATTGTTGTCATCTTCTGAATTATCTTTATTTAAAGTCTTTCTAAATATACTTGGCTCTTGTAAGGTTGGCACTTCCCAGAAAGAAGGCTTTTGCTGCTCGGATGTTGGTGCTGAGGCTTGTAGCTGATGGCCAGTAAGCTAAAAAGATTCAGAAGGTGTGATCTTCTTGCTATTTGGGGGGACTGCTTTTACTTTAAACCATAATCTGCATATATAAACTTGGTAGTTTTCATGCTGCCACCAGGAATTTAAAATTCCAAATCTCTCTCTCTTGGTAGTATTGTTAGCCGAATTGCTCTAATTTAAAGGAACTTGTAAATGTAACTGGTAATGCTTGGTGCTTCAAACAGTCTCTTAAACTCCAAAATCCACTCTGACAAGAAGTGGACAAAATCCACTTCTTCCACAATTCTTTCTCTCTCTCAAGACACACACACAATCCTTTCAGAACATCTCTTCTCCCACTCTTAGTCATCAGCCAATCAAATCACACTTGACTCCCCCATCACCCCCCCCAACAGTACTGCAGCCACACTAAACATTTAAAGGAACACACACACCAAAACATGAAATCATTACAGAAGGTACTCATATAATTCTTCAGTCATTCTTATCTTTTCCTCTACTCCGAAGACTGTGTATCATCAAAGAGTATGTTTGTAGACAAAACACATATACTCAGGGCTTTTTTTGTAGAAAAAGCCCAGCAGGGACTCATTAGCATAATGAGCCACACCCAACAGCAAAACACATTAGCATATTAGCCACACCCCTGACAGCGCAGCTCCCTCCCAGGATCAGCTTCCCCAGGTGGCTTGTGGGACGCATGGGGAACCTGAGGAGGGGAGGCAGTTTAAACTGCCTTCCCTCTCTGGATTGGCTTGGCTTCCCCAGGCACCCCGCGGCTTGCGAGGTGCCTGGAGAACCTGGGGGGGGGGGGAGGCTGTAGATGGGGCCAACTCAGAAGCCATCTGAAACTCCGTTCCTGTGCATTCCTGCCCAAAAATAGCCCTGCATATGCTACATAGTATGAATTAAAGTAAAGGTTTCCCTTGCTCGAAAGCCAGTCAAATCCAGCTCTAGGAGGCGGTGCTCATCTCTGTTTCCAAGCTGAAGAGCCAGCACTGACCGAAGACTTTTCTGTGGTCATGTGGCTGGCATGACTAGATGCCAAGGTGCACAGAATGCTGTTACCTTCCCACTGAAGTGGTACCTATTTATCTATTTGCAATTTCTTGCTTTTGAACTGCTAGGTTGGCAGGAGCTAGGACCAGAGACGGGAGCTCACTCTGTCATGCAGCACTCTGGTCTTGAACTGCTGAACTACCAATCTTCCTGTCTGCAGTTCAGCATCTTAACCACTGAGCCACCGCGGCCCCTATAGTATGAATTAGAGAGGTCCAAAGGTAGTAGATTCATTGAACCATTTTTATTTTTTTCATGAGTTTTCAAAATCACTCCATGGTGAAATCCATGACTGGATTTTATATCTAGATTTGGTATGTATTTAGCTCCCCCCCCCCAAACACGTGAATGATATCGTTGTTAGGAAGGAAGTGTAATTAAACATGAAGCAACACCAAAGTAGGTGAATAGTCCATATGCCCAGCTCTTATACATGTAATTAAGCATTATGTTGGCCCTTGAAACGTGACCATCAAATAGTAAATATTCTTGAGTTCTAATTGTACTGTGGAAAATGCTAAGTACTCTTCTTCTGAACTGAGATTGTTTCAGCTAAGCATAGAATGTGAACAAATTGTGTACAATCTGTCTTCGGAGAAGCTTAAGTGAGATTGCCTAGAGGCTAAGCTAATAGAAGCCTGTACACTTTTTTCCTGCAGTGAAATAACTATAAGAAATAGATAGATGAAGAAGACCCTGAGAAAAGTTTGAAAATATTGGAGAAAATTTTCTTCTTCCCTTCCAGGGTTGCCATGCTTCAGGTGGGGCTTGGAAATCTTCTGGAATTACAACTGATCTCCAGACTATAGAGATCAGTTCCCCTGGAGAAAGTGGCTGCTTTGGAATGTGGGCTCCATGGCATTGAACCCAATGGGGTCCTCCCCCTCTCTAAACTCTGCCCTCCCTAAGCTCCACCCCCAGATCACCAGAAATATTCCAATCTGTAGGTGGCAACCCTGCTCCCCCCCCCCCCTCCATTTGTGGGAAAGTTATATCTCTGGTGAGCATGTGGGTGACATGAATTTTTTTTGTTTACTTTGTAATCAGCTGTCGGGAGAAGTTAGAATTCAAATTCTTCAGGTCAGAATACTATATGGAAGGATATAAAAATGCTATAGATGAAATTAACTTTTAGTTAAATAATATGACCTGTATTTGAACAGGGCAGTTAATGTGGGGTCGGGAGGGAGACCAAAACATGGCAAGATATAATTTTATTTATTATATTTCTGTTCCATCTTTTCTCATTGCTGAAAGTGGTTTATAGCGAAACAGATTAAAAACGACCAATATATTAAAATATGGGTGTAAGTGCATCTTTCAGCTCATTTGCAGGTTGTAGCTTGAAGCCTTACTATGTTATGTACTTGCAGAAGACACTGCTGTCAGCAGAAGGGGGAGTGATTTCACCTTTGCTTCCCACAGTGTTCCCTAAGGTTCATAGTAAAGATGTGAAGGCTCAAGGGAAAAAATGGAAATAACTTTTTTTTTATGATAGAAAAATTGGGAAATGTTGGGGAAAGCTGAAAGAGACTTCTATGTGGAGGAATACGTGAAATGCTTCTTTTAAAAGGTTTCTCTCAAAATATATAGGATAAAAAGTTCAGAAGTTTTTGCAGTTTTTCTGAATCCCCATCACAAAAAACCTCAGTCCGCCCCCCTTATGGAATGACATTTTACTCAAAATATGTAGCATCAACATTTTTATGTAAGAGTCTACAATAGTCAGTAATGATAATATAGAGTTTTACAGTGTATTTTCAACAATATCTTTTTTTGTAAATGTAAACAGTTTTGGAAACAATATGCTATAATTTATTAATGATAATACATTATTAAAGAGTTCATTGTTTTCAATTTTATTAACTATTTAAATATGCTGGTAGTCCGGCCTGTTGTGACTGCATGAGTGTTTCTATCCACATAATACACATTATTTTGTTGACTACAAAATTGACTTAATTTTTTTGCATTTTTCCACCTCTCAAATGGCATAAATTAAGATATATGTGCTAAGGTAGCATAGGGTGCAGCAGTTTGCAACTCTCTCCCAAGTATTGGGTATATTTGCAATCTTTCTTACAGAAAATTTATGCAATATCCTAAGTTATAAATGATGCATTTTAAGTTTGATAGGAAAGTATAGATTGCATACATTTCAGTTTCCCCCCAAATTTCAGCATTTTCCCCCAGGAAAAATGGGAAAAACAGGGGCAGGATTTCAAGTCAGTATCAATATAGCAATAAACTTTAAGAACACTTTATAAGGGTAGCATAACAACTTCCTGAAAGTTGTCTCAGGTGAAGGGACTTACAAACAGAAGCTTCATTCCACACTAAACTAGTTCTTGGGCAGAGCCAGTGGTACTTGGACTGGTCTATCACCAGGGGTCCTTTCGTAAAAAAAGAGGTGCAGGAGCTCATTAGCATAACTTATTTGCATATGCCACACCCCCTGATGTCGCCGGAAGTGTCAGAAGGCCACACACCCCTGACATCACTGGAAGTGTGTTAGAAGAAAGGAAGGAAGGAAGGGGGGGGGGAGGAATGAAAGGAACAGGAAGGAAGGTAGGTAGGTGGGGGAGAGAGAGAAGAAAGAAAGAAAAAAGAAAGGAAGGAAGGAAGGAAGGAAGGAAAGTAGGTGGGGGACAGAGAGAGAGAAGAAAAGGAAGGAAGGAAGGAACAGGAAGGTAGGTAGGTAGGTGGGGGGAGATAGATAGATAGATAGATAGATAGATAGAAAGAAAGAAAGAAAGAAAGAAAGAAAGAAAGAAAGAAAGAAAGAAAGAAAGAAAGAAAGAAAGAAAGAAAGAGAAAGAAAGGCAGGCTCCAGTCTTGTTTTAAAAGTTTCTTGATAATCAGCACTCTTTCCTTCTCTACCAAGGAGGCCAGAGACCTCAGAGGAGCCAGTTGTGAAATTCTGAAATCTAGTTTTATTCCACCAAGACCCAGCAGCGCTTATGAGCCACCAATCGAGTAAGCACTGGAAGGTTCTGAGCATAGAACTATGTGTAGCCCTGGCATAGGTTGGCTGCCCAGGTTCATGCTGCCTAGAAACAGCATGACTGAAGTGAGCCTGGAACCCGGGTATGATGCCATAGAGTCCAGCATCCAGAGCAGCCATTTTCTACAGGGGAGTTGATCTATATAACCTGGAGACCAGTTGCAATGTCAGAATATCTCCAGCCACCACCTGGAGACTGGCAACCTGAACTACTCCTGGCCCACCACGTTTTAAAGCACAGGATGAAAAGGCAGGCATAGAAACTGAAGCCAAGAATGAATCACTTTCAGAATGCTTCTGTTTGCAAGAAGCAGAAAATGTATATCCCACTAACCAATCCTAGACCGCAGCAGCGTTTTCTCTCACAAAAGCTCCTCCCCTGCCACAATTTTTGTTAGTCTTTAAGGTGCTGCTGGGCTCTGGCTCTTTTCTACTAACCAACCCAATAAGGTTTTTTTGTACAGAACTCTGAAAAGCTTCACTCACCAGCCCCATTTCTGTCCATCTGTAACTTGAATTGACTGGTTTTTACATTGGAGTCGCCCTACATTTTCTTTCCATTCCTTAGTAAGCCCCGTTCACACTACAAACTGAGATGTAAAAGTTTCCTGGAGTGCCACATTGCCCTTGAATCCATTCACCTGTGAAAACGGCCACCACCATATTTTTAATGCTGTTTTGCCATGTTAATTATCAGATAACCTCCCAGAGCGAGCAATGAAGGGACATGCTTTGTACATGCCCAGAGGCCCCCTGTTCTTTCCTATTCCCCACCTCCTGAGCAATGCTCCCTCTAAGCTGGGGAGTCTTGCGAGCAAACTTTCTACTTTGTGAGCTCCTGGCGTTAAAGTTGTGAGCGAGCCATTTGACTATTGCATAAATTAATTTGCTCTGGAGCCAACCTTCCTGAGAGAAAACAGAAGCTAAAAAACTCTGAGTTAGCTCACACTAACTCAGCTTAGAGGGAACTCTGCTCTTAAGGCACATCTCTTGTGTCAGGAGGCTGGAACAAGGCTGCAGTCTTACGCAGCCAGACTTGGGAAGAACTGGGAGGACCCTGGCTCCAGAGCAAATGCACATTGCATTCCCCCCCCCCTAAAAGAAAGGTTCTTAAGGGATCCTTTAAATTCAGGTTTGTAGCAAACCGTTTGACAAACTGATTGAGGCTTGTGTCAGTTTGTGCAAATGAAGACACTTTATGCAAGTGAAACTATAGAGCATCTTGGCAAAAAAAAAAAGTGAAGAGGTCACAGGAAAGAAGAAAAACAACTGAAAGGCTGTGGGGGGGGGGGAGGAAGGGGAAGGAGAGATTTAACCATCACGCTGCCAGCCTTCATGCCGTCCCTTCAAGCCATCCTTTCGTATCATTCAAACTGCTCTCCTCTAGCCAGCAAAGAATGCCAGTATGTGGGGGAAGGGCGTTGGGGGGGGGGGAGAGAGCTTGGAGGGTTGAGGAGTAGTTGTGAGTTGACAGACCAGTCATGAGAGATCAACAAATGAAGGCAAGAGATCAGAGATGATAGCAAGGCAGGAGCTGTAGACATCGCCAGATCATATTCCTTAGGAGAGCAGAAATATGGTGGAACCTCCCTCCCCCCCCCGCTATGATGGATCAGGAGTCCTGCCTGCCGCCCCCACCCTGTCCACAAAAGAATCCCTTAGCCTGCAAAGCTGGGATCTTCCCCAAGGCATAAAGGACTGCTAGCTTCAGCGCTGCTGTCTTCCAGCTTGCAGCCGGCTGTTGACCACTAAGCGCCCCCCCATGCGTGGGGCGAGCGGTCCCGCTCCAGGTGATCCGCGGAGCAATTGAATACCACCGAGGCCGGGCTGGAGCGGCTGGAGAAAGGGCTGAAGTCGGCGAAGCGCTCCTCCAGCAGGCTGTCGCCGGGGTTCAGGTGGTGGTGGCTGCACAAGTCGAAGTGGAGGTCCAGCAAGCTCTCGACATTGAGCGGGGGTGGGCTGGAGGGTTTTTCTTTCCCCGGCCGGCGGCCTGCCGCCGGCTCGGGGACATTGAGCGGGGTGGGTGGGTGGGAGGGAGGGAGAGAGTTTCTTTGCGGGGGTGGGGGGTGGGAGAGGGTTTTTTCCCCGGCTGGCGGCCTGCCGCCGGCTCGGGGACATTGAGCGGGGGTAGGTTGGAGGGTTTTTCTTTCCCCGGCCGGCGGCCTGCCGCCAGCTTGGGGACATTGAGTGGGGTGGGTGGGAGGGAGAGAGTTTCTTTGCGTGGGAATGGGGGGTGGGAGAGGGTTTTTTCCCCGGCCGCCGGCCTGCAGCCGGCTCGGGGACATTGAGCGGGGGGGGGGTCCGATCCAGCCGCGGCCATGCTGGGGGCGGGGCTTTGTAATGTGCCCGCCCCCCAGCATCTTCACTGGCGGAGCAGCGCTCCGCCTGGCTCCGGCCCCAACGGAGCCCTGTCTATCACTAATCTTCCTTTCTCCCCTTCCTTGCCTAGTATATGGATGGTAAAGTGGGAGTAGCCCTTTCTTATCTTGGGCTATAGATGAGAAAAGTAATTCATTCCAGGAGAATATTTTGTCATCTCTACAATACTTCCTCTGATCAATTCTAGAAGCTTCAGCAACAGCAAATAGACATTGTGGGGGAAAATATTGTTCCAATTAAATGCTTCATTAGGGAGAACTACTTGCTTGAAAGCTACTTCAGCAATTTTGTAAACTTGCCTTGACAGTTGAAATCTAAATTCACTGCATTAATGAATAGAGAGTTTACTAATGAACTGATATTGATACTTATATTTTAAGTTCTTGAATCACTTCTCCGTTGCTGAGGATAAACCCCGGCCTCCTTATTCTAGCTCCTGATAGGCTCTGTTTTAAAACTGTGCGCAGTCATTGCCTGCTCTTTTATTTTACCATTTGAAGTTTGATTTCCCTTAGTAGCTTTTTCCTTTAAAATAGTAGCAATATCTTTGTATTCTTTAGAGAATAAGCTTTTATGCTATAGGACAACAATAACAACTATATTCTCTTCTACCTTAAGGTCTTTACTTACTATATACCTTAGTATTGAAAGAATGAGTATAAAATAAAAATATATCAAATAAAAATGAACAAAGGTGATACCTGTGAAGACTCATGAGAAAGGGAATATTCCCCCCATTGCCCCCCACTTCTTCTTAACTTGCCTCCCCTTGCCACTTCTTCTCCCCCCTCAACCCTGACATCTCTACTCTTTCTCTCTTCCCAAGTCACTACTTCTCCCCTCAGGCATTCTGTACTTAAAAACATGACTTGTATATGGGGGTTGCCTAGCATAACATTGTGAGATCTCAGTCAGTGCTTCTTTTGACATTGTTGTGCATGCATAACTTTTCCATTTGGGAAGAGTTTAAAACCTCCTAATCTTTGTATTTTTTTTAATAGGGATTTTTCTGTAAACCTGGTGGTTCCTCATATTTGAAGTAACACCTTCCTTTTTCCTACCTGGTCCAATTGTGTGGATTTGCTAAATAAATAAATAGTTTGATTTACACTCTGGGATCAAGTTTGGAATTAGATATGAGATAAAAATGTATTTATGCCTGTTCATCTCCTTATGGGTTTAAAATAATCTTTTAGACTTTCTATTCTTGAGTACAAATTTTGACAAGATTCAGGGAATGGCTTGAGGAGATGATCTTTTGTACATGTCACTATAAAATAAACAGCTATGTCTCTGTTAATACTAACCAGCCTTTTCTGCTATTCATTCTGGATGTGCTCTCTTATTTCTTACCAAGTATCTTGCAATAGTTAACAACTCTGGTGAGTGAATTAAGGAGTAGGGATAGTTCATTTGCCCAGGTTTGCTGTTTGGGCTATTTGTAGACTCACTTCCTTGAATTATTCTTATGGTGGATTTTTATTAACTCTAGTTTGGTGTACTGGTTAAGTGCGTGGACTCTAATCTGGGAGAACCGGGTTTGATTCCCCACTCCTCCACTTGCACCTGGCTGGATGACCTTGGGCAAGCCATAGCTCTGTACCAGCTGTTCCCTCAAGGACAGCTGTCTCAGAGCTCTCTCAGCCCCACCTACCTCACAGGGTGTCTGTTGTGGGGAGGGGAAGGGGAAGGAGTTTGTAACCTGCTCTGAGACTCCAAGTGAGTGAAAGGCAGGATATAAATCCAATCTCTTCTCTTCTTCTTCTACTTGGCATGAAGACCATTACTATTTCATTCAAAGTCATACTACCATATTGTTCTATGTGACTATAAGATGGCTTGTAGAAGTGGGGAGCTAGCAACTCATTCTGTGATCACTGCTGTGTTGTGCACAGGCCTAGCAACTGTTGGTTGGATTGCCCAGAGGAATTCCTTGAATGGAAGTGGGGGGAGGATTTTCATTGACTGCCTGCTACAGACCTCTGAATCATTTCTCATGCTGTCCCTGGGAATCCCCTGTAGAGTTGCCAATTCCATGATGTGAAAGTCCTGGAGATTTGGGGGGATGCAGCTTGGGGAGGATGGGGTTTGGGGGAAGCAAGGTACCTCAGTGGAGTATAATGCTATGGAGCCCACTCTCCAAAGCAACTGTTTTCTCCAAAGGAATGGATCTGTAGTTTGGAAATCAGTTTTAATTCCAGGGCATCTGTAGGCCCCTCCTGGAGGTTGGCAACCCTATTCCCCCAGAGCATTATTTTGGAGGGCATTTTGAGCTGTACTAGAATGGGAGAGACAAAGAAGTCATGCTCTGCTGATGGAAATCCCTTTCATCTGTGGAAATTACTAGAGGATCAAAGCTATTGACGTGTATCTTTTGGAAGTTGTGGCTGGTGCAACATACAGTGGCATCTGTGTTAAATTGAGCAGCATCCTATTAAGTCTTCATGATGGTTTTTGATAAGTCGTTTAAGAACAATTCAGTATGTTTATCTTAACATTAAAAAGCTGATGTTGGATTGAACACTATATATCATACTTTGTTTTCCCATGACCTATCATACCTGATAAGTTCAGCCTGACTGCCTTCTGATGGTAGTCTTATCCAGTGCTCCCTCTAAGCTGTGGAGTCTTCTTAGCAAAAATTCTACTTTGTGAGCTACTGGCATTAAAGTTGTGAGCGAGCAATTTGGCTACTGCATAAATTAGTTTGCTCTGGAGCCCTCCTCCCTGAGCTAAGACAAAAATGTGTGAGTTGGAGGCTAAAAAACCGTGAGCTAGCTCACACTAACTCAACTTAGAGGGAACACTGGTCTTATCAAGTATAAGCAGAAAAGGCACATGGAGGATAATTCAAAATGGCTATTCATGTGTTCTAGAAACTTTCTGTAAGTATATCTCCAATATCCTTGGCTACTCAATTGTACTGTAAAGAGAGAATATGTGGAATCGTTTCCCTCTAATGTGATAAAGTTTTACTTTTGTACCATGTCTCTGATTTGTGGCTTTTTTAAAAACAACTTGTAGGTACACGTTAGCAGCTCAGGATCTGGTAATGCGAGCCAGGGGAGTGCTGAAGGACAGAGGCTGGAGAATATCCAATGACAGACTGGGCTCAGGAGACGACATTTCTGTCTACGTCATCCCTTTAATACATGGGAACAAACTGTCATAAAAGAAGCACCAATACTTGTTGTGGGCAAAGTGTGCTTTTTAGTAAGGACCTTTGAAAAAAACTGGCTGCTAAAACATAACAGCAATTTTGGATATGTTCTATTCTAAACTTGGCTGGACGGGGAACATTTCTCCCTTAATTGTGGGGGCTAGATTGTATATGATTAAAAGTATCTCATAAGAGTTGCAGCTTCCCTATGTTAATGTCTTTTGATGCATATCAGGGGCAGAACTATGCTGCTAGCGTATTAGTGATTCCTTTTTAATGTTCCTCCTGGTGAGGACCCTGTTGTGATCTGACAAATTCCTTTATCTTTTCCAGTTTAATGTAGCCTAAAAATGTCACTTGATGTGAAGTGGGAACTAGTAAAGTAGCCAGTCTCCACCCAAATTAACTTTTCTTTAGAACAAATAAATGTGTAACATATTAAGGTAAAAAAAAAATCTGATCTGACGTATGATATGTGATTTTTTAAAAACTACTAATATTTTGGTGAACTTCTGAAGGAATCTATTATGAACATGAATCCAAGCTTTGTTTCCCTCTTGTATCTTAGAATTCTTGGAACTTTGCTGTTAATTTTATATATTTAGGTGGTAAAGCCATTTTTTCCCTCTGAAATTCTAATTTATAGATGCTACTAGCAAAGTTGCCTAAGAGGAGAGTGAAAGATTGTTTGGTTTGGAAATGTATCCTTGTGTTCTTCTTCTTCTTCTTCTTTTTTGGTCAGGATTTTTGTTTTTGTAAGTATGATGTAGCAGACTGGGAAAAATCTTACTGTAGAAAGATATTCCCAGAACTAAACCTTTCTTTGGCACCAGACATTTTCATTCATTGAATGCTTCTGTCTGTTGAACATATATCCTGTTGAAAGGATCATTACATATATATTGTGTAATCATTTCTTGTACTTAGTAATTGTTTGTTTTCGAGTCTATTCTTTATCTATTACTAGAGTGTTTTGAAGCTCTCCTTCTGAACAAATCTTTTCCATCTTTTCTTACTAAGCTACTTTAGCATAACTTTCGTTTGCTGCTTCTGTAATCACAGGTGAGTTATTGTATTGGCGGGTAGAGGTACTTCACAATATAAACTTGGAAGACAGAGAAAAGAGCCTTTTATAAAGGTAACATGTATTGGCTTGTTTGCTGTTCTGCGTACTGTGCTTAATATATCCACATAGTATGAGGATAAAAAAAATTAACCAAAAGAATTATATTTATATTTTCCTGCACAACATCAAGTTTATCTATTCTACAATGGGATTTCTATGTAGCTTTACCATCATTTGAACAGTTACAAGTGGCTAGAAAGTCAGGTTCTGCAGATAGTGCCTCCAAAGCAAAGGACTTTACCACTAAACTCTAGACCATCCACTAGAGGTAAAGCGTGGCTTGCATATTTGGAAAAAAGACATTTGAAACAAAACTAGCTGAGAAACTGAGCTGGTATATTCTTGGAAATACCGTTTAGCAGATGACTGGTCTCAGCTGTTCTTCCTAAAAGGGAAGTTGCTGGTTTTAAGATGAGAATAGCACATGGTCCCATAATCCATTTAGCTAATTATTTTCCTAAATAGGGTTGGTCTGGAAATAATAATTTGCTTAAATAATAAATTGTATATTTCTCCTGGAACAGATGTTTCATTTAAGCTGCTATAGAAGACATATTCCAATACAAATGCCTCTTCCAACATGCCACTTCATTAAGCTTCAGTCTGAAATCAGACAGTTCAGAAGACGATAATTTGCTTCTGACATGAATTACATCTCATTGTCATCAGAGAAATGTGTGTTAGACTTGGTTACGTCTGGTGTACAACATTTTTATAAGAAGTAGATGTTTCATAAACCAGAGCCATTCCACAAGACAGCAGTGATATTATTTTCAGTATATTACTTCTGTATTTCCTCCCACCTGCTCAGATCACTTTCTCTTAATATTACCTAAAGAAATCTGGGTGTGGTGTAGTTTAGAATTCATTTCCACATACATGCTTTACCTGGATAAGCATTCACTTTGTCTTATTTTGGACATTCCCATGAAGTAAATCTTTGATTTACTGTATTTTTCATCCCTTTTGAAATGCAGTATGTGCCCTGGAAACGATTTATAGACGTTACTGGTTTTCCTCATTTTGTGAGGTGATCACTGGAAGTGTATTTTTTTGCGCAGGACTGGAACACATTCCCCATTTCCAAGTGCCGTAAGTAGGAAAATTAAAGTTTTGGTAGTTAACCATCTCATTGCTATCACCCAGAATGAAAATACTTTTGCCATTGCAGGAACACCCCAGATGCAATTTTTATTTCACTCCGATTGCTAGTAGTCTTGATTACAGATCTGAAAGAGATTTGTCATGGTAGATGGGCATCAGAATGAGCAGCAACAGGAATAGAACGCATTAACTAATATATTATGTAGACTGTTACCTTCTATCATGTCATGGAAAATAGTGCTTATCTGAAACATGTTAATGAAAGCTTTATTTCCAGTGTTTGTGTTTTTATATTTCTTTATCCAGATTTAATGGTACAGTTGCAAGCACTGTTTAGTTTACCTAATTTGCAATGGAAAATATATATTCTTCTATTAACAACATTTTCAAAGTAATTCTAGTAAGGTTAGTTATTTTTAAAAAAGCAGCAGGCAAATCCTTAAATCAGTTTTTCCCCATAAAACCCCACAAATATGGCTGCAGATAAAATGTTAGGAATGAATGGTTTATATAAAGCATTGTATGTATGGATTCTTTGTCTTCTATTTACTAGCACGAAATATCTCACCCAGCTCAGTGACCTTGCCTAGATAAAGCTGTATTGGCTGTAAAGAACTTCTGGGAAAGGCTGTTGGCCAACTCAGAGTTCTTAAAAAAGCAAAAAATAGTCGTTTGTATTTAGAGGAAAGTGAATGACATTTGTACCCTCAGAACATACTCAGCACTGATTCTGAAGCTTTTACCGACCTTCTCTAAAAGGTACGCTCAAGCTATGGTTCACACCTGCTTTTAGTGCTTCTGTAGAGCTCCTTTGGGATATTAATATTTCCCTATATAAAACATTTCAGGTTTTGTTCCAAAAAATGACACTTTTGAGACAGTAATGCACTTTCCAGATGAACGTTATTTTATAAGAGTCTGTGTGTTTTACCACCGGGCTGCAACACAAAACATTTGTGAAAGTGAGTAGAACGCTATGCAAACCATATTGCTGATAGCAAGTTCCAATAGGACAGCAAAGCTCTGTCTATACTTCCCTAATAAGTATTTATATCAGACAGTCATGTATATAGTAATGCGTAATCATTTGTGTTAATTATTACATGGAGTTTAGAAATAATCAAGCTGTGTTCATGCGGCTAGTCCAACAGTTTTATAACTCAAAACACTGCTGAAAACTGTGCTAAAGGTACAGTGTGCATCGTTGTGATAAATGATAATGGGATATTAAAGGATTCTTAGCCATAGGTGAGAAGGAACAAAAGCGATGGCAGATTGGACAAACTACCATTGGTATCACAATACATTTTTAACATAGTTGGTCACTGATCACTGAAACAACTCCCAAAAGGGAAATTAAGTGAATCTAATGTCTCATATTGCATGTCTTACAAAGGCCAAATTTAGAAGGGCATTAGGCAAGTAGGCGGTTAAAGGTGGAGGAGATTCATTTATGGAAATCTGTCAGTGCTAAGGCTCCTTGTAATTCACCAAGTAAGAATGATAGAAATTGCACAGGAGAAACTTTATTAAATTATTTCACTCATCTCCTCTTCCTTCCATTAAAAAAAAATCTCTGGGAAAAGCTCTAGATTAGCCATTTCAAACAAAGGGCATTTTTTCCATTCAGTAACAGTATCAAAATAAAATACAACTTCTTGGAGAATTTTCCCATTATGGTTAGATTCAACAGTAGTCCAAAATTTCCTTTACCAAGAAATTTCTGTTGTATAGAATCTATAAATGATTTCTGCAACAAGTAATCATTACAATATTAGCTCCCTTTGAATATTCTTATACAGTGCCCTTAATAAGAAGGGCTGCATCTTAACTGAAATTTCAGTCCAGTAGTACATACTACTGAATAAGTGGTAGTAGTCAGCCAATAAGAAGCTTTAAAGGGTACTGTTCAGGGGAATGCTCTTGAAATGACTGCTGGAACAGCAACTCTCTACATGACATCATTAATTAGAATACTTCACAGGCCCTTTCTTTTCAACACTGATATTTTGTCTGCACTTAACCATACAGTACAAAACTCTGCCACACCCATGCTGGTCATCTTGCCCTATGCATATGTACTTCTGTGGTTTGTATCTCATGTACTGAGTTATGTGAAATCTGCATGCTTTCTCTCTTGTAAGTTTGTTTTCCTGTTGTGTGAAGTTGATGTTATAGATCTCATGTAGACAGTGGCCAAATACCTCTTCAACCATTCTGCCAAAATCTATCTACATTATACTTGAAGGAGGCTTTTCCCTGTCAACCTCCACTTTTTGTTCCTCTGTTGTATTTCAGTTTAATTCAGCAACTGCCATATTTTTCCATTCCCATTTTGGCACAGTGACTGTACTTAAGGAATGTATTATTTTCTAGGTTCAGCATTTCAAACAACAAAAAGAGTCTGTTGGATTAAAAATGGTTTGGATCCGTGTACTTAAATGTTGTGACTGTGAAAATATCAAAACTTTTTGTAATCTGAAAACAAAGATGTTTAGTAAAGGGATATTTTTATGTGTGTTGAAACTTCTAAGTGCAATGAAAATGGAAGAACCTGGAAAAATGTATGCACAACGGCGTTTTAAAAATGAAATTGTAAAAAATAAACATAAAAACTTATTTTGGCTCTTTATTTTGGGCATTATTGATGTGAGCTTTGTTTCTGGGTTTGATAGCTGGGTGGGAAAAGCCCTGAAATATGACAGTGGGTGGGCTTCTGACAATTTTCAATTGTGCAAAACAGGAGTACTCCTTAACAGAGAATCTTTCCCCTTTCCACCTTAACCCTTTGATATTCTGCTACTAAAAGCTGAACCTATTTTCCCTGGATAAGAGGTCTTGGAGGATGCTTTGGAAGGAAAGCTTTGCTTGGGTAAGGCAATAAATTCTTCAGCTCTTCCCTAGAAGGATTCTGTTGTCCTTCAAACATACAGGTAAACATGGGGAGAGGGTGAAGACTGCAGAATCCCCAAAATGTCTAAGATCCAAGTAATATTATAGTTACAAAGAAACAATGAAGGAAGAGTGTGAAGATAAAATGCAAAGCAAAAAATTCATGTTAGCTCACTGAGCCAGGTTGTCTTGAAATATAGTATAATAGTTAAGGTAAAACTGTACATCTTATATATAATATAATAGTTAAGGTAGTATATTATAAACTGGGGTTGGGCAGGGCTTGTAGTATCTAGCATGTAAGCATTACATCTGTGTGCTAGACAGATTATTTAGCAAAACAGAAGAACTAATGTAATTCCATACTAAGTTTCATCGAACCACATGTATCCTTTCTTAATGCTACCTATTTTAGGAATAGGTGCCTTTCCCACATTAGTATGCATGTTCTTTATATGAGAGGTAGGTTGGTTCTTCGCTGATTTGGAAAGGCATGATCTGTGGGCATCCACTAAATCAAGCTTCAGTATCAAAAATGTTAAAAAATTTCTTACAGTTTTCACCACAGCAACTTAAGTATACTTTCATGGATACACATTTTAAACTTTGAGTCTGGTCCTGATACAGTGAAGGGACATACAAGCAATTAACAGTGAAGAGAATGGATAGAAATAGGTGGGGGGGGGGGGCTCTAGTTCATTGTGCTGTGAATTCCCAAGAATTACACAAGACAGTAAGCATTTAAATGTATTTAATAGCTTTTCAGTAACTTTGGAGAAGCTAGACAGTAAATTGTCACTTCAGCCATAAAACTTAATGAAAGCTTAACATACATTCCTAAATTTGGAGTTGGTGAACCAAACACTATACAGGCCAACTATCTGCTTATTTTGCAAGAATGTTATGAAGAACATTATTAGATCACTACCTGATAACAACTTGCTTGGTGCTTGGGTGGTGGGATGAGTGAGATGGTGTACCCTCGGATACTTACGGATCCTATTGCAATTCAAAATGCTCTCAGAAATTTTTGTGGACTATCATTTGAGCCTCTACTAAAAGCTTGCATTGTAGGGCTGGCCAGAGCAATAGTTCAGATCACATACACACACATACACCCAGCATCTTCTTACTTCATCTCATAGTTCTATTGCTTCCTAATATTTCATAGAGCTTACAGATCTGAAATAGGTTGGGAGACAGCTAGAGCATTATGGGTGGAAGATGTGTGCTGAATAGGGCAGAAAATGCCATAGAGCCTATTTTAAATTCTGTGAGAAAGCAATGCTGTGAGACAGCAGCATTTTTTTCTTTTTGCCATCATGTCAATGCATAGTTATTTAAGATGTACAGGATTTATTAAATCTTGGAGCAGAACCTCTAGAGGAGGAAGTTTCATCTGCTTGCTGTGATGGTTTTGTAAGACTGCTGATTAAATCTAACTTGGATGCCAGATTAGTAGTATATCTGTTACCAGATATATTGGAAAAACATTGCTTGTTCTGATTGTATGAATAATTTTTAATTGAAGTGGATGTCTCTGGTCACCCCTTGTAAGCTTGAACTGTAACTTTTTATAGGTGATTAAAAAGGTACAAAAGTAGTGGAATGGTGAAAGAGTTAAAAGATCTAAAAGAAGCAATAGTTCAACACCCCCCCCTTGAAAAGGCTCTGAGTAAGGAGGAATCTAGCAAACTACACCAAATCAAAGGTATCCAACTTTTCTTTTGAGGGACAAGTTGATAGCACAGGTTGTGGGAGAATAATTCCAGACATTCTTGAACTCTTCTTCATTCTGTTTTCTAGAAAAGACTGTTTTAGTAGCACTGGTAGATGATTTGCAGTTGCCATTGGACTTCAGTAAAGCGTCCTTGTTGATATTGTTAGATCTTTTGGCTGCATTTGATATGGTTCACCATATCTGGTTGGACTGTTACAGTGAGAGATAGCAGGCATGACACTTGGATAGTTTTGGTCTTTTTATCAGATAAATGGCAGAGAATTTCCACTGCAGAGTTTGAATCAGCCAAGGAACTGTCTTGTGTTCTATGGGACTATGCTATTGATTTGTGCTCCTTAATATATATTTGAGACCATTAAGTTTCTCTGTATCACTGGAGTTAGGTGTTCTCAATATGCTGATGCCATCCTGCTATATTTCTCTAATCTTCCAGATATGGCCATCTCTGTTCTTGACAAGTGCTTGGAGGTTGGGACTATGAGGGGTGAACATGCTGAAAGTGAATTGAGAGAAGATGGAGATGACTTGGTTGGGAAGGATGATATTTTGTAAGGGGGTGGAACTGTTATGTACCAGGTCAAGTTTAAAAGCTTAGGAGTTCTCCTAGATCCAGCCTTACTCTTTGAAGGCCATGTTAACAAGGTAGCTTGAGTGCCTTCTGTCTCCTGGATTTGATTAAGAAGTTGGCCTCCTGCATAGACAACAGACAAGATATACTGAACCATGCCCTAATCTCTGCATTAGATCACTGTAATGTTCTACATGGGGCTACCTTAAAGTCTACTTGAAAGTGTAAAATTCTGCTGCTAGATATTATTGCAACAAGTTGCAAGCATATAATGACAATGCAGAGGCAACATTGTGAAGAAACAATCTAAAACCATGTGTAAATAATATGTAAAACAAAGTGTAAATAATAGTTCTGTATGTATGCCTCTGGGCAATCTACTAAGTAGTGGAGCTGCTTCATAGTTACTGTTATAAGGAAATGATGTAACCTCTGAAATCTTCAGTGAGTCCCTGTAATATTTATTTGGGGCAGAAGAATTTAAAATGCACCGCTTTTGGTCAGATTTCTACATTAAACATAAATTGGTTGAAGGGTCTGGCTTGGGAGTATAAAAGAGCATAATATGGCTATATAGTTGGGGGCTATCAGCAGATGCTGTGGAGCAAAAGGAGTTGGAGAGCAACAGATGTAGAGCCTGCCTGGTAGAGGAAAACAGAGGCTAAGAGGGTCTGCTGTGGAAGCAGTGGTGTCTTCAAGCAGTGCTTTGGCATTCTGGTTTCAGCATCTTCAGTGAAAAATCTAACCATGGCACAGCCACCACTGAACTTTAGAACTGGTGCTACTGTCTTCAATATAGAACAGCCTAGGATGAGTTTGACCAGAACTAAGTAAGCAGGGCTTTGTAACAATTAATTTTGGTGTTAAGGTTAGGAAAAAAGGAAATAAATATTTGACTGTAATTAAGGGGCATAGGAATTGCCATTTTCCCTTATGGTAATGTTAAAGAACTTATCAAGTGTATCTGCATAACATATATCCAGTAAAATAACTATATTATCCTTTTAAATAACTAATTTGTAAACATCTTTATATTGTGGCTTGTTACCCCTTAGTGCCTGTCTGCCTTACAACCACGAGTACCAAGCTACCTGGGTATAAAGTCTTTTAATGGGTAAATGAAATAATAAATAAATAATAAAATACATAAAACCCCTTCAGCTTTGACATTAGATGTCAATAGATGGAAAGTATGTGGTTAACACTCCAGTTTTTGAATTTCTTGTCTTTGATGGCCCTTTTTATTTGTATCCTGGGTTCTTGTGTTTAAGTTATCTGGATGTTCTTTCTTAGATTATGATTATTTATTTTTATTTATTTAATTAGTTTATACCCCACCCTACCCCTGAAAATGGGCACAGGTCAGCTTACAACATAAAACCATGAAACAATAAAACTATAGATAGCAGCAACAGATGATGACAAAGACCCAGATGATTAGGTAACTAAAACTTGTATTCTGCATGTTTTGGTTGTTAGCCATCTCAAATATAGACGTGAGGTATAAATCATTTAATGAGTCATAAATAGGTAGCTAAAACGAAGGAGGGAGTCAACAAGTCAATCTGCTTACTGTGCCCTGGCTTGCAGTTTGGCAGACATCTTATGATGTTTCTCTTATGGACACATTGTGGGACCTAATCGCCCTTACACAGGCTTCTCTCACCAGGACGATAGAACAGTGTGCCAACCTGCACAGACTACCATCTGAATAGTGAAAGAAACTGGGCTGGACTGTCCTGTTCATTTTCACCACTGCATTGTACCAGCTTCCAATCGTCCATCCAAGAAGCCAGTGCATCCTGTCTTACACATGTAATGATATGGATTGTGACTGGCTTTTAGAGCACATGTAGCAAACTGAGCACTGAATTCAGACTCTTAAGCAATTGTTCAGCAACTGCTTTAAGAGGAACCATATTTTGATGTAGTAACGGCTAAAGAGCCAGCAACAATGGTTCTGCTAATTGACTTCCTTCAACAAAAGGCGTTCTGCCAAATGGCTCCTTCCTGCTATAAATGCACATAGTGAGTGTTCCAATAACCATACTAAAATAAAGGCTTAGTTAGACATCTCAACTCAGTTTGACAAGAGATTTACCTGACTGGCTAAAGTACACATTAAGGGGGAAATTCTGCAAAGTCTCTCTCTGTGTGTGTGTATGTATATATATATATATATATTGGGGGGACACTTAAACTAGCTCTTTGATTCATAGAGGTTCTTAGGACTTGTGATTTTGCTAGGTCTGGATAGGAACCTAAAGGCTGGATTTATCACTGGGCCTCCAGTTGCCTCTCTGCTTTACATGTTTTCCTGCAACATTAATGGTTTAGGACATTTATGCATTCCTAAAAAATAATCAAGCAAACCATATTCTAAGGTTTAAAACCATGCATTCTACAGAGGTATACCTCCAATGAAAGTATTCATTGCGCATATGGGGGCTGATGTTTAAAACAAGTTGAGCACTACCGCTCATACTGAACACTACAGCTTTCTCCCTTGGAAATTGTTATCTTATAGTTCTCTGGGCACAATTATTTTTTGTACTTGAGTGTCAGCTAATGCTGCCATCTCCTGCCCAGGTGGGAGGTGTGAACTCTTGATGTCAGGACTGTGGAATGTTATATTTCTCATGGCATGCTTATCGCCCTTTGAGCTACTCCGACCTTGAGAGACTGTTCGTGCCAGCCCATGTATCTCTTCTCCTGTCTGAATCTTATTCTTCCTGCTTTTTTCCCTGGGAACTGTAAACCAGTATTTTAAGTGCCTTTTCTCTGACATGATGACTGGTTACCATGCATTACCAGACCCCTTTTTGAATTATGTATAATTGTCCTGACCAAGGCTGTACCTGCCATTACTAACACAAGAAGTGCAGATGACGATAGCAGACCTTTCTCAATAAAGCATTCCTGTTTAAGAACACTTGTTGGTGACTGACTCTGTAGGACTCTCACACTGAGTCACACAAATATTTGGGCTACTAGAGCTGAGAGGCATTATTGATGCTGTTATAATACAATTCAAATATGCTTATTAGATGCTTACTGGGATGGATGTCAAGTGGCACTATACTGCAAGCATTTTTGTTAAGGTAACATAACTGTAAAGTAGCATTTCATCTCCCTTTGTGAAGAATCCTAAATGTACTCTGCATGATCAATTACTGAAGAACATACTGGAAAAAACTGAATATTGTTGCCATTTAGCTGCATCTGATTATATATTTTCATGCCAAAATATATAAGAAAGTCTTTATACTGCACTTTTGTCTTTACTACAGCAGACATGGAGCTGCCAGTATACTAGTGCCTCTCTGCTTAAATGCAACAAAGGCAAATGCAATGCAGGATGTGATGTTATTACACTATGTGTTGTCCTTTTCCTGCAAATGACAGCCAACGATGCAAAGCAGGGATGGGGCAAGCCATAATGTGATAGCATATCCTATTCAGAACAGCAGAGTTCCTTCATAATACCTAGTAAAGCCCTACTATTACTCTCTGTGTTCCCCAAATGTGACTGTATTTCCTATTTGACAGCTGCTGGTGAATAGAAGAATAAGAGTCACCACCTACCTTTGTCTAAAGGCTGCTACTGGTCTGTGTATGTATTTCCTGAATTTATATTTGGAATGATTTATTTATAGTGAGACGACAGCAGGGGATATGAATAACACCTCTATTTAATTCTAAAATAATCTCTAACATTAATGCAGGGTGATTACACGTCAAAAACCAGGTTTCTAAACTGGTGGAAAATAGTTGATTTTCTTTTATTTCAGTTGCCAAGGTCTGTGTTATTCCTTTGTTCCTTTATCTTGTTCTATAATCATTCTTCATGCAAATGTAGATGGAAAGGAGAAAACAGTGAAAGGTTAAAATGGAAGCAGGCTATCTTTCATCGACATGGTAATTTTGCTGCTTGGCTTGGTGCCAAATGCTCACTGCAGCCACTAGCTGCCATTCCAACATGAGTGAAAGGATCTTTAATAAGAGTGTAAATAAAAGCCAGGCTGAAAAATGAGTTTTCCATCTCAGCAATCACTGGCCTAACCTCTGCTGTAAATAGTCTTTCAGAGTAGCACAGATGGAATACCTGCACCTGGGGATCAAGGCAATCTGAGTGGTACAATTTAAGCAGCTGGGTATGACTGAAACATGAATTAGCTGGGACAGGCTTGAAGAATTCCATTTATATATATTATACAGAAAACAAATAGTTCACTCTAAATTTTTCCTATTACAATGTTAAAAAACCCATCTCTTACAGAAGGGGCAATTCAGTACAGCTGTTGAATTAATTAGACCATGAGAATTTCCTGTAAAATGGTGTAACAATAGAGATTTAATTTATGTTCATTGATTTAACAGCTTGAAAGTGATTTATCTGGCTACAGCAGAGGTAGCAAAGATACCACAAGAACGATAGGTCATTGTCGGCTGTGTCTTTCAGTAACTTTATTGATTCTGAGCTAAAAGTCTGTCACAATATCTCACTGAGAGAGTCAGATGTACTGGAAAACTGAATTGTTTAAAATACCTTTGAAAGCCCTTTGCAATCGCATTGGTATCAACCATTTATTGTACTCAACCAAGTGTTCCTCAGGAGCAGAGTGACAGCAAGTATAGGTTAGATCTGTTCACAAATGATCTTTTGTTCTGGGTAACAAAATCATTTTGTAACTAAATTATGTGCTATGAACAGCACCATGCCATTGTAATGGCTGAGTTAAAAGGAAAGAGTATTATACAGCCTTTGTTCTGGAATATATTTGTAATAATATAATTATACAACAAAACATGTGGCACCATTTGGGACATGACAGAGTAGACCCTGGCACCATTGTTACTTGTAGGAATTATGCTAAGTGATATTAATAGTACCTAATGCCATAACCCGGAACAAGATATAACTATTTATTGCTATTAAAGACATTTTGTTTACAACATTTGCATATCACTTTTCTGCCTACTGAGTTGAATATGTGCACTTGGCACAGTAGTTATTTTTGTATTTAAGGGAATTCACTCACCAGTGGAAGAATCAAATTTAAGCAGTATCTTTTAATATAGTATGTTGAAGTATTTCAGTAGGCTTACACAAGGAATTTAAGAAGTTTTTTTTTGTATGATCAGGTAGTTATGAATTGAAAAATTAAGCTTCTAGAACTTCAAAGAATGGCAACTTTGTATAGGATGGGTATGAAAGTGGTGAAAACTTAGCTGTCCATCATTATGTGGATCAATGAATAAAGTTCTTGAAGACAGCCCCTCTAGGATACATTCACACACCAGTCTCCTATATTGACATACTTATTTGCTTCACTGTGTTTTCCCCTGTAATTAAATCCAAACAAATGGTGACCATATAAACTTATTCTGTTACTCCTGTTTGGTCTTTGCATCTGTTCACCCTCTGCCTATATGTATGGACTGTTGACTTCCATTTTAGTGTATCTGAGGAAAGGTCATACCTTGAATAAAACTTTGTTGGTCTTAAAGGTGTCACTGGACTCTTCTGAAGGCAGAAAGTTATCTTATTAATATTTCTTAGAAAAGAAATACATGGAATTTATAATAGTGCACATCTTTTGACCTCTACAGTCAGTTAAATGGGGCCTAGTTGAATCTTAGGATGCCACCTGCACAAAATGTGCTTCCATAGGTGGATGCCCTTTGCTGGATCAGGTGAAAGGGTACACATTTATCAAAACACTATCTGGTCAAGTTTCTTTTCTGTTACAATTCTGTTATATTTAAACATCATATGACCATGTATTCTGTTAACTCAGAAATGTCTGGGACTGGCACTGAGAAATGTATTTTTGAGGTTATTGCACAAGAACTAACACACTTTGAATGCACCATTTAACTGCTATAGTGAGATCCCTAGCAATACTTCACAGTGGAAGCATATTAGTAGCCCAAACTAGCCTGAATTTGTCAGAGCTGGAAGTGTCAAAAATGGCATTTTTTTAATAGAGTGGGTATGAAGGTGGTGGCAGGGTTGGCCATGGTCAGTGTTTGCATGGGAGGCCACCAAAAAGACTATGGTTCAACTTCTGCTCATCTTTAGCCCTGAAAACCCTATGAGGGTTTGCCATAAATTGGTTGTAACTTGATGGCACTTCACTATTATTCTAATTGTATATTTATTTAAAACATTTATTAGCTACCTTTCTTCTTTTTAGAACTCAAGGTGACTTACAATATTAATAAAACAGTATAAAAGCACAATAAAAACAAGTATTATAAAACCCATAAAAGTGACAGCTTAAAAATTCCAATTAGTATTGTCAATAATAAAAGCTACATCAATCAAAATGCAGTCCTAAATAAGGCTGCCTTCAGCTACCGTCTTAAGATCAACAAGGGGGCTAGGTGCATCTTCCCTGAGAAGTTGTTCTATAATTGTGGGGTTGCAACAGAAAAGACTTCTTTTGTGTACCCACCAAGCCAGCATCTTTAATTGGTAGGTCAGGAGGATCTTAATTCCAGGCAGGAACATATGGAAGATGCCAAGCCATGTAGGGCTTTAAATGAGGTAACTTGCAGTGCTTAACAGTGGAAGGACCAGTCCTACAATTCTAGATAAAGGTAATTATCTGTTTATAACTTGACAATCAAATATCAGCCCCATCAGGTTCTACATAGATTCTGGAAGGAGCTGAAGCTTGTAAAAAAGGAAGAGTGCCATAGCTATCAGGCTGTGTGATCAAGCCAGTCTGTTGTTCATGCTATGCAGCAGGGCAAAGCAGTATTGTTGAAAGGGTGCTTTTGGTCTGTCTTAAATGTTGGTATGAAATTAAGTCTTCAGCCATATTATTTATTTATTTTTTCTTAAATTTATATCCCGCTCTCCCCACCAAGGCAGGCTCAGAGCGGCTCACATCATTTCTAAAATAACATATTGACATTAAAATCATACATCAGACATTAAAATACTATCCATACAAGATTGGCAGCAGAATAAAAATCAACCCGCAGGTGGGTCCAAGAAGCATTCCCATAAGTCTCTGTGTGCAGATGACGGTTCCACAGACGGGCAGGCAGATGGCAGTGCCGGTAGACGGGTTGGCAAGGTGGAACTGGGCCAGGGCTAAGATGTTTGCCTTGGGCGGCCCCTACCCAAAGGCCTGGTGGAAGAGCTCCGTTTTGCAGGCCCTGCGGAACTGCATCAGCAGGGCCCTGATGTTCTCCGGGAGCTCATTCCACCAGTACGGGGCCGCCACTGAAAAAGCCCTGGCCCGTGCTGTAGCCAGCCGCGCCTCCTTCAGTCCAGGGATGGTCAGACGGTGTTGGGTCCCAGACCGTAGTGCTCGCTGGGGAGCATATGGCCTTCAAACTATTGTATTGGTGTTATGGACAAAAAATTCCTGCACTTTGCATTGGGTCTGGGCTGTAATAAATTTTAGAATGATAATACAATGTGTTGCTGGTCACCCGCTCCAGTAGGTAGATCAGCCACAATCTTTTCCAGCAGCTCCCAAACCACTGTCCTCCATGTGTAGTGTGTTCAGACTATCAAATCCAAATCTAAGATGTATGAACCCTCTCATTTTTTAGGATTAATTTGTCTATTGTGAATGCTACAAAGTTATTACACCATTTGTTATAAAACAGGCAAGTCTTTCAGCATGTCCAGTTCCACTGATAAAATCTGCAAGCCCTACCCACTCTGTATGAGCAGGAATGTGTTGTTATGAAGGCCTCATTCACTTCCCTCCCTCACAGGCAAGATTTTCCCTCCATTTTTCTTTCCCTTTACTTACTGAACCACCCTAATAATATGTTATTTCTTTGCTGAAGAACTCTGGCTATCCCATCCTGTCACAGTACAATATTTTGACTGCTGAGTCAGCCCAGGAACTTGAGGGAAGGATCAAGAGCCCACCTTAACGGCACTCAAGGTGTTTTGAAATTCCCAAATAACATATTTTATTTAACATAGATGGGAAAGGTCAGGTGAATCAGGGGTTGAAATTACTGAGGTAAAACCAGTACATGCACAGACTTAGGTTTATGTTTCAGGCTAATGAGAGTTCCTTAAGATTTTCACAGTGACTTAAATCTTTAATGCCAAGAGGCTTTTGTTCGTGTTTTCTCCAAACACTCTACTACAGTGTTAGAGTATTCTCTAACTACAGTATTAGAGTATTCTCAGTGTTAGAGTATTCTCTAACTCTTTTGGTTTCCAGAAGGCTGGTACACTTTCCAGTACTCAGAGCCCTTCTCTTGAAACACCAGTATTCTAACTACACCAGACCAGGGATCTTTGGACTCTTCAGAGCAAACTCCCTTTTTTGACTGGTTGGGAATTTTATTATCTCTCTAGATCTATCCCTTTTCCTTGGTACAAATGGGAGTCTTCACCTCCTTCCCAGACTTCCTTGCCAACTTTCCCCCAGTTCTCCATCTGTGTTAAACTGCTCTCAGCCAAGGCTGAAATCCAAAAGTGTCAGTACTCAACTCTTCTTAGCTAGGGCTGAAATCAGACTCAACTCAGTCAAGGCAGAAATTTGTCTCCTCAGCATGCAGCTCTAAAGTCTCTGCTCATCTAATGCTAACCAAGCAGATTCCTTGGAGCAGCCTGTCACTCAAGGCTCTCCGTTTCTGTGAAGAATTAACCATTCAGTGTCTCAGCTGTTTGTACAGTACTTCTACAATTTTTAAAAGTGCAGTCTATCACAGTTGTGTTCTACCCTGATGGCTTGCATGAACAGTTATTATAAGCCTCAAATAAAATCCTCACATTCATTCACGTGGTTACTGTTTCTTGACTCTAACAGTAGTTCCAAATTTTGCATTTCTTTCTTGGGGTGTACTGTGTCCATCATGTAGACAGGGCTTGAGCTTTTGGAGAATTTATTTTTCGAAGTGCATACACAACACTATTATGTTCTTTTATGGACATACTCCATACCTGTGCTAGCAAAAATATATTAGTCAATAATATGCTGCATCTTTGTATGATACAGAAATGCTTGGAGGCCAGCTCTGTGTGTTCTGCTAGTAGGAGAAACGCAGTTAACTATTGCAAGAGATACTACCCCAAAATGTTAAGTGCTTCCCTATTCACACAACAGATGATCTTGTGTTCCTAAACAGTGTACCAGTATTACTAACCTGCATTTGCTCAATATATCCTATTCTGTAGCCTCACTGTGAATCTACAAAAAGTGTCTGCAAGCACCTGAAAAGACACCAGAGTGCTTAATATTAAAGGGACACTTTTCATGTATGTTTTAAAGTGCTCGGTAGTTGTTCAAACACTGAACCCCCTCTGTGGTCACTGACATGGAACAATCCCAGAAACATAGACGTCCCATTTCTTAGTAGTTTCTCTGCAAGTGTCAAGATCCAAAAATCTTTTAGCCACTGTTCACACATGAATATTCCTTTCAAACAGATTCAGAACCTACAGACTTTGATTTATCCATATTTCAGTATTTTGTTACTTGCTCTGATCATTTGGAATAGGACAAATTTTTAATTTACTCAGTTTTCAAGTTCCACAACACCTTCAAATGCCCCCAAAATTCGGTACAGCTCCATACAAACCATTCACCATTCACCTATCCTTTACATGAACTTCTTATCATTTGACACGGAATACAAGAATGTGTATCTGACTAGCCAGGATGAAATGCAGATATTGTAACACAACATCATTCTCCTTGAATAGGATGAATGATGCGATAGCAGGCAAGATGTATTTCTTTGCTAAGGATAACCCTTTAACCACAAACCATCAAGATGTATGATGGCAAACCTCTAAAGCAGAGGCGTCAAATTCATTTTACCACCGTCTGATTAGGCAGTTGGTTCCCTTCCTTGAATGCAACGACTTGCCAACAGTGATCCACGCGATGGTCACCTCAAGATTAAACTACTATAATGCTCTCTACATGGGGCTGCCCTTGTCCCAAATCTGGAAGCTTCAACTGGTGCAGAATGGCTGTGGTCACACACACTAAATAATCCACTTTCAGTGCATTTTCCAACTGGATTTTACTGTGTGAACTGGCAAAATCCAGTTGGAAAGTGCATTGAAAGTGGGTTATTTAGTGTGTGTGACTGCAGCCAATGCTGCGGCCAGGCTGCTGTTGGGCCTCTCTATGTGGGAGCACATCCAGCCTGTGCTAAAAGTACTGCATTGGCTGCCTATAGCGTACCAGATTCACTTCAGAGTGCTGGTTCTTACCTTTAAAGCCCTTTATGGTCAGGGGCCTACATTCCTGAGGTGCCTTTCCCAACTGCACTCAGGGTCTCAAAACTGTCTGGCCCTCCTGGATCCCAAATGCCAGGCTGGTTACAACCAGGTCCTTCTCAGTGGCGGCTCCATGCTGGTGGAATGAACTCCCAGAAGACACTAGGGCCCTGCAGGACCTTTTACAGTTCCACAGGGCCTGCAAGATGGAGCTCTTCCACCAGGCATTCAACCAAAGAGCTGTATACTAGCACATTATGACTGGTTTTATATTTGCTCTGTTTCTATCTGTTTAAAATTTTTATGTAAACCACCCTGAGCCCGCTCCGGCAGGGAGGGTGAGGTATAAATCAAATAAATAAATAAACTGGTTACAAGGGCTAGATCTGACACGTGCCAGTTCCGGAGATATAAACTTTATAAAGAACAAAGGCAAACCCAATTAATATTATACAAACATGCTGAAAACATTAGTGCTCTTACAAGATTTCCTTACAGTATCTCCCTCCCACTTCCCCTGCCTGTTATGCATTAGCACTGGGACAGTATACAGGGACATAATCCACAGCCTCTGTCATCTGGCAGTAATCAGTTGCTCATGGCTGGATAAGAGCCCTGGATGGGCCGGGTCCAGCCCATGGGCCATATGTTTGACACCCCTGCTCTGAAGTGTGTGCCCTTCATTTACTGCTGGAAGTTATTTATAGCTAAACTCTTGAGAGAATCCCACTGTAAGTATACCTCTTCTCCGTGAATGAAGTCACATGGAATTGCACTCCATTGTAGAGGAATTTTGGTTTGTAAGAAACGTGCTAAGAGAGGATTTGTTAAAAGGATTGTTTCTGGTGACAAGGGAATGAAAGTGAATTAGGGCAACAAGAAGCTATCTGAGAAGGAAAAAAAGATGATTTGGCTATTAAGAACCTGGTGGAATATCTAGTTGAACATGAGAGAATCTGACACTTCACTCAGTTCAGTGTTTTACTACTTTTAAATTACAAAGCCAGGGACCTATTTTTCTGGGTCCTAGGAATAAAAAGAAAGATGGACCACATACAAGAGTAGGGAACGTTTAATATGGAAATATGACTATATTCCTTATTTACTGGAGGTGGGAAGCATGTGATGAGGCAATTTAATTATAAGATTTCTTCTACATTCTAGAACATATATGGCGAGGAGGGCGGGATACAAATCTCAACAAATAAATCAATCAATGAATAAACATCATCTACCTAATCCGCCCCCATGGCAATAGTGTCATATCTTACTGAAGCCCCCCCTACTTTTAATAGCTACAAGCAGCTGTTAGGGGTGTGCATTTGGATCTACCTGAGCTGGAAATATACTGTATCTGGGTTTTCTTGGAAAAACAACAAACAAAAATCCCAAGAAAATCCTGGATATATTTAGGAATTTGGAGAAGAACTGAAACAGCAGAGAGGAGGGAACAGATTGCTTTCACCTCTCAGCTGTTTGTCAAACAGGCTTATGCAGTCCCTTTAAAGTTTAAAGGGATTCCTGAAGTCAACTCAAGGATCAGGCAGGGTGGCAGGGACCTCAGTGCTGCCCGCCACCTCAGCTGCTTCTCTTGCCACCCGGTTCAGCTAGGTGGGTGGGGAGTTGAAACCCGAAAAATTTCGGGATTTCCAAAAAATCCCAGACCTGAACCAAAAAATACCAGGTTAAAAAAACCCTGCTCATCCCTAGCAGCTGTGATGAACTTGAAAGTAAGATAATAAACTCTCACTAGGTATACACTTTCACTATAATCCACAATAATCAGATGATGCTATACCTCAAGCTGTATTGAAGTAGGGGATGCAAGTTTAACTTGCCAGAGCAGAAATACAGACAATTCATTGACCAGATTTTTTGCAGATAAAACAAGCATTCATTCCCAGTTTGGTAGTATTCTTATGAGAATGCTTATGAGATTATGGCACTACAATGTTGAAGTCATCCTCAGATGTAACAAATTTATTCTAAACATTTCCATGAAATTTCACTATCACTTATTATTTTAGTAACACTACTGAGAAGATTAAATGTGTGAGCTTTAATTGTTCTTATAAAGTTATTAGGAAACAAATGACTCTGCTGAACAAATATTCACTTTTAAGCGAACTCCCCCAAAAAACAGCCCCCCATGCACTTTTTATCTGTATGTAAATAGGTTGATTCCCTGAAAACTTTTTAAGCCCACATACCAAAGTGACAGAAACGACCCCAACAGATCTTTCCCTTCTATTTCTTTGGCTATCATCCATAGCTATAATTTATTCTTCTATTCTATATACTTTAATCAACCATTCTACAATTTACCATTTAACTAGGAAAGGCAGTGGAACTGAACATGCTTAAACAAAATAACAATATCAAATGAAGTGTGGGAATATGGCTGATGTTAAAAGGAGTCTGTTAAAATTAAACTGCACTTACAAATTTACATATTTTGGTATACAATTTTTTTTAAATATGATCTAACATGTAACTTTGTGTTCAAGCAATCCTCACTAAGGACAGACAAATATATATGGGTAGATCCATTGTCTACTGAGCATGTTGATTTCAAGAAGATCAAATTACTAGCGTTTATATTATGTAATCAATCTTTCTTTTGGAATTTCAGTTACATTTGTTTATACCCTCTTATGCACTGTGTCTCATTATATGGTACTATTTATAAACAAGGAAACAAACTACTTAATTTTTTTTAAAAGTTAAATTTACTAATGTTTTAAAAATGTTTCTTATTATTCACATATGAAATCATCTATCTTTTCAAATAAAAGGATTCTAACATTGGTTATCTAAAATATTTTGAACAGCTCAGCAATATTACCAGGCTAAGACTATTCCACAAGATCTTTCTGTAAGTCTAGCATTACCCTAGGATGAAACCTGCTGAAGGTGCAGGTTTAATACATACTCCATTTTTAATGTGATAAATATTTTTCTCAGTTTTAGTAGCCTCAATACTTACAAGACCTATTAGTTTAAATTACTCTGAAAAATAACTGATCAGCTGATAAACTGAATACTAGTCTACAGCATCTCCCATTAGGAATATCACTGGAACAAAACATATAGCAACAAAAAGATATAGGAAAAACTATTTTTAAAAGTAGATCTCCTGAATTATCAAATCAAAAGGCATTCTTTCCTATACTATTATCGTGTTTCCCTATAGAAAGAGAATACACAAGGTAGCTAAAACGTATTAAAACCACTTTAATACCTCAAAGAAGTTTTATTTGTCCCACAAAAGAATCCAGTTGTAAATTACAATTCAAATAGCTTCCCTATATCACCAATCTAAGCCTGTTAACTATTGCAATCTGAAATTCTCTTCTGTAGTGTGTCTAAACTTAATTGGTTTCATCTAAAGATAAAGCAGTTTAGCTTCACAAAACCAGTATCTATTGTTGTCCCATAGTAGTTCAGTAAAAGCAACATTCTGGCTTTCCTACATATAATCAAATGATATCAACATACAGATGCTCTCATTCAGTTAAATGATCAACTTTAATAAGAGAACTATATTTCTTACTAAGAAATATAACATGTAAAATATACATAGTATAAAAATCCCATGCATTTCCAAGTCAAGTTAGAAACACACGTTTGCTGAAAGGCAAAATTTTTTCCTGATGCTGTGAGGTTAAGGAGCCTGAAGTCAGGTTCAACAAAAGTGAACAGCATCATAAAGAAAAAAATGCATCTGAATAGCCAAGGCATGCTTCATTTTGTTGCACGAGAATGAAGATTTGCTGCCGCCCCATTCAGTACATAATTCCTGAGACAACAAAGGGGATTCCCATTGTCATTGTCTTCATCTGCAGCTGATCATCACCAGCACTAGCAAGGCAGTAGCTTGCGCAGTTATCTCCACAGCGGGCAATGTCACAACCCGACCAACAGCACAAACTACTACCTCAGCCAGGACCATGGTGTACCTGACCCATCCTGCAAAGAAAGATATGTCGGAGCAGGAAAGCTTAATCCAAAACGAAATTCAGAGAGACTGAAGAGAGCCGCAGAAACCGTGCTCGATCCCTTTAGCGATCCTTTTGCTTCCTTTATCTGCAGCAGACGATCAGCCAGACTCCTCTTTGCCAAGACTACGAAGAGGCAAAGAGGAAACCCCGCCCAGATCCCTCCTCAAGCGTTACCCTTTTCCTTGCATGACCTGAGGCTGACGTGAACCGCTTCGCTCATCAGACTCATTACAGGCCCAGCTGAGGTAGTAACAGGGAGCTGGATTGTCCACCGGAGAGCAGCTCCGCCGACGTGGAAAAGGAAGGAGGGGGAAAAGGCGCGCGCGGGGGGGGGGGGGATCATACGAGGGAGAGCGAACGGGAGGAGCCCTCCCTTTTCGGGGCCTCCCTCTCACTGCAGCGCCGGGTGGGCGCCGCCTGGGCTCGGGCGCGCGCGCATCTCCACCCCACCACCTCAGTAACGGAGACCATTCCGCACACTTCCCCCCCCCCCCCCGCAAATCTGGCCCGTTCCCCATCCCCCTTCTCCACAAAAGAGGGCGGCGAGAACAGAGCAGGCAGTCGTGCGCGTGGAGCTGGGGAGGGTGGGAGTGAGCGGTGCAGTTTAGCCCGAGCCCTCGTGCCCTGCAGCCGTTAGTCGCCGCCTTCCTCCTCTTCCTCCCCCCATCACCGTCCGGCAAGTTGGAAACGGAAAGACGCTCATAGAAGCCACGCCGCCACCGGGTGCGCCGTTCTTTCGACAACGACTGTGCATATCCCCGCCCCTCTATTTCCTCTTCCTCACGGTAGCGAAAGCACCTCCCTCTCCGGCGGGTCCCAAACGAATTACTTTCGCCCTCATCATGGTTCCCGCCCTTTTCGAGACTCCGCGGTCGTCCCGTCTCCCCCCTTACAAAGATGAGCGTATCGCCAACCCAGCCCATTCCCTCCCTGGAGAATATCCCTACGCAAGGCTCTGGACGGCCCATAGAGATCAACCCCGGGGAGAAGCCCCCCTGGAGGGGGGGGGGGGAGAGAGAGAAAGGACAACACGCGAGGAAACAGCGCTCGCTTTGTGCACGTGACTGTGCTTGCGTATCACACATCCTGCAGCCGCCATCTTGAATGAAAAGAAAAGGACCCGGGGTGAGGGAAAAGAGGTCGTAGCTTCGCCTTCGCTTGCTTCCTTCCCGTCTACCAGTTTGGAATGCGAAGTCAGGATGCCATTCTCGTTTCGTGGGCGGACAAGGCAGTGCTTTCACCCTTCAGGAAATAAGGGGGGTGGGGGGTGGAGAGTGTCTGCGAAGATTACTGGGAGATGTAGTTCGGCGCAACCCTTCAGCGAAGTTTCACGCGAGACGGCGGCACTTACTGTCGGAGCTGTACGTTAAATAGTTCCGGCACCCGCCGCTTTGGGTTGATAAATAAAGACCGCGAAAAGTGTTGAAGTCTGTGGGAAAAATATCCTGAATACGCCTTCTAAAAAGGAAGGAATGCTAAACGAGTAAGAGCAGTTTTAAAATGGTAATATTTGGAACCAGATCATGTAAGCACTTTCAGAGTGATCAGAACGGCTTGAATTGGGCTTGGAAACAGTTTGATACACTAGACAGCATTTTTGCTCACATAACATGCGTCGACACGAGTGGCGGTATTCCAAGCACTCTCCAAGTCCCAAGCCCAGTCTCCCCCCCCCCCCCCCCCCCCCCGCCGTCAAGCACCAAGAATACAGATCATCACTTGCTCCAGACTCAGAGTTCCTATCTATACTTTGTGGCTAATAGCCACTGATGAACCTCCTGTGGCAGTGAACTCCATGTCTTAATCACTCTTTGGGTGAAGAAGTACTTCCTCTTATCCATTCTAACCGGACTGCTCAGCAATTTCATGGAGTGCCCACGAGTTCTTGTATTGTGAGAAAGGGAGAAAAATACTACTTCCTCTACCTGTTCTGTCCCATGCATCTATATAATAGCCAAGTCGCCCCCTCTGTGTGGATATCTAAATCCGCTTGGGGGGGGGGGGTAGGGAGATTTTTCTGCACACGTGGGGGACTCCGCAAGTGTGCAGAAAAATCTGAAAAGTAAAAAAACTTTTGGGGGGATATTTAAATTTCCCCCAAAGTTAAAGAGCATTCCTAGCGCATGCGCAGGGAATGCTCTGGGAACTGCTGGGGCAAGCGGGCAGGGGGGTGAGAGGTTGGCAAGGCCTGCGGCTCTGGGCTGCACAGGCCTTGCTGGGGCAAGTGGGGATTGGGGGGAAGAGAGGTTGGTGGGCCTGCTGTGCCACTGTCCCTGCTGAGGGGGGGGAGGCTCGGCAGGCCTCACTACCGCTGTCCTTGCCGAGGGGGGGTGGGAGGATTGGAATTCTCCCTCCCCCCGTGAGTATTGCGGGCCCCCCTTCTTGTGTTTATCTAATTCCCTCTTGAAGCCATCCATGCTTGTAATCTTATAAACCTCGATCATGTCACCCCTCAGCCGTCATTTCTCCAAGCTAAAGAGCCCCAAGTGCTTTAACCTTTCTTCATAGGGAAAGTGTTCCAATCCTTTTATCATTCTAGTGGTCCTTTTCTGCATTTTTCCGATGCTATAATATCTTCTTTGAGGTGTGGCGACCAGAACAGTACACAGTACTCCAAATGAGGTCGCACCATCGATTTATACAGGGGCATTATGATACTGGCTGAGAACAGCACATGCCAGAGCACACACGGAGTTCCTCAGAGGTAAATACCTTAAACCAGCAATGGTACGTGGAGATTTGAATTCTGATGTGAGCACTGCAAGCATCAGGGCCACCTCCGCAGGGCCACCTGCAGCGCTTCGCCGAGCCCCTGAGCAGCAGGAGCAGCGGCTGCTGAAGCCGCCACCAGGTGAGGGACGAGCCGGGCGGGCCTCCTCCTCCTCCTGTTCCTCCCTCGCCCACCTGCTGCTGCGGTGGCGACGGCCCTTGTGAGGGCCGGACTTCGGAGGGCCTCCTGGCTTGCAAGCCGAGGGATGCTCGGGGTGCTTCCTTGGGCCGCCTCCGGGTTTCCTGCTCGGCTCGGCTGGCCAGCAGGGAATGCCCTCTCTCAAAAGGCCAGCTGGCTTCCTGCTTGTTGCCAGCCCCCGTTGAGGCGGGTCTCCCCCCGCTCTTTCTCCTGGGGGGATGGGGGGGAGAAGAGTCCATAGCAGAGTACCAGGAGAATCAGTGGGAGAATGGATGCTCTGATGTCGATGTTTATGGAAACACCTTCAATTGAGATTATTTGCAGAGCCCCTAGATACAAGGCCCTGTGCCAACTTTCTATGTGGAGCAGAGCTAGTAGTTGGTTGGTGGCCGAGAACTTAGCTGAAACTTTCAGCATACTTTCTTTTCTTTCTTGCTTAGGGGGTAATCTATTTTCAAGGAGAAAAGGGGGTATTTTTTTTACAGGAGTGAAATGAGATCAAAGGGTGATCTGGCAACCCCGGGAGAAGATCCCCAACCCTCCCCTGCTCCCCTTTCCTGGGGCGTGGCAGGACGCCGGCCCCGGGAGAAGATCCCCAACCCCCCCCCATGCTTCCTTCCTGTTCCTTTTCTTCCTGTTCCTTTCTTTCTTCCCCCCTTCCTCCTTCCCTCCCTCCCTCCCTTTCTTTCTTCTCTCTGTCTCCACCCCACCTACCTACCTGTTCCTCTCCTCCGTGTTCTTTTCTTTCCTCCCTCCCTCTTTCTTTCTTCTCTCTCTCCACCCCACCTAGCTACCTTACTTCCTTCTTCCCTCTTCCTTCCTTCTTTCCTTCCTTCCTTCCTTCCTCCCTCCTTCCCTCCCTCCCTCTTTATTTATTTATTTCTTCCTTTCCTTACTTCTTTCCTTCCTTCTTTCTTCCTTTCCTTCTTTCCTTATTTCTTTCTTCTTCCTTCCTTCCCTTCTTTCTTTTCTTCTTCTTTTCTTCCTTCCTTCCTTCCTTTCTTTGCCATCAGATAGGCTTGGCAGCTCTGAGTTGGGAAATACCTTGGAGATTTTTGGGGTGTAGCCTGAGTGGTGGGTATTGCCTTCTGACACACTTCCGGTGACGTCAGGGTGTGTGTGTGTATGTGTGTGGCCTTCTGACACTTCCAGTGACATCAGAGGGTGTGGCATATGCAAATAAGTTATGCTAATGAGCTCCTGCATAGGAATTTGTTCATAGTTTTTTTTTAAAACTATAGTCCGGCCCTCCAACGGTCTGAGGGACAGTGAACTGGCCCCCTGTTTAAAAAGTTTGAGGACCCCTGCTTTAAACGAATGGCTTGAAGGAATTATACAGCATCCGAGGCCAGCTCTAAGCAATGCTTTTCGTTTAAACTTTTCTTCTCGAACGGGCTCACCAGCGTTTATACCAGACATTGTGGCCTAGTGTAAAGACATAAGGACAAAGCGGAACCTCTTGGAAATTGCCAGGAAGAACAGAGGATTGAAACTTGAGGACACCTTGGTTCAGCTGTTTCCAGACATTCCCTTTGAAATCTTAAACGCCAGGAAAAGCATGCGACCAATTGCTCAAAAGCTCACAGAAAATAATTATAGGTATCGTTGGCTGGCTCTTGGACATTTATCAATTATACAGCAAGGACAGACACTGACAGCCCATGATCTAACATCCGGAGAAGAGCTTTTAAAGGCATTGAATCTGGATCTGAACTAAAAATAAGGAACTGGCAACTAAAGAAGATGATTGTATGAGGAGATAGCAGCTATTGAGTCACCATTTGTTGTTTTTGTTTATTTTTCATATCCTTAGTAAGCGCTGGAGCCTGGAAAATAAAAATGTAGGGGAGTACGCGGGTAGGGCCACTGGGATTTCCCCCCACATCTCCCCAATGGGTCAGACTCACACTGTGGGAGTCTGCTCCAGAAATTTTCTGGAGCCCTGGGGGGAGGAAACGCTGAGTAAAAGAACTCCAGTTAAGAGAAAGAAATAGAGTTGAGTTTAATAATTTCAAGAGAGCAGAGAAAAGAAATAGAGTATCATTTTAATTTTTATCTTATTTGACCGTGAAGTAACGTAGCATATCAGTTTTGTAATGAAAATTAAATACATACAGAGCTTTTGATTACAAACATGTTAAGACTTAATGGGAATTTATGAGAAATGGAGGGTACAATCGCGGAGGAACTGGAGTGATTTTGTGAGGCAGAAAAATATGTTTTAGGCATGCCAACATCTACCTGATTAAATTAATTATAATCTCACAAAGGAAATATTAGCAGAATAGAGTTGGCAATGTATTGTGGTAGAAATTGTTTTAAATATGTTAATTCCTTTTTTTTAATTGCAAAAATTGTAAGTAACGTGTAGAAGTTTGAAAACAATAAAAAAATTAATGGAAAAAAAAGAAAATCAAAAGCATTTATAAATATGTGGTATTAGGCCATGATTCTGAAACCCTTCCACAGCAACACTGATACACATGTCAAACAAAATAATCCACACATAAACATTCCTTTACAACATCCCTTTTGTGGAAGCAACTTACTGATAAGGAAGATTTTCAATAAATAAGGGAAACGATTACTGCAATTGAAGGAACACAGGAAATAGGGTATAAGATCGGGGTAATAGAAAATGTAAGCTAATGAAAAGCAGTGCTGTTGAGTTATAGAGGTGGAGTTTGAACGCCTCTAAAATAACTAAAAAAGAAACAACAATAAAAAAAATCCCATTTGGGGTGTATTTTCACCCTTAGCCAGATTCCACTGTATCAAGGTAGAAAAAAGCTTTAAAAATTTGAATCTATGATATTAATCAACATATTTGCATAAATTTTAAAGAAAAGCATTTTAAAGCATCTAAAATTAATAACTTCTAACCTTTTTATACTCTGGGTATTTTTCTACACCATGAATCATTCTCTCTCTGGTGAGGTAAATATTCTCCAGGTTGTTTGGAAAGGCTGTATCTCTCCACAGTACCTAAAAATGGTTCTCTGGTTAAGAATTTTCTTAATAAATTCTAGGGGTATTTTTTAATCTCTGTATATTAAATGGGTTTGCAGGGATACAAAGCAAATAAATAAAATAAAGGCATAGATTTCTGTATTTTTCTCTCTCTGCTTTTTTGTTTAAAGAAAACGAACTGTAAGTAGCAACTGGGTGTACTTTAGAAACATTTAGTACTGTACATGGGACAATGTCTTAAGAGGGAATTGTTCTAGAGCCAATTTTCTGTGCATTCTGTCCACCCCATACAAACAGGGTACAAATTACATCCCAAATATATTTCCAGGGTTTTAAAGATATGGTAGAGCCAGTGGTACAGTGGTTAGAGTGAGATTGTTAGCCTAAGCCTCCTCTTGCCACGTGAAGGATGGTACCCAGCCAGGTTAGGGCCAAAGCTGGCAAAGGGCAAGTATAGCCCTCTCTGTGTGAGTGCCAGTTAGCCCAGCCATTTGCTCAGGACTGTCACTCTGATGCATCCAGCCATCAGGTTCAGATACAGTAAGCAGATATCTGTCATTGCGAAAGGACAATGTCATCATCTCAAGGGTGTCAGCAAACCTGCATTCCAGCTCTGCTTCTCACAATCAACCCTCTGGACTTTGACCCTCAGTACTGGGACCACCCCAGCCACAGTACATTGTTGTTATTGTTCTCTGGATAGCCCAGCCATTAATGGAGCCAAGACTCTGCAATTTTCCAGTGCTTTGCTAACAAAGGCTTTCCTTCCCAAACCTGGACTTCTTTTGTCCAAAACCCCTTTTGAACCATTACCAACCATCATGGACCATTTCACTATTGTGCCCATTGCCCTGAAGGCACAAATTTCCTATATTTGGGCTCCAAACCCAGCCATCTTTGGTTTGGTCTCCTAGGACGTGTACAGGCTGGATCCTCCATCTCTTTTGGGTCTTCTCAGATGTGTTTGGTGGCCAAGCAGTCTGCTCCTCTTCGTCATGGAGTTTTCTCTTTGGAAGGTAGCTATAACCCTGTCATCAATGCTTCGCTCTCCTTTGTCTCTGATCTCTTCACCCCTTTATTTCATAGCTCTCATGTGTGTGAGTGATATTTTATTAAATTAGTTGAATGTATTAGGGATATTTTCTTAATAAATATCATAAAAGATAATTCCTGTCATCTGTGCCGCTGCGAGAGGGTTCTGATTATGGTATAGTTGGAGGATGATCCCCAGCTTGCGCACCTATTAAGCAAATGGTTTCTTAGCTAAATTCCCCCATCATAACTCAAACAGACCTGGTGTTGCAGCTAACAAGGTTCAAGATTCCTCCCAGCCATGAATTTCACTGGCTGAGTTTAGACCTGTTACTCTCAGCGTAACCCTGTGAGGATACAGTGCAGGAGGGGAGAATGCTGTATGCTGCCCTGACCTATTAGAATTATGGATGAGATACAAATACAATAGTTGCTTTGGGGAAACCCATGTTCAAATCCCAACTTTGCCAAAGAGTCACCAGCTGCCTGTACTCAAATCCTTCCATCCCAGTTGAAATTAAATTCATTTAAAAGTGCATATATACAGCACAAATGCATGTGTATGCATAATTCAAATGTAAGATAGGCCAACATTATTTGGGAATGCAGAATGCTGAAAGCCTTGCCTAAGTCCAGCTACTACTTTATAGCAGAGATTTCATTTTAACAAGGGACTTCCCCACTCATATACTAGCTTTGTCACATTTGTCCAGGGAACTTATTAATCGTGGGTTTCTTGTTTAAACCCAGTGGACTTTGGGGATAAGCAACGTTTGAATCTAGGTCTTAAGTCCATACATACTGGCTATACCATCACTGTGCTATGGATCACTGGACATAAATCTTAGTTACGTTGGCGCTTTGAAACAGTCCAGGGCTTGAAACATACTAAATGTAAAAACAGCTCTAGAGGACACCCGGGAAATTATGGGCCAGCCGAACATCTTTTCAGGCAGATTGAACACTGTAATTAAAGATAGAATTATTGGGCACACAGAGGAATAAGCTCTACTAATGAGAACCAGCATGTGTTTTGTAAAGAGAAGGCCTGTCTCAGCAACCTTTAGGAGTTTGTTGAGAAGGTTTCTAATAAATATGTGTGTGACAGGTAGAGCTAAGAAAGGTGCCCCAGAGCCAAAGCAGCTGAAGAGAATAGTGCTCTGAACACATCAACAGGAGCTGTGGAGTTGGTGGAGTTAGGAGCTGGCAGAGAGATAGGACCAGGGCTGGGTTGTTGTTTTTTTTGGATAAGAGGTGCCAGAACTCTCAAGAGGGAAGTTTTCAATCTGTATACTCGAATCTCATGAACTTTTAAATGTTTTAAAAAGAATTTAGTCAAAGAGGTTCTGGAATTCCATTTCTGGGCATTCCCCCAGAAAAAAAGCCCTGGATAGGACAATGGATCCTCTTATGGATTAGAAACTGGTTAAACAATAGGAAACAGCAAGTACAGGTTCTGTTTCGGGTTTTTATTTTTTGTTTAAACAAAAGATGACTAGTAGGGATGAAATTGAGGCAACTTTTCCCCCATCTCATATTAGAGTTTGTGGGCAGCTAATTAACCTTGGGCTGCAGATTTAGATCAGACAAAAGGAATTCTTCACAAACAATAACTAGTGCAATTCATTGCCTCAGGAAATAGCAACTGCCAGTACTTTAGCTGGCTTTCAAAGAGACAGATTCATAAGGGATAAGCTTGTCACTGACTGTGAGCCACAATTACTAAATGGAAGCTTTGGAGTGATGCTAGACGAAGTAGAACACTGGTCTGATCTGGCATGGCTGTTCTCATGTAGATCTATTTATTTGAGGGTTACTGAATGCCTCTGAAGCTTGATAGTATTTTTTTAGGTGCATTTTAATGACTTGATTATTGTTTGGATTATCTGATAGACTCCTCTCACTACTACTTTGCAAACAGTCTGGAGGATTGCATAATTACTGCTGAAACAGGATTTACTGAAGGATAATCAGCTCTCTTTTCTTGCTGACCTAAAAGTACAAAGATATGTAGAAGAATACAGTTAGTAAAGCAACTATTACTTAGACATGTATTTAGTTCATCATCTTGCAAGTAGGGATACTGGAGAGAACTGAGAAGGTGGGACAGGTAGGTACTTGGGGAGAGTTTTGAACAGCACTACCTTGGGGAGCGAGGGCAATCATCTAAAATTAGATTATGTATTTGATAATTGGGCCAGTGTTTAGCATTATCAAAGAACACAAGCCAAATATAAGCAAGTTTTCTTTAATTGTGGAAGAAAAAGTAATATGTTAGCAGTTTACGGGGGGGTGGGGGGAGATGCATCACAATCCGGAAAAAGTTAATGCCTAAAATTATTTTGGATTTTTTTGGGTTTTCTAGGAAAAGTTGAAGGCAGCAGGAAAAAAAAGGAAGACTAAACATGAGATGGATTGACTCAATAAAGGAAACTACAGCCCTCAAGTTTGCAAGACCTGAGAATGGCTGTTAATGATAGGACATTTTGGAGTACATTAATTCATAGGGTTACATTTGGTTACAAGATCAATCTCAACACCAATACTTTTTCATATACAGATTAATCGCCACAAGATGCCCTCAGAAGGGATGGATATGACCAAGACATTTTAAAGTACTAGGGAACCATTTTAAAATTGGTTTTCTAGTCATAATTCATATTTACTAAAGAAGTATATGCATACTGAACTACTGAAAAGTGTTACCATCATTCATACTATGTAGCAAGTAAAGGCAAAGCTTTTGCTCATGCAGCCTTTTGAACTCCAGAATTATGTCTGTTAAGGGAGAATAGGAGGAGGAGGAAAGTAACTCTGAAATTTCTGGGTTTTTATGAGTATCAGGGAACAATAAAAACGCCAAGTAAGTCGCCGGGTAGATGCTATATACTCCAAGGGTTAGATCAGAACAGGAACAGAACATTGGTAGACCTCTATTAAAATTCCAACACAATATTTTGAGAATTCCTCAGTGTGTGTCTTGAATAGGTGTGAGAGCTGAAGATGGGGAGACATCCTTTGAAGCAAAGGCCTGGGGAAGAACATTCAATCTGAAAATTAGAATCCTAAAATCAAGCCTCCTTGGATTAAGTTGGACCATCACCCAAGTGATTGGGACAGATTACTGGATCATAAACTGTCACGTTTGGGCATTACCCATGATGTGATAGAAGCAATGGGTAGACAAGAATTGACTTGGCTTATTAGAAGATGTCTGAGGGACTTGGATTATGAAGGTATGTTGATTAGAGCCTGCAGAGTGTGTTAAAACTTTTTCAGTAGGCACTCTCCCTCCAACAAAAATGCCACACTATCTGAGCTAACTCTTCCAAAGGACTGAAGGGCATTCATCCTTGCATGCCTGAATGTCCTACCTTCAGCAGTGATGTTAGGAAGATTCAATAGAATTCCATATTCAGATAGACTCTGTAATTGTGGAAACAACAAAATCGATTTTGTGGATCATATTTTTTTGACTGCCCCAGATTTGGCTGGGAAGAATTTCATAATTTGAGAATAAATTACATGTTTCAGATAGACATAGGCATGAAATAGGATTATGATGCCATCTAAGTAAGCTCAGTGGATTTTCCTGGTGGGATATAGGATATCACTGGCTAGAGCCAGCAGATGTTTGCTTGTAGTTGTGTTCCCACTTTCAATATCATTCACTGAACATGTGGAGGAAAGTGCAGAGCCCTGCCCACTGGCCCCACCTTCTATGCATTCAAGGAAAAACCTTATGCACACAGCCTTTATGCATGCAACTGGGCCTTGTCGTTCCTGGGGTTCCTGGGCTACATTCATGTATTTCATGGAACACAGGGGCATGATCACTGTTCACCTGTCCTCTCCCCATATATTCAGCAAATGAAGGCATCTACAAAGCTCTTAGGAAATATGGAACTAATTGCCATAGACAGGCTCTGTGTTGAACTGTGTTTGGCAGAAGAACTAAGGTTGCCATTCCCCTGGTGGGGCCAGGAGATCCCCTAATTTTAGGGGGCCCAATTTGCTGCAGCCCAGCTGGCCGGTGGGGGAGCACCACCTTGAGAAGCCCCCTCCCGGTGCCCCTGGTGCCAACATGATGATGTCATCCAGGAGTGATGTCATCATGCTTCTGATGTTGGGGAATGACCCTCTAGGTTTTGGGCAAAACTCTTATGGTTTTGAGGCCCCCAAAACCATAGAGTTTTGCCTAAACCCTAGAGCATCGCCCCCAATGGCAGAAATGTGATGATGTCACGCTTTGTGTGCGTGCCAGAACAAGTCCAGGAAGGATAAGGAGTCCCCCCTGCCAGCAACAAGGTAGGACCTGGCAAGGTAGAACCTAAGGAGGCCTTAAGTTCAGTTTAAGCAATTAGGTTTCAGATGTAACATGTTCTTTAGTACTAAAATTCCATTTGCAAATAAAAATTTTTAGAAATACAAATTAAATCTAAAACAATTATTAATTGTAATTTTAAAAGCCTTATTACAATTTAAAAATCCAGTTTTTGCAATTTTAATTTGTATATTCTTGTTTTTTTGGTGGCCTGATGTGACGAGAGGTACAGATCTATGAAGCACAATAAAAACTCACTGCAATGGAGGCTTGGGGAGAGAACAGAAAATGGGGCTCTGCCACACAGAGTGGCTAATGCAAATGTATAGTGTTTGCAACAATATTTATTGTGGTCTGGTAGGCAAAATGTATTTGTAGAATATGCCATCTGCATTGTTTTACTGAAGTCCAGTCTCACATTAGGAAACAAATAGAAGAATTATGCAGCTGTACAGCATGTTGTGGTATTATTAAGACTGGAATCAAAATACACATTAAAAACTGCACATTCAACAAGGACTCAAAAAACACCCACCTCATGGCACTGCATAGTATAGTAAAGGGAAACAAACAGTTTTTCTTTGACAGTTTACTATATCTCTAAACTATCTTCAAAAATACACTTCTTGTTTTGTATCACACACATTTTATACTCCAAGGAGTAGAACAATTATTCTTCAGTTGAAAAGACATTACAAAACAAAGCACTTTAGATTATTGAAACAATGAACAATACAAGTAAAATATTGCTGATATATGAAATCAACTTGGTTTAACCATAATGTAACGACATGGACCAATGCCTTTTGGGGCCAAAACCAAAAATGACATAGAGGTTTCAAATGGGAAGCCTTTTTAATAAAGCAGAGCTGCCTACAAAAATGGGCCAACAACTAAAACAATTTTTTAGTGAGATGAGGTATGGTAGTGTTGGAGTGCTACACATAATTTTTCTGCCTATTCAAATTCATTTATGTCAACATGGCAGCTCACAGACTGTTTGCCACTATCTTTATTCATATATCCTGTTAGCAGAAATATTATTCATTGGCCACAGATAAGATACATTCAAATATGCCAAAAAAGAAGAAGAAAAATCAACTGCATGATCAGAATGAACATATCTGCCAACACAGAAGGCAAATTTGAAGTAAAAATGCAAGCATACAACTCTGTATTCATAATAAATACATTTTCACACTTTTAACATTATCAATGTTTAAAAAGAATTTAAATAATAAATGCAACTTTTTTTACATAACTGTACGATTTATTATACACACAAGTACAGCTTCCCTTTGTTTACAAAGGCTGGTTACAGATAATGTGGAATGTTACAGTACCATCTTGCATAAAATTTTAGTACAATTTTGTACTTGAAAAACGGTGCAAAACCACCTAATAAATCCAAATGAACTGAAGTCCCCCCCCTAATTACATCATTACATACACAACAAGCTGTACATAAGCCCACTTTTCAATCACCACTTCAAGATAGTGTAGCAAGTACTGTACTCTAAAATGGATCCCACTCAGTCAGTCAAAGGCTGGCACTGCTACTCGGCCTGAAACATTTAAGAAACAAGCTTGAAGTGATATGAATCGCTGAGTTCTTGTTAGTACAGTTTAAAGGTGGTCAAATACTGCTTGCCAAGTATTAGTCACAAGAGATTTTCTTGGAGGCATCTTACATCAGAATAAACATTCTTTTGATGGATGTACTTTTTTCATTCTAAGTAAGCATTTTATTTGGTCAAGACTCTCCATTCTGTACCTTGGATGCTGGTGGGTGCATAAAGTCCTTAAAGGGAACTAAAGCTTCTTTGAGAGCAGAACAGACTTCTGAAGATGAGCAGGTGATACATTCTACTAAAGTTGGGTACAAAGCAATAACCTGTGCCCATGTGTTAGCATCAACTGTAAGAAAAAGGTAATATGTAATTTTTCTAGTGTTCTGTTTGTTTTAGAACGAAAAAAAATTCTAACTTAAACCCAAGAAAGAGGCAAAAACATTTGCAGCAGCTGATGATCCACTGAAAGTTAAGGCCCCCCAATCTTAATAACACAGATAGGCAAGCTAAAACACTTGAGGTTTTAGTTGCAGGTAATCTAGATTTAATACTTTCTGCATCTTCTGATTTGTTACTTTTGGGGGAAAGATGCTTGCCATATGTCCAATGTATCCTGGCCACAAGCTTTGCTGACAGGCAGGAGCTCATATGAGCAACTCATAACAAGTTTCTTTATAGGCAAGCTCTAATTACCTTAACCACTATTATTTATTTACACACACATTTTTAGCCCGTCTTTCTACTTAAGCCAGGCCTCCAGAGTGGCTTACAACAAAAATTAAATCAACAACCCTTAATATTTTTTTAAACCCCACAAACTTGCAGCTGGCAGAAAGAATCCTAATGCGTAAATCAGCCATAGGAGAAATAAACAGCACAAACAAATTCATTTTAAAGTAGTATATTTTAATTGTCTGTAAACTGCCTCAAGTTCCCTTCAACGGGCAGAAATGGATAGAAATGAATACATTTCTATTTTTGGAATGACAAATTTAGAAATTACAAAAATCCCATGAAGTTGAGTTTGAGGATCCTTGATTATGATGCACTGAAGTCATTCTCTGGAATCTAGCTTTCTCTTAAATATTTTATTTATTTATTTTATTCCATTTATATCCCGTCCTACTCTGCAAGCAAGCTCATCACGGCTCACAGCATATAGTAAAACAATAAATAGTAATTCATAAAAACATCACAGACACATCAATTAAAAAATTCCCAGATGGCAGTATAACAATTTTGACTACAGTGATTGCTGCAACAATATGATGGAGGGTGCATTTCTCTCAAAGCCAGAATCAGCTGATGCTGGCACCAGTCAGCATAGGCAGTGCCCTAGGTGAATGGTACAAATTAAGCAAATTGGTCAGGTTGAGCAAGGAAGGGCGATGTCATTTGGATGTCCACCGCCTCAGCCAACAGCTCAGTTTTATGGGCCCTGCGGAATTATAATAAATCCTGCAGGGCCCTGGTCACAATTGGAAGCATGTTTCACCAGGAATGAACTACTTTTAGCCTTCCAAAATGCTCAGTCACAGTGACAAGATGTTGCCATAGGAAAAACAATGGCTGAGTTAGGCATATAAAATACAATAAATGTTTAAGTGTTGGACAGAGCAATCCTGGTGTGTGTGTGTGCTGAAAGTGCTCTGGAAGTCGACTTGCTTGGCCAATCATCTACCTCCCTACAGTGGCCAAGCCCTCTCCCCAGCACCCAATCACACCCCTCCCCCGTTTTACAAAAACTTTTGCCAGGACACCTTGCAACTCAGTAGATAGGACTCAGAGCTCCCTGCTGTGTGGACTTGGAGCGGCGAGGCACTTTGGTGGTGGGAGAAGGACAGAGAGGGCACTTGGCACTACAGGGCAAGTACTTGGCACTGACACTCAACAAGGAGAGCAAAGTCCATACTCTGTGGCTGACCTCTCTCATTTCAGAACCCTAAGAGGTACCCATCATGGGAGGTTTAACCCAAAGGGGCAATGATGCACTGACAGGTAAGCAAGGAACAAGGATCATAAGCTGGCTTCTCCCTGCCCTCGCTTGAGGTGGATGCTGTGACAGCTCCTCCTGCACACAAACCCAGCATGTATCTGGCCCGATATGCCATGGGAAAAGTTCCCCAGGAAGTTTTCTGGGAGGTCTGGGGGGCAGGGGGAAATGCTCTGTCATTTGCCTGGTTCCCACCTTTGGCAGAGGACAGGGCATATCTGTGGTTGGGTGGGTGGGGGGTCTGGCAGCTGCTCTGCAGCACATGGTGAGCCAACCTGGCAAGTGTCCCATTAACTCATTCCATTGCAGAATCAGAGGCCTGAACTGCAGCTGCTGCAGTGGATGGATCGCAAGCAATCTGGGAGCACTTCAACACCGGACAAGTGAGTGTGAGTTGGCTGGTTCCATCATGCACCTCAAGGGAGGGGTTGTGGTGAGCCCCACCATGGGGCTACATTTGCAGACTCTGTCAGGACAAGACATTCATGGCTGAGGCTGGTATAGCACTCACCCCAGATGCCATGGCTGTTTTTCTGTCTTGCAGGTTCAACAGAGATTCAAGAGAGACTTGTGGATGTGGCAAGTTACCCCCTCCCCACAGTCTGCTGTTCTAGCCCTCCTTTTGGAGCTGAGCTGATGCCATCCACCTAGGCACATGCCATGCCATGGGTCCTCCATCCCCAAGGTGGAAGTGGACAGAGTCCTTGCCCCTTGCCATGGATTCCATCCAGTGCAATAAAGTCTATGTTGTGTCATAACTATGTCTCTACTGCTTGGTTTCTACTACATGACAAAAGCTCCACACCCTGCTCCACTCCCTTCCCACCCCATCTGCCACTCCTCCTGCGGGCTTCCTGAGGATGTCTCAGAGGGAGCACTCTTAGGTACTGTGTGTGGCTGTGGAGGGTTACGCAGGTCCCACTGACTGTAGTGATCTGCCATACACAGCAGGGACCCAGCCGCACAGATAGGTTCCCTTGCTCACTTCACAGGCTTCTGTGTGCAGTGGGGAGGGGCCAGAGGTGGTTAGAGGATGAGGATGGACCTGGGAGACCCAGATTCTATTCCCAGGATGTACTTAAAGGAGTGACAAGATTGCCCATTGGAAACAATGGGAGGAACCTGAAGGCCCCTTGGAGATCATGGGAGCCAGGAATGCCAACTGACTTGCATGGGCTCCACTGAAATATGTTACAGCACAAAAAATGTTGCTAATAAAATGAGGAATGGATTTCCCATTAGGTCTCTGGACCCAGAGAGACTACTCTGGGACAGGAACGACAGCCCCTAGAGAGGAATAATGGTCCCTAGCAATACAGTCTGTGGTCTGGGAATGGAATTAGAGGCTGCAGAGTGAAATGACAGCCCCTGGGGGGTAGCAGAAGTGTTCTCTGGCACCCGGGGGGAAGGCATCTGTGTAAGTAGCACTGAAGAGTCAGGGGATCATTACGGTTCCTTGAGTCAATTGGAGGGGAGTCATTGCAGTGGGCAGACTCAAAGTATTTGAGGGTAGATGGGGTTGGGGGGGCTTGGCCATGGGACATGCCACCATGCAGGAACAACACGTGCCTGTCATTGCCATGGGTCTCTGTCAGGGGGGTGGGGCAAGAGAGGAAAATGGGGCTCTCCCAAGCCACCCTTCCCTGCCACCTACCTGTAACATGCAAGATCTGCATGTTCCCATCAACCCAAAGTGCCTCACCCTTTGTGCCACCCCCACCTTGACACTACGTCTCAAGGCCACCCTGCGGCAGAATCACCATTGAATTGCCTCGCAAGCAACCAGCTCTGCCCCCTGCTCTGCTGCAGCATAACTTGCCCCTTAGGAAGCTGATTAGCACTGCCACTCCTCTGACGCGGCTGGCCACAGCAGTGTGGCATGGTTCTGCAAATATGCTATTGCAACTAGGAAGCACAGACACGATTTGTAATTTAAGTTCTCCATTATAAAAACCAAAATGGAATAATATTTTGTCTTCTATTTTATGAAGAATTACCGAGGATGATTTAAAGCTGTGTATAAATCAAAAGACAGAATGTCATAATTTTTCATCTAAGAGCATACTGTACAAAATAATTATACTTATTTTACTTACCATTTTCAGGCTGCGTTTTCTTAAGAGAATCTATAAGTGTACTGACAGCTTTTAAAACAAATATTATTTCTGTGACTTGCTGCCTATAAAAGGGAGAAAAAATGAGGCATGGATATAAGTTTTCAGATAGTTTTAATCAATACATAATTTAATTATCTAAAATTCATTTTAGTAAGCCTCTACACAAAAATCAGCATTAGGATGGAATACATTGCTTCATTTTCAAGACACATTCAACATAAAGAATTAAAACATCTTCAAGCAAGCAGTGGAGTACAAGACTGACACTGCATTTTTTTCTGAGATTTGTTATATCACCAAATGGGGTTTTAGTGCTTCTGTCTGACAAAGAGCAATCCCCATAACAAATAATTTTTTTAACTGATGGAGATTTAAAAAGCAGTTTGTGATAGGGAATGGAAGTCTACTGCTCAAAGAAATAACAAAATCCTATGGAGTGAACATAACACTTTAACTCATCTGTTCTTAGGATCCCAGCCTCCATAAATTCCAGAGTTTAAAAGTTCAAAAAAGGACTATTATGATAAGTGCTTTTCACGCAAACAGTAGCTCACAATTGCACACTAAGTATTATTAATATCTGAGATATTATAACATCTGAGTTATCCCTTCATTGTTCCTTAAAACAGATTTTACTGAATTACAACTTCTTCTAGAAATATACTATACATTTGAGAGTCTAAAAAACTAAACTGCATATAAGTGCATACCGTGGAAGGGGACACTTGCCGCTAAGTCTTTCATCTTCTATGTAGCGATACAGTACATCTTGCGATCGTTTTAAGAGAACTGAGAGTGCCATTCGTGAAATGTAACCTTCCTGAGGGGTTGTTACTTTATTACTAAATGAAAACTGAAGCAATGTTTCAAAGCACATCTTAGAAAATTCTTCTCTCATACGAATATCTATTTCTGCTTCTGTCAAAAGAAAAATGGGAAGAACAGAAGAGTGTTTATGAAGGTCAACAATTACAAAAGCCAAGCATATCAGAGCATACAGAAAAAAGTAATGAACCTCTATGGTCATACCCTTTATTTTATACTGTTAACACACTAATCATTTATGCCAGAGAACAAATTAATAAATTGGCCCCAAATCAAAGGAAGTTATTCTTTAAACCTCTTTGTAAACAATGAGACAAATTAATTGCAACTAACCATCAACTTGGTTTCAATGGTACTTGCACAACTAACTTTCTTTGGGTTAGATCCCTTGGGCTTGACTGACTTTGAGAAAGGAAGACCAGAACAATTCGTTGTATAATATTTTTTAACAATATAAATATTGCAACATATTCATTGATCAGTATTAACACATTAAGCAACATCAGAACATATTAACTGATCAAAAGTCAGTATTTACCACACACTATAAGCATATTCTGGATACTGATTAGTAGCAACTGAATATCAGGCTTGTAACTCAGGAAGTGATACAAAATAGGCTATTCTATTCCCTACTTCCTAACTGATACTTTTAGGTGGGTAGCCATGTTGGTCTGAAGCAGGAGAACAAAGTTTGAGTCCAGTGGCACCTTTAAGACCAACAAAGTTTTATTCAAGGTATAAGCTTTCGAGGGATCTGAAGAAGTGTGCTTGCACACGAGAGCTTATACCTTAAATAAAACTTTGTTGGTCTTAAAGGTGTAATTGGACTCAGACTTTGTTTTCCTAACTGATGACACTCCCCACCATGCCCCAAGGGTTTTTTAATTCTAAATTTCTTATCAGATTAATGCAAATGTTGCATATTTCTGAATCTGCATAGAAGTAAATACTTGTTATGTTAAAATGCAAGTCACCACAACCATTTAAAAGGAAAAGGCTAGAGACTTAACAACTAAATAAAGTGCATAAAATTGAGAATAACTGGGCTTGTTGTGCTCCAGTCATTGTGCTCTTCCATGTCTCAATGCCACGGGTAAGCACTTACTGCATATGACGTGTACCATCTGATCAATATTTATTACAACAGGAACACTTCTGTGTCTTTTTGCAATACTTTACTGTTCAATCAACATACCTGTAAATGATGAAGACTGAGAATGTATTGAGCCCTTATTAAGCATAGTCATAATTTGACCAACAAATTCCTTAGGAATAAAGTTTGCATATGGCAGTATTTCTGTGCTGATGAGCTGTACAACCTGTAAAAGATGAAGCAAATGAAAACATTTTTTAAAAAGCTCCTGGACAGAAAGGATCTTGCCACTGTGGTGCATGCCCTGGTAACATCTAGATTAGATTACTGTAATGTGCTCTACGTGAGGTTCTACGTGCCACCTGGTGGGCCCTGACTGGGTGGAAAGGTGATGTAATTTTTTCTGAATGAAATAATTTAGCGAAAGAACATTAATACACAAGCTATTCGGGTAAACACATAGAATAAAGTAGGTGTCCAGTAGTACTTTAAAGACTAACATCATATGTGGCAGGGTATGAGCTTTTGTGTGTCACTGTTCACTTCTTCAGACTCACGAAAGCTCATACCCTGCCACATATTTTAGTCTTTAAGGTGCTACTGGACTCCTGCTCTTTTCTACTGCTACAGACAGACTAACATGGCTACCCATCTTGATCTAGCCACAAAGAATGTCAGCAAACATACTCAATAGAACTTGAGTATAAACAGAATCTTCTCTATGGAAAACACTGTCTAGACCAGGGTCCCCAATGTTATACTCATGGGCGCCATGGCACTCCCTCTCATTTTTCCTGGCACCCAACAAATGTTTATAAAAAGCAAGCAAAGCCAGGTAGGGGTTTTGCCCAGCAAGACTTCTGAGTGGCTGTGCAGATTTTTAAAGACATTGCTTTGGCAGCAGTTGCCACAACAGCATCAGAAATGTCACTGTGAGACAGAAGGAAAGCTGTGGCAGCCGTTTTGTGGCTACACCTGCCATCCAGGACAGAATTCCAAAGGTGTCTGCAGGCTCAAAAAGGTTGGGGGACACTGATCTGGACCAAGTGACCAGTATACACATAAACCAAGTGTGTTTGAGGATTGGGTATAAAAACAGAGTAATCGATCATCATTAAAACAATTAAAATGTCATGCCAATAAAACATTAATTAATAACAGAGTGCATATACAAGTACAGTATAGGGGCCAATAAAATATTATACATGCTACTGTAGGGAAAACAAACTCAAAAATCAACTAAAAATAAAACAAAGGATTGTAGAATACATACAGTCATGCTAATAACATATATTGTTTTTGGTGTTATATACAGTCTATCAAATCCATGTTACACTGATGTTCTACTGTTCTGAAACCCCAATATTCTTTTTCTATCATTATTTCTAAAGCTTAACAACAATGCTTTACATTTAACGCAACAAGCAGCAACCCCATTTCTTAAAAATCTATACCTCAGGTCAGATCTGAGTTCTTTCATGTCTTAAACAGTTGTACCACACTAACAAAAATGAATAATATAATGCATTACAGTTCTATGGTAACAAGAAGTAACGGCTGCTTTATATGAGAGATTTCCACGCTCATTCTACAAGGTTCCTTACAATAGCTTATTTTCTCATATTCCAATTATTGAAACTTGGTAGTTTCAATATGGTTTATAATAATAAATTATTTCTATATTATTGTTAATCTGTACAAGGTGAACAGCAGCACCTGGATAAAAATTACTTCCATTTCTCAAAAGATATATTCATAACTATCATTAACACACATGATGCCAACCAAGAGGGTATACTTCCATCTCTGTTTTGCTTCCCCCACTCCATACCACATGTGGGGAGAACGAAAGTATTCATCTATGGTTATGTCTGGGCATCAACTCCAAGCTGCAAGGGCACACAGGGATATTTTCTGCAGCCCCTTTTCAGCTTGAAAGACCCAAAGGGTGAATGTCTTTGAAAATTAACAAGAAGGCAATTAAATCCAAACAAGCATTTTGTTTTAAGGCAGTCTTTAATGGTGGCTCTGAACTGTTAGAAGTATTAGATTGCTAGGCAATAGAACGAACAATTTTTCCTAGTAAATTCAATGTATGATACAACTTCAAGCAAAACTAAGGAAAAAAACCAGGTATAAAATACAATTTGCACATTTTCCCATTCCATCTGAAGCTGCCTCACATTTCAGTGGATATACAGAGCTGTCAGAAATGGACTTTTCAAGATCAGAAGTCAGACACACCCATCGCTGAGTTCTCCCTATGCCCCCACTGGGAAAAAAAAATTAAAAATCACATTTTGCTAGAATTTCTTTCTAGGTTGCTCATACATATGGTAGAAAATATATTCTTACCTCAACATCAATGCTTTCGTTTCTCTGAAATTCTTGAATAGAAAGATTATCTGGAGGTGAACTGAAAGACAACATAGACTATAACCACTTTTATACACAATCTAAATATAGAAATTTAAGAGCTGTATGCACACAGACACAAAGAAGACATTAATCAAGAGCTGTGTATGTTTATGATATTGTCAGAGCCTAAAATAATAATACAAATAATCCACAAAGTGGCAGCTCCCTGGAGTTCAGGGAAACAGAGGTGGAGGCACTGTGGCTCCTGTTGGCCAAACCAAATATTAAAACTTGAGCATGATGAACACACACTATATTTGAGTAACCCAGTTATCATAATTTCTGACGGCTTACATTACTTCTGTAATTTATCCAGCAAACTGAGTCTATAGTTTTTCTACAAATGGGGAAACAATGTTGAACCTCATCCAATAAACTTGTGTTGGAGCTGGGATTTGAATCACTGGATTGTATAGTGGACCAATACAGCCACCAATACAGAGTCAAACCCAAAAGGAAACCAAACAATCCCATTTACATCAGACATAGTGTTTTTATGCCCACTATTTCATTTAACACATATTACTCAGTATCTTCAACTACAAATATGCAAGGCAATTCAAAATATAACATTTTATTACAGTGGAAACTGACTAGTGTTATTTCAATCTTATTCATTTGACAGGTTCAGATTACATTATCTAGCCCAAAACTGGCAGGATATAATAGTCTGAGGTGGCTGGAATGGGCACTAAAATGTTTTTGGCAGGAAAACCCACACACATGGTCCAGTGCCTTTGTCATCAAGCTGAGGTCTATCTGCCTACACCACACATCCCTGTCACAACACCAAGCACACCTGTAAGAAATGTTTATTTACTGTAAGAAATGTTTATTTACACCAAAGAAATGTTTATTTAGAAGAGAAGAGATTGGATTTATACCCCGCCCTCCACTCCCCAAGGGAGTCTCAGAGCGGCTTACAAACTCCTTTTCCCTTCCCCTCTCCACAACAGACACCCTGTGAGGTAGGTGGGGCTGAGAGAGCTCTTTCCCAAGCTGTCCTTGAGGGAACAGCTGGTACAGAGCTATGGCTTGCCCAAGGTCATCCAGCCAGGTGCAAGCGGCGGAGTGGGGAATCAAACCCGGTTCTCCCAGATTAGAGTCCGCACACTTAACCACTACACCAAACTGGCTCTCCAGTGCTTGGGACGATTTACTGCTAGCCACCCTGGCTGTAGATTGTGATTTTGTTACTGAGGTACCCTCTCCCCTGCCTTGGTAAATCTGACTACAGCCTTTTCTGCCCTTAATACCAATGAAAAGTTCAGAGACTGAATATAACAAAAAAAAGAGGTTTATTTATTTACTATGGAGGGAGGAGTAAACTGGGAATGTTCAGAACCAACTTTATACCACTGAAGTGTATGTGTGTATATACTTGTCATAGAGAACATCTTAAATGTCAAGGCCAGTTTCACAAGTAATATTTGATATATTTTATTTTACATATATTTAATTCCTTAATTCCTCCAGTGTTGGCATCAAAACATGATTCTGCACTTTACCTTTTAGTGAATAAAAAGTTTTCAAAAGTGCTGGCTAACTCTGGCCACATGCTGTCAAATTTTCCAGAGGATGCATGCTGCCTTGCAACTGGCAAACCAATGGAGAGAACTTTAAGAAGAGATGAAACTGCTAGTTTCCATGTACTTTCTGAAGGGCAAGCATACTTCAAACTAAGTGGCATCCTCAGTGTCTGCAAAAAGAAAAGAGTTTTATGTTTACACAAGCTGAAGAACAAGACAACGGCATGGTTAAAAAGAAGTATAGAGTAGAAGAGTCCCTGAACTTGTCATAGTGACTCTTCCTAACAAAACCTTGAAGCCTACCCGCAGCCACCTGGAAATCATTAGTCTCCAAGGGCAAAGTATCTGAACTGATCCACCAACCCAGGGAGAAGGCAGCAAGCTCAACCATGCTTTCAGAAGACAGTGATCTGACCATGACAAGGGCTAGTTATCCAGCCCCCTAATTGATAACCACCAAGTTGCTTGGTGCAAGGAAAAAAGGGCCAGTGCATGCCCTTTTTCATGTGTTGGGCCCTCACAACCTGAAACAGACCCATGACTATCATGATGGCTATGACGCCCTCAGCTTGACCTGACAAGGAGCCTTGGCTTGTATATTGAAATCCCCCCAGACAATCATCCCCGGATCCGCAGAACCAAATCTCAGATTATCTCTGTCAACTCAGCCCACTGGCAGGCTATGGAGACAGTATACCAGAAGGATTCCTAAATTGTCCCTGGTGCCCGACATAAGCCCAAAAAAGGAGAAAGACTCAAGAAATACAGGAAGATTTGAGATAAACTTGCAGAAAGCTTAAGAAAGTTTGTACTAAGCCTTTATAGTAACTTCTATAAATACCCTCTGCTTTGCAGTATTACAAAGGGAAACAAAAGTTGTTTTAACAGGCTTTTGTTGGAGACCAGCCTCTAAACTGCATGCACTGAGTGGCACGGACACACACACATACCCAAGCTTCATGGGGGAAACATTTAGAAATGTGTTCTGAAATCTATTAATGGTATGTCAGCTATCCGCAAGTTTTTTTTAACCACGAACAGAAAATGTCAGAATTGCATTATTAGCAGTTTCATGTGGGAGATCACTGCAGACCTCTTCCTTCTGCTTAACACGAGAAAGGCATTGCTTTCCAAGGGACTAGAAATCAAAAACTGAATAATGGCCAGAATAGCTGTGCCAAATTGTTGAAGAGTTTGATTATGTAAACAAATCTTGTGATGGATCTACTCTTGCTAAAGTCAAAATAAAACCAAACTCAGGGGTACACAGAAGATCAAGGTCCCAACCTCAACCTAGAGACTGCAATGAATGCTACAGTTGCTTTATAACATAACAGCCATCTTATTTTATATATATTAATATTTACCTTGATAATATTCTGAAGGACTCTTTCATTTACAACAGCTTTGTGACAAGCTGTTTTTTGGTACAGGTCTACCACAACTTCTAAAGATCTCTCGGCAAATGGTACATAATTCAATGCTACCCATTCCGCCTAGAAATAAAAGACTGGAATGTCATTGCCTGTAGAGAAATGGGCACATGAGCGAAAACAAACCTTGTATTGGACCCATTTTTATGGCATGCAAAATTTTCCAAAAATCCCACAAGGGCAAATACATGATCCAAGTTTTTTGGTTTTTTTTTTTAAAAAACCTAAGAAGCACCAAACCCATGCACCTACAGCACTGTGACTAGGTGTGGCTGATTTTTATAAGGTAAATTTTAAGCAAGTGAAACTTTGCAATTGATACAGCAAGAACACTAAGCACAAGGAATTTTAACTCACCGGTGCAAACAGTTGTATCTATTGTGATTCCATTGTGTTGCACAATAAACAGAATAAGAAAAATTAATACATGTATGCATATTAACCTATTAAAATTCTGATTACTCATTCTCCTGTTTGAGTGTGATTAGTATGGGAATACATTCAAAATGGTACCATGCTCCATTTTTATACAATAGAAGAACAAAGAGCAAAATGAGATATTTAATTAAAAATTTGAGCTTAAGTTCATTAAGATGACTTTGTTAGGCTAATGTATATTAATCATTTTGTTGGACTAATGTATATTAATTTGGCTGAATGTGCATCACAGGCATTTGTTTTCTGTTTCAGCAGACTGTGAATGTCAAAAAAGTTTTGTTGCTTTAAAAAAGGAAAAAGAATGGGAAATGTGACTTACACCCACCATTAAATATAACTTCATTAGTTGATTATGCAAGTCATAAAAGTATGTTCATACTCAGGATAAAATATTATTTAAAATAATTCATGCAATGCTAACAAATGCAGGAGCAAAAAATGAAAAAAACAGAACATTTAAAGCAACATACACCTCACCTGATTATATTTTGCATTTGCAATGTGCTTTGTTTCTAGCTGTCCATATTGTGGTGGTTTACAGGAAAATTCAACAAACGCCAGCAGCTGATCAAAGATAGCAGGGTACATTATCTGCATGCTTTCTGAACCCACACATATGGCCTAAAGAAAAGGTTTTAAAAAACATTTCTTGAAATTTAAGCATGCATTTTATTTAATCCCTGTAAAACATATAGTATAAACGCACTAGTACAAATTTTGGCAATGAGTTCTTGGTCCTGTAGTTTTGCTGGAAATTTGGTTGTAACAAATTATTGAACTATTATTGAACTTAAGAATATGCTAACATGGTTCTTTGTCAACAAATTAATGTTATAAGTTTTACAGTGAATCAAAATACTCTGGGCACTAATTTTCTGATGCTTGAATGAAACATGACAGAAACCATTAAAATGCATATAATATGTAATGGTGAAGCAATCACTGCTGCACTGCAATATAGCATCTAGAAGGAACTACCCACCAATGAATCTGACTACAGATTGAATCAACCAAGCAGTGGGGCTGTATTAAGTGGAAGAGCACCTTTGGAGCCTATCCTTTCCAGTGGTTTGGATTTAACTCAGCATTTCTTAGTTTACATCTAATCACAAAGTTTATGATTTCAGACATTCTACTTTAATGCCTCTTCCCTGTTTTAAGAACACTACATAGAAACATTTCAACAAAGATCAAAGGAATGTAAGGAAGAAGGAATAATTCCAGAAAAAATTCTGATTATAAAGGCACATGTTTAAGATATACATACATCATGTTTGTCAAATACTGTGAAGCTTTATGATGGTTGCTTATAAACTTTTAGCTAGGTACATTACAATCGGTTTCACAAGACAAAGTAACCTAAAAATGACTTCTATGTGTTTACTGAATAGTCACAGAAATCACTAAAAACGCCCAGGTTAGCTCAGGTATAATATTATAACAAAAATAGAGATCAACTGCTTGATTTAAATGGGGGTCAAAACTGGTTATTAGTAACCTTTAAGTCAAAGTACCAGCTGCATGGTACTGCAACTGAACTCACCCCCCCTCCCCCAACCATTATCATTAGCTTTTGGAGGGGGAAAAAAGATGAGGTGGCAGTGATTTCAGTTGGGCTAACTGTGTACGGCCCTGACCTGGACTGCCCAAGCTAGCCTGATCTCATCAGATCTCAAAAGTTAAGCAGTGTTGACCCTGCATAGTATTTGGAAGGAAGACCACCAAGGAATACCAGGATTGTGATGCAGAGGCAGATGATGGCAAGCCACTTCTGAATATCTCTTGCCCTGAACACCCTACAGGGTTGCCATAAGTTGGCTGTGACTTGACAACCAAACAAAACCAAACAAAACCAAACCAACCTATGTAAGGGACAAGAGTCTGAATTGGGAATTTTAGCCATGTGGTAGATCAGTTGGTAACACGCGGCTAAAATTTAGCATTAAAAGATAATCACATGAACTCATAAAAGCTGCCATTTGCTTAGTCAGACTATCGGCCTATCAAGGTAAATCTTGTCTATTCTGACTAGTGGTGCTCTCCAGTGTCTCAGGCAGAGGTCTATGACATCACCAACTATTTGATTCTTATAACTGGAGATGCCATGGATTGAATCTGGGACATTCTATATGCAAACCAGACGATCTACCACTGAGCTGCGGTGCCTCCCCAGAACCTCTCATCCATTTTTACTCTGAATAGCTGCTTTGCATTTATCAGACTGCAAATCCTTAACATACAAGATCAGATGAGAATTCACAATGTGTAATCTGAGTTATACCTAGTCAACGGGGACAGAATTGCTATTATACTCTACTCTGCTGATGCAACACACTATTGCATGACATTAACATTTTCAGAGAGGAGCAACGCCTCAGCACTGCAATATCAGCGGCACAATAAGTGCAATGGGCATGAGGAGGTAGATCTGAGTGCACAGCAGGGGAACAGCAAAGCTTTGTCAGAAGACCACACAGGCTTCTGTGTGAATATAGAGAAAAAATATATAACTCATCAAAGAAAACACTATTCTGTAAATTTTAACACATTTTGTTATACACTTTATATTGCAAATACCTATCGTAAGTAACATTCATTGTATAAAATACATTTCATAAGTATGACTAAATATATATATAGGTCTGTAGTCAAAGACCATGGAGAATGGTACTAGTACAATACAAAATCTTGATGTAAATATTATGAACTCAGTTCTGGCTACGTTCCTGGATTCTTATAATATGAATCAACACAATATCTCTCTAATGTTTTTACATTAGAGAGATATTGCGTTCATCTGTATTATTGTCATTCCTGTAGTGCTCTATGAAGAGATTGGTGATGAACGTCTACAGAGAGACGGAGTTGAAAAAGATATTCAAAACAGCTTCCTATTCCAGAGGAACTTGTCCTCTCTCTAGCTCTTACATTCCTTGGATTCTTACATATTATTCACATGCATGGTTTTTCCCACATCATTGAAGTTTTTTTCTGTCTTTAACGGATGACAGTGGATGAAGTTATGTGTGTTGGGTAACAGCTTGGAAAAATGAAGGCTTTTTAGTTTGTTTTTTTCTTTACAGCTCTGTTAAGACGCCTAAAAGTGATACCACCACTAAAAGAATTCAGGAACGTAGCCAGGACTGAATTCATAATATTTATATTACTAGTATCATTCTCTATGGTCTTTGACCACAAACCTATATATGTATTTACTCATATTTATGAAATGTATTTTATACAATGAACGTTACTTATGATAAATATTTGTAATATATAAAGTATAGCAAAATATGTTATTTATTTATTATTTATTAATTAAACTTATATCCCGCTCTCTCCACCCAAAGGCAGACTCAGAGCGGAATAGTGTTTTTTCTTCGATGAGTTATATTTTGTCAGAATTCTAGGCTTGCTCAGAGGTCACCACTCTTAATGATGATGAAGAGCTATACAGAAGAGATGAAAGGATAACAGCTTCCTTAAAAAAAAACTTTTGAAGAAGAACCTACAGTTTTAGAAAGTGGAGTGAAAGCTGCATCAACTGGGAGAAACAAATAATCAGGAATAGATGGTATAGCAATAGAGCTATTCCAAGCTACAGGAACAATGCCCATCAAAATTTTAAAAAGAATATGCCAACAAATACAGAAAACATAACAATGGCCCACAGACTGGAAACACTCACTCTACATTCCAAACCTGAAAGAGATGTCAAGGACTGCAGCAACTATCAGGCCATCACATTAATTTCTCGTGCAAGCAAAGTGATGCTTAAAAACTGTTGCCATATACGGAATGAGAAATGCCAGATGTTTAAGCGGGATTCAGAAAAGGAAGAGGCACTAGAGATCATGTTGCAGATTTATGTTGGTTATTGCGGCACACAAGAGCATTTCAGAAGAAAATCTGCTTGTGTTTCATAAATTACAGCAAAGTTTTTGACTGTGTGGATCATGAAGTTATGGTTGGCTTTAAAATACATGGGTGCAACACAACATCTGATTGTTTTTGATGCACAACCTGTACTCTAGAGAAGAGGCTACAGAATGGTTTCCAACTGGCAAAGGTGTTAGGCAGTTAGGTTGTGTTTTATCTCCCTATCCTTTCAATCTATATATCATAAGGAATGCTGGATTAGATTTTGATGAAGGTGGGAATGAAAATTGGAGGAAGGAACAGAACAGTCTGAGATATGCGGAGGATATCATATTACTGACAGAAAATAGTGAAGTCTTGAAATGACTACTGATGAAGGTTAAAGCAGAAAGTGACAAAACAGGACTGCAGCTGAACATCAAGAAGACAAAAGTAATGACTATTTGGAAATTACATATCTTTAAGATTGACAATGAATGCATTGAAATTGTTAAAGGTTTTCTGTCCCTTGGCTTCACCGTCAACCGAAAAGGAGAATGCAACCAAGAAATCAGGAGACTGAGATGGGGAAGGGTAGCCATGGAGCTAGAAAACATTCTTCAGGGTAAAGATGTGTTGCTGGCAACCAAGATCAAGATACCGTATTTTTCGCACCTGACCATAAGACGCACCTAGCTCCGCTCGGGGCTGTGGCTTGGGAAAAGTAAGGGGGGTTTAAGACGCACACACTTCCCCCCCTTTTTTTTGGGAGAAAAAGTGAGTCTTATGGAGCAAAAAATATGGTAATTCATACCACAGTATTCCCCATTACTAAGTATGGGTTTGAAAGTTGTACAATGAAAAAAGCCTGCTTGCAGGGACAGCAGCATAAAAGCCAAATAAATGAATGAATAAATAAGTAAATAAATGGCTGACAGGAATAAAGTTGATTTTTTTGGAATGTGGTGTTGGAGGAGAGTTTTACGGAAACTGTAGACCGCCAAAAAGACAAATAAGTGGGTTTTAGATCAAATCAAGCCTTATCTCTCCTTAGAAGCTAAAATGACCAAACTGAGGCTATCATATTTTAGTCATATTATGAGAAGACAAAAGTCCCTGAAAAAGACAATAAATGCTAGGAAAAGTTTAAGGCAGTGGGAGAAGAGGAAGACCCAACATGAGATGAACTGACTCAAAAGGAAGCCATGGCCCTCAGTTTGCAAGACCGAAGCAAGGCTGTTAGCAACAGGATATTTTGGAGGTCATTAATTCCTAGGGTCAGCATAAGTCAGAAGCGACTTGATGGCACTTGACACACACACAACTATCTCATCACAGAGAGCAATCTAGTCTCCTTCCTGAGTTAATCATGAAGTCAAAATTCATCTCCTGATTCATAGCTTCAACACATTTGTAAGAAAAGACCCAGCTATTGTGTTTTAATTACCTCCTGGCACAAGTCAACTTTAGGCTCAAAAGCTGAAGCAGAGGAAGCAAATAGCAGATAATACAATTTGACTCCAAGAATCACAATAACTCCACTCCAAAGGAAAGAAATTAGGTATATGAAGTCTGGAATTAAATCATGCAAAGCAGGTCATGTTTTCCACTATTTTCCATCTAAACCTACTTCCACCAATAAGACAACAACATATACTGTTCAAGACTGGTAGCTACAGTCTAACTCTCCCTTTTTGTTAATCTCTCCCTTTCTCTCGCCCCTCTCATGGATTGCTGCCTTGACACGGCGAGGGGGCTTGCATGGCTTGATGAGGCTGTGGGCTATGCTGTGGAGGGCCACCCAGGACAGATAGGCCACAACGGAGAGTTCAGACAAAACGTGATCCACTGGAGAAGGAAATGGCAACCCACTCCAGTATCTTTGCCAAGAAAACCCCATGGATAGTAACAAAAGGATAAGTAGAGACATCACCCTGTCAACAAAAGTCTATATAGTCAAAGCAATGGTATTCCCAGTAGTAATATATGGCTGTGAGAGTTGGACCATAAGGAAGGCTGAGCGCTGAAGAATAGATGCGTTTGAATTATGGTGCTGGAGAAGACTCTTGAGAGTCCCTTGGACTGCAAGGAGATCAAATCAGTCAGTCCTAAAGGAAATCAAACCTGACTGCTCCCTGGAAGGCCAGATATTGAAGCTGAAGCTCAAATACTTTGGCCACCAAATGAGAAGGGAGCACTCACTGGAGAAGACCCTGAGGCTGGGAAAGACTGAAGGTCAAAGAAGAAGGGGATAGCAAAGGATGAGATGGTTAGACAGTGTCATCGATGCAACAGACATGAGGTTGGGTGAACTCCAGAGGACGGTGGAAGACAGGAGGGCCTGGCGTGATGTGGTCCATGGGGTCGCGAAGAATCGGACTCGACTGTGCGACTGAACAACAACAACCCATTCTCTCACTATGCCCCATATATCCCAAACTGTTCTTCCCTTTGCTCTGACACAGCTCCAAGTTCCTGCCATGGATCCTTCTTTGTCTCTTCCAAAGTCCCTCTCCAGCAGCCCTGGTGCTCTGGCTTCTGCCAGAGGGCCCCCCCCCATGTCTCCAGCATAACTTTGGCTCTCAGACCCCAACCTTCCTCTTTGTATTGTCTTTCCCTCTCCAATTTAATGTTCTTCAGAGGCAAGCACACATCTAGTCAACTCTCTCTTGGACTACCATGACTGAGACCTAGAAATTGTTTAGTAATGGTTTGAATGGGACCTGCCAAAGTAAATATTAAAATATTTTATTTTGATTTGTCAAATATTTTGATTACCAATTGCCTTTTAAATTTCTTCCAGTCTTTTCAATTTCCTTTCTCTTGCCTTCAGTCTCCATTTGGAGTTAATAAAAGTTAACCAATGGTCTTACTGAGAAGAAAGACGCTGTATCATCTGCAGTATGTAAATATAAAGGCCCAACTTTGGAGGTGCATGTGCAAATTGACACACATGTGTAACAACCCTCCCCCCCTCGTTCCCTGGGTTAACATACCGTATGTAACAATGATTCCCATTTATTTATTTAAGGTGCTTTCCCCCTCATGATTTTTCAAAAGTGGTCTTAAGGCGGCTTGGTGTCTACTACTGTTTAGTGGGTTAACATAATAGTTGACTTCAAAAGTTGCTGTTAACAGAATGTTTAAATTGTATTATTACCTTTTGTAAGACATCTAAAGCTGTAAGAACTGCTTCTTGTAAACTTGTCAGAACTGCCTCAGTGTATGATGGCAGGATGAAGGGGGATGCATCTGAACTGATTGGAACAGACACTGCACCATGTAGAATGACACCCAGTTTTTGGAGATCATCCATACTGAAACCAGTTTTAATGTGCTGATAAAGGGCTGGAAATATCTGAATTAAAGCTGTAAGAAAAGGCTGGCTGGGAATAAAAGTCATTTTATCACAAGAAACTGGAGGCTTTGTACTTTCTGAACCAATCCTAAACCAGGTGTTCCAGGCAGCCCACCAAAGATTCAAGTCTTCAATTTCATCTGTTACCACTGGAGGCTCAGTTGCATTATACCTTCCAATTCTTTCTCCTATAGAATCAGTTCTCATAAAAGACCTTCCAAGGCCAGTGGCAGTCATAGTTCCTATGAGGACAGGCACAGGCACATTAAGAGCAGGTGGTGTATCAGGTTTCTCAGTTTCCCTGACAGGGGACACAATTTGTAAGATTTCCTGAAAGCTTTTCAAAGCAGCCAAAGAAACTTCATTGTTTTTGCTTAGCGCAGCTGACTGAATGTGATCAAGAAGAACATCCCATGCTTGAGAAAAGTCTCCTATTGAGGGAAGAAGAAAGATCAGTCAGGGAACTGTTCATTCTTGCACCATACATGTGCTTTCTTTATGTAGTGCTAATATTGGCATGCTAATAATGATACATCGTAACAAAGCAGCTCAACAGCAGGAGAAATGAGAGGGCAGAAGTGATGTAAAGTGTACACTCAACACACCCATGGTTACAAAGAAATATTTATATATTTAATAAATTCTGATTAATATCAACCACCGTGTTTTACCAAGTTTTAAGAATCTAATCAACTATTTTGATACTAAAAAAATACACGATTACCTAAAGACTGCAACAGGTATCTCCTTGTGTTGAATATTCTAGCTACTCCAGCCAATGTTAACACCCATGTCTCAGCCCATTGTTTCTCTGCTGTATCTCTTGAATGATGAATGAGGATATTGCCACCACCGGACTCAATCTTCTCTTTGTCAGCAGTTGTAGAAGACTCCCTCACCCGATCCAGCAAATGAAAGAGAACCTATCAAATTAAACAAAACAGCACTTTTTCATTCTAGACATGCACTACAACTGAAAGATTAAACAATACAAACATTAAAAATATTGCCCAATTTCACCCCTTTTTTCATAGATGAATATATCTATTTTTAAAATATATTTTATGAAAACTCAGGCTGTGGAAGAGTCTATTTTACCGCCATCAACTACTAAGTCTAATTTTCACTCCTACAGCTGATTTAAGAACCTTGGTTGGGAAGCTGGGTACAACTTCACAAAATTGAACAAAGTTTATTAATATAGTGCAATAAAGGGTATGACCCAAATAATACACTGAAGTTCCAATTACTTTGGATTAATCCATTTTCCACATTGCATAAATGGCCCCCAAAGTCCAGCAACATACAATATTTTTCTTTTTGTTAGAAATCAGTTCAGATTACTTACAAATCTAAAGTTATAACCGTTTTTTTAAAAAAACATTATATTTGGGTGTGGGGCAAAAACACATGAGCAGAAGAACAGTTTATCTGTAGTAACATTTTTGTTCGTACTTTCCTGTGCAATAAACTGTGACTTCCAAAGAAGAAAGCTATTATAGAATTTAAAAACAGCTTGCCTTTGCAGTAGCATGAACTGCTGCAGGTCTGAGAAAACTCTGTTGGCAGTCGTGGTTTCCATACTTTCTCACAGACTGCTAGAAATATTATTCGATTGGGTAAGACCTGGTCTTCTCAATTTGGAAGTCCAGAGTGATCTTTTAACCAATATAAGAGCAATGACTGATCCCATTTCTAGAAAGCCATGCTCAAAGAAACAGCACCAAACACAAACATCAAAAGGAAGAATAATCCAGATGAATAGTCATTTACACTAGAGACTGCCTATACCACCATCAGGTATCCAATCTGAATTTCACAATCAAAGTGCTCTGTGTCAGCAGGGTTGCCATCTGACTTTCAAAATTCCAAAGGAAAGCACTGGCTGCAGCTCATTTCAGAGATGTACCCAAGTATATTCTATGACATCAAAGACAGCCTCAGTGAATTTCCCCATTTATATTTTACTTCTACTATCTGCTTTTGTAAGATTTCCCAAAGGTGTGTTCTAGCATCTGCACTGACCTTTACTGAGAATGCTGAAGTAAAAAAAAATACATAGTCTCTGTCCTAGCTTGGATGTATGAGAAGCAGAATTTCATTAACAGTGTTGTGGTAAACAGAAGAAAAAAAAGATGGACTCTGGTGAGGTGGAGGGAGAAAATGAACAGTGGAAGAAGAGTTGAAAAGGTGAGAGAACCACATATGTCAAATAATTAAGAACTGGCCCCATGTTGCAGCTGCATGTCATGTGTTGAAGACCACTGAATCCCATAACAAAAGCCAAACAACTTGGACATTTATGTGTACCATAAAATAGGGTTATTTATCATTGCAGTAAATTATATATGGAGTTAGCCTAATTTAAATAGGAAAACACATTTTTAAAGAAGGATAAAACATGGCTATTTGAATAACCTCATTATAATATAGGCTTTTGGTTTCATACCTTCCATATAACAGTGTGCCAAGTTGAATGTTGCAGTAAAGTCCCATGGGCGCCAACTGTAGAGAACAACGTCTGCCCGGCACTCTTTCTAACTGCAGGCCGTGGGTCTACACAGAGCTCCCCCAGCTTAGCATAGAGACATAGCCAGAGGCAATCAAATGGTGGTGCTGGGTGGAAAGGGCGGTTCAGTGGGACTCCCTTTTCCTCTGCTTGCTTCTGTAGCACAGCTTCCTCTTTGTTCAGCTCCTTCTCAATGGTTTCACCTCTTTGGAAGAAGTAGTCTGAAATATTCCACTACAAAACAAAAATGCTCTTTTTGTAAATGGTTTTTAGAGCTAAAAACAGCTTTCATGTTGTAGTGCCTTCTCTGATGAACTACCTACCCCTAAAAGTATGTCAAGTTCTGGACTTGAGCTTCTTCTACCAAAAAGGTTCACATTTCTATTCAGAAAAGAGTTTTGTGTGTATGTGTGGTTTTTTTTGGGGGGGGGGAGACATAATAATGGAAACCACAGTTGAGTTTTCTTTTCAGTGAGTATTTGACTGTTGCAGATTTTAGTTTACCATGACTGATCCCAGGTTTTAATATTTTGGTTCACTTTTGACAGATAACCTGCCTCAACTCTTTTATTGTACTTCACTTGTAGTGTAACAAAGAAGCAGCAATCTTATATAAACAAAACATTTTTCAGAGCTGATTGCTGTCTGCACGTTTATTAGATGGTTCTTCTTGCTGCAGAACATAATACCACTAAGAGACTTTCTGTGTATTCTTATTCTTCCTAAATAAGCAATTAACAACAACAAAAACTCTCCAAGTAAACTTGGCCTACAATTCTGATCCAACAGTATACATGAATTGGTGAAATTACATTTTGAATAGGGTAAAATAATGTTTTAGCAATACTTTTCAGATTCTCAAGTGTGTTTTATTCTCTATAGGGATCTGGAAGCAGGAATGCAGTCAACAGTAAATTAAGTTTAATTGAATCACACTGAATTCAATGATACCTAACATTTAACTTTCTCTTTATAATCACGGCCAAAGTTATTAAAAAAAGACTTAGCACTATGTAGATTGGGGGAGCGCAGCTATCATATACCCTTGACCGAAGAACGGTACACTCCTTCTATCTGGGATGGTCATCCTCTTCGATAGAGCATGCAGCTTTGGGTGGAACACACATGGAGCGGTGAGGGAGGGAGGGGACACCTGCCTAGCCAGCCAGATCTGCCGAATCAACCCTGGCGATCAATGGGGTGACAGATGTCGCAGCCAGATCATCCTCACATCCAAGTGCTATGTAATGTGCTATTATTCTCTCGCTCTGTGATTCCTTGTGTTTTGTTCCACCATATATACTGAAGTAATGATTGATTTTCTCTATGACAAAAAATGCTCTGAATACTCAAATAACTTCAAATTACTGGTAGGATTATTAAAAGACAGTAAGAACTCCAAACATTAGGAACTAAAAATATCATAGTGATTAAAGCCACTACTCACCAAGAGACCAATTGACGTTAAACTAATATTTAGTTCTTGATTATGAAGCCCAAAACTTCCAGCAACCTCCACAACAATCTGCAGGCAAGTACATGGCATTGTTGGCAGAAAATCAGTCACAACCAACTGAAGGCACTGGAATGCAGTCCGTATTAAAGACTCTCTATCAAAAAATGAAAGTGTCTGGTTTCTATCTCTGTAAAGTGGTTATGAATTATTTTCACCATGTCAATGTAAATCACCAATGGAACTCACCAATAAAAAGGCTGTGCAGATTACTATCAGATCTGTACAGTTCATAGCCACAGAATAATTGCTTGATTCCTTGTTGTATTAAGTAAATGTAATGACCATGTATGCATGAAGTAAATATATTCAACTTAAAACCAAGCAGACCTCAATATCAGGGATGAGCATGCACTCGGAAAATCAAGGTTCGTTTCGGTTCGTGGTTCCACACAAACCACAAACCTTCATGAGCCTTCCTGTTTACTCAACCTGTTCATTTCATGAGGTTTGTGATGTGGTAGAGAAGCCCCCTGTGGACTAGAGATGCCAAATTTGCTGTGAGTTTACAGCTGACTCTCCTTTACCTGCCCTCTAAGTTTGGTGAGGATTGGTTTTAGGGGGGCTGAATTACATCCCCCCAAAGCAGGTGCCCCCAGAAAAGTTGGGAAAATCACAGCTGCAGGTTCAGGAGGGTGTTGAAAGGACCGCCTGCAAGCTAGAGGCACCAATGAAGCTAAGCCCCTCTGCTTGGCATGAGCAGAAGGACAGGTGCCTCAGAGCCCTGAGTAAGCACTGAACACCCCCAACCCCAATATTCACACTTCCAGTTCCTATCTGCCTCTAACTGCCATGCAGTGCGCATGCTGCCAACGGGAAAAAAGGCTGCATGTGAGCTGGGGGTATATACCATTCTGCTCCCATACAGCAGAATGGGATTTTTCTTATTGGTGGCCAGCACTGCCTGTTGAGCTTTGAAGGGCCACGACTGGTTTTTCATGGCTGCAGAAGTACACCCCCATTGCTTTCATAATTGTAATTGATCTGTACAGCATCTCTGCCATGGATGCTGCCGATATGCAACACCATGAACCGTCCAAACCTTCGAAAACCAAGTGGAGGGTTATGGGAGGTTTGCTACAAGGTATAGATAGGGACTCTCATTCTGGGGCAAGTGATGCACTGTATTCTTGGTGCTTGAGGGGGCAACAGTGGGAGGGCTTCTAGTGTCCTGGCTCCACTGCTGGACCTCCTGATGGCTCCTGGTATTTTTGGCCACTGTGTGACAGAGTTTTGGACGGGATGGGCCATAGGCTTGATCCAACATTGGCTTCTCTTATTCTTATGTTCTTATGCTATAGGTGAGATCACATGAACCTCAGCTCATGAACCACAAACCAGGCAATTTTTGTTGTGAATTTAAGTTTGTGGGCTTGTTTGTGCCCATCCCTACTCAATATATAAACAACACTTAATATTTAATGACTAAAGTATAACAAAAACTTTATAGACAGTTTCAAATTTACAGGATAAGCAATATGAATCCTAGAAGACAGCAGTTTTAAAACTATGGTTTAGAGTTAACAGAAAACTTTTGTTACCCTGGAAATGGGGCAACAGTATTTCTTTAGTAATGAATGATAAGTGAATGCACTGTTAGGAGCAATAATAAAAAATCAGTATGCAATGTTAGTTTTTAAAAAATTGCTACATTTTTAATTAATAAAAACGATACAAAATACTCCCACAAACTTGTATGGAGCTAAGTGATGAAGGTTATTAGCAAGATTCTGACCTTAATTTCGACAACTCACCCTTGATCATTTCTAATTGCTCCCATGACTCCAAGTACCAATGGCCAGCCAGGCCCTAGACTGTCACCCTGGCTTTGCAAAATCTGTAACACACATTCCAGCTGCTTGAGTCTAATATCTGGGTGATTGATGTTTGATAGTTCTTTCAGTGGGTTTAGCAACAGTAACTGAAGCCTCTGGAAACAAAATCACAAAAAACATGTCAAGGCAGCAGAGGCAAAAGCATCTTGATGCAAGTCACGATCCTGTACAAACTCACTGCAGAAGTGGGGGCCTAATAAATTACACCAGTGTCTGGCAGGGGGGAAATAACTTAACTATTAAATAATCTTCCCCTCCCAATGTACTTAGGTCAGAAGCTATCTCTTCATAGTACCATTAATTCTGTAGCTCAGATGCCCTTTTGCATAGCTGAGCTGCTTACTAACATAAAATCAGAAGCAACAGAGGATTCTGGGAAGGGATACCTAATTGCTAGCCAACACAATGTCCCTAATCTCCAACCACTGTGCTATGATTGCTACAATGAAGCTGACAGAAAAGTAAATAGATAATAGTAATAATACCCCTAGCAGGATAGCTGTTCTGGTTCTCCAAGGGTAAAGAAGCAGAAGTGTAAATGAAGCCATTACTACAACAGATTCCTAGAATGATGCTTGCCAGTCTCAGAGCTGAACAATTAGTTTAGGTTAAGTTCACAAATAACTGTTAACTGTCACTTTACCATACAAAGAAAAGCTGATCAAACATGTGCAGCAATGGAGTGAGTGCACTTTCCTGCATCTATAAGACAGGAGCTGTGATTTACTGCACAATTTTAAAATGGCCACCATGTATGTATTAGCTCTCCAAATAGCTGGCAATGGTTGGTCAGCACTGGGCCATCTCTTTCCAGCTATTAGGCCATAATATACTAATCTGAAACATTTAAGCACTATGGGTGTGGTAACATAACATCCTATCACAAGTCCCAGAGCCTGTTGCCAGTCCTGTGACTGAAAGTCTCATGTGTAACAATATTATGTTTGTTGTTATGGGAATGAGCCTAGGGGACCACAGAACTCACACATGCTCTTGCCAGGGCAAGACTGGCCATTTAACTTAAAGGGAAATTTCCCAATGGACCACTGCCCCAGCAACTCTGCCAGTGTCTCAGAGGCCATTTGTCTCAGACGCTTCACTGGTAATTGGTGTCAGCTCACCCACTGTCTCCTCTTGCACTACTGCCATTTTGTGGGATGAGGCAAGAGTGAGCCAATGCCCGCTGTTGGCACTACTGAGCTCAGTGGCCCCTGACATACTGGCTTGTAGCACCACAGGGGCCAGTCAACTGGGTTTACTCCAGGGCTATTTACTTCCCAGTCTGCTCTTGTTCTCTCCCCTCCAAACCATAGTTTAAAAATAGGAATCCAAAACTGTAGCCTGGATTCCCCATTCCCATCACAACAAACCATAGTTTGTTGCACTGTTTGTTCATGAAGTTTTCCATCCTACATAATTGACATAAAGTAAATGTACTTCATCATAATATTTCAGGCAGACTGTACTCAGCCCAATCAGCAGGCAACTTCTGAGGTGTTCCACTAGTGTAACAGTTATCTATGTACATGCTACGTATCGTTACATGGACAGAACTGTAGAAAATTAAAGTGTATTAATTCATAACCATCAGTATCAATTATACAATCACTGATACCTACTGTGATTTTCAGAACAAGGTTTTCCAAAAAAGTTATTTTACCTGGTTTTGAGACAGTGGAGGGTCATGATTAAAACTCAGGCCCGCTTTAATGAGAGAAGTTAAAGACTCTGCTCCCCATTCCCTCATCCGTGCATTTGGATGCTGGCAAACCTAAACATACAATATAGCTTCCTTTAAATACTTGGTCAAACTAGAATGCAAATGGGTTACTGTTTCACATTAAATAACTGACATTCGATCTATGGGGTCTTTTAAAATACTAATAGCCACAACAAGCCAATTTTGGGACTACATACAGCAGGTATCCTTTGCTTAAGATCAAAGTATGCAGCAGCCAGTCAATACTAAATGTATCAATGGCATGACTGAGCTTTCTATGTACTATTATATTCACAACTACTTCTATGGTACTTTTCAGCATACAAATTGCTTCACAGTTCCTATTTCACATTGCCTTAAAAATAAGAAATACAAAAGTGAAAGAGAGGTTCCTTCTACCCAAAGTGGCTGGTTCAAAGGCATCAGCTTGAGCTATTGTTTCTCTCCATATATTCTCCAGAGATTTCCCATTATATATGTGAAAGGGGATTTACTGTACTTAAATTATCAAATACTCAGCACATGGCAAAATAAAACTCTTTCTGTCTCAGCCGTACTTCATATTAAGTTTTACTACATGGTCTGTCACTCTCAAACAGCAAAATGAAAATGAAATTTAGGACAAAGTCAAACAGTAATTAGAAAGACAAACTTGTAGGACAAGCTTACCTTCTGAATTAAAAAGAGGAAGCAGTAAGGGAGAAGGAAGAAATGAAATTATGAAAACTAGGACAGATGTGGCAGTAAGCACTAACATCATCACTTAAGGTTTGTAGAATAAGCAGGTTTGATGTATACTTACTGTATCTCTAGATACATATGCTGGATCAGAAGTAAACAGCATCAAGTTCAATGGGAGTTATTCCCAGGTAAGTATACTTAGAATTGCAGCCTTTATCAGATTCAGAGATATTGTAAAGTATACGTTTAAACTAAACATGGCCCCGATCACACACAGAATTAGCCACGCGATAGGCACGACTCCTAGCCGGATTTTAAGGGCACAATCACAAGGAAACATCTGGCAAGCGTCCTGCACCTGTTGGCAAGCAGTTTTGCTCTGCCAGAGAAGCAGAGTAAAAAAACACTAGCAAAAATCCAGTATCAAACAGGTTGCTATGGGCCACAGACAGACTTTCCCCATGTGATCGCTCCAGCGCACACTTGTAGCGCCAGGGATAGTCTGATCAGGCTATCCTGATGCCATACTGTTGTTTTTTCCCCTTCTCAGTATGTGCATCATTGCATACTGACATTGGAAGCCCTAAGGGTGGAGATGCGATTCATCAATCCTCTGTTAAAGCAAATTGGAAACAAATGACAAAAAAACCCTCCAACTCGCCTGCGGTTGTGACTGATGACGCAGTGGCGAGTTGCACCCACAGCTTCACAGAACTGTGTGATTGTCCAACTGCGGGTCAAATTACTCTGGTGCAAATAGCCTCACTTCCCCCCCGCTTTATCTCGCGCATGTGACTGCAACCCATATTTCTCAAAATACTTAATAACTTGTCAGGTCTCTAACCCTAAACCACTTTTAAGTTGTACCAATTCTATTAATTATGAAGGCATTTCTTTCAATTCCTTGAAAAGGTACAAGGGCTATATGTTAAAAATGCAAATACTTCTTAAAATATTTTTGTCTTAATGTAGTCAAAGTCAAATTTGACTAACATGGACTTGTCTCTTCTGAACCACTAGTACAGAAAAACTGATACCCTGTACTTAGCACACCAAACCCTTATTTATATACAATGATCTCTGTAATAAAAATAAGAAAGAACAGTTGATACTATTGAATTTAAAGCCAATATTGTGTGTCCCTGATGTGTCTTATTTACGGTTCAGATCTGAAAGTCCTGAGATTCTTCAACAATCTTATTTCACATTCAACAGTACATCCAGGGGTCCGTTGGGGCCGGAGCGAGGTGGAGCAAAGCTCCGCCAGCTCAGGAGTGGCCACTAGGGCAGCCACAGGCTGAATCAGATTCTCTAATCTGATTCAGCCTGCTGCCGAATTGCCGCCGAAATTCGGCAGCAATTTTAAAAGCAACTGGAGGGGAGGGGATTTGAGGGAGAGGCTCCAAACTTGCAGGGTAGCTGCTGGGGCCTCTTCTCGAAATACCCACCAAGTTTCAAGAAGATTGGACCAGGGGGTCCAATTCTACGGGCCCCCAAACAGGTTGCCCCCATTCCCTCCATTGTTCTCAATGGGAGGAAAAAAGTTAACATTTTTTCTCACCATAGAGAACAATGGAGGGGATGGGACAACCTGTTTGGGGGCCCATAGAATTGGACCCCCTAGTCCAATCTTCTTGAAACTTGGTGGGTATTTCGAGGAGAGGCCCCAGCAGCTACCCTGCAAGTTTGGAGCCTCTCCCTCAAACCCCCTTTCCTCCAGCCCCTAATATACCCTATGAGTTTTGCCATTGATTTCAATGGCCCATAGGGTATAATGGGGCTGAAAATGACATTCCCTCTCTGACACACTTCTGGTGATGTCAGGGGACGTGGCATATGCCAATGAGTTATGCTAATGAGTTATGCTAATGAGCTCCTGCACCTCTTTTTCTACGAAAGGACCCCTGAGTACATCTATCTATTTTAGTCAATGGAAGATTTTTCTGTTTTAAGGAACATTTGCTCCTTAGTAACAGTTTGTAGTAACAAGTTTTAAAAAGATAGAATTCCTATAATATTTTCTGCTAGGATACCAATGATATTTTAGCTTGCAATGTAATAATTCAGGAAAGTAACAGATTCGATTGTAGACATGTGAGAGAGAAGTGCAACTTCCCACACAACAGCTATCAATTAGATAAATGCTACATATCGTAAATTGCTTTCGGAATATTTTGATGTACTAAAATGAAGGATTAAAATATAGCAGTTTTAACATAAAAAGACCACTACAACTGGTATAAAAAAGTCAATTACCTCTAAGAGATGACCAGTAAGGGGTCTCCACAAAATTTCAATCCTATGCATATTAACGAGTCCAGTTTCTAGCAACTTAGCAACAGCAAATAGTGATGGTTCCTAAGCACAAATGGAATTTTTACATGTCACTTTAATCAATAGCTTATATGTTACATTTTTGTCACCGATCTTTTAGATGTATTACCTTAGCCAAGCATTCCAATGTTCTACGTCCCCACATCTATTCAAATCAAAGCATGACATTTCAATCTGTGTATTTTACTTCTTGCCCACCCTTAAACAGTACATTTTATGACTGAGTTGTTAGTTTTTATGTCATCATTTCTATGCACATTTTCAGCCTATTTTAATATAGTACATTTAATCTCCAACTCTAAACAGCTGCATTAATACACCTTCCTGTGAAATTCATGTATTATTATATTTTATGATACTTTACTACACTAGGACAATCAATAAAGCACATTTTAACTGTTTCTGGCACGACATCTCTTATGACTGGATTGTGAGAAACTTAAAAATAAAGAAACAGGCATTCAAAAACAGTTACACCAAGAATATGTCTGAAAAGCCAAGCAAAGTATTCCATACCTTATTATTTCCATAGGCCATATCCATGGCTTCCAGAGATAAGGAGCACAGCGCATTTATTAAATGATGTAATGAAACATCATCTAGATACCTGGGGGAAAAGTCAGTTTTTAAAACTATTACCAAGGAAGACTGGAATTAGATATTGAATTCATATGAGAATTTTTCTTACTGTGAGCTTTCAAATAGTCTGGAAAGTATGTTGGAGATTACTGGTAAATCAGTCATAACAGCTGTCGTTAGAACCTAAGGAAGACAAATTTATTCTGTAATTAAAAAAAAAAATTATACAGTGTGATCATTCTGTTATAGTAAACCAATATTCTTACTGTGCTAGGTCCTTCAACAGCTCTTCCAGGCTTTAAAGCACCTCCAACACCAGGTTTTAAGCCCAGAATCCATACAAGATGCTGAAATACAAAATATAGGGTTTATATAATTAGTGTTTCACTAGGTCAAAAACAAGATTTTCTTTAAAAAGAGTTTTGTTGCACTTATGCGGCACTTCTAATAATCTATTAAAGCTTACATGTCAACATAGAAAGTTCTGTATGTCACCCAAAGTCACCCAAACCTTCTAACATCTTTCTCCAGCAGTTCTATGAATGCATTTTAAGCCCAGTCGCCCAGGGGCCTTTGTTACATCTATACTGGTTATGGTACAATTCACTTAGTCACAAAAGGCTAAAGTGAAGCCAACAGTTTAGCCATGGTGCTGGTCAGGTTCATGTGCTCAAGGCATTAGAAACTTATATAATTTAATTTCATCTGATAAAACAATAAAACAGACTTATACTGTGGGATGAATTTCCTTGCTATGATGTTTAAACAGAGAACTCACTCCCCAGGGGGATTTGGCTGTTTCCTTCTGTTACCATTTTCTGCCAATGGATGAAGACTTCTTTGTTTCATTTGTGATCTCTTCTTCCTGCCTAATGTTTTCATTAAAATGCCTCCCCCCCCCCCCAAAGCCCCTGCAGCTTTTCTTGTCAATTTCACTCCCGGCCAGTCAGCTGTTAGCTTTAAGCCATTTAAACCTAACAGCAGACAGGGCATGGGACTGAAACTGACCAGGGAAAGCCTCCTCTGTCATCCCTTCCCTAGCTGCCCCAGGGTAGCTGGAGAAGTGAAGGCAGGGAGCCCAGGCATGTTTCCATCCCTGTTCTTGCCTTTCCAGCCAGCCTGCCACCACTGGTCGGCTGGGGAACCCAAGGGAAGGCATGGAAACATGCCTCCTTCCCTCCCTGAGCTTCTGTTGCTGTGGAGGGGCTCAGGGAGGGAAAGAAAACTAAGCACAGGAATATTTAAATGCCTTTCCGTCCCTCTCAGAGAATGCCCAATCTCAGGGAGGGAAAGAAGGGCATTCAAACTTGCCTGCACTGAGTTTCCCTTCCCTCCCTGAGCCTCTCTGCAACAGCATATTTAAATGTTTTTCTTTCCCCGCCCGGATTCAGGGAGGGAATAAAGGCATATAAACATGGCTGCACTCTCTGCCTGTGCTTCTCCAGCAGCGACAGGGCAGCTGGAGAAGGGAAGGCAAACAGAGGAGCCTTTTCCTGGTCAGTTTCACTCCCACTGGCCTGTCAGCTGTTAGGTTAAAATGGCTTAAACCTAACAGCTGACTGAGGGGGAGTGAAATTGACTAGGGAAGCCACAGAGGGAGGGACCTCAACATTCCGCTAACCAAAAGCTGAAAAAGCAGAATAAATTTGGAAATAAATTCAGGAAACTCTATTCAGCTGCTGAAAAGTTTTCTGAATTTGCATTCAGCTTAGGAATACTGCATAAATACCGACAAGGCATTTATTTGGGAGGTTTTTTGGTTCAGGGAAGCCGAATGCACACCCTTAGTTTTAACTGCTGTTTTTGTTCCTTTGTATGTATTTTAACTGTTTTTAATTTGTTTCAATGATGTGTGTTGAGGGATTAATTGGAATGGTTTTAAAATGTGATTTTATCATATATGTTTTAACTTGTTAGCCACCTTGGTGGCCCTTGTGACACCAGAAAGATGGGATATAAATTTTGTAAATAATAATAATAATAATAATAATAGTAATAACAGGCAAAGTCACTGAAAGGCAAAGGAAGCATGACTATTACTCACCTGAAGAGTCGCCAAGACAAGTTGCCATGATGTACCAAGAACAGCTCCGTGGCAGTGAGCCAAGCTAAGTAACGTCCTCATACACTGTATATTCTTAGATGTGAGCTGAGAGAGCATTTCAACAATGAGTACTTCTGAAGTAGGAAAAGTAACATCTAATAAAGTGTATACACTTCAAACATATTAACAGCAAATAAGCTGCTGAAAAAAAATCTGCAGCCCATTAATCATAGAATCGGAAGGGGCCATACAGGCCATCTAGTCCAAACCCCTGCTCAATACAGGATCAGCCTACAGTACCCCTGACAAGCGTACCCAGTACCCAGTGAGGGGGAGCTCACCACCTCCCTAGGCAGCTGATTTCATAGAACTGGAAACTACATTTATATGATGTATCTTTCAATCATTCAACTGAATCCTATAGTTTCAAATCAGAAGAATCACTTTCCAACCATTCCCTGTTACCTGAGTTCATTGCTTCTAACACAAAGGCTGTTTTGTTTCACTATATCTAACTACACTATACCAGAAAATAATATTTTTCAAATACTCTGGGCAGCAGGGGCAATCCTGTTCTATTTGTTAGAGAATAAAGATAAATCTAAATTATGCCATTAAAGTTTAAGGACAGCGTGGAACTGGCGTTCTTTTTAAAACTTTCGCTAGTGAGCAGATGCAGAAGCTATCATTTTCTGATAGTGACCGGCCACTTCACAGTAACATATGCAGCAGAATGGAAATGCAAAGCATGCAATGCACAATGAAAGACTGTAACACCAATATGCAAGACCCCAGTATACAATAACTACCTTCTTCACCAGCAAAAGCATTACAACAGAGAAGGAAGACACAAGACAGAGCAGCAGAAGAGGTTCCAAGATATGAAGAAAGGAAAAGTAGGAACAGTGACCCAGCACACAGTTAATAGGGCTTATTCAAATGAGGAAAAAAATAATTCCACTGCAGGAAAGAGGAAAAAGTAAGGAGCCAGTCACTTACCTGAGGCAACTCTTAAAGGCAGTAAAGGGAAGTAGCAAATCTATTTCTCAGGTGAAACAGGCACATATGCAATCTGTCCAATGAATACAAAGGAAACCTTCTACAAGGCCCCTAAATATGGGTCTGATGTAAGACTTTTCTTTCTGTTCCCTGAGTAGTAAGAAGTCACAACTTTATTTATAGTCTTTACTGTTTTTGCAACTGGAGTCACAAACAGCAGTAAGTCACAACAATAATCTATTGCAAAGGCAGCAGGCCTTATAGCTTCACAGCAACGATCAAAGCCCTGAGACTGGGACCAAGATCGTCATACTAGAGGCCAATCCCTTATCCATTACGATTACTTTCCTGCTGGCAGGGTACCTGAAGGACTGGATGAGTAGAAGCACTCCCCTTTCTTTGCATGCAGGGATCTGAAGGGAGAGGAAGGGAAGAATTTGGCTTCTGCTGGGTGGCTGTTCCTCTTAGCAGACTGATGAAAAAGGAAAACTAAGAGGGGAAACAGGTGTGAGGCAGCTTGAAAGAAACGTGCCATAAAGTGGAGAAGTAGCAGACACACAAACACACAAAGGCAAGTCTAAGTTCACAAACTGTTCACAAACCAACACAAACATGCTAGCACAGCTACATAACACAACCTTAGATGATGCTATGAAGACAGGAGGTGTTGATTAAAGCAGGTAGTTTAATCCCTCCCTGTGGTATCATTCCCACCAGAAACAAATGAAAAGCTGCACTTGGAACCAAAACTGAAAGTGACTACATACCAAGACCCGGAACAATATTCCATTTCTACCTCAGAAGTCATTAGGAAAAAAAAAACCAACCTCATGTACTGGGGTTGTTGAGAGTAGAGGTGTGCAAAAATTTTTCTTGGTATTTTTTGGGTTGGGTTGACAGGACCCCCCCCCCCCCCCCAAAAAAAAAAAAAAACACACACAAAAACCTGGGATTCTTGAAAAAATCCGGATCCTGATACTGGTAAAGCATTTGGATCCTGAATTTTTTTTGAAATCCTTGATGTTTTCAGGTCCAATAGATCTGAACGGGATAATACAGGGGGAAAAAGCAGTGGCAAAGCTGCAACTCTCCCCACGGGCTCAGCTGCAGCTTTGTTGGGCAGCCCAATTTAAATTGGACTGCCCAAAAGAGCCTGCAAAGCAGCTGATCCCACAGGGACAACTCTCCTTGCAGGCCCAGCTAGGGCTCACTTGGGCAATACATTTAAACCAGACTGCCCAAAAGAGTGTGCAAAGCAGCCGATCCTGCGGGGAGAACTCTCCCTGCAGGCTCAGCTGGTTTGTGGGCTCTTTTGGGCAGTCTGGTTTAAACAGACTGCCCAAAAGAGCCCCAGCTGAGCTGTTTTGCAGCCTGTCTTCTGCAGTTCCTTTAAACACTCCCAGTTTAAAGGGAATGCAGAAGAAAGCCGGAGAACAGCTGAGCAGTGGGAGTGATCTGCTTTCCTTAGCTGTTTTTTGGGGTTTGCCAGTAATTCCCGAATATATCCAGGATATTTCCGGGATTCCCCCTCCCCCAGTTCTCCCGAAAAATCCTGGATAAATTTGGGATATTTTTGGATTGGGTAGATCCGAATGCACACCCCTAGTTGAGAGAGTGTTGCAAGTCAGGGCAGACAACACTGAGCTCAATGGACTAACAGTATTACTTGGGATAAGGCACTTTTTATGATTATATGCTTCACTGTAATGCACCTTCAATATCCTTTAAGCATTACTTTTGTTATCAGAAGGAAAAAAGGAAAAAATGGTTCTCATAATCCAACACTAACTCATCTCTCAGGAACTTTTTAAATAAAAAGATGATCATAAAAACAGAAGCATAGAGCTGGAAGGGAAGTCCAGGGTCATCTGGTCCTACCCTCCACACAATGCAGGAAATTCACAACTATATTCCCCTCCACTCCCCCAGTGACCCCTGATCTATGCCCAGAGGAAGTGCAGGATCCCTGGCCAATCTGGCCTGGAGGAAAATTCCTTCCTGACCTCATAGTGGTGATATGCATCATCCTGGGCATATGAGAAAAGGCCACGAAAGCTGAGCACTGACTCATCCCTTCCTGCCCTCCTTCTCATGATCTCCCTAAGTTCACAAAATTAGCATTGCTGTCAGATGGCCATCTAGCCTCTCCTTAAAAACCTCCAAAGAAGGAGAGTCTGCCACCTCCCGAGGAAGCCTGTTACACTGAAGAATTGCTCTGTCAGGAAGTTCTTTCTAATGTTTAGCTGAAAACTCGTATGATTTAATTTTAATCCACTGATTCTCACCCAACCTTCTGGGGCAACAGAAAACGACTCCCCTCCATCCTCTATGACGGCCCTTCAAATACTTGAAGATGGCTATCATATGACCCTTCAGCTGTCTCCTCTCCAGACTAAACATACTCAGCTCCTTCAGCCTTTCTTCCTAGGACTTGGTCTTCAGACCCATCACCATCTTTGTTGCCCTATTCTGGCAAGGCAAGAACCCCCTCTCTTCCATGTCAAGGTGCATTTGTGAGAGCAATAATCCTTATTTCTCCAACTTTCCTAAACACAAATAATCACAGAATAGAAAATTAAGTTTGTTTTGCTATAAAGTTCTGAATATCCCCTATTATGTCTGTTCTATTTATGTGAACACATCTTCACACAGACCACATTGTGGCAATGAGCAGACTTTTAGGTTGTAAAAACCTTGCTCAACACCTACTGCAGGATTTTGAGAGGTTTAAAAATGAAAGATGGGATTGTCACATCACAAATCCCACTAATCACATTCAGAAGTCATAGCATTTAGTAAATTTTCAAACAAGACATAAAGAGAGGACAGAAGATAAAGAAATGCTCTGTTGCAATGACCAATTAGTACTCAAAAAGAAAAGTTTTGATTGGTTTTTAACACATTTGACTGTGCTAACATACTTTAGAATTGGGGTATCATAAGAAAATTCCTGGTTCAATCCTCACCTCAACCTTGATTTTACTAGGGTTGGGCAAGCCACTATCTTTCAGCTTCAGTCCGTCCATTCAGTAAGGGGAGGATATTAATTGTTATTTTTCTGGGCTGCTCTAAGAATAATTGAGATAATATATTGGAAACTTTTTAATACATGAAATTTATTATAGAAATGGTTATATTTGTATTACGGTTATTCCACTGCTCAACTTGAAAACAGAACAAAAAGAAAGGCTTCTGACAGTCAGACAAACAAGCCAAAACTGGAAAGGCTGTTTCACATGAAAATGTATATTTCAGAACACAGAAAAATAATATAAGCAAAATGCTTTGGTCTGGATATTTGCTCTGTAAAGCTGTCATGTATAAATGCCCAGGGAGAATATTCAGGCCAAGGCATATAGATATATCTATGACCTCCATTCACACATTAAAACATACATGTTTCTAAGATACAAAATTTAATTTACAGTTACTGCAACTTGAGAGCTGATCAACAACATTCATAAAAGAAGGCAGGTAAAATAACTCTGTCTCTGTTCATAACCTCCTCAGTTGTCCGTTTCTACAATTAATCTAGCTATTCTTCGTGTCTCTGTTCAATGGAATCCATCATTCTTACATATGGGAATCCAAAAATGGATACAGCCCTAGCTGTCCTTGACAAATATGTTAACTGGAATAACACACTGGCTAAGAGGATAACCTGTGATCTGGAGGGTGCCATTTCAGACCTCTTCTCTGCCAAAAATTCATTAGGTGGCCTCTGGCAAGCTACTCTATGCCTCAGTCTCACATCTTTAGTAAAGAGATCATAATGGTGCAATACCTTACAAGAGTGTTACAAGAATTACTGCAATATACGTGAAGTGCTTTGAACACTGAAGGTGCTATAGAAAAGCTAAGTACTAAAACTATTTTTAATTTGGCATGAAGAATGCACCAATCTCACCAAATCTTGGAAGCTATGCAGTGATGGATAGGAGACCACCAAGGAAGATTCTGCAGTAGAAGGCAAACCACCTCTACTTCTCACTGGCCTTGAGAGCCCCTTGCTGGAGCCACTGTACCTGCAACTTGACTGCACTTTATACGCACAAACACAAACACACCCCTGAAATCCTGGTACTGGATGACGATCTTCAATATATGCTTGTATCTCTCTCTATAAAAGTCTGCACCCAAAACCACATTACTTTATTCCAGGGCTTTTTTTCTGACAGAATGCTCTGGAATGGTGTTCTGGAACCTCTTTGACTCCTTCTGCGCTGGCGCACTGATATTCCCCTCCTCAACTTTCTCCCCTCAATGGCCCCTCTGTTGCTTCCCTGTGCCAGAGCTGCAGGCAGGGCCCTCTTCCCAGCCAGGGATGGAACATGGGGAGAGCAGAAGGCTGCATGTGCCTGCCCGCCTCCCCACCCCCGACCTTCTCCCATCAGCGGCCTTTCCATCAGCCTACCTGTGCCAGAGCTGCATGTGTGTGCATGCTTGCAGGAAGGGCCCTCTTCCCAGTTTGGACATGGGGATGCTGTTATGCAGGAATGATACTAACATTTGTGGATCATGCGGAACAAGCATGCCAAATGACCAGTGTTGCAATAGCTCAGATTATTGGTACTCTTGAAGCAAGCAGTTTATTTATTTCATTCCATTTATTAATTGCCTATCCCCACAATTGCGGAGCTCTAGGCGATGTACAAAGTTCTAAAAGCATAAAAATATAAAAGCCATGTCCAACAACACAGAGTAATTAGAAGCAAGTAGCGAACTTTTGTAGCTTACTCCCATATCTGGTATGTGAGTACTTCACACATTCAGGGGGGAGTCAGTTCTACAAGGAATAAGGGTCCAGGTAGGGTGCCAGCCATGATGTTAACCATTGCTGCCCTCAACCGAATGCCTGGTGGAGCATCTCTGCCTTACAGGCCCTGTGGAATTGCATAAGATCCCACAGGGCCCTGATGTTATTGAGTTGCTGAACTCAAGTGTCAGTGTGTAATTCTGATCAGGATTTGCAATGTTAAGTTAATTACCTCTCAATCTCATAATGTCACTAAACAGAGTCATTAATAACTTTTTTTTTGGTAACCCTTGAGGAGTTAAGGTTTTGGGTGGGAGTCGTACCCTAGATGGTTTTTAAGCACCTCCCCTCCACAAGTGGTGTTTACTGGGTGCTAATTTGTTTCCATTTGAGGGAGCAAGAGAATATGGCTTCCCAAAATAGTTCACTTTCAAGAAAAAATTCAGGAAATAGATGACATGTTGTGCCAGCAGCTCAAGGCTGCTTTTATTCTTGCCTCATGAGCGCACGCGCTCTCTCTCTCTCTCATTCTGTATGTGTAGTTTATAACTGCACAGTGAGAAAGTAAAGGTAGCTTTAAGCTCATCACAAATAATGTGTTCTTTGCTGGGCAGTGTGCTCAGCTCTTGGGGCTGTATATAATAAGCACGAAGCAGGTTTAGTAAAGTTTAATGGCATGGAGACGGAGGCATTTTCATTAGAATACAATAACAATACTTAGCAAAACACAGCTAATAAACACATGGATAGTCTGAAAATAACCTTGAATTTGCATAATTTGAAAGACCTCTTCATGACAGCAAACTAATGAAGCTAACAAAAACTAACAAATGAAGCAGGGCTTTATGCTTTTATGCCTTTACGTTTCTGATTTTTTTTTCAGTTGCAAAAGCTGAGGCAAGTCCATAGTGCATGAAAATAATATTGTTTCAAAGAATCCCATGTGTTTTTCTTTCTTTCCTTCTTGAGAGTTCCAGCACCACTTTTTCCAGAAACTTCCCCCTACTTTATTCTATTACATGCTCAGTCAATCAACCTGGGGTGGAGGGACTACAGGCCCTTAGCTTATAAACTGAGTTCACTTGGTGTTTTCTTTACCTCAGGCACATATGTAGTGTGAATCAAAGGAAGCTTTCTGATTTGTAGACAAGGTTATCATAAAAGAGACACGTCTTATATTTTCCCAGGGACACCAACATTTTTAATTGCTGATTTCGACCATGCCACTCTGAGTCTCTTTTAGAGGTTTATTTTTCATATCTGCCAGAAAGAGCAGCCACTACAAACCACTTAGATGAAGAAAGAATTCTGAGCTGGGCAGAGGTTATTACAGTGTGAATTTTAACTGTGCACTGTATAGTTCTCTGTTGATCAGTACATCATTCTGCAAAGAATAATAAGAGTGGGTGGCTCTTAAAGAAGTGAATGATTGGGTGTGATAACGATTGCCATATATTTTGCACCATGGAGAAGTGATGTATAAATTATTAACAACTAGTTTTTGTATCAAGGAATGAGATGCCTTTCCAGTCTATGGAAGCATCTGAAGTTTTACCATGATAGTAAAGCCTTAACTTGGAAAGGATGGGAAATTAACACCTAAGCACACAATCAAATAGGAGAAGGATATTTAACAATTATATTTTACCATTACTGTTCCCTGTGGCTGGAGAGCTAGTGGTTGTCCTACTGCTACGACCTGCTGGTGAGACTCACTCGATGGACTGATCATCTGGACATTCTGCCCCTGGATTGAATATGCTAGAGAACAAAAGAAGAAAGCATGCATTTTAGAACACCATAAATATCCCACAGAAAATGATGTTATTATGGATACTATGCACACAAACTCCCTATAGTTTCTTATTTAAGTTACTGATACTGAACTGTTTTTTAGGAATAGTAATAAACTTAAGTTGCTTTCTTAATATCAGCAGAGCCAGCTTCAAAAAGATTTCACCAATATATATGAAAAACAGATGCCACTGTAATGATCCTGCGAACATTAATGGTACAGGGAAAGATAGCAAATATTTTAGTAGAATGTCAACTGTATAGCAAGCTATACAATTCTGGTTGGACTACTGCTCTGCCCTTCTGCTGCATTTCTATCCCTATGGCTGTTGCTGGGAAACCAGGCAGTCGACAATATATGGCTGCAATCTGAGGCAGTAAGAGCAGCAGCTACAAAAGCCCATATACCCATGATGAGATAAGCAGCTGGGCTGTGCCATCTGTCCATCTAAGGGGAGAGAGAGCCCAAGGGGAGTGACCCAATAGAGAGGATACAGAGGCAGTCTTCCTCCACTCCGTATTAGTTCTGGTACACATGGGGCTGGGAGGGCAACATTTCTCTATCTCACAATATTCTCTATCTCTCCATCTGCTTCCTGTCAGACTTTCTCTTTTTCTCTCTCTTCCCTTAACCACCAGGAAGAGTGGGTGGGACTGTGGCTCAGTGGTAGAGCATCTGTTTGGCATGCAGAAGGTCCCAGGATCAATTCCTTGCATCTCTAGTTTAAAAGATCAGGTCGTGGGTGATGTGAAAGACCTCCATCTGAGATTCTGGAAAGCTGCTGCCAGTCTGAATAGACAATACTGACCTTGATGGACTGATGGCCTGATTCAGCATAAGGCAACTTCATGCGTTCATGTTCAGGAGTGAGTGCTTGCACCCTGTATTTTGTTCTCATGCTATCAAGATTTCGTGGCAGCACACATTCTGTCCAGTTTTTGGGTGGTCCTTCATTTTGATGTAAGGGGGGGGGGTAATTTTTCTGCATATCTGGGTATACACAAATTTCCACCTTGTTTGTAGATGGCCCTGTTTTGCTGCTGTAGTAATTCGTTGAGAGAACAAGTAGGAATCCTCAACAAAATTATGTAGAGAGCTTTGAAGCTCAGAAGTTCAACCCTATAGGAAAACTGCTATGTTTTGGTTAGAGGGTAGGTAAGAAACTTGTTCCTCATCTGTCCCTTGTGGCAGCACTTCAGGCCAAACTGCATTCTGAGCTACATCACTTAGTCTGGGCAAACAGTAAGCAGCTTTCAAAACATATGAAGCAGCTGTTCAGCAAAACTGCCCAATGTTCTAAACTATTTTAATGCGAAACCATAGTGATTCACTCAGACCCATCCACTTTTTCCTCTCTTATCAAGAAAGGGGCTAATTTGCTGGGGACTGTTTCCCTTAAGGAAAGTGAACCACAGTGAATATGAGGGGAGATTAAATTCCTCTCTCTTTATTGCCAAGATACAGGAGGGATCCTCTCTCCCATATTGCTGAAGATTGCTTCATCTAACCCTTAAGAAAGTAATCATCAGCCATATGGAGAGTGAGATCAGCTACCTGCCTCTTTTGAAAAGACAAAGGAGTTGCTAGATATCACTCCCTGTACCTACATGGATTGCTTTCCTTAGGGGAGCATGAACCTCATAGGGTTGTTGTGAGGATAAAGTGGAGGAAAGGACAACAATGTGAGTCCCTGCTGAGAAGAAATGCAGGGTATAAATGAAGTGAATAAATGAAATGAATTAGAGAGTGTGAGGTAAAGCACACCAATTTCTCCCCAAGGGTTAACGTGAATGTTAACAGGCCTGTTCCGGCTTGCAAGTGTCCGTAATTGAGCCTCCCTGTCTACACCATCTTTATCTCCTTCAGAGCTGGATTAAAGAATGTAGCAATTGGCTAACTGTGAGAACTTGTGTTCAGTTCTATAATTAGATGGGAGGGGGGAAGCAGAAGTGGATGTCATCATCTTCTGGAGGGTTCTATCAAGCGAGCTCCCTGGTTGGGTTAGGAGACCACCTGGTGCCAGATGGCCAAAGACTATAATTAACCCATACACAAGAGGGAAGCCATGCTAATTTTATGGTTCGACTGGGCCATGGCTCTGACTATGCTAAGCGTCATCACGATGGACTGCTACATAGTCAATGCATAAGCTTCTAGCCTGGACTCTAATATTCTAAAAGGTGTGGCATCTAATACCAGGTAATAAAATATTAGACAGAAAGTTAGCTTGTCTTCAACTTGAAAGCCACAGGGTAGAATGAGGGCTTTTGCCTACATTCTGCTTTTTTCACTATTTGGATACCATCTCGATAGGAAGACTGCACATATGCACATTCCTCTTCCTTCCTATTTGTAGAGGGATGCCCTTTTTTTTGGGGGGGGGGTATTAGTGGAATGCAATTCTTCTGCATACTGTGATGGGAGGGGAATTCCCCAAGTACTAAGAAGCTTTGCTTGTCTTGGAGACTTGGTCCTATTGTACTGCTCTGGGGATCAGATGGAGAATGCCTACTTCGTAACAACAACCCCCCCCCCATTAACTTTATGCACCATGATGCCAAGCCCCACATGTCACACTCACATCTGGAAAAGCAAAATGTTCTTTTTCTTATGGCTGTTTACTGATAATGGGCATGTTTGCATTTAGAAGAGTAAAAATAAGACTTTCCTTACATTTACTGGAAAGAGCAGCGGTGGTAGTGTTAAGTACAGTGAGGGCATAGTGGGGAGGCAGGGAGCCTTTGCAAATGGCAGTAATAAAGGCATCTCTTGAAGTTACAAGGCCCAGTTTTCCACATAGCGCAGCCATGGTCAGTTCTGCTTTTAGAATATTTTCTGTGGCAGCTTCATCAGTGCTGAAATAATACCAAGAATTAGTGTAAAGCCAGGGACTCTCTCTATAATACTGATAATATTAAGCAAATGTAACTAACCACATCTTTTTAAAAACACAGCACTTGTTTTACAACACTTTTTAGACACATAGCCTTCAAAGGTATGTAACAAGACCTTTATCATTTTCCAAAATGTTTCTATTTGTTTATCAGATGTATATCCTGCTCCCTCTCCCCTGAAGAGGACTTGGGGCGCCTAAAAGCATATAAAATACACCCAATAAAAACAAACAAAGACATAATAAATCATCTTTAATATATAAGAACATAAGAGAAGCCAATGTTGGATCAGGCCAGTGGCCCATCCAGTCCAACACTCTGTCACACAGTGGCCAAAAACACCAGGTGCCCTCAGGAGGTCCAGCAGTGGGGGCAGGACACTAGAAGCCCTCCCACTGTTGCCACCCCAAGCACCAAGAATATGGAGCATCACTTGCCCCAGACTGAGAGTTCCTATCTTCAGGGCTCATTTCATAGCAGGAGCTCCTTTGCATGTTAGGCCACACACCCCTGATGTAGCCAATCCTCCAAGAGCTTAAAGAGCTCTTTTTACAGGGGCTACTGTAAGCTCTTGGAGGATTGGCTACATTAGTGGTGTGTGGCCTAATATGCAGAGGAGCTCCTGCTACGAAATGAGCCCTGCCTATCTATACTTTGTGGCTAATAGCCACTGATGGACCTCTGCTCCATATGTTTATCTAATTCCATATGTTTATGTAATTCCCTCTTGAAGCTGTCCATGCTTGTAGCCGCCACCACCTCCTGTAGCGGTGAATTCCACGTGTTAATCACTCTTTGGGTGGAGAAGTACTTCCTTTTATCTGTTCTAACCCGACTGCTCAGCAATTTCATGGAGTGCCCACGAGTTCTTGTATTGTGAGAAAGGGAGAAAAGTACTTCTTTCTCTACCTGCTCTATCCTATGCATAATCTTATAAACCTCGATCATGTCATCCCCTAAGCCTTCATTTCTCCAAGCTAAAGAGCCCCAAGCGCTTCAACCTTTCTTCATAGGGAAAGTGTTCCAACCCTTTTATCATTGTAGTTGCCCTTTTCTGCACCTTTTCCAATGCTGTAATATCTTTTTTGAGGTGTGGCAATCAGAGCTGTACACAGTACTCCAGATAAGGTCGCACCATCGATTTATACAGGGGCATTACGATACTGGCTGATTTGTTTTCAATTTCCTTCCTAATAACCCCCAGCATAGCGTTGTCCTTTTTCACTGCAGTCACACACTGTCTCGACATTTTCATTGTAATGTAAATGTAATTATATTCTTTGTAAAATACTTAAACATTTTTATAGCTCATTAAATATAAAAAAGAATTCTGTCTAGCTAGAAAAAACACTTTTATTAGATTTTTTAGTAACTAGCAAAATTACTCCTGAGTAGTAGCCAATATTTTATACATTTACGCACTATCATGTATGACTTCCCCTGAATTCTTGGGAACAGTGTTACTCCAGCTTAAAATATATTCCAGCACTTATATATTCCAGCACTTATTATATATCCCAAATATGTTTCTGCCAACATTGAGAACACAGTCTCTAAAACATGAAGCAAAAGAATGAGTGTATACCTTGCATCCAGAAGTAGAGAGAGAGCAGCAAGAAGGCCGCACCAGCAGGCATTAACCATTTCTTCCCAAACAGCTCTGCTAACTTGAAGAAACAAATTTATAGTGCTAGTAAATAATATTTAGCAACTGCAATATTACATAGAAGTTTTTAAAATCTTTTCTCCTTTTTGTTTTATTTTACAAGCCCAAACATATTACATTGGTTTCCATTCTGAAATTTAGTAATGTTCACTAATTAATAAACCCTAAAAACTCAAATTTTGCAATAACCACACAACCCCCCCCCCCCACTGTTCACAAACATCCAGTTTACAGCCCATTGCTATTAAAGTGGAGGAAGGCTCCTTGGAGAATGGCTGGATCCATCCCAGTGTGTCCAAAGGTTTACATGTGCCCAGTAGGACTTTTCCCCCCTTTGAAGAGCAGGAACCATGTACTTATGAAAGTAGCCTTAATTGCAGAAATTGTTTGCTTTGTTCTCAAACCCAGAGATCCCATTCTGATTTAAAAAATTTCATGCCTCCCATGAGCCCTCTCCTTCTCCTCCAACAGCATACATCATATGCTGGACAGCATACTTCCAGCACTGCAATCCACACTTGCTCTACAGATATCTCCATCCTCTTGTGTAAAAACCATATAGAAAAATCCGTATCAGCTAAACTTTAAAAGCAATTTAAGAAGAATGCATGTTCTTAGCGGGTAGCTGATTCTATAGGGCCACAACTCAAAAGGCTCTGATTCAAGTACTACTCAATCTCATCCCTTGATTGGAAGGGGCTTTGAGCTGGAAAAAGCAAGGAATTTCCTTATTATTTGATGACTTCAAGCCAAAGACCAGCTAAACAAGGCTAGGAAGGATGCTGGAACAATGTCTATAGCTGCTCATAAAAACAGAAAAAGACCATCATCACACAAAACCTGAACTTCTAGTGTTCAGCTGAAAACTGCTACTGGCTATTATTACTTATGCATGCAGTATGGTCTCTCTTGCAGGTGAAATCCCCTGCATTGGAAAACAGAATGAAAACTGGTTGATGTAACTACAGTGACTGTATTAGGACTGCATATGGCTCAGCCAATTAGGCTATGTCAGACTGAACTACTGGATCCTTGCAATTAATGCACTTTTTTGGCTCGAGCTCAGAGGTGAGCCAGTTGCTGGAAGACTGCAAGTGGTGGCAGCTCTACAACTTCCTGGCCCTCAAAAAGGGGGAAGTCAACTCCTCTCTCTTCCTCTGAGGCTATTTATGCCTTCAATCCTTAGAAAGCTGAGAGGGTTGCATTTTCATGGTAGTTGGATGGATGTGAAAAGGGCATGTCCTCTGTCCTTTCAAAGGATGCAAGGATCCTCTAGAGTACCTTCACAAACCTCTGTTTGAAAAACACTACCATAAGCCATAGTGTTTGAAAACAGAAATTCAGAGACCCATGACTACACTAAACTGATTGTGCCATTAGATCCTGGTGTAGTGCTACTGGGCAGCACATCCAGGAAAGGACTAGACTTGCCCCCCCCCCTTTTATCTTGGGACACATTATGGGGTGACCTTGGGCCAGTATGCCTCAGTATGTTCCAGGATAAAATGGTATTGAGAGGTAAGCATTTCTCTTAACTTCCTGGAGGGAGGACAGAACAAAACTGTGTCCGACACAGCAGTACAAGAGTGATGAACTGGGCCTCTAAAGTGCTAGTGAGTAAAACCTCCCAGCCAATCTCATAGGAGCACTTTGGGTTGCACCACAGAACAACCCTAATATTAACTCAAAAGTAATTTTTAAATGGAAATTCAGCCATATCTGTGTCCAAAAATCATGACACACCTTTTTTTTTATGTTCTCCCAGTAACATAATATACCTGTTTCTTTGTCAGTTTCGTCAGATGCTGAATGTAAATCTTGAAGCTCTGAAGACTGCGTGGGTGAAGACTGTGCATCAGGTGTTGCTATTTCACTGTCTGTTTCAACTTGTCCAAATTCTTCTTCAATCATATTAGTGATACCACGGACAAGATCTAGTAAACAATGGAATGCCACTGACATGGCGTACCCTTCAGGAATGGTAGGTGGCTCCACTTTGTCTAACATTTCTAGACTACAAAAATGAAAAATAACAAAAATAGATAAATCTAAGAGAAAACCCAGAAATCATTCTTCTTACCTAATTTATTCAAATGCACTTGGTTTATTTATTAACTATGCTCCAAAAGACCATAATATAAATTAATTCTTAATATGGAACAGAAATGTCATTGTAGTGCAGCTTCAATCAACAAGCTACCCAACTTTAAATGGTACTTAAGATGTAATGTACACCTTACTATTCCTCAAAGGGTGTGTGTGAAAATAATGGAGATTTCACCTTAAGTCCAATAAAACAATGTAATTGTTCTATGCTCCAATGACTAGGAAATGCTAGCTGTCTGTAACTTCCCAGGCAGGGTTGTCAAACATGCAGCATGCAGGCTGGATCAGGCCCCCAAAGGGTTTCTATCAGGCCTGCAGTGGAACTGGCTGTCTCCTGCTTCTTCTTGCAGTTCCATTGCTGCTGCTGCTGCATCACAGCTTGCTTTGCCAGACTCTCTCAATCACTCAAGAGAGATAGATAGACAAGCTTATGTTCCCTGCGCTGGCTGAGGCTCCTCCCCCTCTCCCGGGAAGAGGGGGAACAAGCCAGAGCTTGCTTCCTGGCCAGGCTGCCTCAATTGCACAGAAAACAAAGGCAAGCCTTTCTTCTCCTCCATTGGCTGAGGCTTCTCCCCAAAGGAAGGGAGGGAAGGAGGGAGGGCTTGCTTTACTTGGCTGCCTCAATCGCATGGGAGAAATACAAAGCACCTTTAAGACCAACGAAGTTTTATCCAAGGTATGAGTTTTGTGTGCCTTGCTCCAGTGTGTGTGTTTTGTTGGGCTTGTTATGCTGTGGCTCTCCTGGGTGCAACAGGGTTCCCTCCCATTTTTCATTGTATTCAGCCCTTCATGATCCAATCTTTCTCAGTAGGAAAGCAATGTGAACTATTTAGATGAGGAATAACAACAAGCCAGTGAGGTGGATTCGGCTGAGAGTGTGTGTCCAGACCAAGTTCACCCAGCACATTTCCTTTGGGGATTTTGAACTTAGACTTCCCAGATAGTAGGCTGATACTGACCACTGAGGAAGACTATTGTTTTGTAGACAAACACACAGCCCATGTCAAACAGGGACAGTAGAGTCTATTTATTTATTTATATATTTATTTTTTCGATTTATACCCCGTCCTCCCCGGAAACAGGCTCAGGGCGGCTTACATGGGCTCATAGGCCAAGAATTGAACATGTTCTGCTGCACTGTCCATTCTATAATGACATCTAACGTCACTCTATCGCTCCAGTTCTCTCAACTATACCAGGAAGATCCAAACAACTTTATGTCTCTCTCCTCTTTGCTGACTTCTCCCAGGAGATAACGTACAAAATTGCCCAATTTTGCCTATGGGCATGTGGGATATGCAAACAGCTGACTAAGTCCCAGTACTTTTGTCTATCTGTTTGAGGAGGATATTACTGTTTTGTCGCTCCTTTTAATTTGCATTCATTGTTTTGTACTTGTTGCATTGCATGTGTTTTTCCTTTTATTACTTGTTGATTCTCTGAGCTGATCTTGAATTTTAAAAAAAGTTTATGTTATGATCAAGTTTAGGTAACCTGTTCTTAATTCCACTAAATTTAAAGTCTTAAGGACAAAGCTAAAGAGCTACATCTATGCATTATAACCCATTCCAATACTTGGACAGGACAGATTTGCAGTCTAAGTAAATAAATATGCATCCAAAAAATGGACACCAGTTTAAATTTTAACTCAAATTTCTAGTCAGACAGGAGAAGAACCAGCTCTAACAGAAAAGATATAATAACTTCTGCCAACAACCAGAGACATAAAGAGCCAGTCAAATTGTTCATTCTGGTAGTGATTGCTTCCTGCTCTCCCAGGCAGTTTCCAAAATAGGTGCCCCAAAAGTATTCCAGCAACCTGCTTCATACCACCATCTGCCTAAGGTATCCACAACAACAGTCATAATTCTTGCTTTATATTTTATTGCTTTAATATTATAGCAGTTGGTGAACATGTTTATTTATTTATTTATATTTATTTATTCTTTCGATTTATACCCCGCCCTCCCCGCAAACGGGCAGAGTGTTGGCACTATGGGAAAATTTTAATAAATTTTTGAGCTTGAATCTGTTTTGTTATGTCAACCCCACTTTGGGTTTTTCTTTTGTAAGAGAGATGAGGAACAGTGGTAACTATAACAATTATTACTGTCATTATCAGTCCTAAAAATCTGTACTAAAGACTACCCCACCCATACGCCTGTTTATAACTGTTAAGAATGGGATACACTTGTACATTAAAGATAATAATTTTACTTACTAAGTAGCTTTTGCACTGCCCTGTGCTGATATGCTGAGGATTGGTATCCAGGTACCTCTGTACTCAAAAGCAGGCAACACAGTCACACCTCCACCCATTCCTAGCATTCCTGGATTTGTCTGTGCTGAGGCTGTACCCCCAGGCACACTGCCTCCTGTTCAGTAAATTAAAAAACAAGATTAATCAGATTGTTCATTTTTAGTGTATTAACAGAAGATACCTTCTCACACTTTACATTGTAAGATCCCACACATATTAAGGAAGGCCAAAGAAACCATTTCTTCCCATCTATTTTGAATGCCCCCTCCTGGCAAATCTATGTCATTACATAGCTACTTGATTAAAAGAAGTCTTGTTAACATTCCACACACAGCAAGAACACAGAGAGCTCAAGAATTTAATATCACCATCAGAAGAAGAAGAAGAGGAGATTGGATTTATACCTCGCCCTCCACTCCCCAAGGGAGTCTCAGAGCGGCTTACAAACTCCTTTTCCCTTCCCCTCCCCACAACAGACACCCTGTGAGGTAGGTGGGGCGGAGAGAGCTCTTTCCCAAGCTGTCCTTGAGGGAACACCTGGTACAGAGCTATGGCTTGCCCAAGGTCATCCAGCCAGGTGCAAGTGGAGGAATGGGGAATCAAACCCGGTTCTCCCAGATTAGAGTCCGCGCACTTAACCTGCAAACAAAAACTCTAACATGCTGCCTGTGAAGAAAGTCAGGTTAATTAAAAAAAAAAAAAGCTAGATCCTGGTGTAGTAGGAATACCATTTCTTTATGTGGCAAAACTTTCACAACTATTTTTCAAGTCTGCTAAAGGGAAAAGCCTTTTCTTAAGAGAGAAAAAGCAGGAAAATGAGAAAAGGAAGACAAAGGTTGCATAAAGACACAATCCACTGAGACAAATGCTGGCCAAGATTCTCTTGTCTTGAACCAGAATGTGCTCTTCTACAACAAGGTAATTTGGGCTCAGCTTGGAATGGGCCCAAGTTAGCGCATTTGGAAGTTTGTCTCTGTTGTGGTGGGGAACCTATCTTTCACCAACTACCATTTGGAGGGAGCATGCCCAAGTAGGTCTACTCAGAGGTAAGTCCAATTTTATTCAAGGAGCTACTCCCAGGAATTTTATTCAAGGAGCTACTCCCAGGCTTGCTGCCTTCCTGTGAGGCAGGATCTATTTTGTTAGAAGGCACTTTCTCCCTTCCCACCTTGGTAGAAAAAACATGGGTTATTGAAATGCAGATGTTAATTCCCTATGTCTAACACCGCTGCAAGCCTAGGCAACTTTCAGAGTTTAATTGTTTTGCTAACTGTTGAAACTGTTACCTTCCTGTCCCTGAGTCACTGTGATTGACTGCCTTAATGCTTCTTTCACAGATTTAAAAAGGACACTTGTCAGCAAAATCAGAGACAATAAGACTAGTGATATTCTGGAACATTTAACCTGGAATATTTAAATTAAGTTGAAGCCAAGACACTGGGTTTCTTGAGGATGAGGGAGGTGCAGCAGACAAAACTGTCTCCCTCCCTCTCTCTTTGCCTGAAGAAGCTTGATGGGACTATTTCTACAACTTATTCAAGCTTCAGATTCTCTGAACTGCATTTATGTCCGGCACCATTCAATGTATGAATGTTGGGACCTTTTTCCATTTTGTGACCATATTAGTTTTTAAGAGGTTTCTGCTTTCTCCTTCAAAAAGTGCCATCTATGTTTCTCATTTTCTTTTAATTATCTTTTAAAAATACTACACTGTACCTCAGGTAAGCAGTCCCCAACATGGTGCAGGTGGGCGTCATGGTACCTGCCGACACCTTTCGGTGTTCACCAAGTGCTTTTAGAAAGTGAGAGGGGGCAAGCCTTTTGAACAGCCACTGAAGATTTGACAGGCTATGCAGATTTTTTTAAAAAAACAATGCTGTTTTGTCAGCAGCTGCCACCACAACATAAGGATCTTCACTGTCTGCCTGAAAGTAAGCTATGACAGCCTTTTTGTGGTTGGCTCAACCTCCTGCAGCAGCTATTCTGTGGCTGTGCCCACCACGCTGTGTCAGAATTCCAAAAGTGCCTGCAGGTTCAAAGGGGATGGGGACCCCTGCATTAGGTTCTCCCCTCCCTCATACACAAAGCATAGAACACGGTCTGCTAGTTGCCTCGAAATAACTAGGTGGCGGCAGCAAATGGTAAAAGGTGTTTTGTACAGTTTTTAATAAAACAGAGGTAGTGGAGTTGAGAGGGCAAGAGAAAAACTTTGCATGTTCCCAAGACCTGAGGTTCTGCCCTTCTTCTGCCACAGTCCTCTTCTAAGCTCCAGTTTGTTACACTCTCAATGAGTGGCCTCCAAACCTTCTTTTAAGCCCTCAAATGTTGCTGCTTTTTCTCAAAATGTATTTTGCAGCAACAAGGATGAGCACACACAAAAAAGGAGGGTATCTATCAGATTCTCACGATGTCCTTAAACATTCTACAGCTGCATAGCAAATTGTAGAACAAAGTTTGAGTCTGGGACATTTAGTCATATTACAGTTCTTAAGATTTATATGATCTAAGAGAAACCAGAGTATTCTCAAGAATCATTGTGCTTTAGTATGTTACAATTAGCCAGGAGTGGCAAAGGTCAAGACTAGAAGTGGTAAGTCACACATTTTGAAGCACTTTGTCCACTTCGTTCACTTCATCTCAAAGAGATGTTAGGAACCCCTCTGGATCCATCAACCTCCTGGGGCAGACCATCCTAATTGTCCCTCCAGCCTTGTGGTGGTTTAGAGTGTCCATGAATCTAAATCTCATCAGATAATGGTAGGTCCATGACAAGGAAAGCATGGGAAATTCTACCATTACCAAACTATGTACCTTATCCCCAGCAAAAAACCAAAGCAAATGTATGACCTGCTGTATTCATAGATACCAGAATGTTCTGGGACAATCCCATGGTTGTCATGGCAGCCGTGAAGTCCCAAACTGCTCCAGTTTGAGCAGCCTCAGCATGAATATTTAAGTGCTCAACACCAAGTACAAGACTGCCTCTGTCATCTCAGGCAAGTAGACTGCTGGGCAGTGGTTGGGTGGTTGGGCAGTGGTTGGGTGGTATACCAACAGAATGCTTATTCTGTCCCAGCATCAGGTACATGCACTTAAAAATGGGGGATCTGGCTAACAAAGCATCTAGTGAGGGCCACAGAGGCCCGATAGACCATGGCCACTTCCCCTCTCCTCCCAACAATGCTAGGCTGATGTTGCACAAGGAAGCCTGGTGGGGGACAAAGCTGGGAGACGGCTACCCCTCCTTCTTCACCAGCCCATGTCTCTGTGATCGACTGCTGGTTGAGGCTAACAGGAAGTCCTTGCTTTAAAATTTATTCAAATCTTTATCTCATAAACCAGGAATGGCTTCTAAAATTTCATCAGCAAATGACTTGGAAAGAGCAAAAATGCGCTTACCTGTTTGGTTTACTGTAGTAGATGCATTTCCTGTGTTTGGTACAAGAAACAGTGATTGGATAAATGACCCCAAAGCGTTCACAATGTCACGGAATACCTTGGTAGAGTGCTGCTTCATATCATAGGATTGACAGAAGGACCTGGTAAAAAGTTAAACACAGCAAAATGCATTCTTTTTTTGCTCTGAAAATCCTTACGTCAATAAATTAACAGCTTTTGTAGCCCCACATTAGTTATTAAGGCTTCCTTACACTGATGGATATTCTGTACTAGGCATTACCAAGCCTTCGTATTCTAATCCATAGCACAATTTTTATTCTCAATGACATAGCAGACTTAAGGATATTAAAATCAGTGCTGCATAATCCTTCACATACGCAAATACAAAAAGAAGCCTATACATTTTATTTTACCAAATATTTTATACCAACTTTTTCTTTTTTTAGCATATGAAATATTGCATGAACACTACCTTAACAGCTGAGGTTGCACACAAAGTCTGTGTATTGATTCTACTGCAACAGCTCTTAGCCACTGAGGTTTGTCTGCATCCAGAAACTTTACAAGCAAAGATAGAAAGATCTCACATTCAGTTACCTAAACAAACAGACAAAAAAGCTTTATTAACTAAAATCCTGAAGAAGCATCCCCTCCTCTAATCCCCCTATTTGTGTGAACCTATTTAACACAATATCCAATGAATATCACACCACTAAAGCCATTACACCAACATTTAATGATTGCTCAGCACAATTTTGGAACAAGTTCTAACTAATATTAATATTAAAACATGGCCCTAGAATGATTTACAGCAGCAATATTCTTGAATTTCTGAATAGCAGGAAAGAGAGACAACAGTAGGGCTGCCAGGCCCCTGTTAGGGGCAAGGAATCCCCTGCCACTGGGCCCCACTCTAGTGGGAGAGGCCCAGCCTGGCATCTCAGCAACAGTACTGGTTGTGTGGGAAATGATGCCATGGTATCACTGGAGATGCGAGGATGCTGTAGTATTTGGGCAAAAACTCTATGACAGAAGTCATTTTTACCATAGAGTTTTTGCCCAAATACCAGTGTCCCTGCATGGCAATAACACTGCTTCAAGCATGCGCCAGAAGTTATGTTGCCGAGTCGCCAGCACTGCGACTGAGATGTCAGGCCAGGCCTCCCCTGCTGCTGGTAAGTTTCCCCTGGTACCCTTGCTGGCAGTTGGCAGGGTGTATCTAACAACCCTAGACAAGAGAAAGCATTATAATTTCACAAGTTCGTACAGTTGTCAAAGTCATACACTTTTGCCCTCTGTTCTTCTGCAGACCCCTGGGAGTACACATTGAGATTACCACTGCATGAACTGTCATCTCCTTGCCTAACAGACAGAGGAAGAGTATTAGTCTTTTCTTGTTTAAATAGAAATTATGCGTGCACTGATTGCTGCTTAACACATCAAAGAGTGCATCAGGTCTTTAAAAAAGGCAGTGAAGATGCTAGTAAGGATGGTACCACATGAACTCTTCTGGGGATGAGTGTTAGGATACTACCAAAAACAAGGCCCTTTCTTTGGTCTCCACCTGCTTAACTTCTGAACATGCCCTCACTAGCAGGACTGCCAAAGGAGATTGTAGAGACTGGGTAGATTCATATGAGAGAGGGCAGTCCTTCAGGACCCTAATGCAAAAACTCTGATAGTAAAACTGCACTCTTACCAGCAAGCTATAAAACTGCTTGATCAAAACAGAAACTACTCTCAAAAGGCGCATGCAGATAGGAAAATAAGGTTTCTCCACTGGTGCTGGTGAAGATGAAGTGCTGGAACCTTGTCGGAATTTGATATTTGGTGAAAAAAGCTTTATTACAAGAGGACAAACTCTTTCTTTAAGGAGGAAACTGAATTCTTGATGCTGAAAGATTAAAAAAAAGTATTAAGAGTGTGCTGTATGACTTATTAAAAACTTACATATACATGTCTTGATTATTTACTGAAAGTGAAGTTAAGTGAAAGGCAATCAAAGTGATGTGTTATGGGTAGCACAGCATCACACTGAAAAAGGCTGAAGTATGATTAATAAACTTTCAGCAACCCTTCATACTTTATAATTAGAACGTATCCCATTTCTAAAACTTTAATAACAAAATTCCCTCCATTCACTTTCCTGACACTAAAAGCAAACAAAAACTTACTTGCAAAAATACTTGTGGAAAATCATTGAGGACTGACTCAAGAAGTTCCAGACCAAACGTTCGAGTCATTTCTGTCATGCCTACAAGCCAGTAAGGAGCATCAGCATTAACCAGTTGACAAAGATCCTAAGAGGGGGAAATGGCCAGACTGAATTTTCTTGTACTCTCATTTCACTGGGATTCAGCAACCTGAATAAACTGTAAAGTTCTATACAGTTTACATACTTCCAACAGTAAAAGTACATATGAAAATGTAGTTTCAAGCACATTAAATATCAACCATTAGCTTTTCTTAATATCAGTTTTGAAAATAATGACCAGTAAAGTAATAATGTCAATGTGGCATTTAATATATTATGGTGAGTTCTGTTAAATATTGCATGTGATTGCTCTGCAGAGTATAATCAGTCTTTCAGAATCTAGTGGAATCCAAAAGGATGTCTATGAAATTACATGTTTCTAACACAAACAATGCATATTAGCTCAGTATAGCACTTCCTGCTTTCTCTCCCCCTACCACAATGCTGATACATGAACAGTTTCTTATCTCCACCTTAGAGGATCTAATTCATAAAATGAGTCTGAGATTCAGATGCAACTCTCCATTCATGCATGCCAATGCAGGCTGACAAGCTGCAGCAAATGCTAATAACTAGGAGATGGATACCACACATTTGAAAGGAAGTGCAGCTACTTCTGGTGTCTGGGCTAGGAAGCTAGGAAACTGCTCTGACAAAAAGCAAAACTTCACAGCCATAGAAAAAGCAGCAACACAGGGGAGTTCTTCAGAGCAGCCACTTTTAACTAGCCATTGCTGTATTTTTACCCATACTGTATTTTTACATTTGGTTTTTCTTCCTCTCTCTCTGTTTTTGCTGTCAAGTTGCAGCTCGCTCACGGGTCATTTCGTAGAAAAAGAGGTGCAGGAGCTCATTGGCATAACTCATTAGCATAACTTATTTGCATATGTCACACCTCCTGGCAATGGACAGGCATGCAAGCATGCCTGAGTTCCCTGCCTGATCTTCTCCAGGTGCCCTGTGGCTGCAGGAAGGGAACCAGGCATTGGGAAGGGAACCCAGGCATATTTAAAATGGCTTTCTTTCCTTCCCTGATTCAGGGAGGGAAAGAAAGCCATTGAAACATCCCCTCCCCCACTTTCCCTCCCCCCTCTAAGTTTCTCGGGAAGGGAGGAGGAGGCATGCGGCAGGCTGGCTGGCTGGAGAAGCAAAGGGCAGGCATGCAAGCATGCCTGGGTTCCCTACCTGATCTTCTCCAGGTGTCCCATGGCTGCGAGGCACCTGGAGAAGATCGGGCAGGGAATCCAAGCATGTTTAAAATGCCTTTCTTTCCCTTTCCCAGAAGGCATTTAAATCCCCCCCCCCCACTTCCCAGAGTTTCTCCACAAAAGTGGGGAGGCTCAGGGAAAACAGAGGGCCTGCCTTCCTATCCCTTCCTCAGCCAACCTGACTTGGCGGGGTGGCTGGGGAAGGGAAGGGCAGGCATGCAAGCATACCTGAGTTCCCTATTCCTGGGCTTGTTACTCCCAGAATGCCGTTCCTGCTCATTTCCCCTCGAAATGACCCCTGCTGGGGCAATTACGACAGACCCCCTGTTGTTGTTTTTACTGAGAGGCAGATTTTCCCATCAAAGTGCTGTTCACCACTCTGACTGAGCAGCCGCTTAGTAGCATATTTTAATAACAGTAGTATAACGTTCTGCATGTCCCATCCTGTGAAAGACTAGTTATTCGGCATCTGCCCAGGCCAGAGATTTATTGTAACTAAGCAGGAGCCCTCTTATAAATCCCTTTGGAAATGGCACTTGACACAAAATAAAGTTCAAACAAGAAGGTTGATTTTATTGAACAAGCACGGGTTAGGAATAGCGCAGGGGATGAGAAGTTGAGGTAAATTTTGTTGTTCATACAAGTTTTAATGATCTTTTGAACAGGCAACAGAGTTCAGTTGCAGCTTATTTTCTTAGAGACTCAATTCTTGACTGTGAGAGGTTTGTTTTTCTTGGAGATTTCTTTAAGCAACAGTGTGTCTTAATAAAGTTTCATAAAACTATCTTAGTTTCCTGGAAGTTAATACTGTCTTCCTGTATTTAAATATTTCCCTTGTGGGATTATAACTTTCCCTTTTTTACTGTCGAGGAATCTAAGACCATTTCCCTTTTCACGCAAACCAGGGGCCCCTTCTGAGTTGAACCCACTGAATAACTGGAGAAGAAATATCCTCCTCATTCTAGGAGCAATAATCCTTTTCTGTTTGACTAGTTCGGCAGTTTCAACCTACTTTCCAGTCTCTCCTGTAAAACCTAAACTCCAGTTCTGGAGATTGTGAATAAACAGAATTCAGCTAGGGCTAACACTTAGGCTTTAAGTTCTGGTTTCTGAACTTTTCCTCAAATGTGACAGTACACAGTAAGGGCAAGCAGTTGTGTCTCTTCACTTCCCAAGTGAACTTGTCTGTTTCCCTCAGACCAATACACACTACTGCCAAGTCAAAGTCCAAACGATGACTGGCTCCCTCTGACAAGGGACAGCCTGTCAATCAAATTGAGCTTTACAGTGAAACATTTACCCCTAATCTCCCAGCTCTCTGAATCTGATGCACAAGCATCCTGTTTTGGAGGACAGTTCATCACAGTCCTCACTGGGTTTTAAGGCAAAAAACGTTCGGAGGTGGTCTGCCATTGCCTGCTTCTGTGTAGCAATCCCAGACTTCTTTGGTGGTCTCCCATCCAAGTACTAACCAGGGCTGACCTTGCTTAGTTTCTGAGATCTGACAAGATTGAGCTATCCTGGGCTATCCAAGTTAGGGCCATCCTACATTAACACATTGAATTTGCCTTGTAAAAGCACCAGTTTATTGGTACTGGTCTCAGTGCTTTTCCTCTAAAATATACAGAGTTGAGCAGTAGAAACTGTCCCACATTTATTTTACTAGATGTGTTTAGAAGAAGAAGAAGAAGAAGAGATTGGATTTATACCCCGCCCTCCACTCCCCAAGGGAGTCTCAGAGCGGCTTACAAACTCCTTTCCCTTCCCCTCCCCACAACAGACACCCTGTGAGGTAGGTGGGGCTGAGAGAGCTCTTTCCCAAGCTGTCCTTGAGGGAACAGCTGGTACAGAGAGCTATGGCTTGCCCAAGGTCATCCAGCCAGGTGCAAGTGGAGGAGTGGAAAATCAAACCCGGTTCTCCCAGATTAGAGTCCGCGCACTTAACCACTACACCAAACTGGCTCTAATGCCTGTTCACATAAACTGAAGCCTTTTTATAAATTATATTCCATGTATAAAACAGAACGACAAGTATACAGTTAAGAAGAAAACATAATTTTTCCCAATACCTGAAAAAGCATATATGCATCTTTAGCACATGGTTTCAAGGTACTGACGGATCTTCTGTTACTGTTTCCTTGAATTCCTATTGGTTGCTCAATAACATCTGCATAAAACACGGATCCAGTTCAAGAACATGTGTCAAGCATTCTGTTCTCTCTCATTTTAACCAGGGATGATGCAATAATGTGAGTGCTTCAGCAGATGCCCCCCCCCCCCTCGGGCCACTGTTTCCCAGTTATAACCATAAAGCTGCTTTTCCAAATTCCAAATTACATCCCAGTTTCCAAATTCCAAATCCCAGTTATAACCATACAGCTGCTTTTCCAAATTCCAGCTGCTCCCACACAGCTGCTTTTCCAAATTCAGAGAAACAATACTAAGCATTCAGAAAATATTTAGTAGATTATTGGTAGTCCATAGGTGCATTTCCTAACAACTATGTCAAGGAAGATGTTGGGCTGTTACTGAGAAATTCATTTTAATCCTACAATAGAAAGTCTCATAAGAAAATCACATGTATACTGCCTGAGATCCAGCCAACTCATTGGTGGGTGCAGATTTTCCCCAGTTTCTCCCACTGCAGCAGCCCCTTCCAACCCTCCTGAAAAATTATTTATGGAATCATGGGCAAAGAGTCATGTGGGTCAGGGAGCTGAAGCAAGAAAGGACAGTAGAGTGAAATTGCCCTTTCTCCATCAGTGGAGCTGTGGTTGCAGAAGAGGGTGGAGGAGGATATATTTTCACTCTACTCAATGCAACCTCTTGACCTGCCCAGCTGTTTTGTTCACAGGGGTCCCTCAACCTCAGGAATAATGTATCTGGAGCCAAAAGAAACTTCTGGATGGAAGAAAAATGGAAGAGAAAATCTGTGAGTGTTCTACAGGCCAGTGGCTGAATCTCAGCCATTACATGATTTTTTAAACAAATCTTTGGTTTATCACTGAAGTATAATGGTTGAAGTGTTGGACTTGGACCAGAGAGGTTGCACTCAAATTCCCATTTAGCCTTGAAGCTCAGATGCCCTTCTCTTCCTATATATCCTGCCTCAGAAAACTGTTGCACAGATAAACCCATGAATGAGCTAGTTGGAAAAAAACTATATAAAAATTTAATCTTAAAAAAATAATAAGAACAGGATACTACTCCATTAGCAGTGGTTTGGAAACTTTATCTGGTATAAAGCATTGATGGCTCAGTTCCTTACATAGAGAAATTTGTCAGGTACACCAAACAGCAATTAATTCTACAAAACATACCGTATATAAACACATACCCACCTTTATAGCGTTCATCCTCCGCAACCACTCTTTCAAAAACAACAGTAACTACTTGCCGTACTGTGGCTGCTGCAGTATTATTTGTGATATTGTCTTTTGTGAAATGTAGTCGAAAACAAAGAACTATTGCCTAAAACAAACCCAAACAGTTCTAATTACACGTCAAATAAAGTTTGGATCCATAAATACTAGAATGAAGTATTGGTATCTTGGTATTTTTACATAATCTTTCTTCAGCTATAAGTGCAAAACAAATCTCACAACCTTCAAAATCTTGAATGCTAAATTTATTACATGTTGGGATGCTTATCTTCCAGAAAAGACAGATTTATGAACTCATTACTTTTTGCTTCAAGGTTAGAAGGCATTCATCTGATGACTTCAGGAAATTTTAGCTGGTATAAAACATGGTGGCTCCAGTAGTGTACCAAGGTGGGTGTGAGAGGTGTGGTCCATCCCGGGTGCAGCTTAAAGAAGGCCGTGGAAAGGGGCCCTCAAAGCCAGTGTCCTCCTGCCTCATCCAGCTGAACGTATTCCCTTTTATTTTTAAGATGCAGTTCTGGCTGCAGCCACTAGGGACTATGGGAAGTCTGAGCATAGCAAAACACTTGAGGACTGACTACGCTTCCCTTTCTCCAAAACTCAAGCAGACTTCCCTAACTGATCATTAAGACCAACAAAGGCCAAGGACAGACTGGCAGTCTCGGCTGCTCTGCCTCCGCTTCAAAAGCGGAGGCAGAGCGGCCGTTCAGACGGCCGCATCTGCCCCAAGGAGGTGGCCCGGATGCATCACGTCCGGCGCCGCGCTCCTCCTGCAGCAGCCGGCCCGGCTGCTGCGGCGCGCGTTCCGGGAGGGGGAGCCGCGCGGCGTTCGCACGCCGCTGTAGGAAGCCGCCCGCAGTCTGAACGCTGCAGGCGGCTTCCTTCTGGCGGCGTGCGAACGCCGCGCGGCGGGGGCAATTCCCCCCGCCTTAGTTTGCCGCGCCACGGAGGCGCAGCAGACTACAAGTCTGTCCTTGGCCAAAGTTCTGTTCAAGGTATAAGCTTTCATGTGCACAGACACTTCTTCAGAGAGGGAGGGGAGGGAGGGGGATTCTTCTGACAAGCACAATTTACATTGAGATAGCCTTGCTCTGTTGTTTACTTTGAGTGCTGATCACAAACACACACACATTAAAAAAAAAGGAAGGGGGCACAGGATAGAGATGCATTGGGATAAGGTGAAAGGTAAATTAAAATGAATTTATGTTGGCTTATTCTGAATATATATATATATATTTAGATTAGATTTCTCTGTGTCTATCTGGGATTTTATTTTTTTTAAAAAAGACCCCCGATTAGGAATTATAACACTTGGATTGGATTCCACTGTTTAATGACTGGAAGCAGATAGCTAAGTATTTAAACATACATTTAGGGTTCCATATAGTCCAATTCAACACGTCTCCCTCTCTCCCCTCCCAGTTAGCTGGCTGCCTTTCTTCACATTAACCCTCCCTCCATTTGCTTTTTTAACTGTTTCATTATCATCACTAGCACTGGGTGGATTTTACCCAGTCTGAAATCAACACATTATTTGACTTGGAGAGATCCCCTCCCCATTTCTAACAGATGGGGAAAAAAGAAACCTAACAGCATAGCTTGCAATCTTTATTAGTGGAAAAAAGCAAGTCTCAAATAGTACCTTAATGACTAACAAAATTTGTGGCAGGGCATGAGCTTTTATGAGTCACTGCTCACTTCTTCAGATACAGACTACAGCTCTCCTTATATCTTGAAGAGTGTAGTGATTTCAGATGCTGAATGACAATAGCAGGTGTTGGTAACGAGACACGAAATCTAGGTATCAATTCAGTCCAGAAGGATGCATTGTCTTCAGCTTCATTATCAGTTGCAATTCCACAGACTCGCTTTCTAATTTCCTATTGAAATCCCATCGTAAGAGAACTGCTGCACTTAGGTCAGCAATTGAATGTCCTAGAAGGTTAAAATGTTTCCCCACTGGTTTTTAAATGTTGTGGTTTCCAATGTCAGACGTGTATCCATTTATTCATTGCATCCTCCAGGACTGAATTTTCTGGGACCAGACTGAGACATAGGTCTAATTAGCAATGCTGATATCTCCGTGCCTACTACATCTATGCATATCACACCTAATCCAATCATGCCTGCTATTGTCATTCCCCTGCTATTGCCATTCAGCATCTGAAATCAACTTTATAAAGTTTATACCTCTAGAACCTGGTGATACATGGCCCGGCCCAACAAAGTGACATTTATGTCAGCTCCAACCCTCATAACAAATGTGTTCGACACCCTGGAGCCTTTCTATCTCCCTTTCCTTGCACCTAACTCAGCCCGATCTTGCAAAGTAGTAATTTGGGTGTTGCAGCAAGATAAAACCTTTCCCTCTGTGAATTTCTCTCCCTCTTTTCCACACATTTCCAACTCATTTCTGTCTTCCTTCACCTAATTTTTCTCTGTTAATCCATCAGTTTTTGCTTCCCTCCACTTGAATGGGCAGGTTAAATGGCTGCCAGCCATTTAACCCTTCCCAGGGCCCCCCCCCTTCCCCTGACTGCAGTGAACTGGCCAGTTTGGTTTTTGCGCTCAGTTCGAGATTGTCCTGAAATCCGAACCCGAACTTTTGAGTTTGCAGAATTTTTGAATTTGAGTTTGAAATGGCTTGCAGCCATTTCAGCCTGACCGGAGGATGGGTGTGCCCATTAGCTGTTAGGTTTAAATGGCTGTGAGCCATTTCAGCCTAACAGGTGAGGTGCAGACCCACGCTGCTCAACTGTTAGGTTTAAATGGCCTGAACAGCTGAACTCAACTGGGCAAAAGTCCAGTAAATATTCGGGGAAGGTGCCTTCCCTGAACATCAGTTTTGAGGCTTTGCTTTGTGCCAAGTTTGTGCCAAATTTTGGCTTGTGAACCAGTCTGTGCCCATGCCTAGTAGTTCTGCCTTCCCTGATTTGTCTCCACAGTACAATTATTCAGGTGTTTATTTTGGTGTTTGACAAAACTAAATTTATTTTGACAAATGATTCATTTTGATAAAATTTCTAAGTGACCCTCTCTTTTTGGGAGGAGTATTAACACCGAACTTGAACGCCCCTCCCCCATTTTCCTGGAGCGCAACTTATTTTAATATGTCCTTTGTTGTTCAAGTATAGTAAATAAAACACACTTATTCAGTCACAGTGAAATTTTGAAATCTACATTAATAAACTGATTATAACAAACAGAATACCTAAACCCATTATTTATATTGCCAAAATGCCTACCTTAGACAGTGCTTCATCATGTACAACTGTGTTGGTTGTTAATAATACAAGAACTGTCTGGAGTAGCTTGAGTTCTTCAAGATTATTTTCCATCAATTGCCAAAGCATATTTATGATGTTTCCAGCTGCAACCTTGGGAAAAAATTATGTAACATGGCTGTAAAAGTGGGTGCCAGTCGTACAAGAATGTTAAATTTACACTTTAAGAAAATACGAACCAACTTAATATACTTTTTTAATCATACGAAGTGCTAAGTGTTTTCATATTTTTTGTGAGAATCTTAAGACAATGTTAACAGCAAGAAATTGGTTCTAGTACAATACACTCTGATAAAATAAGTACTTTTTAAGTACTTTAAGAACTTTTTACAATCTGGTTTGAATTTACATGCGATTAAAGCATCTCTCTTTAAATAATTAAATAAAATTAATTACATTACATAAAGTCTCTCTATAAATATTGCATTACTCATTCTTTCTCAAGGTATACAAACAAATGCGTTTCCTCAACATATTAGTCAGCTAGTCTCCTTCTTTAATTATGTCCTTATGTTTCATAGCAAGTTTAATCAACAAAACTAATTCTCTTCATACTGGCACTATTATATATAACCTAGGGTTTTTTCACTGACTATTTGGCTCAGACAATAACCTATGGCACAATTGAGGTGTTTTAATTCCATACAGGCATGTTGCTCCCTCCCTCTTCATGCAGACATCCCCATTCAGTTTTGAAGCCATACAAGGTTTGTGTTATACCTATGCTGAAATTATGCTTTATCACAGAATGCTTAAGACCCATTTTGTATATCAACTTCTAACCACACTGTAAAATTTCTCCAAGGCTAAAGCTTGGAGAAACAACAGCTGAAGGGTGACATGATCGAGGTTTATAAGATTATGTTTGGGATAGAGCAGGTAGAGAAAGAGGTACTTTTCTCCCTTTCTCACAATACAAGAACTTGTGGGCACTCCATATTAATGAGCAGTGGGTTAGAACAGATAAAAGGAAGTACTTCTTCACCCAAAGAGTGATTTAACACATGGAATTCAGTGCCACAGGAGGTGATGGCAGCTACAAGCATGAATGGCTTCAAGAGGGAATTAGATAACCATATGGAGCAAAGGTCCATCAGTGGCTATTAGCCACAAGGTATAGATAGGAACTCTCAGTCTGGGGCAAGTGATGCACTGTATTCTTGGTGCTTGGGGGGCGGCAACAGTGGGAGAGCTTCTAGTGTCCTGGCCCCACTGCTGGACCTCCTGATGGCACCTGGTATTTTTGGCCACTGTGTGACAAGAGTGTTGGACTGGATCGGCCACTGGCCTGATCCAACATTGGCTTCTCTTATGTTCTTAAAATGGATGCTTTGGAGGGTGGACTCTATGGCATTGTACCCCACTGAGGTCCCTGTCCTCCCCAGGCTTTATCCCCAAATCTTCAGGAGTTTCTCAACCTGGATCTGGCAACCCTATTCCCCATCTGCTGCTGGTTGCCAGGGGGAGGGGAACCTAGCAACCCAAGTAGTCTTGCTAAAGGTTATACCTATGGCCTTACCTGTTAAATTAATCATCAGACATAACAGCAATTAATCAACAGACATAACTACCATACCACTTGAATTTTTTAAAGGAAAGTGTACTAGTTACATAAAGGGGCTTTTGCAACCTTGTGCTTTTAACAACATAATGTTTAAACAAACTTTGCAAAAGTATTAGCTAACAACTGTTAAAGAATTACAAATTCTTGAAAGACTATTTACCTTCCTCTTCTACACTTATCCAAGGCAGACATAGGTGCAGTCTATACACCACTCAGTAAACTGCAAAACTACCAGTTTTTTCGGTTCTGAACTGCTCTACAATTCTCAGGTTACCTGTTTAAAAGTGACTTAAAATTCAAAACATGATAGCAGAAGTACATTATTGTATTTAAAATGTTGATAGCTCCCCAACATAAATCTTGGTTGAAGTCCTAAATTCTTCAGCTATGTAGAGTGTTATTTTCATTGAATCAGTTAATTATCCCACTCTTACCTCTGAAACGACTTCATGAGACATGAGTCTCTGTATAGCTGCTAAACATAGCTGAGTTATCTTTGGTTCCTTTGTTCCACAACCCATTAGAAAAGGCTGCACCACCTCTGAGCTGTTCTCCTTCAGGGCTTTTAAGCAGAAAAAAATAAAATATCATAGTTCACAGATTTGACTAATAAAGGTAACATTTCTTCAATCTTAACACAGTCACTACAATGTTATGTACAATATACAGTAAAATATTCAAAGCTGAAACAGTTTCCGTCTTGCCACTTTTACTTAATTTTACATAAGGTTGTATTTTGAAGAAGTCTAGAGAAAGTGAAAAAGGCAAAACCATTTCAACTTCCTTTTGCCTGCTTGTTAGTGCAACATTTTTTTCCAGATTATCTCACTATTCCAGCTCCTTCTTGCCACCTTGTTCAAAGGAACTCATCCCATCCATTTACCTTCCTTCTGTTTCTTTCATTTTGTTTGCTATGTGCCATGGACCTCAAGCAGTGAGAAAGGTTTCTCAGCGGGATCTTGGAGAGCTACTGCCTGCCAGAGTAGAATACAGTGAGCAAGATGGCCCAGTAGTCATGTTTCCAAGAATTACTGAGCAGGAAATACGATTCCCTGTGCCTCCTTTTCTCTGAAATCTCATAAATGTACTTGTTTCAACATAGATTCATTCTACCACTACCACAGAAGTGGAATGTTAAAATGAAAGGCTCCAATCCCCTTCTACTGTACCTTCTAGCATTTTTTGCTACGAATCAGGAGTAATTAACTTCCACCTACAGAAAGCCATCATGACAAAAGAATAATAATAATAAAACTTCACATTTAGAAGCAATATCTTCTGATTAGGAAACATTATGTACAAACAATATGGGACAGCTAAAATCATCATTACTCATTTGTAAGCTGTTGATATAGACCGAACTATTACACAGACTGAATAACTGGGACCAATGTTTGGTCAAACATTGTTATTGGGGAATAATGGAGAACGTTCCAAAAGAATTAAAAATAAATACATAAACTGGGAAAAATATTATCCTTGTACAATACAAGAAAAGCAGGTATTATTTATTTATTTATTTAGGCTTGCATTCTGCCCTCCCTGCAAGCGGGCTCAGAGCGTATGACAACAGGAGTTAAAACATTTTACAATAAGGATTAAAACATTTTACAATAAGATTAAAACAAAGCTGTAAACAAGACAGATGGCATAACAGTCTGTTATGGTAGTTGTGAAAACTGGAGCCACTAGGCCATAGACCAGACTATGGGTTTTCACCTGATGGGCTATTCGAAGATGGAAGGTTCAGCAGGGGAGGCCAATAGATGGAATAATTGGACACCCACTGCCTCACCCAAAGGCCTGGCAAAACAGCTCCATTTTACAGGCCTTGTGGAACTGTAATAGGTCCTGCAGGGCCCTGATCTCCAGCAGGAGAATGTTCCACCAGACTGGGGCCAGGGCAGAAAAGGCCCTGGTTGAGGTTAGGTGGACATCCTTTGGGCCAGGGACAACCAGCAGATACTGATCTGCTGAGCACAAGGCTCCTTGGGACACATATGGGGAAAGGCAGTCCTTCAGATATATCCATCCCTGGCTTTGAAGGTTAGTACCAACACCTTGACCGATTTCTCACAAGGAGCTGCGGTGCCATCGCTCCTCCCTTTCCCCTGGTTCCATTAGTCAATCTCCCACTAACTGCTGTGCGGCCACATTTTTATCCGCGGCTTTGCGTGATCCCCCCCCCCCCCCCGGGCTTCTTGATCCTGTTTTTTGAAAATCTAGAAGCCGCGGGGGAAATTGTGCAAAGCCACGGATCAAAATGCAGCGGTGCAGCAATTAGTGGGGAATTGACCAATGGAACCAGGGGAAAGGGAGGAGTGACGGTGCCACAGCTCCTTGTGAGAAATCGGTTCTTGTGATCAACAGGCATTCAAACTGCCTCGACTACACAGATGACTAGCAAACTGTCTTAATGCATAACAAATTTCATGTGCTGCAGGCACTGTGAAACTTCTGGGTGAATGCAATATTAAAGCACTAACTGGGAAAGCTAGACCAGCTGTTTTGAATGGTAGGTCTAAGGCCCCATTTAAATGTGATGGTGGTGAGCCAAACACAAAATGCAACCAAAACCCTTACTTGTGTGACTGTGAATGTGTCCAGCCTCTCATTTAAATGGGGTTGCTGCAAGGCAATGCAGCTATGCAGGATTATTAAGCCAATGAAGCACCCACATGGCCTATGTACATTTGGCATGCTGACTAAACATGCACACACAAAAATTAACTGTGTGTAGGATCAATAATGATTTCAAAAATCAATAATGATAATTAAAGAATAATTAATTATAAACAAATAAGCAAACCATTTATAGAATTTCCAAATCCTAAGCAAAATTATTCATATATTACACAATTCATAATCAGGGCATAAATGATTTAATGTAAGTCCTGTATATGGCTCACAAAGTCCAAAACACTCCAAAGTGCTGAATCCCTCCCAATGAACAATATGTTTCACAGTGTAAAGGGGGGAAGTGAGCTTCCAGAAGATTCCTCTTTTGGAACTGTTGGAGTAGGTATCTTCTGGAAGCTCGTTTTCTCCTTTTACACTGGGGAATGGATTCAGGAATGATGCAACCAAATGAACCGGCTCACACTCAAACCACGAACTGGCCTGGTTTGTGCTTGAACCACAGCTCATTTCTCGATTCATGCCCATCCTTAGTAAGCATTTAATGCAAATTGTTTTCTTCATTTGCTATTACATTAACACACAGTGTTAAAATAGCTTGAAAAATAAAATATGCTTTTCAACTTCAACCCTCCTTGTCCAGTCCTAATAAATAAAAGCTTACGTTGACTGGTCTACTGATTAAGTTGATTAAACTGACAACCCTGCCAACCACTCCCATTATCAGCAACACTTTTCTATCAGGTCCCCAAACACAGTTTTGTCTAAAGAAACTCAGGACCTTAGAGTATTTTCTAATTTTCCCACAACAGCCAAATAAGCACTGTAAAGAGAGACTGTCTGTTGCTTGTGAACAGCATAGCACACCCTGTGAGTTTCATGACTTGTGAGGGCCAGACCTTAATTAATCAAATCCAACATCATCTGTTAAATTGTTGGTGGGCTGACCTCAGTCTTACTTGGTCTATTTAATTTTTTACAGTTGTAATGTCCCAAAAGGAAGAATGTACGCTCAGGAACTTCCAACACTTAAGGCATGACTGAGATGTGTCCTTCTTGCTTAAGAATATAGACATGCCTTGCTAGATCAGACCAAGAGGCACTTAATCCAGCTTCCTTTGCAAGAATCACAGCAGTCAGCAGCTGAAGGACTGCTGACTGGAAATCTGGCAGACTACAGTCTACTTTCCATACAGTGTTGCATTATACCATAAATTGCATGTATGTTACTAAGTAAGTAAATTAGTTGTGGGTTTCCAGATCGTGATACAGCATAGCCCTCAGTCCTGAACTAATAGCCCATATCTAAAATAAGACTACTGCTGTAGACTTTGAGTAGATGGTTTATGCAAAATTGTCATACCCAGGGCCTGAAAAATTAGCCTTGTTTGAAAACACCCCCACCTCCCATCCCCCCTTCCCACACAACCTATTTCTGCACTGAAACCCAGCCTGCCCTGGCTTCTTCTTCTCCTTGTTGCACAGCAGATTGTGGCACTCTCACCTGACTGTCATAGATGCACTTGGTAGCACTGATCTCCAATTAAAGAGGAACACTAGGAAGTCACTCCAACTAACCTAAGTCAGCACACTGCCTCTGAAGGCTAATTACACCACTGTCATTCACAATTTTAAAATACTGATAAAAAATGGGCCACAGTTGTTTTTCAAAATGCTCAAACATCTCAAGACTAGCTAGCACATAGATTGGGACACTTAAAAGGCTTATCCAGCACAATTTTAGTTCAACCTTGTCTTCAAATTTTTCTAGTTTTCTTTCTAGGAAAAAGTTAAATGCCTTTTTGAGTAGTTGACTTAGTTTGAATGTTTAGCTGACATTACCTGCATAGCTTTCCCACTTATGTCAGCAATCATGACAGCAATAAAAAACAAAAGAAAAATGAAACATATAAAGTAGAAGTGATAAAGTGAAAATATTTTAGGGCAATAGCTAATATGTTTTGATTTAGAGCATTAGTAGATCTCAAAAACATACACACACACCCATCTGATAAACCAAAAGGCTTAAGCTTCTAGAAATTGCTCTGTTAGCAGTGCTTTCAACCAATACTAAGTACATCACAATTCAAAGACAGAAAATTATCAAATAATTAGGCCATAACAGATCTTGAATTCCAATCACTGTAAAAATCTGGTTGTATTAATAATTGCAGACAACAGATGCAGACCACTGGTGGCTCATACCATAGATTTTACTTGGACAGAGGGAAGGTCCTACCCTTCCCTAATATCCTCTGACCATAAAGTTTCATTAAGCACAATCTTGGGCTCCTTATCACCAACAGAAATACTCAGATCTGTCTTTGTCTTGCTTATAATGGAATTGAATAACTTGATGTTTTTATTACAAACCAGGGGTGTAAACTACGGGAGCGGGGGTAGTGTGGCTCAAGCCCCTGAGATTTCCCAGTTGGAATCATGAAGCTGCTTAGGCAGTCAGGTTCTCAAAGTCAGTCAATCCTGTTTGTCTTTAACAAGTTAGGAGGAGGCACAGGGCTAATTTTGTTTGTTTATGTAAAGATAAGAGGGGGAGGGCACTTTCAGTGGATAATACCTGTCTGTGAAGAAACAAGAGAGAGAAAGAAGATGGAAAGGAAATATCAATCCATCTTCCAATCAGGAGGCCTTAGAAGTTGGAATGAAGAATGTATTTCCTGCAGCCTGCAACACTAACTCTGGTGTAAGTACAGCTAGATTTGAGTCCAGTAGTTCCTTAGAGAGCAACCAATTTTGATATTCTGAGACTTGCACTTTTAAAGAAAAAAGAAATTGAACATATGGTAATAGCCAATTTTTTTTTTTGGTCTTTGTGCATCCATACATGGGTGGGTGGGTAGGATAAAGCTGGTTCAACAAATACAGAAAGTGAGGCAATTATGCTGTCCTGGACGGTACTTCAACCAAACAAATGCTCCATTATTTTCAGGCCAGAGTATCTGAGAAGCCAGTATTTACTCTGGATCGAGATGTATTTGGAGATTTGTACTGAGTATCCAGTATGTGACTGGTGTAATTGTTAAGAGTGTTGGTCTAAGATTGGAAAGACCAGAGTTCAAAGCCTCTCTTAGCCACAAAGCATACTATGTGATGTTGGCCCACTCACACGCCCAGCCAAAGTTGTGAGGAAAAGAGAGAGGGGAAGGAAGTATTTCCTTTCATACATGAATTAAATATTTACTCAAATTATCTCAGTAAAGGAGTGCATGTCATCTTTCTATTGCTCTTACAGAGTCCTCTGTCTTTGACTGAGATTCAGATGATTACAAGTGAAAAAATTATATTTTAAAACCACACGATTAATTGTGCATGGCATATGATTTTTGGAAATAAAAATAATTTACCGTATTTTTTGCTCCATAAGACTCACTTTTTCTCCCAAAAAAAGTGGGGGGGAAAGTGTATGCGTCTTAAACCCCCCTCACCTTTCCCAAGCCACGGCACCGAGCAGAGCTAGGTGCGTCTTATGGAGCAAAAAATATGGTAATATTTAAATAATTTAATATAAATTATGAAGTGTGGGCCTGGACCAGGTTCACCCCTGCCCTCCCCCTGAAAATTGAGACGTCTAAACCCTAGTCACAAAGGCTGTGTTGAACTTTTTGTTTGACACTTGTTCTGTATTCCTCATGTGCTGAATTTTGCTTCAAACATTCAAATGGGAAAGAGTGAATATGCAAATTCCATAGTGGTTTTATTTTATTTTATTGGAGCCAGGATAAATTCTGGAAACCAGTTCTCAGCTTTGTGGGGTGGGGGTGCTGCTGCCTGAAGAGGTTAATATCCTGTATCAGCAACTGATGAGAATGGATGCTTCTGTGGCAGGATAACAGTGTGTATCTCGGATTTGCCTAGATACAAGGGGGAATCCTGACTAATACTACCAGGCCTGTAGCTACTGCGGGGCCCGTGGGGCCTGGCCCCCCTGCAGTTTTCATGGGCCCCTTCCCCTGGGTAGGGTGGGCTTACTTGCCACCAGGAGCCCACTCATGAGGGGAAGCAGGAGTCACAGCCCCCCACCAAGCCCCCCATTCCTGCTGCCTTTGCTGAGGCGGGAGAAGTCCAGTGCGGACGAAGGTCCAGGAAGCTATGGGAGAAACAGCTGGGGCCAGACAGAGGCGCCAGAGTCGGATGCAGCCCAGTCCTGCCCCTTCAGAGGGTGGATGAGGATGGGCTGAGGCAGCCAATGAGAAAAGGTCCCAAGAGCTGACCTGGCTGTTGCCAGGTAGAAGAGCACCAGAACACTGCTGGAGTGGCAGAGAGATGGAGAGGACAAAATCAGTCAGATTCCAGCAGCTTCTAGTTTCTCATGCTGCTCCTTAAACTCCCCCCCCCCCGAGTCCCAGCCAGGGGTTTGCGATGGCTGCATTCCCCCTCCATTTGGATGGGACCCCCTTGTGCCAAAGAAGGCCCCCTGAAAACACCCCCAGCAGGACAACGAGGGGACAAACAGAAAGAGGACTGGAGCCTGAGTCCTTGCCAGTCATCCCTCTAAGCTAAGTTTGAGCTAGCTTACAGTTTTTTAGCCTCCAGCTCACCCATTTTAGATCAGGAGGAATGGCTCCAGAGCAAACTAATTTATGTAGCAGCCAAATTGCTAGCTCACGACTTTAATGCAAGTAGCTCACAAAGTAGAACTTTGTGTATGAGCATGGCATTGCAGTACCACACAAATATATAATGGCAGGCCCCCCAAGAAAAACATTGCCCCCCTGAGCAAAAAGTTGTTAGCTACAGGGCTGAGTACTACTAAGCAAGAATGCACATGCAAGTAAGTCAAGTCCCTGGGCTCCTGAAACAAAGCTGTAATGCAACAAGGGGTATTTATTTTTTATTCTGTTTATGCTCAGAAGACCAAGAAACTCATTGAATGAAAGAATGAATGAAATGACATAGCTGTCAGCACATGTACAGGATAACACTAAAACCTAGGGTTGCCAAGTCTGGGTTGGAAAATACCTGGGGACTTTGGGGGTGGAGCCAGGAGAAGGTGGGGTTTGGGGAGGGAAGGGGCTTCAGCATGGTACAATGCCATAGAGTCCACCCTTCAAAGCAGCCATTTTCTCCAGGGGAGCTGATCTCTGTCAGCTGGAGATCAGTTGCAAAAGCGGGAGATCCCCAGGCCCCACCTGGAGGCTGGCAACCCTACTAAAACCTGAAATTTTCTAAGGTATTGAGGTGGTAATGAAATTTTTTTTCTTATTTCAAGGATTATTAATAGTTTAAATCATGCAACTGTTAGAAAGTATTTGTTAAATTATATTTTCTGACAATTTCATTAACATGCATTTGGGGAAACAATCTTTCCCCAGCATCCTCAGTAACAAAGGCAAGTAAAATATTCCAGGCTGCAATCTTACGCATATTTATCCAGGTGTAAACCCCATTCAATTACAGTTTTTGAGCAATCATGCATGTGACTGGACTGTCAATTTTTTATGAATCCTCTTCCTTCCTGAACCTACTGAAGTTTAGATTCCATTCATCTGCCACACTCAACTTTGATCTGTTTATAAAGATCTCTAGCTTGATTTATTCTCATGCTTGCACTCTCCTCTTCCATTTTTTCCTTTCCTTCTTGTTCACTTGCATGCAGAGCCAAGGTTTTGGGTTTTTTTTTTACTTCTTGGTTTAGGAAGTCTTTGCACATCAACAATTGGAGTTGCCTATAAACAGTTCTTGCCTATAAACTGGGGATTCCAAACTACCATTAAAATATGGCTTAAAATCCAGCTTGGAGAAAACAACTCCAAGCGTCTGAATTAGGACGTTACAACTGGCTGCAGTCAGATCAAAGCTTTCTAAGGCAGGAGGGTCTTCAATTTCAGCAACAAATGAGGAAGGGAGTAGAAGAAAGAGAATATACCAGGCTCAAATTCATCATGAATACACTGAAATTTGTTTGTGACAGAATGACATGCAACAACTTCTACAAAATTCTTACATGTTAATTAAGTTCAAATTGAGAACACAGTATCCTTTTGTGTGCTCTAGACACAAATATTAACTTTTCTTTAAGTTATTTACACCATGCTGCTTTTCACAAATTATGTGTATGCAATTAACATTCATTTTATCCAAAAAAAATCCAGCACTTTTATTAATATTTGTTACACAAGCAACAAAAGGAACCTCTCAATAAAATGCTGCAGTTTATCTTCAACCTGGAAAAGGAGTGAGGTTCCTCTGCATGTATTCTAAATCAGTAAAGGCTTGGTGGAATCTTCCACAGAGCCTTAGGAAAACTTGCAAGGATTTAACTGCTTTAAAGCTTGTCTCAGATTCTGCAGGGGTGTGGGAAATACCTCATTCTTTTCCTGGATCAGGAGAAGAATGGGGAACATCCAGTTCTTCCTCTTGTTGTCACCAAGCTCCCATGCAGTAGGCTTCTCTCCTTCCCTCTCCATCTGGGAACAGAGACTAGCTCTTTTCTGACAAAGGGCCCCAAAAACAAGTTTCAGGCCACTTACAATAAAAAGCTTAAGAGCCAGGACAGAAGGCACGATTCAGTTTATTTGCATCATACTCACAGGAAAATAAGCAGCCATAAGAACAAACAAGCCACTCCTGCTGTTTAGCCCCAGACCTTTAATTGAGACCTCTCATCCTGAGGCAATCTAGGCATATTTTATCTGGCAAACAGACATAAACAAACACTGGTATTTTTGACTAAAAGTTCTTCATTCATGCTAGCCCTGTAGGAGCCAGTTGGAATCTGCTCTGAAAATCTCATTGCAACAAAGACCACTTCCAACACACCTCATCTCCTCCTTGCCCCAACATTCTCCTCTGTCCCTTACTGGAAGTTTCCCAGAATGTGGAACACTTTCCTTTTTCAACTATAGCCAATCAGGCAATATACCAATTAGCTCATCTGGAATCCCCTCCCTTTCCCATGAAATGCAAATAATTCAGTTACACGAGCTGACTTTGTTAACGGATATAGCAAAATTTTAGGTTTCTTGATTTCCCTCAGAAACAAGACAGCACTCTGTATAACATAAAGACAGGATAAAGAAACAAACCCCTTCAAAATTAAACCCTGGAGTTTTGAAACACATTTCTAACATACAGTTGGTTAATGATGAAAGTTTTTTTTAAAAAAAGAAAGCATTATGCCATTACACTATTTCATGACTGTGTAACCCCTTTCCACTTATAACCTTCCACTTATAAAAATAAATACATTCTTAAAAAAAGGATTTCCTGTTACTTCATCTTTTTTTCCTGGGCTTCATCTCCCCAGATTATTGGCATTGCCTCCTCAGCTGCCTCCTCAGCATTTATCAGGCAAGTAGCTGCCTTTTTTCTTTTAAGACGACATTCCACACAGAAGACTTGCATTAGTGAACAGCCATGCTGCACTTACAAGTTGTCCTTCCAACAATGAATAATTTAAATGGGAGTAATGAAATCTCACAATTTATGCATACATACTAAATTTTCAAACCAGCAAAGGCAAGGCTTATGAATACTTGTTCATTTTTGACAGAATGTAATATGGTCAAAAGAAAAACTGAAGGTATGTTTTGAAGCTTCATAAGTCAAACATAAAGGACCACTGAGGCAATTTTTTAAAAGTTCTGTGACTCAGCTTGCTTTTGCATCAGATAATTAATCAATTTTAATATTTTAAAGCCATAAATTAGACCAGTGCATTATGTACTATTATTCAGTGGAAAAAAGGGATGTACCATTGAAAATCGCATTATCAGTGTAAATTATATTATATTATATATATATATATAGAGAGAGAGAGTCTAAAACAGTATCTGGTAATTCATCAATCTTTGCTTCAAATAACTCAACATAAAAACAGGTTGCCTACCTGTAACTGATGATCTTCGAGTGGTCATCTGTGCATTCACACTGATGAGTTTCTGCGCCTGCGCAGGAATCCTTCAGTATTGTAGAAAGCTCTAATGGATTTTCATGACCAGCACCTCCAGGCATGCATGGAGCTCCACTGCGCATGCCCAGAGGAGCGGGCGCAGACATCCTGCCAGTTCCTTCTGACTGCTGCAACCAAGCGTGTTAATGAGGAGAAAGCCTGGCAGCAGAGGGGAAGGATGGGCGGGTAGTGTGAATGCACAGATGACCACTCGAAGATCATCAGTTACAGGTAGGCAACCTGTTTATCTTCGACATGGTCTCTGTGCTTCACACTGAAGGGAGAGTAGTGAGCAGTGTCCTACCTAGAGGAGGGAGCAGGCAGGCTGTCACTGAGAAACAGCAGATAAGATAAGGCGACCCATCGCAGAGCGGGCAGCTACTCGAGTGTCCAGTGCATAGTGCCTGATAAAGGTGTTCAGAGTAGCCCAAGTTGCAGCCGTGCAAATGTCCATCGGGGAGGCACCTTTGAGAAATGCTGTAGAGGCTGCTATAGACCTGGTGGAGTGCGCCCGGATGGGCCCCGAAAGTGGAGTCTTGGCGAGTTCATAGGCAAGTTTAATAAGCTCTACAATCCATTTGGAGAGTCTTTGGATAGGTTTGCCCATTCTGTGTGACGCATAGGAAACAAAGAGCCTGGGTGTTTTCCTAGTTGGCTTAGTACGAGCAAGGTAAAAGAGAAGCGCTCATTTAACGTCAAGGGTATGTAAGAGACATTCTTGCTCAGGAACGTAAGAAGGGTAGAAGTCAAACAAGATGATCTCAGATTGCAGGTGGAAGTCGGAGACAACTTTAGGCAAGAATGAAATGTCCGGAACCATGTGAACTGCATTCGGTAGGAAGCAGAGGAACGGAGGATCGTGTCTGAGGGCTAGGAGTTTGCCAACTCGATGAGCAGAAGTGATGGCGAGTAACAAGGCCGTTTTCCAAGCCAGCAGGCGGAGATCACAGGATGCCAATGGTTCAAATGGCTTCCGAGTGTGTGTGCGGAGGACCAATGGAAGATCCCAAGGTTGTGGTGCGACTCTGGTGGGTGGATAGAGATGGAGAAGGCCCTTCAGAAAGCATTTTGAAAGGGAGTGGGCGAACACAGAAAAGCTGTCAATTCTGCAGTGGAAAGCCGAGACTGCAGACAGGTATACCTCTCGGAGAAGAGTGTGAGAGTCCAGCATCCACTAGGGATAGGAGGAAATCAAAAATAGGGGACAGGCCCGCAGAGCAGGGTTCTATGTCAGACAAGGCTAGATATGTACAGAAACGAGTCCATTTGTAAGTGTATGACTGACGACTGGATGCCTTGCAGGAGTTAAGCAGGACATTATTCACTCTATCTGAGAATACACAGGGGAGAGTCTCCACGCCGTGAGCTTGAGACGGGGAATGTCGTGGTGCAGGATGGGAGAGCTGGAGAGTATCAGGAGATCTGGTAGTGGAGGAAATTGATGGAATTTCCTGTGGGCCAACGAGAGGAGGACTGGAAACCAGGCTTGTCTGGGCCACCAAGGAGTTATCAGAATGCAGTCTGCCATCTCACGTACTATCTTGTGTATCACTTGTGTGAGTAGTGGTAGAGGTGGAAAGGCATAGATGAAATCATGATTCCATGGGTAGAGTAGGCCATCTCCCAGGGAGAGGGGGTCGATTCCACCCTGCCTGCAGAATGCCGTGCACTTCGTGTTCTGGCGAGTGGCAAAGACATCCACGTCTGGGGTTCCCCAAAAAAGGAATACCTGGTGGAGGTAATTTGGATTCAGTTCCCATTCATGATGTCCTGCTCAGGAGATCGGCGTGGCTGTTGAGGGAGCCAGGGATGTGTGTGGCCCTCCAGAAAATGTCGTTGGACGTGCTCCAGTTCCAAAGTCGAACTGCAAGCTGGCAAAGGCTGTGGGAAATTGTGCTGCCCTGGCGGTTGACATAACAGACTGCAGTGGTATTGTCTGTAAGGATAGCCACACAGTGGCCTTTCACTATGGGTAGAAAGGTCCAAAGTGCGAAGAAGATTGAAAGGAGTTCGAGATAATTGATGTGGTAGGACCTCAGGCCCTGTTCCCAGCGAGCGTCCGTGCTGTGGCCGTTCAGATGTGCCTCCCATCCCCATGTAGATGCATCGGTGGTTAGGGTGAGTTGCGGCGACAGGAAATGAAAGGGGGATCCCTGGAAGAGGTTGGATGGCAGGGTCCACCAGAGGAGAGAGTCTCGGACATCTTGAGGGGGAGAGAGACGGAGGTTCTGTGGGTCTCGTTGTGGATGAAAGGAATGAACAAACCATAGTTGGAGAGGGCGCATTTTGAGTTTTGCAAAGAGCAGCACCACTGTTGGGGCAGCCATGTGTCCCAATAATCGTTGGATCAAGAGGGCTGAAGAGTCGGGATCGAAGCGGAGGTGTGAGGCCAATGTGACTATTGGTGACACCCTGTCTTCCGGAAGGTATACCCATAGGGATATGGAGTCCAGTTCCACCCCGATGAAGTGTACTCTCTCAGCGGGGACGAGATGAGATTTGTCCTCGTTGATCATTAGGCCCATATCCCCCAGGACAGTTCGTGCGACGGATATGTCGGCCAGCAAGCAATGGGGGGAAGTTGACACTATGAGCCAGTCGTCTATATACGGGAAAATAGTAATCCCTTGCAGGCAGAGGAAGGCTGCAATGACTACCATTGTCTTCGTAAAGACGCGGGGAGCTGTGGAGAGGCCAAACGGTAGGGCTTTGTATTGAAAATGTTGATGTCCAATGGCAAAATGGAGGTATTTCCTGTGGGGGGGGACATATGGTGATATGGAAGTAGGCATCCTGCAGATTGAGGGTGGCCATCCATGCTCATCTGCATAGCAGGGGAAGAATGGAGTGTAATGTCACCATTCAGTCGAGTTATACCGGATGACGGCCTCGATGTTGACGGGCCTGCGAAGTCGGCTGTCGATACCGTCGATGTCGATGGAAAGGAGGTCATCGAGGTTGATGCGGGAAGCAATGCCGACTCCAGTAAAGCAACCTTCAGGCGGGCTGCCCTATTTTTCCAAGTTTGGTTGCTAAACTTGGCACAATGAGGGCAGGAATCTGGCCAGTGACTTTCTCTGAGGCAGAGAATGCACAAGAAGTGGCCATCAGGAGCCGCTAATTTGCTGCCACAAGCCGAGCAACGTTTGAAGCAGCCCCACTTTGTAGCCATAAAGTAGGAAAAAACAGAGATGAAAACCGGGGGGAGGGGGGACCCGAAGGCAGAAAGGGAAGAATCCCACCACCCGAGGAGAAAGAACTTTTTAAATGTTTTTTTGACAGAGGAATAAGAAAGAAAATGTTGAAAGTTAAGGAGAAAGAGTGAGGAGACAAAGAAAGCGAAGTGAAGGAGAGGTTTCCTCAAAGGACTCAGCTAATCGCAGAAGCTGTTAGCAGCGCGGCGGTCAGAGGAGAACTGGCGGAACGTGCACGCCCGCTCCTCTGGGCATGTGCGCTGGGGCTCCGCGCATACCCGGAGGCGCTGGGCACAAAAATCCATTAGAGCTTTCTACAATACCAAAGGATTCCTGTGCAGGCGCAGAAACCCATCAGTGTGAAGCACAGAGACCACATCAAAGACAATATACTTCCAGGCTTCATTCTTTTTGCAAATAATTACCTGCCAAGATTTCAGTATTTCGTGCAGCTATTGTTTTAACTTTTATTATTCCTGATTCAGCAGCCTGTAAAAAAGAGACAATAATTAGATAAGAAGCCAATACTCAGATTGAATAATATGAAAACAATTATTTCAATTTAATCAAATGAAGTAACTTTAAAACTGTGTGTGTAAAGTTTTTTTTTTTCTCTCCATGGTTGTGTAGTAGTAGTAATTTATTGTGTTGACGATAGGTCATTAACAATACAGAAAACAGTGCATAAAACCCCACATGATAAAACTCCAAAATAAACACAAATTAGATTAATAACCAACAAGGTCATATAAGTACAGAGTCAAATTAGGTCATGGTCAATTCCATACAGTTCGATCTAATCAATCTAGCCACCACTGCAAATAAAGCAATTCTATTACAAACATACGGATCTTCCATGGTTGTGGAAATCACTGCCATGATCCAAAGACTGTGTGTGACTATGCACATACACACAACACTTATTTGCAAAGTTCCTCTTTCATTGTATCCCTTGATATCTTCAAGTTTAATTTTAAATCAATTTTAAATTACTTTCAAAGTCTGGACAAAATATCTTTAATGAATACTTCTTATTACACAATTTCATTTTAAGCAGATCCCAAGGAAACCCATCAAATTCTTATTTGGGTGTGCTGATTTTTTGGGGGTTCACTAAGGCAGGTGACTATGGAGTGACTCTCGGGTAGGTTGTGCTTGGGCATGGCAGCTTACATTTTTAATTGTTTGAATTTATTAATTCAACATGCTAAGCTGCTGCATATGGAGTCAGGTTATCTAGCTCAGCACTGGCTCCTCTGACTGGCAATGGGTCTCCTGTATCTCAGAGATGAGAAATTTCCAATACCAGTTACCTGAAATCCTAAGATGCCAGAAATTCAACCTGGCACTTTCTGCATGCAGATCTGTGGTCTATCGTTAAGCCCCGTTGCCATTTAAAACACACAACAAATTTCAGACCGATTTCCCACAAGTGCTGCCCCGATGTTGTTCCTCCGTCTGCCCCAACTGCTTGCTTGAATTTCCCACTATTTGCCGCAGGGTGCGTTTTGACCCAGGGCTTCGTGCGATTTCCCCCACAGCTTCAGTGATTCTGTTTTTTGAGGATCACTGAAGCCGCAGAGGAAATCATGTAAGCCCTGGTCAAAATGCGCCCCGCGGTAAATAGTGGGAAATTCAAGCAGGCAATCGGGGCAAACAGAGGAACAATGCTGGGGCAGGGCTTGTGGGAAATCGGTCTCACATTTACCTAATACAAAGCAATCTTACTAAAGCAGCATAAAACTTAATAGATATGCTAAAATATCATTGCTCTGACTACAAAAATACCACCACATTCTAATTTCTGTACTCACTCATATCCATAACCTATAAATTGGTATATTATATGAAACCAAAGCACATAAATTTGGTCACTGCATTAACTCTTCAAAAAAGACCAGATTACGTGGTGCATAAGTGACATGAACTTAAGCATTTTCATGATATTTTATGTAGTCTATTTTTAAACAGCCCTGACCTGAGTGGGCTCACCCAGTCTCATCAGATCTCGGAAGCAAAGAAGGGTTAGCCCTGGTTAGTACAAAGATGGGAGACAACCAAGGGAAGTCCAAGATTGCTATGCAGAAGCAAGAAAGGCCAAACACCTCTGTTTGTTTCTTGGCTGCTACTTGATGTTGCTTTCTACCATTATTTTAAACCACACTTCCCTGTACTGCTTTGAGGTATTACTTCCTTTTCTTTTTAGAGTTCCTGTGATCAGATAATTTTGAGCAATGACTAAAAGAAAAATAAATAATTTACTAAAAGAAAATACGTTGGACAGAAATTTGGTGACCAAGTAGGTTATTTATTTATTTATTTTTAAAGTTTATATCCCGCCTTCCTCGCGAATGGGCTCAGGGCGGCTTACAAGGGCACAAGGCCAATTCAGTACATTAAAACAGATAAAATCAGACTAAAAACAGTACCAATAAATAACATAATTTACCATAAAAATGCTTCCAGATATCATATATTCAGATGGCTACCCAATGGTAGGTCCGAGCCCCCTTGCCACCAGGCCTGGGTTACACTAGGGCCAGTTGCATCACGGATATCTTTCGTGATGGATGGTATCACTGGTGGTATGACTGGTGGCGGCTCCTATTCAAGGGCCTGGCAGAAGAGCTCCATCTTGCAGGCCCTGCGGAACTGCATTAAGTCCTACAGGGCCCTGATCTCCTCCGGGAGCTCATTCCACCAGACAGGAGCCGCCACCGAAAAAGCCCTGGCCCTAGTTCTGGCGAGCCTGACGTCCCTGGGGCCCGGGACACAGAGTCGATGGCTTGACCTCGATCGCAGTGCCTCCTGGGGTATATACAGAAAAAGACGGTCCCTTAGGTATGTTGGACCCTGGCCATATAGGGCTTTATAGGTAAGAACCAGCACCTTGAAGCGGGCTCGGTATAATATAGGCAGCCAGTGCAGCGCCGCCAGCACAGGCCGGATATGGTCCCGCCTTGCGAGACCCATCAGCAGCCTGGCTGCGGCATTCTGCACCAGCTGCAGCTTCCGGGTTTGCGCCAAGGGCAGCCCCATGTAGAGAGCGTTATAGTAGTCCAATCTCAAGGTGACCATCGCATGGATCACCATGGCTAGGTCGTCACAGTCCAGGTAGGGAACCAACTGCCGCGCCAGCTGAAGATGATAAAAGGCTGACTTGGCAGTGGCTGCTACCTGGGCCTCCATTGACAAGGAGGGGTCCAGGAGCACTCCCAAACTCCTAACCCGTGACACAGGCACCAACAGCGCCCCGTTGAAGCTCGGAAGTGTGACCCCCCATCCCAGGCTGCAACGATCCAGACACAGGACCTCCATCTTCACTGGGTTCAATTTTAGCATGTTCAACCTGAGCCAGCCAGCCACAGCGTGCAATGTTATGTTTCGGTCACTGTCTAGCATCAGATAGGGAATATTACCCCTTTGGAATTTATTAAATAGAGAGCGTGTTCAAAGTGGTGAGATCCAGCAGTTCTGAAAAGAGGTAAAAAAAATGACATTGCAATATTTTGTGAGACAGAGTATCAATTTTACCCTGGCCTCAAGGTCAAAGACAATCTGAATATGGAATACAATAAAATCTCCCCTGTAATACTTTGGATGGGATGGCATTAAGGCGAGCTAAAGCAAATGCCCTAACAAAGTGTGTGTGTGTGTGGAGGGGGGGGGGCGTTAGATGTCTCATGTATAATGGGCAGAGTTCAAGGATGCAAGATGCCAAAGAACTGACCTGAGCAGACTCTGCAATTATTAATCACTGTAGTGTTGTAATCCAGCTCCGTAAGGTGATGCTGGACAAGTGAAAGGTCCTTTGCCTTACCTAGCAAGAATATGTCTTCAGTTATAAAACCTACCTGCCTTAATCTAGCATCTACTGTCTTCATCTATTGAAAATGGTAAGCATCTTGTTTAAGAAGGAACACCAGACCTTCAGCTTCTGAAGCAAAAATAATCCGAAATCTTAGCTTGAAAGCGCTGAGCCATGCTCTAGGCTTCCAATAACTTTTGGCCAAGTTAAGCTCTGAGAGATACATCTTAGACACAATAAGGGACTCCCATTATCTTACATATAAAATGACATAGGGGATTGGTCAAAAGATTCTGCAATCACCGAAATCCAGATAGTGGCCTTATATCTTAACTGGGGTATTATTTTAGAACTGAACACCTGGATTGCACCAGGAACCTGTGAAGAAGAAGTGGGATACTGCTCCAGTAGCAGGCTTAATCTTATTCAGAGCAAACTCGTGCTGGTGAGACTGGGAGAGGTTTGAAGACAAAACAATTCCTAGGTGGAAGAAATTCCTGACTTGTTCAATATCTGAGTTCACTGCAGTCCATTTGGAAAGATCCAAAGTGACAATTTTAGGGAAAAAAACAAGATTTTAAATTTGTTCAGGTTTATTTGCAACTCCACCTTTAAGCAGTAGTTTGAGAAACGTATCAGGAGTCTTTTCAGGTCAATCTTGGTGTGGGAGATAAGAACTGAATCACTGGCATATAGCAGCAAGGTTATTTCTTTTGAACCTAATCAGGGGACATGAAACACTGGAGAAGAAAGACCTGAGATCGGGTCCTTTAGACATAAATTGAAAAGAAGGGGAGAAAGCAGACAGCCTTGCCTCACACACACACACCCATCGATCGTGAAACCCTCTGAGAGTTGTCCCTTGGCACCGCAGCAGACCTGGGCAGTAGCACTGGTATATAGGATCTTAAATAGCCATATTATTTTATCAATTGATAGGCCCACCATTTTATCCCACAGCTTGCTTCAGCTGACTGAAATGAATGCTCCCTTAAGATCCATAAAGGTCACATAACGCACCCCTTCAGAACTAGCTGTATATTTTTCTGCAAGATGAAAGAGACTTGTATATAGTTAAACAGTGATCAATAGTGGAAAAGCCTCACCTAAAGCGAATTTGTTCCCAGCCCAGGATTTTATTGGTCTCATTCCATTTCACTAATCTTTGGTGCAAAAGAGAAGAATAAATTTCCCAACAGAGGATACGAGGCTAATTGGCTGATAGTTGGCTGGATCAAGCCTTTTGCCCTTTTTAAAAAACTGGATCGATTATAGAATGCTTCCAAACTGGGGGGGGATTTCTCCCATATGATTTATATGAGAGAAAACAGGTGCCCGAATTCTTCCCATCACAACAGCTTTTGTTTGAGAAGCTCAGTCAGGACCTTACCTGGCCCAGGGGCCTTGCTGGCTCTCATTTGACTAATGTTCTAGTTTCTGGCTGAGGGATTAGACCAGGGGTGGCCAAACTGTGTCTTGGGAGCCACATGTTGCTCTTTCACTCATATTGTGCGGCTCCCTGCAGGGCAGCTGGGGAAGTGAAGGGGAGCCATGCCCTCCCTCCCTGCTCTCTCTTTCTCTTTTTTCCACCTTTTTCCTTCTTTCTTTCCACTTCTCTCTCTCTCAGACAAATAAATATCATTAGCAAACAAATATATATCATTGGACAAATAAATATCATTATCAATATCTGTTTTTACCCCTTTTGCTTTTATTTTTGGCAGTCTTGTTTAATGTTAATAAAAACAAATTTGCATATTTTAAAATAAAAACGTATTTGTAATATCTGTTCATGTCTTGTGGCTCTCAGAGGTTTATAAAATTATGCATGGGATAGAGCAGGTAGAGAAAGAGGTACTTTACTCCCTTTCTCACAATACAAGAACTCGTGGGCACTCCATGAAATTGCCGAGCAGTCGGGTTAGAACAGATAAAAGGAAGTACTTCTTCACCCAAAGAGTGATTAACACGTGAGTGATTAATTCACTGCCACAGGAGGTGGTGGTGGCTACAAGCATGGACAGCTTCAAGAGGGAATTACATAAACATACGGAGCAGAGGTCCCTCACTGGCTATTAGCCACAAGGTATAGATAGGAACTCTCAGTCTGGGGCAAGTGATGCTCTGTATTCTTGGTGCTTGAGGAGGGGGCAACAGTGGGAGGGCTTCTAGTGTCCTGGTCCCACTGCTGGACCTCCTGAGGGCATCTGGTGTTTTGGGCCCCTGTGTGACAGAGTGTTGGACTGGATGGGCCATTGGCCTGATCCAACATTGGCTTCTCTTATGTTCTTATGTACATCTGACATTTATTCTATGTGGCTCTTCTATGTGCTTTGTGGCTGCAGAGAGAGTGAGCTGGTTACAGGGAATTCAGTCTTATTTAAAAATATTGTATCTACTTTAGACTTAAGATATCTAAAACTCTCTATTAAGAAGCACTTCACTGAAGAGAAATGAAAAATATACAGGTGAAAGAGAATCTGTGCATGTGTTACAGAGGAGAAGAACTTTGAAACATTAAAAGAATACATCTAAAAATTCTACAGTGCACCAAACAGTAATTTAATATATTTTAAGGTATTATATAGGGTTAAAAAGGCCCAACTGATTTCTAGTAGTCCCTATTAGCCTGTTTTTAGTCTTGTATTCCTAGATAGCAGATACTTCTCCTCAGCAGTAACCTGACCCTTTTGTAAAACTGCTATTCTAGTCTAGATTCAGAGTGTTGCTGACTGCTAGAAAAGCACTGCTCTTAAAGATAAAAAACCAGCATAAAATAACATTTTAAACAATGTGTCTGTGAGGACTGGTGACAGAGAGAGAAGTTAACTTATTTACTTGCTTGTATCAATTGACTGAATGATTGTTATGTCAAACTAGCTAAGCGCAATAAAAATATGGGGTTTATATAATTTAAGAGCGCTCTTTATACTGGGTTTATATAATTTAAGACCGCACTTTGTACTGGGACTGTGGTGCAAGAGGGAAGGGCTCCACACTATTTTCTTGAGCCCAAACATCCCAGGGCATTCTTCAACGGACTTCAATATATTTTAAGAATAAATGGAAAGTGAAATCAGACGAAGGCTTTAGCCCCCTCCCCCGCACACACACTTACTCTAAAGTAGGCCCTACTGAACTAAATGAAATTTCAGAGTAGACATGTGGGGCATTTTGCACAATACATTCTATCCTATTGTTAGATCACAGACCCTCTAAATTAGATGCTAATAAAATAAATCGCAGCACCGATGAAATATTAAAATTAAAGTTGCTGCCTTGTTTCTATTAATGAAGCTATTTCAATAGCATCCACTAATGGGTTAAAATAATTGGTTAACATTCCTTGTGCAATTAGTACCATGCAGTTCAATCCTAATTTAGAAGCCAGGCATGCACTACAGGATAACAAAGAACAAAGACGACTATTTTTAACACAACGTTTAGCAACAGAAACATGCAGTGTAACATAACTATCTTCCTATTTATACTTTATCTTCATCCTTTTAAAATATCTATATTTTCCAATTACCACCAATTTTCTAGCCCCTTTCAATATCACATCTTGATACCACGATCTGCAGGATTTTATCGTAAACTAGAGAAAGCTTCCGAAGAGAAGGAAAATACTTTAGGAAACCATCACTGAAACTGCCTTGACGACTGCTTGGTCTTCCATCTGATCAGGCAATCATTCCAGACCTCAGATTTACACGACAGACTCAGAAATCTTTCTTTACTAACTGCAGAAAAACTGCTTGGGCATTCTCTGCTCACCAGTGAACAGAAGGGGGAGACAGGAGAACAGCAAAATTTTAAGCGAAGTATTCCATCTCCTGCTGCTTAACAGGCAGGAGTTGCATAGTATTAAAGCATTTGGCCAGATGCATATTAACTGGATTGTTGTCTACATATTTGGTTTGGAATACTCTCTTTCTAACTCTTCAGTGTATTAATAAAGAAACACAGGAACTAGGAAAGTGTCACAGCAGGTTAAACAACCACACGAATGAGCTCCCAAGATACAATGGGCATAAACAGGTTTATAGCTACACTGTATTAGACTGTTTTTTTATTGTAACTCACACATTTCACTTTCAACATTAAGTCTGCAATCCTAAGAACACTTTCCTGGAAGTAAACCTGGCTGAATAAAATGGGATTTAATTCCAAGCAGACCTGCTTAGGTTTGCTCCCTAATAGTATTTCACCGTACAAAAAGAAATCTTACTTAGTTTGTATTTTTACAGAGTTGAATCTTATAACACATGACAAATGTACATTATACTCTAATATAGTAAACAAGTTCCAGTATAAAAACCTTAACATATAATTCATAAAAGAGGTCAATTAATTTATTGCAGAATAATAACCCCACCCCTTCTTCTAACAAACCATTTTTACATTGATTATTAATAATTTATAAAAACATAGCATTCTATCTGAAGTTCAGTTATACTCCAGCACAACTTTCATCTCTCTCAGGAAACAAAGGTTTATGAGTTTGATTAGCAAAAAAATACCTAAAACAAAAAAATGTTAAAATGAATTCTGATTTCACAAAAATTCCTATAAATAAAACAGACTTTTCAGGATAACAGTATTGAGAAGTTCGTGCGTTTTATCGATACCTAGATAATATACAACACTCCTACGTTTTCAAAACTTGATATACCAGGTTATGTGCATAAGAATCTAGAGCATACAAATGGGAACGTGCAAGGACTTGCAGGAGAGTTCTCACTCCCCCCTCCTCCACTATTTCATTTCCACTTTCCCTTTCCTGAAAGCCCCATAGCCTCTCCCCTTATCCTGCTTCCTTCTCTTCTTCTATGGTTGCTAACTTGGAGATCTCTTGGAATCAAAATGCATCTTCCAGCTATGGAGATCAGTTCCCCCTCTGGGTGGTCAACACCAAGCTGGGAAATTCCTGGAGATTTGGGGAACGGCAAGGTTTGGGGAGGGAAGCAACCTCAGCCGGGTATAATGCCACAGTTGTCATAAAGACAGAAATGCTGTCTCTGGTGGTGTTTCCCCAGCCCTTTTTGAGAAAACACCCAGCACAATCCTGTAGAGCAGAAAATTCCAAGATTTTATTAATAAAGGGGGAAGCACAGGTACAACAGGGCTTTGGACCCTTGAATGCCCGCTGGCTATCCTGAAGTTACAATGGGGGACAGGATTTTATACTCAGTATGACACTTGGCACATAAATCATAATTATTGGTTCCATCAAACTTTGTCATACGTCTGTCATAACTTTCTGATTGGGCTCGGACCTGAGGGTTGGGCTTTAACAGGGCTTCTCAAGTAAAGAGGATTCTTTTTTAGCTAAACAATGGGCCTTCTTCTTCCCAGGCTATGAAGCTCTAAAAAGTATCTGTTGTAGCTGATGTAGGTACAGAGTGGTGATATTCTTCATTTAACTAGGCTAACTAACATCAGAAACATGCGCAGTTGTAGCTGGCCAGAACAAGGCCACAAACCTTTAACAGAACAGCAGCCTGTCAGTATTTAGCTATTTCCCAGAATGCATTTAAGCAGTGAACCAAAGTGAATATCCTGAATATGTATTCATGATTGATTTCTGTTTCTGTGATTAGGATCATCAATGGCACTTAACATATCTGTATGTCTATCTATGTCAGAAAGATGCCAAGTGTGCTCACCAAAGCCGACCTACTAAGTCAGTGGCAAAATACAGAGTGTATAACTGTGTTTCATAAACTGCGCATACAACAATATGGAGAGCACTTGTACTTCCGGGTGACCTCCATCCCCCACCTGTAGTTTGGCAACCCTAGTTCCCTGGAGGAAAAGATGTCTATGGCATTATGCCCTTCTGAGGTCCCTCCCCTCATCGCATCCCACCATTCCCAGGCTCCATCCCCCAAATCTCTAGGAATTTCCTAACCTGGAACTGGCAACCTTATCTCCTTTCCACCCAACAACCAACCTATGTTTATCTGCTCCCTGTCTTAAGCTGTCCCTCTCTTCCTCCCCCCAGCAGACTCTGCCTATGAAAATTATGGCCCAGTTGTGGGATGCTAGCCACTGGGCCAGGTCCACTTGCATGGCAGGGAACCCTCAAGGACTGTATTCCCCTCCCCATACAATTTCCCCTTTTCCTCCCCCTGGCATCCTCTCCCTTTTACTTGCCTCATACTTTCCTTCTCAGGTATTTACCAGCTTAGCTTTCATCTGCCTCCAATCTTCAGCTATATTTATTATTTACTTCATTTAAACCCCACCACAGTGGGGACCAAAGCAGCTTACATTATTCGCCTTTCCTCCTTTTTATCCGCATAACAACTCATTGGGGTAGGTTAGTCTGAAAGTATGTGATTGGTTCAAAATCATCCTGTGAAATTCCATAGCAAGATGGAGTCCATCAGTGGCTATCAACCACAAGGTATAGCTAGGTATTCTCAGTCTGGGGCAAGTGATGCACTGTATTCTTGGTGCTTGGGGGGGGGGGGCAACAGTGGGAGAGCTTCTAGTGTCCTGGCCCCACTGCTGGACCTCCTGATGGCACCTGGTGTTTTTGGCCACTGTGTGACAGAGTGTTGGACTGGATGGGCCATTGGCCTGATCCAACATTGGCTTTTCTTATGTTATTAGAACCTGAGTTTCCCAGATCCTACTCTGAAGCTCTAACCGCTACACCACACTGTTTTCCATGGCCTGTGTTGAAAAGTAGCACACAGTCAGGTGCAGTTGAGTCATGAAAGTCGGGTGATATCAAGTCACCCAGGGGTTGCTGCCAGGCCAGGCTGCCAACCTCCAGATAGGACCTGGAGATCTCCCAGAATTACAACTACACTCCAGATGAGAGAGATCTGTCCCCCTGGATAAAATGGCTGATTTGGAAGGTGAACTCTATGGCATTACATCCAGCTGAGGCCTCTCCCCTCCCCAAACCCTGCCCTCCTCAAACTCCAACATATAGTTCTCCAGGAACTTCCCAATCTGGAGCTGGCAACCCTAGTCATGCCTGGCCATAACGAGTCCTATTTCAAAGGCCAAAATAGGCCTGGAAAGGGCCCTGATTCCTCCCCCTGCCTTTTACTCAGAGAAACCCAGGTTGAAGTACTGTGATTGCCTAGCTACAGCCACTAAGATAATTTGTTGCTTAAAGCTACAGGCACTCACTTTATCATTTTCAACTTTTAAAAACTCCCCAATGCTTTTTTTTTTTAAAAAAACCACATTTTTCTGCAATCCTGGGGCCCTTTTCAGGTTTGCTGAAAGATCTGTCTTGCCCATTTACAGCTCCAGTCATGGGATTTAAGTATCCAAAGACTGGCCAACTTTGCTATCAGAATATAAGATGGTAAATGGAATATATGGTAAAAGATTCTCAAAGGCATGCAAGTGCAAACAGGTACCATGTTCAAACACTAACATAGCCTACTAACTGTAACCATGTCACACCATATTATTAAAGCCCTTTAATAAAAAAAGCACAACAAAATCCTTAGTAATACAGCTGGGGGACTTGTCACTTCACAAACAACATTTTATGTGTAAGAATGTAACTGATCAGTTTTGCACACTGTGACAAAGACAGCAGACAATGGAAGCATACATTACCTAACTCCGGGTGCTATAGTTGCTGTCACACACACACTCACTAGCACAGAGAAACGACAGTTGCTGAGGCTCCCAAACTATCACTCCGTTTTCAAAATTCTGACAAGTTACCAAAGTTGGGAGAGCCAGCCCACGAACTGGTGGGAAAGTATCATGCTAACTCCACAGATACAGCCTGAAACTTTTATTTATCAAGTACGGGGGGGGGGGGGACCCTTTCAATGTATCAATGAGAAAATTTCTAAGTTTTACAGGTACAATAACCCAAAGAGAATACATTACTTATAAGGGCACCTGCTTCTGTCAGTCAGGGCTGAACAACCACTAGCCTTCAAACAGGAATTTCAACTTCTCGATGCCGTCTGATAACCAAAGCAATCATGCTTGTGTGTACAGAGAAATCGCCAACTGAGGTGCAAAAGTTCTGGAAAGAAGTGATCGTCTCTGGGCACTAAAAAAAGTTCGTCCGCTAGAGACCGAAGTCTTCGAAGTGGGCGATGCAACCCAGACCCTCCAGAGACACGAAGGCATTTATTTAGTGGTGCACTTGGGCAACACACTTTGCGACGCACCCCATCATTTCCGAGTTCCGTTCCGGATCTGAGTTTTGTTCGGAAGGGAGAGCGAAGAGGCGCCGTTGTCCCCCGCCCGGATCCCCTGAAAGCTAATCCCCGTGCAGGCAGAGGAGGAACCAGTTTCCTGCCCCCAAACACTGCCCCCTCCCCCCCATCTCGTACGGCGCCCGGCACATCCCACCCAGGGTCGACGGCCGCCGCCGCCGCCTCTCTCTTCTCACCTCCTTGACGGGTGGGAATTTTTTGCGGCACTCCATGCTCAGGGCCCGCAGATCGCCCTGCATGTTTTCCAGTAGCTTCTTCACGGCCTCCGGACTGCTAGTGCCGGCCATAGCTCCGCCGTGTTGCGAAAAAGGCGACACCACCGACGCGACGCCAACAAGGCGCAGCCCGGCCGAGCCAGCGTCGCCGTCTTCTGAGGTGGCGCCCCCTGAGTGCAAGAAGGACCGAGCCGAGGGCGGGGGGCGAGCCGCCGACCAACCAAGGAGGCAGGCCGGGGGTTCCACGGCCGGCCCTGCCGCGTCTGCTGCCGCTCCCACAATGCCGGGCGCCGCCGCCGCCACACGTCAGCCCGGCTTCCGCACGCAGCGGCCCGGGAAGGGGCGGAGCGGAGCGGAGCGGAGCGAGCTCGCTCGGCAACTGCGGTCCAGAGAGCACGGGAGGAGGTGGGGGTCGGGCACAGACTGAGGCGGCCAGTGCAGGGTTTGGGAGGCCAGGAGAGGCAGGATCAGAGGAGCTCCCTTTGAGGCAAAGGCTCAGTGCCACAGCGAAGGGGAATGACCGGCGCCACAGTACCGAGCCACCATAGCCTGCCGACCCGTGTAATAATCACGTGAGTAAATTCCTGCGGGTGAGGCGCTGCCTTACAGGCGGGTTAGAGGTGGGCCGGGCACTTCTCTTTCTGGGTATCGGCGCTCCTTGACTCGGTTTCGTTTTTAGAGGCGCCGGAGTCGCTTTCTCCGACCTGCCCGGACCAGAAATAAGGGGACCCAATGGAATCACATGCGTTATTTAAGTACAGAATCTCGGATATCAGATGCTTGTCAAACTCTCAAAGTATGCCGGATTTCATGCCCCTGCCCCCCTCCTGGTACATTGTATATCCTACATTCAGCCCCGTGATAGGGAATCATAGTAACTCTAAAAGAATGCTTACGGGGTATTATTATATCATAGCTACTTCTTCAAGTGAACGACTACAGCGGTCCCCCTAACTTTATAGAGTCAGTCACTCTTGCAGAAAAGTATCATCGATTGTATAGTAGTACCCAGCCAAGTGTACACACTTGGTGTCTATAAAACAAAACAGAAGTCCAGCATAATATTTACTCCAGCATGAATTTTTGTGAGACCAAGCTTACTTCTTCAGTTATCTGAAGAACTGCTACCCCACTGAAGTCTACAGGATAAACACAGGTTCAAGAGTGAAAGGCGCAGACAGCACCTAAAGCTTTGGTAGAGTTCTCATGCATCTGCTGGCTTCTGCGCACAAGCTGACTGATGCCTTTGTTTGGAGCACACTCCAAGAATAATCATGCCAGCAGCAGCCCTATGAACAGACACATGATTAAGATTACATTTATGAACATGATTAACTGTGTGCCTTCAATCAGGCTACTCACATGCCTCCAAAATTATTGTAATAACATCCTGCCACTTAACTTTAATTTGCAATCCTGTCCTAAAGGTATCTGACATAAGCACATAGAGAGGTACTCTGACAGTAAGAAATACTAATGATGGTGCCAGCATTGTATTTATATGGAGGTTATGATTTCTAAATAAAGTTTCTCAGTCATTTTAAATTTGCTAGTTACTGTTAGCTGGCAGAAGGTTAAATTTGCTAGTTACTGTTGCTAGTTACTGTTAGCTGGCAGAAGGTTAGTGAATGTGAGGCTAAGCGGTTGAAGTAACAGAAAGCTGAAGTAGCCCAAACATTAGCCCAATAGATCAACCAATATCACTCCAACCTCAGGGGACCATACTCAGAATGTAAATGCAAATGGCATGGCAAAGGATAATCCAAATAATTTAAATAAGCAAGCAAAGATGCACACTACAAAAAAAGCCATGTGATAATCCGTATGTTACCCCAAACTCTGCAAACCAAGCTCTGGTAATCTCTACATCATCTTTGCTCTAGTCATCATGGTGGTTTATCATTACACTGCTATATCCTGAATTCATTCATTGATGACTCAGTATGGATACTGCATTCAAAGTGTCTCATGTACTTCATACAGGTGGCTATAATACCATTGTATGAATCTACTTCCTGTACTGAAAACATCTAATACACCAAAGTGCAGGTACAAATATTTTTTTGTCAGTCTCATGGGATGTCAACTTTGTCAATTTTTTTTTTTTGCTGAAACACTGTTCCTAAGAACAGAACTCCCTTGCTGAATCAGGCCAGTGGTGCATCTAATCCAGTATTCTGTTTCACACAGTGGCTATCCAGCTTCTGTGTAGGGCGGGCCACCTAAAAGGGCAGAGAGGCCAAGGCCTTTCCCTAATGTCACCTCCTAGCAAAGGCATTGAGAGGTTTGCTGTCTCTGAGTATAGAGGTTTCCTTTAGTCACCATCGGTAGTAGCCATTGTTGTATCTATCACTCCATGAATCTGTAATTCCCTTTTAAAGCCATCTGTGCTCATAACCATTACTTTGTCCACATGTCTAGACACAGCAAAATATGACAATTATCAGATGATTCTGTTTCTCAGCCCATTAGCAAATCAGCTCCCTCAGTTTATGAACACAGTTGTGCCTATGTTACCATTTACCAGAAATTGCTACAATATTCCAAAGTCCAGTTTTATTACTCAAAGCTTGAGTGTATGGTAACCAGAGGACAGCCTAACAAGGTTTGTCTTTTTTTAAAAAGTTAGCACATTGAATGAAGCCCAGTCTAGAGGTAGTATTTCAAGGAGGAATTCCCAGTATGGGCCAGCTTCTTTATTGGTCAGAAATCACTATGCCAGAATCTCTGACCTTAAACATTACCTTTCTAGTAGGAAAGCACCCTTCACATGACACCTGAATGTGCTCCTTTGCAGGATACCAACTTGTCCTTATTAAAGTGAGAGGTAGTCCCATACTAGCTAGGCTGCGATTGTTGCATTTTTTGACTTCTTTCCCCTTCTTGTTTGTGTGAACCCAGAAAGCCAATTTCAGGCATATCATATCCTTGAAGCAACAGTGGCTCCTGTTTTAAAAGAGCTCAGGAACCTTGGCGTGCATAATTGGAGGTTTACCACCCTTGATTTTGAGGACACCAGATTTTTCTTAAAGCAGCAAGAGAAAGTGATCAGTGATGCATTTAAACAAGGTGTGATGGGTAAGGATAGATTAATCTTTCTAATCTTGTGCATTCTTTATCATGTTATCAGGAATGTACCTTTTGTTCCAGAATATAAATTTAGTAGCATATTTTTGATAACATCTTGTAACTTTCCTGGTTAGCACCTGTAAGCTGTAGAGTCTTTGATGAACATAGCAGTATGAAACAGGACCAAAATATATTCAAAAATTTCTACTCAATGTCACTTGGAATACCGAGGTCTTAGCAGTGACAGAAATGCATCTCCTGGACTTCCGGCAAGATTTGCGACCATGGCGGACGCGCTCCTCCGCACTAGCGGGGAGCGCGATCCGTACCCGGCGGGAAGAAGGGGCTTCGGACCGGTGCCGAGCCCCCAGAGACCCTAGTGAAGGGGCTCTGCCTGGGGTGGCACGAGGGGGATCTCTCCCTACGGTGGCGATCGAGGGATTGAGGTCCCCTTTCATCACCCCCATAGGTTCCCCCGTCCGTGGGAGCCGTATGGCTAAAAGCGCAAAACCGAGAAGCAGCAGAGAGTGTGAAGCAATGAGGCTGGAACTGACAGTTACGCTTGGAGAAACAGTGAGTCTGAAGTAAAAAGAAACAGAATACAGCGGGAAAGGCGGGTGGAGTAAAACCCCCCCCCCTCGAGACTGGCGTACTTACGGGACTCTTTACGTGGCGTTACTGCATGAAAAAACGTATGTTCGGCTTGCTTGATGGCAGCATCGCTCTTTAGAGGATATGAACTTTAAAAAGATATAAGCGCAGTCGTGGAATTTGCTCCTTTCGTCCATCTTATCTAACTATCAACAAAGAAGCACAGTCTCAACAATGGCGGGGAAACCGAAACCTTCCCCCAAACTAGGAAGTACAGCTCCGAGTTCAAAGGTTGATACCACGGAGATGAGCACGGTGTTCTCCTCGTTATTGCGACCTCTAGTGGACCAAATGACAGCTCTCAACGTTAAGATGGACAAGATGCAATTGGACCTGAAGGAGTCGAATAAAACTACAGAGAAGCTGCAGCGAGAACTTCTGGAAGTTAAGACTTCAGTTAAAAATCATGATTCAAGACTACAAAAAGCGGAGAAAGAAAAGGCCTTCCATTCTGATCAGCTCTTGAAACTTCAGATGGAAAGATCGAATTTTTTCCTAAGACTTCAGAATGTACCAGAGGATAAAGGAGAAGACCTTAAAAATCTATTAAGTGAAGCGCTTGAACCAGTGACGGGCTTAAAAGCAGCGGAAATAAAAAGCGATATGGATATGGTTTACAGAACCTATCCAGGTTATACTAAAAAGAAAAGCCTGCCTGGTGAGATTCAGATAAGGTTCTCCAAAAAGTCAACAAGAGATGTGGTGCTCAGGACCACAAATAAAGCAGTTCTGAAGATCAAAGGAAAAGAAGTTAAAGTGATGAAAGACATCCCATTTGAAATAAGGAAAAGAAGGAAAGCCTATGGAAAACTGACATCTTGGCTACAGTCTGAATCTATTATCTATAGGTGGAATGTTCCGGAAGGACTGAGCTTCAGCATCAAAAACAAGAAATACAAGATTGACTCTGTCCAACAGGCGAAAAGTTTTTTGGAAAAAAGCAAAGAAAAGAAAAAAGAGAAAGACTCAGATGGTTCACTGGCATCGCAAGAAAGTATGTATGGATTTGATAGCTCAAAGAGCGAAGAAGAAACGTCTGACTCGGAAAAGGGAGCAGCAGCCCCAAAAGTACAAGAAGAGACTGTTAAGACAAGAAGAGGACGAAAGAAGAAATAAAGGCTGAAATGTTTTTTGAAACTGCACTTATATATAATAGATTATGTGTATAATTAAGCATTCCTTCAAAAGAGCATGTCTGTCAAACAGCTTTTTTTATTTTTCATGTATCATCAGTAACAATTTTATCTAAATATTAGCCAAGGTCTAAAACGCTTCATATGTATTAATGGCATAGCAATATTAAGCAAATGATAAAGCACACTCTGTATAAGGTAAACATAGCTTAGAAAAGTAGCGTTGTAGAATTAGATATAGATAAAATTAATAAAAATTTAAAAAAAAAAAAAAAAAAAAAGAAATGCATCTCCTGAGTAACCCACAGTAAATATGTTCCTTTTATGCTGTCAAGATGTTCTCCTGGATAAAGCTATGCAATGGTTGACTTGGCAATGACAAGATGCTTACTAAAACCCAGTTATTCTATAGGTAAAATTGTCACATCATTTTAGCATGTGACCCACCATATTCAGAACTGGGGAAGTTTGTGTTTCTGAAATAAAGTACTTCTTTAAGAGCTAATATTTTAGTGTCTTTCGCTCTGGATATGTATGAAAGTATCCACTGGATTAATATATGGTTTTAGGAATCAGTTCATTTTACAGTTTAGGAAGTTTGGTGTAGTGGTTAAGTTTAAAGAGCAAGTTTGGTATAGTGGTTAACAGTGGCGGACTCTAGACACTCTAGTGGCGGACCCTCTACATCGGGCTGCCGTTGTCGCAAATCTGGAAGCTGCAGCTGGTGCAAAATGCCACAGCCAGGCTGCTGATGGGGCTCCCTATTTGGGAACACATCCAGTCTGTGCTAGAGGCATTGCACTGGCTGCCTATAGCATACCAGACTTACTTCAAGGTGCTGGTCTTGACCTTTAAAGCCCTTTATGGCCATGGTCCTACCTACCTGCGGGACCGCCTTTCCCCATATGTACCCCAGAGTGCACTATGATCAGGGACTCAGAATCGTCTGGTCCTTCCCGAGTATTAAGGAGGTCAGACTGGTAGTAACTCAGAACAGGGCTTTTTCAGTGGCAGCCCCCTTCTGGTGGAATGAGCTCCCAGAGGAGATCAGGGCCCTGCAGGGCCTCTTACAGTTCCGCAGGGCCTGTAAAACGGAGCTCTTCCGCCAGGCTTTTGGGACCGCCACCTCTACCACTACTACCACGATTATTAGTATCACCACTAGCAACAACTGACATCTTGATGGAAGTGCTCTGATCTGTGAGCCCCTCAATTATTGCCCGAGCCAATCTTTCAGAATAAGCAGACCAATTGAGCTGATGCCAATAATGAATAATTTGAACTAGCACTTTATGATTGTTTGGTTTTAATATTGTATCTATTTTAACTGCTGCTGTGTTTTATGTGTCATTGGATGTTAATCTTGTTTGTAAGCCTCCCTGAGCCAGCCTCGGCTGGGAGGGTGGGATAAAAATTAAAATAAATAAATAAACCGGGTTTGATTCCCCACTCCTCCTCATGAAGCCAGCTGGGTAACCTTGGGCCAGTCACAGTTCTCTCACTCAGCCCCACCTACCTCACAGGGTGTCTGTTGTGGGGAGGAAGGAAAGGCTATTGTAAGCTGCTCTGAGACTCCTTCAGGTAATGAAAAGCAGGGTATAAAAACCAACTCTTCTTCTAAAACTTGAGTCATCACATGTAGATACTATATGCTGGTGGGGTGTGTGTGTTAACTGCCCCTACTAAACTAGCCTGTCAAGTAAAAATACCAATCCAGTTATACCAATTAATGCTACCATAAAAGCGACAGTAAAAAATAAGCCACACCGGGGTCTATTCAAATGCAAGAAATCTTGTGAATAACCACTTTTTACTTACCTCTGAGCACTTGAGGGGTACTGAATGTGCAAGTGCACATCTCCATTAAAAAAAACCCTCGGGTAGTTGGAAAGCTAGCATGGCAAAGAGTATTCTAAGTTTAGTATTCTAAGCTTTTCCAGATACTGAAGTTGAGTACTCCAGAAAGAACTGTACCACAGACTTCTGAAGCTTTGAGTCTTAGCGATATTTCAAAATGGCTGAAAATTAGGTAACTTCCGTAATTTTTATCCAGTTGCTTGAAAGGTGACCCTCAGTGCTGGTGTTCAGCCCACAACAATGTAAGCTCTTCACAACATATAGAGATCTATTCCCAAAGTTTTCTTGTAAGAAACTGAAAAGACTAAGTAAGGCCTTGAATAGCTTTATTGAAATTTGTATAAATAAAACATGCGCATTTCAAATGTAAACCCAAGTGAACTCAAGTGCAGACAATTTTTAACCTCTGTCATGCAGGAGGCTAGCTTACATTTAAAAAAACAGAAAGCAGCTTTAAAATACCAGGATGAAACACCAGCTTTTAATATCAAAGTATAAAGCAAAGCCATGTCCACAAACCTAATTTTTATCCTGGTCAAATGCAATTTTAAACTTTTCAATGCTAACATAAATAAATAATTTACCAAAATGTGCACTCACAGAGTGAACTTTATTTACAATACACAATTTATAACCTATTGTATTTGATTAGTTCAAGTGAAGATCATACTTTTTGCTTTAACAATGGTGGGATTTCAGGTAGTAGATATGTGAAGTGTGCCTCCACACATAGGGAGTTCCTATCAAAGGCAGTATTGTATATGAATCAACAATACATTCTTTCAACTATATCAAAGGGAAAGCAGCAAATAAAAATGTTTCAAACTGTCAACACTTATTTTTGGCATCCCAGACTCCTTGAAAATGGGTTATTAAAATCCAATTCAAGGTGTGTATGCTTTATCTACTTACTGTACAGGTTCTGACTCTTGAACATGCAAATGCCAATTCTTCTATAATAAGTTACCTTTTGAGATAAGATGTAAGGCTATGGTGAATTCCACCAAGAACACACATGAAAAATTAACAGACCTACCTTTAAACCAGTTGTCCATTAACAATTTGAAGGCAAGTTATATGGAAAAGTCATCTAAGTCTGATGCACAGTCGTTACTATGAATACAGTTTACTATTAAAAGTCGGACCCTATTACACTGTATGTAGTTTGTAAGTTGACAAACTACCAAAAATGGGGAGAGGGACTTACAGCACAATTAAAAATTTTGGACTGACACCAGATTAAAGTTACGCACATCTTATAAGCAAGGTAACAGGAATTATGTTTACAAAGTAGATCCAACAAGCAATGAGGGATACTTACATTTAATTGAAAAATTCAATTCCTTAATGCAGCATGAAATCCAGAACCTGTTCCACAGCAGCAGTAAGATGAACATAATATTCTGGAAGATTACTTATACCACAAAAGGTTAAAACACCTTTTCAAGTTATTTTTCTTTTATCATGATTTTGTTGTTTATTTATTTTATGTCAATATTCATTTCAGGGAGATACTTGAAAAATTTGGTGTTCCAAGAATACTGCTGCACTTGTGTATCACATATATTAGGCAAATCAATATTTGTCACAGGTATACAGACATACCCATCCCAAAATCCAGACTCTGCAGTAATATTCTTGTGATGTAAACACAAAAGTCCAAATCCACAAAGAGTTGATATTAACTTGCATCAAAAAAAGAAACCATAATTCATCCAAACTGCAGCAGAAACTGTAAAGGGGTTTATTTGTGATTTCCTATATATAGCTTGTGAATACAAGATTGTAAAGGTATGTAGAGACAAATTCTGTTAACGTTTTTCATTGTGTTTCACTTCAAGTACTGCACAAGTTAAAATGTAACAAGGATTTACATTCTGTCATCTGAAATTTCCCATCTCAGATTTTATGTTTAATTTGGTGGGTAATTTCACTGTTTTGATAGATATCTCCCACAAGAAAGTTTTTTTTCTCTGTATGGCTTCTAGGTCTTCCATTAGTTAGTGTGCATACAATTTTCATTCTCTATATCATTCTCATTCTCATTACTGTCTTCATCACTCTCTAATGGGATGCCGGTGGCAGCAGAAGCACCTTGTTTTGTTTCCCGGTCAAGAGGGAAAAAGCCAGTTCCAGTGATTGTGTCCTGTCTCTGGTAGAAGAGCACATAGGCTGCTTTGGACTGTAAAATAAGAAAAAAGTGCTGTTTAGTATTATCAAAGCTGTGTCCTTCCACTATCTTGATCTGCACTTGTTTACTCTTGCTGCAGGAACTGATGGAACATTAAAAAGAGATCTATTTAAAAATGAGTCACAGAAAGTTTATGTAACCCATACAAAATTTCCTTCATATGCCATACATTTCGTTTACACATTTTGATCTCATAGAAAACCCAGCTGACCTGAACACTGAGGCAAGGTGAAGCTGTCACCTCAGCATCTAGTTCAGAGTTTGCTCTTAGTCAAGCTGCAGCAAGCTACCAAGACAGCAACACTGAAGCTACATTAAATTCTCAGAGCACTGGGATTGGTCAGGGTGTGTGTGTATATCTGGGATGCAAGATGCTTTCAAGGATAAGGTTAAGGGATAGTGAGAGCAAATACCATTAAAAGTCCTCAAGCAGAGGCAAGAAATCTAAGCCAAAGTACAAAGGTACGTGATGGGCCGCAAAAGGGAGAGACAAAAACTATCCTATGATTTGAAACCTTTTCCACACCTCAGTGTTGCCGCTGTTTCCCAGTGAGTTGAATCCCCAGCTGATGCTCTGACTTTGTCGCACCCCTTCCACAAAAGGGCATTTATTTGGAGGACTTTTTTTCTTGAATTTGGATCCAACCCTCCCCATGTGTTCCACACTTCCTTTGGAAAGGGGTTATCATAATGTACTTCATCAGCGATGGAACCTCCTTTTTCTTTTGCACATGTATAGTAACATGATAAGATAATATTGTTAAAAAAGGGCTGGATGTATCATGGGGAACAGCATGGTTGTTGCCATTTCAAAGTCCCCCTGCTTCCTCTTTAGTTCCCAACTAAGAAAAGGCTGGCGATTGTTGAACTGGAAAAACCAATTCATAACTGTCATTCTGTAATTATGAAGCATGCTAAATGTGTCATCATGTACTTTGTTAGTGACAGAACCTCCTTGTCTTGTGTGTGCATATGCAGTAATGTTGTAACATCATAACACTGCAAAAAAAGTCTGGATGTATTGTGGGGAACAGCATGGTTGTGGCCATTTCTAAGGTTCCCCGCTCCTCCTTAGTTGCCAACTAAGAAAATGGCGGGCGATTATCAAACTGGATATACCAATTCATAACAGTGTTATTCAGTAATTATGAAACACACTAAATGTGTTGCCATGTACTTCGTCAGTGATGGAACCTCACTTTTTGTGCATATGCAATATTGTTATAACATCATAACCAGGGGTCTTTTGGGGCCGAAGCAAGGCTCAGGAGTGGCCACTAGGGCAGCCACAGGCTGAATCAGATTCTCTGATCTGATTCGGCCCGCTGCCGAATTGCTGTCGAAATTTGGCAGCAACTTTAAAAGCGACTGCAGGGGAGGGGGTTTGAGGGAGAGGCTCCAAACTTGCAGGGTAGCTGCTGGGGCCTCTCCTCGAAATACCCACCAAGTTTCAAGAAGATTGGACCACGGGGTCCAATTCTATGCGCCCCCAAACAGGTTGTCCCATCCCCTCCATTGTTCTCTATGGAGGGAAAAAGTGTTACTTTTTTCCTACCATAGAGAACAATGGAGGGAATGGGGGCAACCTGTTTGGGGGCCCGTAGAATTGGACCCCCTGGTCCAATCTTCTTGAAACTTGGTGGGTATTTCGAGGAGAGGCCCCAGCAGCTACCCTGCAAGTTTGGAGCCTCTCCCTCAAACCCCCTCCCCTCCAGCCCCTCATATACCTTATGAATTTTTGCCATTGATTTCAATGGCCCATAGGGTATAGTGGGGCTGAAACTGACATTCCCTTTCTGACACACTTCTGGTGATGTCAGGGGACGTGGCATATGCTAATGAGTTATGCTAATGAGCTCCAGCACCTCTTTTTCTACGAAAGGACCCCTGATCATAACATTGTTAAAAAAAGACTGGATGTATCGTGGGGAACAGCATGGTTGCCGCCATTTCAGAGGTCCTCCTTAGTTGCCAACTAAGAAAATGGCCAGTGAAGATTCCCACAAAATCCTAATGAAAATAGTATTCCGTTTGCGATCACTGAGCTGGATACACCAATTCATAACAGAGTTATTCAATAATTATGAAGCACACTAAGGGGAAACACTGCATATGTTGAGTTTCCATGATTATCAAAATAATTATATAATCCATTATTTTTGGATGTTTAAAAGACTGAATTGTCATTGAAAACACACCAGGAGCTACAGGGGAAGGGGGTGGGTGGGATGAAGAAACAATACAAGAGTGATGTGACGGAGGGAAGGGAAGGAACTTCTGGGCAGGTAATTGCATGGAGAAGGCTACATGAAACCTTGCTGCCCATTTTGTCCCAATGTTATAACACTGCTGCATTATAATGAAAAAAAATTGCACTGTACGCTTACAAAATTAGTGAATTGCTCAAGGGACAACCTAAAGGGGGACAGGAGGTGGGCTGAACATGCTATATTGATGACACAAAAGGGCAACGGGAAACAAAATTTGAAATCAGGAATTCCTCACTGGAAAACTGAATTCAGATTCAAAGAGGGGGAAAATCACGAAAAAAGTGGATTTGGAAAATGAGGCATAACAGGACACGAAATTCAGATTAACTCCTGCAGAGGCAAAAAGCTGTGCAGAAAGTTTTACTAACTTTGAGTATTTAAGAACACAGATAGGAAGGTTTGCACTTGTGTGGAAATGGTCTGAAACAGCAGGGACAGATATGTGAGGAGATGTGGCAGAAGAAAAACAAATTTAGAGACTGAAAGAAAATGTGCAGACTTCACTTGATATGCTAGCCGACAAGGTGGAGGGAGCATCTGTAGTTGAAAAAAACTCTGTTAAACGGAGCCCACGTTCTTGTTTCAGGTTTGCTCATGGACAAGAACATTTTCTTGTTTTAAGAAAAAAAATTACTTGCCACTATTTGTTCCTCAGATGCGGTGGACACACTACTATCATCGAAGTAGTACCATTTCCCATCATCCTTGTTTTTTGCAAAAGCCGTGTCTAGGATATGGGAGGAAAAAGTGTTTTACTTGACAGTGTTGTAACACATTACAACAAGACATCACACACACACACACACACACACACTACTTACAGTGTCCTCCTCCCATGCCTCCATAGTGGTTGGACACAGCAATCAAGTTATATCGGCAAGGCCCAGCATTTGGATTTATAAGGAACTCTGACATATCCAAATCACTAATTTAAAGAAAAAATGATATTCATTGATGAACAGGATATGGGTCTATACATTTTATTTTACCGTAACGCTTGACTCTAAACCTAAAACCAAGCAATAATAATCACTCTGAGAATTTGGGGAGTTTAAACGTTCATTTAATTGGTATTAATCAAGAATTTAAATATAATCTTTGCCCCTAAAGGAGCAGATGGTAAGCCTCAAACAAATAGGCCTTGTTTATATTCTAGATGAACGCTACAAGTATGATGGTTCCTTCATTTTAGTAAACTATTTTTTGTAAATATTTAAAGTAATAGGGATTTCATTTGGCATAAATGTCTTAAAGAGCCCTGCACCTATTGGGGAAAAGATCACATAATCAAGAATAAAGACAATTAATTTTACCAAAGCCACGTCAGAACGGAAATATCCCTCTGCACTGCATGCCACTCCCACTCTCCTTGTGCACTGGTTTACTTGGGACCTCCTGCGTTGTTTTATGGCTATTCAGGGCTGACTCTGCAGTCACCACGGCATGCCCCAGGTTATCTGGATGTGATTTTAATTCTGACCTTCCACTATACTTTAGTTCTGTGTACATTATACCATTTTTAAAAAAATTAATATAAATACCACATATACCATATTACTGCACAGTAATATACCACATTACACAGGTAAGAGCTCTATACTGAGTTAAAACTCCAAAATAAACTCAGTTCCTCCATCTATGTTACAGCTGGTCACTCAGGCTATATGCAAACAAAAACATTCTTATAATACCTTTGGAAGATGCTCTGATTTAGGCTTTGAAGGTAACTGCTAAATTAACAGCATCATTTAAGAAAACCTGATTTAATTAGCTCTCCCTCTTCAATGCAATTCACATGACACTTTTATGCATATGGCCAGCTATATTACTTCTGAGTCATAAGCACTGTGTGGCAATTTAATTCTCTATAAATATTTAACATTAAATGTGAGGCTATTTAACAACAATATACCTCTAAACAACCTCAGGTTTGACACTGCTCAGATTAGGGTTGCCAAGTCCGGGTTGGAAAATACCTGGGGGCTTTGGGGGTGGAGCCGGGAGAGGGTGGGATTTGGGGAGGGGAGGGGCCTAAGGATGGTACAATGCCATAGAGGCCACCCTTCAAGGCAGCCATTTTCTCCAGGGAAACTGATCTCTGTCAGCTGGGGATCAGTTGTAAAAGCAGGGGATCCCCAGGCCCCACCAGGAGGCTGGCAACCCTAGCTCAGATACAGAATACAATATTGAGATTTCAGCGGTGGTACTCAGTAGTGATATGGGTATGGAACGAAATTAATCAAAATCCAAGCAAAATATACTCTGCTAATTAACCCTAGATGATTAACTAATCCAAATGAAATTTTCTCCAGTTTTCTGATCTGAACTGGTCAGGCAGCACAGCTCTGTTAGCACTGTGATGTCTGCAGCTGCACTCTGATTTTAGTTTCATTTCCCCACACTATCTTTAAGTTCCCATTTCCTGGGAGTGGAGAGGGATACAAGAAAGGCAATAAAATGAGAGTGTAACTCAGAGGCATGCTTGGCAGGCAAACCATCCAATTAGAACACATTGTCCTTCTTCCCGTTTCGGTTTTCTATGTGCAGTGCTTCCTCTAACCACCTTGCTGGCTAGTAAGGGTTTCATTCTACATAATCACAGCCATCTAGGGTACACTGGACTAATTGTGGGTTCTTGAGATCCTGGGGTAGTACAGGCCATCTGGGAGAGCCATGCAGTGAGCCAGTACAATGTAGAGGTTCGTGTCAGATGAGACTCAGGTTGAAAACTCTTCCATAAAGCTCACTGGATAGCACAGGACCAGTCACTTTCTTGACTTAATCTATTTCACAGGGTTTTTCTTAGCATGGAAAATGAATGATCTACATATGCTACCCTGAATTCCTAGGAAGAAGGGCAGTACAAAAAATGCAGTCCAATAGGAAGGAAGGACACATGGGCAGACGAATACAAAACAATAAAAGGATACTACACCAAGCAAAGTTATCTCATCTGGCTTGTGCTGTTTGATGTTTGATGCGGGAAAGAACTGCACATTTCTTATCCATTTTACAAAATTTCATCCAGGAGGTTATTTTTAAATTAATTGTTTGTAAACGGATATACCATTATGGTTTCTGATAAGATCACTTAGGGGTAGAGGAAGCAGAGGAGAGGAAACATGCTGACAAAACTGGGAAAGGTTTTGTTGGCAGGGAATAGCCAGTGTTACGGAAACATAGGATTAATTTTTTCATGCAGAAACATAATGAACACATAGGAACAACTTTGGTGAAACATCATCAGCAAAAGACTGAGCTGAGATAGCCTAGACTCTAGACAAGGTAAATACAACTATTATTTATTTTAACAAGACACTTAAATACAGTATTTCATACAGGTTTTCTCACGCTCCATCCTCCACCTAGATTACCCGTTGGAAGATGTGTAGCTGCATTCCCACTAGATCAAGATACAAATTGAACAGTGAATTCTGCTCTCTACTAGAAGCATACTTAACATTATACCCAATGTAAATATGAAAGCTAGCTTTCAGTGAATTGATACATTTGCTTACTTTATAGGGAAGTCAACCAAAGTATCCAGTTTATCTCTCATGTATCTGCTGTAAGAAAAACGTTTTAGATGCACTACCAATACTGGTGGCAGTGACCACAAATCCAGTTTTTTGGTAGCTTGCTGATGTTCTTTACAGTTTGGGCAATACCTAGAAGAAAACACATTCATGACAAAGTCTTGTTTATGATAAGTTGTGGTGTGTGTCATTAATGTTTATGCATGACTGCACAAAGGCATTTTTGTGACATTACACAAGCAAATAAACCATTCTAGTTTATTTCAGAGTGTTTTACTAATTAACTGTCTGAACTGGAGAGGCATACTGCCTCCATTTAATCTGAAGCCTAAGGAACTTGAATGCTCATTAAGACTATATTTTCTCTGTCCTGCATATTTCCTTCAGCTATCAAGTCTAGCTCTCAAACTTATCTATGAAAGAAGATACAATTGCTGTTATGGAGTGTAGAAGCAACGTAACTCACATTAATTACAAAAACTTTTACAGATACAAGTATTTTCTCTCACTCATACCGCCCCTGGGATGCTACCAAGAGAAAGATTTGGGCAACTTCCAGCAATAGGGTTTCTTGGGATCATTACATAATTCCAACTTCACCAGAATGCCTCATTTGAGCATTAATGATGATTTTAGTCATATTTTTTTTCTAGAACATGCAGGACGGAAATAGTGTCTATGAGGGGTACAGTGCAATAATCAGTTTAACAGTAAGGTGTAACTGTTGCTTAGAATTTTATATTAACTACTACTTGGGAATATAAAAGTGAACTATTTCATGCCTCCAGCTATGATCTCTGAAGAATTACAGCAAATACTTTCCCCACTAATCTGATAAAACAGCACATCAGTTACATTTTGGCTCTTACCATGGATCTTCAGCACCAAGCTTTTCCTTTGTTGTGAACAATTCAATGCAGTCTTTTAATTTCACAAAGGGTTTTTTTGGAGGTCTATATTCCACACTTTCATGCTTTTCAAAATCCTAAAGAGAAGTACTACTTGAGTTAAGAAAACAAATGAAGCAAAACTCATTTTATATGTTTCTGCATTTGGAAAGCTAACTCCAAAAGGACAAGAGGCCCCTGTTACTCAAAATTAATCACATAAAATATAAACTTTGTGGAAACTAACATTTTTACATACTGGTAGGTAGGTAGAATTTTATTGCATGAGGACAAAGGCCATAACAATATAATAATAGCTGCCCAAGCAGTAATAAATATTACAGTAAAAACACAAGAGATTTTCAGTAAAAACACATACTGATGATCTGTAATACTCTGGGTACATTCAGATGGGCAGCTAATCCTGCCATTGGCCCAGCTCTAATTTGATCCTGATCTTTTTTATCCAGTGTTGCATGACCAGGCAGCTCCTCTGTGAACCCCTTACCGCGCGCGGACTCCACGGTGGATCATCTAGACAGTGTCCACCTGAAGAAGGCGCGCGGTCAGGTTTTTTTTAAAAAAAATTCTGTATGCGCATATGTGCCTCACTGTCTACCTGTTTTTCCACGCATGCGCAGTCTTGAATGTTAAAAGCACAGCAAGTGGTACCTTCATCTAGGTACCATTTCAATTAACAAAGTTGATAAGTTTCACAGACCCTTCAGAAACATGAAATTGTCCAGAACATTTGAGCAGAGCTCTGCAGCCGTCATATGTTTACACATTTATGCACATACTAAGAATTTTTTTAAATGGCTGTTCAGAATGGTCTGGAATCAGACCATCCCGACGGGCTGATTGTGCGCTGGAACGACCAGACGGGGGAAAGTCTGCCATTGGCCCATTGGCAAGCATTAGACCAAATGTTCAGCACTATCTTTTAAATACGGCTCCTTGGCAGGGATCGACAGGCTGATCACAGCAGCGGCACATTTGCCAGATGTTGCTATCTGGATGTGCCTTTTAAATCCACCAGGCACTTGATATAAAGAGCCATCTAATTGCGACCTATCTGTACTAAAACCCACATACCTCAGCAGCGTTTTCATCAAAGTATCTCTTTTTAACTTCAGGATCCCAGTCCAAAGCCAGGAAAGATCTTTCTAAAAAGCAAAATACAAACTTCTTTTTAAAAATATAGCAGATTCATTTTTATTCAGTCATACTCACTAATATCCAAAATACATTAGGATGGGCAGCCATGTTAGTCTGTTGCAGTAGAAAAGGGTAAGAGTCCAGTAACACCTTAAAGACTGGACTCTTGCTGTTTTCTACAAAATACATTAAATCAAAATGCATTAAAAATTAAATCACTGTTATACGTTCTACTAAGAATTTTTTTCCCCGTATCTTTCAATATTAAATGCAACTGGTTTGTTATGTAACAGCATGAAATTCTAACAGTGAACTGTGGAGAACAGGTGCAAAACTTGATAAAAATGCTACATTTGGCAAATAATTATTTACTTAGTACATTTTTCTCCCACCATCCTCTAAGGAGCACTAAGGATAGCATACATCAAGTTAGCACACATCATTCCCTTCCTCCATTATATCAAAAATCCTGCAAAAGAGAAGTTGAAATAGAGAGATGCTGGTCCAAGGTTATCCAGAAATCTCCATGGCAAAGTGCAAGTTTGAATCTGGTCCTCCCAGATCTAACCACTACATTATGCTACTGCCCTTTCCTCCATGCAAATGGAAACAGGACTTTTACCAAGTGCAAAGACTAGGATAGATCATATAGGCAAGCTAAAAAGGTCAGTTAAGGTTTTGGAAACGGGATCAACACAGCCAACAGATATGTTAATGCAAAATAATACCAAACAATACAATTGAGCAGAATTAAATGTATTCTATCTTACCATCTAACCTAAGTTGCCTGTCATCAAATCTAATATGCCTGGTATCATCTTTGACATAATTTATATCGGTATTGCCTAAGCTGTTAAACTGGAATGTGAACAGTCTTTTTTTGTGCCCCATAAGATGATCCTTGCAGGAGTCCTCTGTACACAACCCATTCTCAGAGTCATTGTCTCCTCCAACAGAGTCTTCTGACTGGCTGTTTTCATTTTCAGAAGGAAGTTCCTGATCCTGGCTTGATTCATCATCTTGTTCATCTGTTTCCATTTCACCTGGAATAAGGATACAGTCCAATGAAACTGCCAGCACATCTTATCCACATAGCAATTTATTTACTTTTAAGTCATTTTCATTTATGGTTCCCGCCTTTAGGCAGATTCCAAGTATGAATTTGACTCTAATAACAAAGATTCTTAGTAAAACAATGCTATTCAGTCAGCAAGCAGATATGATAACATCTGATAGGAAATATTCCAGGTAAAACAACATAATACAGTAACGCTGGGACTGAAGAACTGGGGAAAATGTATTATCCCTAATACAGGTCACCTCCAGAGCTGATCCTCTGCATTACAGCTCTGCTCCCTCTAAAACAATGGCCTTCTGTTTTGCACATTTTGCAAAATGACAGAAGTATGGTGTGGGGGGGGTGTCTTCCTAATAGCCACAGGCAGACTGTTCCATAATGTGGGAGCCACCACAAAGAATGTGCAAGGACAGGCAGTTGCTTTCAGAAGGCTTAACCTTCAGAAGACAATGCTCTAATGAGCAAAGCTGTCACAGCAGAACATAACAGGTGAGGTAGTCCTGAAGGTACATGGGCCCAACACCATTAAGGGCTTTGTAGGTGACAGCTAGAACCTTAAATGGAACCTCATAATTAATCAGTAACCAATGGAGTGCCTGTAATGCCTTTTTTGCAGCTGCATCAGCTTGCTTCTCCAGCAATAAAGCTGGGTCCAGAATCACCATAGGCTAACCTGATCAGCAAGAGACTGTTGGACCATATCAAAAGTGTCAGGGGTCATGTCATTCCTCAGCCTTCCGAGGCAATTTTTGCCTTCATCTTGTCAGGATTCATTTTCAGCTTTTTATCTTTAACTTCAACCACAGCAGTCATTCACTGTTTCAAAGACTATATAGGGTCACCAAATGATTTAAAAAAGGAAATGTAGAGCTGGCTGTCATCAACAAACCTGAATCATTTCTCTCAAGGGCTTCACATGGAGATTGAAAAGCATGGGGGACAAGATAACCTTGTGGAACCCCACAAGGCATTTCCCACACTAGAAAACTTGTCACCTATGACAGCCTTCTGAGTCCCACCCATATGAAATGACTGGAACCAATTCAAAACACATCCCTTAATCCCTACTTCTCTGTCCAAACATCCCAACAGTATGGCATGGTCTACTGTGTCAAGGGCTGCTTGATAAGTCTAGTAAAAGCAGCAGAGAGGCACAGACAAAGATCATTAACTTGGGCCACCAGTGTCATTTCTGCCCCATAGCCTGGCCTGAAACTGGAACGAAAGGGGTCTCAATGATTAGATTATTATGTTGGCATACATTTAGAAAATTACCAAAATAGACATATGGCTATACATTTTCAAGACTCTGAGAGGCTTCTCGTGACATATGCCAAATGATCTTACAACTTATAAAGCACAGCTTAGCTACACACATTCCAGTGAAACTGCAACTCAGAAAAAGCTGGGTCATCCTTCTCCTGCTTGAAGTAACTCCAGCTTAGAGTTCCTGCAGTTTTGCCTTCAGGGCATGTGGTACCCCTCTTCCTTGGTAATAAAATGTGAGTTCCTTACTACAAATGCAAGGTCCACAATTACAAAAAAAGCAAGAGCTATTCCAATAGCTGCAGAATCTGACAGTAGAATTCATTATAGTAGTGGGTAATGAGGACAATAAAAGTCTCTGAAAAGAGTTTTAAATACATCCCAAATGTTTGCTTTTTGGTCCTAAGGGGAAGTTCAAATATGCAGGTGTATTACTTGATTATTTTCAGTGAATGTGTAAACTAGAACCACTGAAAAGTCTTGCTTTGAGTTATCATTGAGGAAAATGAACGTTCGGATGAATGAGACATTGCACATTAAAGCCATCACTTGATGCTAAAGTCTGTGAATGCACATGTGTATGTCAATTGGCTCCAAGGTTCTTTAAATATGCTGTGCTTTCTGTGGACCACTGATGTGTCAGAAGCAGTATAAAACGTAAGAATGCTCTGTATACAAAATTTCAGAATTTGGAAAGGACAGCTGCCATAACATGAAGGATGATGGAAAAACTAAAGGAATACCGAAAGGCATATTTTAGAGCCTCTCCCTCAAAGCTAAACCAAAACGACAGCATGAAATTCAATTCAAATCTTACTTGGGGATCCTTCTTCATGAATTCCATTTGGGCCATTACCATTTATACTATTGTCCTTGCAGCACTGTAAGGATGCTTCAGTGTCTTCTGTTTCAGTAGAGGTTTTCACATACCGGCTAGAAAACACCAAATGGGACACAAATACAAATTAGTTGTGATACAAATACAAATGCCTTATTTCCCCATGTTTCTTTGAACTGTGTGATATATTTGCATGGTGCAATGAAATGGACTTGGGATAACTGGAGCACTGATTATACTGATTAGGCACTGCATGCCATATTGTAAGCCGTCCTGAGCCCACTTGCGGGGTGGGGGGGGTAAAAGTGTGAAATAATAACTAACTAACTAACTAAATAAATAAATAAATAACAATTCTGGGGTATTATTTTCCAGTTGCCAGAAATCAACAAAGGAACACCATCAGCTGTATGCGGCCCTCAAAACACTTGACAAAACCAGATATGAGAAACAAAAACAGTGTTGGGTATGTATGGGTGTGTGTGTGTGTGGATACTTCAAGATCTTTCCTTCAGTTTCTCACTATCCTGTCAAAATATGCAGCACACATTCTCTGTGTAGTTAAGGAGCATGTCAGAGACCAGCAAGATTTTCGGGGTATAAGCTTTCAAGTGTCAAAGCTTCCTTTTTCAAGTATCTGATGAAGGGAGCTTTGACTCTTGAAAGTTTATACCCCCAAATCTTGCTGGTCTCTATAGTGCTTCTGGACCTGAACCTAGCTTTTCTGCTGCAGACCAACAGGGCTGCCCTGAAACTCTCTCTCCTGCACACTTAGAAATGAATTCTCAGTAGTGCAGTTATTGTACATATTGCAATGTGTATATATTTACAAACTGCCACTTTAAAAAGTTTCAAAAGGCAAGAACACTGCTTAGATACAGACTTTTTATTTTTATTATTACTTATTTTATTAAAACATCCTGCCTTTCCTTTTTGTTCAAGGCGGGCGGCTTACAATAATATTTAAACATTCCCATTTAAACCCAAAGATAAAAATAGCGAGCCCCAAATCCTTCCCTCTCCCCTTAAAAGATGCCTGCCATTTAACCCTCCTCAAAAGCCCTGGCAAACAGGCAACCATTGCAGCATCTCCTGAAAATCTTCAGGGAAGGATCTCCCACCTCAGGTCAATGCCAGATGGGCCACCTTAAGTGGTGGGAGAGTCAATAAATGGCTGCCTGATTACTGTAGTTGGTGCTCAGGGACATATGGAAGGAGACAGTCCTTCAAGTATATAGGTCCCAGGTTGTTAAGAGTTTTAAAGATTATGACCAGCACCTTGAACTGAACTCGGAAACAAACTGGTAGCCAATGTAGCTGTTTCAAAATAGACCACATATGTTCCCGGCAGTGAGCCCCTGACAGCAGTCAGGCTGCTGCATTCTGAACCAGTTGTAGTTTCTGGAATGTCTTCAAGGGTAGCTCCACATAGAGCATGTTGCAGTAATCCAACTGTGAAGTTACAGAAGCATGGAACAGTGTGACCAGATCAGCTGAGTCTAGGTAATAAGAAAGTTGGCAAATCAGATGCAGCTGACAGAAGGTGCTCCTAGCCACCATGCCAACCTGTTTTTAAACAGCAAGGTGGGTCCATTTTAAAACACAAGGATGGCAAAGTCAGCACTATAGCAAATCAAACCACTTCTGCACAAAAATAAGCAAACACTTCAGACAACGAATACAACTTACCACATTCTCACTAGCAGAAGATTATATAGTTTATCTTCAGTATTGTTCCTAGGCACTGCTATAAGGAATGGCTGACCAAAATGTGTGGAACCACTATGGTGACTGTAACCACTGTGCCGAAACTTCTCCCTTAGACAAACTGGAATTACAACTTGCTCTGTATCTTCAGTTCTATTGATCCCAATTTCAAATCTAAATAAACAAAGAGATGCATTTAAAACAGATGTATTTAAAACAAGACCACATCTTTCTACATACTTTCTTTTATTTGATTTAGACACAGCAGTCAGAAGAATTTTGTGGCTGGGAAACGAATGTTGAAATATCTGCCCACCAGCTTGTGTATGTCTTTGCATTGCATTTTGTAAGATATCTTGAAAGACATAATGTGGAATGCCAGAAAAATCCTTGAAACTAAATGAATGGTGCATCTGAATTTCCTGTACTTACACATAAATGTCATCTCGCTCCATAATACTGCTCAGATTTTCATCAATTGCAAATATCCTATGGAACCTATGATTGTATATATCAGTAACTATCATCTAAAAGAAAACAAAATTCAAATCATTTTGTTTTGTTTAGACACACCAGTAACATTCAGTATTATATGCAATTACTTCTGAAACATCTTACCTTATCTGCGGCAACACCAGACAAAACAGACAATGCTGTGCAGAGATCTTGTATATTTCCAATTTTTGGAACTACTACTTTGTACTAAAAGTAAAACACAACAGTGACATACTTTAAAAAAAGGGAAGGTGAATTAAAATGGATAAAACATCTACTTTTGCAAATTAAAGTACTATTTATATCCCTATGAGGATATGAAGTGTCCCTGTAAAGGAGATGTAGTTGAAGACATTTATCATGATGGATGGAACCAGGGGTCATTTCGAGCAGGAGCTTGGGGGAGCTCAGTTCCGGGAGTTGGTGCCAGCCCCCCCCCCCCCCGGTGGGGAAATGCCTGCTTGTGTCATGGCTGCAGCAAAATGACCCCATCCCCTGGAAAGGTCCTTGTTTCTCCAACCAGCCTTTTGAAGGCTTCAGCCACCACTGAAGCTATCCTCCCAGAATAGTGGTATTTCTGAGGCTTGGATTAGTAGCTGTCCCCTCTCTGCCTTCTTTCTTTCTTTCTCTCTCTCTCTCTCTCTCTCTCTCTCTTCTTTCTTTCTTGCCTTCTGATATACTTCCAGTGATGTCAGGTGGTGTAGCATATGCAAATAAGTTATGCTAATGAGTTATGCTAATGAGCTCCTGCACTTCTTTTTCTATGAAATGACCCCTGGATGGAACTGAACCAAGTTCAAGTCCAGTGGCACCTTTAAGACTAACAAAGTTTTATTCAAGGTATAAGCTCTCATGTGCATGCACACTTTTTTCAGATACAGTGAAATGGAGGTTACCAGTCGATACATGCATGCACACGAAATAAAACTCTGTTGGTCTTGAATAAAACTTTGTTGGTCTTAAATGTGCCACTGGACTCGAACATTGTTCTGCTGCTTCAGACCAACACGGCTACCTACCTGAATCTTTATGGGCAGAACTGTTATTTATGTATACTGAGAAGAGGGGGGAAGATACCAGCCAAGTATTTAATTCTTTCTTCCTTTTTTGTGTATGGGGGTCTCAAATGAATACTCATGAATGATCACTCAACAGCCAGAAATGAAATAAAATGTATAATCAGATAAAACTCAGAGCTAGGTCTGCCAAATTACGAATTTTATTTTGTATTTTTCTGCTATTCAAGGCAATTGATTGAATTAAACTCAGTTTTCTACCATGAAAAATGGCAAGTCAAAATAATTCTGCTTTGGATGGCAACGTTACTCTGCTTTCTTATTTCACTGATTAATCCTGGCTCTTGAAGGGAAGGATAGTTTCTGTTTTTATATTGAGAAATTAGGAATATATTGAGAAATTCACAACTGCATCACAGAATTAAAATCTGAAGGCATCTTTAAAATGCAGCAGTAAAACCAGTATCATCCCTCATTACTACTTACTACATAATAAATAATGAAATAATGTCCATACACAATGAAAGAAATGATGCACATACTTCTTACCTGCATAGGTTTGGCAAGTGGATCCATTCTAACTAAATAAACTTCCAAAGTGCGTTCTTTTTTCATGGGTAGTGGAAGAGTCAAGTAACAAAAGGGATCAAATGTTACAGAGATCTTAGCACATTCTGGACAAACTAAGGTTGATTTAAAAAGTCCATGAAATATGTCTACAATGATGGAATCATTTCGTTTCAAATGGTTTTCCCAAGCTTCTTCAGCAACCACCTAAAAGAACACATTAGTAATAAAAGCATTACTTTTATTCTGCACAATTCCAGGCCAGTTGGAAAATACATCAGGAAGAAGCAAAACTAGAAAGCGGTAATAAAAATACATATTTGAAGTAATGACCAGTGATGCTTGCCTTAAAGGCATCCACCTGCGAGCATCTAAAGGACAACTTGGTGATCTGGGGAAGGCAGCACAGATTTGTCCCCAACAGGTCCTGCCAGACCAACCTCATTTCCTTTTTTGATTGAGTAACGAGCTTACTGGATCGAGGGAATGCTGTTGATGTTGTTTACCTGGATTTCAGTAAAGCTTTTGACAGGGTTCCCCATGATGTTCTGATGGGTAAACTAGAGGACTGTGGACTGGACTCAAGGATAGTTAGGTGGATAGGGAACTGGTTGGAGAACCGCACTCAAAGACTAGTTGTCAGTGGCATTTCATCTGAATGGAGGGAGGTGTTGTTAGACTCCAGCAGGGTGCCACAGGGCTCTGTTCTGGGCCCAGTACTCTTCAGTATTTTTACAAATGTTCTGGATGAGGGTGTGGAGGGAATACTCATTAAATGTGCAGATGACACCAAATTGGGAGGAGCAGCAGACACACCAGAAGATACAGAATTCAACAAGATCAGAACACACTGGAAAAGTGGGCAGATGTGAACAAGATGTAATTTAACAAGAATAAGTGTCAAGTTCTACATCTGGGTAACAAAAATGAGGAACACACATAGTGGATGGGGAATATGTTTCCGGGTAGCAGTGTGTGTGAACAAGATCTTGAGATATGCTTGGACCATAAGCTAAATATGAGCAGCCAGTGTGATGTGGCAACAAAAAAGGCTAATGTGATCTTGGAGTGTATCAACAGAGGCATAACATCCAGATCGCAAGATGTGATAGTCCTGATGTACACTGCATTGGTCAGGCTGCACCTGGAGTACTGTGTGCAGTTCTGAAGGATTCACTTCAAAAAGGATGTGCACAGAATGGAGCGGGTGCAGAGGAGAGCAACGAATATGATCGAGGGCCTGGAGACCAAGCCCAATGAGGAAAGGCTGAAGGACTTGGGAATGTTTAGTTTGGCAAGGAAAACGAAGAGGAGGAGGAGCAGGAGATTGGATTTATGCCCCGCCCTTCACTCGGAGTCTCAGAACAGCTTACAAACTCCTTTCCCTTCCCCTCCCCACAACATATACCCTGTGGGGTAGGTGGGGCTGAGAGAGCTCTTTCAAGAACAGCTCTGACAGAACTATGGCTTGCCCAAGGTCATCCTGCAACTGCAAATGGAGGAGTGGGGAATCAAACCTGGTTCTCCCAGATTAGAGTCTGTGCATTTAACCACTACACCAAACTGGAGGGACATGATTGTTCACTAAGTATTTGAAGGGCTGTCACTCAGAGGTGGGCAGGGAGCTGTTTGTGTTGGCAGAAGAGGATAGGACTCACAATAATAGGTTTAAAATAAGAAGGTACTGGCTGGATATTAGGAAAAACTTTTCTACAGCAAGAGTTGTGCAACAGTGGAATTAGCTGCCTAGGGAGGTGGTGAGCTCCCCCTTACTGGCAGTCTTTAAGCAGTGGCTGGAAAACACTTGTCAGGGATACTGTAGGCTGATCCTGCATTGAGGGGGTTGGACTAGATGGCCTGTATGGCCCCTTCCAACTCTGTGATTCTGTGATTCTCTCTCTCTAACAGTGCAGTCCTAAGGACACTTTTGGGGGGGAAAGCTCCATTGAATAGACTGAAGTGGGATTCTGAGTAGTCTTGCTTAAGATTGCTCTCTAAAACGAGTTTCATGTCCCCAAATTAGCTTAAAAAGAAACACTTTTGCTGCTGTATGCCAATGATTCCGTTCCTATCTTCCACATCAATTGGCCTGAAAAGACCCCTGGGATGTTTCTCAAACTACTCCTAAATGAGAAGTCTCAAAATAAACTATAACAAATCTGTTGTCTTCATCCATCGAGAATAGTAAGAATCTTGTTTAAGAAAGAACACCAGACCTTCAGCTTCCGAAGCAAAAATAATCCTTAGCCTTAGTTTGAAAGCGCTGAGCAGCCTCCCTGGTGGGATATGGCTTGTGGGCTTGTCTAGATCTACTAGAGCCCTTATACCTGGCATAACCCGGTAGAGGGGTGTCCTGCTTAGGGAGAGGATACAGGGCCTGAGACAGGCTATAGTCCTTGGAATAGGGATGCCAGGGTTAGCACATGAAAGGCCTCTGCTTAAATTGAGATGGGATTGAATGTGACACTCCCAATGACTTGGTGGTCTGCTTGTTCTTCTTTATTAGGGACAAAGTCTCGTCCATTCTGCCCGAAAAAAGCATTGAGCCTTCAAAGGGCAGGTCCTCAATTTTCTGCTTGGTTTCCAAGGGAAGAACATTTGACTTTAACTAGGCATGCATTTGGAGTACAATTGAACTCACCATGGCTCGAACCGCAAAGTCAGCAGAAGCCCACATTAATCTGCTGCTTTGGAAGTTTAATAGCCCCTGTGTGAGTGGATGCTTGTCTTCAGGTAAAAGTACTCTAGGTATGGAAGCATTTTTTTCCAAAGGAAAAGTTGATTCTTGGACATTATGGTTTGATAGTTGGCGATCTTAAAGTTCAAAGCCGAGGATAAATAAAACTTATGTTCTAAGACGTCCAGTTTTCCGTCCACCCTATCAGTGGGTGCTGAATAATATGCCTGATATCTCTTGGGCTGCATTTCTTCAGTAACCAAGAAAGACAGGGAAGGATGGGTTGTCAGATAATTTAAAGGTTCTTTCTTATACTATAGAAGTGCTCCACTCTCCTAAAAGTGAGTTGTAGAGAAAAAGGTTTCTGCTACAGTTCTTGGATTAAGTCCTCAAAGCCCTTCAGAACCAGAAAGGCAATCATGCCAGGCGTCTCAGAATAAAGGTGGCTCAGGATTTTGTCCTTTAGCCTGTGTGCCAAAGTAGCAACTTCAGTGTCCAGTGACAGCCGTACAGGGTATTGTTTTCCAAACCGATAAAGATCTTTGGTGGGGGAAATGGGTGAAGATTCATCCATCCTTTCATCCAGCCTTGGATTGGATGCAGTGTCAGATCTGTCAGAATCCATTGCCTTGTCCTCCCCTTTTTCCTCCAGCACAGGTGAACAAGGTCTATGAGACACTGTAGCTGAAGGAGGGTAGGAAGAGACCTGGTGCAGGTAATGGAACTGTATCCCTAGGGTTCAGAGCAAAGTTGTCACCCCACTCTGAAAGGTAGGCCGGTGACGCAACTGGAACCATAGAACTGTAGCCAGCTGCTCAGGTTCAGCAAATCACAGAATTTGTCCTGCTGGAAGATCGGTCTCTATTTCTCCCTTGGACATTGAAGTCAGAGGGGATTTTGGACCCAAGAATGGAGTCTTAGAAACTCCCAAATTGTCTTGGTATGTCTGCGTCGGTTCTGGGGTACTGAACTTCTCCTTCAGTGGCAAAAGAGGAACCGAGGGTGGAGCACTGGAGCACATGGTCCCTGGTGGGAAATGAGTTCCCGGCTCCAGCACACAGTGCACCCTACAGGCTTTAAGCTAGAAAACCTCGCTGTAGGCAGGTCTGCTCGTGCGCAGTCCCCATGTGGGACTGCAAAGAAGATTGATGATGAACTGCAACAATATGATAAATGATGCATGCCAGACGCAAGTATTGCTTCGAGAGAAATGCAAGAGTGTACAACAGCTTTTTAAAAACCAGTGGAAGACAGAACACTGCCTAAGATTTCTAGATTCAAAAGCAAGATATATACATTGCCAAAATATGCAGCTATATAATGTAATTGGTATAATGTTATGCTCCAAAACAATGATGTCAATCACACATAAATTTCTTTCTCAAAAATCATGGCAAGGTACTCCTTTTGGTCAGTGCTACCCAGGATGATCCACAAATTGATTCTGCAGTTTTAACAATATCAGCTGCCTAAACTGATTGTAGTTTGACCTGTCAAAGAAAAAAATACAAGAAACTGTGGAAATATGGCAATTGACCTTTTGAGAAGTCTACTGAATTGGAAAAGGCTTAGTAGCTAATTTCAATGTCCTTTTTCAAGTTTAAGAAATTCAGAGTTTGATCACAAAAATAAAGTGTCTGGTTTGATGAAGGGAACAATCAATGCAGTACATTAGGTCTGGGGAAAGATTCTTTACGGACTCTGAATACACTGAAACTACATGTAGGTCAAAGGGGTTATCCGAAAGGTTGTTTCATGTAGGCACCCGTTATAGATGACTCTCTTTAATACTTTAATAACTAGCAAATGGACTCCACAAAGAAACACAATGATCCTTTAAAATGAAACATTACCTTATCTGGCCTTCCATCAGCATCTTTTAATTGAATGTAAGGTTTTTTCCTAATTCGATTCAAATCCTCATGCAGGCCATCAAGAAGAAAGGCTAGTAGTTCTTGGCAATCTTGTTGCTGATAACCCGAAAACTGTGGTGCAAATCGTCCAACCTGTGTCTAGAAAACACAACACAAGATTACAATGCTGATGTCCCATGACTTGATGCAAACACCACATGGTATGTATTGACATAGCCTCAGTAAGGGAAAAGTAATCTTTACTGAAAAATGACAGCCAGAAGAAAATAAGTATAAAATAAAAGGAAGATAATTAAAAGGATTAAGCAAGTCCTCTTAAAATCACAGGTATGCCAAACAAAAAGGGTGCCACCGGGAATAGAAGATTGGAACATAGGCTACAGACAATGCACAAGCATGAATCATATAATTTCAATCATTGCAGCCGATCCTATTACAGCTCAGAGTGCAGTTTAAAAGTCTTCCTATTTGCTACAAACACTATTTTTGCATCAGCAGTGATAATGCTAAATATTTAATTCCTTGCAGTTATGTAAGTGGAAGAGTTAATTACTAATCCTGACACTGTATTGTAGTTAGAGTCAGTGTTCCCTCTAAGCTGAGTTAGAGTGAGCTAGATCACAGTTTTTTAGCCTCTGGCTCACACATTTTTGTCTTAGCTCAGGAAGGATGGCTCCAGAGCAAACTGATTTATGCAGTAGCCAAATTGCTTGCTCACAACTTTCATGCCAGCAGCTCACAAAGTAGAATTTTTGCTCACAGGACTCCACAGCTTAGAGGGAGCATTGGTTAGAGTGCTGGACTAGAAACAATGAGGCCAAGGTTTAAATCACCACTGTCATGAAGCTGACTGGGTGTTCTTGAGACAGTCACCATCACACATAATTAGCCACCATAAAAGAGGAGGGGTTCATGCACATCATTACCCCGTTTGCGGGGAGGGCGGGATATAAATGTGAAGAATAAATAAATAAATAAATAAAAATAAAGATCCTCAGGGAAAAGGGTGAAATAAAAATGTAACCAATAATTATACAAAAGTATGTTGTGTTTTGTTTCTTGGGATTATCTTGTAATAATTCAAAAGCAAAGCTGTAAAAAGAGTTTTAAACTGGAATAATGAAATAGCATTTATAAAATAAAAAGCAGTGAAAAAAACAAGTAAGTATGATTTTTAAAAACCCATATAACCCAGTAGTCTAACTCAATGTGAACAAAATGGTAGGGCTCAAATTTCAGACCAAACCCAACAATGCCAATATTTTTGATACTGGCAAAATGGAATTACAGTTTTAAGAAAAGAAGATCATTATATTCATGAATTGCCTCTCTAATAAAGATACTGCCCAAAACAGTAAAAATACATCTATCACCAGGGATCAGATTCTTAACTAGGTTTATAGAAGTTTATTTCTATACTTTTCATAGGCTAATCCATGACTTTAAATTTTTTCCTCAACTCATTTCATGCTGTCATCTTTGATCAGGTCATCTTCCTTATGTTTCTTTCTGGGCAAGATGATTTATACTCATCGTGATGTGTGCGTGTATCTTTAAGTAGCTGGCTTTCCAGTCTATTGTGATGTATTTAATCTGACAGAATGGGGAGGGTAAAGGCTCTTTTTAGGTGATGTGATGTTGTGTCTCGTTCTCTGCTCCTTGTGTCTCCTTCTACTGAATAAAGCTGTTCTGTAAACAATGACTGGGTGTTGTTGTTCACAAGATGAGGCACATCGTCACAGAACATTACATGGTGTCAGAAGTGGGATTATTTTCGGCCGCCACCTCCACTTGCTTGGACTGGTAATCTTGCAGAAAACTGGAAGATGTGGGAGCAAGCCTTCCAATTTTATTTAATTGCTACTGCCACTGACAACGCACCAGATAAGAGACAAATAGCTATATTGCTAAGTGTGATTGGCAAAGACGCTGTGAGAATATATTTGTTTTTCAAGATGGAGGGCCAACAACCCTAAATGAGTAAAGGAAAGAAGGAAGTGATGACCAGTCAGAATCACTAAGAGCTGAACAATGGGCAGCAGACCAGATAATTCAGTCTTTGCTGTCCTCTCCCGTTAGGGTAAGATAATTCTAGATTTTGATGACTTTTGTTATGGATAGAACAACAATGATCTACTTGTAACTAAAATAAAAATTAGTGGAGAAAAAAAAAGAGAAGATCTCCCCCCCAAATATGAATACTTCAGATTTCAAGAATCTTCTAAATAGATGAGTCAACATTTCATCTTTCAGTCTTCAAAAGTTTGAAGTCCACTCATACTTGCCTTAAATGCCCTTGGAGTAACATAGCTGTATTTTCCAGACCACATCTGTTTGATGAGCTCTGCATACGATTTGGCAATTTCACCTCGCATTCCCAACGGATTGTCAAGATTCAGTTCTTCTTGATACTTATCATTGAGAAAGTACTCTGTGAGCGGAGGAGTGTTGCTCAGACACTACAAATGGATGTAGAAAAATGTATGTGCATAACAAGCAGTATTCACATTAGCTGTTTCCATGCTCTGTTTTCACTGTTTCCTATTAAGTTTCCATTTTACTTTCTCACTTTCACATAGCAATTAGCAGTACTGAAGTGTTTCTCTAAAACCAAGCAGACAACGTATTTTCCCACTGGTACTGTATCACTACCCTCTGGCTAAACAATCAAAACCCAAAGAATAAAATCAAATCTAGCTGTAATTTAGTAGCACTTCAATCTACCAACAGATGTCTTACATAACAGGACTTTATACTGAATTTATAAATCTGCAAAGCACCCAGAATAGCAATGAGAACTTAATTTTACCATATAAATTCTGTAGTTTTGAGTGTCTTCAAAAGTTTTCACTTTCCAATGAATAATTTGATAAAATTTAGTGCTATATGAAAGTTCATGCAACCTTGAAATACCTACCTGAATTGCTGAGTTCATGAAACATGTATTCCCCAAGTTACTTAGACCACAAAGACCAGGCTGTTCATTGTGTCTTCCTGGCTCTGAGTAATCATAATTCTTATAAGCAGTATATGAGGGCAGGCAGTAGTTTGAGTTTTTCACACTGTAATAAAAACAAAAATTTTACAAAGTTGCAGGATTTATGATTAAGATTTTTAAATATATAATACTTTAATACAAATAAACAGCTGACTAAATTAACTGAGTATGCAGTAGGGTTGCCAGCCTCCCCCAGTGGAGGCATGGAGTCCTCTGCCACTGATTAGCTGGCCAGCGGGGGGACTAACCAGGATAAAGAGGAAAGCCCAGGCAACTTTGCTGGCAACATCACCTCCAGCACGCACAGGAAGTAACGTCATCACACTGGCTATGTCTGGGCGATTCTCTGATATCTGGGCAAAAATTCTATGGTAAAAGCCATTTTTACCATAGAGTTTTTGCCCAAATACCAGAATGTTGCCGCGCTATAGTAGCATGATGATGTGATATAGCCGCATTGCCGGCCACATTGCCTGGGCCTCCCTCCTGCTCCTGGTAAATCCCCCCCCCCCCCATCTCCCATCAGTTGCCAGGAAAGATCTGGCAACTCTAGTATGCAGATGAGTGTTAACCGAAAAGGTCTCAAAACCTTATTACCTCTTCAAACACACTGCATAACACTAAAATAGGGCATTAGACTTGTCCTGTCTCTTCCCTTGATTAACAAGAGTAGGCCCATAGCTCATTCTTTCTTTCTTCAAGTTTCACACACTCAGACTTAAGGCACCACGAACAACAAAGTCTGTTCCTTTTACAATCTGCTATAACTAAGAATGAATACAATAAAAATGGGGAAGTAAGTTATACTTTAGTCATAGAACAGATAGATTTGAGTCCAGTAGCACCTTAGAGATCAACAAGATTTTCAGGTTATAAGCTTTCGAGAGTCAATGTTCCCTTCACTAGATACAAGTAGGAATGCAGATTCCTGAGCCTTTATATCCCACAGTCAGAAGGTGGGAGGGGTGTTGCAAAGAAGGAACTCAAGATGCAGAGGTTCAATGTACATTGTAATCAGCTTGATTGGGGCATAGGGGAAATCCTTGGGGGCAGAATAAGCAACTGTAATGAGATAAGAATCCTATGTCCCTGGGGGTCCATTGTTCTGAATTTGTGAATAAACTCAAGTTCAGCAATCTCATGTTGTAATCACCCTTTGACGCTTCTCTACTTGACTGGCACCCTTAAGCAATGGAATGACCTGGAAGATTAAAATGTTCTCTCACTGGTTTTGAGTGTTGTGGTTTTTATGTTGGATTTATGTTCATTTAGTCTTTCGTGTAGGGACTGGCCTATTTGTCTAATGAAAAGAGTGGAAGGGCATTGCTAATGTTTGATGGCATTTATAACATTGAAAGATGAACAAGTGAATGAACTTGAAATGCTATGGCTGGTGGTGTTGGGTCGAGTGATTGTGTTGTCAGACTACATATGGGAACAGAGTTGGCATTTTGGTTTGTTGCAGGTTCTAGTCCCAGAGCCTGTTTCCATGTTAGGCAGTGTTGGTCTCTAAGGCCCTACTGGACTTGAATCTAGTTGTTCTACCGCAGACCAACATTAACTACCCTCTGAAACTTTAGTCCCAGGTGACAACCAAAATCTCAAAGGTACACTGAGAATTCTTAGATATACCACTAAGTCAGTCAAATCAGCAAAACACAGAAGGCAGCCTGAAGATGCACTAAATGCACACACTACATGCAATACAAGGTCTAAAATTAACTAGTCTCTTCCCTGATTGGCCCTTAGAACATTAGAGACCTCTTATTTTGGGCTAAATGGTTCACTCAGCAATGGGGACCAATACTGGGAATGGGGTGAAGGCTATACTTTACTTGTTTTATTGTAAAGCACTTATGAAAAGAACATAATAACTTTAACTTCTCTTACAAGACAAATATCGCAATGAAGCCACAGGTTATTCAGCAGCTAACACGTTTGTTGCAACTGAAGGGGAAAAGGTGAAATGTGAACGATCTATATGTAGCCATGTCTGCGGAGGCCAAGTAAAGATCTGAAGAGAACATTTGACCCAGTAATATGCCAGCACTGCTATCTGTATTTTCAGCTGAAGTTGCTGGAAGTCTGTATTCTTTGCCTCATAGGGCAAACTAACCTTTAACACAGATCCTATTTTCTTAAATTACAGTAGTCCACAGTTCGTGTTGTGCTTGTAGTCTACCATAGATAAGGTAGTGGTATTCTTAAAAGTATGTTAAGATGAAAGTATAGATTGATTTTCTATTTGTTTTGATTTGGTGCAGTACTGAGTTGTCATTGTATAACTGGTATAACAGTTCTGCAAGATCCTGATGTCAATTTGCTTATATATGCTTATGCTTTTGTCTGTAATGTTAGTATCTTGAACTTCTGTAGAGATAGATACTTTCCTTGACCATGGTCAACTGAATAAAGACTTTGCGTCTACTGAACATAATTTTACTTAGTTGGACCCCTTCAACTGAACCCAAAACTTCTCTGTCACAACCATGCCTATAGAACAAGTTATATTTTCAAGTGCCATATTTTAATACTTTATTTATTTAATTAATTATTTTGTACCCTTTCTCCCTAATAGGAAGCCAAAGCAGCTTACATCGTTCATCCTCTCCTCCATTTTATCCTGCGAGGTAGGTTAGCTGAGAGAATGCAACTGGCCCAGGGTCACCCAGAGTTTCCATTGCACAAGTGGAGATTCAAACCTGGGTTTCTCATATGCTAGTCTGATACTCTTAACCACTACACCATACTGGCTCTCATTAAAATCTGGAATGTCTGTTTTGAAATTGCTGCTACAAATTCCGCTCTGGCTTTTCTCTAGTAAGTTTTCATTTTTGTTCTCAATCTAGTTTTACTACATTTGTTTGAGCTGGGGGAGGTTTGTATTACTGTAGTGCACATTTTTGAAAAGTGGAGTAAATCAGTACTGGATTGAGTGAGAGTACCAGAAAGAGCAGATGTGTAACTGAGATCAGAATTGCAGCCATGCAGCCTCTTTAGCCTGTGGGATAAAGATTCCTGATAGAAAGACTTCACAAGGACATGAGTTGCATGCATGTATTGTAGTGCACACAACTTTTGTTAGGAGTTGATGTGTAACAAGGTTTTGCTACTTCAAAACAAAGAATAAACTCTCTGCGCTACTATATTAGTAGGTATACAAAACTGAAAATGTAGTACCACCTTAGTAAATATAATTTGGAAGGCTTTTCTGGTCTTCTCTGATAGAAAATAGAAGAGTGATTTTCTTTTTGTTTTAAAGGAGAAAAATAATTCAGTAAACAAGAAAATAGTTCTTTAGATGAACAGTCTCACTTATTTTTCTAGGAAAGCACTTCAATCACCAAAGAACACAGAGGACCACAAAAGATGAGACTGCAGACATTGGTAGACCATTTACCCATGTATCATATGTAGCCTATCATATTTAAACACACTTGCCATGTGTGCTGGCCTATCTGCATGCAGCATTAATTTATCTACTGTCAATAGCCTAGCTACATATATATGGCTGGGTCAACAAACTTATTTGATAGGATGCATATAGAATTTTAGAAGAGTCAGTTCTTTATCCTTGGACATAGCCCCTTCTGCTTTAGCCAGCACAATTTGAACTTCAAATCTGTACTTCAATGGGATACGATAAAGTATTGTGTAATCTAGCATTTAAACACTCTTCCCCCCCTCATGGTTAATCTATAGTCTGACTAAAAATTAGCATTTTCATTCAGGGGAAAGCACTTACAATGCACGAGCGTGCTCACAAGTATAATATTGAAAGGACATATCAATGCCTTCTGGTAAACCAGATACAAATGTGACAAAGGGTCTTAAAAGCAGAGTGTTTTAGGGTATGAGAAAAAGTCTAGAGGTGATCCTGAATGTCTTTAATGAAGAAGATAAAATCAAACTGAAGTATGTGAATATCAATGTTATTAATGGCAATAGTAATCTTAAGGTATGTCTGGTAAATTTAAAAATTTCTGTAGATTTATAGAAGCAGAAGTATGCCAGTCAGGAACCAGAAGTGAGCTCTTAAGCTTCAGGTTGCTATAAGCAGCAGCTACTTTTACCAATCTTTTCTCTCTTTACTTATAAAAAAGGAGATGATGTCCAATAAAATTTCATATAAAAGCTCCTTTTCTGTTTCACAGGCCACTACCACTGCAGCTCAAAAAGTCTCATTTTTCTTGTAAGTGAAATTATCTCAATAGCCACATCAACCTAATTAAAACAGTCAATAATTATAGCTGTTACATAGATCTTTGACTTCTAGCTGAATTTGTGAAAAACATTAATAAGAATTTTGTTCACTACTTCATATTACAATCTAAATTTATATCACACAGAAAATATGTACTTCATGTTTGCAATGTTTTTAAATCCACAATACCAAGTGGTCAAAAACAGCCTTGATGATATTGTACTTTCAAGAGTCCAAGTGGGGAAGAGATTCAAAAAGTGTATACGCTTCAGTGCCCAGTGCTAAATATTACCGCTGCATTTGAAATCAGAATGCTATAGAATTTCCCATCAGTGATAAATTCATGTAGATAGACCTAAATATAGGTATATTATATACTAAATACAGGTATACATGGGTAAATGCATGGATACCTAAATCTATGCATATATGCCTAAATACAGAAAATACTTTTCTGACAGAGGAAATATTTATTATTTACTTCATTTATACCCTGCCTTTCTCCCCAGTGGGGAACCAAAGTTGCTTACATTCTTGCCATGTATATCAGGAATTCTACACACAAAATGGGGCTTATTGGTCCCTCCCCCAAATATTCCTGAAAGTCAGAGGGCCTTTGGGAGCAGTCCTTAAAAGTTTAAAAGAGTCCTCAGGAAGTCCTTAAAAGTTTAAAGTGAAAGCTTACATCTGACATTATAATCAAATTTTTCTTTGTAAACATACCTTTACTTTGAGATTTCAAAAACTTGAGAGGTAACATTTTGTCATTTGTTGGACATTTCCATGAAACGTGCATGGCTACCCTCCCCCCCCCCCAATACAAGCATTTCTGTTGACCTGAAAAATTACAATTTTTATTTTAAAACAAGGTTTAAGTATATGGTGACTGTCCCATAGTTTCAGTGATTTTTCTGTATTTTCTACACACATGCACAGAGAATATGATAGACTGCAGTTAAATACATGGATTTGTTTAAAAGAGAGTTGGGGCTACTCACAATTAGTAGAAACACAAGTGCCACTTCACCCCTTACGAAAACTCCCTTCTCATAAATGCAGTATTTAACTGGAAGATATTGTATAAAATGTTTAGTGGTTATATTACTTTTAAATACTGATACATTTTCACATTTAATTTATAGCCAGCCACAAGGTGAGATTTTACAACTTACAAAGATGAATTTGTGTGCTGTTACTGCAGTCTTCCTATCAGAACTATTTAATAAAACCTTTCGTATTGCCAGCAGGTTGCAGAAAACAGAGCATATGCATTATACGTTTTATAAATTAAGATGACAATCTGATAAGCCAATAGATCTTTTTATTATATCTTTATTATGGAAAATATGTGTTAGGGAAATGTAAAAAAGTATGCCTTAAAAAAAAAGTAATGAATTTGACTGAACTGTTACTTGCCATGATGTGCAATCTCAGTGCTTCTGAAGGTCGCAAAACCTGATGTTGAACTCCAAAATCTACCAAACACTAGGAGAGCCTGAGCAGTAAACCACATGAATACTGTCCCACATAGGCCACTCTTGCTTTTTAAAAAATGCAATAATCCCAAATCAGCTTGTGATAGGATATTGTACATTACATTACAGTATCAAGGCATTTTAAAAAAGAAAAGAAAAAAAATGATCTTTCTCTTTCAGTTTCTCTCAACACACCGGAGTCTAGACTACTAAGTCTTGGCATCACTGCACTTCTGCAATAATGAAGTCCATCCAAGTTATATCTCTAAAACTATAAAACAATCTTCCTTCCGAATCATACTTGGATGATTAAAAGTTCTTAAGATGTGTTGCTTACTTTCTGTTGTTGATGTTGTTATAATTATTTGATAGAGATGGAGAGATCTTTGGTAAAGTTGAAAAATTGGATGCACCTGGGGACCTTTAAAAATATGAAAATGTTAAATTAGATAAAAATGCTGAGATTGCAAAATTAATAATGAAAAAGGAAAAGGTAACAGATGAACAATGTATGTAAATAAGTATGAAAAAATAAGGTTTGTGATCAGAGCAATAAATACCCAGAGCAGTGATTCAATCTCAAATTTTAAAAACATCTCTCTTCAATTGCTTAAACCTCTTTATCACGAAAAAAAATCAGTCATATGAAGACTGCCAAGCACTGAGGATTGGCAAAGAATTTTATATACTCTCCCTCTCTCTCACACACGCAAAGTTATTTGTTAATCAAAGTTAGATATGAAAGTGCATCAGCACATTAATACCATTAAAGCACTCTGAAGACGGATTTAAGAGCACTTTGAAGTCACCAATTACTTATAAAACATCACGATGCCAAGATTTCTCAGAATAGTGTACCATATTAAAACCAAACAGCAGACAACCAGGAAAACTTAGTGAATGAAATATATTAAATGTTTCTTCCAGAGGCTTCAAACAAAATTATATTGATAGTGCATATTCAATAATCAATCCAAAGCCAGTTAAAAACAAGTGCACAAATTGCAAGGGATTCCAAGGATCTCTGAAAGGGCCCTAATGATTTAACACTATTTCTTGCAATGACAACAAAAATAGATAAAAGGCCACAAAGGATTGTATGTGCTTAACATTCCACTAGTTACCATTCATACTTATAAAGAGATGAATAGCTATTCCTTCGTTAGTCCAGTCAGTCAAGATAAGACCAATACAAAGTAACTCTTTCGAATCATGAAGATAAACCTGATCAGATATGCTAGTTGACTCATCCTGCTAGAACAATGTACATTCCCTCCTCTGGTCCACAACAAAATATTGCCATTAAATGAAAGCATGACACTTACAATAGTAGTTGAGATAAAATAGAGATTTTTTTTGTAGGCTGTTCATTTCAGTACCCAACATTCAAAATATCAGTCAATAAATCAATGTGATCTGTCAAATCATGACAGTATCAAAAACTGAGGGTGTTCTATCAATCAGTATTATTTATTGACATGTCTATACCAAAACAATATTACTATTGTGTTCCTCCATGCCTTCACATATAACAGCCTGAACTAAGACTCATTTACAAAGACCAATCACCACCACACAGGGGAAAAAAATCCCATAGAAGTCTGTTTTTTATAAAGTAATCCCATAGAAGTCTGTTTTTTATAAAGTAATGTGTCTTTGTGGTGGGGTTGCCAGCTCTGGGTTGGAAAACACCTGCAGATTTGGGGAGGGTGGGGTTTGGGGAAGGGAGGGACCTCAGCAGGGTACAATGCCATAAAGTCCACCCTCCAAAGCAGCCATTTTCTCCAGGGGAAAATATCTTGGTCCTCATCTGGAAATCAACTGTAATAGGGAGATCTCCAGGTGCCACCTGGGGGTTGACAATCATACTTTGTGGCCTTTTTAAAGTACTAAATCATTAAGTGAAGATACACCCTTGAAAGGGTTCATAAACCAGTGTTTGACAAGCCATGTGTTCGTAAATTATTGCCACCAAAAATTCATCATATGCATTTTGTATGCTATATAAGCCACACATATACACATTTGTGTGTTATGATCAATCATTCCTGTTCTACAGTGTGTCAGCAAGAACAAATGGCTATGCACACCATCCTGATTTCACTGGGAATTTCTAATGGGGCCATGTGAAAAGCAAGAACAAAAAACAGAACAAATCACATCATCACGAAACTGATTTTACAGAATAGTGGGAACCAACTGACAAAATGGGGCCATGGCTCAATAGTTGAAAACTTGTTTTGTGTGTCCAGGTTCAATCCCTGACATCTCCAATTAAAGAGGAGTGATGTCATCAAGGAAGATGGCTGGCTGAATCCACAGCTCCCCTCCAGCACAGCAATTTTTGCCTCGTAAACTGGTAACAGATTATAAACAGCAACTTTAATATAAGGATATGGTATCTAAAGCTTCATCAACTAGAGGAGAAAAAACTGAAGAGCTGTTTTGAATCTGAAGCAGCATTTGCAGAGATTGCTAATCCTCTGGCCATAGGCACGGCAGAGGTAAAGTAAAAAATAAGCCCAATAACATGCTGTAACCAGCAGACCACATGCCTCTAAACTTCAGCCTCCAAAACAGCCACCTCCTTCTGGATCTCTTTTTGAGAAGGAAGGGGGAGGAGATTCAGCCAATGGAGGGAACAGAAGCTTGGCTTTCTATCTCATTCCCACAGACAGAGAAATATCAAGTCTCAAAGTAAATATCAGAGCAGAAGAATACCTCCTCCCTCCAAAGAAGTGTGGAAAGCTTATATCAGAAACAAAACTTCCTTGGTCTTAAAGGTGCCCTGGGACTAACTCCAGCTCTGCTGTCTCTGCTGTGCACTCTTTCTGTCCCCCTCCCTTTCTTCCCACAGGAGGAGGGGGGAGGAGACTCAGCCAATGGAGGGAAGGGAGGTGTGGCTCTCTACCTCTTCCTGCAATTGAGGAGCCCCAGGCAAGCAATCTGTGCGGGGGCAGCAGCAGCCCCAAAGAAGGAAGCAATAACAGGAAGCAGCAGACAGCCAGTTGCTCGTGGGCCTGATAGAAACCCTGCAAGGACCTGATGTGGCCAGCGGACCATATGTTTGACACCCCTGCTTTTAGGGTTGCTAAGTCCTACCTTGTTGACAGCGGGTACCATAGAGTTTTTGGGGTGATTGCTAGAGCGTTGCCCCGGCAACATGCCCAGCATGATGATGTCACTTCCAGGTGACATCATCACACTGGGGCAGCAGGACGACTTCGGGGGTGGGGTACCTCCACCAGCCGAATCCGGGCTGGCGGATTGGGGACCCCTGTAGTGGGGGATTCCCCGCCCCCCCAGGGCGACTCAGTAGTCCTACCTGATTTAGAGGTTTTAACGAAGAGGTGGAAAAATGTACAACTATGGAGACTTTTATAGCTGGATGGCATAAGGAAACTTTTAAACTGGAAGTGTCTGAAGAAGCGGTATGGATTGGAGAGCACACAGAGTTACGTCCCACATGAAAGTACCTACTGGGACTCCCAGAGATATAACAGTAAAGTTTCTGCATTTTAAAGACAAGGAACTTATATTAAAGAAAAGTTGCAATTACCTTTGAGAGGCAAAGCATATGATATTTCAAGATCTCTCTGCAGAAACTTTGCAATGCAGAAAGCGGTTCCAGCCTGTAACTGCTATTTTGAAAGAGGCAGGATTGAAATATCACGGGGGATTTTCCTTTCAACTATTGGTCTCTTTCAGGAATCAATTGCTATTGGCACAGAATCTTTAAAGAGGCCAAAACACTGCTTAAAACAGCAAGGATTACTCTAAAACAACAGCAACAGCAGAAGAAAGATCAGATGGATCCATCAGATTGCAGTGAATAAGAAAATAAGGAACAAGAAGGTACCTGGAGTGTAGTGAAAATGAAAAAAACTCAAGAAGATCTATGAGCAGAGGAGAAAACAACATTCTTCTCTTCAGGAATCAGAAGCTGAGGATAACAACAAATGAAGCTGCATATTTGAATTATAGTATTACAACTGCTGCTTAGTTAAAGGCAAAAGAATAATATATGGGGCATGCTTTCATAAAGGATACATTAAATTTAAAAGACATGAAAGAGTGCTGGGCTTGAGGAAACATGAGATGTGGAATTCTTTGATCTCTCTTTTTATCCCCACCGCCAGCAATGTGTGCATAGGTTTGTATTTGGACAAATGTTGTCCAAAGTTCCCTTAGTTTTGACAGATACAATTATACTATTTTTACATGCACAAGACTTAAAATCCTAGAATTTTCATAAAGTTCTCCTTTATCAGAAGAAGCACATAATGACCACATAGCCCAGATAAAGTTAATTGTAATAAATCAATACAGAATAACATGATTAGGATCTTGTTTCCTTTGAATTCAATGGAAAGAGCACATTCTTAGCTCCAGAGATGGATTTATTTTCTTGTTTTTACTGTACTATCTACCAATTATGAGCATTTCTGATTTATCATAAATCACAGAATCACTGTCTCTCCATATTTATTAAGTGTTTTAATTGCTTCTTAAGCATTTTCTGAATACCGTATCATCAGAAATGAGTTCTGAGACATGAAAGATCCTTTGGTTTTGCCAAATAACTGTAACCAAAGGTTTTACTGAAAGGGCAGACAGAATGGGCATCAATAGGCAGCTTTGTTTAGTCCCTCTTAAAACAAACAAATAGAAGAGTAGAAAATTTGATGCACTTGTTCATCTACATTCAGGGAGGATGGCATAGATGAGATAAAAGTCCCCCCCCACCATGTTCACTCTGTAGTGAATTAAAGCAAGATACCCCATTCCAACTAACCAATACTTTGTCAGTGGTCCTTAATATTTAATCTGTTACTGCCCACTGAGTATGCATCACTGTCTGTTTCAGTAGCCAGTGGAATAACATCCCCCCACACAGATAAAACTGGGTTAATTAAAATGTACTACGACTCAGTAAGGAAAGTTTAAAAAACAATACATCAGCAATCAAACTAAAGTGTCATACGAACATAAGAAAAGCCAATGTTGGATCAGGCCAATGGCCCATCCAGTCCAACACTCTATCACACAGTGGTCAAAAATACCAGATGCCATCAGGAGGTTCACCAGTGGGGCCAGGACACTAGAAGCCCTCCCACTGTTCCCCCCCCCCCCCAAAGCACCAAGATACAGTGCGTCAGACTGCGAGTTGCCCCAGACTGAGAGTTCCTATTTATACCTTGTGGCTAATAGCCACTGATGGACCTTTGCTCTATAGGTTTATCTAATTCCCTCTTGAAGCCGTCCATGCTTGTAGCCACCATCATCTCCTGTGGCACTGAATTCCATGTGTTAATCACACTTTGCGTGAAGAAGTACTTCCTTTTATCTGTTGTAACCCGACTGCTCATTAATTTCATGGACTGCCCACGAGTTCTTGTATTGTGAAAAAGGGAGAAAAGGACTTCTTTCTCTACCTGCTCTATCCCATGCATAATCTTATAAACCTTGATCATGTCACTTGTCATTAGATGCATCTCTGGTGTGGCATTAGTTTCAAAGATGCATTTCAGATGACAGCTTATCAGAAATAGTTTCCTTTAATAGTAAGGAGAAGGGCTGAAGTACCAAGAATAGGACAGGGGTGTTGATCTACCCACTGAAGAGTGACACATGTTGGGGAATGACCTGAGACAATTATTACTTTTATGACCTGGTGACAGGGCAGCCATGAAGGAGTTTCTACAAGCAGACCCAGCTCTGTGTGGTAGCAGGACCTGCTTCTATGACAAAGTGTCTCAGCTCCAGTGACAAAGTGTCTTGAATGAGGGAATAAATAGGTGAGTTTAGCAGACATGCAAATTCAGCAGCAGGCTGAGGAAGCCAGGGCACTAGTCTCTCCACATCCCTAAAAGTATATTTTCCACAAATCTACATAAATAGGAAGTTTATAAAGAGGATAAAAAATAATAAAAAAGCAGTTATGAAGGCAGAATGCCAGCAGTGGGTTGGGGGTAATCCAGTGTATTACACTGAGTATAACATGTATGTATTACACTGAGTATAACATGTATTACACTGAGTATAACATCCACCAAATGGACAGAAGTCATGGGTGTCTTCTCAGTGCAAGGACAGACTAGGCAGTTAATATTGTTTGTCACCCTCTCAGTAGCCAGTCCTAATCCATTTCCCTCTAGAACAGTAACAATTATCCTTTCATCTTTTAGATGAGCCATCACAAACCAGAGACATTTAATATCCTGTCAGCATCAGGGAAGCCACGGCCCTCAGTCTGCAAGACCTGGGCAAGAATGTTAACAATAAGATGTTTTGGAGGACATTAATTCATCAGGTCTCCATAAGTTGGAAGCAATTTGATGAAACTTAACATACACATATAGATTTTTTATCAAGGAAAATGATTTGATAACGTTAACTAGCTCATTTTAAAAAAGAACTCTTGAACACTTATCTACCTCTGGGATCTGAGTACTACACTGTAGTAAAGATTAGTGGGGGGTGCAAATGAGAACTCCTTCAGACATTGATGAGTCTAGTGCAAGGATCTTTTATAAGTCTCACTTGGCTTCAGTTATGTGACTCTTGTATAAAAAGTTTATTTCTTAATTGGAGTAGCAACTCCTCTTCTGATGGGAATTACCCATTATATTGACATTATATTAATAGGGATAATAAATCAATGAACTAGCAAATGATATGATATAATTTTCAAGAACACCAAAAGAAGTTTAGTACTAAAGTGGGGTATAAACTGTACATGCTATGGAACAAAAGCAAGAACACTGAAAGGCACCTGGAGCTCAACTGGGGAGGAAATGATTTACCGCAGAGCTTAAACCAGAGTTAAATGTTTTGATGGGCATTTTTGGTGTCGTTACAGTAGAGCAGGCAGCAGCTCACTATTACCACATGTATCATGGACACATGTATCATGGACACATACCTAAGGGACCGCCTCTTTCCATATACACTTTGAAGAGTGTTACACTCTTATAGTCAACATCTCCTGGTGATCCCTGGCCCAAGGGACATTCACCTAGCCTCGACCAGGGCCAGGGCTTTTTGTGCCCTTGCCCCCACCTGGTAGAACATGCTCCCTACTGAAATCAGGGCCCTGCGGGATCTTATTCAGTTCCGCAGGGCCTGCAAGATGGAGCTGTTCCACCAGGCTTTGAGCTTAGGCAGTGGGCTGTTTTCCACCCACTGATAACCAGCCATACCTAGCTACATCAATGGGCTGTGTTCTCCCTACAGCAAGCTATGATTATTGATTTTATATGTTTTTAATGTTTTAAATTTTATTGGATTTATTGAAATGTTGTAACACAACCTGAGCTTGTTTACGGGATGGGCAGGATATAAATGTGAAAAACAGTTTAACAGGTAAGCAACAAGCATTGCAAAACTCTAAATAGCAGAAGAAATATATAGTGTTATCAAACCATGTCTTTACACAGTTTCCTTGACAAAGGAGATAAAACTAGTTTGTTATAACTAAAATGGTATTGTATTTACTAACTAACTGCTTACGACATGTATTAGAATAGCACTGATGGTCTCAGAGAAACTGGAAAGTGAAGCTGCATGTTTGATTTTCTAAATCTTAGTTTCTTTTCCTTTCTGATTTTCCTGAAACAATTACCGTATTTTTTCCTCCATAAGACTCACTTTTTCTCCCCAAAAAGGGGGGGGGAAGTGTGTGTGTCTTAACCCCCCCTCACCTTTCCCAAGCCACGGCACCGAGCAGAGCGAGGTGCGTCTTATGGTCAGGTGCGTCTTATGGAGCGAAAAATATGGTATATCGTTTATCAGTCTCACAAAATGATGACATGATTATCTGCATGTTCAAATAGTTGACTGTGAAATATTCAAATTAAGCATTTCCAAAACTTCCTGCAGCATAGCTGCAGTCCCCAACTAACCCTCTCTATGAACAATAACTCTGATATGATAGCATCAGTGATGAGCTGTACTTGCAGCATACAGTCACACTATGAAAGGGCAGAATGCATGTCAGCATTTATTAAAGTACAACTTTTGAAATACTTCAATTGTTGCATTGTTAAAGGGTATTGGATAACTCACTGAACATGGCTTCTTAAAGAAGGAAACCTTTTAAAGTAGACTATAATTCATCTAGCAGGAGATCTTTCTATAGGCTCAGGCAAGAGAGAACCATCTTAAAATAAATGTGGATAGATCTTTTTCTCCTACTAACTCTGGAATACTGAAGTCATGAAGGTTCAACCTGAAATGTCTATTAGTGAGGAGTTTTCATAGCAACTCAAATTTGCCACCAATTGTAAGGATCATATTTAAGCCAACTGCCTAGCTGGTGGTCTTAAAGAGAACTAGCTAAAGGGGAAAAATACAGGTAAACCCTCATAGAATTAAACTTACATGATGTCCTGAACAAGAATTTATAATATCAATCCCAGTGTTTTTAATCAGTGAAATTACTAATCAAAGCATCTACTAGAACTGCCACACCATACAGTTCACAAGACTGTATCACTACAATATGCATGCAAGGGATTCTAGGTTGTAAAGTACATGGTCTGAAGCTTAAAGACTTCTTTTTGCTTCTATATGAGGAATGGTTCGATTACAGGAGACATACAGGAGATATTCAAACAAGACACTAAAGGGAATTTTGAAGAGGTACAGGACCATGTATGTGGGTGTGCCACATTTGAAACAGCATGTTTGAATTGTCTGGTGTCTTCTGATTACAAGTTGTATGCAATCCAAAATTTAAGGGTATAGCCAATATAAAACCTACAGATGCAGGGCCAGGTAATTAGGCATTCAAAATTTACATTTTCAGGGTTATATTTTTCCAAGCACAGAATACAAAGGTAAATACCATACAATCCCCAGATGAACACTATTTTAAAGGTGGAACCAAAGTCTGAGTGTATGACCAAATAATTCCGCATTGAGTATACTAAAAGAATATGGCAAATGATTCCAAATGTACTGCAAAACCAGATAGACTGAATTCAGTCTAAAGTGAAGGAGTTAAAGGGCAAACAAAGGTGAGTGTTTAACAGCAATCAAACATTACTCCTTAAAGATGCAACAGAAAAAAGTCCAATTTGGTTTCAACAGTACCTTAATTAGAACTGATACAACAAACTACAAACACACCTGCTAAAAGCAATGGTACTGATTGTTTTCTGCCACTTAAGGACAGTGTTAAAAATTATTCAAGGAACCAACCCTATGCTTCTGCATATTTTACAATTTCCAAATTGCACAGTTTTTCAGAGTCTTCCGTACTTAGTTAAAGCATTATTATGTGAAATTCTACTTAGAAAAATCAAGACATCTCCTTTGTTCCAGTTCCCCCCCTCCCCTAGGTCATTCTCAAACATCTTCTGAATGTTTCCTTTCCTCATTGGTGGAATTACAGAGTAATTCAGGTCAGCTTGAAAGTAATTGGCCAGAATTAACGCTTCTTTGCTACAAATGCTTACCTAATTAGCAGCTATTGTATAAGATCTATGAATATATATTTCAAAATGAGACGAACAAGAAAATGTTTAGGGCCAGTTATGTGCAGAATACACAGAAGGCAGACTTGGTTCAAATTCCTATTTAGTCAATTGGACAACTTCAGCTCCTACTGGAACAGTGTCCTACTTCATTTGGGAGGTGTGCTGTTTTGTGGTGGTGGTGGTGATGGTAGGGGTTTAATAGGAAAAAACAAAGCAAACAGAAACCCTAAGTAAATAATAAAACCCAATTAAGAACCCAAAAGAGCTTTGCCGTTATATACTATTAGATTATGACCACAGTCTTTGGGAATTTTAAAAATCACATCTTCATTTAGATGTAGCAAGTGTGTTTCTAATTTACTATTAATGAGAAAGAATGCCAAAGACAAAGTGCTATGCCATCCCCAGGAACACTTAGAGGGGGCATATTATCTTGACCACTAGCAGTCATAGCACAAAGCAGGATTTGGAACAGAAATTCCCTTATTTATGTTATTTAAAGTCAGATCTTGGAAGCTAAGCAGGGTCTGCCATGGACCTGGTTAGTACTTGGATGGGAGACCACCAAGGAATACCAGGGTCGCTATGGAGGCTATGGCAAAGTACCTCTGAGCATCTCTTGCCTTGAAAACCTTACATGGTCACCAAAAGTCAGCTGTGACTAGACTGCAAAAAAACAAAAACAACACCCCCCCAAAATGCAGTAATTAGCCAGACTATAGTTCTCATTACATCTTGGTTGGAAGCAGATTTCTTGTAAGTGCCTGGCCATAGCTACAACTAGGATGAAGGCTAATAAACCAGTGTTGCTGAGACAAAAACAAGTGTTTATGGTAGGTAGACAGTGATTTTTGCCTGCGGGTGATTTTTACTTGAATTAGAAGAAGAGATTGGATTTATACCCCGCCCTTCACTTGGAGTCTCAGAGCGGCTTACAAACTTCTTTCCCTTCCCCTCCCCACAACAGACACCCTGTGAGGTAGGTGGGGCTGAGAGAGCTCTGACAGAAACTGCTCTTTTTCAAGAACAGCTGTGCCAGAACTATGGCTTGCCCAAGGTCACCCAGCAGGTGCAAGTGGAGGAGTGGGGAATCAAACCTGGTTCTCCCAGATTAGAGTCCATGCACTTAACCACTATACCAAAGTGGCTCTCTTATATTGTGATTTAGTATTTTATGCTCTTTAAAGCTCTGTACATCACTTTTGGTGCCTATGGGCAGAGAAAGAAACTATACATGATAAACCATAGGAGTAGTCTTTATTGCATCATATCACTATAATGCCAGTCTGTAAAAGGAGAATGCCCATTAATAGTCCTGCAGTTAAGCAAGTCACAAGGATAGTAACGTATGCAGTGATTAGTGGCTATCTTCCTCAAATAGTAGATTTTAATGTTTAGCCAGAATTTCCTACTTTTACAATAATGACTAAGCTGTAGGGCTGCAGAAAATCATGCCATGCAACAAATATAAAAGATTTCAAACCCATATACCCATGCAATTGAGATTATTGTATCAGTTCTTGAAGAGGAAAAGCATACAAAGCAACAATATAAATCTGGTGTACATGTGTGTATGGGGGGGCAATAATTCCACTGAAGAGAGCATTTTTTTTGTTTTATCACTTACTTAGGAGCTGAAGGACCTCTTGGCCATGTTCCATCCTCATTTTTCTGTTCTATCACTAACACCTATACAAATAAAAAGAAAGATGAGCCCAAATTTATTATATATTAGGACCAATACCGAACACAGTTTAAGGATGCTGAAGCATCTGCTAACAGTGTAAGCTCTATTATGCCAGCAGTCAGCATCTCAAGACTTTTATTGAAATTATTTCCTATTTTAAAATAGCCTTATCTCTGGCTGAAAAAAGCAATATAATTTTAAAAAGAAGAAAATAATTACTTGACAAGGAGGCAATTATGCAAAGAAAATGTGAATAATTTTGGTTAAGGAAACTGGTGTCAATATGAACCAAAATATGATCTCCAAACATTTCCAATTCCACTCAAATTGTTTAATTTGAGAAAATTTATAAAAAATATGGAGACAAACTTTGGTTATTCACCCACCACTTAGTAATTTACAGTTATTCCTACATCTTGATGAAGAATAGTGGTTTAAGTGTGCAAAGGCATCCTTTTCCATGCACAGCTTTTCTCTGTCACTATGTCTCACTGGATTAAAGGGTGATCTAAGCAACAAAGTCATTCCCATGTCTTAAAATTGACACTCATGCACGCCAAACTGTACAAGAATTTACTTTGTCCCCTAAAGTAATTATTATAAACTAACTCCCTTGGTACAGTAGTAGTGGATAGAATACAGGAGGTTAGTTCAGATGTACTGGTTAAGAAATCAGAGGTGGGGTACAGGACTATGTGCTTGCTCAGTGCAGTTCTTTTCTGGTGGGAATCATAATTCAACTACTTTTATAGTCTCTACTAAACAAAATATTCTGATATTTGGAATTGCTCCTAGAATGCAGAAGGTTGAAAGAACAGATAACTTACCCTAAAATAATGATTATCAAGTGATTCAAACAAGCCATTTTCTATTTGCACAAGAAAGGGAAAAATACTCTCCACAAATTCCTCCCCCTTTCTGTCACAACAAATGCTGTTCCTGAGGGTCTATTTTTTGGGGAGAGGAGGGCAAGAGGGCTGTAACAGGGAAGCCTCTGCTCCTTTAGTTATCACTGTTTTCAACATTTCAAATTGATTTCCTGATAGGGTTGCTAGCTCTGGGATGGAAAATACCTGGAGATTTTGAGGGTGGACCCTGCTGAGGGCAGGGTTTTAGGAGGGAAGGGACTTCAACAGGGTGTAATACAATAGTGTCCACCTTCCAAAGCAGCCATTTTATCCAGGTGAACTGATCTCTGTCTCTTGGAAGTCAGTTGTAATAGCAGGGCATCTCCAGCCACCACCTGGAAATTGACAACCCTATTTCCTGAAGCCCCAGAAATACTGATAAAATGTTCATGGCTGTGCATATATCTCAACTATGCAGGATTTAATAAGAAGGAACCATTAACATTTATCAAATTTGAAATTACAGAGTTCAGATTTAGATCCTTTTAAGTCTTTAAACACTCCTACTAAATAAAATCTTTTCCCCTCCTCCCTTCACTGGCAGATCACCATGCAGTATCCTACTGATTTCAAATCAACACTCTGTTTCAAAAGGTGTCTGGCTATAAGATACACAAAGTTGCTGTTAGAAGATCACTGTTACTCTTAGAAGAGGTTATTAAGAAAACAAGTCCCAAATCTCTTCAAATTCACATAATAAATTACATAGGATTGGACTCTAACAGTTTGTTTCATCCAGTGCCAGAAGCCTTCCACTGATGCAAAGAACTTCTTAATTGGTTGAAGTGGCTTTGCATTAGCCGAATACTCCTTGCCTTTTGAGGTACGCACTGGCACTTTTCACCAGCTGCTCCCCCTCCCACAGTAGGCTTCTCTGTCACAACAAATACCTGATTCCAACCGAAAGCTCTGCATTCTGGCCTATGGTTTATTTGCAGTTAACAAAACATGGAAATTTGTAACCACGCCTTCATAATGGAGCCCTGCATATAAATAGTACCATCAATATAAAATGTAAGCAGAAGAGTATATGAAAACCCCAGCATATTTAATTATCTCATACCTGTCCCTGGTACAAACCAGCATCCTGTATTGTACTGTCTGGTTTATTCAGTGGTTCAAATGTGTTACTCATGTATTTGTTCCACAACCTGGTCTCTTTTTCATCTGGAATACTGAAGATTTTCCTTATCTCTTTTTCAATTGTGTCTATATTGACAGAAATAAAAATCTTAATGTACAGGTTGTGATATGCATACATCAGGAATTGATTTACATTTATCTTACTACAGAAGATAGAAATCTACATATAACTCAATGCATGATATTATATACAGGGACCATAACTAGCAAACCATCCCATGTAACAGGAATATTACACATTCGGAGATAAGCTGGATCTATCTAGAAACCTATTCAATAGCAAGACTTAGTCACAACAACCACCCATGGTTTGTTGCTATATGAGTGAGCCAGGGAAATCCTTAGGCTCACCTATTCCCTTCTGCTTCTTCCACTACAGCTAGCTGATTAAAGATTTCTGTGACAAACCACAGTGTATGATTACACCCAACTACTGTTATTTTCATACTTTCCAGCAAACTAAGATTCCAGACCGGTACAAACCACAGTTTGTGTTTTAATGTAACAATATAAAAAAACAGGTTTGGTCTTTCATTAGCAACACAGCTGAGGGAAGGATAAGTCAAGGAAAGGAAAGCATGATCCTGAGCATCCTTTACATAGTGACACACCCAGACTCACATCTGAATTATCTGAATGGGTACCTTGAGGAAAAAACAATTAGCTTTCTTAGACTGACATCCTTTCATTTATGTTTAGAAGCTGAAGTCTGAAAATGTTCTCAAGCTATGACTAACCAAAGTCATCGCTATATACTTAGAATGCAAAATATACAGTATGTTTATATTTACACACACACATACAGCTGAAGTCTGAAAATATTCTCAAGCTATGACTAACCAAAATCATCGCTATATACTTAGAATGCAAAATATACATTATATTTATATTTACACACACACATACCCATTCTACCAGAAGTTATAGTGTTAGGAAGAATTTAAATGGAAGCTTTTTAAAAAAGCACATGTAATATTGTAAGTATTGTGATAGTACAAAAAACATATTTTATAAAAGCATAATTTTCTTAAGGGCTAAACTAGGAAAAGCAGTACTGAAACAACTGGGGCTTGTGAACAGCAGATCTAAATGGACATCTGAACTGTTTTCATCCATGATAAAAAGCTCTAAAGTTTGTGTCATAAAACTGACTAAAGTCATGGCTTGAAAGACACTGCATAACCACTTAGGGTTATAAACTATGTAACAATTGGCATACCTATTGTGTCAGCCTTACTAAATCTTCGTGTTACAACATTGTTCATATTTCCATTTTCACACAATTTTAATTCTGTCAAATATACTTCTACTTTGCAGTGCTTCACAAACATACCCTGTTCAACCACCTGGAAAATAAACAGATCAAAATTGGTTATTAATTGGAGCAGGGTATTTTAATTCCTCAAAACACATAACAATGCTTCAGAAAGTAATATTACAAAATATTAACTTATTCCAATAGTCAAGCTACATTTTTATTATCTGATAGTTTGTAACAATCTGGAAATTGTTGTGATAGAATTTAAAGGTCACAGAAGGTAGGTGATCAAGAAACTCTTTTCGGATTTAAATAGTCAAGACATTCCCCAGCTCTCTTTTAATATTACCAGTAACCCAAACAACAATATAAAGTACAAAGATATAGCAAAACAGTCTACATCAGGAAAAACTGCCATTTTAGCTTGCTGATTTTCTAGTAATGAATATCTTAATATTCATCTTTATCTAGGAAAACAAATCTGATTTGTTCTTTATCAAAAGTTACTAACAAATGATAAAACTTGCAAATTGAAATAAGCAGAATATATTCACAATCACCTCTTTTATATTTCCATATGATCTTCTATGCTGTAACTGCATAAGTCAGCCATGTAAACTGTCCTGAAAATAGCCATCAGCCTGATATGTGATACATCAGACAAATATGGTAAAGAAGGCGGTACCAAGTAACTGCTAGAAGTCACATGCTATACCAACAGAGAGAACACACACACACTCACTTAAGGAGAAGGGCATATTAATAAACGTTCCAGGTATTCAGGAGCTTGCCTTGGACTTCTAAGGGAAATGGGAACTTATTTTAAAGAAGCTGTATACACAACTAGATTTGTATGCACTGTCCCCCTTGTAGATGTATAAGGGCTGGGGAAAAAATAATACTATCCTGTATTACTATAAAAACAATTTACTGCTGTTGCTAGGATTGCAGTCAGAGCTGTGTGTATGCTATGATTTCACGGGAAAGCTGCAAACTAATGTTTGTTTTAGAATTCAGCTTCCTAAGGATCTTTACTTTTTAAGAGCCATATTTCTTTCTGGTATGTGGACAACAGCTGAATTCTCAGAAACTATAATTTCTGTAAAATTCTTTGCACTTTCCCATGACTAGCAAAAACATAATTTTGTGAAGTATTAAAAGCTATTTTTTGGTCACAATATAGGTTACTTTAGAACAGAAGTTTTTACTTGCAAAATACACACAGCCCTGGTTACAACCAAGACAGATTGGAAAGGAACTCAGATCAAGTATTGATACTCTATTATTCCCACCATGTGATTAACAGACTTTAATAAAACTGTATCAGGTACCACCCAATAACTGGGACATTCTTAGAGCACTAACTTAATTCAAGTTTTCAAAAGTTTTGCACAAGAGAATTCTATCAGGACAACCCAAGAATTCCTTATGCATTCAAGAACTCTGACATGCACATTGCCTCTAGAATGAGGGCTTCCCCACTGAATTTAACCAGAGGAAGCATGCATCAGTTAACATTCTCTGACAAACAAATAAGAACATTAATCACATCACTGATTTTTTTAGAAAAAGATAAAATTAGTATGCTACATAGTAACAAAAAAGCAAGTATTTAATTGCAGCTACATGAAGGAACATGTCATCTTTTACTTTGACTCTGAGATATATCTACATATATATACATATATATCTCCAGTGAAAAATATGGCAGACAACCTACGTTGTTGAATGTGAATTTCTGATACTATTACCATTCTGTTTCTCAAAATTATTAATTTAATATATATTGCCCTAAGCAACTGGGTTAACCCCCAGTTTCCCCTTCAGGTTTAAGATATAAAATAAGCAAAGACAGCTCAATGTCCAGTTCCAACACACATGAGATTTAGTTCTGAAGTTGGGCTGTTGGGTTCCTCCCTTCCTAACTTAGAGCTAATAGTTCTTAGTCTGGTAGGAAGAAGACAATGCCTGTCCTGTGTTAGACAGAGTTGCAGGACTGTTTCCACAAGCTTAAATCTACAAGACCAAACTGCAGGAAGAAAGCACCCTATGCACAGCCATGAGGCTGCACAACAAGCGTTCTTCCATCCTACCAGTTTACAGCTGTAGCACTATGCACACTTACTTGGGAATAAGTCTCACTGAAACTCATTGGGACTTCTGAGGCAGCATGTGAAGAATTAGGCAAATATATTCCATAATGCAGGGCTGCATTAAAAATGGTCAGTATGGGTGCAGCACTGTAGAGACAGCCAAGTGGTAATGGCACCTGGTTTCTAGACTGGCAATGGCTGGCTCCCTCCCTGCTTTCTGGAAATGCAAGAGGACAGAAATGTAGCAGAGAAGCAAAGGGTAGTGACGGAATGCAAAGGGCTAGAGTACTAGGGAAGGGTCACATGAACACAGAAGCTCTTCACTTACAATGTTATTGCTAAATTGTTAGTGAACTTAAATAGTGAACTCAATAGTGAACTTAAAAGGCACAACCCAGAACAGCCTCTTTAAACTTGATTTCTCACTGCTATCAAACTGACTCTATGCACTCAGACTCATCTGGAAAGCTGGAAGACAAGTAGTGGGTATGGCTTACTCCAATCTATGGACAGTTCAATCTCCTTTACTTAGTGGCTCCTTTTTCTGCTCAGATTCCCCCCTCCCTTATTTAATATGATGGCGAACACCTTTCTTAAGGGCAGTAAGTAGTTCATCCATCTTAACTGAGACCCAAGCACAAGTTCTTCAGTCCAACCCAATCTGAACTGTTAACAATATCTGCTGATGTTGTTTTAGAGCAACATGTTTCTAACTTCACAAAAAGTCTGGAGATGAAACAACCAAAGTTATAATTTCTTTTTCTACACCCTGCCAGATGTGTTTATGCTGCATATAGGATCCAAAAAGCCTGGTGTCATTTCACGCTCTAGCTGGTGTCTTCCTCCTAGTAAGAATTAATATGGGGAGCTTTTTGAGCAATACTGTTAATTAAGATATACAACTTCCGATTGAGGAAGCTCAGGGCTATTTTGGGGCAGGAACACACAGGAACGGGGTTCCGGCTGGCTTCTGAGTTGGTCACGCCTACAGCCTCCCCCCCTTGGGTTCCCCAGGCACCTCGCAAGCCGCGGTATGCCTGGGGAAGCCAAGTCAAACCAGGGAGGGAAGGCAGTTTAAACTGCCTCCCCTCTTCGGATTCCCTGGGTGCCCCGCAGCTGCCTGGGGAAGCCAATCCAGAACCTGCCTTCATTCCCTCGGGTTCCCCATGAGCCCTGCAAGCCATGGGGCACCTGGGGAAGCCAATCCTGGGAGGGAGCTGCGCAGTCAGGGGTGTGGCCTAATATGCTGTTGGGTGTGGCCTATTATGCTAATGAGTTCCTGCTGGGCTTTTTCTACAAAAAAAGCCCTGAGGAAGCTTAATTTAAAAATCAAAGTACAATGCTAGATACTAAACAAATCTGAGACAGGGTTTCTTCAGGCATTAAAAACAGTCATGAGATCAAAATGAAATCCAGAATGAATCCCACATATACAATACATGGATACACTATGGAGTTCCATCATAGGAGGACTGAACAATGCTATGAGACAGGGGAAGTCAAGTGAGCAAAAGTAACTCCCTCTCCTTTGACAGCAATAAGTAAATATTTCAATATGTTAAAAAGCCAATGTATTGTGACAGGCACTTACAGTAATATGCTAGGAAGATCCACAGAATTTACCTCTGACAAAAGCAATTAACACAGTTCCCATTTTGTCTACTATTACAAACAGGAAAATCAACTAAGCATTATGACGCTTAGCTCACAGCTCATGCTGATATTTTCAGTCATACTTGATACTGCTCATTTAAGCCATAGTATTTGTGCTGAGTTCAGAAGAATTGGGGTTCTCTCTTTAGAACAATCAAAAGACATAATTCATACATGTCAAATCATAGTTAAGGAAGTCTGTGGCCTGGCATGTAGACGTGGGCTTTATTCCATAAAAGTGTATGTTGGAACAAAATTCTGTTAATCTTTACTGTACCACAATACACTCTAGATAGGAGAAGATCAAGGGTTCTGTGTAAGCTTAGAAGAACAGGCATAAAGAAGCTATCCTAAGACAATTTCCAGGAAAGCAGTGCCCTAGTAGACAAGTGGTAAAAGAAAAGCCATTGCCTGGGAAGAAATGGGAGAGAGCGCCATGGAAAGGAAGAATGTAATAAAACTAAAGGAATATCTAATAAAGAGAAATTCCTGTACAGTCTGATACTGCCAAAAATATCTGAAAATATTTTAGAATAATGTGCACTGGTGCTGTTAGAATGAGATGCTACGTATAAGGCGTAAAACTTTTAAGGCGTATGGTTTGAACAACTGTAAACAAGGAAAAGCAAAATGGAGTACAATACTCTTTCCATTTGTAATTAATGCTATTTGACTATCTAGAAAAACATGAAAGGGTTATTTAGTTTAGATACATCCATACAATAAACAACTATCAGGGACTGCTGAGAAATATTAAACTACAACTGGAATCAAGGGCTTACTATGTAATGAGAAACCCTAGAGGGGGGAGTTGCACACCCTCTCTTCCTTGGTTTTAGAGGGTTCTACATCTGTCAGAACCAGACAGGGAAATACACAGAACTGCTGTGGAAAGAGAGAGGGAAAGTCCATTGCCTGACTATTCCTTGACTTATGCTTGGCCTGTGCTTCTGTGACTCCCTCATTTAATGCTTTGTAACATTCAGTTATATCCAAATTAAGCATCGGGAAACTGGACATAGAGATATTCCTTTTACTACCTTATGGCAGTGAGAGGCTACTATGAAGGCAACACAGTGAAATTTTTTTTGCATTTTCTTGCATTTAACAGTTATTCTAATCTTGTTCCTCAACTTCACACATGACTATGCTTTTTGCCATTTGGTTGTCTTATGAATAGCAAACAGCTGTTATCACTCTGTTTTAGGGTTATGAAATTATGTATGAAATCGATGACATACTAATGGCCAGAATACAGTTTAAAATAAATCTTACTTTTTTCCCTTTTGTACTCAAAGAAATTAAACAACCCATGAATGAATAACAAAAATCAATGACAGGGATCTGCTCAGTTAAGCTGTAGAAAATGCAAGGAAATACAGGAATGCTGAGTTGAATAAACAGTATTTTTAGGACTATATGGCATATATTTCAGGGCTCAGTATAAGTAGTACCTTGCGTGCAATTGGTTCTTGGCTTTCCAAGAGAGTATACCAGCTGACTAGCTTATTCCATCCTTCAGTTGGTAAAAGAATGTAGTCCAGCTCATCAATGAGATGCTCTTTAAGAGACTGACAATCCCCATCTATGAAAAAACGTTTTTTACATTCAGTTATGGAAACATTTAGAAAGTTTAATTTGGTCATACTTTGAAATAAATTCTTTTACACTGGAACGTAATAGTTTGAAACAACTGAAAAATACAGTTTATCTATTAATAGAGTGAACAAAGTTTCTGAGCTCTCTGTCATAACACATCGTCTTTATTGCAAAGTAATTTAGCAAGATTTAAAATAGTGCATCTTCAGCATAAAAAGGCAATATTACTAAAAAAAATCTTTTGAGAGCTTATCCTGCCAGTTTTCTTTTCCTTTGTTTCAATGATCAAATCCATTCACAGATTTTCATATAATACTTAATTTTCATGAACTATAACAATATGTTACATATATTCTGCAACTTCTGTGTTGCAGACCAAGGTTTTTGGAAAAAAAACAGAAATATTTATCCTGGTTTTTGTATTCAATATTAATACATTACCTTTAAGAAGTCCTGAATTATCAATTGGACCTGGGTAAACATTCTGATCTCCCATCTGATATTTGTCCCAGCTGTCAAAGCCAACATATTTTTTCCACTGTTTGAACCAGCGACTATCCACTAAATACCTTGAAAAGAAGGAAGAATGCTTGAATATTGTTTAATAATGTGAATTAAATTTCCAAATTATATCACCATATTTGTATTAAACATATCTGCAATATGTAAATCACTATAGCAATTTGGTTTTGCAACATCTACATATTTGAGACAAAATGATTTGCACCATCTTTCTGATATAAACTTCGAGTTTGTGACAAGGAGCTATAATGTACAGATTCATATAATTATTTTTACACACTAGCATCTAAAGCCTTCAGAATTAGTTCACTATGCTATGTGGTTCTCTCCTTACAATACAATTACTTGCAATGAATCTAAACAAGTTGTCAAGTGAAAGATGTTATTCAAAAAGTAACTGTGTAACTGTCGGATTTCTAAAGCCATGCAAACATATATGCTCCAAGGTTTCTATATCTTCATGTGAGGTACTAAAAAAGTAACATTTTCACTGCTACACTAATCACCAACATTACAGCCCAATCTGAATAAATCCTTGGCAGCTCCTTATCTGGCAGTCAGACTCCTAAGCAATTCAAATAACTAGTCACCACCAGTCAGTCAACCCAACTAGGGCTAAGTAGCCACTAGCCAATATTCATATCCAGACATAACAATGTGGCAAAAACAAATAGGACTAGACCAAATTTAAGCAATTAAATTATCGCCCTAGTTACCCAGAATTCAGTCCATCAAACATACTCAAAACACGTCAGCACAATATGTCCTCAGGGAGATCCATGTTCCGACAGGTGTTCATTTGGTGTTTCCTTATTTTTGTTGTTAAAGTTGTTCTTAATATTTTTAATGTATTAAATGTATTTTTAATTAAATACATTTAATTAAATACATTTAATTAATTAAATTTAATTTAATTAATGTATTTTTAATTTTAAAAATGTATTAAAAATATTAAAAATATTCTTGATTCCAGGCTTTGGTCAAGTTTGTTTTCCTCTTCCTGGAAGAGGAAAACAAACTTGACCAAAGCCTGGAATCAAGAACCACAAGGGTAAGAAAGAAGCCGGATAAAGGGCCAATATTAAAAACCCAGTGTATAATTAATATATACCAAAATACATGCATTTATTAGAAAAACAGTTAAAAACATATAAGAGCCCAATGAAAGCCTCATTATAAAGTATAAGTGATCTGAACACAAGGGCCAATACAAATGACCTGACATGTTTCTGCCCATTGGAGGCCTTCTTCAAACAATTTGAAGTGCAGATTGACACAAGTCACTTGTATTGGCCCTTGTGTTCAGGTCACTTGTATTTTGTAACAAGGCTTTCATTGGGCCCTTATATGTTTTTAACTGTTTTTCTAATAAATACACATATTTTTGTATATAATAATTAAATACCAGGTTTTTAATATTGGTCCTTTATCAGGCTTCTTAATATTTTTAACCCTTCGCTGCCTTGAAGTCATGAATTAAGTGGAAAGGGATAAAAGTGTTTTAAATGAATACTTATAACATCTTTATAGCAACACTGCAGTTAAGCTGAATGTGGAAAGAATGATATGCTAACACATAAACATATGCATGCAGATGTATGTTTGACATGATAGCATAAACACACTGGAGAGGTGGCCTACTTCCTATTGAAAATGGCCTAGAGAAAGCACATGCAGCAAACAATAATGTGGACATGGGAAGGGTGATAATTTATATTCTGCCCATGTGTTCTCAATGTAAATAACTGCCCCTTCTCTTAATTAGTGTTACAAAAGGAACACTGGACTGAATACCCAGGAATTTTTTCCAAAGATGTATTATGACATGTTTTAATTTCCTCATGCTATCTTGGGTTATGATGTAGACCATTTACAACTCAGGGTCACTCAGAACAATAGTAAGACATGGACCACGGGTATAAAACAATACTGGAAAATCGTTTTGTATCTGATACTTTTCTGTACTGAGAAACACACAAAAATCCTTTTTAAAAAGGTGGGGGGAGAAAAAATATGAAATAGTTTAAGTGCCTAGATCTTATGACTACCTCATGAAATACTGACAGTCACGCTAGACTGCCTACACAACCTAAAATACCTGTCAAGATATCATGAGATGGCCTTACAGGATTTCAGTGACCAGTTTCTCCATTACAAAACTGAAAGATGGTCAGTGGGAGAAAATAAATAGTAGCCAGATATGAAGTTCAAGGGGGCAAAGAGTGTGAGGGGAAGAAAGAATAGTCAGGAGGAAAGGAGATTCACCTTCCCCATGAATCCCACAGGTCCATTCCTTGTATTGTATAGTCCACTGCTTTACCATCCTTAGTATTCTGACATTCAATGAACACTGAACTTGGATATAAATAAATGAAATTCAGCCAGAAAAACTAGATTGATTGATGCTTTCCAGCTTTTCTCCAATTTTTTTCAAGTTGTCTGCAATGGGAAATTGACTTGCTCTAGACTGACAGTTTTAGGAAGAGTAAGTAGGATAGCTGACAGTGTTAACAGAAATAAACTTAAATACACTTTTATCCTTCCTACACAGCTAGGGTTGCCAGACCCCCGGTCTGAGCTGCGGTTCCCCTGATTTTTTGGGCTTCTGCCCCACCCCCAAACAGGGATGTCGCACAGCGATGTCCCTGATGTGATGACGTCATGTGCTAAGATGTTGCACGGCAATGCTCTGCTTTTTGGGCAAAGTTCTATGGTTTTTTTCCAAAAACCCCATAGAGTTTGGCCCCAAATGCAGAGCATCACAGTGTAATGTCCTGAACATGATGTCAGGGACGACATCCCCACCCACCCATGGAACTCCCCCCAAATCCCCCTGCTGGCAAGCCGATGGGACCTAGTAACCCTATACACAAGTGATCTATCTGTAACTGTGGTTTACAAGTAGGTACTGCTGAACATCTCAGCAATGTTCTCTTTTACTCTTGATAATCCAGTTAGGTAAAGGTAAAGGTTTCCCTTGCTCGAAAGCCAGACAAATCTGACTCTAGGGGGCGGTGCTCATCTCCGTTTCCAAGCCAAAGAGCCAGCGCTATTCGAAGACTTTTCCATGGTCATGTGGCCAGCATGACTAAACATCGAGGTGCACAGAACACTGTTGTTACCTTCCCACCAAAGCGGTACCTATTTATCTACTTGCAATTTCTTGCTTTCAAACTGCTAGGTTGGCAGGAGCTGAGGCCAGAGACAGGAGCTCACTCTGTCTTGCGGCACTAGGGTCTTGAACTGCCGAGCTACCAACCTTCCAGTCTGCAGCTCAGCATCTTAACCTCTGAGCCACTGCAGCCAGAGTTACACAACCAAAGAACAAATCTGTCACTTCCTATATAAGAAGCAAATCTAGGTGAGGACAAAAACTTTAGACAGTCCAGAAAAGTAGGATTTTTGTTCCCCCCCCCCTCAACAAAACAGTATCTAAGTTCTATCTTGCACAATGTATTGTTGAGATACTGGGGGTGGGAGCAAAATATGGGTCATGGGAGCAAGCCATCATGGTATGTTTAGAAAAATAGTCTCAATCGATGAATAAATCGATGTAGCAGTGCTACAATTAAGACCCAAAACATATCAAATTGACTCTGATATTCTTTAGAGTCCTCTTCTCTCCCTCAAACTCCCCTCCCACTTTATCACAAATGTGTTAGTGCTTGAATTTATCAAAAATGAGTGAGGTAAGTTTTGGAAAACACTACGTCTTGATGCAGCGTAACCCTTGTCCACAGTTAACAAATCAAACTGTAGCATCATGAATTTTCTTCCCTAGCTCCTTCCTTGTCATGCACAAATTCCCCTTACTCCTTTCCTTGCCAACTTTATCTATGGTTTGTTACTGGGCCTGTAGAGACATAATGATCCCCATTTCCTACACATGGTTAGGGGTATCAGGTAAATTACAAGAACACATGCTTGCTTCCTTCACACAAGTGAGAAGGATACCTTATACTTCTTCACATGGGTGAGAATGAAACCTTACATTAGTAAAATATTACATTTGCACTAACATTATCCACAGTTAGCTCAGACCAGAGTTTATAAACTGTTCCTAGCCAAGGCTGCAAACTGCAGTTTGAAAATACATTCAGTATTTCTCAGATTCAGTCATAAAAGACAAACACAATTAGCTGATACTTTCTAAAAGGAGACAGGATGGAAGAATATGAATACAAAATGGGAGAAAGAGAGCTGAGAGTGTGAGAGCCCACAAAGCACTTATAACTTTCCAACCGTGGTTAGCGCTGCATCTGTGCAGGTTTTTCTTGTACATGAACCAACATTAACAAAAGTTAAATATACCCAGATTTTGCTCTTGTTGATAATCAGGATGATGGAAGGATGAGGAGTGGAGGAGGACCCTGATCTTCCCTTGACTGTGGTTGTGGGGATGACAGCCATAGGTTTGTGCTGACTGAAACTGACAAAGACCATTTAATCTCCATATCACATGGGACTTAAATTTTCAAGTAATTCATTCAAAGAACTTATTTATAGTTACATTGCTTGACCTGTTATCTCAGTTCAAACCAAGACTTAAAAGGAACAAAACACTTAATGTTAGATCACTGTATTTCCCACAGTAGAAGACAAGTTGTATAAATTTTATTTAAGGAGGAACAGCATTCTGAAGTGCAAAAAAAGTTTCGTGATTTTTTTTTAAAAAAAAATCATAGTCACAGCCAAAGATTTGGTTTAAATCATCAAAGAAAAAATCCCACGCAAACATTCAAGCTGCTAAATAAAACAAATCATGCTTGAAAAATCATGCTGGGTATACCCTTTCTTCAATAGTTCTGAAGCATGATACTACACAGTTTATTATATTCTGAAAGTACACCGAGTTGTGGAAGTTTATTCAAAAGTGTTGCAATTTAATCAGTCTGATATAAAAGCAGGATTAGGCACTGCTTGGGGGGGGGGGGGTTGCCTACTGATTGTTTTTTAAATTTGTGCATTAATTTCCAATAAAAGCCTAATTATGGAGTAATTGGTGGGTGAGAAATTATTATGGTCATTTCACCTTGCTGGAACAAATTTCATGCAAAAATGGGAAAGTTTGTACGGAAGAAGTGTATTGAGAAACACAAGTAAACAGTACATAGCAACAAGAAGCCTACCAGTTTACATGATGACTAAAAAAAAGAGGTATTAGCTATATTTTTCAGGACTTCCTACTTCACATTTGTATTTGAACATGCTTGGACGATAACCTCTTATTTTAAAATCTAATGCCAACTGTATCACTAAAATACTAAAATAATTTATTTCTGTTTTCATTACTTAGTGTGTTTCTGGTGGCATTACTAAGACTGCCAAAAAGGAGGAGGAGCAACATTTTGATATTTTCAACTATTTCCCTTCAGTCCATGTGCAAAGAAAGATACTGACCATAACGTTGTCTCCACCAACATATTTATATCTACAAGTCACTCAGCTATAGTCTTAGGATAGGAAATTAGGGTTGCCAGATCCTCCGGTGGAGGCAGGGGTCTCTTGCTGACAGGCCCCACCTCCCTGCCACCAATCAACTGGCCAGTGGGGGGAACTTACCCCCCAAAAGAGAGAGGTCCAGCTGACATGCAGTGTCTATGTCACTGCCGATGTGACCCAGAATTGACATCATCACTTCCAGGACATCGGGGAAACACTCTGGTATTTGGGCAAAAACTCTATGGTAGAAGCCAAATTTACCATGGAGTTTTTGCCCAAATATCAGAGTGTCACCCCTGATGTCCCGAATGTGATGATGTCACTTCTGGGTCACGTGGGCAGTGATGTGTACATTGGATGGGCCTCTGTGCTGCTCCTGACAAGTCCCCCCCCCCCCCGCCGGTTGTCAAGACAGCCTAGCTATTCAGGAGGGACCTGGCAACCCTATAGGAAACAGTTTTGTTATAAGCAAACCAACAATGCACCATTGCCAAGTTAAATCATGTAATCATAAATTAACAGTGTCCCAGTGAGCAAATGTTCCTTGTTTTTACCAAACTCTTTGCATTAACATTTAGATTATTCAAGACATGCAAGGAATCCATACCCCACATTCTGAAAAGGTGAATCTTCCTACATATAACACTGTGGAATATATCTCCATTGGGATTTGAGAACAAGAACTATCTATTAGGCTGAAAATTTCATTAGTGTGCCTTAGGGAAAAGAAAAAGCAATAAATGTGAGTTAAGTGAGTTTTGGAAAACTATTAAAATCTTTTACACTAATAGGAAGAAACTTACAACTTATCTGACTTCTATACTGCATGAAATGACATACTATAAGATCTTTGTAATTACCTAAACAGATCCTTGAAGTACTGGAAATATTAATGTCTGAATGCAATATTCAACTAATAATTCTTTAAAGCCTGATCAATGTTGCATCAATAAGAACAAGAAAAACACAGGTGAATCTGCTGTTCTTTGTTTTAAAAATTAGGGATTTGTAAAATGGGCTCTAATCCATTACTGGAGAACTAGTCATGTAATGACTGTCTTATGCAGAATCAGATCAATGGTCCCTCTAGCTCAGAGGTGCAGACAATGACTGGCCGCAACTCTCCAGCAGCACAAAAGGATCTCTCTCTCTCTCTCTGAACTATGCTACTTGAGATCCTTCACTATGTGAGAACTGCATTAGAGATTTACAATGCAATCCCAAGGAAGTCTACTCGATGAAGTCCATGCAATGAGGCTTACATCTAGCAAAGAGAGCCAGTTTGGTGTAGTGGTTAAGTGCGCAGACTCTAATCTGGGAGAACCGGGTTTGATTCCCCACTCCTCCACTTGCACCTGGCTGGATGACCTTGGGCAAGCCATAGCTCTGTACCAGCTGTTCTCTCAAGGACAGCTTGAGAAGGAGTTCTCTCAGCCCCACCTACCTCACAGGGTGTCTGTTGTGGGGAGGGGAAGGGAAAGGAGTTTGTAAACTGTTCTGAGACTCCAAGTGAGTGAAGGGCGGGGTATAAATCCAATCTCTTCTTCTTCTTCTTCAAAGTGTTCTTATAACTGCATTGTCAATATATGTACAAACTTCCACAACTGAGCTCTAGCCTAGCTATTCAAAATGTAAATATAATATCCATGTTACATGTGCAGTATACAAGTAAAACTCACTGACATGTATCTCTTTTTCATTAGAAATCATAATGGAGTAAGTGTTGCTGATGTCTTGTATTTTTCCTCTTTTCAAAATACAGAAGTATGTGTTTTTAAACAAAAAACTAATCTAGTATTAATTCATGCTACTTACAAACACTATAGAACACAATACAGAGATGAATATGAAACAGAGAGATTAAACATGCTGCTTATATACAGTCTTGAAGACTTTTTCCAGAAGTGATTGGGGCTTATATATAGGAAGGACAAAATAAACAAAAAATCCACCAATCCTGGAAAAAAATCCAGCTTCTCCTCCCCTCTTCCTCGATACTTTTCTCAATTTTTACAACATTGACAGGAACTTTCAGGAAACACTGAGGGGAAAAACCTATGACATTATCTTTCTGAAAATGAATGAAATGCTTCTGAAGAAAGTTTTACTCACCCAAAATGTGTAGCTGAAGGCTACCTTATATAAAAAATCTGTAGCTTTAAAGAAAAATAATTCCTGAATACATCAACATGCACAATAGTTTCAAGGACACATTTGTCCCTTAAATGTTACTAATTTTGTTCACAATCCGCATGCCACAATGCGTACGATAACACACTACTGAAGAGTTCATTGTTTCCAGTATAGTTTAACTTAATTTCCAAATATGCTGATAGTCCTATTGTGACTACAGCCATTTCCACACTGGTGATTTGCCAGTTTTGATTATTCTTGAAAGCACCCCAGCTTCCCCACAGTAGCATGGTGTTTCTGTGCATCACCTAGGTTTCCCTCAGCTTTTCAGTGATCTTTTACAAACCTGCTTTGTTACAGTGTTTTGGAAGAGATAATAGCAAAACTGGACTGGAAGATCTGGATTTTCCCAGTCCCGCCTATGCAGCAGATATTTCCCCTGTCCTGACAACAGTCATCCTCCCACATGCCACCAGGTGTGCCAGTAATTAGCACATCAATATAATGGCATAGTAGTATATCACTTGCTGGCTCTAAAAAATACCTTGGAAAATCCCCCTCCCAGGTCCATGAAATGGCCATTATGAAGCAGGGTAACCTTTCATCCAGATACCCCATTGCCACTGTGTTAAATTAGCAGATGTAGGAACACTGGTGCTTCAAAAGGAAAGTGTCATCATCCTTTAGGAAACTGTTTCTGTCCCCACATACTTCTGTTTACCATAATTTTTGTATTTTCCATTTTCAATTTCCCCCCTTACTTTTCAGATGGCTAAAACTATGGTTCCTGCATGAAGGCTACATGAAGTACAGCACTTCACAGCTTCCTGTCTAATATACAAATAGGATATATTTATACAGATGACAACCTGAGATCTCCTGGGAAACAGAGATCAGTTCACTTGGAGAAAATGGCTGCTTTGGAAGGCTTAATACCCCATCGCTCTGTATTATGAAGCCGATTTGGGGTGGCCACATATGATGCGCTCCCTCAGCCATAGGCTATATGAGCTGCCACTCAGCCCAGGGACCCTAGCCACTGGCCAACGTGGCGCCAGCCCAAACGTGCCCTGCGATTCGTCCATGCCATGTCGCAGGACGATGGAGCCAGCCAGACACCAAACCTCAGCCTGCTTCTGCCATGGCCAACGCCTGCAGGGACCTGCCACTGAGCGCAGGAGGCCACATGCGGGGCCTCAAGCCGCTCTGATTGTGCTGCAACCGATGCCCACAGGTACCCGAGTGGGCAGTGGGGGGAATGCCGGCGAGCACAGGCGGGGGACCGCATAAGCCCCGATGGCTGCTAGAGCCCATTGAATTGCTCTATAATGGGCCTTGCTCCTAGTATATTATATTTGGAAAGGATTATATATATATATGGCATTATACTTCACTAAAGTCCCTCCCCTCCCCAGCCCCACCCACCCAGGTTCCACCCCCAAAATCTCCAGGTATTTCCCAATCCAGATTCAGCAACACTATATATTTATAACTCTGGAGAAATTAATACTTTTAGATTTTAGGATACTCCTGTCAGAATTGTATTTGCTAACTCACTGATACGATGCATTTGATGTTATAAAGACAGTGAAATAAGTTTAAGGGTGGTGAGAAAATACGGAATATATTTCAGTTACTCCTAAATTTCAATTTTTACCACCCAAAACAAGGGACCCCCCATTTCCCCTGCCCGTTGGTCTAAAAAATCTAGAAAATTTTAATCTCTGGTAAGGTTCACTGCTGGAAGTCAGAGGCAACAGTAAACTTGCCCATTATAGATTCAGGTGGGTAGCTGTGTTGGTCTGAAGCAGCAGAACAAAGTTTGAGTCTTAAAGGTGTCACCAGACTCAAATATTGTTCTTGTCCACTACAGTAAGAGGTACAATAGCCCAAAATATAAAACCTTGATTTATAAGTGACATGGGAGGAGCTGTGAGAGAAAACACTTTCATTTCTTCTCTCTCCTGCAATTAATCTTCAACTACAGCCTAGCAAAGTACAACTAAGGGTTAGGGGGCAAACACACTCACACAAATATCCCCAACCTCCACATCACTCTCTAATTTAATTTAAACTGTTGGGGAGGCTGCATCCTTTGCTACTTAAATGTTTGTTTTAAATTGATTTAACGGGATAGTAAGAAGCTCCTTCATTACCAACACATTCAAAACAATAGCTGAAGTCGCAATGCAGGCAGCACACAGATTATTTACACATTTCAGTGAGGCTAGAAAATAAGTACTGTCATGTGTTGATCTCTCAGTTCTGAATTCTTCCCAGTTTAGATTCATTACACCATAATAGGAGATCTGCAGCTTAAAAGTTAGCTTTGGAGATAGTTCAGCAGTTCGAGACCCGAGTACTGCATGACGGAGTGGGCTCCCGTCTCTGGTCCCAGCTCCTGCCAGCCTAGCAGTTCGAAAGCAAAAAATTGCAAGTAGATAAATAGTTACCACTTCAATGGGAAGATAACAGTGTTCCGTGCACCTTGGCGTCTAGTCATGCCGACCACATGACCACAGAAACGTTTTTGGACAGCTCTTTGGCTTGGAAACGGAGATGAGCACCACATCCCTAGAGTCGTATTTGACTGGCTTTCGAGCAAGGGAAACCTTTACCTTTCTCATGGAGACTCAAAGTGCATTACACAGAACATACAAATATTTCTCAGATTCACATTTCAGCTGTGAAGGTGGCATGTCCGACCCAACAACTGAATGAGTGTGGAGGCGGAAACTGGTGTAAATCAGTCCTGCCACTGATTTCCACTTCCCACTAAGCTGCAGAAAGGGAAGTAAATGGTAGTAAGACCATTTCCCTTCACCTTCACCATGTGTCCATGCTGCCATGATTCTTTGATAAAACTTTGGAATGGTCTTACTATGAACCCTGAGAGAATGGAGCAGGGCTTTGATGCAAATGGTGTTCTCCCCTAACCAGCCACCCTTGTGACATGCTGCAGACATGCTCACTCTTTCGGTGAAACCCAGGAGACTTTTCACTTTGCTAGGAATCTTTTTTACCTGTGGTGAATTACACTTGGAAAAGAACAAGATGCCCTATACATTTCATTGTTCACAACTCATTTTACAAAATATTCCTATATCCTAACTGGTTCTTATCCAGACTACCAAAATAACACATTATTGTGCATAACCTTACTGACTAACGTCTATAAAGTTGTAAGCTTGGTTGGCCACACCAAGATAGAACCCTATTGATCACCAGGCCGATGTAGGCTTATCTTGTGCTGAATCTGGCAATTGTTTGCTATGGTTCTGGTTTACTTCTTCAGTCCTACTTGTTTTTCTCTAATTTCCTGCCTCATTAGTTCTCGAACCTCTTATCACTTCAAACATACTGGTTATATGAAACACATTTTAACACACTTTAACTTAGGAAAACAAACAGTTTGACATATTTGACATAAAAATAAGCATGCTATCCAAATAAGACCGTTTGTACTCTAGTGCAAAGGACTTTCCACATATCATAACTCTGGAACTTGCACGTTTGGTCTATTATTTAGTCTCATTCACACTTTCACAATTCCTTTTCATAATGCCTGGTCCTTCTGTAGCAGGGGTGTCAAACATATGACCCGTAGGCTGAATTTAGTCCCTGCAAGGCCCCAATCCAGCCTGAGAACAACTGGCTGTGTGCTGCTTCCAGCTTCCTGTTCCTTACATCACAGCTCCTTCTGGCCAGTCTCTCCTAGTTCTTGCTTCAGAGGAGAGAAAGAAAGCCTTCCCTCAATTGAGAGATCCTCCCCCCTTCCTCTGGGGAGGGAGGGGGAGGGAAAGAGTCAGCAGAGGGGGAGGAATGGCATCTCATGTGATTTTTTAAGAAGACCAGCAACATTTTATTCCAGGTATAAGCACACTTTTTCTTCAAAGAGAGAGGAGGAGAGGGAGCCAGAGGGAGCATGCCAGAAAAAAGAGACAGAGAGAGTCCTGTGTTTAAGACCAACAAACGTTTTATCCCAGGGATGCAGGGGGGCAGGAGAGTCCTGTGTTTAAGACCAAAAAAAGTTTTGTTCCAGGGATGGAATGGGGGAGAGTCCTGTGTCTGACCAAAAAATGTTTTATTCCAGGTATGAGAGAGGGGGAGAGTCCTGTGTTTAAGACCAATAACGTTTTATTCCAAGTATGAGAGAGAGAGGGGGGGGGGTTCCTGTGTTTAAGATCAGAAAACATTTTATTCCAGATATGAGAGAGAGAGTGAGAGTGAGAGAGAGAGAGACAATCCCATTGCACTTGGAGAGATCCCCCTTCCCATTTCTAACAGATGGGGGTGGGGGAGAAACCTAACAGCACAGCTTGCATTCCTTATTAGTGAAAGGGAACAAGAGTACAGCAGCACCTTAATGACTAACAGAATTTGTGGCAAGGCATGAGTTTTTGTGAATCACTGCTCACTTCTTCAGATACAGCTGAAATGTAAGTCCATCTGTCCTTATATCTTGGAGAATGGAGTGATTTCAGATGCCAAAAGACAATAGCAGGCATTGGTAATGAGAGAAGAAACCTAGGTCTCAATTCAGTCAAGGAATTTGTGTTGTCTTGAGCTTCAAGATCAGTTGCAGTTCACCAGTCCCTCTTTAAAATCTCCCTTTGAAATTCCTTTGTAAGAGAACTGCTACTCTTAGGTCAGCAACTGAATGCCCTGGAAGGTTAAAATGTTCCCCCACTGGTTTTTGAATGTTGGGGTTTCTAATAGTGGTAGAAAGAGTAAGAGTCCAGCAGCACCTTTAAAGTACGTGCTTTTGTGAGTCACAGTTCACTGCTTCAGACTTATTTCCATTTATTTTTTGCATCCTCCTGGACTGAATCCTCCAGTACCAAATTGAGACCTAGGTTTATTGTGTCATTACCAATGCTGTTATCTTGATGCCTACTATTCCTCTGCATATCACACCTAATCCAGTCACACCTGCTATTGCCACTCGGCATCTAAAATCATCTTTATAAAGTGTCCCGTCTCGCAGCGCCAGGACTCGACCCCCCCCCCCCCCCACAGCCCCCACACCGGACTCACCCGAGCGACGGCTGGCATGGAGTGCGAGGGCCGCAGAGAGCCGCGCCCTACCTGAGGACAGCCGCGGCAGCGTCCCAGCCGGCCCGGAGAGGAGAGACGGCAGCGGCACCACAGCGACGCGGACAAGCGGCTCCCGGGCTCGAGAAGCTCAGCGCGCTCCGCATCCGCTCGGCCCTGGCGGTGCCGGCGGACGACGTCAGAGCACAGGAGACCCCGGCAGCAGCGCAACCACCCCGCCTACGGCCCCCTCGGAGCCCACTGGAAGGAACGCAGCAGGAAGCCACCGCCGGGGGGAGGTGGAAGGGGTGGACCACAGGTTGAGGACGGGGAAAGTGTCTGGAGATAAGAAGAGGGGCGGGGCAGTGGGGTGGTGAAACGGGGAGTGGCAGCAGGAAGTCCGGGGAAAGAGGAAAGGGAATAAAAGGAGGCAGAACGGTGACGCCAGGGAGGATGAGCCGGGACTGCCACAGGCTAAAGAGGGACGAACGCGCGCGAGAGAAGTGAGGGAATAGGTGGCACACCCGGGGCACAGAGAGCGACCTGGGTGTTTTAACCCCGCTCCTGTGCCAATTCTGAGGCTGAGTTCTTGCTGATTTCCCTTGCCGGGACCTGGGACTCCCCGCTGCCACAGAGGAACCACGGCCACAGGGGGCGCACCTGCGGGGCAGGAGGCGGAGCTTGACTTAAAGTTTATATCTCCAGTACCTTGTGTTACATTTTATGGCACACATGGCCTGGCCCAACAAAGTGACATTTATGTCAGATCCGGCCCTCATAACAAATGAGTTTTTCACCTCTGTTCTATAGCATGTGCTGCCTACTATACTAACTGCTTGAGGCCAGTTACAAAACTAAGTTCTGTTCCCCTGCAGCAGCCAGGACGACCAGAAGTGAGAAGAAAGGGAGCATCTCTACTTTTAATACTACAGAACATTATTACAGGAAGGTAACCTTGGAGAATGAGACCTTTTTCTTTTCTTTTTTTTTGGGGGGGGGGTATTTTGACGAGTCCTGTGTTACAGGAGAAAATCATCATATAAGTATGCTAAATAAATAGTACTTTATCTCTCTGCTTTGCTCTCTGCTTTGCTCTGTTGGGCCTTTTCTTTGGTCACACTACAGCAAGACCAGAACACACAAAACTGCTATCTATATGATTATTAATAGCAATATATTACAGATTTCCACCAATGCTATTCTAGTCCTAAATATTACTCACCCATAGTACAATATTCTGTGATACCAAAGTTTTTAATTAGCAAGTACAATGGCCACTACTTTAGGCATCCATATTTCAGGACTCTAAGATCTTTAGGACTTCCGCATCAACAAAATAATCATGTAATAACCATCTAAATAGATTCTTAAATTGTACCTATGCATGACTTACTCATAACTAGACTCAACAATATCAACATCATTACTCTTCTGATAAGTTTAGAGTTATCAGAAATATTCAGGATGAAACTTTCAGTACATAATGGCATATCTAACTCTGCTATTATAACGAAGTTTGAGTCCAGTGGCACCTTTAAGACCATCAAAGTTTTAATCACAGCATAAGCTTTCATGTGCAAGCACACGTCATCATATACAGGTTCTTTCCATTATATCTGACAAAGTGTGCTTGCACATGAAAGCTTATACTGTGAATAAAACTTTGTTGGTCTTAAAGATGTCACTGGACTCGAACTTTATTCTACTGCTTCAGACCAACACAACTAACCCACCTGTGGTTTAAGTAAGAAATCTAAAGCAAGTTAAAATAGAGAGAAATTTTCACATAATTTGTCAAACTACATCAAATTGCAATTCAGGGAGAGTTTTCTGCACATGTGGGGGACCGCCCCCATGTGCAGAAAAACCTAATCAAAGAGCATAACAATCTTAAAACTTTAAAAAACTTTTGGGGAGATATTTAAATCCCCCCAAAAGTTAAAGAGCGTTGGCGCATGCGCCAGAGTGCTCAGTCGGTGGGCACGTGAGTCCGTCAGGAGTGGCGACAACAACAGCAGCAGCAGCGAAGAGGCTGCGGAGAAGAGGGCTGTGGGCACTGCTCCTCCAGTCACTGTCAGGGAGACAGAGGGAAGCAAGCCACCAGGCCTCTTCCGGCTGGATTAAGGTGAGGAGCCTCAAAGGGGCTTGCAGGGACGTGGTGCGGTCCCTGGATGGGTGCTGAGGCACCTGCTGCTGCTTCTGCCATCGCTCTCCTCCAGGGGAAGAAAGACGCCTCGGCTCTTCATCCTTCCTCTCCCCCCCCCCCGCCACCCAGCTCACCCAGCGAAGACGTCACTGCCGCCACAGCCGTGGTGCCCAGGGGGCTGTGTGGAGCAGCAGCCCCGGGCTCACCTGGAGAAGCCGCCTCTGCTTGCCCATGAGCACCATGACTCCACCGCTCCGCACTGACAGAGGCCAGCTGGCTGCAGAAGCAGCAGCAGGAGCAGCTTGTCTGCTTACTATTTCTGCTATCAAACTTCTTAATGTTTACTGAAAATACAATTGAATTAAATGGGACCAGAGGTCCCACAATGGCAACCATGAATGTAATTCTGGCAACCAGTAGTGAGATAATTCAGTACAAAGAATGAGTTTTTTAAAAGCTGCCCACAAGATAGGGACCCAAAGAACATTTCTTTCAAAATGGTTCCAAGATACCAGGCTCAGTATCATGGTACAAAGAGAAAGATTACCATAAACACACACACACCACCCATCACTACTTATAAAATCTCTTTGCCAGTAACATATAGAGGAATGGAGCAGAAAATGACAGCCAAGCATATGGATCATTGAAAGCGACCTGCATCCTATTAACTGTTTAGAAGTTCAGCCTAAGCAGACTACTACCCTACACAACACATGTATTGGGTCTAACTGCAGAAGCAGAATTTAAGTTTCAAGCATTCACAAACCCCAAATTGGATTTATGATGACAAGTTTGATTCTTTTAAAGATGTTTTCTGAAGTACAATTGTGTGCTGCTTTATTTACAGGGCCAGTTGTGGTAGTTAGCTAATTATGATTACCCCAATCCTATGCTATTTATTGGGAGTAAACTCAATCAGCTACTGTGGGCCCTGCTTGTGAGCAACTATGGAGATAATCATGTTTAATGAGTACACAACAAAAAAACCATATACTTAGCATCTTTTGGTTTGCTTTCCTGTGCCTATATCTTGTATGGTCTTTTAACTAACCTTTTTCATAAGGCACCGTAAACACCACATTCGGTAGAAAAGCAGTATAAAAGGTTTTAATGTACAGTAATTTTGCAAGTGGTAAATTAATATACAAATTCACACTCCGCTATGAAGCTCACTGGTCAAACCACTGTTAGGGATGTGCACTGAGATATTTTTGGTTCAAATAAATGTCAAAAATAGCTTATTTCTATTTTTCAGATATATTCAGGTGTCTGGATGCTATCTGGGATTTTCTGGATACTGGCAAATGGGTTCCCAAACAATCCAGAAATATTCCGGAGTAACCAGAAATATTGTGGACTAAGGTTTTAAGGCTCTCAGGACTGTATTTCTTTAACATTGCTGTCCAATTCAAGACCAGTAGCACCTTAATTCTAGTCCCAGAACAGTTCATCTGGTTCCAGGGACTGTCATTCCACTCTGAGGCCTCTCATCAAAGTCTGAAGAACTTATTCTGTTCCTAGAGGCCATCTTTCCACTCTGGGGGCTGCCATTCCAGTCCCAGAGAACTAATTCTATTCCCAGGGGACATCCTTTCACTCTGGGAGCTGTCTTTCCAGTCCCAGAGCAGTCTATCTGGGTGCAAAGAGCAGCATCATTCGAAATCTATTCTGCATCTTCATTGCAGCTTTTCTGTGCCATAAAGCATTTTAATGGAGCCCATGCAAGTTAATTGGCATTCCTGTCTCCAATTATATCTAATGGGTATTCCAGCAACTCCCATTGTTCCATTGGGCAATCCTGTCATTCATTTTAGTACATCCTTTCTTGTTTAATCTGTTTGTCTTGGATTCTCTACTTGGACATTGGTTGTGTTAAGCTTGCCCCCATTCTGCTGGAATTCCCTGGTTCTCCATTGGTTCTGTCAGGCTTGTTGGTTCTCTTCGCACTGGGAGGCTGTTGGCCAGTGGTTACTTTGCTTGCTCTTATGTTTCTGGCTATTCTTTGCCCTGGAGAAAGCATGGGATTCCCCCCCCCCTTGCACAGTGGAGGATGACTGGGGGCACCTTCTTCAGAGGTCCATAGAACTGGAGTTCTTGGTCCAGTTCACTTAAAACTTGGAGATTCAGTTCTGCTGCATTTTTTGTGCTACTGGCTGCGAAAAAAACATCCTCTCCAGCTCTCTGGAAACATTCTGCATAAGAAATAATAGAGCCAAATAATATCATAATCCCAAAGAAAGACCCCAGATCCAAATGATAAATTGGTATTTGAGACCTGAGTAACCAGAAATACCAATATTTTTCCCTGACAGCCATATTTGACAAATGCTGATTCTATTCATGGTACACATCCCTAGTCACTGTGCCTCAGCTTTTACCTATTCATACAGTTGCTGCGAAAATCAAACTCCTTGAAAAACAAAGGTAGGTGTGATAAGACAATTATTCACTTAATTCTTTCTTTCCAGTAATATGTTAATACATTATTTGCCAAGTATTATGTTGTAAATGAAGCAGCATCTTCAGGACTTAGGCCCGCCCTCAAAAGCATCCCTACAAAAATACAGATATAGTTAGGATACAAGTATACAATAGTAGGATTTATACAGCACATTTGGAAGCCCATACAGGGTTTAAGTACATTAGGTTGGGCTCTACTACGTTTTTTTCTGGCACAACGGGGAGGAGAGGCCCCTATTGACACCTGAACAAACCGTGAGGACTACAGTGAGGAGGGGACAGGCAAGATTGCACAAGCAGACAAGTTGGTTGGATCCGACCCACTATCTCAGTAGTTAATTTATACAGCCCTGTAACGTAGGCCAGTATAATCCCAATACTGCTCAGGGGGGACTGAGAATAATAATTATTAGCCCAATACTATCAAATTATTGGGTATGATTATGGACATAGGAGACAGAACTATACATACCGCCCATCAGCTGATAGACACTAGCACATTTATTTTATGTTACAAAGGAATTACAGATCAGGAAATCCAGTACGTAAACCCAATTAAGCCTGGTCACAAACTCAAAATTATTCTTGAAAGATTTAACTGGTTCATACACCTGAAAGCTCTGCTCCCCATGAATTATCTGTTGACTTGTTGCCCAGGTAAAATTAATGAGAAGGTGCTGTTTGTATGAGAACATCTTCGCACGAGAGGCTTCATCAACTACCACCATGCTCTGTATGATCACAACAGTCTTTAAAACAAAATCTTACCAGCCAGACCACAAACCAGCAGGCCTCAGAAATAACTGGCGCTGGACGTACAAACCGCTCTGTAATCTCTTAAACATCCATTTCCCCACAGTACAGAAAGTACATTTTCAAACGTTCTAGATGACAAACATCTACACAGAACACCTTCACATTTCACTCCATCAAACTCAAAGGCTACCTAAGTTCAGGATCGTTTCTGTTAAGGTGCAAGCTTGCCGGATCTGACTCTAAGCTAACTCAGCCAATCCTAAACCAGACAACAACCGGCACAGTAACATTAAAAATAGGAAGAGCAATTGTGCAAGAATCCCACATCCGGCCAAGATACAAATCCAAACCAGAGCAAGAAGTGGCAGTAGCCCTGCCCAACAACCAGCAGCCAGAAGGCAGGCCTTGCCCTGGAAGCTTCTTGGACAGGCTGCACTGTGAACATGAAAGCTTCCTTCCTCACCAAAAGTACAACAGCACTGAGATGCTTCCCGCTTCCGCTGGTGTTCCTGGGCAGGTTTCTTAGGTCTGTTTGAAACAATGGGTGAAGACACATGGGCAAAGCGCCTGTATCCAAAACCTGCCTCCCCCTCCTCACCTGCCCACAGGTGACAGGGAAGCGCCATCCCCACACCTTGCCTTGTAAGGATTAGAAAAGGACCGGGGGAGCCTGTGAGCTCGGCCACGCCCGCCTCCCACCTGCCAGCTAAGGTAGCCCCTTCCCAGGTTCAGGAAGGTTAAGGCCCCCTGAGTGGAAGCGAAGGGAAAGGAGGCAGGCGAGCCAGCGGCCGCCTCCCACCCCCGTGCGACAGGCAGCCAAGCCAGGCAAAGGACGAAGGAAGGAGCCGCCCGCACCTGTCAGTCCGAGGGGCCCTCAAGCCTCGCCCGCCTCCCCCTGCTCGCTCGCTCCCCATCCCTTCCCTCACCAGGTGTCGCCCTTGCGGAGAGCCGTTTTGAGCAACGCCGCGACGTCCGAGCGTTGGGTCTCCAAATCCGCCGCGCCTCCCTCCGCCATCTCTCCCGGCTCCGCGGCGGCGGCGGCAGCAGCTGCGAAAGTGATGGCAGCAGGAGAGGCGGCGGCGGCGGCGGCGGCGGCGATGACAGGAGCGGCGGCGGCGGCAGGAGCGGGCCGCGCTGCATGCTGGGAGTGACGCCGCGCGGCGACCGGGGAAACGCCCTCCACGATCCCCTCCCACTTGGGCAACTCGGGAGATGGAGGCGGCAGGCGGACTAAGGAAGAGAAAAGATGGTTTTGTCGAGGGACGGAGCGGCGGATCTAGGAGAGAACGCCGCCAAGCGGATGGGAAGTCTTAGCGGGGAGAACAGAGGCTTGTTTCGTCCCTCCTCCCGCCCCTCAACGGGCGACGGATGCGCAAGCGTTGTTGAAGCGTCTTTTGGACTTGGCAGGAGAGGGGGCTGAAGTATCGCTTTGGGCGCTGGCCGGCCTGCACTGCCGGAATCTGGAGGCGAGCGATCCGCCCAGTGCTCGTAACCGAATAATAATCTAATGGAAACGATCTTCGAATCTAGTGCTGCTAATTCTTATTCTCCGATGAATATAATTTACTGATTTCTAAATTCTTGAAAAGTGTTGTTAACAGTATAAATTCTATGCAGTCGTTACAGCCCACTGTAAACCCGCAGCGTGCTTAGGCTGGGGTAACTGCATAGGATTGCACTGGACAAGGAGTAGCTCTAAGCAGGTGCAATATTAATAAACACGAAGGTAGTAGAAGGGTGAGTGTGCAGGGAGTTATTCGATCCTGGCATCCATGGTATGCATCAGTCTTAAAGAGAACCAAATCTCCAGTAAACTTGTCAGTTAGGAGGACAGAATCTGGCACTGTTCTTGCTTACGTGGGAGAGCAGTTAAGCCTTGCCCTTCAACTGGATTTATAAGAAATTGGACTTTTCAAAATTACAAGATGTAGGGCAGCCAAACATTTTTCATTCAAAATGATACTTAAGGGCAGGCACAAGCTAATTTCCCCACACAACTGCAGCAGGCTTGATAACTTTCCAGCAGTCAGCCTTTACACTTGCAAGCCAAACCTCTTTGTATGTTTACTCAGAAGTAAGCTTTGCAGAAACAGCTAAAGTCCTATGTGGAAGCCTATCTAATGCATACACAAACATGTAGGCTTTGGGGCAGATTGCCAAGCCTAGTTGCTGTTGCCAAGAGAATGATTTTCTCTCTGAGGTTTTCTGAGTCTCCTATTTATTCAGAAATATTTAAAATATATCACTTTGTATAGGTCAGTATTATGATTGGTCAGTTATTTAACAACTTATGGATTATTTAACAACTTTCAATGGTCTTTAGCCAATGACATGAGGGCCTGAGATGGGGGGGGGGGTGTTCTTCCACATGAGTTGCCTGCCCTGAGTTCAGTGCTTTTGGGAAGTGGGGTTTTTCTCCTGCTTCCCCACAGTATTGTGGTGCCTATGTGCACCTTCAGGGGTTTCCCTAGTTTTTCTCCAGTCTTTCTCAAACCTGCTTTGCTCTGAAGTTTTGAAAAAGATAGGAGTAAAGCCTGGATGACTGCAGTATGGGTGAGTAAATTCAGATTTTCCAGCCAACATGGTTGCCATTTTCTCTGATTTCATTCTTATGGGTGCCATTTCCTGCTCTCATCACTTAGAAAGGTTTTTAATTTTTTTTATTAGATCACTATTAGGAATAAGGCTTGTTGTGGAAATAAATACAACGGGCTCTAGAAAAGACTCTGGGTGGGTGCCCTGGCCTTGGGCATTCAGCATCAATTCATTGTGGTGACCTCAGCAGGGTATAATGACACAGAGCTTACTGTTTTCTCCAGGGGAACTGATCTCTGCCGTCTGAAGAGCAGTTGTAATTCTAAGGGATCTCCAGCCCTTCCCTGGAGACTGGGAACAATGCTTCTCCAGGAGGAAATAGCTGGTTTGGAGGGTGGGTGTTGTGTACTAGTCACGAAATGGCGACCGCCATGCGGTCAGAGCACATGGCCCGATTCTACCTGAGCTTCAGCCAGGTAGAACAATAGACAGTCGGATCCAAAACGACCACCAATAGCCAGCCTAGGTCTTCCGCAGGGGACCTATGAACTACAACTTAAGACCTAAGGCCCTATCAGAACTATGCGCATATGCTAAGCCCCTATCAGGTATTTTGGGTGCGGCCAGAGGTGTGGCTCCGGCCGGCATATAAGCAGGGCCCTGGAGCCCTGGCTGCATGCTTGATCTGACCATCTCCTGAACATGCTGATTCACTAATAAAGTCTTTGCTATGATCATCATACAACTCGCCTCCCGACTCCAGTACTTTCCAGTGGAGTTTATGGCATTGTACCTGTCTGAGGTCCCACCCCTCCTAAAACCCCACTCTCTCCAGGCTCCACCCCTCAAATTTCCAGGAATTTCCCAACCCAGAGGTGTCAATCCTATTTCCTTTCTAGCCAACCATCAACATAATGTTATGTGCCCCTCTGACTTTAGGTTTCCATCTCTTCCCCCCTTCCCTGTAGGCTCTACCTAGGAAAACCACAGTCTTTCTCTGCAATGGGGACTGAAGCAGGAGGGAAGTGACCTCAGCAGGGTATAATGACACAGTCCACCCTCCAAAGCAGCTGTTTTTTCCAGGGGAGCTGAACTCTGCCATCTGGAGAGCAGTTTTAATTCTGAGTGATCTCCAGCCCTCACCTGGAGATTGGCAGCAATGGTTCCCCAGGAGGAAAGGTACAGCCTTTCTAGGCAATGGAGACCAAAACAGCTGACATCATTCTCCTCTCATTCTATTGATCTGCACAACAACCCAGTGAAGTTGGGTAGACTGAAAGTCTGTGACTGGTCTGAAATCACCCACTCAACTTCCATAGCAAGAACCTGGATCTGGCAGACCCTGCTCTGAAGTGCTAACTGCTACTCTTAGGGTAGCCAACCTCCAGGTGGAGCCTGAAGATTGCCAGGTATCACAACTGAACTCCAGACAATAGATCTCTCCCTGGAGAAAATAACTGCTTTGGAGGGTGAGCTCTATGTCTATGGCATTCTATTCAGTCAAGGCCTCTCCCCTCCCCAAACTCTGGCTTCTGTAGACTCCACCACAGAATATCCAGAAATTTCCCAACCTGGAGCTGGCAATGCTAGTCAGGACTGGCTGCAATGAGTTCCCCACAAAGGCCTGGAAAGCGCCTCCTGCCTTTGCCTCTTTACTGACAGAACTGAGCATGGTTGCCTAGCAACAGCTAGTGAGGGAAAAGTTAGTCCCACAGGAGCCAAGCAAGAGAAGTGTCTTCATTAGGAGAGACAGCCATTTGGCAGTTTATTCTGTGAGAGAAGAGTGTCCAGGCTGTCAGTGGGCGGGGGAGAGGAGCGGACCCAGCACCCAGCCAGTGGCACACGAGTACTCTTGATTGGTGGTTGATGGGCCAATAGCTGATGGAGCATACTGCACAGCCAATGGGAGAGCTGGAAATGGCCAATATGTAAGAGAATTCTATATATAGGATACTTTTGTATATATAATTAAATATTTGGGAGTGACATCTTGGAAGCCTCAGTGCAGCAGCAGAGATTTCTAGGACAAACTCAAATTCAATCCTTAGATATTTTTTTTCTTGCGGGGGTCAGTATGCTAAAGTATACCTCTTTAATGCTAAAGTAACCTCAGATTTTATTTGGGGTAGCTATTTGGATTAATGCAGTTTCTGAATCTCTCGATCGTATACTTCATTTTTTGCGTAGAATGGCAGGGGTTCCTAGATGTGTGGCTGGAACTGCACTTAGAGTGGAATTTGTCCCACATTCCTTAGGGTCTAGAGCCTGGATCGCAGCTTTCAAACTGAGACTCAAAGTCCTCTATTCAGTACCATACACCCAAGGTGGCCTTCTGTACTTGATAAAGAAGGACAATCACAAAAGATGCTGGGAAAGATATCTAGATGCTAGACTTGAATTATTGGGCTTTCCCCCAACAGTATGGAATAATTTAATTTACCATGAAGCCTCAAAGCAGACTAGAATAAAGTTGATTAATCTTGATCAGGCTAGTTCCTTAGCTCAAGCAAGACGTGTATGTTCCACTATTGCCTTAGGTATTCCTCCTTCGGAGTCTCTTCCTTCATATACTGGATCCTTAAAAATACCTAGTTACAGACGTGTTTTCAGTCTTGCTAGGCTTAACTCTTTTCCCACTGCTGAGTTAACAGTTTGCTTTTCTAGAGTTCCATACTCAAATCATTTATGTAATTGTGAGACTGGAGTTGTGGAAACACTTGGCCATCTTCTATTATTTTGTCACCAATGGTCGATTCCTAGATCAATTTGGACTTAACTTAAAAAATGAAAGTTGGGAATTCAGAAAACCTGCTATACCTATTTATAACGATATATCAGTGTAACAATATTCTAATGCTGATTTTTGTTTTAAAAAAATCAAATGCCCTGGTAGCCCAGAGAAGGGGGGGGGGGAGGTGAACAGGGCAGGAAACCTGCCATGTATAACTCCTGTTGCTGCTGCAATTCATTTGCAGCCACACTGGCAATGGGAAAACCATAGAATCCCATCCCTGTGTAGGAGACACCACAGTGAACTGTAATTGCTTGAAAGATTTGGTGGGAGATGGGGGGTGGCAGAAAAGGACTTTCTTCCAATTTACCATCTTAGATGGTAAAAAATAAAATAACCATATACATACCAAAGTAGCACAGAGTGCAGTTTGCAGCTGTCTCTCTATTTAGTGCTGGGTACACAATTGAGTGTGGACAATTTTGGCTATAGAAAGTTATGGTGTTTGTACTTTCCATAAATATGCTAAGTAATACAATTGTAAATGCTAAATTAGAAATAATGCATTTTAGGTTTTTAATGCAGTAAAAATAAACATAGTTTGGAAAAAGTATATATCTCTCTATATAATAATGGTGTTTTGGTCATGGACTTTCCTGAACATTCCATATGCTCCTAAATCAGTTGGCTCCATGATGTGTCACTCAAGCTGTCCCTATCCACTGGTTGCATTGCCTGAGTCCCACCTCCAACATTCTAAACAGTTTGCTGTTCCTCTCCCCCACATAGCCAGTTGGAACACAGAGGTCATTTGCATATGAGACCTGATTAGCCTTTGACTCTAACATTCTTAACATTTTGCTGTTGCTGCTGGGAGTCATTGAATGTGTTCTGAGGTAAGATACATTTCCCAATCGTCCCTTCTACGGTCACTGGAGTTGCCAATCACCATGTTCTGCAATCACAGCACATCATTTCCCCTACAGAAATTTCCCAGCTATTACAACTGATACCCAGATGACCAAGATCAGTTCTCCTGGAGACAATGGCTGCTTTGGGCAGTGGACTCTATGACATTATACCCTGCTGAAGTCCCTCCACACCCCAAACCCCACCCTCCCCAGGCTCTACCCCTTAAATCTACAGGTATTTCCCAACCCAGAGCTGGCAACCTTGTAAATGGCTATGGGTCCACTTTCCAGACCTTTGGAACCCAGAAGACATGGCATAGGAGGAGGTGCTTTTCTACCTCAGCTGCCACTGCATAATCCCAAATCAACATAAGTCAGGGGTGGAGGGAACTATACCTGTTACCATGAGGCTGTCCTCCCATACTACCCACTTGGGGCAACAAAAGGACTTGAGACAGCCCTGCCTTATAGCTAAGCAGAAGGAAATAAACATGGCTTGCCTCCCTCTATTTTCCCCTTCCCTCTGCCACCCCACCAGCCACAGCTGGGACACTCACCTGGAGCTTCCTTCTAGAGCCAGTTGTATTTCTTCCCACAATGGGCCTTACTCCTAGTTGCATATATTTCAATTTTCCTCAAAATTTTCATAGAAAAGAACTGGGGGGCAAATATTTTTTTCCATGGCTTCAGAATGTTGGAAATTTTACACATCTGCATGTGAAGAGTTTACTGTTGCTAAAAGAACTGGAGAAGATAACAGCAAAGGAAGAATTGTCTGAAGGAGTAGAGTGTGAAGGAAGAAGAGCCTGCGAGAGTATGCTGAGGAAGTGGTAGGCAGTGCCATACTAAGTCCACTGGTTTCAGTGGATTTAGAATGGTGTATGATTGCATGATTGGTTAGATGACTAGGGAGAAATTCAGGTGGGTAGCCATTTTGGTCTGAAGCAGCAGAACAAAGTGTGAGTCCAGTGGCACCTTTAGACCAACCAAGTATCTGAAAAAGTGTGTGTGCACACCAAAGCTTGTACCCCGAATAAAACTGTGTTGGTCTTAAAAGTGCTGCTGGACTCAAATTTTGTTCTAGGGAGAAATGTTTAAACCAAAAGCAGAGGTTTGTATGTATTTCACTGGTAAATTGGGAGAGCACAGAGACATTTGGTGATGCCTATCACTTTGTCATCAAGTGAAAGCCTTTAAACACATCCTAAGTATGTTCACTTAGAAGTAGGCCCTCTAAGTTCAGTTGAGTTTACTCAGAGGAGTGTGCCTAGGGTTACATCCTCAGTGCACAGTATCTAAGCTGTGGCCAAATTCCATACGCTGACTATTTTAGTCCACCTTCCTTAGTAGATCTGAAAACTGGAACCTGTCATGAATGTGTGGCGCTTCTTGATACAAAGAGTTTTTGGAAACAAAGTAGTGATCAAAAGTCATTGTTCCTGTGCTCAGATCTGTAATGGATTAGTAGGATGGAGCTGGGAAGGTATGTCTCTGTGGTAGGAAGAGGTAGTATATATGAGCAAAAATGAGGAAAAATAAAATACTCAGGAGAGTTATTATGATCCAGTGCATAGATGAGGACCAAGGAATCTCAGTGGGGAGAACACAATCTTGAACATGGGTAAACCACCACCAGTCTCATATGATAATAATGACCAGTTTCCTTAGATGTGCAGATAGGGAGAAATTATATAATTAAGCTATACTATGTTGTGGGAGTATGCTTGCACATATACATGTGCACATACTACACCACAGTTGCTGTGTGTTGGTAGGTGGCATATTCTTACCACATCTCTTGATGGTAAAAATTCTGTACTATACTTTGTGTCTTTCTATAATGTATGCAGCAACTAATTTAAAAGGGCAAAAAAGTAAATTCCTTTGGAATTCTTCAATCATAAATACAAAAGATGAGAATTGTAACGTCTCATGATTGTAAGTAAATGTAGGAATGGGGAAGGAGGAAAGTTTTATGAAAACCTGTACTTGAAATTGGACTTGGGCCTAATTAAAGTTTACTATGCATGTCCAGTTATTATTGTAACTATATAGAAGATTACAGCTCCACAAAGACACTTGTGTGCAGCTCACTTCTAGTGTGGTCCTTTTTCTAAAAGTGGGGATGGTGACAAATTTGATATTTATTTTCCCCAGTGCAGTCGTTTTTGAATAGAGACAGGTGAAGCTTCTTTAGAAGGCATCACATCCAGAATTTTCAAACCACAGTGCCAGTATATGAAGAATGGATAATTTCAGTTACTGTTTCTGCTTAGTATCTGCTGCAGAGCTGTTAAAGCTACAGATGGAGTCACTAGCCATGCTTCCTATCTTGACATGAGAGATATCCTTTCAAGGACCCTTAAGCTGTGTACAGTGTAGCAGTGGTCCCTGTTGAGCTAGGTACTGGGTAGTTCTGGTTCAGAGTCACACTCAGCCATGAGATCCTCGAGGTGACTTTAACTCTCTTTCAGTTTTATCTGTCTCACAGGCTTTTTGTTGTGGTAAAATAGTGGGGAGATGAGTGCTGAACTCTTTGGAGAAGGGTGAGATTAAAATCAAAGCACAGAAAAACCAAATCCCACAGTCTTTCCTATGCTTCAAACTCTTGTACCTCTTTCAAAGCTTATGGAATTGCATTATTTCAGAACATTCCTATTCCACAAATAAACATTTTTGTCTACATGGAATATATGTGTAGCCATCTTACATGAAGACTCTCTCGACTCAACCGAAAGTAAACCCCTTATTGTGAGTTGTTTGTCGTTTACTCTAGGCTGTGATCACACACACTAAATAACCCACTTTCAATCTACTTTCAATGCATTTTCCAGCTGGATTTTGCCAGTTCACACAGTAAAATCCAGTTGGAAAGTAGATTGAAAGTGGATTCTTTAGTGTGTGTGATCTCAGCCCTAGAGTCTCCTGATGAAATAGATACCCATGTCGATATATGTGCTAGGAGACTGGCAGCTAAAGAGGGGTGCTGTTGTCATGTTTTGACTGTGTACTTCCTCAAAACGTGTGACTGGCCATCATGTGAAAATGAATGCTGAAGCTGATGGACCTGTGATCTGATACAGTAGGTTTCATTTTATATTAGTAAATTTTAACCTGGATCAAACAGTGCTATTCTGCCACGAACTAATGTTTGCATGTCTCACCCTTCTACATTTTGTGATTTATTGTAAATATTGTAAATTGATTTTTTTTGGTCTTTTGAATCATAATCCTTTTTTAGTTGGGGAACAGACAAGAAAGGAAAATATTGTTGAAGGAACTTGGAAGTCCTGTAAACTCAAAACAAACAAGAAAAATTGGTCTTTTACCTCCAAGGAAGACAATGTAGTTTTTAGGATTTCTTTGGAGGAAAGAGAACAATGAGTTTCTAATGGCTCTGATTATATCAGGTAACAATAGGCTCTAATTAGTGGAAACATTAAGATACTGTTCCTTAATACATGCCAAGAAAGGCTATTATACATGCTATTTTACATAGTTAGAAATGGAAGAGCCATTAAAATACTGATTTTCCTTTTTTTTCTCATACAGGAAGGGGATGGAGGAACTGACAAAGGTAGAACTTTTTTTTTATTTAGCTGGGTGTGATCTTATCTTCCCCAAATGGCAGTTAGCTACTGTTCTAATTAAATTATGTAGAATCTGTTCCTTCACAGTGACTGCAAAATAAAAGAACTAGGAAAAAAGATGAAATGAGGTGTTCACTAAACACTCGGCCAGCTACTTCTTGGCCTGGATTACAATTTTCCCAAAAGTCAACAGGCAGTACCAGAGATCTAGGCAAAGTATGTAATTTCTCTGTCGCACTTTGGAAGATTTACAAGTTTACAAGATTTTATTTTGATCCAGTCTCCAGCATCAGGAACGTGGCAAGTTGGTATTGAGGGTGTGTACCTTGGACTGGTTTAAATCATTCCTCATGAATCAGACTCAAAGGGTTGCCGTTGGAGACTAGCTGTCTTCAGTGTGGGAGTTACCTTGTGCGGTTCCTCATGTTTTTCAACATCTGTGTAAAGCCTTACAAGAAATCATTTTTAGCTTTGGAATTGGATGTCATCAATATGTGGTAGACACCCAGCAACTATATCTCTGTATTCAAATACCCTGTTAGTTCATTAGAGGTCTTTGAGCTGTTGCCTAACTGCTGTGGCCCTATGCTCCACCATGTCAGCGTTGCTCATCTAAGCAGGGCCTTCGCACATAGGTAAAATCAACAGCTGCTTGTACACATGCATTCTCTGTTGTGGTCGCCACCTTGTGGGATGGCCTTCCTGCAAAGGTCAGGAAGGCACCCTCTCTCCTGACTTTCAGCAAGCTATCAAAACCAAACTATTCAGTAGGGTTGCCAGCCTCCAGGTGGGGCCTGGGGATCCCCCACTTTTACAACTGATCTCCAGCTGACAGATATCAGCTCCCCTGGAGAAAATGGCTGCTTTGAAGGGTGGACTTCTATGGCATTGTACCATGCTGAGGCCCCTCCCCTCCCCAAGCCCTGCTGTCTCCCAGCCCCAGCCCCAAAGTCTCCAGGTATTTTCCAACCCAGACCTGGCAACCCTGCTATTCAGGAGGGCTTTTTTTTTTTTACAGATAATATGGCTGTAATGAAGTGGTTCAGAAAGATGCTTTAGTACAAGGATAGGGACTGTAGACACTACTACAGTGTATTGTCTTTTGCTGTACGTTCTTACCATGTAATCTCTATAATTTTAACATGTCATGTTTGAACGCTTATGCTTTGTTTCAGGATTGTTTTGAGCTGTTTCAGATTTCTGCAGTTCAAACCCTATTGCACTGTCCCACCCTGTTGATTGTATGTCATGGCCTTAAGTGTCAGTGAGAAAGGTGGACTATAAGTAATGTAAATAAATAAAATAAATGCATGCAGTAACACAGTAAAAGTAAATATTTGAGAGGAACAGCCATATCTATTCCAAGGCACTATGACATTTTGGGGGGGGGGGGGGGGAGTGTTGCAAATGGTTCTTTTCATAGATTGGAAAGAACATAGCACTGAAATCTGCCTGCTGTGCCTTTTGAGAGCTGGGATAGGTTCCCAGAACAGCTCTGCAAAACGAGCAGCACGGTGTTATCCTGCTGATCTTCTGACTCTCAGTCCAAGAGATGCAGTGTGCAAAGCTGCAATATTTGCAGCACTTCTGTATTGATTGGAAGAAACAAGGTTGAATTGTTTTTGCCAGAAAAATCACTGTGAGTTTTTTTGCAGGATGCTTTCCTGGGTTCATAGAAGGTTGGGTGGGCTTTGAGCAAGTATTTCTATGGACTTCTCAGAAGATTGTTCTGGAGATTAACAAGTGTCAGATGAAAGTGCTTTTCACTCAGTTCACCTGTGATCTGCTGTACAAATGGAAGAAGAGAATGAGATGACCCCATGTCAAGGGAATGAGCTTTCTTCGAATAAAATTCCGTGTCCATGATTTCCCCCCCTCTGTTCTCAGCTCAGTGACTACAAGGTGAGAGCAGCCCTCTCCACCTGGCCCTTGCAAACTCAAGGTCATTTTACAGGGATTCAACAGCCCTGCTAATTAACTCACTGATCACAGCTGTAAGAGTTGGAAGGGGGAAGTTTTGCTCATCTTCCAGAAAGATCTCTTGGGACCATGCCCTCGTTGGTTGTAGGAGGTCAGCAGACCAGTGGCCTAAGTTTCCTACAAATGAAGACTATCCTGGTAGGCCTTATCTTCCTTTCACCTCAGTAACTATGGCTTTAGCCTCTGTTGTGTTACCTTGGCTTGATATCCTTTGATGTATGCTGCTTAACTTTGAACTGGATTTGCCAGTGCTTCAAATACCCAACATCTATGCTGTAAGAACCTTCAGTAAGTGTATCTAGAAACTAAGTTTGTTTTTCCTGTTTGGTCCTTGTATCTGTTAAACATCTTCTTTATGTTGTATGCTAATTGCTGCTCACCCTCTACCTATATGTATGGACTGGTAACTTCCATTTCATTGTGTCTGAAGAAGTATGCATGCACACAAAAGCTTATACCTTGAATAAAATTTTGTTGGTTTTAAAGATGCCACTGGACTTGAATTTTGTTCTGTTGCTTCAGACCAACACGGCTATCCACCTAAATGTATTTAGAAACTCAGCTTTGTTATTTTTATGTGTCTTGAATCTTCACTGGAACTGTATTATTTTTAAACCACTTTCTTTATAATAAAGCCTATTTAGCTATATGGTATTTGGTTTCTGTGAGTTGACTGGTTTTAACCCAGGGTAATCTCGGTTATGTTATTAAAGGAGGGTCTTGTGCCTGGGTCTCAAGTGTGAGACAAAGGAACAGTTCTCTCCCAACAAGGTGTACAGCTTTGATACCCTAAATTGGTCTATTGGTAATTCCTTGGTAGGCTGCTTTGCATGCAGAGGGGGCCCCATGGCTGACTTTTGTACAATAGAGTTGAGAGGGCAGGGACTCCAGACCCAATCTGCAAACTTGGTCACAGTCATACATGATTTGTGTGTTATCTCTTTCCACATGCTATTCTGCTCCAGATTGGATTTTGGTGCACATGCAGTAGCAGCTTCAGCCTTAAAACCCCACCATGATATTATTCCAAACAAAAATGGCCAGGGGAAGCTATTTGCCACACAGAAGACCACATATAGTATCCTTCCTGTGAACTCCACCCCCTGGTTTAGTTCCTGGAATCTTTAGGCAAATAATTCTAGATTAAAATATCTTACTTTTAGTTGCTTTAGACCAGCAAGAGTAGACACCACTGAGTTAGATGGGCCAGTGGTCTGACTTTGTATGAGGCAACGTCATACACTTATTGCGCAATGTTGTATTCCATGAATTAGCTCAGGATTATGCAACTATACAAAACAGATATAATGAGGAAGGGAGCAGCCTGGGATTAGTAATCATATTAACAAGGATCCTGCCTATTCCAAGGCTACATTGTGCATGATGAACACACATGAGATCCAGTACAAACACTGATAGCCCAAACTACTTTAGTGTACAGGTTGATACAGTTGTACTGACACTACCATATATATATATATATATATATATACCAAAGAGACACGCAGAAGAAAATATATTAGTCAACATGATCCCACAGCAAATAGTAACACTCTTCATGGACTTGTCTGGTAGTACTGACAGGTACTCGGGGATTGAAGTACTAGAATATGTACAGGCTCTGAAGATTTTCCTAGGATTAAGTGACTTTCCCAAACATACTTGGTTTCAGTGGGCCTTACTTCCCGTATAAATGCATGTAAGACTAAGATGGAATTATGCTGTTGAAATACTGAATGGTGTGAATTATATGGTTGCCAACTCTGGGGGGGGGTGTTGTCCTTTGAGAAGTTGGGTCTTATGCCTGTGATTTCAGATGTATATCACTGCCTCTTAGCAAGTAAGGAAGTGCATCTTTTTTTTTTTACTGTACCACTCTGCACTGCGTGCTTCTCTATATAACAACAACCAAAAAACCCCCCTCATATAGAACTAGCCTGGGCTAATTTCCTCCTGATATGCTAACTTTCTAAGCGTAGGGGATTTTTTTGCACAGAAAACCAATAAATCACTGCAGTTTATAGTGCTAACAGTCCAGAATCTGGTTTACTACCATCTGCTCTTTGCAAAAGAGAGCAACACCTTTGAAAATGGACTGACAAGCACCAGTTTTTAAATGCAAAATGGTGTTATGGATGGATTAACAATTTTAAGATAACACAGGGTTAGCTGTTTGACATGACCAATAAGAGCCCAGGTTACATTCCTAGAAGGGCTGACAGTTTGATAGATGAAGAGAGGAGGAGAATCAACATTCCAATTCAGCCCACTTGGATAAGTATTCCTGATTTTCATCTCTCTGCATGGAGTACCCTTAAGTACCCATGAAACAAATTTTGCTGAGGAGAGCAACACCCTCTTGAACTGATTGGTCAAAAGTCTTGGAGGGGATTTTGTATCTGTAGTTCATGTTCTGATTGGCCCAATAGGGAACTTCCAAACTAGAGGGAAATCCTATAAACTGGAAAGCTTTGGGGGTATAGTTCTTCATCCTTGGACTATTCAAGACACATACAAGGCATGCTCAGTCAGGACAAGTCAAATCTCTAGCGACTCCTTGGATAAGCCTCAGTAAACTTTTTAAACAAAGTGTTGTGCCTTGAACAGATCCCTATGGAGGGGGATTTTTTTTTATCTAGCTAGGAAGTGCATTTTCATTTGTTGCCCTAGAGTTCTGTAATTATTCCTCCTGTCTATAAATTGATCCCATATATTTGTGTTTTCTAGTATGTTTCCTGCGCGTGCATGTGCGCGCACACTCACTCACTCACACACACATCTTTAAAAGCGAAGGACTGGTTTTTTGTGGGGGGGGGGGGAGAACTTTCAAGGAAAAATTCTCCCATGAACTGGCATGGTCCCTGAAGGCATTACTTTAGAAAGTGGTGCTGAGGTAGATTGAAAAGGACAGAAAAGGGAGGCAGAGAAAAGCCAAGCTTTTCACCCACACAAGCATGCATGCCCACCCCACCCCCCCACCCCAGTTTAAATTTCTGTAAGGGGAACACAGGGTCTGACCAGAAGCAGCTGGGGTCAATACTGCTACTGATCCACTATCCACAAACTGAAACCCAATAATATTCTTTCGTGAGGGCAAACATTGATGTTTATTCCATGGTCAAAAAATTTAAAAGAGAAGTTTTTAAAATGGATCTTACTCTTCACAACCTTAATGTGCAGAGCTGGGACCCTGAGGTGGTGGCGAGAATTGAGTGGCTGAGGACTAGGAGTGAGAGTTCATAACAGAAGGGATGTTTGAAAACATTCACTCATTATTGCAGGTCTTTCTTTTTGTGCCCCCACCATCTAAGGCATAGTGAGTGGCCACCAGAGAAAGAGGGCTTTCTTGGTTGAAGTTCTATGATTGGATTTCTTTCCAAAGAAAAGTTTGCTTGGTCCTACCTGGTTTATTGAGTATTGCTGATCATCATCTGATCCTTGGTCCTACCTGGTTTATTGAGTATTGCTGATCATAAATGAAATGTCATGAGCTGTTAGAGAAAAAAAATCTATTTTATTACTGAGATGACATTAATAGTCAATAAGGACAGTGGTGTTGCAGCCCAAATCAGAGACTCTAGGTCATCAAGACACAGTAAAAGGTGCCCTTGGTCCCTCTACTACAGGATGTGCCAGCTCCCTGAGCCTGCATCCAAGATAACTGTTTCAGAAGCAGAACAAGGGACCCATGGTAGACCCCAGTATCCAGTGGGGCCCTTGGATCCAGTGACATGGCATACCTAGTCAGGACTATGGATGATAGCAGTACCTTAGACCTTGCCAAATCTAAGGACCCCAATATGCAGGACTTGAGCCTTGTCTGGGCTCCTATACTACTGGAAACCCTGTAATAATACCCTGAATCCAAGATATAGTGACAAAAGCAAACTCATATGGAAGCTGCACTTGGATGTCACTTAGCAGTATAATGCCAGAGGCTTTGCAAGAAGGAAGGAAGGGCTGAGAACATCTTTTTGAGAGCTGGATGAGCTCTGGAAGAAGTTTCTGTTCCTCCACTGTTGTGGGTGTTTAGCATGGGCCAATGAATATATTCTTACACTGATGTGAGGAGGTGTGTGAAAATCTCCAGGATAACAGGACATGTGGAACTATAACAAAGGATAACCACATGAGGGTAGCAGCAGTTCAAATATAGCAAGCTGCAGCTGGGAGGGACAAGCATGTACAGATATAAAACTTGGATGGAGCCTAAATTTTTCTTTTCTTTGGTGTATAACATGCTTAATCAAAGGAGTAAAAGATATTACAACATTATAGTATGTTTTTTGTATAATTGTAAATTCAGGCTATAGCAGGGTTTATATGGTTAAAAAATTCTGTGACACAGTGCATATATTCTTATTTAATGGTGTGGGTGCAGCCAATACTCTGTACCTTGGCTATCCCTTCTCTTAGAAACAGGTGTTCATATTAATTCAGATTGGAATAATTAAATTAACTGCGATTGGAATGGGAAAGTAGCTCTGTTTTCAAATTGCAGATTAATAACTGTAGGCAGCTATTGATGAGATATGTTACCATATTAGCGTTCTGCTTTGGTGAAAATTGTTTTACAAAATAGAAAAGTACCTAATGATTTTCAGAAGGCCAGACTGAAGACAACCAAGAATAAATGTCCACTGTTGACCTGTTAAAGTAGTTAATCCAAATCTATTTTATGATCATAAGCATCAACAATATTCATAATTCTTGATTTTCATTCTTCTCATACCCTTAACTACCTTTTCCAAATCCCTGTTATTCTCTGCTGTTTACACCTATCCCCTTCCTTGGATCTTGTGTCTAGGCATAGTATGCTAGGGGAAAAAAGTCATGAGCCACAGTCATCTACAAGCACACCTTATTGTTCATAGCATAGCCATCAAAGTTATTTTTACCTACTTTGGTTTCAGCTTTCTCCCCATATGACATTATTGTAGAAGGAATCATCACCCCCTCAAATAATTCCTTAGAGTTTTTGTCCTTCACAATAAAACAGGATAACAAATAATACATGCTGAGAATCTCAGGTTATCAGGTCATGGTCATGGATAACAATTTTGCTCCACCACATTTGTTTCAGGCGTACAAAGGTCACAGAGGCTTATATTCTCAATGTACCATCTCCATTGTACTATGGTTGCTTTCCACTGATGTCTATGAATACATGGTTTCTAAGTGAAAAATGCTTTTTAAATAGGAAATTCATACTGCTTCTGTGTACCAGTTCACCAAACACCTCACTTTCATCTGACACTTATGGTTCATGATTTAATTGGGAGTTATAGGTGGGAATGGTGTGAAGTGATGAGCCATTTGGTTGATTCTGCCTCAGTTCTTTTACTAATTAATTTTAAAAAATCTGAAAACAGAAATCCTGTTTTTTTGGAAAGCTGACTTTCCTTTTTTTTTTTTAAGATTCTCTTGACATGCCCTTTTTGAAGTATTTAAAAGTGCTAATGTATCCGTTAATATTTTTAAACCCATTATGCTTTTTATTGAAAATACTATACATTGCCCTTGTTAAAAAGTAGTTTTAAATCATACCCATTGTTCCTGGGTTGAGGACTGCAATTACTGTTTGGGGTTCAGCAGAAAATGGTAGCATCTAGATCTATATCCATTTGTAATTATCATTATTGTGCTCCTTGGGTACTCTCAGAACATCATGAAACATGAACACCAGTAATAATGTTTAGAATAGCATTTTAAGGCAGCAGGTAATGCTGCCTCATGAATACATATAAGTTCATAAATATGTATTATTCTGATTTATATTCTCTCTTGAAACTTAGAGGGTTAAGAGCAAAAGTATTTCCTACTCTTTTTCTTTTCTCTTTTCTTCCCTTTTCTCCTTTGTCTTATTTACTATACCAAAGTCCATTACATATATTAAAATACTATGATCCACTCTGAACCTCCATTCCAGAGACGGGTGAGGGTTAAGGAAGTGAATGCAAAGCCTATATCATAAATAAATTAATGCATAAAATTTTTAATAAGAGCAAATAAGCTCTGTATGAAGCTAAACTGCATCCACATAGATGTCCCTTTATCAGTTTTAGTCATGGTTTAAAAAGCTGTTTAGGCATGACTAGAATATAGATGGGGACATGCATTCAAATGCCATCCTATTGAAAACCATGCAGTGCAGAATTATAGTATTCCCACTTGGATGTGCATCTGAAAGCTCATCAGATTGATAACTGTAATGTATAATCTAGTAAATTCAATGCACATGGAAGTGTACTTAATGCATGTGGATCTCCTTAGGTACACTGGGATGAAAGTATTTTCTTTTGAATTGTTCTTTATTTGAACTCCTAATTGATCTTTTGTCAAAATGGGATAGAGTTGCATAGTTTATAAGATCCAAAACCTTAAAAGGGTGTGTGTGTGTGTGTGTGTGTGAAGGCTGTGTCTAAAACAACATATTACAGATTATAAAATTGTATCTTTAGAGGTAATAAATGGTACCATTAATGTCTAATGTGAAGATTAATCCTTCTTGCTGATGAGTTATCATGTCTTTTTACAGATTTCTTTCCACTGGCAAGCAGTAGTCTTAAGAAACAACTAAATACACTCATTTCCCCCCTATTAACCTTTTAAATAGCTTAATCTAAGGCATCACGAGCATAGAATCACTTTTTTCTCTGTTTGCTTAATTATAGTTAGACTTTAAGTGCAGCCAAATTAACTTATAATTAATTATGCCCAGCAGATTGCTCCTTTTATTTATTCTTGATAACACTTCAGGATCTACAAGTTAAATGTGATAATGTTAACGTAGTTGTAACAATTTTAAACTAAGAATAATTCTTAAAATTGAGGTGTATGCAACCCATTGAAGGGTACTCATACAATCCGTTTCATGCACATTGGCTCACTGCAAATTAACTTTTTGGTTTGCATACTATGATATTCTTTGGATATGCAGTTACTCATGGCATCAAGTTAGGGACTTAGTTTCCATTAGTTGATAACTGCTTTTCCACAAGACTGGAATCCTTTTCAGCAATTATATTACCCAAACTGTACCCAAAGAAGGGAAAATTAGCTTTTACAGGATTCCAGACAGGAATAATGCAAGACCTTTGGTCTTTGTGTACACAAATAGCTTTACTGTATACAAAATTAAAAAAAATAATTTAAAATGTAAAGAACCTTCACTAAAAACCTGAGAACTAATTCCCTAAGTAATCACACATACAAGCACACACACACCCCAGCAAGAGGGTGAATTTGATTGAAAGGAAAAGGAATGAATGGGAATAGGAAGTTTTAGGGAAGGAACATACAACCTTAAATCCAGGTTTCAAAGTCTGCAGAGGTCCGGGGAAGCCTATGAATCTGTTATGTTTATGAATCAGGTATGTTTAGGTAGTGGAGGGACTGACATACTTTCCACTGTGTTGGGATGGTCTTTTTATGAGGAAGGGTCTTATAGCTAGACATGGGAACCCAAGTTCCCCTGAACATGATTGGTCCAATATATGGGGTGTGGTGGAATGGGCCTACTCTGGGCTGCAGGCCCTATTCCACCCTGCCCTCCAATGTTCTCCCAACACCTGGAAAGGCTTTACTCTCTCTCCAGTAACCCACCACTACCACCTAACCTTTGTAAAGAAATGCACACTGGGAGGGTCAGGACTCCCAGCTTCTCTTCCAGGTTCTGAGGTCTTGCCTCTGTGTCTCCTGGTGCCCAGTGCCTAGTCACCATGGGGACAGTTTACTGCCTTGTGCTCCCTGAGAGGAATAGCCACTTGCCAATGGCCTTCCTTTCTCTTGGCACTCCCTTTTAAAATAGTGTGTCCAAGATTGTGGAGGTCTATGTGGTACAGAGAACCACTACCAGCATCAAAGGTTATGAAGTATTTATTTAAAAATGTTCAGAAACATACTTTTAGCACAGCACCTGATTGAGCAAGGGATTAAAAAGAAATGGGTAAACACCAATCCTCTGTCCCTCCCTCTATACACACCCTATCAGATGGTAAACTATAGGACAGGCTCCTTAGTTTATGAAATTACAGATTTCTACAGAGTTTCCATGACCTTGAAGCTTCCTCCCAGCTCTTCAGGTGAGCATATGGTCAATAGCTGCCTCCTTCAGATCTCATTTATGAGGTCTGTCCTGATGGACCAAGTATGAAAAAGAGAGCTCCTCCTTGCTGAAAGTGTTTTGTTCTTGAGAATATGCCCCTTGAGCTAGGGGAGACTGAACAATTCCAGCACACCCTTCCTCTTCCCTGGACCTTCAATATCATGGCTGTACCCAGGTGCCTTTATGAGACTTCCCAAGCTTCAGATCCCCTTGGCGCTTAGGCTCTAAAAGGGGATGCCTATTAAAACAACCATGTTCAAAATAAGAGGGGGGCCCTACTGTCTAAGGGGGTCTTGGCTGGAGGAGAGATCAGGATCCTTACAATGCTGCCATTACATTATAATATAAAGCCCACAATAGCAGAAGAAGCAAGTTCAGTTTTACAAGAGCTATGTTTAAAAATAATGCAGCATAATAACAGAGAAGAGGCAAACAGGAAAAATGTTGTGATGTAGAAGACATTTGAACCTTATTCCAGAGCCCCAAGTTTGTGAGTGCATGTATAGATCTGCTCTGCACTGAAAACTTTATTCAGGAGACAGAAAGTTCTTCAAGCTGCCTTAGGTCCTTGTCATGAGGACAAAAGGGGGACAGAAATTAACAACAAAAATTAAATAAGCACATAGTGATAAACACCGAGAATATGGATAGGATAGATCTTGGTTCACTGGACAGTGTTATGGGTAGGCTGGAGTATACTCCCACTTCATCTTGGTCCAGGACTGAAGAAGTAGAATTGGACAAAGAAGGTGAGTGCCTGGATTGGGGGACATATCTGGGAGAAATGAGCAGCTCAAACATGGAGACTGTGGGTGTCCGTGTCTCCCCAGCAGCTGACCTTGAAGGAGGTGAGCTTGATGCTACTGACAATACTCTTCAGAAGGTTTCTGAACCAAGACAATTGTCTGCTCACGGCATGAGGGTGGGGAAATGGGTTAACAGGCAATGTGTACAGTTTAGACACATACCTATAAGAGGCACGAGAGGGTCTCTGAAACTTTTCTCAGATTCAGAAGAAGCTCATTAATTAAGAGTTTGGGTAAGAGCTTTCTGAGGTTTTGGTCAACCAATTGGGGCAGTCAGAAAGTGTGGGTGTGCGTTGGCCAATCACCTCATATAGTCCAAAGGCATCTGAAAGACTACTGTGACCATCCTCCATAGCCACAGGCCCTAGATGTGGCATATCAGATCCTTGTTTGGGGAACTTATTTCCAAAACAGGGTTTTACCTGAATGGCCACAATATGCTAGGACAGTGATGGTGAACCTTTTAGAGACCGAGTGCCCAAACTGCAACCCCAAACCCACTTATTTATCGCAAAGTGCCAACGCGGCAATTTAACCTGAATACTGAGGTTTTTGTTTTAGAAAAAAACAACTCATACATTAACATCTTTTGTCTTAAAAGAAAAACACAATAACAGAGCTTTCAATGATACAAACAACTTTTTATTGAAAGGTAAAAGTTTGCATTTGGCATGCTTTTGAACAATTAATGTGATTTTTGCTGTCCAATCTTGCAAACTCTGTGCTGGGGCGATGCCGTGTGTGCCCACAGAGAGGGCTCTGAGTGCTACCTCTGGCACGCGTGCCATAGGTTTGCCACCACTGTGCTAGGACCTCTGAGCTGTAAATTTCAATTCAATACTTAGTGGTTCTAGAAGTGTCAGTTATGGCATTACTAGTCTGATGTGATATGTTTGAGGTGACTCATAGGGTATATGAGGGGCTGGAGGAAAGGGGGTTTGAGGGAGAGGCTCCAAACTTGCAGGGTAGCTGCTGGGGCCTCTCCTCAAAATACCCACTAAGTTTCAAAAAGATTGGACCACGGGGTCCAATTCTATGGGCCCCCAAACAGGTTGTCCCATCCCCTCCATTGTTCTCTATGGAGGGAAAAATTGTTAACTTTTTTCCTACCATAGAGAACAATAGAGGGAATGGGGGCAACCTGTTTGGGGGCCTGTAGAATTGGATCCCCTGGTCCAATCTTCTTGAAACTTGGTGGGCATTTCGAGGAGAGGCCCCAGCAGCTACCCTGCAAGTTTGGAGCCTCTCCCTCAAACCCCCTCCCCTCCAGTGGCTTTTAAAGTTGCCACCAAATTTCGGCAGCAATTCGGCGGCGAGCTGAATCAGATTAGAGAATCTGATTCAGCCCGTGGCTGCCCTACTGGCCAGTCCTGAGCTGGTGGAGCTTCGCTCCGCCTTGCTCCGGCCCCAACGGACCCCTGGAAGTGGGCATGGGCTTCCCTAAGTCCTGGACCGATTTCCCACTAGAGCTGCACTGCCATTCTTCCTCTGTTTGCTCTGGTGCTGTGCTTGAATTTCACAGTATTTGCCCTGGGGCGCATTTTGACCCACGGCTCCGCCTGGTCTTTCCTGCGGTTTCAGTGATCCTGTTTTTTGAGGTTCACTGAAGCCGTGGGGAAGCTCGGGCGGAGCTGCGAGTCAGAATGCACCCCGCAGCAAATAGTGTGAAATTCAAGCACAGCACCGGGGCAAATGGAGGAAGAATGCCAGGGCAACACCTGTGCGAAATTGGTCTTGGTGTGTGCGTGTTTTAATGCAGGGCTGTGTTCGACTCTCCAGTTGCTTATAAATCTGTAGACATAAAAATATTAGAGCCTGCAGGTTAGCAGGGAGCTCTATTCTAGCAACTTCATCCAGGATTTCATTGGATAGCCCTTCTAAATACTGATTTACAAAGGCTGCCTCATTCAACCCCAAATCCTTGGCCAATAGTTGGGATTCAGTGGTGTATTGAGCCACGGTACCCTTTCCCTGTTTTGGGGCACAGATTCTCTTATTGGCATTTGCAGCCTTCAGAGGATTAACACAGGCAGCAGTGATATGAGACACAAAGTTTGGGAAGTTTTCCAGCACTAGAGACTTGGAGAACATCAGAGGTGTAGCCCATTTGGCTTCCTGCCCCTTTAAGAGGTTGAGGATGAGACAAACTTTTACCTTGTTGGTGGGAATGTGATCCCATTCTGAGAAGGCTGCTTCCTGAGTAGTACCCACAGCAAAACCAACAATACCACTATCTTATCTGGAATGAACTTTATTTTAATTGGCTCTTATCCATCCCACATAAGACCACTTCTGGCCTGCATTGGCTGCGTGTATGTTTCTGGTCCCAAATCAAGGTGCTGGTCTTAACCTATAAAGCTTTACATGGCTTGGAACCACAATATCTGTTGGAGTGCCTCTCCCAGCCCAAATCTACCCGGACACTACACTCAACCTCTGGGGCCTTCCTCAGGGTGCAAATCCCTTGAGAGGCTCAGAGGGTGGCAATTAGGGGGAGGGCCTTTTTGGTGGTGCCCCCCCATCTTTGGAACAACCTCTCTGTAGTGGGCCGCCTGGCACCAAATTTGACATATTTTTGGAACCAGGTTAAGGTGGCCTTCTTTGCAGAGGCCTTTAAAGACCTCCCTGGTTATGCAGGGGCCTAATACAATTAGCCAGGTACTTTCTTTCAGTTTGGGTTAGGTCTTTTGGGGTCCATGTTTTTAATGTTTTCCATGTTACCTTAAATTAATTTTTAATTCTTAAATTTTTAAATTTAATTTAGCGCTCTCTAAAATCTTGCATAGTCAATTACTTAAGACGGCTGTTTCTGAAACTGTTCTCAATTATTCAAGATTCTTGGAGGTGTTGATCTTTTCATCCTAGAATGCTCCTTAAACTCCCTCTGAGAAGCAAACGATCACCAAAGGCTAGCCAGTATTTATTATAAAGAATGGCAAGAAGAAAGTGGCAGACAATATGACAAGGAAGACAACAGTGCTTGTCTCCAAAAGTTTTTATGTGATACAAAACAAAATGTGATAATGAAACAAAATATGAAGTTTGTGGTAATTCACAAAATAATTTAGCCTACAGTGGCCACAGTGAAGAAGTTAGCCTCTCACAGATAAAATCTATGGTGAGCCAGTTGCATGAAACCCAAGTCTATGTGAAGTTTTTAAAGATAAATTCAGACACTCTTGCAAAAATTTGGTATTTGTAGTGCAAACTCTGCTAATTTTAGTATGTTGCACATATGTGTGGATTAAGACATACTAAGGCCCTAAACCAGGTCAGGTTTAAGAGGCCTCCCATTACAAAAACGTGTATTATTCTAACACTGAAATTTAGTATTTTTTTTTAAATTAGAACTCCCTCATAATCTGAGTCCCTAATCTGTGGTTTACTTAGATTGTTCATAAATCCAGCATTTTGGTGGGTTGGGGTTGACACAGGCTGTTTCCAGTGGCTGGCATGGGTTGAGTGCTGCTGTGAATAAGCCATCAGTCTTATTAAAAAATTAGCTATTGCTCCTGTATTTAACAGCAGCCTTACCTGCAGACATTAGCAGATGATGATATTTGTTCCTACCAAGAAAACAATCACCTACTAGTTTCTGGAGATCCAGTTGCTATTAAAAGAGAGCTAGTTTGGTATAGTGGTTAAGTGTGCAGACTCTAATCTGGGAGAACTGGGTTTTATTCCCCACTCCTCCACTTGCACCTGCTGGATGACCTTGGGCAAGCCGTAGTTCTGTCCCAGCTGTTCCTGAAAAGGAGCAGTTTCTGTCAGAGCTCTCTCAGCCCCACCTACCTCACAGGGTATCTGTTGTGGGGAGGGGAAGGGAAAGGAGGTTGTAAGCTGCTCTGAGACTACTTTGGGTAGTGAAGGGCGAGGTATAAATCCAATCTCTTCTTCTTACAAGGAAGGCCAGGTTGATTTTTTAGGTAGTAATTTTTAGAAAGTAAGTTGGCCTCCCTACTTCAGGCTGAATTTTTAGTTCAGTGTTTGAGGTTTGTGATGTGGTAGAACGGCCCTCTCCTAGCATGTTAGAGACACCAAACTCACAGGGAATCTCTGGCTGACTCTCCTCTACCTGCCTACCAAGTTTCGTAAGGACTGGATTTACAGGATCTGAGTTACAGTCCCCCAAAGATGGTGCCCCATCCTCCATTTTCCAATGGAGGGGGAAAAGCAGCAAAAAAGCAAGGGCAATAGAAGCCCAGCAGAACAGAACCAAAGTCCCAGAGAATCTTAGAAACTGAAGGGGGGGACATTTTTGCAAGCCTAGCAGAACTAGTACCCCTGTGACAGTGCAAACCCAACAAGACTAAGGTTAAACCAGAGAATTTCTGTCATAGAAACTGAAAGGGGGATTATTTTTTCAAGCCTAGCTGAACCAGTGCAATATGTTAGTGCCCAGCAGAACCTAGTGCCATTGTGGCAATGCCAGTTCAACAGGACTGATGTCTAGCAGAGAATCACATTCCAAGCAAGCCAAGCAAAACCCAGTGCTAATGTGGCAATGCCAGCTCAATCACAAGCCAAGAATGGGGGCATTTTTGCAAGCCCAGCAGAACCAGTACAATGTACAGAGTGTTCATTTTTTACCAGTGTAATCACTGAGTGCCCAGCAGAGCCCAGTGCCGATATGGCAATACCAGTGCAACAGGACTGATGTCTAGCACAGAATCACAATCCAAGCAAGGGGTGGGTCATTTTTGCAAGCCCAACACAACCAGTACAATGTACAGAGTGCCCAGTAGAACCCAGTGCCATGGGCACTGCAAGCTTAAAAGGACTAAAAAGCACAGAGCCACATTACCCTCTTTTAGGTAAAAATTAGGGCAAGCAGATGGTAACACCCGTCATCTGCCCCAAGGACTCCCATGTGCCGACCCAATGGTGAATCCTTATCACTTCTCATTGTGCCTGAGCTGACATGATAGAGCAAGGCAATACTGAGAAGAGGTGAATGATGTAAACTGCTTAGTGAGAAAGGTGAGGTATAGATGAAAAAAAAGGCCTCCATCTTAGGCTGTACTATGTCTCTTCTCATCTTCTCCAAGGACCCCAGTGCATCAAGGGGAATACCATATTGCCATCTCCGTTGGCACACAGCCCCTTTCCAAACATGACAGATGATGTAGTGCAGCCAATAATGGCCTGGTCAACACCACACTCATAACCCTCTGGAAAGCAATGGAACATGGGTTCATTCTGGAAATACTTCTACTCCAACAGAAAGCAGAGGTTCCAGCCTAGAAATAGAACTCTACCTCCATGGTCATTCTCCCTTGAGCAACTGGAAAGCTGGGCTTCGCAGCATTGTTGGAACTGCAGATTATTGCCTAAGTGTGTATGCAGACACATGTTGTGGTAAACTTTTAGGCAGCTATTTTATCATTCCGTTAATCATGGTATCTATAAAGTACTGGGTCCAGAGATGTGTTGAAGTGAAATCAGCTCATAAGTTTATTGAGAGGTCAGAACTAGACTACTGAGCTGGACTCGCAGGCCCGCTTAAATCCCTGTTCTTAAAAACCACACCCACACCTGACACCCATGATTTGCTATTTACCATGCCCCTGCATCCTATAGGTCTGTTTATGGATGCAGGTTTCCCCATTGGTCTCTACCTGGATCCTCTGGGTCTTCTGGCCACGTGTTTGACCGACTGCGTGCATGGTTCTTTGGTCGGAAACATAACAGTATCATTCTGTTCATCACCCATTTCCCTTCCAGACATATGAATCCTTTCTAAGGCAAAGTCACTGAGGAAGTTGATCTGATATTTGGGGGGAGGAATAAAGAAATGTATTATTGTAAAGGAAATGGCTAATCTTCCTGGCAAGTATGCCACAAGTAAAATGGAAAGAATAAGTAATATTTTAAGTCACATTACTGTACCCTGAGATTGTTTTATTTTTTTGTCTACTCAGCCAAGAGCTGGCAATAGCTCATTACTGGAATGGCAGGCCTGGACCATGGGCATGGAATTCATGGTGATTTAGGATTATTAGCCAAGATAAGCAGGGGACCCACAAAGACTTGCACGGGGTATCTAATTTTCTCTCTTGCACTATTTTCTCTTTCCCTTCACTGAAAACCTCTTTTTTTTCCTGCTTCCTTCTCTCCTTTCCCATCCAACAGCAATCCTACCTTCATCTGCCTCCACCCCACTGCCCGCCTCTACCTGGGAAATGTATGGCTCAGCTGTGTGGTGCCAGCTGCTGGGCCAGGCCCACTTCCATGGTAGGGAACCCACAAGAACTTGTGGATGGCACTTTACTTTCCCTTGGATCTCTCTCCTCTCCTCTTTCCCTCCTCCTGGGAATCCCCATATCTTCTCCCTTTTCCCTGTCTCATTGTCTCCTTCTCAGCCATTCACCAATTTACATTTTATCTGCCTCCAACTTGATTTATATCCCGCCTTTCTCCACAGCAGGGTCTAAAACAGCCTACATCATTTTCCTACTCCTTTTTATTCTTACAAATCATGGCAGACTGGTAATCTGAACCTTGATCTGAAGTTCTAACTGCTACATCACACTAGCATTTAGGTGGCCACTGTTGAACTCTAGCAAGCAGCCAGGCCTGGGTGAGTCATGCAAGTCAGGCAGTAGCAAGTTGCTTGGTAGTTGCTGCTGGGCCTGGCCCCAGTGAGTCCTCCCTCAAAGGACAAAACAGCCCTGGCCCCTCCCGCTGACTTTTACTGACAAAAACTATTACCACATCTCCATAAACATGTGAACATACATTCAGATCAAGAGCTTGCATGTTTGTGTAGGGTGCAGAAAACTGGGATCTTTTACCTAAAGAGGTTCCTGTGAGTAGTGAGTTTGCAGTAAGAAAAAGGGTGACCTGATTTAAAAGGAATATAGAGTTTTTTGAGGGTACAATAGTATGTGTGTGTGTAGGAATGACTAAGCAAATACTAGTGGTACTAAATCAAAACAGAGCCACATTCCTTATCTTAATTAATATATCAACAACAACCAAACATTCATCAGAGCTACTCAAAATTAGAGCAGGAGTTACTCTTTGAGCTAAAGGCATACATGTGGTTTGGAAAATAAGGAGGGAGGTAGATCCAGAGGGAGAGTAAAGATTACCTGTTCTATTCTGCAGTTGCACCAAGCCTCCAGGGTGTTTTTGGCCCATAACATAAAATGGGTTCTTTTAAAGAAACAAAAGATTATGACAGAAAATAAAGGAATACTTGAGAGTTGGACAGCTTATCTGGAGAAAACTATAGAACTGACTGAACAGCACCAGGGAAGGGCAACAGGAAGGGAAGTCCTTGACTGAATTATAATTCAGGATTACAAAGATGGAGACAAGAAGCTGAGTCATATATTTGGCATAGGGCTGCCAACCCCCAGGTGGGGCCTGGGGATCTCCTGTTTTTACAACTGAGCTCCAGCTGACAGAGATCAGCTCCCCTGGAGAAAACGGCTGCTTTGAAGGGTGGACTCTATGGCATTGTACCCTGCTGAGGCCCCTCCCCTCCCCAAACCCCACCCTCTCCTGGCTCCACCCCCAAAGTCTCCAGGTATTTTCCAACCCAGACCTGGCAACCCTAGGAGGACTAATTTGCCCCACAGTTGCATGATCACACAGCTCCATGGACCTGCCGGGGCAAACCGCTGCTGTATGATCAGACGCAACTGCGGGCAAGTGGGCTTTTTTTTGTGGTGGGTTTCCAAGGTGCTTAAACGGGGGATTGATGAATTGCTGCAAGGGGGGAAGGGGGAATCGATGCTTTGCTTCTCCCTTCCAAGGGCTTTTGATGATGTGCACATGGAGAAGGGGGGAAAAAACAGCATCGCGTCGGGATAGCATGTGATCATGTTATCCGCGACGCCACACTTCTGTGCTGATGCGATCACACAGGGAAACTCTGGCTGTGAGCCACAGCAAACCATTTGATACTGGAGTTTCACTAGTAGTTTTTTTTACTATGATTCCCCACTGGATCAAAACGGTTTGCAACAACTTGACGGCAGTTGTGGGACGCTTCCCAGATGTGCTGGTGAGATCATGCCAGTTTGATCCGTCAATGAAGCATCCCTCTAGCGTGCCAAATAGGTTCGTGTGGAAGGGACCACTGCTGACCAATAGGAGGTCTTGAGGGGCTTGTCTCCAGTGAAGACAAAAGATTACCTGGGCCAATCCTGGGTCCCAGGGGGTGTGGCAGCAGAAGGAGCCAGACTTGGATGTGGCCAATGAGGTTCCAGAGGGACAGAGTCAGATTTAACAATAGCCTTGATGAGATTAAGCCAGGTGCTGGGTGGCTATAGGTTTTCTGACCACTAATGGTCCAGTCAAGACAGTTTGAAAACAAAAGGTGGGAGATGAGTCCCTGATTAGCGTCAGGAATGATTGCTAAACATTTGAACGTATGATTGGTTTATCTTGGATGCAGCAGGTTTAGAGACAAAGGATTCTCACATAGACATGGGATCACACAAAAGGGCTAGGTGAAGATCTGGAGATAGGATGACTATTCGCCAGATGGCAACTGAATAACCTTTAGAAATACAGATACATGGTGGAACCCATTGTTTCATATGCATACCTCTTCTGCGCGGAGGGGGAAGGCTGGATATGGCCTTGGAGGTCTGCCTTGTGTGAAACCTGAGTATGAAATCTCTTTTTGCAGAGTGCTTGCAGGTTGACTCTGTGGATCAGAACCAGGAGTATCTTCCTTGGTCTGGGTTTGTGGGTCTTTGGTTCAGGTTAGAAAGAGGGGTGCCCCTGCTGTTGGGGCTACCCTGGGGTAAAGGCAGCACTTCTGGGCTACAATTCCTCCCCCTTCCTTTCCCCCATGCACCCATCTTTTATCTGCCCCTTCATCTTTATTATTTATTTACTTCATTTATAGTTCAGCTTTCTTCACAGTGGGGTCTCAAAACAACTTACAACATTTTCTTTTACTCCATTTTATTCTCAGAACTACCCTCTGAGCATGGAGGACTGGGAATGCAAAACCCTGGGAAAGGGCCCCTCCCCCACCCTGTCCTGGCCCACCCCCAAAAGAGGAAGGAAGAGAGGATGAGAAATTCTAGGTAACCCTGACTCTCCACCGCAAAGGGAGGATGGAAGGGGTGGGGGGAGGAAGAGGCAGGCTTTCTAACCATTTGGCTGTATGTTGTTTTCCTCACCTCAGGCACTGCCTCCCTCATCTCAGCTGGGTGCCTACCTTGCCTCATGTGGGGATCATTAGGGCACTACCCTCTGCCTTGCCGTGCATGGGACTCGGCTGGAGCAGAAACCACCCTCTACCTTACCTCACATGGAGTTCGGCTGGGCCAGCCACAGCCCCCTGCCTTGCCTTGTGCAGGGCTGGGACGGAAACCACTCTCTGCCTTGCCTGGGTTTGGCTGGGCCAGGCATAGTCATCTGCCTTTCCTAGGGCCTGGCACAGCCAGGTACCCCCATCTGCCCCCAGAGTAGAACAATGGCCCTTGGGAGTATCAGGAGTATTCTGCAACTGGAATGACACCCCCCCCCCGCCCCGGAGTTGAATAAAAGTCCCTAGCAATATACTCAGTGCTTTGGGACTGAAATGACAGCCCTCAGAATGGAATGACAGTTCCTGGGAGTAACATGAGTGTTTGGAACTGGAATTACAGCTCCTCCCCTGAGTGGAACAATGGCCCTAGGGAGTAGCAGAAGTGCTCTGGGCCTGGAGTGACTGCCACCAGAGTGGAATGATGGTTTCTAGGAACAGAATCATTACTTCGGGATTGGAATGACAGCCTCCAGAGTAGAATGATGACCCATGGAAGTGTTCTGGGCCTGACATGACAGCTGCCAGAGTGGAATGACAGTTCCCTAGGAATAGAATCAGTGCTCTGGAACTAGATGGCAACCCCCAGAGTGGAATGATGGCCCCTTGAAGTAGCATAAGTGTTCTGGGACTGGAATGAAGGCCTCCAGAACAGAATGAGGAAGCAGACACCAACATTATGACTCTGGAAGGAGACAGGACAGATGAAAAGGACAACTGTTTTTTGTGTGCATGTGCGAGTCATGGTGACTGGTGACAGACTGTGTGTGCACCTGGAAGTCGTGGCGACCTCTGGTGACTGACCCCTACAGGGGGCCTGGAGGATATTCAGAAAGGTGGCTGAATAAAGCCTGCCCCCGCCTTCCGCCTCTGGTATTTCAAGGAGGTCTCCCATCCAAGTACTTACCAGAGTCAACCCAGCCTAGCTTCCAAGATTTGACAAGACTGGGCTTGCTTGGACTATCCAAGTCAGGGTGAAAAGGACATCTATTGAGGTGGAGCTGATTAGGGGATAACTACACAACTTCCAGATTAAATTAAATTATTAATTAAAACAAAGTATTTCATTCCACTGTAAAGTTTGTGACAGCAGTTGCAAAGCACTGATTTTCATCTCAGGGACCAACATCCCTCTCTGGGGGCTATCATTCCTGTTGCAGTACACTTCATCTACTCCCAGAGACCATCACTCCATTCTGGTGGCTGTCATTCCCGTCCTAGAATACTTATTCTACCCCTGGGGATTGCTATTCCATTCTGGGGCCATCTTTCCAGTAGCAGAACACTTTTGCTACTCCCTGGGGCTGTCATTCCAGTTCTTGGGCAGTCTATCTGGGAGCCAGAGAGCTTAATTCAAAATCTATTCTGAATTTGCACTGCAACTTTTGCGTGCTCTAATATGTGTCAATGGGCAAAGCAACTGGCATTCCTGGTTCCCATTATATCCAGTGGGCATGCCAGAATCTCCTTTTATTCCCAGTAGGAAATCCAGTCATTCATTTTAGTACATCCCTGCTCATTTCAGACTTCCTAGGGGCATGTGCATGAGAATTACCTGCTGAACCAGATGCTCCTTTTTGCTTGATTTCTGCAAAGTCCCTGTGCTACTTCTGAGCTGTAAATTGTCCAGCCATCCCACCGGGCAGCAGGTCTATGATGCCTGTTGTGCCTTAGTAATGGTGGATAAAACACAGTTTGTTCTTCTTTGTCATTCTTGTGTTGCAACGTGCAACTGCACTCAACGTGTTGCAAGACATTCCGCTCAACTCCTGTGGCCTTGTGAGCCTTCCCTGCCATCTCACTTTCTGCATCAGCTCCTGCAGCTTCAGTACCGCTGGAGGGAGACAGAGGCCGGCTTTTGAAAGGTGCCGCCCTCACAGGCGCAGATTGCCGTGTCGCAGCCAGCAGGCGCTCTGGCTCTAGTCGAGGAATGAGGGCGCGAAAGAGCCCGCTCGAGCCTGGCACGCACTCTTTCCTTTCTTCAACTCTCCACTCCGCCAGAAGCCCGCCTTAGGGCACCACCCGCCCTGCTGAATGGGACCTCAGCTCCTCGGGAAGGATTTCATTCATCCACTGGCGCTCAAGAAAGGCGGGAAAGGCTTGCTGAGGGAACTGCTGCACTCCACGAGAGGCGTCTAAGCTTCAGCCTCAGCGTCGCAAGAGAAAAAGAACCCCCGTCCCTGTCTCCTTTCCCGCGCTTGCAACGCGTCAGATTTCGGCAGGGACTTGGCGGCTTCTCTCGCGTCCATTCCCTGCGCCTCTCGAGAGGGGGACACACCTGCTTGGATACGCACGCGGTGGCTGGCGGGGCCAGCACTCTGGACCGAGGGGGAAATGCGGGAGCCAGCGCGTCCAAGTCAGCCCACGCAGCGCCCGGGGCGAGCTGGGAGGCTACCCGTGTGAGAAACTCTGTCTGGAAGAAGAGTTCCCGGAGCGGCTGGGGAAAGCGCTCCTCTGCCTCGGAGCCGACTTGCGGGCCTGACTCGCCGGCTGCTCTGGGGGGGGGGGGGGATTCATTCTGCACCTCGCGGGACGAAGAAAGGGAGCCCGGAACCAGGAGCGGGGAGACGTTCTCCTCCTCATTTGAGAGGGCTCCGGGCTGCCGCCTCCTCCTCCTCCCTGGGACTTGACTCTGTCCCTTCCAAGCCCTGCGCCTGAGAGCGGCGAGAGCCTTGCCCCCCATTTCCAGAGACCTGGGCAAGACTGGCGCGCGTGCAGGAGCGCTTCTCCTCGGTCTCTTCTGCGCCCTGCCCGGCCCCTCCCGGGAGAGAGGAAGTATGGAGCGAGGCAAAGTGGCCAAAAGTGTCGCGCCTGGGTGCTGAAAGCCGCGCGAACTCGCCAGGCATGGAATAAGCGATCGCTCTGCGCCACGCCAGCGGCAGGCGGGATCGGGGCCTCGCGGAGCTGCCAAAGGGCGGAGAACAGCGCGAAGCAGCGTGGCTTCCGCCGGTGTTTTGCGGTGGCGGAAGACGAAGGGGAGAAAGCCGCGTTTCTTACGCGTTTCGAAGGCAGTGGGGTTGGTCTGGAATCGTGCACCGACACGCGTCGCCCGCCCCGCTCCCCGCTTGCTTTCCGAGCCGAGAGGCGTGGGGACTTCTCCTCCCCAGAACAGCTCGTAATTAAACAGCCACCGCCAAAAAAAACCCTGCCGTCTGAGAACCGTTTCTCAGCCCGCTCCCCATCAGATCGAGGCGACTGGATGGGGCAGGCGGATTGGGAATTGGTAAGCGATGCAAGTCCGATAAAGGCTGGAATTTCCCTCCGGGATCTGAAGGAGGATCACTAGGTGGTTCCATAAGGAAGCGGGGCTGCAGGTAGGTGCGAAAACGCCACGCCGCCGGGGTTTCCTTGTCCGCATGGGTTGGGCGCAGCAGCATTTGGACGGCATCTGGGAGAGCTCGGAAAGTGGATTAGTTACGCTTCTCCGGGGCCGGTAACCAACATCACCTTGCTGCTGTACTCAGATCAAGAGAGTAGTACAAGGGGAGATTTTGGTCGCTCTTTCTAGGCGTACTAGTGGGAGAGGTGGGATCGTAACTGGAAATACATTGGGTGGCGTTAATCCGGATTGTTTACTCTGGAGTGAAAGTGCGCGCTTGAGTTGAACGTTTATGCTGAAAGAGGACTTGTCATGGGAGGGGGCGGCGGCGATGGATCGTGGACCGTGAATTCTTTTCTGCGAATTCAGTAGATTGACTTTCTGGTCCCATCCTCTCTTTTTATTGGAAGGGGGGGGGGGGAGTCTTTTGACACCTGGCCAGAGTTGGGGAGGAAGGTGAGAAGCAGATAGAAGTTATAGAGGAAGGACTGATGCACACCCCATATCAGGCAATGCAGATTAGTTAGCATTTCAGGCTCCTTTAATCGTGTTCCATGCAATCTCAGGAGTAAAAAAGATTCCGTCTTTCCCATCCTTCCAATGTAGGACTGTGGGTGTGCATGGGAGATTGTATTCTGGCTAATCCTTGTGATTTGGAAGCCTGGGATTGGTGGTTCTGGATTAGTTAACCCAACAAAGAAGGGTGTCTGTTTGGCAGAGAGTATGTATGTTCTTGGAAAGAGTAGTCATTCTATTTCCTATTCCCCTTTGTCCAATAGAGATTTAAGAAAAGCCAGCAGTGTTTAAAGAACTGCTCTTTAATCTTGGAGTCCACATAATTCCTGCTTGGTATGTAGAGAGATCAAAAATATCATATTTAAAGCTGGGAACTGGGACAGCTGCTTTCCTGGACTGCTGTGGAGATAATCTTGCTGTGGTGTGACTAGAATAGTTTGGAAGAAGGCAGAATTCAGCAGTCCTGTTTTAAGTAGGAAGTGTACTTCAGAAAAAAGGGGTGATTCTTTGAAATATAATAAGCATCATTCCCTTCAAATAATAAGGAGATAGTCTTCATCTGCCCTGGATTTGTATTTACCAGTGCAGTCGTGTTTCAGCAGGGATCAATGAAATGTGTCAGGTCTCTTCTTTGAAATCTCCACACTGTCTGTTATTATTTTAATCCCCCCTCTTCTCCCCAGTATATCTGCAGGAGGAGATGCAGGGCCATCTGTGAGAGACTATTGATTTCTCTGCCTAACTCCTTTCATAAAGAGCAAGGCTGGTAACTTTCAGAGCCTCGTCATATATCCTCAGATTTTTATTCCGTTTGGAGACTAGTCACTTTATTGGATGACTTGAGGGAGAGGTTAAAGAGTGGAGGAATTGTTTTATGAATCTTTGGGGGAGGGGCGGAGGAAGCTTTTATTAAGCTTGAGGTTTATGACTTCATTTCTTTCTTTATAAATTCTCTCCAAGTTAGTGCTTATAAAATAAGGGAGAGGGTTTGGGGTTTTTTGCCCATCTCTCGGCTACCTCCCATCTCACGCATTGGGTGAACGTGGGTTTTCATTTTTTGCTTGGTTTACTATCTTGTATTCAACAGTCAGACTGCTTCCAGATCATCTCCCCCATCTCAAACACCTTTGCAAAAGCATAGCTTAGAAATATCTTAATGGCGGGGGGAGTACAACTATGTATCCTTCTGGTTAAAGTAAAGGATGCAGCTGTTTTTTAGGATCATAGATTCAGAGTTGTCTTGCTGGTCTCTTTCGCCCTTACTCCTCATTCTTTCCTGAACCTTAAGACTGCCTAGATCACTTTTAAGTTCCATGTGTAGTTATAGGAGGGTTTGTTTTTGTCAATTTTCATTCTTTATGGTTAAAATAATAATAAGACCTCTCCCAGGAAAATATTTGCAATTAAAGAATCTTTTTCCGCCTCTAGAGGAACATTTTTTGGGGGTACAAACTACTTAAACATTTTTAATGTCTACTTGTAGGTTTCCTTTAAATTATTTGGCTTTTCAGCTTTATCATCTGGCTTTAGACACAGAGATTTAAAATACCATCACCAGTGAAACTAGTTTGTTAGTTAATAGAAACTAATGCAAAATATTATATTAGTTCCACTGACTTCAGTAAAATTTATTTCTATGTAGGTGCATTTAGAGCTGATACCCCACCCCCTCCGGATTCTGTCAGAATGACAGAAAATTAATAATATGCTTGCCACAGGCTTGTTATACCACAGTCAGGTATGTATGGCTTAGGTCCACCTGGAAAAGTAATCTTTATTTTCAACACGAGGCCAACCTTTTATGGTTTGATAAGTATACATGCAACCATTTATGCAGAGATATTGCAACCAGCAGTCTGACAGTAGTTCGCTAAATAATATAAACTTTTCTTACTTATAAAAACACTATGTGTTTAGGAATGCCTCAATTTGTGAAGTTAATGTTGTTGTCATTAGTGTCGTTCTCCTGCTTCAGCCCTAACAAAACACACGGGAGCTGTGCTGACAGCATTTTAATGGGGCCTGCATAGAAGAACTTCCAAATAGATATGGAGTCTTAATCTGCGTCTGAATGCATCTTTTCTGCATGCTGTTTCCAGAGTCCATGGTATTACAGTATTATATCAAGGTACACAGAATGCAGCAGACCATGCTGGTAAAATGCAGCTGACCGGGTACATAACTGCATTAGAGAGCCAGTTTTAAAAAGGCTTTGTGGTATGGAAAGGTTCACAGAAGATTCATGTTCAAAGAGAGAGCCTGTCTCATTGTTCTGAGCGCATAGTGCTATTTAATAGATAACAAAGTCTGTAATTCGTTATAAAACATTTCTATATGTTAATATATGACTGAACAGACCAGTGACCTTACTCACTGCAAGACACACTCCAAGGACTGAGTCAGATCACTGGCCTTGCTCAGCACTGAAAACCTTGTCTGGAATCCTTTTGAAGGATGTCAGGGAATCACTTGAGTTGATGTAAGAATCATTGTTCTAGGGATGAATACCAATCTGTTAAAGGTCACTTCTGAGGAAAAAATACACCTCTGAATGCAAAATTGCTTATTTATAGACAAATTGACATATATATGACTCTTTAAAGCTCCTAAATTTGTTAGAAGTGTAACATTCAACTAGAGATCATATGGCAACTGATCACATACTCTGACTTAGAAAGTTCAGGCAGTAATCAAGACATACAGATAATGTATCTCTTACTTGGAAGGCAAGAAGTCATGTCATGTTGTGTTAATGGTCAGAAATGCAACCATTGTATTGAGAGACTATTTTGAATTAAAGGACTGTGAATTAATTGAAGGTGCATGCATTTTAACTTTGGCAGTGTTTGTTGGCAATGTTTCATGTTTATTCATTCATACCTTAGATTAAAACAGAAGTCTTTATTCAGCAATGGCCTCATTTTTTTGGTTAAATATCAGAACATGAAGAACAAAGTACATTTTCTAACACTACTAACATGGGAACACTATAGTATGTTTCTGAAAAAAATCAGCTGATGCATGCATGGCATCCACATTGACGTACAAGGAAATGTAACCCAATCAAAACTTTTGTGGATATGTAAAAAAAATACACAAAATTATGAAAATGTATATCATTGTATTTTTTCAGGATCAATTTACATACCATGTAAGATATTGTGTACAACAGTGACATTGAAATACTATATAATTGCATCTTGGGGGTTTGCTAAATAAATAATAAATATTGCTATTGTTTCTTATTTTATTTAATGATAATTTTGTACCTAAAAGTAGTAGAAGCATAGATTGAAAAGCTTATAAAATAGTGGCCACTTTGTACAGAGAAACATTCAGAATTATGAAAGCACTAAATAAAATACAAAGCCTGCAGTCCATTGCACATCGACTTGAATAAGCTCCACTGAACTTAGTGGAACTTCCAAACAAACATCTATAGACTAAAGCTGCACATTAATCACAGGGTATAAGCATACAACTTCATCTTAAAGCACAATGGCCAGCAAAGAAATACCAACTTTTGTCATGTTTGTCTGAATATAGTATAGAACATGTTTTCTTTATTATGCTTTCCTATGGACAATGAACATTTAGTGCATAAATGTATTTTCAAAGAACAATATACTTATTAGCTGCATTGCTGTCATTTCAAAGTGTGGTGATTGATAATATCAATCATCCTGTAATTTCTGTCTGCAAATTTAGGACTAAGTCAATCCATTGACAATTTCTTCTAACTGCAAACAGAGCATACAGTGGTTCCTACTTAATAATTGTGTAGTTAGCAACCTCTAATTTTTGATAAACTGTGTGCTGCTTGTTGTCTATCAAAAGGACACACAAACTAACCATGTCAGGTTCTAGTAGTTTTCTAGGATTGCAGCAAAGCTTTTTACTCCCACAATACTAGAATGCAGTGAATTTTTATTATTTCACGTCTATTTCCAAATACACTTTACAAGGAGTGAGAAAGATAAAATAATGAGATAATACTTTGCTCTAGCTGCTGCAGCTTTCTTAGTGTATGTAACTAAATTGGAGACAAGTAAAGTAAGATATCTTTTTTACTTTAAAGTATTTTACTCTTGAGTGCTCTGCAAGTGGACATTGAGGTTTATGGAGAAAGTATAATGCAGGCTGTGGAAAATATCCTATGGATTTGATTTTGTGGTTCTGATATAATGGGAAACTCAGTCATCATGACAGTTGCTGTTTATAAGGGGAAGGATTTTAAGGCACACATTTTGTATGTGTTTAAGTACAAAACGAGTAAGATGCAGGTTTGAACAGAGAAATAGATTAAGAGAGTGTTGCAAGCTTATCGTACCCAATAGTTTGTCTGGTAAGTACAGTTTGTTAGATACATATGACCTCTTATTGTTGATCCTTATAAAATGAGGTTATTCCCTCTAATAATAATATAATTTTGCTTTTAGACATTTCATTTAACAACAGTGAGAAAGGAGAACTATGTCATATAATATATGGAAAATAGATCATTTGAGAGTAAGTTATTATTCACAAACAACTGAAAGGATCAGGTCAGATGGCATGTGAGTTAGGGAAGAGGTGGAAAATACAATGGTAAATAAATAAAGTTCAGAGTAACAAAACATTCCAGTACTAGAATTGTAGATCTTTGACCAAGTGGCATCTGTTTTTGGTCTTCAAAGCATTTTGGATATGGGGCCCATTTTGGGTATCTGTTAGTATTGCTATTTATAAATAATAAATGTGCATGTACATTAATGAATTTAGTGCTGCTACTGGGACAATACAGGACAGAGTATAAATAATCCCCAAGACTGAGTCCACTTGTTTTCTAATCTTTCCTAGTGCATGACTGATGGGAAAAACATAGTCCTGTGCACCCCCCCCCCAACAACCAATCAATACATTATTCACCATGACTGTATTCTATTGCATTTAGGATTATGCTGAGTATGCTTTAATGTAGGACACTTCAGTGGTTTCTTTTAAAATAACATGCACTTTTAAATTATGGATGGTGTAAACTGCATTGCAAACAGGTGAACATACCATGATCCACAGGCACTATCACTCAGGGGTCGAGGCTTGGATACCCTTGCCTTTCGAGTAGTGGCTGAACAACTTTGTGGATGCTCAGCTGCTGTGGTGTTTCATATTCATTTCCTTGCAAGCTGCTTTTGCATCTGCTGAATGGGTGAAATCTGTTCTCCCCACAGACATGGATAGCTGTGTCATATAATGACATGAGTGTGTGTGTGTGTGGGGTCTACTGATACTTCCATAAGATTTTGTAAAAATACGCATGTGTGAAATAACTTTGATGATAACATGGACTTAAATGAGCACCAAACAGTAAGACTTAAAAAAACCCCAACAACCCCAGAACAAAACAGTTTCTGTTTAGTTTCAGTTGGATAGCTGTGTCGGTCTGCATTAGAAGTTCAAGTCCTGCAGCAGGGTATACACTTTTGAGGATCAAAGCTCCATTTATCAGTTTTTATTTATAATCACTGGCTGACCAATTCGTTTGCTTACTATTTATTTATACAATTGGCTACTGGGTGTAGGGAAACTAGAATTACCATCAGACTCTGTAAGAATATATATGTGCAAAACCCTGCTGACTGGACTGTTCTGCGCTGGTTAAATACTTGAAAAGTAACCTAAGGAACAGGCTTGAACTGCTCATGAACAGCCTGTCAAATTGGGTCCCTACTTGCAACTGGCAAGCAGAATGTGGTATAAACTGGCAGGTGTGCAAGCATCCCTATTCTTAATCTGAACAAAGTCTTACCAGAGCTCTGGCCTGCCACTGTTTCCAGTGTTTATCCAGAATAATGTGAAGGAGGCTCTGTTCATGAACATGTATGGGAGTATGCTTCTGATTATAGCCTTTTCTTCCACTTAGGGAAAACAGGGAAAATGAGTAGTGTTTCCCCCTTTTTTTTTAAATGAGAGTTTGTGATAGTTCCTGTTCTGGAGTGGAGAAGCACTCGGACTCTAAATAAATGAAAAACACTTAAAAGTTTACAAATGACATGGGGTGTTCCACTGGTGATATTACATCTGCTTTTCAGTCTGCTTGTAGATGAAACTGGAGAGAAGGGAAGGGAAGGGAAGGGAAGGGAAGGGAAGGGAAGGAAGGAAGGAAGGAAGGTTCAGTAGCCTATGACATTTTACGCAGTATTCACAGTTGCTGTCAAGGTCTGGCTCTGGAAAGAAATACAGTTTCCCAGTGACAACATATTGCTGGTAAGCTAGGAAAAAGCAATATCCTCATAGCAGAAGCACTGTGATGAGGAAAGAAATCTCATCTCTCACAACAAATACGTAAAAATTGTGCAGGGTAAAAAAAAAGTCTGGGAAGCCTTGAGAATTACACGTTTTTCCAGTGTCAGTTCATAAGAAAAGCAGAAAATATGGACATCTCTGCATTATTTTGCATTATTACATTCAGGGGGGAAATTTTTTTTATTAATATTAAAAAACATTAGAAAAAATGTAAATGTGACTTCAAATACTATCTACCTATCAATAAGGATTTCTTCAGAGTTATTAGGGGCAGAGGGGCTGTGGTGGCTCAGAGGTTAATATGCTGAGCTGCAGACCAGAAGGTCGGTAGCTTGGCAGTTCGAGACCCTAGTGCCTTGTGATGGAGTGAGCTCCTGTTTCTGGCCCCAGCTCCTGCCAACCTAGCAATTCGAAAGCAAGAAATTGCAAGTAGATAAATAGGTACCGCTCCGGTGGGAAGGTAACAGCGTTCCATGGGCCTTGGTGTTTAGTCGTGCTGGCCACATGATCACGGAAAAGACTTTGGACAGTGCTGGCTCTTTGGCTTGGAAACGGAGATGAGCACTGCCCCCTAGAGTCAGATTTGACTGGCTTTCAAGCAAGGGAAATCTTTACCTTTACTGTTACCTAATGTGTAATCAACGTTAAAAACAAAATGAAATTCTACAACAAGTTTACTCAAATTTCGGGCCAAGGACAAATGGTTCCTACAACCTTTTGACATTTTGAAAAGTTAGGTTGGCTTATTTTGCACAATTTCATTAGGTTGGCTTATTTTGCACAATATATTCCACTTCTCATGGAATACATAGAAATCCTGCCTTATGACTACTTGAAGCTCTAGTATACTGAGTACTTGTTTGCTTGTGAAGATGCCATTATATGTTGCCCACATACATTCAAGCCACTTTTTGCAACTAGAAGGCCTAGGGAGTTCCTTAAACAGCATACAGTATACTCAATTTTGTGCCCTGTATCCAAATTCTGTGATTAGGGCCTGCCTGTCCCCTTAGCAAACCTAGGCAATCACCTAGGGTGCCAGAACTGGGATGGGGGTATCAAAAGATTTATAGGATCTCAGGCACCCCCAGGAATCTAGGGTGCAGGTCAGAGAGGGAAACAAGCCAGTTTCCCCCCTGTGTATTTCTGCCATGTGTACTCAGAAGTAGGTACTACTGTGTTCAATGGGATTTACTCCCAGGTAATCATGTTTAGGATTGCAGCACTTGGAATGAGCCACAGATGTTTTATTACGCATGTATGTATGGTGAATGGAAGGGGGCACCAAAGTCATAGTTTGCCTAGGGTGGCAAACTCCTTTGGCCAACCCTATCTGCATTTTTCTGTGTTTGTGTGAAAATGTGCCAATAATTAAAAATTGCGTATTTTTCTTAAAAATACAGATTAAATTCTGAACCTTCTAACAATATAACAGAACACTAGAAATATACTGAAAAAACTCATCAGAAAAGTTCTGATATAGCTTTTGATGAGTGTTAAATGATTACACACTTTTATACATGTCCCATTTCCCCTTCTCTTCTTTAATGCTGCTTTACCTCTTCTCTTTACCATCTTGTACTTTATTTTCCTCTTACACATATATACCACCCTGCCCTCTCATCTATATCAGTGCTTTTCTCTGACAGTCAAAGGTGATTTTTAATTATTATTATCATATTGTTGTTTTCCCCTTCTGCTTTTTATGATCTATTTTTAATGAATGTAAGATTTGCATTTCTAAGCATTTCCATGTAATACAGCAAGCAAGTGCAGAGTTTCCCCTCAAATTGTCTCTGTGGCAGCTTGTATTTCTGATAGATAATTTTGTACCAGCTGAAGTGAGACCAGTAAAAGGCATCATCTTCTCTATTTTGTGCCTTTTCTTGAATAAAAGCACACTTAGAGGAATATCAGAAACCACGATCAGATGGTTTCTTGCTTCCTGTAATTGAGAGTATTTATTGGACACTATCCAAATTAAGCCTTTTTTGTCTCATTGATTTCCATGTTGGAAAGTTAAGCATGTGATAACTCTCCTATTGAAATTAATGGGGCTTCATCATGTTCAGCTTTGGTCGTAAGGTGCTTGTATTCATTTTACCTCTTCCCTGTTAAAGAAAAGCATTTTAGAAAGCATGATTTTATCTTCATATGTCAACACATTTTAGTCTTCTATTGTTACAACTGAGTCAATATGGTCTATTAAGCTTTCTAAAACAAATCTTTGATGTAAGCTTTTGTTCTAATAATAAATTGGAAGTGAGTTGTGAAAATGTTGGAAGGAAAAGCCTGGGAGGAAACGAAAAAAGCTTGCTCTGCATGTATATTTGTTAAGGATCTCCAGTGTTAGGGGTATTTACATTAGGGTACGTTCCATTGTTCTGTATTTAACTTTCTATCATGACAATTCTCAACAGGTTAGTGAGAGGCAGATTAGGTTAGACCTAATTGGATCTACTTCTGCATTTTGCTTTTAAGAACATAATGTATTTTAAAATAGGCAATATCTGTTCATGTTTAGCTTGAATCTATTTCTCCTCATGGATATTCTTCCTTAAAGAAATTCAGGGCAGCGAATAAGATTTCTCCCTCCTCCATTTGGTCCTCAGACTAGCCCTGTGCCTGAGAAAATGACAGGTCCAAGGTTGCCCTGTGAGCTTTGTGGCTGATGGAGGATTTGAATAATGGTGCCCCCAGTACTAACCCAACACACTAACCACTGTACAACACTGTCTCTCACGTTTACTGACTTTCAGCTCTGTAAAGTCAAGGTTCTCAGATAGATTTCACTTTTAGTCTCTAAGGGGATGAAAGAAGGGGAAACCTGCTCACATGTCCTAAATCTATCAAGAGGAAAGTGTTTTTTAAAAACCTCTACAGAAGCTTTGATGACTCTTCTTAAATGTCTCCATCCATATGGTTAAAGGATGTGCAATTTGGACAGGCTGACACTGGCTCAGAAGAAATGTTTTTCTTTAGCTTTTCCTATGTTTGCAAGTGTCGCAGTTATAATCCACTGGTACTGCTGCTCTACAATGCAAGGCATTATTGAACCTGTAAAACAGCCGGAGTACTGATTGTTGTATTTTTTAAAATAATCTCATCTAACCATGACAGGCTATTTATACATACTTTAATGCTGTAAGCTAATTTGTGTTTAAATGTATAAACTAGCCATTCAAATATTGTGACCACTAGCCGTTTTCTTACATTGCATTTTTTTCAGTAGTGAAAGAATTAATTTTTTTCAAACCAGATCTTTTTCAGTCTTGAGAATCTTTGTGTTTGTGAAAGCCCCCAACACATTAAGAGCGCAGCAAATGTAGAAAAGAAGGGACAAGAAGGCTGAAGAGAAGTGCTTGCTTAGCTTGCTGGAGATCTGAACTCTGGCAAAAACTCATCACAAAAATAACTGGTATATTAAAGATGAAGGACTATCAATTTTGAAACAGACTTTATGCAACATTGTAAAAAGAAACCATTTTTTTATTTTGGTGACTTCTTTTTGGCACAGCTTGGGATATAAGGTCTTTTGCCAAAAAGTAATAAGAACATAGAAAGTAAGATTAAATTTTTACTATTGCTTTTAGCTGCAGAAGGCTTAAACACAGTTGTTTCTTAGTACAAATACTGTATTTGCTGAAATGTCATTTGCTGGATTCTTGAGCTAGCAGAACATCAACGTGGAAATAATTAAATTCTAAATGCTTAGTGAGTACTGAATAATGCAGTTTTCTAATTTTCTGATTAATGATGAAACATATAAAAACATTAATTATGGTTGTAGGAATTCAAACAACTACTTTGTGAATAATAGCTTGATTAACTATTCCTTTGCAATAAATGGCACAAAACAAAAGTAAGCTCAATGAATATATTTTTTCATTCTATGAATTTATGACAAAAATTTTGTAGAAGGCAGAACTAAAGCTTTTTGCACTGTTGAATATTATACATCATACTGTAAGGAAGTATTTTTTCGTATGTTTAGCCATATCCTTCATTACTAAATAGCATACTTATGGTGGCTATGGTCCGTGAGACAGTGGATAGTTAACTCTGTTACGACCTATAGCAACTAAAGAAGCCCCTTTAGATTTCTGTAGGGTAGGCATTAGAAAGGCTGTAGAGTCATGGTTAGGCTTTCAAATTAAATTTAGTATAAACTTGAAACCTATGAGAATTTGGGGGGGGGGCAATTTGGAATTTGCACCCCATACTTCAAAATCTCTTTCATCTCAAGGGTTTGAACAGGCTTTCCCTTTAACTGACACTCAGTTGCTTTCAATATTCTATTTTCTGTTTAGTAGGGATGGGCATGAACTGGTTCACGGAGCCAAAATTTGGCATGAACTTGGCCTGGTTTGGAGCCCCTGAATTGATGTTTGGGGAAGACACCTTCCCTGAACATTTACCAGACTTTTCTCCAGTTTGACTGTTCAGGCCATTTAAACCTAACAGCTGAGCAGTGCGGGTCTGCAGCTGACCTGTTAGGTTTAAATCGCTGCAAGCCATTTCACCATTTGGTTTCTCTTCTCCCTGCTTTGAAGTGGGTGGAAGCTAAACTGACTGGTGAAATGGCTGCCAGCCATTTCTGCTGAAAGGCTGACAGGTGCACCCACCCTGCTGTTAGGCTGAAATGGCTGTGAGCCATTTCACTGCTTGGTTTAGCTTCCCCCTGCTTCCAAGTGGGGGGAAGCAAAATGGACTGGTGAAATGGTTGCCAGCCATTTAAACGTAACAGTGGGGCAGGTCCACCTGTCAGCTGTTAGGTTTAAATGGCTGTGAGCCATTTAACCTGTCAGCTTTGCTCCCTCCTGCTTCAAAGCGGAGGGAAGCAAAATGAACAGGTTAAATGGCTGCCAGTCATTTAATCGTTCCTAGGATCCATACTGGCCAGTTTGGGGCATTTTTGGCTTGGTTCAAGGTCTGCCTCAAATCCTGAACCAAACCAGAATTGTTAGGTTCATGCCCATCCCTACTGTTTAGTTCTCATTAGGACATTTTGTTTTCTTTTGGTTAATTTTCAGTGTCATTTTCATATGCATACATATGAAGTACCCTGAGTATTTTGAAAGCTTGATTGTGGGTGCCTATGGGTGGCTTGGTTTACTTCCTTTGGTATTGTAAGGAGGACAGTAAATTTAGAGATAGCGAAAGGCTGACACCTACAAGGACTCACAGGAGAGGAATGAACCATCTGGAAATTCCTCCTATCACGATTTCCATCTCCAGACTTTTATAAGGTTTAGGGGATTAAGCACACTGATACCTCTGTCCTCCATTTCCCCCCTTTACAATTGGTGATTCCATACTGATCAAAGGTAATACAACTAACATCATTTGTACTTGCAGTTACAATTAGATCTCCAGGAAGTATCCAGTGTTCTTCCAGGTAGCCTCCTGGCCGGGGAAAGCTGTCGTTGCCCTGGTGTTAGTGGTTAGATCGCCAATTATTATATTTGTAATTGCCGCCAACTGAAACTGTAACTGAAACTGCACTGTATTTTAATGTATTAATTTATATTATGTATATTGTTTTAAATGTTGTGAGCCGCCTAGAGCCGCTATGTCGGTCAGGCGGGATATAAATCTAAATTAATAAAATAAATAAATAAATAAATAAATTCTTTCTCACTATATCCTGGTACTTTTGGAGGAAATTACAAGTGGCCTGTATTGAAGACTGTGAATGACGAAACTTAGTTTTAAATGCTAATGTGAATGTATGTTTCTGTATACAGGAATGCATATTGGTGACAGCTCATTCCATAGTTCCTAGTGATCTCAGTTAATGTTTTCACATACAGATTAAAGAGTATTGGGGATAAAATGGACCCTTGGGGACACCCCACACAACAGTCAACTTGCTGACTCTCATGTGGTAACTCTTTGTTTTTGGCCAGCAAGAAAAAAATGAATGGGTGTTTCCCAAACATCAGTTGTAATTGATCCACCGATATATCATGGATGAAATGTCAAAATTTAGATTTTTTTTGTTTTGTAAGAAAAGGACAATAAGATGTTTGTTTAGTGACAAAAACACATATTGTAATGTACTTTTCAAAGAAGTGAAAGTTTTCTCATTGCTAGAACAAGAAGCATAATATATATGTACATTATATGTGCCTTTTGGGAATAAGCAAATATGAAAAATTGATATCAGAATGCTTCCAATTATGCAGCGAGTCATTTTGGGTGACACCTACTGATGATAAAGAAGACTTGCCTTTGTTAAATTGGTGTGTTTGCCAGCTAGTCACCATAGTGGGAAACTTCATTTATGTGCATATTTGTGTGGATAACTACATGTACTCTGTTTTGTTGTACTTAGACTTCAGATGCCACTTGTAGAAGCATCTACCTTAAGGCATTTTTTTATAATACTGGGAAAATAAAAGTGGGAAAAACCTTACAGAACTAGCTTTCTTTTTTCTTCTGTTCTTATCCTAAACCAACTCTCTCAGGATAATTTGTACAATGGAAGTGTGTTTAGGTACATGAATAAAGTTATGGGTTTGAAAAACTTAAAAAGCAAACTTCTGACTTCCTTTCAACCAGCCCATGAACTTTTATTCCTGAAAGAAAGTAATATGAGTGAGAGAATTCATTCTCTGAGCACAGGTCTTCTATGAAGAATGCTTGTGAAAAATTTCTAGCCCAGTTTATATCAAAGGTTCTTACACTAGTTTGTGCTCTTTTAAGGACTGTTGGTGGTGTCTACTTAGATCTTGCCTTTAATTACAGGTAACATCCATTTGATGTGAGTTTTTTGTACTGTCATATTAAAAAGATGTAGGCAGAACCTGTAGCACAGATTAAGTTTATGATTATGGCTAATATTTTAAAAGAGATTACTTTGGAAGGAAGGAATGGTTTAAGAATTCAGATAGTCAGCATATCTGTTGAATAAAGAATACAGATAAGCCAAATAACCTCTTTTGGGAACAGTTACAACTTTGAACTAATGGCATTGGTATGCTGAGGCAATATTGCATTGTGTTTTTATTCTAAAAAGGAGTTATTTGTGGCTTCTTACATGGGGTGGGATCATATGCACCCATTTGCGACGCGAGAGGGATGATTCCCCGCTGGCTCAAAGTGGCGCGATCACACCAGCACATCTGGGAAGCATCCCACAACTGTCGTCAAACTGTCGCAAGCTGCTTTGAGCCGGCGGGGAATCGGCGTAAAAAGCTACCAGTGAAAAGGCAGTATCAAACGGTTTGCGACGGCCTGGAGCCAGACTTTCCCTGCGTGATTGCACCCACGCAAATGTTTGGCTTCGGGGATCAGGCTTTTTCTCCCCACCCCCTGGTATTCACATCATCGGATGACCCCCGGGGTAGAGAGGCAATTCATCAACCCCTTGTTTAAACAAATAAGTGAATCAAAAACGGCCGGGAAAAAACAACAATTTGCCCGCAGTTGCGTGTGATCACGCAGTGGTGGTTTGCCCTCACAGATCCACAGACAGGTCCACAGACCCGTGTGATCATGCAAATGTGGCGCAAATTGCGCCAGCACAAATTTGTGTCGATTCCCGTCCGGATTATCTCTCTCGTGTGGCTGCGACCATGGTTTATTTTCATTTTGTTACATTTTAGCATACCTCCTTTGTAACATCCCAGGAAACATAACATCCATTATAAAAGATATTGGAGATGGTTAATCTAATCTCACTGGGGACTTCAGGAAAGTGCCCATCATTATTACATATTTCTCCCACTTCTGCTACTCCTTAACCTTGTGTCATTGCTCTTCTGCTGAAACTGTATTGAAGATTTTCTCTTTTATCTATAGGATATTTCTAGGGATTTAATCTCAGCAGCTGTTTGACTGGCTGCAGCAATTCTTTCTCCTCATCCTCCTGTGTCATTATGAACAACCTCAGAAGACTTCCTTTCAGATCATGAAGCAGGTGAAGCATTGTTACAGACAAGAGCCACTCTGCAAATTAAACTGTAAATTGGATTGATCTGTTAAAAACTGAAATTGTTAAAATGTTACTGCCATTTAAAGACCCCCAATATAATTTTTTACATTTGTTCTCTGCACTCCTTATACAATCTTGACTAGCCTAAAAGTATAGTGACCACTGAAACATAATGCTGTATTGTAAAGTAGCATGTATAGGAGCTGTATAGTTTGTCCACACTGTGAATTTACTGTGGGTTAAAGTACAACAGCTGCTGCACATTGTCTGAAATCAATGTTTCCATGGCCCTAGTTGTATTACTTCAAGGAGGGGAAAAATGTTATCCACTATTGTGGGGAAAACTGAGCCAGGAGATCTCAAGTTTAAATCTTATCTTATCCAAGAACTTATAAGGTGACCTTGGGTAAACAATTGTATTTTTATGTTTTATATATGAATATTAGTATGATAATACAAGCTAGATCTCTCTTCAATTAAAACTTGTTCAAAATTGTCTCAATGGTTTATGCTGTTTAAAAGGGACCATAATCGAGCTTCCTATTTGTTTGTTATTACATTTTATAAACTTATGTTAGCGTTTACAGCTGTTTTCAAACCATACTAAAAGCCATGCAAAGTGGTTGATATGCTCAAATACTGTCGTTCAGCACTTATGTATCTGTGGAACTCCAGAACCAGAGGATCTCTCACATTATATTGTGTATTGCCCTCTGTGATGGCCAGGTTAGGTCCCACTTCTCCCTAAGAGCGAGCAGTGAGAGCTGATGGAATTTTGTGAGAAGGGCAGTTGAAAACAGCAGTTAAGATAGTTGAAGATGGCAGTTAGGGATTTGGGAGTTAGTCTGACTGAGTGAAGCTGTGGAGAAGTACAGCTTAAACCTCACTGAAAAGTTTTCAATGAAGGATCCCAAATGCTGGAATTGGCAAACAGTTCAAAAGAAAAGAAACTTTGTAACCTCTACACAATCTACTCCAACGGTATGTTAAAACCAGAAATATTTGTTTAACCCTGTGGGTTGAATGTATGGTCTCAGGGAACAAAGCACAAGCACACACACACACAGACAAGCTAAGTTCTTGGTCTATATATAAATATGTATATTAGGATATGAATAAACAGTGTCAGAGTGTGAATAAAGCAGTGTTTCTGTCCCCAGCCCCAGTACATCTTTGCATTGTCAGGGTAAGAGGTGATTATTAAAAGGGACTGGGCTACTCTGACTGGTGATGTGAGCGAGGACCTGGGATGTGAAATGGTCATAGCTCTCTCTATAATTTATAACAGGCAAGACGGGTAAAGGTATGTAACTGCCTGACCTATCTGCAACCCTGAACTTGTGAGAGAGGTTGTGGAGGGGGGTAGGCACTCTATGTGGGTGAAAGAAGTCATGACACCCTTTCTTCCTTGAACCTAGATCTAAATTTCTTGTGGCTATTTTTACTCATTTAAACACAAGATCAGAGGCAGATAAAATTACTGTGTCTGACGCAGATCACAAGATTCTCTTTTTGCAGTGGTAGATAAGGAATTGTTGGGCCAAAGCTACATCTGAGCTGATACTAATTGCCCAAACATTTTATAGTTTAATTTTTGTTTGATGGCAAGGGAACTTGAACTTCATAAAACATTTTAATATTTCTGGGTCTACTTGTATCTTATATTTTTAAATTCTGTATGGTGTTTGTGGTGGAAAATACTGCTGTGACCGGCAGGCCTTATTCTACCATGTCTTCTGAGGTTTTTCAGACACCTGGAGGGGCTTTTCTCTCTCCCTGCTCAACTGTCACCACCTGGCCTTTGTAGGAATTGCCTACTGGGAGGGCCAGGACTCCCAGCTTCCTTTCCAAGGCCTTGCCTCTGGGTCTCCTACTATCCAGTGTCTGGTTATCATGGGGACAGTTTACTGCCTTGTGCATTGCTGGAGGAATAGCTGCTTGCCAACTGACCACCCCTCCCCTTCCACCTAGTGAACCTTTTAAATAGTGTGTCCAAGATAGCAGAGGTCTATGTCGTACAGTGAACCACAAACAGCATCAAAAGTAATATTTATTGAAAAGGAAATTTTCACAAGCATACTCTCAGCATAGTACCAGACTGAGTAAGGGATTCAAAAGAAAAGGGTAAAATGCAGTTCCTCTGTCCCTCCTTCTGTACATGCCATGGCAGATGTTAAATATAAGGCAGACTCCTTATCTTAGAAAGATTACAGATGATCTACAGGGTTTCCGTTAACTTGAAGTCCCTTTCAAATGGGCACGCCAACACACGGCAATGGCTGCCTCCTCCAGACTTCAGGTGAGAATTCTTTCTGCCTTGATGGAATCAGCACCAAAATACTACCTACTCCTTGTTCCCAGGAGTTTTATTATTTCCCATTCTCCTCCTATGGACCAGGTCAGGCCATGTCAAATAAGCTTTTCCTGAGTCTCCATGAAGTCTTTCTAGCACTTGATTCCTCCAGATCTCTGTTCCCTGAGCTTTTTAGCTGGAGTTGGGGGGAGCTGGACCATCCCATTGTCTCTAGCTAGACCAATAGCATTTCTAAGAGGGTGGCTGAGGTGAGGCTGGAAAGCAATTGAATTACCATATTTTTCGCTCCATAAGACACACTTTTCCTCCCCCCAAAAGTGGGGGGGAAGTGTGTGTGTCTTATGGAGCGAATATGGAGCTTTTCTTACCTGTAACAGGGCTCTTTCTTCAGCAGGAACGCAGGGGAACGCCATTCAGGCTGGCATCCCAGCCTTCCCCGCCCCTCCCTGCTGGGCATGAGCTGTTAAGACTTAAAAAGGAAACAGCAGGAAAAACCCCACCAGGCTAAGTACTCTTTCCCTTTAAATGCTTTTCCCCTTTAAGACAGCCAGCAGCAGAAAGCCCCGCCCACAGATTAAGCTCAGTGGCTACTTTGCACAGAAACTCCGTGAACTTAGGGCTGGTCACCTGCTTTAGTCTGAACTATAGTTCTTAGCTTGTACTGTTGCTATGGCTTTTTTTTGCTAATGCAATAAAGATTTTATTATATATTAAGTGCTTTTCCCCTTTAAGACAGCCAGCAGCAGAAAGCCCCACCCACAGATTAAGCTCCGTGACTACTTTGCACAGAAAGGCCTGGCTTTGCATGTCATGCCGACGTCTCTCTTCTTTCCTTTCTCTATCTTTCTTCCTTCCTTCCTTCCTTTTTTCTGTCTGTCTGTCTTTCTGTCTCTCTCTCTGTCCCCACCTTTCTTCCTTTCTCTTTCTCTCTCTCTCTCTCTCCTCCTTCTTCCTTCCTTTATCTCTCTCTCTCTTTCTTTCTTTCTGTTTCATTTTTTCCTGTTTTCCTCCTCTAAAAACAAGGTGCGTCTTATGATCAGGTGCGTCTTATGGAGCGAAAAATACGGTAACTTCCCCATTCTTGCCAGTTCTTAGCCCAGAGAGAGAAATTTTTTACAACTTCAGGTGAAGGTTTTGATCAGTTCAAACCTCCAAAGAAAAAAAGCATTTCTTAACAGTGTTTGCATTTTTTAGTTCTGTTATAGAGCCAGTGTGGTGTAGTGGTTAAGAGTGGTGGACTCTAATCTGGAGAACCAGGTTTGATTCCCAACTCCTCCACTTGAAGCTTGCTGGGTGACCTTGGGCCAGTCACAGTTCTCTCAGAACTCTCTCAGCCCTACCTACTTCATAAGGTGCCTGTTAAGGGGATAGGAAGGGAAAGACAATTGTAAGCTGCTTTGAGATGCCTAAAGGTAGAGAAATCGGTTTATAAAAATCCACTCTTCTACCTTTACTGCTCTTGTTATTACTTATGTTGAGATTGTAGCAGCCTTTGGCCATCACCAGTAAATAAACCCAACAGGCTTAATTTATTGGGCTGTAATAAAAACCACTGATATGAACCATTTTGAACACTTGGGATGTTAAGTATAATAATAATAATAATTATTACAGGTAAGCAGGTTTCATCAGGCAGCAAAGCACTGCTGATAAGAAACTTGTTTATAATCTGAGGGGCCTTTTCCTTTGGAACAGAATATAGTGAAATGATAGTGTTTAATTATTCTTTCCCCAATTATAGTGTTCTCCCAGCCCTTTTCTTCGGACAAACAGTGAGCACACATCACAATTTTATAGGGTAGCTTGTTAGTCTATTGTAGCAAAATCAGAAGTCCAGTAGTGCCTTAAAGACTGACACACTTAACGTCCACATCACACTCTTTGAAGCTTATAAATGCATCTAGATACTCTGAGACTCCAACCCAGTGAACGTCTCTGGCTTTTTGGCCTTATTTCAGCACTCCAAAGGTGAACAGCTCCCTCCTAGGGATGCAAAGTGCTGCACTCTTTTACAGTTAGAGAGCCAAATAACATCAACATTCAGAGCCAGAGATCAACAAAAAACAGTATAGTAAAGCCTATTTGTATAAATGAAACTATACAACTTAACATTACTTAAAATTTACATGTTGACTAATAATCCATAAAGTTTCTACAGCCCAAACACTGGTAGTTGTGAACCCGTTATTTGGAAGTAGCATACATGAGGTCTCACAATAACTAATACATATACATAGGTGCACCCTTGTACACTGAGATAGATCTGTGCATTGGTTGTAGTCTTGCCAACCTCCAGGTGGTGACTGGAGATCTCCCACTATTACAACTGATCTTCAGGTGATAGAAATTAGTTCACCTGGCGAAAATGGCTATTTCAGCAATTGGACTCTATGGCATTTAAACCCTCCCCTCCCTAATCCCTCCCCTCCTCAGGCTTCATCTCCAAAATATCCAGGTATTTCCCAACCCAGCGATGGCAACCCTGTTTCCTTTTCTAAGAAGCCCTTTAGTTGAGTACCAGATTGGTGTATATCCTCACAAAAGGGTGAGTGCTTAAACTGTGGTTCTTTAATATTTACAGCCAAGTTGCTGGATCCTTGAGTCATTATCAAAGGAGACCTTTCAGTCTTTTGGCAGTATACAGCAGGCAGTGCTGTTTCCTTGATTTCCAGATATGACTTGTTTATCACATTCAGCTTGTTATGAGTGGTGTCTGTTTATTTATTACATGCACATCCTACATTAGAAGAAAGTAGATTTTTACAGTCCAGTCATATGAATAGTTGGAGTAATTCTGCATAGGATTGCACTGCTGGTGTACTTTGTTCTCTTAAACAAGATTTTGTATGTCGTTAGATCTGGTAGCTCCCAGATACCCATAGTATATTTAGACATGTATAATTTCCATATTTATGTAAATGTTTTAAATGGGTTAAACTATTTCACTGTCAGCACAATTAAATATATATTTAATATATATTGAAGTAACTGTTTTGTTATAATGTATGTTAAATACATGTCAACTTGCTGCTTAACTTTGTAAATGGGCCTCATTTTCTCCCATGCGTGGAAAAATCCCAGGGCAGTTGTTTCTTTCCCATACAACCACACTAAGTTGATCCACTTAATTATGATTGAGTATTGAACTCTGGGGGATTGGAGAAAAGTGACTGATGAAAAACTGGTAGTGAGAGATAAGGCTGAAGAGGCCAAAAGAGGACTCTCCAGGTAATTTTAAAAATAAAGACAACATACTCTGTAATAAATGTGACAAATATTTCATTCACATAACATGATAGAAAAGGTGTCAAGACTCAGGCAAGGCTTTGGCAGGATATGTCACATACAACACTTTTACTGCATCAAGGTAGGAGTATGACTGGGTTTAGTGCAAGTTTCTGTCATCTGCTTGCAGCATGCCATACCTAGACAGTTGTACCAGTTTTGGAATGTTTGCAATGATGAGACTGTGGAAAGTCCCATCTAAAGCTTCTAGCTTCCTTATAACTGGTAACCAGCAGTTTAATATTAATCAAAACTGTGTTTTTTGGGGGAAACACTGTAGCTGTTCTATTAATGAGTCAATGAACCAATAAAGCAAAACTTGCTTACATTTTAGTTTCTACAAGAAGGCGGGGACCCGCAATACTTGCGGGGGGGGGGGGGAGAAGGAGCTCCAACGAGTGGAGGAAGCAGCCACAGTGGCTGTCAGCCACTCAGGCTTGCCGCTTCTCCCTCCCACCCCCTGCTGATTCCTCCCCCCACTCTTGTGGCGAGGCCTGAGTGGCTGTCAGCCACTTGGGCCTGCCAATTCCTCCCCGCCCTGGCTCTTGTGGCTTCTCCCTCCCACCTCCCACCGCTTCTCCCTCCCACCCCCCCAGCACCGCCAGCAAGGCTTGGATGCCTCCCAGCCACTGGCTGCCGCAGTTCCCAGAGCATTCTCTGCACATTCACAGAGGATGCTCTTTTACTTTTGGAGGGATTTAAGTATCCCCCGAAAGTTTTTAAAACTTTTTAGATTTTTCTGCACATGTGGGGAGTCCCCCATGTGTGCAGAAAAATCTCCCTGCCCCCCAAATGCCCCCTCCACGCAGATTTAGATATCCGCATGGAGGAGGCAACTTGGGTATTAGTATATAGATTCTGAAATCTTTTGAATGAATCACTAAATGTATTCAAGTTTCATACCAGTTTGCTATTCTCTTTTTTATTGTGGTCCCTTGTGCAAGGAGGTGACAGTCACCTTCAGGAACCTGACTGAGCATATAACCACCGCAAGGGGCCTCCAGCAAAGTTCAGTAATTGAAAACCTTTTTAAAAACAAATTCCAGTTACTTCTTTTACATACTTAGTAGCATTAACTGTGGGGAGTACATTGCAGCATGCTTCCAGGACTATGCATACTTCCGGTTCACCTCTGGAAAAAAAAATATCAAGGTATTCTCTCTTACTCAGATGAATGTTAAAACAGAAACGGCAGAAATTATTACTGTGTAATGAAGATCTACTCATAGTATCATGAGAAGTGGACTCTACATGAAAACATATGATGGAATAAAATTTTGTTAGTATATAGGGTTTCAAAAGACTCATTGATTTTTACAGTACAATGTGTTTGGGATCAGAGTGTTAGATACATAGTTTCTAAGGTGGTAGTAGATTCCCTTTTGCTGTGGAAATGATGTCTGACACTCAGAATGCCTCTTGTCTACCACCTGAGACAAATGTCCTATTTTTTCCTAAGTGGCCAGTCCTCTTCAGTACTGAATGCTCATTGGATATACATGTGGAAGATCATTGTATGGTGAGGAGATAGTGAATCTATTTGCCCTCTTTCACTCTGATTGTGGGAAATTATCTCATGTACAGATGATGGCACTTGCTTGAATGGGTTAGGATGCAACAAATTTTAAAAAGCTAGGCAAGCCTCCAGGTCTTTGGATCTTGCTGGTTGATGAGAGGGGGGCTGTGTAAATGTGTGAGCAGCAATTAGCTCCACTGAGTGACATCTGAAGAGGACTGCCAAGGACCCCAAGTCAACAGAGAGGGATGTTGTAAAGCTTTGTTTTGCTATGTAACCCCCCCCCCCGCCTATATAGCAGCTTGCAAACACCATCTTTATAACAAGTTATTTGCCCTCTTTTAGCATATCCTATGAAGAGTCTGGAAGACCCTGACTGTAAAGTAAGACAGCAGGGATTGCATCAACTCCTTCCAGATGAAGAAAGAGATGGTTGGAAACTAAATGCCTTGTAAAAAAATATCTAAAGAAGAAGAAACATCTGAGAAGGGATTGTGATGAATTCCTTAATTGATATGGATGCAGGCAGTAAATGGACTAGAAATAAAACATACTTTTGAAACTTGTCTCCAACACAGTGCTTAATCAATATGTTGTCTTGACTGTAGATCATATTTTATGTTAAATTCTAGTAATAAGTGTTTTCTGTTTGTGGGTTCTCTTGCCATCTGTTACTAAAAGTCTGCTCTTTGCTGAAACATAAAATTATGCTTTTACCAGAGAAGCAGGACAACTTCTTTTGTCTTCCTTTGCATACTCTGCAGGTTGTTTGTGATTTCTTTCATCATTGTTCTTTTAGAGAGAAATATGCAACAAACGCCTTTGTGTTTCATCTCTTTGCTTTGTCAAATACTCAGTGTTAAGTTAACCCACTTTAGTGTTGGTATAAGAAAAAAATAAGGAAGAGATCATACAAGGAAGAGATCATACTTGTGAACAAGTCTGTATACAGGTAACAAATCATCAGTCTTCATACAAGAAGAATAAGTTCCTATGAGAGTTTGCAAGGCATATCAAAACTCTACAGATGGGCCACATTTTCAACAGAGAGAGATTAAAATGTAGCCTCAGTGTTTTACCTCTGATGGAAATTCTTATAGTGTAACACTGGGGCTACATTTTGATCTCTTTTTGCTTGCTTTTGTTTCAGCAGTCATCTGGGTGCTGGGATGACAGTGCAAATGTGCAAAGAAGAGTGGGGAAATGTTGGAGAGGATGGGCATTTTACTTCCATCACTGGCATGAGGCCTGCAACTCAGAGGGATGCATGCAGCTCACCTATCCTCCAGTCTGTCCAACAGTGGCTGTTTAAAGGTGTGAACCACCTGCCAACCACAAGTCTTACTGGACTATGGCCTTGCCCATTTTCCTGGAACATGGGGCAGGCACCATATTGGGTAACATGGCATGTCAAAGGCCCACATGTTGCTCCCAAGCCACTGACTGTATATTATTGATCTAGGACTTTATGAAGTTTGGGCTGCCAGCTCCTTCTCTGTAGCTGGGGAGTTTACTTTTCGCCTCAGCCTGGCTGTATTGTTTATTATTTTCCTTAAATGTTTTTACCCTACCCTTCCACCAAATTTAAGCTCAGGCTTACAGAACTCATGTGATCCAAAGCATGGTGAAGCAGTAAAATTATAACTAATATAAAATAGGAAATCATATTAAAGAGCCAGGAATCAATTTAGGTTTCAAAAGTTAATTTTTTTAAAATGCATTTTTAATATAAAAGAACAGTTTAAACAGAAGTTTTGGGCAGGCCTGTAAGCCAGGATTTTGAGGCTTGTGGGGCAATTTTTTTTTCTGGTGGGGCTGGAGCTTTCAGTGCAGAAAGGCCATTTAGCCAATAGAAAGCTGTTGCCAGGATAGATCTCTAAATTGCAAGCTGTCAACCACTTTAGATTACAGTTCTTAGCTGCTGCAAGTTAATAACTTCTGCCAGCCTAAGCAACAATCTGGATAACAGGCTGGCAGGTGGGGGTGATGACTTCTATAGTCAAGGAAGAGGGAGATTGGATTTATACCCCACCCTTCACTACCTGAAGGAGTCTCAGAGTGGCTTACAGTCTCCTTTCCCTTCCTCTGCCCACAACAGACACACTGTGAGGTAAGTGGGGCTGAGAGAGCTCTTTTGAGAACTGCTTGTGAGAGAACAGCTCTGAAACAACTTGTAACTGACCCAAGGTCACACCAGCAGGTGCATGTGGAGGAGTGGGGAATCAAACCCAGTTCTCCCAGATTAGAGTCCGTGCTCCTAACCACTACACCAAACTAAGCTAACATTTATGCAGAAAAACTCTCTTAAAGGAGATTAGTTTCTTGACACAGAGTTAGAAGGGATCCTAGAGGTCACCTACTCCAACCCCTTTGCTCAGTGCAGGAATTAGTCAACTACAGTACCCCACTTTGCTTAATGGAGTGCACACCTTTAAAAAATGTTTTAAAATGAAAAAAAAGCATCTACAGAAGAAATTATTGTGGGTCTGTGTTTCTAAGAAAGGGAGCAGAGCCTCTAAAAGCTCCACTGTATCTACGGGCCGAGTTTGGGATCCCCAACCTTTTTGAGGCTGCAAATGTTCTTGAATTGTTGAGGGGTGGGGGGTGAACACCACCACAAAATGGCTGTGGCAGGAGATGCAGCTAAATAAAATGCTTCCCTCCTCACACCTCCTGGGAAGAAGGAAAGTGTAAAGAGGGAATGAAGCCACTAGTGTTTATGTGTCCTCCTGTTTCCCCAATTGTTGTCTGTTCTTGCAGCCTTCGGAAATCCTTTCATTTGAATGAGGTCAGCCAATAAGAAGACCTAAGTTACAATGGCTCCACCCACTTTCCAAAAAGCTTGATAAGCACCAAGGGAAATACAGGCTGCCTCCATAGTTCCCATGGGTGCCACATTGGGGAACCTTGCAGTAGATTAAAAACTTTGGCAGAAGGCATAGCAACAACAACAAAAAGCTGCACCCAAAAGAGTCAGAACTATGCAGACTGCCCAGCCACTCTAATGATAATTGAAATGGTGCCTGGCCCTCTGTAGAAACTTTATGCACTCTTCAAGCATGTGCAGGCTGCCAGCAGAGACAGTCAGGGTCATGGGTAGCTAAGTGGAATAGGGCTGGACTGTTAATACACCATACTGACATGATACAATGGGAAGCTTCCATCTTTGTCTTACTCCCAGAGACTGGTAGTTTTATAGTATTTAAATTTCACTGAGTTCAGATGTTCTGCAGTACACCATGGGTGGAAGCTGGAAACATGCTTTCTATAAATAGCTTTGTCTAGTACTTTCTCTGTACAAGTTTGAACTTTGTACAAGTATATTTGCTTTCATCTTAATTCCGCTTAGAAACTAATTTTCTGCTGCTCAGCTGCTTCAGACTGTCTTGTGCAGCTGCTTTAAAGTTTAAAGGGTCTGCAAAACAGTATGAAAAACAAGTGTGTAGCAGGAGGCACTCCACACTGTGCAGCTGTTTTGGGCTGTCTTCTGCAGTCCCTTTAAACTTTAAAAGGACTGCAGAAGACAACCCAAAAAACAGCAGCCAGCAGAAAGGGGGGGAAGACTTCCTTCTTACCTTTCTGCTGGCTGCGGTGAGCCCCAGCCAGCAGAAGGGGAGAGAGATCTCCTGGGGAGGAAATTCTCTACTACCTTTCCGCTGGCCGCAGCGAGCCCCACCAGCAGAAGGGGGGGAATCTCCCAGGAAGGTACTTCACCCCTTCCATTTAAACCCTGCTTTATGCTCCCCAAGGCTTTTCATGGGGAGCAGAAAACAGGGTCATTTAAATCCCTGTTTTGTGCTCCTGTCAAAAAGCCACAGGAAGCTGAAACCAGGGTTTAAATGGCTCTGAGCTATTAAAACTAAACACCTAAGTGTCTGAGCTATTAAAACTAAACACCTAAGGGTGTTTGTCAGCCGGTTCTCATGAACAGCAGAAAGCAGGGTAAACCCTGCTTTCTGGTCTTCACGAATAGTCATGAACCACCACGAATTGCTCCTAAATTCATGGTATTTCGTTCCACTTCTTCAGTTCATGAACTTCAGTTCGCAAACCCTGAACAGGCAAAAATTCATGACAAACTCTAGTTTGTCAGCCGGTTCGTGCCCATCCCTAGTTCTGATTCCTGAACTAATTTCAAATTCTTGGATTTTCTTTTGATTTTTAGTGTCACACTCATTTTTCAAATGCTTAAGTATTTTAGAAAATTTCTTCTAAATGCTTCTTTATTTATTTGTTTAATTAAAATATTTGTATTCCCTAATATGGTACATTTATTGTATTTTATAGTTGTAACTTGTGTTACAGTCTGTGGCTGAGTTTCTTGTCTAAGAGATTTACATTTTGTTCTTATTTTGAGCTTGTGATACTGTTGGAATCTGGGTCTCCAAGATTCAGTATTCCAACCACTATACATTGATAAAGAGTAAATTTTACAGGATGCAGTACGTAATTTTGTTTTTAAGAGTTTTCAAGTACTTTTCCAGTGTTGATTTCCAGTTTGTGGGCAGTGTTTAATATGGGGGAATGTTTAAAATGTAATGCATTTGGATTCTGAAATGGCTCCTTACCACCTAAGTATTCTACTACCTCATTCTGCTGCATATGCAGACTTGGCCCAAACTCTTGTACACAAAACTGTTTACAGTTGCTTTATATATGCTTTTTGTTCATGGTCGGTCTGTCTGTCTGTCAGTCGGTCGGTCGGTCGGTCTGTCTGTCTGTCTGTCTGTCTACTGCATGTGACAGGTTAATGTGTGCTCTAGCAGTTCTGTTTTCTTTTGGTCAGTAACCAATATTACCTGCTATTATAATATGCTGCTGATCAAACTTCCTCAAGAAGGAATATTAGAATGCTTAAACAAAAGTAGGACAGGCGGCCTTGCAAAAAAAGGTATTTGCAAGGTTGCACTATATCAACTCCAGGTATTTTATTGATCTGAGTCAATTAATTCTTACAACAAGTATCAGCCAGGTTCCAGGTTCAAATCAATAGTGCCACAGCTGAGCAAGAACAGTGTTCAATTAAATTAATAGTCTTTAGAATCAATGAGTTAAAGGGAGAAGGCCAATAGATCAAACTCAAATTCCACAATGTGTTGTTTTGTTTTGTTTTGTTATTATGATAGCTTTCTTGAAGGCTTTCTATTCTCCATTAACTCTGAATAATTTCATTTTGTGTCAAGCAGCTTTTCAGTTCTGCATCATCACTGTAATCAGTATTTATTGTTTTGTGGAACAAGTTGTTGCTGTTTGCCATTTGTCAAATTTCTGTCTTGCTGGCTCACTTCAGTCTCCAGGCTCCAGTCTCAAATAATTAACATCGGCCTAAAGGGATTGCTGCTAAATCCAGCAATTTGTATGTATGCTGAACTATTGTTTTTCAGAGAAAGTCCTGTGTTCAATTAGCGGCACAAAACCTGGGATCTTTCAGGATTGTATATACTCTTTGTTTTTGCCTTTCAGAAAAATGGAAACCATTTGCCTGATCTCCTTGTTCTTGGGACATCACACACATGCCTCTTCATTTGTTAACTGCAGAAAAATAGATAAAGGCCAGGATCCAAAGGCCCATACAACTGGTTCTGCATACCCAGTGGGGTTTTTAATTTGTTTTTCTTAAATAGGAGCTATGCCATCACTATCTTGCAATTCAGAAACACTTTGGAAATTGAGGGATGTTTCAAAAGCAGTTTGTAACTACTAAGGAGATCTGTTTTGTAGTAAAAAAACAACAACCCATATCTCACTGTGCTGTGCAAACCTCTCTCTGTGTGTAGTATCTTTTGGCATTCTTGTCAAAGAGTTAGCACCTTAAAATTAAATTAATTGTGCCATGAGCTAAATATCAGTAATACTTTGCTGCAAATAATGCAGTTGCTGTCAAAGGGTTGAGAAAGGTATAACCCTGTTTAGGATTGCTCTGTAGTTTTACTTGCCTACATAATTTTAGAAGGAATTAAAAAAAATGTTTTGATCTTGAAAGAACTTGTAAAGTTCAGTTTGCTTGCTAGGGCTGCCATGTCCTCCGGGGGGGGGGGGGGGGGGTTCCCCGCCGAAACGGCCCCCAATCTGCTGGGCTAGATCAGGCCAGTGGGGGAACCCTGCCCCCAAAGTGCCCAGTTGGATTCACTGACGTATCTCTAGAAGTCTCTTTAGAATTGCCTAAGGATATTGGACTAATAGAAAAGATTTGGAAGTTGGTGTGTGTAAAATCCCATCAAGTTGCAGCCAACTTACAGGTGACCCTAGCAAGGGGCTTTCAAGGCAAGTGAGAAGGAGAAGTGCTTTGCCACTGCATTCCTCTTCAGAGTCTTCCTTGGTGGTCTCCAATGTTCCCTCTAAGCTCTGGAGTCTTGTGAGAAAAAATTCTACTTAGTGAGCTACGGGCATTAAAGTTGTGAGTGAGTGATTTGGCTACTGCATAAACTAGTTTGCTCTGGAGCCATCCTTCGTGAGCTGAGACATAAAATGTGTGAGCTGGAGGCAGAAAAACTGTTAGCTAGCTCACACTAACTCAGCTTAGAGGGAACACTCACTGGTGGTCTCCCTTTCAAGTACCAACCCTGCTTAGCTTCTGAGATCTGATGAGGCTATACCATTCCACCTTCCACCCCCAGATTTAGAAGTAGGTGATAGTTATTTAAATATGATAAGTTCAACTACAGCTTTTTAAAAAGAGGGGCCACTACTGCTTCTTCTAGAGCTGGGAGAGCACACTGCCCTTCAGGGAGGCATTAATTAACCTTATTACCAGTTAAGCAGTTTCTGGCAGTTTTAAATAGCCAAGACAGTTGGCAGTCCACACGCTGAGCCACACTTCTCCTAGGATCTTGCCCGTATCCTCAGCTGATGATATTGAAAGGGATCCAAACTATCAGCATAAGCTGCCAAAGCAAACTAACTCACTAATTAATACCAACGTTTTATGTGTAATATTATCTACAAATGTGCAGGACTCCATTCACAATTTGGTCATAATAGGGTCCGGCACATTTTCCCACTGAAAAGTGTGAGGGTAAAGGAGTTTGGTTTTCTGGTAGCCCATGGAAGGGAGCTGGTGAGCATGGACTTACCCAGGAGGGTTCATGTACAGCTTGGGAGGAACATAGTAGGGGGCCGCATAGTTTTATAAAAGGTCATGCTCATTTTTTAAAACTCATTTTAACAAATAAAAAGCAAGAGAACAGCACCTCCATTCTGACCTAGATAATAAACCAACCAAACTCAAAGTCTTCATGGGGGAGGGAGGAATGAGGAAATAGCTGGACAAGCCAAGGTCAGCTGCCCTTTAGCTAAAAAAGAAAACAAAATCCTTCAAACTACAAAGAATAATAAAGTACTAAATATAATTAATATGAGTCTAATAAAATAAAATGCAAACTAATAACAGCCTAAAAGGCCTGAACTAACCTAAATTAAGCTCAGCTCCCCCCCAAATCGCTTGGGAATAACAAGGGAGAAGACAAAAAAGGTTGTCAGAGTTTAGACTAATAAATCTTCTAGGTTTTCTGAAAGTTCAAGATAGTCAGAAAACTGAAAAAAGAGATGAAATAAATAAATAAAGCTAGAGAAATGCTAGAAACGTCCCATCACTCCCTACATGATTAAACCTATCAGGGAGTGACACATGGGAATCAACTGTATGCCTAACTAATCACCCACAAAGGCAGTCCAAATAAAATGGGAGGGGGGAAGGAATGGAGCATTTAAAATAGACTTATAATGAAAAGGAAAAAAGATAACAGAAGCAAATGGAAATTAAAAATTAGAGAATAAAACTCCTTGAGGCAGAGCACAACCTAAAAACATCAGTTGGACTAGCACTGGAAACTGGAACTCCAGGAGGAGGCCATGTACAGTACCATTGTGCAGTTCCCTGCCTCTTTGACCCAGCTCCAGACAAAGCCTCCCTTCAGTCTGCTTTACAAAATCAACTCACTAATTAATGCCATGATTTTATGACTAATTTTATCTGAAAGGTCCTTCACAAATTGATCACAGTGGGACTATGATGGACAGGAGGCTGTCCTGCCCCTGAAGGGAAAAAAACAACTCAGCTGAACTTACGCAAGTGCTGATCCAGCATCCGATCACCTTTCAGGAGGGGGATGGAATACTGGAGGGAAGCACAGCAGGAGGAGTTGAGTTCTGCCTCAGGGAGAGATAGCAATAGCTCAGGTCTGGCTCAAAAAAGCCTGGGCCCCAGACTTACCTTGGGCCCCGTTTGTGGGCCCACAGGGGGATAGAGGGGGAGGTAATACTTGCTATTGGGCCTGGGTGAAATGGCTGGGAGCAGGCGGAGGTCTTTCTGGGACTATGTGGCTCTTCATCTCCCCCTGACGACTGGGCCAATCAGGTGTGGCCTGATGTAGCTAGTGGGGGCAGGCTGGTCCTGATTTCAAGGAGTTCGCTGTGCTGATCAAGCCCTGTTGCTTCCTCATGGCTTTGGCCACCCTCCCTCCCTATAAGTTATGTTTGCGTTTTGCATGTTTATCATTGGGTTATTTTTTCAGAAAGATAGCCATGTTGGTCTGAAGCAGCAGAACAGTGTTTGAGTCCAGTGGCACCTTTAAGACCAACAAAGTTTTATTCTGGGTATAAGCTTTCATGTACATGCACACTTCTTCAGATACATCTGGTTATTTCTGTTTATGTTACACTGTTCTGTTCCTCCTGTCACAACTGTGTTGGTGGTATCAGCATGGTGCTGGATCCATTTCAAGGGAAAATCAGCCTGTGTGCCCATTTCCCCCAAAATTGGGGGATCCCCATAAGGGATTTTGGGGGGAGGGTTCAAGGGGCATGCCCAGCTCAGGGGCTGTCAAGGCACCCTCACTCTCAAATGGCAAGAGAGTCCACACACTGGCTACTGTCCATGTGGATCTCAGCATCTTGCCATCCCCAGGTCTATCCCGCCTTTTGGCAGGGCTGGGGTTTTCATCAGCTGGCAGGTGGGCTATGCTCTTCCAAGGCTCTTTCAGCTGCTGTAACCAATAAAGTTGTGGCCATTTTTTATTCCAGAAGGTTTTGTGTTCTCATCTTGCCATACGTTGGGCTTGGGCAGTGTTTCACCATGTCCTCCCTTCCCCTTTGGCACTGGGTTTGCAAACAGCAAACAGACTGGGGAGTGGCTCTGCTTGGCAGTGTGTCAGAGTGGTTTAGCTCTACCTCAGAGAGAATAAGAGTACCCAGTTGTTAGGTCTGTCTCTGGCAATGAGCAGACCTTGAACCATTTAATCTGACTCTTGGGAAAGGGCAGGCTAGTGTGGGTGGAATCTTGTATGTGTGAGAGAATCCAACCTAATGGCTAGTCAGTGAAAGTCTATTTGTGTCTGACAGCTCTAAAGAAAATTCAAACAACTCTCTGAAACCATAACTAGTTTAAATTTATGTGTCTCAGCCAGGTTTCTCCTCTACTTGGAAACCTCTGCTGTTCCTTGAAACCAACCTGTAAATAAATAAATATTCTATGTTGTTTATATACACTTCCTTTCTCAGTGACATCTATATTTCACTTGTACACCACAAAGATTACCTCACAGCAGGAAACTCAAAGCCTTTACACTTGCTACCTTTAGAACAGCTGGTAACTGAGGGGAAGGCTTATAGTTTTTTTTTAAAAAAATCTGGTTTTCCCAAAAACCATAGACGGTTGTGTGAGCCCCCTCAGTTGATAGTAAAGGCTGTTACAGGGATGCTGTCACATTTTCCCAACAATAACATATTGGGATGGCCTCTGATCAGAACCACTTAGTTTAAGAATGTGTTTGGATCCCATACAATAAATAAACATCTATATACAATAAATAGACATCTGTGGATAGCTAAATTCATGGATCAAGGCCACACGGAGCCTTAATAGATTTTTTTCTGCGCACTTGGGGCACTCCCCTGGTGTGCAGAAAAGTCTGAAATAAAAAAAATTAAAGGGGGATTTAAATTCCTCAGAAATAAAATTGTGTTGTCTGTGCATGCACAGACAACACAACTACCTACTTCCTCCTCCACGGTGGCGACAGTGGCCAGGATCTAATTCTGGCCTGACAACAGCAGCGGCAGCACTGATAGGGAAGGGAGAGAAAGCTGGGCCTAGAGGCGAAAGCAGTGGCGCTGATGAGGGTGTAGCCACAGTGGTCCTGGCGGTGGTGGCAGCAGCAGCTGCAATGGTGGGAGGGAGAGGAATCCACCCTGGCAGCAGGGACTACATGCTGTGATGGAGGGGAAGAGAAGCTGTGGCGGGGCAGAGCCGGGAGCTGTGCTGGAGCCACTGGAGTTGTTGGTAATGGTGTACGTGTGTGTGTGTTTTTGTGTGTGTGAGGGTGCCTTGGCAAACCCTGAGGGTGACAGTGGGCATATTAGTAGAGGTTGGGAAGTGCTTAGGGTAGGCAAGGGTCATGGTAATGGATGAGAAGGAAGCCACAGCAGCCCTAGCATTGGCAGTGGCAAGTGGAGGGGGGGGGGAGAAGCTTTGGCAGGCCAAAGCCCAGAACTGGGCTGTGCCTGCCCGAGTTCTAGCTGATGGGTGTGTGTGTGAAGGCCACGGTGGCCCCGAGGATGCAGTGGTGATGGGTGGGGGGTAATTAAGACAGGGAGAGGGATGAGGGATTCCCCCCCATGAGTATTATGGGGCCCCACGTGTAACTGCATATTTCTTACTTAACAAACTAATTGAGCTGGGGTCACAATACTGCAAGCCAGAGGTGACTCATAAAATGACTCTTTGCCATTTTCTCTTTCCAGTAGCGCTGGCACCCTTGAAAACTGCTTTTAAGCATTGGGGAACCCTCAGGAGTGGCATGGAATACAGCACAGGACCTGCAAAGGGAAGGCGGAATCTGGAAAACTGCTCTTGAAAGAGTTCCTGTTTGCTTATGCAAGAGTTTATGGGTGTGTGTATGTGTGTAATTTTCACTGATCCCCCCCCCCCCCGAATTTAATTTCCTACTCTGAATCCCATGCCAACCTGAGGGGTTCTTGATTTTCAGAAGTGTCATTTGAAGGTGGAAACTGTTATTAAGGAAAGAATTAGTAGGCACATTGATGAATAAAATTTATTGAGGAAAACTCAGCATGGGTTCTATAAGGGAAGATCTTGTCTCACTAAACTGTTAGGGTTCTTTGGGGGAGTGAACAAACATGTGAACAAGGGGGACCCAATAGATGTTGTTTACCTTGACTTCCAGAAAGCTTTTGTTCATCATCAAAGGCTCCTAAGTAGCTCAATAATCATGGAATAAAAGGACAAGTCCTTTTGTGGATCAAGAACCGGCTAATTAATAGGAAACCAAGTCAGTATAAATGGGCAATTTTCTCAGTGGAGGGTGGTGAGCAGTGGGTACCACAGGGCTCAGTACTTGGTCCGATGCTTTTTAACTTGTTTATTAATGATTTGGAGTTGGGAGTAAGCAGTGAAGTGGCTAAATTTGCAGATGACACAAAATTGTTTAGGGTGGTGAGAACCAGGGAGGATTGTGAGGCACTCTAAAGGGATCTGTCGAGGATGGGCAAGTGGGCGTCAACGTGGCAAATAGGGTTCAGTGTGGCCAATTGCAAAGTGATGCACATTGGAGCTGAAAATCCTAACTTTAAATACACATTGATGGGGTCTGAACTGGCAGAGACTGACCAAGAGAGAGATCTTGGAGTCGTAGTAGATAACTCAATGAAAATGTCAAGACAGTGTGCAACTGCGATGAAAAAGGCCAACATTGTGCTGGGGATTATTAGGAAGGGAACTGAAAACAAATCAGCTGGTATCATAATGCCCCTGTATAAATCGATGGTGTGACCTCACTTGGAGTACTGTGTACAGTCCTGGTTGCCACACCTCAAAAAAGATATTATAGCATTGGAAAAAGTGCAGAAAAGGGCAACTAAAATGATAAAAGGGCTGGAACATTTTTCCTATGACGAAAAGTTAAAGCGCTTGGGGCTCTTTAGCTTGGAGAAATGATGGCTGAGGGGTAACATGATTGAGATTTATAAGATTATGCATGGGATAGAACAGGTAGAGAAAGAAGTCCTTTTCTCCCTTTCTCACAATACAAGAACTCGTGGACACTCCATGAAATTGCTGCGCAGTCGGGTTAGAAGAGATAAAAGGAAGTACCTCTTCACCCAAAGAGTGATTAACACGTGGAATTCACTGTCACAGGAGGTGGTGGCAGCTACAAGTATGGACGACTTCAAGAGTGAATTAGATAAACATATGGATCAGAGGTCCATCAGTGGCTATTAGCCACAAGGTATAGATAGGAACTCTCAATCTGGGACAAGTGATGCACTGCATTCTTGGTGCTTGGGGGGGCAACCGTGAGAGGACTTCTAGTGTCCTGGCCCCCATTGGTGGACTTCCTGAGGGCACCTGGTATTTTTGGCCACTTTGTGACACAGTGTTGGACTGAATGGGCCACTGGCCTGATCCAACATTGGCTTCTCTTATGTTCTTTGGTACCAGGGACTGCTGAAAGAAGGAGAAGGTGACATGTATTCTGTCTGTGAATGAAAGTACTCATTGTAGGCTGGGTCTGATCCACTAACATATAATCCTTGAGTTTCTGGTAGATTATAGAAGAATCAAATGAAATAATGGCTTAGATAATTGCATTATTATTATGATAAATTTATGTTCTATGGAGGTGATATGCCAAAACAAGAGACTTTCCTTATATTCTAGGAAAAGGGTTACCAAAAATTTTAACTAGCCACTTCAGCATCTTTTACCAGCGTAGTAGTATTTTTATTTCTTAGACTAAAATTGCATTCATTTAAATTAATTTGTAAATTATTAATAGATATTATTCTTCCACTGGGAAAAGTGGCAACTTGCTAGCCATCTGCAGCATTATCAGATAAGGAACAACCTTGTTAAAAAGGGAAACTGTCAACCCTTGCTGTTTTCTATGAGATTGCACTTGGGCATTCCTCTGGACATCATTGCCATGAAACCTCTGTCAGTCAAAGCAGAAAGAACTAAAGACTCCCTGGACAGTGTGCTAACTATACACAGAGCAGAGTGTTTCATGTAGCTTGCTTTGGCTGTTAAACTGTGATTTTGAATTTGTTCTGAATCATCAATTTAGCCCCTGTGGCTATGAAACCCCAGGGTTCCAAGTGTTTCTAAGGGTCTTAGTACTGCAAAAGTATAGATTATGCAAAGGCAAAAGCGTTAAGGTAATTTTCAAGCAAAATAATTCATACTGGGTCCAAAAATAGTTTTAGCAGGATGCAACTTCTTAAAGAAGTGCTGAGCCAGATGTTTACATACTTACAAATGACAAGTTATCAATGCACTTAATTAAACAAAACCGATAATGTTAAATGCCTTAGGTGGGTCAGTACCTCAGCTACAGATATCTATACAGCCTTGGATACTTAAGGAGGATGAGAAATCATTAATCAAGGATGCATTTTAAAATAGTTTAAACAGGGTCCTTCAACATCCTGGATATGGGTCCAGTATGATTTCCTTTGCTTTAACAGCATCCTAAAGGCACTGATCAAACACTACTTGCTCTTTTATAATAAATAACAAGTGGGGAACCAACAAGGAATTCCGGGGACTTGCGGGACATCTCATTTTTTCCTCCCTTCATTATTTTCTCTTTCCCTTCCCTGGAAGTCCCTATAGCATCTCTCCTTTTTCTGCTTCCTTCTCTTCTTCCTACCCACCATACAAACTAGGTTTATCTATCTCCTGTCTTCTCTGCTTATCCTGGCAGGCACCCTCTCCCCAAGAAAACACTGCAGTGTATCAGCTGCAAGGCTGGGGTCAGTTGCACAGTACCAACCACCTGACTGGACCCTGTTGCACAATGGGGAATCCACAAGGACGTGTGTGTGTGTGGGTTACTTCTGCTTACACCATTTCCTCTTTCTTTACTACTGGCAACCTACATATCTTCATTTTTCCCTGGTTTCTTCTCGCCTTCCCACTCACCAATCAGCTACATTTCATCTGCTCCCCCATATTCAGCTATGTGTTTATTTACAACACTGCCACTGCCCATAAGGGGTACCCAAAGCAGCTTCTATCGTTTTCCTCTCCTCCATTTTATTTTATTCTCACAACAACCCTGTCACATGGGTTAGGCTGAGAGTGTGTGACTGGCCTGAGGTTATCCAGTGATCTCCATAGCAGAGTGGAGTTTGAACCTGAGTCTTCCAAACCCTAGTCTAACCATTATACCAGTCTGGCTTTTGTGGTGGGGCTCCTATTGAATACAGTTGGGCCTGGATGAGTCAGATGGCATCAAGTTGCCAGCGGTTGTTGCCAGGCCTGGCCCCAGTTAATCTTCTCTCAAAGGACAGAAACACTGTAAAATAGCTCTTCCCTCACCTTTTACTAAGAAAAAAACAAAGTTTGAAGTCTGGCAGTACTGTTGTGGTTGCCCAGCAATGGCTACTGAGGGCATTTGTTTCTTAAAGCCACAGATGTTCCTTCTAGTACTTTTTTTTAACCCCCTCCATTTTTTAAAAAATTCAGATTTTTCTGCAAACCTTGGGCTTTGCAAGTTTGTAGAAAGATCTGTATATAGCTCCAGTGTCTGGATTTAAATATCCACAGATGGAGCCATGGTGAGAATTAGATATATTGATCCTCCCAAATCATTTTCAGTAAGCAGCAGCTTACATATATAGGTGAATGATTAGATGTGAAAATTGAAGAAGCTGTGAAGGGGTCAGAAAGCCAAGGCATTCTGGAATACATGTTTTGATACTGGGCAAGTCTGCATCTAGCATTCACTCCACATGTTCTCAACTGGGAGGAAAAAGTGCAGCTCCAAACCACATTCAAATACCTTGGCGCAATGCCGTACTAACTGCAAAGTCACCCCTGAATGGCCATAAATCTATGCAGAAGGTACCATAAAACCCAATGATCAAAGAAAGTGAAAGCGGCATGCAATGCAGAGGGTTCCATAAAATCCAATTATCATAGGAAGTGCCTCCCCTGTCCATGAAGTAGCTGGCAGTGGGAATTGGAATGAGGACTGGTTATTTGCCGTTGGTTTTTAATATTGTACTAAGGTTTTAATTAATTTTATCTGTTTTATCTTGGGTTGTACATCTCCCAGAGTCCTGCAGGGGTGGGGCAATTCATGAATGAATAAATAAATAAACGCAGCATGCAATGCAGAGGGAAATTTCTGTTCCAGCAACAGAGGGAAAAGCCAATGCAGAATCAGCCACTATCACACACACAAAAAACCAGTTTACTTAAATGGAGAAAATAACCTGCAAGTTAAAGTCAGTGCTCTGTGAAATAGAATTACAAGGAGAAAATTAGAAAGAAACATCCCAAACTGTTTCATTTAGGAAAACAACCATTAGGAAAATTGGCACTGCAATGATAGTTAGGTTGACTGAGGGCTTTTATAAATTGAATTATCAAGCTCAGGGTTGATTTTCTAAGTAAACGAATATTCTTTAGATTAATTTGTACATTAATTGCCTTTCTACAAAAATCCTAAAGTACATTTAGTAACATCCGATTGTCACATTCTAAGATGCTAGTCTAGTCTAATCCAGCTCCATAGAAGTAGATAAGGCCGTAACCATTCATATTTATAGAACATTTACATATAGCTTTAAAAATACATCTAAGAAGATGAAGCAATGAGTAGCTGATGTATTTTTTGCTATACTATATACTTTTGTCCATACTAGGCTATATTATTCTACAAAATATATTCCTGAAAATGTAGATCCCCTTCAGCTGCATGGGTATTTCAAAGGAGCATACAGAATTGCTCCTGTAAAAGTAGTGGAAGTAAACAAATTAATTCTATTCGTAGGCGAGTTCTTAAAAAGAAAAAAAAAGTTGTATATATTTTCAATGGCATGGAAGCTGCTCTCAGGAAAATCTATCTGTGGCTGGAGTTTATGATGTCATAAATATCTTCCACCACCTACCCCCAATTCCCAAAACACTTTTGCAATTCTTTCTAAAAATTAGTTTTTAAAATAAAGCTATTTCTAATCAAACAGCCATACAGAGCCTGTGCTGTATAGTGGTTATAGTTGTAAGTAAGTAATTTCTCAGCCAAACTTCACTCTTATGGTTGTTGTGAGGACAAAATGGAGAGTGGAGAAAGAACCATGCATGTCACCCTGAGCTCTGTTGAGAATCAGTAGGATAAAAATATATATGAATACTTAGAGGCAAATGATGCTTTTTTTAAAAAAAGCAGCCAGCTACTCTGAGACATGTAAACATAAAAGTTTGCCAGATAAACCCATGTATGATGGACTGCACAAAAAACAGGCTTTTTGAAATGCTTCTTGTATCAGGGAGTCAGGGAGTTCAAGAATTAATTGTCCCTGGAGAGAAATGCTTAGGTGATAGACTGCTCTGCTCACTCTCTGTTTGGTCATCATCAGCTGAGAGAGGAAATAAAACACTGATCTGGAGGGAAAAGAGGTCTTTTGCAAATTGGTCTTTCTCAGTTTGGTTTTACTAACATCTGGATCAGAAGCCAGAGGATGGCTTCTGAGGGAAGAGACATTTGGGAGTCAGTGTTTTCTGACAGGCAATAGAAAAGTACTTCTACAAAGAGAAGAAGAGAAACCCTATTATCTTGGACACATTACAATTGCTCTGAGGGAGAACTTTAGTTTCTCAATCAGAAAAGCTACAGAACAGCCTTATACAGACAAAGGATACTGGAGAAGGATTTGGCAGAAGGTCTCGGTAGTTAGGGAGAACTCCCATATGGGCTAAATAGAAAAAGGAATTATTGCTTCTTAGGGATAAGGAGAATAACTTCCTGCTAGTGAAAGGGGTTGGGAAGAGAACCTTGGTCTGTGATAAAGGAGAGAAGCTTAGACACCTCAGGAGTTAGTAAAAAACTGTAATATCTGAAGGAAGAAATCTAGAAACATCAATAAGAACTGTGTTAGAGCTGAATTATACTGAACGAAGTACCTCTCAAAGAAAGAAATAGAAAGCCTTGAAACAAAACTACAAATACACTCTCTTGAATGTTCTAAGAATTCAACTCTGTATATATTGGAAAGTTTTTTACCTCAGCAATCTCAAAACTTGACTGTTCCATTTATACATATATTCCCTGCCTGTTTAATAAAATCTTTATTCTGTTTTTGGAAGTTAATTTGCCTCAAGTGCCGTTTCTCAAGGATTTTAAAAAACTGGGCAGCTCCTGTATTTTTAGTAGAGTTCCTGAGCCGAGAAAAAGCCTAAACTAAATATCTAAACATAGGGTGGGACAGTCAAGTCTTTTACGACAAAGAATATATACACTACTGTAGGGCAACTGAGTCACTGAGGGGAACTGAAGATTTGGCAGGAAAAATCTGCCAAACAGTTGGGGAAATACAGGGATTCATCATACCATGTTTGAACTGTAACCTCATAAGCCTGTTCAGAGGAAGGAACCAATAAAGGGTGCAGTTTGAGGAGTATTTCTTGCTGCTGATAGAAAAGAACTACCACATCAAGGGCCTTTTCACAGTTTAATCCAGAGCAGCACACCTGGGAAGAGTATTGTGCAAAAGTTGCTTTTTCCACACTAATGATATAACAGATGAAAAGAAAGCAATTCTATGCCACAATGTGGGGGACTTTCACATATTGTTTAATGAGAAACCTATTAGCCTCTGGAAAGTCAGGATATATAACTTTTGAGGAATCAGTAAATCTGTTGAAGAACTGCTTTAAGTCAACTCCCAGGAAAATAGAATGGCTTAAATTTAACAGGGCCTGGAAAGATGGTTTTAAAGTTTGTGGCAGAGGTGAGGATGCTTTCTTAGGATTGTAATTCTGCTGCAACTCCAGCAAAGATGCTAAAGGACAGGAAGGAGGAAATGCTGAACAAATGCAGAGAAGACTACTTCCTGAACTTTCTTTGATTCTCCTTTAAAGATGTTCCTGCTGTGAAATCTGCAAATGAAAAATGTACAGGATTTTTAAGCACTAGTCTTGGGAACTGTGAAGGAGCAAACCAATATAAAGGTGACACGAAGAAATGTATTTAAATTTACAAAAGTGCACAAAAAGGCAATGAAGATACCTTAGTGAGTTGGTTTCTGCTGCAGAAAAAAGCATGCTGTAAAGGTCTGTAGATCTGAAAATGAAAAATACCCCAGTTGTGATCTGAGTATCCACAGAAAAAAGATTGTGCAGAGGTTTTTGTTGTTGTTGTTGTTTTAAAAAAGGTCTTTATCCATCCAGAGTAGTGTAAAGGCATAGGATAAGACAATAAACACATTGAGCAAAGAGGGTGAAACAATCTACAAGTATAATATACTGCATTTGCTGGGTTATTCAGTTATAACATTTCAGTTGTCAATTACTGGGCGCAAAGAACAATTAGCCAAGGTTTCAAAACTCCTGCGTGAATATTTGGCTAATCCATCACCTTCCAAGGCATAAGTAGGAATTCCTTCTGGAAGTATTAGTTCTTTATCCAGCTTTCCCCTGAAACTAGGCTTTGACATAGTTACAGTCTCCTCTTTAAAGTGTTCACTATATTAGCCTGTTTTCTCCCAAAGCCAACTTTGAAACAACACAGTCTCCCAAGAAAAAATGTGTCCATTATGCCTCTCTACAGGCCCAAACTTTGTCTTCTAAAGTATTCACTGTATTAGCCTGCTTTTTCAAAAAGCCAGGCTCCTGAGAGAGGATTCTTCCAGTCTCACCTGCTATTTGACTCAAATTAATGGTGTCACCAGTTTTCTTCTTACTCCCTGCTCCTGTCTGGCTCTTCCAGAATTGCATGGGTTCTGATTGTTGTTAGCTGCTGTGATGGACTATAAAGGGTTAATTATTAACAGAGTCTGAGAACCTTTGAGTGACAGGCTGTTCTAAGAGAATTCTGTTGAGAGAGTCAGTTAAGGACTGACAGTTGAAGAGGAGACAGTTAAGCACTGACTGGGAAGGAGGCTAAGAGAGTGAGTGGATAAGGAGGATTCTCATTCAAGCCAAAAAAGGGAAATAGCTTGTAATAAAGAGAAGAGATCCCTCCCCAGTTAAGAAAGAAAATAGCTTTTAGAAAAGAGGAGTGATCCCTGGTCTATGTATAAAGAAGGATTTTGGGAAATTGGTTGTATGTTCCTGTCTTCTAAGCTTTACGTGTCAGTGAAACTCAGAAACCTATGCTTGAGTGTTAAAGCAGAAACTGTAAAGAAAGCCTCTCTCCTCAAAGTTTTAAAGACCTTGTCAAATAGCAAAATGTGTTGGCAACAACTTATTTGGTTTTTGTGTGAATACAAAGTTACCTCAGTTTTATTATCTGCTCACCTCATACATCCTACACTTGATTCCACCTGACCTTTTCTCCTCCAAGTTAAATAAAACATTTTGTTTATTCTGAGCTTTCAGAAGCCTCTTGTGTACCATTTGACAAAAGTGGAATATAAGAAGGTGATTTTGTCTCTTCCCTCAGTTCCCTGGATTAGGCCAGCATCTGTCTGTCTGTCTGTCTGTCTTATAAAGCAACTGGGTGGGACATCCATAAACAAACAAGAAGAAAATAGATAACGGGGCTGCTCAGCAAGAAAGTAGACAGAAGGGAAAATCCTGCATGTGATGGAGGGAAGAGGGTGAGATTGTCATAGCCGCTTCACACACCCACCAAGAGGGAAAAGGGGAATGGAGACTGACAGCAAGGAGACTGACCTTTGCCCATCTGTCATGATATATTAAACCAAATAATATATCACATTATTTCATACTTACGTCTGTACCTTTTGCAGTGGAGCAAACATTTGAGGTACAGCTTAAAAGAGATAAGCCATAGATATTATTGAAACAATGAATTAATAAATTAGCAGCCCCAAATGCCTCTCTGATGAAATCTGTTTACTCTGAATGCATATGTGGTGATTATTATTGACTATAAATATTGCAGCTGAAACAGCATCCTGTTTTTTGAAGCTTAAGCATCTTTTTCTAGCATTAATGTAGGCCTTGATTCTGGGTGCAGGGTCACCGGACCTGAAGTTTGCTTGTGGTGCCTAAAACTCCAGTGGCCCTCAGTCTGTAAACTGTGTTAAAAAGTTTAAAAGAAGGAGGAGAGAAAGGGGGAATCAGCCATTAAAAGGAATGCCCTGCAAAACTGATCTACTATGTTGCTAGGATGCAAGCTCTGCTGCAAACAAAGCTCAGTTGCTGCTGGCTCTCCTTTGTCTTTGTTGGGAACTTTTGCTCTCTCCTTTCACAGCCAGAGGAAAGCAGAAGGCTGACGGGGGGCTGTACTTGTTGGGGTGGGCAGGTAAGAGACTTTCCCCACAAAGGTGGGAGAGGAGACAGGAAAACCTGGCTTGAAGAAGAAGCAACAAGTCTTTCAGTCTTCAAGCCAACTTTCAGTGGTACTGGAATCATTTAGAGTGCAAATAATAGAGTAGATTGAAAGCAATATTCAGGCTTGATATAGTAATTATATACACAGGATTATAATCCACATTTATTGTACCACTGAACTGAGGGATCCTGTTTGAAATCTATTCAACTCCAAGGACTCTATGCTTGTGTTGAAGAGAGAATAATTCTTTGGTATTTTCCTTTCTATTTCCATTCTAGTTGTGTCGCAGGCTAATGAGCAGCTGGCCTGCAAAAAGGCTTGAGTTCGCACAATATATGTCTTAGGTGTCATAAGGTTCTTTGTTTTAACATGACTATCCCACTGGAACCCATTAATTTAAGCCCAGTTTGTTTACATTCAGCAGAATCAAATGGTGGGTTTTTTATGCTTTATAGAGGATAAGAAGGCATTTGCCCAAGGAGCTTACAGTCTGAAATTTTAGACAAGGAAGTTTATGTATGTCAGGAGGGAACTATACTTTTTAGCTGGGGTTGTTTGGACCTCTTCAACCACTGTCATTTTGGGAGGGTAGCTGAGATGGGTGGGAGTGCTATTCTCTGCTGTTGGTAGTGAATAAACTAGTTATATACAATGGTCTACAAACTGGGCAGAACAGTTGCTACTGCTGCTGCTCTCAGTTGGTTAGCACTTCTTGTTCCTGGAATGGAGGTTCCTCCCCCACTGGAAGCAGGTTCGTAGCCATGGGGGGGGGGAGGCTGAAAAGGGCAACACCCCCAAAATGTGCCCTGCCTAGTCAGACAGCAAATGCCTTGCCAGCTGCTTCTGAGCCTGGGGTGCCTTGTAGATCCAGACCTGGGCAGCACCTCCATCCTCTGCCCAGGCTGGAAGATGTCAGGCATGTTCTGATTGGCTATGGCGGGGCTGGAATGAGACCAGAGACGAATCAGCAGCCCCAGCTCTTGGCTCCAACCAGCCAAATAAAGGACGTACACTGCCCAGCTGCTGGGAGAAGCCAGGGCTGGCAGCAGTGGTAGATACTGCTGGGGCCAGGAAAGCCAAGCTGAGCCAGGTGAAGCCACTGCACACCTCATAGACTAGTGCATGGCCGTCCTTCTGGTGCCGCAGGCTCTGTGGCTGCAGGGATGAGTGATGCCTGCAGCGGTCTGGAGGGTGGGGGCACTGGTCTCAGCTTCTGTCCCTTCTTTCCTTTCCAGTAAGGCTTTCCTTGAGCATGGCTGTAAATTAAAACACTTACCAGCACTGGGCAGTGAGAAAAAGACACAGTCCTTTTTTTGAATAGGCAAGAAACTCATAAAAGCTAAGGAAAATACCCTTTTCTCTGAAAAAATGCACTGCCATTTTATTATTAGACTAATTATGCCAGCAATTTAGTCCCAAGTTTGTTTTTAATATGAGTGTTTATTCCAGGTCTTTCTTACAAGCCCCCTTAACAAAAAAATTGCCCCCTAAACAATAACAAAAAATTCTGGCTACAGGCCTGAGTGGAAATCCTGATGTTACTTCAAGCTGATCAAGTTGCAGAATTCACTGCTCAGGATCCCACAGTGGGTCTTGTTTTAAAATGGATATGAGGAGGAAGGACAATTGAGGAACTGCCAGAGAAATTCAAGCCATTCAAAAGCCACCGGCATCGATTATCTGCTCATAAAGGGGATGCTTGCTATGGGAAATCTGTGTTGTCATTCCTGAAGGGAATTGCAAAACCATTTTGTTCACACTATATGCTACAGACCCAGGAATTGTTCATATGAAAGCACTAGCTAGAAGCTGTGTCTGGTGGTCCGGAATTGACTCAGATATTGAAAAGACTATTAATGAGGGCAGTACATGCCAGGCTACTAGGCATAATTCATTCCCTGGGAAGTGACCGAGAAAGCTGTGGTCAAGGATTCATGTTGATTTTGTGGATCCCTTTCAATCAGGGCTGGCCCCAGGGTTTTTTGCACACTAGGCAAGGATACCTTTTGCCCCCCCCCCCCCCCCCCCCGCCCGCGTACCCACCAATTTCCAAACAAATGCATTTTAGGAAGAATGAAAAGTTAGGAGCAACTTGAAGGCACTTCTCTCTCTCTCTCTCACACACACACACAGTTAATGCAAATGCAGCACATGTGGTCTTCTCCTTTGCCAGCCCCCTGTAAAGAAACCCTGCTGCTAGTTGCCTTCTTCATGAAATCCAGATTGCTGGAGAAGAGAAGCAGGTTTTTCTGAGCAGTAGCATATTCTCTTTGAAAATTATCCCCAGGAAAACCACCAGGCTGGCTCCAGGAATCAGTTTTGGTTAAGTGAAGCAAATGCTAGAAGACCAAAAGGCGTAGGTTGGGGGGGGGGAATATAAAAGTTGGGGTGGGGAAAGAAAAAGAGCCTGAATATACAGTGAAATGCACGGGAGCGGGGAAGAGAAGGAAAAAGAGCAGAAAGGTCTTGGAAATGAGAGAGACCAGAAAATCAGAAGGCATAGTTGGGGGCTGCTCCTGAAGCTTCAGTCTTGTGAGCAAAAATCTTACTTTGTGAGCTCCTGGCATTAAAGCTGTGAGTGAGCGATTTGGCTGCTGCATAAATTAGTTTGCTGTGAAGCCATCCTTCCTGAGTGAAGACAAAAATGTGTGAGCCGGAGGTGAAAGAACTGTGAACTAGCTCACACTCACTCAGCTTAGAGGGAACCTGTGGGGGGATATAAAAACAGAGGGGGGGGTTAAGGAGAAGAGCCTGAATATACAGTAAAATGCACGGTGGGGGGGGGGGAAGAGAAGGAAGGAGAACAGACAGGGCTTGGAAATGGGAATGAAAAGAGGATCAAAGGGGATATAAAAGCTGCAGGAGGGGTAAGGAGAAGAGCCTGAATATACAGTGAAATGCATGGGGGCGGGGAGCCGGGCATCTGTGGTGTGCCAAGGCGGGCAGAGGTGGCATGAAGGGGACGGGAGAGCAGGGGGCAGATGAGGTGAGGCAGTTGGAGAGGTGCTTGCATGAAAGCACCCGGGCTGAGACTGGCACCCTGCACTCCAGAAGCAGAGGGCGGGTTTTTTTTTGGCCCCGCTGGCTTGCTGAACAGACCCAGATTGCTCTGGAAGGCAAAATGCGCCCCCCCTCCCCCAGCTCCATGAAGGCGCCCTCTAACTCCTGAAGACAAAATGGAAAATGGGATGCACAGTTGCCCTCTGGAGTGAAAGAGCGCCTTGCTGGGGCTGGGGGAGACGGCCCACGAGGGGTACATGATGCCGTTTCAAATTGTGATGGGGCACGAGGGGTTCTCCCCTTCTAATCTTCTCTCAAAGGGGCGGGGGGGGGGGTCTGTCTTCTCTCCTTTGCTCCTGTGCCGCCAGAACCAACTCATGCTGCCTGCAGGCACCCCTTCCTCTTCTTGCTGAAAGGGGCGGGGGTTGACTTGGAACAGAAGGCCAGCTTGCCACTCACCAGCAGGGGGCGCCCTAGGCAGCTGTATAGTCTGCCTAGCGGGCGGGTTGGCACTGCTTTCAGGTGAAAAAACTTCTTCATTGTTGTAGACTCTTATTCTAAAAGTAATGAAGTGGCCATTACAAACAGCAACAGTCTCAGCACTGTCAACCTATTTACAACCCATGTATTGCCTGACACCATTGTCTCAGAAAATGGGTCTGTGTTCTTATCTGTGGAATTCCAGAAATTTGCAGACAGGAACTTGATTAGAGCTGACACCATTGCCTCCATGCCCCCTTCCCCCCCCCCCCCCGAGCAAATGGCCAGGCTGAGCAGGTGGTATAAACCATAAAGGATGCTATGAAGTGGGTTGTGGGAGGTGATTGGACAACACATCTTGTCAGATTCGTCATTGTTCAACATGTTACTCCTTGTTCAGTGACAGGAGTCAGTCATGTTGAATTACTTAACAGGATGAGGTCTCAAAACATGGTTTGGCATCCAGATTTAATTGAGGACCTACAAAAAGGCCCTGGTCTCCATGAGGTTCTTGCCTCTTAAAGTGGGGCCTCACCTGCTGAATTTAGAGTTGCCAACTAGTGTGGTGAAAAATTTACTGCCCCTTTAAATGTATGGAAATGTACTATTGAATCTTTTTGTGGCATGTATCTAAATAACATCACCTGATAATGTCCCAATAATCCTCCTTTAATAGACAGGACCCCATTTATAAGTTAGAGGCAACATTAAACTTGCTTAATATGACAGAGAAAAAAATTGTATTTGATATGGACGAGTTTGGGCTCCCTAATTTTTGGGCTTGCTTTGAAGCCCAAAGAAAATTTGTCAAGGCCTGTATTAATAAAAAGATGGGTTTTCACAAAGGCGATCAAGAATAATTTTTGTCAACAGCTTTTTAGTAAATTAATATTATGTTACTTTCAGCTCGCACAAAACATTACTTAAATATAATTTAATTTTGGATTGCTATTTACACTTGCTGTCTTTCAAAGAATTATGAAGAATAGATTCAAGGAATCTATGGATGATGAATCCTTGATGACATCTTGATTACAGACTATCAAAAATAGGAAATTTACAAAAATTCCCATGGGTTTTAAACAAACTGAAGAATGGTGTGCCCCATTAAATAAAAAACGCTTTTTCTTAGAACCAGAAGTTTTATATAGGACATGATGTAGATGCTCATAATGCACTACACTTGATGGTGTGCAAAATATAAGCAAATTGTCCAAAGCCTATTTTTTTCTAAGCTGAAAGGGTGCTAGGGGTAGGTACATAACTTTTATGTCACTTGTTAATACTTCTCTGTTCTTTCTATAACTTGCATAAGTGAAATATTAAGTTGCACTAGAGAGCTTCTGAAGAAAAAAGGCTTTTTAGAATTCCAACCAGTTGTTACAGATCTGAGAAAATCTAATATATTGTCAACCTGATAAAGAGTTAGCTTTGATGAGTAATGTTTTTCTTTCAGTGATAGGAGCAGTGTTATTCCATTGGATGGGAGATGGCTCAATGAAAGCAATAAGATTTGTACTTGAAGATCTTGTCACCTGCTTTCCATAATTATTCACAAATGGACTTCAGGGATTAACCGATACATCTGCAAGTACAGAAATTTCATAAGTACAGGTATCGTTGGATGTTTACAGTTTGCACTGACTGCAAACCCAAGATTTCATTATCTCATGAGATTAAAGCAGTGTCGCAAATGGCATCACTAGGTATTCTGAAATAGGCTGTGACCTTCTTGGTCTATGAACAAGCAGTGCACATAGAGCTGGGAAAGAAATGGATAATGCAGATGCCCTCAGTATGCCATTAACAGAGAGACCCAGGACAGTACAAAATTAGGATGAAGTATTGTTGATAAATTGCATTTGTTCTCTATCCATGAGAGCCTTATAGGTAAAGTCAGACATATACAGACGATAGTATTTGTAAAAATTAGAGATTTGTTTAGGCCTCAGTCCCTAAATACAAGAAGTATACATCATATTATCATTGTCACTAGGATTAATCATACTCTACTGAAGTATATTGTGGCGAGTCTGACTAAATAAGAAGAACCCTGCTGGATCAGACCAGTTGTCCATCTTGTCCAGCATACTGTTTCACACAGCGGCCAGGTACTTACTCTGGAAAGAAAAATAGTGAAGAAGGAGAACGACCTCTGTAGGAAACTGCAAAAGGTACTGAATACCAGAGGCCACATAAAGGGGAAAAAAGGGCTGATAATTGCATGCAAAACAAATATTAATATAAACAGTGCCAAGAGTACAATGTGACTAGTGAAAACAGTCCCTGTATACAGTGCATAGTGCAGTGAGATATGACCAGATATAAAAATTCAGTGTATAATACAGCGAATTATGGCAATTAGTGAATTATAGCAATTGATGGTGCTGGCTACTCAAGACATTTTTTCAATATCTCCTTCAGATTGACCTTGTACAGTTGTTGTAGACTGTCTATAAAAGACCAGTGTCAAAACATCTTCAGATATTATGCAACATCTAAGCTGAATCATCAACCCACTTTTTAATTGTTTTTTTGTTATTGAGAAGATTCAGTCTAAGCCAGGGGTCCCCAACCTTCTGGCACACGGGGGCTGCATTAGAGTGCCCAGTGCCTAAAGAGGGCCACTATTTAGATCAAAAATATGCGTTCAGAGGTCAGTGAAGAAATCTTAATTTGAACACAATCCATTTTGGAACAATATTTTACTGTGGAAACTTTTTATCTAGCAACACATGCTTACCAAGTCAGTACGATTTTTGTGGCTGTTTTCTGTTAGCCAAGGTATTAATGTCCAAGTCAAGGTTTGTGGCAGACACCCTTAACATGTCATGTAAATGTTCATCTGCAGGTTTTGACCTACACTTGGATTCCATAATTTTTTTCTTGGAAAAAGTTTGTTCACAGATGTATGTGGTGTCAAAGTCTGTGAATATGCCTGCAGCAAATTTCTTTAGGTTGATAAATATATCAGGTAGACCACAATAGAAATCTAACAGACTATTTTCTTTCTAAATGTCTCTGAGATGATCACTGCCTTTCATATCAATTAGTTCCATCTGAAAAAAGTTACCTGCATCTTCTGGTGATACTTCAAATGGATTCTGAAACATTCTTATTTCCTTTCCATGCTTATGGCAATCAGTGTATCTGTTCTGGTATTCCACCTGCAATAGGTTCATTGCTTTGATGTGTCTTTCAACATTGAATTGTGAATTCCTGTCCTTCTCAAATTTTAGTCCATTGCTGCTTGAGAAGTCTGAAAAATTACCTTCACTAACTTCCTTCATAACAATGTTTACTTTTGCTTCAAAAGCTTTCAGTTCAGAATACACGTCACACACAAGCTTTCCATTTCCCTGCATCTTAGATTCAGATGCTGTGATATCAGTTAAAAAAGCCAGATCAAAAATCCATTCAGGGTCAAAAAATACTTCTTGACCTTTTCCTTTGAGAAAGACATCAACTTCATGATGAAGACTGAAAAAACATTTGAGGACTTTGCCTCTGCTGAGCCACCTGACTTCTGCATGGTACAATAATCTCCATCTATCTCAGACAAAATGTTGAAACCGATGATGAGTAAGGCCATGATGTCTGATGTAATTAATGCCGGATACGGCAATACACACCACACTTTACCACTGAAGAACCTTACTACAGAAGGCTTGCTGATGGATAATGGAGTGAAATTGCATGAGAAGCATACAGTTTGATTTTAATATCTCTTCATTGATTCTTGCAACTACACCAGTTTTACCTCCCACCATATTTCTTGCACCATCAGTTGTGATGCTTTTCAATTTATCCCAACTCAGACCAAGATTTTCTACTGATTTACACTATCAAAAATGTGTTTTCTGCAGTTGTAGTGCCTTTAAAACTCTGCAGAATTACTCTTCTGTAATTCTGAAGCTGGAATCTGTCCCCCTGATAAAAATGAGTAATTGAGCAGTGTCTGTAATGTCATTGCTCTCATCTAATGCCAAAGAAAAAAAATCAAAACATTTTGCCTTGACAATCAGTGACATATGCAGCTCTTGTCCTAGTTCTTCAACATGCCTGGTGATTGTAGATGCAGATAAACTGACACAACTAACAGGATTGGGGAACATTTCCTCCATTACTTTAATCATGCGCTTTTTCGTAAATTCACCATGAGTGAATGGTCTTCCTTCTCAGGAATACATTTAGCAGCATGATAGCTGGCCCTCACAGTAGACAGGTTCTCCTCAATGTGCTTTCTAAAACTATTTTGCTGCAAAACATTTGATTTTTTGAGAGTTGTTCGCTCGTACCTCTCAAAATATAGAACAGCTGTTGCAACAAGGTTCAAAGTGCCTTTTAACACTGTACTCCTTTAATACTGAGGCAGTTTCAAGACATATCAGGCAAACTACTTTATCCCTGTTTAAAACAAAGAAGTAGTAAATAATCCATTTGTCATTAAAGATATGGTGCTCATCTACAGTTTTTTTTCTTTTAAACAGCACTTTCTTTTGCAGATATCTTCTTACAGAATTTTTAGCAGAGCAGCAGTTGCAGAGTTTCAATATAATCAGTGAATAAATAAAAATATGGGAAGTAATATAGGGGCCTAACTCTTCCCTTTCCCATCAAATCCATCCTATTCTAGCTGTTATTAGCTGGGGATTTTCATTTTGACCATGGCAAAGAAGAAGAAGAAGAGATTGGATTTATACCCTGCCCTGCCCTGCCCTGCCCTGCCCTTCACTACCCAAAGAAGTCTCAGAGTGGCTTATGATCTCCTTTCCCTTCCCCTCCCCACAACAGACACCCTGTGAGGTAGGTGGGGATGAGAGAGCTCTCTCGAGAACTGCTCTTTCCAAAACAGTTCTGAAAGGATTTATGACGGATCCAAAGTCACACCAGCAGCTGCATGTGGAGGAGTAGGGAATCAAACCCGGTTCTCCCAGATTACAGTCCGCACTCCTAACCACTACACCAGCCTGCCTCTGTATCCACTACTGTTCTCAGGAGTATTGGGCCATATGCCCAGGCTAGGAAGAATTTAAAAAAAAAATAGATTATGAATCTGACCTACCAGATGGCAGAGTTGCAATCCTAAGTACAGTGACTACTATGAGATTTATAAACACACTGCCTTGAGGTTTAAATCTACACATGCTAATACTTTAAAAATTGGGGGCCCTCCAAAAAAGGGCACAGAGAGAGAGAGAGAGGGTGAGAGCGAGAGAGAGCATGAATGAAAGGGCAACCTCCCACTTGGAGCAGAGGATATGCCATTAAGTTGGCTTCAAATTATATGCAGGGTGCACACACTCATCGCTGCCAGCCAGCCAGGTCTCAATCATGAGAAGAAAAATGGGAGCCAAAGGGAGGGGAATGTGGATGGAGGAAGACATGGGAAGGGGAATCCCATAACCTTTCTTGTTAAGAGAGTACTCATTCTCTCTCAACCCAAGGGGCCATTCACTGGCTCCTACAATCACAGATGCATGAGAAGACTCCTAGCTGGAGCAGGTGGGGGAGGAGAGGCAGAAGCAAGGAAGGCAAAAAGTCAGAGCAACCAGCTCTTGTTGAGGAAGGAAGAATGCTCTTGCCTGCAGCAGCAACCTCACCAGTAACGTTGAAAGCCACTTGGAGGAACCTTGATGGGTGGATCCTCTAGAAATGTTCAGTATGCAAAACACTTTGTATCCTTTGTACCATAATTCACTGTATTATGCACTGAATTTTTATACCTGAATGGTCATACCTCACTATATTATGTAGTGTAGCTAGGAACTTTTTTCACTAATCACACTGTACTCTTTACACTGTATATATTAATATTTGGTTTGCACACAGTTAAGCATATCAGCCTTTCTCCCCCCAGTTACTCTGGAAGGCCAACAAGCAGGGCATAAAGGCCAAGGCTTTCCCCTGATTTTGCTTCCTAGCATTGGAAAGCCTACTGCCTCTGGTTATGGAGGTGCCTTTTAGTCACTTTGCTAGTAGCCGTTGATGGATTCATCCTCTGTGAACCTGTCTCATCCTTTTATAAGAATAGTAATTCCCTGAAAGGTAGTAATTGCAAAATAAGGACCAGAGTTGCAGTGGAAAGAAAGTAAAGACAACTGTAATAGTTGCATGTAAATAAACCAGAACTTTTACTAAAACAACAAAACATAACATCCTTGTTATAAACTTCAGTATGAAATCATTCCCACAAATATTCCATTTAATTTTTCATTTTTGACTGTTATCTTTGTTCTCCAAATTTTCTTGCATTACTACATCTTACATAGGATACCTGTTTGGGGAGGGTTGTGGCTCAGTGGCAGAGTATCTGCTGGCCATGCAGAAGGTCTCAGTTCTAATCGCCAGCATTTTCAGTTAAGGATTAGGTTGTAGGTGATATGAAATACAAGTAGGGTGGAAGGAAGGAGAAGATGATGCACACAGTGATTGCCACACATGTTATTTATAATTGTACCTGGTCATAGGTGCATGACATCCCTAGGTATACAAGTACAATTTTACTAAAGCTTATTTTAATACTTTTTATATATGTATATAAAACCAAAGATTGATAATTTGATTATTTTTAATATAAGATTTTTTTGTAATTCACATCAGTGTTTTCATATATATATTTTCTATTTTTTCAACCTTTCTGGTTACTTTATTTCATATAAGGCAGCTTCATGTGTTCTTGAGGGTCGCCTGGGGCCTGCTTTACTTTAGGTGCCAGGTTAAAACACATCTTTTTACTCGGGCTTTTAATTAGGGGGTTTATCTTATGAGCTTTTAAATTGTCTTCTGTTTTAAGGATGCTGTTTTTTGTTTTTAATTGTAAACCACCTTTAGCAGGAATCTGAAGAGGCAGCATTTGTGTGTGTGTGTGTGTACCATTAAATCACAGCTGACTTATGGCAACCTTATGGGGTTTTTAAGGCAAGAGACTAAAAGAGGTGGTTTGCCATTGCCAGCCTCTGCATAGCAACCCTGGACTTCCTTGGTGGTCTCCCATCTGAGTACTAGCCAGGGCAGACCCTGCTTAGCTTCTGAGAGCTGATGAGATTGGGCTAGCCTGGGCTATACAGGTAAAGAGGCAGCAGGAAAATATTCTAAATAAATAAAAAAATCATCTGTTTAATGCTGAATTCCCCCTCTTGGACGCACTCCATAACATGGTGAGGGGGTTTGTGTGTGTCAGAGAAACTGAGAGCAATCCCATAAGGATTTGAAACTCCTAGCAGAGTCACTCAAGATGGAATGGTCACAGCTGAGACCCCCTCAGGGATCAGTGGCCAGAAGAGAATGGAAAGTTCCAATGGAGATGGGCCAGAAAAATCCTTGAAGGGTAGCTACTGGGTAGCAGCAGTAGTGGAAGGTGACACTGGTGGAGGATCTTTCAAAGATAATGGCAGTAGTTAGTAGTGCACAGAAGAAGGCACTAGTAAACCACTTCTGACCAACTCTTATCTTGAAAACCCTATAAGACAATCCAAAATGTAAAAATGTATCATACTGGAAAATGGAACCTAGAGAGGAACTAGAGATCATATTGCAAATTTACATTGGTTACTGGAGCATATAAGAGAATTTCAGGGGGAAAAACAGCTTGTGTTTCATAGATAACAAAGTTTTTGACTGTGTGGATCATGGAAAGCTACGGTTGGCTTTAAAGGACAGGGGTGTGCCACAGCATCTGATTGTTTTGATGTGCAGCCTATACCCCAGCCTATACTGTTAGGACAGAATATGGAAAAACCAAATGGTTCCCAACTGGCAATGTCCCTATCTCTTCAATCTGTATGCACAACACATCATAAGGAAAGCTTGATTCAATTTGGATGAAGGTGGAGTGAAAATTGGTAGAAGGAACATTAACAATTTGAGATATGCAGATGATACCATATTACTGGCAGAAAACAGTGAAGACTTGAAGAGTCTTCCAGTGAAGAATCACTGGAAAAGAAAATATTGGTAGGAAGAGTTAGAGGCACAGGAAAAGAGGAAAACTAAGCATGAGGTAGATTGACTCAATAAAGGAAACTACGACCCTCAGTTTTGCAAGGCCTGAGAACAGCTGTAAATGGCAGGACATTTTGGAGGACAATAATTTATAGGTCACCATAAGTTGGAAGGGACTTGACGGCCCCTAATACACACATAATGTTTTCTTTTTATTATTTTTATTTTGTAAGTCATCTCAGGCTGGTTCCTGGAAAGGCACATAATTTTTTTTCTAAATGAGTAAGTAGGTGTTTTTAAGTGCAATGAAAGCGGTCCAAAGGTCATCTTTTTTAAACAAGGTATACAAAAAATCTCAAATATACAAATGAAGCATAAAACAAAAATTATAATTTAAAGTAGTTATATTAAAGAATTGCAACTAAAGTGTATATGATATAGAAATACCGCATTCAAAATTCAAAACAGTCATTGGTAAATGTTAACAAAAATCTTGAAAGCATAACCCAGGGACTAATGATAAATAATACACATTAATAGCATTCAATGACTGAAAATATGGAATAAGTCAAATAATGAGAAAGAATAATACATATACAATAAATAATAATATATATGCAATAAATAATTACAGAGGGTGAAAATGTGATACTGTCAGTTCAGTAATGTTTAATATATGAATAAATCATTTAATAATAATGAATAATAATTCATGTAAATTATTTGCTAAGTTTATTGGAGAGACAGGCAGTGTTAAATGCCCTTTCATCCTGCTGCCTCTTGTCTTTCACACATATATCAACTTTACATATATACAGAACTTTAAATTGTGGGAAGGGGAGGTAATTGGTGGCTACTGTAGGCCCTTTCCTTATCTACAGTGTCTTTCCCACACATCACAGTTCAATGTTGACATTTCTTTTGAAATTGTCTGGTCATGTACTGAAGCAGCAGCAGAACAACCGTGTATGCTATGCGTGGCAAACAAACTGGTGGTTCATGGTATGTGTGAAAGAATCTGGAGGCTCTTTGCTAGTGGTGCTTGGAGTTGCACATGGCAAAACAGTGTGAGAAGGAGCAAGAGCAGGCAGTAATGGAACAAGGCAGACAGCAGGGTGGTAGCCAGCCTTCCTTGCTTGGTGAAACTGCCACATTTCCTAGTGGAAAGATGTGTATAAGCTTGAGAGAAATAGGTATAAACACCATGCTACAAAAAGCCATCAAAATTATAACTTCAAAAATATTATCAATTTATACAATCTTTTACAATGGCAAGATAAAACCAAGCGATAGTATTAAACATGAAAAAAACCATCCAGAATACACCAGTTTATATAGTATTAGAAAGAGTTCCACTGAACTTATCGTATGAAACAAAATAGCTTGCAGCTAGTCACGCTAGAGTAGAAGTAACATTAAAGAAGCATTTAAATGCTAATAGACGCTAATAGTTTAAAGAGGTTAAGGCTGCATCCCTATTTAACTTTCAAAAAGCATAAGGATGTCTATAAACATACAAAGCCAATGTAAATGATACAATAATTGCTCTCTTGATAGAATCTCTCTCAGAGAAACAACTGCAGTGGAGAGCTGAAAGCAAATGCAAGGAAAAATCAAGTGTTTGAATGCAGTTGAGTACAACATGCCCCCCTCCCTGGAATCACAACGCGCTTCAAAAACTCCCCATTTGGAATCCATTTTAGCAGAGCAATTCCTGACAGCAGTTGACCATCCTTGCAATTCTTAGTTACTGCCTTCTATTCACCTTGTAGCTATGCTGGGACCAGAGGAAGCAGCCAACATGCCTGAAAATGGCTCTAAGAGCCCTTCTTCTAGTTATCTAGTGAATTATCTGAGGGAGGGCAAAAAGCACCAGTCACTCCTCTATCATACCTGGATCTACCTTAAGCTGAAAACACTCTTTACCCAGTTACCAGCTTCTGTTCCTAAGGCTCAGGGATGTCGCTGTCGCTGTAAAAGTTCAGGAAATTTTGAAACCATAGGGAAAACCCTATTAAAAATGGAAATAAGGGAGGTGCATTGAAATATGTGCAATACCTGAAACTTTGAAGGATTACACTATTAGGCTCCTAGCACAGAGTTTTACCATTTAAAATCTATGATATCCCAGTAACATGTTTTAAAATGGGGTATCCCAGTTCTCTGACTACACTTTCCTCTGACCATTGCTGATCTGCATTTCCTGCCTCTGCCTTTAGCTTTACTTTTCATCCCTACCTGCTTGCTCTCTGTTTCCTTTTGTCAGCTGCCACTTCCTCCCTCCCCATTTGCCAGCTCTCCTTCATGACCCTTCTGCAGTCCCTTTTATCTTTCCTTAACCCCCCTCCTCTCCCCACTTCTGCTTCCCCTATCTGTCTAATGGTGACCATGGTGCAGTGTCAAGTGCCAATGTAGGTTTCTGTGGCAACTCAAAATGCTGCACAAATATATTTCTACAAGATGGGGCACCCGCGATACTTGCAGGGGGAAGTATCCCAGTCCACCTGCCACCCCCCCCCTTCCCAGGGCAAGTGGCAGTGGCAGCGGTGGCAGGCTCTGCCGCTCCTCTGACCACCCCCTCCCCTCCCCAGGGCAAGCAGTGGCAGCCACCAAGCCTCCCCCCCCCACCAGTGACAGCGAGCCCTGAGCGGCTCACAGTTGCCGGGCCGCTGAGCCTCCCCCACAATGGCCAGAGCATTCCCTGCACATGCGCAGGGGATGCTCTTTTACTTTTCGGGGGATTTAAATATCCCCCGAATATTTTTTGAAAGTTTTTGGATTTTTCTGCAAACGTGGAGAGTCCCCCACGTATGCAGAAAAACCTCCCTAACCCCAAGTGCCCCCCTGCAGATTTAGATATCCGCACGTAGGGGGCCACTTTGGAATTAGATATATAGATGTGCCTACATTGTCTTACCATTGGGGGATGGGTTAACCCCATTAAATCCCCCCCCCCCCCCGCAAACTAGAAGGTTTGCAGAAACCTGTATTGTAATCTTGGTTGGCTGTTATTCAGATTTCTTCAGCCATGCTTGGGTTACCTATGATTAGTAAGATACACAAATAGCATTCTTCATTGGTTGATGTATAAGAAATGGGGAAACAGATTATTAAATGATGGTGCCCTGTAAAGTCTCCTGACCAGGGCCTGCTTTTCCACCTAGGCATGCCAGCGTTTTTAATAAGAGACAGACATCATAGGACAGCTAAGCTTGTATTTTATTGCACAGATGGCTGCCTATAATATCCAAGCTCAAATGTCCAATTACAGCCTTTGGATGTAATTTCCACCCACTCCTTCTCCCTCTGGTTGCCAATGGCCGGCAACACTATCTTTCCTTCCTAATAGCAACAAGGAAACTTCAAGTATCGGTGTATGTGTGTGTTGGGTAGGATAGGGATTCAAGTTTGCTGCTGATAGGTGCTCCACCTACTACTCTTGCCCTTTCTTGGCTTCATATCCCTGAAAATGTATTTTGAATTGACTGGTAAAAATTTGAAGAAACAAGTTTTGGTCTAGTAGTCTCACAGTTGTGTTTAAGACATGGCTCAGAGTTGTGGAACACAGTATTTTCTGTTCAGATTATAACTGAGTTTGGATCCTGAGTTCCATAGGCTGTAGCTCTGCTCCAGTTAAAACATTTTTTTCTCATTCACTCTAGTGAACACCTTTAACTGCTATCAGTCCGATGTTACTATTTCCATACATTATTTCACCTTTTCTGGAAAATTATAAATGAAGCACATAGTAACAATATAATTCTTTAAATATTAAACAGTTGACAGAAATGAGAATGCTTAATGCATCAGAGATGCTGTGCTGTCAAAATATGCAAAAATACTGTCAAGAATAAATATTTAGTGGAGGAAGAATCCATCAGAATTGCTGTCTCCAAAATATTTATTTATAGTTACAATCTATGAAGACGATAAGTATTATAAGCCATTACTTGGAAGAGTCATTAAAGAGGCTTTAAAAAAATCTGTGATACAAGACTGTATAAAAAGTAAGACAAAAAAAAATCTCTGGGAAGGACTTGATTGTCCCACTACTCTAAACCTGATCACACTTTACTTGAATGTGTGTAGGAGAAAGGACCAGTGGGATTGCATACCGATTCCCAATCTCATATCTGCAAGAAGGTTTGCATAGAGCCTACTTGCAAACACTCAGGTGTTTCTGGGGGATCTCACACATGATCTCATTCACCTCTTCAATGTGTTCAAGGGAAACATCAACAGAACTTCTATATATAATTTATGCATGTAACACTAAACCCTATTTTATTTATTTACTTTTTTATACACCACTTTTCTCTGCAATAGGGACCTGAAATAGCTCACATCATTCTCCTCCCCTCCATTTTATCCTCACAACAACTCTGTGAGTTAGGTTAGGCTGGGGGTTTGTGACTGGCACAAGTTCACCCAGTGAGCTTACTTTGTAGAGTGGGGATTTAAACTAGCCCTCCCAGATCCTATTCCAATGCTTTAACCACTACACAACATTTAATTGTTGCTCAATTTTAAATTATTCTTTGGCAAAACGATCATTTTAAAACACTTAATTTCTTTTGCCCTACCAATCACAACTAGACAATTTCAGGAAGGTATATTTCACTGCTGGTGACTAGACTCAAAGTCTGATATATAAATAAGACTTGAGTGGCCCTAAAGATACATTTAAACATTTGTTTAGAGGTTTAGACAAATAAGAATGTTTAAGAGTTCCATCAGGGAACAGAGAAGATGTTGTTAAATTTAATAAACAAAGACATGCTAAATTTTAATCTAGAGGCAAACTGATTTTAATCTAAAGGCTTTGATCTGTAGAATGTTCCATCTATTATATGTTTGGTTATTAATTTACACTGAGTGATGTGGGAGTCTAATTCTTACATTGCGACGTATTCCAATCTATATTGTAGTGAGTTTTTAAAAAAAAAATTTTGCATGGGCCACTGCCATGACTTTTTACTTGTGCAGGATTAAGCTGGAATCAGACTGAACACAAAGAACCCACTCACTCAAGAATCCTTGGTAAAGTTCTCCTGGCTCTAACTGGTTCCATCAGTATATGTCATCCCTTACACAAATGCTCACTCCAAAATTGGTATTTTGGCCAGGCTAGTTGCCATTCTAATCTATGTCACTCTAGCTTGCATTTCCTGATAACCTGAACTTGATCCTTCACTGGTTTGAACTCTACTATATCTTGTACTTTGATATTCCGTTAATACCTGTCTTTTAGATGTCTTTGATATACTTGTCCATCGCTATTCTCATGAAACTTCACAGATCCTGCATCTGCTGAAAAAAATGCAGCATGATTTGCAGTTATTAGCGATTGCTTTCTGTAACCAATTTTACCATAGTCTACGTAATTTACATAATACATTATTTCTATTTGTATTTTTGTGTTTTCTTCCACAGAAGGCAGACTATTACTGACAGCAGGCTGACTGATGTTTTGTGTTCAGGTTCTTACTGAGAATGAAGTGCTCACCTTAATTAGTTCTTCCCTGCTGAAATGAATATGCTTGATACTTGAAAGTAATTTCAAGAAGGGGAATAAAAAACCTGTTATGAAAATAACCAGGAGACATATATGCTCTTCAGCTTGTGGATTTAACCTACTGCTGAATTTGCAAGGGAAAAATGCTAGACCTCGCTAATCTCCTTGGAATATTCTTAATGCAGGTAAGTAACAAGGGAGGAGTTCCCTAAAGGAATTTTGTGTCCTTTATTAAACCTGTGAAAACCCCTTCTGACTACATATCCTAGAAGACTCACAGTGTCACAGCCAACATGATAAAACTAACATTAGTCTGAAAATAATGGCAACTATTAAGAGAGGAGTCTCAAAGGAAATCAGTTGTTTTGAATGAACTCACCAGCTGGCATCCATCAATGGTGTGCAAGTAGTAATTCTGTTAGTATAACTGTTATTTCTGAATGATTCTCTCTTAAAAGTATAGTTAGAATTCAGTGCTTCATCTAGTGGTCTCAGAATTCAATGTGCAGAGATTACATATTCATTGTATTTTTATCATATAGCAATATTTTAATTGCCTAAATCTTTTTTGGTGCTGAGCTTTAGCTAATGGATGTGACTAAATGGCAGGAAGTGAGCTGTGTGTCCCAAGGTGTGATTGGTCTTTCTCTATATGTTTTTCATTAATATAAACATTTAACATAACATCTGGTTTGGCCCTTAGCCAGGCAGCTCTTTAGAACCCCCTTCTCCTTAATAGGGCATGAGCAGCTCTCATGATACCTTCCTTGGGATCACACTGGATGTGACACCTATCTCCCTTTCATTCTTCCCACCTATGTCCTGGGAAGAATGTCCTGGGGAACCAGGAAAAACAAACAAAAAAGAAAACTTCCAAGCAGGCTGCAAAACAGCTGAAAGGCTTCCAAATGCTGTGCTTTTCTGATATAATTGGGAAGTGAATTACTTTAATCCAGAATTACTGGTATTGTTTCCTGTGGTGTTGGATGTTGCTGACCTGATATGACACCAGAAAAATCAGCCACGTTATTGGGTTGACAACATCCAACTGCACATCCCTATTGGATATATAGGTCCTGGATGGCAACTAAATAGATGCGGATGGAATGAACTTTGTTGTTGTTCAGTTGCACAGTCAAGTCCGACTCTTCGCGATCCCATGGACCACATTGTGCCAGGCCCGCCTGCCTTCTGTCGTGTTCCAGAGTTTGCTTAATTTCATGTTTGTTGCATCGATGACACTGTCTAACCATCTCATCCTTTGCCGTCCCCTTCTTCTTTGACCTTCAATCTTTCCCACCATCAGGGTCTTCTCTAGTGAGTGCTCCCTTCTCATTTGGTGGCCAAAGTATTTGAGCTTCAGCTCCTTTCTTTGTTCATTTTGAATAAAGTTATATCATGTTTACTTACTCATGTTTACTTACCCTCTGAATCTTTCTAAGCGACTGTAGCATTTTATATTTATCAAGATTAATATAATGATTACTTAACTTTTTGAGACATAAGGCCAAATTCCACCCACAATTTCATCATATAATTTGATCAGTTTCACCATAACTGTTCTTGGTCAATGGATAATTTGCTGTGAGCAAATTTAGGCTCACACTATGCTTGCTGTGTAAAACCCTCATTATTTGTCTAGGATGATTTAGTTAGCACCATTTTTTCAGAAAGCAGTTCTAGCTCAAAGGTTTTTAAAATATTATTTCACCATGATATATGGAATCAAGAAGTACATCTTATCACTTTGAAGGCTTTTTGGAGAGTGAGATCCATGCTATTTCTGGTGCCAAGGATTATTTTGTTGCTCTGGAGCTGCAACTTTGTGCCCTAGAGATGGTGCTAGTGAACAAATGGGAATTAAACCAGGATTCCTGGTTTTGGACATTATGATTAACTGATGAGCCAGGATTAAAAAACGGGGAAGTAAGTCTGGTTAAAAACCTTGGTTTGTAGATAGCTAGTGGGGTGGCCAGCATTTAAATGTCACACTACTGGAGTTTAATCCAACTGTTTGCAAACATATTTTAGCATGATGACTGAATACAGCTTTACTGTGTTCCAGAGGTCATCATACAGCTCAGCGTTTGCAAACAAGCCTCCATTTTCTTGGACTTTGTCGTCCATAGTGGTTTTGAGACCAGCTGTTTGTTACCAGTCACATGAGATCCTGCAGTTCCAGACAAGTCTCATGACAAAGGCTGCAAGTAGAATTAGATGCAGGTCTGTCTTGATCTCCTCATCTTGATTCCCTTTTACTCACTGGAAAACATTTACTTAATTATATTACAACCCTAGATAAACTAGCAATAACATAATCAGCAGAATCAGCAACACATAAAAGAAAATATGAATATGCATCACTGGGGGAAAAAAGCAGTCTCAAAGAGATTCTTCACCCTAACCACCCCCAGATCATGATTCAGGAACTCTCAAAGTATGTCAGTATGGTTGCCATACTACTGAATTTTGAGGTCCTGGACAGAACTCCAGGATGGGGGCCCAGCATCACCTCCCTCTTGCTGGGCTCACCCTTCCACCAGGGCCAAGCTGTCTTGAGGCTGGGACTCCCGAGACCTCCCCACCTGGTGGCTGTCCCCCAATGCACCCGCAGAGGGCTCACCCCCCTGGGTCCTGCACTTACCTGGGGCTCTAGGAGGGAGGTGGCAGCCAGGGCCCCTGGGACCAATGCGGCAGACTAGAGGGTACGTGGCCAGCCCAGATAGTTGGTGATGGGCAAGATGTCACCTTGGAAAGGTCCTTGGCCAAGCAGGCAGCCCGGCATGTCAAGCCTCTCCTGGGTGGCACGGTCCTGGCTCTAGCTCAGGGGCCCCTGGCCCATATCACACAGCACACATGACGGTGAGGCCAGCATGAGGTGGGCTGACTGGCCAGAAGCAGAGGCCCCACCCAGGTGGGAGACTTGGGGTGTCCAGCTAAGCATTGGGGGGGGGGGTTGCCTGAAAAAAGGCACAGGGGGGTGAGGCCCAGGAGTGTGGGAGGACATAAGGAAAGGAGTTAGGATGGGTCAAGGAGGACTGCCCTGGACTCCCAGGAAGACCGCACACCAGAGAGAGAGAAGTGGCAGGGAGATTCAGGTAGAACATGGCAGGGGGGAGGTGATGTAACCCCCCTCTCCCTGTTCAACAGACCGAGACCGAAGGGAGCTCCTGGGAGCACAGCAGGAGACAAGGTGACTGAAAGGGCAATGGGCCCAAGTTCCAGTGAAGAAGGGAGGAGTCTGACAGCTCATGCAACACAAGCAATGGGCATATCTCAGCCTATGGAAGGGAGCCTAGAGTCTCTGCTGGAAGCTGGTTGCCCAAGCCCTGCAAAGGGTGGATGCAAGTGCTCATTGCTGCAGAGCCCGCTGCCCAGATGGGGCAGGTGTAATTAGCTGTTGCCATGGAGCGGCTGCCTGAACTTCTGATGCAAGCAGCAGTGTAAACCTCCTCTTCTTCTTGTCCCGCCTAAAGTTGGGGAGGATGGTGCTGTGGATGGTCTCTTCTTCAGTGCATGGCTTGGGGCACCTGCCCTGGTTTCCCATTGGGTAAGATTGCCTCTGTGCCAATTTTTGCCTGAATTCCCATTCCTTTCCACAACTATGGGGAAAAAAATTAATCTTCTATCTGTTATTCAAGTTCAAACCCTATAACTGAAGGCAGAAACTATTTTCAAAGATGCTTTTGACCTGCTCCAAACTCAGTGTCCGGAAAGTGGCTTAAACTCACTGTTGTGCAGTCACATGCAGACTTTACCTAACCATTAGTATACTCTGATGGATTATTGGCTGCCCACACATTTGGGAGCCTAGCCAAAGAAATATCTGTTCAGATCAATAGTTGCAAGCCTCTGCTTTCACCTATCCTTCTATGGCCTCTTTTCTGTCCCTCTTGAGTAGAAACAGAGCAGTGTTGGGACATTTAGAATATTTGTGTTCTTTTAACTAAACACTAAATAATTGCCCTGAATAATATTTAGCAATATGGAAATATCATATGTAAATGGTATGCACAACATATTATGTGATGAGAGGTCAAAACATTCCATTAATATTAAATTAGCATTACTATAAAATGCCATCTAAATACAACTGAGAAAATTAATGACATTATTCCCTTTGCATAACACTACATTTCAATTTTAAAATTTTCTGCTGCTGATTCTGTAACCCTGATTTATTTAACCTCCCAATGTATTTTATAAGATTTCAAATTTTTCTGGAAGCCTAGGGCTTTTGCCCCAGTACCCAAATAAATGCTTGAGACAACAGTGTGGGTTTAACTAGTTTATTTAAATTTATTCAAATCTGCTGATCTATGTCATAAATTAATTAAGCTGATATTTAATTGCGGGCGGGCTGTGCTAGGCAGCCTGTCCATGGCTGCCTTTGTTTTGTCAAATCCATCCTACTGCCGGCCTTGTTTATCCTCACCTGCACATGGAGTGCTGAGAGGTGCCCAGCCACAGCCTTATGTACTGTTAAGCCACTACTAGAAAGATAATGTGGACATAAGGAGTATGTGTGCAGGGATGAACAAGTAAATGTAAGTAGGGTTGTCAAGTCCAATCTTCTCCCTGGTGGGCGGATTAGGGGGAGACACAGGAGGAGACACAGACACCCCAGGTGTGATGATGTTACTCGGTGTGACATAATCACATCCCCACTTTTTCCCTACCATTTAAAGGGAAAATTCCTTTTAAATGGTGGAGAGGGTGGAGTGAGGCCAAGCTCTCCTGCCAATCAAGAGGCAAAATTGCCTCTTGCAAGGCAGGATCCTGCTGCCCCCGCTTGGAAAGATTAGACGCCGGGCGCTCCTGCCCTGCAAGAGATGAACTCGCCTCTTGCAAGGCAGGAGCTGATGGCTCCTGCTTGGAAAGAGTAGGAGCATGTGCAATGTTCCCTCTAAGCTGTGGAGTCTTGTGAGCAAAAATTCTACTTTGTGAGCTACAGGCATTAAAATTGTTAGCAAGCGACTTGGCTACTGCATACTGGAGCCATCCGTCCAGAGCCAAGAAAAGAATGTGTGAGCCAGAGGCTAAAAATCTGTGAGCTAGCTCATACTAACTCAGCTTAGAGGGAACACTGGCCGTGTGTGCCTGCCCTGCAAGGAGCAGGTTTGCCACTTGCAGGACAGGTGCCTGTGGCACCCACTCTTTTAAAGCAGGGCTGCAGATGACTGTTGGGGACGGGGATCCCTGTGCTGGCCAGCTGATGGATGTTGGGGGAGAGCCCTAAAAATTGGGGGAACCCCTGCCTGCACCTGGGGACTGGCATCCCTAAAATGTAAGTGAATGTCTGTGTGAATGTTTGATTTTTAAAAATGTGCATCTGCTTTTGAACCTGCTTTCCTTCTTGAATGGGATTGAAAATGGCACACAATAAAGGATAAAGGGAGTAATGGTCAGAACTACAAACCTTCACAAGTAGTTTAACTTCATGGGTGGAACACATACACAAGATTAAACTGTTTCTTAAACATTCTCAGTGCTGAGGCCCGTGCTGCTTGCTGCTGTGATAAGTGTGGCGGAAGAGAGTGTGGGAAAATTTTCTGAATTTTGGTAGTGACTGCTCACTCCTTATATTTGTAGATATGCTGTCAGTTGCTAACTAACAATTTGCTATTGTTTGTGCACCTTCCATTAATGAAAATCTGGAGGATTCTATGCAGCCATGTTTGCCCTTTTGATCCATGCACACAATTTCCCTGAAACAACAGGGTACTTACAGCAAGAACTGCAAATCTTCACATTGATTTGACTTCAGTGGTGCAGCACACACATACAAGATTGAACTGTTTCACAAAAGTTTTTGGCTCCAAGGCCTATGTTGATTCTGCTGTGATAATGAGGAACTTTTACAAAAGCAGATCCTTGTTGTGAGATTTCTACTCAAACCTTTCTGGATCTGCTGTGCTTCCTGTGTGTTTCTTGCCTTGCAGCAAGAACTGATAACTGCCTATTTGAATGAACATGACTATGATAGACCCCTTCCACTTCCCTCCCTCAGAGGCTAGATTTTCTCTCCATTTCTCTGGCCCTTAACTGACTGAGCAGCCCTAGTAATGTGTTTTCTTTTCCCCTGAAGAAACTTTGGCTGTCCCACCCTGTCAGTAAGATATGTTTTGACTATTTGCTCAGCTTAGGACCCTGAGGGAAGTGACAGGATCACCCTTTAACTTAAACCATTGAAAATGTTACTTGAGATGCTTTTAAAATTCAAGAATAACAAAAGGTTTTATTTAACATCAAAGGAAAAGGTCAGGTGAAATCAGGGGTTGAAATTACTGAGGTAAAGTTAGTACAAGCACAGACTTTTGATCTTATATATCAGGCTAATGAGGGGTTCTTAATTTATTCATAGTTACTTAGATCATTATACTGAGAGGCTTTTGTTTCAGTGTTTCCCCAAACACCCTAGTTCACTTTTTTTGAGTAGTCGCTGACTCTTTTGGTGTCCAGACGGCTGCTACCCTCTTCCCAATACCCAAACCCCTTCTCTTGGAACACCAGTACTTTTCTTGAGTTGTTCACTGACTTTTAAGGTCTCTATAGTTTTTAATCACACCATACCAGGGATCTCTGTACTCCTCAGAGATAATGCTCCCTGTTTAACTGAGTAGGGAAGATTTTGTTTTAATGTTGGAGTTTTAATGTATATTTATATATGCTGTTAGCCACGCTGAGCCCGCCAGATGGCGGGTAGGGCAGGATAGAAATTTAATTATAAATAAAATAAAAATGCATCTTTTCTCTCTAGATCTATCCCCTTTCCTTTGGCCTGAATGGGAGTCTTCTGTACTACCCAAACTTCCTTGCCAAGCTCTCTTCTCAGTTCTCTGTCTGTGTTCAATCTGCTCTCAGCTACTGTGGAATTCAGTCAAGGTTGGAATCTGATTCTACCAGCACTAAACTCTTTTTCTGTCAGGGCTATTCACAGACAGTCTCAATATACATCTCTTCTCAGTTAAGGCAGGAATCTGGCTCTCCTCAGCACTCTCAAGACTTTCTTTGCTCAGCTGATGCTAACCAATCAGATTGCTTAGAGCAGCCTGTCATTCAAGACTCTTTGGCTCTGTGAAGAATTAACCCGTCACAGTCCTTTATTTATAGGTACACTTCTAAGCCTCTTTTAAAAGTTCAGTCCATCACAATGATAATGATATGATTAGTTCCTAAAATTAGCCATAAATTACATGTTTTTGCTTAAAAACTGGGTCTCAGAATATGTTTTGAAGAAATGCCAGCCATTTCCTTCTTGTCTTCTTCTAAATCTGTAGAAGAGCTATAGAACAAAAGATACAAAAGACTGAGTTTCTTCTTCCCCACTGGCTCTCTATCACTGATTGGTCAGAGGTTTATTTAAAGTTGAAGCTGCACAGATGGGTGATGATTTGAAAGCACAGATGGAATTCAGGGAATCACTTGTTCATTGGCAGAGCCAATCGATCTAACGGGAAGGAATTGATAAGGAGACTGCAGAAACAGAGACTCTACAGACAAAATATTGACATCCAACTGTTTATTAGAGAATATAGTATTTTTCTTGCAAATAAAGAGAGCAAATGTGTTTTAAAACACGTCAATGCCATTGAATTCCATAAAGTAAATTCCTTGGTAGTAGACAGATTTTTCCCCCCTCCTCAGCAAATAAGAAAGGAAACATTCTTTAAAATGTTTCTCTTTATTGTAAAAAGTGATGTTCTTTCGAATACAGAAGCAGTTGGATTTTGGCATCAATGTTTATCAGTGTTGTTATAAGTATACTGCTGAAAAGCAGATATAAGACTGTTTTACCACTGAATATGCCAGTGTTTTTCTGCCATAGCTCCTGTGCTTCTGACAGGTCTGTTAATATCAGAAATTCAATTTGGGAACCTTTCCCCAATATACAGGGGCAGTAATGGAGTACATCTTCATCTGTTTTAGTTTTTGATTGCAATGTCATTCATTCATTCATTCACTCATTTATTTATTTAAAAACAATTAAACAACACAAACACCTAAGCACATTCTCATTACAAATACATGAATAAGAAGGAGCATCACTGAAAGTCATTGTCAAAATGGAGAGCTTTGTCATGAAAGAATTAGCAACTTCACAACATCGTGGTGGTGTCACCTGTCACCCCCCCCCCCAGTTGTGTTAACACGTCTTCAGTTTTTATTGACCATTTTAGAATGATCCAAAATTATTCTGATTACAGTGTTTCCAAATTGTGCAACCCTAATCTAAGGTACAGTGGGTTTAGATGGGAATAACTCTGTTTTGGATTGCACTGTAAGATGATATGATACATGAATTGTCTGACCATTTTCTGAAGTTTTGACCATAAATTTTAGCTGCATACTCAGAAGCATTATTTGCCCCTCCATGAGTTCATTGATTTCTACAGTGTTAAGCTTTAAATATTTGGCAGATGTTATTTTGCAAGCATAATTATAACTACATTTCATTTTGTAATTTCAGAAACACTGTAAGGCCCATCATTCTACAGAGTCTCAAAAGCAAGTGCATTCCATTAAGCAATGATTTAAAAAATCAAACATTTCCTACAAAGAAATGTTTTTTGTCATAGACTACAAAATTTTTAAAGGGACTTTCACTTGCCAAGGGAATTGTGTTCTTTCATTTTCTCTTTTACTATCCATCATCTTTTCTCTCTCTTTTAAGGACACCTTCATATCCTACTGCTACCAATCAGAGTAAATAAATACCATCTGCTAGGGTTGCCAACATGCTTGTGGAAAATAGAGGCTTAACTAGTGGAAATGGACTGCTGAAGCTTTTCATGTTATGAAGTTAAATAATATCACCAGGTAAATAACATTCCATTAAACCTCTTTTAAAGGGAAAGAACATTTTTTCTCCAGGTAGATGGCAACTTTACCATATGCATGAATTGTGTTACACCATTTATTATGCTCCTCGTTCAGATTATTTTAATAATTTGTTGCTGTGTTTCACTCACTTTCATCTTTGAAATCTTTTGCAAATGGAGCCATGACACTCACTGTCCCAGTTTTTTAACCTAATCTTCAGAAAAGCCTTTGACGTCTTGTTATGCTCTTGTAAAACAAGATTGTTTAGAAAACAATAATCCATATTAATTCCTTTGGAGGTTAAGAAGCAAAGCCATCTCCTAATTTGTATTAACTGTGGCTAAATCTGTAAACTGGTTGGAATTGTGAGCTCTAAACAACTAAAAGATATTTCATCTGATATTATAAGATCTTTTTAGTCCCCAGAGTCTTGTGAAAAGAATCAAATGGACTACCCAAATTGATCAGAAGTTAGTCTGCCTACTCCAATCTGATAGGATGTTTGAACTTAGAACAACTACGCTCTGTGGAGGATGCCAATGTATCCTATGGTCTTGCAATAGCTTCCTGTAGCTCCATAGCTAAACCGATGTCCATACCTAGTTTTACTTATACTCAGTGGTTTGATTTGGAGTGTAGGAATATGAAAAAGCCACTTATTTAGGACTTATAGGCAAGATAATAACATCCACAATTTAAAACCTTACTTTGAACATAGAGAGATTTACTATAATCTTCTCTCTAAAGAAAAAAAGCAATTCTATGAACAAAAATGGGACTAAATGTAATTAAAGTTAAAGACTGTAAACTCTTTTGGCAAAGAGTCTCTGGTTACTTGAAAAATGATCGGGACTTCCGGCAAGACTTGCGATGATGGCGGACGCGCTCCTCCGCAACTGCGGGGAGCGCGATCCGTACCCGGTGGGAAGAAGGGGCTCTGGACAGGTGCCGAGCCCCCAGAGACCCCAGTGAGGGGGCTCTGCCTGGGGTGGCACCAAGGGGATCTCTCCCTACGGTGGTGACCGAGGGATCGAGGTCCCTTTTCATCACCCCCATAGGTTCCCCCGCCGCGGGAGCCGTATGGCTGAAAGCGCAAATCCGTGAAGCAGCAGAGAGTGCGAAGCTATGAGGCTTGAACTTACAGTTACGCATGGAATAAACGTGAGTCTGAAGTAAAATAAACAGAGCACAGCGGGCAGGTGGAGTGAAACCCCCCCCTCTTTTGGGACCGGCGTACTTACGAGACTCTTTACGTGGCGTTACTGCATGAAAAATAGCACGCTTGGCTTGCTGGATGGCAGCATCGCGCTTTAGAGGATATAAACTTTAAAAAGTCATAAGCGCAGTCTGAGAATTTGCTTCGTTCGTTCATCTTATCTAACTATCAACAAAAAGCACAGCCTCAACAATGGCGGGGAAAACGAAACCTTCCCCCAAACTAGGAAGTACAGCTCCGAGTTCAAAGGTTGATACCACAGAGATGAGCACCGTGTTCTCCTCGTTATTGCAACCTCTAGTGGACCAAATGACAGCTCTCAACGTCAAGATGGATAAAATGCAGCTGGAACTGAAGGAGTCGAATAAAACTACAGAGAAGCTGCAGCGAGAACTTCTGGAAGTAAAGACTTCAGTAAAAAATCAGGATTCAAGGCTACAAAAAGCGGAGAAAGAAAAGGCCCTCCATTCTGATCAGCTTTTGAAACTACAGATGGAAAGATCGAATTTTTTCCTAAGACTTCAGAATGTGCCAGAGAATAAAGGAGAAGACCTTAAAAACCTGCTAAGTGAAGCGCTTGAACCAGTAACAGGCTTAAAAGCAGCGGAATTAAAAAGCGACATGGATATGGTTTACAGAACCTATCCAGATTATACTAAAAAGAAAAACCTGCCTGGTGAGATTATGATAAGGTTCTCCAAAAAATCAACAAGGGATGTGGTGCTTAGAACCACAAACAAAGCGGTTCTGAAGATCAAAGGAGAAGAAGTTAAAGTGATGAAAGACATTCCATTCGAAATAAGGAAAAGAAGGAAAGCCTATGGGAAATTGACATCTTGGTTACAGTCTGAATCCATTATCTATCGGTGGAACGTTCCGGAAGGACTAAGCTTCAGCATCAAAGATAAAAAGTATAAGATTGACTCTGTTCAACAGGCGAAATTTTTTTTGGAAAAAAGCAAAGAAAAGAAAAACGAGAGAGACTCAGATGGTTCACTGGCTTCGCAAGAAAGCATCTACGGATTTGACAGCTCCAAGAGTGAAGAAGAAATTTCTGACTCGGAATCATTGATTTAATTTCTGAGCTGAAGATTGGTAAGGCCCCTGGTCCAGCTGAACTTAAAAAAAAAAGTGGACTGGTGGGCTGTCCCACTGACAAATCTGTCCCACTGACAAATCTGTTGATCACAATGGGACTATATCTGAGTTCTAGTTAAGATCATTAATATGCCCAATATACAAAAAAGGCAATTCGGCTTTTCCTGGAAACTACTGCCCTGTCAGTCTACTTATCATCATACGTAAGCTGTATTCTAAACATCTCGAATGTTTCCTCCTAAATTGGCTAATTAAAGGGAAAATAATTGGCTCTGAACAAATTGGCTTCCTTAAAGGAAAATCAACAATCCATCATTGTTCTTCCCTTGCTTTTTTGGCAGATAAATACCTGAAGCCTAAAGGAGGGAAACTATACGTAGCCTTTATCGATTTAAAGGGTGCATTTGACTCAGTCCCCTGGGACTTTTTATGGGGAAAACTCAAGACTCTGGGGATGGAGTCTTGTTTGCTTTTTCTAATTAAGAAACTACATGATGCTATCTCAGATGTTAAAGTATCTCCCAATAGTCAACTCTCAACTAGTTTTCCAGTTACTAAAGGAGTTAAGCAAGGCTGTGTTCTTGCCCTTATCTCTTTAACTTGTTTCTGAATGATCTGAGCCAACATATGTCTGCTGTGAATGGTCACCCCCCCTTTTTTTAGAACAATTAGCTGTACCTTTATTACTATATGCTGATGATACTTTCCTCCTTTCCCGTACTAGAATTGGCCTTCTAAAATACCTGGAAGCCTTCTACCAGTATTGCAAACTGAACAGGCTAATAATTAATTATGAAAAATTCTCCTGAACTGAGCAGTCATTTGTTTCTAGGAAGCCTCCCTTCAAAATTACTCATTGAGATAAAAAGTGTGGCAGCTTTGCTTCTTAGGGTCTTTTAATGGATTCTTGTATGACAGAGTGTGTCATGAGAATGCATGAGAATATATGGGATTTCTCTAAAGTCCCAACTTCTCCTCTATGTATTTTTAACATCTAAATGAAAAGTATTTAGGTGATCATCTGTAGATTTGGAACACAATGTCACTACCTGTATGTAGATAATACTCTGCTCTGATGGATAAATAGGAGCATTATCTGTCCTGGTATCAGAGCACATCTTGCCATTTTGTAGTCCAAAAATCAGGACAAAGGTACCTGAGGGGTCAAGGGTATGAAGTTGTGCAAGATAAAGTTCACATGTTCTTCTACTGTTTGTGCCCACCCCCAATTTATCGTGGGTATGATCCATGTGACTGGAGTTGATGGGCAATTTTTCCCATCCACTTATTTTTAGAAGTTTATACTCAGCTGCAAATGGGGCTTTGGGCCTACTAGCCAGTACTAAGCAAGACAGAAGTTTTGTTAGAACTTAATGTTGGCACATGCTTCTTTGGGTTGGATGTTTTGTTCACCGAAGGGCACTGCTGGCTTTAACCTTTTGTTCTGTATGACTTTTACATCTTGGGACATTTTATGCCACTGAATGTTACATTGCCTTTCTCTTAGTCAAGTGCTTCTAAACATTAAATTGTGTAATTTATTGCTACTAACAGACATTTCATTTTTAATTTTAATACCACATTATCAAAGAGAAGAAAGTGATGAGACAGTAGGAGGGAGTCTGGTTCGGAGAATCTCATTCATTGACAATTTACATGTCAATAAGAGACTGCATTGTCTCTTCTTGTATTGAGATACAGAAAGGAATTATTGAGCATGAAATTATTCTTTAACTACTTGGAACTTCAAGAGAAGATTATCTGTTTTGTGAAGACAATGGGGAATTAGCAAAATTATTACTCAAGTACGTGCACTGTATAATAAAGATCAGATGCTATGGTAGAATATTTAATTAACTTTTTTTGTTATGAATAAAGACAGTAGACACAAGAGAGTTTGCGCTCTAAAGGTCAGGTTCAATAAAATCTCTATCTTTAGCACTGTGCAATCCCTGGAAAATTGATTTTTCTGTCTGTCTGTTTCCAAAGCACCCAGCCAAGGTTTATGCTGTCCTCTGTGGTATGAAAACAACTGTATTTTTTTTTTTTGCTGAAAACTGCCCAACATCCTGTACCTATCAAAGCTTTTACAAGATTACTTTTTCTTCTTGGTCTGATTCTCAGGGGGATAACAGATGTATTTAGCTATTTTAATTTCACTGAATAATTTTGCTGATTTTTAACTTATTCTGGGGTTACAATGCTTTGAAACACCTAGAGAATGTTTCTAATTATCTGCATGTATGAAGTATTCATACCAAAGTAGTATTCATACAAAATTACAATGCATATATTTGCTGTTAAGCAGTCTATCCCATGTATCTTTATGTGAACTGGAGACTGTCTGAAATAAGTTTCAACAGTGGAGGGTTCATTATTCTGGGCAGGGGTCATTTCGTAGAAAAAGAGGTGCAGGAGCTCATTAGCATAACTCATTAGCATAACTTATTTGCATATACTACACCACCTGACATCACCGGAAGTATGTCAGAAGGAAGGAAGGAAGGAAGGAAGGAAGGAAAGGAAGGAAGAAAGAAAGAAAGAAAGAGAGGACAGCTACTAGTCCAAGCCTCAGAAATACCACTATTCTGGGAGGATAGCTCCCAGTGGTGGCTGAAGCCTTCAAAAGGCTAGTCGGAGGAACAAGGACCTTTCCAGAGGACGGGGTCATTTTGCTGCAGCCATGACACAAGCAGGCATTCCCCCACGGGGGGGAGGGGGGGCTGGCACCAACTCCAGGAGCTGCACTCCCTCGAGCTCCTGCTCGAAATGACCCCTGATTCTGGGGCTTAAAAGAACAATGTGAATCTTAATGACCAGTCCTGTAACATTCATGTGCAATATCTACAATATATTGTTACCATGTGTGCTCAGGAAGATGTGGGTAGATTAATCACGTGCCTGTGTGAATGAGACCTGCTTCCACTGGGTTTACATTAACTCTAGGAAAACCAAGCATAAAACTTCTCTCATTCCTGTTCTAAAGAAGCTGTAGGTTTAGATATTAAAAGCTGGCTTAAGAGAGAGGACACACACATTCAAAGGGGTCTTTAGGCAGAACAAATTTCTGAGGCAGACTTGATAAAAACCCTGGGATACAGTGGAACAGTCCTTTAGCTAGATGATTTTCAGTGGGAGTTACTGGATGGAAGAGGGGTGGATGGAGAAAAAAGAATAGAGCATGCTCATGGCAGAGGAAGGGGGTGTGGCAGGGAGCGGTGGGCTGCTGCAGAAGCTCCAGAGAAGGCTCGTGCAAGCTGGAGCAGCTCTGAGGTAAGGGCTGAGCTTGTGGGCAGGAGCCGGGAAGCAGATTTCAGCACATTTTGGGAGCAAGGAGGAGAAGACATTCCCCTGCACAAGATCAAGGGAAGAAAGGCCCTCTTGCACAAAAGCTCTTCCCATCGTGGGATTGTAGCACCTTCCCAGACAGCTGCTTCCTGGCTCCTGCCCACAAGCTCAGCCCTTACCTCAGAGCTGCTCCAGCTTGCACAAGCCTTCTCTGGAGCTTCTGCCTCATGGTTGCCATGGCCAGGGCAACCAGGCACTGGAAAGGCCAATTACCACCCCACCTTGCTCTGGCCAGTGCACTGTGAGTGAGTGGGCAGGCTCTGCTTGTGGATTGTGGGGACTCATGTGCTTGGCTGGAGGAGGGTGACTTCTTTTGGGTGCATTCAGGGCAAGGTGGACTCAGAGCTGGCCTTCAGGAGAAACAGCTGGGCTACAGCTCCAGGGGCCACTCTAGCCATGGCATCCCTGAGACGAGAGGTGGACCAAGCAAGCCCTCCAGCCAGCCAGATGGCTGTGTTGTGGGCGTGTGCTGCTCCTGGGTGCTCTCAGGGCAGCAGCATGGCAGCTGCTGCTCCCGGGGCCTGCCTGGGGCATCCACAGGCGATGGCAGGGAGGGGCAGGGCAGATTAAGGAGGGGGCAACACCCTATGGGCCCCTAGGTGGCTCCAGGCCTGCATTGAAATAATTTCAGATAACTTATTGAAAAGGGACATAAGTACATGTATGCAGTCAAAGTAGATTTAAGTATGTTACAACTCCAAACAATAAAAAGTCTGTCCACAAATATCTGTACTATGCAATATGTAACTCAAAAAGGAAAGACTCAGAGAGAGGGGGAGAGAAAATACCAAGAGATTAACACTGGTTACCCATCCCATTCTGTGTGCTTGTTTTTGGGGGAGAGAATCCAGCCAGTTGATAATCCAAGTAGACCTCAGACCTATACATAAAAAGAGATTTTTCTCAGACGGAAGGCTTGGTGGGGCAGCCAAACAGAGATCCAAGCAGAGATTTAGGTAGTAGTCCAATGATGATGCAAAGAGAAAGCATGTGAAGTAGAACAAAAATCCAGGGTACACAGTAGGTACATTTTAGGCCCAATTTACACCTCCCCTCTGAAGTAATTTGACTGCTGTCTTTTCCTATGCTCATTTCACACTGGTTTCAAGTTTCACTCCCTGGATCTGAAGAGTACTAAGCAGCAGGATCTGTTTAAAGCAGTAAAATGCTAGCTTGACCACAGGAGGGCAATTAACGAATGTAAACACTAATTTTTAAACTAGAACAAGTATGGTTTGAAACTAGAAACAGGTATAGACGGGTTTTTTTGGAAACTAGAATGATTCCAGCGGGAAGGTCAGATGGGATGACAACAGTAAACTTTGATATAGTTGCCAGAGAATAACAGAAACAAAACAGCTGAGTTTCCCAAGCTTGGGGACAAGAAGAAATATTTTGGTTGAAAGCCTAAAGCAAAGACAAACCTCTCGATGTGTTGGGGGAGAGGTGTAGGTGTTCCTGGGCCATGAGAACTTCTCCATATTAAGGAATGGAGAGGCTTAGGAGAGGAGAGGTGTGACCAAGGAAGTGACACAAACTGACACTTAACCTCAAAGAATACACTCTGTTTATAAATTCATGTAACGAATTTATATGACAAGCTCATGACACGAGTTTTTCTGACTGTTGCACTTGATCAAAGTATTTCATTTTTAAAATATTTGATAGTGTCAAACAACATGTCATCATGTTAAAAAGTGTTAGGGTCCAACTGGAGATACTTTATGCAACAGAATTTTTTAAATCTCGTGAATGCACATGAATATTTAAAATAATGGCCTTTTCTAGAAGCTCAAAGCCAGCCAACAAATTTATCCAAGAAAAAATTGTTTTCCAGTAGTTTCTGGTTCCTCTCCATAGTGTCTAATGCTGCTAATGTTGATGGACAGTGGCAGGGTCATGATCAGAACAGAATTAACCCATGTAGGTGGGAAAATCTGGGAAGTCACCGATTGCAATGGTGCAATGTCAATCAACAACTGGATCCTCTATTGTAATTCCAAATGGAATGACTGAACAGAGCAAAAAAAAAAAAGTTTGCAGTGTGGAACCACTCCATAATATGAAGGCATAGAAACTTGTAATGGGTTGGTGGGCTTCCTCTGCCCCCTTCTTTTTTACTTATATCATGAGGGCTCCCATGATGAAATCTGTATTGGCAGGTGTAGCAGTGATTCTAGACCCTGTCCTGGATTTTGCCTAGCACCCGGGAATAACCTTTGTGTATTTGAAGATCATAGATTAGAGGTGAATCTAACCAAGGTGGCTGCGGATGTGGGTGTCATAAACTAGTATTAGAGAAAACTAAAAAATGAAGGATGAACTTATATATGGTGGGGATGAAGGAAAACAAAGCCCACAAAAATGCTCCTTTCTCTTTAAACCAAGGTCCAGCAAAATAGAGTCATTACATCTCATCTAATCTGTACTAACATGTGCAAAGTAGCTTAATAAGAGCCCTCTTTCTCCATGTGAACTGGAGCAGCACAGTAGAGTTTATCATCTGGACCATGGATATTTATGATACTTTACTGAAAGCCTGGATAATCTCTAGTGAACATTCTGTTGGAATTGAACTCCTTTATGTCAGAAAAAATGGAGCTGATGTGGCAAACTGAAATCAGCCTTCTCATGTAGCATAAATTGAATTGCATAATTTTGCTTTCAGAAATAAAATCACAAGGAGATTAGAAAAGAGTCAGTGATACCTTAAAGACTAACAAAATTTGTGGTAGGGTCTGAGCTTTCATGAGTCATTTCACAGTTTTTCAGATACAGCTAGAATGTGAGTCCATCTGTCCTATATATTGGGGAGTGATTTCAGATGTCAAATGACATTAGCAGACAAATTACAATAGAAGGTGTGATTGGATTTGGTGTGATATGCAGAGACGTAGTAGGCATGAAGAAATTAGCATTGGTAATGAGATAGGGAACTTAGGTCTCGATTCAGTCCAAGTGGACTGTCTTGAGCTTCATTATCAATGGCAATTCAGCAGTCTTTCTTTCCAATTTCCCTTTGAAATTCCTCTGTAAGATAACTGCTACTTTTAGGTCAGCAACTGAATGTCCTGGAAGGTTAAAATGTTCTCCCTTTGGTTTTTGAATGTTGTAGTTTCTGATGTCAGACTTATGTCCATTCTTTGTCAAAGGGACTGTCTTGTTCAGAGCTGCTGAACTCATTTGTTATGAGGGCTGAATCTGACATAAATGTCACTTTTGGGACTGGGTAATGTGTGCCATGAAATGTAACATGAGGTACTGGAGATATAAACTTTATAAAGATTATTTCAGATGCAGAATGGCAATAGCAGGCTTGATTGGATCTGATGTGATATGCAGAGGAATAGTAGGCATCAAGATAACAGCATTGGTAATGAGACAGGAAACCGAGGTCTTAGTTTGGTACAGGAGGATTCAGTCCAGGAGAATGGAAAGAATATATGGAAATAAGACTGAAGAAGTGAGTAGTGACTCACAAAAGCACATACCCTACCACAAATTTTGTTAGTCTTTAAAGGTGCTACTGGACTCTTACGCTTTGTATTGCATTTAGAAACCACAACATTAAAAAAACAGTGGTTTCTAGGACATTCAGTTGCTGACCTAAGAGTAGCAGTTCTCTTACAAAGGAATTTCAAAGGGAGATTAGAGAGACTGCTGAATTGCAACTGACAATGAAGCTCAAGACAATGCAAACTCCTGGACTGAATTGAGACCTCGGTTTCTTCTTTCATAACCAATGCCTGCTATTGTTATCTGAAATCACTTCACTCTCCATGATACAGAGACAGATGGACTCACATTCCAGCTGTATCTGAAGAAGTGAGCAGTGACTCATGAAAGCTCATGCCCTGCCACAAATTTTTGTTAGTCGTTAAAGTGCTACTGGACTGTTGCTCCCTTCCACTAATAAAGAATGCAAGCTGTGCTCATAGGTTTCTCCCCCATCTGTTAGAACTGAAAAGGGGGATCTCCCCAAGTACCATGGGACTCCATCTCTCTCTCTCTCTCTCTCTTTCTCTCTCTCTGAAGAAGTGTGCAGGCACACAAAAGCTTATACCTGGAATAAAATGTTGTTGGTCTTTTTAAAGGTGCTATAAGACTCTCTTTCTCTCTCTCTCTGGCTCTTTCCTTTCCCCTCCCTCCCCAGAGGAGGGAGAGGAGCCCTTAGCCAATCGAAAGAAGGGAGGCTTGGCTTTCTTTCTCTCCTCTGTGAAGCAGGAAAGAGGACAGATTGTGCAAAAGCCAGCTCTGATGCTGGAAACAGGAAAGAGGAACAGAAAGTAGGAAGCAGCAGAGAGCCAGTTAGTCATAGGCCAGATAGAAACTCTGTGGGGACTGGATCTGGCCTGTGGCCCATATGTTTGACACCCTTGGTCTTGTATGTCTAATGCAGAGAGTGGAAGGGCATTACTGACACATGATGGCATAAATCACATTAGAGGATGAGCAGGAGTAGGAACCTGAGATGGTATATCTGATGTTGCTGGTCCACTGATGGTGTTGCTAGGATCTATATGAGAGCAAAACTGGCATCTTGGTTTGTTGCAGGCCTTTGTACCAGAGTCCATCTTACTGTTAAGTAGTTTGTCATTGCGGGTGAGAAGTTGTTTTAGGTTAGCAGGCTGTCTATAAGCAAGAAAAGGTCATCCCTCCAGTCCCAGGTCATTAATAATGAGTTGAACTGGCTTGAGCTGCAGGTGACCACCAGTGGTGTTCTGTTGTCATTTTCTTTGGGTTTGTCTTATAGCAAGCTGTCATTGGGTATCATTCTGGCCTTTCCAACCATCTTTCTCACCATAAATAAAAAAAAAAAATTGTAGTTGCAAAAATGCCTGTTGCAGATCAGTATCTCTGAGGGGTTGGAGCAGATGTGAATACAGCATAGGCCACTTAAAATTCAGTATCATTTGCCAAGTAATCCTTGTGGTGAGCTGTGTACTTGCTTTCCATATAGATCAGCTGGCACCATACAGTTTCTCCATGCTGCAGCAAACCAAGGCAGAAATGTTTTGCCATGACATTTTAAAAATGTGCTGCTGGTGGAGGCAACAGATGAGTTTATCGAGCCAGTGAACCTTGGTAGCTTTCCTCATGGAACAGCTGCTTTAAGGGTTCAGTTTTCGTGTTCTTTCTTTATATAAGATAGGTCTTAACCCATTTCAAATTTGGAAGTTGGGACATAATTAAAAGTAATATATAAGAACCTACAAGAAGGGTCACTCCTGATGACAAAAGAAACAGAATAACTAACATTTCAAACTGAAGGTAAGGGACCATTGTTAAAAATTGTGTTAAGCTTCCATTCTGAGACCAGCTGAAGTGCATAGATTTTCAGAAATACTATGCAACCAGCCTCTTGTGTTGTTTTCATTCATTCTTGAGAACAGTAGGTGCTCTTGGCTCCTGAGTGCCTTTTATATCTGGCCAATGTTTCAGCTACTTGGAAGCTCAACCCTTTTTCAGTCTTCCCCCTCCTAATAACCTTTATGTCATTAGTAGTCATTTTAACAGAAGATCCTACTGAGTGTAGTATAAAAGCATTCTACACTAAGCAGTATTCATTGTTTGCCTTGGTAAGTGTCTGATACCAGAAATCCCCCCCCCCATGCTACATTTAGGATAACTACAAGTGGGGACCTGCAAGGAACTTGCAGGAGTGGCTATCCCATTCCCCTCACTTCTGTTTCTTCCTCTCTTCCCCTACTTCTCTCACACTCCTTCTCCTTCCTGCCACCCCTTTTCTTACTCTCTCTCTCTCTCCCCTCCATTCCTGTCACTTCCTTTCTGCCCCCACCCCATTACTCTTTCTGCCCCTGTCACTCTCCCTGCTTCCCACCTGCTTCCTCCCCCCCCCCCCAGCAGCAATGGCAGTAGCCGCTCTCCAGGGATCACAACAGTTTGCCCAAATACAGAGATCATTTCTTTTTAGGGATGCCAGCTCTATGTTGAGAAATTCCTGGAGATTTGGGGGTGGAGCCTTGGGACGATGAGGTTTGAGCTTGGAATTGACCTCAGCAGGGTATAATACCATATACTCCACCCTTCAAAGCAGCCATTTTCTCCAGAGGAATTGACCTCTGTCATCTGGGGATCAGTTGTCATTCCAGGAGATCTCCAATCCTCACCTGGAGGTTGGCAACATTAGTTACCCTGGAGGAAATGACTGCTTTGGAGAGTGGAGTCTATGGCATTATATCCATCTGAAGGCCCTCCCCGCCTCAATCCCCATCATCCCCTCTCCTTCCCACTCGACAGCCAACCTACCTTTATCAGCCTGTATGTCTTCAGCTTTCCATCTTCTTTCCCCATGCAGCTTCTAATGAAGAAAACTATGGTCTTTCTCCACAGTTGGGATTAAAGCCATTTACATTATTCTCTTCTTTTTATCCACACAACAACCCTATGAGGTAGGTTAGACTGAAAGTATGTAACTGGTCCAAAATTACACAGTGAATTTCCACAGCAAGATGGGGATCTAAACCTGGGTGTCGCAAATCCTACTCTGAAGCTCTGACCATTATGCTACCTTATTTTCATAGCCTCTCTGCTGTTGAACAGTAGCAAGCAGGCAGGCCTAGTTGAATCTTGCAAGTCAGGGTGGTATTAAGTCACCCAGAGGGTGCTGCTAGGCCTTGGTGGGACCTGAAGATCCCCCAGAATTACAACTGAACACCAGACAACAGAGATCTGCCCCCCTCAAGAAGATGGGTGGACTCTGTAGCATTATATCTAGCTGAGGCCTCTCCCATCCCCAAACTCTGCACTCTTCAGACTTCACCACAGAATCTCCAGGAATTTTCCAACCTGGAGTGGGCAATCCTCGTCCCAGGCCTGGCTCCAACCCCCCTGCTATGTAGCTATGTGTCCTGCAGGAGGAATCGTTCCCAATCTGAGTGCTCCAGTTCTACTTTTGCTCCCTGCCCTCCCTCACTGTTGGTGTGGTGATGCCTGGAGTAGATTCCTGTAGAGGCCATTTCAGAAGTTACTGTGTTACTTTTTTTCTGCCATAGAGAACAATGGAGGGAATGGGGGCAACCTGTTTGGGGGCCCATATAATTGGACCCCCTGGTCCAATCTTCTTGAAACTTGGTGGGTATTTCGAGGAGAGACCCCAGAAGCTACCCTGCAAGTTTGGAGCCTCTCCCTCAAACCCCCTTTCCTCCAGCCCCTCATATACCCCATGAGTTTTTGCCATTGATTTCAATGGGCCATAGGGTATAATGGGGCTGAAACTGACAATACCTTTCTGACACACTTCTGGTGATGTCAGGGGACGTGGCATATGCTAATGAGTTATGCTATTGAGTTATGCTAATGAGCTCCTGCACCTCTTTTTCTACGAAAGGACCCCTGAATATTAATATCCATAATTTAAAGAACTACCAAACAAGGAACTTCAGAATTAATTCTTTGTCATTTGCAGCATCAAAGCACTTTATATAACAATCAAACTATCTTTATTAGACTGCAGACTGCCAAAGCTACCAACATGTTTTGCCCATGGAGAGGCAAAGCTAATACAGAGCATATGTTCAATCCCTGGCATCTCCAGTTAAAAATATCTGTCAAGAAGTCCAAGGCTGAACCCCATGAATCCCCAGGGCTATTGTACACAAGTAACCAAGCTCTTCTTTTTATTTTTAAATTATATAAAGTTGTATTTAGTTTCTGTCAAAACAAAAGGTTTAAACTACAGGCAACACTCTAAAGTCACATAGCAAAACCCCCCAAGAAAACTAGCTTAACTAACACATTTCCAGGACCTGCATTAGATGGCATAAACCTTAAATCCAAGAATCAAAGGCCATAGCTTATGCATTCTGTATGTTGCTATCTATTGCAATATAAGCATGTCATGGTCCAGGCCTTCAGTCCATCAGAATCCAAGTTAGCCTTTTTTCTCTGGGCTCGTAGGTCAATTATAGGGGTTTTTTTTTTGGCCAAGCAGCATCAGCTGATGACATCCAGTCAGGATACGTTTTTGCTGGAACCTTTTAGAAAATTACCTCATCACTCTTGATTCCTCCCCTCCCATCCTATGGGCTGCAGGTTCTCATGAAAAGCTAACTACTAGGGATGTCATGAACATTGCCCGATTCATGAGTTGAGGGTCATGCGATCGCACCTGCAACAAACCTTCCATGAACTATCATGGTTTTTATGGAGGTTCGTGTGGTTCGTGTTGGCAGTTCATACAATAGACACACTGGCGTTGATCAATTAATTATCAAAGCAATGGGGGGAAGGATTTCTGCAGCTCTTCTGCAGCCCTGGAAACACCAATAGTGGTTCTCCAAACACCAAACAAAAGTGACCCTTTTGGGACCTGGGGGCATGAAGGAAAGTGTAAAAGAAATGGGGGTAGAAGGAGATAAGGGAGAGGCAGAGGATAGGTGAGTGCTGGTAGTGGTGGCGCAGGAGAGAGAGGAGGTGGAGATCAAGGGAAGGTGATCTCCTTTTCACAGAAGTGGCGGGAGTTCTGGAAAACCAGCTCATGGGGAAGTCAGACAGAGGTGAGCAAATTAGGCCGGGCCTAAAAAGAGAACCCCAGGAGGTACAGAAGTTGAAGACTGCAGGTCAGAAGGAAAGGGGGGGGGTGATTAACCTTTTGATGGAAGTGATGGGAGTTCTAGGAAGCAGTCAGAGGGAGGTGAGCAGATGAGGCCAGGTGAAAAAGGGGAACCCAGGAGGCATAGAAGTTGAGGATCACAGGGTTGGAAAGAAAAGGGGGGTGATTTTGATACAAGCAATGGGAGTTCCAGGAAACTGGCCCATGGGGCAGTCAGAGGAATGCCAGCAGATGAGGCCAGGCCAAAAAAGGGACCACAGAAGGCCCAGAAGTCAAAGATCATAGGGTTAGAAGGAAAAGTGGGGTAATTCTTTTGATAGAAGTGGTAGAAGTTCTGGGAATCCTGCCCATGGAGCAGTCAGAGGAAGGCCAGCAGATGAGGCCAGGCCAAAAAGGGGGACCCCAGGAGGCTCAGAAGTTGAGGGTCGCTGGGTCGGAAGGGAAAAAGGGGTGATCAACCTTTAGTAGAAGAGGAGAATCTGCTGGAAAGTCACTGCAAGTTTGTCATCTCTAGCCCACAGGGGGCAGTTCTATTGCGTCACGAACCTCACAAAACAAACTGGCTCAGTAAATGGGAATGAACCTTCATTTTCCCAGCTCATGCCCATCCCTACTAGTTACCACATTTCCAGCTGGGGCCTTGAAGATGATAAGTGCTGTGTAGGCAGAGAGACCAATTAGCAACACCTTCAGAATGGAACAAGCCCATTACCATTCACATGAACCCTTGAGGGGGGTCAGGGGTGCTATGCCTCACAATCTCAGATAGCAAAGCTTGGAATGACTTCAGAGGGCTGCTGGTATTCAATAGAAATAGGGCCTGGTCTCCACACATTTCTGGAACTGCCTTCTGGAAGTAGTAATATTATTTGTGTGTAAGCATGAAACACCAGCATAATCTGTTGACTTTATTTTTCTGAGCCGTTACAAAAAACTTAAAACTTGAGGGTTCTGAGATCTGAACACAAATTATTTTTGCATATTTGTACAATTTGGAGCTGCCATATTGCTGCTAATGGTTTTAAAAATAAATATTTTGTTACTGGTGCTTAAATTACCATTTTGTTAGTATGCATCTGCAAGACAGCTTAATTTGAAAAAAACACACACCAAACCAAACTACTGTATCCCTAAAGGGGGCTAGGTGTCTTCAAAAATATTTTTTTCTTGAACAAGCTGCATACCATGTAATATGTCAGAAGCATTAATGACTCTCTGTTGGTCAAGCAATAAATGGCTCTATTTGTTGCTGTTAATTAGAAAGTGTCAGTTGACACTGCCATGATCCAGGGCGGGAGTTGGGATTCACTGAGCAAGGTGAGCCAGCTCCCTCCCCTCTCCAGAATGTGCTCCTCTTCCCGGCTTCTGCCGCTTCAACACTATGTTATCTCTGTCCTTGAGTTGCCTGCTACTTCACACAGACTTGTTTTGAATCACATATTGTTTCCTACAGGTGCAAACCGATTTTCCTTTCCCGCTTTTAGCCTGGGAATAAAGCAAAGTAACCATTCTAGGCGCCTTTTCCATAGCCGCTGATTGGGGGTACGCTTCCTCCACTCCATTACTAACTCAACACGTGTACCCTGAAGATCACCCTCCAATAAAGAAGATCTTGTTTAAGAACCCTTTGTTTGGTGTGGTTGCATCCTGGGTAGCCTCACAGAAAGCCTTGCGTACGCATGACAAGCAGAGATGGATGACATTTAGTAAAGGTGTGTGTGTGGGGGGAGAGATCATTTTCCATGTAACTATGACACTCTCAGTTTAGAATGGCCCTCCTGCATTCTAGTACTGATCTGTCATTGAACATGCAGTCATTTGTGACACACTGATGAGAATTTTTGAAGTTTATCCCCACCCCCTGGGTTTAGTTAGATAGCAAATACTAAGTTTAGCTTCATTTCTGTTTTGAGCTCAAGTTCTCAGTAGTAAAAAGCCAGCATATTTCACCACTGAGTCACCAAGTCTCCTTTATGAGCAGCTTTCTGGCAACATATGAGCAAGATACTTAATTTCATGCTTCAAGAGCCATCGCAAGTTAAACCCATCATCATTTTGAGCTTTTAGAAATCCAGGTGTTGTTTGTTATCCATTTGGTTATACAGAAATATAATCCATAAAATGGCTTGAAGAAAATAAATCCTGTCTTAGATGGCCACTAGTTCAAAGTAGTATTTTATTATGAAAAACCAATAATTGGGTACCATCTTCCTTGTTTGAGCCAAGTAAAGTGTCAAGATTAAATAATATTAAATTGATACCAGATTAAGACCTTGTAAGTTTATTATATACAGTGATTGGCCTAATTAAATCTCCTCTGTGCATGGGCATACTCTATGTTTGTACTGGCAATTCATGCTCCCATTAGCAATTGCTAGATTGCAGTATATATTTCTATCCAGGGATTTCTTAATCTGATTTTTGATAGATTTCCCCACCATTCGGTTCAGCATTGTATTTTATTTTTCATTGTGTGAACTTTCTCCCTAAGTTGATTTCACCACAAAGGTGCAGAACAGTCTATGGGTTGGATCCAGCCATTTTTTAAAACTTAATCTCTCCCAAGTACCCCCCCCCCCCTTCTTACAGACCCTGTCCTTTATAGCATTTGTCCATTCAAGTCCTATAATACCTAGCATAGACTTTTTCGTAGTCATAGGGGACCCTCTGGCCAATAATTAAAAATGCAGCGGATAGCCCCAAAATACGGAGTATGAATTCAAGACTGAGTCCACATTGTGAAACATAGCACTCAGAACATAAAACAGAAAGGAAACTAGAAGATGCCCTAGCAAACAGAAACTTCAGGTAAAGGTGGAAAGCCACTTTCCAAGCTTGGCATTCCACTGATACAAGACCCAATTCCAGTTAGAGGGCCACAGAGACTACACAGCAGGGGACTCTGTTAATTTTCCAAAGGAAAGCTTCAAAGCATTGATCAATAATGCTGTCAATTCCTAGCAAATCAATATATTACATAATGAACTGATATTCAGGTGGATATTTATCCATTTCTATTATATGTATAGAAATATTGCATTCTTGTAAATCACAGCTAGGTAAGAATTTATCTCGTGCTTGCATATAATCTTGACTGATTTATTATGTTATTTTCACAGTTGTTAATAGCATTTAACCCACTGCAATTGATGGTTTTCCAGTAATAAAATTTTCACATTCAGTAAGAAGCTTAACTTGTATAATTGCAGTTTTAGATTATTTTAGCCATCTCATTCTAAACATTCTGAATATTACTTTCAGTGTTGGTCCACAAATATCGTTTGGGTAAAAAATTAATGTCCAGCATTAATAACATATTTATGGAAAAACTAGGCAGTTCTGTAGGTAATGGGGCAAATTTTCACAGCATTCTTTGGTTACTATATGGGTCTCTGCTGTGCAGCAAGCAAACATGTAATTATTCTAAAATATAGAAGAAGAGGGTTTTCTCCTGTTGTGGTCAGGATTTTTTGAGAGTGAGTTTTTTTTTTATCCTGTGAGAAGTTGTTAAACTGTTTTCCTAAGGCCAACGCCATAATCAATATTCAGTTTTTACACAAGCCTTCTTTGGCAGAATTCCTGTTGACTGCAGGAAATTTGCTGTAGAGTTGAGTGATTGAAAAAGGGTCATTCCACTGAAGTTAAAGGGGACTTTCCAGTATCTTTGGATCAGGCCCACAGCAAGGAAGGATTTAACTTGATTGCTAGAATCTAACGGATATTTTAGAAGGGAAAAGATCAGCATTCCAAATTACTTACTTTAAGGTGCTGAAAATCTATGAGGGCAAATGCAAGGCTTCTTGAACACTCCACTTTCTGCAGTACTTTACAGGATGGAAAATACATTGAAATGGTGAAATCTGTGGAGTAACTTGGGGGGGGGGGGACGACCCTGTGTAGAGGCTTTAATTTATTCCCAGTGTGTAGGCTGTTTTGTAGACTAGCTTCTTAGCTAGTCTAATTCTTCAAGGTACATGTCCCACAACAATAAATAGTAAAAATGGGATACCACTCCGTAATACTTCATTCATGATACAAAAGAATCACAATCTGCTATTGCTAAGCATAGGCATCAACTTCAGGGGGCCTGGGGAGCTGGAGCCCCCCCTGAACTTTTCCAGGAAGTGCTGAGCCTCCCCTGGAGACAATGGCCTGTGATGTCTCTGGCCCGCCCCCCCCCCCCCCGGGAAATTAGAAAGTCTACGCCCTTGTTGCTAAGTAAGGTCTTCTACATGATATATTGCTTGAAAACATTTTTTTTTCTGATGGGGTACTTTTAAGCAGTTTCTTAATGGTTAAGGATCATGGAACATTAGGCACCAAATAAGGTATGTCCCATACCCTAAAATGAGTGATTCCACCCACAGCAACACCTCAGTGAAGTCACTTATCATAGTCTTGTCATAACTGAGGGAAAACAGTGTGCTCTGATGAGCTTTTAATTTTGTGTTACAAGCAAGGTAGAAGTCATATTTGGGAATCCCTCCACTCTTGCTGAAACCTGTTTTACCCTTAACATTTTTTCCAAAATGCCTTGATTTCAGATGTTTTGCCTGCATGTAATGTGTGTCCCATTTCTCATAGCTCCACCACCTCAGCATTTGTTTTGGTGTACAGTGTATGGTGGACAGGTTTTTAAAAAAAAATTCACATGCTAGTGATATATTAAAATAGTGATATACTATTTATGTTCTAGATGAACCAGGAAGCCAATCAGAACATTCAAAATAGTTCTTGTAATGTTTTTGATGATAATGTATTTTTTATGTGTTAACCTAAGTTGCTTGGTTTCTTTTTATAATTTTTATAATTGGTTTGTTGTAATATTGGAAGGTCTTTTGAAATATTTATAATAAAGTACAAAAGGGGGAAAAAGAACATTCAAAACAAGTAGCCAATCCTCTCCACACTGGCACCTGGAACATTCCTTCTTAGAGCACACCAGAGCACCATGCCCCAGCACCATTTTCAATCTCCACATGCTAGGTCATATTTTAAGGACTCTCAGGCTGTGGTCAGATGTGCAGTTCAATTTGCTGTTGCCCCACCTCTGACTGATCCAGATTAATTTATAACACAGACTCATGATCAGACTCACTGCTTTTAGCACTCATGAAAGTAATTTTACCCTATCCTTGATCGATCATATGTAGCAGTGAGGATGTTTGGCCAGCGACCATTTTTTAAAAAATTGTCCTTTGAGCATGCTCACAAGTGCTGATGTTCCTGCTGGGACAGGTAATTCATGGGACCGTCAGCCATTTTTTAAAAAAAAGTTTGTCCTCTGAGCATGTGCACAAGCTCTTATGAGACTGCCAGTATATGTAGTTCACTGCTGTCCTCCCTCTCTACACTTTTCAATTTATCCCTTTCTGAAAGTACAGAAAGATGCTGAAGTACAGAGGCAGCTTTCTTTGAAAGTTTTTCTAAACAAAACAAAGTTTTGAGCAGCCCCTGTCGGGGGGGGGGGGGGAGGTGCAAATATGCAGTTATGCACACATTACTAAGTAGTAAAAAAAATGGTGGCTGGAAAACAAGAGACCAGTCAGACCTGCCTGATGGCTTGGCTGTGCAATAGAGCAATCAGACAACAGGAAATCCATTTTGGAACCAGCTCAGACCAATAGGCCTGGGCTTTCACAGGTATCAAAGAAACATGCATTAAAGGGGGGGAAACGAGCCTCAGTTGACTGGGGCACGACAGATAGATGTTGCCATCTGATTGTGCCTTTTAAATCCATAAGGAAACAGCAATGGCAACAGATCAAACTGCACGTCTGATCACGGCTTTGGTTTATATTTCAGAAGAGGCTACTCACTCATAAAGGCAAGCAACTTTTGGGCTGTGGGCTTGTCTGAAACAGTAAGCTGAAAAGAAAACCATTCTGGATATGACAACATTTATGTCGTAGGAGGTTATACTCAAATAGTTTAGGGTAGATCTGTGTCTTTAGCAAGAGACTGTCATGCTGAGATTAAAGGGGTGACTTTCTAAGCCCTTTATCTCCCTGACAAGAAGAAAATCGCTTGCTAAAATTTCTGGATACACTCAGATAAGAAAATAGCTACCAGCTTTCCCAGTTAGTTTATGTTATTACTTAATGCTTAACCAATTATAGTCTACTACTGTCCATAATTCAAAAGGGAATGAAGAGAAGGAACATGTTGCTTTTCTCTCTCTTGACATTGGAGGTTTATAATGTGCATCTCACAAGACCAACAATGGTTTTAACTTTCACTGTATTTTAAATGTGATATAAAATCTTCCAGGAATGCTGTAAACATAAGACACTTTTTTCAAAACTGCTCTCAGTCTCTTCATGTGTAGAAATATATCTGCTGGAGACATAAAGATGCTATCTTACATATTGTAGATGTTGCTCTTGTCAGTTGTCTAACGATAAAATTTTGGCCTCTTGAGGGTGAGGCTATCATGAAGATTCATTTGAAGGGAGAGAAAAGACAGGCTGATTTATATTTTAAAAATCCAAGCCACCTATATGACAGTGGGAACCAGCCCTGCCATGTTGACCATTCAACCAGTATAGAAAGGAAGCTACCTCTCTCTCTCTCTCTCTCTCTCTGTAGCAAATACACATTCTAACTGGTCTGATTGCAGAAATGCTTATTTTTCTCCAGCTCCCCCCCCCCGCCTTGGGCATAGGTGGCACTAGTTGGGGTGCACTGGTATGGATGGAGCTACAAAGGCAGGATGGGGACAAGAAATCCAGTTCTGTTTTTCTGTTTTTGCTAATCTCTCATGCCAAGCAAGTTGTTGCCCCAGTTCCAACTTGAACTTACTGCAGAGCCAATGAAAAGAACCACTTAAACCTGGGAATGCAGCTAAACCAATTGAAGACCAGTTAAGTATACAAGGGCTTTTTTGGGGGGTGGGGAGTATAACTGCATATACATATGGATTGTATTTGATACAGCACATCATTGCAATGGCACATGCACACATAAAACCCCCCAAACAAACAAAAACCAGGGGGAAAGCCACAAACTGAACACGTCTAAAAAGAAAGGCAGGACGCACACAGGGGAAAGTTCCACATAAAAACCAGCAGTGTGAAATGATTGCCCCAAACTCACTGTGATCAGAGGTGCTGCAGAAATGTGGGGGGGAGGGGAAGACACAACTACTGTGTCTGGAAGATGCCTGTTAGTCAATCTGGTACTTATCGTCATGTTCATTGGGAAAAGACTGCACAGCAGACACTGCCTATTGTTGGGTTAGCATTTGCCTCTGTCACTCCCAGTCTGCAGCCCTCCCTACCTAAAAATGGAAGTAAAACACGGGCCCCTGCACCTTAAAGCCAAGTCCAAGACAAAACAGAATATAAAGCAAACAAGAAGTGCTTCATATAAATAATTCAATAAGATAGAAATGTGTCAATTGGCAAGATCTGTTTTAGATCTAGGCTAGTTTTCCTCCTCTTCCAGGAACTTAAAGCCTGGGTTTGCCAGAAATGTCAGCCAAAGGACTCTTGCTTACAGCCTTGATGGACAACTCCAGTGGATTCCAGAGCAGCCTAGAATATTTAGTGTGCATTTTGTTTTGCTTTTTCCTGCTTATTTACATTGCATTGATTTTTGTAAGCTGTTTTGGGTCCCCATTGGGGACAAAAAACAGTTTTAAGATGTCATAAATCAGTGGTACTCACTTCATGACTTGTGGTGAACCACATTTGCAAATACCATCAACCAAAAGAGCCACATGACTACTGTCTACTCTGTGCATTGTGTTCAGAGTTATTCAGTAGACACCTGGGCAACCAGAAGTTTCACAACTTAATTTTATTTCGGTGTGCACTTCAGAAGAATGGTGTGTTCTCAAATTCTCAGTGTGTATTGGCTTAGTGCAAAGAGTTTTGCTGCAGTTCAACAGCACAAAGTAAAATACAGGTAATAGCACAAAATTCTTCAAAAAGAAGACACTGTCCCAGACATTTGCATATCATTCCCAGAGACAGGGGCAAACCAAAACAAATTGCCATCCCAAGTTCCTGTAACATATAATTAAAAACATGAATCCCAATCTTCTCTATCACATGCAAAGGATCCTAGAGCATGTCTCTAAACACAGAAAGCTTCATTGGCACCCTTATAAATATTAGCACAGTAAATACAGTCAAATGCATAGTTTATGCTTGTCATGCAACTCTTAAAGGCACAGGAGTTTCAGGCAGACAAAATGTAAGCATTCTTAGTAATATATCACATAAGAATTCTGCTTCTGTATGGGGTTGTCAACACCATTGAGAAGAAATGGCTTGCCTATTTATTAGAGGCTTTATGTGAGGAAATGAACAGATGAAGATTATTATGTCATGAAGTTAAATAATATCACCTGTTCAATAACATCCTATCAAGCCTCTGATAAGGTTGTTGGCAGTCTAGGCAGGGTGGGGGAAATCCCACCAAGATAATGCATTATCAGGAACTTTCTTTTTTAAAAAATATTTATCATTGAATTTATATCCCACCCTTCTCGCAAGTGGGCTCAGGGTGGGTCAGAACAGTCAGATAAAAATACAAATAAATATAGTTCATAACAAATTAAAATTTTAAAATCAACACAGGACAACACTATCTCTAGTGCCCACTAATGCCTCCCACTGGTGCAGGGCATATAAAGACTATCAACAGAGCTCATTCAGCAGATGCCAGGCTGGTTCTTGAGGGCAATTCAACTGGGCATTGTGGGCTAGTGGGCCAAGATCTTCAGATGTCTGCTGCCTCAACCAAAGGCCTGGTGGAACAGCTCTGTCTTACAGGCCCTGCAGAATTGCACTATATCCTACAGGGCCCTGATCTTGAGTGGGAGCATGTTCCACCAGGATGGAGAACACTTTGGTCCTGGTTGAAGCTAAGTGGATACATTTTGGGGCTGGGGACTACCAGCAGATGTTGCTCAGCAGAGCACAGAGCTCTTTGGGGCACAGAGGGGACAGGCAGTCCTGCATAGGGCTTTGTTGGTCCCAGGCCGCATTGGGCTTTGAAGGTTAATACTATAACCTTGAACCAGATCTGGTACTCAATAGGCAGCCAGTGCAATTGGTGTAGCACTGGCTGAATGCACACCCACATAGATGTTGCAGTCAGCAGACACACAGCTGCATTTTGCTGTAGCTGCAGTTTCCAGGTCAGGCTCAAGAGCAGCCCCGCATAGAACATGTTACAGTAATCCAGCCTGGAAATGACCATTGAATGGATCACTGTAGCCAAGTCCCAGGAGGAAAGATAAGGATCCAGCTGCCTGATAAGCCAAAGATGGTAAAAGGCCAATCTGGCAGCTGTGGTGACCTGGGCCTCCATGGAAAGCGAGGCATCCAGGACCACCCCCAGGTGCTTCACCCTCAGTGCTGGCAACCAAGAGTTGGGGGCCTGATTCCCGATCCCACCCTCCCATGGCTCAGACACAGGACCTCCGTCTTTGTTGGGTTTAACCTCAGCCAACTCTGTTTGAACCACCCAGCCACAGCTCCCAAAGCTCTCTCCAAAATTTCTGGAGCAGCGTCCATCCATCCATCCTTCAACAGATAGAGCTGGGTGTCATCAGTGTACTGGGCAACGGGGCGCATATAGATGTTGAACAACATTGGTGAGAGGATTGCCCCCTGCTGCACATTGCATTCCCATGGGTGCCACAGGGAGATCCCCTCTCCTAGCACCACCCTCTGTCCTACACAAGAAAGGAAGGAGAAGAGCCATTGCAAGGCAGTTCCCCATATTCTTATGTTGGCAAGGTGGTGGGTCAGAAGATTGTGATCCATCGTGTCAAATGCTGCTATTAAATCCAAAAGCAATTGCAGCGCCAACCTGCCGATCTAGATGTCTCCAGAGGTCATCTGTGAGGGCAACCAGCACAGTCTCTGTCCCATGGCCAGGGCAGAAGCCAGACTGGAATGGATCCAGGATGGAGGCATCATCCAAGAAAACCTGAAACTGCTTGGCCACCACCCTCTCAATCACCTTGCCCAGGAATGGTAAGTTGGACACTGGGCGGTAGTTGGTTAAGACAGTTTGGTCCAACAATAGTTTTTTCAGGAGCGGTCACATCATTGAATTTTTGAGCCCCTCTGGGAATACCCCAGAGGACAGGAATAAGTTGACTATATCACCCAGGGGGGTCTGCACACCATCACTGCAGGCCTTAACCAGCCAGAATGGGCACAGATCAAGGAGACAAGTGGTGGACCTTACAGCCATCAGGATCTTGTTGACCCCCTCCTGGGAAAATCGGCTGAACCGGTCCAAAACTGGACCCGAAGATGGCCATGGGGCTTCCAGTTTCTTTACTATATCAATTGTGGCCGGAAGGTCCTGGTGGAGCAGCAAGACTTTATCTGCAAAATGGTTTGCAAATGCCTCACAGCCTATAATAGCCAATTCCCTATCATTTTGGTTGCCTGATGGTATTGAAGTTAATGACCAAATTGTCCTAAACAATTGGGCTTGGTGAGAGCTTACAGACACAATGGAGGTTGCATAAAAATCTCTCTTAGCAATCTTTACTGCTATCTCATAGGCTTTCATAAATGTCTTATAAGATGCTCTAGTCACTTCATCATGAGTTCTCCGCCACTTGCACTCAAGCTGCCTCAACTCTCATTTCATCCTCCGTAGCACTGGGTTATACCATGAAGCTAATTTGGTATGAGGGTGAAGAGGGTGCTGGGGAGTGATCTTGTTGATGGCTTTGGAGAGTTGGCTATGCCAGTCCTCCACCAGCTCATCTAAACACCGCCAGGGGACATTGGATCCCATAGAGTTTCCTGGAACCGACATGGGTTCATTAAGCATAAATCATCTTACTGCCTAAACAGGGTGGGTTCAGCATGCTTAGCCGGGCCTTCAGAGTGAAGTGGTCTGACCATGGAACTGCATTCAGTTTCCAGATCTACATTTATCCCCATCCCAAAAATCAAATCCAGTGTGTGGCTTGCTTGATGTGTGGGAGCTGATACAAACTGGGAGAGCCCCAGTGCTGCCATGGATGACACTAGGTCTTGCTCCTGTATGGATGCTGCATCATCAGTATGGATGTTGAAGTTCCCCAGAACTAGCAGCCTGGGAAGATCCAATGCCCAGCCAGAGACTGCGTCCAACAGGCTGGTGTGTTAGGCAGTTGGTACACCAGCCAGATAGCCAAGCTCTCCTCAGTCTCCCACACCAGGCCAACACATTCAATGCAGGTGATGTTTGGAACAGGGGGTGCTCTAAAGGAGAAAGACTCCTGGATGAGTACTGCCACTCCCTGCCCATTAGTCTGGGACTGGTGAAGGACTGAAAAACCTGGTGGGGTAATCTGGTTCAAGGCGACAGTGTTGCCTTCCCTCACCCAGTCTGGTGTAGTGGTTAAGTGCACGGACTCTAATCTGGGAGAACCGGGTTTGATTCCCCACTCCTCCACTTGCACCTGGCTTGATGACCTTGGGCAAGTCATAGCTCTGTACAAGTTGTTCCCTCAAGGACAGCTTGGGAAAGAGTTCTCTCAGCCCCACCTCCCCTCCCCACCTACCTCACAGGGTGTCTGTTGTGGGGAGGGGAGGGGAAAGGAGTTTGTAAGCTGCTCTGAGACTCCTAAGTGAGTGAAGGGCAGGATATAAATCCAATCTCTTTTTCTCTTCTTCTTCTTTTTCACCCAGGTCTCAGTCACACAAGCCAGGTTTCCATGTTGTTCTGCGAAGTAGTCATGCAGAACAGAGATGCTGTTATGAATAGATCTGGCATTGCACAACACCAGTGTCAGCGAATGGTATTTAATCTTAGCCCCACAACCAACATCTCTCAGGATGGGACGTAGGTGGGAAGAAGTCCAAGCATTACCATACATCCGGCTTCTTCCATTCCCCTTATGGGAATTCCATTTAGAACCACTACCATACCTACCCTGCCCCCCCATCACTGGTATCCCTGACCCTTGCATGGCCCCCCCTGCTAGATCTTATTGACCCTGGAGTGGTCCTACTAAGCATCCAGTGATGACACAGACTGGGTCTATCCCCAGCACACTTGCATTGTACACTAGCATTGTTTGACTCACTCGCTGTCAACTTGATGGCTATTTCCATCTTCTCCCAACCCACCAGACTGTAAGGCTCTTCCAAAACTTTGGAAGATAGGGGAAGAAAATGGTGGAATGGGTGAAGATAGAAGCCTTCAAGTTGACAATGAGTATCATTAACTACAGTGAATACCACTGTAAATATGAATAATGTAAATAAAATATTATTTATGTAAAGAACAACACTTAAAAAGACAAACCTATTGTTGCAATGCTCTTTGGCTTGTGTATATGTTTGCTGATTGGTCAGTGACCCTATCATTTTCACATGTGTTGAGTCACTCTTTTATTAATATATAACAGGAGGATGTTTCCTACTATTGCCTAATATCATTAATTTTAACATTGGCTTTTTACAATGACTATATTTAATATCAGAATGTACTGCAACTCTTTGTGACTGAGAGACCTGCCCAAGTATGTATCTTCCTCAGGAACTTTCCAGAAGTCACTCCTGCCTGTATTATAAAGAAATTCCATGGCATCTCAGTAAAACTCTGAGGCATGAGCTGGAGACGTATGTTTTGGTGGAGTGTATAAAATTTTGTGCAGAAGACAGCAATTGTACCTCCTCAGGAAAGCTGTTTCATATATGTCCCAGCCACTGGGGAGCTGTCACCAGATTTAAACATTGTTTTTTCCAGTGGGGAGCTTGTAAGTAAAATACTGGGATTTTATTTAAGTATCATTTCTGAAAATGGCCTACAACTACTATAATCCTATACACATTTACTAGAGACTGGCTGTTATTAAACTGAGTGGTACTTCAGGTGTAACATCCATAGGATTTGTCAGTGAGATAGAAAAGCATACAGAGCTGGGACCTGTATAGATCTTTGCAGTTTGTTTTATAGTGTTTTCATTTAGTGGGTGGTAGATAGTATGCACTTGCTTTCAGCTGAAAGTGCTGAATTCCCTTCTTGTAGATCTGATAGATCACTGAATTTTCATAGCTTTAATCAAAACTGAAATAATTGTGTTTTCTTAAAAATTACCCTGACATATTTCCCACTGCCCTCCTGGATTTGTGTTTCCCATAGTAGTATAATTTGTTTGCAATAGACATGCAGATAGGTTCCATTCACCAGAAATGTATTTACGATATAATTTCCCATCATGATCAGACTTTGCTTGCTGGATTTCAACATACCAAAGAAATGATACACATGTTGGGGTTGCCAGCTCTGACTTGGGGGATTCCTGGAGATTTGGCACAGAGCACAGAGAAGACATCTTCAGTGGGGATGTGATGGTGATGTGATTCCATACAGTCTATCCAGTGAAGCTGCCTTTTCTTCCAGGGTAACTGATAATCTGTAGCCTGGAGATCAGTGTAATTCTGGGGAAACCCCAGGCCCACCTGGAGGCTGGCAACCTTAGAAAGATAGGGCAGATGGTTAGATAGTGGCCTGATAATTAGGGGCATGCTTAGGGGCCTACCACATATTTAACCTATTCAAGAAGATTATACCTAAATTAAATCTAGCAGGCACTGGGAAAAAAAGCTAAACAGAACTAATTAATCCTGTACTCTATAGTGTTCCATTTCATAATGCAGGGCTTGGCAAAATGGCAAATGTGCATGCCGACAGTAAAGTGAAAAGAAATAAAAGTCCTGTTAACACTAAAAAGATGTAGATAACTTGCTAGGCCAGGTTTTGTTCTCAATATCTAGAATGTTCTTGGAGTTGATGGCTGTGTTAATGTTGCAAAGGCCTCCATCCTCCTTACTAGCACCATATATCCTCTTACGAGCATCACATAATATAAACATGAAATTACCTTGTACTGAGTTGGACCATTGGCATATCAAGGTCAGCACTGTCTACTTTGACTAGCAGTGGCTCTCCACAGTCTCAGATAGTGGTCTTCCACATTGAATGATACCTGATAATTTAAAACTGAAGACTCCAGAAAATGGAACCTATAACCTTCTGCATGCAAAACTGATGGCCCTACTACCTCTAACATTCAGCTTTTGATGAAAAAGCTCACTCAAAGTTAAACACCTATAAGTTGCCCTGAGCTATATTTATAAAAGCATTCAGGAAGTGTATATCAAACCCTTTAAGTTTAAAGAATACAAAGAACAGGAATAATAAGAACATGGCACATAGAAACTTGGCGCCCCACTGTTCATAGATTTATGTTTTACCTGCTACAGAAATAAAATGACTTTAATGGCATAATGTTACTATGCTTTTGCCTTCCTAGCTATGTGATCACTGATGTCAAATGCTTATACTGGAGAAAAAATGTGTAAGCACTTCCCATAGCTAGTAATCACTGTTTTCTACGCCTAGCAGAAAGAATTTGCACCAGCAGTTACTAAAAGAAACCATTGATTATGTTTTCCTCTATGGCTATTAATATTTGTACACAAATGTGGCAATTATATCAAGCATAGCCTCATGTATTTTCTTTTGTAGCCTGGGCTCGTGTTTGAATGTAGTCATTATTGTTTATTCAGTATCTTGAAGCATATAACCGGTTTGGCCACAAAATGAAGCATATTGGAAATTCCGAATTCATGAATGAAGCCATATATCTTTAGTCCCTCGTCACTGATTTACATGTATGGTACATAATAATGAGGAAGCTTTGAAACACTAATTAATATTGTAGGAAAGAAGTAGCCTCTTTCTGTCTGCTAAAAATAAATCCTGTGAGAAAAGATAGTTCAGTTAAATTGCTATATGAATGTTTACTGTTTTGTAAGTGGTAGCGGTTTGCAAGAGTTAAGTCTCAGAGCTGTAGGCCAAGAGGGGTCCTAGAGAAAGAATTAAAATACTGTCAAAAACTATTTTCATTTCTATATAAGGTATTCAGCAAAGAATCAGTGCAGGATACCAGCTTAGAATAAGAAAAGGTATAAAATCTAGTGCAGGGAAGGACAGGCTTTAATAATAAATATCATTAAATTCATGGGGATTGTTTGCCTGCTTTGCTCTATCAGGTCCAGAAGGCATTGCAAATATTAGGTTGTGGGAAATGGTATGTTCACTGTACAATAAATTGCAACTCGAAATGATGGTAGATAGTAAAGAACTGGTATCCAGAGTTGCTTACGTAGAAACATGCATAGGTATGAGTACACATTTGTTTATTGCTTCTCTAATGAATGATTTTAGTTTCAAGTGGGTAGCTGTGTTGGTCTGAAGCAGCAGAATAAAGTTGGTGTCCAATGGCACCTTTAAGACCAACATAGTTTATTCAAGGAATGAGCTTTTGTGTACACACACGCTTCTTCATATACATCGAAATGGAAGTTGCCAGGCTATACATTTAGATAGATGGAGCTGCGGTGGCTCAGAGGTTAAAACACTGAGCTGCAGACCAGAAGGTCTGTAGTTCGGCAGTTTGAGACCCTAGTGCTGCATGATGGAGTGAGCTCCCGTCTCTGGTCCCAGCTCCCACCAACCTAGCAGTTTGAAAGCAAGAAATTGCAAGTAGATAAATAGGAATCGCTTCGGTGGGAAGGTAACAGTGTTCTGTGCTCCTTGGCATTTAGTCACATGACCACTGAAGTCTTCGGACAGCACTGGCTCATCAACTTGGAAATGAAGATGAGCACTGCCCTCTAGAGTCAGATTCGATTGGCTTTCAAGCAAAGGAAACCTTTAGCCTTACATTTAGAATAGAGGGTGGGCAGCAAATTAGCACACAACATAATGAAGATGTTTTAACAGATGCGAGGACCAAACAGGAATAACAAGCTTAGTTTCCCCCCAGAATTAAATCCAACCAAATGGTGACCATATAAAACTTAGCTGCTCTGAGCCTGCCTCGGCGGGGAGGGTGGGGTATAAATATAATAAAATAAATTAATCAGAACATCTCCATTATGTTGTGTGCTAATTTGCTGCTCACCCTCTAGCTCTATGTATGGACTGGTAACTTCCATTTCAATATATCTGAAGTGTGTGTGCACATGAAAACTCATCCCTTGAATAAAATTTTGTTGTTCTTAAAGGTGCCACTTGCCACAAACATTATTCAAATATTTTTAGTGACTGGCATTTTTTTTCAAAAGGTGGCTTATTTGACTGTTAAACAAAGTTACCTTTAACAAAATAACATTTAGAAGCAGATTATAGGTTCAGGAACAGCAGTCATTTTGCGTTTTTATTCCAGTGAATGGAATGTATGTTAGGCAATGTGTTTTTCACATTCCATAGATTGGCTGTAGGCATTGTTTGCTTAGAGAGTAAAGGCTGCGTAGTTCATTAGGCATGAACCAGGCACATGGCAAGATTCTTTGCTAAAAATACATTGCCACACAGGTCTGTGCCTCCTACAGAGCAATGTAAAAGAAATTTACAGGAAGTGCCATAGGAACTGGATGTGGTTGCAAAATTTCATTTTCTGTTTTCTTTATGCTAGATGTTTTTCAGATGTCTTGTGGCCCAGAAGGCAGCAATAGGCAAGGGGTGGGCTATGGACTGAGCAGTCCAGTGATGCTTTTCTTCGTGTTGTCACTGTATGATTTTTGTTTTGTGCAAAAAGATTTTCCAAATGAAAGGATCTGGAGGCAGCATTTGCACACAGACATTATGTTGCGTCCTCTTGTTGTAAAACAAGCAAGAAGCTTCTTCAAACAAACCTGCAAGTTTGGGTTCTGTAGAGCCTAAAATTGGCTTATCCCTTGTATTTCCTCAGAACCTAACCAGACACAATGTTTTTCTCATGTAAACAATTGTTTCCTTGACATACTCGTTGTGCAGACAGAAACATATTTACTTATCATTGTGCTCTCATGCTGCTGCCCAGTAATGTATTTCTATTGCAATGCTAGTGTGGGGCTTTTAACATTTAGTTGCTATCCCATTATTCCTTGCAATTTTGAACATACTCCTTTACCTCTTTCAAAATGGTTCTTTTTTACAATGCCATATGGCCATCATATGGTAGTGTCAATAATAATGGACTGTTTATTTATTTATTATTTATTTACTTCACTTATACCTCACATTTTTCTGCAATGGGGAACCCAAATGGTTTACACCATTCTCCTCTCTTATATTCACAAGAACCCTGTGAGGTAGATTAGGACAAGCGTGTATGACAGGCTCAAGGTCACCTAGCAGGTTTCTGTGGCTGAATAGGGATTTGAGCCAGTTTCTCCCAAATTTGAGTCTGATACGTTAACTGCTGTACCATACAAGCAGACTTGACAAAATGTTGTGACAATGTTTGTTCTCATGCTTGCCTGTTTATGGAGAGCAATCCTTTTTGTGTGTGCAAAATGCCCTTTCTTTAGTGTCCCTGTCACCAAAGTCCCCACATGTGATATGAGGCCAGAGAAAGAGCCCATTGCAGTATACTCAATATGAGACGAGTGTGTCCAGCTGGGGACAGGAGACTTGTTGCACTGGCTGGGAGTTTATATACTATTTAAGAAATCTGTGATTGGCTGGAGGCTTAATTAGATTCCCAGTTTATGTCATGGATGTTCAGGTGTGGTGGGAAGCTAGTGGTGGAGAATAGAATTGACAACACAGACCTTGATAGACCAATGGCTTGACTGAATATAAGGTGATTTCATGTGCTTCCTGTTAGGGGTAGTCTCAGTAATTTGGGGCCCTGGGCAGAAGCCCACCCCTGGCTCCCCACTGGGGCCAAGCAGGGAGTGTCACTCACCCCATGTCAGGTGGGTAGGAGCCACTGCTGTCATTAGCTGCCAGCTGCACAAGCCCCAGGGGGGCAGGTGCAAGTGGCAGGAGCCTGTTCATCATCTTCTTTTCCTCTCCATTTGGGGGAAAAGGGCCATGGGCAGTTGCTGTCCCCAGTGGGGGGCCTGTGGCAGCTGACCTAATTGTCTACTGGCTAAAACCACACTTGCTTCCCGTGTATCTCTCTTTGTAAAAAAAAAAAAAAAAAGAGGCAGTTGTTAATTTTCTACTGAAAAACATTACTGCATCGCTCTCATCCTGTGGAACTGTCTGCAGCAACAAGTAATCATAGAATAATTTCTGACCAGTAATAAGGTTATTGTAAAATCTCATTTTGAGAGTGATTCGTTGCCATTCAGACAAGAGTATATCCTGAGGATTGAACCTGAAATTCAGCTTGGAGAGGTTTAATGGCTTTAGATCCGTTTTTCCATTTCAATGTTTTGTTAGTTGATATGGAAACTTTTTTCTCCGTACATAAGTGTATGGACATAGTTATAAACTTGTATTAATCAGATCCTCTAACAGAGTTCTGCATAGTGATTTACTTTTACATGATTGAATGCATTGTGAAAATTTAATTGACTGCATGGATGTTGCATTCTGTCTTTAGCATTTTTTAAAGTACACAGCTGTCTCTTTGATAGCATCTTGGTTTTGTAAGTGCTAGTAAAAATAACGGGTAATAACTGATGCCATTACCAGGCAGTTAATTTGTAAAAGGCCGTGAATTAACAGTTTTTGCTATTTATGTGGCATGCTAATTTTTCTTGCAAAAGAAAATCTACACTGATGAATAATTTAAATCCCAGTTTCCCTGCAAGTCTATAATCACATGCCCTACAGAGACTGGAGTACATTCTGCTGTGAGTATTGTGCAAAAGATTAGTAGCTCCTTGGTGGTGAGGCTGCTGTAGCAGTGTGAATTGCACTTTTAATTTGTCTTCCCATCTGACAGGGCATCTAATTATACTTTCTAAAATCTGTTCTAAATTATGCTTTTTAAATCCTTAGTTGAAGGATATTTACATAAAAAGGTAAAGATTAAATAAATTGTTTTAAGTCGTATCAGCAAATCATTTAAATTAGATTGCCTTTTCTTCTGTATTTGAAGCTGAGTGCTCATTCTATCCAGTTCCAGTCAGTCAAATCCAGCAATAAGCACATGTTCCTGGTTGTTGTTTTTAAACAATGCAATCAGATGTGAAAGATGTGATAGGTGCATTGTACTTGAAGATGATGCAAGTCTTCTAGTTGCTGACTTGTTGATTACATCGGGGCTGCAACATATTTTAGACTCAATGTCTTCTGTAAAATCTTTTTTTTCCAGACGAGCAGAAAAAATGTTAATTAATCAGGTTTATATAATAAAAGAACAAATTACACATTCAGGGGAAATGGTTAGTTTCCCCATCTTGTGTTCTTTTTCTCTCTCAGTGTAGAAGATTTTATAGAATACCTCCTCTGTTTAATGGTGCATCATTATAATTCCATAAAATAGAATACTTTCATATTTTTTCTCACTTTATGTGTGGCATGAAAGGAGGATGAATCTCTGTTCCTGAACACATGGGATTGGAGCCAGTGTACCACTTGCAGAATTCCAGTAACAGAGTAGCACTTTTTTGTTTCCACCCTGCTACTTCATTCCATTGTGCCTCCTGACCTGAAGTGCTGTCCCCTAGGAACAGCAGTGCATGTGACTTGGGGTCTGCAGTAGTCTGGGGAAATCAATAAAAATTTCCTGTTGTCCAAAATGATGGAAATGACATTTTGTGAATGGAAAATAAGTTTTGGATTGACTCTTTGGACATTAACAATCTGAGTGGATGTGTCAGAATTTCAGAACAGCTTCTGACATTGCTCACCAGACTAGAGAATGCCAGATAGTACCTGGCAAATGGCGGGTGGGTTGGGGGGGGGGGGCACAGAATCAAAGGAGAAAAATAAAAAATAAAGACTTGATATTTGCCAGAAATTGATGCAGGAAGTGACAAGAGCTATAGAGTTTCTGGTGATTCCTTGAGCTCCCTCAGAAGTTAGCTCTAGGAATAACTGAAAACTATGGTAAAGCTATTGCTTTTCTGTGGATTCCTAGAGCTACCTTTGTCACTTCCTGTACCAAGTTTTGTTAAGTACATGAGGCTGCTTTTCTTCTTAATTTTTATCCTACCATCACTCAGAGTAATGGTAGGCAATGGGACATGGAGTCAGAGGATTCCCTGGCCCTACCTGGGGCTTGGCAGCCACACACCAGCCAAATGCAGTTTTCATTTGTATGGCAGTATTGCTGTAATATTAAAAGCAGAGTATGTGCAGAAGAAAACAGGTATTCTTGTCCCTGTTTAAGTGCCCATTTGAATGTTACGTGAAGTGCCAGTGGCTTAGTGGAAGCTGCGGCTGGGACTTACCTCATCACCACTTTTGTGGGTTCCAGGGATGGGGAGAACAGCAGGCAGCCATGTGATTTTCAGCCAACTGACACCGTGGTCCGGGAGCCCTGGGTCCACAGTGGTGGGAGGTCAGCCTGCGAGTCAGGGTGCATGTCAGGTGGGGTGGGGTTGCAGGTCGTCCTGGGTACCTGACCTGCCCACCTTGCTCCTGTAAAGCAGTACCACCACTTGGACCTTGTCCCAAAATTTTTTCACAGCTTTTGGCAGAACATAGACAATAAAGAACAAAAAAGTTGTGAAAAATGCTAATCTAATGTAAATGCAATGAACAAAGCACAAAACAGGCATAATAAATCAGTGTATACAAAAATAGTTCTGAGTGGTCAGTTCAAAGAAGTCAACGAGATTCTCCAGAATAAATCTTGTTTCATCCAAAGACTTCATCCAAACAGGAAATACCTTATAAAAATACAATGATTAAGAATTAATCATGCAAGGGAAATAGGGATATGGAAATTACCATAAAATCTCCATACATACTTGGTAGGTTGCATGATGCATACAATTAGGGCATACTTATCAAGTCTATATCAGTCATATCTATCTATCTAATTACCAAGTGGCCACCCCTGTGTGGATATCTAAATCTGTGCGGGGGGCACTTGGGGGGCAGGGAAATTTTCCTGCACATGAGGGGGACTCCCCCCATGTGCAGAAAAATCTGAAAAGTAAAAAAAAACTTTTAGGGGGATATTTAAATCCCCCCCAAAGTAAAAAAAGCATTCCCTGCGCATGTGCAGAGAATGGACTTACCTCAGCAATCTGTGGCTGCTGCTGCTGGCAGCGGCAGGTGGGAAAGCCCTTGCTGGGCCTTGCCGTTGCGAAGGGAAGAGCTGGTGGGCTCCATGGCTGGAAACTGTGTGGGCCTCATCGTCACTGGGGGGTGGGGAAGAGCTGGTGGAGGTGAAGAGCTGGTGGGGGGAGAGCTGGCGAGGCCCGGCTGGAAGTTGCCAGGCTTCGCTGTCACTGGTGGGCAGGTGGGGGCGGGGGAAATAGCTGGTGTGGGGAGAGCTGGCAAGGCCCGGCTGGAAGCTGCCGGGCTTCGCCTTCAGTGGCGGGTGGGTGGGGGGCTGGGAGAAGAGCTGGTGATGGGGAGAGAAATCAGCGGGCCCCATGCCTCTGAGGTGCGCGGGCCTTGCCGGGACAACCGGGGGCAGGGGGGGAAGAGAAATTGGCGGGTAGATCTCTGGAGAACAGGCCTCTGGAGAACAGGTCTACCAATATAGTGGAAAGGGCTGGGTAGACCTGTTCTCTGGAGGCCAGGTCTACCAATAGAATGGACTGGGGCGGGTAGACCTTTTCTCCGGAGGCCAGGTCTACCAATAGAGTGGAAAGGGCTGGGTTGACCTGTTCTCCGGGAGGAGGGAGGAGGATCAGCAGGCCTTGCTGCTGCCACCACTGGGAAAGGGGTGGGTGGGAGGAGGATTGGTGGGCCTCGCTGCCTCCACCACTGTCCCTGCCAAAGGGGGTAGGAGGAGGATCGGGGGGCCTTGCCGCTGCTGTCCCGGCTGAAGGGGGTGGGAGGAGGATCGGTGGGTCCTGCGGCCACTGTCACTGGGGAGGGGGGTGGGAGGAGGATTGGAATACTTCCTCCCCCCACAAGTATTGCGGGTCCCCCTTCTTGTAGTACTATAATCTGAAAAACAGTACAAAAATATATATTTTAAATGTAAGACAACCATTAGAAGGAATGAAACTAGACATAGAAGAAGCTTACTGCTCAAAACAAGACATGTTAGGTGAAGGCTAAACCCGTGGAAGATTCATAATTAGCCTTACCAGGTGTAAGGAATTATGCCCAAATCAAAACCCGGCCAAATTAAAGGGGCAGAACAGAATGCAAGATACAAGATTTTTTTTTTTTAAAGGATACATGCCAATACAGTAAACGATGCACAGCTCTACAAAAAACAAGAGAAATCTATGGATGCATTGAGACCATGGGGGGAACCAGTGTCTAATCTAAATATCCAAAACACTTTATGCCGTAAAAGAATCTTGTGTATATCAACCTGTTCATAAACCCTAGGATTGACAACCTCAAGAACAGTGAAGTGAAGTTCTTCACATGAGTGTCCTTTATCAATGCAATGCTAGACGAGAGGAGCTTCCAGATATCGGTGTCAGATCCGGGACTTATGTTCCAAAATACAAGTCTGTAATGATCAAAGTGATTTTTCCATGTACTTAAGTCCACAAGGACACCAGATCAAATACACGGTCCTTTTCGTGGCACAGGAGGACAGGAAAGAAATCTGCCTATAAACTCTAACCTCAGGAAAATCCAGAACTGTAGTTTCGCAACATTGGGCGCGGACACAACACTTTTTGCATTTAAAATGGCCCTTAAGAGGCACACTTTTGATATTTTTTCACAGAGTGTTATAATTACTCAGGGCTCTTTTTGTAGAAAAAGCCCAGCAGGAACTCATTAGCATATTAGGCCACACCCTGACAACACAGCTCATTAACATATTAGGCCACACCCGATGTTACCAGAAGTGTGGTCATCCAGCCACATCCACCTTTTGCTTCTTATTCTTATTCTGTTTACCTTGTTGTCAAAACAATTTTGACAAAACCAATAAAAACATTATTTTCTGTCCCATCTATACAAAATCTTGCCTGAACCAATATCTTATGTCCAACAATTATTCCCACACTGGATTGGAATCAATTCCTAAAGGTTAGGTTCCCATGGAAATCAGGTTGCCTTCCTGCAGAACTAGTACGCTGAATATGATTTTTTAGGGTTGCCAACCTACAGGTGGGGTCTGGAGATCTGGAATTACAGCTGAGCTCCAGACTACAGAGATCAGGTCAATGGCTGCTTTGGAAAGTGGAGTCCATGGCATTAAGCCTTGCTTAGGTCCCTCCTTCCCTTAAACCTCACCCTCCACTCCAAAATCTCCAGGGATTTCCTCAACCTGGAGTTGGCAACCCTAGTTCACTGGCAGAACAATGCTAGGAGCCAGTTTGGTGTAGTGGTTAAGTGCGCGGACTCTAATCTGGGAGAACCGGGTTTGATTCCTCACTCTCCCCTTGCACCTGTTGGATGACCTTGGGCAAGCCATAGGTCTGTACCAGTTGTTGTCTCAGCACTCTCTCAGCCCCACCTACCTTACAGGGTGTCTGTTATGGGGAGGGGAAGGGAAAGAAGTTTGTAAGACGCTCTGAGACTCCCTTGGGTAGTGAAGGGCGGGGTATAAATCCAATCTCTTCTTCTTCTAGGCTTGTGGATGCACTGGACGGGAGTAGTTTGTGGACTATTTTATTCAAGGTACAACATTTTATTCAAGGTATAAGATTTCATGTGCCACCCACACTTCTTCAGATGGAAGAAGTGTGAATGCACACAAAAGCTTATACCTTGGATGAAACTTTGGACTCCAACTTGGTTCTGCTGTTTCAGACCAACATGGCTACCCTCCTGAATTATTACACTATAATACTTTTTACAAGCAATTATGTGCCAGTGGAGTGGTTACCATGCAGAGTCTGTCCCACAGGTAAAATTATCCTGTCAACAGGTGGTCTTTATCACATCAAAGTATCGCTACCATCACAAGATCACCAATCGTTGGAAGTCAACTCCTCAGAAGCAGAAATCTCTCTTATTAGGAGGTTTAAGAACATCAACTTTGCTGGCCCATTAAAGGCAGATGTCAGCCCAGTGGCAGGAGAAGAGGGACAATCATCTTCATTAGAAACTCTGCCCACTTTTTAAATTTCACAAAGCAGGCAATCTCCAAAGTGCTGCTGACCATTCTCATTTTTAGTTACATCTCTGTTTCTCTGCAGATGTCTCCCAAAGTCCCCCATGCAACAGTCAAGTGTTCTGCCAACACACACAACAATGAAGCTACTTTTTCAGATGTTTTCTCTTGCATGGCAGTAAGCACCAAACCACTTTAATACAGACTTTAGACACACATATATTTGCAAGCCATTCCCAACAAGGCACAACAATGAACTCAGGCTTCAAATGTACTTTTCTTAAGCAGAAGATGCCATAAGAAAATGAAAGAGATGCTCAAAAATTAAAGATATTGTCAAAAGCAGCATTTTCTAGGCTCTCTGCTTTTTTACATCCCCCCTTTTCAAATATTTTTTTTATAAAAACACAAAGAACAAAATGAAACAGAAAGAAAGAAAGAAAGAAAGAGAGAGAGAGAGAGAGGTGGGAGAGAGAAAGAAAGAAAGAAAGAAAGAAATGTAGGGGAGAGAGAAAAAAAGAAGGAATGAAGGAAAGAGGTAGGTAGATAGATAGATAGATAGATAGATAGATAGATAGATAGATAGATGAGAGAGAGAAAGGAAGGAAGGAAGGTGGAAGAGAGAGAGAGAGAAAGGAAGGGGGAGGGAGAGAGAGAAAGAGAAAGAACGCAAGAAAGGTGGGGACAGAGAGAGAGAGAGAGACAGACAGAAAGAAAGAAAGAAAGACAGAAAGAAAGTTGGGGGGGGGGAGAGAGAGAGAGAAGGAAAAGAGATGGGGGAGGCACTTACCAGAGCAGGGAGAGCGACGCGACATCGGCAAGCCAAATGCAGAGCCAGCCCTTTCAGTGCAAAGAGCCTAGCCCCGTGCTTAATCTCTGGGCGGGGCTTTCTCCTGCTGGCTCTCTGTACTTAAAGGGAAAGCACAGGGTGGATTTTTTTCCTGCCGGCTGTCTGCAGGAACTTTTCCTTTAAGTGTAAACAGCTCAGGCCTTGCAGGGAGGGGGCGGGGCAGGCTTGGATGCCAGCCGGAATAGTGTTCCGGTGCGTTCCTGGTGAAAAAGAGCCCTGTAATTATTTAATGTAGAAAAGTAGATTTATTTTGAAATGTAAAATATGGATAAACTTGAAGGCTTTCCATAAGAGGATGTCAGACTTTAAGAACTGGAATTGGTGCTATGTCAGATGTATGTAGTGTTAAACATAAGAACATAAGAGAAGCCAAGGTTGGATCAGGTCAGTGGCCCATCCAGTCCAGCACTCTGTCACACAGTGGCCAAAAACACCAGGTACCCTCAGAAGGTCCAGCAGTGGGGGCAGGAAGCCCTCCCACTGTTGCCCCCCCCCCCAAACACCAAGAATACAGAGCATCACTTGCCCCAGACTGAGAGTTCCTATCTATACTTTGTGGCTCATAGCCACTGATGGACTTCTGCTTGTGTTGGCATATACAGAACATCTGCTGTTTGTATTTTCATATACAGAACATTTGCTGTTTAATAAAACATTCCTAAGCTCAAAAATAGGCAGGTAAGTCATTTTCTTTGTTCTTCGGGTCATAATGGTATTTTGTTCTGGTAACATTTAATAAACTTTAAGCTGACGGCATATCTCATAAACTAGGGTACATGCCTTTGCTTTGAATACTAAAAGCATTTAGGAAACTGAATTTCGAAGATTTTTTTTAATAACGTTGATATCTTAGCATACTATTTTCAGCAACTATTTGGTGGTGATAGCTTCCAAATTATGCTTCTCTCCTGTAATGGCATTAAAAATTAAACCCAACTCCCTTGGTGTTGAAAATTTTGCTCAGTGTTGATTGATTTCTTAAGTCTATGTGTTTGCCCTGGGCATTGACAGTTCATTTTTTATTCATCAAAGTGTAACACTATTTGTAAAATTGGGAAATTCCACACAATTTAGCATCTTTCCTTTGAAAAAGGAAATGACTATAATATTTAATAGTGTTAGAGGTGATCTGGCATATGTAGCATGCTTTGGATGAAATAAACTTTAAGAAAAGATAACCATCTTTTTATTCTCTGCGCAGTAGAGCAGTCTATGCACACTGAAAAGGAAGTTGCAGCCAATCCCAACTCCCTGACAAACATATTTTAAAAACTGATTTCATGTTCAATAATGATATACATACATAACTATAGAAGTAACATTAAATATACAATAGATACAAATATACAAGCTTTCAAATATAAAAAATATAAAATATAACAATGCATACCTACAAAATGTCAATAAAATTTATTTGTATCATCACAATCCTTCAAGACAATTTTAAACTTTAAATTAAAGTATGTATGGAATGTCCAAAACTGTCTGCAACATGAACAAAGTTGATTCCAGTGGCATCTTTAAAACCAACAAAGTTTTATTCAAGGTATAAGCTTCTATGTGCAAGCGCATTTCTTCATATACAGTGAAACAGAATTTCCTCAACCATTACATATAGGAAGAGATTGGGGGGGGGGGGGGGGTTAGTTGACAGGAAGGGCTAGTCAGAATCAAGTTGCAAAAGTAATTCGGCAATTATAGATGAGATTGGATTAAGGCATTTTGTTAAAATCTGTGAATGGCATTATATTAGCTTACAAATACAAGAGTTAACAAAGAGATGTGAGAATGAAGTTTTGACTCCTTCAGATACATTGAAACAGAGTTCCTTAGATATTACATATAGGCGGGGGGATTAGTTGCCAGGAAGAGCTAATTACTCAGAAAGTAAACATTACCCAGAAAGTAAACATTACCCAGATTAACATGATCTACACATGCCAGTGGCACCTTCAAGACCAACAAAGTTGAACTTGGTTGAAACAGATTTCCTCAAATATTACGTATATGTAGATCAAGATAGGTAGTCATGTTAATCCGTCTGTAGCAGTAGAAAAGATTTTGGAATTTTTATATGAGGTGTAATTAGGGCTGCCAAGTCCCCCGGTAGGGCGGGGGAAACACCGATTTTTAGTGCTTACCTCCCGCTTTTCCAAAGATGGCCACCGGGGGGACAAAATGGCTGCCTTAAAAGGGAAATGTCTGCAGAGAGCCTGCCCTGCAGTAAAAAGCCTCACCAGACATTTCCCCTTTAAGAAGTCAGCAAGAGAGCTTCCACAGCAAGAGAGCCCCGCCCAGAGATTAAGGAGGGACTGAAGGAGCTGCTTTTGCATGTGGCTGGCAAGGTGAGTGTCTCTTCCAGCTCTTTTCATTCTCTCTCCCTTTCTTTTTTCTGTCTGTCTGTCTGTCTGTCTCTCTCTCTCTGTCCCCATCCAGCAGAGGTCTATCAAGGTCTAAATGGAAGTAAGTGCCTCTGCCAGTTTTTTCCCCTTCTCTCTCTCTCCCTCTTTCTTTCTTTTTTCTGTCTGTCTGTCTGTCTGTCTGTCTCTCTCTCTGTCCCCATCCAGCAGAGGTCTATCAGTGGCTATTACTAGCCACAAGGTCTAAATGGAACCCTTGGTCTGGGGCAGTGATGCTCTGCATTCTTGGTGCTTGGGGGGCAACAGTGGGAGGGCTTCTGGAGTTCTGGCCCCGCTGCTGGACCTCCTGAGGGCACCTGGTATTTTTGGCCACTGTTGTGACACAGAGTGTTGGACTGGATGGGCTGTACTGGATGGGCCGATCCACTGTGGCTTCTCTCCTGTTCTTATGATATGAAAATCATATTTAGCACTTGTGTAGCACTTAGGGCTTCATATTCTGCCAAGATGAGGAAGGATTCAGTAGGGCCGTTGCTCAGTGATAGAGCATCTGCTTGACATGCAGGAGGTATCAGCCTCTTCAGCTAAAAAAGGATCAGGTAATAGGTGACATTAAAGATCTCAGCCTGAGACCCTGGAGAGCCACTACCAGTCTGAGTAGTCAGTACTGACCTTGATGGACCAATGGCCTGATTCAGTATTAGGAAACTTCATGAGTTCATGTGTCAGCATGTGGAAGCAACATCACAGGACGTGACATCACAAAATGATGTCACTTCCTTTCTCCTGGCTCCACCCCCAAAGTCTCCTGGCTCCACCCCCAAAGTCCCCAGATATTTCCCAAGTTGGACTTGGCAGCCCTAGGTGTAATTGGACCCCTATATGTTTCATAATTCTTAATAAATACATGTATTTTATATAGTATATATATAAAGTTTTAATTGTTGGCCCTCTATTCCACTTGACTTACCTTTTTAGGTTCTTGATCGTAAATTTAAATTAGACCATAAGTTTCCCCCCCCCAAAATTGTATAAATGTCTCTTTAATTTTTTCTAGGTTAATATTGACATACCAGAAGGAATTTTTAGTACAAGGTACACTGTTTAGTCAACTGGAGATAAATTATTTCTCTTTAAATAAAAAGAAAACACTTCTGTTTTCATTAAATTATGCAAGGTGGTTTCTCCCCTCTACAGACAGAGATATTTTCCAGAAAATGTTTGTTACATTTGTATTTGACATTTTAAACTACACATCTTAATGTGAATTGATTCTTGCTAAAATCATAATATTTAAAGGATACATTTCTATTGTATCCGTCTTTCTAATCCGTTTAAACCTTATTGTTTTGCTTTTGAACATAGAGTTGGGATTTTCTGTGAACACTGGTATATATACCCAACCATACTAACAGTATTTGTATTGCAGTCAACACTTATTTCGGACATCTCACTTTTCATGTCGTGTTTAAAGGAGTATCTTTGCTACCTTTTGATCAGTAGATACCAGAGCTATGAAAATGCACTGGCAGACACCATAGCTTTTTGTGAAAATCACACTTAGCAGAATAAGGGCTCTCCATAACAACTACTTCTGCTCTCCATAATGGCTACTTCTCTGAAAATGTAGTATACCATTGCTGCAATTTTAAAAGGAGGAGGAGGATGGCACATCTACTTGTCACTTTGAGTGGCAAAACAGTTGTTGATGGATAAGAGAGGGTATTACATCCTTTTCTCGTACACTGTAATTGCTACCTTTTACATAAGGATTCCCAGATACAAAGAACAAGAGTGAAGGACTGATTTTTGCATAATGTTGAAGTGCTGTCATGTTATAGTTTGTAATGAGATTATTTAGTTATGAAATGGTGTTATCACTTACAATCTAGCATTATTTAAATTAATTTTTATTTTAAACAATCCACAGCATTAGACTATAATTCCTGTGTGTGCTTTAGACATATAAAATATATTTTCCAGGATATCTTTATTGTTTAAACACAGCTAATTTTGACCATACACAGAACATATCATAAACTGGATTAGATTAAGATGAAGATGAAATAAAAATTGGTGGAAAGAACATTAACAATTTGAGATATGCAGATGACACCACATTGCTCACAGAAAATAGTGAAGACTTGAAACATCGATTGCTGAAGGTTAAAGCGGAAAGTGCCAAAGCAGGATTACAGCACAACAATAATGACTACTAGGGAATTACACAGTTTAAGGTTGACAATAAAAAATAAAACAAAAAACAATAAAAATCATTTAAGATTTTTGATTCCATGGCTCCATCATCAACCAAAAGGGAGACAGCAACCAAGAAATCAGAAGGAGCTGTGCCTGTGTGGAAGTGGCTGGCAACCACAGCAGTGCTAGTCCATTTCCTAGGGGAAAAGTTACTCTGCAGCCTTATCCATTGTGAATCTGCCTCACTGTCGCCTCATGATGTAGGTTGGAGGTGGGCCTGGCAGAAGGGGTGGGGCCCTGTGCTACGTGACCTAACTAATGTGTGTTCATGTGTGTAGACTACAGCTTTTATAGGGCGGAGGGGAGCCTGATTGGGGGCTTGGGAGGGGGCTTGGCTGCCCTGAAAAGGAAGGTGATTAGTTGAGTTCATACTTGACATCCTGAGCTCCTATGAGCCTAATTGCCTAATTTCTGAGCCTCCACTGGTGGATGGGAAACTAGATTTTTTTGCCTCCATTGGTGCCTATGGGCTACACCATGTTTTTACTGGTGTAACTTTATGTCTCTGCCAGGAGGCATTCCAAGGCCGAAAGGGCTCAGGGAGCCAACTAACTCTGACCACGCCCCCAACATGCCTACAACCATGCCAGGGCAGAGGCCTAAGCCTCGGTTGTGCTGACAGGCAGCTGCACCCCTATTCTGGTGCCTGACAGCGATGGAGTGGTGCTGGGTTCCTGCGCCACCATAAATGGCACTTGTGCTGGTGTATCTCAGACATACCACCAGTGTAGAGGTCAGCTGGCTCCCAGAACACTTTCACTTCCCCGAATTGTTCTGCCTGACTGGGAAGGGCAGCCATGAAGGAACTAAACAAGATCCTTAAGTGCAAGGATGCATTGCTGGCAGCCAAAATGAAGATAATCCATACTGTAGTATTCCCCATTGTTATGTATGGGTGTTAAAGCTGGACAATGAAGAAAGCTGGAAGAAAGTTGATTCCTTTGAAATATGGTGTTGGAGGAGAGTTTTATGGATACTGTGGAGTGCTAAAAAGACAAAAAAAGTCTCCTAGATCAAATCTAGCCCAGAAGCTAAAATGACCAAACTGAGGCTATTGTACTTTGGTCACATTATGAGAATACATGATTCCCTGGAAAAGGCAGCAGGAAAAAGATGTCAAATTTACAATAATCCAGACACCAAAAGAAAATTGGTACAAAATGTTTTTCAGATGGTATGTAACTCCAAAAGACATTGAGAAAGCACATCAAAACTACAAAGCAATATGCTGGAAATGTCAAGACATGGATGGAACCTTCTTTCATATGTGGTGGACTTGTAAAAAAGCAAAAAGATATTGGAAAGGAATACATTGAAAAATGCAGAACATAATAAAGTTTTACTTCCCAATGTTCTGCTTAACAAATTACCAGACTTTTTAGAAAAGATATTCAAATACATGGTGACAGTGGCTAGAACTATTTATGCAGCAAAATGGAAAGTAGACATCTGTCCATGTTTAGAAGATTGGGAAAATAAACTTGCTGGATATTCAGTAATGGCAAAATTAACAACCTATCTGAGAAAGAGATTTGTTATGAAATCTGAGGAGAGATGGAGTATCTATGATGTGTATTACGCTACCAGGAGACAAACTTAAAGTGAGAAAATATCATATACAAATGTAGGGTAATGAAACAAGTAGAATTAAAATCTTTTCCAATGTAATATCTTGAATACAAATGGGTTCTTTATATGAGATATATAATAGACTTTCTTGTACACCATGATATAAAGGTAAAGTTTTCCCTTGCTTGAAAGCCAATCGAATCCAACTCTAGGGTGTGGTGCTCATCTCCATTACCAAGCCGAAAAGCCAGCACTGTCCAAAGACATTTCCATGGTCATGTGGCTGGCATGACTAGATGCCGAGGCACATGGAACATTGTTACCTTCCCACTGAAGCAGTACATATTTATCTACTTGCAATTTCTTGCTTTTGAACTGCTAGGTTGGCAGGAGCTGAGACCAGAGATGGGAGTTCACTCTGTCATGTGGCACTTGCGTCTTGAACTGCCGAACTACTGACCTTCTGGTCTGCAGTTCAGTGAATACGTACAAGTGGCAAAAATATGTTATATTGAATACTTAGTAATGATGAAACCAGTGTTGTAGTCACAGTAGATTATGAAATTCTAAACTTAAAACTTAAGTGATAAATACAATTGTACCCCAAAGAAATAAGAACTTTTGTATTTTATGATAATACCTTAAAATTATAATGAAGGGGATGAAAAGGAAAGCATTCTCTGTTCTATATATTATGTACTCCATTATTGTCTTTGACAAACGTAGTTATGTTGTATAATCCCTTCCCCCCCTTTTCTGTGCCCCCCCACAGTTATCCTAAAATAAAAGGGGAGGAAGGCAGCAGGAAAAGAGGGAACCCCAACATAAGATACATTGAGTCAATCAAGGAAGTCACAACCCTCAATTTGTAAGACCTGAGCAAGGCTGTTAACAATAGAATATTTTGGAGGTCATTAATTCATACAACTGCCATAGGTCAGAAGTGATTTTATAGCACTTAACACACACATTGATTTGAATCTTTTTCACTTACTATCGGGGTCATTTGGGGCCGGAGCGAGGTGGAGTAAAAAAGTAATGTTTTTTCCCACCATAGAGAACAATGGAGGGGATGGGGCAATCTGTTTGGGAGCCTGTAGAATTGGACCCCATGGTCCAATCTCCTTGAAACTTGGTGGGTATTTCGAGGAGAGGCCCCAGCAGCTACTCTGCAAGTTTGGAGCTTCTCCTTCAAACCCCCTCTCCTGCAGCCCCTCATATACCCAATGAGTTTTTGCCATTGACTTCAATGGCCCATAGGGTATAATGGGGCTGAAACTGAAACTGGGCTGGCTGAGTGACTCCTGAATTGGCTTGCACTGTCAAAACTGACATGTGGGTATCATTCGGCAGCTGGAACAGATGCGGCCTGATTTGGCAGTGGTATGGATGACCCTTTGGTCTGATCCAACAGGGATTTTCTTCTCTTTTTTAAAATAAGAAATTTAACTGTTCACACTAACAGACAAAGCTCACCAGAATCAAATCAAAGAAAAAATGCATTATCTTTACAATTATATGTACTTTTATTAATGCAAATGTTAAGTTAGCATTTGATTATAAAGTCATTGGTAGTGTCAAATGATTTTGTTCTACATATGTTCCAAAGACGGACTTCCTTTTAAAAAAACCCACACACAGTGAACTAGTTTAACTGTACAGAAGTTGTTAATCTAACCTAACACTGATATCCAAGGAGTGTTTTTTCTTTGCCAGTAGATTCATGTCAGGCATTGCTATCAGTCCAACAGTGAAGTAGTTATTTAAACTGAGGTGGTGAAGAGCAAGAATCTCAACTAAACTTTGCACAAATAGTAACAACAAGAATAGCATACTTACAGCATCAATATTATTACAGACTAAATGGCCACTTGTAAATCTCTGACAAAGGAGCTTAGATTTCCACATCTGAAACATATTTCCTGAAATAGGAAGCTGAATAATTGGACTAAAAAAGCATACAGTGAAGATGAAAGAAAAGATCATGTTAGTTTGGTTTAGGTTAAACAGATGTTTTGCTTGTCCATTAATTTCTGTTATGACTATTCAATGAAATTTCATGGCTCACTTAAACACTGAATAGTCTGAATAAACTATTTTAGGGTAGTCTAACAAACAGACTGTTTTGTGTCTGGCAAGCATGTAAAATATGTTTATCCATAAAAACCTTTTCAAGATGCTAACAATATAAAAAATATACTATACTTAGAGTTGCCAGCTCTGGGTTGGGAAATACCTGGAGATTTCATGGGTGGAGCCTGAGAAGGGTGGGGTTTGGGGAGGGATTTCAATAGGATACAATATCATAGAGTCCATTCTCCAAAGCAGCCATTTTCTCCAGGGGAACTGATTTTGGTCAGCAAGCGATCTCCAGGTGCCACCTGGAGGTTGGCAACCCTAACTATACTACTGTACTAAAGGTACTATAATACTAAAGAGAATGCCAGAATCCCTAAACTAAAACAGCTAGTCACTGATAACTGTGAACAGCCTGTCAAGGGCACCAATCCAGGGACCAGACCCTGCAACAAACTCCAATTCCAGCTCTATACCTATTTGGTATAAAATATTAATTTAATTTAATTAATATACTCTGTTTAGAGTACAGTATCCTAAAAAGAAGCCTGACTTTGAGTCCAGCATGTTATAGCTGAATATTAGACTGAATTCAATAGGAAAGAGTATGGATTCCTGCATGGTCATCAGGCTCATGTCCTGTGAGGTCTCCCTGGGAGAATTAACACACAATGTATTTTCATTTTAATTAATTAATTAATTATATTTATTTATTTATTTTTCATTTTTATACCCCGCCCTCCCTGCAAGCGGGCTCAGGGTGGTTTACAAGGGCACAAGTGCCAACCAATACATCATAAAACAGTTAAAATCAGCAATAATGATTAAAGAATTCCAAAAAATTACAAATAAATTACCACAATTCACAATAAAATGCTTCCAGTCTTCACTAGTCAGATGGCTTCCTATCGGGTTGGGGTCCAACTACCCTTGACCATCGGGCCTAGGCTGCGTTCAGGGCCAGCTCGCATTGGAGATGTTATTTGCGGTGGATGTTACTACTGGTGGCGGCTCCTAGTCAAAGGCCTGGTGGAAGAGCTCTGTCTTGCAGGCTCTGCGGAACTGCATTAAGTCTCGCAGGGCCCTGATCTCCTCCGGGAGCTCATTCCACCAGACTGGAGCCGCCACTGAAAAGGCCCTGGCCCTGGTTCCGGTGAGCCTGGCCTCCCTGGGGCCCGGGACACAAAGTCGATGACACGACCCCGACCAAAGTGCCCACTGGGGTATATACGGGAAAAGGCGGTCCCTCAGGTATGTTGGACCCTGGCCATATAGGGCTTTAAAGGTAAGAACCAGCACCTTGAAGCGAACTCGGTATGCTATAGGCAGCCAGTGCAGTGCCACTAGCACAGGCCGGATGTGGTCCCGCCTTGTGAGACCCATCAATAGCCTGGCCGCGGCGTTCTGCACCAGCTGCAGCTTCCGGGTTTGCACCAGGGGCAGCCCCATGTAGAGAGCGTTACAGCCTCAAGGTGGATCACTGTGGCTAGGTCATTGCAGTCAAGGTAGGGAACCAACTGCTGCACCACCCAAAGATGGTAGAAGGCCGACTTGGCAGTGGCTGTTACCTGGGCCTCCATTGTCAAGGAGGGATCCAGGAGCACTCCCAAACTCCTTACCTGCGATGCAGGCACCAGCAGTGCCCCGTCGAAGCTTGGGAGTGGGACTCCCCGCCCCAGACCGCCCCGCCCCAAACACAGGATCTCTTTCTTTGCTGGGTTCAATTTCAGCCTGCTCAGTCTGAGCCAACCAGCTACGTCATGCAATGCCTGGTCCATATCTTCTGGGTCAGAGTCCAACTGGCCGCCCAACATCAGATAGAGCTGGGTGTCATCAGCATACTGGTGACACCCCAGCCCATATCTCTGGGCAATCTGGGCAAGGGGATGCATATAGATGTTGAACAGCATTGGGGAGAGCACTGCCCCCTGAGGCACACCACAGTCAAGTGGATGCCTCCTGGATTGCTGCTCCCCAGCACCACCCTTTGTCCCCGACTCTGGAGAAAGGAAATGAGCCATTGCAAGGCCCGTCCCTGTATCCCCACATCGGCGAGACGGCGGGCCAGCAGCTGATGATTGACCGTGTCGAACGCCGCTGACAGGTCAAGCAACACCGCCCCACTGCCCTGATCCAGATGTCACCGGAGGTCGTCAGTAAGGGCGACCAAAGCCATCTCCATCCCGTATCCCGGACAGAAGTCGGACTGGAAGGGGTCTAAGACTGAAGCATCATCCAGATAACTCTGCAACTGTAATGCCACCGCCCTCTCGATTAATTTGCCCAAATAGGGCAAATTGGACACTGGCCAATAGTTCGCCAATTCAGCCGGGTCCAGGTGTGGTTTTTTCAAGAGAGGGTGGACCATCGCTTCCTTGAGTGCCCCCGGGAACCTCCCTTCAGAGAGGGAGGTGTTGATAATTTCCTGAGTGGCACCTCACAGCCGCTCGTGGCCAGCTTTAATCAGCCAGGATGGGCATGGTTCAAGAATGCACTTGGTTGGACACCCAGTCATGAGAAGTCTGTCAACTTCCTCTAGGCTCAATGGGCCAAACCCATCTAAGCCCGGAAATGAAGACGTGCAAGGGGCCTCGAGTTCACTTACTGTTTCAAATGTGGCAGGGAAATTGCGGTGGAGCGACAAGACTTTATCCACAAAATAGCTCGCAAATGCCTCACAGACAATTTCCAATTTCCTAGCGTTTGGTCTACCCTGTGGTAAAACTATTAAGGACCGAATTATTCTAAACAATTGGGCTGGGGGTGAGTTAGCGGATGCTGTATACTACTGTACTATGCAATCTCGGCAGCATAGAATTCCCTCTTTGCTGCCTTGGTTGCCATCTCATAGGCTTTCATAAACGTCCTATAGGATGCGCTTGTAGCCTCGTCGCAAGCACGACGCCACCATCTCTCTAGTCGTCGTAGCTCTCGCTTCATCAGCCACAATGCCTGGGTATACCAGGGGGCCAGCCTGTTGCGAGGGTGTAGAGGGTGCCTGGGAGCGATCTCGTCGATGGCTGCGGAGAGCCGGCTGTGCCAGTCCTCGACCAGCTCATCCAATGAGCCACCAGGGGGCATCGAATCCTGCAGTGCCATCTGGAACCGCATAGGGTCCATTTGGCTCTGTGGGCGAGCTAAAATAAGCTCACCGCCTAGGGGTCGGGTGGAACATTCAGACGGGTCCTCAGGGCATAGTGGTCTGACCATGGCACTGCCAAAGCTGTGATCCAGTCCACTGTTACTCCCGCAGCGAAGATCAGATTGAGTGTGTGTCCGGCCCGGTGTGCGGGGGCTGAGATGTACTGAGAGAGTCCCAGTGCCACCATGAATGACACCAGGTCCGCTGCCCGAGTGGAAGCTGCGTCATCGGCATGGACATTGAAGTCACCCAAAACTACCAGGTTAGGGTGCTCCAGCACCCAGCCTGCTACAGCCTCCATCAGGGACGCTTAATGAAAGCATCACTGAGTTAAAAGTGACTGGTAAGTGACTGAGCCCAAGACTTTAAAAGAAAATATATGACAAATATAGTTCTGAATCTTGAACTCATGGTAGATGCCCTAATATAGTATGAACACTTTTCACTGGATATACAAGAGAGATGAATTACATTATCAGAATTCTGCTATATCATATTCCTGAAACTATCATGTTTTTAAATGAGTGGCACCTAGTCCAGGAGAATATTATGTAGCTGTACAAATTGTAGCCAATAAATAAATTTTCAAGTGATTAAACTGGAGTGCGTCAAGAGCCCAAAAATAAGTCAGAAACATTGTTTTGATAGATTAACATATAACAGTAACATCAGCACTTATTTGTGGCAAGGGAGAGAAGTATAACAAATAATACACAACTTGGAAATTTTACACAATAAATTGGTGTGCAGAAAGCAATCTGTGGCTAAGGACAGACTGCCAATCTGGAGCGGGAAGAAACTGGGGCCAAAAGCTGCGGGGGAAAACTGCTCCAGGGCTGGCTGTTCACACTGGCCAAACTCCTGTGGGAGCATGCTGGAATGGAGCGTTCAGACTGCTGCGGAGCGGCCCCGGGTGGGCCGGCCTCCATAGCTCATGGCAGGGCCATTTCAGCAATATGCGCATGTGCGCCTATGCGCATGGCCACATGGCCGCATCAGCAGTCTAGAAATTTAAAATCTCCCCACCTCCTGTATTGGGGCATGGATGCACATGGGTGCATGAGCACTCATGTGCTCATGCACATATCTCCACGATGGTGCCTCCGCTTGACTCCCGCTTCTTCCAGTCCACACTGCCAGGAAGCGAGAGACAAGCGGCAGACGGCCCCTGGACACCGGTTTCTGCTGGTGTCCTTCTGAAGTGGCAGGGTAGCGGGTAAGTACGGAGCTCTCTCACTCCACTTCCTGAGTCTGTCCTCAGCCTGTATTTTGATTACAGGAGTTCATTACAGGAGTGAGAGCCAGTTTGGTGTAGTGGTTAATTGTGCGGACTCTAATCTGGGAGAACCGGGTTTGATTCCCCACTCCTCCACTTGCACCTGGCTGGATGACCTTGGGCAAGCCATAGCTGTGTACCAGCTGTTCTCTCAAGGACAGCTTGGGAATAGAGCTCTCTCAGCCCCACTAACCTCACAGGGTGTCAGTTGTGGGGAGGGGAAGGGAAAGGAGTTTGTAAGCTGCTCTGAGACTCCAAGTGAGTGAAGGGGGGATATAAATCCAATCTCTTCTCTTCTTTATGGCAAGGCTAAATCTGTGTGGATGCCTCAGTATAAACCTTTAGAGGAAACATGAGTTCTACTGTGACAGGAAGCCAAAGGACCTTCAACAACATGAAAGCAACATAAAGTCTGATAATATCAATGGCACAATGTGAGCAGGTGTTCACTGCTATGAATGCTGTAACCTTTCCAATAATAAACTCAGTCATTACTACAAACATCATCCGTTCATCAGTTTAGCTGGCCCTTTATGACAAGATTTTAAGCCAGAAAATTATATAAAAAGGGAAGTGCAAACAATTACATATCTTGAAACTTTTCCAAAGGTACAGTAACATCTCATATTGGTCCAAGTTCATTAATGTTATTTACTTCATTTATTGTAGCCCTATTCTTGGTAATGATGATGTATGTATAATGAGTGTAAATCTAATTCATGCTTGCAAGCAAATAGTTTATAGATTTATACTTAAAGGTTAAATCAAGTATAGCCTGATTAAAATAAGAACAGTCCATTTCCTTTCCCCATGCTTTGGTATTGTCTTTCTTTCTTCCAAACTCAAATAAGAATCCCCTTTCCCCATTATTTTGCTTAAAAATAGTTTATTTTATATTTTGATTATATTAAATCTACCTTTCTGCCTTTCTTTACAATATTATGTTTTCTTACTCCACATTACAGTAAATTCTGTCTTGAATTGAAACATTAGTTTCCAAAATAATGCTATGTATTCCATTATCATCTGCTACCTGTCTGAATATGTTTGCAGTTATAACTCTAAGGTGCTTTGTTGCTAATCACATTGACTAATTAGAATTCGTATTGAAATGCAGTCTAAAGTCTTACATATTTCAAAAATAGGTATCTTGCTGTACTTTTAAGACAGCTGTAAACTATTCAGTTAAGCTCTAGGACTTTCATATGCTGCCAAATTAGATGTTACAATTTAGAAAATGAATAGCTGGCTTAGAGCCTAGTCCTTACCAATTAATAGTACAAAATGAAGTACTGAAAAAAATATTTTTTTTCCTAATAGCTCATACATCAGATATTAGACAGTCAACATTCTTTGAAAGAAAACTGTACAGAGTCTCTAGAATTCTTGTTTCTAGTGTCAGATCTCAACAGATAGGAAACTTGGTAATACTTCGGTAGAAATAGCTTGTAAATTACATTTTTGTGGCATAGAGTATGAGTATAAATGCAATGCCTGTTTAAATAAATACATAGCAATCTATCAGTTGAAAGCTGCTTTTTTTTTGGTAATAATTTTTTATTGGTTTTTTTTTTAGATCACAAATAATGCCATTTCTTTAAACCAATACAGAAAAACGGTATATAGGTACAACATACAAACTGTTGGTCATACAGAGTGCCTAGATTACTAAATTTTGTTAGGTTCTACTGCTTGTATTAATGATATTTAAACATACCTTCATCCATCAAATGTTATAAGTACCCAAAAATTTTAACCATAAACAAAGGTCCTAGCCTTTAGATATGAGGTTACTTCACTGTCTAACTTTTGTGTTTCAATAGTTTCTATAAAAGGGAACCATTTATCTAAAGGGTTAAATAAATCTCTGTCCCTGATTGTTTAAATCAAAATAAATCAAACATTTTTCCTCCATAAAATAATCCCAAACCTTATTTCACCATTGGTTCATGGAGGGTGGTTTATCACTTTTCCAGTGCCGCGCTATGACCAATTTGGCTGCAGCTAGAAGTGTTGTTATTAAGGCTCAGGTTCTTGGTGTGGGTTTATCCCCATGCCAGAAATTTAGGAGGATAATCTTGGGGTCATAAGGGATTTCGTATCCAGTAATTGTGGTGATTTGAGCAAGAACTTTTTTCCAAAAGGCGGAAATAACTTCATATTTCCCCCAGTTGTGGATATATGTTGCCCGTTGACCACAACGTTTCCAACATTGCGGAGAGTGTTTCGGATCAAAGTATAACAGTAGTTGGGGGGGGGGGGTCACATACCACCGTAATAGTATTTTAAGTGTAACCTCTTGGATGGTGGTGGATTTGGATTGTTTATTGTTGTTTGCGAAATCTTCAGCCATTGTTCGTCAGAAAGGTCCTGGTTAATATCCTGGTGCCATGCTTTTTGATAGTGCTGCGTAGAAGTCGTGGTGGTGTCTAAAAGAATTTGATATATGGAGGTTATAAGGCCTTTTTTTTGGCATTTTGTTGTATAACAATTGTTCAAAGGGCTTGAGAGGAGTTTTTAAGTTGTCTTTAATTGTTGAAGTGGTCAAGTTGAAAGCTGCTTGCAGCAATTAAAATGGTTAAATAGATAAAATACTGCAGAATAATCTTGGGCGTGTTTTCATACCGTCACTATCTTGGAAGAGGAAACTCAGAAGTCATCCATAGCAATCTATCATGATTGCTAACATTACAATTAGGAATGCCATGAACTTCGTGGTAAATAAGTTTGGCAAGCAACATACCATTTTTGACATCTATGTTAACTCATGAGAAAAATATCCACTCTTTGCTGCCATCTGACTGAACAGCTGTCAAACAGCTTTGTATCTGTAGTGGTGGAGTTTTGCTTTTGCTGAGGAAATAAAATGATACATGGATTGGGAATGAAAATCCCCATAAAACCGTGCAAAAATATACATGCATGAAATAATCTTCATAACATGAGAATGGATCCAGCCAGCTGTTTCACTCAATTTCACACTTTTCCCCTCCATACGACAGCTCCTGTCTCCCTTGGCTTTTATTCATATAGGTCCCATGATTCTCCATATAGTCTGTTTGGGTGTTCAAGCAGGATGCCTCCTTCCTTTTTTACCAGCACAAATCCTGGTTGGATCCAACCCACTGATAAATGGTAAGACTTTAAAAAAAAACAACACCTATTGCTATTCATGATCACCAACTGACTGACTCATTAGTTTTCTCTTTATTTAAACAATTTGCTGCCAAGCATTGTGCAGTAATGACAGGTCAGGGTATGTGTGTATGCAGGAATAGGATCTCTACTGGACTGTGTGAAATAATGCTGATTTCACTGTGCTTCACTGTTTATATATGTGGAAAGTAATCCAGCAAATAGGCTCAAGCAGCTGATGAGCTGCTGAACTGCCAACAAGTAATCAGGTCCCTGCTTGCCACTAGTAAGCAAACTGGGAACCAAACCAGAAAGTATTTAAACATCCTATGAAGCAAAGCGCCTTCCCCACCATCCCCTCAAGAGTTAACATGAATGGTGATGGGCCTGTACTGACCTGTAAGTATTGCTAATTGGTTTTTTGGCCTGCAAGCTCCTTCTCATCTTCAAGGCCAAAGATGGAAACAGGTCAATTAAAGTCCCATAGGAACCTGTGATAGGAGGAGGGAGACTGGGAAAACTGATGTAATCTTCTAGAGGTTTCTCTTGGAGACTTGTTCTGATTGGATACCCTCATTGCCTGACTTTATAGGCCAAAAATTATAACTTGAACTGTGGCCTGGGAAGGGAGAAGCTAGCTGAGATTATCATGGACAATTGGCCAAGACTATGTCCTGCAATTGCTAGAAATGTAAACAACACTAATTGAGGCCTTCCTAACAAAATTAAGGTCAGTGCTACCTAACGCAGCTCTGTAGAGTGTTAGATAGTTCAAGCTAGCTTGTTATTTTCTGATTTGTATGATTTCTGAGTAATGTGATAGCAATAACTATTTTTCTTTCTTAATATCTTTGAATTAACTTAATATTATTTTATAACAACAGCCTGCTTCTTGTGTGCACCGGCCCTGGGAACCCATTGGGCCACCCTTACCTTGCGTTTCCTTGAAACATTCCTAATCACATTGTGTGGTCTTCAGAATTTTAACCTGTCCTGTTCCAAAAAGCACCACGTTCTCATTCCCAATTAGATTTCTTTGACAATACCACCCCAGGTCTTACTTCTCCCCTACTACAATTTATTTCTGTTACAATGTTGATCATTTGAGAGTGAAATCAACACCAGCTGGTTAATTATTCTTATCACACCCATGTTGATTCTCCTCAGGAAATGCTCATGCATTAGCTGTATGAGGCAAACATGAGATTAATAACTGCTGCTGTTCTTTGAAAACACTTTTTCTGTTGTAGTGGCCTGTTAGAAATTATAATAAAATTTGCAATTTGGACCTTAGTGAAAGTTTGCACACATGCACACACACCCCACACCCCGGGGGGGGGGGGCTAGATGAATTTTGTAGCTTGTTTCCCTTTTCATCTTTAGTAAGTGAGATCAATATAAAGTAACCATTTGCTGATGCTTTGCAAGTAATGATATATACAAATGTTACTGCAGTGATAAGACCGACTTCTTCTACCTTAACAGTGCAGTACTAAACAGGATCACACCCTTATAAATCCATTGAAGTCAATGAGCTTAAAGAAGTGTAATGCTGTTTAGGAATGCAATGTAAACCTTCTTTAGGTACAGATATTGAGAGAGAGTTCGAAGAGACAGAAGTTCACAGTGACATGATACCTGCAGAATGCTACTGTGGCATATCTCCAGGAATGCCAGCATATTTCTGCGTCAAACCAGTATATCTATATGCCATACTGGTGTGGGGTTTCATTGGTGACCTAATAATAGTAATACATTCATTTTTCTCCTTTGCCCTCTAATGGTCTGTTGTCAAATTGCTTTTGAAGGGCTGAGGACAGACTTGCAATCTGCCTTGGGATGGCAGCGGGAGCAAAAGCCGCGGGGGAAAACTGGCCTGGGGCTGCGCGTTCACACTGGCCAGTTTCCCGTGGGAGCATGCCAGAATGGAGCGTTCAGACTGCTGCAGAGCGGCCCCAGATGGGCTGGCCTCCGCGACTTGTGGCGGGGCTGTTTCGGCAATATGCGCATGGGCGCCTATGTGCATGGGCACAGCAGCAGTCTAAAAATTTAAAATCTCCCCACCTCCTGTATTGTGGCTGCTTGTGCACATGGGTGCATGAACACTCATGTGCTCATGCGCATCTCTCCACAGTGGCACATTCACACCACCACCTCCGCTTGAATCCCGCCTCCTCCCTTCCACACAGCCGGGAAGCAGGATCCAAGCGGCAGACGGCCCCTGGACACCGCTTTCTGCTGGTGTGCCTCTGAGGCGGCAGGGAAGCGGCTCCCACACAGGTGAGTATGGAAGGGAGCCGGAGGACAGCTGCGGCTGTTTGAACTGTCTCTCTTCCCCCGCTTCTGAAGCAGAGCTCTCCTGCCCCACTTTCCTAGTCTGTCCTCAGCCAAGGTTTCTGTAATTATTCAAACTGTAAGTGGGGAAAACTGGCACTGGCTTCTAACTGTGTACATTTCAATGTACTGTAAAGGCTGTATGTACATTTTTCTGTGACTGGTAAAAGCACAGTCTAGTTTGGTTCTTATAAGGGCATAATTCTTTTTGGGATTGCATTGTAAGTTATGCAGACTTTTATTTAGGAGGAAGACCAGGCATGCTCCTGGAGGAGGTAGGGTATGTCATAAGTTTCTAACATGGATGCCTGCCTGATGTCTTGCAAACTGTGACAATGAACAAACAGGATCATACCCTTGCTTTACTAGTATGGCCTCTAAATATTACTTATATTTGTACCAGCTAACATTTGTTTGAGAATAGTGTCTTGATCGCATTAAAAAGAAATTCACTTCCTTTCCTGTTCAGAAGTTATTGTCTCAACATGTAGCACATCTAAAATCAATACAGCAGCATTTTCCTCTGGGCAAAAAGAGCAGCCTAAGCAAATGAAATTAATTTTATCTGATTCCCTGCTAAGGCCAATGGGCACACCACGTGGTCCCTTGTTGAGTGACTAACCTGAGGATCTCAGTTCCAGGGATGGCTGCCAGTTATCTTAAGAATGCATTTTAACTACTTTTACAAAGTTGGGGGAGGGGAATAAAGAAATAAGCAATTTATGAATAGCTTTCATATTGTGTATTTTATTTTTTTTCTAGGATGAATGAAAGATACTTACAGAAAACAACAAAAGGAAAACTGCTAATAATAATATTTGTTGTAACATTGTGGGGGAAAATAGCATCTGGGGCAAACCATCACAAAGGTAAGAAGTGGTATTACTTTGTGCTGTATGGCACTGAGGTGAAATTCATCCACAGGTGCTCTAAGACAAGGCTTATCTAACATTCAGCAATCATGTCGTATTTCTTTGTTGGCTTCTCATGGCTGGTTAGTGCAGAAATCAATACTGGCAAAAATTTTCTATAAGTTATGTTACTTCAGTTTCCTATGATTATTGCTGAAGAAACCTTACATCCACTTTGCTTAATGAATTTCTGTTTTATCACCATATTTTCTGTTTTGTTTTCTGGAGATGGTAAACTTGAAAAATTGAGTAAGCATATAATAAAGTTGCTTCACTCATGAAATCTGATTCATCAAACAGCTCATAGAAGTGCTATAGATGAGGTCATGAAATGAGCCTTCTAAAAAACAGTATTCAGGAACATACGTGGTGCTGTAGCATTCCAATTATCTATGCAGATAAATTTTGGAGGGCGGGGGAAGAGATAGAATAGTCCTGGCAATTTCCCTAGCAAAAGAAAGTCCTTTCTTCTCTTCTAAAGTTCTACCGACACCGCTCTTCTCCCTTGATCTGTCATTATAAGAATTATGTTTATAGTCAGTTTCTAGCAGTTTGGAAAAAGCTGTCTTTGTTCTACTTTTATGGCCAAGAACCCTGCTCCTGAGAATAGCATCCCTTCATTTATATATAAATAGGAGACAGCTTTCTGGTATGACTCTAATCAAAACCATTGTACAATTCTAGTTGTAGTTTTTGCTGTTCAAAGTAGTTTATAGTTTAGTCCTCATTCTATCATAGTGTATAGTCTCAGATTCTGTCAAATTTTGATTGCATAAACCACAATAGTTTAAATACCACTGCAAATTAAATATGGTCTAGATATTATTGCAGATAAAAGGGCATAATAGAGAAAGATTTTGGAAGACTAAACAATAATAATTGCACCTCTGTAATTTAAAGTATGTTTTATAATGTTAGCACTGAGATGCTCAAAAACAGAAAATACCTTTAGGCCTCTGGAAAACTCCCTTTTAAAAATTTCATATGCAAAATATTTTCCTGATGATTTAATTCTTGTTTAATACTTACGTTCAGCCCTATCAGACAAGATCTGAATACAAATAAAACAAAACTTACATATTTTGACATTCAGTTTCCATCTGAAGTGCAGTTTAGACTTTCTAATGATTCTCACTTTGGCCATGATCCAGAAAGCCACAAAGAATCTTTATGGAAGCTGCTTTGAATACTGCTTTCTATGGATCATGTCCTTATCTTTTATGTATCATTTTGATATTTTAAAAAAGTGTGGCTGCCATAGACTGCATTAATCTGTGTCACAAGTAAGTTACAAGCAAGTTTACTGAGGTTTTTTTAACTGGTCTTACAACTGCTGTTTTAACTAAAGTCTGACGTGCAGCAATTTTCCAGGTGAAGATTTTCCTATCTCTCTAACTCCATATCAGGAAAAGCTTCCCTTATTTTTTGTGGATCAGGGAGTATTTGTTTATTTGAAATGTATAATCTACTTTGTGCTCGAAGCACTCATATATGTTCTTTGAGCCATAGTTGCAAAGCCAGTAAAATTTGGCACTACAAGATAACCTATGTCCCTGTATATCAATTATTGTCTTGTAGCTGCCACCTTCTTGCTGTCCCCAAGGCCTTAGCCAGAAGATTTGGGGGGTAGGGTGGGCAGCCACTCCTGTTACTCTTGAGGAGCTCCTTGTCCTGCTTGAGCCAGCAAGAAGGAAAAAGACGCTCCTCAGGGGCCTCTGTAAGCGACTCCACAGCTTGGAGGGGAAGAAAGTCTTGGTGTCATTATGGGTTGAGCCCAGGCAGGAGGGGTGGCCAGGAGAGGCATTTATTTTTCCCTCAAAAGGCAGCAGAGGGAGGTGGTTGTGGAGGAATCCCCGGTGCTAGTGAGCGCACCGGGCTCCCCAGAGGCATTGGGTTGGGGCTGATCCCATTGTCTGGAGATGGGCAGCAGAGGCAGAGAAGGAGGAGGTGAGGAAAGTTGGTCAGGGGAGGTGGAGCCTGGCGAGCAGATGGGAAAGGAAAGGATGGGTGGCAGAGAGAGAAGCAGGGCCCAGCCACCTTCCACCCACCTTGTGCCCCTGCGCCAGGGGGCACAGCACCATGGAGCCCAAGCACAACTTATGGAGGCAGTTGGGCCTCATGACCTGTGCCAGCTGTGCAACACTGGCCTCGCCTCACCACCCCCACTCATGTGTCCTGAGCTCTCCCACTGCCCTGCCTGCCTGCCTCCATCCACGCTGAAACCAGTGTGGTGCCATGCTCCCCTCCTCCTGCTCCAGACTCTTGCATGGGCAGGGTGGGCCATTTACCATGGGGGCATGATCAGTGTGCTTTCAGCCGAGCTCACACGCTGCCCTGCCTGCCTCTATCCACATCAGAACAAGTGCTGCTGCACTCCCTTCCTCTTGTCCTCTTGTTTGGAACAAGACTGGGGGCGGGTCTGGCATCCTCCACCACTGGGGCGGTGGTAATGCATGAGGGGGTGTCACCCTGCCCCACCATGGCTATGGGCATGGCTGTCCCCCATTTAAGAATGTCTGCCTGATAACTACCAGAGTCCATTTATTTTCAATAGTAGTTTTCATTTCATTGAATGGGTTTGCTGAGGTGAAGCGGGTGAGCATTCATTAGAAATTTTTATGTGTGCTTTCATTAGAAATTTTTATGAGGTGCTATAAGGCTGTTGTTGTTTGGGTTTCTAATAAGGTTTGAACTGCAGGAATTTTCTTGGGGGTTGTTCAAGTTTTCTTTTATTATGGAGTAGTATTTATTGTATCTTTGGAACAGTAATTTCAGATAGGTACACATCCTGCTGCAGTATGTATTTGATTACTTTACTAATTTGTTCCCTGCATCTTGGGTTGAATCCCTCAATCTGGATATTAACATATAGTAGGATGCAGAAGCAAGCTTGTCACACAATCTCCTATCATGTGTAGAACCTTCAGTGTGCATCAGGGCCCATGTAAGTATGGTCCCATCCATACAAATCGGTTTTCTGCTTTGAAGACTAATTCATTATACCTGGGTTCATACGGTGTTATGGGCAGTGGTAAAAGGTACATGAGCCCATCATGTATGTCAACCAGATCTTCTTCAGACAGGGATCACATCAGTTTTTCATGAATATGAGATCATGGTCTGACCATAATACATATATCCTGTGTGGTATGGTTGTTGCTCTGCCTCCATATTGACCCTTAATACTAGCTGGGATTTATATAAATATTTCCAGCTACTTGCTTTCTTCATCAGCATATTTAGCATGTTATGAAATTATGCCATTGCTACATAATTATATCTTTTAAAAGCTGTGTGTACACTTTAGATTGTTTAGAATTAAGATTTAAGAGTTTGGGAGCCTTTCATTTTTGAATGTTAAGATTTTAGAATTTGGGAGCCTTTCATTTTTGAATGTTAACTTTCTAGGACAGATGGATCACTCAATCATATATACGAATCAGCAATTTTAATTTCTTCAACTGTTCTTCCATTTGATAGGATTAACCTTTCCCTTGATCTTGGCTCGCTCACAGACTTTTAAAAAATGCTTGGATTTAAAAAGCTGGAATCTTGGTTTCTCAACTGATTATTTTCCTGAAGATTAAGCAAGCACATATGCTGTAATGTAGAAGAACTATTTCTCTTTCAGCCCTGTCATTCTCGTGTATAGCTGACAACTAACTTGATGCCCTGACCTAATGGGATCTGGTTGTCAGCAGAAGAAATGTATGCATAAACTGAATGGAACCTCTGAAACAACTTTGTAAAATAATCTAGTACATGACACCATATCATACAATCTCCTTTCTCTCTACCTATCCAGCATCCTGCGATAAGGACAACCTTTCTTCTGATACACATTTGTCTTTCATCTCCCTCACAGATCACAGGACTTTCCTGTAGAACTAGATATAAAACAACATGCATTGCATCTTCTGTTGTTGTTTCTCTTGGCAATGTCTAATAAATCTCAGTGTGTGAAATGATGTTGTGCATCCCTGAAAGAAATCAGTGAAGAGGAGCTGAGAAAATTCAGTGCATTGACATCACTTCACATCTTGAGATTGACCAGATATTATGGGAGAACAAATGCTCTTTTGGCTGAAGCATCATAATCACCATCACCATTGTCATGTATTATGTATGCAGCACCTATTATTATACTATGTATCATAAAAAATTAAAAGATATTGCTACTTGAAGGCTTGGGGAAAATCAAGCACTCATTGCTTGCAGCCTTTTACTTCCTCTTTGTCGGAACATTGCCAATCGAGGCCATCAAAAATGAGATGGAGGAATAGGGGAATACCTGCACTGTGTTCCTCTTTTCTCTAGATTCAAAGATGTGTGGTAAAGTCAGCACTCATTGTTCCATGTTGACAAGCATTTACCTGTATCTGACTCTCTTCTCAGTGTTTAAGTGAAAGTGAAACTTAAGTTACGGGAAGGTAAAAATAGTGGATAATAGCAATGGAGTATGGTAATATAATAGTGGAGTATGCTATTACCACTGAACGTATTGAGTACTAGAGATAAGGACAAGAGATAAGGATAAATAGAGATAAGGACAAGGGAAGGAATGTAGATATAGATATGGATTTCAATAGAAAAACCACAGAGGAGAACTAAGGAAACTTGAGTTACGGAAAGCAATGGAGTATGGTAATATAATAGTGGAGTATGTACACACACACAAGGAGAAGATGGGAAAACAGGTAATAGTGCAGAGAGAAAAGAGAGTGGTATGAGATGTTGAGAAAAATAAAATAAATGAGAGATGGGTGTCTGTATCTGATATGCAGAGAGAGGAAAAAATGCTACGGGATATGGAGAGGAAGGGTTTAACAGACTGGGTTGAGAAAAATGCACAGTCAATGAAAAGGAGAGGTTTTTTAAAGCTTGTTTATGGTAGATATAACAGTAGTTGGTGTCTTAATAAAAATGCAAAATAGGTTTCAGAGTGATTCCATTTGTACACCACTTATTTTATCAGAACTAGAAGAACCATATAACTCATATTTCTTGAGACAGGTAATTCTTTGTATTCCCAGCTGATTGTTTATCTACATCCTTACTTTTAAATTATATTAATACATCAAGATTTATTTGATGATTAAATTATACATTGAAATTGATTCTGAAGGAAGGAAATCCATTCTAAATCCAAATCTATAATTTGTGTAGATATAGATCCTGTGAGTTATTTTTCTTTATTAGATAATGGAAGAGTTCTTACTAAAAACTGAGATTTGACTTTGACCATGGCAGTGACCCATACAGATTCATCATTTCCACATTCTAGTAATCACTGCAGAATAACAGATTCTGTAATCACCAGAAAGTAACCAAGACATCAGTGAATATCTTATTTGAACCTGTTAGAGTGGTGGACAAAGAAACCTAGAAAATAATTGTGTTCAGGTATGTTTCTTGCATCCTTTGAGAGTCCATTGATAGGAAATTAGGCATGCTGTGAACTTTGACATGAACACATTAACAAGTAAACTTACCTTGCTACATGCTCACAGTTTTATGTACGGTGAGCTCCTGATCAGATTGCTTGGATGATTATTTTCAAAGTTCATCTTAAGCAGCTTTGTGCCTGCTCACTAACCAGCTGTTCTACAGAACCAGGTCATTGTCATTTGCAGCTTCTTTCACACAGTCCAAGAACTAAGATTGCTTGATTGATAAATTGAGGCACATGTTTCTTAGTGGCCCATGAATCATAGGTGGATCACTGACTGTATTGCAAAGCAGGGGCTTTCTTGCAGTTTGTGTCCTCCTTGCACCTGCACAATCAGATGCTTCCTTGAAATGAGCGTATGAAGCTGCCTTATATTGTCAGATCATCGGTAGATCAAGATCAGCCCTGTCTATTCTGACTGACAGCAGCTTTCCAGAGTCCCAGGATGCTGTTTTGCACATAATTTAATCCCTGATCTTTTTAGCTGTAGATGCTAGAATGGAACCTGGGACTTTCTGTGTGCAAGGCAAATGCTCCACCAATAAGCTACAGCCTCCAAATGACCAATATGAAATTGATTGGATTGCCTGCTTTTTTCTGCCCATACAGTCAGTGACATCTATTCATGTTGTGATAACAAGAAATGGTCAAAAGTTTAGCAGGGATCATGGGCAGACACTGAAGGCACACAGAACTACCAGCAGTAAGTCTCAAAAATCTCATATTTTCATTTTATATATTTACCTATTTAAAATATTTCAACAGCACCTTTCCACCCAAATAGGGTTCCCAAGTCAGCAAACATCAAACATTAAAAGCTTTCAACATTAAAAATAATTAAAATAATTTCTATACGCAAAAATTTAATAAAAACATAAAAACAGACATAACAGGGAAAAGGGGAAGACAACAGCAGCAGGTAGTAGCACAACAAGCACAACAAAAAGGTCTTCACCCACTGCCAGATGATAACACTAGAGGGAGGCACACAAATCTCCACGGGGAGGGAGCTGTAAAATTTTGGTGCACTTTTTCGAGGTGCCACCCATCTAGCCTCAGATTGTGAAGACATCCAAAGTAGGGCCTCTGAAGATGACTGGAGTGGACAGGAAGGTTCTATGTGCCTTTTAAAATTAGAGGTGACCGCAGATGTTGTAATGGTGGGAGAGTGCTCAGATAAATTTGTATTATTTTTTTGAGAAAAAAGCATAATCATACAAATGGACAGATTTTAATTGATTTGGAAATATATGAACAGCTTGCCAAATAACCAGCTCCCCACTTGCACTTGACAAGTAGGACTTGAGCTAAATTGGTAAGTGTTCAAGAACACAAGATGTGTGTGCCAGTAATGCAAAGCAATACAATCAGCACTTTAATTTTGGGATAAGCCCAGTGACATCACATGCAAAAGTATTCTGAATGGCTTATGGGAGGGTACTGCCTGACTTCCTTAGGGCCAAAGTAGATGTTAATTTTTTTTAATGAGTAGGGTCAGATTTTCTGTGTGTCTGGGGGTACTGATTCAAATTGTGTGTCTGGGGGTACTGATTCTAATTGAGTCCTTGTGGTGCATGGGAACTTAGTTAAAAAATGTAACACTTTTCTTTGGCCTTTAGGGAACCCTGTCTTGCAAGTTGAAAACATTGCTGAGACAAAAGTAGATCATTTCTAATCAGAGAGGGGAGCAGGCAGATTGTAAACATATGCAGCCTCTGTCACCTGTGTGTGCACTGTTCTGCAGTATCATATAAGACGTTTCTGATCAGAGATGCCAGTCCCCAGGTGGGGGATCCCCTGATTTTGGGGGCTCTCCCCAGATGCCAGCCAGCTGGCTGGTGGGGGAAGCCCCACCTCAACAGTAATCTGCAGCCCTGCTTGAAAAGAGCAGGCGCGCATGCTGCCTGCTCTTTTGAAGTGGGGGCCACCCACTCCTGCCCCACAAGCTGCAAATTCGTGGCTTGCAGGGCAGATGCATGGTGCGCCTGCTCGTTTTAAGTGAGGGTTTTTCATGGGAAGGTTCCCTTTAAACGGCTGGGGAAAGGGGGGGCATGCACATGTGGTACTGTGTCTCTAATGTGATGACATCAGTCTGCTTGGTGTCATCGCATCAGGGACAGCCCCCCCTGGACCACCCCCCAAATCCCCTTGCCAAGGAGAAGATGAGACCTGGCAACCCTATTTCTGATCGTTGATTCTAAACAATGCAATAAGATTATACTGCAGGCTTATGCTGTGAATTTTTCCTGTTCCACTGCTTTAATGTCAGTTGGAAGGTATCTTCTTGCAGCTTCTTGCAGCTGCAGTTAGACTGAAGGAATAGGAAGAGAAGAGCTAGCCTGAATGTTGTTATTTAAAACAACAGAATGTTATTTAAGATGTTATGGCAGGACCTGCAACCACATAGGCACAAAACTCAAGTCAGCTAGCTGGGAACTGCCTGGTCACGTATTAGAATGCAGATACTATGTAGTTTGTGGTTTTGACCCTACTTGATGGCACAAAAAGTAGGAAAAGTTCATGGTAACCCTTTGATGCAACTTCCAACCCAGCAACACCTGACACATAGTTCTTAAGTCATCCTATTTGCATTGAAAAGCTGTAATTTTTTGTACTGTACATTTGAATGACTGTGGTTTCATTTCACCACAGCCTGCTTGAATCCAAACCAAGGGTATTCAAACAGCTGTCATCTCAAACGTGCAGTCTTCTATTGCACTGTCTACTTTGCAGTGTTACTATAGTTTCCTGCTGATTTTATTTTATATATTCTCTCATGTTCTGTTGTCTTATACCTGACAGATGTTCCGGGGTGAATAATGCAATTAAGCATCCAAAACTTTCCCTCTTCCAGATGCCTAACTTTCCTCAATAGCCATTTATTAGAAACATAGAAGCATCTTTCTGCTTTGTAATGTCTAGAACTTAGATCTCCTGCTTTCAGGTCTGCAGCTAATCTTTATCATTTTCAGAAAGCCCCAAAAGATAAATTCTGTATCCTCTATCTAATAGAGTGTTTGCAAAAAAAAAAAAAAACACACACAAAAAAAATCAGAAGCAGCCTGTGTGTCTCCAAGAATTGAATTGGTTAGCTGAGGGAAATAATAGGTGCAGTATAATAGTATGACTCTGATAGTGTGATCTTAACTAGAGTTACGCCCATTGACTTTTCTGGCTTCAGAGTGGCAAGGACAGATGTGCATATCAGCAAATCAAACTCTGGTATGTCAGCCTTGTCCTTCTTTCTAATTTTCCTGGAAGTTCACTATTGATACGGTTATCCTCTTTTCATTCAGCTAAGGGAAATTTAACAAACTATCCTACAGGAAGATAGACTGAGACAAGAGTGTTGCTCAAAGCAAGAAGACTGACTGTTCTTTTCAAACCACAGCATGCAACATAATGGAGTAGAAGGCTAGGGCAACTTTGATCCCCTCACTTTAAGAGACACAGATTCTTTCTCTCTGGCACCTTGCTGTGAGGACTCAGTTACTTAGCTTTAAAGGGAGGAGGAGTCGACAACAGTAGCAATCAGGGCAGATAGTCTGGCAAAATAAGATAGAAACTTTTAATTTTGATTAATGGAGGTGTACCTCTGCAAGGCCAGGCTCACGAGGAAGCTAAAGAAGGTGCTAAGAATTCTTTTATTCATTTTATTTATTTATTATGGAACTTCTAGCCCGCCCTACCATGCAAGCAGGCTCAGGGTGGGTTACTTTAATATACAATATACAATAAGCCAATTAAAAACTTAATAACAGTTGGAGGAGAAGAAGTTTGAAAGATGGTAGCAGAGCAGCAGCTTGTTCAAGGCTCTACCTTTTAATTATCTTTTTCTCATTGAATACATGGGTATCTGCTGATAGAGAGGCATTACAAGGGCAACTACAACTCAAAGCTGAAACAAGAAACATTCTAATGATAGCTGGCACAAATTAAATTTACCTGTTAAACAAGATGAAGCCAGCAGTGGTGAAGCAGACACAACTAACAGCTGTGAGATAGAAACAGATTAATTAGCAGCTGTGGGGCAGAAGGGGCTAGGGAAAAGGTAAACAATGGCTAATAACACTCAATAATCCACTTTCAATCCACTTTCAAACTGGATTTTGCCAGTTCACACAATAAAAATCCAGTTGGAAAGTGCACTGAAAATGGATTGGAAGTAGATTCTTGAGTGTGTGTGATCACAGCCAATAAGTATGAAGGAAAAAAAGGAAAAGGTCTAGGAAGAATTCTGGTACGCCATCATCATCTACCCCTAAGTCAACAAAACGGCTGCTTATTGATGACTCATTTCAGGAAGAACTGATGAGTGAATTACTAATTACCTCCTCTTCTACTAACAGATATAAAGCTTTAGAAAAACCAAACATAAGAACATAAGAGAAGCCAATGTTGGATCAGGCCAGTGGCCCATCCAATCCAACACTCTGTCACACAGTGGCCAAAAACACCAGGTGCCCTCAGAAGGTCCAGCAGTGGGGGCAGGAAGCCCTCCCACTGTTGCCCCCCCCAAACACAAAGAATAAAGAGCATCACTCGCCCCAGACTGAGAGTTCCTATCTATACTTTGTGGTTAATAGCCACTGATGGACTTTTGCTCCATATGTTTATCTAATTCCCTCTTGAAACTGTCCATGCTTGTAGCCACCACCACCTCCTGTGGCAGTGAATTCCACATGTTAATCACTCTTTGGGTGAAGAAGTACTTCCTTTTATCTGTTCTAACCCGACTGCTCAGCAATTTCATGGAGTGCCCACGAGTTCTTGTATTGTGAGAAAGGGAGAAAAGGACTTCTTTCTCTACCTACTCTATCGTATGCATAATCATATAAACCTCGATCATGTCACCCCTCAGCCATCGTTTCTCCAAGCTAAAGAGCCCCAAGCGCTTTAACCTTTCTTCATAGGAAAAGTGTTCCAACCTTTTTATCATTTTAGTTGCCCTTTTCTGCACTTTTTCCAATGCTATAATATCTTTTCTGAGGTGTGGCGACCGGAACTGTACATAGTACTCCAAATGAGGTCTCACCATCGATTTATACAGGGGCATTATGATACTGGCTGATTTGTTTTCAGTTCCCTTCCTAATAACCCCCAGCATAGCACTGGCCTTTTTCATTGCAGTTGCACACTGTCTCGACATTTTCATTGAGTTATCGACTACGACACATCTCTCTTGGTCAGTCTCCGCCAGTTCAGACCCCATCAACGTGTATTTAAAGTTAGGATTTTTGGCTCCAATGTGCATCACTTTGCACTTGGCCACATTAAACCCCATTTGCCACATTGATGCCCACTCGCCCATCCTCGACAGATCCCTTCGGAATGCCTCACAATCCTCCCTGGTTCTCAACATCCTGAACAACTTCGTGACATCTGCAAATTTAGCCACTTCACTGCTTACTCCCAACTCCAAATCATTAATAAACAAGTTAAAAAGCATCGGACCGAGTACTGATCCCTGCGGTACCCCACTGCTTACCTCCCTCCACTGAAAAAATTGCCCATTAATACTCACTCTCTGTTTCCTTTTAATTAGCCAGTTTTTGATCCACAAAAGGACTTGTCCTTTTATCCCATGACTATTGATCTTACTTAGGAGCCTTTGATGAGGAACTTTATCAAAAGCTTTCTGGAAGTCAAGGTAAACAAGATCTATTGGGTCCCCCTGGTCCACATGTTTGTTTACTCCCTCAAAGAACACTAACAGGTTAGTGAGACAAGATCTTCCCTTACAGAACTCATGCTGAGTCTTCCTTAATAGATTATGTTCATCAATGTGCCTACTAATTTTTTCCTTAATAACAGTTTCCACCAACTTACCCAGTATTGATGTCGGACCGATTGGCCTGTAATTTCCCGGATCTCCTCTGGAACCCTTTTTAAAGATAGGAATGACATTCGCTACCTTCCAGTCCTCAGGAATGGAGGCAGATTTTAAGGAAAGATTACATATTTTTGTCAGGACATCCACAAGTTCACATTTCAGTTCTTTCAGAACTCTCGGATGTATGCCATCCGGGCCCGGTGATTTATTTGTTTTTAAGTTGTCTATCAGACGTAGGACCTCCTCTCTTGTCACCTCAATCTGACTCAGGTCTTTTAACCCCCCTCCCGAAATCAGTGGTTCTGGAGTGGGCAGGCACTTCTCATCTTCCACGGTGAAGACAGAGGCAAAAAATGCATTTAGCTTCTCAGCCATTTCCCTATCATCCTTCACTACACCTTTTACCCCATGGTCATCCAAGGGCCCCACTGCTTCCCTGGCTGGTTTCCTACTTCTAATGTATTTGAAGAAAGTTTTATTGTTGGTCTTTATGTTTTTTGTGATATGCTCCTCAGTTTTCTCCTCACATATCCCCTCATATCAGAGAAGTTACCCCTTTTAAAGTTAAAAGTGGTTGTGTCAGTCTTTTTGGGCAACTCCCTATTTATACAAATGTTGAACTCAATAACATTATGGTCACTGTTCCCAAGTGGTGCAATCACTTTAATATCTCTCTCCAGGTCTTGGGCGTTACTTAGGACCAAATCCAGGATCACCTCTCCTCCGGTTGGTTCTGTAACCATCTGCTCCATAGCACAGTCATTGAGAGTGTCTAGAAACACAATCGCTTTTTCCCGACTTCATCACATATTGACCCAATCAATTTGTGGGTAGTTAAAGTCACCTATTACAACACAGTTATTTTGTCTAGCCGCTATCTTGAATTCATTCATCATTTTATAATCCTCCTCTATGTTTTGATTTGGTGGGCAATAACAAACTCCCAATGTTAAGCTTCCTTTTGGGCCCACTAATTCAACCCACAGCATTTCCAGAAGCGAATCCAGTTCTCCTACCCTCTCAGTCTTACTGGACTGTATACCCTCTCTGACATAAAGAGCCATCCCACCTCCAACTCCCCCCCCCCATCCTTCCGAAATAATTTATAACCAGGAATCACCGTATCCCACTGATTTTCCTCATCCCACCAAGTTTCTGAAATACCCACAATGTCTATGTTTTCCCCCAACACCAAGTATGCCAACTCCTCGATTTTACCTTGGACACTTCTAGCATTAGTATATAAACATCTATAGTTTCCCATACATGTTAATACCACAATCTTCCTCTTGCTGCCTCGAGACCTTGCCAGGCAGTCCCTATCATTTGCCACTTTCTCAGAGAACAATTCTAATCCCTTTCCTTGTAGAAAAGTAACAGCTACCCCTTCATCTCTTTGAGATGAACCATCCAGAACCAGAGATTTTTCATCTCCTGTCAGCTTTCCCCCAATATTCAGTTTAAAAACTGCTCTGCCACCTTTTTGACTTTAAACACCAGCAGCCTGGTTTCTTCCCGGGACAAGTGGAGACCATCTCTCTTGTACAGCTCCCTCTTGTTCCAAAAAGCATCCCCGTGCCTAACAAACTTGAACCCTTCCCCCCTACACCATCGCCTCATCCACGCATTGAGACTCCTGATATGTGCCTGTCTCTCCGGCCCTGTGCATGGAACAGGTAGCACTTCCGAGAAGGCTACCTTGGAGGTCCTGGCCTTGAGTCTCCTGCTTAGCAGCCTAAATTTTTCCTCCAGAACTTCACGACTACATTTCCCCGCATCGTTGGTGCCAACATGTACCACGACCACTGTCTCCTCCCCAGCACTATCTACCAGTTTATCTAAAGCACGTGTAATGTCCGCTATCTTCGCACCAGGCAAGCAAGTCACTGTGCAGTCAATACGCGGTTTCACCACCCAGCTGTCTACCTGCCTAAGGATCAAATTACCAGCTACCAAGAGTTCCCCTCCCTCCCTGCCCAGGGATGGTTCCTTGGTACCAGAAGAATAAAATATTCAAATTCTATCCCCCCTGCATTCCTATGGGACTGATATGGCTGGGAGATAAAGAGAAGAAGCTGCCTACCACCTGGCAGTTAATTTAAAGTCTGCTAATTTAGATTTGGTTGTTCTGGAAAAAAGTGTGGAAGGATTATCCAAGGATGATTTGTTAAGAATAGTAGGAGATGAGTGTCTACTCACAGCAGACACCATGGCGGCTGTATACCTACAACTTAATAAAATCTCAACTAAGTTGGCTGCTTTAAGAGATTAGATGGAAGTTCCTCCAGAAAAAGAACAAAGGAAGGGGAAAATCTCTGTCAGTTACTTCTAAATTTCGATCTAACTAAAAGAGCAACAGAAAACTTAATTTTGCAAAATAGTCAAATAGTATTGTTAATTGCCAGAAACTCCCTAATCCAAGGTCGACGGGTGAACAGAAGGGAGATTGTTCAATCACTGAGTCATCTGCTTTGTATAGCCACACTCCGTTAATCTTGAGCAGATAACAAGACTTCCAAGTGTTAATTTTGGTTGGAGAGTATTGTTAACATTTAGACAAACTAACATTCCCCTTATGCTGCTAAAAATTAGGAATTTTCTTGCTTTTCACATATGCCCTATAAGAGTGTTCTCTGAGGAAAGGAGAAAACCATTATTGTTATGGGATGCTAATGAAATATCCTCCACAGAGAAGCAAACCCAAGATCCGCCTTAATCCTTTAATGGGTATTTGCTTAAAAAGACAATTAATTCCCAGTCATGCTCTTATATTGTATGCAGAAGTCCTCAAAATTGGATCAAAAGAGTCTTAAGGAACCCTTACTGTTACACACTCAAGGGAAAATTCGAAAGAGCCTCCCCACGAAGGGGACAGAACAATCTATGACCAATTGGCTCAGAAATAAGAAATTATTAAATGCATCAGTTTCAGCTAACTTACAACTGAACAATTAGACAAATAACTGCCCCAACGCATTTAATGCAACTGAATATTCCTCCAGTGAAAGACAAGAACCTTCAGAATCCCCCAAAACTAAGCAAAGGGACATGTTTAAAGGCTACAGTTTTGGACAACGCTCTATTGGTTCCATTCTCATCTCTCACCAAAATGATGGACTGGCAGGATGCTACAAATTCTTTAACAGAAATGCCTCAACTTCTCAATCCAGTCTCTTCAACACCAACTTCAATGAATGCATCTAATCAGGGGTCTTTTCTTTAAAAAAGATGTGCAGGAGCTCATTAGCATAACTTATTTGCATATGCCACACCCCCTGACGTCACCGGAAGTGTCAGAAGGCCACACACCCCTGACATCACCGGAAGTGTGTCAGAAGAAAGAAAGGGAGGGGAAAGGAAGGAAAGGAACAGGAAGGAAGGTAGCTAGGTAGGTAGGTAGGTGGGGGAGAGAGAGAAGGAAGGAAGGAAGGAAGGAAGGAAGGAAGGAAGGAAGGAACAGGACGGTAGGTAGGTAGGTGGGGGAGAGAGAGAGAGAAGAAAAGAAAGGAAGGAAGGAAGAAACAGGAAGGTAGGTAGGTAGGTGGGGGGAGAGAGAGAGAGAGAAAGAGAGGGAGGGAGGGAGAAGGAAGGAAAGGAAAAGGAAGGAAGGTAGGTAGGTGGGGGGGAGAGAAGAAAGAAAGAAAGAAAGAAAGAAAGAGACAGACAGACAGACAGACAGACAAAGTGCTTCTCTCCCCCCCTTCGGGCCGAGTGGCTGTCAGCCACTTGGCCCGGTGTTTCCCTCCCTTCCCCCCTCTTGCTTGGGCACTGGGGCCTAGCTTTTCCCTCCCTCCTGCATGGGAATGGTGAGCGGGGAGGGATGGGGGCTTCTCCCTGGGCCGGCAGCCTGCCGCGGCCGGGAAGAGCGAGAGGGGGGAGGGATGGGGCTGAGCAAGAGGGGGGAGGGATGGGGGCTGAGCGAGAGGGGTAGGGATGGTGGCTTCTCCCCAGGCTGGCGGCCTGCCATGGCCCAGGAAGGGTGAGCGGGGGGAGGCTTTCCTCCGGCTCCACGCTGAAGCGCGGGCCAGGAAAAGCAAGCTGGGGGGTGGGGCTTGATTTTGTGCCTGCCCCCCGGCCTCCTCTCTCCCAGAGCGGTGCCTCGGTGCACCCCGGCTTCAGTGGAGCTCTGCATCTAATGATGCCAAGGTTATAAATCTTTTCAAGACTGCAGATAGAGAATTATGGAAACAAATAATGAAACAACGGTTATGCAAGGCACTAGGACTCCAGTGATAGAATAACTCCCTTGTACTGATTGGGCCAAAATCAACTTAAACTAAAGAATTTTTTTGTCATTCAACCTGTTGTAAGGCTGCAGCTTTTTACCCATGAGTTGCCACAGAGACCTGCAGCTTCAGTATGGCTGCAGGTTCCCACAGTGAACTTGTGAAAAAAGTAACATCTAATAGGCCAAGGTAAATTATCTTTTCCCCTGCCAGGCTTATTGTTAATCCCCCACTTTTCTTCCTTAAATGTTGTTAAGTGTGTAGTTGCTCCTCCTTACCCTAGTATTTGGGGACGGTTAGTGATTCCCTCCCTACTCTGTGTTAGGGCAGGATGGATTTGCCTTCACACTTTAGGATGGACAGGTCTCTGAGTTCATCTCATACTCTGATTCCTTGATCTTATTCCAGGTGTAGTGTAAAAGGTAGTTTTCTTATCCTTTCCATCTGTGCTGTTTTGCTATGCTGTTCACTCATTTTTACTATATGTTTTTACTCTACTGATTTTGTTGTCGGAGTTTGAAAAATTGTTATTAAGGAATTTTCCCCTGCTGTGGGAAAGGGGTGAGAGGTCTCTTTCTAGGGATACTTTTCATATCCTCCGTTTAATTTGCCATATGTGATGCTGTGCCAGGAGTGGCGACAGCATTTGGGCACACTTATTAGGTAGCCCCCGAGCTACTAAGTGTTCATCTCAGCTAGAGCTGTGTTCAGAAAATAAGCTGTCTTCTCTGCTAGGAACTATTTGATTCTGATGTCTTCCATTCCCCCTTGTGCTCTTTCCCCTGCCGGTGAGTGTTATATTGCAGGCATCGTGGAAAATTGTGTTTTTATATTTGACTTGCTTTGAGTTGTAATGTTTTGTGCCTGCAACTTTAAAATGCATATAGATTGTGGTATGAAATGATTCAAATCAATGTTGCACACCTCAAAATCTTTTTCTAAAGTTACTCATTTTTTAATTGTTGTACAGACCTTTTAAAAATCTTTCTTGAGTTAAGAGAGATATAGGTAAAACTCTCCTTTTTCTACCCTTTTCTGAAAGGTAAGTGCTGTATTCTTTTCGGGGGGGGGAGGATATACTATTGAAGTTTAATAAAAAATGAAAAACCTAATAGTTTAAAATCAATCTCAGTTTATATTCATAAGCCATTCTCAATGGCACCAAAATTCATCTGCTCCCTGGGCTCCCTATATGTGTACAGGTAGGTATAACTAAAGTTGAGGGGGCTGGGCAGATGACACAGTGCAAAGTGAAGATAAGACAGATGGAATAGCCAGAGCAGGGGAAGCCAGTATAATTTGGGTACCAACCACATCAGTCATAGGCCTGGTGGAACATCTCTGTTTTACAGGCCCTGGGGAACTATATCAAGTCCTGCAGGGCTCAGAACTCGCTGCTTATCCACCAGGCCAGCACCAGAGGTGAAAAGCTCTGGCTGTGGTTGAGGCTAGGTGAACATCTTTCAAGCCAAGGATCACCAGTAGATGTTGGTCCGTAGAGCATAATATTCTCAGTGGGATGTATTGGGAGAGATGATCCTGAAGGTATGTTGGTCCCAGACCACTTGGGGCTTTAAAGTTCAGAACCAGCGCCTTGAATCTGACCCGGTATTCAACTAGAAGCCAGTGCAGCTGGTGCAGCACCAGTTGAATATCTACTCTCAATGGTGTGCCTGTAAGCACACGTGCCACCACATTCTGGACCAGTTGAAGCTGCTGGATCAGTCTCAAGGGAAGCCCAGTGTACAGCAAGTTACATCAGTCCAACCTGGAAGTGTCCACTGTATGGATCGCTGTGGCTAGGTCTTGGGAAGAGAGATAGAGAGCCAGTTGCCCTACCTGGCAAAGATAGTAAAATGCTGACCTGGCAACATTCGTGACTTGGGCCTCCATTGACAATGAGGCATCTGTTATGTCCTAATGGTGACTACGCATGCGATCAGAGAAACGCACGTGGCCAGGCTGGCTTACCGGAGCTTCGCTTCGGGAGACAATAGCCCAGGCGGATTGTAAATTAGACCAATCGGCCACCCAGATTCCACCAGGGGACCTATGGTGTAAGGTCACCCATAATCCTATTAGGAAGATTGGGCAAGGCTGGGGGTGCAATATAGATGTACGGTAAGCAGACCCCTGAGCCCTCATTCAGCAGTCATGATTTGTACCATCAATAAACGTATGCGCTAATTTCACTGCAACACGTCTCTGGACCCAGTACTTTATAGCATCCAAGATCATGCCCAAGCTCTTCACTGTAGGTGCTGGTGTCAACAGTGCCCTATCAAGAGCTGGGAGCTGGATCACCATTCTCAGACCCCCACCCCCCCAGCCCAGGCACAGGACCTCATTCTTCACTCTTAGCTTCTGCTCTGTAGATTGCTCAAAGGTGGCCCAGTGCATTGTTGTGAATTATTTTTTATTCATGGCAACAAAGACCCTTGTGCCCACAAACACTAAGAGACATAGCTTTATTTCACTGATATGGCATCTTCAGGATGGAGGTGTAATGGCTTTGTCTAGCTAGCACACTGAGCACTCCAGTATGATAAGCTCATTACCAGTGTGTACAAATGATGCTACTAACTGCACACATAAAAACTATAGCATGTGTGACTGTCTTGGAACAGCTGAAGTTCATAAATGTCAGTTAAAGACACCCACCCCCAAAAGCCAGCTTGGTTCCCTTTTGGCTTATAACTTCGATCTAATTACTGTATTGACATTTAGGAAGGCCATGATTTATGTGTGTTGCTCCCATGTATGGCATCTAAGAAAATATGCACTTAAGGGCAGCATGACTGGTGGCAAATGGGAGAGATAAATTTGCCCTTGAATGTCAGCAGGGCTTTTTCAAAGCTCTGTTGTATTGTCTCAGCAAAGCTGTATGACTGACTGCAGCATAATTTTGTTAGTTTGCCTTACAGTTGAAAGTTGCAGCAGCCTACTGTTAAAGGACAATAAAACTGTGACCCAAAGTAACACAAGAAAATAAGTTAAGAAGAAGAAGAGATTGGATTTATACCCCACCCTTCATTCGGTGTCTCAGAGCGGCTTACAAACTCCTTTCCCTTCCCCTCCCCACAACAGACACCCTGTGAGGTAGGTGGGGCTGAGAGAGCTCTGACAGAAACTGCTCTTTTTCAAGAACAGCTGTGCCAGAACTATGGCTTGCCCAAGGTCATTCAGCAGGTGCAAGTGGAGGAGTGGGTAATCAAACCCGGTTCCCTTAGATTAGAGTCCGTGCACTTAATCACTACACCAAACTATGTCTGTGACAATGGGTCTATCAGGTGCCAATTCTACTCCCCCCATTTTCCATGGTAATGGTACACACTTCATTGTAGTATGGCTGGGAAGAGGCAACAAAGATAAGTAATTATGAAGCTGTGAAAAAAAGAAGCCAGTATCCTTTTTTTTTTAAAACCTGTTTAAGCAGGACAAGTACTAGGGGGAGGCAGTCAGTGTGGTGGCACTTAATTGCCATAGTGCTGCAGTGTGTGGTCAGACACATCAGGATGTAACTGGACCTCCTGTTAGATACAAAAGAACGACGTTTGAATTCAGTGGCACCTTTAAGACCAACAAAGTTTAATTCTGGGTATAAGCACATAAAAGCTTATACCCAGAATTAAATTTTGTTGGTCTTAAAGATGCCACTGGACTCAAACATTGTTCTGTTGCTTCAGACCAACATAGCTACCCAACTGAATCTGTTAGATACAAAGTTTCATATCTTCAGTAGCCTGTTAAGGAACCATTTTTAAAAAGAGCTGTTGGGCTAGGACAGGAATTCTACAAAACAAATCCCAAGCTTATTTTGTTCCTTTTGCCTGATGAAGCATTTTTTCCTGGTTTCTCTATTCATGCTGGTTTAGTTCTTAGGCTGTGTTTAGGTGTGGTATTGACTCATCTGGCCTGTGGCTTAGTGACTTACTATTTATGTAGAATCAATAATATGAAGGGAAGGTTATACTATGGGAGATCACTTGAAAAGATAGGATTTCACAGGACTAGCAGATGTCTTGTTAGCTCCATTTTTCCTGAAGGTCTGGGTATTCTCTTGACTGTTCATCAGACAGCTTTGCCTGAGGCTTACAGAGTAAAACTGAACTTTTAAAAATTAAGACCTTTCTTTTAGTGAACAAGTTCTGGGACATCCCACAAAGTAGCTTTATGGAATCTGTGGAATTATACAGAAGTGGCTGAAGAGTCAGGGAAACATGGTTTAAAATAGACACAATACGTTTGCTCTACTTAAAGGGAAGTGTATATAAAATGATAGATGTGGATGTTCCAGATTAATTGACGGATTACAAAAGAGCAGTATTCACATTTTGGTCCCAGGAATGCTTGACAGTACCATAGTTGCAAGCAACCTGTTTTAGTGAGATTTTGTGGGCCAGAAGCCTTTAATGATCTCCCCCCAGCTGTTCTTCAAGGATTGCAAAAATAATAATAAGAAACTGTCAGATCACTTGTATATATGTTAAAGTCCTCCTTAAATTAAGTCTGGACCTTGTATGAGATAATGGAATAGAAAATTTGGAGTGCAGTAGGTTCTAAATAAGGAGAAATGTCTTCAAAGCCAGTGTTAATGCTTTCTTGACCTAAGCATAAGATCATCTTGAGAGTCCATTGAAAACATCAGAGGCTTGTAAAAAGGTGGAATTGAGTCACAGGTATAAATATTTGAAGGGGCAACGTCGGAAGGATGGTTTCCACATTAGCATGGAGGTGAATGTTGCTCACACCATTCATTTGAGAAGTGGGAAAATGACAGTGATTGGCAGGCCTTGTAGATGGCATGCTACAGGATATTTAGACTGTAGGCTGTTCCATAGCCTTCCCACCAATTTGTGTTCTGGGAAAGCTGACCTGCACTAACTACCTTCATAAACCAGTCTGGGACTTGATAGTTGCTTTGGGGCTGAACAGATTTTTTTTTTTGTCAGATTCTTCTTAAATTGCCTGGGAGACGTTCCCTTTTCACCTGCTTCCTACTGCTCTGATTAAGGCAAGGGCATTTGAAAAATAGGCCTCATATCAATGACAACTAGGTTGAGAGGATTAGTGCAACTTAATTAGATCAGCAAGCACTCTGAGGGACCTGTGCATGGCGTGAGCTAACCAAACCAACCATTGTGGGTTGACTGACCCTAGGGCCTGCAGAGACCCTCTCCATCTTGGTTCTCATCATCTGAATACACACACTGACAAGCACAGGGGGGATAGTGTTGATGTGCAGTATATCCAAGGGTCCGTTGGGGCCGGAGCGAGGTGGAGCAAAGCTCCGTCAGCTCAGGAGTGGCCACAAGGGCAGCCAGGGGCCGAATCAGATTCTCTGATCTGATTCAGCCTGCTGCCGAATTGCTGCTGAAATTCGGCGGCAACCTTAAAAACAGCTGGAGGGGGTTTGAGGGAGAGGCTCCAAACTTGCAGGGTAGCTGCTGGGGCCTCTCCTCGAAATACCAAGTTTCAAAAAGATTGGACCAGGGGGTCCAATTCTACGGGCCCCAAACAGGTTGCCCCCATTCCCTCCATTGTTCTCTATGGCAGGAAAAAAGTAACACTTTTTCCCACCATAGAGAACAATGGATGGGATGGGACAACCTGTTTGGGGGCCCGTATAAACTGTTGCCTCCATATCAAATTTTAGACACTGGCTGGTGAATTAGAGTGAACTGGCAAGGGAAAAACAAGGATATAAATGCAGTAAATAAATAAATAAATACATACATACATACATACATACATACATACATACATACATACATATATATATATATATATATATATATATATATATATATACATACACACAGAGAGAGAGAGAGAGAGAGAGAGAGAGCGCTCACTATGAAAAAGTCTTTAACTTCATTGAAGTGATAGTCATCTGCCAACAGCACTCATATAAACAACACCAAAAGAGTGACTGGATGAAATTATTTTTGTTAAACCCACCAGGATGAAGTCAGATGGCAGAAAATTTTCCAGGTCCAAAAGATTTGTGCACTGAAAAGTTTGCATACCTAGATGAATCTGAGCTCTTTCTTCCCCTATTTAACATATTTGTCCCCATTCCCCTTAACTGCGATAATTCAACCCAAATATTTCTATATCTAGATGGTTCATTTTGACATCTGAGTATTTTCAGTTAGCCAGTGATTCTTTTCTATCCGGGGAATGCAATTACAATACAGCTTTCCTTGATTTTTTGCCAGGGGGCCAAATGTCTTCACATACAGATGGTAGTAACTGGTGGTTGGCAGGCAAACTGATGAATGAGATTTATTCCTGGCATTCTGTAGCAAAGTTTGGCAACTTGACCATGGCAAACTATTCATTAGCTGTTTATTTTAAAGTTTACCAACGCAGAGTGTGCCATATGAACTCTTCTTGCTATCCTTTACCCACCTGGACTAAGTAGGTTAATTGCACAGCAAAGGCAGCTTTTCAAAGCTAGTTGCCTAACATCAGTGAGACTACCACTTATCGAAACTTCGTTTTAGGCTTCATAGAGGGACTTAATATTTGAGGTCTGAGATAAATATGTGCTTACTTCCCCCTCTTCTTAATGTTTCCCCTACAGCAGAAGCTGCTGTGCTGTACAAATCAATAATATGACACAAAAGTAATAATCGTCACAAATTTAAACTGCATCATTATTGTGGATATAACCTGTTGCTTACGGGCAGAAAATATTGAAGACTTGAAACAACTAATGATGAAGATTAAAGTGGAAAGTGCCAAAGCAGGATTACAGCTGACAATCAAGAAGATGACTACTGAGGAATTACACAACTTTAGGATTGACAATAAGGAAACTGAAATAGTTAAAGATTTTTCTATTCCTTGGCTCCATCATCAACTAAAAGGGAGACTGCAACCAAAAAATCAGGAGACTGAGACTGGGAAGGGCAGCCATGAAAGAGCTAGAAAAGATTCTTAAGTGAGAGGATCTATTGCTAGCAACCAAGATCAAGATGATACATACCATAGTATTCTCCATTACTATATATGGGTGTGAAAGTTGGACAGTGAAGAAAACTGATAGGAAGAATGTTGATTTGATTTGAAATGTGGTATCGGAGGAGAGTCTTACAGATACCATGGACTGCCAAAAAGACAAACAAGTGGTTCCAAATCAAATCAAGCCTGAACTCTTCCTAGAAGGTAAAATGACTAAACTGAGGCTAGCATACTTTGGTCACATTATGAGAAGACAAATGTCACTAGAAAAGAAAATAATGCTGGGAAAAGTTGAAGGCAGCAGGAAAAGAAGAAGAGTCAACATGAGATGGATTGGCTCAGTCAATGAAGCCACAGCTCTCAGTTTGCAAGACCTGAACAAGGCTGTTAATGATAGCGCATTTGGGAGGACATTAATTCATAGGGTTGCCTTAAGTTAGAAGTGATTTGATAGCACTTAACACACACAAAGACATACAAATGATGTGTCTGAGGCAAGTAACCAAAATAGAAAAGCAGCCTTTCAGTGTCAATATATAAATTGTTTTCTAATACTAAAAATGTACTTTATTTAAAAATTGTGTGCTCGATTGTGTCAAAGCTTCAGTAAAAATAGAGGTGTCCTGAAATTGTTTGCATAAAGGGGCTGTTTTGATTTTATTTTTATTTATTTAGTCACTTTTCTTCCTATGGAGCTCTAGGCAGCTTATAGCGTAGATAAAACACATAAAATAGAATATATTAAAACATTAAAATCAACATTTTGGAAAATGTTGGAACCCCAGGTCTGTTAATTAACCTAACCAAATGCAGTCCTAAATAAAACCATCTGCCTCCAAAAGACTGAAACCCTGGCGAGGTTGTTCCATAATTGTGAGGCTGCCACTAAAAGGGACTTCTCTCATGTACCCACCATTGGGAGAATGTATGAAGTATACTGGGTTCAAATGTGTGTAGTGATCAGCTCATAGTTTATTAGTGAGTTCAGCCATGAGAAAGAAGACAAAGACTGCCTGGCCAAAGCCAGGTATTTATGCATGCAAAAGGTTACACCCCAACACGCACCCCTCCCAATGATATGCTATTTACATTACATTGTTTCTCAATTGGTTTACTCTAGGATCCTTGTTTCCCTACTGGTCCATTCTAGGATCCTAGCCAGCTATTGTTATACATCCTCAAGCTCTGCCTGGTTTAGACATCCCAAAAGGATGGTCTCAGCTCAGTAAATTATAATGTATATTGTTTATTGGTTTACTATATAGATTACAAATTCCAGTGTGAAAGTTGCATAAGTTTGTTGCAACAAAAACAAAAGAAAGGTTTATGGCAGCTTAAAGACTGACAAATTTTATGAAGCTTAAGATTTCATTAGCTACTTCATCGGATCTATGATGTCAAGGCTCAGTCAGAAGAATTACATATACTGCAGCATGAGTTATATCTTGTAAGCAATGCTCCTTCTAAACTGTGGAGTCTTGTCAGCAAAAATTCTACTTTGTGAGCTACTGGGATTAAAGTTGTGAGTGAGCGATTTGGCTACTGCATAGTTTGCTCTGGAGACATCCTTCCTGAGCTAAGACAAAAATGTGTGAACTGGAGGCTAAAAAACCTGTAATCTAGCTCACACTAATTCAGTTTAGAGGGAACACTGCTTGTGAAATCTCTGTGCACATTTGTGTCCTGGGTTCCAAATATCAGTGCTTCATCATACAGTGAAATTAATGTAATTGTAATGTAAATGTAATGTAATTAAGTAACCTTATGATAAATGTCTGAGGATGATATCACATTAATGTTACTGGACTATAGATAGAAATTTCTTTATACAATAGAAGGAGGAGAAGGATTTATACCCCACCCTTCACTATCCGAAGGTATCTCAGAGTGGCTTACAATCTCCTTCCCTTCCTCTCCCTACAACAGTCACCCTGTGAGGTAGGTAGGGCTGAGAGAACTGCTCTTGAGACAACAGCTCTGAGAAAATTGTGACTGACTCAAGGTCACCCAGCTGGGCGGTGTCATTCATTTTAATTAGGCATTGGGTGGGAAAGAGAACAGTATTTTGGGTAAGAAAGAAAACAACCACTCAATTTGTGACTTTGGGCTGTGACCACCAATGTTAATGTGCTATTGTCGTCTAAAAATTAAATTATATTTATTGCATTGCTGATATGCTGTTACCCACCCTGAGCCCCCTCGCAGGAAGGGCAGGCTCTAAATATGAAAAATAATTTATTTGGAGCAGTATATGGATCAGACCCATGAGGGAAAGATGATTCTGGTAAATATAAAAGGAAAATAAAACTGTAGAGTTTGGCACCTCAGCTTTCAACCTATTTTTTGATAGTAAGTCTTCACAGCCTATTGTGGAACAAACCTTTAAGTAATATTGTTATGGATTATGGCCAAAGCCTGAGTTGTGGTTTTTAGATAATTCTTCCAATTGCTGTTTTTGTTTCAGTTGGTTTGGCTGTAGCTGCAGAATTTTCATAGATCTGAAGGAAATCACAAGAATTAATCTATAAGGATTTCATGGTAGTTTGTAACAACAATAAAAGTTTGTGAAGATCCTTTGGCCAAATGGATCTTGAAGAAAATGTGGTAGAACCTTGATGACAGGAGACTCCTTTTGAAATGATTAATGTAACTAACCATGTTATTATTTTCTATTTTCTTTCTGTAATATTTAGTTGACATTTACCCCAAAAAGCTTAGTTTAAAGCCTTGTCTTGAATAGCAACTTACATTGAACCCTACAGTCCGTTAGAAACAAAAAAACAAAAAATGGATAAATCTAAACATTATGCAACAAGGCTTTAAAAAAATTGCAGAGCTATTCATATCATTGCTTTGTAGTGTGACAGACTGAGACTGATGTGACATATTGAAATTGCTGAAGCATAGAGAAAAGATAACCTACATTCACTTTCCATGTCAATCAGTATGAACAAAGCAAACATTCAGCACGTTGGGGGGGATCCTGCCAAAATCAGTAGTCATGGACTAATAATATGCTGATTTAGGGCCTAAGTTGAAAGACAGTTAACTCACACTATTTTGTATTCATTTATTGTACCATCTAGAAAAACTGAGCATTCTTTTAGATTGTAAGGATATACAACATTGAATAGGTACACCATATGAAAGAGGATGCACATGAGCAACTGAAACCAATAGATATGGAAACTGGTATAGTTTCATGGTGTCACCTACTGTGCACAACTATGCATTGATTCAGTCCTTCATGATCAATTAAAAAATGTACAAGTGGCCTTAGTTAAAGATTGTTATAGTAAATCATTACTGAGGACCACATTATAGAACTATTGCTGTGGCTGAAGCTAAATGTAAGGAATTTGTATTGGATCCTAGCTCGGAGAAAAGCATTTGCTTTGTATGTACGAGGTCCCACATCCAGTTCATAGGCTCCATGTTTGGAAAACCCATGGTCTTTGACATCTATGATTCCATAAACCTCATCCACTAATACTGGATATTATTTTCAGATAACTCGTTTTTTAATGAACATAAATTAAGAGCCAATGCTTTATTTTGTATGTGGTCCAACTCTTTACTAACTAGGCAAAGACCTTCATGTATGTGGGGTGGCCTTTTCTATATTACTCATCATCCCCACAGGGACCAGTTAGTTTACTATTTGATACAGAGATACTTTACATTTGCCATGGGATGTCTTATGATTACATACCTTGAGTTTTTATGAGCCTATGTACTTTTATGAACTTTTTACAAAAGAATGCACTGTAGACTAGACTGCAGGAACCAGAGAGCATTGGAACTTTGCACACATTGTCTGTATACCATTGTGAAACACAGAAGTGAGAGTAGAAGGCAGCCAGCTGGGAATGCTGGAAGGGTGGTGACTGGGTACATAAATAATGTATAGAGACAAGTTACAAAGCAGATGGTGATCATAGTCCTTCACAGGGCTCATTTCGTAGCAGGAGCTCCTTTGCATATTAGGCTACACACCCCTAATGTAGCCAATCCTCCAAGAGTTTACAGAGTTCTTCTTACTGTAAGCTCTTGAAGGATTGGCTACATCAGGGTTGTGTGGCCTAATATGCAAAGGAGCTCCTTCTACGAAATGAGCCCTGGTCCTTCATAGTTTGTAGAACAGCAAATTAAAATGGAAACACAGATTCTTCTTCATGGCTTCTGTGCAGTCCCATATGGGACTGTGCAAGTGCAGGGCCAGCCATGGAGAGTAGATTCCAAAGCTCCTGGAAAATTCAGTTTCTACAAGCACTCCCCCTCCCCTCCATCATGAGACCAAGTTGAAGCCCTTTTCTACCTAAATGGTCACATGATGGAGGCTGGGAGAGCACTTTTCTAGTGGTTTTTAGTTCTCTTCTGGCCACTGTGGTGACAGGATGTCTATAACAGCTTCTGAGGTAACTTTCTTCCTTTGGTGCTGTTTGAGGCTGAAAAAAAAGGAGGAGGAGGAAAATGAGGGGAAAGGAGAAGAGAGTTTTTACTATGACTCTATTTAAGAAGTTCCAGAGCTGTAGTACAAAGATGACTCAGAATGATGAGTGTATTCTGATTACCTCATGTGTTTGGGCAAGAGGCATAACACAACATCCTGCCAGGCTTGCTGCTTGTTTATCCTGAAAGCTAGGCAGGAAAGGGCATCACACCTAAAGGCAGCACTCTGGGAAAAATCCCTAGGCATCCCTCCAAATTTGGCTGAAGCCCCTCAAAAGAGAGCCTGTACACCCTTGGTGGCCTTGGTCTCCACTGCTGCACCTAAAGCCCTCACTGAGGGAGCTGTATCTCTGCAAAGAGCTGCTTCAGAGCCCCCAGAAAAAAAAGGCAAAAAAGAAGTTAAAACATGTCAGCTCAGGTTTGGCTCAAGCTGCCAAGTCACCACCTCGAAAGAGATTGCCTTCTCCGCACTGCTCTCCAGCTCAGCACTGCTCCCCCTCTCTGGCTCAGTCTCCCCCTCGATGTCAACAACGGGAATTACCTCAACATCAAGAATCTCCTGCACGTCAAGACTCAGCATCGCCTCGGTGATGAATGAGTGCATCCCCTCGATGCCAATCACCTACTAGCCCTTCATGCTGAGCCTCGGGATCCCCTCAATGCTGAACTCCAACTCCATCACAGTGCCACAGTCCAGCACCTCAACAGTGGTTTGTGATATAAACAAACTCAGGTAGACTGTCTGCTCCTACTCAAGTTGCATTCTACAAGAGCCCAAGCATCCTCAACTGCTTTCTATCCAAAGATTGGTCTTCTGGGCATCTGCAGGGTGGCAATGTGGTCATCTTCTTCCACATTTCTGAAACATTATTCCATCAATGTGAACTCCAAAAAAGAGGCAGCTGTTGGGAGAGCAGTTGTGCAGTCAATTTTCATTAAACAGCCCACATCCATCTCCTTGGTAATTGAGCTTGCTACTCTACCATATGGGACTGCACAGAAGCCACAAAGATGAAAACAGAGTTGCACTTGTTCATTGAGTTGTCCTCTGTGCAGCATCCTTCCCTCCATTCCCTGCTGTGAGCTGTATGATGTTGAATTTCTGATACATTGGCTCCATGGTAATGAAGGGAGAACTGAGGGAAGAGCACTCTCCCTGCTTCCATCACATGACCATTTAAGTGGGATAACGCTCTGACTCAGTCATGACAGAGGAGAGGGAGAGCATGCATAGAAACTGAATTTTCCAGAAGCTTTGGAATCTATTCTCTGCAGCTGGCCCTGCCCCTGCACAGTCCCGTGTTTGCCTGCACATGAGAACACGCAATGAACAACAGTTGCAGGCTTACTTTAAAGCCTGGGATTTGAGAAAGAAAACCCAAAATGAAAATCTTAGAGGTTTGCCTGTTTTACAGTGCAATCTATGCCTTGTGTTTTAATTCCACATTGTAATTTAAGAAAGGGAAAGTATATCCATTTTGAGAATTCTAAGAAATGTTATCATATATTGAACTGTCAGGTTCCATTTTCATTAAAATTGGATACCTCTGCCCACTGTTTTCCATATATGGAAAATGGGAGGTTTTCCTGATTGGATTTTTTTCCACAAAGTGCATTCAAAACATCAAGGAATCTAGTTCGTACTGTCTTCTAAAGACTCCCCAAATTTCCAATGAATTGAACAAATGATTCTGATTTAACAATCCCTTGAATAAGGTGCCCCTAGCTGTACTCTTTGTATGCTGGAAACAGATGAAAAAATGGCTGCTGGTTTTATAGACTTATTATTTTTTTTAGCCAGACTTAGTACTGAAAGTAAAAGTAGTCTTTCCAGAGTGTCTGTCTAGTGTGGTGCCTATGTGCCCTTACAATCATGTTGCGGAGGAAAGAAAGCTTACCTATCCAAACCTAAGCAATGAAAAATGTGATTTTATCCCAAAAAGTTTGGATACAGATAACCCACTAACTGAAGACGATTGGTAAAGCCAGCACATCACAAGCACAAAAGAAGGAAAAGCAGAAGCTCAAAACAAACCAAATATTAAACTGTACAGAACCTCAAACAACAGTGAAAATAATACCTCTCCCAAAACCCACCCTGCAGCAACCAAATGTAGTCATAGTCTAGCAGAATCCAAGCAAGGCATCTCTCCCAACACAGCACAATATGGGCAACATGATGGATAACTATAGTTTAAAATTTATCTTCCTGCCAAAAAAGACTGTAATTGTCCAAGGAGACTAACCTGACCTGTCCCATGGCTACAGTTGGCTGGGAGAAATGCTGTTTTCTATTCAATGGAGAGAAGCCTTTTCAAAAAATGGAGAGGCAGCCTCCATTAAATTCTCAACAATTAATTCATCATGTTAATGAGATCTGGGAGTCATTCTGGGAAGCTTTGACTGCCTTGGATATAATCTACAATGCCAGGTAAGTAAGACAACTTTTCAGGTTGACAGTAGGGGTGTGCATTCAGCAACACCGTGCTGAAAAAATACCTGGAAAATACCTTATTGGTATTTTTCAGATATTTTTGCAACTGTATATGAAGCTTGGTATTGTCTAAAGCTATCAAAAAATGGCCAAGCCCAAAAAATCCTGAAACTATTTGGGATTTTTTGGGTCCACCGGATAGCTGGTGTTTAAAAGCATTGCCTTCCCATTAAACACCTTCTAGGTGAACTTGCTACTTCAAAGTTCCCTCATGGCGTAGCTTGCAAAAGGCATTTAAAGGGAATGTGTTGCTTTCCCTTTAACCACCTTCCAGATGAACTTGCAGAGTTCACTCATGGTGTGGCTTGCAAAAAACATTTAAAGGGACCATGTTCTCTTTAAATGCCTCTCCCCTCTGTTGGAAACAATGGAGCATGAGGGCACCTTCTTTTGGGGCTCATAGAATGGGACCCCCTGATCCAATCATTTTGAAACTTGGGGAGGAAGTTGATGAGAAGCACTAGCAGCCATGCTACAAATTTGGTGAATTTACATCAAAAATAGTCCCCACAAAGCCCTACATATCCCCAGATTGATTCTCCATTATACCCTATGAGGACCATTGACTATAATGGTACCCATAGGGTTTAATGGATCAGAAAAATTTCAGGAATACTGAATATTTACTGAAACCAAATACCATACTGGTATTGGGATTCAGGAATATTGAGAAATACCGAAATTTTTTGGGTTCAGTATACCCGAACCCAAAAAATACTGGGGTTTCTTTTGTATACCCCTAGTTGGTAGTGTTTGATGCTCACCCAGTGCAGTCCTAAACAGAGTTAGAACTTCTTAAGCCAACTGAAATCAGTGGATTCAGAAGGGTGTAACTCTGCTTATGACTGCGCTGTTAAAAAGTACTCCACATTGCAGAATGTCTTTGTAGGAAATGTATGGGACATTTCTTTTAACTCTAAGGCAAAATATAACTGTATTTATACCGGTGAAACTTAATTATTTGAAAGACAACAGAGAACTATAATTCCCACTTATCTTGGAGGTAAAGTCACATTATATATAAAAGCAGAAGGTCTTTGCCCATGATTTTTATTGCATTGAAATGGTAGGAATGTTTTATATAGAAAGTTGTAGCTTTCTTCATCAAGAGTTGAATAAATTACCTTTTCCTGTGACCGTTATTGGCAAGTCTGGTTATTTTCTCATCTAAACAGTACTTCACATTTTCTGTTAGAATGCTTTTCTATACCATTTATAAATGTAAATGGCTGTTCCATTTAATTTGATTATGCTGACATAAAAACCTAAAAGTGTCCCATTCTTCCTTTGTAATGGCTGAAGACTGAGAAATGTGTTGCCTTGAAAAGTTTGGTTTCAGTACTGATTTATTTTAAAAGTGTTTTACAACCAACTATATATATTAAACAACTTGCATTTCTGATGCTTATTGGTACATGTAGGTGGTGCTTGATTTCTGCTTAGAAAGTGTTATGTGACATCTCTGGAGAGCTAGTTTTGCTGTGTAGAAATGATTAAATGGGAATGTGTGGAAATGAACAAAATCTACCATCAATGAGACAACTCAGAATATAAATAAGAACTTTGGGGGGGGGGGGGGGAGAGAGAGAGCAGGAGTAGGGATGGGACCCATAGCCCAACAGTAATTTTGTGTTTCAGTTATCTCTGTACGGGTCCTACTTGCTGACAGCTATGTCTTACATTGGAGTTTATTTGGTTTGTGAGCTGGTCTGTGCAACAATCCTGCTTGGAGTGACTGTTTTTGTTTCGTGCCTATACAGCATCTGTCTTCTTGTGAATAATGGGTCATCATACAACTTACCGAAGTGAAAACTTATCTCCCTCTGTGCTGGAAGATCCGCACTAGTTGCTTGCCTCTTACCAGTCACAATTCAAAGTACTGGTGTTTACCTGTAAAGCTTTTAATGGGTTGACACTAGGGCACCTGAAGGATTGCATTCTTGTGTAGTTCAGCTTTCCAGTATTGATCTTCCTCCCAAGCAGAATTCTGCATGGCCCTGACCACAGAAGTGAGGTTGTCAATGACCAGGGACAGGATCTTTTCATGGGGGTGCCCTCAAAGCTTGCCTGATGCCCTTACAATTAGCTTTTATGAACCAGGCGAAATCATTTCTGTAGTTGATGTTTCTATGGCTGGTTCTATATCCTGATGGGCTACTTTTGCTTTTTTCTGTGTTTAGACAAACTAGGCCTACAGGAGAACCATGAACTACAGGGTAACATTGTGATATTTGAGTTATAATACTCTTAAATGAGGTAACCTTATGCTGGAGGAAGTGATAGTGATAATTTGTTCAGAAATTACAGAGATGAGAGAATATTTCAGCTTGTAGAGGAGTGAGGAAGGATTTTGAATTCCCAATAGAAGTGCCTGAATAAGCAGCAGTGACCCATGTTTTGCTAGGTGTCCTTGTGCTCTTGTACAATGAGCAGAATGGCACACATGAGGTCTAATTGAAACAGATCACAGCTTGGCACTGTGTGAATGAACTCTGAAAGAGCTTCAGGCTCACTTGCACAAGTCAAGGCTTATAGAGAGCCCACTCTGAATGGAGATGCTGAGTTGATCACTCATTTGCCTGGTGGCAATACAGGAAATAGAGCAGAAGAGAGTCCCATATACTGTGACATTGTAAGGGCTTCCAAGACAATCCCTCAGTTCCTGTTGGGAGAAGCACTGGAGCCCTGATGTGTTTACACTCATATTTATTTTATTTTATAAACTTGCAAACCTACTGGCTTTTGAAGTGGTTTATAGTAAAACAATCCTCTACAGAAAGCCATAGCTTGCTAGCAGCATGAAATTCAAATTAAAATATAACTGATGCATAAAAGTCAATATAAAACATTTGATTCACAAAATAGAAGTAGGGGAATTAAAACATTCAGATGACCCAAAAGTCAGAGTAACTAAAAAGTCTTTGGCTGTGGTCACACACTAAATAATCCATTTTCAATCCACTTTCAATGCACTTTCCAACTGGATTTTGCCAGTTCACCCAGTAAAATCCAGTTGGAAAGTGTACTGAAAGTGGATTGAAAGTGGATTATTTAGTGTGTGTAACCGCAGCCTTCATTCGATTTTTGTTACTGTTTAGGAATTGTGTCTGAACCAGCCCACTTCTCAAAATGATGCTGGACTTTTAGGGGGGAATGATTGATATACTTCAAAGCACAGCTCTACAATGGCCATGTATGATGCAGTCCTTCCATTTCACTCCTATCCTAAACATGGAAGTCAAATAATAGTGGACACAGAGCAAGTCTTCCTCATGGGCCACACCATGGGTTTAGAACCAGCTGTTTAAAAGAGGGTTTACAAGGCACCATTGCATTATTACTGAAAGTTAGAAAGAAGACCTTTTTATTATTCCAGATATTTTAAGCTGAATGTGCAGTACTTGCTCATGCCTTCTTTATTCTGTTCAAGCACAGTTAATTAGTCCCAATATAGCACATCCCCAGTTTCTCCTCCAGCTGATTTAACCTGTCTCATCAAAGTCAGACAAAATAAAATTACAGCAACAATTTGGAATATTTCTTAATCAATCCAAGTGATAGCTAATCCATTTTTCGAGGTTGCCTAAACTATGGCTGAGGACAGACTGGCAATCTGGAGCGGGAGAGCTCAGCTTGTGAAGCGGGGGAAGGGAGCCCATTCAAACAGCCACAGCTGTTTCCCGGCTCCCTTCCGTACTTACCCGCTTCCATGCCACTTCCCGGCCATTTCAGAAGGACACCAGGAGAAAGTGGTGTCCAGGGGCAGCAGTGTGAATGTGTCGTTTTGGCAAGGTGCGCATGAGCAACGGCCCTGCCATGAGCTGTGGAGGCCAGCCCACCTGGGGCCGCACCGCAGCAGTCTGAACGCTCTGGTCCGGTATGCTAATGCAGGAGTCTGGCCAGTGTGAACGGCCAGCCCCGGAGCAGTTTTCCCCCACAACTTTCAGCCCCGCTTTCCTCCCGTAGCAGATTGCCAGTCTGTCCTCAGCCTATGATAAATCCTGAGAATTGTGATGGGGATAACTGGTCTATAGGTTGTTGGATTCTCTTTCATTTCATGGAAGCATTTAACTCTTTGAAGCTTCAGTACCCACATGGGCTTTTGGTTCTCAATAATGGTTCAATGTACTGCAGAGCATATAAAGAGAAGGGGAAAAGAGACTGGATTCTGCTGTGTGAGGATGGATTATACCACATGTTTAAGCTGGGGTGGGAACCCACGTATTGCACTAGGAAGTTTTTGTTGTTGTTTCGATGATTTCAAGAGGTAAGGGGTAGTTTACCTACCAAATTTCAAACGACTACTTCTATTATCATACAGTCTCTTATTTTACCAAATTAAACATTGTACCTTCACTCCTGCACTGCCACCTTTGTGCTGTGAAGAAGGGGGCATATTTACTTACATGAAGAACACTGGAATTCTCTAAACAAAGTTTCAAAACAAATCAAATGGCAAATTTCATAGTGAAAAACTATTCATAAAAATTACACGGCTTGTTTTTGCTTTATTTATCTTTTCTTTTTTTAAAAAAAGTCAACATCTTTGTTTTTGATTTTGTAATTCAAGCAACTTTCCTGATTTGGATTTTTTTTCTCAGTAAGCCATTGTTTTTAATTGGCGTATCATGAAATACATTCATTAATGTTCACCTTGAACTAAAATGATATTGATACTGTCTGAATATGTTTAATTGTCCATTCTCAAACCTGTTCATCATACTGAATGTTCATTCCATAAGTCTGACAGAGAGCAAATGATATTTGCTGTACCAATGCATCTACAGCAAATGCTTCTAAATTAATATAGGAAAAAATTGATTAATGAATGGTGAAGTTAAAGATTTTGCATGTCTTCAAGTAAGGAGTTTCATAGTATATGAAAAGTTTGCCCATCCCTCTTCTTATTTATATTTGAAATATATATGGTCATTGCATGTGCAAATTTATATAGTTTTCAGAATATGGTTGGGTACTTGGCAATGCCTCTAGTTCTAATCCCATGTTATTTTGTTGTTGTTTTCTAACAATGCTATCCTAAGCAGAGCATTGAAGTCAATCAGTGGCTGCAGTCACACACACTAAATAATCCACTTTCAATCCACCTTCCAACTGGATCTTGCCAGTTCACACAGTAAAAATCCAGTTGGAAAGTGCACTGAAAGTGGATTAAAAGTGGTTTATTTAGTGTGTGTGACTGCAGCCCATAATTTTGTTTAGGACAACACTTGAAGCCAATGGGCTTGAAGGACATAACTGTGCTTAGAATTGCACTGCAAATGTCATATGAAGTTCTAAATCATAGGGGGGAAAAGATTATGTGCCAAAATTGAATCTAGGTTTCTTTTGGCTTCCTTCTCTGCGCTTCCTGCAATTTCTTTGTCCTTTACCAGGACAGCTACCATTTTCTGAGCTATACCGTAAAGTATCTCAGTCTGTGGAACAGGATAGGTTCACTTTCTACACAGAGGAACTCTCAGATGAAGTCTGTATTAAAAAGGATCTCCAGTGTGGCAATATTCTGTTTCAAAAAAAATGTACTGCATCCATAGAGAAATGTCATCACTGTTGTCAACTTCTTGTTTTCACAGCTCATCATGTTAAAACTGGAACTTGTGAAGTGGTGGCTCTCCACCGATGTTGTAATAAGAACAAGATAGAAGAAAGATCACAGACAGTCAAATGTTCCTGCTTTCCTGGGCAGGTAGCTGGTACCACCCGAGCAGCTCCTTCTTGTGTTGATGGTGCGACATACTATGTTGTTTGTTCTTCCCTCAGCACTTACGTTCTCTTGAGTTCTGTAAAATTTGCCTTTCATTCAAGTCTATGTTGATAACGATAAGAATGATGTTGAGAGTTCTTTTTTGAGATATACCCAAAATGAATGATAGCTGGAGATTTCAAAATGAATTGCTGAGCCTATTTCTGCATGGAGCCTCTTGAGAAGCATGATTTTATGTAAAAATCTGAATGCCTGTAGTGTTGTGTCAAATTCATTTTTAATACAGCTCCCAAAGATACATCAACACATTTGTTCCACATGCTGTGTTATTTCACACTACCTTTATGTTATTTTTGCTACCAAGATGCAACATAATGAGAAAGAGGATTTTTAAACCTCTTTCTTTTAGTCAATTTAGGTAAATGATTTATTTACATTCTATACCGCAGTTAGAAAGCCCTAGGTTTCTTTGACTAATTTGCACATTTACTATGAAGAGTTGTGAATTCCCCCCTCCCTTTGCATTGTCCGCTGCCTTTGAAGTAGTACTAGACTCAAAGAATTTTTTTCTGCATACTTTAGTCTAGAATCTTCACTAGTTAATATTTGCAGACAACTTGAGAAATACAGTTGAATATAAAAGGGGGAAATGGACCAGGGAAAAGAAGTTGAATCTCTAAGAAACCTGAGATTGTTCTGGAAGACTTTTAAAGTAGTCTAAAAGAAAGCACGTGTTTGCAGATAAATTGAGATTCGCAATACCAAGGCAACTCACTGGCCTTACAGTTGAATGACCTTCTGATACCAATTCAAGTAAACCAATGAAATTATCATTTTAGCTTTATTTATCAAGTACTTATAATATTTTACAATGTATTCATTTTTCAAAACATGTTGCTTTGCTAGTGTTTGTCTTGATAATTCAGTTATTTCTAAGGAATAATAAAATTAGTGTCTATTTGCATTTCTTCCTCTGCTGTAGCTTCAATAGTGGAACAAAAATGGTGGTGTCAAATGCAACCATGTCTTGAAGGTGAAGAGTGCAAAGTCCTTCCAGATAGGAAAGGATGGAGTTGTTCTTCTGGGAATAAGGTGAAAACAACACGGGTAGGTATAGTATTTGTATGACATCTGGCTGGAGTGCTCAAAACAAATGCTGGACTTGGTAGACCTTTGCTTTTGAAGTATGCTTAAACAATCAGATGATGATAATGATGTCAATGATATTTGCAGTTTCTGTAATCCAAAGAAAATGTTGTCCCTTCAAAAAGGTTAAAATCCCACCAATAAACTGATTATTGGGGAAGAAGGTCCAAAGGAAATTAAATCCTGGTTCCCATTCTGTCATAGTGAGACTTGATTACATTTAAAAACTGTACTTTACACATTCTTAGAAGTATTATTTTGTTTAATACTACTTCACAAATTCCAAAAATTAATATTGGTAGCAAATAAACTGAATTTATCTCTGGTTTAAGAAGGAAGTGATCTAAAGGGAAAAAAGACACGCTGTTCATGCCTTAATGCCTGGACAACTAATTTAGTATAAAGTCCTTTGGTTATCTAATTAATTTAACTAATTAATTAATTTATACTTCACTGCACACATGTAATACTTTGTACATATGCACACTAGAAACCTGAAACTGAGTTTATATATGTAAATGTCATGACAGTTTTATTAAACCTGTACAAGTTTTTTTATATTTCTTGCCTAATTTCCCATATTCTTCTGTTTAACTCAAATCAAAAACAAATTTATTGAGAACTACATAAAGACTTGGCAGTATAAAAGTATGAATGTGGCTCATCAGGTAACATAATGCATAACATAACAGCAAAAGTAGACAAAAGACACTTTATACATTGTTCAATAGCCCCAAAAGAACTAAAGTTCATACTCACTTTTAAGACCTTGTTGATCTAACAGTTAAAATTTGAAAGAGATTTGCAGAAAGAATCAGTATTATAAGAAAAATATATCTTTCTTTTGATTGGGCTCTTTTATTTGACAGATCTAAGTACTAGGTAAAAACAATGGTAGTGAAAGGGTACCAGAAATCCAGCATGATTACAGTGTAGATTGGGCTCTATGAAGGACTTTCAAAAGAGATAGAGCTCGATCAAAGACAACCAACTGTTCTAAAAAACATCATTCTAGTGGTGATATATGAGAAAACTGATTCAATTATACTATAACGAATATAGTTGTCTTTTACTTAGCCTGTCCTCTCTAAACAGTGGTTTTTGAGCTCTTCCCTGACAGAAGGTCTAATTATGAGTGAGCACTTGTCACAACCCAAACTGGGGTCCCCGTGAGCCACTGTCCCTCTGCCAGGTCAGTGGTGTTCAGACCTGTGGATTCCTGAGGGTATGAGTGCACAAGAAACCAAACTCTTTCTTTAAAAATTAGAAAAGGTTTATTAAACAACACAGAAAAGAAACAAATCATTGGTTTGCTGCCAACCCAGATGACCTGGAGTGGGCGCTTCAGGACATGGCGGGCTGTCTCAGGCTGAGCTGACTGAAATTGAATCCAACGAAGACGGAGGTCCTGTGCCTGAGTCGGAGTGGGCCGGGGGCAGGGATCCCATTGCCGGCCTTCAGGGGGGGGTGCCATTGGTGCTAGCACTGAGGGTCCAGAGTTTGGGAGTGCTCATGGATGCCTCCTTAACTATGGAGGCCCAGGTAGCAGCCACTGCCAAGGCAGCCTTTTACCATCTACGGCTGATTAGGCAGTTGGTTCCCTTCCTCAAATGCAATGGTCACCTCGAGGTTGGACTAACCTCTCTAACATGGGGCTGCTCTTGTCTCAGCTCTGGAGGCTGCAGCTAGTGCAGAATGCTGCGGCCAGGCTGTTGATAGGCCTCTCAGCACAAGACCACATCCAGCCGGGGCTGAGAACACTGTACTGGCTGCCTATAGCATACCGGATCCGGTTCAAGGTGCTGGTTTTAACCTTTAAAGCTCTATATGGTCAGGGGCCTGCCTACCTAAGGGACCGCCTTTCCCTGTATACACCCCAGAGAGCACTGCAGTCAGGCACTCAACATTGCCTGACCATCCCTGGCCCTAGAGAGGCCAGGTTGGTGACCACCAGGACCAGGGCCTTCTCAGTGGCGGCTCCTCACTGGTGGAATGAGCTCCTGGATGACATCAGAGCCCTGCGGAACCTTTTGCAATTCCACAGGGCTTGCAAAGCAGAGCTCTTCCGCCAGGCCTTTAATTAGGAGCCGCCACTGGGTGGGGAGGGGGGCCTCTGGAAAGTGCCGAATGAATTTCTTGGCCCAGGAAATTGACTGGTGAAGTCTCCTAGCCTGGGTCTAGCTAGGCTGTTGCGCTCTATTGAAAGCATTGTTGGGCCGCTATTTTTTGTGGTTTCCTGCAAATTTTTATGCTGTGAATTTTTATGCTAATTTATGTATGTATAGTTTTAAATTGTTGTGAGCCGCCTAGAGCCAGCCCTGCTGGCTAGGTGGAATACAAATCTAAACAAACAAACAAACACAGTCTTCTTTGTCAAGTAACAAAAAAATGCTGACTCTCTTTTCTAGTACATTAATACCTGAGTTAGGCTAGCATAGTCACAAGTTACCAGCAGCTCGAACACTTCTCCAGGGTACCCCACAATCCATTCCTCTGTCACATAAATCATCAACTCAGCCCTGAATCTTAATCTCTAAATCTGTCATAACCTATGGCCCTCTGGCATTAGATGACCTTCCCACCCAATCAGGAGCCATAGTTGAGGAAACTCTTTGAAAGAATGCATCATTGCTGCTGCCCCCCTCCCACCTTGAACATTAGGCTGTTAAAAAAGGCTAATTGCTACCCTCTCAGCTCTGCCTTGTGAAGATAAAACCCCAACAAGTTAATTATGGACACTGCAAAGCTGAACTGTGTCCACTAGTATTCCCATTAACGCTTTCAAGGGAGAAAACTGGGCATTTTTCTTCACAGCTCTCATGAGTAATTAATGTACAATAGAAAACCCACAAAGAGCAGACCAGATAACCAAACTATAGTTAAACCTTGCATAGATCCCTAAACATATAATTCTATTTCATGAAATTGAAACAAAGCCACACTTAAAAACAAGTACAAAACTACCACTTTGAAACAAAGGATTGGATCCTATAATTCCCTTGTGCTAAGCTGCATACTACAATTGCCTTCCATTAAGAATTTCTTTCATGGCAAAATACTTCTTCCAATATAAAAATGTAGAAAAACTTCTTCAGATGGAGAAAGTCTCTATTTCCTGTTGGAGTTCCAGAGGAACTAGTTGGCCACTGTGTGAGACAGACTGCTGGACTAGATGGACTACTGTTCTGATCCAGCAGGGCTCTTATTATCTTCTTATGAGAGGTGGCCTTGGGGATGGGCTCTGGTGTGCGGACATGTATCACCAGCCCCATAGCCAGAAATTTTTGTGTTTTTTTTTTGGGGGGGGGGGGGAATTTGATGGGCAACTAATCTAATTAGCCCAACCCTGCAGCAAAGTGATGTACGGAGCCTTCCTCCCACATCCTGCCCACTCACAATGGGCTCCACCTGCTGGCTGCCTCTCCCTGGTGAACCTCCCTGCCTCTTGAAATAACTGTGCCACAAACCCAAAAAGGTGGCCCAGTAAGTGTTCCATTCAAACCCAAATGCCAGGGTGAGTAGGGGGGCACCTTGGGCTATTTCCAGAGTGAGACCAATGCAGACCCCTTTCCCCCATTTTATTTTCACCACGGATTAAGGATGGGAGTGAAAAAGTATCTTAACCATTTCAAGATTCTTTCTCCTACTTCTCTCTTGTGTGCAAACCCCTCCTCCTCGTCCCCCCCCTCCTGCTTGTTCGCTCCATAGCTAGGAGCAATTTGGTGTCTCCAGAAAGAAGTGCCAAATTGCAATGTAGACAGCCAGATGTGGAGCTCTCTGCCAGCAGAGGAGGCCTCCCCCTCCCAGCCAACCAGCTTTTGTGCACAGTACAGCAATTGTCGCTGGTCACCCCAAGCTCCCCCCTTCCGGGACTGGCAGGGAAGGTGGCCAGGAGGGGGCATTGTCCTAAGGGCCCCCATGGCTATGGGCCTAATCACCACCAACAGATTCCCCGATAGCCTCCTCAGTGTAGCAGATACGTTTGGAATTGCCAAGAATAATAAGGCCAGAGGAGGTTTCAGTGTCTGATGAACATGTTACATCCACGCCCAGAATCTTCTCTCAGGAGACTTTATAGCCACACACCAAGAGATCCTGTGTGCAGGCTGCTTTTCAAGAACAATCTTGCAAAGATTGATCTCTACTATTAGCAGGTAGCTGGTGCTGATCAGTGAGGCATGTACTGTGCTTACTAGCCTGTACTTTCAATTTCAGCTGTCTTCTGCAGCATTCCAAGGGTGCCGGTGACCCTGGAGAACTGGGGGCGGGTGGCTGGCATTTGCCTGCTGAATTAGAGCAGGAGGGTGGAGGTGATTCTGAACCAACTCTCATGTGCAAGTCAGGGAATGTCTGCACCTCATTTTCCTCAGGTGTTAATGTTAAAGGCATGCTCAGTAGTGCTAAGTGCTCTCTTTTTTTTCCCCTACCCTAATGTGCCATGCTGATCACTCTAAGTCCACAAGGCAGGGAGCATCTCCCATGCTGTGTGCCTTACTTAATGAGTTCTGCGGTGTCCTGCGTGGGGGTTTTGTAGGGCTGGAGTAGCAGTGATTGGGTGCTGGGGAAGAGGGTTGGCTGCTGCAGGAGAGGTGATTGGTTGCACCAGTGGTTGGCATCCTGTGCTTCTCCTCGCCTTTTGGGTGTGACCATAACAGTGGGAGGCCACTCGAGTTTTTTGGCATGCATGGGTGCCTGTGGGTTGTATTGTGTTTTTTGTTGGCATCACTTTCTGCCACTGATGATAGGCATTCCTGGGTTGAGACGGCTTATGGAGCCAAGTACTTTCTGCCACACCTCCTGACCCACCCACTTCCATGTTGGTGCAGGGACCTATGCCACTGTTCCAGTGATGGGTGGCCCCTGTGGGGCTGCAATGGTGGCTGAGAGCAGCAGGCAGTGCTAGGGCATTGCACCAGCTACACTGCTGTATCTCCAAGATATACCAATGTAACAGCTAGCTGGCTTCTGTAGCACTCCCCCACTTAGGATTGTACTGTCAGTGAAGCCCGTGAAGTTCATCATGAAAGATTGTAGGTTCCCAGCATGCATTTGTATAATGCATGAAATGCATGTAGAATAATTGCACATAATGATCTGCATGAATGTTGTTGCATAGATTTTCTTAAGTGAAATTGGTTTCCCTGTAGGAAAACAATAATAGATCAACCCTTATACTTAGCTCATTATTATGTTCAGCCCAGTCTTTTATGTGTTACCTAACAGCAGCTTTCCAGTGGGAAGAAGGCTGGAGTCCTTTGTGGGAAGATGCAAGTGATCAAATTTTGCAATATCTTACATATTGCAAAATGTATTACATATCTACCAACTTTGTAAGAATTCCCAGTACAGAGAAACAACAATACTTTCATATTATGATTCACAAGTGGCACATTATTGGACCTGCATGAAATCTTGGTTTATCAAAGGAATCTAACCCATAATAACTATTCTTTGCCCAAAATATATGGTGGAGACTACAGAGTTCATCGTGCATTTGGAACCATCACAGAATTAGCTTCAGGTGTTTTACAATGCAATCCTTAAAAGATTTACACTCTTTTAAATCCATTGAAATCTATAGATGTAAATCTATTTACAATTGTACTTAATATTGCTATCCTAATCTGAGTTATACCTTTAACAGGGACTAACTACAATTAGGATTGCACTGTTAGTACTAAAAAAGCCACTGTGGCTTAGGAAAAAGTTCTCATTTGAAGACACCTAAGAGCTTTTCACCTGTTAATGAATGTTGCTTGTCTTATGCTTTGGTCATTTAGTCTTATTCATGTATTTTAAAATCTTATGGATATTGATAGGAAGATGAAAGATAGTGCCAGCAGATTATGTTTGACCCTTATCCAATATCTGAGGAAAATGAAAAGAGACTGAAAAGAAAGAATTGGTCTGTCACAAAATTCAGATTTGATGTATCTTAACCCCCCCCCAAAAAAAAAGCTATTATAGAGAAGGTGATAATTGGTAAGAAAAGTGTAATTGTCTGGTGCTGACAGTGGTTGCAATAGCCCATGGTTCCCATTTTTTCTGTAAGGATTATCTCTATTTAGTTGCCAGCTTGGGGGGGGGGGGGGAGGATGGACAAGTAGGAACAATACAGAAGGGCTGAGAATGAGTCCCTGGATCTAGAAGTGAAATTTATCTTTAGCCAAGGCTGACATTAGTGTCAGTGAAGCAGATATAGTGCCTCATGATCTGTCCTCTTCTGAATTATAACAAGTACATAAGCACTTTCTGCAGCTGCAAAGAAAAAAAATAGTACAGGTTCTTCTCTTTTGTTGGCAAAAATGAGAGAAGTATTGCTCTCTTGCTAGCTTTTCCCCTTTGAGTTGTCTTGCTTTCTCAATTTCTTCTCACAAATAGGGCTGTAGCTCGGATTAAGCTAAAATTTGTCAATGACACATCTTTTATCTCAAAAAGGTTATAGATTAGATCCTGTGGGACAGCAGAATAAATGTGATCAACACATCCGAACAACAGTGGAATTACTCTCTCATTTAGGGTGCAGTTCTCAAATGACTTGATTCAGAATAGCTGTTGCTGATTTTAGGGGAGGGCACTCCAGTAAAAGCAATTTGAAGATTACAAAAGGTTATGTTTGTGCAACATTGTCTAAAGCTGAAATCCTATGTGCACTCTTTGAAGCCACTTAGGAGTCAGCCAAAAACTAGAAATCAGAACAAGCCTGAGGTCAAAGCCAGAAAATGAAGCAAAATTGATGTGACACTTCAGAAGGGCAGACAGTGCTCTGTCAATGTCTGTGCCACTTAAAGATGTACTTCATGTGTAATACAGAAGGCTAGGCAGGAAGCATATACAGGATGTTCTGTGCCACAGAGTATCAAGGACATGGAAAACCAGGTGCTGAGCAAGGCATCCAGATAAGCAAGGAAGGAGAATGTGCAGGCAGTGGCTTTGAAGAGGAACACTTCAGTACATATAGAAGTTAGGAAGATCACTTTAGGGCAGAAGAATGGAACAAAATGATAAGAATACAGAAGATTATTGGGGGAAACGACTTTTCAGCCTGCCAGAGTAGTTCCATGGCTAAGCAGGCAGGATTCCTGTTTAAACCACAAAAAGGAATGAGTTTCTTGTCTTACAGCAGGCTCAGCGAAAGTCTTCCATGTCATGAACAAGCAGTTTGTTAGAAATTAATGATTAATAAAAGTTAATTGCAGTCAAATCCTCAAAAATACTCAGAATTCATGTGGCTATAAATTTTATAAATAAATGTAACTTGTTTATAAATTTTAGCTGACTCACGAATAACTAGGAATGTGCTTCCAGAAATTCACAAATCAAAATGTAAACCAAATCATTTCTATTCATCAATATATACCAGATTACTGAAAATCATGACAGTGGGTATATTAGGAAATGACCATAATTTTGGCATCTTACAGTCTAATTGTCAAAATTACACTAGGTGAGGACAACAGAAAGGCAGTGAGTGACTAAGCAGATACAGTAACTGAAAGGGCCATCTTCCAGCTAGAAAAGTCAGCAAATATTGCTTCTAAAGAGAATTGTCCTTGGAGGCTTTTCTGTGTACGGTGTTCCCACATTTTACCAGTCACTGCAGTGTCCCCACTATGTTGGGAGGACATTCTTGGTCCTATATAATCAGGAATAGTTCATTGTTGCTTACCATTCTGTTCTCTGCTCTAGTTCTGTACCAATCTGCTAGGCATAGGTACAAATGTTTTGTTTGTACACTTTCAGAGCAGGCATGGAGAGGTGGCACATCAGAAAAATATTTTCAGAAGGCATTCAGTTTCAATACATGAAGCTGTGTGGGACTTAAAAGATTAAATCATTCTTACCAGGGGTCATTTTGTAGAAAAAGAGGTGCAGGAACTCATTAGCATAACTCATTAGCATAACTAATTTGAATATGCCACACCCCCTGACATCACCAGAAGTATGTCAGAAGGCAAGAAATAAGAGAGAGAGAGAGAGCGAGAGAGAGAAAGAAAGAAAGAAAGAAAGAAAGAAAGAAAGAAAGAAAGAAAGAAAGAAAGAAAGAAAGAAAGAGCTGGCAGAGAGGGGACAGCTACTAATCCAAGCCTCAGAAATACCACTATTCTGGGAGGATAGCTTCAGTGGTGGCTGAAGCCTTCAGAAGGCTGGTCGGAGGAACAAGGACCTTTCCAGGGGATGGGGTCATTTTGCTGCAGCCATGACACAAGCAGGCATTCCCCCGCTGGGGGGGTGGCTGGCACCGACTCCTGGAGCTGCGCTCCCCTGAGCTCCTGCTTGAAATGACCCCTGATTCTTACCCTTTGCCCACCGCTTTCAACTGAATTCAGGATGTACAACTGCAGTCTACTTTTAAAAACTCCAAGGATATCAAATCTTGGATCTCCCAGCATCTTCTCAGTTTGACTGAAAACCAACATTTCTTTTTCAGAATTATATATTCATACATGCTAGCCCACTTTGAAAACTTCCTGTTGTTACCTGAATCCTCACAAATCACTGAAACAGGATTTCCTGTACAAAAGCTCTCCCAAGGTCAGACTCTTGAACAAACTTAAACTCAACAACACTCTCTTGGCAGTGATTTGTTTATTGAGTAGTAAAGATGATTGAAGCTGACTTCTTTGTGTCAGAACTGACCTTTTGGTGCCAAGGCCCAAAGTTATACAGAGTTCAAACAACCCCCCCCCCCCCCAGTGTCCCGCCCGGTCACACACACACACACACACACACACACACTCACCCCCTTTCCTTTATAGCAGTTCCATGGCAAACAAGGTGTTGTTTGACATTCTGCCCCCCAAAAAGTCCCTCACCCCCCAGGTTTGAGTGGGTGATGTTTATGGAAAGCATGAACAAGCTTAGGGGCCTTAACATGGTCTTCTCACACCTATTCATTGTGACTCGGGTCAGAGTCCCTCCATTTGATGAGATAGTACAAGTGTCCCCATTTGACTTTAGAATCTAATATTTCCTCCACCTACTGATGGAATTCCCCATGCATGATCAGGGGAGGGGGAGCTGCAGGACAAGGTCTCAGTTTTGAGGATCCCAGATCCTTCTTCAGTAGACTGAAAAGGAAAACAGGATGGATGTGACGTAAGTTCTTGGGCAAATTTACTTCCACAGTGATTTTATTAATGAGTTTAACAAACTTAAAAGACCCCAGTTATATCCACCCCAGCTTTTTCCCAGGTTGCAAGCCTCTGAGGTTTTTTGTGGAAATGTACACAAAGTTCCCAGGGTTCAAGTCCCATTCTGGGGCCCAACCTTTGCCAGCATATTGTTTATAATCCTCCTTAACTTTGGTTAAAGTTTGTTGAATCAAGGGCCACTCCTGGGTCAGTTTGGCCCACAAGATCTGCACGTTCCCAGACCCTTTTCCCTCCATGGGCAGGGGCCTTCCTTGTACCCATGCACCACCTTGAAAGGGGAGGCCCCAGTGGATCTGTGCACCGAGTTATTATAACTGTTTTCCGCAAAAGGAAGCAAGTCCACCCAATCATCCTGCTGGTAGTTTATAAAACATCTCAAAAATTGTTCCAGGATTTGATTTGTCTTCTCTGTTTGGCTATCAGTCTCTGGGTGGTAAGCACTTCTAAGCCCCTGCTCCACCCCTAGCAGCTTTAGCAGTTCTTTCCAAAACCCTGCCATAAATTGCGACCGCTGATCAGATATGATCTTCCAGGGCACTGCAGGCAATCTCACAATGTGCTGCATGAACAATTGGGCAAGTCTCTTTGCCATGGGCAGTTGCTTACAAGGGATGAAATGCGCTTGTTTGGAGAACAGGTCCAACCGCCCCCCCCCCCCAAATTGCACTCTTTCCCTTACTGGGAGGCAGGTCAGTTTAAAGGTCTGTTATAAAGTCTTACTGGGAGGCAGGTCTGTTATAAAGTCCATTGAAATGACTGACCATGGCCGTTCAGGGGTCTCCAGGGGCTGCTATAAACCCAGGGCTTTCCCAGTCCACCTTTTACCCATTAGGCACACTTGGCAGGAGGACACACATTGAGAGATATTGGTCCACATGCACAACCACCAAAATTGTCTTTGGATGAGGTGCAGAGTCTTTAGGTACCCCAAATGACCAGCCATTGTATTGTCATGCCCCATGGAAAGGATCTCCCCCCTCAGGGAATTTGGCACAAACAGAGTTCAAACAAGCCCCTCCCACAGTGTCCCATCCAGTCAGCCCATTCACTCAGCCCACCTAGATTTCATGTGCTGCTATCCCTACCTGTGAGACTACCATTATATTATCTATGACAGTGGAGCAAGCACATACAGCTTCCAAGGTCATTGCTCATTCTTCCCAGAGAAAGGGAGGCATCTTAGAAAAACAGTTACCCAGCTGCTATAGCAAAGCATCCCTCAGTCACACACACACACACACACACACACACACACACACACACTCACACACACACACACCCCTTTCTGTTACAGCAATTCCATGGCAAATGAGGTGCCGAGTTTGACATCCAGCTGCTTCAATGACCTTAAGACACAGCATATATGTCACCAGTTTCTTCTACTTACCCTATGAGTTAGAACCACTGAGAGCCATTTATTTAGCACTAAAATAGTTATGAACAGCTTTAGAAGACCCAGATACAATCTAACTATTTCTCCAAAGCACTTACATAAAACAAGTATTAACTGTAGACAAGGGACTGATCTGGAGAAGGGAAACCTAAAATTGCAGGGCTACATGTTTATACTGCATTACATAAAGGCAGGTTTCTCTGTGTTTGGCTATTTAATGCTATAGAAAAATTCAGGTAAAATTTAATTCAAAATGCAAAGCATGCATATTTCTTCCTGATAGACTATGCATAGGGTTGGGTTGAGAAATATCTGGAGATTTTGGGTGTGGAGGCTGGGGAAGACATGGATGGGGGATGGAAGGACCTCATTATGTCAACAGGGTATAATGCCATAGCAATCACCCTCTAAAGCTGCCATTTTCTCCAGGGGAACTGTAATATCTGGAGATTTTGGGTGTGGAGGCTGGGGAAGACATGGATGGGGGATGGAAGGACCTCATGTCAACAGGGTATAATGCCATAGCAATCACCCTCTAAAGCTGCCATTTTCTCCAGGGGAACTGTAATAGCAGGAGATCTCCAGGTGCCACCTTGAGGTTGGCAGCCCTAAGCCATGTATACTGAGGCAGACTAGAACATGTGGGCTTCCTACCAGCATTTGGGGGGCCTGCTGTTATTACAGCTGCACTGCATAGCTTATATGATTGGAAAGGTAGCAGTGATAAGGGACACTGTGGCATGGAATACCTCATTAAAGCCTGTGTAGTCCACGTAAGAGACAGTTGCTTGTAAGCACAACATGATGGAATTATGAATACACATTGGAAGTTTTCTGAAATATCAGCTTGAAGAATACTCAGTTTTGACAAAGGTCTGTATAGATCAAAGAACCCTTTGTGAAGCTTAGTCTCTCGCTATGTGCTTGCAGTACAGTTCTAAACACAATTATACCCTTCTAAATCCATTGATGTGAATGGGCTTAGAAGGGTGTAAGCTCTGTTTGTGAGTGCATAGCTAATGATCGAGTTTAGTAACCCACATTGTAATATAATTTAGTTTATTTCAGAAAGGATACTTGTTGAACACAAACTTATCCAGCATCCATTACAATGTTTCATTTTAATAAACATTTATGATATTTTTTCTTGAGGGTAAAGATATATAGCTCAAATAGCTGTCATTAAAGTGTTATACAGGAAGAGAGATGCTCCTGTCTTTTTATTTATTTGTTTCTTTATTTTATGTTATTTTTAGTGTGCCATTCTCACAGGCTCAAGGTGGATTACACATAGTAAGCCAGTACATTCACAAGAAAATGGGACCAGGGCTCATTTTGTAGCAGGAGCTCCTTTGCATATTAGGCCACACACCCCTAATGTAGCCAATCCTCCAAGAGCTTACAGAGCTCTTTTTACAGGGGCTACTGTAAACTCTTGGAGGATTGGCTACATCAGGGGTGTGTGGCCTAATATGCAGAGGAGTTCCTGCTTCGAAATGAGCCCTGAATGGGACATTCAGTAACCAATGCATTAGGATTTTAGAAGTCTGGAACCACTAGAAAAAAATGAATAAATTTTCTACCTACCTACCTAGAAAAAAATGAAAGATTTCAATACAAAGCAAGATATCAAGGTTAAAATGTCTCTTCTTGTTGCCCCTCCAGCAGTTGGTATTAAATCTGCCTCTGAACATGGAGGTCCCATTCAGCTATCATATTTATTAGGCATCATGGCTAGTTTGGTACAGTTCTGTTCAGATGAGAAAATGTACGCTATTTTCTTTTTCTGCAAAATCTCATGGTAATTAGAAAAAAACACGATCCCACTACCAGAGAAATTGCAGTAAGTATGAAATGGCTGGAGCCCTTTCTATAGACTTAGTACATATAATTGGCCTTAATTTTTTTTTGAATAGGTCATTCTCTTCAACATCTGTTCCTATGCAACATTTTATTCTTTGGAAGTGCTTAACTTTGGCAGGATTGAGCCCATTGTTTCCAGACCCGCTTTTCACATTATTCTCCTGTGGGCCATTTATATTATAAGAAAAAATTCATGAGAAATTTTAATAACATTCCCTCTTATCTAATTGCACTAGAACAATTTCGCTCCCAACAACGCAGGAAACTTGCATTAGCAAAACAGAATTTACAGATGTTAAGAGTCAAACATCTCCTAAAATGTGAAAAAGTCTGGCCATTGAAATCTGTAATTAACTGTTTCATTATATTTCCATCTTGTTACATGAAGGTCATTTTTGAAAATGCCATTGCTTTTTATTTTACATTCTTTGAGGGTACAACTAGATGAAATGGCAGGAGATCCATAATCAGATTTCCTGTGGTTTTTAAAAAGCTTATAGCACCTGGGGAAGGAAGCCTGAATTGGGGAAGGGAAGGGAATTGATGTTTGAATCTTTTTCTCATTGCCATTTCCCCCATTTTAATTGTTCCCCTTCCTGGAGTTGCTATTTGCCCCGAAGATAAATATATATATACCCATACCCATATGGCATATTTGTGTTTTCCATCATGAAGCAAATAGCAGTTGAGGGTAGTATTTAAATTGGGAAAATGTCATGAGGGAGAGCAGTGAACCCCTGGAGGCCTTAGCTGGCTCCCCAAGACTACTTTTAAATGTAAAGGGGGGGAGCAGTGGGTGATCTCACGAAAGATCTCCAGATGGCACATCTAGTTTGCTCCTCAGCTGAATCAATATGGTGGAATCAAATATAAAAGCAGTACTATACTGGAAGCAGGGAAACTGGTAATTCAGAAGTATATCAGTTTGTCAATTTATATTAAACTAGCCTGATACCTGTGTTTCGCTACAGTATTTAAGTTTTGTAAATCCAGTTATAAGACTGATGATGTGAAGTTTGAAATGTAACATTTGTTGTAGGAATTCTAATGGAGAATACTGTAGTGTAAAAAATGAAGTGAGACATATGTACTGTTTTTTCTCTGTACTGAAGGACCTCTCTATAGACCACATTGGTGGTTCTGTCCTCAGGTGCTAGGATCACCAGGCTGCTTGGTGAACTCACGCTGGAGCAGACCGCATAGAACTGTCCATGCCTCTTGAACTTAAAGGGTTTTTCTGATGGTATGAGTGTTATGTGTGGTATGAACACCAACTCTCCCCTAGCACTGCGAGTGACCAGTGTGGCCTTGATGATGTCCCTGTGCAGGGCCTTCACTTGTGATCTGGTGCCATTGCAGAGTTTGGGTGGGTTGAGGTTTCACAGCAGCATCACTGGAGCCCCCACTTTGAGAAGCTTGTGGGCTGTTTTTACCTCAGAACACTGAGGTCCACAGCTGAGCAGTCAGAGGGAGGTGGGTGCAAACAGGCAGGTTTTACCTCAGAACTCTTAAGTGGCACAGTTGACCAGTCAGGGGGGGAGAGCAGCTTGCCAGGCACTTGGAAAACAATTGGGGGAACACATTTTGCCCCTTTTTTACCCCCTTAGAAATCTTTTCGTAGTGGGGGTTGACATCATGAAAGGAATGCACTCCCCTTATTTGGGGTGTGCGTGCAGGGCATACCCTGTTTTTGTTTTTACAAAAATGCTTCTCATGTATGTTACATTTAAGAAATGGGACATAACTATGTATTAAAAACAACATCCAAGCAATCAGATATCAAGCAAGTTCACATGAGCCAATTTTCTAGAACCCACATTGTCTAACATTAAATAACCTAATACAGGAAACTACTTTTCTACAAATTTGGGGTATATTTCCATAGTGGGTGGGAGTGTGGCTAAAGTCACTGCGGAGGTGATCCTGCTGGGGCAGACTTCCTGATGGATTAAAGTACCCTGGCCCTACACCTGACAAACACCCACCGGTCTGGTATAAGGGGAGGATTGTTTTTAAAAGCATCGGGGAGGCTGGGCCAGCAGCAGCGCTAAGGCAATCCTGCTGAGCAAGCATCTCAGTTGGCTGTAAGCATCCCACCCCTTCTCCTATGCCTGACAGGCAGCTGTCTGTCCAGTGTAGGGGGGAGGGGTATTGCAAGCATTGTGGAGGCTGGGCTGGCAGGATCGCTAAGGTATTACTGCTGGGGTGGGCTTCCTGATGGCTTTAAGCACCCTGTACCCACTGCTGCACCTGACAGACAGCTGCCTGTCAGATGTAGGAGGTGGGGGAGGCTGGGCCAGCAGCATTGCTGCACCTCACAGGTGGTTAGGCAGTCCTGATTTCCTCAGCTGTCATTAGCTCTCTGCAGTCCCCTGTAACTGTTATTTTTTAACCTCAGAACACTGAGCTCTGCAGCCAACCAATCAGAGAGTGGAGGGTGCAAGGAGGCAGCTGCCTAGCAGCCACACAGGAAGCAATGGGGCGGAGCACATTTTACCCTTTTTGACCCCCTTATGGTTGAATTTCTAAAAATCCCTTCATAGTGAGCATCTACGTCATGGTCAGAGTGCTCTCCCGAATTCTGTGTTTCTAGGTCCAGGGATTTGGCCTGGGCATTGATTTTACAGTGAAAGACTTTCTTTTATATATATAGATGATATGTTTCTGGTTCGAAGAGGGAATAATTATTGCTAAATTTTCAATCGTCGGTAAAAATCCGAACCGCCCTCTCCCCCTGGTATAAATGAGTTTTTACTTAAAGAAAACTTGCAGCTATTTTCAGTTTCTAGCTGAAATGTTTTTCTGCTGACTATCGTACTTTGTATGTGTTTACTGTAAAACCTAGTGTGCTCTAAGCAATTAAAGCTGATGGTCTGGGATTTTTGTTATGTAGAATCTGGAACCTATTCACAGTCCAGTTTTCTCTTAGTAGCATAATAAATGGCAACAAAAATTGCTAAATGCTCCTTTGCTCAGTTTTCAAGCACAGCAGTACTAGTACTTAATCAATGATTAGCTGTTTCCCCCCTTCATTCTAGAATTAGCATGCTTAGGATCAGGTTGTGGTGTTAGTTTTCCATTATTTGTTCATATACAGTATCTGTGTTAATCCTCCTGTTTACCCAGTTAGACTGCTTGCACCTGACAAAAATAATGTACAATTATGTAAAGCATATACGAATATCTTGTTCATGTGTTCATAGATTATCACCTATATTGATGTCTGGTATTGTGTGCATTGGGGATGGAGAAAGATGTCATGAATGCTGTGATGTCTTTAGTCTTTTTTTTCAGGAGTTACATTTGGGGGTATCCAGCCACTCATGCCAGGAGTGCATGCTGCCTGCAGTCAGTCCTACTGATATGTACTGTTGGCATTTTGCATGATTTTGCACCACATATATTTCTCAGCTTTGGTATGCGCTACATAAAACTCTGATTTTTATGGTTTTGTATAGTGCCTACTGAAGGTGGAAAATACGCACAGATTAAGGCTGTGGTCACACTGGTGGCTTGGTGCGGTATGGTGGTGCCTCAAATTGTACCAGTTCAAAGTGTAGGGGAGCATTTCATCCAGACTGCACACCCTGTGGTGGGTTACCTGTGCAGCTGTCCCAAAGTGAAGCATTCACATTAGTGTTGTGCTTCAACCATGGGACAAGCTATAAGGTTGGGTTTTATTTAAATGCAGGCAGATAGATGTGCATATGGGCAGCAACTAAAAAAAAGAATGGTGGAAATGGATCTGCAAGTTCAGATGTCGCTTCCTGATTCCTTTCATTGCAGTAGAGTTCAGACATCAGAAAACCCAGAGGGAACCACAAACAATCCATTTGTACTGGACTTTCCCTGGTATCTGTTTATTCCACTTCCATTGAGGAACAGCATGGGCTGTGGACAACTGCACCATGGGAGGCAGATGTCCTTGTCTGGGGAGACCCATTTATTCCTCTCAGGTAGCACCACTATAGCACCACAAATTGTGCATGTAACCACAGACTAAATGGCAACTATGTGTATAGGGAGGATTGCAAGTAAAATGCCCACTCAATATACACAGTTGGATAACCCCACACATATTGTCTGAAAAAGCCTGTACTAATCCTGTCATTTCTTATTTTTATGAATAAACTGAATTTAAGAGTAATTTTCCTTTTAGGAAACATAGTTTCAGAGAAAAGATCAAAGATATTTAGTGAAAAAGTTTTAGTAGCTCAGATCCATTAATGATATATTTCTGAATATAAGTAAATTAAATTTCTCTAGATAAAATTGTCTAGTAAACGTATCATTACTCTAACCTTCCTTTAGAGAGGTAAAGCACCAAAATAGTCATATTATAGGTTTAATTCAGAGTTGTGTTATCAGCATGCATCAAATTATCTTTCTATTACCATCACGTAGTATATAGGTTCTTAGGTCAAACAAGGCATTTGTAAATTATTTTTAGAACTGACCTGAAGTGGACCTAGTTCAGCATTTCTGAAAACAGATTCATGACAGATTTCAGTGCCTCATTAAAGACAGAAATTTAATACAGAACATTAATATTATTTATATTTCTCTACTTAATTGTTTTGATTCTTTCCCCCCTCCCCTTATTTTCTTATATCAATAGAACTAATTATCAACATGAATACTTAAATCTGGGGATTGGACCCATAGACAGTCAAGATCTGGGGACTGGACCCATGAACCGATCTCTCTTCAAACCTGAAAAATGCCCCAGGTTTTCAGGGTGGGGGGGGGAATTAGAAATGTAAAAAAAAAATTAATTCCCCCATAAAAATAATAGAAGCAGCTCCTGTAGCTTGAAGAAATGGATGCCCTCACTTGCCGTTGCTAGGCAACCATACCAGCACAAGGCAGTCTGTTAGTACAAGGCAAGAAGAGGGAACAGGGCATTTTCCAGGGGTGGAAAAGAGAGGATGTCAAAGGGAGCCACCACTGGGCAACCTGATACTGCAGGATGTATGTGACTTACCCAGCTGCACAATACTGTTCAAATGTGTGTGTGTGCATGTGTGCAAAATAATGTGGATTGCAGTCCTTAGCTGAACTGAATATGCAACTCATAAGTGCATTATATCTACAAGGCACATCTGAGTAGTGTAAGTACGTTTATGTATAAAGGTGCCTTATATTTTTATATTGTGCGTTATGTTTTTATTTATTTATTTATTTATTTATTTGGATTCCACGTTTCCAGTTGTCAAGGTGACTTACAACATCATTAAAAATAACTCAGTACACAAATGCAGTATACACGGGGGTCCTTTCATAGAAAAAGAGGTGCAGGAGCTCATTAGCATAACTCATTAACATAACTCATTAGCATATGCCACATCCCCTGACATCACCGGAAGTGTGTCAGAAAGGGAATTTCAGTTTCAGCCCCATTATACCCTATGGGCCATTGAAATCAATGGCAAAAACTCATAGGGTATATGAGGGGCTGGAGGAAAGGGGGTTTGAGGGAGAGGCTCCAAACTTGCGGGGTAGCTGCTGGGGCCTCTCCTAGAAATACCCACCAAGTTTCAAGAAGATTGGACCACGGGGTCCAATTCTATGGGCCCCCAAACAGGTTGTCCCATCCCATCCATTGTTCTGTATGGTGGGAAAAAGTGTTACTTCTTTCCTACCATAGACAACAATGGAGGGAATGGGGGCAACCTGTTTGGGGGCCTGTAGAATTGGACCTCCTGGTCCAATCTTCTTGAAACTTGGTGGGATTTCGAGGAGAGGCCCCAGCAGCTACCCTGCAAGTTTGGAGCCTCTCCCTCAAACCCCCTCCCCTCCCGTAGCTCTTAAAGTTGCCGCCAAATTTCGGCGGCAATTCGGCAGTGGGCCAAATCAGATCAGAGAATCTGATTCGGCCCGTGGCTGCCCTAATGGCCACTCCTGAGCTGTGGCTCGCTCCGGCCCCAAAGGACCCCTGAGTATACAACAGATAAAGCCATATCAATCAAATGAGCCCTCTCAATAGCAAATTAAAAACAAGTAATCAAAATGCTTGCTAAAATAATATAGAAAAGGTATTTTTTATTTTCCTGCTCTCCAATTTTAAATACAATTACTTTCAATTAACTCTTCCCACTGGCCCACAGTAAGATCTGAAACGTTGTTGCTGTACTTCAGTGTAGTGAACGTTCTTGCTCTGCTCCAAGATGTTTATATTAATACATAATATATTTCCTTATTTGGGAAACATTTCTCTATCATGCATTTTGGCAATAAATATTACTAAATTTGTTTAAGACAATGTGTATCTTTTCTGTAAGTAAAAAAGTTCTTCTGCTAATTCCAGTTTTGTTTGTACAGTTTAGCCTGTAACAGTGCAGTACCTGACATGTGTTTGTTTCTTAGGCAAACGTGTAAAATCCTTCAAGATCAAGGAGATTTCTGCTGTGGCTGATGTCAATTTTTGATTATCCACACACACATAATATTCTGGCTCCACGTTTGGGGCAATAGTGATGAATCCTAATCATGGTCGGATTCTCAGGAAGGGCCAGAAGGTTCGTTGAGGAATAAAGATGTTCCAGCCTTGGTTTAATACTCACAGAGCAGCAGGTGTGTACAAAAAACAAAAACAGGTTTCCATAGTTGTAGCAGAATTTGATGTAATTTGCTTTTTCTTACAGTTACATACATATAGTATCATGTAATTTTGCAGAGTTTTTCATTTCAAACGATACCCTGGCAAAGCTGAAAGTAGCCCTCTACAATGAGATCCATAATATGAGATCTATAATAGACATGTATATATATTTAATGTGATTGTTGCAGGCACCAGTTAGATCATTCGCACAATAAGAACTACAATCCAAAAATTGTAAATAAAATCTAAAAATCTAGAATGTTTAAATATCTCTGGATTTCCAGTAAAATTGAAAGCATGACTGACAGCGCCAGCTCCATTTTAGAGCTATTTTTCAGTCATGTTTTTATCCTGCCCTTCCTCCAAGTTTTGCATGAGTTTTCCACCCTCCATTTTATCCTCACATCAATCCTTTGAGATTTGTTAGGCTGAGAGAAACATATTCCTAAAAACTGATCCCAAAATAAATGGTTGGTAATATTTATATTGCTACCAGAGTATATTTTAGGTTCTTGCTTTGATGAATCTCTGGCTTTGGTGAATGTTTCTTTGTCATGTATGATAAGCAAACAAATTATTATTAGAAACTGGATTATGTTATAGGAGATAATTCAGTTTTTTTCCAGTAAAAGAATTATCTTTGTTGCAAAGTGCTGCCCAGTCCAAATCCTGCATCCATTTAGATGAAATCTGTTCATAGAAGACAATTATCATTCTTTACTTTAGCTGTGGTGGTGGAAAGTACCGTCAAGTTGCAGCTGACTTGTGGACACCCCATGGGGTTTTCAAGGCAAAACATGTTCAGGGGTGGTTTGCCTGCCTCTACAGAGCAGCCCTGGACTTCCTTTGTAGTCTTTCCACCAAGTATTAACCAGGCCTGATGCTGCTTAGCTTCTGAGATATGACAAGATCAGGCTAGCCTGAGCCACCCAACTTTAACCATGGCCTTGACTGTATTAGAGGATTAGATATTTGTTTGGATATTTCAGAGGCAAAACAATGTCCCAAATTTGCTATCTCTTTTCCACTCAGAAATAGGCCAAATGACACAAAACATGATCTTTTGAAATTTTGTAAATGGTTTGGATTTTAGGGAGCTTACGAACAGGTAGGGATGGAAGAAAAGCTACTTGGAGCCCTGCAACTGCAGCCAACCAGGTGGTGGACTCTACCTCACAGGCAGCAGAGGCCGCAGGAGCAGTGAAGGAGGAGTGAGTGTGCCAAGGCTGGGACACCAAATTGCCGATGCTGACTTTAAATGCCCCCAAAACTTCCATGGTTGTCAATAGGCAGTCTACTACCCATTGAAAACAGTGGCAGTAAATAGGTCTACCATTATCCAATATTTCCAAATCTGAAAAAAATGATCTGAAACAGATTCATGAAATAGCATCAATACCCCTGAAATTTTGTTATAATGGTTATTATGCCCTTTCTGAAATACTGAAATAAAGTTTATGAGAAAATCTGTAAACTGTATACCCCTAGCACAACAGAAAATTGTTTTACCTGTCTTTGACTCTTTATTACATAAATTAATAGACTATCTCACTTCTCTCCCTTTTTCCTCTAGCACTGCAGTGATTATATTTAAGGGTTACATTTCAGTTTATATTCCAGGTATATATAAAGTAACACGTTTTTAAAAATTAAAGGTATCAGTGGTTAGGCTTTGACCTCTGACCTAGAGGCTGTTTCTCTTAGATGTGTATAGACTGTCTTAGATTGTTCAGGTATGTGGAAAAGGCATTCTGCACATATTCAAGAGCAAGCTCCAGTGATTCTAGGCTGAATTAAGATTTGTAGATTCGTGTAAATAGAGACTCCATACAATATACACTCAGTAAATACTATTGGAATGTGCATTCTTTCTGACCCTAATTTATAATATGTTTTGTGCTTCTAGTGGCATTTTGCTACTTAATTACTAAGTACTTCATTTGCTTTTACATACTGTTCAAGTAACTTGTTTATCTACCACCTATTTAAGACTTTAGGGAGATGGTTGCCTTATGCCACCTATTATAAATAACATTCGGTTGGAATAAATGATCCATTAATTGTGTCTGTGATTTTTGAAGTTTAATTGGCTAAAGGAATATAAATCTGATGTTTAAAAAATATAAATAGGTTTCAATGCCTTCAATGAAATTCCAGTTTTGAAAGGCATTACTTCAGAGGATTAATATACGGAGTTACTTGCATGCCATATAGAAGACAAACAAAACAGGAGTGCTAGTTTTAAAGATTCCTGGAAATTTGGCAAGAAGCATGAGATACTCTGGGATTAGCATAAATAGTGAGAAGCATTAGGAGAAAGATTCTTTTAGTCCACATCTTTTGGCAGAACCAGACCTACGGAGTCATGCCAGACACTCAGTGAGTTGTTTCAGATTAGGAGATGTGAGCAGAGAATAATTAGAATTCCAGAAGCAATTTCAGGCTGTAGTTGCTGGCAGCCAAGAAAGCATAGTTTATAATAATTTCATGAGTGTACTTGCTTGCAGTAGATGACAAACATTATCTATGTTAGGAGACAGTGGTGGATAGACTGGTGCTGGCATATTTAACATAGTTTTAACATAACCTTTTATTGTGATTCAAGTCAGCTAACAAATCACAATTTAAAACATGGAGAATATTATTTTCTAAAAAACTTCCTTCCCTGAAAGATACCTTCAGTCTATATCCCATTAAAAGCCCTTGCAAATAGAATGACTTGCAGCACTTTCTGAAAATTTCTACAGATGGCATCACATTTCTACCTAGGAAACCCATTTGTCAGACTGGGAGTTACAACAGAAAAGGCATGGCCCTGATGTCAGGGAGGCTACCAAGGGGAAGGAGCTACCAGGCAGCAACCTGAGGACCTCAGCTAGTATGCAAAAAAATCTTGGTGGAGAAAGATGGTTCTTGTGCTAAGAGAGGGATTATGAAGTACATCTCAGAACTGGGTTATGAACTACATCTTGCCCCTTCCTTTCCCCCTGTGGGCTGAGGACACGAATTGGTGTACCTCTACATGTCATCTGTAAGCTGTAAATTGTTATTGAATTTTAAGTTTTTTTAAATAGTTTAACTGGATTGTAATGTTGTCCAACTGGAAATGTTTTCCTCCACTCCAAGCCCTGTTGCATGGGGGGGTGGGGGTGTCACAAATCAAATAAATAAATAGCAGGGAGATCTCTCAATGTCCCACTGAAGGTATGGCTTCTACATTGCTGGGCCAGTAGACTTTCCTGACTCTAATTTCTAATTCCTGATTGGCAACAAGACTAAAGGTGATGAAGTTGGCAATAAATAAAGCAATGATGATGATAATTTATTTCATTTATCCCCCCCCCCCATGAGTGGGCTCAGGGCAGCTTACAACATAAGATTCATAAAACAATAAAAGTGATAAAACCAGTAAAACAACTGATGGCACAATAAACAATAACCAGAAATGACCCGACCCATGCCTCATGTCAGGTGAATAAAAAGCTCCAGTGCCCAAGTAATGTTATCTAAAGCAGCAGGGCACTGGAAAGGGGCCATGAACAGGGGAGACCAGAATGGTTGAATGTCCACCACCTCAACCAAAAGCCTGGTGGAACAGCTTCACTTTATAGGCGCTGTGGAACTGTAATAGGTCCCACAGGGCCATCATCTTGGGTGGGAGCATGTTCCACCAGGTTGGGGCAAGGGCCAAAAAAGCCCTTGCCCTGGTTGAAGCTAAGCAGATGGCCCTCAGGCTGGGGATCACCAGGAGGTGCTAATTGGAAGAGCATAAAGCTCTCTGGGGTTCATATGGGGAGAGGTGGTCCCGCAGGTATGATGGTCCCAGTCTGCATAGGGCTTTAAAGGTAAAAACCATAACCTTGAACCAGATCCAGTATTCAGTTGGCAGCCAGTGCAGTTGACGTAACACCGGCTGAATGCACACCCCCAAAGCCGTCACCGTCAGTAGGCGTGCCGCTGCATTCTACACTAACTGCAGTTTCTAGATCAGACCCAAGGGTAGCCCCACATAAAGTGAGTTACAGTAATCCAGCCTGTAAGTGACTATTGCATGGATCACTGAAGCTAAGCCCTGAGGGGTAAGATAGGAACCAGCTGCCTGACCAGTCGAAGATAATAAAAGGCTGATCTGGCAGCCAAAGTGGCCTGGGCCTCCACTGTGAGCAAGGGATCCAGCATCACTCTGAGACTCCCTATCTGTGGCACTGGCACCAATAGTGCTCCACCAAAGACTGGGAGCCTGATTCTTGACCTCAGTCACTTTCGACTCAGGTACAAGACCTCCGCCTTCGTTGGATTCAATTTCAGCCAGCTCTGCTGCAACCATCCAGCCACAGCCTCTAATGCCCTGTCCAAAATGTCTGGGGCGGGGTTCATCTATCCATCCATCAACAAATAGAGCTGGGTGACATCTGTATATTGTCGACAACTGAGCCCGAACCCTCGTACCACCTGGGTGAGGGGATGTATGTAGAATCTCCCCCTGCAGCACTCCACATTCAAGCAGGTAACACGGGGACATCCTCTCCCCTAGTGCCACCCTCTGTCTGCAACCATGGAGCAGTATTGTCCCTGACCATAATTTGGGGCAGTAATTCTCAAAGGAAGAAAGTGAGCATGCTCTAAGCATACTAATTAGAAGGATGCCATTTTCAGCACATGCTATCAATAGGCACATATTTGGCCAATTCAGCCAAGCAAATTCAATGTACTGTCAACTACTCAACTGAATCTATCCCAGTATGTAAGAACTAAAAAGCATCAGATGATAGGATCAGAAAACATAATTGTGAAGACATTAAACTGCTGATAGATCACTTATAACATTATAAGGTACCCCAAAAAAAACACTTATTGAGGGACATCAAAGCTAGCATGTCAGGTCAGGCTAGGGTTTCCATATTCCATATTTGGGGGGGGGGGATCCTCCAATTTTCAGGGCTTCTGCCTGCCACCAGCCAGCTGGCTGGTGGGAGAAGCCCCACCTCAGAACAGTGACATTCCCAATATGATGATGTCACACGGAACTGTCATCATCACATCAGTGACATCACATGGCGACACTCTGCTTTTTGAGCGAAACTCTTATGGTTTGAGCCCAGTTTTAACCTTAGAGTGTCTGTGAAGAAGCATCACCTTTGAAATTGCTGACATGAGAATGTCACTTCCGCATGATGTTATTATGTCAAGGACATCGCTGCCCACTCCCAAATGCCCCCCATATTCCCCCACTGGTGCGACAATCGCACCTGGCAACCCAGTGATCTCTAGGTCAGGCTCAGGATTTCATGGTCTCCATGATAACCATGGGTTTCTCTCAGATTGTAATGGGCCCAGTGTATGAAAAAGGACATACACTGGACCTTCTTTTCTGCACAAAGCAGCTGGGGGGGGGGGGAGGGACTGGATGTCCAGCCCTTATCATTGTAGGTCGCTATGTCCTGAAGGCACAGTAGAGCTTGTTGCATCTCCCTGCAGGGGTGGTGGACCAATTTGGATGGTCTGTCCTCTGAGATTAATGGATCCAGCTGATGGCCAGGGAGATTTTGAGAGCCTACCCGGTGACTCTGTGGAGGCCCTTACAGCAGCAATGATGAGATGACTGGAGCCATTATTGTGTACTGGGTTTGATGCATGGAAAGCCCAGACTACGACATAGTGATCAGCATAGATTTACTGAGTACACAAGAAGTATGCAGTACTGGCTGAGATGGCCAACTATATACAACTCCTAGGACACATCCCAAAGACCTATTGGTGGGTTTGAATTTCCCGCCAGAGTTCTTATTGGAGGGCTAGTGGTGGTCTAGGATCCTTGATCCCTATTGTCTCTCAGAGTCAAGCTCTGACTGTATGACGCTGGTGCCCAGTGGTGGTCAGTGGACGTAACCCCTCCCCCCATAGTTTGAGCCCATCTATGTGGCATAGTCCTGTAGGTAAGCCGGAGGTCAGCGTTCCTCTGGGAATGTCTTGGTGTGGGTGCCGCAGCAGCATCCAGGGCCCTGTCTGGCGGACTTGCCTGGACACCCAGCTGTGGGGTTGGGGGCCCTCCTCTGGTGTTGGGCTGGAGACCAGTGCTCCTTTGGCCGGATTGGCCTCAGGAATGGGGGCTAACTCTGGAGCCATTGCATCTGGAAACTTGGGTCCAGTGTTGCTGTTGCCGGCCCCTGGAGCTGGATTGTTGGCTAAGGCTGGAAGCAGGCACCTCCTCAGTTGGTCAATACACCTTTGCAGGACCTGGCCATCATCTGTCGAGACCTCATATGACATGGGTCCTGTGGAGTGAATGATTTGGGCAGTGAGCCACAGAGAGCCCTTACTGAAGTTGTGGGCATGGACGGGGTCCTTGGGGAAGAACCCTCTAGGTGCCTCCCTCTGCTTGGACAGGCTGCGTGACTGGGGCCCTGTCTGGATGTAGCCTATCCAGTAAGATGGTGGGCTGCCGTCCCATTAAGAGTTCAGCTGGGCAGCACCCATTGACTGGGTTAGGAGTGGTCTGTTGCACCAATAAGAAGTGGTTGATACAAAATTCCCAGTCACCTTCCATGAGATGACTCAGTGCTTCTTTGGCAGTCCGCACCATCCGCTCGGCTTGGCTGTTGGTCGCGGGGTGGAATGGGGCAGACCTCACATGCCGATTAGGTTGCTTCTGAAGAACTCCCAGAATTCCTCCAAGGTAAAAGCCGTCCCGTTGTCGGAGATGGTGTCAGGCAACCCATGGGTTGTGAAGATCTGGCGTAGTGCCTGAATGGTGGCTTTGGAGGACGTGGCTGAAATGGGGCATATCTCTACCCATTTTGAGTAGGAGACCACCACGACCAGAAAGAGCAGTCTGTGGAATGGGCCCGCAAAGTCTATGTGCAGTCTGGACCATGGTGTGTGGGTGGACTCCCAAGCTTGGGTGGTGCACTAGGTGGATTTGGCCGGACCTCCTGGCACGTTTGGCAGCGCTTTACCCAAGCTTCGACCTCCGCATCAATCCCTGGCCACCACACATAACTCCAGGCCAGGGCCTTCATGCAAACGATCCCTGGGTGTGCTTCATGTAAGACCTGGAGGACACACTGATGAAGGACACTGGGAACCACCACCCTGTCTCCCCACTGTAAACACCCCTTGTGGGCCATGAACCCCTGTGGGCCATGAACACTAAACTTCAGGCCCGCTGTGGCCGTGGGCCACCCCCTCACCACCCAGGCCAGAACACAGGAAAGGACAGGGTCCTGGGCTGAGTAGCAAGCGACATCAGCCGCCTGGAGGGGGGCATCCAGAAGATTCTCCACATGGAGCACAGGGTGCACTGGAGCCAGGTCCACCTCAACGGAGGGCAATGGGAGGCAGCTGAGGGTGTCGACATGGCCCATGGCCTTCCCCAAGCAGTGCTGCAGGGTGTATTTGTAGCCAGAGAGGAAAATCGATCAGCGGAGGACCCACAGAGAGAGCACCTGCAGTGTCTGCCGGTCCGCCGTGAAGAGGCCAAGGAGGGGGCAATGGTCCATGACAATGGTGAAGGAGCGGCTGTAGACAAAATCATAAAACTTTTTTACACCGGCCACGATCGCCAACCCCTCCTGGTCAGTTTCAGCATAGTTGCGATTTGCAGCTGACAGTGTCCTGGAATAATAGGCCACCGGCATCTCCTGCCCATCCAGGAGTTGGTGAGCTAGGATGGCACCCACCCTGTAGGGGGAGGTGTCGCAGACTAGAACCACCGATAGTGATTCATCAAAGTGCACTAACACAATTGGAAATGAGTAGCGCTTTGACCCCTTTGAATGCAGTGGCCTGGCGAGGGCCCCAAATCCAGGGGGCCTGTTTGTTGAGCAGGCGGTGCAGGGGATCGGCCACCACCACCTTGGGGAGGAAGGCATGGTAAAAGTTCAGCAGGCTGAGGTATGCCTGCAGCTTCACCTTGGACTCTGGTGGCGGGGCCTCAACGATGGCCTTGATCTTGTCCTGGGCTGGATGGAGGCCGTCTGTGTCGACCATGAAGCCCAAAAAGTCGATGGAAGGAACCCGGAGGAGGCAGTTCTCCTGCTTCACCTTGAGGCCAGCCTCGTTGAAGCGGTGGAGGATGGCATGCAAGTGGGAGGTGAAGTCATCAGGCGTGGCCACGGTGATCAGCACATCGTCGAAGAATGGTGTGATGCATGGAATCCCTTTTAAAAGAGAGTCCATGAGACTTTGGAATAGTCCAGGGGTGACACTCACCCCAAACTGCAACTGCTTTAATTTAAAGCTTCCCTGGTGCGTTGCAGCTGTGGCCTCGTCTACGGGGAGCTGCTGGTATGCTTGAGTGAGATCCAGTTTCCCACATATCCGTGCCCCTGCCAAAGTGGCCAAGACATGGCTCATGACCGGGACTGGGTAGGCATGGTCCTGGAGAGCCTTGTTGAGCATACACTTGTAGTCCATGCAGATGCGGATGTCCCTGTTGGGCTTCACGGGAATGACAGTGGGGGTTTCCCAAGTGGCATGTGAGATGGGGTCAAGGATCCCTTGGCCCATGAGGCAGTCCAGGTCCGCATCTATCTTGGGTCGCAGGGCAAAGGGGACCTTCCGGGATCGCATGTGAATGGGTGCTACCATGGGGTTGAGTTGCAAGGACACCGAGGGGTCCGTGTACCGGCTGAGAGTTCCATCGAAGATGGACAGGAACTCACTGCAGACATCACTAAAGTTCTGCAATGCACTGCTGTGGATCCCCTCAACAGAGATTTCCAAAGGGCTGAACTAGGCATGACCTAGCAGGCTAACTAGGTTGCCCTTGAGCACCAATAAGTCCAGGTGGCCATTGAATCCCCGGTGCTGGACCCAGAAGCTACCCACACCCCTTATCAGCACCCGGTTCTGCTGGAAGTCTATCAGGGTAATGGGCGAGGGGCACAGGCGGGGACCCCCATGTGGACAGTCTTTTAAGGGTCTCCTCCGATATGATGGAGAAGGCAGACCTGGAGTCTAACTCCATGGTGCAGGGGGACCCCTCTATTTTAACCAGGATGTGTATTTTGGGGGCGGAGATTTGGCTGGGAAGCTGCAGTACCTGTTCAGTCACGAGCAGGTAGAGGTCCTCGGAGGCCATGCCCTCCTTGTGGTGCATTGTGGACTGGCGGCACTGGGGTGGCTGAGTCATCGAGGCTCGGGACCCCCACAAACAGCAAGCCCATACAATGTGGCCAGAGTGGCTGCAGCTCCTGCAGGTGGCATCCCGGAATCTGCACGTCTTCCAGTTGTGATGGTCCCCGCAGCTGGCACACTCCAGTTGGGCCAACTCCATTGCGGTGTTGGTGCAGGCCACGGTCCCTGGATCTCTCCATCTTGTGTGCTGCTATGTCAGGTGGACTTCTTCTCCTTCCGGTTCGATGGGGTCAGAACTGGCCTGATGTGTGGCAGCCAAACAGTGGCTGGTCATGGACCCAGGTGTGGTTGGATGCGACCTCTCCCATGCAGTAGCAGTGGAGAGGGCAGAGGCAAGGGTGCATTTCTCCTCCTCCATGATGCACCTCTGAAGCTTTTCATCATGGAGGCTGCAGACTAGCTGGTTCCGGAAGACCTTCTCCAGATGGGCCCTGAACTCACTCTCAGCGGTGAGCCTTTGGCACTCCACCAGGTAGGCTGTGGTGGATTCCCAGGGTTGCTGCAGCCGGTAATGGAAGGGCACATGGCGAGCAATCTCTGAGGGCTGAGGAATGAAGTGGTCCTGGAGCACCTTGATGATCCCGTCAAATGTGGCCTCAGATAGCTTTGTGGGTGCGAGTAGGTTTTGGGCCAGTGGTGCCGTATGAACTGGTGGTGCCGTATGAACTGGTGGTGCCGTATGAACTGATAAGGAGACCCCTCTTGTGATCCCTCTCCATCACCTGAGAATATCAGGATGGACTTGAGTCCCTCGACCCAGGCTTCCCAGTGCTGGGGCTGTGCTGGGTTGAACGGAGGGACAAGTCCTGCTCCCAGAGCAACTGCCATCGTGCTGCGCAGTGCTTGTGACACGGAAGTGTTTCCCTGGTTGCCTTCAGTGCTCATGGCTGGAGCAGCAGCGGAGATCCTTGTCTTCCTTGGGGTCCTGACAGCTCAGCGCACTTAGTGGGATCCCACCTTCGTCGCCACTATTGTGTACTGAGTTCGATGCATGGAAAGCTTGGACTATGACATAGTGATCAGCATAGATTTATTGAGTACACAACAAGCATGCAATACTGGCCGAGATGGCCAACTATATACAACTCCTAGGACACACCCAAAAGTCCTATTGGTGGGTTTGAATTTCCTGCCAGAGTTCTTACTGGAGGGCTAGTGGTGGTCTAGGATTCTTAACCCCTATTGTCTCTGACTGTATGCTGCTGGCACCCAGTGGCAGTCAGTGGACATAACAGCCATAAACAGAGTTGCTCCTTGGCATCTTCTTCCATGCTTTGCATGGCCCCCAGTTCCTTGGTTTACCAGGGAGCTGGGTCATGTGAAGTAGACTCATGATGAACCAGACAGCCTATTTACAAGCCTATGAAGTGGTGGTGATAGCAGCAAAGAGGACTTTCTTCTTCTCTGCCACTATTGCGTTGGCAGACTCTTCTCCAATTCAAGTGTTCAAAGTAGTGTGTGACTTGATAACCACCCAAGTCCAACCCTGTGGGCAATGAAAATTTGGCCCCCAGCTTTGGTGTGTTTGCAAGGTTCTTTGCTGACAGAATCATCCATTATGACTTGGAAACCAAGTAGAGGGCAGAGGTATCAGAACTGCCTGCTTGTCCTTTTATTATGGATTGTTTCAATCAATCCTGCCTATGGGTTCGGTCAGGGTCCTTGGAAGCATGAGGTCCACCACTTGTACTTAGACCCATGCCCTTCATGGCTTTTAAAATCTTTCCTGGAAAAGGTATTGGAGCCTGGTGAAAATTTTCAACTCCTCCCTGATTAAGGAGACTCTCCCTAGGCTTTCAAAGGAAGCAGTTATTAGACCTCTGCTCAAAAAAAAACCTTCACTGGCTAGAGGTTAGGTGGCGAGTTACAGGCCAGTCTCCAGTTTACCTTTTCTAGGGCAGGTGATAGAGAGTATGGTGGCAGAGTAGCTCCAGGGGTTCCTGAATGACATATCTTCTTTTGACCCATTTTTGTCTGGCTTTAGACCTGGGTTTGGTACCGAAACAGCTTTAGTTGCACTGGTGGGACAATCTTCATTTAAAGTTGGACAGGGGACAATATTTTCTGTTGATACTTTTGGACCTCTCAGCAGCCTTTGATACAGTTGACCAGTGAGATTGTCCACAGCTTTGGGGTTGGGTGTCACTAATATGCAGACACCCTGCTCTGTATTTCATTATCCAAGTCTCCAAATGCATCTATCTTGGTTCTAAATCAGTGCTTTGAGGCTGTAGTCAGGTGGCTACAGCAGAACAAGCTGAATCTGAATCCAGACAAGACAGAAGTAATGCTGGTTGGGAAGGTTGATATTCTGAAGGGACTGAATCCACTTTTCCTAGACAGAGTGATGTTGGCTTTTCCACAGCAGGTTAAGAGCTTGGGGATGCTCATGGACTTCACCTTGGTGTTCAAAAAGCAGGTTGGCATGATGCCCAGGAGTACCTTCTATCAGCTACATCTGATTTGCCAACTTACTCATTACTTAGACTCAGCTGCTCTGGCCGTGCTGATCCATGCTTCTGTAACCTCAGGGTTGGATTATGGTGGTATGCTCTAGATGAAGCTGCTCTTGAAGACAAACTGGAAACTACAGCTGGTCCAGAATGCGACAGTCCAACTGCTGCCAGGTGATAGCCCCAGGGAATATCTGTGGTCCATTTTGAAACAGCATCATTGGCTGCCAGTATGTTTTCAAGATAAAGTTGCTGATCATGATCTTTAAGGTGGAAAATGTATTGGAAAAGAAAATGACACAAATAATAATACATAGGATTTTTAAAAAAGAATATATGATATTTTTAAAAAATTAAAAATTGGTTTTGTTTTCTGGGTTCTAAGCCTTCGGCTCATGTTGCCATAACATTTCCAAGATTAAGCTGGAACCACAAGGAGGTTTATATTAGCATTTGCAACATTTGAAATTTTAATATGAAACACTTGGTAATAAACATAGTTACACCAGAAAAACAAGATTATAAATCATTCTCAAGCCAAGAAATTAGTTTCTCAGAAACACACTGACTGTGTTAACACAATCTTGTTCACTTTCACAAATCACATATTGTTGACTATTTGTGGAAAACATACAACTCTCTGTTTCAAATTCCTACAACTAATGCATACCCATCTGCTCAAAAATGCATTTCCAGACAATATCTCCATTCTGTGACATACAGAAATTAAAAACCATCAACAGTTTCCTTTTCGTGATGAGAATTCAGTCTGGATTCTAATGAATAGCAGTCTGCTTACAGCTGATGAATAGGAAAATGTTCTTTGCTAAATATAGCTGTATGAATAAACAAACTTATGGAAATTATTAGATAACCATGTTTGACTGATCCTACCTAATCTCCCATCCCCCAACCTCTCCAGAATGCAGCTCTGATCAATGTAGATAAGAAACTATTTTGAGAAAGAGACCCTCTGAACCCAACCTGCCCTTAGGGAAGAGTTGCCATTAAATAGTAGGGCAGCTAGTGAGAAAAAGTTGACATATGTGAGAGGATACCTCACAGGAAAAGAAAGGAAGGGGGAAAGGGAGAACTGTGTATGCCTTCCTCAGTTCCTTAGAGGAAAGGCAACATAAATAAGTACTGCATAGGATCCGTGTTGTTACATTGTGGGCTTTTCCACATGAGTTTTTTCCATCAGTTCTGGCCCCATACTGCTGCAGTTTATCCCCTGACTTCCACATTTATGCATTTAGTTTTCACTTTGGTGTATTATACACACACACACACCTCCTCGCTTTTTCCCAGTTCTGTGGAGACCACTTTTACCCCCATGTTTTTCTGGAAGCCAATTTTGAGTCTGCATTTTTGTAGTGTGTAATTTTTCTATCAGTTTTCTTTGTCCCACTCACCACCAACCCATTTTTCAATTACTGGATTGTTGTCATCATTAAACCACTCCTTCTCCCCCCCAATGAGTAATTTCAATGCAGAAACTCATTAGCATATTAGGCCACACTCCTAACTGTGCAGTTCTTTCCCAGGATTGGCTTCCTCAGGTGCCCCACAACTTGCGGGGTGCATGGGGAACCTGAGGGAAGGAAGGCAGTTTCTGGATTGGCTTTCCCAGGTTCTCTGCATCTGCAGGGCACCTGGGAACCCAAGGAGGGGAGGCAGTGTAAACTGACCAACTCGGAAGCCAGCTGGAAATCCATTCCTGTGCGTTCCTGCCCAAAAATAGCCTTGAGTGTTATATTGATATTTTAGGATAATTTAAAAAATAAGGGGGAGTGATTTGATGCCACAAATGGCAACAGCACTCTCCCTTGAAAATCCTCATTATTTAAGCCCCCTACAGAAGAAAATAAACTGACTTCACAAGTGTAAGAGTGCATAGGGAGGGCAGACATGTGGAAGAGCCCTGCCCAAACTGATTCCAGGGCTTTGTGGATTGACTCCCAAGAAAATCAGAAGTAACTCAAGCATGCAGAAGAGGTCCATGTTCTCCTTGATAATTTGCACTGCTCAGAAGCTTAGAGTTTATCTTTTCATGTTATCCTTTGTTTTTCATATTGTCTAAATGGAAGTGGAATAGCTTTTAGGATAGGTACACATAAGCTGGCTAGTTAATTCACAGTTCTTCAGGTGAATCTACACTATTGCTATTTGATCCTTCAAATTAAAGATATCAATAAAGTTCATAACTCCCTTTCATCCACAATCCCCCTACTGAAACGTTACTTCCCTAATCATTTTTGTCTTGACAGGAATTATATCTGATCATGGAGCCTTCCCTAGGCATTTAGATAAAATAAGTTTTATCCTTCCCTCCTGAGTGTCTGTGTTGTTTTATATTTACCTCCAACTCTTCTGAGGAATTCACACAGCAACTGAATTTTGATACTCAGTCTGACACTATCATGTCTACTTTGGCTTTCATTGTTGCTTGCTTCAGAAGCAGCAGCAGTGTTAACCAACTGCAGTGGTCGTTTGATAGCTATATCCTTCAGGAGGCCTTCCAAGTTATTTCTGCAGTAAATGAAGCAGTCCAAGCTAACATGTACTCATCCAGCTTTACCTCAGGTGTAAACCCCTTTTGTATTTAATTATGCATTGTTGTTTTAATATGAAACTAGTAAGTTCACAAGCAATTAGGCTTGGCTCACAGCATCAATTCACCAATTTAAATTAAAATGTCTTGAAACAGTAGAGTAATTATTCCATAATTGTGCATCGAGTACACAGAAAATGAAGAGGGTTTAAGTCTTTGTATTTTAAAATGTAGCAACCTATGTAAAAAAAAAGACAGCATATAGGGAGCGATTTCTTGCCAAGTATGAACAAATTAATTCAAATAAATATTTAGAGTGTTTAGATTTTTCCATCTGTAGTGCTGAGCAACAGCAAAAGTTAATTTTCAGATGTATTAATAATTAATTGAAAAGTTGATTGGAATTGATTGGAACACATTTGGAATGTTAGTGTCCTCCTAGGATTTTTAAGACCAGCACTGTGTTGCAGTCATATTCTGTTTTTTTTTCTTTCATTTTTTTAAAAAACGGATGTTGGCACAGGACATTACCTTCCAGCTGCTCTGCTGAAAACCTTGCATGCCATCCAAAAGACAAAACCTTCCTGTAAATAACATGGATGGATATTAGCTAAAATTTAACTGCATTTTTATGAAATTGACTTCCACATTCCAGTCTATATTCTACTGAATGTGCAAGTGGATAGATGCCCTTAACGCTAATGGCTGATGTGTGCCACCCTTATATTAGGATTTATGTTTCCAGCTAGTAGTAAATGTGGACTCTTCCAAGTTTTACTCAGAGAAACAATGTGTGACCTACCAGCATAAAATTAAGACAAAAAAAGGAAGGACAGGTGGAGCAGCAGGAGTGCTGGCAACTGAAACCCATTAGGAACACAAATGAAACAGCAGTAATAATGACAATGATGATAATAACAATAAGCAAACTGAAATAAAATAATCTAGCGATGCATGAAATCATCTGTTGCATAAACAGAGAATGCAGTTATATGTGGTCGTGCACCATGCATTACTTGCACTGTGCAGCTGCAGATCAATTATTTGGGAGGCACATGCTTGCTGTGGTGCAGACGTTCATTTGTGAGTTATATTATGCTATGCATCCTTAACTTTCAAAGGCAGATATAACATGACTGCCTTATGGACTTCTGCAGAATGATACAATGGGTTGAGTCCAATCAGTTTCTCTGCTTTAGAAAAAGGGAAGGGGGGTTCTCCCTTGATCACCAAAAAAGTACGATGACAATATTGGGACCTGAATGGTCAAAACTCATGTGAAAGGGGGGCTGTAGCAAGGAGGAGAATTAGGTAAGACTGAGTAAAAAGATCCAACTTTTTGAATTTCAGAGCTTATCCTTCACTTCCACAATGTGTGGCAGAAAAGGGAAAGTTCTTCTCAGTCCTATAGGCAGGAACCCTGTCTCCTTCCTTTTGGATGCACAAGAGGAAAGGAAGATTCCGTGTGAGTGTCAGGAGTTGGAAAAGATGCCAACCAACTTTTGGCTGTGTTAACCTTAATCATAACTATAATACTAAAGCTAACCTTTCTCCTGTTTACTTTCTAGGGACTCAGGACAGCATACATAGATCTTGCCTCTTCCATGTGTTGTGCAATGTATTCCATCTTATTCCACATTTAATACTACATGTGTAATGCAGAAAACATGGTGTTATTTTATTTCTGTAGGTAGACACAGCACTTTCTGTTTCCATGCAATGAGACAAAATCTGAGGCCTCCTAAAAAATGAGTCTTGCAGGAATTCCAAATCCGGCTGTTAAATTCAAGAACCATGACAAAAAAATTGTATGTCCAAGAGCTATAGCCTAACTTAATCTCCCTCTCCCTCCCCAACATTTTCATACCTACCTACATGCCTACATTACTATAGATTGCCTAAATCCCAAAATATAGCTCTATTGTTTCTTTTTTCTTTATAAAATATTCAGATGTTCAAGAGTGTAAAACTAAGTATTAAACCCTCAAGGCAATCCTTTTTAGAATTCTTATCAGCATCCCCACTCTGCAGAATTGAGAAGAGCTATATGCAGATAGTTTTGCTGAGGGCAAAGAAATGTTTCATCATTAAGGAACATGGCCCTTCGAAATCTGAGATATTCCCTGATAAACCACTATCATAGCCAGTCCATTGGGTCAGTGCTCTAGAGAATGGATACCATCATTTGATAAAGTTTTATTTTGGAACGTAACACAATTATTAATTGTATCCACGGACACAGCAGAAATAGTCCTTAAAGAGATTTTTGTTTGATATGACAGATTTTATTCCTTTTCTCTTCATGTTTTAAGTCCAAGTCAGGCACAAGAAAAAATCCAATTACTGTGAAATATTCTGTCTGGCAAACTCTTTCTCTGTGGTCTTTTTGTTTTTAATGTAAAAGTGGATGAAAGTGCTGTAGTGAAGTTTTGAGGGTTGCTATGTCTACAAAGGGGTGGAAGATGAATATACTTTGCATACACAGATATGTTTTTCTTCTCCAATGAGGCCGCCTCTACCTCCCCCAGTGATTTCTGCTTTCTGGACTGAAAGTAAGAGATGACATCTAAATGATCATGAAAGTAATAAGGAACAAATCTGCACAATGGCCGACAGCCTAGGCAGTAATTTGGTTTCAGTGTAGGGTTGCTTAAATTCATTCAATATGAAATAATATTCAAGAGTAATATTTTCAGAGGTTATGCCTCCAACAAAAGCATGTGAATTCCCATGAGCATTGGGTCTTTTGAACAACTCATTTATTTTGTTTACACATAGAATGGTACCTGAATGTTTTCCAACATTGTCTATATAGCAGGGTGGCAGAAGTGGTTTATGGTAAAGCTATATCTGGTTTTGAGAAAAATGCAGGAGGACCTGTGTTGGTACTTACACTGTCATCTGGTTTGGCTGTTAGTATTGTCACTGATCCCAAACTACGGTATTCTTCTGAGGATCTTGTAATTTTTGCTACCGATTAGCATAATTTGCTAACTGTTCTTTTGGGACAAGATACAAATAAATCTTAAAGATGTTTTCAGCTAGACTTTTTCCAGGGAGAAATGTTCCAAATATGCATACTAGAATTTTACTGTAATAAAAGGACCTAATTTTTAGTTTAGCAGAATCCACCATAAAAGATTTAGTCAAATGGAAATCAGCATAATTTTACAATGTCAGGAAATAAGAAAACGGGACACTACCTCACTGCCCTTCAACAGTTGAGATGCTTTCCTTATTCCTGTCTATTCCACACTTTCAGTTTAAGTTCAGTCCAGGTATTAATCACACAATTGATTCATTTTGGAGTATGAAGATCTAAATGCAGTCTTATTGCTCTGCACATGCCTTCTTTACATAGTGGCTTAGAAAACAGATTGATGACATTAAAAACATAATGCTCAACGCATCTAAATTTGATCTTGTTTTCTTTTTATATTTTTATCTTTACAGGTAACTCGATAGCAAAAGACAAATCAAATCCAAGTCATGACTGATAATATTAAATACAGCCACATAGGAAGTTTTAACTATGAACCATGTGGTTAAGTTTGTAACTGCTGGGGCATGCAAATTATTCCATTGAGAACATGAGCTGTAATAAATAGCCACTTGAGATCAAAACTACTGGAAACTCAGCCGCACAAATCTGTCATAATGATTTTAATGGACTGAACTGTGTACATTTGTAAAAATAGCACAAACTTAAAGGAATTATATGGCAAAGGAGGTCAAGAGATGATGCTAAAGAGACACAGAAGAAGCAGCAATCTGCTGGATCCTGTCTTGGGACTTGTGACATTTCACCTCTACAAAAGCAGTCTTTGAAATGTACTGATCTTTTTCCTCCAGAACTTTACCAATCCTCCATACCTGTTGGGGCTGCATACTGCTTTCATCAAATTACTGTTCGAGAAAGTCTTCTCTGACACAGCACACCTTTAATTTGTATTCTAATCCTGAAGGTCCAGGACTACATATTTCAACATGTTGCTTTTCTTATAGGAATGGAAATATATATCCATTGTTAATCATTATTGTTGACAAGTACTAGTTATCTGAATATGTCATTCATATACGAATGTACCATTAGTCGGACATGTTTCCCTAAGGCTAACCAGCTATTGCAACTCCTTTCAGATAAATAAAGGATGGTCAAAAACTTCATTTTCATTTTCCTTCCCTGGTATTTTTAAAATATCAGTTTTATATAATTTCAAGACGATATTCCTTGTACACACTTTGATTTATTAATATTAGGTCCTACAAAGATGACAAATAAGACATGACACTAACTAGTCCCCTATATGAAGATAGACAGGGATGCATGTTAATTTTTCAGTCTCTGAGATTTGGTGGTTATCATACAGATGTGTCTTTTAGGGTATTTTTTTTAAAATAAAATCTCTTGCTTGAAAAAATATTACCTGGATGCTTACGTAGATGTTTGCTCAGTTCTGTTTCTTGATAGAGAAAATTAGGTTCAAATTTGGAATCATTGATGTTTTCCTTGGCAACTTCTCTCGTATTTTCAAGTGCATTTTGTTTTAAAATTTGTTTTTTTAAAAAATGTCCTTTTTCTGTTTTTTAATATCTTCTATTACTTTCTATTATCTTCTATTTTGGTATTTATTTTTAAATCTTGGTGATCTGCTGTTTCATGAACAAAATAATGTTTAAATGCCTTAAGTAGTTGTAAACCTTTTTTCTAAGTTATTACAGAATGTATAATTTTGATATGCCATTTAATCTACATCATGCTATCTTGAAATTTAGGACAAAGAGTAGACTGTTCTTTTTGTATACCACACAGAGCTGGTTTTAGAAAAGGCTGGTTTATACTGATCTGCATTTGTTTTGTAAACTGATATTAAGGTTACAAAAATTCAGTCTTGATGAAAATAATTGGGTCAATAATCTAAAGTTGCTTCTAGTGATTACTAATATTGATGAGGGAGAAACTCTTTCCATTGTTAGAACTCACTGAAAACTATTCCAATTGTTACAACACATTGTAACAGTAGGCATAGACTAATTAGAAATAGATTGGGTTCCATGATGAATGAAGAGCCCACGGTACTGTGCTCTGCCACATGAAACAAGATTGTCCCATGATTTAATTATATTTGTTGTATTATGGCACTGAATGGTGGGAAACTAATTATGGGCGAAAATCAGTTTGAAATGTAAAGTATATCATTCTACCACACAATAATCCAAATTTTTACAAGGGAATCCATTATTTTAATAAGGAGAAATTAGCTGTAACACCAGCTACCTTCCTTGGTATTTTAAAAGGGTTAATATTGTATCTGGTCAACTTTAAAAGGGATGGGTAGTGGAGGACCACAGCATTTGACACTTTGCTTGGAATAGTACAAAGTATAAATCTGTAATTTTGTAGAAACGATGAGTTTGGCCTAGGTTTAGCCAAAATTCGATGACATGCTCCTCAACATTTGTTTCCTTTGTGTTTATTCTTAACCAACATTAAAATGCTGTATTATTTACAAGTGTAAAACATGCATATCAATAGGTGAAAATAAATGGATTTTCAAATATACTAAACTGAGCATCTATACTGGGTTAAAGTTGTGACGACTGCTAACCAGTGAATAAAACTGTGGTATAAAAATAATTTATTTTAATATGCATGTGCATATGGAAACATTTTTCTGTTTCCCCTTAATATAAAGAAAGGATGTTTCAAAATTAACAGATTCCAGCCTAGAGTGAAGCTCCATCCTTTTTTACTTGAACAAATTGCTATTTTTCCGTGAATTATGATTTCTGCTAATGGAGACTGAAATTTTGACAAACAGATAATTCTAATGATTTTAGGTTCTTATTCAGCTCCAAATATACAATTATACCTGAAGCATACAAAGGTGAACTGTAATTGCACTGTTCAGTAAAATTATTAATTTATGTTTACTATCCCCAAGGTTAAAATTCATCTACCTCCTTATAAATACGCTGTCCAGCTGAGATCTGTCCTGGGTACCTTTTGCTACATAAAGCGAAGACTTCAGCAAGAAAGAGGGACTTTGTTCCACAGGCAATCATCAGCAATCATCTTGAGAAAATGTACTGTTGATTATGTCCTTCCTTACCTTTAGGGAGGCATGTTTATCATATTTATTATATTCAGCCAATGAGTGGCCTGTGTAACAAGGTAAAATATTTAAACTTAGGCTCCAGTCACAGACACTAAATCATCCACTTCCAATCCACTTTCAATACACTTTCCAGCTGGATTTTACTGTGTGAATGGGCAAAATCTAGTTGGAAAATGGATTGAAAGTAGATTGGAAGTGGATGATTTAGTGTCTGTGACTGCAGCCTTATTGCTGTTTACACTTATGGGTTTTATTGTTTGTATTATTTTCAGAAGGATCAATAACTTGTAAATCGCTTTAAGCTTGTGGAGAGGAGGGGTAAAAAAAAGTGATAGCTGATTAAACCAAAAATCAGAAGGGAAGGTATTAAGAGTTAGGTACCTAATATATGTTCACAGCTATGCAAATAATTCATGTTGGAAAATGGAAAAGGAGAAACTGATGCAAGATCCACCACATTCTTTAACAGGCTGCTTCTCTGCCTCCAAGGTTGCTGACAATACATGATGCAATCTCTCATGTTTTTGTGGGCTGTCCCCTTGACTGATCATCAAATTCTGAATTTCTAGATCTAGATTGTAGTAAAGGTACTACTTACAGCTTTCCAGATTTGTTTCTGTCACATAGCTAAAAGCTAGTTATCCACATGGTTTTCTTTATCATGCTTGGATTACTTGCATGATCCATCTAGAGCTATTTGGTCTGAAGATAATTCTCTGCTGCGCCCCAGTGCATTGGTATGGAGGTGTTAGGTTCTGGATTACATTGGGGGGGGGGACTAGATGGCTTGAATTTCGATGTGGGTTACATAACATTAGTTCCTTATAAATGTTTTTATGTTAAAAAAAATAAATGTTTTTATGTAAAGCTGTTATTGTCACCTCTCCCTGTTGATTGACTCCTCTATCTCCCGTGCCTAGAATTGCAGCATGCTTTTGATTTTTCAGTGCAAAATGTCATCCTAATCTTTTTGTTGTAGCTGTTTGTTTTTTGCTGATAGTTAAATCAACTGAGCTCAGCATTGAGATGACACAGTTGAACAATCTGATGGAATTAAGTAGTTTCTCATAATTTCAGTGCTGTTAGATTACAAAAAGAGCATTACCTAATCACTGCTTGTCAGCCTTCACTGTTTAATTCCCATCCCACATCACTTATGTTTACTCTTCTGTGCTGTTAGAAAATGTTCCCAGATGATGTATTTTAAGCCATTCATACTTGATCTTAGAAACCTGTCTTTTCCTGTGGCACAGTCTGTCACTATAAATACTTCACTGAAAATTTCAACTATGGACTCCCCATGTTTGCCACTTATAGAGTTATCTTGAGATGTTATATATAAGCCTTGAGTTCTGACAGTCAGGTAACTAGTGAAGGTTCACTATTAAGCCTTAGACTCATTTGCATGCTCTCTCCTCCTCCCATGGTTAACTACTTATTTCCTGCATTTTTTTTTTTTTGGTAAAGTACAGTTTTCTTTTTCATCCTAACTGGCAAAGGTTTGTACTTACCTTGCAAACCAGTGTTTTCTCCCCAGGAAAGGGTGCTTTTGGGATTGCCTTGGCTCTGAGGTCACAATCCTCTCGACCTGGAGGAGGATGGAGTAAACACAGGACTTCTGGGTGATTTTGCCTTCTCGTTCCCATGAATAAATTGGGGGAGGGAAAAGAGTTGAATTGGCTGGATTTGAAAAAAAGGAAAAAAGAGCCAGGAAGAGCCAGATCTCCCTCCAGTCCAATCATCAAGAATTTGGTGCAACTATTTTTTAAAAAGAGAGACCGTGTGCCTGGTGGGTTGCAGGGAAGGGTGGGAGTGGGGTGTGCATGCGGGGGTGCCCCTGACTTATTTAAAGGTCCCCTGAATTTAAAAATCTTGGCTATGGGCCCAGGGGGGCATGATACAGTGGCTCACCTAAGACTGGCACTCAGAGAGGATTAGATTTCAATCAGGAATCACCATCAGAGAGACTTTTGACACAAGAAGATGTCCTTCCTGTTAATAACATAAATTTGGATGAAATAAATCTGAAATTACCAAAATTAGCTTGTCTAGTATATTAGCCAAAAGCTATGCCCATATTTGGCACTGGCCAACTGCAAAGCTACTTGTTTTATCCACTCTGAATTAGCTCCGGAATCTGAAAATCTTTCACCAGTTTCCTCACAGGCACCCGCCTCACCCCCTTTCTTTTTGAGCTCAGAATGCTTGTTTCCCCTATAACAGGATATAATCTCTCTGCAAAGTGTGTCTTTTGCCTGCTTCAAGATGAACTTTTATTGGAAGCTAATGAAGTCATACAATACTGCAGCCCCACTGTTCCCTTATTAGATTTATTAGCTCATTCTTCATGGTGGGTTCTCCTCTGAACCCCAAGATCATTAGCTACCTTTTTCTGCCCTTCACTCTCTTCCTTTCTCTCCCTCCCTCTTGGGTAATTTGCTTCAGACTCTTGGTACTTCAAATCACTCTCTTGTCCAGATATGCAGATTCCCCACCATTATGTTTTATACAATTCCCCTGAAATGAATGACTCTTTTTATGATTTTTTACTCCATTTGTAAATTTCATGTAGTAGCACTTCATCACCCAGCCAAGGATCATTATTGCACTTGTGTGGGTCACAGCTTGGTGTTTTAAGGGTAGTGGATATGGGGTAGCATGCAGTGGTGCAGGCCAGTCCATGGTAGGCCAGAACTAACAGTTGGCTGAGCCCGAACCAACTAATTTTTGTTTTGGAGGAGTCCTCTTAGATTGGAGAAAGGCTTCAATCATGACCCAAAAGGAATGGTGGGGTATAAATATTTCAATAAATAAACAAACAACTTTGCTCAATGGGGTGGTACAGGGTTGCCACTTTCTCAGAATTCAGGAGAATGAAAATTGGTCAGGGAATATCAGGGAAATTGGTCAAAAGTAAGGGGAAATGTGACTGACATACTGTTGAAATTCCACTGCAAGAGGACAGTCTGCACTTGTGCCAATTGACATAGAGAAGTCACAGAATACAAGTATGATATAATGATGAACACATATTCCATATTTTTATTATAAGATTATGAAAATATTTATTGGCTGATGTTTGTTAACAATAAAACAATAAAATGAACTTGTAAGAGACAGCATTATTTTATGGAGAAGGTGACTGGCTTCTTGCGACATTTTGTATTCAAACAATCTGAAATCTTCAGAAGTTTCAAGTAGGCATGTCTTTACTAGTTGCTAAATTACTACAGATATCTATGGAAAGGCCAAATGTAAATCACTTTTTTCTGTCAAAAACTGAGAAAAGAAGGTTTCCGGTCGGAGGAATGGAGGTCTGACACGCTTTGCAAATGTGCAGGGCGGACAGCGGCTCTTCTTGACAGCTTGGGTGGATAAATCCACCTGACGCAACCTCACACAGGTAGTGTGAGGACCAGCAAGCAATATAATCCAGGTTTGAGCAAGCTCGGTGAAGGAAAAGCCTTGGAGGAGACTTTTACAACACCTTGAGCACTGCAGCCGAAGAAGATTTTTGCAAGTATCTCTAAGGAGCCGAGCTGGGCTGATTAATCAGCATAAAATCTCCAATTCCCCTGATTCCTTAACAAAGAAGACAAAGTTTAAACATTGGGACCACATCTGAAGAGAAGTAACAACATAAGGTAACGGAAAAAAACTTTTTGCCTTACCATTACCGTGTTTTGAAAGACGAAAAGCAGATCTGGTGAAGCAATAGACTGTTGCAGATTGGATGAGTGCAGTTTTGAAACGTTAAAAAGCTGAATTTGAACTTAAAAAGCCAAAAAAACAAGTTGTTTAACATTCCTGTGGTTAAGAAGAGTCGGGAGGGGGAGCCAAGCATCGCGAGACAAAGAGGGGAGGAGGGAACCAAGCATCGCGAGACCAAGCTGTGAGGACTGAGACAGGAAGTGACGGCTTGAGGAGCAGACAAGAAGGGAAGTGGAGAAGAACCAGAAGAGAGCAAAGGGGACTGTAAAAACTGCCGGACCAAAAGGACTACAACAGGAAGTGACGTGCGGAGAGCAGACAAGTAAGCAAGAGGAAGGGACAAAAGGAAACTACGGCAAGCCAGAAGCAAGGTAAAAAGACTATAACCTTTGACACAAACCATAGAGAAGTTGCGCCCGCCATTTTGGATTTATAAAATTTTTAAACAGTAATATCTCATAAACTATATAACTTAGAAGGCTGAAACCAACGAAATTTGACTTGGCAAGACTAGCTTGTGTGATTACACTAAACGGTGTTTGATTTGGAAAATAAAATAAAATCGATCTTTTTTAAAGAGACAAGACGGATCGCGGGCTAAGATCGAGAGCAGCTACATGGTCCTCTCCTACAATGGCAGCAAAAAAAGAAAAAGAATTACTAGCTGTTATGGAAGCAATGGGAAAAAAATGTTAGACGCTATAGGAGAGGTAAATGTTAAAATGAATGGTATAGCTGCACAAGCAGAGAAAATTTTTATAGATTTAAAAGCTGAATTACAAAAGTTAACCACTAGAACACAAGACATAGAAATTAAAGTAAAAGAACTGGAAGAAAATACTCAAAAAACAATGAAGGAAAATGACAGAATGGAAAAGATGATGCACTATAGAGACATGCAAAACCACCTGAGATTTAGAGGTATAGAGGAAAAATTAGGTGAAGACATTTTTACAAGAATGCAAGAAGCATTAGCAGATTTTTTACAAGAGGAAGAGGAAGTTGTTAAAGAACATATGGATCTTGTTTACAGAGTCAATTCTACATACGCGAGAGACAAAAATATACCAAGGGACGTGGTAGTTCAATTTACAATAAAGAGAACAAAAGAACAAATCTACAAGAAATGTTTTACAGACTCTTTTGAAATAGGTGGAAAAAAAGTTATCGTAATGAAAGAATTGCCCAGAGCAATTTTGCAAGACAGGAAAAAATTCAAGCGTCTGACAGACAAACTGAAAGAGAAAAAAATAAGATTTCGTTGGGAAATACCACAAGGACTGAGTTTTTATTATGGTAACAACAGAATGGTGATTAAAAATTCAGCAGAAATGTACGCCTTTGTTGGTGAGAACAAGGAAGAATTTGGTGATATTTAAGACTACAACAAGATGGATTACAAAGTACTCTCATGGAATGTAAATGGACTTAATTCACCCCAAAAACGTAGAATGGTAGGACACTGGCTGGAGAAACAAAAATGTAGTATAGTTTGTATACAAGAGGCCCATCTTAAGAAACAAGACTACAAATATTTAATAAGAAAAAAGTTGGGAGAAGAATTTTTTTCATTGGCAAGTAATAAAAAGAATGGAGTGGTAATATATGCCAAAAAAGACTTGGAACCTAAACTAATATTTAAAGATAAAGAAGGAAGATACTTAGCTATTGAAAGTGTTGTAGTTGATTGACCAAACAGTTCATAATGGAAATTTTTTTAAAAGATGGGCTTCTGAATAAAAATTTGTAGTGATACAGTTCCTTTTTTTTTTTTTACACGGACTGAGGACTTTGATTGTAAATATTTACGCCCCCAACGTAAAGAACTACAAATGGAACTGGACAGTGTAAACTATGAACAAATCATAATGTTGGGAGACTTTAATGGGACTGTGAATAATAAAATAGATAGGCGCTCAAAGAGAAAAGACGACACACTAGGGAAACTTCCAAAAAAATTTTTTGAACTGATAAAACAGGAAAAGCTGGAGGATATTTGGAGGAAGGTTAACCCACAAGGGAAAGACTATACTTTTTACTCTAACAGACATGATTCACATTCAAGAATTGATATGATCCGGATGTCTATTAATCTAACATTTAAGACAAAAAAAGTTGAAATTCTACCTAGAATAATCTCAGACCACAATCCTTGTCTATGGACTTCTGGGCAAATAAAAAAGCAAGGGAGTTGGAGAATAAATGAGGACTTATTAGACAACCAAGAAATAGTTAAAAAATTACATGAAGAGACAGATTTATATTTTCAAGCGAACATACAAAAAGAAGTAAAAATTCAAACTGTGTGGGATGCGTACAAAGCAGTTATGAGAGGATTATTGATATCATTGAACGCTAAAGACAATAAAAAGAAAAGAGAACAATATGAAAACATTGTACAAGCCATTAAAATAAAAGAAAAGGAACTGAAGAACAGACCAGGAAAAAAGAAACTGCAAAAGGAAATTTGGATGTTACAGGACCAAGCAAAAGCTATTTTGACTCAAGAGACTTACTGGAACCTGAAAAAATTGCAACAAAAAGCATTTGAAGGTGCAAATAAACCTGGAAAGTACTTAGCATGGCAATTAAAGAAAAAACATGAAAATAAATTTATTACTAAAGTGATACAGGACAGTATTGAGATAATAGACAATAAGGGAATAAAAAGAGAATTTTTTAAATATTATGCAAAGCTTTTTAAGAAGGAAAATAAAGACAGAAGAAGGATTAAAGAATACCTACAGTCATTAAAATTACCAAAACCAACGGAGAAAATCAAAGAACTACTTAACTGCCCAATGTCACTACAAGAGATTAAAAATGCAATAAATGATTCAAAATTAGGGAAAGCACCTGGATCAGATGGATTTACAGCTAAGTTTTATAAATCACTACAGGATTCGATCTCACCAGTGTTATTGCTATTAATGAATGACATAGGAGTGACAGGTGAGGTCCCGAAGACTTGGAAAGAAGCAACCATTTCACTCATTCCGAAAGAAGGTCAAGATTTAACCAATGTTAAAAATTATAGACCAATTTGTTTAACCAAGTTAAACAATGACTATAAGATTTTTGCCAAGATTATAGCTGATAGGCTTAAGGAACATCTTAAAGAGACTATACAGACAGAACAAGCAGGATTTTTACCTAATCGCCAAATAAGAGACAATATAAGAGTAGTAGTGGATGCTATAGAGTACTATGATAAACATCCGGAGAAGGAAGTGGGCTTTCTTTTTTTAGACGCGGAAAAAGCGTTTGACAATTTAAATTGGGATTTTATGTTTGAAGTGTTGGAACATCTTGAAATTGGAGACTATATGCTTAATCTTATTAAGTCAATATATAGAGAACAGAAATCCTCTTTAATAATTAATACTGAAAAAACGGATTACTTTAAAGTGGAAAAAGGAACACGACAAGGATGCCCACTCTCGCCGTTGCTATTTATTTGGATTTTGGAAGTCTTGTTACTAAATTTGAAAGAAGATAAAGAAATTAAAGGCTTAACAATAAAAGGTTTCTCTTTTAAATATAGAGCCTTTGCAGACGACGTGATGTTTATAGCTGAAGACCCTATGACTACACTACCATATTTGTTGCAGAAAGTAAGAGAGTTTGGTGATTTGGCTGGGTTTTATGTAAATAAGAACAAATCGAAAGTGATGTGTAAAAATATGCCAAATAATAAGCAAATTGAATTACAAAATCTTATAGAATGTGAAGTGGTGAAAAAGACAAAATATCTAGGTGTAAACCTAACAATGAAAAACATTGATTTGTATAAGAATAATTATGAGAAATTATGGCAGCAAGTTATGCAAGATATTAAAAGGTGGAATGTATTAAATTTGTCACTGCTGGGTAGAATTGCAGTGGTTAAAATGAATGTGTTACCAAGAATAATGTTTCTGTTTCAAACTATTCCAATTGTGAAAGATGTAAAAACATTCAAATGCTGGCAGAAGGAATTGACTAAGTTTGTGTGGGGAGGGAAAAAACCAAGAATTAAGATGAAAATAATGTGTGATGCTAAAGAGAGAGGTGGGTTTCAGTTACCAAACTTAAGGCTATATCATGATGCAGTATGTTTGACTTGGATAGGGACATGGACTATGTTACAAGACAGAAAGTTATTGTCCCTGGAAGGTCATGACTGTAGGTTTGGGTGGCACGCATATCTGTATTATGGTAAAACAAAAATGGACAATATGTTTAAGCATCATTATTTGAGAAGAACATTAATCGATATGTGGACAAGATATAAAAACTTTTTTCCAGAAGAAATACCTATGTGGATTGTACCTGCAGAAGTTTTAAATCCATCATCTCACTACAAAGGACAAGACTGGTTGAAATATAGAGACCTGTTAACAAGACATGGTAAAGACTTTAAATTGAAGGAGCAGCAGCAGATGGACTTTGATTATGGCTGGTTAAGGTACAGACAAATATATGATATGTACAGAAGTGATAAAAAATCTGGTTTTAGAGAAAAAAGCAATGAAATAGAACAAATTTGGGAGGAAGATGGGGAAAAATGATTTCTAAAATGTATAAAGTATTGTTAAAATGGTTTAATGCTGATGAAATGGTAAAGGAACAAATGATAAAATGGGTGATAAACCTAAACAAAGACATTGAAATGGAATCTTGGGAATTTTTATGGAAACATGCAATGAGTATTTCTACATGTTATAATCTAAAAGAGAACTGTTTTAAAATGATGTACAGATGGTATATGACACCAAAAAAATGCAAATATTAATCAAAATATGTCTAACAAATGTTGGAAATGTAAAAAGAAAGAAGGTTCTTTCTATCATATGTGGTGGACTTGTGATAAAGCGAAGACTTATTGGTCTATAATACATGCAGAAATGGAAAATTTTTTGAAATGTACATTTAAGAAGTTGCCTGAAATGTTACTGCTTGGACTTAAACTAGAAGAGATAAATGTAAAGAAAAGGACAATAATATGGTATATGATTACAACAGCAAGAATGGTGTATGCACAAAATTGGAAAAATGAAAAAATACCAGAAGTGTGGGAATGGTTGAAAAAATTGTTATATATGGCTGAAATGGATAAATGGACTAGAAAGTTGAATAATCTGTACTCAGAGACTTTTTTAGAAGATTGGGAGGATTTGAAAGAATATGTTGAAAAATATTGGGACATGAAAAACTACATTTATACATGGTTATAATAGCATAAAGGAATAGAAATTGAGTATATGAATGTACTAAGGATAATTAGATAATGAACTTGTTTTTTAGAATTATATAAGAATATAGAAAATAAGAATTGGTATATAAGTATTTTAAAGATATATAACCGTTACCAGAAATGTAAACATAGAGATAAATATTACTATTTTGGATAAAGCGGAAAATGTGTTATGCTTCAGATGTGGTGGGAAACCACCAATACAAGATAAAAGCAAGACTATACAAATAGAACAAAATGTTATATAATATGGAAAAAAGGATTTGTATAAAACAAATGTATTAATTTTAATGTTTTGAAAAATAAAAACTTTCTTACAAAAAAAAAACTGAGAAAAGAAATTTTCAAAGAAAATTGAGAGAACAACAAAAAAAATAACTGTGACTGGAAAGGAGAACAAATTAATTGGTTGATCTTGGAATCTGTAGCATTTCATGTTGGACATGGGTCTTTTAGAAAGGATTGCATGCAGTGAAATGGGACTTTAATTCAGTCTTGAGCAACATGCATTATCTGTTCAAAAATTTTCCAGCCAGGCAGGCATCATACACTTCTATAACAAGAAGCACACAATTTCTTCAGAAGTTGTAAGTATGCTGACCCCCTGTCTATCAGGAGGGGTCTTTTTCACCAACAATGGACCCCATAGGGGTACCCCAGGAGTCCATATACCAGGCATCTTGACGTGGACACAAAGATGGAAGCCAAGACTGGCAGGACCCAGAACCATGTCTAGGATATAACCCTGGAAAGCACATGAGATCTTGCTCTGACAGCTGCAACTCCCCCCCGCCAACATCTGTATACTCCAGACAATGGACTTGCCTTGCCTCATAGTAACTTCTTTTAATTGCAGTAACTAATCCTATCAATCTGATCTCATCTTCCCTTCTCACATTTCTTTGATAATGAAAATCCCCAACTTACACTACTTTCCCTCACCCCAAGACCAGGCAGTATTGTTTCCATTTTGATTAGTTTAAATTAGCAATCCATTAGTCTTCACCGGAGAACTAATCAGGAACGCAGCCCAACTTGTAGTCTGTATATAGAAGGGACTCCCTAGCCTCTTTTGTCCATTCCTGGGAACTCTATACAAAGCTTCCAAACTGCATTGTTTCATCCCTTATTAATCCCATCAATTCTTTGTTCTGAGGGATCCAGTGCATTAGCAAGCCCTCTGGACAAGTTTTTGGGCATAACCAGCCCAGTGCAGCCCCAGTCTTTGTGTGTCTGCCTGCACAACTACTGGCAGGTCAGCCCCAAATTTGTTTGGGTCATTTTCCATCTTTCCAGTCTGTTCCAAGGACTCCTGATCTCCTGGATAGGTAAAATATATTTCCCCAGCACTCTCCTATTATTCCCGCTCACTTCTGTACTTCCATTACTTGTGTGTATGATTTAATGTGTGTTTTGTTTCTGTATGTGTGTATTTTATTAGGATTTTCTTCTGTTTAATAAAAATAACCCTTTGGTTAAGCAACTGTCTGGTTATTAAAAGCTCTTATAAAGGGAAAGATCATCGTAAACATAGGTAGCAAGATCCTTGCTTAATACCCCACCTCTTGCCAGTTTGGTGCAGTGGTTAAGTGCATGGAGTCTAATCTGGAAGAGCTGGGTTTGATTCCCCACTTCTCCACTTGCACCTGTTGTAGTTCTGGCACAGCTGTTCTTGAAAAAGAGCAGTTTCTGTCAGAGCTCTCTCAGCTCTACCTACCTCGTAGGGTGTCTGATGTGGGGAGGGAAAGGGAAAGGAATTTGTAAGCTGCTCTGAGACTCCTTTGGGTAGTGAAGGGTGGGGTATAAATCCAATCTCTTCTTCTTCTTCTTGCTGTGACCTGCCATTTAGCTAATTTTCCCCAGAAACTGAAGGCAGCAATTCAGCCTCTTAAAGCTGGTAGGGGTAAAACATTTTGTTCCACTTCATAATTGGAGAATGTTACATGTCTTGATAGGGCATCACTGTTTTTGACAATGTCAAGAAATATGTGGAAGCAAAAATTCCCTAACAGTAAACCTGCAAGTTGCATAAAATTTGCAATGCAAGATCCACTAATAAAGTGTACAATGGCATTCATGAAAACAATTTCTGGAGATTGCAAGCCATTTCTACAATGGTTTCAAAGCCAAAAACCACTGGCACCTCTCTCTTTTTTTGTATGAAGAGCTTTATGAGCTAAGCAAGAAGCGAATGGCTTGTTTCATAAAATTAGGAAAGCTGCAAAAATTTCTCATCCAGTTCATAGTTGTTAACAGTTGGCATGAAATTGAGAACTTGCTTGACATGGTATTCCCCACCCCCACCCTAAAATCAGCCTCCCTTCCCTCCTTTCTTGGAGGCTGTGGCTTGGCTGGGACTGACAAGGGGTTTTTTCAGGGGTATTTTGGGGGCTGATTTTGGGGCATCCCCTTGTTGGTGGAGGCAGCACTTGTGTCTGGAGCACCTGCAGGACAGAAGACATGTCGGCGGCTGGGCAGCGACTATGGTGTAAATTAGAGTCGGCTGTGCTTCGACTGGCTCCTAGGCTGCGGCCTGTGTGTTATTAGCCTTGTTAAAGCAAGAATTACATGCACATACACTTAGTGGGAGTTTTCTTAGGCCCAGGACTGGGGGTTAAGGTGCAGTTGGTGAGGCTGCTTGGGGCCCAGTTGGTCATTTGCCCACTTCTCCCCCCCCTTTTTTTCTCCTTTTGGGTTCTATAGATTTACAGCCAGTTCCTGGCAGTTTAGCTGTTGCTAGGCAGTTTTTTCACTGTTGTTAGGCGGTTAGACATTAGGTGGGGGCGAACTTTGCTGAAATCATCAGGGACAGCGGCCATTGTGGGAAGATCTGCTCCTGTGGGCTGAGTGGCCATTTCGCCTTTAAATTGTTCCTCTGGGATATCCTTAGGATCGGCCATCTTTGGAAGGTCCTTTTAGGTGGTGGCCATTTTATTTGGTGGTGGCCATTTTAGGACAATTCTGTTAATTGAAGGAGGCCTCCCGGCTCATTGTGTTTTGAATACAGCTTCTAGAAAGGGTCAAGGCCAGTCTAAAGGAAAATGGCCTGCACCGAAGGTACCTGGGCATACTGTTGCACCCCCTCCCGTTGCTCTGTCATCCTCTGAGGAGGAGGAGGTGGTGCAGGAGCAGCAGATTATATTAGATAAGCTTGCAGCCTTACAGCAGGCCAGGGACACTGGGTCTCCCCCCCTTTTCAAGCAGTCATTTGAGCTTCGGGAAGTACTGGGGGTAGAGCAGAGCAGACAAAGTTTCGTGAGGAGGTGCTTAAGAAAATATACCTTCTTGAATCTTGTGCTGTAGAGTCCACCGGCCACGACGAGCGTGAAGGGGTTCTGACAGTTGCATCCAGGGCAGCAACAGTGTCACCGGTTTCTGAGACATCTGCAGCGACGGCGGTGACTGAGGGGGAAGTGCCTGGGCCCAGTGGTAAGGATGAGGCAGATGCACAGCCAGCCACGGTTTGGCCCTGGGGACCTTGGGTGCATAAGCCTGGTTTTCTGCAGGACCCCTCGGGGTATGGGCAGTCGTGGGCTTGGGGCCCTCCTCATATGATGCAGGATTCACCTGGGACTACTCAGCCGTGGGTCTGGGGTCCTCCACCTACGGGCTGGCAGTCGCCTTGGGGCCCTGTGCTGTCTCCGGGCATGATGTCGCCTCCTAGTCCATGGGGGCATGGGTTTTTTCTCCCACTTATGGAAACCCCTATGGGGTGGCTTCTGCAAAGGCCATACCCTTTGGCGATGCAGCCTTGCCCCTTGGTGACCACCTTTTGCCAATCACTAGGGAAAAGATTTGCAAGGGTGTGTACATCGACCTCTTCAGCCTCCTTTACCGGGAATTGGAGAAGAAGGATATAGAGGAGATGGATGACAAGGACAAGGAAATTTTAAAGAAAAGGAGGGTTGATAGGACATGGGCAAATTGGCTGGCAGGGTACATTGTCTATGCAGGGGTGATTTCTCGGGCCCAGAGCTGGAAGGCTGCAGCACTATACCAGTATCTGGATATCATTGATAAAGCGTACACTGGTTTTGTGGGTTCAGCCTGGCTCAAATATGACAAGTTGTTTAGGATGAGGGCTGCTATGAACCCCAACCTTCCGTGGGACCAGATACATCCGCATCTTTGGTTACAGCTGATGTCACAGGCACAGCCTAATGTTGGGGAATGCTCACATAGTGGGCACATGGTGCAGAGCCTTCCAGCTGGTGCTAATACTGCTTCCCATGGGCCCACGGGGCAGGTGGTTCAACCCCACTTGCTTTGTTGGGAGTTTGGTTCACAGGGGGTCTGCAACAGGAAGATGTGCACTTACAGGCACGAGTGCCCAATGTGCAGTGGACTGCATGCATTCACTGCATGCCCCAAAGGAAGGCCCAGGTATAGCCAACGGCCCAGGGGAGGTGGTGGTCCTTCAGCAGCTACTGGAAAGGGGGCCCACACCAATTAAGCTTGGTCCATTGCAGAGTTGGTTGAAGCGGTGTCCTAATAAAGAGGATGCCGTGTATTTGCTGGAGGGTTTTCAAGGGGTTTTTAGAATTCCGTTTTTGGGGTTGAGGGCTCCTTTTTTAGCCCGCAATTTAAAATCAGTTAATGGCATGAAGGTTGTGGTTGCTGTGAAGATTGCCAAAGAGGTTCAAGAAGGTAGGGTTCTAGGTCCATTTTTGGCACCACCGCTTTCTAATTTGCGGGTTTCACCTCTGGGTATAGTACCTAAGAAGGCACCTGGTGAGTTCCCGTTAATTCACCATCTTTCTTATCCCTGAGGTGGATCAGTAAATGATGCTATTCCGGATCATCTGTGCATGGTGAGGTACACCTCATTTGACCAAGCTGTGCATGTGGTGCGCCGCTGTGGTCCTGGGGCAAAGTTGGCAAAGTGTGACATCAAATCCGCAGTTCGTCTCCTCCCTGTGCACCCAGATGATTTTGAGCTGTTGGGATTTTCCTTTAAAGGGCAGTTTTTTATGGATAGGGCCTTGCCCATGGGATGTTCTGTGTCATGCGCTGCATTTGAGTGCTTCAGCACATTTCTGGAATGGGCAATGCATTTTAAAACAGGATTACCGGAAGTGGTTCATTATTTAGATGACTTTCTTTTCGTGGGTCCTTGTGGGACGGGTAGATGCACCCAGCTGTTGCAGGGTTTTACACAACTAGCAGAGGAGCTGGGAGTTCCATTGGCCCACGAAAAGATGGAGGGACCTGTACAGAAGTTAGTATTTTTAGGGGTAGAATTGGACACAGTTGCCCAGACATCTTGGTTGCCGTTGAGCAAGATTCAGGACTTGCAGGTCTGGCTTTCTATATTTCTTAAAAAGAAGAAGGCCACTTTGCGTGAACTCCAGCAGATTGCTGGGCACCTCAATTTTGCGTGCAAAGTAGTGGCTCCTGGGAGGGCTTTTGTTAGATGGCTCTGCAATGCGATGAGGGGGCTACAGCACCTGCATCATAGACTGCGCATTAATGCGGAAGTGCGGGCTGACCTTGGGATCTGGCAGGAGTTTTTAAGTTCTTTTAATGGTGTCTCCTTTTGGAGGGAGGAATTGAAGCTGGAAGCTGAGCTCCAAGTGTCATCTGATGCTGCCGGATCTCTGGGATTTGGTGTGTACTTTCGTGGACACTGGTGCGCTGAGGAGTGGCCTGGGGAATGGGTTTTAGCAGGATATGTTAGGGATCTCACCTTTTTAGAGTTCTTTCCCATACTAGTGGTGGTTTGGTTGTGGGGTGAAGAATTGAAAGATCACACTGTCCACTTTTGGTGTGACAATTTGGCGGTTGTTCATGTAATCAATTCCCTGTCCGGTTCCAGTCTGAGCGGCAGCAAGAGGTGTCGGTGAGTTCTCCGCATCTCAAGCTGAACTCTTCCTCGTCTTTTGGGTCTATTTGGTTTGTGACAGACCCATCCGAGACCCCTCGGAGAGGGGCTTGGGCATAGCCTTTCTCCGTTAAGGTGAGACAGAGCGGCGGCTCTGCAACCTTTAGGACTAGGCTGAAGGCGGCCGAGGAAGATAAGAGGGTCGCGAGTTTCATAGACCATAGCAACGGCCGGGAAACCTGGGAGAGCACTCTTAAAAACTTCTTTATAAATTGGAACGTGCTTTCTCACCGTGGAGTTCATGTTGCTCATCCAGGCTTGGAGTTTTTGGGGTGTTGGCGGCCTCGGAGACGGCTCGGAGCGGAGCGTGAGGCAAGGTCCGGGATCTGGAAGGCACTCCAATTGAGCGCCGAGAGCCAAAGCAGAAGGGCGTTGTCGGCGTCCTGTGAAGAGCGGCTACGATCTTTCTCGGCGCGGGCTAACACAGCACTGGCCACTCTGGAGTGGGTGGTATATTGGTGTTCCTTCGCTGCAAACGTATACTCCCTGTCTCAGGCTCTTTTCATTAACATTTTAGACATTTTGTGCATACAGCTTTATTGACGCACCTGGGATCGTCAGTTGAAGTCTGGCAGAGGAATCAGCTCCGGGAGTTTGGCGTTCGACTGGCACCGTCTGGACTGACTGTTAGCTCCTACTAGCTACGGGGGACCGGCGTTAGCTCTTGTTCCCCCTCTTCGTCTGTCCTCCCGTTCGCCCCCTCTTCGTTCCAGTCCAGCCTGTTTGGTTTGGGTGGGGAGGTGGGGGAAGCAGGAATGTGGGTAGGGCGGAGGGAGGGAGGGAGGGAGGGGAAAAGGAAATATAAATTGCTGTTTAGAGTTGAAGTACATAGGACAGGTCAGTCAATAAGAGAGATAGGCGAGAGTGGAAGATTAAGTTGAGGATTGCTTTGGTATAAGAAATTTTAATCTTTAATAAGATAAGATAAATTAGGATAGACAAGATAGAGGGTAAGTTAAGATAGATAACATAGATAACATAGATAACATAGATAAGTAAGAGGTTAAAAGAAATAGTAATAATACTATAATACTTTATAATTAAATAGGACAACCTGGGTCTATATAGCATTAGAAAGCCACTTTAGTAAAACTCCTTAGTATAACACATTTTGTCTCTTTAATAGTACTTCAGGGTATGAACAATATGGCTAGTGGAGCCAGGAAAAGTTCCTTCTCTACTCCCTCTGTAGGAGGGAAAGGTACAAGCTCCACAAGTTCCACTTTGGAACAAATTAATGTTAAGGAATGGGGGCTCCAAATCCAAGAAAACATTATGGAAGCTATGGGGCAAAATATTCAGGAGATGTTACCACCTTTAATTGCAAAAGCTTTTGAACCAATGCAAGCAAAAATTGAACTTCTCAATCAGAATTTCTTAGAGCAAATGGAAGAAATTAAAAAACAGATTGCTAGCAATACACAAGAAATCAACAAAATTAAAAGGTCCACCAAGTTTTCGGATAATAAATTGGAGGAGGTGGATCTTCAAGTACAAGATCTTCAATTAAAATGTGACTCCATGGAGAATTCATTGATGTCCCTAGAATTAGACAAAGCGGCATACGTTCTTAGATTGCAGAATATACCAGAAAATAAAGAGGAAAAAATAAAAGAGGATTTAGCTAAGGCTTTTTCAGAGCTGCTAGGACAGGAAACACCAGCGGAAATACAAAGGGAAATAGAACTGGCATACCGCCGCAATTCGGCATATGCGAAAAGAAATAAATGTCCAAGGGAAGTGCATGTGAAGTTCTGTAAGAAACTGATGAGAGATAGGATCTTGGAAACATCTAGAAACACTCCTTTAAAAATCCAGGAAACAGAAATCCCTATACTAAGAGACGTTCCTTGGAGAATTAGAGATAAAAGAAGGGAGTATAACACATTGGCAACAGCTTTGAGGGAGCAGGGCATACCCTATAAATGGTTACTACCAGAGGGTCTCTCTTTCATTTTTCGAGGTAAAAGGTATAATCTATCCTCTACATATAAAAAAGACAATTTTGTGCAGAAATATGGGCATGAGATGGGCATACCTAGGGAAGAGGAAGTAAGCTCTGGTGAGGATACCTCTGGGGAGAAAGAACAGGGAAAGGAGAAGAGGAAAAAAAAGAGACAACAGGATATAATTCCATTGAGTGTAACAACCAGGTTGCAACATAGGAAAGAATCAACTAAGGAATATGATGGACAGGCAGAAATTTAAGATTATTTCAATCAATGTCAATGGTCTAAATGGACCGCAAAAAAGGAGTAGAATCTTGAGTCAGATAACTAAGTTAAAATGTGATGTAATAGCCCTACAAGAAACTCATATCAAAGTAAAGGATAATAGACTTTTGATTTGTAAGAAATTAGGAGTACCCTTTATCTCTTCGGACCAGAATAAGAAAAAAAGGGGAGTTATTACATATGTGAAACCTCATTTGAATCCGGAGTTGATTTATCAAGCCTTAGATGGTAGAGTGGTGATAGTTAGGATTTTTCTAGAGGGAAGAAAATTGTTGATTGTAAATGTCTACGCGCCGAATAAAGGTCAGCAGCAGGGAAGATTCTTCAACAGACTAAGAGAGATACTTGCCAAGCACACGTCTGAAGAACTGTGCATCATAGGAGACTTCAATGCAGTGGTTGACGGAAAACTGGACCGTAAGGTCACTAAGAAAAAAAATAAGAAGCAAAAAGAACTGCAAAATGAACTTCCCCTCTCATTTAGAGAGCTGATTGATGAATATCATTTGTTGGATATATGGAGGATTAGAAACCCTAACAAAGAAGATTTTACTTTCTTCTCTGCACGTCACAGATCGTGGTCTCGGTTAGATCTAATTTGGATTTTGGTGTCTTTGTTACCTGACATATTGAATGTAGAAATTCTCCCAGCGTCATTCGCAGACCATAACCCAGTACTATTGGTTTTGCATGATAAGATCAAAAAATATAGATGGTCATTGCGGTCAGGGTTGTTAAATGATAAAATTTTTATAAACAAATGTAGGGATGAGTTCAAATCTTTTTTTACAATCAATAACATACCAGAAACGAATATCTTAGTGGTTTGGGACACTTTTAAAGCGTTTGTGAGAGGGAAAATGATTAGTGAAGAGATCTGGCAAAGAAAATTAAATAAACAAAAATATAATGACTTAGTGGACAAAATAAAGAAAGATGAAATCTTATTAAAGATAGATCCTGCCTCAGAAGAACTCAAAAACAAACTTAAAAAATCGCAGCATATGTTGAATTGTTTACTCTCCCAAGAAATAGCCAACAGGCTGAGATACATTAAACAAAATTATTTTGAGAACGCAAATAAGGTCTCACGATGGTTAGCCTATAAGCTAAAGAAATTGCGAGCCAATAAAACTATTAAAGCTCTAAAAAATGATAAGGGTAAGTTATGTTTTGCTGTAAATGAACTAAAAGAGATAGTTTTTAGATTTTATGCAGAGCTTTATCAGCAAAAAGATCTTAACCAAGAGGGTATTAAGAACTATTTGGAAAAAAGGGTAAAGAAAAGATTTACGGTAGAACAAAAACAACTACTAAACCAATCTATCTCAACATTTGAAATTCACGACGCGTTACAAAGAATGAAAAAAGGTAAAGCCCCAGGACCGGATGGCATTCCTTTAGAATTTTATCTTGTTTTTGAAGAGCAAATTATGGAATCTTTAAAACTAACCATACAAAATATATATGAAAACCAAAAAATACCAGAATCATGGAAAGAGGCCTCGATTGTTTTGATTCCAAAGAAAGAAGCCGATAATAATGACATAAAGAACTTTAGGCCAATATCTCTTCTTAATGTAGATTACAAGATTTATGCTAATGTATTAGCATCTAGGTTTAAGAAAGTTTTGCTACAGACGATACACAAAGATCAGTCAGGCTTCCTTCCACAGAGACAAATTCGTAATAATATGAGAATTATCTTAGATATTCTGGAATATTTTGAAGTACGTCCCGACAAACAGCTCGCTCTCATCTTTCTTGATGCAGAGAAAGCGTTTGACAACGTTAGTTGGCAGTTTCTTCTACTGCAATTAAAACATTGGGACTGCGGGGAAAATTTTTATAATATGGTTAGTTCAATTTATGATAAACAGGAAGCCAGGATTGTAGTAAATGGGGAAAATACGGGGAAAATTAACATAAATAAGGGAACTAGACAGGGGTGCCCCCTATCCCCTTTATTGTTCATTTTTATATTGGAAACATTATTGGATGAAATTAGGAAAGAGGTAGATATTAAAGGAGTGAGAACAAGGGGTCAACAATATAAAACCCAAGCCTTTGCGGATGATGTGGTTTTTATACTAGAAGACCCTGTCCCCTCAATTGATAAGCTTTTGAAAGTTACTCAAGAATTTGGTCAAATGGCAGGGTTTAAGATAAATAATAAAAAGACAGTTATAATAACAAAAAATTGTCCAGAGAAGGTAAAACAATTATTGAAAGACAAGACAGGCTTCGATATAGTCAAAAAAGTTAAATATTTAGGAATAAAGTTAACGAACAGAGCAAGTTCCTTATTTGAGGATAATTATAAGACGTTACGGATATCCAGAAAGATCTAACTAAATGGGGAAAATTACAGCTATCATTGCTAGGTAAGATAGCCGCAATTAAAATGAACGTTTTACCCAAAACACTATTTTTATTTCAAAATATCCCAATTATCAGAAATCAGGGTTTTTTTAGGCAACTAGAAAAAATAATTTCGAGGTTTATTTGGCAAAATAAAAAAACTAGGATAAGACTAAAGGATATGCAGGATACGACAAATAGAAGAGGGTTAGGCTTACCAGACTGGTTGACATATTATAGAGCTGCAGCCATGGTATGGCTTAAAGATTGGGCAATGTTGAAAGATCATAGAACTTTAAGTTTAGAGGGACATGACCTACCAATGGGCTGGCATGCCTTCTTTTGGTACAGCCAGAAAAGTACCATTTTTAAACATCATACAATTAGAGGTGCCCTGTTAAAGGTTTGGGAAGAAATTAGACACTACTTCTTTTCAAAAATCCCAATTTGGGTATCACCATGCGAAGCATTTATTAGACCATCCCTGTTAACGGAAGAAAAGAAGCTGTGCTATGGCAATATCCTAGATAAAAATAATAGGCTAATCGCCCAGGAGGGGCTTCAACAACTAGGAATCAACCTAACTTGGTGGGAAAATCGACAACTTATATCTAGATACAATATTGATAAATCAATTGGTTTTTACAAAGATACAACGAGCCTAGATAAAGTCTGGCTGATAGCCACGACCAAAAACATTAAAAAAATATATAACCTGTTAATGGAAATGAAACTAATGGAGGAAGAAGTTAAACCAAATATGCTATCATGGGCACGTGATTTGGGCCATACGATAGACTTAGATGATTGGCAAAAAATCTGGACAGTAAATATTAAAATGACGTGCTCAGTAGCGCTTAAAGAAAACTTTTATAAAATGTTTTTTAAATGGTATTTAACCCCGGAAAGACTTTCCAAATATACAAAAACAATTCCAAACGTTTGCTGGAAATGTGGGGAAAACTCTGGCACATTTATACATATGTGGTGGCATTGCGAAAAAGCAAAAAAATTCTGGCTAAAGGTACAACAAATATTGCAAGAGATAATAAAAAGAAAAATGGCATTTAAACCAGAGATATTTCTTCTTAATATTATACCGGAAGAGATTAAAACCACAGACAAGACTATAGTTCTACATGGTATTACAGCTGCCAGAATTACGTATGCGAAATACTGGAAAGTAAAGAATACCCCAAATACTCAAGAGGTTATACAAAAATTTCTCCAAGTGATGGAAATGGATAATTTAACTAGATTGTTAAAGAGTAAAGATAAAGATTCTTATAAGACGGTTTGGGCAAAAATGTATAGCTGGCTGAATGATAAAGTTGAATAAGCAGGGGAATCTTGCTTAATCTCAAATAAGATTAAAAATGTATATGGATACAATATTTAAGTTTTCAGTTATTATGTATTTTTAAAATATGGCTATGATGATTAGACTTTGTTTATTTATGCACTCGTGAATTTTGTGAGAGTGTATCTCCGTTTGGAAATGCAGTTGATGTTACAGTTGTAGTTACTTTATTTAAAAACAATAAAATATATTCCAAAAAAAATGTAATCAATTCCCTCACATCTAGGTCTCCACGGGTCATGGGGCTTGTCCGGGCTTTCCCCTTGCAGTGCCTTACACTTAACTTGCTAATTTTTGCCAGGCATGTGCCAGGTGTGGACAATGGTGTGGCTGACGCTCTCTCTCACCAACAAATGGTAGGGTTTCATCAGCTTACACCAGAAGCCAATCTTCATCCAGCTCAAATGCCTCAGGAACTATGGCAGGTTGGAGGGCTGAGGCTTGCAGGGCTATAAGCCTCACCATTGTGCCTAGCACCAGAAAAGGGTATGAGCGAGCAGTTTGCCAATTCGAGGTCTTCAGGGCATCTGAACATTATCCCAAGGTCTGGCCTATTCCTTTAGATCAGCTGATACACTACTGTGTATCGAGCAAAGAAGCTGGCTTAGCTGTCCGTTCAATCCGAGGCAAGCTTGCTGCGCTAGCTTTCACGAGCAAAGCCTTGGGCTTTGCTGAAGTCACTTGTGACTTAGGATTAGAAAGATGCTCGAGGGTTGGACTCGTGAGGGGGGTGCTGATAAAGATGAGTGACAGCCTATCTCACCTGTGATACTTAAGGGGTTGCGAGCGACCTGGGGTGCAGTTTGCACTTTCGGTTACGAGGCATGCCTGTTTCATGCAGCTTCTTTGCTTGCATTCTTTGGGGCTCTTCGGGTGAGTGAGTTGGTTGCTCAGTCTAAGACAGACCAGTCGAGCAAGGCTTTGCAGGTGCGGGATGTTGATATTCACGGCAATGGCATGCTGGTCACGATTAGGATCTCTAAGACGGATCAGATGTGAAAAGGAGCCAAGGTAAAATTGGGGACCTGTCAGGATTCGGAGCTCTGCCCAGTTCTGGCCCTGTGACAGTATTTGGCCCTGAGGGGTCTGGAAGCTGGTTTCCTCTTTAGGCATGAGGATGGGAGCCCTCTGACTAAACATCAGTTTTGGGCAGTTACTTCCCTGGCTTTGGGGAAGCTGAGCCTATCAGGTGTAAAGTTTGGGACCCATTTCTTTTGCATTGGAGCAGCTTCCACAGCGGCAGCTATGGGCTATTCAGCTAAGGATGTTCAGCACGTAGGGCATTGGAGATTCGACGCTTAAAAAGTTATGTGCGTTCAATGGCCATGTGGTGATCTGTTCTTTCAGCCCGGTGTTTGACTGTCCTTTCCTTTCAGGTGCTGTGTCTTGTGGCAGGCAGAGAACCATTCTCATCTGCGGGCACAGCTTCATTTTTTGGGCTGCTCACCGGGCTAACAGATTGGCCATCGGCTCACAATTGGGCCTAAGTCAATGGGCCACAGTTGAATGGAGGGGACCTACTCCATCTATTATTTGCTGGGCGGGCCTACTCCATCTATTATTTGGTTTGAATGCCAGTGCTCCTCCTGACATATTGCTAATTCACCTAGGGGGTAATGATTTAGGAATTTTAAAAGGGAAGGCGTTAGTTCTACAAGCCAGGGAGGATTTTAATTTTATTAAGAGGCAATGGCCTACTACTACAGTGGTTTGGTCGGCCATGGTTCCACAAAGGGAATGGCGATGGGCCTTGGACCCTAAGCGGATCGAGCGGGCTAGGCGTAAGGTAAATGGGGAATTTAGGAGCATTTTAGTAATGGGTGGTGGCCACTTCATACCCCATCTGGCTATTAGGGCTACGCATGCCGAGTTATATAGGGGCGACGGTGTTCATTTTTCGGAGCAGGGTATGGATATCTTTCTTAAGGATTTACAGCAAGGGCTGTTAACAGTGTTAGGGGTTTAGTGGGTGCAGGGGCCTAAGCAGAGGCTTGACCCTTGCTGTGGCGGAAGTTTAGTAAATAGTTGTTGTGGCTTGGTAAGCACCTGTCAGCAACCCTGGTGGGAAAGGGGCCTTTTCGGATCATAACTGCAGCCTTGTGGCCTGGGATGAGGGGAACAGGCTGCCTTTTGGAGTGCCGTTGAGGGATACTCAGCACTGACCTTGTGGCTGTGTGTGAGGGATCATCAAGGCATGTTCCAAGGCTGGGCTGCCTGGGGTTTGAGCCGCTTATAGCGGGCTACGATCTGGAGGCCAGGTGCATTGCCCATACTATGGCAAGAGTGGGGTTAATGGTAACACCAGGCCTTGGCCATGCCGCTTGTTAGGTTATGCCCTTGCCATGTTTTGTTAATAAATAAAGTGGCCGTTAATCCCATGTTTGTTGTCTGACTCTTTCTTCTGTTTATGGGAGCAAGGACGGATCTCCGCAGCCACCGAAGGCCGGCTGGGGGTGGGACGAAGTTGCCTCCTTGTAAGGAGGACTGATCAGACTGGCTGCATTTGCAGCCTGGTTTTGCTGGAGGGCGGGGCTAGCATGCTGAAGGACAGCCCCAGCCCCAGCAGCCTCATTCGTGCCTTGTGCTGGACCCACCCTCCCGCCCTGTAGGTAATGCAGGCTTTTGGCTGGTCATCCCGTTTCTTAGGGAGGCTGGGTAGGAATTTTCTTTTACCTCTACTCTGATTGGCCTCAAGAAGGGGGAGTTTTTTACCTACCCTGCATTGCTAGCAGCGGATTGAGGAATTGGCCAGGGTGGTGTCTGCATTAATTTGTCACTTTATGGTTGGGCGGAAGTTTAGTAAATAGTTCTTGTGGCTTGGTAAGCACCTATCAGCAACCCTTGTGGGAAAGGGGCCTGTTCAGATCATAACTGCAGCCTTACGGCCTTGGATGAGGGGAACAGGCTGCCTTTTGGAGTGCCGTTGAGGGATACTCAGCACTGACCTTGCGGCTGTGTGTGAGGGATCATCAAGGCATGTTCCAAGGCTGGGCTTCGAGCTGCTTATAGTGGGCTATGACCTAGGGGCCAGGTGCATTGCCCATATTATAGCAAGGATGGGGTTAATGGTAACCCCAGGCCTTGGCCATGCCGCTTGTTAGGTTAAGCCCTTGCCGTGTTTTGTTAATAAATAAAGTGGCAGTTAATCCCATGTTTGTTGTCTGACTCTTTCTTCCGTCTATAGGGGCAACAACTAGCCAAATTTACCTAGAATGTCAAAACATAGTAGTAGCAGTTGTTGAAAAGTTGGTTGAGAGAAGTCCTTTGACGTTCAAGATGGTTTGTGGCTTATATCCTACTGTCATTATACACAAACCAAACATTGGACTCACCAGAATAGGCACTATACTTTATCTCCTGCATGAAGCAAATCGAATCTATGACACAACAGCTGAAATATCAAAGCACAGTACAGTGTTTTAATGACAGCTGTCCACAATGAATTCAACATAGTTTCAAGGATGCATGGTACAACAAGATGATGTAGTTGGACTGGACATATTTTACAGTGGTATTTTGATTGTCAGAATTTCTCATTACTGTGGAATGTTGTCAAGATGTGCCTTATACTGTCTCATGGTAATGCTGTGGCTGAAAGTGGGTTTTCAGTTAATAAGTCAATATTAATAGAGAATTTTCATGAAGAAACTGTTGTCTGTGAATACTAGGTTTATGATACTCTCCTGAGTTCTGAAGGACTTGAATCTATTGTAATTGATAGGAGTATGCTACAGTCAGTCAGGCATGGTCACACACGATAGGCAGAGTACTTGAGAAGTTAAATACTACCAGGAACAAGAAGAAACTTAGAGAAAAGAAGTAATTTGAGTGAGAAATTAAACACCTTTAAATGTTTTTTAAAAGATTGAAATAAGAATCCAAAATGGAAAAAGAAAGAATTAATTAGAAGCTAAAGGAGCTGAAAATAAAAAGAGAAAACTGTGATAGCATTACATTGTTATTTAATCTTTTTTAGAAGAATACTTGTACTCTAATTCTAACATGATTTTTAATTGTAGTTTCATGTTGCAGCTTCAGTTGACCAATTTTTAAAAGAATGTTCATTGAAATTTATTTTATGTAATTTTACAGTGCAATTGTAAGAACACTTTCCTGGGAGTCAACCCCACTGAATAGACCTGAGTAGGATTCTGAGTAGACCTGCATAGAATTGCTCTGTTAGTGTCACTTTAGAAGAACAAATATATTCTGCCATTTGTTAATATTTAGAGATTACACATGTTGAAGTCCAATATCCGTGTGCTTTTTTGGTGCATTTTCAAAACGTGTTCAGTAAACTATCAACTTTTAAAGAAGTTCACATTAAAGCGCTTCTCTTAACAAATGTTTTTGCTTCTCATTCTGTAGTTTTAAATTGTTTAATAAAACCTCTATTTGATATAAAGTAAAATGCATTTTTTAAATTTGGGGCTATTTTTGAATGGTGGTCAGGGAAATTGACAAAAGTCAGTCAGGGAAAGTTAAGGAAATGGCAAATAAATTTTTATTGACATCCCTGAGTGGTAGGATGAGGTAGGATCCATCCAAACATTTTCAGAAACTCTATTATTAAGCTGATGGAGAGTCTTTACAGAATACCTTAAATTTATTTATTTATAAATTCGCTTTTTAGATCACCCTACAGTCTTAAATGGCTGAAACATTAAAACAAGTACAACAGTCATTCTAGAAGGTATCTAAAAACCATTTTTTTCTTACCCCAGGGGGGAGTGAACAGAAGGAGGTCAGGATGATTAAAAACAATTGATTAAAACCATAAGCCTGGTAGAAAATCTCTGCCTTACAAGCCCTGCAGAACTGGCCTAGGTCCTGCAGGGCACAGGTTCGAAAAGGCCCTGGCTCTGGTTGAGGACAGTCGGATATCTCTTGGGCCAGGGATCTCTAGGAGATTTTTCTCAGCTGAGCGTAATGCTCTTTGGGGGAGATACCAGGAGAGGTGGTCCCAAAGGTACATTGGTCCTAGATCATTTAAGGCCTAAAAGGTTACTACCAAGACCTTGAACCTGATCCAGTATTCAACCTGAAGCCAGTGCAGCTGGCAGAGCATCGGTTGGATATGTGAGGTTAATAAAGTTCCAGTAAGAACCCATGCTGCTGTGTTCTGGACCAGTTGTAACTTCCAGGTCAGCCTCAAGATTAGGCCTATGTAGCATTATCACTAATGGTGCAAAACTATATACTGGCTATGTTCAATCAGAAAAAAAAAACTTTTGTATTCAATAGGCTTCACTCTCATGATTGCACCTGAGAAAGGTTTAGTTTTCTTTGGGCAAGGAAGTTTATTGGGGGAGGGGAAGGTCCAGCCTTTTTCCTTATGTTCACCAACTGAGTTACTGAAACAGTTGCCTTCCATAGTCCTTCTTCTTATACCAGGGGAAAGCACAATGCACAATACACTACTGGAGTGGTGAGTATTTTATTATTTGCCTTTCCTTAACTGCTGAGGAGAAGTAAGTGAGGTTACTGTGTGGGAGGACAGTGTTTGAGGGTGTGGGGGTGTATAGCTTGTTGGAGTATGGTGCTTGTTTGAGGAAGTATGTTCTCTGTTTGTCTCTTTTTCCTGGGTGTAACTGATTGCCTAGCGGTGACTGCTGCCTAGAGTTTTGCCTAGAGGTGACTGCTGGGTGAGCCTTTAATTATATTAGGTCTTTGGCATGAGCAGAAGGGCAAGAGCTAAAGGGCTCTTGCCCTGTGGCTGTTAGCCTGGAGAGTGGGGACCCCATAAGAAAATTGTACATTGTTGTGCTTGTTTCCCCTTTTGGCTCAGGTAGCCATTTAGTCAGTTCTCTAAAATTGAGGGTACATCAGCACACCAAGGTATTTCTAGGTGAAAGAATCCACTTGGGGAAGAGACGATGAATGCTCATGAACCATTTCCAGTCACCTGTGGGGTGTGTGCCATGTTTGTCTTCCTCCCTGAGGACAAGACAGACTACACTTGTCATAAGTGTAAGTTGATAGGACTCTTAGAGGAAAAGGCTCGAAGCCTGGAGGAAAGAATTACTACTCTCCATGATATCAAGGAAGGGGAGGAGTTCATTAACAGAAGCCTTGATGTCATGCATAGGGAAGGCACAGTGAAAAATGCAATATAAACAGAATAAACTGTGCAAACAAGGCATCAGTACAATAATTGTAACAAAGCAATGGGATACAACTTGGTTTCAATTCCAGTGACTTTATAACAAGTGTAATATACTACAATAGTCCCGGTATGAAGCTCTCAAAATAACATGAAGTGCAAAAGTTCAGTTCCAGCGAGGAGTCTAGATACAGCCTTCGTTTCGTATGTCACTTTTTCCCAGGAACTAGAAGGGCTGCAAAGAAGCAGCTCACACCAAAACAGTAGCTTCAAGGGAACAAAGTCTCCTAGACAGTTTCTACTTCTAGTTCCTGGGAAAAGATGACATACGAAACAAAGGCTGTATCTAGACTCTTCGTTGGAACTGAACTTTTGCTCTTCATGTTATTTTGAGAGCTTCATGCCGGGACTATTGTAGTATATTACACTTGTTATAAAGTTATTGGAATTGAAACCAAGTTGTATCCCATTGCTTTGTTACAATTATTGTACTGACGCCTTGTTTGCACAGTTTATTCTATTTATAATGCATAGGGAAGGACCAGTCAAAATGACAACAGTGTGATTGACTGCCCTAACAAGACTTCTCAGAGAACTACAGCAAGACCCCAAAGACAGTGAGCGAGACAGCACTCTGTTTGCTGTGAGGAAACTGTGAGGAAATCAAACTGAAAAATCTATTCCAGGCCCTTGCAGGGGAGGAAGAGACAAAACACTGACAGTGAAAGTATCACAAACACAAGGGAGATACAAAGAAATGGCACTGGAAGGGAAAGGAAGGTGTTGGTCATAGGCAACTCCCTGATAAGGGGTATGGAACGTCATGTGTCCAGGCCTGACCCCCTGGCCTGAGAGGTGTGTTGCTTGCCAGGGGTGAAAATTAAAGATATTACAGAGAAGATACCTAAACTCATCAAACCTACAGAGTGTTAACCATTTGTGATGGTCCATGTGGGAACAAATGACATGGCTGTGAGCAACATCAAAAACATTAAGGCTGACTATGAAGCTCTTGGGAGGAAGCTGAAGGGAGTGGGAGCACAAGTGGTGTTCTTTTCAGTTCTTTCTGTCATAGGAAAAGGAATATGATGGGAACAGATGATAATGGAGGTGAACCACTGGCTGCGTTGGTGGTGCTGGCAGGAACAATTTGGATTCTGGGCTAGTTTTTCTGGAAGACAACCAACTAGCACACAATGGACTTCACCTGTCAAGGTCAGGGAGAATGTGTTTGGCAGAAACCTGGAGAGTTTCATCAAGAGGGCTTTAAACTGACACCACAAGGGGAAGGAGATGACCGATATAAGGATGTAAATGAAGGGAGCAAACAACAGAGGCCCACCTGGGAGGGCCAGGTCTAATGGAGCAAAAGGTGCGGGGCTTCAGGTGTCTATGTACCAATTCTCAAAGCTTAGGTAATAAGAAGGAAGAGCTTGAGCTTCTAATGCAGACAGAGGGATATGATTTAGTAGGCATTACAGAGACTTGGTGGGATGATTCACATGACTGGAATGTAGTAGTGGATGGGTACAAGTTGTTTGGGAAAAACTGAAAGGGTCAAAGAGTGGTGCTGTATGTAAATAGAGGGTTTGTTTGTCAAGAAACACTGCAGGAGGAGGGCAACAGCCCAGTGGAAAGTATCTGGGTGAGGATAAGGAAAGGAATGACAAACGGTATTGTTTGCTGTGAGAAAGTTCATAACGTCACATGTAATTTAGATTTCAGTAAGGCAGACTTTAATAAACTCAGAGGTATGATGAGAATCATTCCATGTGCAAGACTGCTGGAAGGGAGAGGAGTAAGTGAAGAGTGGGCTCTCCTAAAACAAGAGCTCTTGCAAGCTCAAGCTGTTGCTATTCCTACAAGAAGGAAACATGATAGGGGATCCAAGAAGCCAATGTGGATGAACAGAGAACTGCATGATGTGGAAATGTTCAAGAGATGGAAGCAAGGCTATACCTCTAAAGAAGAGTAGCTGCGGGTTGCTAGTCACTGTAGTTCAGCCATCAGAGAGGCCATAGCTCACAGTGAGTTAAAGCTGGCCAGGAAGGCTTGATACAGCAAGAAACTCTTCTTCAGATATGTTAGGAGCAAACATAAGGTAAAAGAAGTGATAGGTCCACTGTTGGATGAAAATGGAGAAACTCTTAACAAAGGACAGAGAAAGCAGAAAGGCTCAATGCTTATTTTGCCTCAGTTTTTTCCTTGAAGAAGAGAACAGGCTCTTTTAGAGATGGTAGTAGGCAAGTCACAGCATCTGAACAGATGGTTGGCATGGACAGAGAAGTAGTTGAGAAGAGAGTACAAATCTCCCAGGCCAGATGGTATGCACCCAAGAGTGCTCAAAGAACTTTCTAGAGAGCTTGCAGAGCCTTTGTCCATCATCTTCCAGACCTCTTGGAGAATGGGAAGCAGCCCCCAAGACTGGAGGAGGACAGATGTTATTTTCAAAAAAGGGAGGAGGGATGACTCAGGAAACTACAGGCCAGTCAGCCTATTCTCTGTTGCAGGGAAGATACTGGAGCAGATTTTAAAGGGAACAATCTGCGAGCATTTAAAGACAACTTGGTGATCCAGGGAAAGCAGCATGGATTTGACCCCAACAGGTCCTGCTAGACAATCTCATTTCCTTCTTTGATCAAGTGACAAGCTTACTGCATCAAGGGAATGCTGTTGATGTTGTTTACCTGGAATTCAGTAAAGCTTTTGACAGGGTTCCCCATGATGTTCTGATGGGTAAACTAAAGGATGGTGGACTGGTCTATAGGATAGTTAGGTAGATAGGGAACCGGTTGGACAACCGCACTCAGAGAGTCATTGAAAACAGCTTTTCATCTGAATGGAGGGAAGTGTCCAGTGGGGTGCTACAGGGCTTGGTTCTGGGCATGGTACTTTTCAATATTTTTATTAATGATCTGGATGAGGGTGTGGAGGGGCTACTCATTAAATTTGCAGATGGCTGGGAGCAGCAGCAAACACACCAGAAGATAGAGATAGAATTCAGCGAGATCTGAACATGCTGGAAAAGTGGGCGGATGTGAACAAGATACAATTCAACAAGGACTTCTGGAAGACTTGCGCTTAATGGCGGACGCGTCTCACCGCACGAGCGGGAGAGGTGATCCATACCCAATGGGAAGAAGGGGCGCCGGACTGGTGCCGAGCCCCCAGAGACCCCAGTGAGGGGGCTCTGCCTGGGGTGGCACGAGAGGGGATCTCTCCCAGCAGTAGCGACCGCGGGATCGAGGTCCCCCTCATCACCCCCATAGGTTCCCCCATCGTGGAAGCCATAATGGCTATAGCGTAAACCGTGAAGCAACAGAGAATACAAAGCAATGAAGCAACAAGCTCCCTGATACACAAGGTGAAACGTGAGTCTCAAAGAAGGACTGTAAAAATAAGCGGGGAACGCGGTGGGTGGAGTGAAAACCCCCCCTCCCTTTTCCATTACTGAAGTGCACTTACGAGGCTCTTTCACAGCGTTACTGAAGGAAGGAAAGCTTGTATGAATTGCTAGATGGCGGTATCACATGCTTGAAGATATAAGTTTCAAAACGATACTAGTGCTGTTAAGAAAATCGCTCCTTTTGCCCATCTTATCTTATCTAACTGTAAACAATAGCGCAGTCTCAACAATGGCAGGCAAACCGAAACCTTCCCCAAAACTAGGAAGTACAGCTCTGAGTTCAAAGGTTGATACCACAGAGATGAGCGCAGTCTTCTCCACGTTATTGCGACCTCTAGTGGATCAAATGACGGCTCTCAACACAAAGATGGACACAATGCAATTGGAACTGAAGGAGTCAAATAAAACAACGGAGAAGCTGCAGCGGGAACTTTTGGTGGTCAAAGTGTCTATAAAAAATCAGGACTCAAGGCTACAGAAAACAGAAAAAGAAAAGGCTTTTCATCTTGATTCGCTTTTGAAATTGCAGATGGAACGTTCAAATTTCTTCCTACGACTTCAGAATGTGCCAGAAAAAAAAGGAGAAGACCTTAAAAAATTGCTAAGTGAAGCATTAGCACCACTAACAGGCTTAAAAGCAGAAGAATTAAAAAGCGACATGGATATGGTTTATAGGACCTATCCAGTGTATATTAAAAAGAAAAGCCTGCCTGGTGAAATCATGATAAGGTTCTCCAAAAAATCTACAAGAGATGTGGTATTAAAAGCCACCAACAAAGCGGTCCTGAAGATCCAAGAAGAAGAGGTCTTGAAAGATATACCATTTGAAATAAGAAAAAGAAGAAAGGCCTACAAAAAGCTAACGACGTGGCTTCAGTCTGAGTCAATTATGTATCGTTGGGACACTCCAGAGGGACTAAGCTTCAGCTTTAAAGGCAAAAGTTATAAGATTGACTCTGTAGAACAAGCAAAAGGATTCCTTGAAAAAGGCAAAGAAAAGAAAGCAGAGGGAGATGATTCATTGGCTTCGCAAGAAAGCATGTATGGTTTCGATAACTCTAAGAGCGAAGAAGAGATATCTGACTCGGAAAAAGGAGCAGTAGCTCCAAAAGTACAAATTGAGACTAAAAAGACAAGAAGAGGACAAAAGAAGAAATGATTGTTAAATTGTTTTATTAAGCATGTGCACTATTATGATTTAAAAGATTTATCATTAAGTGTTTCTTCAATGTTATGCATACATGCCAAACAGCTTTTGATTTGAAACAGTAACAAAGTAATTAGATATTGAACCATGGTTTTATTAAATGCTTCACAATTTTTGTAATCAGATACAATTAAGGATTTTACACAGTATTCTCTGTATAAGATAAATTTAGCATAGTATGTAGCGTGTAATTGTAGAAATAGGTAAAATCAATAAAATCTTTTTTTTAAAAAGATACAATTCAACAAGGATAAGTGTCAAGTTCTACATCTGGGTAACAAAAATGAGGAACACATATACTGGATGGGGGATACACTTCTGAGTAGCAGTGTGTGTAAACAAGATCTTGGGGTATGGGTGGACCGAAAGTTAAATATGAACACCAGTATGATGCAGTGACAAAAAGGCTAATGCAATCTTGGGCTGTATCAACAGAAGCATAACATTCAAATCACAAGATGTTATAGTCCCACTGTACACTGCATTGGTCAGGTCCCACCTGGAATATTGGTTGCAGTTCAGGAGGCCTTACTTCAAAGAAGATGTGGACAGAATGGATCATGTGCAGTGGAGAGTGATAAGGATGATCGGGGGCCTGGAGACCAAGTCCTATGAAGAAAGGCAGAGGGACTTGGGGATGTTTAGTCTGGAGAAGAAGAGGCTGAGAGGGAACATGATTGCTTTCTCTAAGTATTTGAAGGGCTGTCACTTAGAGGAGGGCAGGGAGCTCTTCCTTTGGTTGGCAGCAGAAGATAGGACTCACAATAATGGGTTTAAATTAAGGGCGGGAAGGTACCAGCTGGATATTAGGAAAAACCTATTTACAGTAAGAGTTGTGCAACAGTGGAATCAGCTGCCATGGGAGGTGGTAAGCTCCCTCTCACTGGCAGTCTTTAAGCAGCATCTGGACAAACATTTGTCAGGGATACTGTAGGCTGATCCTGCATTGATCAGGGGGCTGGACTAGATGGCCTGAATGGCCCCTTCCAACTCTGTGATTCTATGATTCCGAAGGATGTATGGCACCTTCTCCCTCAGGCTAAGACAGAAGTTTCTCATTTCATTCTGTAGCAGCAAGATTTTAATGTAAAATAAATACCTGTATTAATGTTCCTTTCCAAGCTTGCCCTCTTATGGACAAATGATGACTGCTATTTGGAAGGGGCAGTACTAAAGAATATGACTGAAAGGCCATGTGATACTAAGGCTTCTTATAGGATTGCTCACACAGTGCCAATCTATGGATTGCTTTTGCTAACATTTCTAGTTGCAAAGCAGCATAATAGTCACCGAGAAAGTCTCCAGTGGCAGAAGAAATGCTGTTCTGATCTCTTCCTCTTTTAGAATCTTTGCTCCTTTGATAAATCAGGAATATATGCTCTTATCAGAGGTCAAGTGCTGGGACGTAGCAGGCCTGTAGTTAAGAATATATAAGTGTGGCTAAATGATTCAGCAGTACAGTTGTGTCATGGGAGGAAGTATGTAAAGCAGGAAGAGATGAGATTGGGAGGGAGGGTATTAATTCCTTAGGTGTTTATACCAACTAGTCAAAATTTAGCTATAGGGCCTCAGCTCAATTATATATGACTAGTTAGATTTATTTCTTGTTCCTTCTTGCATAAATATTAGTTGGTACACAATTCTTGTGATTCTTCTGATCCCCTTTGCTTATTTATTTTGCTTTCTAATAGCACAACACAGCTTTAGATGACCGTGCAGTTTCTGAGGAATGAAAAACAATATCTTGTCACTCAAGTGGAGTTCATCCTTCTTTTTGATTCTCCTGTTATATGGCTAAAAGTATCTGCCAGTTTCTCACATTCCCATGAAAGGTGCTGTAGAAAAGTGGAAAGAGTGGTCACAGAAGTATCTTGGTTGGTGTGTACTGAGAACTGCCTATGCATATCTGTTCCATAGTCATGAAAACACTGATGCTTAACATAGGAAAAGTTTCAACGTGAACGTTAGATTAAAATTCGTGAATGTAAGGACTGCCACATTTCTTTTTTTACTTCTCTGCTTTATCAAGGACTCAGGAGTTTTGATTAGTGCTCGAATCAGAATCTAATAATGTCTGGCTTTTATGTTTTGAAAGACAGTGTGGACATAGCTTCTTTGATCCAACATGACTTGCTACAAGCTGATATCATTTCAATACCAGGCAAAATCTAACATAATTATGTCTGTAAAACACCTTTGCCATTTTCCATTTTGTTTCAGATGGCATAGACTTCTCTTGCGCTTGGCAACATCTTTCTCACTGACTTCACTTTCTGTGTGTTTTTCTTTTTTTAAAAAATCCTGCCTAAAGAATTTTAGTGAATGTAGAAGTTTGTATACTAGTTTGTGGAGTGGTGTTATTATTCCCTCCAAAGAATTTTTATAATGTACATATGGATACTTTTGTTTTATATCTACATATGTATATATTAATTGTATATGAATGGTGATTTCAGTGGGCATATATCCTCCAGAGTCCAGACCAATGGACCTCCTTTCTATACTTTTCTGCCTAGAGCACTTAAGGTGGCTTCATACATTATCTTTCTAGTTTCTGCATTCAGAAATACGCATGTTGAAATAAAGACGACTTCACACAATACTTTTGAAGTTTCTGAATATTCTACATGCTGAAAAAATAATATTTGAAGGCAGCATGGGTCTACCACCCACTGAACACAGAGGAAGTTTAAAATTAGAAGTGGCTTAAAGGGCCACAGCAGCATCAGCAATGGGCATAGCCATGGCCCAGCCAGCCTGTTCTGTATGGAGGAGGTTACACAGAAGCCATTTTTTTGGTTCCTCCTGGGACTTCTGTAGAAGTGTCTACAGCAACCATGCCTCTGCATTCCATGGCAGCTTTGTGGTGAGGCAGCAGGGGATTTCCAGAACCAATCAGGAGCCGCCAGGCACAGAGGCTGAGCCAAGTGCCCGTCCCAGCCTAGGGCAGAAAAAGGTGCAGCCAGGGATGCTGGATCCCTGTCAGTACCACCCCTCCACCAAAAAGGACCAAGTTTCATCACAAGTCCTTGGCCATCTGCCAGATGTGGCAGGCAGGGTGAGCATTGCTCCCTCCAGACACCAAAAGCCAGCCCCCTGCACATTAAGTGCAAGCAGGTATGGGAGCACATCTGCCCTTGCCACCAGGCCTCCTTCTGGACCCCCTGGCACCCTTGGGGAGGGATGACATGGCAGGTGCTGGTTGAGCAGGAGACTGTTGTCTTTACCCTTTCTGTATGGGATCAGCACCACCACCACACACCACTCTCCCTCCATCCCATGGCTAGCCTCACGCTGCACCCAGGACAATTGGTGGAGAGAAGGTTTCTTGTGGACACCCATTCCCATCTATGTCTCCTCAGCAAGGCACCCACACAGCCTGGTCACAAGTGTGTGGGCCAGGACATGGGGGGGGGAGCTGCAAGTTGCTGCACTGTGTCATGAAGCCCAAAGCACAGCCATAACTGGCTGTGAGGTAGCCAACACAGAGGCAGAGGGATGTCTGTTGGCACCCCTGTAGAATAGGTGCTTCCCAGGCCCCCTCCAGTGTTGTCAGTTCTGTTTTTCACTTTTGGTTAGTTCCCCTGAAAAAGGGATGGGGTAACAATGACTTCCGTCAGCAGCCTCTGGGGCAGATTCATGGTGCAACCGCATCCTGCCCAAGGGCTTGCAGCATCCCTAACTGTCACCTGTGTGGGGCTCACATCTTCACCATCCACAAGGGAGGGTCCACAGTGGCAGCAGCTTCAGGGGGCTCTGCACCTGCAAGGAAATGGGTGGAGGGATTCTGTGGTAATGTGCTCCACTCAGGTTGGTGGGGCTTGGCCCCCCATAGTGCCTTATCTAGCACAGACCCCACCAACTACCAAGGCTGCCTGCCAGGTGCACAGCCAATAGTTTGGGCCTCCTATGCCAGCAGCTGTCCCAGGCCAGTCCCCATGCACCAAACCCTTTTGTATGTGGGGCTGACAGTGGAGGGGCTGGGGGGCCCTACAGCCCTCCAGCTGCCGGGGCCAGGTGGAGGAGGTGCTGTTGACAAGGCAGGTCACAGCCCCTGCTGGAGGCCATGGAGGGAAAGGGGGTTGAGGGAAGGATGCCTTGCTTACCTGTCAGCGTACAGTTGCCCCTTTGCTTACCAGCAGAAGAGATGGGGTGCCTGTTTGAGGTAAAAGGTGGGAGAGGTCAGCCACAGAGTGTGGACTTTGCTATCCCTGTTGGGTGGTGGTGCCAAGTGCTTGTCCAGTGGTGCAAAGTGCCCTCTCTGTGCTTTTCCCATCACTGAGGGGCCTTCCACACTGCAGGGAGCTGTCAGACAACATCCTGTGCCACACACCCTACCTCATGAGTTGTGGGGTGACCTTCCAAAAGCATATGTGTGGGGTGTGTGAATGGGTGCTGCGGAGGGGATGAGGGTGGGAATTGACTTAGTCAGCATCCAGCATCCTGAGGTGCTTGGGATTTTGTGGGCAGGGCTGCAGCAGTGGAGTGACCATTGTCATGTGTGCCAGTGGGATACACCACCATTTTTGGAGGCATAACATGATTCCTGTTTCATGGGCGTTCCCATGCTGGATGTACTTAGGGAGCTGCCTAACTGTGGCCATGCCGCCAGAACACTTACACGGATGCCAGCACAGGAGACTGCGCCAGAGTTGCATTGGCATGTAGCTGTTGGTACAGCAGCACCAGTGCAACAGACTGGCGCAGCCCCTCTAGTGTCTTGTGCCATTGTAACTGGTCTTTACGCTGTTGTGACTCGGAGTTGTGCTGGCCCAGGGGGTCAGTCGGCTCCCTGAGCCAATTCAGCCCCCTTAGGAGTGCACTGTCAGTGGCCCAGCCTCAGTGCCTGCTTTCTCTCTTTCCTCTCTTGCCACTCCAGCTTCCTCTGGTGCCTGCAAGACAGAGAGCGGAAGCCTGCAGATGAGCTGGCTGCCCCTGCAGATGGGCTCTAGCTGGCTCACTTTTCTGCCCCACAAATGGATGAGGCTCCCAAAGCACCCCAAAATTTCAGGACATAAATTTTCTGCAGTTTCAAAATTTGTGGAGTGTTTTGGGTAATTTCAGTTATTTTTGAGATGAAATGAAACAACAAACTTCAGGCATCACTGCAGTTTGGGAATGTTCAAATGTGCACCTCTACTGCAATCTAAGCTTGAACTGCAGTAACTCTGCATAGGATTGTACTACTAGTACCCAGAAAGGTTTCTCATATTAAATAGGTGATTATTGCTGTGCAATACTGACTGCAAAGACAAATACTGGTTACTGAATACCTGCAGACCATGTAGCCAGTGTTTCTACTCAGAAGCTGTCCTGAAGTTTTATGAAAAAAAGACATCTCTGTGCACTTACTTAACACTAAGCTTAGGGAATATTTATGTTGAGAAGGCAATGTCTGGTGTACAGAGATGAAGAGGGCAGCAAGAAGACAGCACCTTTTCACTTCTGTTAAGTGTCATTCCTTGTCTGTCTCCAGATTGCTACTCTTAGGGCAATTTCCTCTTCCTTCTAGGAAGCGCCACACTCAGGTCTATTCTGCATCTGACATTTACTCCACATTTTCTCAGCACTTGACCTGATTCCCCCTTGCCTCGTAATATCTATTTTCATTCAATCTGGTATGCAGATTTTCCTGTGTCAGTAATTGCCTCAGCAGTCATTAGCCACCTGAGCCAAGTAATTCATGGTGAGGTGATAAATACAGAGAGGGAAATATGGGCAGAGATCAACTGACAGAGATCACTGAAGCCATGTCAAGTTGTCTGCTTATTGTTCCCTTTGAATTGAAAGCGGAGGAAGGAAAAAGTGCCGCTCAAAACCACATTCAGATACCCCAGGGCAACACTGCTCTGACTGCAAAGTCACCCCTGAACAGCCATAAATCTATGCAGAAGGTACCATAAAACCCAATGAACAAAGAAAGTGAAAATGGCATGCAGTGTAGAGGTAAATTAACCTGCCAATGTGGCTGTGGAAAAACTGCAAGGAAAAAGATGGGTGCAGAATGAGACTCAGTCTCTCTCTCTCATCTTTAGATGTAGTTAGGAACCTAACTCGTCTCTCCTCTTTCCTATCAAGTGTGTTAGTTCCTAAATAAAACTTTATCTACTCTTCAGTCAGGCTGTGTACTGTTGCTGTGTTAACTACTCTGCCAACAATTAATAAAATAATATTTTTATGGGACAGGAATGCCATTGTATTTTCTTTCTGTAATGTAAATATAGTCCTAGTTCTGCAAACTAGGTTGTATATTTCATTTCTGTTGAAATTCAAGGTGAAGTCTTTTCCAGATCTAGTGCTTTGAACTGCAGTTACACATTATGATGATTCTATATATGAATTCATAGTTAACCTATAGGATTTATCTGGGATCTTCAGTGGTTTAGATGGGGTTTCTATTTAATATAGTATATGCATTATTGGTTGTAGTTATATGTTTGTATACATCTACCTATTTTTATTTCCGTTCCTGATTCTTTTAATAAGTAGGTCTTTACAAATCACATTTTTATTGCAATAATGTAATGAAAAGTTTACAAGAAGCACACACAAATAAACCTGATCAGTTCAGCTCTGGGAAGCTCCAGGTTCATTAGAGTAGCTACTATGTAGATACATCTAATAATTAATAAGTTTCTGTGAACCTTCAAAGCTTTCATATTCCACAGGAAAAGACTGGATCTAGTTTAACAGTCTAATAGAAAGTCATGAGTTATGCGTTTGAAAAATCTGCTATCTGTCAAAACTGCTGAGGGAAGGGGACTAGAAGTTTACAATTTTGAGGACTTGGGTTCCTCAGCAGTTTGGAGAATCCAGATAGTATCTTCCTCATCTTGTTGTTATGGAAAAACAAGGAAGCAGCCAGCAGTGCACAATGGTTAAGGCTGATAGCTCAAATCTGATAGCATCAATGTCAGCTAGAAGCCCCTCAAGGAATACAAAATTGTTCATGTTAACTTCTTGCTCAATTTGAAATCCTGCTAGGTCTGTCAGCCTAGCAGGATGCCAATACCTATGTTTACGTGAGATACTTTTTCTGGGACATCAGTATCTGCACATAATCTAGGAAATTTCCTGGAATCTAGTAATTTTACATCTGATGTGATGTGAGGGGTTTGAGAAGTTTTTAAGGAAGCACCTTGAATGTTCTTAAAACTAGGACTATATTTGTGGAAGGCTTTGTAAAAAATATACATTCTGCATTATGTAGCCTAAGCAAAGTTACACAGTTCTAAACCCATTGACCTAAGACCTGGTTTGCACTGTTAGATGTATTGTGGTTCTTTGCACAGACATGAAATACTCTCTTACTTAGCAGATCCATTTCTCAAGAAAGGTTTGGTGGCATTTTCACCCCAGCCATTACTCACAGCATAGCAAACTGCCTGGTCTGAAATCTTTAGTAAATGTGTTGATTCTTTGCAGTAACTCCAAATGGGCTTTTGGGGCTTTATGTCACCTTTAAGATTATTCAAATATACTTTGTTTGAGCACAGACATAAACTCTGTCAACTGATTCACAGTAAAAAGCTGTGGTGCCTTAAGCTACTTTTTTTTTAACTAGCCGCAGGACTGTCAAGGTGACCTTTCCTGCTGTTTCAATTACATAGTGTTGCCATCATTTAACTATTTGAATGATGGAAAGTGTGCACTTTGATATGTGAGTGGCAACATTTCTAGGAAAGGAGACCTCTACAAATGGGCTGACAAGGGGATATTATAGATCTAAAGAGCCACATCAAGGAATTAAGGGAAGAAGGCAGAGGAGGATGAAAAACTGGGGAGACAAAAGCTGTATTCTCTGACTGGAATCTAAAAATCTATTTGGAAAGCTTTGGGGCAATCATAATATCTCTAATTGATTTCAATAATCAATAATGACGATTTTGTTGTTGGTTTCTCCTAGTACTGCAAATAAGCTGGGTAACAATAAGCTGGGTAACAAAAAGATGTTGCGGTTGCCTTTCATGGAGCAAAATTCCGCAGATGCCCTTCAAAAAATTTTTTTTTAAAGCAATGAACCCTTATGAAACTGCTTTTTACCGAGTTTAACTGAAATATGTTGCAATGTTATATGCCCTTCAAAATGAGCTTCTATATTTTATTCAATAAACTTTATAAGCCTCATTACCAAATTTCTGAGCACCATTTGGCTCTGCTGTTCTGACCATCAGTCACTACTGAAACAAGTGGGAAAACATTCTGTCTGAAGTGCTGAGAAAATGAACGTGTCCCTATCACATTGAAATGGTAAAAAGCAATGACGCTACGATTGTGCAGCTGAATTAAATACTTGCAGAAGAATACTCCAGCTGGGGTGAAAATATAATGTAATTCTCTGAATGCATATCTCTGACTGGGTATATAGCTGTGTCTTCTCAGTTGTAGATTTATCAGCATGAATTTTCTGCAGATAAAAATGTGATAGGAATAGGTCTATTACTTCAGGTAATCGAGATGTAAAATGGGACTAAGTAAATGGAAAGCATTTCCTTCATGAATAATTATATAGAGAAAAGAAATTCAAAGATTGCATGAATATTCAAAATCGTTGTGCACCTACCCTGATAATGAGAAAAAGTGAATAACCATTCAAAAATAATGGACAGAATTTTGAAATGGTTATAATTTGCAATGAATGGTTAGATCTCCATTACAGAAGCTGGTGTTCTGATGATAGCATCTCATAGCTAGCTTGTTTTTTACTAGAACTTAGGAGCACATAGTTCTGTATCATTTTTAATATGTATACAATCAACATTTTTACATGTGAACCCAACACATATGTTTACTACAAGGTATCTCTTACAGGCCCACGTGCCAGGAGGTGTGGATTATCTGTATCTCCATGACAGCAAATAAGGATTGACTACAGCATGAACATGCAGTGTAGAGCTAAGTATAATCCATGGATCTGTATTTGTTATACATGCATGTTGCATTTTTATACATAATTTTAAAACATTTTTATATAGATATAAAAGGGTCTAATAACAATTGGCTGTAATGTGTGTATGTTCTTCTATACTCCTTCCTAGCATAAAGGCTTCTGACAACAAAGGAGAATTAATATTCAATACTTATTTTCCAGGACAGGACTGGATGGATGACTGGAAAATTACCATCAAGCCATTGCTGCCAAGGACTGGTGTTCATGGCTAAGAAAAAAAGAGAACTTTTTTATTTTAAAAAATACATTTTATTGGATTTTGTTTCTTTGCCTAGTTATAAAAACAAAAACTTACACAACAACAAGAATATTTTCCATGAAACAAACTAACTATTCAGCCATTGCATTCAACAAATATAAGGTCAGTATAGTACAAACAAGATTCTCAAATGGTTTATATCTATACTATTATCACAGGACTGGTATTACAGCTTTATTAAAACCATACTAATTTAGAGTATGTAGATGGGATATATGTATCTAATTCTTGCTTAGTAGACATATAGCTTAAGAAGGGAAATCAGCGTTCTGTATATGCAGAGTAATATGTAGGGTTTTCTGTAGCTCAAATCTGTTCAGAGATCTTATCCATGATAAAATTATTCCATAATTTCCTATACCAAGGCATAATAGGAGGAAAGTTATTGTTTTCCAATTAGCAACTAGCAAAGTTTTAGCTGCACTGAGGAAAATATTGATAAGATTCTTTCTAGCTTGGGGGACTTTCCCATAAATGTAACAGAGTTACCTCTGACCATAGAGGGATTTTATAACATGATTTTTTTAAATATGTAAGGCAATTGTATTCCAAAACACTTTAACCTTGGGACAGTCCCACCAGCAATGGAAGAAAGAGCCCATAAATCCATGCTTTCCAATACAATGAAGAATTATTGGGATTCATGAAATGCAGTTTTTAGGTGATAAATACCAACATGTCATTATTTTAAAGGACAACAATTTCATGCTGATTGCTTTAGATGGGTGTGTATTTGAATTCCAAATTTTATTCCATTGGTGAAGTGAAATTTTAATGTTGCAAATTTCCCAACTCAACTGATATGGCGTGTTGGAATTCCCATCAAGTGAAATCAAAATTTTGTATCTCTTAGAAATTAAGCCCTTGGGTTTTTTTATATTAGATTTTAGTAGTTGCTCAAACTCAGTGAGTTGCCTTGACAAACCTTTTTTCACATCTGAGCTATTGAGTAAATGTGAAACTTGGAAGTATGGCAACCAGGGCAGCTTGAAGTTGATATCTTTATCTAGTTGTATTTTGTCTATTATGGAGGTATCTATATTTGTCTATTTTTTGGAGATATCTATAAGTCTGGTTTTTCTTATTTTTCTCCATAGGATGAAGAGACCCAATTCTTTTCCTGGGACAAACTATGGTTGTCCCAGGAATGATGATAACAGTGAGAGTCCAGCATTTGCCTTCTTTTATCCAAGATTTGTAAAGGTTTGTAAGGCCACGGCCACACGAGTGAGATAATCCAGGGGGGAAGCGAGGCTATTTTGCTCCAGAGCAATTTGACCTGCAGTTGTGCGATCACACAGGTCGGTGAAGCTGCCAGCGCAACTAGTCATTGCATGATTAGATGCAACCATGGACAAGTTGGGGTTTTGTTGTTGTTGTTGGTTTCTGACTCGCTTAAATGGGGGATTGATGAATCGCTTCTCCACCCAGGGCTTCCAATGGCAGTATGCTATGATGTGCATATAGAGAAGGGGGGAGGGAAACAATGGCATGGTGTCAGGATAGCCTGATCAGACTATCCCTGATGCCACAAGTTTGTGCTGGAGTGATCACATGGGGAAAGTCCAGCTGTCGTCTGCAACAAACCATTTGATACTGCATTTTCCCTAGTAGTTTTTTTACTCCGCTTCTCCGGTGGATCAAAACAGCTTGCGATGGCTTGCCGACGGTTGTGGAACGGCTCCCAGATGTGCTGGTGTGATTGTGCTGCTTTGATCCACCAGTGAGTCGTCCTTGTCTTCAAGTGCTGTGGCAATGCTTAAGTGCTTGGGGTAAAAGAGTCATATATATCATGAATGCATTCAGCTACAAAAGCCAAATGAACATCCCATTAAGTACTGGGCTAAAGAAATATTATGGTGGGATATAAAGTGTTTAGGTGTCACCTTCTAAACCGCTATGGAGACATACATCACTTCTTTTTTGTCTGTTCATACACTTTTAGTTTATAATTGCTTGGTCAACCCTTTCATCCATCTTAATTAGCATCATTATAATCAGGGGTCCGTTGGAGGGGGAGCGCACAGGAGCACAGCTCCGGGAGTGAAAAGCCCAGGGGGTGGGCACATGACCAAGCCCCGCCCCCTCCTCAGCTTCCCCGAGCAGTGCAGAGACGCAGCGCCCCGGGGAAAGCCCTGCTAGGGTCTTTATTGTTTTTAATGTTTTGTTTTAATATTGATAGTTTTATCATTGTTCCTTTTATGACTGTGTGCTGCTTTTCCAGAGACTTGCTCAAGGTGGCATATAAATTTTCTAAGTATACCATTTTTTATCTGGGCACATGGCACATAAGTACTGGAGAAATTTCACCAACCCTTCAGCAGCTTCCACCCCATCAGTTTAATGTAGTGGTCAGGAGTTGGACTCTAATCTGGGAGAACCGGGTTTGATTCCCCACTCCTCCACATGCAGCTGCTGGTGTGACCTTGGGCCAGTCACAAGTTCTCTCAGAGCTGTTCTCTCACGAGCAGTTCTCAAAAGACCTCTCTCAGCCCTACCTACCTCACAGGGTGTCTTGTTGTGGGGAGGGGAAGGGGAAAGGGATGGGTGGTGCACATGTCCTGGGTATCTCAAGTCTACTTGAAACCTGGTGGTTTCAAGGGAGCAGGGAGAGAATGAGGGTGTGTTCTTTACGCTTATTTTTATTGCACAAAGTATTGGATGGGGAAGGGAATGGAGGAAGAGCAGGTCAGTTTCACTCACCTGTGGAGTGGAGCCTGAGGGGTGGGTGTTGCCTTCTGACACACTTCCGGCATGTTAGGGGGTGTGGCATATGCAAATGAGTTATGCAAATGTGTTATGCTAATGAGCTCCTGCACCTCTTTTTCTACGAAATGACCCCTGATTATAATTTAGATTGAAAGGACATTCCTGGTCTCTGCAGTTTCACCAGTAGAAAAAGAAATGCAAATAAGGGACTTCTCACAGAGCTTCTCTTCCTATTCTCCCAGTTTTTAAAGATAAAGGGGAAAAAAACCCTAACATTTCAGTAGCTGTTGATTTTGTGTGTTCAGCAGGAGGAAATGTTGCAAAACAGCCCCTCAATTGCCAACCTTATCCAGGTTTAGCTCTTGACATGTTCTTCCAATGTTTGCGTTAAATTACTGCTTGCATAAGCATGTGACAGTGAACTTTTAAAATTGATAATATCTTGGTACACAGCAAAAGTAATTATTTCTTTGTCAAAATAGATAACCCATAGAAGCAACACCCAAATATGTTGCACAATTGAAATGAAAAGTCTTTCCTTGACTGTTTTCATCTGAAGTTTAACTATAAAAGCCCCTGTTATAACTTTCCATAAGAATGCTTATAGAAGAGAAAACAGTTCTGACAAAACAGATTTGACAGATTTTCCCTTTCCTGTTGCTCAGATTGTCTACTTCTATTACTGCTTCTTCTTCGACACCTGCTTTGTGAAGACTTTCAGTGGTGAATAAAATTGGACCTGGCCTATGATGCAATGTAAATAACTTGCCATACTTCTGGTGAACTTTCCTTGATGCAAATTTTGAAGCATGCCTAATGCTGTATGTTAATTTTCATGTTGGAATACGGGCTGTAAGATTGATCCAAGGGAATAATGCAGCAAGAACTGGTGTCTACCAATCCAAATTCACTTTTAGTAAATCTATGGTGATGTTATCACTACCTGGGGCTTTTCCTAGTTTCAGATATTGGGTAAGGTTGGTGATTTCTGGAATGGATACTGGTGGACATTTAGGAACCACATCCAGTCTGTCTACAGCAGCCTGTAAGCACTCCTGCCCCTCCTTTCATGTTATATATATAGTATAACTATGTTATACTATATTCTGAACAATTTTGGACTGAAAGAATGAAATAGCTCAATAGAATCTCTCTTCTCCACCTACAAATACCTGTTATTCTAAATGGTTGTTTGGGTCAAGACACTTCAGAATTCTGCAGTGTATATGCACCTTATGTGGAATCAAGACTGGACCTCCAATTTGGTGGGAAGGCCCATGTAGAGAGGCCATTTATAACAGAAGTTTAGCATCCAGAAGTTTGATCCCTGGCATCTCCCTATGAAAGTATCTCAAGGTAGCTTATGCTGGGAAAAGTCCTTCATTGTCTGAAAGGCTTTGCCAGTCAGAGCAGACAATACTGAGATAAATCAGTTGGTGATCTGACGCTACATATGTTCATACTGTATGGTGGATTTTGGCACAAATTTTAATTTGTTACCTTATTGTTATCATTATGCCATCAATGTGTATGGTGCTTTACAGAGTGTAACCAGGCAGGTCCTTGCCCCAAGGAGCCTTCAATCTGAATATGATGCAAGTCAAATGCCTAATAAAGGATATGTGATGATATGATGTAAGTAAGACTCCAAAGTGAGAAGAGGAAGATGGAAGTGTAATTAATAGGGGAAATGTATGGATCTATTCCAGTTTCTTGCATTTAGGCTAAACTTTAATAACTTTGAAGTCTTCAGGGAAAAACTGGGTTTTGAGATGGGATTTGAAAGAAATGAGAGTGGAGGCACAATGATGATGCTCGAGAAGGTAGGTCTAGGTATAAGTGACTGTAAAGGAGACAGAGTGAAGTGGTTTTAAGAATGGCTGAGGATGGTGGAACTGAAGGAATGAAGGGCTACATGGGCAGGAAGTGTGTATTGGGATATGAGAGCAGAGTAGTAAAGGGAAGGCAAAGCCACAGAAGACTTTAATGTTTTGTTGGATTAAGGAGCAGATAAAAGGCATATGTAGGGATTTAAGGTGGGGCATCACAACTTATATGTCCTATCTCACTAGAAGTGTCACTGATAAAAATCACAGCATTTTACATTTGGGAAATATAGCCTAAGGGTTAAACAGAAAGTCAGGTCTTACTTTCCCTTAGATTTGCAGGTTTATCCACAAGTTCAACAACCGCTTGTATTTACACTAACTAGGAAGTTAAAAACACAACCCCAGTGATCATGATCTGATCTGGCAAGCCGTTATCTAAAGAACTGGAAATGTGTCATGACTTGTACCAATTCCCTCTTCCATATCTAACTCAACCATAGTTTGTCATAACATCAAAGCAGACTGTGACTAGAGTAACCTGGAAACAAAGAAGGAAATCAACATGCAAGAGGGAGCATAAAGCCTTCAGCACACTGATGATTCTCCAAACATCTGAATTTAACCAGGGAATGTATAGTTAGAATTATACAATCAAAGGAAAGGCATAATTGATGGATAAAAATGCAAAAGAGGATGACATAAAGCATCCTGTCATGGAACAGACAGGGGCACATAAGCTAATTGAAAGAGAACATAAAAACAACACTCTAGACTAGACAGAGATAGAGGAGTAAGTGTGTGATCTATGTGACATTTGAGGACACAAGTAGGATGTAGATGTGGGAAGCATCTTCTACTTAGAAACAAGGTATGGGGTATGATCTGCACAGTTCATGAATTCTAAGGTGGTTGTGCATAGTGACAGGAGATGATAGATGGTACTGTGCCCTGTTAGATTATACTATCATTTTTCAAAGAAATGACTTGCATGCCAAGTGCATGGGGAGGGGCTGAGGCTCACTTGGAAAACACATGCTTTGCATACAGATGATCTCTGGTGCAGTCTTTGGGATCTCCAGTGAGAAGATCTCCAGTGATAGGAAAGGACTTTCTCTGCCTTACAGTGCTGAGCTAGGTGGTCTGACTTGGTACAAATCCACTTTCAATTCACTTTCCAACTGAATTTTGCCAGTTCACACAGTAAAAATCCAGTTGGAAAGTGCACTGAAAGTGGATTGAATGGATTATTTAGCATGTGTGGCTGCAATCTCAGTGTATAATGGAACAGATACTTCTTGCGTATAATGGAACAGATACTTCTGGCTGCTTATTGTCATCTTGGAAATAATTCAGGGATGTTAGTATTTTCATAATTATATACAAATACAAGTGGGGATGCACAAGAGACTTGCAGGGAGAAAGCAGCACATGCACCACCTTTACGTCTTCTTTTCCTCTATCTCAAATAATCTTTCACCCCTCTTTCTCCCCTTCCCTGGTAATCTTATCCACCTCTTTCTGTCAATCTCTCCCCTATATTTCTCCCTTCCCTAACAATCTTACCCCCCCTTTCCCCCTACCCTTCTCTATCAATATTCCCCCACCTCTCATTTTCCCCCTCCCCTCTTTACCTTGACCCGTTCAGCTGTACTCTGACTGATTAGGAGAGAAGGGAATTTTAAGGGAATTTTAAAAGGACAGCTGAGCTAGCAACTACAGAGGGGTGTTAGTGGGATATCATTCTCATCTCCATCTCTGTAGCTGCTGGCTCAGCTACCCTCTTAAAACTTAGTATTGACTTCTAAATGGTTTGTCTGTGGGGAGAAACAGCTCAGGACCTGGGGGAGGAGGGAAGTGAAGTATAATCCTCACCTCCCACTGCCTCCAGTGCTGGTTCTCCCTGAAGTCTGACAGATCAGAAGCTGGAGCGAGTTTTAAAAGGGCAGCTGAGCCAGCAAATACAGAAATGGGGATCCTCTCCCAGTACTCTGTAGTTGCTGCCCACTGCTTTTTCTCTCCCCCCCCCAAGCAGCAGCAGTGGTGAGGGCTCTCTCAGCCACCTGCCCCCTTCTTCCTCTTCCCACAGCAGCAGCAACAGGGCCCTCTGGAGCCACCACATCAGCTGAGATAAATAGTGTATAGATTAGTTCATTTTACTTGCTAATAAAAACAACAGAAGATACACAATTTTGGGAGAATTGAAAGATTTCTCTGTTTCTTTTGGATTAAAAGTTTCTGTAATTACATAATTTGAAGTACTGCATTGGGGCTCAGTGAATGAAATATATTCTGTGATAATCAGCTCCACAAATGTTTACTAAATTTCCTCTGTGGTAGAACAAAGTTGGAGTCCAGTGGCACCTTGAAGATCAACAAAGTTTTATTCAAGGTATGAGCTTGAATAATAAAACTTTGTTCGTCTAACATCTATCCATCTATTTATTTATTTATAATTTTGATTTATAAATCGCTCAATCCCTGAGCACTCAGGGCTCTGAGTGATGAACAACAGCATATAATCCAAAACATATAATCCAAACATATCCAAAAGTTTAAAAACAAATTAAAACAATTCCATAGTTTACAGTATTCAGATGGTATTAATCTATCCAATTTCAATTGTGTCCTCACAACTGTGACAGCAAGGGGAGTAGGAGGGAGGGAGTGCCAGCCAAGATGGTACCCATCATTCTCCTCAACCAAAGGCCTGGTGGAACTTCTCTGCCTTGCAAGCCCTGCAGAACTGCATAAGGTCCCTCAGGTCATGGGTGTCATTTGGCAGAATACCACCAGGCCAAATGTCTTTTGGGCCAGGGATCACCAATAAGTTGTTCTCAGCAGAGTGTAATGCTGTTCGGGGGACATAAAGGCCGAGGACAGACTGGCAGTCTGCCCCGCTGTGCCTCCGCTTTAAAAGCGGAGGCAGAGCGGCCGTTCAGACTGCCGCATCTGCCCGGAGGTGGCCCGGACGCATCGCGTCTGGTGCCGCGCTCCTCCCGCAGGAGCCATGCACCACTTCAAAGTGGTGTCCTGGCTGCTGCGGCGCATGTTCCACCCGCTTTCGGTGTGAACGCACGCCGGGCGGGGGAGCCGCGCGGTGTTCGGACACCGATGTCGGAAGCCGCCCGCAGTCTGGACGCTGCGGGCAGCTTCCTTGCGGTGGCGTGTGAATGCCACGCGGCAGGGGCAATTCCCCCGCCTTATTCTGCCGCACCACAGAGGTGCGGCAGAATACCAATCTGTTCATGGCCAAAGTGCCACTGGACTCTAACTTTGGTCTGTTGCTTCAGATCAACATGGCTGCTCACCTGTATCTTTCCTCAGTGGTGAAATGTGCCTTGATTCTATTCTTTTTTCAGACACAAATCCCTCTGACTTGAACAGGGCTTTTAAAGTGTGTTCACAGAGGTACATTCTCTAGTCACTACAAGTATTGTTGGAAAAAGTTCATAGTCACAAGTGGCTGCTGTTGGAGGGCCAGGTAGACTTCCCTAACCATAAACATTTTTTAAAAAATTGGGAAATATAGAACCTGCATCACCATATGGTAAAAATTGTATGACTGTGCATTGCTTGCACAACACCACACTGTGATACATTTAGATTCTATGACATTTCACCCTCAAATGCAACTGTTTCTCTAGTGGAAAACTGCAATGGTCTTCATATTCAAATACTGCATTCAGATGCAGCCAAAACATCAGAAGTCCATAGAAATTTTAGGCTTCTCCTTGCATTCAACTCAGAACAATTTCTGAAATACAGACTTCTATATTTCCAAAAGATTGTCATTTTGATCAAACTGGGTGGTTCCCCCCCCCCCCCCCCCAGTTGCCAGGATTCCAAACCACAGTTCTGTCTTGGTTTAGAATATTAGTTTATGGGCAAGAAAAGAAGGCATAATTTGTCTTTTAATCTGATTTGGACAAAATAATAAACTACGGTTTATTACAAACCAGGAATGGTAAGAGGTGGGAGGAATGCACAAGGGACTTGGAAAGTATGTTCCTATAACACTTGAATGCAGCCAATATGTTGCTACACAATAATTCACAGAAGCAAAAAAAAAAGTATCTTTACAAGTTGACTAAAACATTAGATAGTCAAATGTTAAATTATGAGGAAAAACTATTTTAGGGGAAATTAGAAAACGGTCCTTGAAAGAGAAATAATAGATGCATTTGCAGTGAGAAGCAGTTCTCTTGGACCTCTGCATCCCCAAGTGCCAAAAATTGCATAGCTGCTAATGCTTGCCACAGGCTCTCATCTGCTTGCATAGAAGTAAATCCAGTATGCAGCTCTGTGTGGTGTGTGGGTGTGTGCGTGTAAGCGAGACTGAGAAACTATTGGTTTATCTGTAGTAGTGGAGCGGCAAATTGTGTGATGTTTGTTATAATTTTTTTGGCAGCTCACAAATGCTGTCTCAAAGAATAAAAATATACAGTCAAAACAATTTAGAATGCCTTAATTTGTCATCAGCTATAAAGTCTGTTCTCTTCTCATTCTGGATAAAAAATGGCATGTAGCAAGGGGGAAGATAAAAAATGGCATGTACTGGCCAAAACTCAGATGGGTGTTTATGGATACATTTTTGCTTCTGTTTGTAATTGCACCCATTAAATAATATATACTTACGATGCTCCTGGGGCTAGTATCCAAGCTGTCTTATGTTATTCATTTTTAAGAATGAAATCAGCAGTCATTGGAAGTATAGTCACATTTCAGCTGAGTTTGCCACACTGGGTTTTGTTCCAGTTCTATGCTATTGCTAAAACTTCTTTTTCCCCTTCTACTATGATATACGTGTTACTGTCATTAGCCCCCTACATGCTGAGCTCACTAAGAATATATTTCAATTTTTCATGGCTCCACTTACTTGCTTATGACAGGAATTGTAACAGCACACCCTTTCCTCTAGCCCATTCCCTTTCAAACTCTCTCTCAGGACAATGAACATGATGGCCCCTATCCAGGTAAAGTCAGTGATGGCTAACCTTGTTCTATTGCTTTTAGTGTAACCTACTGCAAGTTTAAATGATCTCTGGTACCTATTTGTGGCCAGGCATTTCGTGTACAAGTCAGGCAGGCAGTGATGCTGAATGTGGCAGGCAATAATTTCAGTGATTGTGGAGAATGGAAAAAGTATCTCCATGGGCAAAATAATTATATCCCTGTATAAGATAGGAATGCTCAGAGAGACCAAAAAAAGGTATAGTTTTGGATTTGATCTCAGTCTATAAGGCATATATGACAGACCCGTCTCTTTCCCAAAACTCAGGCAGACTTTCACGCCAAAAATATTTCCGTTCCCCTCAGTGACTGAGTCACCCTCCAGCAGTATGTATTTCTTCTTTGTTTGATAAGCTCCAGTTGTCTCCACCCTGTCTCAGATATTTGTTTAGGCTTCAGACTCAGTACAGGAACTTGAGGGAAATACAGGAGCTATCCTGTTTTATAAACCCTTGTGAAATGGCACTTGAGGCAGATTAACTTTCAAAAACAGAATAATGATTTTATTAAACAGGCAGGGGAAATGTGTGTGTGTGTGTGTGTGTGTGTGTATATATATATATATATATATGAGGAATCAAGGTTTAGAAGTGATGAGGGTAAACTTTATACATATCTGAATTCTTAGGACATACAAGAAAGTGCTGTTGTGGCTTATTTTCAGAGTTTCAAGATCTTTTCCATGAAAAGTGCTTTGCTTAGTATACTTCAGCACTGTTCTTACACAGGTCCTTAATATTTTTTTCTGGAGAATAGCATTTGCTTATGTTGTCTAGATTTCTCCCTTCAGAGTTCTAGGTTTCCCCTTTAGATATTACAGCTTTTCACTAACTCCTGAGGTGTCTAATCTTCTCCCCTTTATCAAAGACCATGGCCATCTTTCCAACCCATTTCACTGGCAGGAAGTTATTCTCCTTGTCCCTATGAAGCAATAACTCCTTTTACTATTTGGCTTGTATGGGAGTTCTCTCTAACTGCCCAGAACTTCTGCCAAATCCTTTGCCAGTATCCTATGCCTGTATAAGGCTGTTCTGTAGCCAGGGGTCCTTTCGTAGAAAAAGAGGTGCAGGAGCTCATTAGCATAACTCATTAGCATAACTCATTAGCATATGCCACATCCGATGACATCACCAGAAGTGTGTCAGAAAGGGAATGTCAGTTTCAGCCCCATTATATCCTATGGGCCATTGAAATTAATGGCAAAAACTCATAAGGTATATGAGGGGCTGGAGGAAAGGGGGTTTGAGGGAGAGGCTCCAAACTTGCAGGGTAGCTGCTGGGGCCTCTCCTCGAAATATCCACCAAGTTTCAAGAAGATTGGACCATGGGGTCCAATTCTATGGGCCCCCAAACAGATTGTCCCATCCCCTCCATTGTTCTCTATGGAGGGAAAAAATGTTAACTTTTTTCCTACCATAGAGAACAATGGAGGGAATGGGTGCAACCTGTTTGGGGGCCAGTAGAATTGGACCCCCTGGTCCAATCTTCTTGAAACTTGGTGGGCATTTTGAGGAGAGGCCCCAGCAGCTACCCTGCAAGTTTGGAGCCTCTCCCTCAAACCCCCTCCCCTCCAGTGGCTTTTAAAGTTGCCACTGAATTTCAGCGGCAATTCGGCAGCGAGCTGAATCAGATTAGAGAATCTGATTCAGCCCGTGGCTGCCCTACTGGCCAGTCCTGAGCTGGCGGAGCTTCGCTCTGCCTCGCTCTGGCCCCAATGGACCCCTGTCTGTAGCTTTCCTCACTGAGGCAGCAATCAGCACCATCCCAAAGAAAAAGAAATACAAGAAAGCAAAGTGGCTGTCTGATGCGGCTTTACAAATAGAAGAGGAAAGAAGGAATGCGAAAGGCAAAGGTGAAAAGGAAAGATTTACCCAACTGAATGCAGATTTCCAGAAAATAGCAGAAGATAGGAGTGCCTGGCATGATCTGGTCCATGGGGTCACGAAGACTGTTCGACTGAACAACAGGGGCATGTATAGAGGGAGGGACAAAGGAACTGCATTTTACTGTTTTTTAAGATTTTTTTTAGATTTTTAAAATTGTTTTTTATACACAAGAAACAATTACAGGTTTCATAAATTAAAAGAAAATCCTTACATCAAACACTTTTTCTTTAATTATTACAGGCAGCCCAAACCCATTATTTTGGCAAATCCCAGTCTTCTAAACACTGATATTTCTTTCACTATGGGCTTGGAAAGATTGTTATTCTATCTACTTTCCTCTTGAGGTTTTCTCCCTCCATGGTTTTCAACGCAATCATTTCACTTATCTTCTAATATTTAAGCTATTATAAACCATTAAACTGTAACGAATATCTTGAAATATCTATTCAGTTTACATCTAGTTTGTATGTCTAGACTACAAGCAAAGTAAATTAGTATTCAGGTTGCACTTTATCTTGTTTCTTGGAAAAGTCCTCAAGAAGAGCTTCCCTCCTTGGGGTTCAGGTTCACAGAATGAGTCTCTGCCATCTTCCACGGTGCTTGCTCCCATGGGAGTGCTGCAGACTCTCCCATAAGGAGGGGGGAATCCCTGGAAACCTAACATCACCACCATTCTTGAAGCTCATTATATATCTTTGAGTCTATCAAAATAATTGAAATTAAGATAATTTCTCCAGTCTTATTTCAAAGTCCTTTGTTGTGTCTCTTTGTTTCTTCCTGCTTTAGTTTTTCATTCCTGTTGAGCCTCTTGTATTTCCTAAATGAGCGCTTCTCCTGACTTTGTATTGTATGCTGTTAATATTTTCCCACAGAAAGTTACTGATAAGTGCCCAAGTGAGAGCCACCTGTATCTCTGTTTCATTTCATTAAGCTGTTGTGCTATTGGATGTAAATTGCATCTGGCATTCAGTATTTCAACTGGCAAGTCAGGAAACACTTGGACTGTAGTGTCTATTAATTTCAAACCTCCATTTGTCCTTGCCATATCCAAAATGTTTTTTCCCCTGTTTGTTTTAATGTCCACTATTTCAGCAATTACACCTGGGATTAACGCCGGTGAGGTAGCACATGTCATGTTCAGCCTGTAGGCATTTACTACAATTGTTCCTGATAAGTGGAGGAGTTCTGATAGCCATTGATTTAAAGCTGCAGTTATCTCTTTGTTCATTTCAAAGCTGGGTGAGACCCCTCTAAATTTTAATTTATGCTCTCTTACTTTGATTTCTAATAACATTATCTTTGATTTTGCACATGTTTCAAATGTTTTTAGTTCATTTTGTTCCTGGGCATTTTTTTTTGTTCCATCAAGAGCTGTATTTGCCGTACTGTCAACTTCTTTAACTTTGTTTGCCAAATCATCTATTTTGTTAAATACAGGTGTTATTATTTCTTTGATTTCTGTTTTTAAATCAGTGCATTTCTTGTATTTGCTTTTTTGTAATAGAGTTCTCTCTTTTCGTTTTCCCCACACGTACCTCTTCAGCGTCTTCCAGCTCCATTTCTAGTGGGGGAGGAGGTGAGGAGTCTCGCTCAGAAGATTCTGATTCCACTCTTGTGTCTTTAGAAGTTATTTTTTGTTGTGCTTTTTTGTTTGCCCATGCTCCTTTTGGTTTTCCCATATCTTGGGCTCAGTTTTGATGTTTTTCAGCAGCGAAGAGTTTATTTTTAATTAGTTTTCCAAGATAGTGGTGTGGAGGTTGCTCCAGGAGTGACTGAATACTTTGCTGGTTGCCACGCCCCTCTCTGTTCCCTTTTAATCCCTTGCTCAACCTGGTGCTGTGCTAAGAGTATGCTTGCAAACATTTTCTTTGTAATAAATACTTTATATCTTCAGATCCTGGTAGTGGTTCTCTATACCCCATAGACTTCCACCATCTTAGACACACTATTTTGGAAGGAGGAGGAAAAGAAGGAGGAGGAGGAGATTGGATTTATACCCTTCTCTTCACTTGGAGTCTCAGAGTGGCTGATGGTCTTCTTCTCTTCCTCTCCCCACAACAAACACCCTGTGATGTAGTTGGGGCTGAAAGAGCTCTGACTGAGAACTGCTCTTGAGAGAACAGTTCTGAGAGAACTGTGGCTTGCCAAAGGTCACCCAGCAGCTGCATGTGGAGGAGTGGGGAATGAAATCCACTTCTCCCAGATTAGAGTCCATGCTCTTAACCACTACACCAAACTTGCTCTCCTTTATTCAAAAAGTTCCTGGTACATGTGCTTATGCAATCAGGAGGAAGGGGAGGGCAATCAATTGGCAAGTGGATACTCCCTTAGTAGTGCACAAGTTAGTAAGTGGTTTGCCAGATGTCCCCTGGTCATCCACACTCCATTGGAAGATGAGTTGGAGATTGGGGTAAATAGACACTAGTTGAAACCTGGTGCTAATGGCTCCCTGTGCATTTCTCCCACGTTTCCAGATGCCTGAATGTGGGGGAGCACAAACGAAACAGATTGGTGGTGTGAACCCGCCAATATGTTCTATGTGGATTTTTCCCCACTCTGCAGCGCACATAAGCACATGTACCGGAACTTTTTGAATAAAAGCCAAACACCAAACCATGCTTCATGGATGGCATTCAGCACCAGTATGTATGATCCATCGTGCCCCTGTGAGATAAAACAGTGCATTGGGGAGCAATGTTTGATTGGAATCTCAGTTCCTAATTGAAAATGAGGAATTTGCACCACCTCCAAAGCCAGTCTGTCTGCAGCCCAGGTGTTGGGAAAACCCAGGAGGGCAGGGTGGAACAGGGACTGCAGGTCAGACCAGCACTGTTCCACCACAGGTGCAATAACAAAATCACTTTATCATTTTTCCATATACTAAAGAGTAAGGAAGCCTGTACTATCACAGTGTGTGTGCACATGAAAGCTTATACCCAGAATTAAATTTCATTGGTCTTAAAGGTGCCACTGGACTCAAAGTTTGTAGTAATGGTAGATGTTCAACACCACAAAGAGGTGGATTCAAGCAAGAACTTCTTCACAATAAAACAGGTGTCCAGTGGCACTTTAAAGAGTGACAAATTTTAATACAGTTTAAACTTTCATGAATATAGCTCACTTCATCAGTTGTATTCAATACACTTTTTTGACTGAATCTTGAAAAAGAATACTCTTTGTAACTCTCTCCCTCCCCCCAGTTTGTGGCCTTTAGTATAAATGCATCTGCCTAATAGTATCCTCCATTACTATGTATGGTTGTGAAAGTTGGACAGTGAAGAAAGCTGATGGAAGAAAGTTGATGTTTTTTGAAATGCGGTGTTGGGGGAGAGTTTTACAGATACTGTGGACCACCAAAAAGACAAATAAGTGGGTGGTAGATCAAATCAAGCCTGAACTCTTCCTTTGGTCACATTATGAGAAGACAAGAGTCGCTGAAAAAGACAATAATGCTAGGAAAAGTTGAAGGTAGCAGGGAAAGAGGAAGATTCAACAAGAGATGGATTGACTCAATAAAAGAAGCCACAGCCCTCAGTTTGCAAGGCCTGAGTAAGGCTATTAAGGATAAGATGTTTTAGAGGTCATTCATTTATAGGGTCACATAAATCAGAAGCATCTTGATGGCCCTTAACACACACTTCACAGGGCTGATGAAGTGATCTCTGGCTCACAAAAACTGATGTTGGATTTTTTTTACTCTTTAAGGTGCCACAGGACTCCTGTTTTATTTTGCTGCTACAGGCTAGCACAGACAGTTCCACCTGGAACTAAGAATAACCTTATTTCTTAGACATTTGTGAATATTATTGACTGTTACCCATTTTACCAAATACAGGAGAATATAGCTCTCCATGTTCTTCAGTGCTGAATGCCTTAAAAATCTTGGCAGTGGGGTAAGCACTTTCATCCTGTGTCAGAAGCCATGGAATGATTGCAAGGACTTGTATGAATATAAACCAGGAACATAGATATTTAGTTGCATGATTCCATTGGACTTTACATTAGAGGAAGCTTTTAATTACAGAAGGTATATGGGGGAAAGCACATAGGAATGAAATTATTAAACATTCCTAGCCCCAAATCCTGCCAGGTACCTTGAGACCATGGCATTAGGGTAATTTTACACAGGAAGATTAAACCAATATCTGACAAAAGTGAGTTTTCTTTGCCTTTTTGATTTCATCCTTGTTTAACTGGAGATCATTAAAAGAGAAGGCTTAGCTTTCAGTTTCACAGCGCTTGTTTGCTATGCAAAAGGTCTCAGCCTATGTTCTTATGCTAGTGTTTAATGAGCTGATACATCTAATCAGCAGACAGAAATACCTGGTTCTCACTCTAGGGGTAAACCTGCATTTTCATTATAACATCTCAGCTGGTATTCACTTAACTGAATGCATTTTCCCAGGGGTCATTATAACATCTCAGCTGGTATTCACTTAACTGAATGCATTTTCCCAGGGGTCATTTCGTAGAAAAAGAGGTGCAGGAGCTCATTACCATAACTCATTAGCATATGTCACACACCCTGACATCACCAGAAGTATGTCAGAAGGCAAGACCCACCACTCAGGCTCCACCTCAAAAATCTGCAGGTAGCTGGTGAGCCTACCCTCCTTTCTGTTTTGTTCTAACTTTGGGGGAGAGAGAGAGAGAAGGAAGGAAGGAAGGAAGGAAGGAAGGAAGGAAGGACTAGACCTCAAGGATTTCCAAGGAAGCTGATGAGCAGTAGGTTCAGGATGGACAAAATAATATACTTTATACAGAGAGGGATTCAAATGTGGAACTTGCTGCCAGAGGAAGTCGTGAATAAACTGCTTTAAAGGGGGATTAGATAAATTCATGGATAAGTCTATCAGTGGCTACTAGCCATTCAAGTCCAATGGCACCTTTAAGACCAGAAAAGTTTTATTCAAGGTATAAGCTTTTGGTTAAAGTTTGTTGGTCTTAAACTTGGACTTTAATTTTGTTCTATTTCTTCAAACCAACATTCAAACCACTTGAATGTACTAGCCACGGTAACTGAGGGTAACCTCCACATTCAGAGACAGTAAACCTCTGAATGCTAGTGTCCAGAGGCAACCTCAGGGGAAAGCCTCAGCCTCTGTATCCTGATGTTCGCCCTCTGAAAGAACTGGTTGGCTACTGTATGAGACAGGATGATGGACTGGGTGGACCACTGGTCTGATCCAGCAGGGCTCTTCTGAGATTCTTATCAGGGGAAGGCCTTGGCCTCTCTGCCCTGTTGTTTGCCCTCCAAAGGAACTGGTTGGCCACTGTGTGAGACAGGATGCTAGAGTAGATGGACTACAGTTTGTTTGCTTTAAAAAGTTTGGCTTGACAAAACTGACACCATGGTGCATGTCTCCAATTTGGATGTAGGAAGAGATTTCTCTAACCCCACTCACTGGTTCCTAGACCACCACCACCACCCGACAGCTGCTGTCATGCCCCTGGTAGGGGAAATAGAGTCCATACTAGCTTGGCAGGATGGGGCCCATTTCTGTAGGTGAAGGAGTGCAGGGGGCGGGCACTGAAAGAACTACACCCTGATGCTGCAGCTCCGATGTCCAGTGTCCTGCCCAGTCTAAAGAGAGTGCCCTGCTGTTGGACACTTCAGCCATTCTGCACAGGTCAAGGCTCCTCTTGGGAGAATGTCCTTTTCTGCCTCAGACCACCAAATTACCAAGAGAGCTTTGGAGGCTTTGGGTCTTGGTAGTTTTCAATTTGGCCTTCATTCCTTTAGGATTGGGGCAGCTTCCACTGCTGCGGCCTTGGGGTATCCAGCAGCGGACATTCAGAAATTGGGCAGGTGGCGGTTAGCATGCTACAAGTCTTATGTCTGGACCTGCAAAATTTAAGTTTGCCTTCCTCCAGTTAGTATATAGGGAGGATCATCTGTTGTTGTGCATGGATGCCCATCCTTGTTGTTTTGTGGTCAACCTGGTTTTTGTTTTAGGTGCTGTTGGTCACCAAGGGAAGAGTCGAATGCTTATTTATGGCCACAGCATGGTATTTTGGGCCGCTCAACAGGTCAGGAAGATGCACGTCAATTCCCAGCTGGGCTGCAGTTAGCCAGCAGAGGTCAAGTGGCATGGCCGAAGAGGCATGCACTGGCCTGGGCTGTTGCCTCTACTGTTTGAGGAGTGGCGTGGCCCTCCTCCTCACGTGCTTGTGATACACCTGGGTGGTAATGACCTAGGTTTGGTCAAAGGAAAAACCTTGGTCAGTCAGGCTAGGGCTGATCTGGCAGACATCGCAGACTGGTGGCCTGGGGTGCAGTTGGTCTTGTCTGCAATGTTACCACACCAGGTGTGGCGTAGTCTAGGGGATCCTAGGTGCTTGGACCAGGTGAGATGAAACACCAATTGGCAGCTCAAAAATGCCATGGAAGCTGGCTTGGGCCTCTTCCTGTTGTACCTTGATGTACGGGTCGAGTCAAATGACCTGTATGGGGGAATGGGGTGCATCTCTTTAACAAGGGCAATGATATATTTCTTGCTGATTTAAGGTAAGGGGTGCTGATGGTGCTGGATCACTTGGTGGGGGCGAAGGCCTAAGTAGTCTTGGCCTTTGCTTTGGTGGGGTAGCACAATCAATAAGTTGAAAATGGTGAGCACCTGGGCATTCTTATAAAATAATTATAAGGTCCTCCAAGAATGGCTTTCAGGCCTTTGCAGCTCAAGGCCAGGAAAGGGGGATCTTCATTAGAACAATCTGGCCCAGTCTACCTTAGCAGGCTTGCAGCTTCTGGGGTGGTGGGCCAGGGGTTCTCTTAAATGCCAAGCTGCTAGTCAAGAGCTATGTGGAAGGCTCGAGATCAGAGCAGGTGAATCGCCCAAAAGGAAATGAAGGTGGTCATGAGTTTTTGCACCTGTCATGTTCCTTAGTACATTTTAGCAACCCCTCGCCAGTTGTTTAATTAAATAGTTAATAATGTGGCCCTTGTTAAATTCAGCTTGGTGTCTGTCTCTTTATTCTGACTGACTGACTGCAAATGGTATACCCATTACTATTTGCAGATTCACAACAATCTGTGTTTCTGAGCTACTTGTACTGAGAATCAGTGCTTAATTAACAGCCACATGGAGACCACATTAAATACTTCTAGTTGGTAGCAATCCTTTTGCAAATTCATCATGTGTGCACAATTCACATGATGATTCCTATGTATGAATGACATAGTGACAAGTGTGATGAATCATACAGCTGCCCAGCCTTCCAGTTGTCTTCTCATGTTGGTGGAAAGTGAAGTCAAGTCACAACCAATTTATGGTGATCCCATAGGATTTTCAAAGCAAGAGACAAACAGAGGTGGTTTGCCATCGCTTGCTTCTGCATAGTAACCTTGGACTTTCCTTGATGGTCTCCCATCCAAGTACTAATCAGGGCTGACCTTGCTTAGCTTCTGAGATCTGATCAGATAGGGCTAGCCTGAGCCATCCATGAAGGAGAAAAATGTCCTGTTGTCAAATTAAGTAGGGATGACATCAGCAAGGATGGTGGCCAAGGGAAAATTTTGGAATTAGCATTCCAAATTGAACATCTTATGAATGTTTTGGAGAGTAAGGCTGTGGTCTCACAGCAAGGTTTTCATGATTTTTCCCTGCAATACATTTAATTGGGAATATTTTTTTCTGGGTTGGGATAATCACACATCCCTTCCTGAACCACAAGCATTGCGCGACGAGGCTCTGGGCACCGTCTGGATAGCCATGCCGCTGCTTGGCCAGTGCAGCATGAGGGTTTTTTTTGTAAAAAATTGCTTTGTGCATGCACACATACATGCAGCCAAATCACCGCCCCCACCTGGACTTGCCATACTCCCTTGTTTTTATAAGACCCTCCCCCAAACAGCAAACAAAATGAACCGGTGACATACTACCAAGCACTGGAGTCTAAATGTGCGCTTGAATGTTTAAACACTGAATTTATTCAGTGCAGGATTGCTCATGCGCATAAAGGTGGAAGCTGGTGGGGGAATCTCATCGCGTGAAGAATGGTCAGATGACCCTAATCGCAATCCATGCTAGAGACAGCTGTCCAGATCAGCAAATTGCAGATTTAAAACATAAACACCCAGAAAGTAGTTGATTTTCCCGGAGTTGGAAAAATCACTAGGGAACTGGGAGGATTGCACGAATGAGCCTGCTTCGGTGCAGGAGGTGGATGTGGCCATCTGATCAGTGATTTTAAACTTGGGAGGGAACAGCAGTGAAACCCAATCAAAATGACCGTGTGACCACAGCCTAAGGGCTATAAATCCATTTGGTAACAAACACAAATAATGGTGTCTACTGGATGATCACCAGAGGAGAGCTGATTAGTTGTTTGGAATGGGCAATGATGGGGCATTTTTCACATTTTTCCTTGTCCCTATTACTCAGTTCATTGATCTCCTACATGGCATGCAGCATTATCCTAAGATTCACGTTAACATGAAGTCTAGGTGAGTTCTATACATAAGGACAGAAAGGAGGATGGCAAGGCCTTGGCATACCAACCAGCTGCTGTAAGACTTTGAAGCTGAGCCTCTGCCCCACCCCTTTCTTGCAGGTAATCATTTTAAGCCTAAGCATACCTAGAAGCACCTGTGGTACAAGCTGAAGGACAAGAATCAAAATGTTCCTGGCCTTCAGGCTGCTGGATGGAGCTGAGAGGAAGATCTGCTCTCTCTCTCTCTCTCTCTCTCACACACACACACACCTATCCTGCATTCAGAAGCCTTTGTCCCCTTCTCCTGTTTATTTCTTTACATTGTAGTTTTGTATTGTAAGCCACTATGGGTCTCCACTGGGGAAAAAAGTAGCATATGAATGCTCAAATAAATTAAACAGAGAAAATAGTAGCACCCCATCAATACTGAATTACTTGCAGTAGATCAAGACATTCATTTGAACATCTGTCATTTCTGGTTTCAAAACCCACTGCACTTGTTTTCTCAATAATTATTTTTTTTCTTTCAAACTATTGACCTCTTCTACAACCTTAACCCTAACATCCATGGTTTGATTATTATTGTTAAAAAATGTTTTGCAATAGACTTCCCTCTTTTCTTCTGATGATGTTTGTTCTACATTTCCCAGTTCATTTTTATGGACCCTTATTAATATTTCTTAGTATGTAAATTTATGTCAATCGACACAGAATTTGAGATACCTTGACATGGACTTTTGAGTGTTTAGAGGAGAGCATATCCATCTCTAACATCTGGGATAAGACATATTGTCTTTGTAACACACTGCACAAACCCAACCATCGCTAAGCCTGTCTGATCAATGGGTTTCATTGGAATGGCTGTCTTCATCAAACACACACCAAGATACTAGAAAAAGTCCCTGTCATTCATTATTTTACAGCATGCTTTTTTGTTACAGCTGCTTTGTGTGAAGATGAGAAAAGCCCAAATGACTGCACACTCCCATGCAGAGATGACAGAGCATGCCCTGAACTCTACGATCTGCCATTCAGTACCTGTCGGAGAGCTTCCAGTGGCTGACATATTAATATCCCATTAAAGTTGTTCTCTGAGGGAGTGTAATGTAACAACTATTCAATATATGTCTATCATTTGTTTGAGGCTATTCCTTAGTGTGCACCAACACTTTATTTCATCGCTTAATTACAAAATCAAGTGCTAGGTTTTTGCTACACTAATCCATAACAGCTATTGCAGGATGTAGGAATGGTGAGGAAACAGATCGCTTCTTTGACTATAGTGCAAAGTGTATGTGCATGAGGAAATGCCCTATATTGCACATATCGAACAGAAGCAGCAAAACTGTATGTGGCCTTCAGTTCAAGTTTAAGTAAGCTACAGTGCCGCTGCATTATGCAGTCCTATTTTATGAACAGACCCACCGCAGCCATATCTTGGGATCCCTGTTCCCTTCATTCAATCCAGGGACTGAACAGCAGCATGGAATTGAGCCGATAGGCAGGTCAAGTGCAACTGAAATGTTTGCAAAATTCGGCCACAGGACACTGAAGTATGAGAATGTGGGGAGGGATCCTAGCTCAGTAGCAGAACATCTTTGCATGCAGAAGGACTCCGATTCAGTCTTCTGTACCTCCACCTAAAATAGATCTAGTAGTAGCTAATATGAAAACCTTTACCCTGTTTATGACCCTATTCATGAAGAATCTCTGCCAGTCTGAGTAGATGATACTGACCATGGTAGACCAATGATCTGATTCATGCTGCTTGGTGTGACATAAAGAAACTTTATTGAGTGTGCAATTCTTTCTCCAACTGAACTCAAAATTGCTGATGTGCTTTGTTTTAGTTCTCTGTTATTTATGTAAGTTCTGTCAAGTTGCAACCAACTTATGATGACCCCAGGAAGGGGCTCTCAAGGCAAGGGAGAAGCAGAAGTGGTTTGTCATTGCCTTCCACTGAAGACCCTTCCTTGGTGGTCTTCCATCTGAGTACTGGCCCTGCTTAGCTTCTGAGATCTGATGACGTCAATACTATGCCACCGTCTCTCCCTCCATTCTTTGTTTCATTACCTGCAATTGCTTAGTCTCATGCACTTCTTGCTAGAACACTGGGACGGGTTTAGCCTAATCATGCCAGTTTAGGGAACTCATGAAACAGATTGTCCCTAATGCAGAATATTAATTTATGGTCAGGATGATCGCAAGAACTGAGGTTGTTTAAAACTCCAGCATATTCACTGCTTTCAAAACCTCTCATGCAATCCTCTTGCCATTTATATGGTTATTTTTGCACCCACAGATAGTTCCCCAGTAAATTTATTTAATTTATAAGCATGCCTTTCTCCTAGGCATCATTATAAGTCTTTTTTAAAACCAACAAACAAAACACCTAATGTTCTAGCTTATTTAGGACACTGAAGCAAAGGCTAGGACATATGCTGCAGAATATCTTCCCTTGTTTCCTCTCAATCAAAGCTTAGGTACCTCTTCTTTTAGGTTTATTGTAGGCAACATCTATCTGGGCTATTCAAAGACTCTTGTGAGGTGTTTGAAAGATTTACTTTAACTCAAAAGTCTTATTTTTAAGACTCCAAAAAGTAAAATGGGGGAAAGTTAGAAAGACAGACAGTTCGTTCTTGAGAAGGTAAAAGGTGGATATGGATCAAGGCCTCATGAACTCATGCACCTAAATGCACTATGAGAAACTCTCTTGGATGGCAGGAATAAGGTGGGTTGATCATGATGGGTAGGAAAGATTTGGAAGGCAACCTGGGGCATTGTGCTGTGATGGTAGTTTCCTGAGCAGCTCATCAATCATCGCACGGTGTGGTGGTTTTCATAAAGGAATGTCCTGGCGGCTGTGCAGCACTGGCTAAAAACCTTAATTGTTGTATAGCTCAGTGTGGAGAGGGGGTGAAGCTTGGAACCTTTTGGCACAGTGCATGTGCCGGCAATTATAAGCAACACTGGTGACTGTTTGCTGGCTGCATTTGGAGCCAGGGTGGTGTCACCCAAATGAGGGGAGCCATAAATGGCTGCCAAGTGCAGTCCACCCATGTAGATGAGATTTAGTTTATTGTCATTTAGTAAAGCAGTTAAACCCAACACTGGTGTCTCATGTCTTATTTGTTAAGAGGTGCCTGGAACAATTAGCTTTCCTTCTGTTTTTTGCTTGCCATACTTTAATTTCCTCTTTTTGAACCACAGATGTTGGTAAAATCATTCCCCTTTCCATTGCTCAGATCCTGTGAAGAAGTGTTTCTTCACATCCCTTCCCAGGCCCTTCTTTATCAGCAGAAACCTTTAATGACCTCCATGATCTGTCCTACATTATCTATATGCTCTTATTTTGGTTTGGCTGTCTTCATAGCTTTATCCCTCCTTTCAACCAAAGAGATCAGGATGTTGTTTCTTCTTCCTTGTCCTGTGATACTAACAGGGCCACTTCCTGGGAGCTGAAGAAGATAATCCTCCTTGCCTTCTTGCTCCCCCAGGACTTTTAAAAAACAGCATGTCAAGCTGTATATGCCTTGTTGTAGGACTACCCAAACTATCATGAGATTCCTCCTTTTTGTAAGAGTTTGGCTACCATTTTGGGTTGCCAGGGTAGCTTTGGCTGACAATCACTGGAGTGGGTCTGCAATGATGGTAGCTGTTGGTCATAGCTTACCTTCCTCTCTTTCTCTGGGCCACAGAAGCAGCAGGAATGGGTCTGTTTTCTGAAGAATATGAGCAAGGAGATGGCAATGGCTGCCAGTTGCTTTATGAGGTCTGCTCCTGCCATGATAGACAAGGAAAATTCAATAGACTCAGAAGCTCAATACTGCCCTGTGATTTACCAACTCAGGCCAATGAGAAAGTGGCAATGGCATCCGAGATTCACTGTCAAAACAGCTGCTTACTTGCTCCTCCCCATTCATGTGTTTTAAGTGCTGCTTGCTCTCCTTTCTTCTGAGACTGGCATCACAATGCAACAAGAAAGGTAGGAGGATCCAGTGCTCTGGGTGGGGAGGTCCACCCAGCTCATTCTGATACTGTTCAGAGAAAGACAGAGGGTAGGCAGCAATGAGTTCTGCCACATGGTGGAGTGTGAGGGGTCAGCAAAGGGTCTCTCTGAAGCACCAGAAGTTTAGCATCTGCCTGACAATGCTGATCTCTGCTGCCAGCCCTGGTGCTTTGTAAAAAAAAGTTACAGTGGTAGAGAACTGGTAGGTTGTGAAGAGTCTACATTTCTTGACAGCAGACATCTTGTTAACACAGGACCTTTTGAACACAGAAGTTATAAAATAAGATGTTAGTAAAGTCAAGAAGAGGCAATAGAAGAATGTTGGTGATGCACACGGTTTCTCTTGAGAGGAGCTATCCAGCTACTTCACAAAGGGTAGTCAACAATCGCATGTGACCTTATGAGAGTACTTTTTATAACAGAAAAAAGTCACCTGTGCTGTGGCTGACACTTTCTAAATGAACTTATGATTCCAGGGTTTTACTGTTTGTTTGCTCTGGTCATTGCTCCAGCTTAGCTGCCTCACTTAAAACTCAGTTTTGCCAAACTTTTGGGAAAACCCAAGAGAGTTCATATTCTACTAGGCTAGCTAGGTCAAGTCTCTCCAATACATTCCATTCCCCCTAGGCTTGTTCATTGTTGGTTTTATAGGGCTTCTAGCCAAAAACTATTTTACAGTCCAAAAGCTCTGTCCTCAGCCAACAATGTTTCTGCATAAATTATCCTTAATTCCATCCATTCATTTCATGTTTCGCCCTTTAGCCATTAGCACACTCAGCATGTTCATCTTAGGGCAACTATAGGCATTTAGCTCTTTTAATCTTTTTTTTCCTCAGAAAAATATTTTCCCCAGCCCCTCATTATCGTTCTGCTTTTAGCTCATTTCTTTCATTTTTAACCCTCTCTGTCATTATCAATAGGTCAGAACTGAAAGCATAATTTTAGTTGCAATTAGACCCATAATGAGAGGTTATCAATTACAAAATGCAGGATCTTCTACTTACCTATTCTACTATTTCAGAGGTGCTCTACACTTCTCTACACTTACCTATCTGTCTAAACTTCTAGTTACCCTGCTCTAACATACTTCATGCAATCTATGAAGGACATCTGTTTATATCAGACTATAATGGTAATGACAAAATGAATGAAAGTGCTCCTTGAGAGGGTATATAGAAGGAAGCAGTTCTGCAGAACAGCAGCAGACACCTAGGGCAACAGCCATTTTCAGATATATGTTTTTGAGAGAGAAAGAGTGAGGCAGGTAGTTGCATGATATTAAGGAAAAATTCCTCCACAACTTAGTCTCCCATGGTGGTATTTTACGGAGTTTGCAGCAACACATACTGTAACAATAGTTAATTGACTTTAGATACTAGAAATGTGTTCCAGTGTTGTGAACATACTGGTTGGTCCCACACTTCCAAAAATGAAGATACCAGATACCAATACCAGTTAAACTAAGGTTTATTGAAATTATTAAACACTGGACTGCAACCTATGAACTCTTCCCCTCTTATTAGTATGGGTTCCCTCAGAGGAAATACATTGGATTCAGCAGCACTTGGGCAAACTCAGTGCTTGAATTGTAGTAGAACCCCACCTCATTTTTCCTTTCCTGCACACCAAAATGTGCAAATGAGATACTGCTTATCAACGTAATTTCTCCAGACCAGTTATGCTGGTTCAGGTCATGATGCCCATGTTCCCTTCCAAGCGCCTTGAGCCGATCAACTTGGAGTGTCTGGTGTGGTAAGCTGCCCCTACCCATGGATGCCTTAGGCTGTTTACCAAACTAATTAAGCTGTAGCATCTAACAGGCACTAATACTGCCAACCCTTTTAAGGAGCTAACCAATGTGGCAGACCAGTTCTCTTTATCAGAAAAGACCAACTCCTTAAACACAAGCACTATGAAACAGGCTTTAAAAAGGAACACCTTTTGACCAATTTGAGAAGAATCTTCAACCATTCCTGCCTGGCGTCAAAGTGACCACCTAGTGCTATCTTTTAATCTATCTGGTGTAAAAACAGTTCAATATATCTGGAGCTGATGTATGTATCATAACTCCCAACAATCCATCTTTTCTTTTTCAGCAGATATTTCTAAAAAGCTTTGGATCCTATCTACAGTTGTAAAGACTAAAGAAAGGGCAGTTTCTACATTTCCTAATTTATTATCCTCTGCTAACTTAATTAGCATGCTGGTTAACCTTAGCTCCTGGATCATTAATGAAGATAGATCTAATAGTTCTTATCCATCTTGGACTCCTATGATCAATTAAATATTAAGAGACACAGTCTGAAACTGCTGCACCTTCAAAACATCCCTCTAGTTTAATATATTTCTACTTATTTTTGAGCAGTCTTCCTCCTGGCCATATCCAGTCTTAAGCAAGCCTGATGTAAAATTTCCTGGGCTATGGGTTCCCAGTATTAAGACATTCTGATATTGCTTATCATCTTCAGTTGAGTCATTTCTCAAAATATAGTTTTGTCTTTGAGAATATAAGACATTAGTGCCACTCCAGAAATAACATCAGGTAATTAGGAACTACAAGATCTGGGGAGGCTATTTGAATCAGGAGAAAATTGAGCTTTCAGAAAGCAATGTTTGACCCACTGAATTTTGTGTTACACCAAAATGTATGTTACCACTAGGGTGGCACCTGGATTTCTCCTGCTATTACAACTGATCTCCAGACACCCAAGATCAGTTCCCCTGGAGAAAATGGCTGCTTTGGAGGGTGGACTTTATGGAATTATACCCTGCTGATGTCCATCCCCCCCCTTCCTACCCCCCAGCTCCATCTCCAAAATCTCCAAATTTTCCCCAATCCAGAGCTGGCAACCCTGGTCACCAGGGTCTGTCACAATCTGTGGAGAAACAGAGCTATTTTATAATAATGAGAAAAACAGTTAAGCAAGGGAATACCATGATGATTGAACCCACAGTGTAACCTTATTGGAAATGAAGAGATTAAGTGCTTTGGACTAAGTAATTTAGTATGTTTCCAAAAAGCCTGGACATGCTAGCTTAATTGTATGTCATGTTAACATGGGGAAATTGTCCAGGAGCTTTGCAGCACTTCACCTGCTTGAAAAGCTGCTATAAGAATAGGAACCAATAATGTAACAATAAAGGATAAATGTAATATTTTGTGTTGATACATTTCCTTTGGTGAGGTGGATAAATGGTTTTTGTATGGACTGTAGGAAATGGAAATGTCAACGACACACTACATTTTCTGAAATAAGGGAGCACCTCTGATGACTCTAATAACTCCTGGCAAACCGTAAGAAGACATTCCTTAAGTGTAGAGATAGATAAGTGGGGGATGGGGAGTGGTTGGAATCATGCCTGCTGGATCCACTCCTACCCAACATACCTCCAAGGTCCTGTTTACACAGGATTCTATGCATGTATAAATTCAAATACACTCAAACATAATGCTGCTTCCCAATTTTATTTATTTATTTACATAAACTTTTATCCTGCCCTTCAGTCCAAGGCCAGCTCAGGGTGGCTTACAACAGATAAAATTCCAAAATACACATATAATAAATACATCATTAAAATGCTATGTTAAAACTAGATATAATGATAAAATGCTAGTCTTCTGTGTTGGTACCGTTGGTCTGCTTTAAATGACATAAGATATATCAGGTGTTGTAAAAGGGGAGAACCAGCATGGGCAGTTATTAGGGATCCAGCGGCTCAGGGCTGTTTGCCCTACGGTATCAATTGGCATTCCCAATGGTAATAACAGTGGGAATGGTAGGGATAGTGGTGGCGGCTCCAAAAGCTTGGTGGAAGAGCTCCCTTTTACAGGCCCTGCAGAACTGTAAAAGCCCTCACAGGGCCCTGATCTCCTCTGGGAGCTCATTCCACCAGAATGGAGCTGCCACTGAAAAAGGCCCTGGCCTTGGTCGTTGCCAGCCTGCCTCCCTCATACTCAGGAGGACCAGATGTTTCTGGGTCCCGGATTGCAGTGCTCTCTGGGGTACATATGGGGAAAGGCGGTCCCTCAGGAAAATAGGTCCCTAGCCATAAAGGGCTTTAAAGGAAAGAACCAGCACCTTGAAGCTGATCCAATATGCTATGGGCAGCCAGTACAATGCTTTTAGCACAGGCTGAATTTGCTCCCAAGTAGGGAGACCCATCAAAGGCCTGGCCGCAGCATTTTGCACCAGCTGAAGCTTCCAGATCTGTGACAAGGGCAGCCCCAGGCTTGGGGTGCATCACAGTAAACCAGTCTCGAGGTGACCATCACATGGATTACTGTTGCCAAGCTGCCATGCTCAAGGAAGGGAACCAGCTGCCTAATCAGCCGAAGATGGTAAAAGGCCAACCTGGAAGTGGCTGCTACCTGGGTCATATGGGACACATATCATATATAGTTGCTTATTTAAATAATTGTGCATACCAGATCCTTTGCAAATGGGACCTTGAACACAAGGAGGTTGGAAACTAGGGGTCACTCTCTGTTCAGCTGCCATGAATAGGGAATTAATTTTTCTTTGAGCAGTTCGACTCTTCATGTGAAACTTGAACCTGTTTGGTAAGTGATGTTCAATGTATTCAAATAGTACAGTGCAATTGGCAGTATTTCAAGCATCTCATACAGCCAGTCGGAAGTCCAAGTCCCTCCCGCACCCAACCTGTCTTCACTGTGCATTGCTCTGGAGCCAATTGCTTAAAAAAGACAGCAAAGACAGTCAGTTGGTTATAAATTAACATAGTGTTATTAAATCTTATCTTTTGGCATCATAGCCCATGTTATTCATGTTATTCTGATTTCACCTACTGCAACAGATGCAAAAGCAGCTGCCCAGCAGTAGGAAATGAAACTCCACTAGCACACCTACTGCTCACCCACATAAACACATGAATCTGCCTGCTAATGAATCAGAGCATTGGTCCATCAAGGTCAGTTCTGTCTATTCAGACTGACCACAGATCTCTTAGGGAGAGGTTTTTCACATCAGCTACTACCTGAGCCTTTTAACTGGAGATGCTGGAGACTGAACCTGGAAACTTTTTCATGCCAGGCAGATGAGAAAGCTGTTCTGCATGCTCTTTGAGCTGGACAGGAGTGAGGTAATGAGATCTGAGGCACAGGTCACTGATGATCATGGCTGTAGAAAACAATATGTTTTCCTTCTGAATTTTCTGCAACTCTGTTTCCCTTTCATGGAATGAAATTTACAGCATTCCTCCACGCAATGAGACAGGCAAGCCACAATTCCCCCATCCCTGCTTTCATTTGATACAGTTAAGATGCAATTTGGTATATTGATCTGGGATGAAGTTCTACTACATTCAGTAGAGCTGCTTTGGAGTAAACATGTATAGGTTTAGGCTGCAAAGGAACATGTATAGGATTAGGCTATACTGAGAAAAAAACTGAAAGCTTGTATCATATAAGAAACCCTCTCAATTTATAGTCATGTCTCTTCATTTACCTGCAGCAATGTTGGAAGAAATGGTTGAGCTTTCATTAAGAAAAGGCAAGTTTTTATTGCCCTGAATTAAAAAGAACATCTTCTGATTTTAAGAAAGAAACTGTAGTAGCAGTGTTTGCAAAATTTGAAAGTATTTAGCACAATACAAAAAAAATAACCCTCAAGGATGAAACTCATAATAGGAGAATATCAATTATGACAGAAAGGTTTGGACTAGTGCTATTTCACACAATTGCCAATTTAATACTTAATTTTTTAAAAAACAGGTCACTTCCAGAACAATCCAGTGCCAAGGTAACCAGAAGGCTGACCCTTTAGTTAATTCCTCCCTTTCAATCATCTGACCAGCAGTGTACTTGACACAGTAACAATCACTCTGGCTTGTTAGTGGAGTCAAAAAAGTATTTGTCAGCTATTTTAAATTGCCCACCTTTCAGCCATTCAGTCTGACTCCTTTTGCATGACTTGGCTGTACGGATGGAAGCTTTCCTAACAAAGCTTTCCCAGAAGATGCATAAAATAGAATAGCTTAGTTGCTTTTTGAGTGATAAATGTAACACAGTTGCATAGAACAAGGTGGCTTAGCATCAACTCCCCCCCCCCCTGTTGTTATACTCCTGGAAGCTTGACTGTCTTTCCATAACATTTTCAATCACAGCTTTTCATAGAATCAAATGAATTACCAGCCTGAATGTTAATGTGTGAGAGCTGCTGATAAATTCTGCTGCAAGCCAAGGTAGTAAATGATTCCTAAAGGGAAAAACAAAACCTTGATGTTAGAAACTCCAAAAAGATAAAGAACCTGAAAGGCTAGGATTGATCCATAGCAAATCACAACCATTCAATTTGGAATGGAAACGAGGGAGGGAAAGGAAAACTTATTATGAATTATAATCTGGCCTGTATGGTATTTTATTTATTTTATTTTTATTTATGCGATTTACTATCCGCCTTTCTCACAGGGACTCAAGGCAGGTTATATATTGTGAGTCAGTACAGTCAACCAAAGCATCTGGATTTTAGAAGTCGTGAACCACCAGAAAAAACTGAAACATAGCATAAGTATTAGCATGATGACATTAAGTGGTGCAAAATTTACATACTAGGATCCTCTTTACAGTAAGCTATACACAGCAGTACAGACTACAGTCCCTCATCATTTATCCAAGCAATGTTGTGAACCATTTTGTACCAGTGCAACCAGAAACACAAGCTGGGTTTAGAAGAGGTAGAGGAACTAGAGATCAAATTGCCAACATTCGCTGGATTATGGAGAAAGCAAGGGAGTACCAGAAAAACATCTACTTCTGCTTCATTGACTACGCTAAAGCCTCTGATTGTGTGGATCACAACAAACTATGGCAAGTTCTTAAAGAGATGGGAGTACCAGACCACCTCACATGTTGTTGGATATTCCTGTTAGGGAACATGTTCCCAGCAGAGTAAAATAGTAAAGCATCAGCTTTGTAGAGATTAAAAGTCTGAGTCCATGTGTATTTAGAAGGTAAACGTTTACTATATACCTATCATGGGAAAAAGGTAAACAGGATACAAAATAACAACAGAGCTAGATTCTACATCCTTACAGCTAGAGATCCAAACAGCAAGAGAGATGGCATCTTCCCTTGAAGCCAGAACAAAGGCAGAAGAAAGAAACCATAAAATGCAAATACGTAGTACATGGTTTCCAGTCAGGGAGTTAGGGTCCTAACAAAGTTTCCTGGGCAAACTGTTGGGTACACAGATTGGTTACAAACAAACATGTGACTTACTATGACCAATACAGAAAACAGCAACCCAGTAGATACACATAGCCTACTGTCCTATCACACCATGGATTCCTCACTGATAAGATAACCATTACTTTTTAAAACTTAAACATCAATGCCTACAATCACCCAGTTAAACAACTAGCGCCTACATTTCATTTCCACTGCAATTTGCAACACATGGTGCAATTAGCTTAATTCTGAGTTTTAAGTACAGAGTTTAAAATCACTATGGGTGTAAATTTGATTTGGCCATACATTGAAAGCAATCAAGAATTACAGCCTAAAAATATTAACATTTTTCTATATTACTCTGTTAGCATTTTTCTATATTACTCTGTTAAGATTACTCTATATTACTCTGTTAAGATTTAGAACAGTGGTCCCCAACCCTTTTGAGACTACAAGTACATTTGGAATTCTGACATGGCATGATGGGAAAAGCAACAAAACAGGTGTCAAAAAATGGCTGCTGCAGAGGGCAACACTATCCACAAAATGATTACCAGAGCTTTACTTCAGTCTCACAGTGCAGATCCTTGTGCTGTGGTGGCAGTTGCTGCCAAAGCAACACTTAAAAAAATATACACATGCAATCAAATGTCCAATAGTCAATCAGAACTTTTGCTGGGCAAAAGTCTTACCTCACCCTCCTCCCTTTCTAAAAACACTTGGCGGGCATAAAAAAAAGGTGCTTGTGAGTGCAATGGTGCCCACAGGCACCACATTGGGTGCTTTTACCCCATTTTGCTGCACAATATGGGTGATTATAATGTTTTCATTTTACCATAGTAACAACTTTTTGAGTTGGAGACTTGTCAGAAGCCATGAGTAGTCATCAAAGCTGAAATTTCTTTGTTCAGACCCAATATACTAGCTGGGAATTGCTCTATATCACAGTTGATGTGTTTACCCTGCAACTCAGATTCCAGTAACTCTCCTCTCAGGTGATAACTGAGTTTGATATACCACTTGACTTAGTTGGGGACCACTTGTTAGCAGTCAGACCCCTCCTCTCACTGGGGGTCAGTTTATAGCTAGACAACCATAAACACCCTTTCTACTGTATCATCTCAAATATTGTAAGTTCAATATACTGCCTAGCCCAAAATAACACAAAATGAATGCCAGCTAGAAACAAGCCTAGATGTGTAGTTTATAAGTGTGATTAAGAGGTCACTGAGGGCACTGAGGTCAAGCACCCAGCATCGCTTGACTATTCCCGGTCCGAGGGATGCGCGGCTGGCCTGTACCAGGGCTAGGGCTTTCTCGGTGGCGGCCCCATACTGGTGGAATGAGCTCCCGGACGACATCAGGGCCCTGTGGGATTTGTTACAGTTCCGCAGGGCCTGCAAGATGGAGCTCTTCCGCCAGGCTTTCGAATAGGAGCCGCCACCGGGGAGATGGCAGGACAACATCGCCCTAGTTCCACAGGCCAAACCTTCTGTTGCCGCTACTCTCCAGGAGCATGTAGATGCCGCCAGTACGGCTATGTTAGTCGTTTTTTAATGTTGTGTATTTATGATTTTAAATTGTAAACCACTTCGGTGTTTATGTTTATGTTGTGAGCCGCCTTGAGCCAGTTCGCTGGAAAGGCGGGATAGAAATGCAATAAATGAATGAATGAATGAATGAATGAATGAATGAATGAATAAATAAATAAATAAATAAGAGCAGCTGGCTAACTAATGACCTATTATCCACCTTAGAGAATTTAGGACAATGTGTCTCCCAAGAACCAATGGATTAGTCTCGTCAACACCCAGCCTCACTTCCCCTCACCCATTTACCCTAATTAACCTGGTAGCTTTCTCCATCTGATACTTACAGGGTCATCAAGCACCATTTACACCCCAGCTTCCAAATCATTGTCCATCTCTGAAAAACCCATCAAGTTATTGTTTTTGGGATGAATACGTCAGCTTGACCCAGGGAGCATTTTGCCCTGTCTCTGGAGTCCCTAGGCACCATTTTGTGTGTGTGTTCTTTGACCCATACATACAACCCCAAAATCTTTCCCTCTGTGAAATGCTCGTCATTTTGCAGCTTCCTCCACAGACTTCTGTCTTTGAAACTGGTAACTATAGCCTTCTCCAAAATTGCTTTCCCCCTGTCCTCCCTGATTTCCTCTTAGCTAGTCTTGTGTGTATTTTCTCTCTGTGGGCATGCATGTTTTGTCTTTTAATTTCTATTTTATTTTAATAAAACTTTACCAGCCTGTCCCCCCCCCCCCCCCGACCAAGAGTTTTCTTAGGGAAAAAAAAATCCCCATAAACATTGGTGGAGAATCCCAGTTACTCCCTCTCGCTCTGTCTCCTTAAACCTAATTCCCCAATTAATTCGGAGACTGCCTCTTTGGGTAAGACACTTGACTTAATTATTTAGAAGTATAAGCATGGCAGTTCTGTAGAGACACATATCATGCTAAACTGCCCCCTTAAGAATTTTTTTTCCCCCGTAACAAAAATTGCTGGCTATGGGCCTTTATAGAACATTAAGAACAAACATGAGGATGATCCTTAGTTGTATTATTTATTTATTTGTTTGTGTGTTTGTTCAATTTCTACCCTGCCCTCCCTGCCAAGGCAGGCTCAGGGCGGCTTACATAAAAATGCATATATAATTACAATTAAAATCATTCATAAAAACACCACAACAATTAAATTATTAGTTGTCCTAATGTGCTAACTTCAAGTACATGTAGTAGCAATAGTAAATGGGCGGCGGGGGGGGGGGGGGAGAGTAACCTATAGACAATCTGCATGTTAAGATCCTAAGCCAAAATGTGATGGAGGTGATGAATGTCATGGCGGTAATGCTTGTAATGAAGCTAGCTTCTGAGGAAATGAAATTCTCAACAACATGACTTTTGCAAACAGTCCATCCTTTCTGAGAAATATAAAAGCGGATTTGACTTGAGGAAAATTTTCATACACTTAGGCACAGGAGGACAAGATTAAAAATATGGGATGGAACTGAGGCATGGGTCTTTCTGCAAATTTATACTGAACTCAGAGAAATAAAACTTGGGCTCTGTTCTGAGAGAAGAAACAAGGAAGAACACGAGGAGGATACGCATACCTGAAGAAAAGAGCTAAATAAAGAAGGAACTGATAAAGAGAAACTATAGTAAAAGTTCACTCTCATTTTAAGGGCACTGCCTCAAGATTAAGTTTGTTCAAAAGCCATAAAATACCCTTTATTAAGATCAACCAAAACAGCACAACACAATATACAAGCTTCTGCATTACCCAGAATTCTCTATCCGTTTTTACTCTTTTCTTATTTATATCGTGCTTCTCTCCCCAGTTGGTACTCAGAGTGGCTTAGAACATTGTTCTCCTCTCCTCCATTGTCTCACAACAAAAATCCTGTGAGGTAAGCCAGGCTGAGAGTTTGTGACAGGCCCAAGGTCACCCAGTGAGCTTCCCTGGTAGAACTGGAGATTCAAACTTGGGTCTCCCAGGATCCTAGTCCAACACTCTGTCTACTACACCCTGCTGGCCTCCCTGGCTGCATATTAAAACACATACACAAAAGGAGGTATTTGGGGGGGGGAGAGACCTTTTTGGGAGACAGGACGTATAGTAGTGGAGAGGACATATAGTGGTGGGCAAAGAGGAAGAATAGCTGAAAGAATCAGCACAAGATGTATACTGGGGTGAAAAAGAAGAACTTGAGGAAATGATGGCTGGTGGAGGAAAGATGTTGCAGAAATGAGGTGTCAAAAAAGAACACTTGGAAAAACTAAAAAATACAAGGCCACGGGGGGGGGGGGGGGGGAGATAAAAGTATGTCAGGTTTTGAATATCCTGTCACCTGTTTATGGAATAAACAAGCTATAATGGGCTGCTACCTTTTCAATAGCTTAATAGACTGTCTACTGAAACATTAACAAATGGTGAAGTCTTTCTGTTGCCCCAAGAAAAGCTGATCAGATATGCAGGTCCCAGCTACTGGGTTCATTACAGTGAAATGATGCTGTGGCAGCTCATTCTGTCAGCCAGCTCCTATCCTATATGCATCAGACACACAAGCATTGGCGATGCTAAACACCGAGGCCCATCCTCCTGCAAGAAGAAACTCCAAATGGAAACTGTATTAAGATTAAGACTGGTGCTATTTTCAGTTGAAAATGAATTTTTTTGTTAGCACCACTTGCTGGTTTCATTATTTTCACATGGCTGCTCACAAGGAGAGAGAGAGAGACTCACCTGCTGTATCTATCAACTGGGAACACCTTTGAAGGGCCTGTTTTCCAGAGAGGGATCGCCAGACTCTCCATTTCACAGAATAATAGGCAATTAATCTCCCTTACACATTTAACTTTCATACCAAGATAATTTACGTTAAGCACACAACTCTCCTTTAAGGGAAATGAGATTTTAAATGGCTTCACCATGACAGCCCTTGTAGGAGCAAGGCAGCCTCTGCATCTGAGAGATTTTTTTCAAAGCCACAACCATTTAAAGGAAAGACGTCTGGCTGAGTAGTGAGGCCAACCCTCTTTTCCCCAGTTTCTATGTATCATGACAGAGCAAGGAAGTGTGTGCTGCAAACACACTCCTTGTTGTGTTGCTTGATATGCCCAGAAATGCCCTTTGGCATACAATGGTGCCTTGAATAGTCACATCTGCTAAGTCCCTGTGGTTGCATAAAGAGAGAAGCGTTGCAAAGGTATTGTGCTTGGACTGCAGGGAATGCTGGGTGCAGGCTGGTTACATGATTAGTCCTAGGGTTGCCAGATTGCAACCTAGAGAGTATTCTTTAAGATTTAGTAAAAAGGCGAAAGATTTATGTGATCTGAAGAGAAACCAGAGCAGAGTTAGGTGAGAGGAGAAAATACAGCTGTTTTTTTCTCTTGCTTGTGTTTATCCCACCTCTTCCTCCAGATTCCCATCTTAGAAGGCTCCCAGGTCTATTACTGCTCCTTAAAAAGCAGATCAGCAGGGGTGCCCTGCTTCAAAAACCTTTATTACCTGAACTAAGACTAGCTGGAGCACACGGGACTGGACCTTCTTGGGCAGATTACTGAATTCTTCAGCTCCTGAGAGATGTCAGACTCCCTTTTTTTGGCCTTCTGATCAGGATTGCCTGCTCTGGCTTGGGAAATTCCTGGAGATTTAGGAGGGTTGGTGGGACTGTAGGGGCAGAGTCTGAGAAGGGGTGGGAGCTCAGAGGGGATGTTATGTAGTAGAGTACAGGCTGGAGCTGCAATTTCCTTCAAGGGAACTAAACTTTATAGTCTGGAAATAAGTTGTAATTCTGGGAGAACTCTAGACCCTACCTAAAGGTTAGTAACCCTCCTTCTGTTGAACTGATGAGACTTGTCCAACATGAACGTCATTTGGAACAGAAGAATTTGCAGGCTGTTTTACATGTCCTGCACTGATGTCTTCTGCTTTTAATACTGCTGACTGTTTGTTTAAAATTGATACTGTATTTTTATTGTGATGTTGATATCATAATTATTTTGTATTGTGAACTACCTTAAGGACTTGAAAGGCAGGATACATAAAATCTAAATAAAAATAAACAGCTACAGAGACAGTTTTAAAAAAATGTGCCAACTCCAGCAATTCAAGAACCTAACAATTATAACAGCCTTGTTCGAAGAGATTTTCTGTTACAGCTTAGTAAAAGAAGGGCTCGAATTACAGTAAGAATGGGCAAAGTCAGATAAATGACTGTCATGGTTAATATAATTGGTTGCACTTAAGGAAAATTCAGGATAAATTTGACCTGGTTAGATTTTCTATTTCATCTCTAAAAGCTACGCTTCTATTATTAGTAGTAAGGGAAAAGAAATTAGGCACTATTTTCTGCAAGTGTGTAGCGTGGAGGATGAATTTTAAGAAAGATATCAACCTTGAAGTTAAACTGGCAGTGTGCAATTAAACAGCCTGCTTTCCTTTCTAGTGACAATTTGACACTGTGGAGCAACAAAAGGCTCCAGATGTAAAAGAACTAACATTGGATCATATTGCATTCCCCAACAATATGCTTTATGGCAACTATAGCAGTTTTGCAGCACTATGATACAGCACTGGTTTTCAGTTAGTAGCCAGTTGCTGTTTTCTCTGAAAGAATACAAGAAGACCTAGGCCTGCAAAGGGTAAAATGGGAAACAGATGTGTGTTTTAACTTCTTTGCCCAGTTTTTTCTACTGAACTGTTCGGATGGTTTTTAAAAAATAAATAGTTCCTAGTTTCATGTGGCCCTGACCTGGATAGCCCAGGCCAGCCCAGTCTCATCAGATCTTGGAAGCTAAGCAGGGTTGACCCTGGCTAGTATTTGGATGGGCGACCTCCAAGGAATACCAGGGTCGTGACATGAAGGCAGGAACTGGCAAACCACCTTTGAAGATCTCTTGCCTTGAAAACCCTAAAGGGTTGCTGCAAGGCAGTTGTGACTTGACGGCACTTCCCACCAATTATGTAATTATGCATAATGTCTTGCTTTTCTCCAAAAACAGCTATGACACCCCTGTCTCCTTCCCTCCCTCAGAGGCAAGATTTTCCCTCCGTTTTTCTTTCCGTTTCTGACTGAGCTGCCCTAGGTATCTGTTTTCTTTTTTCCTGTCACAGTACAATATTTAGACTGTTGGTTCAGACCAGGAACCTGAGGGAAGAATCAAGAGCTCCCTTTAACTTAAACAACTGAAATGGCACTCAAGGTATTTTGAAATTCCAAAATTAACAAAATTATAGAATCATAGAATCACAGAGTTGGAAGGGGCCATACAGGCAGGGCCAGTGCCAGGCTTTTTGGTGCCCTAGGCAAGCCTACTTGCATGCCCCCCCACTAACCAATTTTCTTTTTTGGGGGGAATTTTTTAATTTTATTTTCTACATACTACACAAAACATCTAACTAAAAGCCCCTAAACTACCCTAAGGTATACCGAGAAAAAGCTGTGCTAAATGTAAATTAATATCACTTTAAGTACTTTCAAGAAAAAGGTTAATATAGCAAGGCATCCTTAGCTTTCTATCAGCTAACAGTCCTACAAATTTAAGTTACACAAATAACTGTTTTTAAAACAAGTGAATACAAAAACAAGAAACGAACTTTCTAATTAACAATGTTTATATTTTTGTTTCTTTTGCTTCTTTTTTAGAAATTTTTTAAACAAATGAGTTCTAGGGAAAATTAAAAGCACAAAACTTGACACTACTATTTTTTTAAAAAAATTGTGAAAATAAGTAAAATGACAGCCTTTGGTTTTCTTTCTCAAACAGAAAACAGTTTTAGCACACAACTCACCGATCATTTTGAATAATCCTGTGAATGGTGATGTCAAAAATTAAGGCTCTTGAATGTTTCCATTTCAGGCACCTCAAAATCTCATTTTGTGTGCCTTTTCCTTTGAAAATTTTGTCACCAATTCCTTCAGGTCAAGTGCTGATGCTTCAGTGTGTTCAACTGATATAACTGCCAAACAAAATAATCTGTTTTGCAGCAGTAGTTCTTCTACAGTTTTCTCAGTTTTGTGATTCTTGATGTCAGGTTTGTGTCCATTTACCCTTTGGTGTAGGGTTTGACCTGTTTGTCCGATGCAGAGAACTGCAAATTTATTGTTATTCCAGTCTTGCAGTTTTTATTGCTCAGTTACCTTATTCATCTTTAATCATCTCTTCCTGACAACTAACTCCCCCTACCTGTATGTAATATTTGAGGAAATCTGTTTCAATGTATGTGAAGAAGTGTGCACATGCTAAGAACATAAGAGAAGCCAATGTTGGAGCAGGCCAATGGCCCATCCAGTCCAACACTCTGTCACACAGTGGCCAAAAATACCAGGTGCCATCGGGAGGTCCACCAGTGGGGCCAGGATTCTAGAAACCCTCCCACTGTGGCCCCCCAAACACCAAGAAGAATACAGAACATCACTTGCCCCAGACTGAGAGTTCCTACCTATACCTTGTGACTAATAGCCACTGATGGACCATATGTTTATTCAATTCCCTCTTTAAGCTGTCCATGCTTGTAGCCGCCACCACCTCCTGTGGCAGTGAAGGGTGAAGGACTTCCTTTTATCCATTCTAACCTGATTGCTCAACAATTTCACTGAGTGCCCACAAGTTCTCATATTATGAGAAAGGGAGAAAAGTACTTCTTTCTCTACCTGCTCTATCCAATGCATAATCTTGTAAACCTCTGTCATGTCACCCCTTTGGGGATTTTGAATTTAGACTTCCCAGACAGTATTCTGATACTGACTTAGACAAACACATAGCCCTCAGTCTGTTTCATGGTGCCTTCTCATGTTCTTGACCAGCACATGAAGCAATTTAAGTACAAAAGCTCACAAAGCCCAGTCATTTCATGTTTTTCCCTGGGCTCTAGGCTCAGAACTCTGAGCATGAGATTTCTGTCGTGAATGTCAATAAATGAAAAGTAGGTTTGCAGCTTACAGATAGACTCTTGAACAGTATATTCAAGATTGCAAGAGCACAGACATTTTGATGCAATAATTCAGATCAAGGGGTGTCAGTTAAATGAACAAAATACTGCAAGAGTGCTAATGTTTTAAGCATGTTTTTAAGTTAAAACTTAACTTTTTAACCGAGGGTCTGTGGCTGGTTGGAGGGTCAAGGCCATCTCGGGGGGGGGGGGGGGGGCTTCTGAGGAGAGTGAGGGGCAGCTATGGAGAAAGTGAGGGCAATTATGCTCATGGCCACCCAGCCCTGCCAGGTAGGATGCTCTTTGAGTAGCCCAAAGGCTGTGGCGGCTCTTTTACCTCATTGCCCCTTGGTGAAGCTCCAATGGAGTGGGATGAGGCACAAGGGCAGAGGACTCCAAGAGGGACTGGCGTGTGCCCTGGGTTGACAGTCGGCCAAGAGAGCGGCTCTTCCTCCTGCCTTTCTTCAGTGCAGGAGGGTGTCTCCCAGGCCATGGCTGGTCAGCCCTGCTTTGCATGCCAGGCCCGAGGGTACCTGAAGGGGCAGTGAGGGTGATTGGGGAGGGGTGCCTGCAGCATCGGCGTGGAACTGACCAGGCAGCGTGGGGCTGCTTGCTTCTCTTTCTCCCCTTCAGGTGAGCCCTGAGGCGGCTGGAGATGAGGAATCCTTCTCATCATCAGCACCACTCTCGCCGTCATCCTTGCCCCACTCGCTGGCCTGTGCACTCCTCTGAGGTCTGCGTCCTAGGCAATTGCCTAGTTGGCCTAATGGTAGCATCGGCCCTGCATACAGGCCACCTAGTCCAACCCCCTGCTCAATCCAGAATCAGTCTAGAGCATCCCTGACAGGTGTTTTCCAGCTGTTGCTTAAAGACTACCAGTGAGGGAGAGCTCACTTCCCTAGGCAGCTAATTCCACTCTTACTGTAAAAAAGTTTTTTCTAATATCCAGCTGGTACCTTCCTGCCCTTAATTTAAACCCATTATTGCTAGTCCTATCCTCTGCTGCCAACAGGAACAGCTCCCTGCCCTCCTCTAAATGACAGCTCTTCAAATACTTCAAGAGAGCAATCATGTCCCCCCTCAACCTTCACCAGAGTAAACATTCCCAAGTCCTTCAGCCTTTTCTCCTAGGACTTGGTCTCCAGGCCCCTGAGCATCCTCGTTGCTCTCCTCTGCACCCTCTCCCTTCTGTCCATATCCTTTTTGAAGTGAGGCCTCCAGAACTGTACACAGTACTCCAGGTATGGCTTGACCAATGCAGTGTACAGCAGGACTATGATATCTTGCAGTTTGGATGTCATGCCTAAGACTGCATTAGCCTTTTTTGTCACTGCATCACACTGGCTGCTCATATTTAACATTTGGTCCACCCATACCCCAAGATCTTGTTCACACACACTGCTACTCAAAAGTGTATTCCCCATCCAGTATGGGGAATAAAAATATTTTATTCAACATAGAGGGGAAAGGCTAGGTGAGATCAGGGGTAAAATTTCTGAGGTAACTCAATATAGAACTCTGAAGTAGATCAGTATATGCACAGACTTTAGTTCATATGTTTCAGGCTCCTGAGAATTCCCCATGACTTAGGATCTTTAAGATGAGAAGTTAGCCCTGACCTGGATAGCCCAGGCAAGCCCAGTCTCATCAGATCTCAGAATCTACACAGCGCCAACCCTGGCAAGTACTTGGAATGGCAACCTCCAAGGAATACCAGGCCAGGGTGCAGAGGCAGGTTATATCAAGCCACCCCTCTGAAGTGTCCTAGCCTCACTAGGGGTTGCCAGAAGTCACCATGACTTCCAAGCTCACAAACACACAGACACAAAGTACAAAAAGATGAGAAGCTTTTGTTCCAGTGTTTCCCAAACACTCTAGAATACATTCTTTGAGCATTCGCTGACTTTTTGGATTTCCAGAAGGCTGGTACACTCTATCCAGTATCCAAACCCCTTCTCTAACTCTTCTTGAGTTTTAATTGACCCTTAAGATTTCACAAGGAAGCCTCTAACCACCCCAGACCAGGTATCTCCCCACTCTTCAGAGCTATCTCCCTGTTTTGACTGAGTAGGGAAATTTCTTCTCTCGCTAGAAGATCTATCCCCTTTTCTTGGCCCGAATGGGAGTCTTCTCCTAACTACCCACTTCTTTTGCCAAATTCCCCTAGTTCTCTGTCTGTGTTCAACTGCTCTCAGTCAGGGCTGAATTCAGACTGAATCCTCCTCAGCATCCAGTTCAGAAATCTTTCTCTGTTCGACTGATGCTAACTAATAAGATCTCTTGGAATAGCCTGTCACTAAAGGCTTTCCGGATCAGTGAAGAATTTACTCTTCATGGTCCTTTACCTGTTTGTACAGAACTTCTAAGCTTTTAAAAGTGCAGACAGAAATTAGTATTGTTGGAATCATCTATTGTTATTGAAGCCTTCACAGCCATGTAAATCTTGTAGATCTTTCCATGTGTATTTTCTTTAAAGGTGTGTGTGCATGTATGCAGATATGTAGCTTAAAACCAATGGATGGGTACACAAAGTGAAATGACAAGAGTGCTGAAGTCAAGGAAAATCTGTCAATTGTTCATTGTATAGAGGGTGATTAAGCGATATTACTGACTGGAGAAGACAAGGGCATGGGGAGAGTTCATCAGATTTTAATCGCTGTTTCTCCACTCTGTGTCTCAACATGCTGCCTATAATTAAATTAAACAAATAACTGCCTAGATTCATCTGTGTGAAGCTTTTGAAATGTGAAGAGTTAGATATTTGAGTGAATAAATAGTTAGTTCAGGGTTAATTTGCCCCAAAGCTCTAAGAAAACATGTTTGTTAGATTACATGTTTAGAGGGTTTATGTCTTTCCATCTGATAAGATTTCTGCACCCCGTTATCTTTGGGCTTTTGAAGATTATATGTCAGAGCACCTGCCAGGAAGATGAAATGAAAATTCCCAGTTGATTTAAATATGTCCTGTTGTGTCTTCATGCAGTGTTTTCAAATGACTTTTCTAAACATTCAAAGGTGCAAGGAAGAAGACACCTTTGCAGACATAACTGATATGCAATAAAAATACCAGTCCAAGTGCCTCTTACATTTTTTACTTATATATTTGACTTAAAGAAATAGTAAGCATGTAAGTGTTTTGATGGGGAATATGTGGCACTCAAAGCCATGTTCATAAGACAATATAACTGCTATACTTTCCAAAGTGTTAACTCTAGGTTGTCATTCTGGTTCTGCATGTAACAAGAGATCAAGTTGCCTTTTTCTTGTACTGGTCCTCATACTAGGGCTTTTAACTACAGCCTTGGTTGCAGTAATTTGGGATGAAGTGATTGGAAACCCTTTATCTTCCTAATGCAGACTTTTAGGCTGTTTTTCAAAGGCACAGGAACAGGACTAGAAAGACATTTGTAATATCAGGTATCAAGACAGAAAAAAGCAAGAAATCAGTAATATTTGTTAGGGATGAGGTCTCTTCAGGTATTTGGTCTAATCAGCCATAACAGAATAAACGGAGATGAGATAAAGAGAGGAGAGAGAAATATTAAAGAAGAGATAATTGGGACTAAGTGAATAGCTGGAGGAATTAGGGATGGATGTGTAAAACTTTGAGTGTTTAAAAAAGAGTAAGTTATTAAGAGGAAATCTCCTGAGTAGTCAAACTGAACTGAAAGTTGAAAGCTGCAGCTAGGAAATGCACAAGCTACAATAGCACTAGCCCTGACACAAACATGAACTGGACTCTTCAAATATAGATAAGCAAAAATTGAGTAGGATCTACTATGTTCTCATTTTAATTTTTTATGTTTTAATTTTACTGTTTATTTTCTGTTATTGCTTCCTTTTCTTCTTAAGCTATGTCATAGAAGCCATGCAGATTCAGAAAGCTTCATTCCCCAGAAGTCTCTCAATCTGCCCCTCTTACAGCACCCAATAAAGAGCACCCAGCTCTTACAGTACCCAGTTTTCCCACAAGATGAAGGATTGCGTGTTGGAGTTTTGGAGAGCCTTGAACTTGGGTTTGTGATTCTATAGGGGAAATTTATCATTAGCACTGTTATTAGGGTGGTTCTGGAGGTAGGTATCCTATTTCTTACCTGCCCTCCACTACCAACAACACCCCTATGGGAAAATTTCATTATTTAGATATTTTCATTCTATTTTTCTCCCATAGTACAAAAACAATACAAACTAGTTAAAGATATGGAACCCAAATGGGCCAAATTTCAAACAGGTGAGGAGCCACAAGGATATCCCAGGCTGGTGCTGGTTCTATCAGCATGACTTATGAAGGACCATAGGCTGCAAGCCACAGGCTAAGAGCCTGTTAACTCTTGCCCTTTGGCTCATCCTCTAACCAAGCCCAGCTTGTAAGCCACCTGCAAAAATACTGAGGCAGAGTTTTTGCCTAAGTCTTATTCAGAAAGCTCAGGTGTTCCCCATGAGATTGCAAAACCCAGATTAGCTTTGTGATGCTACTGGGAACTTTGTTCATTAGTACAGCGGATGGCAGAGGAATCATGAAGCCTCCATTCAGCCATTCAATGGGCAGAGTGAACATTTGCACTGGCTTCTCAGTCTGTCAGTATGAGCATAGGCAACACACTTGCTCAGTTCCTGGTCTGTCAGTTTTGAGAATTTTTCCTCTCTTTTTGCATAACAGGTTTACATGCCACAATCTCCCCTTTTTATGTGGATGGCTCCCTTGTTCTGCCCTGGCGATCAGTGTGGGGGCCAGCTACTTTACTATTCAAGGGGACAAGCTGGGGTAAGTTCCAAAGAGTAGTAGAATGGGGGAATGAAATATTCCTGTCCCCAAAATCTCCCCTCCCACATTCCTAATTTCTAATTTCCTTCCATCCTTTCCCCCTTCAGTTTACTCTCAACTGCTATCAGCATTCAGTGCATCCTGGAGAATACTCAGTTCTCATTAGGCAGTTTTTCCATTTGCTTTTGGCTAATGCAGAGTCAATTTTTCCCTGCACACTTGGAGTGTGTGTAGTGAATGTAGAATACTTTTCTTCATATGTGGGTGGGCTGATTATACTGTTTTCATTATTGTCACAGGGTCCAGCCACTTTGCTATTGGATATAGTCATGATGATACTTGAAATTCATAACTGAATACGACTCCCCCCCCCCCCCCCAATTCCCTAGTATATTTAAGTTATTGTTATGGGCATGATGAATTCTTATTCATCTAAGTCTCAGAATAATAATTCTAGGTTGAAAATGATGTGGAAAATTATCTTGAGATTCCAAAAACATAAATCCTTTTCTCTAGTCTTGAAATACCCCCAAGTTCAAAAGGAATGACTGAACCTCAGGGAACGCCGTGTCCTAAGGCAAGAGAAAGACAGTATCAGTGTACCCCTTTGTCATTCAAACAGCTTTGACACCATACTGACATTCTTAAGCCCATGCCATGTGCTCAATATGGTATAAACATGGAAATAGCTGTAGGAACATCATGGTGCTAATGTAATTTGTATATCACTTTTTTTTTGTCACTTGTTATGATTCTCAAATCTGGTATCATTTTACTGCTATGAGAGAATTAGAAATGAGAACTCTCAGGATCAATATCTCATGCCTTTGTACTATGATGCTTGCTTTCAACACACCAGTGCCACCAGCCCAGTTTTGTGTAGCAGTTGCACTGTGCTAGCCCCACACTGATTAGTTGGTGTAGTTGGCCATAGGATTGGTGCTGAAAAATCTGCTAGCCCCAAATAATTCCAAATGGGCAATAATCATAGGATTGCAGAGTTTTTTGAACTATCAGTTCAAATACCCCACTTCTTACTGTAATTTGCTCTACATGGGCTTACACTTGAATCTGACCCAGAAACTCCAGCTGGTGCAAAACGTGGCAGCTCACCTGCTAACTATGACGCCTTTGCGGGTGCTTATTTGGTTGGTGCTCCACCAGTTGCACTGGCTACCTATCAAGTACCAGCTCCATTTCAGGGGGCTGGTATTAATCTTTAAAGCCCTGAATGGCCTGGGACCACCTCTCCCCATATACCCACTGGAGAGCTTTACGCTCTGCTGATCAACATCTCCTGGTTGTCCTTGGCCCTAAGGATGTCTACTTAGCATCAGCTAGGGCCAGGGCCTTTTCTGTCCTGGCCCCTACCTGGTGGAACATGCTCCCATTTGAGAACTGGGCCTTCTGGAACCTATTACAGTTCCTCAGGGCCTGTAAAACAGAGCTGTTCCACCAGGCTTTCAGTTGAGGCAGTGGACACCAAGGTAGTTGGCCTCCTTGTATAGACCCTATATAGAGACTGCCTTATATAAAGGCAGTCCGAATCATCTACCCTATGTGGAGCTGGATGGGACTACAGTATCATCTATCCAGTTTTTATGGAGGGGCTGAATTATTGTTTGCCATCTTTAATTGTTTAATTGTTTTTCAGGTTTTAATACTTTTAATGTTTTAGAGTAATAGTGTCAATTGACTTTTATTGTTATAGGTCTTGATGTTACCCACCCTGAGCCCATTTGGGAGGGAGGGATAGAAATGTAATAAATAAATAAATACATAGATGCCTAGATGCCTAGGCTTTCAGTAGGATCTCAGAATATTGAGCCAACTGTGTACATTGTTATTAAAAATGAGATCTACAAACTATGATTCCTCTAATAGTTATGTAATCTCATTTGTAGACTTTCCTGATAGATGTTTCTTATATTAGCTTTAAGAAAAAAATTAGAAGAAATTAGATACCAAAGGATTTGGAATAAAATGTATATGGTTTAAAATTTCCCTGTTGTGTAATAATTAGGAAAGGAAAATAGAATAAAAATGTATTCAAAGTTTTTAGAAAAATTGAAATAGATTTATCAGTTATTGAAATGGATGTTTCAGATCAGGAAAAATCTTAATACTTTTGACCTTAAATTGTTGCACTATAGCATTTTCAACAATGGTTATTTTTCATTAATGTTACTTTCCCCCTAACAGTTTAAAGTGGCCTGAAATTAGGGGTGAGAATAAGATCAGGGGATGTGCTCTGTATAGTGTCGGGAATGGTAGAGGGAAATGTATTCACCCTGAACTGTGTCATTCAGGACTGGGACTTTTGCTCATTATGGTTTAGGGGAGAAGCTGTGGCTCAGTGGAAGAGCCTCTGTTTTGCATGCCGAAGGTCTCAGGTTCAATCTTTGGTATCTACAGTTAAATGCACCAGGCAGGAGGTGATGTGAAAGACCTGAGACCCTGGAGAATTGCTGCCAGTCTGAGTAGACAGTACTGACCCTGATGGACCAATGGGTCTGATCCAGTGCAAGGCCGTTTCATATGTGTGTAGTTAGCATGTCCTGTTTTCTAATATTTTACAACCTTAGCGTGAGACAACACAATTGGTTTATCACCTATGTCCTATGCATCTCTAGATATTACTTTCTTGATAAGAAAGAGCAGTTTTACATATCCAACAGACAAGTTGAAAATTGTAATTAGGCAGGGAAATGCAAATATTTATAAAAAGAGAATTGTGTCTTCTTTAACACAGTCAGTCATTTATTGCAGGATGCCTACTGCAAAGAATAGATATGTTAAGTGTATAAATAATTTCTTAGAAATCAATGCTGTATCAAGAGCAGATGCCAAGTGTTTTTGTTGTTGTAGGTGATATGGGGCATCCACTGAGATACAAAAAAATTACTTTTCTTAGCATCAGTTGCCATTCCATAGAGCGCAAGTAGTATCTCTATCAGCAATGTTCTCATCAAAAATGCAGGGCAAAAGCCATAAGAGTCCTTTGCCCTGGTGTTTTGATATCCACCCAGTCACAGCCAGAAACATTAAGAGAAGTCTGTGTGGGTTTAAATTAGGGCAGACTGTTATCTTTTACATCCTGTAGAATCATTTCAGTTTGAAGACAGATTACAGTCAATACTCATATTTCTGGAGGCAATTTCTGTTGGGAAAACAGCAGTGAGAAAGAATTTGTCCCCTTATGAAATGATGTTTCAGTTTCTACCCTCAAGGGTTGTTTTTTAACAGTTAAAATACATTGGGGGGATCTGATCATAATATCATAATATTAGTTCTTTCCCTCCATATCATATGTGTATGCCATGTTGAAGTTGTGATAGCAGGTTGTTTTAGTGGGAACAAACATGAAGGTTTTTATTTTGTGATAATATACAGCACAATAAAATCCAGTATGTATTTTGTGGTAGCGTGTTATTTATTTTTGGAAAATGTGAGAACTAACTCTCCTCATCTACTCTGTTATAGGGTAAACTCAAATAATCAGGTGGCCAGAGAATTATTTAGAAACTGGCTCCAAAGTCTTAGTAAATTCTCTGTAGGCTTGACTATTTGTAAGGTAAATTATATTTATGTTTAAGAGTACATTTCTACCTTTCACAAGAATACTGTAGAGGTAACTTCACCTCTCCTCTGTCTTGGTAATTAAGATGGAATAATCTTGACCTCTTTGATAACCAAGAAGATGACCAGAAGTAGCAAAAATAAGAACTTTATTTCCTTGGATTTTGAGATAGTTAAAAACTAGGGTTGCCATGTCTGGCTGGAAAATACCTAGAGACTTTGGGGGTGGATCCAGGAGAGGGTGGGGTTTGGGGAGGGATGGGGCCTCAGCCTTGTATAATGCCACCCTTGAAAGAAGCCATTTTCTCCAGGGGACCTCATCTCTGTCAGCTGGAGATCAGTTGTAAAGGTGGGAGATCCCAAGGCCCCACCTGGAGGCTGGCAACTCTATTAAAAACACCCATGCCCACACAAACATTTGCAACAGTGCATGAAACTTAGATGGGAGAAACAATTCCATTTTAAAATATATTGTTTCAGAATGAGAGATACCCAGAAACCGTTAATCTGCTGTGTGAAAGTGGAGTTAACAAACTTTCCTCAGGCTTCTCAAACCTTAATTAGATTTTACTGGAGCTAATAACACACAGCTCAAGCTAGAAATACACAGGCCCTGACCTGGATGGCCCAGCCTAGCCAGATCTCGTCAGATCTCAGAAACTAAGCAGGGTCAACCTGGGTTAGTCCTTGGAAAGGAGATCACCAAGGAAGTTCAGGTTTGCTATGCAGAGGCAAGCAATGGCAAACCACCTCTTGTTTGCCCCATGCCTTGAAAAACCTTATGGGGTCACCATAAGTTAGCTGTGACTTGATAGCATTTTCCCGCCCCCACCAATAGCACACAAATCTCAGTCTATTCCTTAGCTTCTAACTGTCTAGGAAGACTAAAGGATCAACTAGATGTGAAAACATCCCCAAGTCCACTATGAGGACACCACAGCCATTGAAAGAATAAATTTCCCTCTGTTTACAAGTGCCATGGGGGCTTGATCCTGATTAAATCTGTGGAGGGTGGGGAGGATAGGTACCTATCCCCTCCATTTTCAAAAGCCCAGACACTGGGAGCTTGGGATCCTAAAATGGTATGGGGGGGACAGTCCTGATCAGCATTTGTAAACAGCCTTTGTAAACAGAGGAAATTTTATCCCTAAAATGGCTGTGGAGTCCTCATGACTCACTCAGGGATCCTTAAGCTGTTGAGCCATATGACAATATGAGATAAAGCTTTCCCTAACCTCTCTGTTAGACTTCCAAACCCTACATGAAGAAGAAATAGCAGTTCAACCACTCCTTTTTACTCCTCCAGCTCCCCTTCCTATGTCCCTAAGGGCACTGATGGACTGCTTGAGGCTTCTACAGTACACAAGCAAGGTCACAGAGGATTGGCAGATTTGTTAGCAACAAAAAAGACTTAGCCCTATCTGTCACAGAAATGTTTATCAGACTGACACATTCACAGAGCAGTTCTAAGCAGAGTTACAGCCTTCTAACTCATTTGAAGTCAGTGGGCGCAGAATGATGTAACTCTGCCTAGGATTTCTCTTTTTGAACATCAGAGTTCATAGATTGACAAGAAAACTGCCCCTAAATCTGGAACTCCATTCAAATGTCTCATCCTCCACCACTGTACTTATAGGGACTCCATGTAATATAGAATCAGTGACATAACTATAAGAAGGTGGGCAAGAACATGGAGTGAGAATTGACTTGAGCTGATCTCATTTGCAGCTCTAGCTCACAGATTTCAACTCTCCAGCCTTCTGCTCTTTTCCACATGTAAGTTCATATTAGAGTACTCTCTTTTGCATACCAGTTAATCAATCAATCATGGAAGTATTATCTAGTCATATGCATCCTATCATCTGCTGATGTGAGGCAAAGTGCTGTGTTGGGTGAGAGAAAAGTACTGGTACCAATACAATAGTTTTTCAGTACCAGATTATCAGATCAGTAAAAGATTTGGCTTTACTAGGAAGAAGAAGAAGATGAAGAGTAGTAGTAGTAGTTGGGTTTATATCCCACCCTTCACTACCTGAAGAAGTCTCAGAGCAGCTTACAAACACCTCCCCTCCCTCTCCCCATGACAGACACTCTGTGAGGTGGTGGGGCTGAGAGAGCTCTGAGAGAGCTGTGACTGATCCAAGGTCACCCAGCTGGCTTCATGTGGAGGAGTGCGGAATCAAACCCAGTTCTCCGGATTAGAGTCCCGCCGCTCTTAACCACTACAGCAAACTGGCTGGAAGGGGAAAGACTAGTTGATTTTGAGATTGTTAAATACTGGTATTTTTGAGATGTGACAGAGTGAATGAATCAAAGCCCAGGGTTCATTGGTAGAGCATCTGCTTGACAAGCTGAAGGTTGCAGGTTAAATTCCTGGCTTCCCAAGTGAAAAGGAATAGGTGATGTGAAAGACCTCTGCTTGAGACCCTGGAACTCCTCTTTGCAGTCAAAATAGATAATACTAAACTTTTAGGCCAAGAATCTGAAAGGCAGCAGATAAGGCAGTTTTATGTGAACTGCTGCTCCTCCTGCTGCTCCTCTGCGATCTCCCGGCCACAGTTGAGACAGTGAGGAAACTCGAAGCTCCATGCATGACTTCTGGTTCTATTCCAGATTATTATTATAGTCCACTTAGCCTTGAGGAAGTCGACAGATTGTTCTCAGTGTTACGCCCAACCACGTGCAGCCTTGACCCATGCCCTTCATGGCTTATTAAAGCTGGCTGTGAGGAGTTGTAAAGTGCCCTCCGGAAGATTGTCAACAAGGGCTGTTCCCAGGGGCACTCAAGGAAGCGACGGTCCATCCTCTCCTGAAAAAACTATCTTTGGATGTGGCTGTATTGGCTAACTATTGGCCGGTGTCCAACTTGCCCTATTTGGGCAAAGTATTGGAGAGGGTGGTGGCGATTCAGTTGCAGAGCTTCATGGATGACACTTCCATGCTGGACCCATTTCAATCTTGCTTTTGGCCAGGCCATGGGATGGAGACTGCACTGGTCGCCCTAACAGATGACCTCTGGAGACATCTGGACTGAGGCAGTATGGCGGCACTGGTGCTGTTGGACCTATCAGCGGCTTTCAACATGGTCAACCACCAGTTGCTGATCCACCACCTCGCCGACACGGAGATTCAGGGGCCTGCCCTACAGTGGCTTGTCTCTTTTCTCTAGGGTCGGGGGCAGAGGGTGGCCCTCAGGGAACAGATGTCCCAGAGGTACCCACTGACATGTGGGGTTCCTCAAGGGGCACTGCTATCCCTGATGTTATTTAACATCTATATGCGCCCCCTTGCCCAGATCGCCCAGAGGCATAGGCTTGGTGTCATCAATATGCAGATGACACCCAGATGTATCTGTTGTTGGGTGGCCGATCCAACTCTACCCCAGATGAACTGGAGCAGGCACTTCAGGACATAATGGGCTGGCTTAGACTGAGTCAATTGAAATTGAATCTAACGAAGATGGAGTTCCTGTGCTTGAGTCGGAGCGGGTCGGGGATAGGGATCCCACTACTGACCTTTGGTGGGGCTCCACTGGTGCCAGTGCTGATGGTCAGGAGCTTGGGAGTGCTCCTGGATGCCTCCCTAACAATGGAGGCCCAGGTAGCAGCTACTGCCAATGTGGCCTTTTATTATCTATGGCTGATTAGGCAGTTGGTTCACTTCCTCAAACGTGATGACTTAGCATCAGTGATCCATGCAATGGTCACCTCGAGATTAGACTACAGCAATGCTCTCTACATGGGGCTGTCCTTGTCTCAGAGCTGGAAGCTGCCACTAGTGCAGAATGCCGCAGCCAGGCTGCTGTTGGGTCTCTCTATATGGGACCACATCCAGCCTGTGCTGAGATCTCTGCACTGGCTGCCTATAGCATACCGGATCCGGTTCAAGGTGCTGATGTTGACATTTAAAGCCCTATATGGTCTGGGGCCTGCCTACTTGAGGGACCGCCTTTCCCCATATGTGCCCCAGAGGGCCTTGAGGTCAAGCTCACAACACTATTTGACTCTCCCTGGTCCAAAAGAAGCCTGGATGGCCAGTACTAGAACCAGGGCTTTCTCAGTGGCAGCTCCATACTGGTGGAATGAGCTCCCAGAGGACATCAGGGCTCTGCCTGACCTCTTACAGTTCCACAGGGCCTGTAAAATGGAGCTCTTCCACCAGGCTTTCGATTAGGAGCCACCACTGGGGACTGAGGACAACTATGCCCCTGGAACTTGCTGGCCAAGGCCCTGTAGGAAGCAGCTTGATCGGATGCTGCCCCCTTCACTGTTGTAACTCTGAATGCCGCCATCATCCATCTGTTTGGTTCTATTTGTAAATTATGCTGTGTTTTAAACTCTGTAAATTATTTTTTATGGTATTTTAATTGTTGGAAGCTGCCTTGACCCAGCTTGTCTGGCAAGGCGGGGTAGAAATAGAAGTAATAAATAAATAGGTTAAGGAGTTAACAATGAAGAGAAGAATGGATGAATTAATATAGTTCTTGATTGAATTACCTTGACTTGTATGTACAAGTCATGACTGTTCTTATAGTCAGAGAAAAGGGAAACACAGCAAGGGGATCTTAATCCCAATTCACTATGACTTTCCTGGTCTAAAGAGGAGGAAAGAGAGTTGTCCTTCTCCATTTATATGAATTTCTAGGGGTCTCCACCTGTGTTTTCAGAAATCCAGTTTTGTAACTGATATTTTCTCCCAATTTCCTAAAACAAACAAAAGGAATGATCATTTTCAGACAATAGACTTGAGTCTTGTATGTTACTGTGGTGTTCTCAAAAACCATTCAAATTGTGTTTGGAAGACGAAAGACATCTGTCTATCACTTCCAGTGCCTTCCTAAGAAGAGTTATGTCCTTCTAAACCTATTGACTTCAATGGACCTAGAAAGGAGTAACTCCGTTTAAGATTGCACTGCTAAAGCTGACTTAATTAATGTCTCTTTGGCTACAGTCACACTGGCAGCTTGGCGTGGTACGATGGCACCTCAAGTTGTACCGGTTTAAAGTGTAGTGGAGCATTTCATCCAGACCACACAGCCTGTGACAGGTTACCTAGCAGCCATCCCATGGGGGAGCATCCACAGTAGTGTTTGGCTTCAGCTATGGGATGTGCTGTAAGGTTGGGTTTTGTTTAAATGCAGATGGATGGATGCACTCATGCGCATATGTGCATATAGGCAGCAACTCAAAGAAATCCAGTGGTGGAAACAGATCTGTAAGTTCAGACGTCCTTTCTTGGTTCCTTTTGTTGCAGGACAATTCAGATTTGGAAAACCTGGACCACGAACAACCCGTTAATACTGGACTTCCCCCATATCAAACAGCATGGGCTGCTGACGACTGGGCCACGGGAGGCAGAGGTCCTCTTCTGGAGGGGCACTCTTATTTCACTCAGGCAACACCACTATATTGCCACAAACTGCATGTGTGACCACAGCCTTTGACCAGTGAAGCACCCATTTAGAGTTGCATAGGTAATATTACAAACAGGATTAATTAAGTGAACAGAGAGGATTAGGAACTAGGCTACATAAATATGTACCCCTCTCTTCATGGGCACATAAATAAGTTACTCTAACTGGAAAGGAGCCAGTCTTAGAGCTGCATGTTTTTCATTATGACCAGCTACCGCCACTCTCATGGTACTTTTGTACAGTTCCTGTTATTGGTTTTTAGGGGGACTCATTCATGCATGGGTGGCATGCCCACTGATTATGATTACATTTTTATCAAACATTTGAAAATATACTTCATTTGTAATAGCAAAATATTAAATTTGACATTTTAGTAGGAATTGGTTTTTTAAAAAATTGCAGCACAACTAAATTTGCTTTTAACAGCATCTTTTAAAGGAGAGAGAGATTCAGAGTTTGCTATTTTATTTTTGGTTTTAGCTGAAAATGTTTTTAACTTTTATTGTAAGCTACCTTGAACCACGAGGAAAGGAAAGATATAAATGTTTTAATAAATAAAAAAAAATTACTATGCAAGATTAGGTTTCAGATCTGTTCAATAGATTTTAATTTGAATGTGGTTGGAAATATGAACCTTGATTTGGGTTGTACTCAAAAGCTGGTCCCCCAAAATCTTATAGGAATATGAGTATTGGGTGTAATTTAAAATGTTAACCACTGATATACAGAAGAAAATATAGGAGTCAACTGAATATCTATCCAGCAGTTCTATATGAAAGCAAATTGCTGGGAATTTAGAGATGAGCTATCTAGTGAAATGGTATGTTACAGGAAAACATATTTACTTTCAGTCAATATTATTGAAACCTGAAAGATATTAACTTTGTTCTTTCCTGTCAGTAAAACTGCAGCAACAGAATGTAAATGTATTTTATATGTGAAACACACAGTTTGAAGAATTTATACTTAGTTCAGGTGACCTGAAGCTTTATAATCTAATCCAGAAAGAGCTTTAGCAACACAAGCCCCTTTGAAATGAATGGTGCATAAGGGTCACAATCCTGGGGATCAACAGAACAGAAAACTCTAATTCACACTGTCAGCTATGAGATTGTCTTCAGACTCGATTATGGTGACTTGTGTAGAGATGCCAACATTAAATGTATGTTCCAAGCTACACATTTCCAACAAAATACTTAAAATGCCATCAATAAAAAAGAAATCCCCCTTTTAACTACTTGATAATTGCCATATATTAAACTAACTGAATTATTCAGTTCCCTTTCAGTACCAAGGACATTGCTTGTTCCTGGTCAAAATGTATTATTTTTTTTGTCAAAACAAGGAATTTCAGTATTTACACAGATATGTCTATTTTTTACTTACATATAATTTACTTACATACTTACTTATAAATGCCAGTCTAACTTCTGACCTAGAGAGCCTGATGGAAAACATGAAGACAGACAGAAATGCTAATTATTAGAGGAACATCTCTTGATTATAATAAATTGCAATGGGTATACTGTTTTTGATATAATTGTTGATCTGGTAACTATAATGTTGCATGCACAGATGTCACACCCACTGACATCTAAAACACCGTTCTGAAGAAGTGAGCAGCGACTCACAAAAGCTTATACCTTACCACAGATTTTGTTAGTCTTTAAGGTCCTACTGGACCCTTGTTCTTTTCTACTGATGCAGTTCAGGACAAGTGAGATTTTGCATTTCTGTAGCAGTCCAAGTGGCACCATCAGGAGGAAGAGATGAAGGGGAGGGCATCCTAGAGCCAGCAGCAGGATGGATGGACTCTGGAGCAGAGCAGAACTGATGAGGATGGGGTGGGAGTTGAGCCAGAGTTGAGGGGAGGGAAGCTGGAACCAAAGCCAGCTTAGAGGGAATGGATCTTTGCACATCTCTCTCTCCTGTGGGCATGCATATATACACACAAATATTTTATCAACTTGAGGGTGCAGGCATAGCCAGTTATAACTGGAATTCTTCCTCATTGTCTTTTCCCCATCCATGACCAATTGGAAGACCAATTTAAATTAAGTTGGAACCCACAACACTACTATTACATTGCTTGACTTTCCTGTACAAATAACTCTTTGATCGTTTATAAGAATCAGACAAAATATTGTTATATGCTGATGAAAAAATTATATGCAATTCTATTAGAAATGAAAACACAAGATGAGGTGGTTAAAAACTCTATGGTCAGACTTCCGGAAACTTTGCGAAGAATGGCGGACGCCTCTCACCGCACCAGCGGGAGAGGCGATCCGTGCCAGGCGGGAAGAAGGGGTTCAGGACTGGTGCCAGACCCCCAGAGACCCCAGTGAGGGGGCTCTGCCTGGGGTGGCACAGAGGAGACCTCTCTTGATGATGGCGACCGTGAGATCGAGGCTCCTCTCATCACCCCCATAGGTTCCCCCGCCTAGGAAGCCGTAATGGCTACAGCGCAAACCCAGAAGCAGCAGAGAGTATGAAGCGAAAGAAGCAGAAGCTCCCAGATACGCAAGATGAAAATGTGAGTCTCGAAGTAAAATAAAGCAGAATCAAGCGGGAACGCGGCGGGTGGAGGAAACCCCCCCCTCTCCTTTTTGTATCAGCGTACTTATGAGGCTCCTTACACGGCGTTACTGAGGAATAAAAGCTTGTACGGACTGCTAGAAGGCAGGATCGTGTACTTGAAGATATAAACTTTAAAAAGATATAAGTGCTGGTTGAGAAAACATTCCTTCTGTCAATCTTATCTAACTGTAAACAATACAGCGGACTCAACAATGGCAGGGAAACCGAAACCTTCCCCCAAACTAGCAAGTTCAGCTCTGAGTTCAAAGGTTGATACCACAGAGATGACTACAATTTTCTCCTCGTTATTGCGACCTCTAGTGGACCAAATGACGTCTCTTAACACAAAGATGGACAAAATGCAGCTGGAACTAAAAGAGTCGAATAAAACTACAGAAAAGTTGCAGCGGGACCTCATGGAGGTAAAAACGTCAGTAAAAAATCAAGACTCAAGATTACAAAAAGCAGAGAAAGACAAGGCTCTTCATCATGACCAACTTCTAAAACTACAGATGGAACGTGCAAGTTTCTTCCTAAGACTTCAGAATGTGCCAGAGAAGAAGGGAGAAGACCTTAAAAGTTTGCTGAGTGAAGCATTGGAACCAGTAACAGGTTTAAAAGCAGAAGCCTTAAAAAGTGATATGGATATGGTCTATAGGACCTATCCAGATTATATTAAAAAGAATAGCCCGCCTGGTGAAATCATGATAAGGTTCTCCAAAAAATCTACAAGGGATGTGGTTTTAAAAACCACAAATAAGACAGTTCTGAAGATCCAAGAAGAAGAGGTGAAAGTTTTGAAGGACATTCCATTTGAAATAAGGAAAAGAAGAAAAGCCTACAGAAAACTTACAACCTGGCTCCAGTCTGAATCTATCATATATCGTTGGAATACTCCAGAGGGACTAAGCTTCAACATCAAAGACAAGAAATACAAAATTGACTCTGTTGACCAAGCGAAAAAATTCCTGGAAAAAAGCAAAGAAAAGAAAGCAGGAGGAGACACAGACGGTTCACTGGCTTCGCAAGAAAGTATGTATGGATTTGACAGTTCAAAAAGTGAAGATGAATCTGACTCGGAAAAAGGAGCAGCAGCCCCAAAAATACAAGTTGAGACTGTAAAAACAAGAAGAGGACGAAAGAAGAAATGATTGTTTAAAAATGTTTTATTAAGCTTATGCACTAATGTGATCTATAAAAAGTATTGTTAAGCATATTTCTTCAATGCATGCATACTTGCCAAATAGCTTTCTCAGTGGAAACAGTAACAAAGTAATAAGCTGTAAACCATGGTTTTAATTAAGCTTCTTATTTTTATTAACTTGATATAATTAAGCATTTTATAAAGTATTCTCTGTATAAGGTATATGTAGCTTAGTTTGTAGCGTTGTAGAAGTAGAAAATAGATAAAATCAATAATAATTTAAAAAAAAAACCTCTATGGTGAGATGGGCGTAAAACATAGGGCATTCTATTGAATTAACACAATGGGATAAAATATGGAAAAGAAATATAAAATTTACTGAAGCTATCTCCTATAAAGAAAATATCTGTAAGATGTTTTATAGATGGTATATTACACCGGATAAGTTAGTGAAATGGTATCCTAACATGTCTAACATATGTTGGAAATGTAAATTTGAGGTTGGCTCTTTCTTTCATATGTGGTAGACATGTGATATAAGTAAAAAGTATTGGGTTTGGATACATGAGATATTGCAAACTATGCTACAAATAAGTATACCATTTGTACCAGAGCTTTTCCTATCTTCCTTATATATAATTCTGTTTTTACCATGGACTCTCCCGAACATTCCACACGCTCTCAAATCAGTTGGCTCCATGATGTGTCACTCAGAAGCTGACCCTATCCACTGGCTCTGAATACTCGCGTGCCATTGGCTGGGTCTGTTCCTCTTCCCCGCCCTCTCATTCAGCCACTGTGCCCTGTCCGAATTTCTGGCAAACGGCTTTCTCTCTTGATGAAGATGCTGCTCCTGCTTGCATCCTGTGTGGAACTAACTGTTCCCTCAGTGGCTGTTGATAGGTGTAACAAACTGGCAGTTACCTGTGTTTGTAAGATGGCTGCTGTCTGTGGTTGTTTGTTTAAAATGTTCCCTCATAAGGTTCAATTGAGCTATAGTTCCAGAGAGGGGCCTGCAGGGGTATCACTCACTGGGTTGAATGGGGCTTCCTCATCTGCTGGACTACCATTCCCAGCTGCCCCAAGGCCCAAAAGTGTGGGAAAAGAGGGACTGTCCCAAGGGGTGGGGCGCCATTGATATAGGCTCCAGCCCATCCATTCGTCCTACAGGAGGTTAGGAAAGGCTCCTGCTGCCTGTGCTGACCCAGGCTACGCACCAGAGACATGGGGGGGAGAATCCTGGGAGGCAGCAGAGATTCAGCCACTCTACAGTCAGCTGGTTTGGGGAATGAATGGAAGTTTCCCTGCTCTCTTGGGCAAGAGAGAAAGGCTGAAGCAGAGCCAGAGGCTGGTCCAAGGAGTGATCCTATCTTGAACTCACAACTTCCAGAGGTGGAGAGAGTATTGTGTGTAGGGAAAGAGGATTGCATTTAACCCCTGTTGGTTCATAGTGTGTGATTACTCCTACAGTTGTGCCTTTATTCATTTAGTGTGTGTGTGCTCCATAATTGTGTAAATAGTTAAATAAATTCTTTTATTTGGGCTAATAATCTCCCCTGCTGTGCACAATAACAAAGGGAGGGGTAGCCCAGGGAAGCAAGGAAAGGCCAGACCTTTGGGTTACCAACTTTCCAGGGATCCCCCAAAGAGTGGGGATTTCATCTCCAAATAGGGAGATTTGGCCACAGGGGTCTCACTGTCCTTCTAAAAAGGCAGTGACAATTCAGTGAGTGGTGGCAGTGAGACAAGGGTGGGAGGTGAACAGCTGAGTTGTAAACTGGAGCCTGTTTTGCCACAGTAGGCATCCAAGCTTGGTTCAGACAAAGGAAGGAAACCCTTCGCAGGCCTTTGTGAGGAACTCATTGGGGCCAGTCCTGACTAGGGTTGCCAGCTCCAGGTAGAGAGATTCCTGGAGATTTCTGGTAGAGTCTATGGAAGCCAGGGTTTGGGGAGGGGAGAGGCCTCAGCTGAAAAGAATGCCATGAAGCCCACCTTCCAAAGCAGTTATTTTCTCCAGAGGGGAGAGATCTGTTATCTGGAATTCAGTTGTGATACCTGGCGATCTTCAGGCTCCTCTTGGAGATTGGCTACCCTAGGCAAAGCAGTCAGTACTTCAGAGCAGGGTCTGCTAGATCCAAGTTCTTGCTGTAGAAGCTGAGTGGGTTATTTTGCACCTGTCACAGACTTTCAGTCTAACCTACCTCACAGGGTTGTTGTGCAAGTCAAAAGGGGGAGAGGAGAATGATGAAAGTTTCTTTGGTCCCCATTGCAGAGAAAGACTACTTTTCCTCCTGGGAAATTTATTTAGTTATTTAAATTTTTATCCTGCCCTCCTGGCCAAGGAAACCATTGTTGCCAATCTCCAAGTGAGGGCTGGAGATCACTCAGAATTACAACTGCTCTCCAGATGACAGAGATCAGTTCCCCGGGAGAAAATGGTGACTTTGTGTCCTTATACCCTGCTGAGATGCCCCTTCCCCATGTCAGCCAATGTGACATTGCAGTCAGGGCTTCAGGGCATGGTAGAGGCTTCAGGTGAGGGGAGGGAGATGGAAAGCTAAACAGTGAGGGGGAAATAAAGGTAGGTTGATGATTGGCTGGGAAGGAGATAGGGTTGCCAACTCCAGGTGGGAAATTCCTGGAGATTTGAGAGATGGAACCTAGAGAGGGTGAGGTTTGAGGAGGGGTAGGACCTCAGACAAGTATAGTGCCATAGACTCCACCATCCCAACCAGCCATTCCCTCCTGGGGAACCACTGTTGCCAATCTCTAGGTGAGGGGTGGAGCTAACTCAGAATTACAACTGATTTCCAGGAGGGAGGGGGGAGGAGATGGAAAGCTGAAATCAGAGGGGCAGATAATGGCTGGTTGATGCTTGGCTGGGAAGGAGATAGGGTTGCCAACTCCAGGTGGAAAATTTCTGGAGATTTGAGGGATGGAACCTGGAGAGGGTGAGGTTTGAGGAGGGGTGGGACCTCAGACAGGTACAATGCCATAGACTCCACCCTCCCAACCAGCCATTCCATCCTGGGGAACCACTGTTGCCAATCTCCAGGTAAGGGCTGGAGATCACTCAGAATTACAACTAATCTCCAGGAGGGAGGGCAGAAGTCAGCTGCAGTCAGAGGGGCAGATAACAGTAGGTTGATGGTTAGCTGGGAAGGAGATGGGGTTGCCAACTCCAGGTTGGGAAATTCCTGGGGATTTGAGGGGTGGAGCCTTGAGAAGGTGGGGTTTGAGGAGAGGTTGGACCTCAGACAGGTACAATGCCATAGACTCCACCCTCCAAACCAGCCATTTCCTCCTGGGTAACAATTGTTGCCAGTCTCCAGGTGAGGTCTGGACATCACTCAAAATTACAACTGCTCTTCAGGTAGCAGAGATCAGTTCCTCTGAAGAAAATGGTGGACTCTGTGTCATTATACCCTGCTGAGGTCACCACAGCAAATTGATGCTGAGTGCCCAAGACTGGGGCACTCTCCCAGAGCCATTTTCTAGAGCCTGCTGCATTTATTTCCACAATGGGCCTTATTCCTAGTTGAATGTAATACCAGAAAATTATAAAAAGTCAGATATTTATATGATTGTACATGTTGTAACTATGGCTAGAATTGCATATGCTAAATACTGGAGAAAAGAAGAAACCCCATCCAAAGAAGAGATAATCTACAAGCTAATGGAAACAGCAGAGATAGACAAATTTAACTTTACTTTTACATGACAAGAAGGATGAGAAATTTGACAACTCATAGTCAAGATTCTACAACTGTTTGGAGAAATACATGAAATGATTTTTTTCTGAACAATGGTAAACAGCATTAAAGAATAAGAACTCTGGAAAAATACTGTGCAAAAAGTTAAAATAAGGTAATAGATACCAAAAGAAATATGATGTTCTATTTAGAAGAAGAAGACGAAGAGAAGAAGAGATTGGATTTATACCCCGCCCTTCACTCACTTGGAGTCTCAGAGCGGCTTACAAACTCCTTTCCCTTCCCCTCCCCACAACAGGCACCCTGTGAGGTAGGTGGGGCTGAGAGAGCTTTTTCCCAAGCTGTCCTTGAGAGAACAGCTGGTACAGAGCTATGGCTTGCCCAAGGTCATCCAGCCAGGTGCCAGTGGAGGAGTGGGGAATCAAACCTGGTTCTCCCAGATTAGAGTCCGCACACTTAACCACTACACCAAACTGGCTTTAGAAAGATAAGTACAAACTTAAGTACTACTATGATGAACTGTACTCCCTTCTATGTTTGTTTGCCTGAAAAAATAAAAATCTTTTAATCACAGAAAGAATTGGATTTTTTAAAAAAATATATTCACATTGCTTCTCTTTCTTTAATGGAACCATTGACATTACAAATCATATTTTTCATGAATTCAGGAGGGAAGGTAGCATAGTATAGCCTGATCTTATCAGATCTCAGAAGCTACACAGTACTTGGTCAGTACTTGACAGGGAGACTCCCAAGGAAGACTCTGCCGAGGAAAGCGTTGGCAAACCACCTCAGCTTCTCACTTGCCTTGAAAGCCCCTTGCTGGGGTTGCCATAAGTTGGCTGCAACTTGATGGCACTTTACACACACACACACACACATTTAGTAATAGCCAATGCACCATTGTCTTTACAAACCATTTAAAGTATCTGTATTCTAAAGCTAAAAGGGATTAAAACTAAAATAGGAAGAATTGTAATATTATTTATATAAATCTATTATATGCCCAAATCTAAAACAAATTGTTCATTTATGTTTACTATACAGACAGTTTACTGGCAAAGCTAAAGAAGGCTGAGGAAAGAGATCAGCTGATTAGGGAAACTTCATTGCAAAAAAAGAGTTAGGAATATTTCTCTCAGAGAAAAAAGAACTAAGTGGGGGATCCAATGAAAGTTGATAACATTAGGAATTGTAGGGAAAACGACCTGCAAGAAATTATATTTTGTCTTTTAGGCTCTGGGTCATTCAGTCGTATTACTTGGCCATTTCCACAACCTGAAAGTGCCCTCTGGGGCATACTATTTGTCCCACTGGGAAAACAAACTGAACACAAATTTCCCTGATGGGGAAAATAATGCCCGCAGAGACCAATTTAGGTTGGAGAAATGATGCAGGGGAACATTTAAACTCTTTCTTCTCGCTTGCCAGAACCCTTGTCCAAATTGGCCCTTGTATGCCTGGGAACTGAGTTCCAAGCATAGAGGTCACAGTGCACATCTGATTGCTTAGAACATTCTACTTTATAAGGATTTCTGACAGGCAACAAAAATAGTATTTATTGATGATAAGTGCACTGAGGGCTTTCTTTATTTGGGAAATGTCTATGCTGCCTGTCCAAAGACCTGCCCTTTGGAGATCAGGAGTCAACTGTGACCACCAAACAGTGAATATATTAAGTTATACAATGGCACCAGTGTACTAAATTACTGTAATGTGGACTCTAATGTTCAAAGTACCCATATTGACAAGGGGCAAGTGGAGAGGAGGAAAGGAAAAGAAATCTAGTTGAGACATTTGGAGGTATGATTATCAATTCTTCCTTTTCTGCTGAAAAAAAAAGGCAGGCTAGAAAGAGAATCAATAAATTTAATATAGGGCCCAGGGAAAGAGACCAACAATTTTTTCTGCCTGCCATCTGTCTGTGGGTTGTCTATACAGATCAGGTCCATTTAGAAACCTTTTAAACAAACACTGTGAAAACTTACTTATGAAAGTCAAAGACTTCTTATCTCCCCCAAATGAACACTGAGATGCTCACTTCTGCTTTCAGGAAAAACTAGATGGTATGTGAGAGGCCAGATTCACCATTGTTGTGGTACAATCCAAAGCAAGCAAGTCCCTGAATGCCAGCATTTCTGGTTGCTAGTTGTAAGGTTAGAAAATGAAGCCTTGCCGCCTCTTCCCTCATCTAAATGCCTCATGCTCCATTAATTTCAATTTGCCCCATTGGGTTTAGCAATATAACATGTTTCTAGCTTCAGAATGAGTGTACCATTTCATCTAGCCAGCTTGCATAGAGGCTGGATATTCATTTCTATTTTACAACATCAGTGCCTCTTCCTTTGACATGGGTGATGTTTCCTTTGTGCTCCTTGTGTAAATCCTCATTTCCAGCAAACCTTCATTCTTTCTGATGCTTGGGTGCATCACAGCCTTCCTTTCTCTCCTTGTCCTTTGTTATATATGATGTGGGATGATATTGTCCATTAGGAATCCCTTGGCCAATCTGAAAACATCTATTTATGTTCCATTAGTACTTCAAGTGCTTAGAAGATCATGATGAACTGTAAAAAAACCTCCCACTCTCTTATCTGAGAAACTATAGAATGTAAACTTTTCGTTTGTGAAACAGGAATCAGTGGGTGGAGGAGGAAAAACAGAATGAAATGCAAAGAGGCATAGAAGAAGAAGCACTTTTCAGCTGTATTATCCTCAGGCAAAGCAAGTCAAGTCAAGTCAAGTCAAGTTTATTAGTATGGTCAAGCGACCAGTCAAAATAAAACATTTCCAAAGGGAATATTGATATAAAATACACAATAAATACATAAAATTCAAGTAGATATTTTAAAAGGCAGTAATACAAAACGGGAGCAGCACAATGTATCATTAAAGTGGGAACAGAACGATGCTAATTTATCATTAATTTACTATCTAGGATACAAGTTTTCTCTTCTTTAATGCCAGGAAACAAAATTTTGCCACAGCTAAAGATATCCTCTCTTTCCGATCTTCCAACAAAAAAGTTAAAATCCTTAATTCCGCAAATTTCTAATGAACATCCAAAGGTTTAAATTTGGACAACAATGGGAAGATTAACAACTGCCTCTCCATAACATAAAAATTACAGTGTAATAGGATATGTGAGACTGACTCTGTCTCAAGATTTGTACAAGGACAACATCTTTGAGAGATCGGCCAGCGCAAAAACCTTCCTTGTAATAGATTAGAGGGTAGGGCGTCAAAACGTGCTCTTGAAAAGGCCCATCTATAGCCGCCATATATGATGTTAGATAGATATGGAGCGGGAACAAAACCTGCCCAAGATTTCAAAGCTCCATATCTTGAAGGTAGAAGCGCTTCTTCTATCTGGGCCTCTATATCCATTAAACGTTGGAATACTATAGATTTAGCTTTAGTCAGTCCTAGATCAAAAAGACTAGCAGGCTGAAGCCCAATTGATTCAAGTTTAACCAATATTTTGGAGGACCATTCAGGATATGGAATGGCAGCTAAAAAAGATGGCATTAGCCCTGTAGGCTTCAGATGTGTTCTTAACCAGTAAAAAACTGAAGCAATCCAGATTTTCGTTTTCACTCTTGGCACCCCGAGCTCCTGCCTGAGAACTACGTTTGCTGTGCATTTAGGCGCATTAAATAATGCTCTAATAAATTTAGATTGGACTTTTTCCAGGTCCTTAAAGTTATTATCACTTAAAGTAATTACTTGCATACCATATGTAAGTTGGGTTAAAATCTTTGCATCAAATAGTTTCAAAGCCGCTTGAATTACACCTTGGCCTTCCTTCCTGAAAAATCTGATAATAGCATTAGCATTTCTCTCAGCTGAGCAGATTGTAGAAGTTATATGTGCTGAGGAGCTGCCATTATAACTAAAAGTTATCCCCAAATACTTGTACATTTTAACTTGCTCTATAAGATGTCCATTTATTCTCCAGGTATCTTTCTTATATGCCCTATTAAAATGAATAATCTTGGTTTTGGAATAGTTAATCATTAATAATTCCTCATCACATTTCTTGCTAAAGATTTTCAGGGCCCGTTTAAGACCAACTCTAGTTTGGGACAGTACAATAGCATCATCCGCATACATCAATATTGGAACCCCCTCTCCTCCTGAGAAGTTAGGGGCGTGCACATCTGCTCCATGTAGAGACTGAATTAGGGAATTAACATAAATATTAAACAGGGAGGGGGCAAGTAAACATCCCTGTCTTACTCCCTTCCGGGAGGGGATAGATTTAGATAGCACTCCTTCACCATTACATCTGATTTGTAGTTGTGTGTTCTCATGAACTTTAATTATCAGATGTAGAAGTCTTTTATCTATAGTTGAGCAGTTCAGTTTAGCCCAAAGTCTCCCCCGAGAAACAGAATCAAAGGCCGCCTTCAGATCCACAAAGGCAACAAAAAGCGATCTTTTGGCTACTCTAACATATTTTTGAATGAAATAATCTAGAACAAGACAATGATCAAGAGTTGATCGACCCTTAGTAAAGCCTGCCTGTTCTTTACTTCAATTCTTCTTCCACAGAGTTGTCCAGATTTAAACTGGTATGGACAGGGACTGTGGAAGATGGGTGCTTCCTTAACAATTTAACAGTCTTATATTCCGCATCTAAAACAGGGATTTTATCTTCCTGTAGGGAGAAATCCATCAGGTCCGGTTGGTCAGATGACACTTTGTTCCTTTCTGTGTTCATCTTACTGGCCACTAACAGTAGTGGAACAGGTTTCAGAGTATTTACAAATACTCGTGCCGGAAAGATCCCTTTTTTCCTAAGGACTGTGTTTTGCTTCATCATTAAAGAGGGAAAATGTCCGCTATTAAACTTGAGTAAAACTCTCTGCACTTGATTCGGCTGACTAATCAGTTCCATAGCTTCCAAGTCAATTCTGGAGACTCGTACACCAAGTAGTGTACTCAGGTGTTTAAGTGCCATCCATCTAGTGTTCCACCTGGGAACCCTGCCTTGAAAACCACAAACAGTCAGGCAAATTTGCTTTGATTGTAGGGTCAAATGAAACCTATGACTCCCCTTATCAGTTTTTATTAAAGGAGAGAGAATAGTGGTTGAAGCTTTATCCCTGCTTGATGGATAAGCAGTCATCTTAGCAAGCATGTTGTCAATGCCTGAGGGGTAATTGCACTTATTCACTGCATAAGCCCTGGGTCTCAAATCCGACAGTTTCTCAAGCCTCTCCTTGATTTCCTTTAGATATACCAAAATATGCTTAACTGTAAGGAAAGTCAGTTCTGTTATACTACCGAGGTTCTTCTCACAGTTGCAACAGGGCACTTCAGCTGGCGGAGGACTAGGGGGATGTTCCTCTGTGTCTATCCTCTCATCCAAATTACATTCTCCTTGAGCTAAAGCTGCAAATCTATTAGAAACAGGGATGTTATAAACAGCAACAGTGGGGGAACCTCCACTGATAAAGTCATCCATCTTAGTTTGTTTGCTTTTCGGAGGAGAAAAAACCTCCTCCGCATCTCTGGAGCGTTTAGGGCGTTTCCCAGTGCTCATTACGGCTGTTTGTAGTAGATAAGCTCAGGAGTTCTTAAAGATTGCAAACAGGTCCAATTATAAAAGTGCAGTTTATCCAGCAAAGATTACAAGAGAGAAGGGAGTCTCAAGGAAAGGCACAAGATAAAATACTTAATTTGAAGCAGAGCAGCAGGTCTCCCTCACTGTCGGCTCGCCGTCATGTTCCCAGCATTTTCCATTTTAGAACCCTCAGGCAAAGCTATTTAAGTACTGGTCCCATTTTGCTTACTTTTAACATCTATCCCAGTGTTTATACCTACTCACCTGTCCTACCATTAGGTTAAAAGGTATTTCCAATGAGGAATTCTACTAAATTTCACTTTAGCAGATACCAAAGTTGGAACCTTAGGCAGGGAAACTAAGGCCTTTGGGGGCAGAATTGCTGTAGCTTCTATCAGGTTTTTAAAAATGACTGGAGGCATTCAGTACTGTTTTGGAATGGGATCCAGTGGTGCCACCCTTCTCTAGGTGAAACAAATTTAAAAATAAACCTTACAAGTTGCAAAACAAGAGTTACTTTTTACACAGTGTTTCCCTACTAGATATACACAGATATGCAGGGGGAAGTCCCCATAGATCCTGTTGTGTACAGGTGTAAAGGAAAAGTTGTATACCAATGTACAGTGTTATGTACAAACATCACTCATGTCTGGTTTCTGGTTTACAGTGGTTAGAAGACTCCAGTTGGGGATGAAGTTCAAAACAGTGTCCATTCCCATGTAACATATAGCTGCAAAAGTGATATGTGCAATCTTCAGATGTGGCTGTAAATGATTTATGATGAGAGGTTTTTTGTGCTATAGGAGGAGACCTACTTTTGTATATAGAGGCATGTGTGAAGCATCAAACAGACCACTGCAGTCATAAGAACATAAGAGAAGCCAATGTTGGATCAGGCCAGTGGCCCATCCAGTCCAACACTCTGTCACACAGTGGCCAGAAACACCAGGTGCCCTCAGGAGGTCCAGCAGTGGGGGCAGGACACTAGAAGCCCTCCCACTGTTGCCCCCCCCGTCAAGCACCAAGAATACAGAGCATCACTTGCCCCAGTCAAGATGCCAATGGCCTAATTTCATGTAGCTTTTTATTTCTTGATATCTGCCTCCCCTGCCACAAGACACAAAAGTCTCCATTTTATTTCAGGGTTCAAAGGGATTTATTTTAAACGCAGATTACTATGTACAGTTCTGGTGGTTGCTGTGGTTAGGAGTACTTTGGCCCAGCTTTGGCTGGTGCACCAGCTGCACCCATTCCTGGCTCAATCTGATCTAGCCAGAGTGATCCATGCCTTAGCTACATCTAGAGTGGACTACTGCTATGTATTCTACTGGGGCTACCCTTGAAAAGTGCAGAATGCTGCAGCTAGACTGCTGGTTGGGGCAGTTACCAGGATCATTTGACTTCAATATTACAACAATTACACTGATTTCTGATCTGTTCCTGTGCCCAATTCTAGCTGTTGATTTTGACCTTCACAGCCCTACACTGCATGGGACAGGGGTTTCTGAAGGATCATTTTCTTTCATATGTTCCTGCCCCAGTATTAAGATCACAGGGAGACACTCTTGACTGCTGTATTGACCAGAGAAGCCCACCTGGTGGATACATGCGAGAGGACCTTTTCAGTGGCAGCCCCAGTTAGGCAACAATCTCCCCAGGCAGGTGTGCCTGGCTGCCCTCACTCTCAACGTGTAGGAGTCAGCTCAATACAATTTTATTCAGGATGGAATTCAATTAATCTTAGTTCTTATGCCTAACAGGAGTTTTAAATTTAGTCAGATAAACAGGTCAGCGGTTTTATGTATTTTATTGTTTATATTGTAAACCGCCCTGAGTTCCTGTACAGTAGAGAAGCAACTAATGCATGTTTTGAACAAACAAACAGCCAGTTTGGTGTAGTGGTTAAGCGCGCGGACTCTAATCTGGGAGAACTGGGTTTGATTCCCCACTACTCCACTTGCACCTGCTGGATGACCTTGGGCAAGCCATAGCTCTGTACCAGCTGTTCTCTCAAGGACTTCAGAGCTCTCTCTGCCCCACCTATCTCACAGGGTATCTGTTGTGGGGAGGGGAAGGGAAAGGAGTTTGTAAGCCACTCTGAGACTCCAAGTGAGTGAAGGGTGGGATATAAATCCAATCTCTTCTTCTTCTTCTAAAAATGAGGCAAGATTTTCCTCCATTTTTCTTTCCCTTTCTGACTGAGCAGACCTAGTAGTCTTTTTTCTTCTTTCTTGAAGAACTCTGGCTGTTCCACCCTGTCTCAGCATGATATTTTACTGTTGGCTCAGCCCAGAAACCCAAGGGAAGGGTCAGGATCACCCTTTAACTTAAACCACTGATAATGGCACTTAAAATGTTTTGAAATTCAAAATTAACAAAACATTTTATTCAACATAGAGGGAAAAGGTCAGGTGAAATCAGGGGTTGAAATTTCTGAGGTAACTCCATGCAGATAACTCTGAGGTAAAACCAGTAAATGCACAGTATTCAGTTCTTATGTTTCAGGCTAATGAGAGTTTCTTAAGCTTTTCACAGTGGCTTAAATCTTTATGTTGAGAGGCTTTTGTTCCAGTGTTTTCCCAAACACTCCAGTACACTTTCTCTGAGTATTCTCCAGCTCTTTTGATTTTCAGAATGCTGGTAAACTCTTTTTGATTACCCAAACTCCTTCTCTTGAAACACCAGTACTCATCTTGAGTTTTTAACTGAATCTTAAGGTCTCTAAAGACAGTTTCTAACCACACCAGACCAGGGATCTCTGTATCCTTCAGAGTTATCATCCTGTTTAGAATGGGTAGGGAAACTCCTTCTTTCTCTAGAAGATCTGCTTTCCTTGACCTGAATGGGAGTCCTTGCCTAACTTTCCAAACTTTCTTGCCAACTTTTCCCCAGTACTCCGTTTGTGTAAAACTGCTCTCAGCTAAGGCTGAAATCAGACCCAATTCATTCAAGGCAGAAAACTAACTGACTCTCTCCTCAGCATGCAGCTCTCTCAAAACTTTCTCTGCTCAGCTGATGCTAACCCATCAGATTCCTTGGAATAGCCTGTCACTTGAAGCTCTCTGGCTCTGTGAAGAATTAACCCTTCACAGTCCTTTAACCATTTGTACAGCACTTCTAAGCTTTTTTAAAGTGCAGTCCATCACAGCAAGGTACAAAGAAAGCCTGAGGATTTCCCCCGCTTTGGCATGCACTCCTTTGGCAGTGTTATCATAGCTCTGGCCACAAATACTGGACATCAACAACTTTTCTGTGACCCTGTCCAACACAATGGTTGCAAGACTTTTCCCTGTTGTATATGTGGCATGCAGAAATTGCAAAAAGCTCTCCTTGATGTCCATTGATTTTCCATTAACAAAAAGAGGGAGAGTGTGTGTAATTAGGAGGACAAATTGGCCATACTGCACTTCATTGTGGTATGTGTTGGATTCTCTGGTTTTAGTAGAGCCAAGAATCACTATTAATGTGGCAGAGTGCACTAGGCATTTCCACATGGCAAAGCTTTGACTGTGCTAGCAGACTAACAAAGTTTCACAAAGCCAGTAGTCAGATTCAAAATTAATAAGAGTTCTTTATTATATGGAACTCCATTCTAGACAGTATAGATGAAAAACAGGGACAGAATCTATTCTAACTACCTAGGCTGGATATGGATGCAGGGAAGAGTGCCCCTTCATCCATTGTTCATAGATGGAGAGAAAATGTGCTCCTTCTTTGTGTGTCAGTGAGAAGAAGTGGGTGTGAGAGTGAAGTGTCAGGCTGGAAGGAAGGCAACACATCCCTAAGAATAGCATTCTACTTCAAAGGGGATAGGATCAGATAACAGGAAGGAAAGGATGCTGTTTGTGTCCCGACCTGTCTGACTAAATCTATGGTGACCTCCTGAAGACTGAGGCATGTGACAGTGCATTGTCCTTCACTTTTCTAACAGTATGAAATTTGCAGTGTGAGAGAAAAACCCAATTATTGCACAGCAGGGGTGGGCCTTGCTATGTGCCCGACCCCACCCACTGCTGATGCTGGCACTGGGGCTTAGACTGGAGTAACTCTGCATAGTATTGCACTATAAATTGGAGACATGATAGAGATATATCAAATTATGCATCAGGTGGAGAAAGTTATTATAAATAACTTCTCCCACTTCTTTAATTGTAGAAGCTGGGGGTACTCAGTGAAGTTGACAACTAGTAATAGTAGTTCACATTCTCTTTCTCCACAACAGTCACCTTGTGAGGCAAGTGGGGCTGAGAGAGTAATGAGAACACTGTGATTGGCCCAAGGTCATCCAGCAGGCTTCATGTGGAAAAGTGGGGAATCAAACCTGTTTCTCCAGATTAGAGATCCCCCTCTTAACTACTTCACCATGCTGGCTTTCCTAGAAGATAGCCGAAAGTTAGCTGTAAGATTGCCAAAAGGAAGAATTTTTTCATATCCTGTCTTACACTACACAAATAGGCTTGCTCCAGCATACCTAGTTTAAAAATAATGTGGCATATTATTTGGACCTTGGATCATCCGAGAAATATGACCATGGGAAAAATGATTATGAAGAAGGGTCCATAATGTCACCTTTGTCTTCCTTTCTTGAAGCTAAAAACATGAAATCTCATTATTATGTCTTTTTCCTTTCCATGAGAAATGCTCAGTGACATTCATTCTGCATTTGGCTTTAAGTATACAGTTTGTCGTTTATAGCATCATGTTGGTGGAGGTCAAAAATGTCTCCAGATGTACTGACTCTGGAGGATTGTGGGTTATTAAAAGGTGTGATGCCCTCAGAATTCATTGTTCTGCACACGTCAGTGAGTTGTCCCATTGAGTTAGTAAGATCCTGTGACTGAAGTTGCATAAAGCATTCAGTTCGTTGCTCAATATACAGGGGAATATTTGTCAAATTGTTTCATTTAATTTCTTTCAGAACTGACTTTTTCTGGGTTGGGGAAAAAATCCATTAGATGTACACTGGAAAAATGAAGTGCATGTTTTCGAAATAAGATAACTTATATTACCAGCATTGTCAGAAATAATTAAGAATGCGATATGCATTGCAACATAGAAAATGTTAGCTTCAGATATTTTGTATTGGCTCCAGTATTTGCATAATGTGTCCCAGAAACCCATTTCCATGGCTACTGTACACAATCATTTTGCAAAAGTAATGCAGATATGAAGTCACAATTAGAAGTGCCATCTCTAGCCTAATGCATGGGATATCTTTGGGGTATGCATCTTTTTCAACATGCTCCATGCTCCGGTATTTTCTAAAACATGAGGTCCAAGAAATTACAGTATTGCACACGTGCAATGGATTTTTAAGAATGGTTTGGGGCTAGCCCACACAGAAGCAGTGCCCAAGCTAAAAAGAAAGCTTATTCATCAGGCATTGTTTAACAGGCCCTTTGCAAAGTTCTCTGGGAGCAGACAGAATGTGCATGGGAAGAATGAAACCACTGTAGCACTTCTGTGCCCAGCCTATATGCATTTGTTTTGGACAAATGTACAGAGCCTACACTATGCACATATGGCTCTGTCTGTATGATTGGTTTCCAAATGGGTAGAGATGATTATACATGATTATATTCTTTACTCCTGTTCAAATGTATGCACATGGGTTAGAAGAGGGATGGCCTTTCCACCACGATCCCTTTCCGTTCTAAAATCCCCAGCCTTCAATATTTATTTATTTATTCCATTACATTTATGAATCACCTAATCTCCACAAATATGGGGCTCTAGGCAATGGACAGATTTAAAATAATTAAAACCATAAAACTATCTCAATGTATTATATACAGATAAAACAAATGGTGAATTTATATTTTGCAATGCCTGCCCAATCCTGGATTATGAGTGTTTTGTGGGCATGGGGAGGGAATAACTCAAGAGGAGTAGGAGATCCAAGTAAGAAAGGGTGCTAGCCGTGATGTAAACCATCGCTGTCCTCAACCAAATGCCTTGCGGAACATCTCTGGGCCAGGGCCAAGAAGGCCCCAGCCTTGGTTGAGGACAGCTGAACTTCTCTAGGGCCGGGGACCACCAGTAAATTAATCTGTGAAGAGTGTAATGATCTGTGAAGAGTGTAATAATCTCTCATCATAAGTCTTATCATGTAAACTTATGTTATGTTCCATACCAGTTTCATTGAGGGATGGATTTCCCTTTTGGTACACAACCCGATACCATTAGTGGGAGGTACACTTCCTTGAAGAATACAAATACATCATTGTAAATGGAAAAGGCTGGATTCTGTTGTACCATTAAAAAGTATGTTTTCAACTAAGAAAAGATGTTATATGTAATCGCTAGTGCTATTGTTCCCTCAATCCAGAGTGAAGATACCAAGCTTGGTGTAGTGGTTAAGTGCTTGGACTCTAATCTGGGAGAACCGGGTTTGATTCCCCACTCCTCCACTTGCACCTGCTGGAAGACCTTGGGCAAACCATAGTTCTGGCACAGCTGTCCTTGAAAAAGAGCAGTTTCTGTCAGAGCTCTCTCAGCCCCACCTACCTCATAGGGTATCTGTTGTGGGGAGGGGAAGGGAAAGGAATTTGTAAGCTGCTCTGAGACTCCCTTGGGTAGTGAAGGGTAGGGTATAAATCCAATCTCTTCTCTTCTCATCTTCTTATGAGTTAAACTACATTTATTTGTGACAAATTTACCTCATCAAATGCCATTGGGACTATGTATTTTGGGTTGCTGCTAACAGGCAACTTCTAAAGAGCATCAACATTATGGGCTTCAATTTGTGTCCACCAGCTTTGTTTTTCTTAAATGACACATCAAACATATGCTGAGTGGCTTTAAAACTTATATCCCCTTGTGTGATAAGTGATGGATTGAAGTTGCTCAGCACTAAATGTGTCTCCTCCCCAAGAAAAGAGCAAAAAAGAGCAAGAACATGGTAGGCTCATTGTGGGGACTGGAAAGTGAAATTGTAGGAGGTGATGAAGAGAGGGCAGAACTGCTCAGTTCCTACTTTTCCTTAGTCTTCTCTTGTGTGGGAAATGGTGCTCAACATGGCAAAAACCATGGGCGTCAACTACGGGGGGGGGGCTCGAGGGCTCGAGCCCCCCCCGAAATTTCCTGGGGGGGGGCTCAGCCACCCCCGGCAAAATGGAGCGCCCGGTGGCCAGTCAGCCGCCTCTCCTTTCCCCCCACCCCCGGCCTGCCCTCCTGCCTCCCTGGGGCAGGGGGGGAGAGGCAGGGGGGAGAGAGGCGGGGAGAGAGTGCGAGGGGGAGCGGGAGCCCGCAAGGGCAATGCGCCAGCCCCTGGCTGCAGGCGGCAGCAGTAGCAGTAATCCGCCGGCGCCCGAGGTGAGCGGGGAGAGGGAGGGAGGGGGCGGGGAGCGCGGCGGGCGGGCCCGGCCCGGGGGAGGGAAGCGGCGGCAACGGCGGCTCCCTGGGGCGGGGGGGGAGAGTGGCGGGGACATGCGCACAAGACAGCCCCCCCCGGGGATTTAAAAAGTCTATGCCCCTGGCAAAAACAGAACACATGATGAAGGAAGGGAGTTGCAGCCTAGGATTGGCATAGGGGTAGTACATAGACACCTGGTTTCTTTAAATGAAACTAAGTCCCTGGGGCCAGATGAACTGCATCCAAGGGTACTAAAGGAACTTGCAGATGTAATTTCTGAGCCTCTGTGCATGATTTTTTGAGAATTCTTGGAGAACAGGTGAGGTGTCAGAAGATTGGAGGTGGGCAAATGTTGTCTCCATCTTCAAGAAGGGGAAATTGGAAGATCTGGATAACTACCAACCCATCAGCTTAATGTCTATACCAGGGAAAGTTTTAGAACAAATCATGAAACAGACAGTCCTTGAGCATTTTGGAAGGATGGCTGTGATTATTAAGAACCAGCATGGGTTTCTCAAGAACAAGTCATGTCATACTAACCTTATCTCTTTTTTTGAGAAAGTCACTACCTTGCTGGATCAGGGGAATGCTGTAGACATAGTTTATCTTGTTTTCAGTAAATTGGTAAAATGTGGTTTGGATCCTATTACTGTAAGGTGGATCTGTAAGTGGTTGACAGATCACACCCAAAGAGTGCTTGTGAATGGTTCCTCATCTTCTTGGAGAGGAGTGACAAGTGGAGTGCCTCAGGGATCTGTCCTGCAACCTGTTTTGTTCAACATCTTTATCAGTGATTTGGATGAAGGGATAGAGGGAATGCTTATTAAATTTGCAGATGATACTAAATTGGGAGGGGGAGCAAATATGGTAGAAAGACTCAGGATACAGGATGATCTTTGCAGGCTGGAAAACTGAGCTAAAACAAATAAAATGAATTGAGGATAAATGTAAAGTTCTGCATTTAGGTAGGAAAAATCAAATGCATAATTATAGGATGGGGGACACTTGTCTTGGCAGTAGTATGGGTGAAAAGGAGCAAGAAGTCTTAGTAGACCATACATTGAACATGAGTCAGCAGTGTGATGCAGTAGCTAAAAAGGCAAATGTGATTTTGGGCTGTATCAATGGAAGTATAGTGTCCAGATCATGTGGAGTGATGGTATCATTTTACTCTGCTCTGGTTAGACCTCACCTAAAGTATTGTGTTCAGTTTTGGGCACCACGATTTAAGAAGGATATAGACAAGCTGGAACATGTCCAGAGGAGGGTAATGAAGATGGTGAGAGACTGAGTTAGTGTGAGCTAGCTCACAATTTTTTAGCCTCTGGCTCACACATTTTTGTCTTAGCTCAGGAAGGATGGCTCCAGAGCAAACTAATTTATGCAGTAGCCAAATCATTCGCTCTCAACTTTACTGCCAGTAGCTCACAAAGTAGATTTTTTTGCTCACAAGACTCCACAGCTTCACAAGAATCTGAAGACCAAGTCCTATGAGGAAAGGTTGAAGGAGCTGAGTATGTTTAGCCTGGAGAAGAGACGACTGAAAAGTGATATGATAACCATCTTCAAGTACTTGAAGGACTGTCATACAGAGGATGCTGCAGAGCTGTTTTCTGTTGCTCCAGAAGGGTGAACCAGAACCAACGGGTTGAAATTAAATCAGAAGAGTTTTCAGCTAAACATTAGGAAGAACTTCCTGACAGTTAGAGTGGTTCCTCAGTGGGACAGTCTGCCTTGGGAGGTGGTGGGCTTTTTTTCTTTGGAGGATTTCAAACAGAGGCTAGATGGCTATCTGACAGCAATGCTGATTCTGTGAACTTAGGTAGATCATTAGAGGGAGGGCAGGAAGAATTCTTGTGGCCCTTTCTTACATGCCAGGGAAATGCTGATCACCACTTTGGGGTCAGGAAGCAATTTTTCTCCAGGCCAATTTGACTGGAGATCCTGGAGGTTTTTTTGTTGTCTTCTGGGCATGGAACAGGGGTAGGGTTGCCAAGTCTAATGGACTCACCGGCGGGGGGGAGTCCTCCTGTTGCCGGGAGTTTCTTCTGGCACGCGCGCAAAGCACGCGCACCTGGCGGCATCACCAGAAGTGACGTCAGCACGTTGGGGGCGTTGCCAGGGTGACGCTCTGGCAATCGCCCCAAAACTCAGAGTTTTGGGGCGATTGCCAGAGCATCGCCCTCGCAACGCCCCCAACGTGCCGACGTCACTTCCGGTGACGTCATTACATCGTCCTCGCTGGACGACTTCGGGGGTGGGGTTCCCCCCGCTGGCTGAATGCTGGCCGGCGGATTGGGAACCCCTTTAGCGGGGGATCCCCCGCCTCCCCGGGCTGACTTGGCAGCCCTAAACAGGGATCACTGGGAGGGGCAGAAGGTATTTGTGGATTTCCTGCACTGTGCAAGGGGTTGGGCTAGATGACCCTGGAGGTCCCTTCCAACTCTATGGTTCTATGGTTCAACCCCTACAAACCACTGAAGGGCTGGCTTGGGAATGGCCCTTCATCTTTACAAGCCCTAGCAGCCTGCAGTACTCTTACTACCCCTAACTATAGCCTAATCAGTCACAAAGGCCAGGCATAGTTATGATTCAACACCACACCCTACAAACAATGCAGAATGGGTTAAAACAGTCCCCTGCTGTGCCAGTTTAAAGAGACCCCCCCAAAGTTCCTGCTTGACTTCCTGTCAGCAAATCCCACATTATTCAATATGGAGGTTGAATGATGCAGTTTTCAGTGAATGCCTATATAAAGATGCAGAGCCAGCATATATAGTTACTCCGCAATCTGTACCAATTGGCCCAACAGAAGCCTCATACTGCATTCAGAGCTGGGAAGGCACAATGGCACCCCCTTTCTTTAAAAGCAGGGAATAACACTCTGTTCGGTTCTCATCTCCTTTTTATCTTCTATTTTCCTGCAGGATTAAGGGCTTTATTGTTATTTATTATTTCCTCCACCACATTTTAGTTACTGATGATGATGAAACTGAAACTTGAAGGAGAAGACTAGAAACTGATGGGATTGAGAAGACTCAGGCACAATTTCACTTCTTTTGGGGTTGGATGGAGCAAAGCAGTGTAAGGAAACAAAAGAACCCATCAAAACAAACACAACAGTTCAAACTGACTGCTAAAATGTAAATTGGAGGAACGCCTGAAGAAAGGAGGTAGATATGTCCCATAAAGAGAGTGGTAGATTCCTCTAGAGGGGGAGAAAGCAAAATGCCATGATAAAGGTGATGCTGGTTTAATTGTATGGACAGACAGATAGAGAATGCTTCATCTACTGATTTTATATATATAATCAGTAGATCAGTATAAAATCAGAAGGATATATTTTGTTTCCCTCATCCTTGACTAGAGGTAATAATGCTAAGCCAGTGTACAGCTCATTGGAATTGGGCCATGTTAAGAGAATACAAATCTTTCTTGTCAGACTGAGCACTGAAATGGAACCTCTGCATTTCGGTATGATTACCCTATTTTCTGTACATGCCACTGCTCAGGAGTCATGGTGTATTTTGCTATCACCAGAGTTCCAACTGAGAAAATTAAATATATGTTGTTATTTGTTAACAGACCAGTCTTTTAAAAGTTTAGAAGGGTTTAGTTTAGGTTATAAGATTTAAAATGGAGCCTTCATTTTCAAAAAGGTACAAACAGAAATAATTTGTATTGAGCCCAATGGCATCTTTAAGATCAACAATGTTTTATTCTTGGTATAAGCTTTTGTGTGCACTGGTCTTGAAGTTGCTACTGGACTCAAGCTTTGTTCTGTTGCTTCAGTCCAATGTGGCTACCCATCTGAATAATTTGTATTGACATCTCTGTTATTTTACTAGCCATAGGTAGGGATGTTTTGTACCTGATTGTCTGAGGTGATACGCTTGACTGAAACATAGAAGATGAGCCCCCCCCCCCCAAGTCCTACCAGTTACCCACAAAAATGTGTGAGGCTTTGATAGTGTTCAGAAAAGTCTTCCTGTTTCTTAAGTATGGACAGGAATGTCTCTTTTATGAATTCTAGTTTGAATTTTACTTTTAGGTGAACATGATTTCTCAAGTGTAATTTGAGGTTCAGGTGAAGAAAGACACACCCAGATGTGACCTAACTTTACCTAACTTTAAAAGTGGCTCATTTATCTATATACTAATAGCCAAGTTGCCCCCTCTGTGCGGATGTCTAAATCTGCGCGGAGGGGCACTTGGGGGGCATAGAGATTTTTCTGCACACTTGGGAGACTCCCCAGGTATGCAGAAAAATCCTAAAAGTAAAAAAAAAACACTTTTGGGGGGATATTTAAATCCCCCCAAAAGTAAAAGCATTCCCTGAGCATGCGCAGAGAATGCTTTGGCCATTGGGGGGTGGAGGTTTGGTGGGCCTGGTGGCTGTGAGCCACTCAGGCCTCACCACCGCTGGTGCCAGGGAGGAGGAAGAAGGCTTGGCGGGCCATGCCACCACTGCTGGGGAGGGGGTGGGAGAAGGCTTGGTGGGCCTCCGGCCTTGCTGCCACTACTGGGAGGGGGAGGGAACAGGAGAAGGCTTGGTGGGCCTCAGGCCTCGCCGCCACCGGTGTCGGGGGGAGGAGGGAGAAGGCTCACCTGCTGCCACTTCCTCCTCCTCCTGTGGAGCTCCTCCTGCTTCTGCAGGCCAGGAGCTGTTGGGAATACTTCCCCCCGTGAATATCGCGGGTCCCCCTTCTTGTTTATTCTAAATACAAATTCAGGGAAGAATTCTTATTGCCTCATTGCCTCCTCATTGCTTCTTGGTATGAACATGCTGCTTTCCAGTGAAGGGAATATACATATAGGAGCTGGCAATTAACATGTAAGGGAGAGCAATCCTTGGCCCTATGAAATTAGACTGTTGAATAGAGACCTCTGCCATCATTGACCAAACTTTAAATTGTCATTTACAAACTATTAATTGGAAGGCTGGCATTTTAAGCTGTGCCAAAGAAATGGATGCTCAGGAAGACAGTATCTGCAGTCCCTCGAGGGTTAATTAACCATCCAGTAGCATCCACCAAACCTTTATATAAAAAAACAAAACTTAACAATAATTATTTAGAAAGAAAATGGGAAATGAGCATCAATGTCACCCTCCCAGAGGAGCAAATTATGCCTCTTATAAGGCAGAAGGGCCCAAGGGAGATTGAAGGGAAAGCACTGCACAGAGATTAGTTCTGTCTGCCTGCCCATTAACTGGTAGTCAGGTCAGGAGTTTAGACTCCAGCTCAGAAATGCACTTGACTCTTTGCTTAAGTTCACAGTTCATCAGGGCATGTCCTGAACTATTATACTGGGCCTTTCTACACCAAAATCCCATGAATATGTTGCTTCTCTCTTCCGCTCTTTTTTTGTTCTGAAACCATGATTTGCCTTGCAAAGCATAGCATAGTGTAGAGCTGTGCCTGGACCCCAACTAGTTATAACCCGCTGTGAAAAGCAGCAAATACACACACCGTGTGTTAAGGGGAAATCTCCCAATGAAGCTGGCTGAGTCAAGATGGAAACTATTAGGCAAGCCTGCAGATAAGCATATCTTGGAACACATGAATCTTCTCTGCATAGATACCCTGGGTGTGTTCAGATGCGCAGATTTGAGCCATTTTGAAATGCTTCGAGCTGGCTCAAATGTGCGCATTCAGACAGCCACAGCTGCCTCCCATCCCCAGCCGTTGCCTACCGCACCAAATACCGGCTCGAAGCATCACATTTTTGAGACCAGGTCCTGAGGTGGTTTCTCCCGTCCTCTTCCGGCTCAAGCCACCTTTTTTGCTTGTGATCGCGGAGCCATCGTCAAGCCACTTCTGAGTCTTTAACCCCCCCCCCCCCCCCCGCACAAGCCTCTGGCTTCCGCTTTCCGCCCGCCATTTTTTTTTAGCATCGGCGATATGCGCGTAGGTGCTTCTCCACAAAGATTTAAATACAGCAAAGATTTAAATGGCCACTACTTCTGACATCGGGCTCCCAAGGAGGCCAGTTTTGGGTGAAAAGATTAAAGGGATGTGTTTTGTCAGGGCAGTGAAATCGCAGTGCTTGTGGAACTGAGAGGGTTTGCTTACTGCTTTTGCACATGTTTTCCAGATCTCTGGATGATTGCCTATGCGCATGTGCAAACTAGGGGAAAAAAACAAAAAAGAAAGCCAACCAACCCTACTGTGTGATAGCGATCGCAAGGTCAGATGCTTCAAAGTGGGGAGTTTTGAGCCGGCTCCAGCACACTGTCTGAATGCACCCCCTGTGTGCAGAGAGTCTGTGGCCCCGAACTACCATAGGGTTGCTCCACATGGCAGTGGGAGAAAAATTAATGAAAGGGCTGTTAGGTAGGGATGGGCATGGACCGGCTGACAAACTAAGGTTCATCACAAATTTTGGCTGGTTTGCAGCTCAGGGTGCAATGTTTGTTATCTGAACAACCACCATGAATTTTCATGAATTTTGATGCAGTTTATAGAGGTTTATGGCTCTTCATGAAAAACAGCTCAGCTGTTGGGTTTAAATGCCTGGGAACCATTTAAACTCCTGTTTCCTGCTCCCTGTGAAAAGCCATGGGAAGCAGAAAGCAGGGGGGCATTTACACCACTGTTTTCTGCTACCCACGAAAAGCCGCAGGGAGCAGAAAGCAGTACATGGGAGCAGAACGCAGGGGTTTAACTGGCACCCAACATCAGAGAGGAGACATTTTCAGTGGTCCAACTTTAACCAATAGGAACAGCAGTTAGGAAAATTATCAGGCTTTTCTTAACATTCATTTCTGTTTAACATTTGATCAAAATAATAAATTTGTTGCATTAATTATCTACAGCACTTAAAATTCTATGTATTCTTTCCTGTAAGGATCAAAACTATCACTGATTTCTCATTAATTGATCCCAGGTTCAAATAGCCACTGTGCCAGGAGCTCGCTAAGTAACCTTGAGCCAGTCACATACTCTCAGCCTAACTCACCTCATGGGGTTTTTGCGAGGAAAAAATGGAGAAGGGGAGAATTTTGTAAGCCACTTTGTGGCCCCACTAAGGAGAAAAGCATGATTCCTAGATAAATTGTAATGTTACTTCTGGGTTTTCCCAGAATAAAGTTAGTAAATAAATATTTCTAAATGGAAGCTTCATAATTTGTCCCCTTTGCAGATCTTTAGTCTAGGTATACTGAACATACATGGGGGGGGCAATGGAAACACAGTGGTAGTTTATCTTTTGACCCATCTCCGGTTAGTCTACAGCAGGCACAAACTCCACATCCATACAAAATGAATGTAATTAGGTGCAAACAGAAACTGAGCCTGCACACGCACACCTTCTACGTGTCCTGGATGAGTGATTCAAGGTGCTTTGAAGCTCACCGAAGGCTCAAGAATAGCACTCCTAGGGAAAAGGGCCATAAAATGCACAAAGTGCCAGCAAAATGGAGATGCATTTCTGGTTTGCTCAAATTGCCAGGAAGGACAAGAATGATGGCTATTGCTAAAATATGAGCAGGTTAATGAAACCTGTGTGACATGAACTCTATGGTGATTTGATGTTCAGGGCTACAGTCCCAGAAGGGAAGAAGATTCTCTATGGATTGGGTAAGGAATTTCCAACCAGCTGGGGCAGGAAGAATTAAAAAGTCTGTACAATCCATTAACATTTTTCACATGCCAGGTCATGTCAGGAACCAGGATCAGTCTTTGCTCCATGATGTGTCCAAAGCAGGGATGCAGAGGTAAACAAGTGTAACATTAAGGTTAGACTTGAGACGAGACTCCCCCCTTTCTTTTCCTAGATCTGCTATAGTGAATGATAGTCGTTTTCCCTTATCATGTGCTCTGGTTTGTTAAGCTGTTGTAAACAAAGTCTTTCCTGTTTAAGACTGTGGTCAAAGTCTTCTTCATGCACCTAGCTACTTGGTGGATGCACACCAAGAAAGGGGAGCTGTAGTTAGGAAACTCTGCCCTTTGCACATGCACAGAGACAGCCTTTACTGAACCCTAGACTGCCAGTAAACGTAAATATCTGGTTTTATAGTTCGGGGTGGTGGCAACCCAAGAACAGACATGCATACACTTATGCAAGCTGGGACAGGATTCTGACAGTAGGCAGAGGCTGCGGTCACACACACTAAATAATCCACTTTTAATCCACTTTCAATGCATTTTCCAACTGGATTTTGCCAGTTCACACAGTAAAATACAGTTGGAAAGTGCACTGAAAGTGGATTGAAAGTGGATTATTTAGTGTGTGTGACCGCAGCCATGGTCTGTGCAGACCCCAGGCTACCACTCCCCCCATGTGAATTCAATCTACTTAGACTGAGAATCTACCAAAAGACCTGATTGTTTCACTTTTCATATTGTTATTTGTGTCCTATTTTTCCTCCAAAACTTTTCCAACAGGGGGATAATAATGCTTTAACAAAGACAGCATCTTTCACAAACATCCATTAATCTTCATTACTTTCCCATGAGGTAAGGAGGTACGTTGAGAGCAGCCAGTGTGAAAGAAGAATCTTTCTGGTTGTATTACGGTTTAATTGACATGAAGGCTTCTGTCAGAAGCCCCTAATAATCTATGTTCATTACCAGAACTGAGATCCTGGGGAGAGGAGGAACAGAAATCTGTGTGGATGATTGCTGCAAGCATTCTTACACAGAAATTGTGTTTTAGAAATAAATAAACCCTGAGATTTGATAGACTTCAGTGGTCATTGGATGAAAATTCTACTTGCGTACTAGTACAAACAAATCTAAAACATTTGAGGTGATGGTATATTTTCCTGAGCCTCTGGAACGGTCTACATGATATACTAGGTTAATATTCTTTTTACTCTCTTGGCAGTGCCACAAAACAGCAGGCATGCTTTCTCTTAAGCATTTATTTATTAAAGTAAATCTTAGGGCTGACCCATAGATAATGACATATTTGAAGAACTCTGTCTTTTCTCCAGCCCACATGTCAACTTAGATCTCAGGCGTGGTCTATTGTACCTTCCATTTGTCATGTTGGTGTAACTACAGCCAGGTTTATTCTTTCTCTGTTGCAGTTTCTGCCTTATGGAATGGTCCCCTGGAGAAAGTACCTCGATATGACAATGTCCTTTCAGTGAGATTGCTGTTTTGCTGTTTATTTTTTTAAATTGGGACTGGCTCCTTTGCTTTTGTTTCTATCATCCCATTAATGGACTATTATTAGATTGTATTTTGATATTGTTTGATAGGCAGTGCATGTTGCCTTGAAATCTGATGTAACTTTTGGAGAAATAAATTTACAGAAGTATTTTGGAGAATTCCAGTTTACACCATGATCATAATTATAATGAATATGGGCTAAAGCCTATTTTTGTTCTGCTCATCACAGCGTTTCCTTTTAGTGCAAGGAGCATCCAGCTGGCTCACTGCCCAAGAGCCTCTTGCATTAGCAGAAAGCTCGACACCCCTGCAGAATTGTAAAGGGAAATGTATGTTTCCTGATATAACTCCAGAATCAAAAGGGCTAGAGATTACTTAAAAAAGAAAGAAAGAAAGAAAGAAAGAAAGAGGGAGAGAGGGAGAGAGGGAGGGAGGAACTGGTGCATAGTGTTATAATTAGCAATACAAAAACAGAAAAAGTCTCCCAGATGCATCTTCACAGGGCCAAGGAAAGGAAAATGGCACTGCTAAGGGGGCAGGAACTGCAAAAATGCTTACACTTCCAGCCACATGTTGCATGAGGCACCTGGACTGCTGCCTTTCCAAAAAGATCACACTAAACTAGGTTTGGGAAATCATAATAGTAACAGTTGCCCATGTCCTCACACTGGGTTCCTGACTCAGGTTGGTGGTGAGCAATGCTCCCTATAAGCTACGGAGTCTTGTGAGCAAAAATTCTACTTTGGGAACTACTGGCATTAAAGCTGTGAGCAAGCGACTTGGCTACTGCATAAATTAGTTTGCTCTGGAGCCATCCTTCCTGAGCTAAGACAAAAATGTGTGAGTTGGAGGCTAAAAACTGTGACCTAGCTCACACTGGTGGTGAGGTCCCTGGGATCTTCCTTGACCTCACCAGTCACCAGGTGAAGGGTGTCAACCTCACCAACAGGTGTCTCTTTCAAGACTTCCAGCCCCTCTCCCTTACACCTCCATGCCTTCCAAATGTAGTGCCTTCTTGGGCTGCCTGGGAGATGGCTGTCCCTAGCCCATGGTCCCGTAGCAGGCACACAGCTTCAGCGGCTTCCTGCTTGCTTTCTTTAGTGTCATGGGCCACACAGGATCTGTGGAACTGGGGCATGTAGAAGCCTCCTCTGATGAGGAAGAGGCAGATGAATGTGGCCCAAGTTTACAACCAACAAAGGATGACATGCCAGAGGAGGTATCAGAAGGAGATCTCCAGCCCAAGGCCAGCGTACCACTTTTGCAGTACCTGAATTTGAGACCTGTAGCAAAGTTCCTGCAGCAGTTAGCATCATCCCTGTTGTTGCCCGAGCCCATGGAATGCTGGAGAAGCTGGGCAAGGAGGAACATGCAGGCCAGGCACTGTAGTGTCCGGTTGGCAGCTCCGCGGCGTCCAACTTTGGCTCATGAGCATGAGTCCTCACAGCAACAGGGCTAGCAAAATTGCTACCAGTCATGTACTCTGCTTTACTTTATTTTTTTGCGCCTGTTTGAGAATCGCTCAGTGTGGTCTGAGGATCCAGGTCAGATATAAGCAACAGGTGAGAGGCAGACTAATGTGGGAGCAATGCGTTTGTTACCTGCTGATGACACCACTGCTGCTACACATCATGTTTGCTACCTGCTGCTAACTGTGCTGCCACTGTGACACATTGTGTCTGCCTTGTCCTCATGAAACGTGCTCACCCTTTTGGACTTGTCACCTTGGTATATTGGTTATCTGTGTTTTGGACTTGAAGTTTTATTCTATTTTCCATCTGATGGACCTTTCACCGAAATACATGGGTATTTTGCGTTGTGCCTGTCTATGCTGCTTTTTGTAACCTGGTTATTTGGTGTTTCAGTGGGAGTGGGATATTCAACCTCTTCCCTGTCTGTCATGCCTCCTAAGGGCTCTCCAGCCTCTTCTCTGGGTGTGAGGGTCTGGAAGTCTTCCTGGGCTGCACTGGGTTCTGGCAGCCCATGCCTGCCTTGGTGGTCCTCCCTGGCGGCTTCGCTGGCTGCAGATTGTCCTCACATCCCTGCCTCCCCCTCTCTCAGCCAGGCATTACTGCCATGCTCTGCCTATTGCTTATGTGCTGCTTCCACCATCTTGCCTCCCCCCCCCCTCACTGGCTCCCAGCCACATTTTACTTGCATGGCTGGCTGGAGTGTGCCCTGCCCTCTTGCCAGTATCCAGTATACTGGAGAGCCAGTTTGGTGTAAGTGGTTAAGTGCGCGGACTCTAATCTGGGAGAACTGGGTTTGATTCCCCACTCCTCCACTTGCACCTGCTGGATGACCTTGGGCAAGCCATAGCTCTGTTACCAGCTGTTCTCTCAAGGACAGTTGTCTCAGAGCTCTCTCAGCCCCACCTACCTCACAGGGTGTCTGTTGTGGGGAGGGGAAGGGAAAGGAGTTTGTAAGCCACTCTGAGACTCCAAGTGAGTGAAGGGCGGGGTATAAATCTAATCTCTTCTTCTTCTGTCCTGGTGTCCCCTTTGGCCTAGCTGTGCTTTCTTCCAGCCAGGCTGTTGGGAGCAACCCAAAGCAGCCAGGACTCATGGGACCATCCAGGCAGCCCAAATGACAAAGCAGGGGAAAACACAGAAGAGAGGATGACATCATTTGAATGCTCCTGGAAACAGTGTTGCTGTAAGGAAGCCAAGGGGGAGCAAACTGTCTAGAAACCGTCCATGTTGAGCCATGTTCACCCCTCCCTGCACATAAAAATACTTTGCTGTTACAGCTTAGCCAAGTCAAAACATGCCTGGGACTGCTGAAAGTCCACTCGTGTGAGCCCACTCAGAATTATGCAGACAGAATGTTTGTAAATTAAGTTTACAGACTTAGCCTTTCATCGAGAGACTCAATAATGTGCATCTGGCATTTTTAAAAAATCTCTAATTGGTCCAAATAAAAATGTCACTTCACTGCTCTGTGCTTTCTCTTCATCAATAAAATACGTATAATTTGCCTCTCATACCACAAAAAATAAAATACGTATCAACGAGCATGTTAAGGAATGCTCAGTAGCAGGGGACACAAAAGTGCTGCGGCATATTAGCTCAGTTGGAGGGTCAGGATTAGTAAATTCTCTGTGGTGCTGGAGCCAGAGATTACTGCAGTAGCTTTTGATACTGAGCAGGAGGGAAGTCTAAGCTCCAGGAGTGGTTAAGCCTCTTACAATAAATGAGGAACTGCTTGCTTTAAACTTTGCTGATAACATAGTAAATGGAGAAATGCCACTGACAGTTACATGCTGGCTCAGATGCTCTTTTTAAATATAAAGACAAGAGCAATGGTTGGAAGGCACCCAATAAACCCGGAAAGAAAATGCCTTGTGTTTTGCTTTTGGTTGCAATGATAAAAAAGTAATGGTATGCCTTGCCATTATGCTTCTTTAAACACATTCTTCTGTGAGCTCAGCACAAACCTGTCTGGATCTTCAAGAATATAATTTAAATACCCTTTCTGATCAGGAAACCAACACTGTTGTCATGGAATAGTGGTTATACATTTGCAAATCTATTCTTGAAAAGAGAAAAAACTCCCTAAGAAGCAGTGTTGTTATTCTCAGGCTGATTTAGAATTATCTTTTAATTTTTATATATTTTCAAGAAGGTGATGCTTTGATCTGAAGTCCAAGCTGTAGGCTATGGAATCTCAGTTAGTGAAGATATGATCTGAAGTCATATTATATAGCAACTTTGCTGAAGTTAAGCAGGTCTGGGGTTGGTCAATGCCTGAACACTGCCTTGAGATCCTCTGAACACTGCCTTGAGTTCTAGAGAAGCAAGTCCGAATTTAAATTCTTCATAACAAAACAGAGTAAGGGCCAATACATACATCACACAATTCTAATATCAGATGATTACTTAGCATTTGGGGTCTCAATTGAACATATAAACTTCTTCAATTGAAAATTAATTATTTTCATCATTAAATGATCAAATACTACAGTATATTAAATCAATAAACCAGCTAGTTTATCAATTAAATAGGACATATAATCAAACAGGTGACTAAAAATTAAGACCAAATGCCAACCTACTTTAAGAAGCTGGGTAAAATAAAAAAGTTAACTGCTCTCCAGAAAGGATCAATAGGTATGGCCCTGGCTTTCCTTATAATGAGGGCTTTCCTTATAATGAGAGCCACCAAATGAGAGCTTTTAGTACACTACTACCTTGCTTCCTTGCAGTAGGTGTGCTTGAAATGGTGTGAAAACTGTATCTGTGATATTTGATGGTCCTTTTATACATGTAAATCACCATGTGCTGCAGTAGTGAATGTTTTTCATTGATGTGTTTTAAAGTCCCTAACCTATTTTGAACAGGAGGAGAGGCAAGGTATAAACATATTGTGGGCCAATTCACACATTACAGAACCCTTCTGCTTGCCATAAGGACTTGGTATTGCCTGTGCACTGTAAATTCTGTGTTTCCCATGTGTGTGTGGGATTGCAGCATGCTCAGAGAAAGGACTTCAGCATTCCTCCTGTGCTATTTTCCCAACCTGGTGGCCCAGGGGAATTAGCCAGTTTGGTGTAGTGGTTAAGTGTGTGGACTCTAATCTGGGAGAACCGGGTTTGATTCCCCACTCCTCCGCTTGCAGCTGCTGGATGACCTTGGGCAAGCCATAGTTCTGTTCTTGAAAAAGAGCAGTTTCTGTCAGAGCTCTCTCAGCCCCACCTACCTCACAGGGTGTCTGCTGTGGGGAGGGGAGGGGAAAGGAGTTTGTTAGCCACTCTGAGACTCCCTTGGGTAGTGAAGGGCAGGGTATAAATTCAATCTCCTACTCTTCCTCCTCCTCCTCTTCTATTTTCTACACTGGGTCACTTTTGTGCATTGATGGCTACATGTCATCTTCACAGCAGAGCAAATAGCTGTTCCCTGTGGTTGTTTCAGGTTAGGGAAATAGCATCATGGAGTGGGGAGACTGAAGCCTCTTCCCATGTGTGTTGTAATTCCAGTCTAAGTCAGGGCCACACAATGCCTTGGAAGCATGGAATTCCCAGTGTGTGTGTGATCCAGAGTACTCATATTGACTATGAAGTCTTTTAAATGTGTGAATCAGCTGTGATACCCATGACAACAGTTCCTAAGACATTCTTCATAGAAACTTCCTGTTTCACCAAACAAACACAGGAAAGCTCTACTGTTCAAAAAGATTAGTTTCTCCCATTCACTTGTCACTATAAGGTTGATGTATAACAACACTGATTGGATGTACTTCTTAGCACATCATTGGATGCCACTAGTGGGCATGTTTTAATGCAATTGTACCCTGTGTTATATTTATATTTAGGACTACATGGTATTATGTGCTAATGAATTATTCAGATGAATAATTAGAAGAAGTAATTGATCTGTACTGTGAGTGAATTATTTTGAACTTAGAACAATATCTATCATTTATGGCATGTCAGCCAGTTTGTCTTTCTACACAAATTTTGGGAACAAGTTAAAACTTGTGAATAGCTATTATTTTGTAGGTAAGAGTTCTAGACCTAGGAATACTGGAAAGATTTGCAGCTGGAACTTCCCCTATTGTCATATTGTTGTTATCACATCATTACAAATTCTTTATTGTTGCTGACAGTATCTTTATTTCACACTTCATCTTGATCCAGAGTTCTGAACAGGGGCGTCGAGTTTTGAATTCCCCGGGGGGGGGGGGAGCAGGGGCTTTTGTGTGTGTGCGCGCTTTGCAACCACGCCCGCTGGAACCATGTCCCTGCCGCCCCCCCCACCAGGCCTGGCCACTCCCTTTCTGCCCCGCCCGCTGCAGGAGCCCCCCAGGAGAGAGCCAGCAGCAAACCCACCACCCCCCGCCGCCCGCATCGCCCGCACCGCCCGCAGCCTTGTCCATGCACCATGGCCCACCTGCAGCCCGGAGCAGAACCAGGAGGAGGAGGAGGCGTGGCGCCGCTGCAACTAGGAGCCGCCACACTTTATCACTAGCCTGCTGGGAGTGGGCAGGGCAGGGCCAGGGGTACCGGGGTTTTTTTTTGGAGCACCCAAAGCAGAACTTTGTTCCGCTGCCCTCCTTTCTGAGAAAGCTTCCCTTCCTTCACTCGCTCACCAAGCATGGGACCTCCTGCTCCTCTCGGCCAGCTTCAACCCTTCTCCTCCAGGCACGCCAACCTCAGTTTCATTTACACAAAGCCTCCTTGCAAACGCCTCCTGCACAAAACTTCTCCACCTATATGTACGTGTGGCGGCGCTCACCTTTTCTCACCAGCCCTCCAACACCCATCCTCTCGCCTTCCTCTCGAACTCCCTAAGACTGCCCAACGAGCCTGGAAAAGTGGAACATACCAAACACCGACCCAGGAGGCGGGGGAAAGAGAGGGGGCAGAGTTGCCCCTGTAGAATTAACTTAGTTTCATTCGATGGGGGGAGAGGTGGCGGTAGCCAGCCGGCCCACTGGCTAGCCAGCCGGCCTAGGAAGGATCAGCCTAGGAAGCACCCAGTGGGTGCTCCATTTTGCCGGGGGTGGCTGAGCCCCCCCCAGAAAATTTCGGGGGTGGCTCGAGCCCTCGAGCCCCCCCCCGTAGTTGACGCCTATGGTTCTGAATAATATACCCACTGACATTTCTACACTTTTATATGTACTACACATTTCATTTTTAAAAAAGGGGAGGACTGCCCCATTTTGGGAAAGGCAACAGTAAGCTACTTACCATCCACAAAGTAGCTGTGTTGGAAGGGGCATGCCTTCTTAGAATAATATGTTTCTAGTCAAGTCATTCTCTGGGGAACTTACAACTTCTGGACTCTCTTAACATTTATAGCCCCTTTTACAACTGGTTCCTGCATACTGTGTGCTCCTTTGATACAGCCTGTAAATTTTATGTTTTGCTATGCTTTCCCATTCTTATCCTGGAATAGACTGCCACTTTATACATAAAAGGAACAGCTGTGGTTAAAGCATCTTTCCAAAATGTACTAGTTGGACTACATGAGATCATGCCATCTGCATATCAAATGAGAAAATGTTTATGTGCAGTTCCAAAATATGCTGATAGGGTGGGGGGGGGGCTACAAAAATGAAAATCCGTATGTGCAGATTCATATGTTTGGGAATTAGTTTCTTTTAACTAACACTTACTAGCAAGAGCTTACACTCTAAGAACCAAATTTGTTTGAGTACACTCATGAACAGGTAGACTAAAAATGAAGCTGGAAGTACAAATATTGTTACCTATTAAATAACAAATCAAAGAACTTCTGTCAAAGTTTAGGTGTGTTTAAGAAAGGTCTCAGCGGGCTCCAAGCCTCACTTGCACCACTGGAAGGCCCTTCCATTTGTGCAGGGCAGCGGTGCTCTCAGGGCCAGACTTTGCAGTGGAAGTCCAGAACCACAACAAACAGGATCAATGGGAGGCAAGAGAAGGTTATAGCACTGCATTTGAAGTATACATTACTGTCTAAGCCCCCCCCCCCCAAACGATTAAGTTTAGTGGAATTAAAGTGGAATTAAGTTTAAAGGTGGAATTAAGTTTAAGTGAAATTATGTTTAAAATTACCCTTGTGCAAGAGTAGTGTTGCTAGGCACGACCTGGCAACCAGTGGGACACGAGGAAGGGAGACATGGGGAGGCAGCTGTTGGAAACAGGTGGGGGTACAGCAAGGCTATGGAACAGGGTTCTGTGATTTTTTGTGGAGTCTTATTTGCAGCTATAGTTTCCCCTGCATTATCCCATTTTGGGGGGTGGTGACGTGGGGGGCAGCTGTTGGTGATGATGTGACATCACTTCAGGGGAAACCCACAAATGAAGTCACATCCCTCTAGGATATGCTGGAGTCCTAGAAAGGACTGATGTCACTTCCGGGTTTAACCTAGAAGTGATGTCACACTGTTGGCCCAATGGCCATTTAATTTTTTCCTCTCCTGCTGCTGCTCTGAGTGGCAGTGTGAAATAGGAGCTGGGGTGGGAGATTCCCCCTAGCTCTGGCTGGGGGATGGGAAGCCTATGCAAGAGGGTTCTATGATGTCCGTGGTCTTAGCTCCATCTGTAGTCTTCCCTGGTGTATACCTGACTCTCGAGGGCAGCTTTTTTAAAATTGTAAAGGGGGTACAAAATTCTAGTCTTCCTGGATCCTTGACTCCTGCACTGTTTTATCCTGGCTCCTGTATTGTATTCATGTTGCCTGAAGTTCTAGTGTTGCCAGCTTACCTGGAATATTAGAAGACCTCCCACCATTGCCTCCTGTCCCCTGCTGCTGACTGAAAGAATGGTGGAAGGAAAATAAGGTGGAATGAGGACAATTGGCTTTACAACCTCACTTAGAGGTTTCACCCAGTGATGTCCGGATGCTCTAGGAAGTCCTGAAATGCTATGATTTTAAAACTATATTTAAAAGTTTAACAGAATTTATCTAAGTATCTCAGGCATGGAAGTTGTGAAATCAAATAAAAATAAAATGCAGGATGATTACTTACAAGACCAGTGGTTATAAATTTAAGCTGATGGATGCTAGAAAACAAAGCATTCCAAACAGAAGTCCATCTTTAGTTAATCTGCACTCTCTATGCATGGCTGTACAGTCCAGACTTGGAAGGGTGAAACCCTGCTTAGGGTAGCACTGTCCGTCATGGAAAGCGGCAATGCCAGCAGATCTGGATGCAAAGTCTCCTGTCAGCAGACTTAAGTAGGTTCAGTTATAGCATAGTTGCAGAGATTTGAAAAAGAAAAGGTAGCCCAACCGCCTAAAGTAATACTTCTATTTGTTTGTTTATGAAAGAATGTATATGTTGCCCCTCAGCTTTAGCAACCTGGGGCAACTGGCAAAATTAAATACCACACATATAAAGTATTTAAGAAATACTTAAGAAAGTTTAGGAATACCTACCAGCATCTAAAAATACCTCTGCAATTAAACTGATAAAGTAAGATGTACAGTTCCGGGGGAAGGAGAGGGGACACAGGGAAAAGGAGAAAACACAAAGGCCACAGTAATAGATAATTCCATTTGTCGTTCTGAAATGAAGTTGGGGGATGCTTTTGTCAACTCCCTCCCCCTTCAAAGGGATGAAAGGGTGAAGCATGCTTATTTAGAGTCTTGTGCACTCTGACCAATGGGAAGCATGAATGCAGTGCTCATTTAAGGCCAGAGGTTAAGTTGTGATCAAGGTGTGGACTCCTCCATAAGATGCGGTTTAGGGGTACTGTTCTTTGTTGGCTTAGAAGTAGGAGTAATCATGCCTTACTCTCCCCCGCCCCCCGTGCCATGAAACATTCTGCTTTGTTCCCTTTTTTCTCATCTATTTCTTGCATTTACCAAATGTTAAAAAACAGTTCATTAACCCCATCATATTTTCTTGCTAACCATCACTTATGCTGCAAATGGCAAATTTGTGCAAATAAATGTAGACAGGCAGTTGTGCCCTGGACACATCACTGTGTGTGTTTAGAAATGTGAATACGTGACTGAAGAACAAAAGTAATTTTCATTTATTTTACCTCTTGTTTGTGTTATGTTTGTCTACTTTTGAAGCATAACACTCCAAAAAGTGTCTTGGTATTTAAGTTAACATTAATATTTTATTATCCATAGGGGAAAGTAATGCATGTAGGCATTAGCACTGGACATATTTGGTCCTGAAATGTGGCCACCATTATAACAGCATTTATCTAAGTTGGTACATGGCAGAAACTCTTATACTTCACTGTTATGTAATGAACCTGAACTACTCGCAAAAGGACTGAGCTTGGGAGGCATAACAATGGATCGCTAGGATCCTAGAATGGACCAATAGAAAAACAAGGACTGAGCTTGGGAGGCATAACAATGGATCACTAGGATCCTAGAGTGGACCAATAGGGAAACAAGGATCCCAGAGTAAACCAATAGAAGAACCATGCAATGTAAATAGCCTATCATTGGGTGTGTTTAGGGCAGGGGTCCTCAAACTTTTTAAACAGGGGGCCAGTTCACTGTCCCTCAGACTGTTGGAGGGCCGGACTATAGTTTTTTTAAAAAAACTATGAAGATGGGCTTTTTCTTTGGTTATTTTGCGGGTAGGGAAAGCGCGGGGGGGGGGGTGCGCAAAAAGGCACCCTTGACGGGGCTGTTGTCTTTCCCTCTCCGAAGAAACAAAGAACTCGGCATCCTCACAAACTTTTTAAGGCAGCAAGCCCCCAGCTGCTTCTCCCTGAAACTCCACTACTGCAGGCATCATGATGGGAAAGAGAAACCTCTCTCTCTCTCTCTCCCCCTCCAATTCCCAGCAGCACAAAAAGCCTCGAAAAAGACCCCCGCCCAGCTCTTGGGACTGGCGCAGGTCTCCTAGCCAGCTAAGAGGCCTCTCAGCCAGCTAGGAGACTTGGGGCCAGCCGGAGCGCCTGCCACCTCACACTTACCCTCTTCCAGTCTTCCTTTTGCCTCCTCCTGGCTGACTGGAAGCTGACTGGAAGCAGGGGGGCGGGGCTTCAGTTTTTCTGCTGCTTTGTGTGCTGCTGGGAATTGGAGAACAGGCAGCGGCACACCCGGCGGGCCAGAAAAATGCCCTCGGCGGGCCGCATGTGGCCCGCGGGCCGTAGTTTGAGGACCCCTGGTTTAGGGTGTAACCTTTTGTGTGCATAAGTGCCTGGCTCAGGGCAGACATTTCCAGTCTTCTTCTTCTCCTCCTTGCTGTAATCACTAAATAAACTATGAGCTGATCACTCTATGCATCTGAACTCAGTATATTTCACGGGCAATGAGGATGGGATCCCGATGAGCTGACTCCAATGCTAGCACCAGCCTCCAGGGCACCGCTCCAGCACCCCGAGTCATGGCTGCTGCTCTAGGAAACATCAAGGTTTTCAACCCCGCTCAATCTGAGTTCTGGGAGACACCAACTTCAGTTAGCAGGAGGTAAATGATGCAAGCAAGAAACGATCGCTGCTTCTTAGCATGTGTGGCATGGCCACCATTCGGTTGGCACAGGGCCTCCTTGCTCCCATGAAATTGGCCGACTCAGCATATGAAGACATCATAAAAGTGCTCACCAACTACTTTGCGCCAAAACCGACAAAGATGGCCAGGTGCATGGACTTGTTTGCACGCATGCAGAAGTCCGGTGAAGTGGCCACTGTCTACATGGCTGAACTCCACCAACTGGCCATGGATTGCGAGTTCCAGGATGCTGAGTACATCATCGTAACCCAATTTGTCTGGGGCATCCGGGACCTCAAGCTCCATTGCAAACGTATTGGGTCATCTGATCTTGAACTGGAAAAGGTGCTCCAGGTGGCCACCACATTCGAGAGATCGCATCACGATCGTCTGCCATCTTCCACGCATCAAGCTGCAACAACCACACCCTCAGATGTATCAGATGAGGATGAAGTACTTCAGGTCCATTGCCCCAAATAGGGGAACCTCGTCCCTCCGCATCAACAGCCCCGGCCAGCGCACAAGCATCCTGAGCTATTGTGGGGAGGCACATGAACATTGGTCCTGCAAGTTCAGGGATGCCATTTGCCATTCCTGTGGGAAGAAAGGACACATTGCCTGTGCCTGCTGCTCAAAAGGAAACTGCTGCCAGCCAACTACACACCAGGAAACAGCAGAGCTTGATCACACCACAGTCCTTCACAATCAGGCACATTATTTACCCCGAGGGTCCACTGAAAAGGTTAAAGTGACTGTGCTCAGGGCTCCGTTGGGGCCGGAGCCAGGCGGAGCACCGCTCCGCCAGTGAAGATGCTGGGGGGCGGGCACATTACAAAGCCCCGCCCCCCAGCAGGGCCGCGGCTGGATCGGACACCCCCCGCTCAATGTCCCCGAGCCGGCGGCAGGCCACCGGCCGGGGAAAAAACCCTCTCCCACCCCCCACCCCCGCGCAAAGAAACTCTCTCCCTCCCTCCCACCCACCCCGCTCAATGTCCCCGAGCTGGCGGCAGGCCGCCGGCCGGGGAAAGAAAAACCCTCAACCCCCCCCGCTCAAAAGCTGAAGCCGACCCCCTCTGTCGCGGCTGGAGCATTGCAGGGTCTGAGAAGACGGCCGACCAGCGGGACTGCGCGAAAGAGCAGCTGAAGCGGTGGCAGGAGCTGCGGGGCTCCCAGGTACCAGGACCCATCACGCACACACACACATATACCCAATCCTCTGCCCTGGGCGTGCGTGTGCGTGCTTGGCGCCCTCCGCTCGCCTGTGGGAGAGGATTCTGGTAAGCTGTGTCTCTGTCCTCAGGCTGTGCCTGGCAGTGCCCAATGTGCTGCTGCTCCCCATGGCTGTTTTCATTTTAGTGCATTTCGGTGGAACCTGGCTTTTTTTTTTGTACTGTCAATGACAGACGGGGGCTGGTTGATTTCTAAGGTACCCCTAGAGCCCTTGCAATTCCGGCTACAGAAAATGAGCAGGGCTACTTTCTGGAATACACCGCAGAGAGACAGTTTGTTTCCAAGGGTGCAGAGCAAAGTGCAGATGGGAGAAGCGAGCAGCGACTCACGGCGGCTCGTGCCCCACCGCCATAGTCTTTAAGGTGCTGCTGGACTCTTGTTTTTTTTTCCTCCCGCTACGGACAAGGGTAACAGGGCTACCTGCCTTGATCTAGGCCAGGGGTGGGCAAACTTGCTCAGCGTAAGAGCCACCTAGAATGGGGTGGCCAAACTTGCTTAGAATAAACATCAGATGTTTGAGAGCCGCGAGACATGAACAAATATTACCTGCTTTTATTGGAAAAGAAGCAAATTTGCTTTTTATTAACATTAAATGAGACTGCCAAAAATAACAACAAAAGGAGTAAAAGCAGATATTTATAATGATATTAATTTGTCCAATGATATTTGTTTGCTAATGATATTTAGCTTCCCCAGCCACCCTGCCAGGAGCCACAAAATATATGTGTACAAAGCATGTCCCTTCATTGCTCGCTCTGGGAGGTTATCTGATAATTAACATGGCAAAACAGCATTAAAAATATGGTGGTGGCCGTTTTCACAGGTGAATGGATTCAAGGGAAACTTTTACATCTCAGTTTGTAGTGTGAACGGGGCTTACTAAGGAATGGAAAGAAAATGTAGGGCGACTCCAATGTAAAAACCAGTCAATTCAAGTTACAGATGGACAGAAATGGGGCTGGTGAGTGAAGCTTTTCAGAGTTCTGTACAAAAAAACCTTATTGGGTTGGTTAGTAGAAAAGAGCCAGAGCCCAGCAGCACCTTAAAGACTAACAAAAATTGTGGCAGGGGAGGAGCTTTTGTGAGATAAAACGCTGCTGCGGTCTAGGATTGGTTAGTGGGATATACATTTTCTGCTTCTTGCAAAAAGAAGCATTCTGAAATTTATTCATTCTTGGCTTCGGTTTCTACGTCTGCCTTTTCATCCTGTGCTTTAAAATGTGGTGGGCCAGGAGTAGTTCAGGTTGCCAGTCTCCAGGTGGCGGCTGGAGATATTCTGACATTGCAACTAGTCTCCAGGTTATATAGATCAACTCCCCTGTAGAAAATGGCTGCTTTGGATGCTGGACTCTATGGCATCATACCCGGGTTCCAGGCTCACTTCAGTCGTGCTGTTTCTAGGCAGCATGAACCTGGGCAGCCAACCTATCCCAGGGCTACACATAGTTCTATGCTCAGAACCTTCCAGTGCTTACTCGATTGGTGGCTCATAAGCTCTGCTGGGTCTTGGTGGAATAAAACTAGATTTCAGAATTTCACAACTGGCTCCTCTGAGGTCTCTGGCCTCCTTGGTAGAGAAGGAAAGAGTGCTGATTATCAAGAAACTTTTAAAACAAGACTGGAGTCTTTCTTTCTTTCTTTCTTTCTTTCTTTCTTTCTTTCTTTCTTTCTTTCTTTCTTTCATGTATCTATCTATCTATCTATCTATCTATCTATCTATCTATCTATCTATCTATCTATCTATCTATCTATCTTTCTCCCCCCACCCACCTACCTACCTTCCTGTTCGTTCCTTCCTTCATTCCTTCCTTTTCTTCTCTCTCTCTCTCCCCCACCTACCTACCTACCTTCCTGTTCCTTCCTTCCTTCCTTCCTTTTCTTCTCTCTCTCTGTCCCCCACCTACTTAACTTCCTTCCTTCCTTCCTTTTTCTTTCTTTCTTTCTTCTCTCTCTCCCCCACCTACCTACCTTCCTTCCTGTTCCTTTCATTCCTCCCCCCCCCTTCCTTCCTTCCTTTCTTCTAACACACTTCCAGTGATGTCAGGGGTGTGTGGCCTTCTGACACTTCCGGTGACATCAGGGGGTGTGGCATATGCAAATAAGTTATGCTAATGAGCTCCTGCACCTCTTTTTTTACGAAAGGACCCCTGACTGTGCTAATAGAGGGCTCTCCATGCGAGATGGAGCTAGACATGGGTTCCTCTCTATCAATTATTTCAGAAGCTACCTTCCGAGCCCTGTGCCCAACTGGGGAACCCCCATTGGAGGACATTGACCTCACCCTCAGGGACTTCCAAAAGAACCCGGTGGCCATTAAGGGGGTGGGCCAGTTCCAGGTAAAATACAAGGACTTCAGGGGCCTTTTAGAATTGGTGGTGGTAAAAGGCTGTCTTACCAGCTTACTGGGACTTTCCTGGTTCAACACCCTAGGCCTTGCCATAATGTGGGTGCAGCATGTGCAAGCCAGGGACTTCAGTAAGGTGTTCGATGAGTTTCTGGCCATGTTCAGTGGCATGCTAGGCTGCTACACAGGTCCACCAGTTACACTCACCCTAGATTCAGTAGTGTGCCCCATCTGCATGAAAGCATGGTGGCCCCCGTTTGCCCTATGGCCAAAGATAGACCAGTTAGTTGGCCAAGGGGTACTAGAGCCAGTACCCCATGCACTGTGGGAGACCCCCATTGTCACCCCCATAAAGCCCTATGGGGACATGAGGATTTGTACAGATTATAGGTGCACAATCAATAAGGCCCTGCAAGACCATGTGTATCCTGTCTCCATGGTCAGCCATATTTTGGTTTCATTGGCTGGCACAAAGGTCTTTGGAAAACTGGACTTGGCCCAAGAATACCAACAACTTCTATAGTTGGGAGTGGGGTATATTTAGGGTGTAACCTTTTGTGTGCATTGTCACTCTACGCATCTGAACTCAGTATATTTCATTCACATTGGCAACAGCTTGATAAATAGTCAAGACTCAAGATTATTCTCAATGGGGCCTGTAAATTGTCTGATGTCCCTGGTTTTCAGACCTACTTCCCAAGAAGTATGTAGTCAAAAAGAATTCATCTCCCAGTTGCTCAGACGAATGGATATGACTGTGGCAGAATTTTTATGCAGTGGTACTGAGTGAAGCTTCTAGAAGTGGAAAATCTTCAAAGTTTAGGGGAGATTTATGGACACATCCTATGCAGTCTACTCAAAAGTAAGTCCAGTGAGACTTGCAGCCATAGTATTGGACAGAGGGATGGCCTGATGCACTAAGCGGAAACACCATATAATTTTGTCAGATGAACCCTTTAAAAACTGTAGATGCTGTAAAAATATCAGTGCCTCATTTGTACAATATATGCATAACTGTCAGAATATTCTGAACATTTCCTTTTTATTTTGGGTGCTACTTATTGTTTGCTCAGTGAGTTCTCACAGAGATCAACATTCTCAGATCAATCATGAGGCACCATGAGTTTCCATCATTATCTATGCTAGCCCTTGAATGGAGCCCTGCTGGAAGAACCCTTGACCTTGCAAACACCTCCAGTAACTTTGTGTTCAGAAAGCCTAGGAAAAACATTTGTCAAATCCGGTTATATATGGTTTAATGGACATAGTATGGATGTTATCAATATTTGCAGCATTTGTGCACTAAATTGATATTCAGTAATGAAGTGTATTCTGCATTTATACCTATTTGTATGGTAAAATGTTGCACACATATATTGAGTTTAAATCTTCTGAAACTTCAAGTTGTTTATTGTCTGTGTGTGGAATATGGACCAGTTACACTCCAGTCCCTATGAAGTGCTGCTTGTGGTGAAAAGTGCCTTCAGTTAATGGAGACCCTTTGGGGGTTTCTAAGGCAAGAAATGTTCAGTGGTGTTTTGCCGTTGCTCGCCTCTGCATCATGACCCTAGTATTCTTTGGGGGTCTCCCATCCAAATACTAACCAGGTCCAACCCTGTTTAGCTTCCAAGATCTGAAACTATGTATTTTTCTGGAAAGGCATATGAGTGCAGTGTTCATTTAGGGAAGTGCATAAGAAATGCCATAATGGGGCTGTGTGGGAGCTGGAAGTGGTTGTCATTGGCAACTGAATGGCCGTGGTCATGGCGTCAGGCAGCTCCCCAATAAACTGGCTTCCTCTGCTCTTCCGCGGGGCAAAGGTGGTTAGTGCCTCCTCAGTGGAGAGCTACTCAGACGGGGAAGACATTTTCACCAGCAGTGCTAGTTAGCCAATGTCTCCTAAGAAGTAGCCCACTGTACCAGTAAGAAACAGTTCCCAAATAATGCTGTCCACAAAGACCAAGATGATCAGGATTTATTTGCAGATGCCACTGTGGAGCTGTCTCTGGATAGCATGCAGAACAACCAGAAGAAGGAGACAGCTCCTGTGTTGAGTCTTACCCTTTCTCTAGAGAGAATGACCAGTTCATCTTCCACATACCAGCCCAAAACCTATGAGGAGCTGGAAGAAAGAACAGAAAGACCAGCTTGAGCTCACAGTGGGAGTGAGTGATCCAGAGAAAATTGGGGATGCTATGAATGCCTATGTAACTTAAAAGGCATTGAGACAGATCACTTTGCCAATGTTCAGGAGGTGTTGGAGAAAAACACACAGAATGGATTCATTGTCCCACCACCTCCTGAGGAGAGCTTGATAGGAATGACCAAAGTAGAAGAAGACTCCTCTTCCACAGAATTCTTACAAAAAAGATGAGCTGCTTTAGAAAAGTATCTTCAAAGAACTGCTCAGGGTAATTCATCTTTTTCCAAGAATTTGCAAATGTCTGGACTGATAGAGTCAGTCCCCTGAAAGAGCGGCTTTCCCAGCTAGTAACTTTTCTAACTGTATATATACAGGGCTATTTTGGGGCAGGAATGCACAGGAACAGAGTTCTGGCTGGCTCCTGAGTTGGCCACACCCAGCAGGAACTCATTAGCATAATAGGCCACACCCAACAGCAGGAACTCATTAGGATTGGTTATGTTCGGGGTATGTGGCCTAACATGCAAATTAATTCCTGCTACAAAAAAAGCCCTGGGTTTTGGCAACAAACAAGGTAAACAGAATAAGAAGGAAAAGGTGGGTGTGGCTGGATGACCACTCTTCTGGTAACATGGGGGTGTGGCCTAGTATGCTAATAAGCTGTGCTGTCAGTGGTGTGGCCTAATATGCTAATGAATTTCTGCTGTTATATATATATATATTTCCTGTCTAGGTTCATATGCACACATATATATGCAATTTCTGCTGTTATATATATATATATTTCCTGTCTAGGTTCATATGCACACATATATAAATATATCTATTTTCCTATTTGAAGAGAAACTAGTTTTCCTGTTTTAAAAAGGCTTAATGCCATGCTGTAGGTAGCCGAGCTTAGGCACGGGTCTAATGTGTATTTTTCTGAGTTTGGTATAGGGCCCAGGGAAAGCTTCTGGTGACCCTTACCATGCCATGTCATATTGAATGGAAATGCAATATGTATTCAAATATATTTTTTCAGGTGAAATGCTTGAAAAAAGGAGAGATTATTAAGAAGGTAGTGGAAGCCCAGTGGACTGGAACACCTATGCACAGGAAATCCAAAAAATGGAATGAAGCCAAAGGAGTCTGTTCATCCCTACAGGAAACTTGCCAGGGAAAGGTTTGGATCTTAGGCTGTGGTCACACAGCACCCCAATCCTGGATAAAGTCCTGCTGGGACTTTATCCAAGATTTTTTCTTTCGGGTTGGGATGTTCACACATCCCAACCCCGGCAGTGGCAGTGGCTGGGGGAGGCACCCTTCCAGCTTGGCTTGCAGGAGAGCGCTCTACACCCCCCCTCTGCCACTGCCACCAGGGCGGCGAATCCGGACCCATCCTAGCTGGTTAGCTTGCCCCGTGCTCCACCCCAGGCCCTGAGCCCTGCCGGCCACTGCCTGGTAAGTTTGGGGAGAAGCATGTATGTATGGGGGTGCCAGGCGGCAGCGGCCAGTGGGGCTCGGGGCCCAGAGCAGAGCATGGGGTGGTTCCCCCCCCCCCCCTTTTGCACTTGGGCGCTTGAGTGCCCAAGTGCATAAAAGGAAAAAAACCTGGGAGGGACAATCAGACAGCCCTCTCTTGCAACCACTGTGAGAGAGGGTTGTCCAGATTGGCTTAATCGTGGGTTCCTCACGCGACCTCCAGGAAAATACTTGATTTTCTCAGGGTCGGAAAATGTGGGAGGAACCCACGATTGAGCCTGCTTCGGTGCAGGAGTAGCCGCGGCCGGTCTGGTCAGTCCCTTTAAATGTGGGAGGAAACAGCTTAGACAACGTAGCATAAAAATAGCTGAAGAACTCCAGTAAAAATGTAAAGTTAATGATTCCTTAGCATTGGTTGTCACTGCTGAAAATGTTAGATAGTTACCCATGAGGAAAACTAACAGTGCAATCCAGTGTGCATTTACTTGGAATAAGTCCCATTGAGTTCAGAAGCCCTTACTTTTAAGAAGAAAGTGACAAGAGATGAGCTTCTAGAGATAACTGAGAAATTAAAAATTAATGAGGCACAAGGTCCACCTGGCACCCACAAAGAATTCTTAAGAACTTCAAATGAAAAATTGTCAATCTATATACAAAAATATGCAGTTATACTGCTGTGATTCCTTGATCATTACAATTACCCTTTCCTTCACCTTTCCAGCTCTACAATATCCTTTTTGAGGTGGGGTAAGAGGAACAATGTTCAGTATTCCAGATGCAGCTGAATTACAGATTTTTAAAGGCTATTAGCAGTTTTGCTTTCTACTACAGTTCTAATAATTCCAGATATGGAACTTGACTTTTTCATTGCCGATCCATGCAAAATAGATATTTTTGTTGAGCTATTTAAGGTGACACAACTAAAACAGCTTGACAGAACTGGAAGGACTTGGTAAAATGGGCCTCAATGAGTCATTAAAACTGGCCATTACAGGGAAACAACTGTGTGTGTTTTTTACAGATGGAACTTTTTGGTTGTTGCTGTGAACACACAAAAACTTCAGTTAATCTTGTGCAGCACACACAATTCTACAAAATGGGCCTCATGGATGGGTGGTTTTCTGTAACAAATACTGTTCTCCAAGAAAGGGGAACCATCTGTCTTTCCTGAGTAGAAAGAAACACTCATGAGACCATACCTCTTTTTGACACACACAGCATACAACAAAATAGAGCTTTAATCCTATGAAATAGCAGGATGTTGGAACTATCTTCAGATTGGGGTCTTTACTTACTCCACATCTTCACTTTAAAGCCTACTTTTAAAAAATTTATTCTGACCTTCCTTGAAGAAACTAAAGCAATTTACATGGTTCTCTCCCTCCTGTTTATCCTCACAGTTATCCTGTGTGGTTAGGCTGAAAGAGGATGACTGGCTTAAGATCACCCAGTGATGCAAGAGGTGAGTCACTGCTAGCATGACAGGAAGTGGTATCATCATATTGCCTGTGGTGCTCTAGCATTTGGCACAAACTCTATTGTCTAGAGTGCTGCCAGTGCTGCTATGACATTGCTTTCCATTGCACCCGAAGTGACATCATTCATCATATTGTCAGCCATCACCCTCATTTTGCTTACAGCACCCAGTTGAACAGCAGCAGGAATGGCCAGCAGGGGATAGGAAGTCTTATTCTGAAAGTAGTTTGCATTTGAAAAGTTAAACATTTTCTCAAACTAAAAAAAATGGATAAGAAAGTAATGACTGGCCTGTAATCTCCTGGTTCCCCTCTGGATCCCTTTTTAAAAACTGGTGAACATTCGCTACTCTCCAGTGTTCTGGTACAGCGGCTGAATTTAGTGATAGGTTACATGTACAGGTTAGTAGATCAAGACCCTTTCTGCACTCTGAGTCTGCTTTCTTAAATCTTAGAATGTTGCCAAATTTTCCACACTAGTTTTGGCAGCTCTAGGAGTAGCTTCGGATCTAGTTACCAGTCAACAAGCAGTTTTCAGATCCAGTTTTTCCGTAATTGTTTTCTTTGAGTATAGACGCACACTTTTCTAGTGTGAAACTGCCAAATAAAAGCTTTATCTTTAGCTGCCTTTTTGTGGTGTTACCATTGCCTTGAAACTCCACCTACCACCACCTTTACATCCCCCCACATAGCAAACTGTTTATTTTTTAAAATTGTTTTATTAATTGTATTACAATGCTGATTTTCATTTTTTATTATATTACTGTGTTATACCTCAGGAACATAAAGAGTGATGCAATGCGGTCCCCAAATTCAGAAAGCCCTGCAATGCTATCTTTTTCATGCAATTACTCATTCCCTATCATTGTTTTCCTTGTTCATGTTTTTACTTTCCCTTCCCCTCCATTAATTAATGTGGTGGGGTTTTTTTGCCTAGTGTTGTGTTGTTTTTCCCATTCCCACTCTGGTCTTCACCAGTCTCTTTTTGTATGTTTTTGAAGGAAGTCAATGTTTGCAAACTTTTTGAAATTATTGATATTTAGTTGTTTGCTATTTGCAGTTCATGTCCATTACATTTCTTTTATAAATAAATAGTTGTAACTACACTGTTACATATTGTTATATACTTTAACGATTAAAAGGTGTTTGTTGTTTTCTTTAGAATTTTTTAAAAAATTTTCACTGGCCATTTTGTTGGTTGGTGACTAAAGGGGAAAGAAGGTATCTTTGAAATGTCAGCAACCATGCTGTTCCCAAGGAATCTTGGGCATGCATGGTCATTAACGACAGACCAGAGAATTGCCACATCATGAAAGGTTTCCAATGTTCTGAGTGGAATGCAGACTTGCTCCAAATCTGCTGAGTGTGGGCAAGAAAGTTTGAACAAAAAATATCCATCAGCAGAGGGGAGGAGCATAGAAGCAGTAGTGGATTTGAGCAGCTATTTTCACTCAGAGTCTGTTTGTTACTCCTTGGCTTTCTTGCAGTCAGTCAAGGATGTCTTATAATACCAAGCCTAATGGTGGAAGCGTGTGTGTCCTGGTGTAAGAAGGAGACACTAGATCTGCTTTCACTCTGGGGGGAAGAGAAAATGTTGGACGTGCTTGACTCCTGCCAAAGGAACACTGATATTTTTGAGAAGATTTGCACAGCAAATGCATTCCCTGAGGCACAAATGATCGGCAGTGGAGTGCCGGACAAAAACAAAAGCTGTGAGACAAGAGTATAAATGTGTAGTTGCTCACAACAGCCATTTCGGGAATGCTCCCACAGCTTGCTCATATTTTAAGCAGCTGGATCCCAAACAGGTGGCTAGGTCCCTGAAAATAAGGTTTGTTTCAGCTGTGCCCAGGGCCCCAAAGGAACTAGCTACTGGGTTGGAGGAACTATTCTCACATGACCTGGTGACCATTAATTCTGAACAAATTCACTGCTCTATGCCTGTGGATTTGGCAGGTAAGTAGGTTGGGGAGATGGTTTTCAAGATATTACATGCTTGATTGGTGGTCAATATAAACTTACATTACATGCCAGATGTTGCATGTGTGGTGTGTTGTTGTTGCATCTGTGCCTTAAAATGTACACACTTTATCCATTTTTTAGTATGCCTCCCCCAATACCTGTATGTGTCACATTAGTATGATGATGCTATCAAGTTCATTTTATTTGCACCCATCTAATTTTTTTTATCTCTTTCTCATTTTGGACATAGGTGAGAATACCCCCAACAGTGGCATGGATAACCAGGGGTGAGTGCAGGACCTTGATGAGACATGAATCTCCATACAGGTGGATGAAGGTAAATGCAAACATTGGTTTGCATATAGCCATTAATAGAATAACCCAAAGAAAATAACACCCCCCAAGTCTTTTGTTTCATGGATTCCAACAACAGGTGCCCATTGGGGGATTTAGGACACTATAAATACATTAAAACAACTGTGGCCAAATTTTTGAGGGTACATTCCATTTCTGTTGCTTGATGTGAAAAATGTTGTAAGGGCAGCTCTGTTAAAGTTTCTTTTCTGTTTTCCCTGAAGCAGAGGCACCACAGGGAGCATGCCTTGAAGATGGTTCCGAGGATGACCCTGATTTTGCACCAGCTACTCCAACAGCAGACCAGCCAAGTTAACCTTTGATTTGTCTTGAAAATGTGTAATTGTTGACAGTTTTGTCCCTGGTATGGCTTTTGCTAAGCTAGGCCACTGATCAAGTAAGGGGGATTGTATTATCACTGCTGAAAGCATGCTATGCTGCTTTTGCTGCAGCTTCCAAATGTGCAAAGAATCACTGTTGCCAAGCATTCTGTGGTAGACTAAACCACCTACTTTGGTCAGCAAAGAAGGTAGTGGTCACCATTGCCTTGTGCAGGTAACTTTGCACTGGCATCTTAAATATCTTTTGGCTTAGGCAGCAGCTTGCAACATAGTGGATAATTATAAATTTAATTTGGTTTGTTCATGACAACCCCAGCCATAAAGGCTGGTTTAAGGCTCAGAGGCGTTGAGGTCTCCTTTCTTTAGGATACACCCCCTGCATTCATACCAAGGGATAAAAGTGAACTCTGTAGGGAAGTTCGCAATCCCAATGATAGGTGAGTGTTAACCCACTTCACCAAACAAGAGAAGCGTTAAATGTAATGTGCATCAACTATGGGCTCAGACATCATTTTTCATACCAAATGGAATTAAGGGCTCTTTTCTATGTTCCTAGGGGATGACATGGAGGAAAGCAGAGCACTGCCACTGGCAGAGATATCTCCAGCAACCCGGCTTGTGAATTCCTGAAACAAGAAGTACCAGGTTGCAATTTTGAATGAGGTGGCAAGACATGGCATCTGGGCTGCTAGTTGAGAAGCACCTGGCTGCATTGAATGAGTATAAATCCCTCAGGCCAGATGGTACACACCCAAGAGTGCTCAAAGAACTTTCTAGAGAGCTTGCAGAACCTTTGTCCATCATCTTCCAGACCTCTTGAAGGATGGGAAATGTGCCACAAGACTGGAGGAGGGCAGATGTTATCCCAGTTTTTCAAAAACGGGAGGAGGGATGACCCAGGAAACTACACGCCAGCCTGACCTCTGTCCCAGGGAAGATACTAGAGCAGATTTTAAAGGGATCAGTCTTCGAGCATCTAAAGCACAACTTGGTGATCCAAGGAAGTCAGCACGGATTTGTCCCCAACAGATCCCACCAATTTCTTATTTTTCCCAACAACAAAGCAAAAAGGCACCCTTCCTGATTTTTAAACAATTTCCCACCTACACCCCAACCTAGGAACTATTTACAGAATAAGAAAATAAAGGGGGGAGGAGAGAAGGAGCTCCAGTGGAGTGGCAGCTCAAGGTAAGGCTTCCTCTCACCCCTGCCTCTGGTTGCCCCATTGAGGCCCGTGCGGCACAGAGTTGCCAGGCCTTTCTGATCTCTCCCCAGCCTCCAGTTGCCCCAGCGAGGCCCTCACAATGCAGAGCAGCTGGGCCTCGCCAATCTCTTCCCCTGCCCCCAGTTGCCCCGGCAAGGCCCACGCGGCACAGAGCTGCTGGGCCTCGCCGATCTCTCCCCCACCCCCGGTTGCCCTGATGAGGCCCACACGGCACAGAGCCGCTGGGCCTCGCTGATCTCTCCCCCCACCCCTGGTTGCCCCGGCGAGGCCCGTGTGGCACAGAGCTGCTGGGCCTGTGGCAGTTCCCAGAGTGTTCATTGCGCATGTGCAGGGAATGCTCTTTAACTTTTGGGGGGATTTAAATATCCCCCCAAAGTTTTTTTTTAACTTTTAGGATTTTTCTGCACACGTGGGGAGTCTCCTACGTGTACAGAAAAATCTCCCTGTCCCCCAAGTGCCCCCCATGTGTATTTAGATATGCGCATGCAAGGGGCACCTTCGCTATTAGATATATAGATATGGAGCAGAGGTCCATCAGTGGCTATTAGCCACAAAGTATAGATAGGAACTCTCAGTCTGGGGCAAGTGATGCTCTGTATTCTTGGTGCTTGATGGGGGGGGCAACAGTGGGAGGGCTTCTAGTGTCCTGCCCCCACTGCTGGACCTCCTGAGGGCACCTAGTGTTTTTGGCCATTGTGTGACAGAGTGTTGGACTGGATGGGCCACTGGCCTGATCCAACATTGGCTTCTCTTATGTTCTTATCTCCAGCACAAAGCATACCTCTAGAACGATTTCCCCCAGACCAAATTGTTCTCAGAGATCATGGTTTATGACAGAGTTGGCCAAATAAAAAATAGAATCCGTGACTTGCTTCTCCACAGGAATCAGTGCACACATCTTGGTTCTCTGTTGATCTGGACTCCCTGTCAGGACAGAGACAATCTCTATAAATGTTTTGTGAGTAATACGGAAATTATATACTCACTTCACATGCTGTGAATAAAATTGTCCCACCAATTATGGCTCCTGGCTCCACCAATGTCACTGTGGAAAATGCATGCTGGCAAGAGCATGTCATCTCAGCCTGTGCTGGCATGAGTTCTGCAGCAGGGTGGAAAGCTCAGAAACACACTTGGCAACTGTGGAAGAATGCAAGGAACAGTGGAGACATTGTCTTTTCCAAAGAGAGTGCAAATACACTGAACAAGCAGTCAAGGTAGACTTGAAGCAGAGCAGGATCACATTCACAAGAGAAGCCAACACAGTGTGAGCACCCTGAGCAACCTTGTTTCTTCCATATCCGTTGCTTTTGGAAAAGGAACATGAAAGAACACTAAGATTTCCTGGTGTGTGATTAGGGATCAAAATGGTGGCTCATTGTGGCAAGCAGTGTATTTGAAATTTAAATGGACCTGAACACAGCCCAATTCATGGTGGGAATCCAAATGGCCAATCACTATCGAGTATGTCACCACTACACATTCGGCCCTTTAGAGGAAAGCACAATGACACTATAATGCTACTGCACACGTGAAAAAAAAGGAGACGCCTTCGGTGATGAAAGGCCTATGCAATAATAAATATTTCCCCTTCCCAAGAAAGAGCAGAATAAATGAAGTGAGTTTGGTGTGAATCCACAAAGAAAAACAAAAGAAATGCCCTTTTGTGGAATGGGGGCAGCAAAGTCGAAGCATTAGCATGGGAATTCTATTCATCCAAAACTAGCCCACTGTGCAGAAAAGGTCCAACTATCTCACATTTGAATTCCCTAAGAACTCTTAGGTGTATGCCAGCAGGACCTGGAGACTTATCCATTTTTAATTTCCCTAGTAGGTCTAGAATTTCATCTCTGGTTACCTCAGTTTGGCTCAAATCTTCAGACACCCTTCCTGAATATAGTGGAGGTGGCTTGGGTACATGCCCCACACTTTCCACAGTGGACTGACTTGTCCCAAACTGGAGGCCCCCCAGATCCTGTTGGCTCCCCTCCCCCTGGGCTAGCCTAAAAGCTGCTCTGCCACCTTTTTGATATGACTCACCAGAAGCCCTGTTCCCTTTTGGTTCAAGTGAAACCCGTCTCTTTTGTACAGGTTTGGCTTGTCCCAGAAAGTTCCACAGTGCTAAACCCTTCTTCCAGGCACCGCTTTCTCATCCATGCATTGAGAACCCTGATCTATGCCTTTCTAGCTGGTCCTGCATGTGGAACTGGCAGCACTTCTGAGAATGCTGTCTTTGAGGCCCTGGCCTTTGATTTTCTGCCTAATAAACACACAATTACATCTCCCCATGTCATTGGTGCCAATGTGCACTACGACTGCTGACTCTTCTCTAGCACTGTCTAGCAACCTATCTAGGCAGTGTGTGATGTCACAGTTTTCACACCAGGCAGGCATGTCACCATGTGGTCAAAATGCCTGTCACAGACTCCACTCTCCATATTTCTAATGATCAAATTACCCACTACCAAAAGCCCACCTCCCCCCAACCACAGAGGGGTATTCTTGATAACAAGAGGATATTGGTCCATTGCTTAAGGATGGGGGCCATTCTAAAGGATCACATCCCTCCTCCTCAGACTGATACCGTCTGACCTGGAGACTCTTAGTCTCCACAACAGCACAGGAGTGGGACTGTTCTGGTAAGTCTCTGAGGGTCTCTTCCCCAGACCTCTCTTTCTGCCTCAACTTCTCCAGGTCAGCAACCCTAGCCTCAAGGAAATGAACCTGCTCCCTGAGAGCCAAGATCTCCAAGTGGTGAGCACACACCCATGATTTCCACCTGATGGTGACCAACAAGAGAACAGATGAGTGACTGCAGCTGTTGAAAAAGTTATGTTTGACTATCAAACACAGGATATGGGTTTGCCATAAAATTTGCTGCAACTGTAATCCAAATGTAAACCACCCTTCTATGAAGTTCTATGAAGAACTATATTTATATTTATTTATCTATTTATTTGATTTATATACTGCCCTCCCTGCAAGCAGGCTCAGGGCGGTTTACATCAATATCATAAACGATAATTTAATAACAGATTAAAACAACATAAAATCACAGATCATAAAATCACAACTACCATGTAAGTTAACCTGTTCAGGTGTCAATATCTAAATATAGCAGTGGTACCTTGATGTCAAATTAGAACCAGGCCACTGGTAGGGGGTTAGCCAGGAAAAGGGAGGGATGCCCGCTGCCTCAACCAAAAGCCCAGTGGAAGAGCTCCGTCTTGTAGGCCCTGTGGAACTGTAAAAGATCCCACAGGGCCCTGATCTCATATGGGAGCTCATTCTACCAGGCAGGGGCCAGGGCTGAAAAAGCCCTGGCCCTGGTCAAGGCTAGACAGACATCCTTGGGCCCGGGGACTACCAGAAGACGTTGATTTGTGGACCTCAGTGTCCTATGGTGCTCATGTGGGGAGAGGCATATAGGGCTTTAAAGGTAAACACCAGAACCTTGAAATGGATCCGGAATTCAATTGGCAGCCAGTGCAGTTCGTGCAGCACTGGGTGGATGTGAGCCCGTACAGGTGTTGCCATCAACACCCGTGCTGCTGCGTTCTGCACTAACTGCAATTTCCAGAGCAGAGTCAAGGGCATCCCCACATAGAGAGAGTTACAATAGTCCAGTCTGGAAATGACCATTGCAGGAGTCACTGTAGCTAGGTCCTGGGGATCGAGATATGGGGCCAACTGCCTGATCTGCCTCAGATGGAAAAAGGCAGACCTGGCAATGGTAGTGACCTTGGTTCCATTTCTTTCTGGAGCCAAACTGAAATTTTTGTGATTATATGCACTGTGTTTTATAAAGACAAGGGCAATATAAAATTATTTTGCTGTAAAATGGAATCTGCTTTTCTGCAAAATCAAACTCACTGCAACACTCATGATGTTGAATAACAAAATTATTGTAAAAAAATCACTACAAATATTAATGTAAAACCCAGGATTCTTAATGTTCCTATCAAGCTACTTCCCTGGCAGCCAAGAACTTTCCAAATAAAATGTACACTCAGCCTTACTCTGTGCTTTAGGAAAGCATATAAAAGTTTCCTTCTGATTAGCAATTCCCTTGTCATAATGCATTTGTGACCTGACAAATAACTGCTTGATGATAAATTTGACATGTCAAACTCTCAGTGACTGAACACGTTTTCAACACACATTCAGTGATTTTTTTGCCTGTTATGTTTTGTTGCCTTTCTTTGTTTATTTGCTGTTGAAACGTAATGTTCATTAGAAATGTTTTTCTCTACCCATATACTAGTGTGTGTTGAAAAGCAGCCACATTGGTTCAAGAGTCTACATATTACTTCTTGAATTTGGAAAATGAGCAATCAAGACTCATTTTATATTCAACAGTCACAACAAACAACTGAAACCCATACAGAACTCCTTAATTAAAATAATCAAACCATAAAATAAACCTTTTCTGGTAATCAGTATGCTGAATTGTTACTTTTTAAAGCAGAATATTCACAGACTCCACATATAAAACCAAAGACAGAAAATATTTTTTCACCATTTCATGTCCTGAAACTAACATCCAGTACTTCTGAAATATAACTGGTGCTCCATATGCAAAGAACCGGTACTAATTTCTTTTACAATGAAATAGGTCCCTGATATGAAGTATTGCTCTTCCTAAATTAAATGGGAATTCCCTGCTTTCATGGAGTTTTGGTTCAAGTCCAGTATATGAAATCTTAGAAGATAATCTAGATCTCATGAATTTCAGAAGAATAAAAAATCATTTTGCTGTTAAAGCATAATAGATAAATGATATAAAGCAATGAGGGAAATCATACAGTTGTTTTGTTAAAGTTATTTGCAGGAACAGAGATATCATAAAATATCCATGAAGTAAGTTCTGAAAATATGAAGCACTCGTATGACCTTGCTAGGGGTGAGCTACCATTGGAATATGTGAACAGTTTACTTATAACAAAAGCAGAGCTGTATTTTAAACCTATTCACATACCCTGAAAGGTACTGCACTTTGGTATGATTTTTTTAGGAGGCTCAAGTGGGTGTGAAAACAAAACTGAGATCATGTGCAGCTCAGGTACCTTGATAACAAGGATGTCCCTTCCCTCTTCTAAACTGAGGGAAAAGAAAGTTGACTCCCCATGCAAGGATGATGGGAGCATCTGCCACCACTAGCCAGTGGTTCCTCATCAGGAATGAGCATTTTTGTGGTTTGTTTTGTTTGAACCACAAACCAAACCATGAACCAATACGAACTGGGAGGTTGATTCATGAGCTGAATCTGTTCATAGCAGTTTGTGACCCCTGCTTTCTGCTCCCCACCACTTTTCACATTGTATCTGTTGATTGCTGGCCGGCTGGTCAGATACCTCCCCAGATGCTTTGGCTAGGGCTTTGGAGCCCATGGCTGGTTGGTTAAAGCAGAGTCAACTGAAATTAAATTCATCAAAAATGGAGGACCTGTGTCTGAGCCATGGGGGGAGGGGGTTGGGAATCCAATTTCCAGCCCTTGACAGGGTGCTATTAACACCAATGCTGACAGTGAGGAGTTTAGGCATGATTTTGGATGACTCACTTTCAATGGAGGCTCAAATCACAAATGTTGCCAGATCAGCACTTTACCATCTTCGGCAGGTCAGGCAACTGGTTCCCTATCTCTCTCCCCATTACTTAGCCATTGTGATCCATGCAATGGTCACCTCCAGACTAGACTACTGTAACTTGCTCTATGCGGGGCTGCCCCTGAGACTGAACAGGAAACTTCAGCTGGTCCAAAAAGCGTGGTGTGTGTCCTTACTGGGACACCTCTAAAAGCCCACATACAACCGGTGCTCTGCCAGCCGCATTGGCTCCTGGTTGAATACCAGATCAAGTTCAAGGTTATGGTATTAATCATTAAAGCCCTGTGCTGATCATTTTATTTCTCTTCACTTTTTTTTTCATTTTCTTTTATTTCTGTTAAGCTACATTTCTTCCTTGTCCATTATTTCTTTCTGAATGAAAGCCTTGTTGGCTGCTCTCTGCGAGGACAGAAACAGTACAAGTCACTGGATTATAAAACACACATTACCACTTTGAAACAGGTAGATATGGATGCCATTAGGGCTTAGCTTCTTTTGGCTAGGTGAGCTGGAGGTAATTTGGGGAGACAACTCAATTTTTGCTGTCATGCTGCTAATTTTTGTTCTTAGTTTCTTTGTCTGAAATTGATTCAAAAGTGCATTCATGTGATATATAGTGTTTTAAAAGGTCCCTGCTGCTTACCTTGAGGATTTATTCTTCTTAGTTATCACAGGTTTATTTTGCCCTTGTTCTCAGATGTGCCTTTTATTTGCCTCAAGTATCATGTTCTTTAGTTTCCTTCAAGTTATTATCATGTTCTATGGTACCTAGTCATATTATTCATCTAGTTACAGGGCCATCCTAAGCAGAGTTATGCTGTTCTAAATCCACCGAAGTCAATCGCCTTAGAAGGTTAGGACTGCACTATCTGTGTATATATAATGCCACTGGCCTTTCGTGATTTATATTCTTCTTGAATATGCCAGTATAATTCAGTTCAGTTACATGCTTGATTCTCTGTTTCCTTAGTGATTAATTATAACTACTGAGGTGATACAGGACCCTAATGAACACTGACATGAGTTAAGGGCTCCAGCTATATTAGACTCCTCTTGAACTATTCTTGAGTAGAAGCTACCTGAACAGCTTAGGGGTCCCATCCCCCTGATGGAGAGATATCCCCATCCCCTGCTCCTGTTACCTGCCAGGGATTTAAGCAGTGGTGGGATAATTTTTTTTTAAAAAACCCACAGTTTTGCATATGAAACTGTCACTTCTGGAAAAAAAAATGGAAGTGACATAGAATAGCTCTGGGAATTGCTTATATCACTTATGATTCCACCCCCCCCCCCCGAAGTGATGTAGTGCTGCAGCTGGTATTGCAACCCCCCATATCCCCCATATTCACAACCTTCCATGGACAGCTTGATCCTATTTCCTTCTGTATATGTTATTTCAACACCTTCTGTGGCATCTTGTATAAAGACAAGCATTCAGACTCAAGCAGTTTCATCTTGTTTTCTTCAAGACAGGACTAGTTCTGTTTGGTGTAGTGGTTAGGAGAATGGATTCTAATCTGGGAGAATGGTGTTTGATTCTCCACTCCTCCACATGCAGCCGTTGGTGTGACCTTGGGTCAGTTACAAGTTCTTTCAGAGCTGTTCTCTCAGGACCCATCTACCTCACAGAGTGTCTGTTGTGGGAAGGGAAAGGAGATTGTAAGTTGCTTTGAGACTCCTTCAGGTAGTGAAGGGCAGGGTATAAATCCAATCTCCCCTCTGGCACCTGCAAACTGCAGCATAGTGTGAAACTGGGTTGCCAGGTTCTGGGATCAGGTGCTCTCATTCTTGTTTTATTGCTTCTTCTTTTGGAGAAAAGCCCTGAAATGGGGCATCTCCTCTGATTAGGACATCTCTCCAGAGAAGCAGTATAAATTGGCACTGAGGGATCAGCCAGCTTTGTAGTTTCATTGTGCTGGTGTTCCTTCAGTGGGAGTTCTGGATCTTGTGATAAACTTCCAAGATAATGCTTTATATTTCCCAGTTGCTTCACCTCTACTTTTCTTTTATGTCCTCTTTGGTTTGGCAACAGAATAACAGTTCATTTATGTTTGCCACTATGTATTCATTTTAAAACACTTCTTTATGTAAGTTTTGGAAATAACATGTAGCAGTATCAATAAAGGGAGTATATGTGTTCCAATTCATAAGGTCCGGTCTATGGTTAGGCCATAACAAGTTGGCAGGAATAGGGCTGGTTGCTCATGATTAGTAGGGATAATTGGCAAGCCACCTGAGGCATTGGGCATGATTGAGTGTCATGTTCTGAGCAGCACATCACATCATAATCACACCTTTGATACTGAGCAACATTGTTCCAATCCTGATAGCGGCCTTACAGGGAATCAGGGAAGGGGGGATGAAGTTTGGTACTGTCAAAAGCCCTTATCCAAATTCAGGTTAAGAACTTTTGTTAAGGAAGAGCTGCTGCAGAACAAAGTTACAAAAATACTAGAGAGAGACTAATTTCACCCCAGTCTTGGTAGGTGCCACCAGTCCTTTCCGTCTATCCCACCAGCTTAGAAGTGAAAGGACAAGTTTCCCAGCCTTTCAGAGAATAAACAAGGAAAGTCAGACCTGCAGGGTAGGATTGCAGATTGAGGTTCCAGACAAAATACAGTTACCAGGTAGGCGGTTAAAGGCTAAGGCTTCTGGAAGATGGTATTAAGGTCCATGAAGGGAAAAATCCACAACAAGGTAAAAATATAATTATTTTATTTAAGGTGCAAAAATAGAAGGAAGGAACATAAATTCTATGCTTATCCAGCTTAGCTAATACAGTAAAGCAAGGTACCGAGTTACCCAGTGTTGGTTCTTCTCAGGCAGGTAGTTTCAGCAATCCAAAGTGGCTCTCTCTTGCAGAGATAACCAGGGCCTTAGCCCACATGAGCAAGCAGTTCAAGATGGATGCCATGAGCACAAGCTGAGCTGGGTAACAACTGACATACTTCATGCCAAGTAGTTACTGAGCTCCCAAGTGACAAATGCCAACTAACTTTATGGAGAAGGTCTCTGAATGACCTCAGGCCTGTTAGGCCAATCAGAAACCTGGGAGGTGATGTAATTCTCTGTGCGTTGCTGAGCACATGATGTGTAGGGTGATGGACCAGAGCAGAAGAAATGAAACTATACTGCAGATAAGCCTTACCTCTTTTCCACAGGTGCAAGTAGCTGAATTGCTTGGTATGCACTAATTGCTTGGCCAGGGTAGGATGGTACTGTTTGGATCAGCAGTGTTTTAGTGCATGTGGAGTTTTGAAAAAAACCCAGTGCAAACTTGTTTGGAAGTCATCTCAGATGTTTGGTACTGAACTGAACATATCCAGTGATTAGCTCATGTTTGATTGTCAAGATTAAAAGTTCAATGGTTGAACATGTTCAACAGGGAAATTTGCAGCACTCCTACTTTGTTGTTGTTGTCGTCGTTGTCCTCCTCCTCCTCCAATGCATTTAGCAGTAAGTGAAACAAGTTCCATCAGTCACCCATGTGAGTCCACTGCAGCAAATACAAAAAGGAATCTTAAGGTACTTTAAAGACCAATGGACTTATTGAAGCATAAGCCATGTTAGGAACCACTTCATTAGATACATAAAATGGATTTTTAGTCAGTAGAATGTGTGCAGCTGAAAGGAAAGAAGAAATTATGACATGCAGATTGTAACATTTCTAAACAAAGATCTAAAGTACACAAGTACAATAAACATTCACACTGTCTATAGCTGGTGATAAGAAGTTAGACTAGTTAGCACCTCTGGTGCCTAAGGAAAGTGCCAGTTTTGTTTAACCCTTTCTTAATACCACACCAATTGAAATCTAATTTAGCAACTTCTCCTTGGAGTCTGCTTGAAGTTCCTTTGTCAAATAAAAGTGACTTCCAGTCCAAAAGAAGGTTGTCCTGATCAACTGAAATGTTCACGCACAAACTTCTGAATGTGACCAATTTTGACATTAAATTACATGATATTTAATTGAATAATTTATATGTAGAATAGTATGACCACCTTGAATCTTACCTGACCAAACATTGATCATACATCACAACATGGATATTGTAAAAGACAATAAAGAGTTAAAATTTTACCTCTTGCTGGAAAAGCCAGGCTTCAGCAGAACCTCTTGTCACGGCTCCTTCTGCAGCTGTTTGTCTTATGGAATTGACAGGCACTGTAGACATTTGTACAACCTTGAGTAATACAGCTCCCTAATGTGGCATAAGCAATTGAAACTTCAATAGTGACAGGTTTATAAAGCTACTTTGTTTGCTGTTAAAAGAATTATGGTGATTGTCTCATTTCAGTTAGCTTTATAGGCTGTTATGTTTACATTTCAGAGAAGAAATGTAGAGCTGAATATTTTAAACCCACAAAAGACTCCAGTTTCTAAAATGCTCCACTGGTGCGAGTCTCTTTCTTCTCATTTGATTTTTTAGGCTGGCAGATTGGTCAGAGAACAGGGAATTTTCAAAATGGGCTCCCACATTATGTTTAATACCATTGTGTCAGTTTCTAAACATTGTGTCTAGACACTCAAACTGCATTAAAAGCATAGCTTTGTTGTATTTCTTTTGGCCTAGTCATGACATCAGTGTTTCTCTACTGACTTCCAGAAATTAAGTAAAGAAGCCACCCTTTAGGAGCAGAAGTTATTATTACTAGTGTTCAGGGGTCTGTTGGGGCCGGAGCGAGGCTCAGGAGTGGCCACTAAGGCAGCCATGGGCCGAATCAGATTCTCTGATCTGATTCAGCCTGCTGCCGAATTGCTGCCGAAATTCGGCGGCAACTTTAAAAGCAACTGGAGGGAAGGGGGTTTGAGGGAGAGGCTCCAAACTTGCAGGGTAGCTGCTGGGACTTCTCCCCCAAATACCCACCAAGTTTCAAGAAGATTGGACCAGGGGGTCCAATTCTACGGGCCCCCAAACAGGTAGCCCCATTCCCTCCAGAAAAAAAGGTAACATTTTTTCCCACCATAGAGAACAATGGAGGGGATGGGACATTTCAATGGCCCATAGGGTATTGGGGCTGAAACTGACATTCCCTTTCTGACACACTTCCAGTGATGTCAAGGGATGTGGCATATGCTAATGAGTTATGCTAATGAGTTATGCTAATGAGCTCATGCAGCTCTTTTTCTACGAAAGGACCCCTGCTAGTGTTACTACCAGTGGTGTGCATTTGGCTATATCTGAGCTGAAAAAGTAACTGAAAAATACCTTATCAGTATTTCCTGGCTGTTCTTTCAGCCAGATATAGATCTGGGTATTTTTTTGGCTATCTGAAATGGTCAGTGTTATGTTCTGTCCTAAGAGCTGCACATGTGGTCGGCCAAACATGTGGCCAGGTGAAGCCATTGAGCTTCACCTCCAGAGATAATAGACCCAGCGGATCCTAATAGGGACAAATGGGGAAGCTTGCATCTGTAGACTGACCACTAGGATGCAGGATCACTGTAAATAGCAAATCACGGGTGTTGGGTGTGTGCATGGGTGTGGTTGAGAACGGGGATATAAGTGGACCTGTGAGTCCGGCACAGTAGCCTTGTCCAGCCTTCAAATATACTATGAGCTTTGATCACTCAGTGAGTCTCCGAACCCAGTACTTTACACTGACGATGAGCACCAACCCTGCCCGGGGTTGGTGCTGCATCCACTGTTCCTCCATCGTTCTCCACCCCTCCTCGGCTTGGCTTCAAGCTATCAAGGCATGGGGCATGTTCCGGGTCCAATACAAGGATTTTGATAGACACTTGAACCTCCTGGTGGTGGAGGGCAAACTTGCCAGTTTACCTGGACTTTCCTGGTTCAGACCTTTGTGGCTAGGGGTGACCAGGTTTAACCAAGTGTGGGAGGGGGATTTTGCCACCATTTGCAAAGAATTCCATGCAGTGTTTGATGGTGCACTTGGCTGTTACATGGAGCTGCTGGTCACCCTGGACCTTGACCCTCAGATCCAGCCCATTAGCCTAACAACTTGCTGGCCCCCATTAGTACTCTGTCCTAGAATTGATGCGAAGCTGGACCACTTGGTGACCCAAGGGGTACTAGAGCCGGTGCCCCATGCTAAGTGGGAAACCCCAGTAGTCACTCTGGTGAAATCCAATGGAATGTCTGCATCTGCATGGATTATAAGTGTACCCTGAACAAAGCCCTCCAGGACCACTCATATCTGGTCCTTGTGGCCAGCCATGTACTTGTGGCACTGGCAGGAGCTAAGGTTTTTGGCAAGCTGGATCTGGCAAAGGCTTACCAGCAACTGCCCAGTGACAAAGCCACTACCGAGGCCCAAACCATCATCACACATAGAGGGGCATTCAGGGTGAAGCATCTGCAATTTGGGATTAGTGTCGCCCCAGGTATATTCTGATAAGTATTGGAGTCGGGAGTCCATGGAACAGTGAAACAGCATGATCTTTATTGCTGGTCCGGATGAAGCATACAACCCAGGGCTCGAAGCCCTTCTTTTATGCTGGTCAGGGACAATCCCCTGACCTCACCCAACTGGCCTGATAGGCTCTTATCAGTCTATTTACATTTCATAGGTCCCCTTGGAGAAACCTAGGTACATGATTGGTGGCCGGTTTGGATCCACCTGGCCTTTGTTCTACCTGACTGAAGCTCAGGTAGTTTCTTGGCCATGTGCTCTGGCCACATGGCGGTCGCCATTACATGAGCACATGGCGACCGCATGGTCAATACATAACATATTCCAAAATCTAATGGACTGTTTGCTTAAAGGAATCCTGGGGGTCCAGCCCTTCTTTGATGAAGTTTTAATCGCTGCCCCAGACCCTGTGACCTTCATCTCCCAGCCAAGAACGGTCCTACAATGCTTCAACGTAGCTGGCCTGAAGGTAAAGCGGGAGAAATGCTTGCTGGGTGTCCTGTCAGTGGAGTTCCTCGGGTTCAAGGTTGATGTGCAGGGCATCCACCCCACACCAGACAAGGTCAGGGCAGTCACCGGAGCACCCATCCCATTCTCCAAGGAACTACAGGCCTTCCTAGGCCTACTCAATTTTTATCATGCTTTCCTGCCCCACAAGGCTGCAATAGCTGAGCCCCTACACCACCTTCTGGACAAGAACGCACCATGGGTCTGGGGACCCCAGCATGTTGTGGCTTTTCAAGCAGTTAAGTTAATTGCTGACCTCCAATGTGGTGCTGGTGCATTTTGATGAGGACCTCCTCGTGGTCTTAGCATGTGATGCATCTCCCTATGGGATGGAAGCAGTCCTGGGGCACCATTTAGTGAATGGCAGAGAGGTCCTGGTCACGTACTATTCACGCACCCTGTCCGCAGCAGAGCGCAATTATGTGCAAATAGATAAAGAGGCCCTCGCTATCATGGCAGGAACAAAAAAGTCCCATGATTATCTATACAGCTGGCCCTTCACTATCCTGACTGATCACAAGCTGCTCCTGGGCCTCCTAGCACTGGACAGGCAGACCCCACAGATGTTGTCCCCTTGGGTCCTCCGCTGGTCCATATTCCTGGCCGGCTACAATTACACACTGGTCCACTGCCCCAGCAAGGCCATGGGCCACGCCAATGCCCTCAGCCATCTTCCACTGCCCACCTGCAACCCAGACCCCACCCCAGTGCATCACATTGCCCTGCTGGAGGACCTGCCTGACTGGCCAGTCCAGGTGGCAGAGATGGCCCACCACACAGCCCACGATTGCCTCCTCACCCGGGTTCTGGACTGGGTGGGGAGGGGGTGGCCCACTGCAGTGGGACCAGATTTTAAAGCATTCTTGTCCAGGCGGGAAAACTGTTGGCGCACAAGGGGTGCCTCCTCTGGGGGAGTAGCATTATTGTGCCCCCCCACTGCAGAAAAGGGTCCTCACAGTGCTGCATGAGATGCACCCAGGGATCGTCCACATGAAATCCCTGGCCCGGAGCTATGTCTGGTGGCTGGGATTGGACCAGGAGATCAAATCCATGGTCAAGAGGTGCCACCAATGCCAAGCATCCTGGCCAGTGCCACTTAGCACCCCCACAAGACCCTGGGAGTGCACCCACAAACCATGGGCATGGCTCCACATAGACTTTGCTGGGCCATTCCAGGGGCAAATCTTTTTTATCTTGGTGGATGCCTACACCAAGTGGCTAGAAGTGATCCCTGTACTCCACCTCCTCACAAGCAGCCATCCGAGCCATGTGGAAGATCTTCAGTACACATGGCATCCCTGATACCCTAGTCTCGAACAACGGCACCACCTTCACATCAGCGGAGTTCACAGAGTTTGTCCAGTACTACGGGATCCAGCACGTCTGCTCAGCACCCTTCCATCCCATGACCAACGGTCAGGTTGAACATATGGTCTGCACCACTAAGGAAGCCCTGTGCCACCTGGACAAAGGTGATTGGCACCACAAACTGGCCGCTTTCCTGTTCGGCCAGCGCATGACCCCCCCACACCACGATGGGGTGCAGCTTGGCAGAACTCCTGATGGGCTGGCACCTCACCACCTGGTTGGACCGCCTGACCCTGACCGGGCCCCAGAACACAGCACTGCTCCTGAGATTCGACCAGTGCCACGAGGGTTCTTCCCAGGAGATCCCGTTTTCACCTGGAACATTGCAAAGGGGCCCCAATGGGTCCTGGCCCAGGTAGTCCAAGTGACAGGCCCCTTGTCCTATGAGGTCTCCGGAGAGGATGGGCAAGTGTGGCAGCAGCACATTGACCACCTCCAGCAGTGGGTTCTACCTGAGGACTTGGAGGAGTCAGCAGACAAGTATGGGGGTGACGGGTAGTCCCTGCCCGATGCATGCCAAGAGCCCGACATGGAAGTACCAGCACAGGACTCCACGCCAATGACGGAGGTGGCTGGGCTCCCCCAGAGTGTTCCTTCCCCAATAACAGAACCATGAGTAGCCATCACAGATTCTCCCCTGACCCAACCAGAGAGGCCTGATTCAGCACCCGAACGGGATGCCCCAGCTCCGAGAGTATGCAGGTCCACCTGAGAGAGAAAGCCACCTGCCTACCTCATGGACTATGTGTACCAGGGTTCTGCTGGACTATGGGGGGAGGGGTATTATGTTCTGTCCTAAGAGCTGCACATGTGGTCGGCCAAACATGTGGCCAGGCGAAGCTGTCACCTCCAGAGACAATAGACCCAGCGGATCCTAGTAGGGACCAATGGGGAAGCCTGCATCTGTAGATTGACCACTAGGATGCAGGATTACTGTAAATAGCAAATCACAGATGTTGGGTGTGTGCATGGGTGTGGTTGAGAATGGGGATAAAAGTGAACCTGCGAGTCTGGCATGGTAGCCTTGTTCCAGTCTTCAAATAAACGATGAGCTTTGATCACTCAATGAATCTCTGAACCCAGTACTTTACAGTCAAGCTCCCCAAATCCCAAAACATTCAGGATTTTTTGAAGTTAAAGGGCATTTAAAGGGATTGCAGTCTCTTTAAATGCCTTCCAGGTAAACTCATTGCTCAGAGGTGGCTTTTACAGGGACTGCAAGCCCTTTAAATGCATTCAGAGTTCATTCATGGCTTGGGAAAGGCATTTAAAGTGACTGCAGTCCCTTTAAATACCATTTTCCCCCACTGAAACCAATGGAGGATGGAGACACCTTCTTTGGGGGCCCATAGAATTGTACCCCCAGTCCAATCTTTTTGAATTTTTTTTTTGGGGGGGGGGTTTGAGAGGTATCAGCAGCTATGCAGAAAATTTGGTGCCACTTCCTCAAAAAAGGCCCCAGGTATCCCCAGATTGATTCTATATTATGGCCTGTGAGGAACATTGACTATAATGATCCTCCAAGGGTATAATGGAGCCGGGGGAAAAAAAGGATTTCTGAAAATTCTGAATCCAAATACCAGACCTGTATTGGTATTTGGGAATATCAGAAAATACTGATATACTCAAACCTGGAAAATACTGGGGTGTTTTTTTGGACATCCCTACTTATTACTGATGGCCTACTAAGTCATGGTACAAATATGGGAGTCAAAATTACCCCCCTTATGATCTAAAGTGGACCAGGAATGGGGAGAAGCACAAACAGGAGAGCAATTCAGTGGTTAAAAAAATAGACCATTTATGTGCAGTACTAAGTCATGATGGCTAGGATAACATAAACAGCAAAAAGGCAAGGACATACAAAATCCAGTAATTTATGCCCCTGGGGACCAACCAACATGGTAACTTCTGTCTGAGGTGCTGCCCACAAAGAAGGGTGGGTGCCACAGGAAGATACACTGCACCTTTACAGTATGATAACTGGGACAGGGCTGTTGTGTTTATGCCCATCTAACATTTTAAAAGTGCTGTTGCATTCTCTGCAGGCAGGATTTTTTAGTGCCCTGGTTATGGTATAAGCCAGTCAATGGCTGCCTTACAAATAAGATAACCAGCACTGTGCTGATATTCCCCCATGAGCCACATCAGCCCATCTCGGTTCTTTGATTTATAATTGATTAACAATCCACAAGCCAATCATTGGTTATTGTGTTAAAGCTTTTTTCAGAGTTCATATGCTCAGTTTCATGAAGGGTTTAATATATATATGACTTGTTATTACAATTTTAGTGACATGGTGCATGACCTGCCCAAGGTACTCCTGCCCCCAACCCCAGATGCAAGAGACTTTCTTTTTTTCATCAGGTAGCTGGATTTACAGCTCCAGTATTAAAAACAACAATTCTACTGCTGTTAAATGCACCTACTATATTCAGGTATGATCATGTTTGCAGCCAGTCATTAGGAAAGCATCCTTTCCATTTTGTAAAGAGTTCTCACTTTCAGGTGCTACTGAAAGGCTGCAGCAGAGACAATTTCCTTAGTTTCCATGTTCTCTTTGCCTGATGTCCATCTGCAGTAGGACCTGGCTAGTGCACTGTGTAACTGGCAGGCATAATTGCTTCTTCTCTTATCCTGCCTTCAAGAAAAATCATCCTCTTCCCTGCTAGAAATGAGATGAAACTACACCAAACTTGTCTATGACTTTTGAAAAAGTTTTCCTGTCATCCCTCAGGCTGACTGACAGATTTGCAGATCCTTGAGTATTCCATCTTGTCATTTAGATTTGTTCAAAGCTAGTCTCAAATAATGCAAAACCAAGATGATTATGCAAGGTGTGAGACTCTGAATATTGATGGCCTCCTTCTCCACTTTGGGGTAAGTAAATTATTTTAATATATGGTTCATTGCTTGGCCTGCATAAAATAAATGAATGAAATGGGTGTTGGGATCATAAAATGTGAGGAGAATATGTTTGTGGTCTGAAATAAAGGTTCCATTACCATCTTTTGTGCTTATACTAATAAGAAGCTTATCAAAGAACCTCCATTGTTACTTTCTCATGAAAGTCTTGGGTTCTAATTTCCAGTGTGGGGTGATCTTCTGCGGTTTACCCAATAGGGAGGAAAAATTCACTGCACTTCTGTTCAGAGGAGTTCTCCCTTTTAAATCATTATTCCTTGTTTTACTAGAACAGACTGGGGTTCTAAAAATACTGTCTTTGGTACGACTCATATGCTGCATTTGTAGCAAAACGCAGAACCTCTTCAGGCACTTCCATATGGAATGTTGTTTGTGTGAAGTTGTGTGCAATACGTAATGTTTGGATTGGGCTTGTGCATAGCCATTTACACATTATCTGCCATTCATACACGATCAGTGTTATGTTTACAGCACCTGGATATGAATGTAAAACCTTCTAAGGCAGTAGTTCTCTTTGGATTTCAGTCCTATATTGATAAATATGCAAAAATGACACATCCTAGACCAAACATTATTGCTGATAGACATGGAATTGGGAGAGCTTCCACAAGTTTTTGGAAGGCTCAGAGGCTCACAGCTGAACTGAATACAAAGGATAAGCAACATTCAGAATAATTAACTATATAGTGTATTAATTCTACTACAGTGCAAGTGATAACTACGTGGGATGCAGAGAAACCAGGCTTCTTCTGCATAAGCACTGTGAAACATCTGGGCAAGTCCACCCTGGCTCTCAGCTTCCAACTAGTCCTCAAGACTATCCAGCCCCCTCCTTGCCAAACACTAACAGGTGACTGCAGAGGGCATGCCAGATCCCTTCTCAGCCATGTTTCATATAGTAATTGGAATCCCCATGGGGAAAGTAAAATGCTTGATCCAATGTGTGCAGCTCTGACAGTTAACTGGAGCAAATATTTCACTCTCCCTCCATCTCTGTCAATGCTGTGGGATGGTTTTTAGAGAAGCGTCCTAAAAATTGTGCAAATAAAGAAATTAATAAGTAGCACTGTTGGTATATATTGAAGCAATTTTATTTTAAAACTTAAATATTTTAAAAATCCTCTACATTTGCAAGTTGAAATTACCCATGCATAGACAACTAAGTGTGGCTCTTTATTGTGGCTCATATTAGGAGAGCTGATGCCTTTTGCATGATTAGGGCTGCATGCTGAGATAAATGAGTCTTACCCGGGACATGTCTCAATGATGAATCACCCATTTTCTTCAAAAGTATAAATGTGAGCTGAACTAATGTACATTTGAACATGAGAATGATTTCTATAATGAAACTTTTATGTTTGTGCCAATTGGCTTGGGGAAAAAAAGAGGTGGATAATGAATTGAAAGTATAAAATCACTTTCTCCTTCTCAACACCAGACAAATGGTCCATTGAGATAACTATTTTGCTGGGGACAGTGGTCAGCTGCTATGAATTTGAGAATAGCTTAGCTGTCTCCAGACTTTTTGTGTGGGTTCATTAGTCCTTCCAAGTTAACTTTTTTGATATGTAACTTCTTGACCCTGAGGAGTTATGCTTTGTTATTGTGAACCTTGTAGAACTTTTCATATTGATGAGATATCATTTTTCTGCCATAATAACCATAATGTTATTTCAGTAGAGAAGGGGAAGATGGGTAAGTGCTTTAGAAACTTCCCCAGATTTTGCAGTTTGCTTGATCTGTAGCTGTATCTATATTGCTAAATACTTAGTGGTGGAAAATTAGGCAAAGGAAATGGAGTGGAGCTAAAAATCATGCATTGACATTGAACAGCAAATTCTACTCTGCCAGTCCCAGACACTGGTAGTGGGCTACTGGGTTTTTCCTTCATCAAGGAATGAGCAGATTGTCCCAGTTCTATTCCATCAGTGCTCTGTGGTTATACATTGTTATTCCTTTGTTATTTAATTGTGTCATCCACTTTTATTGCATTATTCATTTATGTTTTATACAGGTCTTTATTGCATTGTTTTTACAATGCCTTTCAAATTGCGTTTCTCATCAAGAAATGAGGACAATAAATAATGCAAAATCTACCACTCAAAGAATGAATCCTGCTGCTCTTGAATTCTGGTTTAACTTGGAGAATTTCTGCAATGATTTTCAGAATTTGGAATACTTTATTGATATGCCTGTTGCAGTGTAGTAAATACCACATAAAAGGAATCTTGATGCAAGTGTATATATCAATGTGCATAATGTAGGTGAGGATGATGCAGAACAACTGAAGAAACTGAAAGCTGTGGCAAACTGTACATGTACAACAATCTGTACAAAATTAGAAATAAAGAACAAGAACAATAGAGAATACCTGATAGGAACTGGCATTCAGAAAGTAATAAATCAACCCCGTTAGCTTACCTCAAAAGCTACATGAAATTCCAATTTTTGGACTCAAACATACTAGCTCTGATGAAAGAAGTGGCATAATGTCTTGCATACTTTCACCCTTGCATACATTCACCCAGCTCTGTTTTTCCCTGAGAGCTGAGCTTGGTGATTCTGTGTTGGTTCTGAGCAAATACCTGAAAAAGCTAATGGAATGGATGAGACCTAATAAGCTGAAGCTCAGTCCACAAGAGTCTAGGGATGTGCACAAAACAGGAAAGTGCAGTTTGGTTTGGTTCGTGAGGTTCATAATGCAGTAGAATGCCCCAGCATGCTAGAGACACCAAACTTACAGGGCATCTCTGGCTGACTCTCCTCTACCTGCCCTCTACATTTGGTGAGGATTGGATTTATGGGGTCCAACTTACACCCCCCCCAAGAGAGTGCTCCATCCACTATTGTTTCCAATAGAGGGAAAAACAGCAAACAAAGCAAGAGCAATAGAAGCCCTGCAAAACAGAAGCAGAGTCCCCAACAATCCTCTCTGTAGTAGATGATGAAGGTAGGGGCATTTTTGTAAGCCCAGAAAAACCAGTTCAATGTGCCCAGCAGAACCAGTGCCATAATGGCAGTGCAAACCCAACAGTACTAAGGTCAAACCAGAGAATCTCTGATGTACTACTGCCCAGCGGAACTCAGTGCTGTTGTTGCACATAATCAGCTTCCAAGCAATGGGTGGTGGTGGAAGCCCAGCAGAGTCAGTGCAATGTACTAGTGCCCAGCAGAACGCAGTACCAATGTGGTGATGCAGCACAATCACAATCCAAGTGGGATGGGGAGTTTTACAAGCCTAGCAGAATGAATACAATGTACCGAGTGTCCAGCAGTACCAGTGCAGTAATAGAGTGCCCAGCAGAACCCAGTGCCACTGGCACTGAAAGCTTAAAAAGGCTGATCTCAAAGCACAGAGTCACAAATCCAAGTAAGGGGGATGGGATATTGCAAACTCTGTGCAAGAAAATGGGAAGTGAACACAAAGGAACTCTGGCAAAAAGAGGGGCGGAACCATCTTGAAATTGACATGATTAGTTTTTCCAAAGTTGGAGAATTCAAACCCCCCCCCCCCAGTTGTTTTGAAGTTTGATTTGAGCAGAGACAGTCTGTCTGGAAATGTATCAATTAATGAACTGGCTTCAGCAGCACATATACTAAAATTGGAACGATACAGAGAAAATTAGCATGGCCCCTGTGCAAGGATGACACACAAATTTGTGTCCTCCATGAACTACTTGAAAGTTTGTGGAAAGTTCTTGCCAGTTAACCTTCCTTGAACTTCAGTTCACAAACCATGAAAATGGCCAAAATTCATCATGAACTTTAGTTCATAGTATGCCAATAAAAGGTATGACTGACTGACTGACTTTAGTTTATGAGCCGGTTTGTGCCCATCCCTGCATGAGACTGAGCTGGTCACTGGAGAAGCTGCTTGAAGACTGCAAAGTTAGCCTATCATGGAGGGGGTTTCACTCCCCTTGAAGGAGTAAATCTGGAGCTTTGAGTGCTGCAGGATCCTGGCTTATGAATGAAGGCTCAGGTGTCCTCTCTGCCAGCTATGGCTGTACAGGATCTGGCCACAGTAATCTACCCTCTGATCACATCCAGGTTAGATTACTGTTATGTGCTTTACTTGGGAACACCTTTGAAAGCTGTCTGGAAATGTCCATTGGCCCCAAACACAGCAGCCAGGCTATTGACAAAGGCCAGAAACAGGGTTTATATTACTACTCTGCTGAATGATGTGCACTGGCTGTCCATTTGTTTCTGGGTGTCATTCAGTGTGCTGGTAAAGGCTTGAGCTTAATTCCCCCTCCCCAGGAATTCCATCTCATACCTACTTTGTCAGGGGAATGATGCAAAATTCTTCATGAGGTTACCATGGGGGGCAGCCAAATATCCAGAAGCCAGTCTTGCTGTGTTCTGTACCCTCCCTCCCATAAGACAGGTGGCCTACCAGCTTTGCAGAGTGGAAGCTGTTGGGATTCTTCCTTCCTAAAAAAGAAAAGAAGAAAATCTACACACAGACATACATGGACAAAATGACAAAAGGGTAAGGTCTGTCTTTTTCTCTAAAAGCAGTTCAGAAGGAATCTGGTTATGCACAGTCTGCCCATTCACATATGAAGCAGGGGCAGGGAGGCATATATTTATAAATGCCTTATCATGTCCTTCTTAGTTGTCTTCTTTTTTTTAAAAAAAAAATAAAAGGTGCAAAACATTTCAAGCTATATATCAGTGTGCATAATGTAGGTGAGGATGATGCAGACCAACTGAAGAAACTGAAAGCGGTGGCAAACTGTGCAGGAGCTGCAAACCCTTGGTAATTGTGTTGTTTTTCCAACTCTTCTAGATTTGCAGTATCCTATTGGAGATAGATGGGGTCACAGTGGCTCAAAGGTTAAGATGCTGAGCTGCAGACTGGAAGGTCAGTAGCTCGGCAGTTCGAGACCCTAGTGCCGCATGATGGAGGGAGCTCCTGTCTTTGGCCCCAGCTCCTGCCAACCTAGCAGTTTGAAAGCAGAAAATGCAACTAGTTTCATTATGTTGGCACCATAGAGAGAAAACATGACTAAGGAAGCAACAACAACAACAAAAATCCAATAAAGCACAAAGAGAAAATACAATCTTAAAAATGGTCAGCTAAGATAAATTTGTATATCATTATTGTAACAGGTGACTAGCAAAATATTATACGTATTTTAACTTACAGCGACTGTTTCAAGAATTGTATTGTTAAATGAAATATGCATATTGATATATACTTACCAAACAAAATACTGTGAGATATGTAATAATAATATTTTTTTTAAAAAGGAGGCATTGTTGAGTGCATCTTCAACTGAAGCAGCAGAAGAGAGGAGCCGCAATGACACCATCAATCATCTATCTTTCAGTGAATTGGATTAGTGCTTTTTTGAGGCAAGAAATAGCGTGTCATTGAGCCAAATGTACATATTCACATACTGAGAAGATTCAGGGGAATCATGTTTACTCAGGATGGGTTGTATACAGCCCAGGTTTCACCAGAACAACAACAGGAAGAATCCATGCAAAGCTGCCATTCATTCCTTTGTTCCTATGCAAAAGATAATAGATGCTGCCATTCAGATAATGCCATCAGTGCTATTGTTAAAAAAATGAAATTATATATTCTTCAGACAAGCCAAAAGTTGAGTCTGTTGATGGAAAGGCAACAACACCTATATCTACTTCTGCTTGCTATTATAATGAACTAATGCAATGCCTATCGTTATGACAGATGAGTGGTGGCAGAAAGGAAACTTGTATAACATATAGGTATCCTGAAGCTGCCAACTACTGGCCAGACTTTTGAGTGTTAGGCAGGCATGGTGGCTGGTTTGTACCTTGCTACCACAGTTCTGTTCACACTATCAGATACCCCTTTGCCTGTGAGAATCTCCTCACGTTCGTCTATGTTATCCTATGTTTAGTTTGTAAAGGCATTACTCAGAATGGTGGCTGGCAAGAGATCTTTCTTGTTCATAGTACCCACTAACTTCTGGAGATGCAGGACAGTATCATTTCTGTCTGTTGATCAGTACGATACCCCATGTTACACTTATGTATGAGTTCAACACTGCCCATTAGCTGTCTCATTGCACCAGTGAACGCAATGTCCATAAGTTATATAGTGAAAGTATGTATGACCAGTGTACAGTGTACATTTGATATTCTTTGTATGTGAGTTAATTCTCATGTTACAGTCAATGCATCAACATCTGAATGTGTGATTTAACCCCCATTTTTATCCAGGAACTCTCTCAGGTTTCATGTATATAGTGATCGTACATTGACTGTTTCTTACAAACAGTTGGAGGTATAAGCATATGGGATGTACACTCATTCACTGTAACATGCAAAGAAGACTCTTCTCTTGAATAAATGATGACATCAGCATGTTGCTCCATTTTGACAGGGACTTGCTTCCCAGATCAACACAAAGTAGGCTACAAAAAGCCTTGCCAGATATTTGAACTCAGAAAGAATATTTCTGAAGGCCTCTTGTAGCAAGGTAAGATACGGCAGTATTTTGTGTTGGAAGTGTGAAGAAGACATCTTGTTAATGATGTTGTTGACATGCACATTCTGTTTTCGTTGTTTATTTTTTTAGCCACTACATCTTGCACAGTCACACTGTCTGGAGTAACCATTCTCTTCCCATTTTGATCTTGAATAAAATGAAAGGAGACTTGTCACTATGATCCTATTTGCTTTGAATTTCTGATTTAGTCTATATAAAGAGGACTCCTCTTCTTAATTGCATTCCAGATTCCAGTCTGGCAGCCAATAAGTCATCTAGCTTGGTGGGAATCATAACAGTTCTGAAATAACTGAGCATACATCAGCATAAGAATCTGTTTCAAGTCTTCTGTGAAATGCACATCTGCATGATTTGTTGTTTGCCTCATTGTCTCTTTCTTGTTGCTTTTTGATAACCAAATTTGTATATTTCTTGGAGCAAGATGAATGATAATGTATCTTTGCCAGAATAATGTCATGACTGATATTGCCAGAACCTTTGCATAAACATGCAAAGTCTGGGGTCATGTCTCTCTTGTACTGCCTTGGTAAGCTTTTCACATTTCATTCCTTGGTGGAGACACCATTTCTCTTGCCACAGAAAATGCAGACAGTTTCACAAACCCTTCCAGCTTATGGTGCTCCTCTCTGTAGCCTTTTTGGAACGCACTGACCACTTCCAGCTGCATCACTCAAGCTATCCTCTGTTGTCCACTTTAAAATACCCAGTAGCTTTGTTTTTTTTAATGTCTCCAAGATGTTTCACTGTTTTGAGTAATGGAGTGTGAATTCTCATTTGAGCAGATCCCAGCGAAATTAGCCGGATTCATAGCTCTGTATCCTGAATAGCTGGTTATGGACTCTGTCCTTGATGGCCCACTATGAATGTCATCTACCTTCAAAAGCTCTGTGATCTTCTAAATGTTCCATCATTTTGTCACTAATAATGTGGTTACCTAAAACAGAAAACAAAACCGAATCAACAGCATAGTAACCAATATGCATACATGGTGCAATTTTAATGCTACATATATATAGTACAGCTGTAATAATGAATAATTGCACTGCAATAACTCATTGGAAATCCTAAATGATACCAGGCATAAAAGTATTCAGAGGGACTGCTCCCCATTGCCTCATGAACAGTGTGATCTACAAAACCTGCCTTTTATACTGGGTTCACAATATACTGTCACTGAATATGTTCATAATTTTTTTTAAAAAATATTTATTTTATTTATAGTCTGCCTTTCTCCCTGGGGCTACACAGAGTGAGTCAACACAATCAACAGGAGGGGACACTGAATAAACAATATGCAATTGGGTTAGGATTGTAGAAACCGGAACCAATCAGAAATCTAAAGACAGAACTGAAGCAGAGTTTTAACTTGTCATATTACACACTGTGTAATATTACACAGCAGGATCCTACTTATAGTAAGCTATACAAAGTATACTACAGTCCCTAATCATTAAGCCAAGTAACTTTGTGAACCATTTTGTACAGTACAACTCTATTACCTGCATAGAAAAGCCCTCTTGAATAATTCAGTTTTGCGTAGTTGGTGGAAAGCTGGGAGGGTAGGAGCCTTCCTGACCCACTCAGGCAGGCCATTCTGGGGGGGGGGGGGCACAATGAGAAGGCAAATGTAAGTGTATGCTTTCAATCTGAAACATTTATATAGGTTATGTATTACATGCATACACCTTGTCCTGGAATCAAGATCAAACATTGTCATTTATTTACTTATTCATTTGTAATATTTCTATGCTGCCTTTTCACCCAATCCAGGGTTCCCAAGGCAGCAAACATTGAAACAAAGTATTAAAACATTTGAGACATTAAGGTTGCGGTCACACACGTGAGATAAGGTGTGTGGGAGGGGAGAGGCTATTTCCTCCAGTGGAAGTTGATTTGCAGTTGCATGATCACACAGTCTTTTGAAACTGTGGGCGCAGCCAGTGTTCCCTCTAAGCCGAGTTAGTGTGAGCTAGCTCTCTGGCTTACACATTTTTGTCTTAGCTCAGGAAGGATGGCTCCAGAACAAACTAATTTATGCAGTAGCTAAATTGCTCACTCACAACTATAATGTCAGTAGATCACAAAGTAGAATTTTTGCTCATAAGACTCCACAGCTTAGAGGGAGCATTGCAGCCCACCACTGTATGATCAGACGCAACCACAGTTGAGTCAGGTTTGGGTTTTCTTTGGTGCAAGTGGAGGAGTGGGGAATCAAACCTGGTTCTCCCAGATTAGAGTTCGTGCACTTAACCACTACACCAAACAATATTTATGCTAAGTGCAAATGTTTCCGTGGTCATGTGGCTGGCATGACTAGATGCTGAGGTGCACAGAACGCTGTTACCTTCCCACGGAAATGGTACCTATTTATCTACTTGTAATTTCTTGCTTTTGAACTACTAGGTTGGCAGGAGCTGGGACCAGAGATGCGAGCTTATTCCGTCATGCAGCACTCAGGTCTCGGACTCCTAAACTACTGATCTTCTGGTCTGCAGTTCAGCATCTTAACTACTTGATCAAATGTCAAAACTTGGATACTGCCTTCATACATTTTCTATACAGAACTGCTTTTCACATGAGGATAACGTGAAAAGTAACACTAAGTATACCTACTTTATTTTATATTTCATTTTAAAAATAATGCTTCTTATAATGCCATTCTAAGCAGAGCTATACCCTTCTAAACCCATTCACTTTGATGGAATTAGAAAAGTGTAAGTCCATTAAGGATGGTACTGTTAGGAAGCAATCCCATCTAACTAAATCCCATTTAATTCACTTACTCCCAGCAACGTATTTTTAGGATTGCAGCATCTGTCATTTATGCTTCTGACATTTGACTATACTACATTCATCATATAATATTCTTCCTGCTTTCTCTTTTATTGCTTTCTACTCTTCACTGCCTTTTCACTGTATAGCAGAAGACTCATTTTATATTTACTTTGTTTGGGCAGTACAGATAAACATGTATAAAGCTCAGCTTATTCACTAGGATTATATAAAGGTCATATATAGACAGAAGAAATCCTGCAAAAGATAACCCAGTAAGATTATAAGAGGTGCATTTCCTTTATCTTTCTTTGTTTTTATTCTATATTTATCTCATTAAGCTCTGTTTTTCTGAGTTTTAAAAAAACTGGCCGTAGTCATTATAGATGCAGTATGTTAATTTAACTGATAAAACGGAACTAAATAAGAATTTGTAAATGGCTATAAAATGGATAATTTTTGCTTAATTAATCTACGAAGTTTTAATTAACCTCTCCAGTGGCCCAATTAAGGATCAGGAGATCTTTCTGAAGATATTTTGAAAATGGAACTGAAATTATTTTAAATTGCACCATCAGCCTCCCCCCCAACTTACCAATTAGTTTTATTCTCAATTTAACAAGTTAAATGAAAAATGTCAAATATGGGAGGAAAGAATAATCAAAATATTGTGAAAGTAATTCTGAATAAACGGAAATATGTACAAATGACTCCAGCTGGCAGTGAATTCAGCTATGAAAGCCTACAGTGCAAGAAACTGAAGAAAGATGAACTTTACTAAGCCATACAATACCTTCTCTGTCTATTGAGCTGGATATAGCAGCAGAGCTATCCATTGAGCTGGATACAGGCAACCTGAGATTTTTTAGTATCATACACGAGGTCTTAATAATGTATTAGAACCATATTGTATTTACCAACTGTCCTCTCTTCTGCTGAAGTAAACTTTAATGTGGAATGTTTATATGTCCAAGACTGCTTTCTGATCTTTCCCATCCCCTGCCAACCTTTCCTTTTCCCTCATTCTCTCTGACTGTCTCTTCTCACACTTCTCATGTCCACTGACAGTGTTACTACCAGCCCTGAAGAACAGTAATGAAGCTTTGACTCTTCTCTCTTACATTGCCATATTCAGCTTGTTTCCAGGTAATGTTGCTTCTCTTTACAACCAATATGGCTCTTCCTCTGTTATATTAAAAACAAACTATACATTACATTTTGTGATGAATTAGTTCTAGGTTCCCTGAACCCAGTTCACTTTTTCACATCCATATGTTCATTCATTTATAGTCTGCATTTCTCATAAGGACTCAAGGTGGATTACACATAGTAAGTCAGTACAACCACAAAATGGGACATTCAGTAATTAATGCATTAGGATTTTAGACGTCTGGAATCACCAGAAAGAACTGAAACATAGCATACATATTAACACAATACATTAAGCAGTACAAAAATTATGTAATAGGATCCTACTTACAATACACTATATACAGCAGTATAAAGCACAGTCTCAATCAAAGTAAGTTGGTGAACCATTTTGTACAGTGCAATCCAATTATCTATGCAGAAAAGCCATCTTGAATAGTGAAGCGTACTGGACTCAGGAGACCAGGAACGGTGAAATCATGAAGCCTTTATTGAGTGTTTCAGCATGCCCAGTAGATGGTCAGAACAAGCATGCTTCCAGGGCTCCAGGTCCCTCATTATATGCTGGTCAGAGCCACACCTCCGGCCGCACCCAAAAGACCTGATAGGGGCTTAACATATGCGCATGTTTGTCATAGGTTCTCTGGAGGAGCCTTTGATTGCATTGGCTCCCCAGGGAGAACCTAGGTCCCACATTGGTGGAGGCTTTCAATCTGGATGTCTATTGTTCCTCCAGATTCAAGCTCCCCTCTCTGCCTGACCATGTGCTCTGGCCATGCGGCGGGCACCATTACCTGGGAGCACATGGCAGGCTGGTTGCTACACAGAGCATACTACATTACAAATAGTTTGGTTTTAATAGCTTGTGGAAGGCCAGGACAGTAGGAGCTTTCCTCACTTCCCCAGCCAGGCAATTCCACAAGGTGGGAGACACAACAAAGAAAGCACATGTACAGACAGTTGTTAATTTTGTCCATCTGCAGGTTGACACCTGCAGAAGCCCCTGGTGACATGAGCAAAGTTGTCATGGTGGAGCACAGGCAAAGAGGCAGTCCTGTAAATAAAAGGGGCCAAGGCCATGAAGGGCTTTGTATGTGATAGCCAATGCCTTAAACTGAGCTTGTGAATAAATGGGCAGCCAATCAAGTGTCTGCAGTTTAGGAGTCATATGCATGCTCTGTCTAGCTCCCATTGATAGGCAAGCCATGTTAATTCTGGACCTATTGGAATTTCTGAGTTGATTTTGAGGAAAGACCAACGTATGGTGCATTACAGTAGTCTGTTCTCGATGTTACTGTGGTGTGGATCCAGCTCGTCAGGTCAGGTGTATCATGGTGCAGGGCCATCTTATTTGCTAGGATGAGTTAGTAGAAAGCCCCCCCCCTTTTTTTGCAACTGCATTAACTTGCTTCTCCAGTACTAAAGCTGGATCCAATATGACCCCAAGACTTTTACCTGAGTCAGCAGGAGTCTGGTGAAGTACATCAAAAGTGTGGAGAACAATGCCCTTCAAGGCCTCTGCCTTCCTGGCCAGAATTATCTCTGTCTTTTCAGGGTTTAGTTTCACTTTTAGCCAGTTAACCACAACAGCTAGGCAATGATTCAGAAGGACCCACATACATCCCCTTTAGATTTGGATAAGTACATATAGCGATGAGTATTGTCATCATATTGGTGACAACCAGTCCCCAAACTACAAATGATTTGTCCTAAGGGCTTTACATAGAGATTTAAAAACATGGGGGATAGAACTGTGCCTATGGAGCCTCACAAGATAAGTCCCACACCAATGACAACTGGTTTTCAATAGCAACCCTTTGAATCCTATCCATGAGGAATGATTTGAAACAATCAGCATGCATCCCCTAATACCTACTTCTGCCTTCAGGTGTCTTAACAAGATGGCAGAATCTACTATATCAAAGGCTGGAGATAAATCCAATAAGAGCCTTTGTCTACACTCAGACAGAGGTCATTCAGCTAAAGCTAGCAGAGCCGTTTCTGACTCATGGTCTGGCTTGAAACCAGACAGAAAAAAATATAATGCCAACAAGTTATCCAAGAAGACTTGAAGTTGGTTCACTACTGCTCTCATAATCACTTTGTCCTGAGATGGCAGAATAGAGACTGGCTGATAACTGGCCACAGGGCTCTTTTTCAGCAGAAAAGCACCGGAACACCATTCTGGCTGGTGTCCGAGCCTGCCCCACCCCCTCCCTGCCTGGCCTGAGCTGTTTACACTTAAAGGGAAAGTTCCTGCAGAGAGCCTGTAGGAAAAAGCCCCACCCGGCACTTTCCCTTTAAGTGCAGAGAGCCAGCAGGAGAAAGCCCCACCCAGAGATTAAGCACGGGGCTAGGCTCTTTGCACTGAAAAGCCTGGCTCTGCATTTGGCTTCCCGACGTCGCGTCGCTCTCCCTGCTCCGGTAAGTGCCTCCCCCATCTCTTTCCCCTCTCTCTCTCCCCCCTACCTTTCTTTCTGTTTCTCTCTCTCTCTGTCCCCTCCTTCCTTCCTTCCTCTTTCTCTCTCCCCCTCCCCCTTCCTTTCTCTCTCTCTCCTCCCCCTTCCTTCCTTCCTTCCTTCCTCTCTCTCTCTCTATATATATATGTCTTTCTGTCTGTCTTTCTCTCTCTCTCTGTCCCCACCTCCTTCCTTCCTTCCTTCCTTCCTTCCTTCCTTCCTTCCTTCCTTCCTTCCTCTCTCTCTCTCTCCCTTTTCCTTCCTTTCTCTCTCTCTCTCCTCTACCTTCCTTCCTTTCTCTCACTCCCCCCTCTTTCTTTCTTTCTTTCTTTCTTTCTTTCTTTCTTTCTTTCTTTCTTTCTTTCTTTCTTTCTTTCTTTCTTTCTCTCTCTGTCTCTGTCTCTGTCTCTGTCTCTGTCTCTGTCTCTGTCTCTGTCCCTCTCTCTTTCTCTCTTTCTTTCCCTCTCTCCCCCTCCCCCTCTCTGTCTCCCCCACCTCTCTCCCCCACCTACCTACCTACCTACCTACCTTCCTTCCTTCCTTCCTTCCTTCCTTCCTTCCTTCCTTCCTGTTTCATTTTGTTCTTTGTGTTTTTATAAAAAAAAATTATTGAAAAGGGGGGATTGCTTTTGACAATATCTTTAATTTTTGAGAATCTCTTTAGTTTTCTCATGGCATCTTCTGCTTAAGAAAAGTAAGTTTGAAGCCTGAGTTCATTGTTGTGTCTTGTTGGGAATGGCTTGCAAATATATGTGTGTCTAAAGTCTGTATTAAAGTAGTTTGGTGCTTACTTCCATGCAAGAGAAAACATCTGAAAAAGTAGCTTCATTGTTGTGTGTGTTGGCAGAACACTTGACTGTTGCATGGGGGACTTTGGGGGACATCTGCAGAGAAACAGAGTTGTAACTAAAAATGAGCATGGTCAGCAGCACTTTGGAGATTGCCTGTTTCGTGAAATTTAAAAAGTGGGCAGAGTTTCTGATGAAGATGATTGTCTCTCTTCTCCTGCCACTGGGCTGACATCTGCTTTTAGTGGACTAGCAAAATTGATGTTCTTAAACTTCCTACCACTTCATAGTTTTTGCAATGAGCCCTATAGCATGATCTGGCAGATTCAGTATGAGATCACTGCCAGCAACATTCTAGATGTCTTCCAGTCCTTTTCAGCTCATCCATCTCTGTGGTAAACAGGGGGCTGGATTTTATCCCAAGGACAGGAAGGGGCAACCTTGTTGATAGCATCAAGGAGCTCTATGTTTCATGTTTCCACTGCGACCTTAACAGAACACGTTTGGCATTCTAAAACCAACCAAAGCATTCTGAAATCCAGTATGATTCATAAGCCCCCATGGGTGGACTATTTTATATAGCATCTACCTAGAATAATATTTTAAAGATGCACTGGGGCTCGATTTGGATATGGTCCAAAATGGGGCAAATAGCTGTTCCTGGGCTGTTTTGGCTCAGGAAAATAGTGTGGAGGGAAGGCAAGAGCCCTTCTGTCCCCACATCATGGTCTCAGTCTGAATCTGGCTCCTGGGGACATTTAAAATGCCATTATCCAGCCCTGACTCACTATAGTTTGGCCCTTGAATTACAACTTCCATGGGGCAGGAACTTTCCTTTGGGAAGTGCCGTGCTCAACAATGATATCATGTGAATACAAAACCATATTTGGACTTTGGGAGGATAATATTGTGCTAAGATGAGCACTAGCTGGGCAGGTAAATAATGGAAGAGAAAAGAAATATGGGTCAGAATCTCTTCCTCAGTACAGATGGAAGAGCATATCTCCATCCCATCCACTCTTCCTTAGGCTCTTACTGAATCATAACTCAGAAAGCACCCCTCAGCTGAATTATCAGTCATTAGTACATGAATTTCTTCACTGGTCAGATCTAGTATTTGGTCTGTAATAAGGGTCAGTGCCTGTGCAATCAGCAAGAAGGGCAAAACACTTATGGGTGAAATCAGAATAATCACTATTTAGTGTTAGTAAAGTAGTGTAGAAGGGTACACTGGAATATGAATCAGACCTCTTTCCCACAGTCCACATCTTTCATTGTCCATATTGTTAAAGAAAAAATGTGCCAATAAAACATCTCACCCTCTCTCTCAATAGTATCCAGAAATACTATTGTTATCCCTGATTTATATACTCTTGACAATGTGCCACAAATTTTTAATTACAATACAAATTATATGGTACTGCCATGCAGCAGTAAACAAGGAACTAATTTGTGTTCCTTCTACACTTATCATTCATAGACTAATTAGTTTCTGTTTGAGAGACCAAGTGACTCTTATAAAAAGCAAACGCTCCTGAGGATATAAAGGTTAATTTTGAAGTGGTTACAAATATTCTGCTAACATTATAATTAATAGTTATGCTTAAAACACAGCAGTTGTCTGGAGCTCCAATAAGTTGACTGTTAATTAGCCCACAATATTGGCATGGTTTGGGATGCTTTAACTTTCCCTGTTAAGTCACTCAATTTGCAATACTGAGTAATGCCTAGCTTCAAGCCATTGTGCAAATTAAAAAAAAACACAATTCAAATCTGAAAGCAACTGATTCATAATATATTTTTATAGCTACATTTTAGTTCATATTTTCCCCCCATTTAGTTTAAATGAAGGGTTAGCTAACTCTGCTCAACATGTGTCTGTTGATTTCCTCAATTTTATACATGGATGTGAGGGAGAAGGAGAATTTCTCTCAGGATTTGATTCATATGTCACTGAAACGCAGCCAGATCCAAACTGAAAAGTGGCAGCTGTTTAACAGGAGCAGAGAGGATTAGATGTAAAGTGCAAACATATGGTGGTGGTAAAATATCCAACACAGTGATGACACAATATTTAGAAGAGAAAAAGGAACCCTTTTAAAACTGTAGAATGGAATGAAGAAGATTGTTGTGCCTCACTGTATTTCACAGCAGTGTATTTTGTGGCAGCATCACTTACAGTTAAGGAAACAGCTTGCAGTTATAGCCAGTATTCTGCTTTCATATAGAGGGTATAGGAGAAGCTAGGACCAAAACAGACATGAATATGTCCTCATAATTTGTTTGCACACCCTAAATTTCACATGGATTTTTAAACTAATTATGCAGTTATACAAATCAGTGTCTTATTTTCATTCTCAACACAATGAACATTACAATTATTATATCATCTGATTCAAACATGTTTTCGCTCCATGGCAAAATACTGGTGTTGGATTACAAGTTGTCCAATATTATACTTGCCAACCTATCTTTGGAGGATGCAGCTGCAAGTGATTGAGTTTTGCATATCCTAAAATAGTACTACTTTGCAGAGGTGGCCGGATGGAGGAGTGAAATTTCCAGAAGACATCCATGCTTGTAGAAATATAGAAAAGAGTTAAGCATACACAGTGGACTCATTTTTAAAAGATAAAATTGAAGTAGGGAAAGAAATAGTGAACATCATATTTGAAAGACATAAAGAAAAAAAGGACTTGACAAGCTGTCTATTGGAGAGATGTGAGTTCTTAAATCGAAGACTTGGTTTCCCCTATATACTGGGTGTCAAACCATCAGGAATACATTCCCAAAGAGCATGGTACTATCTGTCAAAAAGGAGTGTGGAAACCTGCAAAAGTGACTGAGCAAGAGTTGAACCCCACAGGTCATACTTTGTTCAGATTTATGCTGCTGTCTGCAGGAGAAACAGAAGAGATCTGTCAAGCATTGAAGATCTTAAGTCAGCATTCAATAAACCATCTGATAATTCTGTACCTACTTTGAATATAGGTAAACTTCTGTTTCAAGACAAAATAAAAGTTTTCAGGTGCCCATGACTACATAAGAGGCAGGTATATGAAAGACTGTCCAATATTGTTATATGTAAAATAATGGAAGGGGGGGGGGTCAAACAGTGGATAGAAATCCATACAGTGGGGCCAGGGACAGACACGTGGTATTATTCTACAAGTCTGGTGGAAACCCCAGGTTTGCAGAAAAATCGGACATGTAAAAAGAAAAATATATTTGGGGTTTAAAAAACCCCAAATATCAAAGAAGCAATGTCTGCTTCTTTAAGAAGATGTGCTGCAGAGAGTTCATGAGTTTCTATTGTGAGATCTTGAGGCTAGAGTGGGAGGAGTAAAAAAGGGAAAAAGGGAAAACTGAAGATGGGGAGAGGCACAGAAAAAGGTGGGTGAGGGGGGAAATGGTCCAGAGATTACTTGCGGAGAAACAGTAAAAGGTAGATAGGTATGTCTGTAGGAGATAAGGAAAGTGGAGTGTCTGTAGACACTGCCAGCAGGAGGCAAAGAGCAAAAGAGAGAGATGGAATGGGGAAATTAGATTCTTCCCAGTGAGTCCCTGTATGTGCCCCCCTTTAAAGTAAAAGGTGACATGCAGTGATAGTCCCCAATATAGCATTCTGAAATGGGTATGTGGTGTTTTTTTCATGAAACACAGCAGAAAATGGAACTCTAGGTAAAAATCATTGTAAGATCAATAGCAGTGCAAGTTGTTCTACACTTTTCTGTGGGATCCATTGCAGCTTCAAATATTACAAGAAATAGGTGCCTACTACGAAGATTCATGGTTTCAGTCCATGATGGCAGACAGATGGGGAAGCTGGTAGTAAACACTTCACAACTCTGCTCCACAGAAAGGTCTTTCCAAGATCTCATGTCTCTGCTTCTGCTTTGTAATGCCTTCAGGTAAGGTAACCAAAAAGGTTGAGACAAAAACAATAATCAAATACGGCTAATCAAGCAGTGCTAATATAAAAATATACATTATATTTTAATCATGCATAGGAAATATTAAAATTACAATAAAAACCATGTAGCACCTATACCTAGTATGAGGACAAATGTCAGAATATATAAATACAGGTTAAAAGGTACAAAATGTATCCATATACAAGAACAAAACACATTTCAGCTAAAAAGCCTTCCTTAGTAGTAAAATACAAGGTGAGCACTCCGTAAGTTAAACATCAATATATTTCAAACTCATCATATACAGAATGGCCCTAAAAACCACTCATCCAAATGGTTTTATTTCATATGACCATGTATCCATTTTAGGCCCAATCTGCAATATTCAAAATACAGATAGAATGCTCAGCTACAATGTTAAAAAAATCATCTTTTTACATTGAGTAAAAAAGTAAGATATCTGAAGAAGTGAGCAGTGACTTACGAAAGCTCATGCCCTACCACCTGTATCTACCTCAAATTTTGTTAGTCTTTAAGGTGCTACTGGACTCTTACTCTTTTCTACTGCTACAGACAGACTAGAGGAAGAAGAAGAAGAAGAAGAAGAGATTGGATTTATACCCCACCCTTCACTCCCCAAGGGAGTCTCAGAGTGGCTTACAAACTCCTTTCCCTTCCCCTCCCCACAACAGACACCCTATGAGGTAGGTGGGGCTGAGAGAGCTCTGACAGAAACTGCTCTTTTTCCAGAACAGAACTATGCCAGAACTATGGCTTGCCCAAGGTAATCCAGCAGGTGCAAGTGGAGGAGTGGGGAATCAAACCCGGTTCTCCCAGATTAGAGTCCGCACACTTAACCACTACCCCAAACTGGCTCACCCACGGCTACCAATCTTGATCTATCCCCATGGGAAGTTTACAAGACCATGCATTAAAGGTGTCTCAAAGATGGTGTTTTACTTCAGTTAGGCTAGTCCACTTAATGAAAATAGACAGTAAAAATTGTTGGAGAGGTTGCAGTGAACTAGGAGCATTTATTCATATGTGGTTCTCCCAGATTCTCCCAGATTAGAGTCCGCACAGATTCTCCCAGATTAGAGTCCGCACACTTAACCACTACACCAAACTGGCTCACCCACGGCTACCCATCTTGATCTATCCCCATGGGAAGTTTACAAGACCATGCACTAAAGGTGTCTCAAAGGTGGTGTTTTACTTCAGTTAGGCTAGCCCACTTAATGAAAATAGACAGTAAAAATTGTTGGAGAGGTTGCAGTGAACTAGGAGCATTTATTCATATGTGGTGGTCTTGTCCAGTTATATCAAATTTTTGGAAATCAATATTTGGAGAATCAATATTTGCTAAAATAACCCAGGAACAAATAAAACCTACTATCGAATTAGCCCTGCTTAATTTATTTATCAATGAAAACACCCGATGTAAACAAAGAACACTTATCAACTTTCTTTTATTTGCAGCTGGGATGCTTATTGCTCAGTGTTGGAAGAATGCTAAACGGATTTCCTTGGATATGTGGAGCACTAAATTAAGAAATATAGCAGCACTTGAAAAACTAACAAATAAAATTAGATTAATTCAGGGAAGAACAAAGAAAGATGATTTTAGGAAAATTTGGAACAGTTTTATAATTTATGTAATGGAATTTCCAGACTATCGTTCGTTAAAGACTTTTCTCTATTGGATGGAGAGACTTACCTAAAAATTTGAATAAGGCTGGAGGATACATTTCTCAGAAACGAACTCAATGATAAATATGTTAAGTTTCAGCCACCTTGGATGGAAGCACACACACACCCCTCCCCTTTTCCCTTTTCTTCTTTCTTATCTATTCATTCTTTGTCTTTTCCTGGTTTATATATTTTCTTTTTTTCTTCTGTTGTTTTTTCTGGTTGGAACATCACCATAATATGATGATATCATCTTTTACATTGGACCTAAATTTATCTTATGGTTTTGTTTTGTTATTGGCACTTGTTTTGCATGTGTATATATTCTTTAAAAAACAACACCCCCCCCCGGGTACCACATAGGTTTGCCAGCTCAATATTAGGAAATTAACAGAGATTTGGGGAGTGGAACCCAGAGATGGCAGGGTTTGGAGGGAAGAGTCCTCAGCATGGTATAATACCCTGGAGTCCATGCTCCAAAGCAGCCATTTTCTCAAGGGGAACTGATTTCTGTTTTCTGGAGCTCAGTTGTAATGCTGGGAGTTCTTCATGTCCCACCTAGTGGTTGGCAACACTGACACCACAGTTAGTGCCTCCCCTTCCGTTAACTGAGACTCTACCTTTTACCCATGATAAGGAGCCCACATAGTGTTGCTGAAATTAACCCTGGTTGACCCATGCACCCGCATTTGTATGCCACAGGTAACCAGAGTTAGTTTTTAACATCTTTCTAAAAGCAAAAAGGAAGACAATGGAGTGAAGGATATGAATCAGGTTTGTGCAGATTTTTCCTTACCATAGTTAAATGTGATGTCTGAATGCAGCTCAAGCACTGGTGAATTGTTTACTGTAGGGGAAAAAAAACTTGTACAACTTTCTGCCTTCCAAATTTGTGTTCCAGTTTAGGAAACTTTGGAGGGAGGAGCACTGGGAAATCATCATATTGGCTGTGTAATCACCATTAGGTTGAGTGGAAGGCTTAGCTTGCACCTGCTTGGGTTTAGAGGCATATCACAATGCAGCAGACAGTGAAGCAGATGCAGCCATATTTCCCAGCCGCTTTTCTACTCGCATCTGTCATGTGTGTATTTTGCTGATATCCTACATAGATCCTGTTCATGAGAGCCACTTGGTTCCTCGTATTTATATTCTCATTATTGCACTAGTAAAGAAATTCAAGCTGGAGATCTTCTAGTGTACAGCAGGAATGTTTGACAAAGAACCCCCAGATTGACACTTAAAAATCAACTTGCCAGTGTCTTTTTCTTCTTTTTATGCCACCTGAACTATAAGGAAAAAGCAAAAAATGCATTCATACAATGCACCACATAATATGGAAAAGTGTGGGTAAGTTCCATTGTTTAAAGTCAAACCTATTTCAAAAGTTTTTTTAATATACTTTTTTTAGCAGCAATAAAAAAGTGAAAACTGACAACACAATGCTGTAAAGTTCAAGCAAAGTCATAAACAATCTGTGAACAGCAATGAATGCATGGGCTATTTTTAAAAAAAGGGTTTTGAAAGCTTCAAAGTGATCTCAGATGTTCAAATAAATTAGGGGTGTTTAGGGAGTGTGCAGCATTTCTATAGGACGAAACAGGAACAGCTACTTGAAGTAATGGCATGTATTGAGCCACACAGCTCCTTCACTGGAATGGCATTTTCATTTGCCAGACAGGTCATAAGGATTGCTGATTCCCAGAAACAATGGGTGGTGGGGGAGATAGATATCCGTATGTATTTACAGTAGTACAAAAGTACAAAAATGCCTTTTGTAATTATGTTGCATCTCTTTTTTCCTATTTGCTGTTAATATCTAGATTCTATTAAAATCCAGATAAATAACCATTCCTTGACATAAGGAACAGGAGACAAGCCTAAATGAACACAGATCAGACCATAGGTGTAGAGTACGGTGGGGCTCGAGCCACCCCCGAAATTTCCTAGGTGGGGGCTCAGCTACCCCCAGCAAAAAGGAGTGCCTGCTGCCGTGCCTCCCTGGGTCCTTCTGAGGCCCAGCCACCGCTGCTGGAGAGGGAGAGGGAAGGGGTGGCGGGGGGGGGGGGGGAGAGAGGCACCGGCAGCAGCAGCTGGTGGGCCTTGGAAGGGCCCGGGGAGGCACGGTGGTTTCCCGGGGGGAAGAACATCGCCCCAGCGAGTGCGCACGCTAAGGAGGCCCCCCCCCCCGAAATTTCCAAAAGTCTATGCCCCTGGATCAGACAGAGAAAAAGTCATAAATGAACCAGAAGGCCCCTGGGGCTTGTGAACTCTCCTGTTCTTTATTCTATCCTCCCCTCACATAGGGCTTACTTAATTTATTATTTCTGCTTCACAAAGTCTGGTTTGCACTCTCCCCACACTAGGATAGCTAGCTCTGGGCTGGAAAATTCCTGGAGATTTGGGGATGGTGTCTGGAGAGGGTGCAGTGTGGGCAGGAGAGGGTCTTCAGTGGGGTATCATTCCATAAAGTCTAGGGGTATGCATTCAGCTAAATCTCAGCCAAAAATATCCCCAAATACCTTATTGGTGTTTTCCTGATATTCTTTCAGCCAGGTATAGATTGGGCTATTTTCAGCTATCTGAGATGGCCAAGCCTCGAAAATCCCCCCCAAAATTGCTATTTTTCAGGGGAAAGTTTCCTTCCTTTCTGTTTTCTCCCCTCTCTCACACACAATGCCATGACTCTCCATCTTTGGGACCAGGAGAGCAGGATGCTTTCCTGCCTCTCCATCCATCTAGTTAGTTAGATTAGATTAGATATCTAAAATGGAGTTCATATAATAAATTTCTAATATTAGTTTAAAATATAAAGAGGCTCCATCTAACTTTCATTTCTCACTCATACACGCTCTATGTCAGATGGCTCTGCTGCACATATTAGTCTTGGGCACTCTGCTACAAATACGTAATCCAACAGTCTCTGGAATGGCTCAGGAAAAAGCTGGCAACACCAAACTCACAGGGAAACTTCACCTGGGTAGGACCCCCCCAGTCAGACACTGGAAGCAAGGCAAGCATCCCTATGCTCGCAGCTCCCCAAGTCTCCAAAGGCATATTTGGAACAACAGAAAGGCAGATATGATAAGACTTCTGACAGGGGCTACCCAAAGTAACCCCACGACAGCTTGGTGGGCACCCCAGCCCCACCAGACAAGCATGGGAAGCATGCCCACAACTCTGATAGTCACCCCACACAGGGGTGAAACACACAGGTCTAGAGCACACCTGTCAACTGCAGTGAATTCTTCTACTGTGCAGAAGAATGGAAACTCATGTCAAGTCATGCAGACCATCCCCAAAGTCTCCAAAGGCAGGTTCAGAATGACAGACATCCCCAGAGTTCCAACAGGGGTCCTCAAAGTAACCCCAGGACAGCTTGGCAGACACCCCTAGCAAGTGCTGGAATCCAGCAACATGTGCCCAACTCTCCCAGCCCCCTTAGGCCCAAACACATAGATACTCTTATCAAAGCCCATTTGTAGGTGATTTTTTGATTATTCAGCATTAGCAGAATACATTGTACAGATAAGAGATCACCTGATCTGAATTGTACAAATGCAATTGAAAGGGGTAGTCACATGGGGGCTTGCTTGTACAGACAGATGTTTGTTGGGTGAGGGAGCCATCCAGCAGAGGTGGCCATCCTTCTACTTAAGCACCAAGGGTGCAACCCACAGATTGCATGCTGGATCACCCAGAGAGAAAGAGGAATGGGGGGGCACAGAATGGTGGGACACACAGGGGGACAACAGGAAACCTGGATCCTTCCATATGAGGTCCAGAGAGAGGTAGTCCAGCAGGAGGATGTTGACCTTCAGGAAGGCATCCAGTAGCTAAGTCCCTCTACTCAGAGTCATGAGTCCACCTAACACCCCCAAACCCCAGCAGAGGAGAGGAGTTTGTAATCAGGAGGGAATGTGCTCTGCTAGTTCCCTGCCTCTCTGTACCCTGTGCTCTGCTAGTTCCTTGCCACCAGCTGACAGAGGTGAGGGTGTGGAGCTGAGCTGAGCATATATATAGCATTCTGATCCCATAGAACAGAATGGGAACTCTGTTATTGGCAGCCAGCAGTGCCTGTTAAGCTTTGGAGGGCTCCTATTGTTGTTTCCAAGGCTGGAGAATTCTGTCTCCCTGTTGCCTTAGAGTTTTGTAAACAGTTTAATTAAGTTAAATTAAATCAGTACTCGGTCCGATGCTTTTTAACTTGTTTATTAATGATTTGGAGTTGGGAGTAAGCAGTGAAGTCGCTAAATCTGCAGATGACACTAAGTTGTTCAGGGTGGTGAGAACCAGGGAGGATTGTGAGGCACTCCAAAGGGATCTGTCGAGGATGGGCAAGTGGACATCAACATGGCAAATGGGGTTCAATTTGGCCAAGTGCAAAGTGATGGACATTGGAGCCAAAAATCCTAACTATAAATACACATTGATGTGGTCTGAACTGGCGTAGATGACCGAGAGATCTTGGATTCGTAGTAGATAACTCAACGAAAATGTCAAGACAGTGTGCGACTGCAATGAAAAAGGCCAGTGCTATGTTGAGGGTTATTAGGAGGGGAATTAAAAACAAATCAGCCAGTATCATAATGCCTCTGTATAAATTGATGGTGCAACCTCATTTGGAGTACTGTGCACAGTTCTGGTCACCACACCTCAAAAAAGATATTATAGCACTGGAAAAAGTGCAGAAAAGGGCAACTAGAATGATTAAAGGGTTAGAATATTTTCCCTATGAAGAAAGGTTGAAGCGTTTGGGGCTCTCACATCCAGACACATTGGATATTTGTTACCAGAACAATTTGGAGAGCATGTACAATTACCATGAGAGATTATCCATGGACCACTGTATAAACTTTTAGCAACTGCACATTACATGAGAAAGCAACACCTGGCTCTAAAGAAAATCTTTTCCCCCCCATATATTTATTTTTTGGATGTGTGTTTCTTACAATAGTAATATTGATTACTGAGGAAGGCCCTAAGGGGTCAAAACACAATATTTTGTTATCTTGACCCTCTTAGATCACAATTTTCCTATAACTAGGCTCCCAACCCAGCCTTCTTTGGTTTAGTCTCCTGTATGCGAACCAGCTGGATCCCCCATCTCTCTCATGAGTCTTCACAGATGTGCTTGATGGCCAAGTGACTACTCTTCACCATGGGCTCTCCTCTTTGGAAGGTAGGTATTACCCCATCAATGCTTCATCCTCTTTTATCTCTGATCTCTTAAGATCACCTCAGTCCTTTCTTTCCTAGCTCTTGTGTGTGTGTGTGTGTGCGTGCGCGCGTATGATATTTTTAATTAGGTAAATGTATTAGGGTTATTTTTTTAAAATATATCTCATAAAAGATATTTCTTGTCTGTCATCTGTGCTGCTCCAAGTGGGTCCTGACTCTGGTATGCCTGGAGGTCAGTCCCTAGCTTGCATAACCATTGTAAGGTCTCTCAGCTAAATTCCCCTATAACACAGAGACCCGGTGTTGCTGCTAACAGTGTTTGGGGGAGGGGGAGATGTTTTCCAGCCTCATGAGGGTAAAAAAATGTACCACTCATCCAGGGCAGATTTTCACAGCCTTAAATGAGTGAGAATGACCCATGTGTAGAAGTAACTCAGCCTCCACGACTGACATAATATCCTGTTGATGGCTGGGATGATATACTGGTTTTATTCCACAAAAAATTAACATTACCAAAATGCTTTTCCTTAGACTTTCATTTAGTATGAGGGCATATTCTCTGAAATCTGTCAAGATGGCTCAGGAAGTGAAACAAATAAATGGTCACAAGTAAAACTGAAAGATAAAAGAAGACAGCTCCCACCCGAATAACAGAAGGGTGAAAAGGGATACTTGACAACTACTTGCTTGAATCATACAAAATGTTCATTTTGGTTCAGATTTTTACTGATGATTAAGAAGTGGCAGTTTTTCTCATCCCCCCAGAAAATGATATCTGTCTGCTGAGCTAAGCGGAACATCTTGATAATATGAGAAAGACAGTATCCATTATGAACATAGAAGAAGCTGCTTGTTATGTGCTTCATACCATGAATCGATTTAACAAGAATAATACACCATGAAAGTGCTCACACACAAAATAGCTGTCCTTAGTACCCATGAACATATGTAGGCCAGGGAGATGTCAAAAGATGCCCTAGATGTTTGTGCACACATAAATATATTGAGTGAGGGGAAAAATATGTTTTCCACTGAATTTTGTGCAAGAGCAAAATTTAATTTTGAATGGTTTAGGGGTTTGAGTTAAACAGCTTGCAGCCTCCAAAAAGATTCCTCTGCTTATCTGAATTTGCTAGGGAGAAGAGAAAGCATAGAGCATATGCTAATGACCGTATGCAATGTGCATTTTACTGTAGTTCATCATAATTCTCAAGAAAGCAAAATATTACCCATGCTAAAAATAATGTGTGCCAGCTGCGCTCCTTCTGGGATACAAAATTTTACTGCTTAATTGGGTAAGCCCTTCTAATATCGTCACCATAGTGTGCAAAATAAGCTGTTTGTAATTATCATCAGGTCCTCCACTTAACCTAGGATTTTATTTTCTTCAATATTAATTTTTCTCCTTATCTTTCCTGCCCTGCTTGCTTAGTTACCCTATTGCAAAAATTGTCTTCTTGGTCTCTTTGCTGAAAGGTGATAGCTTTGTATTATTGATGCAAACACAAGAATCTTAATTATATGAATTTCTTTAATAGTTATTTTGCGCCCTCAGTGTCTGGTTTTCAGGTCTATTGCTGATGATCCATGCACATATGTAAATGCTTAAACATTTGTGTTTGAGCTTGTGGTCAGTTTTATGAAGGAAGCAGAAAAAGAGATATGGCTTTAATGAGTTATTCTTGGGAGCAAAATTTTATTGTTATGTGTTACATTCTGCTGCTAGAATACTCTGTGAATTGGCTTTGTGCTTTGTTGTATAATCCTTCTATACAGAGTCATGCCCTTCTGAGACTGTTCATTTCAATGTGTAACTTAGAAATGTGTAACTTCTTAGGATTGTACTGCTAGTGTCTGTTTTAAATGAAAAATAAACCTAGGATAAGGTAGTATTCAAAATATCTTCCACCCCCCAACTTCTTATTGGCATGATGGTACTTGTTTTTCCATTTTCAGTTTACAAATATTCCCTAACACTAACATTTGTTTTTTCCCCCGCCAAAGATAGCAATTTGACTTTTTCCAATAAAATCCCATGATCCCTTAGTTCACAGAGAATGTAGACCCCTTGTGATGTAGTGATTTTGTCCAGTGGTCATCACTTTACATTTACTTCTGCTGCTTTTCATATCAGAACAGAAGAAGAAAGCAGGAACTCAACTGAAATCAAACCAAGGTTTCATCCAGCCCCGCATCCTATTTCATATAGTGGCCAAGTGGATGCTCCTCAGAAATCCACAAAGAAAACATTGTTTATTTATTTACTTCATTTATACCTCGCTTTCCCCCCAGTGGCTAGTGGCTTACATCATTCTCCTCCATTTAATCCTCACAACAACCCCATGTGGCAGGTTAGGCTGTGACTGGCCCATGATCACCCAGCAAGCTTCCCTAGGGGAGTGGATAGTCAGACCTGGGTCTCCCAGATTCTAGCCTGACACTTGAAACACTACACCATTCACTGTGGATTCCCAGCCACAAGCATTCAATGGCATACTGCCTATAAAGTGAGAGGTTCCATTTAGCTATTGTGATTCATGACCGTTGATAGATGTACCTTCTATAAATTTGTATGAGCATTTGCACAATGCTGGGTAAATTAATTATAAATCACCATAACTTCATTATGCATTTTGAGGGTTTCACTGGATGACTTCAGATTCTAGGTCTTTTCTCCACAATATATATGCTTATTCACTTATTTGTAGAAGTGAACAAGCATATATATTGTGGCAAAAAGACCTTCTTTTCCCATAAAGCTAGAATCCTTGAATCCAAACATATTAGATGTTTGCAAAAGCACTGAAATATTTCATTTTCAAATTGTATTGTCCTTAGAAACAATGAAATAGAGCAAATACATATAAAAATATTATTCTTGATTTGTTTGTTCTCTTGAGACTTTTTAAAAGAAAAAAACTTGTTTTGGAAGATAGAACATTTTGGTAAAGCTTGTGAACATTTGCAACCCAACCATTAGCACCTGTTCCCATTTTTTGTGAACATGCTTCATATAATTATAATACCATATGTTAACCAGTGATTGACATAATATGATTAATATTACCTTGAGTGCCAGTCTTCTAACACTGCTGAAGTGTTATGTTGCCCTTAGCAACACTTCACTAAATATTAACAGTTTGTTCATATTTCTCCAGGGACTATTAAAACAAATACATGTGCTTTTAGTAACTAGATAACTGTTGTATGTCCTATGCTAAAATTCACTCTGAGGAAGGGGCACCATTTCATCTCGAAGGATCTCCTTCGTTCTCTCTCTCTCTCTTTGCATAAAGCGTTAATGAACCTAGAAGCGATAAAGAACAAACTGTCAAGGAGTTGCTGCCAATAAACTTCAGTTTGACATCAGTTGGGCAACATGCCACCTGCAATTGGATTTCTTGGAAATGTATGGAAACACACTCACCCGCAGATGCCTTTTCCCCACTTTATGTACTAGTCTTGTGTGTCAGTTGAGAGTCTCATCATAATCCCAGGTTTTAACATGCCTGACTGTCATGGGTTACCACCTATATAATGTCCAGTACATTTATGTGCACATTCCTTCCTGTATAAAATCCTGTCATAATTGCTGTCTTAGGAAGCAAGATTTCTCTTAAATAAAACAGGTTACATAGATGTTAATATTGCTTAGTGAAAGCAATAAAAAGAACAAATTAACTGTTTAACTGGCCATAGGGACACTGTGAAAATGGCATTCTTGTTGTAAGTCTTTCCTTTCTCTGCTGGAATATTTACTACATATCACAGTATTATTACTTTGTGAGTTTTCCTTTCCATGCTATTGGTTATTATGTCATGGGTAGGTAAGGGCCAGTTCTGTCCTGACCAAGAATGGTCACAGCTGGTGAACAGCATCCTGACTTCTTTTGCAATCTACTTTATGCTGGATCCAGAAGTATCCCAAGACTGATGCTTTAGGAGGTAAATCTAATACAGCTCTACTGAATTGGTAGAATAAACTACTAACTCCCCTTGATCTGGATGGCCCAGGCCTGCCCAATCTTGTCAGATCTTGGAAGCTAGGCAGGGTTGGTCCTGGTTAGTACTTGGATGGGATTTCACCATGGAATTCCAGGGTTTCTACACAGAGGCACGCAATGAAAACCCACCTCTGTTAGTCCCTTGCTGTGAAAACCTATGGAGTTGCTGGAAGTCAGCTGTGACTTGATGATACTGCCGATCACCAAACTTAATTTAGCTCTACCTCCCGCCACAAGTTCTTCTACTTTGTCTGGAATAATTGTCAATGTATTGGCATGCATCCATCCTTTTACTGCCTCCCAACATAGAGAGAGTTTTTTGTCATCGGCATTTGATGATAACTGTGCTCTAAACTTCCAGTTAACCTCTCTTACTGGTATCCTGCATAGTATGTTGGTTAGTACATTAGGCTAGGACCTGGAAGACACAGGCTGAAATCCCCATTGTACCCATGAAACTTTCAGGGTGACCTTGGGCTGGTCTCATGAGATTGTTGTGAGGAAAAAATGACAAAAAAGAGGAAAGAAAAACCACGTACAGCACTCCGAGTTCTCTGGAGGAATGGCAGCATAAAACTATACTAAATAAATAAATGTTAGGTAGCATGGAAGACAAGGTGGAATTCTGCAGAAGTGTCCCAGTACCACTTTCTGAAACATGCCTACCAGGAAAGACAATAGCTAGTACAAAACAACTGCAATAGCTATAGAGCCTATCTGTACTGGTAACCAAACAACTTCCACTCTGGTGTGGCTTGGTTAATGGTATCATCTCATCAAGGGATAGGATAACTTTGCCATACAGTGGGTTAGATCCATCCAGCTTTTTTCTAGTGAAAAAGGAAGGAGAAATTTTTGATCACCCAAAAAGGCTATGCTGAGAATTAGAGGACTTGCATGTACAAAAGCCATGTGGAATGGGGGCTCTTGAATGAAGAGAAATTGGGTGAAACTGAGTGAAGCAGCTGGCTGGATCCTCATCTAGCTAGTAACATGTGGTTACTCAACTGATGGGTCATCTGTATGGCATCACAGGGAGAACATTGCTACTAGTAGAAATCAATCTTTTGAACAAAGAGACCAGAAATTTGACAAGAGACAAATATGCTGTCAGCTCTGGTGGTGGTTCACAGCTACAGGAGTACTGAGTCCAGCAGCATGGCAGCTACAGATGTACTGAGTCCAGCAACAACAGGTGATTTAGAAAATGTAAGTGGGGGTGCTACTGGATCCTAACCCACAGCCATGGAAGCTTACAGGATGACCCGTGGCTAGTCACACATGCTCAGCCTAACCTACCTCACAGGGTTCTTGTGAGGATAAAATGGAGCAGAGGGAATGATTTAAGTGGCTTTGGGTTCCCACTGGGGAGAAAGGCAATTTATAAAGCCAGTTTGGTGTAGTGGTTAAGTGCGCCGACTCTAATCTGGGAGAACCGGGGTTGAACCCCACTCCTCCACTTGCACCTGGCTGGATGACCTTGGGCAAGCCATACCTTTGTACCAGCTGTTCTCTCAAGGACAGTTGTCTCAGAGCTCTCTCAGCCCCACCTACCTCACAGGGTGTCTGTTGTGGGGAGGGGAAGGGAAAGGAGTTTGTAAGCCGCTCTGAGATTCCCTCGGGGAGTGAAGGGCGGGGTATAAATCCAATCTCTTCTTCTTCGTCTTCTATAAATAAAGTAAATAAATAATAAAAGTTGGAGGAATAATAAAAATAATAATAAATAATATAAAATAAAATAAAATAAAATAATAAATAATATAAAATAAATAATAATAAATAATAAAAGTTGGAAGCTCAAGTCTCCTTTGTTTCAAGTAGCATCTTCTATCAGCTCTGGCTGGTTCATCAGCTATGGCTGTTGCTTGAAAATCATGATCTGGCCACAGTGATCTATGCATTGATCACATCCATCCTTTTGACATTTGTTTTGGGTCTTGGGGCCAGGGTACCTGAAGACTGTCTTCTCCCATGGTATCCAGCCTACCAGTTAAGATCTGCCTCTCATTCCCTTCTCTCTGTGTCCTTGCCCTCAGAGGTGAGAAAAATGGTAACTAGAGACAGGGTGTTTTCTTTGGTGGTACATCACCTTTGGAATTAGGGATGGTCATGGACCAAAAAAAGGTAGTTCAGCACCCTTGATGGCCCATGGCCTGAACCCTGTACTGAACTGGCCTCACACGGACCAAACTGGTCTGGCAAGATCAGGATGCAGTAGAATGGGGGGATCTCCCAGAAAGGGGCTTCCCTTCTTTCTCCTGACCATGGTGAACTGCAGCCGGGAGAAGGAGGGTATCTCCTGGAAGGGCTTCCCTTCTCCCTTTCTCCTGACCATGGCAAGCCACAGCCAGGAGAAAGGGGGGGAATCATCTAGAAGGAGGTTTCCCTTCTCCCTTTCTCCTGACCATGGCAAGCTGCAGCCAGGAGAAAGGGGGGAGTTGCCTGGGAAGAGGCTTCATTTAACCCTCTGGATTTACTTCCACCCTTCAAAGTGGACCCCACCACTCAACTATTGGGTTCAAATGGCTGCCGGTCATTTAACCCAACAGCTTTGCTCCCCGGGGCTTTGAAAGGGGGGAAAGCAAAAACAAAGGGTTAAATTTGGGGGTGAAGTGCCTCCCAGGGGGCATTTCACCCCCTCCTTTCTGCTGGCACAGCTATCTCAGGGTCCCTTCAGCAGCCCATTTAAAGGGGTGGTGGGAGTGAGCCTAAGACAGCTGAGCCCTCAGAGAGAGACCGAACAGCCTCGAAGAGCTGAACCAAACAGGCTGAAGTTTGGTAAATGTTTGGGAAACATGTCTTCCCCAAACTTTGCTTTCCAAGGCCTGTACTGGTTCAAGTTCAGCCTGAATCTCCAATGTAAATCCTTAGAGATACTAGCCCTGGGTGCTGAAGATTCTGCATACTTGTTGGGTATAGGCATCCCCAAAACTTGCTTCACAAAAATTATTTCCTTCCATAGCAAAAACAATATTTTTGCCTACTAGAAAAACAATTCATATAAGTCAGAACTAAAGGTAGATTAATTGCTACACAGGAACCCCCCCCCCTCCCCAACCCTAGGGCATTACAAATAAAAACCAGATTCCCCCATCAAATTTCAAATCTGGGGGGAAAACAAAAGATGGCTTTAAACTGAAGATCCCTCAAAGCACTGCTGGTTTGAATGAGATTAAGGAAAGCCAAAGGAACTGGTCTTATGGTGTAGTTTTGGGATGTTCTCTGTGGAAAAGAAAGGGGATATGAGCTATGAGAGATACAGCATACAGCCCTCTACAACCATCTGGTTCCCTGCTGAAGAAACCCTTTCCCCCCCCTGTATCTTCTATGTACACTAGCTTCCTTTTTTCTTTGGAACCATGAAGAATAAGTCCCTTGTAGGCATATTCTTCAACTGACTAATTTTTGGGGAAGTAAAATTCACCTACAAAGCAACAGCAATGTAATATATTTATATCAAAAACAAAAAAATGACACAAAACAGCAAAAACAGGTTTTTGAGATCTTCAGATTCTTTAGATGGTGTTAAACACACAAAAATGAAGGGAGGGGAAGGTGCACAAAACCCCCAAGTCAGGGGCTCTTGATGAAAAGAAACAAAAATGGAGTCTCCCCCACCAAAGAAAGCCTCAGTCACCAAGATCGTTCCCAGTCTAATCAAGAACAAAGTCAGAGAATAAATTTAACTGATGCACTAGGAAACAAGTCAACTTCCAACACAATGCTGCGGTTATGCATAATCCTGATCTATTTGTAGTGTCACCCCATGGTGGGGGAGGAACCTGAGACAACAATAAATGGATCAAACTATTCATTTATTTAAATATTTATTTACTTCATTTATAGCCTACCTTTCTCACGAAGACTAAAGACAGATTGCAAAACTACTCTTTATTAATGTTCATCTCGACGACCAGACCATCTCGACCACTCTAAACTTCTTAGTGGCTACTAGCATTCAGTGCAACTCCAAACCTGGCCAGCCTTACTGCCATCATTGTTTATCATAGCTGGCACATCATACTTTGCTAAGAAGTGCTTAGTTTCATTTCCCTCCCTGATATGATTTTCAAGCAACTTTGATGCTGCTTGAAAACAAGGGCAGGTTCCCTCTCCAATCCAACTGACTACCACTCAGATGCTTCAGGACTAGGAGTCTACACTATTCCTGTCACACAAGAGTGAAATGCTTTTAAAGACAAGGTGGGGGTGTTGTAGACATGCATAGCTCTTAAACCCAAGACACATTTCGGCCCCTAACCTTCATGAAAAGAGCATGCAGGGCTTCATTGCTTCTCAGCAGTTGTATGCCTTCTGTTGTTCTTTTGCCCTCATGTGCTTTACTGTGTGGTTGACCTTCTTTCACTCCTCCTGCAAACCATAGTGACACATTGGACTGGGCAAAAAGGTACTAATTGTCCTACCATGCAGGAGGGACAAAAAGATCACAAAGAGGTGGAGCAGAAACTGTACCAAAGCCTCAGAGGAAAACTGAAAGTTTCATTGAGAAGATAGAAAAATAGATAGAAAAAAATGTGCTAAGACAGCATAGGTTGCATCAGCTTGCAGTTTTCTCTCAAGTGTTGGGTATATTTTCAATTCTGCTTGCACAGAACTAAGACATAACTTTTAAATTTCATAAATATGTCAAGTATTGCAATTTTGTATGGTAAATAAGTTGTAAATGATGCATTTTATGTTGTTAAACCAATAAAATTAATTTAGGTTTGATAGGACAGTAAGTATTGTATGTATTTCAACTTTTCCCCAAATCCCTGCTTTTTTCTGAAAAAAATGGGGGAAAGAAACATTTTTTTCAAGGCTTCAAAATTTCTGGAAATTTGGCATCTCTCTGCATACCTGCAAGAAAAGGATAGTCAAGATGCACCTGTTTGGAAAGAACACATGCTCAACTCACATACTAACAGCTGGATATTTGTTATCGTATAACTGCCCACAAATGATAATGCATCAAAGACAAATCCACAACATGGTGTTCAAATAATCAGAGCTACTTTCCAGTTCATACATAAACCTTCTTAGAGCTGGCACCAGACGAAGCTGAGCATCGTCTCTAGCACAAAGCACAGCACAGCTGAAGGTGAGTATGTATGGGTATGGTCAGTGCCTGGAGGAGATCTATGTTGCCTTGTGTTTCATGACAGAAAGAAGATAGGGTTGCGTCAAGGCCTTGAAAAATAGCAACTATTTTTGGCTTTGCTTCACTTCTAATAATATACCAGGATTAATATGACTGGCCTAAAATATTATTAAAAAAGAACACACCCCTGCTTTTATCTTGACACAAAACTCAAAGTCTCATTGGAAAGCCTTTAATCTGACTGTCATCTTTTTCCAGAGATGGCAGTGATCCTATAAAGAAGCCTATCTTTGCTAGCAAATGTTGGCTGCATGGAGAAGTACTGAAAAACAGAGTTTGTTTATTGAAATCCCTATCAGCAGAATGTCGGCACTTCAGAGAGTGAAACATTTTCATTCTGAATTCTGTCTGAACAAACAGTTCATATTAGATTTGGAAATGATAAATAATGACTGCTGTAATAAGTGTTCATCTGCACACATTTTCTTCCCAAAGGATGGTGTTAAATTGTAAAATAAGCTTTCTTTACTGCCAGCAAGCAAACTGCTTTTCCCATTAGTCATTTATTTAAACTATTCAAGTCTATTGTGCTGAGAGCATGATTTAAATGCTGGGCCACTTTACAATAACTTAATCCTGGCTTCCATGCCCATGTCAGAGGGACATGCCCAAATGTAAGGGCAAACTAGGCAAAATCATCTGAGGTGCCAGACGTCCTGTAATGTGGATGTTCGTTAAAGATAGGCACTCCCAGATAATTTTGCAGGATGAGCACAAAGACCTCGTAGAAGATTTTTGGGTGGGTGATAATCCTTCCCTTCCAAAGACTTCTATCGTGAGCCTTCTGTTGTCTGATGGCAACCTGGCATATAGACACTAAAAGTTTCAGCTCTTGAAAATGGTGCGGGTGAGGGGAGACAGGAGCTTCTGTTCCCCCTGTGCTGTGGTCTCCAGCAGGACTGGGACCCCACACGGCATATTCAAAAGTGCAAAAAACAAGCTCTAAAATGGCATTACAGCTCTGTGGCAGACTCAGGGATGCAGTAATGTTGTTTGGCCATGAACAATATGACTCAAATGAACCCACATTAAATACATTTCTGTGTTTGTAGTTACAGTTGTCCTTTCCAAAATGTAAACATATCTCCTTAAAACATAGACAATAAAAGGGGTTGATTCAAGCCTCACAAAAAGAGCTCTTGGATTTAAGTATGTTGGAATGAGAGGGAGGAGAAAGCAAGCTTGATATGATTTGTGGCTATTCACCATGACCTCCTAAGTGCTTTTTTAAGATCTTGGATTGAATTCTCTGTTGCTCCAACGCATAGTCAAGTGGCAGTGGCTCCAGTTTAGTTACTTTTTGAAAACCTGCAGTAAGCAGATCTGAGCTTTCACTGTGCCATTTTCCAAGTATCTATAATTTTTGTGTGAAAGTACATTTTCTCATGGAGAATGGGACTTTTCTCGGAAAAGCTATTCAAAGGTAAATCCTTTTTTTAAAAAAAATATTTTTTGGGTGTCAGCATTGACTACCTGGTAATAAGATCATGTAAAAGAGAAAATGAATCACTTTTTACCGATGAGGAAAATTACAATTGGCAATGCAGGTTAAATAAAATTAGGCTTTACTCAGCTTGCATTGTAAATTAAATCTAATCAATAAGACTGGCAATTCCAATCAAGATTTTCTGTTAACTGTGTATAATTCTAGTTTAAGCAGAAAATGGTTTTTAAATGTTATTATTGTTGCTGTGAAAAAGAATTAAGCACCATTTCAAGATTTCAGTTGATAGCTGTGATGTGTTTTACAAATTGACTTTGTTCAATATGACTCTAGAGTATGGCCATATTTATTTTCACTACCACATTGTTTTCCATGTTCTTCCAAGGAAAATAACACTATTATGGTCTTTACCCATCATAATGTTTATGTTGTGGTGGTGATTGCTTATGTTGATATTTCAATGAGTTTTATGATTTTTATTGTAAACAGCTTTCAGTGCCTATTTGGACTAGAAAGAGTAGCGTAAAATTTAAATGAGAAAATAGAACTGCTAAGGGCAGTATCATAATCATATCCATTGTTCCTTCTTGGAAGTTGAATCTTAGCTCTGGAATTCTTTGCACATAACATTCTGCCATTGTCCAAGACTGGATATCTATCAAGAAGATTGTAAAAGCTTGTTCCTGCATTTATTTTGTGGCTCTGCTTGAGCTGTGTACCACTGATTCAGAAACAATTTCCACAAAAAAGTTCCATAATAACACATGTGATGCAAGCAAGGCAGCAGTGCACAGCTGTACCTGCTAGTTTTTAAAAATAAAGATTATCTACTTTCCACAGACCCTTGCCAGTACAAAGCTCTAAGACAGTATAAGGAACTGGGGACTCACTTTGTAGTTTTGAGACAAGACTGAAGGGGCTTATGGTAGATCTGTCCCCAGCTTTTAGGTAGTGCTTCTAAGCTTCATGAAGATGCTGAATTGCTGCACTGAAATTTGCTGATGCTTCTGCACAGCTTCCAGTAGCAGCACAAAAGACCTGTGGTCTCTTTGCACTGGTGTTGGGAATTTTATGTCTGATATGGGGCTCTGTACAGCAGAACACAGGAGCAAGCATCAACATAAGAACATAACAAGAGCCCTGCTAGATCATACAACTGGTCTGTCTAGTCCAGCATCCTGGTCTCAGACAGTGCCCAACCAGTTCATTTGGAGGTTCAACAACAGGGCCAAGGCCTTCCCCTGATGATGCCTCCTGACACTGGAATTTAGAGATTTACTGCCTCTGAACATGGAGCTTCCCTTTAGTAACCATGGCTGGTAGTCACTGATTGACCTATCCTCTATGAATCTGTCCAGTCCTTTTTAAAAACTGTCTATGCCTGGGCTATCACTACATCCTCTGGCAGTGAATTTCACATTTTAATCACTCATTGTGTTTCCTTCTGTCTGTCCTGAATTTACTCCCCATCAACTTCATTGGATGCCCTCAAGTTCTCTTTATCAACTCTCTCCACTGGAGATGAGTATGAACTGGCTGATGAATTAAAGTTCATCATAAATTTTGGCTGGTTGGTGGTCCATGAAGCAATGTTTGTGAACTGGAGAACTGCCATGAACCTTCACAAATTTTGATGCAGTTTGAGGTGTGTGTTTTTTTTTAAACATTTCATTTACTGCAATTTTTATCTTAACTTAAATTGGTAATATGCACTTTAAGAGCTGAATACAGACAAAAACAGTAAAACACGTAGCATCAGCTAATACTCTCAAAATAATATATAACAAGAGATCCGATAAGTATTTCAAAAGAACAACAGGTTCTGGTAATGGCAATTATTAGGTATGAAGTCATCTTGAGACAAGTAGTCAGCTATTGGGAACCAAATTGCTTGAAATGTATGCATATTGCTATATGTAGTGAGAGCAGCATTTTGTGAGACAATTTTCCCTAGCAGGAAGTGTTTCCATGGTTTATTTTTCCAGTTGTTCAGGGATAGTGCTTCCTTGTCCTTACATCTTTGTGCAATTGTGATTCTGGCTATTGCCAGTAAAGTAGCTATTGTATTGTAAAGTACTGTATTGTAAAGTAGCTACTGATTTCGTGAGGGGTGTTGAAAGACCTGAGTCAGATTGAGGTGACAAGAGAGGAGGTCCTATGTCTGATAGACAACTTAAAAACAAACAAATCACCGGGCCCGGATGGCATACATCTGAGAATTTTGAAAGAACTCAAATGTGAACTTGTGGATCGCCTGACAAAAATATGTAATCTTTCCTTAAAATCTTCCTCCATTTCTGAGGACTGGAAGGTAGCAAATGTCACTCCTATCTTTAAAAAGGGTTCCAAAGGAGATCCGGGAAATTACAGGCCAGTCAGCCTGACGTTGATACCGGGTAAATTGGTGGAAACTGTTATTAAGGAAAAAATTAGTAGGCATATTGATGAACAAAATCTCTTGAGGAAGACTTAGCATGGGTTCTGTAAGGGAAGATCTTGTCTCACTAACCTGTTAGTGTTCTTTGAGGGAGTAAACAAACATGTGGACAAGAGGGACCCAATAGATGTTGTTTATCTTGACTTCCAGAAAGCTTTTGATAAAGTTCCTCATCAAAGGCTCCTAAGTAAGCTCAATAGTCATGGGATAAAAGAAAAAGTTCTTTTGTGGATCAAAAACTGGCTAATTAAAAGGAAACAGAGAGTGAGTATAAATGGGCAATTTTCTCAGTGGCGGGAGGTAAGCAGTGGGGTACTGCCGGGATCAGTACTTGGTCCAATGCTTTTTAACTTGTTTATTAATGATTTGGAGTTGGGAGTAAAAAGTGAAGTCGCTAAATTTGCAGATGACACGAAGTTGTTCAGGGTGGTGAGAACCAGGGAGGATTGTGAGGCACTCCAATGGGATCTGTCATGGATGGGCGAGTGGGCATCAACGTGGCAAATGGGGTTTAATGTGGCCAAGTGCAAAATGATGCGCATTGTATCTTAACTGTAAATACATGTTAGTGGGGTCCAAACTGGCAGAGACTGACCAAGAGAGAGATCTTGGAGTTGTAGTAGATAACTCAATGAAAATGTCGAGACAGTGTGTGACTGCAATGAAAAAGGCCAACACTATGCTGGGGGTTATTAGGAAGGGAATTGAAAACAAATCAGCCAGTATCATAATGCCCCTGTATAAATCGATGGTGCGACCTCATTTGGAGTACTGTGTACAGTTCTGGTCGCCACACCTCAAAAAAGATATTATAGCATTGGAGAAAGTGCAGAAAAGGGCAACTAATACGATAAAAGGGTTGGAACACTTTCCCTATGAGGAAAGGTTGAAGCGCTTGAGGTTCTTTAGCTTGGAGAAACAACGGCTGAGGGGGTGACATGATCAAGGTTTATAAGATTATGCATGGGATAGAGCAGGTAGAGAAAGAAGTCCTTTTCTCCCTTTCTCACAATACAAGAACTCGTGGGCACTCTATGAAATTGCTGAGCCGTCAGGTTAGAACAGATAAAAGAAAGTACTTCTTCACAGGGGTTCTTTCGTAAAAAAAGAGGTGCAGGAGCTCATTAGCATAACTTATTTGCATATGCCACACCCCCTGATGTCACCGGAAGTGTCAGAAGGCCACACACCTCTGACGTCACCAGAAGTGTGTCAGAAGAAAGAAAGAAAGAAAGAAAGAAGAAAGGAAGGGAGGGAGGGAGGGAAGAAGGAAGGAAGGAAGGGAGGAAGGAAGGGAGGAAGGAAGGGAGGGGGGAAGGAAAGGAACAGGAAGGTAGGTAAGTAGGTGGGGGGAGAGAGAAGAAAGGAAGGAAGGAAGGAACAGGAAGGTAGGTAGGTAGGTGGGGAAGAGAGAAAAGAAAAAGGAAGGAAGGAACAGAAAGGAAAGAAGGAAGGAAGGAACAGGAAGGTAGGTAGGTAGGTGGGGGGAGAGAGAGAGAGAGAGAGAAAGAAAGAAAGAAAGAAAGAAAGAAACCAACAAACAGTCAGTCAGACAGACAGACAAGGCGCTTCTCCCCCCCCCTCGGGCCGAGTGGCTGTCAGCCACTCTGCCTGGTATTTTCCTTTCTTCCCCCCTCTTGCTTGGGCACTGGGGCCCAGCTTTTCCCTCCCTCCCTCCTGCCCCCCTCCCACCCAGGAATGGTGAGTGGGGAGGGAAGGGGGCTTCTTCCCAGGCTGACAGCCTGCCACGGCCCGGGAAGAGCGAGAGGGGGGAGGGATAGTGGCTTCTCTCCAGGCCAGCAGCCTGCTGCACCCCGGGAAGAGTGAGAGGGGGGAGGGATGGGGGCTTCTCTCCAGGCCAGCAGCATGCTGCACCCCGGGAAGAGCGAGAGGGGGGAGGGATGGGGGCTTCTCCCCGGGCTGGCAGCCTGCCATGGCCTGCGAAGGGTGAGTGGGGGGGGAGGCTTTCCTCCAGCTTCGTGCCGAAGCGCGGGCCGGGGAGAGTGAGCTGCGGGGGGGGGGAGGCTTTCCTCCGGCTCCACGCTGAAGTGCGGGCCGGGGAAATTGAGCTGTGGGGGGGAGGCTTTCCTTCGGCTCCACACCAAAGCGTGGGCCGGGAAAAGTGAGCTGGGGGGCGGGGCATGGTTATTTGCCAGCCCCCCAGCCTCCTCTCTCCCGGAGCGACGCCCCGGCGCGCCCTAGCCCCAACAGAGCTCTGCTTCTTCTCCCAAAGAGTGATTAACACATGGAATTCACTGCCACCGGAGGTGGTGGCGGCTACAAGCATGGACAGCTTCAAGAGGGAATTAGATAAACATATGGAGCAGAAGTCCATCAGTGGCTATTAACCACAAAGTATAGATAGGAACCCTTAGTCTGGGGCAATGTGATGTTCTGTATTCTTGGTGGGGGTTTTTAGGGGGGGCAACAGTGGGAGGGCTTCCTACCCCACTGCTGGACCTTCTGAGGGCACCTGGTGTTTTTGGCCACTGTGTGACAGAGCGTTGGATTGGATGGGCCACTGGCCCGATTCAACATTGGCTTCTCTTATGTTCCTATGTTCTTATGTTGTAACTTCTGTTGTTTTGTTTTCCATAGATCCAAACCACGCGTCAATCAAAAGGACTTCTGGGTGGTCAGATAAGTGTACTCCAGTGATAAGGTCAATTTGAGTAATGATTTGTAAGCTAAAAGTATGAATTGATGGACAGAGCCACCAACAGTGTAAGAAATCACCCACTGAGCCATAGTGTTTCCAGCAATATTTGTTATTTTCTGCCTTTATTCGGTGCAGTCTGGCAGGTGTCATGTAACAGTGGTGCAATAGTTTGAATGTATTGAATCTTATTGAAAATATTTTGGATGTAATATTTGGAGAGTTCCAAATATTGTCCCAGTCATCTGAGTTAATGCGATTTGCACTTTCCATTTGCCATAATGACATATATTTGTTTTGTCTGGGTGTCATCATAAACATCAGGATTTTAAATTTTTTTTGAAATGAGCCCCTTATTGTTATGAGGTGGGTATGCTAACAAATGTTCAAAGGCAGTTAGAGGCATCTCAAAGACTAGCTTTTGTTTGAGTTCCTGCAGTAGGTGAAGGATTTAAAGATAGCTGAACCAGGGTATTTGGATCCCTGTTTTAGCCTCTAGATCAGCTTTCGTAAGGGGATTCCCCTTTTCCATTAGGTCTATTATGCGTGATATTCCTACTTTCCTTCAATCTAATGGGGATGATTCTACCTTTCCAGGTGGGAACCAGGTTTGATTCAGGAACAAGGGAATTTGTGAACAGGCATGCAAGAGAAGTTTTCTGTATTGATCCCATATCAACAGTGCTGCATGTAGGAATTGGTTCTGTTTGCAGGTTTTGGGTCTGTTGGTAGAGGCCATTCAGAATATATCCTACAGGGTGATATATATCCTATACAGCTGATATATTTGGTATCAGCTTCTTCTATTGTCTTCCAAGAAGGCTCTATGTTGCTGTTGATGATTTTAAGACCTCAGGAAGCCCGTCAGAAGCATTCCTGCAGTAGACTTTTTAAGTAATTAATGTCATCTGGAATTAACATAATTACTAGCACTTTATGGTTTTATGATTTCATGATTGTATTGCACTTTATTCTGAATTGTGATTTGTTTGAACGATTTTATGTATTTTAATGGTATTTATACCAACTGGAGCCAGTTTGGTGTAGTGGTTAGGTGTGCGGACTCTAATCTGGGAGAATCGGGTTTGATTCCCCACTCCTCCACTTGCACCTGACTGGATGACCTTGGGCAAGCCATAGCTCTGTATCAGCTGTTCTCTCAAGGACAGCTTGGGAAAGAGCTCTCTCAGCCCCACCTACCTCACAGGGTTTCTGTTGTGGGGAGGGGAAGGGAAAGGAGTTTGTAAACCGCTCTGAGACTCCAAGTGAGTGAAGGACGGGGTATAAATCTAACCTCTTCTTCTTAAGCTGCGCAGGGCAAACTGCTCTCATGGTTCAGCTATTTAAAGAGGCTTTCTTGGGCAACCACCCCAAGGAAGCCCCATTAAATAGTGGAGCAGCATGGAGCAAACTGCTTCCATGGTTCAGCTGTTTAAAGAAGCTTCTTTGGGCAGTCAGTCCCCAAGGCTGGCTTCCAAAGAAAGCCTCTTTAAACAGCTGATCCATGTGAAGTAGTTTGGTCTGCACAGCTCAGCTGTTTAAACAGGCTTTCTTAGGTTCAGCTCCAAGCCATTGAAACCACTTCTTTCTGCTCCCCACAGAAAGCCAGAGAGCAGAAAGCAGTGGTTTAAATGACTAGGAGCTATTTAACCACCTGCTTTCTGCTCTTTGCCAAAAGCAGCAGGGAGCAGAAAGCAGGGGTCATGAGCCCATATGAATTGGTTCGGCTCATGAACCAACCTCCCAGTTCATATACGTTTGTGGTTCAGTTCATGGTTCAGCCATGAACCATGAACTGAATCACAAAAATGTGGCTCGCGCCCATCCCTACTCTTCACCCCATGAATAATTTTAAAAACTTCTATCGTGTCTGCCCTTATTTGTCTCTTTTCTATACTGAAAAGTTCCAGACTCTTCAGCCTTTCCACATAGGAAAGGTGCTCCTCTAATCACCTTGGTTGCCTCTTCTGCCCCCTTTCCAGCTCTGTGATATCCTTTTTGAGATACAATGGCCAGAACCACACACAGTATTTCAAGTGAGGCAGCACCATAGATCTTTACAGGGCCATTAAAATATTGGCTGTTTTATTTTCAGTCCCGTTCCTAATAACCCCTAACACACAATTCCCCCTCCCCCCTCAGCAGGCTTGGGTTCTCTATCTGCCTAATAATTCTGTCTTTGAATACAGTGTCTACTGATTTGTTAGGAGCAAACATTATGATAACTGGCCAGTAATTTCCTAGTTCCTCTCTGGCCCCTTTTAAAAAATTGATGTAACATTTGCTACTCTCCAGTCTTTTGGTACAGTGGCTAAATTTAGTGATAACTTACATATATGGGGTAGTAGATCAATAATCTCACATTTTAGTTCCCTAAAGACTCTTGGGTGTATGCCATGAGGTCCTGGAGACTTACTCATTTTAATTTCTCATCCCCTCAGTTTGAGTCAGTGCTGTACAGTCAGTTCCTGAAAATAGTGGTTGTGGCTTTCCACAGTGAATACAGATGCAAAAAATTCACTGACCTTCTGTGTTATCTCCCAATCTTCCTTCAGCAATCCTTTTATTCCTTGGTCATCCAAGGGCCCAAATGCTTCTCTGGCTTGTTTCCTGCCCCAGATATATCTAAAGAAATGTTTGTTTTTATCTTAATGGTTTTAACGATCCGCTTCTCAGATTCTCTATTTGCATGCCTTAACTTACATTGCTTTTTCCAGCGCCTTTGGTCCCTTCTGTTCAATTCATGGGGGCAGTTACTGTTCATCCTTTCCAAGTTTAGTCTGGCCCTAAGGAATGGCACTAAGAATAAACATACAATGTTATGGTCATATTCATTTCTATGTTATTTTTACAGATTAATAATTTTGTTCCCCCCAGTAACTAGATATTGTGAAGGAACCCGACTGCTTTTCCATATAAGTTTTGTAGCCCTATCTTCTGTATGTTCACTTAGAAATAAGCCCCACAGACCTCAGTGTGACTTACAAGAAAGTGCCGCACATGACTGAAGCCTTCAAAGTCAACAACACTGAGATGCTCTAAGAACGAGAGAAGCACATAGCACTGTATGATCGGGGTGTCATTTTTGTGTAATGATTTTTAGAAACTCACTAATCTATACACCAGGTCTGATTTTTTTTTCAGTCCAGCACTCTGTTTACTCCCTTTTAATCACTGAACACTTCCTGCAGTCTGGAGTTCTATGTTTGCATTCTCATTCTCTCTCTTTTGAAAATGTATTTATGGCTCATTATGGCCTAGCTAACATTGTGCCATACACTCTTCACAATGGGACTACTATTGCTACAGCCCCCTGATTATACCTAATTGTCTCTGCACATTTTCTGTACTTGTTTACAAAGTGCAAATGCTTTCAGATGGGAAATAATTGCCCCGTGGTAGGTCAAGTAGAGCTGGCTTGAACTTCTTTTGTGCTGCCTGTAAGCGTTCTTTGAGTTATATCTGGGGTTGGATCTCCAATTCAAGGAGATCCTATATTATTTTCTTTTGAGTAAATTACTACTCAACACAAAACAGAACAAACCCAATCAAGCTCACAATCTGATTTTTATCAGTGATGTCTGAACTAAAAATGGCCAACAATGACAAGTGGAAAGGGGGAAAAATTAAGGGAATCATTTAAATATAGCAAGTAACAAAGTTGCCCGGAGGCAAAGCTTGCCTCCAGCAAGTTATATTTCCATAACACTCTAATAGGACCTAGCAACAGATTCTGGTGGGGAAAAGGCATGTTATTTTCACTACCTTTCAGCAAAATGCCCACATATGCCATTTATTTTGACACAAAGATATGATCTTGAAAACTAAAGTTCAACAAAGCTGAAGCTGTGTTGCTGCCCTGTTAGAAAGTGGCAGGACTGTCATGGGGCAAGAAGCATGTTCTTAGTGATCAAGCAGTCTATGTCAAATGCTTTTAGGTTTTTGGAACTAAAACGGATGAGCAGAAAACTCACATGATGCATCAGTTGCTGGGCTTTATCATTTCCAGCTGCAGGCATGGGAATCAAAATCTGAATGCTCCTGCATGTACAAGACTCCCCACAAAACTAGCCCATAAATGAAAGGCTAACCCAGATGTTTCTCTCTGCTGTGCTAACTATACTTAGACAGGAAGTAGGGTTGTTGTCCTCCAAGTGGGGCTTGCACTTCTCCTGGAATTACAAGTGATCTCCAGTATACAAAGAGCAGTTCTCTTGGAGAAAGCGCCCCCTTCAGTGGGTGGGTCCCATGACATCAAATCCTTACTGAGCTCCCTCTCTCCCACACATTCACCCCTTACTAGACTTTATCCCCAAGTCTCCAGGAATGTCCCAACCCAGAGGAGGCAAACTAGCAGGAACTATTTTAACAGTGAAACATTTTACCTCTTCATCTGCAGTATGGAATGATACATGCAGCCCAGTAACATATATTCCTTGTTCCTTCTGTTTTCATCCTTAGTTTTGAAATAGTATATTCAAGTCGTATTAAGCCTGGATATTGGTGTACACTGTAGAGAAACATTAGGATTCATTTTGTGTAACATGGTAAGTTTTTGTGATTCATAACAGTCATGTAAAATGTTCCTGTCTAAACGTTGTATTCAAGTCAACCAGATATTACCCTGGTCAACGGGCTTAAAACTCTAGGGCATGGTGTAGTGTGTCTAAGCCTCTGTTTTCAGCCTAACTTTTGTTATAAAAAACCAAAACAAAACACTAAACTAAATCAAATGACGTGAGAACTCAGCATATCAAATAAATCATTTTATAACATGTATGAACTGTTTTAATATTAGAGAATGACAAGTGAGTCCCATAGACAACAGCCCTTCCTTGCCAACTGCTCCTTGAAGTCTGACTATCTATGGCATTCTGCTTCTGCACCCCTAGGTCCCATTCATCTATGGTAGTTAACAGCCAGCAAGAAACCCATCCCCCACCTCCTCTGAAATCCGTCCAAGCCAGCTGCCATCACCACATCTAGTGGCAGTGTGTTTCACAGGTTCATCACCCATTGCACGGAGCAGGTCTTCCTTTTGTGGGTCTTGAATCTACTGCAGATCCATTTCATGGCATGTTCTGGTAGCCTAGGGGCAGGAGAATCTCTCCATTTTCTCTGCACCCTGCACCAGGCTGCCTGCAAGCCCTCTCTTCTGATGACCGCAGGGCTGCTTGGAACTCCCAGCCTCTGGCCTGAAACCCTAGTCCCTTAACGGCTTGGCAAGAAGGCGGCACTCTGCACATGCTCTGAGGTGCTGTTGTTGGTGCCCACCATTGACCCCTGGGGCTGGAAACAAATCCCGCGACTTACTTGCCAGTGGACTTCATTGCCTTCCATTTCTCCTTAAAGGCCTTGGCCTCCACAGCTGGACCCCGGTCCCTCTCGGCCCCGCCCTGCCAAGCCCAGCTGCTGCCTGCTGCTGCACCCACTGGGTGCTGACCTTGGGGGAGAAAGCCACGTGCGCCCCTTGCCGAGGTTACCTGGCACACCACGGGGCTGAAGCACAAAGGAGGCCAGCCAGGCCTGGCTGCGGCTGGTGTCCCCCTTGCCTTCTCTGCCCCTGGGAAGGCTGGTGTCTCTCTTGGCTCTGGGGATCATCAAGTTCTGGGCAGCAGCAAGTGCAGGTGGGCAGCAAAGATCCCAGCTTTGGGTCACCTGCTGGCGGGGAGGATGGATTGCAGCACTGCAATGTAGCAGCAGGCCAATGCAGCAGTTCAGCTTGTTTCCGGGCTGGCTGTCTTGACATTTTGCTAGTGAGGCTGAATGTCTGAGCAGCAGCTGATAGGATCAAGACAATAAGAGTCTATCAGGAAATGTTATAGTATTAGTTTTATTTTTAAATGCCACATAAACTTTTATATAGTTGCCTTTGTACCCCTCTTTGTTTGACTGCCGTTTGTAGTATCTGTACATGCCAATAAAGGTGACTGACTGACTGATTGACTTAAATCCCCCAATTCATTAGCTAAGATCTTTGCGGGGGAAAAAATTGGTTCACATTAAGTCAACAACATTTTTCTGTCTGTGGGATGTATGTGGCCTGTTATTCAAAGCATGATGTACTGATCAGAGTGTGAGACAAGGATTGGGGAGAAAGAAGTTGTAAGCAGTCATGTGGATCCCAAAGTCAAATTTTAAAAAACCAGAACACAATCCATATAATATGTTTTATTAGGACCAATCAAATGACACATGGCAGTGTGCAAGTTCGAGTTCATGAGAAGTCTTCTTCAGGCAGGATGCTACAAAAAGATTTCTAACAGTTTTAAAAGGAAAAGGAAAACTTCTCAGGATGTGATGGTGAGTCCTATTCATGCTGCTTTAAATGTTACTATGTTCGAGTTACACCCAACTCTTTTGGGCAAGTGGCAAAAAAACTAAACACCATAGGCATTAACAAATGATAGTGATGGTCTCTAATTACTTTCTGGGAGACTCAGGTTAAACCCCCCATTCTGCCATGAAGTTCACTAGAGGCCTTCAGACCAGTCACTCTATCTCAGCCTAACCTCATAGGTTTGTTGTGAGGATAAAGGTGAGAAAAAGTGGGATAAAAATGAACCGAATGAATAATGTGAAGAAATGCATCCCTCAGTTATGGTTACCATTTTACCCACTGGAAGGAAAAAAATCAATCTTTTGTGGAACTGCCTAACAATAAGAGTTTTAGATGGAAAAGGATATCTATGATTAGAACTCCAACTTTTTACTCCAAAGAGCAGCTCCAACCAGTCAGCAACCAGTCAGCCATCAGAGGAAACAGAAGAAAAGTTCTTGATAGGACATTTGTAGTCTTTCAGATGTGCATAGACACAAAATGGTTCACAAACTAAAGTTCATGACTAATTTTGGCCAGTTCATGCTTTGCAGAGTCAAGTTCATGGCAGGTCAACTGGGACAAACTTTCCATGAACTTTCAAGCTGGTTCGTGAGCAGAGACATTTCCAGACAGACTGTCTCTGCTAGAGACACCAAACTCACAGGGAATCTCTAGCTGACTCATGAAGTTTGGTGAGAATTGGATTTATGAGGTACAAGTTACAGCTCTCCCCAAGTGTGCCCCCAGGAAAGTGCTTTCTATGGAAATGACCTTTGCCTTTGACCAAATAGCTTCCTGTTTCCGTTATCCTGGGGTGCTTTTAATTTTATCCCAGTTAAAACCTCCTGTATATTTCTTTATTTAACTATGAGTGTTTGCTGTTATTATCAGATCTTGTTATCCAGTTCCCTTCTTCTGCTTCCCATTCATGCAGTACAACTGTGTTTTATAAACAGTAACCAAAGGAGTTGTAAGCTGTTTGTAACTTGCCTCATTGCTGTGCTAAGGATGTTCTAGCTAGACTATTAATAAATTGCCAACAATGACAGCCAAAAGGAAGGAAATGCTTTTTCAAGCATGAAGGATCCAGCCACTACAGAACTTTAAAGATAAAGGCTAACATTTTGAATTGAGTTTCAAAACATACCAACAACCAGTGAGCCAAAATTTCTATAATATACTGTCATAGCCTTACTCCGTTTAGTAGGTAAGCATCTGATTTCTTTGCTATTTGTTACTTTCAAGGCATCTTCAAAGGTCCTCATACTATATTATGTGCTAAAAAGTGGCTTCCAACTTATAGAGGCCCTATGCATTAGTGATCTCCAAAACATCATATTGGTAACAGCCTTGCTCAGATCTTGCAAACTGGAGGCTGTGGATTCTTTTGTTGAATTAATCCATCTTGTGTTGTCCTACCATATTGCAGCAGTCTTAATTGGACATTACAAGTGTACAAACGAAGGTGTCTAGAGTCTATATAAAAACAGCATTTGAACTCACAAAGTACACAATCACACTCTCCAAGGGTGCATTCAAATGGGCAGCTAATCCCGCTATTGGCCCGGCTGTAATTTGATCTAGATCTTTTAAATCCAGCATTGCATGACCAGACAGCTCACCCATGAATCGCTTTACTGCGCGTGACTCTGTGGTGGATTTTCTAGACGACATCCACCTTAAGAAGCTGTGCAGTTGGCTTTTTTTAAAAAAATCCTGTTTGTGCATGCATATATGTGCATATGTGCTTATCTGCATGTGTGCATATTTGTATATGTGCCTCACCGTCTGTGGACATAGCATGTTTAAGGAGTTATGCGCTCATTGCCAGGGGTCATTTCGTAAAAAAAGAGGTGCAGGAGCTCATTAGCATACCTATTAGCATAACTCATTAGCATAACCGGCCGAATGTCAGTTTCAGTCCTATTATACCCTATGAGCCATTGAAGTCAATGGCAAAAACTCATAGGGTGTATGAGGGGCTGGAGGAGAAGGGGTTTGAGGGAGAGGCTCCAAACTTGCAGGTTACCTTCTGGGACCTCTCCCCGAAATACACACCAAGGCTGAGGACAGATTGGCCATCTCAGCCGCTCCACCTCCGCTTCAGAAGCGGAGGCAGAGCGGCTGTCCGGCGCCGTGCTCCTTCCGCATCAGCCGAGCACCACTTCAAAGTGGTGCTCGGCTGCTGCGGTGCGCCCCATGTGCGCGTTCCACCCGCCGGAGCGGGTGTGAATGCGCGTGGGCAGGGGCAGCCGCACGGCGTCCGCCCACCGCTCCAGGAAGCCGCCCGCAGTCTGAACGCTACGGGTGGCTTCCTTCCGGCGGCGTGAGAACGCTGCGCCGTGGGGGAAATTCCCTCTGCCCCAGTCTGCCGCACCGCGGAGGCGCAGCAGACTGCCAATCTGTCTGCAGCGCAAGTTTCAAGAAGATTGGACCACAGGGTCCAATTCTACGGGGCCTCAAACAGGTTGCCCCATCCCCTCCATTGTTCTCTATGGTGGGAAAAATGTTACAATGGAGGGAATGGGGGCAACCTGTTTGGAGGCCTGTAGAATTGGACCCCCTGGTCCAATCTTCTTGAAATTTAGTGGGTATTTGGGGGAGAGGTTCCAGAAGCCACCCTGCAAGTTTGGAGCCTCTCCCTCAAACCCCCTCTCCTACAGCTGCTTTTAAAGCCACTGCCAAATTTTGGTGGCAATTCGGCAGTGGGCGGAATCAGATCAGAGAATCTGATTTGGCCCGTGGCTGCCCTACTGCCCACTCCTGAGCTGGTGGAGCAGCGCTCCACCTCGCTTTGGGCCCAAAGGACCCCTGCGCATCGCTAAGAGTTTTTTTTAAATGGCAGCCATTCAGGATGGTCAGGAGACCATCCCCACAGGCTGACTGCACGCTAGTGGAATGACCTGATGGTGGAAAGTCTGGCATTGGCCCAGCAGCCAGCTTTAGACTGGACTTCACCACTATCTTTTAAGTATGGATCCCTGACGGGAATTGATGGGTTACTAACGAAAGCGGCACAATTCCCAGATGTTGAGGTCTAGACGTGCACTTTAAAAGACTGCTCAAAACAGCCATCTGAATGTACCCCAAGATATGGTAACTGGAAATTATGGACTTTTTTGATAATTTCCCTAGTAAAATAACCACCATAATCACAGATGAGTAGAGAGAAAGTTTATAATTGCTAGATTCTGCATTGAAATTTCTGTGCATGATGTTTGACACACCAGGAGTTTCTTAACAAAAAGTACCCCCTCCTGAGTGACAGAGGTGGGTGGCCAACCCCCCCCAGCTTTATTCCCCCCCCCCCCGAGGAGTGAATGGCAGAAAATAAAGGTGTGTGACCTTTACTAAGGTTGAACACTTACCATGATGAATACAGTTTTTTAAGTTGTATGTGTGTGCATGCAAGAAAAATGGGCTTGTGTGTGGCTAGAATCTTTGGGAGAACTTCTGTGCTTACTTCACAGCTCCCATGCCATTCTTGTGAGTGAGGGTCTCTTTTTCTTGTTCCAGAAATCAAAAGCAAGTTTTGCTTCACTCTGACAGTTTGCCAAAGTGCAGCATTTTATCCTGTATATATTTATAATGACAGTATTGGTGAGAAATTAAAATAAAAGATCCAGGGGTATCACTGAGATGAAGACTAAATCTGGTTCTTGACCTGATGACCCCAATGACTCCAGATTTTGTGAATCAAATCACCTCTTATTGGCATAGTCCCACCCCTTGATCCATGTAATCCCCACTGGGTTAAGTTTCTTGGATGTAATAGAATAGTCAGAACTAGCTTTTATAGATGTGATTGATACCGCAGCTCTGCCATTTACATTTGATTCCACAGATTTGAGAGAGAATATTTGAAGATCATAATCAGTTAATGCTAAGATAACTTGCAAATCCTTTAACTATACTGGATCTGCTCCTTACATTTTAAGGTGGTAGCTGTGGTTACATAGCTTTGCGGCACAGGAGTAGAATTACTGGCCAGAGATGTGTGTTCTTCTGAACTGCTGCAGTGTTATTGTCTGTCACCTGAGGTTAATGCAAGTGGTCAGTGTCACAGACTTTTGGAATCTTAAAAAGTTCATTTCTCATTCTGTTTCTGTAGTATATAAGCCTAACCTTGACTGTCCTGGAAACAAATCATGTTAGTTTAAGTAAACTCATATGATTTGCTGTGAGGGTAATGTTGGGGGTATTCTGTGTTTGAAATTGATAAGCAAGAGACCTTGGGCTAAATTTAGTTGAGCTAAGGTTAAATGGTATTGATCAAACATTATGGCTGGAGAGAATGATTCTGAAAAAGCTTTCATATAATTAGTATTATATAAACTCAGTGAGCAGGAGGAAATGTTAGTCCCATGAAAATGAAGGCATCAGGAGCAACCTTAACATCCTTGCCAATTGCTATGCAGATCTTCAGCAATTTGTCTTTTATTGACCTTGTTCAATGCTGCAAAAGGATACCTGGAGGCAATGCATGAGTGCTAGAATATTCTTGCTCATTCTAATTTTATATAATGCTTCTAAAACATATGGACAGCATTATACAATTATTATTGTTGCTGCACCTGGGTTTATGAGAATCAGACCTTTTCCCACCAAAACTTCAGGGTGCTTGTGCATGACTCTTTTTGCTCCTGTTTATCTAGCACAGAGGAAGGATAGTACACAGAAGGAAGACACATGTATTCAAAACTCAAAAGGGGGACCAAAGTATTCAAAGTTCATAAAGCCCAGTTATTTTCTTTTTGAGATCACATAGCCCTTTGTTAAGGGGACTGCGTATTTTGACATCAAATCTTTGCAACTGGAAATTTAATGTAATAGGGTGGCTGTGGCTGAGAATTTCTAGGACAGGCCCTCCAAGATGAAATGGCTTGTGGATGTCAGTGGTTTTTCCTGAGGCTTGATACTGAAATGGCCTTGGTTGCCCAAGGTCATATTCTTCATTGGAGAAAGCCAGCTTGTAGGGTTGATATAACTAGGTGGGGGAAACTCCTAGGGGTTTGAAGGTGGAGCCTGGAAATAGCAGGGTTTGGGGGGAGAGGGGCCTCATTTGGGTACATTACCATAAAATCCATGCTCCAAAGCAGCCATTTGTCTTCTTGAGATCAGTTCTAATGCTGGGAGATCTTCAGATTCCACCTGGAGACTGACAACCCTATCAGAGGGTGTGATCCCAGTCATTCTCTTGAACCTGTCAGCAGCGTCATGGTACAGTCCTGGGTCAACTTCATTGGTGAGAACTTGATAACACTGATTTGCAATGTTTCTCTTTCTACCTTGCTGGTATCAAAAGGTAGTACTGGGAAATTACTTCTTTACTTAGTAGGAGTTATCCTGTGGGAAACCATGGGAATAATTTTCTGTTTCCAGTGCTGTTCGACATCTACATGAAACCAATGTATGATACTATGCAGATATTTGGGAGGAGGCTTCATCAATACACTCATAAATTTCTCCTTTCATTGGAAACCATATGTGGTTATGAGACCCTTGGATGACTGTCTGAAGTCAGCCTTAGATGGAGGCTGTGGTCACTGGACTTCAGGTTTGTTTGCCACATGCAACCATTCCAAGACAAGGTTCTTGCTACAGTTTTTATGCACTGGTAACTTCTACTTCTAAGTTTGCTAACTATAATGTCCCTTTGTGCATCTGCTCTAGAAGACCATTCAGAAACTTCAGCTTTTCCAACAGTTGGCTGCTGTTAGATATAAAATACCCACCCTATTTAACTGCTGATTACAACTGTTGAGGCAGTCCACTGGCTAACAGCATTTGGGGTAGATTCATTCTGGCTCAAAACTGAGCCACCATACTACCAGCTTTGTTTAGCGTAGCCTGTATAATGACTGTGCTGAGAGATGCTGAGTTTCATCTCCCCCCCCAACAAGCTTCTGACAAGACTAAGGGTTTGGTTTATGCTGCTCAGCACTAAGGATGTTACCTTCCCAACCCAGGTCATGACTTGACTGGGCTGCTTTAGGGGTGGCTTTTCATCCTTAGATGTCTCAGGATGGGTCACTGTCCCTGCAAGGTGTGCAATCCATGCAGTCCCTAGTTATGACCTAAACTATCATAAGACCAGGCCTACGTAGGACACAGCACCATAGGAACAATATGAAGCAGGTGAAGAAGAAGTCCAAGAGAAGCCAATTTAGAGAGATCCCAAAAATTCCTTCTTGGGCCCAAGCATATTATGTGCTTCCCAATTTGGGTTGCCAGCCTCCAGGTGGGGCCTGGGGATCCTCCACTTTTACATCTGATCTCCAGCTGACAGAGATCAGCTCCCCTGGATAAAATGACTGCCTTGAAGGGTGGACTCTATGGCATTGTACTATGCTGAGGCCCCTCCCCAAACCCCACCCTCTCCTTTATCCACCCCCAAAGTCCCCAGGTATTTTCCAACCCAGACTTGGCAACCCTATTCCCAATGGAAGGCAAGTGGGTCAGCACCATGCAGCAAACACCTGTTTGGAAGCATTCTATCAGTCCCTTTGGGAGAGAAAAAGCACTTTTGTCTGCCAGGTCTTTGGAAATATAGTAATATCCATGTAGGTTTTGTCTTCCACCTTGTGTATCTTTGAACTGAAATTGAGTTTTAGTTTTAATTTTGTATGATAGATAGTTGAGAATGTGCACAGAACAGTAGTGATTGCATTACAATTAATACTAAATAATACAAACAATACCAAGAAAACTAAGTCTCTCATGAAGTCTCTTTATCAGAAGCCAAACAAGTTCTTCCCTCATGAGATAGAAGATGAAATGATAACTTGCCAAAGTCACCAGCAATACTACTCTTCTGTTGTCCATTCAGAACATTTCTCTCTCCTGAGTTGGGCTGTCACTCAGTGGTAGAGAACCTGATTTGCATGCAAAAGATCCCAGGTTCAACCTCCCAGCATCTCCAATTAAAAAGGATAAGGTGGTTGATGTTGTGAATATCTCTGCCCAAGACCTTGGACACTACCAGTCAGAGTAGACAATAATACCATTGACAAACCAGCAGTCTGATTCAATACTAGACTGCTTTACATGTGTCATGGTTTTAAAATGAAATACCCATATGGGTTCTCACTTTGGTATGGAACAGAACAGAGAGATAAATGATAGCTCAGGATATGATGAAAATAAAAATTAAAAACACAATGTTTGCAAAATGTTTTCCTCCCTCCGAACCCCCCCCTGGCAGATATTAACATGCATTTATATTGTGTAGCCCTTGGCTTTATGAAAGTTATCTCCAAGCAAATCATCACAGGATATTGATAATAGCAATTAAGCTGCATAATTTACTAGTGTTAAAGATATAATCCATATATGAAATGTCCTTCTAAATAAGGAATGATGTTCAAGAGCACTGAAGCAGTCAAGGATTTTTTTGGAATATTCTTTTGCTAGACAAAAGTAGACCACAACAAAATAATCACTACATCAGAGGTGTGTGATGTGGTTGCTGAAAAGGTAAATGCAATTTTGGCCTGTATCAACAGAAGTATAGTGTCCAGATCACACAAAGTGGTGATATTGCTTTACTCTGCCCTGGTTAGGCCTCACCTAGAGTATTTTGTTCAGTTTGGGTCACCATAATTTAAGGATACACACAAGCTGGAATGTGTCCAGTGGAGGGCGATAAAGATGGTGAGGTGTCTGGAGACCAAGTTCTTTGAGGAAAGGCTGAAGGGGCTGGTTATGTTTAGCCTGGAGAGGAGATGACTGAGAGGTGATATGATAACCATCTTCAAGTACTTGAAGGGCTTTCATATAGAAGATGGTATGGGGTTGTTTTCTGTTGTCCCAGAAGGTCGGACCAGAACCAACTGGTTGAAATGAAATCAAAAGACTCCTGAATAAGCTTAGCAGTCATGGGATAAGAGATGGTTTCTCTTATGGATTAAAAATTGGTTAAATGGCAGGAAGCAGAGAGTAGGAATAAATGATTTCTGGTGGAGAACTACAATTGTATGGGAACCCCTGAGATCACAGTATTTGGGGAAGGGATTGCTGAGCTGTCAAAAAGGAGTGGTGCTTTGAATACGCACTTATGCACATGCATGAAAAACAAACAAAAAAGGGATACCGCCCGGCCATACTGCTCATGCAGCAGTAATCTGAACAGCAACCACAGGGTGAGCATGTGCAGAGCAGCAGGTTAAGTGTGGCTGTATAGAAAAAAATTTCCAGCACAAAAAAAATAAGGATCAGATTAAAGGCACAGCCAAAATGTGCTAAGCCTGTTATCTGACCACAGCCCATATTTCCCAAAGGATACTGCAAAGCTGGATAAACCACAGAATCCGGCTCCCCAGCAGACCCCAAAGGCATCCTGCCAGGGAGCTGACTTTGCCTCCATGTTAGGAGGGAGGAGTTGGCTGCACTCAGCCGGGTCCTAGAAGGGGGCGGGGCTAGTGCAGCTCTAACTGCTCACTCCGTCCCCTTCTAGCCAGTCTTCACCTCGTGCTTGGCTTGAGAGGAGCATGAGGCAGTTTGAGAGTAGCTGTGAGCTACAGGCCTCCTGGGAGCATTGGCATCAGTTCTTGGTGGCAGGATTTTGTGGGGGCGGTGGCAGCGATGAGGCGGGTGAGCAGAGTGGCGCTGCTGAGGTGACAGCAGCCTTTTGGGTGGCACCGGCAGTTTGAGGCGGCAGTCATTTAGGCTGCGGCTTCAAGGCAGCATTTTGGCAGCAGCAGCAGTCTTGTGGCGACATTGGCATCTAGTTTGGCAACAGCTTCCTGGCAGTGTGCCCTGTTACAGCAGCGGCGGGCCTCTCGGGCCTTCAGTTTAAATAAGAGCACATAATGACAACAGCACACTTAGGGCAGCAGAGAGCATTGGGAGGTCCTGGGAACTAGGAGCAGTTGGTGAGGCTGCTTGGGCTACAGTCCCCCCCTTCCTTGCCACTTTTGGGACTTATTCCCTATATACTAATCCCCCACTTTTTTTTGGACAGGCAACAAACTTCGTTGGGCAGCCGTTTTGGTAGGAGGTGGATGCTGGAGTCTTTGTAGGGTCATCTGGCAGGGAGGCCATTTTGTTTTTTTCCTTCCTGGTGCTTGTCAGTGGCCTTTTTTGGGGTGGTCCTATGGCAGCCATTTAGAGTATTGCACATTTGAGTGGCATTTGTTGGTGGCCATTTTGGGAAGGTCTTGAGTGGTGACCATTTTATACCTTGTTGTTTAGCAGCAGCCATTTTACGGCACACACTTTACATCTGTAACAGGGAAGTTATGGCATCCAGGAAAGGGCAGGGCAGTTCTAAAGGGAAAGGACCTGCAGCTAAAATGCCAAAACAAGTGGTGCTGGCCCTCCTAGAGCTTCCTCAGAGGATGAGGATGAAATGTGGGAACAACAGATGATACTTGATATGCGAGCAGCTCTACAACAAGCAAAAAGTGCTGGGGCACCTACCACTACTTGGGCTGTAGTGGATTGGTCAGAGAAAAAAGAGTAGAGGTGAGAGAAAAAAGTTTAGAGAGGAGGTTCTTAAACAGTTGTATTCCATTGAGTCGAGATTCAGAGATGGTAGTAATGCTGCTGAGGTGGATGCAGTGATGGCGGGAGCATCTGGAGCTGATGAGTCTACAGCAATCGTGGTGGCCAATACTGAAAGACCGGGTCCTAGTGGAAGGATGACATGGATGTAGAACAGAGCACTTTTTGGCCATGGGGACCTTGGGGACCGACACCTGAAAAAACCCATGTTTCCTCTGGCACTAGTCAGCCCTGGGCATGGGGCCCACCTCCTATGGGCATGCAGGCCCCTTGAGGTTCCTTCCCACATCCAGCAATGGGTACGCCAGCCAGTCCCTAGGGGACCTGGGGTTTCTCCCCACCTTGGACTAATCCTTATGCGGCTGCGTCCACAAAGGCTATGCCTTGGGGACCATCTTTTACCTGTGACCAGGGAAAAGATTTGCAAAGAAGAATATGTGGACTTCTTTAGTTTTCTTTACCGGGAAATTGAAAAGAAGGATAAAGATGAGCTAGATGACAGGGACAAGGAGGTATTGAGGAGGAGGAAAGTAGATCAGACCTGGGCCAGTTGGTTACCGGGGTTTATTATCTATGCTGGAGTGATATCAAGGGCTCAGCATTGGAACGCCACATCGTTGATTCAATACCTCGATATCATATATAAGGCCTATACTGGCTTCACGGGCCTGGCATGGCTCCAATATGACAAGGAATTCCACATGAGAGCTGCTATGAACCTGGCCCTCCCTTGGGATCAGATACATCCTCACCTCTGGTGCTGGGGTGCAGGTTACCATTAGGAGCTCTAAAATGGATCAGAAGCATAAAGGAGCAGTGATCAAACTGGGGGAATGTTCAGACAGGGAACTCTGCCCAGTTTTGACCCTGTTGCAGTACATGGCTCTTCGGGGGATGGAAGACGGCTGCCTCTTTAGGCATGAGAATGGGAGTCTGCTAACCAAACATCAGTTTTGGGCAGTTACTACTCAGGCATTGGACAAGTTGGGCCTTTCCGGAGTGAAATTTGGAACTCACTCTTTTCAGATTGGTGCCGCTTCCACGGCAGCTGCCATGGGCTATTCAGCAGCTGAGGTTCAGTCATTGGGTGCTGGAGATCATCTGCTTATAAGGGTTACGTGAGTTCCCTGGCCATGCTGTGATCTGTTTCTTGTTGGGTTCTGTGGCAGGTGCTATGTTCTGTGGCAGGCGGAGAAGGATTCTCATCTGCGGACACAGTTTCATTTTCTGAGCTGCTCATCAAGCAAACAGATCGGCCATAGGCTCCCAGTTGGGCCGTAGTAAATGGGCCATGACTGAATGGAGGGGATGCTATGGCCTGTGCTGGGTGGGCCTTCTCCACCTTCTTTTTGGAGAGAGTACCAGCTCTCTACCCGATGTGCTTCTTATCCACCTGGGCGGCAATGACTTGGGTTTCTTGAAAGGGAAGGCCCTGGTATTACAGGCCAGGGATGATTTTGAATTTATTCAGTGCCAATGGCCCAATAGAACCATTGTTTGGTCTGCCATGATCCTGTGTAGAGAGTGGCATGGTGCTTTTGATTCCAAGGGGGTTGAAAGGGCTCAGCACAAGGCAAATGGGGAGATTAGGCACATCTTGAATGTTGGGTTAAGCAACTATTTGCTGCACCCCCAAATTCGAGCTGAGAGTGTAGAACTCTACAGGGGTGATGGCGTCCACCTGTCAGAAAAAGGTAATGATATTTTTCTGCAGGACTTGTGGCAGGGGCTCATGGCAGTATTAGGTATTTAGTGGGTGCAGGGATCGAAGCAGAGACTTGACCCTTGTGGTGGCTGGGTTTTGTTAAAAAAAATTGTTGTGACTTGGTAAGCACCTATCAGCAACCCTGTAGGGTGGAGGGGTCTGTCAGGATCATCTCTGCGGCCTTGCGGCCAGGGATTGGATAGACAGACTGCCTCTTGGGGGGGCCTTTGAGGGATACTATACACAGGCTATGCAGCTGTGGGTGAGGGATCATCATGGCATATTCCTTGGCTGGACTGCTCGGGGGGCGAGTCGATTACAGAGGGCTGTGTCCTGGGGGCCAGATGCATTCTCCGTCATATGGCAAGGGTGGGGTTTTCATGACCCCAGGCCTTGATCATGCTGCTTCATACTGTTAGCCCTTGCTTTTTGTGTTGTAATAAATAAAAGTGGCCTTAGTTTCCCAAGTACTGCTGTGTGACCCTTTCTTCCATTTATGGGGGCAAAAAGGCAATCAAGATAACTGAGATTCTGGAACACCTTCCCCATGAGGAGAGGCTGTTGAGCCTGGCACTTTTCAGTCCAGTAAAGAGACCAATAAAGGTAGACATGATATATATATATAAAATTATGCATGAGAGTAGAGTAGGTGGATAGAGAATTTTCTCCCTCTCCCTTAATCCTAGAACTTGTGGGCACTTATTGAAGTTGTTGGGAAATAGTTTCAGGCCCGACAAAAAGAAATACTCTTTACTTAATTATTTAATTGCGGGTTTCATTAGCCATGCATGTAGTGATGGTCACAAGCACAGATGTACTTGAAAGGGGATTGGATAGATTTGTGGAGTTCTGTCAGGTTCAATCAATGACTACTGGCCATGATGAGTAAAGGGAAATTCTAGAAATAGAGGCAGAAAACCTTTGGATACTAATGCTAGAAGACACCATCAGAAGGCCTTAGCCTTTATACCTTGTTCTTCTTCTTCTAGGACATCTCTTTGGTCACTGTGTGAAACTGAATACTAGACTAGATGGACAACTGGTGTGATCCAGCAGAGCTCTTCTTATGTTCTTATTTAAAATATATATAAGTGAATTGAGTTTTCAGATTTTATTGTTGCCATTAAATTCTATTAAGATATAAAATATAAGATCAATGTTGTATCACAATATTTATTCCTAGAGATTTCCCAAGATCAGTGCTAGAATACAAAAATGTTTTTCTCAGAATAAACAAAGCATGTAAGAGCACAGTTAGAACTCTGTCAATTTCTACCTGTCCATAATAGTATAATGGGAACAGTTCAAAAAATGAAAATGCAAGGCTGGACTTGTTCATTTTTTCTTTTAAGTTTTGAGTTGGAATACGTTTTCTGAAGTTTAGTGAACGTCGCTCTTCTTCTTCTGAAAATCATGACATAAATTCAAACAACCAGGACATCAATATGTGTTCCGATTCTGAGAACAAAGTGATTTCTAAGAACTATCATGAAAGATAGTTTTATTGAAGTGATAATCCTTCAGATGAGATATCTTTCCATCTGTCAGGTAGACAACCAGTGAAGCACCTAGCAGTTCCAAGACAAGGCCAACACATGAGGCCTTTCTTGAAAAGCAATCCTATCTGGGTCAAGATATTTTGGTGTCAATACAGACTGAAACATGTGCACATGGAGGAAGACTACCAGCATGTTACAGAATGGTTTGATTCTACATCTGCCCCTGTTATGTATAAAACCTGTGTCAGATAACACAGGAGACAACCAATGAACCCTGGGAAGGGGATATGTGGTAGTGGTAGGGATGCCAGCCTCCAGATGGGACCTGGGGATCCCCTGGAAATACAGATCATCTTCAGGCTACAGAGATCAGTTCCCCTGGAGAAAATGGATGCTTTGGAGGGTGGACTGTTTAGCATTGTACCCCGCTGAGGTCTCTATCCTCCCCAGGTTCCATCCCCAAATCACTGGGAATTTCCCAACCTGTGTCTGGCAACTCTAGGTGGTGGTATTATTAAGATCTACATTCAGTTTTATGACTGGAGCTATGCAAACACACAACCCTAGCTGCTTTATGCACCTAAAGATGGAATGAAGCCTTTTACTTCTGGTCTTTTACTTTAAACAACATTAACTTTTCTTCCCATCCCTTCCCCTATATAAACAGTAACCATATACACTCTGCACAACCATTTCAAGGGTATTTTAACATAGTGTGGGATTGTTGACACATAAAAACAGTGCTTTCTAGAAAGAAAAGTTGTCATGTTTAGAAACAAAATGGAATTTATTCTATTCACTCTCCAAGAATGTATGGTAGAGAATGGTTATTTATTGCTTAAAAATCTGACAGTTCATATCTACTACAAATTGGGATAGTATTAACAAGCAATTTTTTTTCCATTTAAGAATTGTTATAATTTCTACCAACTTTGGAGACATTTCTTGAGAAAACCAGTAATGATTACCTGGGAGTTCTCTTTTAACTAAACTTAGTTAATCACCCAAAGAGTGATTAACACATGGAATTCACTGCCACAGGAGGTGAGGGCAGCTACAAGCATGGATGGCTTCAAGAGGGAATTCGATGAACACAAGAAGGGGGACCCGTGATACTCATGGGGGGGGAGCATCTCAATCCTCCTCCCACCCCCCTCCCCAGCAGCAGTGGTGGCGGCAAGGCCCACTGATCCTCCTCCCACCTCCTCCCCAGCGGTGGCAGCAAGGAAAGCCAATCCCTTCTCCCCCCTGCACCAGTGAGGCCTGAGCGGCTCACAGCCGCCGGGCCCACCGAGCCTCCCCCCCAACAGCCAAAGCATTCTCTGCACATATGCAGGGAACACTTTTACTTTGGGGGAGTTAAATATCCCCCCAAAGTTTTTTTTTTACTTTTAGGATTTTTCGGCACACCTGGGAAGTCCCCCAAGTGTGCAGAAAAATCTCCCTGCCCCTCCAAGTGCCCCCCTCCTGTTGCCTAGCAAGGCACATCATGTGCTCTTATGGACCTTTTAATGTTCATAAGTTTGAACTTTGGGTGCTTTAAAGGACTACATGCACTCTTCATTGCTGTAAGAGGCTCCAGTCCATTCCAGGAAGCACACACCCGCCATGGTTCACACAAAGTCAGAGACAAGGACCCCATTGCACAAGTGTTCTCCTGTCACCTTGCGCTAGGCAACCCCAACCCCCCAACATACCTGCACAGATTATGCTTAATGAAGTCACCTGGCAACTAATCTTCCGCCCATCAACTGGCCGAGCTAGGGCCATCAAGAAACAATGGAATGGCTCGGTGACTCATCAGACGCTTGCCCAGGTGTCAGTTCCTGTCTAGCCTCTAGTGTTGCAATACTGACCACCCCTCCGCATCCCCTCCTCTTTTTCCTTTAACCAATGATAGGGTTTGTAGGGATGGACCACCTGGTAGGTGTGTTAGTGGGACATGGTCAGCGCTGCCCGCCCCCAAAATCATCTAATAAAAGAGGTTGCATTCCATGCAATCGGTGTCTTGAGCTTCCACGACCCCTATCTGCTTTTTACCCCTCTTGAGTCCAGCTTGCTATCCCAATACCCTTCCTCCATCTTTGATCTCTGGTCTGCGCAGACAGAGAAAAGCGTGTTTCTGTCGGTTCAGAGCACACTCCCTATTTCCTTTTCAACCCCTCCATTCTTCTTTTGGAACGGACAACCATCTCCAGGACAGGTAAAGTATCTTCCAACAAACTTTTCTCCTGCTCATGCAAAAGTGCTATTTCTCTATCTAAGTTTCTTAGGAGCTGTGTATTTGTGTGTGTGATTCTGTTTTTGTATGCTTGAGAACATTTTATAGTAAACATCATTTAAACGGACCTCCATCTCAGTGCCTATTTACTCCTGGAAGGGGTGGGACCTTGGTATAGTTGGCTGTAACCCCGTTATTTGCCAATTGCTAATCTTAAAACCAGAGCAATTTGGCTAACACTCCATGTGGATTTAGATATCTGCACGGAGGGGGCAACTTGGCTTTTAGTACATAGATATGGAGTAGAGGTCCATCAGTGGCTATTAGCCACAAGGTATAGATAGGAACTCTCAGTCTGGGGCAAGTGATGCTCTGTATTCTTAGTGCTCCCAAATGATAGAAGGAACACCTGTAGCTTTAAGGAACATATGCCCTCAGTGGCCATTGCTAGGCAACCACAGCAGTATTGTTAAGGCTTAGTTTCTGTCAATAAAAAGTGAGGGTCAGGGCCCTTTAATAGAAAGCTGGGCTTGCAAGCTGCAACTTGGTTAGCATGTTAACCTACAAAGATATCCTCCAACCTGAGCACAATAGGTCTTCTTGCTTAACCCAGGCTCACTTCCATGAACTTGACCTTGCCTGAAACCAGTCCAACTTCCTTGAACTTGTCTGAAGAAGAGCTGGTTTCTATGCCCTGCTTTTTTCTAGACTAATGAGTCTCAAAGCGGTTTATAATCGCCTTCCCTTCCTCTCCCCACAACAGGCACCTTGTGAGGTAGGTGGGGTTGAAAGAGTTCTGAGAGAACTGTGACTGGCCCAAGGTTCACCAAGTAGGCTTCATGTGGAGGAGTGGAGAATCAAGGCCCGTTCTCCAGTTTAGAGTTTGCTGCTCTTAACCCTTACACTGCACCGGCCTGCCTTGGATTGTGCTTCCCAATTCAAGGTTCTGCAGTTCAAGCTGTCCATTCATACTTTGGTCACTTTGTGTGATCTTCACCCTGTGTGTTGCCTCTAGCCCTTGCATATGGGACATTCCACTCTTGACCTTTGGCCTGGTCTTCACCTTTTTTCATGTCTCTGGCCATGTATCTTGTTATACCAGATGCCTAAAATTGACAAACAAACAGCTATTTTAGTGGCTAGCAGCAGACAGAGTCAGTCCATGAAGAGAAGGGTCCTTTATTATCAGTGTGGGAGCTACTTCAACAGGTGTGCATGTGTAAAAAATGTGACCACATGGATGATATTAGCCACATGCATTTTTTCCAGATAAGTGGCAGTACAATTGATTTCCCAAATGTGGTGGCATTGCCCATAAATACACCTGGCAGCATGATGTCACACAATTGGAAGGTAGTGTTGCCAGGAAGAGCCTGATAACTGATAGGAGGGCTAGGGATGGGGAAATAGTGTGTAATTGATGTTGTGGGGGAAACCGAGAAGTAAGTTAGAGTAGCTCTAGGAATTGCTGGAAATGCTATGGTAAAATCATAGTTGACGTCACTGTGTTTTTAAAAAACGCTGCTGCTCAGTGGGACATGACAGGAGGCTAGGCAGCCCTATGTAAAGTTGACATGAGAGGGACTGTCATTTCTCCAGTTTTTCCCTATTTTCATGTATCATTTTCCCCTTTAGTACCAAGTTTCTGCTCACTTCCTTCGCACTGTTCAATTCTTGGTCTTGTCTGCCCCCTTTCCCACTCTATGTGTTATTTTAATGCTTTGTTCTTTCTGCCTCTCCTTCAGCTGCAGAAAGTTTGCCATTTCTAATAGACCCCAGTTCTAGCTGGATGGATGATCTAAAGCTATGCTTTCTGGGTTCTGCAACAGCAACAAAAATTGTATCAGGCACCACTCTGTATAGTATACAGACTGTAAAATGCGAGTGGACTTACTGTACTGCAAAGGCGTTTAACCTGAATTAAATTCTGTACAGCAAGGTTTCAGGATATACTGAAACTGCATTCAAAAGAAATTTTACATGAAAGATGATTTGATGGCAAGTGCATACAAATTGACATTCTGGCAAGTAAAGTGCAGAATAGCTGAATTTTTGATGTGTTGCTTTTGTGTCACATTCCTGTTCATTTAGTACACCAAGGGCACAGAGGAAAGAGAAGCAACTAAAGGAATTATTAATGCCACAAAACCTATCAAACCAATTCTCAGCAGACTTTACACTTTATGTTCATTTAGGACAGAGAGATGATTGAAAGTAACCTTTGAGCTTTGTAATCACTTAATACTCAGTGTTGCAAGAACGATTTAGAAAGACTAGTGGCAGACAGAGTTTATTAAGACCTGCCTTGGTCTTTTTTTTTAAAGTTAATGAGACAAACTATCTCTGGGAACTTATAATGTATGAAGACAGCAAATTTAAAGACACAAGCAAGGTACCTGCAAGGATTTGTGGAGGACATCTCATTTTCTCATCCCCCGCTATTTCCCCTTTCTATTCCATGGAAATCCCCATAGCTTTTCTTCTTTTCCCGCTTCCTTCACTCCTACCACCCTGCCAGCCAATATACCTTTATCTGCCCTCTGTCTTTTCCTCCTTCCCTCCCCTGGTAGACATGAAAATGTGTGCAGTGCTGGCCTCCAGGCCCAGTTGTGCTGTGGTGTCTCCACAAAGACTTATGGGGAGCATCTCACATTCTCTTTTATTCCCTCTCATTATTTCCTCTTTCCCTCCTCCTGGCAGCCTTCATCTCTTCTCCCCTTTCCCCGATTCCTTCTCAACCACCCACTCATCTTCAGCTACATTTATTATTGATTTAGTTCATTTAGAGCGGTTTATAGCCACCCTGAGACTGTTTGCGGGGAGGGCAAGGTATTAAATAAATAAATAAATAATACATTGCCTCCCCCCACACTGGGGAACCAAAGCAGCTTACACCATTCTCTCCTGTCTTCACAACAGTTCTTTGAAATGGCTTAGGCTGAGTGTGTTTGACTGGCCCAAGGTTACCCAGTGAATTTCATGGCATTGAATGTGGGACTCCCAGATCATAGTCTGAAATTCTAGCCACAGTACCACACTGATTTTTGTGAGGTGGCTACTAGTAAACAGTAGCAAGCAGTCAGTCCTCAGTGAGTCATGCATGTTGTGTGATATCCAGATGCTCAGTGGTTGCTTTGAGTCTTCCCTCAAAGGCAAAAGCAGTGCTGAAAAGAGCCCTGCCCCTTCGCTCTTCTTTTTACTAACAGAAACCAAGGTATAAAGATTGGGCAAGTAATGGCTACTAAGGGAATTCCTTTTTTAAAGCTACAGAAGCTGCTACTATTATTCCAATGTGTGTGTGTTTAAGATTTCAGATTTTTATGCACACCTGGGGCTTTTCTTAGCTTTATAAAAAAATCTCTTTGTCTGCCCATGGACCCAGTCTCTGGATTTTAGCATCAATAGGGGGTTCCATGTTCAGAAATAGATACATTAGATTTTATATTTCTCCTTTCTTCTGTCTCACATTTCACCTCTAACTGTCTGCCTTCTTGCTTTATGATTAGAGTAAATGATACTGTTATTCACAGTAGCAACTGGAGGCTTCTGGCTCCTGCTAACATTTCTGATGCAGAATTTCACTGTAATTCCTCTTTTTGCTTTCTTCACTAGTTTTGGCACTTGAGAGAATTACCCGGTGGCTCTCCCTGTTGTGATGGAAACCTGAAAAGGTGTGTTTGTACTGCCATCAGCATCATTCTTGATAAAAACAGCAGTCATCAAATTCAACACAGAAAGATCTGTGACACATCAGCTTCTTAAAAATGTTAGCTGTGAAAATAAGGTGTGTGCGCGCAAGAATGTGCGCATGTGTGTTTAATAACCAAAAAGGCTATATTTCATTTGAAACTGAATACATTGAGGGAAAGAGACAGTTATGCTTTGAAAGTACTCTTTTGAGCCATGGCCAGTTTACTCTTGGTTATATACTCAGTACCATCTACCACTGAGAAAGTTGCCCTTGAGCAACTCAGTGGGTGTTGTAAAATATCTCTAACAAACTATGGATTCAGGTGGGTGGCCATGTTGGTCTGAAGCAGCAGAACAAAGTTTGAGTCCTGTGACACCTTTAAGACCAGCAAAGTTTTATTCAAGGTATAAGCTTACGTGTGCTTGCACACTTCTTCAGATATCTGTATCTGAAGAAGTGTGCGTGCACACAAAAGCTTATACCTTGGATAAAAAATTTAAAGGTCCCACTGGACTCAAAATATGGATTGTTTGTGATGAAATGGAGCTTTGATAGGATTTCTGGCCTTCAAACTCTCTCCCTCTTCCTTATCATACTGAAATTAAAGAATTTGAGGTTTAGAACTAACTACAATTTCTCATGAAGTCCAAAGCAGATGTGTTAACAAATTGTAGTTGCTTGCCAATTAATCAGCATTATAAACTATTTTTTTTCATCTTGGTTTAGATTCCTGGTGTCAAGGCAAGAAACAACACAGTTTGAGAGAGTGCTTAATATCAACTCTCAATTAATTCTAACCCAGGAAGTCTTCAAACTCAGCATGGCACACAAGAAAAGGAGGGATGAGTGAGTGAGTGAGAGAGAACATGTGAACCAAAGGACTTTCAAAGGCTGCGGTCACACTGAAGGCTTGGTGTGATCTGGCTGTGCCTCTATTTGTGGTAGTTTAAATAGATGTGCAAAGTTTTGATCAAACATTCCACCCTGAATCAGCTCCACTACACACTCGCCTCACGGTCAATCATTCAGATTGTTATGGCATTCTCTCTTTTTTTGTCTTTCACCCATGTGCATAAATGTGTATCTGAAGCTCCGGCTCCTTTTTGACAGTTCCACAATCTTTCTGCTAAGTACTCTGGCCCCTCTCAGCCTCCTTCCCTTCACCTCTCATCCTTGGAATAGGTGTGTGTGTGTGTGTCACATTTACATGAGATAAACCCCATTGGCTTCAGTGCATTTACCCTTGTGTCAGTCATGGGATGCTCTCAAACACCAACTCCGATGCAAAAACAGGAGAGAGTGGTTTGGAGGGGATTTGTCATTGTAAAACAACACCCCCAAGGATTCCTGATCAAGAATGACTGCTTGGCTGCAGTGATTGACAATTCCAGGGGTGATTATGTGTTTATTTGCACATAGCTACCTGATCCCAAAAAAAACCCCAACACACCTTAAAGGAGGCGGAATAGAAGGGAAAATTCAGACTTCCAAAATGGCTTGACTTCGCAATGGGTGGGTGGGTTTTCAGATTTCAGTGTGGAAGTGCTGGTATACCTAAAGACTGGACTTTCCCCAGTGTTGGTAAACTCTGCTTCCAGGACATGTCAGACCTGGGTGCCGACGACTGGGGCACAAAAGGTAGTTGTTGTTTGATCATGCTGTTTACATCTGCCAAGTTACCATGACAATATCGGCACAAACTGCTCATGTGACCACCACCATAGTTTGTTTTTGAGACTGGTCTTATGAATTATTTTCTATTTCACACATGACATTTTACCTGTATTTTCATAGAGAAAATACATCCACAGGTGCCCATTTAATGCAGCAACAGTATCACATTGACAATGCAGACTCCTTTTCTTTTTTGAGAGTTTCACGCATGATAGAGTATACATAGTTGTCCGCAGGGTGCAGGAGTAATTTAATCGGGTCAACATTTTGTCATTTTTACCTTGGAATATTAGCTAGCACAGCAATATACTACAGTGTACCATATTTAACTTCTTTGAATTTTTTTTTAAAACTAAACACTGTTCAGAAAAGAAAGCTAAGAATAATTAAATGCATATGGGGTGAACTGAACACTTTGTAGATAAGCTTTTTTTTCACATAGAAAATGCAATGATGGCAGGAAATCTTGGGAACATTTTTTCCCCAAGCACCAGTTTCATAGAAATACAACAATTGCTGCTAATACATAGGTCATAGTATTCTCCAAAAGGAAAAAAGTCTTCAAATGGGACATAGCAGGCCAGCCTCTGGAACAATCAATTTAAATATCTGGGAGTTCACTTTGAAGCATCTCTTACATGGAAAATACACTTGGATCTAGCAAGGAAGTCAGCCTTGAGAGAAGGGGGGGGCAATTGTAAAATACATCTACTCATTGGGAGTGAATTTGTCCCCTCAGCCTTAAAGGTATTTAATGCTAAGGTTCTAACCAATTCCTGTTAGACGTGGAAATCTGGATTCAGGACACTTCTGAAAAAAATAGATTCCATGCAGTATGACTTTTCCCAATGTTTATTGACTACTCCCAGATATGTTTCAGGCATAGTACTGAGAACAGACCTAGGAAAATTATTGATGGAATCTAGGGCATGGATTAAAGCATTTCTCTTCAAAGTAAAGGTTTTTACATCTGAGGGAGGATCTACTCTATTTGGGTTTATCCAGGAAGATAAACATTATAACCAATGGGATCAACTATTGGAAAAGAAAATGAAATGCCTAGAAAGAACAAATGATATGATTAAGAATACAGAAACTAAAGACATTATAAGACAAGTGAAAAAGGGTGTAAGGAAGTTGGATGTTACAAGTATGTCTGTTAAAGTGCACAGGGTATGTTTGACACTCCATTTGGGATTTGCCTTCTTGATGCAACTGCCAAAAATTTTTTATCGACAGTTCCAAAATTAAGAAGAGCTTTTATTTTGGCAAGAATGAATGTTATTCCCTCGGCGGTTTTGGAGGGCAGATATAATAGACTATCATACTCTAATAGAAGATGTACATGCTCATATGAAAAAATCAAAACCATCAAACATATGATTATGGAGTGCCCTATATTCAACAAGTTGAGGGCTAATTTAGTCACCCCTTTACTTAAAAATATGGAACCGCTAAATGTGCATGCCCAGGTGTCATGGCTACTATTGGATACAAATGATCGGGTCACCCTCTCAGTGGCAAAATTCATAGGTGTAACAATCAAATATAAGAGAAATAATACTGAATAAGGTATTTTAAAATAATTCTAACCTGCTTAAGGTGATAGATGTATAAGCAGTACTCGATAGACAGAGAACAACGGCTGTCTATATTTGCACACAATCTGGTTTATACTAATGTTTCTACATTTGATCCTAGAATGGTCAGGAGAAATTGTGCACAGAACAAAATTAGGCCAATTGACACATAAATGATCTCAGTGAATTTGTACAGAGATAGAAAAACTGACTGTGTCCATTCTGTGCATGAATAATTCTTCATATAATCCCAAATCCTAGAGAAAATAAACAAGACTGGATAGGAAAAAAGTGGCCAGACATATTTGTATAAGGAGGCTTTTTAGGTTTTATGAATGTACTCTTATGTATTGTGACTCAGGAATAAAACAGGAGTTTTTTTGCTAGCAAGTTCTCCTATTGTGCTGATTTTCTAGGGCATGGGGTTATGGATACAGATATATTATAAAGCCATATATAATTATCCTCAAACCCCTGTGTAGGATAGCAAGGCAGGACACTGTTTATGGTCTGCTGAAATAAAAGGCACCAGCTATGCAATGCACTATGACTCCAATATAATACATCTCTTACAAAGAACACGAAGTGACAATGTGGAGAATAATATATTTCAGCATCGTATTTACCCTCCATTTGGAGATCATTTCCACTGTTCAGGATTTTCTCTTCATGTTAAGCTACATAGAATCATAGAATCACAGAGTTGGAAGGGGCCATATAGGCCATCTAGTCCAACCCCCTGCTCAATGTAGGATCAGCCTTGTGGGTTACAGCCGAGTGGAATCCTCAAACCCCCCCCCCCCCCAATTTCTCTGCGTCACCACACACCCCAACAAAACACTGCCCCCCTGAGCAAAAATTTATTAGCTATGGGGCTGGTCACCTTGTAATTGGTTCAGGTTTCTGAGGCTTTATGGAGAATTCTTAGAAAACACATTTTTATTTTTGTTTTTTAAAATTTGAAGCCCTCCTTACTGGTTTCCCCCTTTGCAAAACTTATCCTGATGGAAAAATAAGGCCAGCAAAAGATAGGGCTATGTAGCAGTGTCTACACATCAGCTTCTTGACAAGCTTGGATGCATATAATACAATCTGGGATTGCTTAGTTTGCTGCCAGGGGGCCTGGGACTAAGTTTGGAAACCGTGAGAATTTGATTGCCCATGTTTTCCAGCAGCAAAGGATTTTTCTGAATGTATTATACAGCCAGGCTTGCCAGATTCCCATGGGGGGCGGGTGTCACTGTTTCTTGCCACCACTCCTGCAGCCAGTAGGCAAAAAGTAATGGAAAAAAATCACCACCGGGAAATGATGTGATGTCACTCCCAGGGATAACCTGGAAGTGATGTCAGCCTCCTCTAGGAATCACCAGAAACTCTATGGGAAATCTAGGTTTGCCCAGGAAGTGACATCATTCCATCAGCAAGCTGTACCCCATGTTGCCACCCCCAGAGTTTCACGGTTTGGTGCTGGCTGGCAACCCTATGTACAACTTGGAAAATAGAGGTCTCAGTGAGTCTTGGTTCAGTCCCTTAAATTGAGAGACTTTGGGAACCCTTGACCAAGCATTTCAGTGACTATCTGAACATGCTCAGAAAAAAAAATCACTGTCTAGGTCTTAAAGATGAATCGTGATGCTATTATGTGCCTCTTGCTGTCTCTTACCACATAAGGTGTGAAGATAATTTTGATATGGAATTATAAGGAGGGCAGTGGTAAAGATGGCAGTGGAAAATGTTGGTATTTATTTATTTAAAAGATCTGTAGGTCACATCTTCAGAGACCTGTTTGCATCTACTCACAAAATAAACAAGATAAAATATTTTAAATAAAATCATTAAAATTAACAACCTTTATAAACTAGCCAACCAGCCAACAAAGGCCCCAGCACATGAAAGAACAGTGCTGTGGCAAGAAAGTGCAAACCAAATTTGGGGAGGTTCATAATTGCTTGCCATTGTCCAAATGGACAATTTGAAAGAATACATAGGTGAAGTAACAATTAGAACATCTATCTGCTATCTTTAGATATTGTCCCTAAGAGTCAGAACTTCTTTGTGGGCAGATTTTCAAAAACATTCCATATCATTCCAAAACACAGTGTTTAAGTTAGCCATCTACTCAAACAGTTGCTGTGGAAATATTTTAGATCAAAATTATCTTCACACCTTATGGTAATAAGGCACAATATGTGCTGTCATTAGGTGTTGAAAGCAAATTTCTCATTACTTTGAATAAATTTCACATTATCACATTTTATAAACTGGTGAAACTTTAATGGGTTTTAATAAAATATATTTTAAAGAAGTTTTTAAGAACCTAGAAGATTCTTTTGCCATTAATCTATTGAGGAGGAATGGACAGCCCAGTTCACAATCCAGTTATGCTAAGTACAGGGTTTTTAGATTAATTTGGTGACTTGAGATCAAAAGGACTCAGTTGGCTTACATTTAAACATATTGGCATAACTAGGTCATGGATTGGATAGTAGCGGTACTTCAATGAAGCCAAATTAGTCTGGAATGTAGATTAGATCAATCCTAGTATATATTGGGCTGATTTCTAGTTTACTATGCATTGGAAACTATTTTGTTGATACCTTGCTAGATAGTCTCAGTTATCATCATTCTAGATTCCCTTTCTCCAGCTGTGAATATTTTAGCAGATGTTGCTATATATTTTCAAGCATATCTGCAAAGTGTTCTGACTAAGAGACTATCTACAGATGAACTAAGAATCAGGCCATCCTCAATTTGAGTCTCAACATGAATTTGTTACAGGCTTTAAGCAACAGTTTCTGTTTGACTCAGCCCCCCTCCCCCTCAATATGTGGGTTACTCACCTGCCTTACAAAACAGTTGTAAGGATTAGAAGAGATAATACACATCATGAGTGGTAAACATTTGAAACTGTAGAACTGCAACACACAGCATCATGGTAAAAGAGACATTAAGTCTGGAATCACATGCACCTTTAGAGCTGACGTAGCTGCAAATTTCTGACAGATCTAAAGGAGATGATCAGACAGCAACATCTGGGAAAGGTCCCACAGTCATCAGCAATCCGTGCTGCTCTACCACAGAAGCGGAGTTAAAGGACACTGGAGAAAGTCCAGCTCTAACTGGCTTTGACAGGCCACGGACAGACTTTCCCCTGTCTAATTGCTTGAGCATACTCTCATATTATCAGGATGGTCTGATCCCAACTCCATGCCATTGTCCCCCCCGCAGTATGTGCATCATCGCAAACTCCATAGGGGAGCCCTTGATTTCTTGTTTAAGCACATGGGAAACAAATGGCAAAAAACCCCTCCAACTCACCCATAGTTGCATCTGACCACACAGTGACGAATTAAGCCTGCAACTTCAAAGGGATGTGTGATCTCGCAACTCCATGTTGAATTCCTCTGGAGGAAATAGCCTCGCTTCCCCTCCACTCCAACTGGCACATGTGACCACAGCCTATCTTTCCTAGGAACCCTTAACCTAGAACTCAAAGCTAGAAGTGGCTTCTAGAAAACTTTACTTCTAGAAACTGTGCCATGAGTTTTGGAAATCCATACACATTTGGGTGCTCCATATGCTCAGATGTTTAAGAGGAATGCTTGCAGATTAAACTTTAAAGCTAGATTGCTATATAAAGCAAAACACTCTCTAATTCACACTGAGATGCAGTATCTTTTAATGACTCCATCTCAGCAGATCAATGTCAGATGCCACTTGATTAATTATGTGCATAAGGCAGCTGGTCAAGGGAATTTCCTACCATCTCCCTCAGTATCTATGCATGTTCCTCACAATTAGTCATAGTCACTCAAAAGCTTCATATAGTGCAGTCAGCAAAAGGACTCAGCAAGAAGCTGTGTAGGGCAAACATAATCTAGGTAGGGGAATCTGCATAAAAAGATGTGGGCTGGCTTCACTGTTTTTAGAAGGCAATTAAGTCAAGTGGTTCAACAAATTGGAAGAGCTGTCCTCACTTTCACTGAGGTAATAGATGGCTTTGACCTATCTCTTTGCTGAATTGGTTTTCTATACATCCCTTGTGTGAGTTATTCTGTACACTTTTGTATAATGGAAGAATAAGTTATTATTTCTGCACACAGATTCTGTGTGCCTTACAGTCAAGTGCCTGTTTGACTCAGTCTGGACTTTCATATAGCCCTAGCCACAGAGTCCTTTGTGGCTTTCTATCATCCACACAATGGATATAGAAACATTATAAAAGTTGATGAGGTAGTAGAACAATGTGCTAATAGAAGTTGCAGCAGCACAGCATCAATACTGAAATCACAACACTGATTTCCAAGAACACAGCAGGAATTGCCATATATTTTCAAGCTTCGCTGTTTGGCAAGGAGGATGGAAACATGACTCTCTAAAAGGAAAGCTGTTATTTTTTAAACTGTATGGAGAAATCAGGACAATACAGCTGTTTACCCCTGGTTGCCATATAGGAAGACATAAGTAATTTCACTAAAAGGTCACTATACAATATATGGCCCCGTCCACACTGTCACTTTTGCTGCTCATTTTTCCCTATTGCTTTGGGTTCCTCCCCCTTTTCCACATGTGTTTTGCTCCCTCTGGGACTACTAGGCCGAAGACAGACTGCCAATCTGAAGCGGAGGCAAAGCGGAGGGAACTGGAGCGGGGGAAAAACTCACGGAGCTGGCCGGTCACACTGGCCAGAGCAATGCGGATCAGCTGCGATACGGACCGTTCAGACTGCCCACGGAGGGTTCACACTGGCGCGTAGCCAGCCCGCGCGGCTCGTGCGGGCCGCTGCACTTTTTTTTTGTTTTCCTTTGATGTTTTTCGCATATGCGCATATGCGCATATGCGCAAATGCGCATATGCGCATATTAGATATGCACATATTGCAAATGCGCATATGCGCATATGCGCATATGCGCAAAACTTTTTGCCGGTGCGTTCACACTTCCTCCGGATGCCTCCCGCTTCTTCCAGTTCACACTGTTTGGAAGCGGGAGGCATGCGGAGGAAGGCCCCTGAACACCGGGAAAAACTGGTGTCCGGGTAAAGCGGAAGGAAAGCGGCTGGGAGACGGGTAAGTACGCAACGGAGCCGATGGGCAGATGCGCATGTCTGAACGGGCTCCTTTCCTCCGTTTGCGAAGCGTGCCTGCCCCGCTTCAGATTGGCAGTCTGTCCTCGGCCCTAGAGAGAACAAAACATATGGGGGGTGGGGGAACCTGAAGCAATAGGGAGAAATGAGCAACAAAAGTGACAGTATGGACGGGGCCTATAAATCTTTACACCATTAGAGTTTCTATTGTGTTGTGGTCTAACACATGAAATGCACATACAGCAAGGTGAATACATTATGTACTTTTCTGGGAATTTCTCAAGCCTAACAACACCTTAAAGACTAACAAAATATGTGGCAAGGTATGTGCTTTTGTGAGTCACTGGTCACTTGTTCAGAACTCAGTCTTGAAGAAGAAGAAGAAGAAGAAGAAGAAGAGATTGGATTTATACCCCACCCTTCACTCACTTGGAGTCTAAGAGTGGCTTACAAACTCCTTTCCCTTACCCTCCCCACAACAGACACCCTGTGAGGTAGGTGGGGCTGAGAGAGCTCTTTCCCAAGCTGTCCTTGAGAGAACAGCTGGTACAGAGCTATGGCTTGCCCACGGTCATCCAGCCAGGTGCAAGTGGAGGAGTGGGGAATCAAACCCAGTTCTCCAAGATTAGAGTCCATGCACTTAACCACTACACCAAACTGGCTCTTAAAGGTGCTACTGGACTCTTGCTCTTTTCTTCTGCTACAGACAGACTAACACAGCTACCCATCTTAATCTTCATCTAACTCTAATAAGGTACTGAAAAAAAAACTCCCCTATCTGAACAGAAATCACTTATTGCTGCAGGACAAGTTACTTGTAAGTAAACAAATCTTCAGTATGATGCAAAGTGACTGACAGTACAATCCTAAACAGCCTTCCTTAGCCTATCGACTGCAATAAAGTTAGAAGAGTATAGCTGTGTTTAGGATTACACTGTAAGAGAGCAATCTAAGCAAGTCTACTCAAGTCCACTCTCAAGTAAGTGTCCATAGTATTGCACGGTAAGCAGTCTTCTACAGCCTCGGCCAAAGCCATTTCCCCAGAGTAAGTGGAATGGGGCCTGTATGATGGCAATGCTGTTTTGGTTGGAGAGCAAGAGTGCCTTTCCCTGCAGCTTTACATCGCTAAGCTTGTTGGCGATACAGTGGGAGTCCAGTTTTCATCAGAAAGGTTTATATGTAGATAAAATATATTAAGATATAAAATATTATTAAATACATATTATTGCAAACATAGACTGCATTGGTCATGTTCAGGCTCTTTTTGTAACTATCATTACAGAAAAAAATTCACAGCAGAATCCCTGGAACCCTCTTTGAAGCAAGTCCCATTACAATAAATGGTGCAAAGCAATGGAAGACCACTTTGTGTTGCTTTCATTCATTTCAAAATGGCCTGCTGATGACTATTTCCCAATAGACTGTGCCCACTGTTTGCATAAACCACTTCCCTAAGCTATAGCCAGATATGTATTGGCATATTTTCCTTATTTTAGGGTTGCTTGAAGCCCCTGTGATAAACACTCCAAAACCATTATATTCTCTAATCCCCACTATTCTTGCTTTGCTGACAGAATTATTTTATGGATAGATAACATTGGTCTGAAAAAAAGAAAGCTCTTAAATTTCAGTGGCCCTGATTTGTACATGCTCTTTAAAATTTTATTTCCCTCAATGGATACTGAAGCTTTAAATATTCATGTGATTTTAATATTGCATTGAAAAAGACAGAAGGTTGAGACCTTCTTCTATTTTAATATAATTCCTACAAAGTAAGTACCAGTTATGTATTATCAAGGCTTGATTTAGCTGGTGGTATGTCAGTGAAAAATAACAAATCTCAGCCTTGTGCTGTGAAGAGTGTTGGAGATTCTCTTACATTATTCACTCCAGTCTCATAACTTCAGTGCCATACAAGGCATGAAATGTATTGTCAAAAATATATAGTTCAGAATACAGCACCATTAAATATTTTATCCAATTGGCAACAGTGCTGGAAATGAATTGAACCTTAAACAGGATTCTGTTCAGGGGAAAAATACATTTCATAGTTCTGTATATACAGTTTACAAATAACAATGAAATTTGTGGGAGGTTGGGATAGCACATGTGGACACTAATGTATTTTTTGGTGGGACAATCCCCCATCCAGTACAGTGCCACTGTTGTCTTAATAGTAGCATGTGTTCATTTTCAGATTAACCGAGGAAGACCACACACACCACATTTCCCTGACACATACACCAAACATCACATTCAGAAGAAAGGACTAATGAAATATATATTCTGCTTGAGGTAAATCATGATGGAACTTCTGAGGCATGTGGTTTGCCCTACTGTGATTAATTTTCTGGTTAACCTTGTCCTCCAGACAGACAGAACAACAAGAAACAGGTTTATTTTACGAGGAAAGAAAAGTAAATTATGGATGTTTAAGATCAACTTTATATAAATGTAACATTATGAAAGTGAGAGGTGGAGATACAGTTTCTTTACAGATTATATATATACAAGTGGAGACCCGCAAGAAACTTGTGGGATGGTTATCCCATTCCTCACACCTTTGCTTCCTCCCTTCTCCACCTACCTCTCTCACACTCTTTCTCCCTTCTGCCCCCCCTTCCTTACTCTCTCTCTCTCCTCCATGTATGTTACTTCCTCTCTCTTTCTGACCCGTCATCATTCTCTTTGTTTTTCTGCCTCCCCACCTCATCACTCTTTCTTTCTGCCTCCCACCTCAAATCCCACCCTCCCCAGGCTCCATCTCTCAAATGTCCAGGAATTTCCCAACCTGGAGTTGGCAACCCTATTTCCTTCCCACCCTACAGCCAACCTAGCTTTATCTGTCTTCAGCTTTCCATCTCCACCCCCATCCCCCGCAGCCTCTACCTAGGAAAATTACAGTCTTTCTCCACAGTGGGGATTAAAGCAGCATACATTATTATTTCCTCCTTGTTGTCTGCACAACAACCCTGTGAGGCTAGTTAGACTGAAAGTATGTGACTAGTCCAAAATCTCCCAGTCATCTTCCACCGCAAGATGGAAATCTGAACCTGGATCTTGCAGATCCCAGTCTGAAGCTCTGTTACATCACAATGGCTTTCATAGGGTGGCTGCTGATGAACTGTAGCAAAGCAGCTGGTCCTAATTAAGTCATGCAAATCAGGTGGTATCAAGTCACCCAGAGGGTACTACCTAGGGATGCTAGCCTCCAGGTGGGACCTGGGGATCCCCTGGAGTTACTGCTCATCTCCAGACTACAAAGATAACTTTCCATGGAGAAAATGGATGTTTTGGAGGGTGGAGTTTATGGCACTATACCTCACTGAGGTCCCTGTCCTCCCCAGGTTCCACCCCCAAATCTCCAGGAGTTTCCCAGCCTGGATCTACTGCTGATGGCCGGGGGGGGGGGGTACTTGGCAACCCTAGACTGCTGCCAGTAAAAACCCTGCTTTTTACTGACAGAAACAGTTAGAACCTTCCCCCCCCCCCCAACATTCTAATCTCCTCACAGTTGACGCCTGGAGCTGATGCCATTTCAAAAGGTATTGTGGGGGGGATTCAACGGTCCCTGAAGTTTTTTTTTTTAACTTTTCGGATTTTTCTGCAACTTGAGGAAGGGGCCTGACTATGTAGGAAAAACTGTTGGGGGAGAGTGAGCTCTCTTTTGGCAGATATAAGCATCCACACAGAAAAAACCCCTCTCGGAATAAGACTATATATATATATATATATATATATATATATAGTTTCTGAATGGAGAGAAAGCCAGTACCTGCCAGACTACTTCTAACTGTAAGAGCAGTCAAGTTTTTCCACAGGTTTCCTGTATCTGTACCTGTATCTGTACCTGTTCCACAGGTAGCCTGTATCGTTCAGGCTACCTCACTAAACAGTCTCCCCCACCCAAGTGACTGGAGATAGAGCCAAAATTCCCTAACCCACCTAAATGATCTTGGAACCCTATCTGAACAGAAATAAGATAAGTTGTTCTTTTACCCTCTGTGCCTTCCCTCTCCCTTTTTTCTCTGGGTGTCTCAAGGGTCCCGATTGGCTGTTTTTGGCTTTGTCTACCAAACCTCCAGGATACATAGATGATTGACAGATATGAAAAAGGGGACAGAGTTGGCTCTGTCCATCACAACATTTTAATGACTTTTTAAAATTTAATTTTTAAAAGAAGTCACACCAAACAGAAATGTAAACAACATTTTCATTCATTGACTCAAATTAAGCATCCCCCCCTCTAGTATACCATATGATCATTTTACCATCCAGAATGGCTGAATGTGAGGGCTGCAGTGTTAATGTTACGTACAGTGTCAAGATTTAATGAGACGTACCTGGAAGAAGTGGGCAGAAAATTCAAGATGAAGATTGCATCTGGATGGGCTTTGCAAACGAGGGTTGTTGAAAAATACAGTAAGCTTTTCACACACAGCACTTGCCATCTGCAGTGCAAATGAAGACAGGTGCTGGCTGATTGCACATACAATTCAGTTGCATTTGGGGTGTCCTATATAAGCTGAATTACCGTATTTTTCACTCCATAAGATGCACCTGACCATAAGACGCACCTAGCTCTGCTCGGTGCCATGGCTTGGGAAAGGTGAGGGGGGTTTAAGACGCACACACTTTCCCCCCCACTTTTTTTGGGAGAAAAAGTGAGTCTTATGGAGCAAAAAATACGGTACTTGGGCAGTGTGTTTTGTACCTTTGCTCTGATGCATCTCATCAGTATAAGACAAACAGGACTAATGAGCTAAAATGCCATTCAATCATCTGAAAAAAGATCATTGTCCCCAAATTTTTAGGGTTTTCAATTGCAGTTATGGCAGTATTATTTATTAGATTAGCATCCTGTTTTATTCCATGGTTCTGAGTGGCTTACAACAGTTTCTCCAAATTCAGATTCTTCTGTCTCCAAAGGGTTCACCACACTCCAAAGGGTGTGCTGATCAAAGAAGCCAAATGGAGGAAAGATGAAATTTCATACTCATGGTTAACCCCCTGTCCAAACCCAAACACCCATACCATGCCATATATAACCAGTCTGAACAGACATGAAAAGGTATTATGCTCTAAACATTGTCAATGTTTGTTGAATACTTGTAAATATAGTCTAGATGAGGACCATGCCTTAATCCCAGGAGCAAAGTGATGGTGTCTCTGGAACACCCAAGTGGGAAGGTACATGTCCAAGCCCAGTTCCTTCAGAGAAATTCGAAACAGGTCTATTCAGAAGGATTGCCCATAAGTATGTGCTTTTTTGTTTTTCATTATATATAAAGGCATAGATAATATCTGATGGCTAAATCTATAACAGTTACAAATGGGGCAATGGCTGGAGGTGGCAATCAGATGGAATGTAAAGGCACAGAAACTGTGTAAAGCCTTCAAACTCAGAAAATACACTAGGGCCTAGTCCCTCAGGCCTCGCACAGTTCATAACAAGAGATAAAATATTGCTTTTACTTCTGCTGATGCCACTAGTATTACTTCTGAGCTCACTGAGGAATTTTCAAGAAAACACATCCAAAAATGCTACTCTTGAGAATGCAATCCAGAAACTCTTTGCGCAAGGCAGTCCAATGCCATCATCAGTGCTATTACAATGGGAATGTTATAATGACTGTAACCACAAGAATAATTATATGTACCAACACTAAAACCATTATCATAGGATCTGTCCAGCCATAATTAAGTTTCAATCAATCCCACTGATCTAGGTGGGTTTGTTTATTTATTGATTGATTGTATGGCAGAGGTACACAAAGGAAGCATGTAAAAGTATAAAATATGTAACCAAGTTTATACAATGGGTATGCAGACCTAAATACTAATATTTCAGTTTTCAATCCACTCAGTCGCAGCTGGGGAAAATTCAAAGAGTTCCATCACATCTCCCTGGAAAGCACAATGCTCACATGCCTGTGACAGATGGAAAATAATTTGGTGGGCTGCACCACAATTGCATTCGGGTCCTTGGCTGGGAGGGCAGGATGCAAATCTCAATAAATAAATAAATATTTTGCCCCATTTAAACAACAGGTTTGCATAACTGGTGAAGCCTGTTTGTATTATATTAGCTGTTTTCCATACTTTACATGACAAGTCAAACCCTGCAGACCTCTTGTTGGTATTTATCAGGTTATGGATATCGGGAGGAACTGATTGCATCCATGTTCACAACCAGTTATTCCCTAGATTGAAATTTTGTGATTGCAGGATTTGTACAGATCTTTTTGCTGGGTGTCGGGATCTTAGTCTGGATAGGCCCACATCAGCCATGTCTTTGTGGATGGGCAACTCTCTGTTTTCAATTATCTTTCTATATTTATGAAGAAGAAGATCTTGTCTTCAGAGATGCGAGGGAATGATGTGGCACAATGTGGGTAGCCAATAGGTCAGAGTAGGTTTAATACATCCACTGATGTTTCTCATTGTTGAGGTGGACATCAAGTTTGTGGACATGGGGGCTGTTGAACCACCCTGAAGCACCATATTCTGCAGTACTATACGCCACCTAGGTGGGAAAATTAGGCAAGTATTTAAAGTATTTTCCTAGTAACATAAAAATTATTAACTTTGACTGGATCATACTTCAGATTTCAGAAACCAAAAAAATATCCTCACAAAAGTCAATATGAAATGATAAATTACATTTAAAATATTAAAATTTGGCTATCATCCACTGGATTCCCTCAATGTGTACATACCAGTGAGACATCGGATCAGCAATCATCCCCTGTACCGCCCCCCCATATAGTCAATGTTGTTGTGCAAATTAGTTACAATAGTGCTATTTATGAACAGGGTCTTACTTGGACTGAATTTTGATCGTGGTCTATTTGAATGCATATCCCTGTTAGTAAAAGCAATACATTTTTTTTTTAAAAAAGCAATTTTCTGTTTAAATGGGCAAATCTATTAACTGAGGATGAAGTATTATATTAATTAGACTAAAATGAATCTTACTTTTAGGAGAATGCTTTCCCCACTGTGCACAGTGGGGCCTACAACCAAAAATTTAGACAGCTGATTCGTATTCCAGTGTGATTGTATAGCTAACCATTTTCCATTTAAGCAGAGACTTAAGTAGGGGGGAAACTTAGTCTATGAGAGAAAGAGCTGATTAAATATTTTTTTTCCAAAGCAACTTTTGCTGATGCTGACAAAATACAAAGCAGGCAATAATTATTTTTACAATACATTTTCATTACTAATGCAATTATGGTGGTACGGAAATGTGAAGCCATGCTCAAGGGACTGTGGATTCAGGGGTGCCAGGAAAAAAAAGTGTTTGCTCTTTCACCCTTTTGCTGTTAAATGCAATAGAATTAAATTAGAGCACTGGTGGGATAACAGGATTACAGCAGAATCATCATTTCCTGCAACATTTCTCCTTTACATTTGACCTTTGCAAGAGTTCATTATGCTGGATTTGATAGATCATGCTCTTGTGGGAAAAAACCCATCCTGAATACATGCAAGCTATTAAGAGAATAAACAGACGTTATCTATGTTGTATGTTTCTATGCATGCTGATGTCTTTCACAAGCAAGTCTGCAACACACACACACACACACACACAATGTAGAGATGTTAATTAATTAATATTAAGGTTATGTGTACCAAAGGATATAAAGATCTAAATGAGAAACAAACCCAGAATACAGTGATTAACGTATGATACAATGATTCTCTAATGAGTAATACAAATTGTGTGTGTAAATTATTATCATTCCAGAGGTCAATAAAAAGCAACAGTTTCCTTGGATGTTAGTTTGGATTTCATGGCAAATCTCTGCTGATGGAAGGGACTTCTGTCAGTGGAACAGAACTTCCTTGTGTCTCCCCTGCCACAGTAACTGCAAATGATCTCTGAAATATTGCTCCTGGGGGATGGAGGACTCCCCAAGAACAGAACAGAAGTGGTGTCAGAGAATTGCAGTGGGTGAGGAGAATCAGTGAAAATTGCCCCCCTCCATTAGTAGAAATCATCCAGGGGTTCCAAGATATTGCCTATTTGTTGTTCTTCTCCATCCAATATAATGTTGGTTAACAGTCCAATAATCCTGCTAGGCTGATTGGGGGTGGGTGCCCTTCTTATGCCTAGTCCAATATAACTTCAGTGTAACATACTAGTAGCCATTTGTGTTGTAAGCAGTAGTGGACAAAGCAAAATAGTACAATAGAATCAAGAAAGTATCTAGCAACAATGGTGGATTTTCCTATAGCAGTGATGGGCAGTTCTGCTACCACCCATCAATCACACATAACTATACACAGATGATTCCTCTGGATTAAGAATCACATATGAAACTAGTCACCAACAAATTACTCTATTCAGTTTCCCTAAAAACAGTGACTCTATTCAGTTTCCCTAAAAACACTCAAAAGCAGTTCTCTTGGAGCTCTCTCAGACCCACCTACTTCACAGGGTATCTGTTGTGGGGAAAAGAAGGGAAGGCAATTGTAAGCTGTTCTGACTCCTTCAAGTATTTTTTTTATAACTTTTAAAATTAATTTTCTACAAACTATAAAACTATCCCTACACTTACAAAACTGTCCCTAATTAAAGCAAAGAATATAAATCATTTTTAAAATATATATGAATGAAATTCCCCATATAGCAAAATACTGAAATGTGATAATAAGTTTCAAATGATACTGGCTATGCATATGAAGATTCAAGCATGTTGCAAAATAGTTTTCTTAAACTTTCAAGTTGTATACGAAGCTATTTTCCCCTCCTCCCTCTTCTTTTTGGTTTAGCAGGTTCCCTTTGGGCTGTCAGTTGCATAGGGGCAGCTGCCCCTTTGCTGAGTCAGAGTCCTCTGAAGAGCTACTCGATGAACTTTCTGAACTTTCCAAGTCATGTATGATGCCTTCTTCCTCCTTTTCTTCCTCTGCTGTCTTCTTTTCTTTTGTCAGTCTTTGTTGCAGATCCAGAAAAGTCTCTGTACTTTCGGGAGAGGTGATCTTTTCTTTTTTCTCCTTATAGTTGAATACCAAACCCACCGGAAAAATACATCTATAAGGGGTGGAGTTATTTTGCAGGAATTTTGTCAAGTTTTTATATTGCTTCCTTCTTTTTCTTACTTCAAATGGAATGTCTTTCAAGACTCTGATTTCCACATCTTTGATTTTTAGGATTGTCCCTTTAGTGGCCTTACGTACCACATCTCTTGTTGTTCTCTTAGAGAATTTCACCACAATTTCTCCAGGCAGGTTTTTCTTCTTCACAAAATCAAGATACGTCCTGTAGACAATATCCATTTCGCTTTGCAAATAATCCACCTGTAAACCTGTTTTTGCAGCCAAAGCTTCACTTAAGATTTTTTTCAAATTCTCCGGCTTTTGTTCTGGGACACCTTGAAATCGTAGAACATAAGACACTTTTTCCATTTGCAGCCTCAAAAGTTGGTCTCTGTCAGTTGCTCTTTCTTTCTCCACCACTTGTAGTCTTTGATTCAATATTTTTGTTTTGGTTTCAGCTCATTTTGTTGATTTAACCACCTCTTCTATTTTAGCATTAGATTCTTCAATCTCTTTCTGGAGTGCATCAATACTTTGGCACATTGTAGTCATCTGATCCAGTAGAAAGCGCAATGCTACTGACAACATGTTTGAGAAGTCTATGGCAGCTTCCTTTTTAGGAATGGGAAGAGAAGGAGCTGTAGCTTTTGGAGAGGGTTTCCCTCTGGGCGCCATTTTTTCTCTTCTGCCAGCCATTGTTTACTTCTCGGAGGAGTTAAACTACCACGGAAAGTTTTTTTAACGCAGCACCAGTGGTCCCAGCCCTCTGCTTTTCAGTCTTTTAAAAAGAAAGGCTTGGGGGGGGGGGGGGGGCAAAAACTTCCCTCCCCCTTCACTGCTTTGTTCTGACTCCTTTAAGTATTTGAGAGTGGTGTACAAAACCAACTCTCCTCCTCCTCTAAAAAGTGCAGTCCTTCACAGAAGGATATAAAGTGTGCATGGAGAACATATGTGGTCCCCAGTCAGAACACTCTGAACAACACTGTTGTGTCTGTATGAGGGAAACAGCTTCAGCTTTTTCCCAGGCAAAGAGCCACATGCACAAGAAGTAGAAACGACAATAGGGAGCAGGGCCAAGAAGAGTCTGTAGCTTATGGCACTGCAATGTGAAACAGACAGTTGAGGGTTGAGTCCTGGCTTGTTGTGACAAACTGACTTCCAAAACCAGGATGTTTAGTGCAACAAAAGGAGTGAACTGGGTGATTACTGCCTCATTGTAAAGCACAGTTTGATTGACAAGCTGCTGCCTGCCTGCACCCCCTTCTCTCTCTTACTGTTCCATTTTATTTTTTCTTGATCTTACTGAATTTTGGCTAACTCTAACTGCTGTTCTTTTTCATTTCTGGCTCTCTTTCAGCCTCTGTCTGAATTCTGGCTTTCTTGACTTCTACCTGAATTCTGACTTTTCTCAGCTTCTATTTTTGCTAATTCTATTTGCATTTTCATTATCTATAAACAAATAAATAAAAATAAATTTCTAATTCCTGACTAGGATTCCTCAGAAGAGGCTCCTTCTGGCTGCCCATCTCCCTGTGCCTTCTTAGATTTCTGAGGGGGTGCCATTTCTGACTGGAATTCTATCAAAATTCCTCACAAAATAATAAATTATTATATTCTACTATTGTGTTTTTGTGGTGGGACTAAGTATTTGTGGGTTTCTTTTTTGAATCATGGCACTACCGCCAAATATGATTAGTTAGGAGCTGTTAATTGAACTAATGTAAATAGCTGAATTGTATTGAGGTAACTGTTTGTTGAGCAGGATTTGTTCTTAGCTATTGGACCACCCAACCAAATTGTAGATATTTATCACGATTGCTACTACTAAGATTGAGTTAGTCTGATAGGAAATTGGGAGAGGGAAAAAGAAGGGAATTTTACTTAATTCACTGGCCATATAAGTTGACTACGTTTGGCAATCAATTATGGACTCTATTATGTGGTAGGATAGGTTGTGTAAATTGTAAGACTAGCAGCAGTGTATGTTGTTGCCCACTATTGGTACCCACAATCTTGAGTGCTCTGCGGTTGCATGGCTGGTGGTCTGAAGGTTTGCAGAGACCACCAGGAGCAGTGATGTTGAGCCACTGGATTCCAGTGCTCCTGGGGAGGGGAAAGTACAGCGGTGGGAGCAGGAAGAGTATTAAGGGAAGGGGGCAGAGAAATGGCAAAGCTCAGCCCTATTCCAGCATGCATCCCATCCCAAGGGATGTCGGCAGTGAGACTAGGCAGAAGAACCCCCCTCTGTCATTGGTGTTGTATAATGTCAGGTCTGTAAATAATAAGACCATGGTCCTCAGGGACTTCCTGCAAGAGCAGACTACAGACCTGGAGTGCATAACCGACACCTGGGTGCGGGAAGGGGAGACAATAGCTTTCTCCCAACTTGCCCCTCCCAGGTTCTCAGTCCTTCACCAATCACAGACTAGGGGGCAGGGGGGAGGAGTGGCTCTATTCATCCGGGAGACTTACTCTTTCAGGGCGCTTCCGCCACCTAAGATCATGGGCATTGAGTGTGCTGAGCTGGTGTGGGAGGCCAGGGAGAGTTTGGCAATTTAGCTGGTGTACCGACCACCTAAAACACTGGCCAACAGCCTACCATCCCTGATGGAGGCCATATCAGACTGGGCATAGGAACACCCTAGACTGATAGTCCTGGGTGATTTTAATGTCCATGCTGATGACGCGGCCTCTACTCAGGCCACGGACCTGGTGTTGTCCATAAGAACATAAGAGAAGCCAATGTTGGATCAGGCCAGTGGCCCATCCAGACCAACACTCTGTCACACAGTTGCCAAAAACACCAGGTGCCCTCAGGAGGTTCAGCAGTGGGGCCAGGATACTAGAAGTCCTACCACTGATGCCCCCCTCAAGCCATAAGAATACAGAGCATCACTTGCCCCAGACTGAGAGTTCCTACCTATACCTTGTGGCTAATAGCCACTGATGGACCTCTGCTCCATATGTTTATCTGATTCCCTTTTGAAGCCGTCCATGCTTGTAGCTGCTGCCACCTCCTGTGGAAGTGAATTCCATGTGTTAATCACTCTTTGAGTGAAGAAGTACTTCCTTTTATCTGTTCTAACCTGACTGCTCAGCAATTTCACGGAGTGCCCACGAGTTCTTGTATTGTGAGAAAGGGAGAAAAGTACTTCTTTCTCTACCTGCTCTATCCCATGCATAATCTTATAAACCTCGATCATGTCACCCCTCATGTCCATGGTGGCACTGGGACTCTCCCAATATGTAAAAAACCCCACTCACCGAGCTGGGCACATGCTCGATTTGATCTTTGTGGTGGGGTTTACATTGGACCGGGTTTACTGCTTTGGCAGTCCCATGGTCAGACCACTATGCCCTGAAGGCCAGCCTGAATGTTCTGCCCTGACCCTGTTTAGGCGGCGAGCACATTTTATCTCGCCCATGGAGCCAGATGGACCCAGTGCGGCTACAGATGGCTTTGCAGGAACCAATGCCCCCGGCAGCTCATTGGATGAGCTTGTAGAGGACTGGCATAGCTGGCTCTCTGCAGCCATCGACGAGATCGCTCCCCAGCACCCTCTGTGCTCTTGTTCTAGGTTTGACCCCTGGTTCACCCAGGAGTTGTGACTTATGAAGTGAGAGCTGAGACAGCTAGAGAGATGGTGACGCTGCACTCAAGATGAAGCTACAAGAACATCCTGTAGGATGTTTATTAGATCCTATGAGATGGCAGTCAAAGCTGCAAAGAGAGAATACTATGTGGCTACGATTGCATCTGTGAGCTCATGCCCAGCCCAACTGTTTAGAGCGATTCAGTCTATAACAACTCTGCCACAGGGCAGACCAAATGCTAGGGAATTGGATATTGGACGCCCAACCATGTGCAGCCTTGATCCGTGCCCTTCCTGGCTCATTAAAGCTGGTCATGAGGGGTTATGAGGTGCCCTAAGGGAAATTATCAAGAAGTCTCTCTCAGAGGGGCTATTCCCAGGGGCACTCGAGGAAGCGATGGTCTGCCCTCTCCTAAAGAAACCATCTCTGGATCTGGCAGAATTGGCTAATTGCCGGCTGGTGTCCAATGTGCCCTATTTGGGCAAATTAATTGAGAGGGCTGTGGCGATACAGTTACAGGCTTCATGGATGACACTTCCATGTTAGAACCCTTCCAGTCCAGCTTTCACCCGGGCCACGGGATGAAGACGGTGCTGGTCACTCTGACGACCTCCGGAAGCATCTGGATTGGGGCAGTTTAGCAGTACTGTTGCTGTTAGCGCCGTCAGCCGCATTTGATACGATTGACCATCAGTTGCTGCTTCACCACCTTGCTGACATGGGAATCCAGGGTCTCACCTTGCAATGGCTTGCTTCTTTTCTCCAAGGTCAGGGACAAAGGGTGGCACTAGGGGAGCAGCAGTCCAGGAGGCACCCACTGGAGTGTGGCATGCCCCAAGGGGCTGTGCTCTTCCCAATGCTGTTTAACATCTATATGTGCCCCCTTGCCCAGATTGCCAGGAGGTATGGGCTGGGTTGTCACAAGTACGCTGATGACACCCAGCTCTATCTGATGTTGGGCGGCCAGTCAGACTGGAAGATCTGGACTGGGTGTTGCAAGCCGTGGCTGGTTGGCTTAGACTGAGCTGGCTGAAGCTGAACCCAGTGAAGACAGAGGTCCTGTGTGTCAGTTGGGGCGGTTTGAGGATGGGGATCCCTCTCCCAGTCTTTGATGGGACACCATTGGTGCCAGCACCAGAGGTTAGGAGCTTGGGAGTGCTCCTGGATACCTCCTTTACAATGGAGGTCCAGGAAGCAGCCATTGCTAGGTTGGCCTTTTCCAATCTTCAACTGATCAGGCAGTTGGTTCCCTTCCTCAACCATGATGACTTGTCCACAGTGATCCATGTGATGGTCACCTCAAGATTAGACTACTGTAATGCTCTCTACATGGGGCTGCCCTCATCACAAATTCAGAAGCTGCAGCTAGTGCAGAATGCCGCAGCCAGGCTTTCGATGGGTCTCCCTAGATGGGAGCACATCCAGCCTGTGATGACGACATTGCACTGGCTCCCAATAGCATACCAAATTCACTTCAAAGTGCTGGTACTTACCTTTAAAGCCCTATATGGCCAGGGTCCAACATACCTGAGGGACTGCCTTTCCCCACAAATACTCCAGAGAGCACTGCGGTTGGGGTCTCAGAACTGACTGACCCTTCCGGGCCCAAAGGAGGCCAGGTTCACCAGTACCAGGGCTAGGGCATTTTCAGTGGTGGCTCCATACTGGTGGAATGAGCTCCCGGAGATCAGGGCCCTACAGGACCTTTTGCTGTTCTGCAGGGCCTGCAAGACAGTGCTCTTCCACCAGGCCTTCAACTAGGAACTGCCCATATTATTACCATCAATTAGCCCAGTCCGCAATCTCAACAGTGGATACACCATTATATGACTCAGAAAGACCTCAGGAAGCCCATCAGAAGCATTCCTGCAGTAGACTTTTTAAGTAATTAATGCCATCTGGAATTAACATCATTACTAGTGCTTTATGGTTTTATGACTTCATGACTGTATTGCACTTTATTCTGAATTGTGATTTGTTTGAACGATTTTATGTATTTTAATGGTATTTATACCAACTGGAGCCAGTTTGGTGTAGTGGTTAAGTGTGCGGACTCTAATCTGGAAGAACTGGGTTTGATTCCCCACTCCTCCACTTGCACCTGGCTGGATGACCTTGGGCAAGCCATAGCTCTGTACCAGCTGTTCTCTCAAGGACAGCTTGGGAAAGAGCTCTCTCAGCCCCACCTACCTCACAGGGTGTCTGTTGTGGGGAGGGTAAGGGAAAGGAGTTTGTAAGCCACTCTGAGACTCCAAGTGAGTGAAGCGCGTGGTATAAATCCAATCTCTTCTCTTCTTCTTCTTCAACCATGTTAGCCGCCCTTAGCCTGCTTGTGGGGAGAGGAGGGTACAAATTGAAATAATAATAATAATAATAATAATAATAATAATAATAATAATAATAATAATAATAATAATAATAATACAAAATATGATGGACCCCTGTTACTTATATACTGTGAGGCAGACTTTCCTGCTAAAACACTGTTCCCCAGTCTGACTGAGCAGTCCCTTAGTAGCATATTATAATAATATTTTGAACAGGCAACAGAGTATATTTTTTATTTTATTCCATTTATAGACCACTCTCCCTGAGACCAGCTAAGCAGCTTATTTTATAGTTGAAGCTTATTTTCTTAGAGACTCAGTTCTTAACTGTGAGAAGTTTGTTCGTCTTGGAGATTTCTTTCAGCAACAATGTGTCTTAATAAAGTTTCATGTAACCATCTTAGTCTCCTGGAAGTTAGTCTCCTGAAAGTTAGTACTTTCTTCCTGTATTTAATCTTCCTGTATCTAATGTGTGATTACAAATTTCCTTTTGACTCTTGAGGAGTCTAAGACTATTTCCCTTTTCACACAAACCAGGGGTCAGTTCTGAGTTGAACCCACTGAATAGGTGGGTAAGAAATATACTCCTTCTAGGAGCAATAATCCTTTTCTGTTTGGCTAGACTGGCAGTTTTAACCTACTTCCAGTTTCTTCTGTAAAACCTAAAACCCACTTCTGGAGACTGTGAATCAATGGAATTCAGCTAAGGCTGACACTTAGGCTGCGTTCAGACGACAATGTTAAAGAGCAATCAGCCCAGTTTTTTTTAAACCGAATGAAATCATGCCGAAAGAATGGCATCCAGACGGCGATCCACTCACCTGCCTCAGTGTGCAGTTGTTCCATGACCAGATGTCCAGATCTTACCCCGCTCTAACCACAAAGCCCACGCGGTCACCAATTTTTAAAAATAAAATCAACGCATGCACATAAGCAGACGAGCAAACCAGCAAACCCCCACGTGAACATGCATGCGCACTGGTGACCCTGTTGGACAGACCGATTCACGCTGATTCACGCATGCACATCTCTAGTAGCACAGTACAGCTGACTGTCAGACGACTGATCCTTCCGCCCAGTATTCATCCGCCAAAAAGCAATCCGTCCTCTAAGCAAATTTGACAGTTGTGAGAATAGTTGTTTGACAATAGTCTTTCTTTGGGCAAAGTGCTGAAGATGGAGCCCAGGGAGACAGTAGCTGGGATTCTGCTGTTAGGAATCCAATTATTTTTTATGTTTTTAAAGCTCCAGGAACATTGTGCCCAGGTTTACAGAGCCAGGAGGGTGATTCTCCTCAGCATGCAGAAGACTTATTAGACTACAGTGACATCTCTGTAGTAGAGGGTGTCCAGATACCACCTCTAATAGTGGCGGATGCTGGGTACCCCATGCGGAAGTGGCTCGTGACTCCCTACAGTAGTGTCCTGGACCGGCAGCAACAGACCTTCAACAGGGTGCACAGCCGTGCTCGTATAGTCGTGGAATGTGCCTTTGGGAGGCTGAAGGCATGGTGGCAGTGCCTTGGAGGGAAGCTGCCAGTCTAGGAGGAGAATCACAGGGCAGTAATCTCTGCATGTGTCATTCTACACAATCTATGTGAGGCATTTCTTTTGAGGCTGGGAACCTCTCTAGGGCTGCTGTGCCAGAAGCCAGTGCCCATCCAAGAAGAAAGAATGACAGGCACCTAGAGGAGGGGAGGGCAGTGTGAGATGCCATTGCCAGGTGGCTTCAAAGGCACCCCAGGCATTAATCTGTTTGTAGGTTTTCTCCTCTATGTAGTGTTTAACATAACAGTGTGTTTAATAAAGTTCATATTGATTTCAAAGTTCCAAAATTTGCAATCACTTTCTTTACCACTTTCTTGTATTTGCCCTGAAAGCAGAAAATTATGTTTTAGGGATACCCAAGGAACATACTCAGGTTTCCACAGCAGGCCTACCTCCCTGCCTTTGTTACAGACTTGGATACAGTTGCCATGAACCTGGAGGATAACAGTATCCCTTTAGCAGAGGCCTGGCTTGTGGGAAATGGGTGGGGGAGGAAACCCAAATGACAATTAACCCTGAATAAAAGGGTAGGCATTATTTCTCCTGATTGTGGGCACCCCTGGCCTGGGGTGCTGATGCTGTGGTCCTAGGGTTGCAAAGGTCTGGGTTGGAAAATACCTGGAAGCTGTAGGGATGGATCTGGGATAGGGTGAAGTATGGGGAGGGCAGGGACAGATATACCACCCTAGAGTCCACCTTCCAAAGCAGCCATTTACTCCAGGGGAGTGGATCTCTGTCAGCTGGAGAGCAGTTGTAAAAGCTGGGGATCTCCAGGCCACCCCTTGAGTCTGGCATCCCTATGTGATCTTGGACCTTTGAGAGTGCAGCACATGACACAATCCCCCTAACACTCTTAGCTCCAATGATACCCTTTGCAAAACATGCATGCTGATAGCCTATGGGTTATTTCATCCCAGCATCATCATATACAGGAAGGTGAGCCACCTCTGTACCTAACATCTCCAGGGCTAGAGCTTCATAGCCTTGGAAGGGTGTCTGTAGCACCCCCTACAGCTAATCACATGCTGGCGAGCTGCACCTGAACCTTAGGCGGACCAAGCGCTTACTGAAGCATGCGCACGAGCAGGGCAGATGGGCGTTGCCCTGGGTGTGCACACGCTGGCGAGCTTCTCTCAAACTTTTACCCATGCATGCGCACGAGCAGGGCAGACAGGTGTTGCCCTTGGTGTGCTCACGCACAGGCACAGAGTGGCAAACAGCATTCTCCCTCTCTCACCAACCTGCACGAGGTGATGGCTGCTGCAAGTAGAAAGGGAGTGTACTGGCAGGAGACAGAATTGGACCTCATGCTCCATGTGCTGTGAGAGTTGGGAGCTGGGCCTAGAGTAATGCCCAGCACCAATTTGGAGAGCCTTTCCATGTTTGAACAGGTAGCAGACCAGCTGACCAGCGCAGGGTTTCGCAGAACTGGAAGCCAGTGTAGGCAAAGTATAAGAGAGAGAAAGCATTGTTTTTTGACACCCTTGAAGAATGGGAAGGGATCCCCCCAAGAGGCAGTTGACCCCTAAGTTTTGATGCCATGCGGAAACTGTGGGACCAAGGTGGAAGACCACACTGGACAGAAAGGTGACCGCTTAGTGAGTTATCTTCAAAAATCAAGCCCAGCATCCAACCCCCCCTTTTCTGCACTGCCATTTGCAGCCAGAGAGGCCAGGTCAACCCCCCCACCTGTCTGTTTGGTGCAATTGTGGGGTGTGGATGCCAGCCTCCAGGTGAGGTCTGGAGATCACCCAGATTTCCTGCTAAAATCTCCCCCCCCCCTTTCTGGTTGTTGCAAAAGGAAAGGGTGCACAAGGAGATCTCCAGGTCCCCTGCAAACTAGGGCTGCAATGCCATTTGCAGCCAGAGAGGCCAGGGCAACTACCCCCCGCAATACAGCCCCTGTGACTGCATCCTTGGGCCCCATAAATGACTGTACTCCATCTCAGGATACATTCCTTACCTCTCGACCTGCAAGGATATGAGTCCTGCCTTTGTGTCTCCTTCTTTTAATGGAGACACATGGTTGTGGCTTCATCTGACACGTGGGCGTTAGGTTCATGGCTGGTCACTGCTCAAGCCAGTGTGCGTTGTTCAAGATAGGACAGTGTGTTTTTGCATCACTAGCATGCCCTTACGTTTTGCAGACAGGAGAGGTGTATACCTTAACAGGCTGTTTTGCTCTCTGTCATAGCTGGATCGAGTCATGGCCACCGTAATGAGGAGCAGCCCTTGGAGGCCGAGGTTGCATGCCCGACCCCGGGAACTGAGGCTCCAGTTCTTATTAGTTCAGCACCTGAATCCCCACAAGGTAAGAGCCTTAAAGTAGACATCTTTTAAGGGGGGGGGAGGTTTGAGTGGTTATCAAAGACTGTTGAATAAACAAAATATGGCAAGAGTATTACTGTTTTAAGCATGTTTATATTATAAGTCAAAAATCCTTTTAATTGTGTTTGTCAGTTTCCTTTATAAAGTTAATATCTTTGCTACCTGGCATTACATTTTATGACACACATGGCCTGGCCTGACAAAATCCTGTTTATGTCAGATCCAGTCCTCGTAACAAACGAGTGACACGCCTGCTCTAGAGAGCAATGTTACAACAGCATGGCCCACTATGCAGGGGGAAAATGGATAAACATAATCCTCAATATATAACCCAATTTTGTGTAGTGGTTAAGTCCGCGGACTCTAATCTGGGAGAACTGGGTTTGATTCCCCACTACTCCACTTACACCTGCTGGATGACCTTGGGCAAGCCATAGTTCTGGCACAGCTGTTCTGGAAAAAGAGCAGTTTCTGTCAGAGCTCTCTCAGCCCCACCTGCCTCACAGGGTGTCGGTTGTGGGTAGGGGAAGGGGAAAGAGTTTGTAAGCCGCTCTGAGACTCCCTTGGGTAGTGAAGGGTGGGGTATAAATCCAAGTAGTGAAGGGTGGGGTATAAATCCAAGCTCCTCCTCCTCCTCCTCTTCTTCTTCCTCACAAGGTCTACAACACTTGCAAACAGTTAATGCATAGTTTTTCAAACTGTCAGCGATTGCCTCTGTTAGTTACTTTACTCACATTTTCATGACTACAGCAATAACCTTGCCTTTGTTCTACTCAGTCTTTCTCTTCAGCACCCATGGATACATACAGTGCCCTTTAAGCAGAGTTATACCTTTTAAAGTCCATTTATTTCAATCTAAAAGGGTATAATTTTGCGTAGGTTTACACTGTAATTCAACCTAAATAATTTTCATTTTCTTTCTTTTTTATTAATAGGGATATGATGGATTTTTAAACAAAACAGCAAATAGTACCCAGGTACCAACTCTGCCGTACTGAACATCCACTATACTACTAGAGGGAGCAATATGGAAGCAATTTGAAAGTGGAATTTGGAAGTGGAAGTACTACCTAATTCCTTTTTTGTAAAATCCTCTTTAGATAACAGGGCTGTGAACAACTGTGTCAGCTTTCTAATGAATCAATATATTTTGTATTTACAAGACAAAATAATTCATTTGCATAAACTGCAAGGATAATAGTTTTCCCCCCACAATGAACAACCATTCATCATTATATAAATGATCAGCAAGCATTTTAATATAAAATGGATCAATTGTAAAATTATCTTCTGAGTACCCGAATTAGTGAAATGCGGGTGGCCATTCTGCTACTCTTATTATTCTCAATTTATGGAACAGAAGAGACCAAATATAATGTACACGGCAGGCCATGTCTATAACTTTCTTCATTTTACATTTAGAAAGTACAAGTAGGGAACCCACAAAGACTTGTGGGAAGCATTTCATTTTCCACTTCTTCAATGCCCTCTTTCCCTTTCCTGAAAGCCCCTGTAGACATTTCTTCCCTTTTCCTGCTGCCTTTCTACCCACCAGCCTACCTACCTTAATTTTCCTCCTCCTGTTTTCAACTTTCCTTCCTTACCTCCCTCTGGAAGCCCCTCCACAGGAGATCTATGGCCTGGTTGCATGGTGCTAGCTGAACTGGGCCCATATGAGCTGGAAAAACCTGGGAAGACTTGGGGAGGGCACCTCTTGTATCCCCCTACTCACACTATTTCCTCTTTCCCTCATCCTAGCACCTCCCATATCTTCCCCTCTTTCTGTTTCCCTCTTTCCTTCACACTCACCCACCAATCTACATTATCTGCCCCCCATCTTATTTATTTACTTCATGATATCCTCCCATCCTCCACACTGGGAACCCAATTTAGCTTACATCATTCTCTCCTCCATTTTATCCTCACAACAAACCCAGGGTATTTCCCCTATCTTGCCTTTTACTAACAGAAGCCAAGCAGAAATCAACCCTGGAATGCTAGCCAACTGTTGTGGTTGCCTAGCAACAACCACTTAAAGCTACAAGCATTCCTTTTATCATTTTGGAGGTTTATTACCCTCCCCCCAATTTATTTTTTGAAAGATTTCAGACTTTTCTGCAAACCTGAGGCATTTTTCAGCTTTGTCGAAAGGTTAAACTTGTCCATTCTCAGCTCCAGTCTCTGTATTTAAGGATCCTCAGATTTGACCAGGTTGACTACTAGAATAAATAAGTGGGGATCCACAAAACTCGTGTGTGTGTGTGTGTGTGTGTGAGAGAGAGAGAGAGAGAGGGAGCTCATCCACCCACCTGCTGGGCAAGCCCCTTGCTGGGAAATCTGTCCAACCACAATGCTGCCTCTGCTTCTTCCCCCCTCTCCTATCTGCCCAGCCCACCTGACTCACCCACTCACCCTTGTATTGCTGTATTCTTAGGCATGAAAATTTCTGGTGTGTACAGAGATCAGTTTTCTATCAGGTGTATGAACAATGACACTGCACATGGAGAATCCCCTGACATTGAATGACATTGAAAAGAATGGAATAACTCTTGCTTGGATGCGTTTTTTAAAGTGGATACCAATGAGTACACCAAAGCACTGGACTAGGCCAGCATAGTTGCTATTATTTATATTTTCAGATATAATAGGTAGAAAAAATGATGTATAATGATATAAGGGATGCCATTTCAAAGATCCTTTTGTACCTGTGGACCCACACTATAATATTTCAGTTTCATAGTTTTACCTATTACATTACTTGGAATTAAACATGCTGTCACCTTGTAAGATATAAAGGAGACCTGAGACAATATTGTTAAGACAGCTCTGGATTTTTTTTTTTAAAAGCCTTTAAATTTCTTATAGGTAAACTAATTAGAGATATATAAACCTCCTCCTGTCTTAGAAGGCAATGGATAATAACTGAAACAAAGTTTAGATGTAGAGTTGAAATAGTACCCTCATAACTGAACTTTAAACAAGAGATTTCCTCCCAGGGACTTCTGGTTTTGGTGACCTGAATGGCGGACGCGTCCCTTTGGAGCCCACCCTGTGAAAAGAGAATATCTCTTTAAAACTAAATGTTAAGTAAGGGGACTGAAAGAAAAATGCCTTTCGACCAAAGTAGAGTGGAATTAAGTGAAAATCACCCATCTTTGCAGGCCATAGAACTTTTTGAAAGTTTTGCTAAAAAGTAAACAATTACGCAGATGGCTGGGAGAAAAATCGCCCCAAAAGCAAAACCTCCTACAGGAAATGCCCACCCAGCTGCTCCAATCACGAGACCAGAAGCAGCTACAGACTTTCCCAATATACTGGCAGCGACATTGCACCCTCTGCTGGACCAGATGGCTTCACTGAATAACAACTTCGAAACACTACAAAAACAGCTAAAAGAAACAAAGATCAGAACAGAGCATACAGCAGAATTGCTTAAGAAGGTTGATGCCAAGACAACTAAACTTAAAAAATGACTGGAGACTGTGGAAAAACAGAGAACCTCAGATGAATATCAACTATTGCAGCTACAAATGGAAAAATCCACTTATGTGGACTACTCTAAGAATCGAGGACAAGGAAATAAAAGTTTTAAAGGACATTCCATTTGAGATTAGAAAGAGGAGGAGACAATTCAAAAGTCTCATTGTATTTCTACAAAAAAATTCCACATCCTACAGATGGCTTACACCAGAAGGCCTCACCTTCAAATACAAAGATAAGAAAACGAGAATTGACTCTGTTGCAAAAGCCAAAGCATTTTTGGAGCAACTACAGGAAACTGAGAAGACGGAAGGCCCAGCAGAGAATGACAGTGCAACAGACCATAGCGACATGGGAAGCAAAAAAGACTTATTATCTGAATCCAATGGAGAAGAATCAGAATCTGAACTTGGGGCAGCCGCCCCAAAAACTCCCAAGACCAGACAAGAATACGATCTCAAAAATAAGAAAGACTAATTTTATGCTAGATATTTCTATGTCTTGATCTTTAGTTAATGAAAATTAACTCTTGGACACTCTCTTTGGTTAAAATACCTGCTTTACTACAATATTAATACAGTATAAGGTTAGCTTCATTGTGTCTAGGCTAACATAATTGAAACAATAGTTCAAGCTAATGTTTATGTATATGACCACTGCTACTTGGGGTTTTAGTGGTTTTCTTTTCTTTCTCCCATAGCTGTTAGTATCCCCTCCTTTTTCATGTCTGTAGTTTTTAGAATAAAAGCAATAAAAAAACTTATATAAAAAGAGATTTCCTCACAGCTTCACAATGTTTTCCCAAACTGTTTTCAAATCTCAGCTAGTTCTGATGATTACCCCCACATGCCTGATAGTTTTCACTGAATTTGATCACAGCCATTGGAATTAGGACTCCCCAGGAGAATATATTTAGTCTCATTTCCCAGGATGCCTTTTCCTACGGAATAAACTGCAGTCCTCCCAGGTTCCTGATCGTATTAAGTATGTGATACTTCTTGGAGTTTGAAAATGCTGGCAGGAATACTAATAGGAGAATTTTCTTTCTGATACTTGGCTTGTTCTAATATTTTGAAAAGTTATCCCTAATGTCTACACAGCACAGGAGCTTGCAATTTCTATTATATCTAGGTTTGATCTTTCACTGACTGTTTTTTTTGTTTGTTAATAGTATGATTTTTCCTCCCTGCAGCCAGAGCTCTCCCAGTGTCTTGTTGCAATTACAAAGACACGTATTATGCCACAAAAGGTTGCTACAGTGTTGCTATGGGGAGGAGGGATAAGGATGACTTATGAACCTGCCTCAGGAAACAGAGACCATTTCCACACAAGTGCAAACCTGTGGACTGGCATTCTTAAATAATCAAAGTTAGTAAAACTTTATTCACAACTTTTTGCCTCCCCAGGAGTAGATCTAAATTTAGTGTCCCATTACTATGTATTTTCTTAATCCACTTTTTCCATGATTCCCCCCTCTCTTTTATTTTATTTTATTTATTTATTTTTGGGATTTATATCCCACCCTCCCCACCTTATGGCAGGCTCAGGGCGGCTACCAACAGATTAAGTACAGAGTTATTTATTTATTTATTTATATTTCATTTTTATACCCCACCCTACCCTGCAAGTGGGCTCAGGGTGGCTCACAAGGGCACTCAGTGCCAACTCAGTACATCATAAAAACATTTAAAATAGAACAACATTAATAAAACAGTACAAATAATTTACAAAAATAAAGTGCTTCCAGATACAATAATCGTCGATGTTCAGATGGCTCCCAGTCAGGGTTGGAGTTCAGCCCTCCATGACTGTCAGGCCTGGGTTGCATTTTGGGCCAGCCCTCATTGGTGGTGTTACTCATGATGGGGTAGTGCTGGTGGTGGCAGCTCCTAGTCAAAGGCCTGGTGGAAGAGCTCCGTCTTATAGGCCCTGCAGAACTGCATAAGATCCTGCAGGGCCCTGATCTCCTCCAGGAGCTCATTCCACCAGACAGGAGCCGCCACTGAGAATGCCCTGGCCCTAGTTAAAATAATAAAACATTATCCATAAAATTTACAATGCACAGCAGATTACACAACATACTGTGCCCCAATACAAGATGGTACGACTTCGTCACCTATGTCTGAGCAGCGTCACAGGTGGTAAACAATTCCGGTCAGTGCTGAATGGTCCAGATTGGTGGGTTCCAGTGATAGGGCCAGGCTAAAAAAGTCGAAGTGGCCCCTACTTGAAGCCTGGCGGAAGAGCTCCATCTTGCAGGCCCTGCATTACTATTTTTGGATCTTTTGGGTCTGAACTCTCAGTTTTCCAGTGAGGAATTCCCCATTTCAAATTTTGTTCTCCACTGCCCTTTTGTGTCATCAGTGTCATGTGTTCACCCCTCTCCCTATTTTGCTGACCTGCACATAGGTGCATGGGTGCATAGGCACATGGGCACATATGAGCATGGGGCAGCCGCCAGATCAGCGGCTTCACATTACCGGTGCCGCTTGATGTGTGGCTTCTTTGCATCCACACTTCCAGGAAGTGGGATGAACGCACACCCAGACAGCTTGACACTGGTTTCCCCAGGTACCTTTTTGAAGCCCAATGAAAGTGCTTCAGGACCAGGTGAGTGCAGCACAGCAACGCCGGGCAGCTGCGTCTGTCTGAATAGGCTCCCTTAATCCACTTGAAAAGTGGACCTATATCGGGCCAAACTGCCAGTCTGTCCTCGGCCTAAATAACAAATCCTATGTATACATTTGGGATATGAAAAGGAAAATGTACTTTATTATTGAGATGGTCTTGGATAGCGTGCAGCAGTTAAAAATTATTCACTCCCAGATAATTGTATTTGCATAAGATGATTTGAAAGGTAAAGTAGTAATAAACGTTGTCAAAACAACTTAGGTTTCATTTAGGCAAAATTCCCAAGGGGGTTTGGAGTATGTGTGCAAACACATAGTGGAGGGAGGGAGACAAGTGGCACTGCAGATCAGAGGGTGTGTTCTGGGGCACCATTCCTGGGGAGGGGGATAACTCCTGTCCATTTCTATGCATGCATCACCAGTCTTCACATAACTTTTGCTGCAGACTTTTCTAGTGTGAGTAGGCACTGTCTGGCTTAGCCAATGGTGCAAGCATGACACAAACAGGTCCATCCTCTCCCTGGTCTCTGTGCAGCTTTGAGAGCCAGAAACACACTGAACAAACTCTTCGTAGGTGCTGCCTAGTTGCATCAGATTTCTTTGGTACGAACTACCTGGTAGGATGTAAAATATAATATTGTGATGCTTCTCAAACTTACTTTGTTAGAATGCAAGGTTGCAAGGTATTCTTCAACATTACATATTTATAGTTGTGAATACTGACTCCCCCCACCTATGATTGTAATAAGACAAAACATAAAGAGATCAGTGTTTGGATCTCCCGATGTCCTGAAAGCAGTTGTGGAAAGCCCTGGGCCCTAGTTTAGGCCATCTGTGCTATTTCCTGAGTAGAAATAAATCCAGATGCTGCTACACCTATCCCTTTTCTCTACTTGGACTAGTAGCAGCTGGGAGCAGGCAATTTCTATCTGGTAAATACCCAGGGTGAATGACTAACCTTGCTGCTCTAGTGCCATGGTCCTGATCCAGATGTGTCTTCATGGGTGTATTTAAAAGGTGTCAGGACCAGTATTGTCTCTAAGATGAGTTAGTGTGAGCTAGCTCACAGTTTTTTCACCTCCAGCTCACACATTTTTGCCTTAGCTCAGGAAGGATGGCTCTACAGCAAACTAATTTATGCAGTAGCCAAATCGCTCACTCACAACTTTAGTGCCAGTAGCTCACTGTTGTATTCTTATTATTTTACAGCCACAGCTTGCAGAGACTTTAGGATGCAAAAGGCCCTTTCTGACTGGCTAACAAATAAAGACTCTCATTGGTCCTTAAGCCACTCTAGGTAACCAATTGCTGAGCCTCGCTTAGGTCCAATAGGATTGTTTGTACATAGTTACATTGTTTGAAGTTATGAGTTGGAAACAGTATAAATTAAGGTGCCGCTCTCATAGAGCTGTCTTTTGAGCTGAAGCAATGGTTTGAATAAAAGCCTGTTTGTTTGATTCATCGCCTCCCGCTCAATACTTAAAACTCAAAAAGTAGAATTTTTGCTCACAAGATTCCACAGCTTAGAGGGAGCATCAGGACACATGATCATGGGTATACTGCCTCTCTTCTAGGAGTGCCCTAATCAGAATTTTGACAGAATGTGGCTTAACACAGGACCCAGAAATCTGTCTGATCCTTTCCTTTATATTATGCCCCCTAAAAGGCCCTTGACACACACTCATACCATACCTGTTGGCAAGCAATCGCATGACCGGACTAAAGATTCTTGTTTCTATCTTTGGTGGGTCCTTCTTAAAGGCACAGGCTTCCTTAAACATGATGCACAGATACATGGATAGATATGGAATGTTCCATTGCTCCATAGGAATGCAACAGAATTTCACCTGGAGGCTAGAATATTTTTGGGTGCTGATGTCTCTCTCAAAGAATATCCTTGAAGAGAAACTACTCAGCACAATGTTTAGATGGGTCATCTTGGACTTCATAACTACTAAAAAAAACCTCTGCAGGGTAGAGTGCAGGATTTATCTTTAGACTTAGTCATATCTTCACTTTCCTTCCTGTTCATTATAGATACACTGCTGAACAAATCGAAAGACCAGGGACTGATAGTGTGACGATCCACTGATTTGTGTTCTGTTGTGACACTAGAAACCTAAGTCACACCTCCTCTTGCTTTCATCCTGAAAGCTGTACGGGTACCTGGTAGAAACAACTGGAGAAGATAACTCAGTAGTCACTTGAAACAAGTATCATTTATCACACGGCATGTTTCCAGTTGTGCCCCCCTGCCAAAACAGCCAATCACATAATGCAGTAGTGAGGAAATATATGATGTGCTGATGTACAGAATGGAGGATATGATAATCGATGCTTTATGAAAACCTTGGCAAAGAGATTCATATATGATATTCCATGTTATATGAAAAGCTTGGCATGGGGATGCCATTTCAGTGGCAGCTTCATGTCAAATATAGTATGCAGTTCCACTCATCATTTCAGTAGGAAGACTAAGGGAAGACAAATGTGTCATTTACTTTTAAGAAATGCTTATTTGCAGTCCTGTGAGTTTCATCGAAGCAGTACTGCTGGCTGGGTAGCTTCTGAACCATTAAAAGAAATTCACCTCTGATGCATCTCTAAAAATAGAAGCTGTCTCAAGTTCATGGCCCTGTGAACAGCAAAGTTCTTGGTCTGTGGTTCCCATTTTTTCCCTGGATTTCTTTTTATAATTGTAATATTTAGATTATCTTTGATTCCTTAGGATAGATTCCTTATGTATCCAGTTATCCTTGCATCTAAAAGGCTTTTTTCCTCTTACAAAGTTCATGTTTTCTTCCCCCCCCCCCCCCCCAATGTTGTGTGTCACTAGGTTGCCCTTCCAGCTACGGTACCGTGAATAACTTCTTTCTCACCTTTAGATTGCCTGTCTCTTGTTTGTGGGCAGCTATCAACTTTATTTTGTTTTATTTTCCCCCTTGCTTATAAATGTTAAGACTACAGTCTTGGAATAGCATTCCATGGAATAATTCTATGAAAGGCAGCAGGACAGATGCAAAATAAATGGCTTGATGATCTCCATGGCCTAAAATAACTTAATTTCTCACCAGGCATCTTTAATATTGTTTTTGCATTTTAAAAATTCCTTTCAAGTACCAAAGTATTTTTTCTGCTGCTCTCAAAATTGTATTTGCAACTTGACACATATTGCCACTATTTCCCATAACTGCATTCCCTTCATATTGTTTGCATCCCGGAATTTGCCATTTAAAAATGACTGCTGTGACAAATAAAATGTCATCATTTTCCTAGTGACTTACTCCATGGTGTGTTGTAAATGAAGGAAAACACTACAGATGTGAAATATCACCCTGTGGAAGCTGAGATTACATACAGAAGGCTAATATGATTAACTTCATATATTTACGTTTCCAGGACTCTGACAATTTTGGGGCCAGCAAAAGAGAATGGAGGTGGGAGGATACTTATTCTTCCCAGCAAAAGATGCTTGCATTTTAGCAACATAACTTTCTCTCTGTGTAAATATCTATATGCGAATACAGTGCTCACAAACACACTTCATAGTTTCAAGGGTTAAATTACAAAGGTGCCCAGTCAAGCTCCTCTCCTTTACACAACATTGGGCACAGAAAGCTTCTCTCTCCCTTCCAAGTTCACCTGTGTGGTCATAAATACTTCTGCAATTAAGAATGAATATGTAAAATTACCCCATGAAATCTAATTAAAGACAACTGTTTTTACTGGTCTTAGTCAAATGGTATACTGTATATATTTGCTGTAACTATTGGTGCAATTCCAAGGTGGGGGGGAAGTGTAGATGAAGCCGATAACTCATTACACTGAAGTATCTCAAGAGATATGCCAGTGTAAGTCAGAGTTTTGCTGGTGCAGTGCCCCAACTCTGCTCTGCTGCTCTTGGCTGCTATTGCAGCCCTGTGGTGGTTGCCCCCTGAAGGGCCAGTGGCATAGGTCCTTGTGCTGGCATGGAAGTGGGCGGGCGACTTGGGGGGCATGATGGTAGATAGTTGGCTCCCTAAGCCATTTCAGACAGGGTGGAAAGTTATACCAGCAAAAAACAGGAGTAGGCCATAGGTGCCCATGCAAGTAGGGTTGCCAGGTCAAATGTAGTTCAATGCAGTTTCAGAAAATATTACATCAAAATAGTAGTCTTCTTAGTTGGTCAATCCAGCATTTGTAAGATTGTTTAATATTTTCTGACTGGTGCCCAACTAAGAAGACTACTGTTTTGACGTAATATTTTCTGAAACTGCACTGAGCTACATACACTGATACATCATTGTGGCAAGAAGAGACTCAACATGATGATGAAATATCTTTCTGAAGAAGTATTGTAAATGAAACAAAGCATTACTCTGGAATCTTCGTCGTACTTCATGTGTTATATCATCTGCTTATTGTATTTTCCCTTGCCAATTCTGTCAGCTGGCGTTACTGTTATTTATTTATTTATTTAAATGCCATCTTTCCAACCAATCAGGTTCCACAAGGCAGTGGGCATGAAAACATGTTGAGGGCAACTGAAGCAGGGCCTCTGAGGATGACCAGAGTGAACAGGTAGGCTCGTAAGGGAGAAGGTGGCCCTTAAGGAATGTTGGTTCCAGGCTGTACAGGGCTTTAAATATGCATACCAGCAACTTGAATTGACCCCAGAAGCAAACTGGAAACCAAGGAAGAAGAAGAAGAAGAAGAAGAAGAAGAAGAAGGAGAGACTGGATTTATATCCTGCCCTTCACTCACTTGGGCTTCAGACAGCCGCAGCTGTCCTCCGTCTCCCTTCCGTACTCACCCATTTGTGAAGTGGTTCCCTGCCGCCTCAGATGGACACTGGCAGAAAGCAGTGTCCAGGGGCCTTCCTGCTCTTGGATCCCACTTCCTGGCTGTGTGGACGGGAGGCAGCGGGATTCAAGTGGAGGCTGTGGTGTGAACGCGCCGCCGCGGAGAGATGCGCATGAGTGCTCATGTGCTCATGCACTCATGCAGCCCCAATACAGGAGGTGGGGAGATTTTAAATTTGTGCTGCTGTGGCCATGCGCCTATGCGCATAAGTGCTCATGCACCTATTTCTGAAATGGCCCCACCATGAGCTGTGGAGGACGGCCCACCCGGGGCCGCTCCGCAGCAGTCTGAATGCTCCATTCCAGCATGCTCCCATGGGAAACTGGCCAGTGTGAACGGCCAGCCCCGGGGCAGTTCCCCCCCACAGCTTTTGGCCCCGCTTCCCTTCCGCTTCAGAATCCCAGTCTGTCCTCAGCCTTGGAGTCTCAGAGCGGCTTACAAACTCCTTTCCCTTCATGTGAGGTAGGTGAGGCTGACTCCATGTGAGGTAGGTGAGGCTGACAGAGCTCTTTCCAGGGCTGTCCTTGAGAGAACAGCTGTGACAGAGCTATGGCTTGCCCAACTATGGCTTGCTCGGTTCTCCCAGATTAGAGTCTGTGCACTTATCCACTACACCAAACTGGCTCTCTGGGTAAATGGAACAAGACTGGAATGATATGGTCCCTATGACCCATTCCATTCAGCACTCTGGTTGCAGCATTCTGTACCAACTGTAGTTTCTGGGCAGGCCTCTGTGGGTTGGAGTGTGTGCTGTGACAAGGCCCATGGTTTGAGGCCCCACCCATTCCCACCCCTCAGCTGTGAAGTGCACAAGGCTGGGTCTGCTGCCCCGTTACTGGTTCTCTCTGCCTTGTCCATCACAACCCTGCATTCACACCTTGTGACCTCTATGGACTGCAACAGCATGGTTGCTTGGGATGCTGGCATAGCTGCAGCCTGTGCAACCACACTTCTCAATCTTTTCCCTGCCTCCCATTCTCTGTTGGAACTCTTTTGCAAGTAGAATAGCAGCTCCATGCTTATGCCAGTGCCCAGCTGCTTTGGCATGGGTGGCCCTTAGGATTGCACTACCCACCTGATAGTGTACTGTCTGGACCTTGTGTGGATGAGAAAAGGAACCAAAGTTCCCATTCACGGACAAGGAAAAGAGACTCTTCAGGTATGAATAAAAACATGACTTTGTAAATTAACTGAAAAAGCTACCATAAAAAACTTGATGAAAACTGAATATACTCTAGAAGCTACGGAATGCTGAGAGCAGCAGAAAAAGAGGGGGCAGAAGAAGAAATTAGTCTGAACCCCTGAGAGCTTACAGAATCCTGGAAAAGGGGTTTTTTTCTTGCAAGGTGGAGATTTTCAAATGTAAATTATCCGTCTTTCCCATGACTCCTCATAAGCCTCCAATTTGTAATATTTCTAACTAGTTTCAATGGCTATTATTGCAGGTTTCTCCATTTCTAACTCTAAAGATTTTAGGTGCTGCATACATGGTTCTGGTCTTCTTTGCCTCCTTCACAAGAGTCTTCTGGGGCTGATTTGCTGAAGGAGAAAGTGCTTTCCCCTCTCCTAGACCCCTGTCCTCTAATCATTATTATGTATTGAAAAACTCACAGAATATGGGAAGTTCCAGTTTTCTTACTCAATCAGTCTTTTAAAAAGCTGGAGACTGTTTAAAAAACAGTAACCTGTGGGCTTCAAAGAATACTACTATCCTCAACTACTGAATGAAAAATGGAGACATTTGTGGAACATCACTGAACTTACTATTGATAGGATTAAATAAGGCAATTAGGAAAGATTTTCTCTTAATTTCTAAACATTTTAACTTAGAAGAGGCTTGATTAACATAAACTATATACCTTTTTTTGCTCAGAAGTATACTATTCAATAGGAGCCACAGTGTCTCAGAGGTTAAGACGCTGAGCTGCAGACTGGAAGGTTGGTAGCTTGGCAGTTTGGGACCCAAGTGCTGCGTGATGGAGTGAGCTCCCATCTCTGGTCCCAGCTCCTGCCAACCTAGCAGTTCGAAAGCAAGAAACTGCAAGTAGATAGTTACTGTTTTGTTGGAAAGGTAACAGCATTCTGTGCACCTTGGTGTCTACTCATGCCAGCCACATGGCCATGGGGAAAGTCTTCGGACAGCACTGGCTCTTTGGCTTGGAAACAGAGATGAGCACCACCCCCTAGAGCAGTGTTTTTCAACCTTTTTCGAGCTAAGGCACATTTCTTTCATTGAAAAAATCCCGCGGCACACCTGACAATATCTCACGGCACAGTGGTTGAAAAACACTGAAATACAAGATAAATGGGTCATTAGTTGCCTCAGCTCAAGTATTAACTGTGACAGTATTACAAATACACGTAATAGCCACTCAACTTGAAATCGTAAGTTACAGATCCAAAGTGTAATGGCTCCTTCCCATAACATTGACCTGAGTTTCAGAAGAAATATAATGTGGATGTATTTTAATACTGCGATTCTGCTAAAGTTTTTCAAATAGAGAGTTTAAACTCTTACTCTTATGTGAACGGCATTCCGCTGACCATAAGGGATTTGAAGAGAAGCACAGTACACCCATTCTTCGCTGAGGGACAGTTACTGATTTGAACCCCACCCTGACAGAAACAGCTAGCTGTTAACATCAAACATATTCATGTTTACTGGAATGTCTTGGTGCAAATCACCCTACCTCAGGCCGGCCACAGAGCGTGCGAGCAGAATCAGCGAGACCGCGCCACTGTTCTTTCTCGCATGCACAACTGCATCCTGGAAGGTCAGCCCGGAAGGCACATTTCTTTCATTGAAAAAATCCCGCGGCACACCTGACAATATCTCGCGACACACCAGTGTGCCACGGCACAGTGGTTGAAAAACACTGCCCTAGAGTTGGATTTGACTGGCTTTCGAGTTCTGAGAATTTATCTACAGTCTTTCTACATCCTCTTCTCTGTAGACTTTATTAGAATTTTTAGCTCTTTACCTGTCATCCAGATCTATTCTTAATAGTTCTGTAGGTGAGACAAATTACTCAGTGCCCTTTAAATCTCAAAAAACATTTTGAGACAGTCATTCAAAATTGAATCCAATGATATGAAAGCATCTCCATCATTTATGCTCAATCAGATAACTTCCCCCAAACAAGATGGTTTGCAGTATTTTTTTTTAAAAATGTATTCTAAAGCTCAGTTCTTCCATGAAAATTACAACATTCCTCAACTGAGGGGTTTTTCCCCCTGTTAACAACAATCTCAATATAGTCTAAAGAATTTTGCAAGGCATATGATTGTATATACATCATTAGTTTCATGTTTCTGGCCACAGTATGCTGGTGTTGAGATGAGAATCAGAAATGCCACCAGGGACACCAAATGTTGAAGCTAGGGCTACAGAATTCCCCAGAATTAGTCAGCAATTGCTCTGGTATCTTGAAAAGCCAGGCAGTTTACCAACCTCATCTTACTCTTACTACAGAGAAAGCAAGTAGCCTGCACTGATGGCAGCTGGAAGCCTCTCTTCAAACCAAAAACTGCTCACTTTAACTCTTGGTTTGACTTGAATCACAGAAAGAGCTATGCTGCAACAAAAAGTCACTTTCCAGTTAGACAAAGGGTGAAGGTGAGAAGATTTGAATTCCTAAGCTGTGGTCACACAAGCAGTTTGCCATGGTTTAGTAGTGTTAAGAACAAAAGAGAAGCCAATGTTGGATAAGGTCAGTGGCCCGTCCAGTCCAACACTCTGTCACACAGTGGCCAAAAACACCAGGTGCCATCAGGAGGTCCACCAGTGGGGCCAGGACACTAGAAGCCCTCCTGCTGTTACCCCCCCCCCCCAGCACCAAGAATACAGAGCATCACTTGCCCCAGACTGAGAGTACCTATCTATACATTGTGGCTAATAGCCACTGATGGACCTCTGCTCAATATGTTTATCTAATTCCCTCTTGAAGCCGTGAATTCCATGTGTTAATCACTCTTTGGGTGAAGAAGTACTTCCTTTTATCTGTTCTAACCCGACTGCTCAGCAATTTCATGAAGTGCCCACGAGTTCTTGTATTGTGAGAAAGGGAGAAAAGGACTTCTTTCTCTACCTGCTCTATCCCATGCATAATCTTATAAACCTCGATCATGTTACCCCTCTGCTGTCGTTTCTCCAAGCTAAAGAGCCCCAAGCCCCTCAACCTTTCTTCATAGAGAAAGTGTTCCAACCCTTTTATCACTCTAGTTGCAACTTTTCTGCACTTTTTCCAATGCTATGATATCTTTTTTGAGGTGTAGCGACCAGAACTGTACACAGTACTCCAAATGAGGTCGCACCATCGATTTATACAGGGGAATTATGATACTGGCTGATTAGTTTTCAATTCCCTTCCTAGTAACCCCCAACATAGCATTGGCCTTTTTCACTGCAGTCACACACTGTCTTGACATTTTCATTGAGTTGTCTACTATGACTCGAAGATCTCTCTCTTGGTCGGTCTCTGCCAGTTTGGACCCCATCAACGTGTATTTATAGTTAGGATTTTTGGCTCCAATGTGTTATCACTTTGCACTTGGCCACACTGAACCCCATTTGCCACACTGATGCCCACTCGCCCATCCTTGACAGATCCCTTTGGAGTGCCTCACAATCCTCCCTGGTTCTCACCACCCTGAACGACTTTGTGTCGTCTTCATATTTAGTCACTTCACTGTTTACGCCCAACTCCAAATCATTAATAAATAAGTTAAAAGGCATCAGACCGAGTACTGATCCCTGCGGTACCCCACTGCTTACCTCCCTTCACTGAGAAAATTGCCCATTTATACTCACTCTCTGTTTCCTGTTAATTAGCCAGTTTTTGATCCACAAAAGGATTTGTCCTTTTATCCCATGACTATTGAGCTTACTTAAGAGCCTTTGATGAGGAACTTTATCAAAAGCTTTCTGGAAGTCAAGGTAAACAAGATCTATTGGGTCCCCCTTGTGTTACTTTTGTGGATTTAAAGGGCCTGATCAAATGACAACATTTGCCTTTCATGCCCCAGTTGCCGATACCCTGTGTTGCCCTGCTTTGGAAGTGGAGTAATCAGAGACCGGGGAAAGTCCCGTATTAAGAGATGCCAACACTTCCACCCCTCATTTCTCAACATCTTAACACACAAACCCCCGGTTGCAAAGTCAAGCTGTTTGGGACGTCTGAACCTTCCTTTCCATTTCCATGTCCTATGGTTTGTTTTTGTTTTTTGATCAGATATCTACATGTGCATAAGTGCACAGTCTCCCCTGCTGTTGTCAATCACTGTGGCCAAGTAGTCATTCTGGATCAAAAGTCCTGGGGGGAGTTGTTTTCTCTCCTTCTCTTCTGTTTTTGTGTCAGAGTCTGAGAGCATCCTGTGATTGACACAAGGGTAAATGCACTGACATCAATGGGACTACTCTCATGTAAATCTGCACTTTACCCTCCCCCCCATGTATTCCACTAAAGAGAGGCGAAGGGAAGGAGGCTGAGAGGGGCTAGAGTACTTGGCAGAGAGATTGTGGAGCTCTCAAAAAGGAGCTGGAGCTTCAGATACATGCTTATGCGTATGGATAAAGGACAAAAAAAGAATGCCACAACAATCTGAACCACTGATCATGGGTGAGCATGCAGTTAAGACAGTTCAGGGTGGGATGTCTGATCAAAACTTTCTGCAACTATTTAAACCACTGCAAGTAGAGACACAGTCAGATCGTGCCAAACCTCCAGCCCTAGAGTGGATTTCTCCTACACAATTAAGCACTGGTGACCTCTTTCCTTTTATCTTTCTTGGGTGTGTGTATGTTTCTTTTCCCATTTTTGTTTGGCTTGCTTAGAGGGCTTAATGAAGGACAATGAAACCCTGCTAAGTTTAGAGGGCTTATTTTACTTGCCTTGTTAGTATAGTCACCCCCGCGCGCATTTGTATTTCTTTAAATGTTTTTTTTAAAAAACTTGACAAGCAGAGTTCATATAGGAAAATGTAGTGGAAATGACAGTACCAAATGCAGCAATGTGTGAATGTACCTTAAATGATGAATGTTTATGATTTACATTGGTTTTGGACCTGGTCCTTAGGGCTAGTTGTAGCATAGTAATGTAGATCCCATAATGCTTTGCTATGTCTGTCTTGGCATTCAAGATTAGCTTAAAGGCATTAACAAAGTGAAATGTTATTTACTGAAGTCTCAGACACTGGACTTTCAAAACATATTGTCAGCTGCATGAGAGAAGTATTGTTAGTGCATCCCCCTGCTAATGTTCAGGAAGCCCAATCCTATATCTTAAAAAATCCAGTAGCTGAGGCACCCTGTATGATTCAAACAGGTGAAGCAACCCTATTCACTTAATGGATTTTAGCATGTCAGGCTTACAGGAACCTAATGGATTTATCAGGGATGGATTTCTGTCTCAGTACAACTGAAGCTGTTCCATGCATGCACAATGTTTGATATCAAATGTAAACAATGTAGTAGCCTGTGAATGTCATTCTGCTTTTAAAAAAAAGAGCTTTCTAGTCCTTATTGTTAGAAGAGTTATAACAGCCTGGTGCAATTTCAGAAGCTTATTGGGCAGACTTACCCTTTGGTAGAAGGCTAATGCTTCTGTGCCTCACGGGTATGAATAAATGTAATGTCTTGTAATTTATTCAGGGCACAGATCTTGTGTTTTTGTAGCAGAGGCTTCACACAGCCTGGCAGATCCCCCTTTGCTCCAATTTAAATCTGCTGTTTGCTTCCCACAACATCTTTTTGCTCTCAATGCCACTTGGAGAACTGTGCCCACCAGCAACAGGCTGGCTTCATTTTTTCATGCCAGCCCTAAAGAGCCCCTCCTGTGTTTTTTTCCACAAGCCTCATTGAGAAGCTTGTTGTTTTGCATTTGGATCTGAAATGCAAAAGCAGCCGCAGTGCTTTGGCTCTCTCCTGGTCTTATCTGAAGCCAAAAGCTTCGCCTACATAGGATGCCTTCAGGCAAATGAGGACTTTGATTCTCTAACACAAAGCTGCTGCTTTCTGAGAGTTGATGAAGGCATGTGCACCCATCCCTCTTTTAAATGGTCAGTTGCAAGTCAAAATTGCTGGATGCAGAATGCAATATATTCTGGAAAGCATCTGCTACATCACTTTGTCCCAAATTGCTATAAGTAATTAAATAATACAAGACAGGAGACAGTGTCCCCTCTCAAAGAGCCAGAGCTGTACTGTAAAGCAGACAGTTACAGTCAACTGGGGGATCAAGAAGTATCTGCTGTGAAGAACAAGCAGTGTACAACTAAAAATACAATGATTTCACTGCTGGGAAGTTCTGAGCCAAATAAGCTCTAGGCTGTCAGAAGGCTATGTCTGAGAGTGGCATGGTTAATGACTTGACATCCAGCCCTGATAAACAGTCAGAAAGATAATTCTGCGGTGTTTGGGTCAGTTGCTATTTACCACATTCATTTATAAAGGGAAAAAAGGCTGAAAACTGGCCATGAAAGTAGCCTGGGCTGCCAGGTAAGAGCAGGTCATTGCCTTTAGTCATCTCCTACTGAGCAGAGCTTCAAAAGAGCTTTTGCTTGGTTCTGTTCTCCATGCACTGGCACTCTTTCAAGCCTTTGGCCTTGTTACCAACCAGACTGTGTTCTGTTTTGTGATGCAGGACAGAAAAGAATGCTGGCTGGAACAGGTAAAGCTGGGGAGGAGGTAGATATATTTCAAAAACAATGGTACACTTAATCATACCATACTTTCAGTTCAGAGGCTTGCCATTTTTGTCTTGTAGAGGTGCCATTAGCCCCAATTTGAATGTGCTCTGCAGTTATATTGTTTGTTCGGTAGGGAGAGGTTTCTTGCTTTTCCCAAATCTCACACTGCTGTGAATGAAAGCAGTATCTTAGGAAAAGAGCATCTCTCTCTCATTCTCTGTTAAGAACACAGAGAGAGAGAGAGAGAGAGAGAGAGAGAGAGAGAGGTTCTCCATTACTCCCTTGGGAAACAGAGGACTAGCGCAATCTCAAGCACTCTGCCAATGTATGTATACTGCAGGAGTTGGACACTGAACTATTGTACCCAATTTTATATACTGACTGAAACTATTTGGGCATGGCCTTAGTCTTTTGCTTTTCTTATTGTTTTCATTTTCTCCCTTAGATGTTTTATCCTCATCTCTAAATCCCATCACAATCTCTCAATCACGTTTATGAGGTAAGGCACAGTTCTGGATTTTGCCCCCCTGGAAGGCCAGCCAGGCTGCAGCCTTCCTTGATATTAGCTGGCAGCAGAGAGACACTGAGCGGTCTTCCTTCTGCCCTTCAGGTTGCCCTACTAAGTCTTAGGGTTCCTTCCTTGGGAGGGACAGACACTTGGGTGGACATACTCGGAGACTCCAGATCATACCAATAAGCTTGTGGAGCTCTACTCAGAAAATTATAGTGAGAAAAGAGGCAATACACATTCTCTCACGATTCAAGTCCTAGTTTATAGCCTGGTTTGGAGGACAGCTGAGCAGCAGGAAGCAGCTAACTCAGAGAACAGTGTTAGCAAATACTCTTTATTAAATAGTATAAAAGGGTAAAGGTAAAGAAGATTGGACCAGAGGGTCCAATTCTACGGGCCCCCAAACAGGTTGCCCCCATTCCCTCCATTGTTCTCTATGGGAGGAAAAAAGTTAACATTTTTTCCCACCATAGAGAACAGTGGAGGGGATGAGACAACCTGTTTGGGGGCCCATATAATTGGACCCCCTGGTCCAATCTTCTTGAAACTTGGTGGGTATTTTGAGGAGAGGCCCCAGCAGCTACCCTGCAAGTTTGGAGCCTCTCCCTCAAACCCCCTTTCCTCCAGCCCCTCATATACCCTATGAGTTTTTGCCATTGATTTCAATGGCCCATAGGGTATAATGGGGCTAAAACTGACATTCCCTTTCTGACACACTTCTGGTGATGTCAGGGGGCGTGGCATATGCTAATGAGGTATGCTAATGAGCTCCTGCTCCTCTTTTTCTACGAAAGGACCCCTGTCTGTGGGTAGTGTATTTCTGTGTCCACTGATATGTACAGAACCATGAGCAATTTACTTATTACATTTATATAGTTATACCCTGTTTCTCTCCCCAATTGGGATTCATAGGGGCTTACAGCTTCATTTCCCTGCCTCCTGTTTATCCTCTCAACAATCCTGGGAGTTACGTTAGAATGAGAATGACTGGCCCAGGATGAAGCTTCCATAGCAGAATGGGGAGTTGAACTTGGGATTCCTAGATCTTAGCCTGACTCTCTAACCACTTCACCATGCTGGTTTTGTTCTGTACGATAGGAAGATGTAGTTATTAAAATGCAATTTTATGTGGAAGTCTTGGAGCATATGTTGGATTCCATGATGTTTTGTAATGCCTGTGGCAGCCTTGCTGAAGCCACCAAGCTGCTCCTGCAGTAACTGGAAGTGGATTGCCCTGTACCACAAGTGAGGTCACTGGTGCCCCATCTTAGTCCTGGGGAATAACAACATATAAAAAAGAGCTACTGGGGAAAGTGTGGGGAAGTCAGTTGTCAGGAGGAGAATCAATGGGTTATCTTAGTTGTGGGCCTGAAGATGCCAGGGCTGATCTTGCTCCTTCCTTGCTGTGGCAAGCCAGGAGGTGGTAGGAATGAGAGCCGCACTGGGCTGAGAGCTCCCAGGGAAGCAGTATAAGTGAATACTCTGTCATCGAGGACATTTCCATAATCATCTCACCAATTATTAAATAAGTCTACATGTCCTGGTGTCATAGGGGACTTGAGTGCTTGGCAGACAAATGCTTAACACTGGAACCAGTAGTCACATGTCCCAGTTATATAGTTTTACAATCTTACATGAATTAGTAGGAATTCGTCAATACAGGACTATTTTGGAGCTGTACCAATATGTATATGAAAGAAAAAGCAAAATTGTATTGCAGACCAGGCCCAATGTGAATGAAATGCTATAAAAATCCCCTAAAGAAAGGTGTTAAACATCACTATAGCCATGATTTATAGCATGCATGCAATTAAATTGTCAGACCTAAATGGCATTTGCTATTAAAAAGTTGGCCTTCATAAATTATGCTGTATTGTTAAAGTTGAAGGCCACATTTCTTCTAATTCAACACTCTTCTTAACTTTAGTTTGCAAAACAGAGGGGGCACAGGGTCAGGATAGAGAATGATTATTAAAAATAGCCAGTGAATTAGGGTCCCCCCCCCTGCATATGTGAATGGGATATTCATATAGCTAGTCCTTCTGGCAAATAGCACTGGGAATCATTGTCTGTCAATATTACTAAAGTATATGTTAAAATGGCATGACAGATATTCCTCTTGGGACTTCTACAAGAAGCTGAGTTGTATAATAATTACAGAGACTTAATTTCTTTTCATGTTATTAGCTAAAAGTAATATGGTGTTGAGAATCTGAGGGGAGAAATAACCTCTTTCTGAATATGGAAGTGTAGATAATTTTAAATCATGAATTTATTCAGTCTATAGTTCAGTCTCTCTATTGTAACAATAATTCAGACTTTAGAGGTAGCTGGGGAGGCTGACCCCAGCAAACTAAAACCTGTTCAAGATTGATGCTGGCCAGGTTGAAGCACAAGCTAGTCTTCCAGAATGTAGGAGCAGGAACAGTCAGGTTTCATCTGAGGAGTCTTATAGGTGGCCTCACCCTTCCTGCTTTTATTGGTTCTTTTCCTTTATGACGTATTGCATATATGTCTTACACTGATACTGCTGCTGGATGTAAAGAAATGTGGTTTGTTTCGAGTTTTTACCATATATAAAATTGTATTTAATGTTGTTTTATATATGATGTTATCTTTTTGTGAATTGCCAGTACCCTTAAATTAGACAGAAAGGCAGTAACATTACTGAAGAGTCAATGTTGTGATATTGGACTACATATGGATAATATCTATTTAATTTACATTTTGTTTTCTCTCTCTGTATGCTACTGTACAATACAGGCATAATTTGGTTCTACCAGATCTATTGAAATAATATTGACTGTACTGTCAATATCAATGCTAGTAATTATGGTCAGGTAGGAGGGGTTTGCCGCTTTAAAGGTATCAGATGATAAAGATGGCTTGGAATAGAAAATCTCTAAAGTAGTAAATAAAAGACAAAATGGCTGGAAAAAGCTATATATAATCTACTGATTATGTTTTGTGCATTAACAGTTCATGCTTCAAGAAACCTTGAAGAAGTACTGGGCCTGTTTTAAGTTTAAGGTTGTTTAAGGTAGAATCCCTAAAGCATGCTTATTAGTGATGTCACTGAAATTTGCATTTGTTTGGGTTGGAATACAATTTTTATCTCAGTTGTATGCTGAGTTGAATTTCAGTTGAATTTCAAATCAATTGTCATGCTCAGTTGAAATCAACTGTAATGCTCAGTTGAATTTCAAATCAACTGTCAGTTTCCTTGAAAGTTCTCGTCTAGCTAGGAATGAAAACTGAGCTTCTATGGTTGTGGAGGCTCTCAAAGAGCCCTGCGGAATCTAGTTTTCCAGGGATCTTGAGTTATGGGAATATTTAATTTCCTAATGTCCAAGTATCTTGAAAAACTACATTTCCCAGGGTCACTGACCTGCTGTTGTATCAAGTATTCCTGGTGTGACCAGGAGGGAATGGAAGATGCTGCTGCTGGAAAGTTGTATATGAAATAGGGTTGCCAGCCTCCTGGTGGGGCCTGGGGATCTCCTGCTTTTACAACTGATCCCCAGCTGACAGAAATTATCTCCCCTGGAGAAAATGGCTGCTTTTTTTTTATCAATAAGTCTTTATTAAGTTTAACAAATGTATTTCAATTTCAGCTTATAAATTAACTTAAATACAAAACGTTGTCTTCCCCTTCATTTCAGGGGCAAATTCCATCTTTTAAACCACACATTTCAAAACATACATTACAACATTCAAACCAAAGAATCTAACCAAGAATACCATTTTTGCCATGTTTCAAAATATTTCTTATCCTCTTTCCCTTTTAGTCTTAAAGTTAACAAATCCATTTCTGCTATGTTATAAAGTTTGTCAATAAATTGTTGTCTATTTGGTACTTTCCCCAGCTTCCAATAACTTGCATACACTATACGTGCAGCTGTCACTGCATGTATCAAAAATTTCCTATCATCCTTAGAATAACAATCTGGTATGATACATAGAAGGAATAGTTTTGGGTCCAACTCTATCCTAAATTGCATAATTTCTTCCAGCATGTTCTTAATCATTAACCAGAATTGTTCCGCATACTCGCACCGCCACCACATATGTACATAGGTGCCTACATTCTTTTTGCATTTCCAGCATATCGCTGAAGTAGATGTGGAGAATTTGGATAGTCTGGCTGGAGGTAAATGCCATCGATAGAACATTTTAAACAGGTTTTCTTTGAAAGAGACAGCCCTAGTAATTTTAATATTAATAGACCATATTTTAAGCCATGACTCCAAATTGATATTTTGCCCTAGGTCTCTCGCCCATGCAATCATGTTCGGTTTGACCATCCCCTCCAATATTTTATCTTTTAGAAAGTGTTTATATAATTGTTTAATTAGACCCTTTCCTGTTCCCAGCCAGATCTTATCCAAGTCATTCGGTGTTAAGTAGAAACCTTTCTGATGGTCAGCCTTAAAACTAGATTTAAGTTGAAACTGTTCCCACCAGGTTAAGTTCATATTCATTTGTCTAAGGGCCTCTATGTTCTTCAGATTACCTGTTGAGTCAAGTAGATCACTGTATTTTACTTTCTTTTCTTTCAGTAAAAGCGTTGGACGGATATGAGCTTCCAGAGGTGCGACCCAAAGAGGTGTCTTAACATTTCCCTTTAATGTCCAACCAAATTTTGAATAAAACACCCCTTATAAAATGATGTTTAAAATGTACTCTGTCGCACCCGTACCAAAGGTACGTATGCCACCCAGTTACTAGGTCATATCCTTCTAGTATTAACATTCTCATATCTTCTAGAAGCAACCAATCCTTCATCCATACCATGGCGGAGGCGCTAAAATATAGCCACCAATCCGGTAGTCCCAAACCTCCTTGTTCTTTATTGTCTTGAAGGTCTTTTAGTCTTATACGTGGCCTTTTGTTTTGCCAGACAAATTTTAGCACTGCTTTCTCGATTTCCTTAAAAAATTGCTGATTTTGGATTATGGGAAGGTTTTGGAACAAAAAAATTACCTTAGGAAGAATGGACATTTTAACTGTAGCCACCCTTCCGTAGAGGGACAGCTGTATCTTAGACCATCTTTTAAAATCCTCTCTGATTTCTGATAGTAAATTTGTATAGTTGTCTCTGTATAATGAGCTACATCTGTTGGTTAACCATACCCCTAAGTATTTAATTCTTTTAATTCTCATAACCCGTCATCTCATGGAGTTGTTCCATTACCTTTTTTGTGCAATTTTTTGTTAATATTTTTGTTTTATTAATATTTATTCTAAAACCTGCTATTTGTCCATACTGACCCAAGATGGTATTTAAATGTGTGACTGATAAGAGTGGGTCTTCAAGGATGAATACCATATCGTCTGCAAAAGACTGTAGCTTATAGCTCTCCTTTTTCAACTCGAGACCTATTATTTCTTTATCTCTTCTGACTGCTTCCGCCAGGGCCTCTAAAGTAAATATGAATAGTAGCAGTGACAACGGACATCCTTGCCGAGTTCCTTTATATATTGGTATAGTGTTTGTTAATTCACCATTAATAATAATCTTGGCCTCTTGATGATCATAGATTTTTTGTACCATATTATAAAATCTTTCTCCACAATCCCATTTGCGTAAAAGGGCCAGTATAAAGTCCCACTTGATATTGTCAAACGCTTTCTCTGCGTCTAGAAAAAGTAAAGCCAATTGCTTCTCAGAGTGTAGTTCGTAATATTCCAGGACGTTTAAGATATTACGTATATTGTGACGCATTTGTCTAAATGGTAGGAACCCAGATTGATCTCTATGGATTACCTTCATCAAAACTTTTTTCAGCCTACCCGCTAGGATTGTCACGTAGATTTTGTAATCGAAGTTCAAGAGGGATATTGGCCTGAAATTTTTTATGTTAGATAGGTCACATTCTTTCTTAGGGATTAGAGAGATTAAGGCATTTTTCCAAGATTCAGGTACAGTCAAGTTCTCTTGTATATCATTTATCGTCCTTTGTAGAGGTGTGATCAGTTCGTCTTTAAAAACTTTATAAAATTCTGACGGAATCCCATCTGGTCCTGGCGATTTCCCTTTTTTCATATTTTGAATAGCTTCTATTATCTCTGATGGTTTTATAGTTTCGTTCAGAATATCTTTTTGTTCTTGTGAAAATTTGCCAAATATGTATTGGTCTATGCTATGAGTCAATAATGGTGTTACTGCATCTTCTTTTTTATATAAATTTCTGTAAAAATCTTCAATTATTTTTTTCATAGTTTTTATCTCAAAACAGTCTGCCCCCGTTATGTCTTTTAATTTGCTTATAAATTTCCTACCCTGTTCCTTCTTTAACTTATATGCAAGCCATCTAGAAGGCTTGTCAGCGTTCTCGAAATAAAATTGTTTAGTATAATTGAGTTTCCTTGCTATTTCTTGCGACAGATAGCAGTTAAGTAGATATTGTGAGTGTTTAAGTCTGTTTTTGACTTGCTCTCCAGATGGATTCTTTTTCAGTCTTTTTTCGTCTTCCTGTATTCTGGCTTGTAACTTTAAAAATTTTTCTTTATCCTTTCTGGCTTGCCAGATTTGATGCCTTATAACTCTCCCTCTAGCGTATGCTTTGAAGGCATCCCATACCGTAGCACTACCAACATCCGGTGTTACGTTTTGTTTGAAGAAAAACAAGAAGTCCTCTTTCGCTTCTTTTACAAATTCTGGTTTGGCTAAAAGCCATGTTTTAAAAGACCACCTTATACTCTTCTTTACACCATAGAGAACTAGTTCCAGTGGGTTATGGTCCGCAAAAGACGACGGTAAAATCTCCACTTCTTTCAAATCTTTTAGTAATGACATTGATGTCCATATCATGTCAATGCGCGACCATGACTGGTGTCTATGTGAGAAGTAGGTGTAGTCTTGTTTGTGTAGGTTCCGTATTCTCCATATGTCAATTAAGTTATGTTCTTCTGCCAGCTGTAGAAATGCGGTAGGTAGCTGATTTTTGTTACTTCTGTTCTTGTTTCTAATACACTTTCTGTCTATTTTGCCATCCACAACCGCATTAAAATCACCAACTATACATATCTCTTCCGTCGAGTAGTTGTTCAACACCTCGTGTAGCTGGGAATAGAACGTCTCTTGATGTTGATTGGGGGCGTAGATGTTGACCAGTAGCATTGGTCTGGAATGTCTAAAAATTCTAACAATTACCACTCTGCCATCCTCTGACTGTAAAATTAATTCTGGTCTTAAAAAATCCTTCATGTAGGTCACAACTCCTTTTTTCTTTTTATCTTTATCTGTCGCTACAAACGCCTGTCCCATCTTTTTGGATTCAAGTAGTTTGGTGTCTTTTCTCTTTATGTGTGTCTCCTGGAGACATACAATGTCAGGTTTGAGTTTCTGTAACTGTAATAGGGTTCTTCTTCGTTTTTGCGGTCCATTGAGACCATTCACATTTACTGAGATTAATTTAAGCTTCAAGGTTTCCATTTCTTCCTTTCTTTTGGGCCTCTTCTTTCTTAGATTGTTGCCTAGTAGTAATAATTGATGTTGTGTATATCTTTTTCTTCTTTTTTTCCTTGAGATCGCTCAGATGAGCTGTTCCATGTTGTGATTCTGTTCCTTCAGATTCGGAATCACTCTGTTCATTCCCTAATTCTCCTCCGAACCTAGTCAAAAAATCATCTACCTTAAAAACCGAAGTTAAATTATATCTGTTTCCTTTATATGTAAAGATTAAGCCTTCTGGGAATTGCCATCTATATGAGATTCTGTTTGACCTTAATATGCTTGCCAGCTGTTGGTAATCTCTTCTTTTTTCCCTGATTCTCCAAGGAATTTCTCTTAAGATTGGGATCTCAACCCCTTGTATGTTTAAAGTAGAATCTTTGGTTTTGTCAAGGATTTTATCTCTTGTAACACGCTTGGCAAACTTAACGTGGACTTCTCTCGGGGTTTTCAATTTCTTAGCCATTGTTGTGTTACGTCTATAGACTAACTCTATCTCCAATCCCATCTTTTCTAAACTCTCATAGTCCATGAAATTGGAGAGAGCCTCTGTCATAACACTTTCAACATTTTCTCCTTGGACTTCTGGGATGTTTTGAAATCTTAAAATATTAGAAGCTTTCTCCATTTCTAGTGTTAAAAGCGATGCTTCTACAGAGTCTAATTTGGCTTTTGTTTCTGAAAGTTGTATGCCAATCTCCTCCATTTCATTATCTTTTCTATCTATCCGTTTATTTAGGTTGTCTATTTCTTGCCTGTTTTCAAGGATTTGCATTTTGAACGCTTCCAGCTGGGTTGCGGTTTGTTGTGTAAAACTATCAAACTTCAGCTGGATAGGTTCCATTGCATTATTTATCAAGTTCGGTAGTATTTCCTTGACCGTTTGGCTCATTGACTGAGCAATGCTCTCTTGTATCTGTTGATTTAGCTCTTTAACGCTCATTTGAGCAAGTGTAGTAAGAGCTGTTTTGGCTTGCGTGGACTGACTGGGTGAAGGATTTGTCTGTCCCGAGCCCGGGATTGAGGGTTTCCTGGCTCTACTGGCCATTTCTCACTTTCAATTTTAATTACTTTTAAGTGTCTTACACTCCAGACTCTACCTCATACACTACTCACCAAACAGTTAACTTTTCTAAAGCTCCTTAATATGCACTAGAGACCAATCTATAATACTTAGGCTGAGAGTGATATATGTCTACTGATAGTTGATTTGCTGCTCAGTCGTATCTTGCACTCTAGCTCTAATTCAAATTCATTCGAATGGGTAGGTCAGTAATAACCCTATAGTTAGTCAGTTAGTAGATTAGTCTGTGTTAGTAGTCACAATACAGTCACAATACAGTCTGTTAATTAATTAGAAAATTAGAGAATTAATCAGTTAATAATCACTACACTAAAAATTCATTATGCCAAACGTAGTGTACAAGAGTATAAATTGCAGTATAGACAGAAATTACCAAGACTGATATATTAATAACTTAATCAGTATAAGGGACTTAATTGCTCATTAAATTATATATTATATATTAATTATTTGTATTTATGCCCAGTTGTATAATATATTAATTCGCCCAGTTAATTACTTCATTAATTGGCACACTGATTACTCCTTAGCCCCTTTACAATTTACAAATCAATGCTTAACTTTACTCAGCTTTAACACAATTAAATAATCTCATTTCATCTAATAATACTTTTGCCCTGACCCCCTTTAAATATTTGCTTCTCCACTACTATTATGTAACTACTTTTAACCTCCAACAAATTATATTACAGAAAGGCAAAAACCCGTAAAAGAAATAAGCACAGCAGTTTCACCCCACTTTTTTACAGCTGTCCATCCGTATATGTCAGCCAGCCCTTTAAAAATCCAAACCGGGAGAGCGTCGCTGGCTTGCTGGCTTGCTCTTGCTGCACCCTCCACAGCTGGCATTCCCCTTCTGTTGCCGCTGGTTCACAAGTCTTCCGTCTGAATTAACTCTCCCCGGCGTGGCTGATTCTATAACTCTGCGTAGAGCTTAAAACAAAGTAGGGAAACACGGACGAAAGGAAGGGACCTCCAATAAGCAGTACATGTAAACCAAAACAAAAGTTAGACGTGGCTAGCTCACTGACGAGAAGTCGATTCTCCCGCACGTTCCAATGATTGTGTCTCATTGATTTTATTCCGCCTCCATTCCTTAAAGGAGCAACTCAAATATAAACGAACCCACTTGGTTCTTTGCTTATTAAACGCTGAGTTATATAAATGAAAAAGTGCATAAAGTTAGAGGCTACCACTTGCTATGTAGCCTGTAATCCCCGACTTCTTTCTTAGCCTTTCCTCTCTCACCAAGCAGCTCCGTTCTTTCCCTCCATGGCCGCTCCGCGCCTCCTTAAGGAAGAGACAGTAGTGTAGATAGGTCTATGGGGGAGAGGAATAAGCTACAGAAATTAAATAAACGGCAAATTATCCAGCATATTGCTTGCATACACCTGGTCACTTTCTTCTCAAGCTGCCGCTTTCCACCAGTGTCAAGCCTTCTTGCATGTCCCAGTGGTCTGAATCGCTGACAACGCCCCGTAGGGTCTACCGGCTGCGGCTGGTGCCTCAATGCTCTTGAGAATCCTTGTCTCCATTCCTTGCCTCGGTCATAGGGTTATGGGATCACCAAACTGCCATCCGGGACCCCAACGCCCCAAAAGACCTTGCCTTCACCTTCCTCCAGAAGGTTAGCAAGCAAGTGCCAAGCAAAAATGCTTGAAGTAAATGAAGAATTCCGCAGTAGCCGCACGGAGCTCCGCCGCTTGCTACTGCAGTCGCCGCCTCCAGAACCGGAACCCGAGAAAATGGCTGCTTTGAAGGGTGGACTCTATGGCATTGTACCATGCTGAGGCCCCTCCCCTCCCCAAACACCGCCCTCTCCTGGCTCTACCCCAAAAGTCTCCAGGTATTTTCCAACCCAGACTTGGCAACCCTAAACTGAAATGAAGTCAGTGAGGAGGACCTTTGGAGCATGTAGTTTCTGTTGGCTCTTGATTCCATGTCAACTATGTATGTTTCCAGAACAACTACATATCCTAGGGCTGGAACTTTATCATTAGCTTGCATAGCAGTGTCTTATGAAGAAGAAGAAGAGATTGGATTTATACCCCACCCTTCACTACCCAAGGGAGTCTCAGAGCGGCTTACAATCTCCTTTCCTTTCCCCTCCCCACAACAGACACCCTGTGAGGTAGGTGAGGCTGAGAGAGCTTTGACAGAAACTGCTCTTTTCAAGGACAGCTGTGACAGAACTATGGCTTGCCCAAGGTCATTCCAGCAGGTGCAAGTGGAGGAGTGGAGAATCAAACCCGGTTCTCCCAGATTAGAGTCCGTGCACTTAACCACTACACCAAACTGGCAATGAGCACTGGATCATTGCTGCCTAATGTCCTGAAAATGCAGGCACCCTGAAATCCTGCATTTCTTTACTACTGTTATAATGCACCAAGTGGTAGTGAGTAACTGAAGCCTTGCAGAGAGGTTGCCAGTGCCACTGATGCTATCATTTGAGTTTTGACTCAAGGGAAGAGGATGTCAGTGCAAGATTCAAAAAGGTGACAGGACAGGGATTCATGGTTGAGGACCCAAAAAGTCTTGTGGGGGGAATAGAAACAGGTATTCAGATAGCATCTGGCAGTCTGCTTTAATTGCTGGCTATCTAGCTATCATATCATCTCACTCCATTTTAAAGAGCAAGGATAGTATACACAGTCCCCCTGCCTTTTGTCATTAAAGCAACATGAGGTGTAGATGAAAGAGTGGCTGGCTAAAGGTTACCCCATTGAGTTTTTGGGCTGAGTGGAAATTTGTTCCCATTTCTCCCTGTTACTATTTCCACACTCCAATCACCCCTCTGCACTGATTCCCAGTCAAAACGTTCAAAATTGGAATTAGGAATAAACAAACTAGCTTCTGATTTTGGGCAGAAGTCCAGTTCCCAGTCTTCACCTATCACTATTAAAAATACATAGAAGGGGATCATTGGGGGGGGGGGGGGGGAGGTGAGTAGAGACTAGAAGAACATGGTAAAGTGGAAAGATTTGTGAATGACCCAGAAAGCAAAAGTCATATTGATTTTCATTGCTTCCTGAAGTTGTTCCTTCCTTTCCCTCTTCTATTGCTATTCGGTTCTGCACCAGTCCTAGCAATGGCACACACTCCAGAGATTTATTTCCAGACCTTTTCTTCTGAGAATCATGATGGCAGGTACATCTTACTGAAATGTATAGAGATAACATACTTTTCCTTTTCCATAATTCTAGAACTTGGAGGCACCTAATAAAATTGATACTCAATTGATTCAGGATGTGAAAAGGGAAGTACTTATTTAAGTAGTTACATTGGGGAATTCTGGAATTAACTTCCAGTGGATGTAGTAATGACTGCTAGGTTAAGCAATTAGACAGATTCATGTAAGATAGATCCATCAAAGGCTGAGGACAGACTGGCAGTCTCCGCCGCTCTGCCTCCACTTCAAAAGTGGAGGCAGAGCAGCGGTTCAGACGGCCGCATCTGCCCAGAGGAGGCAGCCTGGACGCATTGCGTCTGGCGCCGCGCTCCTCCCGCAGCAGCCGAGCACCACTTCAAAGTGATGCTCAGCTGCTGCGGCACGCGTTCCACCCGCCGGAGCGGCTGTGAATGCGCATGGGGAGGAGGAGCCACCACATCCACCCGCCACCGTAGGAAGCCACCCGCAGTCTGAACGCTGCGGGCGGCTTCCTTCCGGCGGCGTGCAAACGCCGTGCCACGGGGGAAATTCCCCCCGCCCTAGTCTGCTGCGCCACAGAGGCGCGGCAGACGTTAAGTCTGTCCACGGCCAAAGTCTACCAGCCAAGGTGACTAAAGGGAATCTTGGCATCCAGAGGCAGGAAATCTCTGAGTACCAGTGCTAGGAACACTATGTGAAAGTCTTGGCCTCTGTACCATTTGTTGGCCCTAAAGGGCAAATAGTGGGTCATGTGAAACATGATGCTGGAGTAGATGGATCACTGATCTGATCTGGCAGGGCACTTCTTATGTTCTCATGAATCAGTGACTTTAGTTAAGACAATAAATGAAAACCATCATGGTTTAAAAATTTTCTTTGGGAAAACACTGGAAGAAACAAAAAAGAACTGGAATGGTATACACTGTAGATCAAGTGGCCTGATTAGCAAAGGCTTCATTTTAGAGGTGCTTTAAGTGTAATTTGTGCTTTGGATGGCCTGGAGTTTGGTCTTGGGGACCAGCTCCAGGGAGAACTGAATAAACAGAAGGATGTCAGGAAAGAAACCTCAAATCTTACTTGTGCAAGACCCCCCCCCCCCCCAATAAAAGATAAGCATAATCTTTGAAAAAACACTTTTGATTTCAAAGAACAGCACTGTTTGTTTGCCTTTTTAAAAAACAAAACAAAAACCCTTTGGCATGATGACTGAAAGCCTTTGAGAACAAAACACCCTTAAGCTGTTTTCATAACGAGAATCCCTAAGCTTCCTACATTTTAAAAATTCCTCAGGACAATCTTTAGAACTTAGGTTTAAAACTCCCATCTGGTGTTTACTAGCATGTTTTCTCCAGCATTTGCTTTCCAACAGAGACAGCATTAACAGTGCGTACACACTTCAAAACCACCTAGGAATAATCTGTATGTTTTTTTCCTTCAAGGACTTCGTATGTGCAGCTTAGTGAAAAGAAGGTATAGGGCGTCTATGCCTATGCAGTATTGTCAGCATTAACAACAACAATATAGATCATAAACTATGATGGGACATTAGTGTCCTTTCCTGAAGAATTGGAGACTAGATTTATTTTATTATTATTATTTGATTTCTAGGCTGCTTTCCCCACGTTTGCAGGGATGGGATGGATCCAGACAGCTTTTTCACTCATTTTCAACTAATTCCCCTCCTTACTCTCATCACAAATGCCTTTTGGTGAAGTGGTTAAGTGCATGGACTCTAAGCTGAGAGAATCGGTTTGATTCCCCACTCCTCCACTTGAAGCTGCTGGATGACCTTGGGCAAGTTGTAGTTCTGGCACAGCTGTGCTTGAAAAAGAGCAGTTTCTGTCAGAGCTCTCTCAGCCCCACCTACCTCACAGGGTGTCTGTTGTGGGGAGGGGAAGAGAAAGGAGTATGTAAGCTGCTCTGAGACTCCCTTGGGTAGTGAAGGGTGGGGTATAAATCCAATCTCCTCTTCTTCTTTTGTCCATGAAAATCTCATGATAGCCTTTTTGGTGGTCAAAGCTCTCCTCCTCTTTTTCCCCTACTAGAAAAGTTGGTTGGATCCAACCTGATGCATCTCTTACTATTCTTAGGGCTATGAATCATTTATTACTTTAATATAGCTAGGTCTTGATTTCATAAGAGTCTGACCTCTAGGCTGATAATACCTGGGAATCTGTGGGTGTGGTCACATGAGCAGGTTGCCACAGCAGTATCTCGGCTTTAAATAAGTTGCTTCCATTTGGGACACTTTGCATCTATCACACAGTGCCCCCTAAGCCAGCATCATAGTGCCATGGGCCCATGGTTGGTCATTCACATTGCTAATGCGCTGCAACTACGGACTCATGTCTGGGTTGGCTGTTTTTTTTCCTAATTCCCTTTGTTTGTGCACAGAAAAAGACTAGCACACATTCCTGGCTGCTTTCTATGGGGGCACTGAAGTGCACTTCAGAGTGGGGTAAAAAAACACAAAGGATGCGGCAGAAACGGAGTGGAATGCTCATGCTGCTCATGTGTTTCCATGGTGTTCCCAGATGATCAGATCCCTGAAACATCCCGTGGAAGTGCTTTGCTAAGGTAGCCACCGGATGACTGGGGCATGGGAACCAGATGTGCATGTTTGATCACACCCGTTTGGTCCAGAGGGGAGGAGAGGCTATGTCAGGCCAAACTGCTCATGTGATCACACCCTGTGTTCACCTTGCAAGAATATGGGCTAGCATGGTTCAAACTATAGTTCTTTGATGAGTGGCAAAATACCTTACTAAAATATAATATTAAAGCAGTCTATAGTCAGGAATTATACACTACTCACGCGTGTGTTAGGGCTTTCATAAGTGGGCTAAGCTTTGGTCTTAGAGCCCACCCTTATCTTCCAGTGTCACCTGTGTTAAAAGAGAGGTGTTAAGATGTCCAAATGAGCTTACTTACTATTGTGGCACACAGCTGATTTATTTATTTGGATATTTAGATGTTACATTTCTGGCTGAAGGAGACTCTAAGCACCTTATAACTTTCTTCTTTCCTCCATGTTTTATTCTCACATCAACCCTTGAGGCACGTGAGGTCACCTGGCAAGCTTCCATACTACAGTGGGGGGCTGAACCTGGGTCTTCAAGATCCTAGTCAAACATTATAACTACTTGAACTTGGGGCTGTGCCTTAAGATTTTATAAAAATGTAGTTGCATGCCATTGCACCATTTCAGTCTGGCTGGGATGCATGGCAGTTCCATTTGCAAAGTGGCCACTGTTCCTATAGCCATAGCCCTCAGGCTATAGCCATAGCCCTCACTGATTGTGGCCACTGTTCCTATAGCCATAGCCCTCAGGCTCATCGTGGCAAGGTATGGCAAGAGTCCAAGTGAGTTCCAGGTCTCTTGAAGGCTGGGTTATTCTTCTTCGGCATATCCTTTTCCTGATGGTAAGAATGTGGTGCTGTTTCCACATGGGGCTCCAGTGGCTTTCCCTTTTAAGCTGGGAAAAAGAAATACCTTCCTCCAGCTTCAACAGCTTGCTGGCCACAGAGAGAGGCCTCTGTATGAAAGCTCTGCCTGCAACCTGTCTGGAGACTTAGTACCACCATCAAAATTGTGATACTCAGTTCTGATGTTTCAGAAAAAGCTCCAAGACTCAACTGTGAACCACAGCTCAGCTGTTGGTGGAAGGAGAGATTATTGAGCTATGGGAATGGGGGGACGTGGAAAGACTGGTATCAGGTTGGTGTGATGTGATGAGCAGGAACAGAGAAGGGAGGAGTGTTGCCAGCAGTGAGCAGCATAGGGATGGGGTATAAGAATGCCGTCCCCATGTGCCTCAGCACTGCTTGCTCCAGCTTACACAGTGGTGACGTTTCCCTCCCCTGTGTGAAAGCAGCCCAGGTGATATAGTTTGGGACAGATGAACTTTGCAAACTGAACTCCCCTGCATTCCAACCAGATTGAAACAGTGAATGCAGTCTAGCTGTATCTTTTTATGACCTCCCAGTATCATGTGGACAGATGAAGGGAAACTAAAACTCTAGATCAGGGGTCCCCAACCTTTTTAAGCCTGTTGGCACCTTTAGAATTTCAAGAGGGGGTGGTAACCCCCCCCCAATGGCTGTTGTAGACCATGGAGTCAAATCTCAAATGGCTGCAGCAAGAGGTCGAGCCAAATACAATACTTCCCTCTTCGCTTTCCAAAAGAATCACATGGAAGCTATGATGAACTCATTAAAGTGTGTTCAAGCCATTGAAGGTGTGTTCAAGCCATAGTATTATCTGTGCTTCAGTTGGAACCCACTGGTCAGCCAGCAAGCTTGGAGATGAAGGGGGTGGGCTTCTTCTCCTGAACACATATTTCCCCTGATGGAGCCCAGTTATTTGGACTGTAAGACTGTAACAAAGTTTCCTCTACACTTTGCAGAAGAGTCTCAAGACAAAGGTTGGTCAAGTCACAAACTCCCCTTCATCATGCTACCTTTCTCTCCTCATTTTGTTTCACAAGGAGTGCTTGAAGCAGCCATATGCCAGTGAAGACCATTGGTCTGTCAAGGTGAGAATTGTGTCTACTCCAACTGGAAAACAGTCTTAGTGACATTCTATTTTGTAGGACAAATTTAGAGTCCAGTGGCATCTTTAAGACCAACAAAGGTTAAGGTCAACAGTTGTAAAGCAATAAATATGTCACAATAGCAGATAAATGTCTAAAGGTGTTTTTTCTAATGGTGGGAAGTAACAGAATTTTAATTATGTCCTCTGAGGCGTAGAGGGCATGTGAAGGGCACTTTGAGCTGTATGTAATGTTGTCAACAGACATCCATTCAGTATTCTAATATACTATTCTGAAAAAGAAATACACTAAAATATAGAGGATATATAGTGCTTCGTGTTGATAATATATATGTGAGGACTAAATGAGTTAGCATATGTAATGGGATAAAATCCAATATCCTTGTTGAGTCCAGGGTAGATTCTTGTTCCAAGTGTTGTAATAATTTGTAATTCAGCAGTTTCCCTTTCCATTCTGTTCCTGAAGTTCCTTTGTAATAAAACAGCTACTTTGAGATCATCCATTAAATGTCCTGGAAGGTTAAAGTGTTCTACTACAGGTTTCTCAATCTTGTGATTCTTGATGTCAGATTTGTGTCCATTTATCCTCTGGCACAGGGTTTGTCCTGTTTGTCCTATGTAGAGAATCGAAGGGCATTGTTGATACTTAATGGCATATACCATGTTAGAAGATGAGCAAGTGAATGAGCCCCTGATGGTGTAATTGATGTTGTTAGGTTCAGTGATTGTGTTGCCTGGATGTATGTGACAGCAAGTTGGGTTTGTTGCAAGCTTTAGTCCCAGTGACCATGTTCAAATGAGATGCTGCATTATTGTGGGTGAGGAGTTGTTTGAGACAAGGGGGTTGACTGTGTGCAAGAAACAGTTTGCCCCCCACTACTTGTGAAAGAGAACTGTCATTAACCAGTAGAGGTTGTGAGTTGCTGAGGATGTGTTGTACTGTTTTGATCTGAGAGCTGTATATTACCACTAGTGGTGTTCTGTTATTGTCTCTTTGGGGCCTGTCTTCTAAAAAGTTTTCTCTGGGTATCATTCTGGCTTTGTTAATATGCTTTCTGACTTCATCAGCTGGATACTTTAGTTCCCAAAAGGTGTGTTGTAGATCCCTCTGGTGAAAATCTCTGTCTGTAGGATTGGAGCAGATGTGTCTGTAGGGTAGAGACTGGCTGTATACAATGGATTGTTTGGTATGTTTAGGATGGTAACTGGAGGTATGTAGGTATGTTTGTCAGTCAGTAGGTTTCCAGTATAAGGTAGTGTCTATGCGTCTATTGTGTATTTTTACAGTAGTGTCCAGAAAACGTATTTCTTGAATGGATTGGTTCATTGTCAGGTTGATAGTGGGCTGAAAAATCATTGAATGCCTGGTGGAATGTGTCCAGCTCAAAGTGTCCTTCACATGCCATCTACGCCTCAGAGGAGATAATTAAGATTCTGTTACTTTCCACAATTAGGAAAAAACCCCTTTAGACATTTATCTGCTATTGTGACATTTATTGCTTATAACCTTAACGTTATTAAGGTTTTCACTTTGCATAACTTAAACATCATCATGTGACATGTTAATTTGCTGTTAAATCCCTGTCTATAAGTTTAGAAGCTCATCTCACATTCCAATTGTATTTGAAAAAGTGTGCATGCACACGAAAACTCATACCTTGAATAAACTTTTGTTGGTCTTAAAGGTGCCACTGGACTCTAAATTTGTTCTGCTGCTTCAGAGCAATACAGCTGGCTACCTGGATCTATTCTATTTAGTGACAGTCATGTTATTAAAATTTCTCTCAAATTAATAATCGGAGGGGGGGGTCTGTTCTTAGGGATGCTGTGAACATCACTGAAATGAGCTCATCAGTTGAATTTGGGTTTGGTTTAGACTTCCGGCAAGATTTGCGACCATGGCGGACGCGCTCCTCCGCACTAGCGGGGAGCGCGATCCGTACCCGGCGGGAAGAAGGGGCTTCGGACCGGTGCCGAGCCCCCAGAGACCCTAGTGAAGGGGCTCTGCCTGGGGTGGCACGAGGGGGATCTCTCCCTACGGTGGCGATCGAGGGATTGAGGTCCCCTTTCATCACCCCCATAGGTTCCCCCGTCCGTGGGAGCCGTATGGCTAAAAGCGCAAAACCGAGAAGCAGCAGAGAGTGTGAAGCAATGAGGCTGGAACTGACAGTTACGCTTGGAGAAACAGTGAGTCTGAAGTAAAAAGAAACAGAATACAGCGGGAAAGGCGGGTGGAGTAAACCCCCCCCCCTCGAGACTGGCGTACTTACGGGACTCTTTACGTGGCGTTACTGCATGAAAAAACGTATGTTCGGCTTGCTTGATGGCAGCATCGCGCTTTAGAGGATATGAACTTTAAAAAGATATAAGCGCAGTCGTGGAATTTGCTCCTTTCGTCCATCTTATCTAACTATCAACAAAGAAGCACAGTCTCAACAATGGCGGGGAAACCGAAACCTTCCCCCAAACTAGGAAGTACAGCTCCGAGTTCAAAGGTTGATACCACGGAGATGAGCACGGTGTTCTCCTCGTTATTGCGACCTCTAGTGGACCAAATGACAGCTCTCAACGTTAAGATGGACAAGATGCAATTGGACCTGAAGGAGTCGAATAAAACTACAGAGAAGCTGCAGCGAGAACTTCTGGAAGTTAAGACTTCAGTTAAAAATCATGATTCAAGACTACAAAAAGCGGAGAAAGAAAAGGCCTTCCATTCTGATCAGCTCTTGAAACTTCAGATGGAAAGATCGAATTTTTTCCTAAGACTTCAGAATGTACCAGAGGATAAAGGAGAAGACCTTAAAAATCTGTTAAGTGAAGCGCTCGAACCAGTGACGGGCTTAAAAGCAGCGGAAATAAAAAGCGATATGGATATGGTTTACAGAACCTATCCAGATTATACTAAAAAGAAAAGCCTGCCTGGTGAGATTCAGATAAGGTTCTCCAAAAAGTCAACAAGAGATGTGGTGCTCAGGACCACAAATAAAGCAGTTCTGAAGATCAAAGGAAAAGAAGTTAAAGTGATGAAAGACATCCCATTTGAAATAAGGAAAAGAAGGAAAGCCTATGGAAAACTGACATCTTGGCTACAGTCTGAATCTATTATCTATAGGTGGAATGTTCCGGAAGGACTGAGCTTCAGCATCAAAAACAAGAAATACAAAATTGACTCTGTCCAACAGGCGAAAAGTTTTTTGGAAAAAAGCAAAGAAAAGAAAAAAGAGAGAGACTCAGATGGTTCACTGGCATCGCAAGAAAGTATGTATGGATTTGATAGCTCAAAGAGCGAAGAAGAAACGTCTGACTCGGAAAAGGGAGCAGCAGCTCCAAAAGTACAAGAAGAGACTGTTAAGACAAGAAGAGGACGAAAGAAGAAATAAAGGCTGAAATGTTTTTTGAAACTGCACTTATATATAATAGATAATTTGTATAATTAAGCATTCCTTCAAAAGAGCATGTCTGTCAAACAGCTTTTTTTTATTTTTCATGTATCATCAGTAACAATTTTATCTAAATATTAGCCAAGGTTTAAAACGCTTCATATGTATTAATGGCATAGCAATATTAAGCAAATGATAAAGCACACTCTGTATAAGGTAAACATAGCTTAGAAAAGTAGCGTTGTAGAATTAGATATAGATAAAATTAATAAAATTTTTTTTAAAAAAAAAAAAGAATTTGGGTTTGGTTTCTTGGCATGGCAAACTGGCCTTGACAAACTGGTTGGCAGCTGGGTAGTAGCTTTTTTTTTTGCTGAATTATTTGGTTGAGCCCCATGCATTATTAAGATACTACAAATAAGGCCTGCTGTGGGAATAAATACAACGGGCTCTAGAAATAGGCTCTTGGAGAGTGCCAAGGCCTTGGGCACTCAGCATCAATTAGCTGTGGCAACCTCAGCAGGGTATAATGACACAGAGTCCACCATTTTCTCCAGGGGAACTGATCTCTGCTACCTGAAGAGCAGAGCCAACACTTGTTTTCCTGGATAAGGGAGATATATGCCCATGTTGAAAATATTTCTGATTAGTGTAAACAAAGAGCATCACCCACACTTAAAATGTCATTAACCGGGCAAAAGGGAGGAAGTTTACCTGAACAGAGACCCAAAGTGGAAGAGAGTTTGGGGGCGGGCAGAATTTCCAGTGCTGAAATGAACCCCAAATCAGAAGAAATTCATGGGGGCTGGAGTCCCAATGCAGAAATAAAGATCCCAAAATGGAACCTTGAAACAGGCTGTGGTGCATCCACTTCTAAAGAAGCCTTCTCACAACCCAGGAGATCTCAATAATTATCAGCCAGTTTCAAATGTTCCATTCTTGACCAAGGTTATTGAATAGATGGTTGCTGGACAACTCCAAGCTTCCCTGAATGAGGCAAATTGCTTAGATCCTTTCTGATTTGGGTTTAGGCCTGGTTATAGAACTGAAACAGGCTTGGTTAACCTGGTGGATGACTTTTTCTGGGCGATGGAGTGCAACTCTATTGATTCTCCTGAACCTCTCAGCAGCCTTTGATACCATCAATCATAGTATCCTTCTGGACCGCCTATCTGGGATGGAATTGGTAGGCACTATTTGGTGGTTCCAGTCCTACCTGGAGGAAGGTTTCAGAGGGTGGTGCTGGGATACTGCTTCTCAGCCCTTTGGTCTTTGGCCTATGGGGTCCCTTCAAGGTTCCATTCTGTCCCCTATACTCTAATATCTACATGAAACTGCTGGGTGAGGTCATCTGGAGATCTGAGCTGTGCTGTCACCAATATAAGGATGACACTCAGCTCTATCTCACACTTACAGCTGATCCCAGGGAGGATGTAGAAACCCTGAACCAGTGCTGGGAGGCAGTTTTGGAATGGATGCAGCTAATAAACTGAAACTTAATCTGAACAAGATGGAAGTGTCACTGGTTGGCTGAAGGTCTTATCCAGGATTTAAGGTGTCACTCATTCTGGATGTGGTTGCACTCTGTAGTTGCTAGTTTGGTGTAGTGGTTAAGTGTGCAGACTCTAATCTGGGAGAACTGGGTTTGATTCCCCACTCCTCCACTTGTACCTGCTGGATGACCTTGGGCAAGCCATAGCTCTGGCACAGTCAGGACAGCTCTCAAGGACAGCTCTGGAAAGAGCTCTCTCAGCCCCACCTACCTCACAGGGTGTCTTTTGTGGGGAGGGGAAGGGAAAGCCGCTCTGAGACTCCTTCAGGTAGTGAAGGGAGGGATATAAATCCAATCTCTTCTCTTCTTCTCTTCTTTAAAGACTGGGTCTGTAGTCTGGGGGTGCTCTTGGACCCAAGATTACTGCTCTATAAACAATGGCAGCTGTGGCTAGGAGTGCCTTTTACAGCTTCAACTGGTTAGCCAGCTGCAGCCTGCCCTGGGTAGAAAAGATCTGGCAGCTGTGGTGCTTGCCCTTGTTACATTTAGATTAGATTACTGCAATGTACTACAAGTGGGGCTGCCCTTGAGAAGTGCCTTTGTGAATGCCAATCATGTATGTGTTCATTATGTTGTGCTGGATGTGCAACCACTCAGTGAACTCCAATACATGGCTCAGCAATCATTTAATCTGTTCACTGATCATTCTGGGAGATATTCATAACTGGCAGTTACAATGCAAGACAAACCCTGAGAAGTGCAGGCACCCTAGGTATTTTTTAAAATGTTTTCTTTAAAGATGTATAAAAACTTATTTCTCAAATAAGAGAAAAGGAATGAAAAGAAATAGATGTTCCTTGCTTCAGACATCTTTAAATTATGATGATTTATGTGAATATTGTAATATTGTTCCCTGGATGTGTGTATGTCTTGTCTTGCTCAAGAAAACCAAATAATGCTGGTGTGTGTATCTGTGTGCATCTCTCTCAATGTATTCTATGGCTATGTCATTGTCATGAATATTGTTTTGCTGAGTGCTAGTCAATAGAAGAACTCATTGGTTCTCCCACTATTCTGTTGTTTTCCACCTAAAAAGAGACATACAATACATGATTTGACTCATACATCAGTATGAATGTTATGTAGCTATTGTGAAAACTCACTCATAGACTGACACTGAAGTTTAAAAAGAAAATCTTATGCATCTATATTCATACAATCTGAGTTTAAAAATCAAATACAAGGAAATAATGAACACATACATATGCATAATACCCTTTGAATGTGAGTAAGTAATAAATGCATGTGCATACATGTAACCACTGCTGAACATGTGGTTAATTATGCAACATGTCCAAAATGTACATTATAACACAATATTTTCAGCATGTTGACTGCCTCAATTATGTTTTCTTCTTCTTCTGGATAGAAAATCAGTGGGACAAAACTACCAAGCAGTGGTTTAAATGGTTTAAAACTGAACCCAAGAAAGTCCCTTTAAGCAGCTGAGCCATATGGAATAGTTTGCTCCATGCAGCTCAGCTGTCTAAAAGGGCTTTCTTGGGCAGTGAACCCCAGTGAGCCCACTGCTCAGCTGTTTTGGCAGCTTTCAGTAGTTTAAACCCCTGCTTTTCGGTCCCCATGAACCTCCACGAACTGTCTTAAAAGTTCATGGAGGTTTGTGGCCAGGTTGCAGTTCACAAACTTCAGTTTGTGTACCATTAACCAGGTCACAAATAAAGGTTTATGAGCCGGTTCATGCTCATCCCTGATTGTAAACTGGCAAGAATAAAGTGTGGAAATCTGCACTGTAAGTAATCCCTTTGTCTCTATTTTGGCTTAGCTGAGTTAAATAATGGGTAAGAAAAGTCTTCCCTTGTCCTCCCCCTGACTATTCATGGTGTTCCCAAATATTATCATTAGATAAGGGCTTAGTTTAGTGTGGATTTAATCTGCAGTGCCAGTCAGATGATTACTGGTTTCATCTTATTACCCAGCATCAGGAATTGCATATCCAGTATGCTAAGCTGTTCTACAAAGCTGATGGGAGACGACTTGTGTCTCAGAACTATGCAGGAAGATACTGAGCCACAAGAAAGCATGGGAGCTGCAGAAATGTGGAGCTTGGTCTCCAGATCCTTTCTTGCACTGACCAGGCACATCTAGTTCAATGCGTAATATTAAAAACCACCTGAAATAATGCATTTTTTTGGTTATGCATGGTGAGAAAACTCATTTCCTCATCTTTTTTCAAACTGTATTATTTCCAGCTCCTGGGCTGAACTGATTGCTTCTATCTCCTGGGTCTAATAAAGCAATTCAGTTCTTTAATGGGCCTTGTTAGGGTTGAAGACCAATGCCTTCCTGGTGTTATTTTGTTAGCATCAGTGGTACTCTACCTGCTGAGTCATCAGCATGGAAACCAGAGGTTAATTTCCCTCATACTAAATGAAGCAGATAATCAGCCATCAGAGGACTGCTCCTATGCAGTAAATAAGTCTTGACAAGCTAAGGGACGGCACTGTGCATCACTCAGCCCTATTCACACCATCTGTCCACAAATTAAAACAAAGTAAGGATATTAATTTGTTACATTTCAAAAGCGGCATGGACAAGCCCGTGTGGACATTTTTAAATGGCACTGAATAACTGAAACATTTCACTAATACTCCATTGAGTCATGGGTTATAGTTCTCACAAAAATCCTCTCCAGAAACCAACATGTGGAAATTGTTTTGACCAGATGTACAGCTAATGACTATCAAAGCAGATGCTTCCTGAAGCATCTCACCAAGGGCTGCCTTCAAACAACAACAATAACAGAAACTAAATTAGAAAATATATCAGGTTGATGGGAAAAACAGAACTTGTTATCTGGAAGGGGAAACTTACATGCTTGAGAAGGTTACAGTTCTCACAGAAGTAGCGATATGGCCTCTTGAATCTGGGGTGGGGGAAATGTATGAAAACTCCCATTTTCCTAAAGATAAGGTCTGGAAATTACTGAGGTTACTGGCTAATCTTGTTCATATAAATCTATGCAGCATGATGGACAAACATGACTGCAGCTCATTGTACAGTATATCAGAAACCAACAGATTGGCTGTGAGCAAGTGAATGAATTAGGCACAGATGGGTAACATTTAGCTGCATGAACAGTTCTGTATGTATTTCATGTATTCATAGAATATTACATTCTTGCTCAATCACAGTCTCTTCTTTTGCAATAAGAAATCTTCCTTCAGCTAGACTTTCAAGGTTGAATAACTATCAGAAGCCTTGGCACCCTCCAAAGATGTGATTTCACAGAAAATAAATGCTTAGTACAGTGTGTATCACCAACTAGGGTGCCAGTCTACAGTAATCAGCCCTGCTGCTATGCGGGTGTCACTTCTACATTACATAGTCATTTCAGGCAGATATTCCAGCTCAAATGTTTATGCTCAAGGGCACAATCCAGCTGAAGTTAAACACTTTGTGGTCCAACTCATACCAGTAGGAGAGCTAAGAATGGACCTAGCAGTGCAATCCTAGGCAGGGGTCATTTTGTAGAAAAAGAGATGCAGGAGCTCATTAGCATAACTCATTAGCATAACTCATTTGCATATGCCATACACCCTTACAAAGGGCAGGCATGCAAGCATGCCTGGGTTCCCTGCCTGATCTTCTCCAGGTGCCCCGCTTTCCCTCTAGTCTCTGAATTTCTCCACTACTGTGGAGAAGCTCAGATAGGGAAGGGAGGAGGAGGAGTCATGCTTCCATGCCTGCCCTTCCCTTCCCCAGTCAACCTGCTGTGGCGGGCTGGCTGGAGAAGCAAAGGCAGGCATGCAAGCATGCCTGGGTTCCCTGCCTGATCTTCTCCAGGTGCCCTGTGGCTGCGGGGCACCTGGAGAAGATCGGGCAGAGAGCCCAAACAAATTTAAAATGCCTTTCTTTCCCTTCCCCAAATGGGGAAGGGAAAGAAAGGCATTTAAATCCCCTCCACTTCCCCGAGGTTCTCTGCAAAAGTGGAGAGGCTTAGGGAAAAGGGGGGGCGTGTCTGGGGAAGCAAAGGGCAGGCATGCAAGCATGCCTGGGTTCCCTACTCCTGGGCTTGTTACTCCTGGAATGCCATTCCTGCTTGTTCCCCCTCAAAATGACCCCTGATCCTAGGCACAGTTGCATCCTTCTGTTGAAACAGTGAGCCTAGAACGGTGTCACTCTGTTTGGGATTGCACTGTAAATCTCTTCTACTGAAATCCAGAGCTTAACTTTCACTAGATCCTGCTAGGAGGGTTGAAGAACAAAAACAGGGTTACTGTTTGCCTTGTGAAAATAACCTTTAGTGCTATATATTATGGGTTATAATCAATGTTGTCCATGTGAGAGGACTGTACCATTAAGTCAAAGGGAGCAACACTATATCTGCAACCAGCCACTATGGGTTGTGTGCTATTGTTATTATTAAGGATTTTAAGGGAGACTGTACATGAGTAAATCTGTAGCTCCATGTGGGAAAAAAACACCAATAATGATATTGAATTGCTTCTCTACAAAATCTGCCCATCTTCCTTCTGGCAGCAGAGGAGTGATGAACTTTCTATTGGCAAAATAGGAAGGAATTACAGTTTTGCCTATTTCCTCTTCCATGCTGCAACTTACTATGCCTTGTGGGATTTTGTCCATTATGCTTTCTTCACCCTTCCCCCACCCCCACTGGCTTCTTCAGAAGGCTTAGGAACTACTGGGTAGAAGGGAAGAAGATGAAAGAGAAGTGTCTTCAGTTTATAATTCTTAGTATTCATCCAGGTGCCATGTACTTCTCTAGAGACCATCTAAAATAATATGGTGTACAATACGTTTTACTGTACTCATATTCTAATTGTGATTTCATTTTACTTTTAAATAGTTTAGCATTCTACAGAAATCGGCTAACATTATTCAGAAAGCAGCCCTCTCTGTGGATTACAAAGGAAAACTGCCTTCTCAGTATGTAAATACAAATTATACTTCCAAAAGGTACCCCCTCCCCCTTTTCCCCTTGCTCATGCTGACTTGGATAATCAAGATGAAACAGAAGTGGTTTAAAAATAAATTAAATTTTAATTTGCATGCTATCAGTGATCTCATTACCATGGGCAAATATCAGCCTGGTTTGCTCTGGGAAGTCTCTGTATTATTATGACTTTAAGGAATAGCTGCTTCATATTCCCTAGAGCATCATGTGTGCCAGTTTTCATTCAAAATATGCACTTGAGGAGCCATGGAAGAAAAGCTGCTCACTTGTTGTTGTAAAAGGGCCTGATTGCAAACACAGGTTTCCATTTTTCTTCACATGAAATACCTCTGGGGGGGGGGGGGGTTGACTACTAATAAATAGGTCTGGTTTTCATGTTTTCCAAGCAGAGTTTTTCTGGCATCAACATTGTTATCCTAATCTGGACATTGCCTGCATTAAAGGACATTGCCTGCATTGGTGATCATACATACCATGTATGATCACCAAAGAAGCAATGGGTCCATCAGAGAGAGCATGGGGGGAAATCACATTCAGGAAACTCATTGTGCTTCTTTTGGTTTGCATAGCAACAAACAGCTATAACCTCTGAAGCCAGACCTCCAGGGAGTTATGGGAAGCTCAGCTGTCAGCTCTAGCAGTTACTCAGGCATAGTTGAAGTCCACCCTTTGCATTGTTTCTTGGCTGCTTTTATACCCTCTCTGCTGAAATGATCATTCTCTTTAATCTTCTTTCACCATGATATCATTCCATGCCTCCTAATCAAAAGAGACTGCAGCGGTCACAGTGTGATCAACAATCAGATCTCTGCACTAATTACGTTGTTGCCGACTGTATTTTTTAATTGCTTCCAGTGTTTATTAAAGAGAATAAAGCTACCCCCCCCCCCCCCGTTTTGACTTTGATTTATTTCGTCTCCTGCACCTGCTTTATTAGGCTTCTGGTCTCAGCACGAATGATACAAAACTGAAAGGAGTATATATTTAATGTATGTTATGTGCTGACAACTATTTCTTCATTCCCCAAGACTGAGGCAAAAAAGATAGCTCATACTTCAAATAGAGCTTAACCTGGAAAAATACCTTAACAGTAGACTTCAGTCATTTGCTATACATGAGACTTTTAAACCCCTTACTGCAGAGTAGTCCTGCTGACCCCCTCTACACTATGTAGATCGAGACATTCCAGACTCAAGTTGCACCACTTAATTTATCAGCTCATTGGAAACAGAAGTAGAATAAATGTCCCAAGCAAAGTGACATGGTTTAGACAGTCGAGTCCAGTAGCCCCTTAGAGACTAACAAAAGTTTCAGGGTGTAAGCTTTCAAGAGTTAAAGCCCCCCCCCCCCCCAAGCAGTCTTGATTTCTGTGTTGGAGAGGCATTTTTTTATGAGCCCAGTAGAACCACTGCAATTAAAGAATGCCCAGCAGAATCCAGTGCCATTGTGGCAATGCCAGCTAACAGGACTGATGTCTAGCCCTGAAAGAATCACTCTCCAAGGGGGGGGGGTGGATTTTGCAAGCTTTGTTTCAAAAATGGGAAGAGATTCAAAACACCGGCAAAGGGGGAAAAAACCCTCTTCCCAATTCCCCTCCTAGTTACAGCCCTTGTTCAACATAGCTTTTATCCATGCAGGTCCCATTATCCCCAGCATAGCACTTTGGGTGTTCAAAAGGGACCCCCTTTTACCAGCTGAAAACCTGGCTGGAGTATAATGTATAGTGCTTGATTACTGATACAAAATAACACTGACAAACTTGCATGTTTCATGAGAAAACTTCAGTCCAAGGAAACAGAAAACAGAGAACTATAGATACAGTTTGCACAAGGGAGAAGTAAAGTCAAAACAAGGATGCAGGGGTTGAAACAGCAAGGATGAGAAATTCAAAATCATCCCCAGTTGTGATGCAAGTTCATGGTAATGTTCCATGAACAGCATGACAATTTCTAACTCTGACTAGACTGTTGCATTTAGTTGACATGGAACCGAGTCCACATAACAGCATATAAGTGGGCAACAAGAAACAACTATGAGGAGGATCAAACCTTTGGCAGCACTGTAAAGGGGTTAATAGAATTCCGTCAGAGAAGTTATTTTCTTTCAGATGAAGTAGATGCCAGTGGCAGATTGTTGACCCTGCTATGAAATACTATCTTTCTCTCTGTTGCCAAAGGAAATATAATTTTCAATCATTTTCTGCATCTATATCTTCTTAGTTGTACTAGGAGATGGGGGAAAGTCATATAAAACTTAGAATGTCATCATATATGAAGTGTGTGTGTGTGTGTGTGTATCCACAGCAGTCATCCAAGTGAAAACCTTCAAAATTCCAACAAGTTATTTCTCTGCAGACTAAACTGAGTAATTGTGTCTTACTAGATGCTTGACATTTGCGGGACCTGCTGCCAGTCAATGACAGCAACAACAACCCACACACGAACACACACACACACAAACCAGGAAGTGACTGATTACTAGAAAGCAGAATGCAGAGCTAGCTTTGTCTCTTATTGCAGTTTCTAACAATGTGATCAGCTTCTCAGCAGTTTTACATTAGTATGATTCAGCAATAGATTTTGCTTTTCAGACATTAGACAAAGGCTGCTTTCAGATAAGGGACACAGAATTAGGGATGAGCACGAATCAGAAAAATGCAATTCAGTTCATGGTTTGTGGCAAGCCTGGTTTGTGAACCACGAATGGTCACAATCTTTTAGGACCTAAACAAACTGGTTTTCTTTGTGAGCTTTGTGATGTGGCAGAATGGCCCTCTGGCATACTGCAGACACCAAACATACCAGGAATCTCCGGATGACTCTCTTCTACCTGCCCTCCAAATCTGGTAATGATTAAAAACAGTTTTTAAACAGTTTTAAAGTGCAAATTGGTAATGACGGGATTTATGGGGTCCAAATTACAGCCCTCCAAAGAAGGTACCCCCATCCTCCATGGTTTCCAGTGGAGAGGGAAAAAAACTGCCCCCAAAAGCAAGAGCAATAGAAGGCCAGCAGAACCAGTGCAATGTGCCCAGCAGAACCAATGCCACTGTCAACACAAATCCAACAGGACTAAGGTCAAGCCAGAGAATCTCTGCAGTAGAAACAGGAGGGGGAGCATTTTTGCAAGTCCATCAGAACCAGTGACATGTACTAGTGCCCAGCAGAACCCAGTGCCATTGTGGCAATGCCAGATCAAAAGAACTGATGTGAAGCACAGAATCAGTATCCAAGCAAGGGGAGGAGGGTTGGAAGCCCAACAGAACCAGTGTGATATAGTAGTACTCAGCAGAACCCAGTGCCATTGTGGCAACGCCAGCTCAACAGGACTGATGTGAAGTATAGAATCACTATCCAAGCAAGGAGGGGTTGCAAGCCTAGCACAACCAACTCCAATATGCAGAATGTGCAACAGAACCCAGTGCCACTGTGGCAATGCAAGTAAAAGAGAACTAATGTCAAACCAGAGAATCCCAACAGAAGAAGAGAATCTCAGCCACAGTTGAGAGCCAGTTTGGTGTAGTGGTTAAGTGCGCAGACTCTAATCTGGGAGAACTGGGTTTGATTCCCCACTCCTCCACTTGCACCTGGCTGGATGACCTTGGACAAGCCATAGCTCTGTACCAGCTGTTCTCTCAAGAACAGCTTGGGAAAGAGCTCTGTCAGCCCCACCTATCTCACAGGGTGTCTGTTGTGGGGAGGGGAAGGGAAAGGAGTTTGTAAGCCGCTCTGAGACTCCAAGTGAGTGGAGGGCGGGATATAAATCCAATCTCTTCTTCTTCTTAAAGACAAGAATATACAGATAACAAAAAAGCTGTGTAGTGCACTAGGTACAGTTTATAAACTGAGTGATACAATGTACAAAATTAAAGCAAAATAGTTTATAAAATACACTAAGGTCCAAAAGGCTGTAGGTGGTTGACAAAATTCTCCGTAATAAAAGTTGGTTTTGGAAGACTTCATCTGAACTAGACTATATGAATTGGTTTGAAGGCTCAATTCATAGAAGAAAATCTTCAGGAATACGTAGTATGTCACAATGTACACAATTCAAGAACACAAGTTATCAGGAACATCAGTCATCTTTAAATAATCTTTTTTGGTGAAGGCTAACCAACATGTGGAACAGGCTACTAGAGGTTAACATAAGGGCCAAGATAAGATTTTTGTTGTTGTTGTTGTTCCTGAATTACTGTGTTCTTTACCACTGAGGTGAATGGCTGGCCATTCTGGACTTCTTTAGTTAGTTTAGTTAGGTAACATATGTTTTGTTTCTTTATTAGTTGCTATTGCTAGAATAGTCCGCTGTTTTATTTAACAAATTGGCTTGATTAATAGGTTCAGTTGCCAACCTCAAGGTGGAGCCTACAGTTTTCCTGAAATATCAACTCATCTTCAGTTTCCCTGGAGGAAATGGTGGTTTTAGAGGATGGGCTGTATGATCTACTATGGAGTCTAGAAGAACTAGAATTCCTAGAGTGGCATCGCTGATCAAACTCTACCCTCTCTCGGAATCTCCCAAGCTACAGCTGGCAACCCTAGCACAGTGTGCATGACTGGAGTTAATATTGCTACAATCTTGAACTGAAATTGTGAACTATTTAGGGGAGTGGAGCATAATGTAAAAAATAGCTTCGGAAATGCATTCTGGTTTTGGGGAAGGGCTGCGGCTTAATGGCAGAATGTCTGCTTTGCATGTTGAAAGTTCCAGGTTCAATCTTGGCATTTTCACTTAAGAGGCTCAGGTAGTGCTGAGTAGATGATGCTGAGAAGATAATGCTGACCTTCATAGGACCATATAAGGCAATTTGAAGTGTTTGATTTCTTTTGATTACTAAATATTGTAAATGGAATGTAAAGTAAAATAAAAATATATCACAGGAAAGTGTAGAACAGGTAGATTTAAGTCCAAAAGCACCTCAGAGACCAACAAGAATTTTGGGGTATAAGCTTTTAGGAGTTAAAGTGCCTTTCATCAGAAAGAAAACTTTAGGTTATTTTCCTTGTTTTGCTGTTTAAGAACCTTGCATTTAAGAACCTTGTTTGGGGCAACAAAATGCACTGAAATGGTCTTATACTTACTTATTTTCCCTTGATGGCAGGAGCAGTGATAACCAGGATGCTGAGGCAGTTTGTTATCAAGGCTTCTGCCACAGAAAAAGTTAGGGTTCAAGAGAGATCTTGGAGTCGTAGTCGATAACTCAATGAAAATGTTGAGACAGTGTGCAGCTGCAATGAAAAAGGCCAACGCTATACTGGGGGTTATTAGGAAGGGAATTGAAAACAAATCAGCCAGTATCATAATGCCCCTGTATAAATCGATGGTGCAACTTCATTTGGAGTACTGTGTACAGTTCTGGTTGCCACATCTCAAAAAAGATATTATAGCATTGGAGAGGGTGCAGAAAAAGGCAACTAGAATGATAAAAGGGTTGGAACACTTTCCCTATGAAGAAAGGTTGAGGGGCTTGGGGCTCTTTAGCTTGGAGACACGATGGCTGAGGGGTGACATGATCGAGATTTATAAGATTATGCATGGGATAGAGCAGGTAGAGAAAGAAGTACTTTTCTCCCTTTCTCACAATACAAGAACTCATGGGCACTCCATGAAATTGCTGAGCAGTCGGGTTAGAACAGATAAAAGGAAGTACTTCTTCACCCAAAGAGTGATTAACACGTGGAATTCACTGCCACAGGAGGTGATGGTGGCTACAAGCATGGATGGCTTCAAGAGGGAATTAGATAGACATATGGAGCAGAGGTCCATCAGTGGCTATTAGCCACAAAGTATAGATAGGAACTCTCAGTCTGGGACAAGTGATGCTCTGTATTCGTGGTGCTTGACGGGAGGGGGGAGAACAGTGGGAGGGCTTCTAGTATCCTGCCCCCACTGCTGTACCTTCTGATGGCGCCTGGTATTTTGGCCACAGTGTGACAGAGTGTTGGACTGGATGGGTCACTGGCCTGATCCAACATTGTCTTCTCTTATGTTTTTATGTTCTAACCCTGCAATATGAAATAAATAAGCGAATCAAAAGTCAGTCAGTTTTAATGTTTCTTGCACAAGATCTTTTTGTTTGTAAGTTCCATGGTAAAGTGCCTGTGAGTCCGTTTTAATCATTCCTTTTTTCCATGGTAAATTCTAACAATAATACTTTCCCCTTTCCACACAAGTTTTAGAAAAATTGAAGTATTTTCCTTTAGGGATTAAAAGGTTAGCCAGTGTCACTATAGCTTCTGAAATTTCAGCTCATTTCCTTGCTGCATTGTTATTTTGCAGTTTTGTAAAAATACAATTAGAAATGAAGAGCTATTCCTTTGCCCCATGTAGTGGCGCAGGTCTGAAATATATTTCAATACATGAATACATAAAATATCCAAATGTGGCCAGGCTGATTTACCCTGCTGTGACTTGCAGAAAAATGAGGTCAGGCAGAAAAATGAGGCCAAGCATTATAGGCACACTTATTTTGTGAATGTCTTTGTGACTCTGTACAATGTGTTTGTGTATGAGTGTGTATGTTTCTTCCATACTGTCTTTGGGCCAGAGTGACAGGAGAGGGAAAATGCTGAAAACTAATGCTCATCAATCATTATACTTTCATTAAAAACTGGTTTCAGATTAAATCCATATCAACTGTGATTGGTAATTTTCCCATGGGGAGGGAAGGTAGCATGGTATTGTCCAATCTCATCATATCTCAGAAGCTAAGTAGAGCCAGTACTTTGAAGGGAGACCACCAAGGAAGATACTGCACAGGGAGATAGTGGCAAACCACCTCTGCTTGTTCACTTGCCTTGAAAACCCTATGGGATTACCATAAATTGGCTGTGACTTGACAGTATTCTCCACACATACATTTCCCCATGAGCCTCGTATATCATTTGTGACTTTTAAAGAACTATCCTAATTGCTTTTACTGTGGCCATGTTTGCACTTAAGCCTGGACAAATGGTGCCTTTAAATAGTAGATATTGGCTGAGGACAGACTGGCAAATTGAAACAGAAGGGAAGCGGGGCAAAAAGACCCGGGCCAAGTTGTTGCGGGGCTTTCCGTTTGCACTGCATAGACTGATGTGGGACCATACCATGGAGGAGTTGGAATGGAGCATTCACACTGTGGGGCGGCACTGTGGCAATGGTGTGCGGCTTTGGTCTGTTTTGCTGAGCTGCACATAGGCGCATGAGTGCATAGGCACATGGGTGCAGCAGCCGGATCAGTGGGTTCACATAACTGGCGCCGCTTGATGCACAGCTTATTTGTGTCCACACTGCCAGGAAGCGGGATGAACATGCACCCAGATGGCTTGACATCAGTTTCACCAGGTACCTTTTTAAAGCAGGAAGAAAGCGCTTCAGGACCAAGTGAGTGTGGCATGGCAATGCAGGGTAGCTGTGGCTGTCTGAACAGCCTTGCTTAATCTGCTTGAAAAGCAGACCTATATTGGGTCAAATGCCAGTCTGTCCTCGGCCATAGCCTTGCACCTTCAAACACTTCACAAATGGAAAAGAGATTTTCTTCTGCCTTTGCAACATCTCTTCTTCTCAGACCTGGGGCCTCATCTGACCACCCACTACATGTTGCAGAAGGCTCTTTGTCACCCACTGTACACTGAATTCACTGATTTGCAATAGTTTGTCCTGCACAGGCTTTGAAAGGAAGTTTCCTTAGAAATGAAACAACAGCAACAACACAAGAATCTTTCATCTAACAATAGATTAAGTTGTCCTCAGGGGTCATTTTGTAGAAAAAGAGGTGCAGGAGCTCATTAGCATAACTCATTAGCATAACTTATTTGCATATGCCACGCCCCCTGACATCACCGGAAGTATGTCAGAAGGCGAGAAAGAAAGGAGAGAGAGAGAGAGAGAGAGAGAGCTGGCAGAGAGGGGACAGCTACTAATCCAAGCCTCAGAAATACCACTGTTCTGGGAGGATAGCTTCAGTGGTGGCAGAAGGCTGGTTGGAGGAACAAGGACCTTTCCAGGGCACGGGGTCATTTTGCTGCAGCCATGACACAAGCAGGCATTCCCCTGTGGGGGGGGGGCTGGCACCAACTCCCGGAGCTGAGCTCCCCCGAGCTCCTGCTCGAAATGACCCCTGGTTGTCCTTATATAACACCGATAGCACAAGCCCATTCAGCAACCTTTGCCATGTAGGTCAATGATAATGGAAGAGGTGGAAAGAAGGAGCACAGGGAGGTTGTGTACATTTGCATTAATTTACAAGAATGGGCATTTTAGTTAAAAAGTCTCTGATCTCCTTGTAGACTCTCAACTTCTAGAGATCAAAGAAAAAGAACTGAAACCCAAGTCCAGTTCCCCCCATTTCTACTCTTTGTTTTTAAAGATGGAATATGATGGCTACTTCTATACTGAATGTCTGCTCCCCTTTTCTAGGCCTGAGGTTGCATTTTCAAACAGCCCAGTCTGTCCCCCTCCAAACAATCAAACCATGTGTGGGCTCACTGGGTCTCCTATTAAAGCAGGAGGCAGGTAGAGGTGTGCAAGAATTTTTTGGGGGGTATTTTTCTGGTTAGGGTATATCAGACCCCCCAAATATCAATAAATACTGAATTTCCTGAGTACCAGTACCAATATATTGGGAAATATTCAGTATTTCTGAATATACTTGGGTCTGATATACCCACCAGGAGGGAAGGGAGAGCAAGAAGGCATGTTTAAATGCCTTCCCTTCCTTCCCCCAGCTGTCAGCTACTTTCACTGATCAGTTTCACTACCCACCACTCAGCTGTTAGGTTTAGCCATTTAAACCTAACAGCTGATCAGAGGTGGGGAGTGAAACTGACCAGTGGAAGTGGTGGGGCAGCTGGAGAAGGGAAGGAAGAGAGAGAAGGCATGTTTAAATGTCCCCCCCCCCATCACCACCCCTTGCAGGGGGGGCAGCTGAATAGGGAAAGAGAGAGAGAAGGAATTTAAACATACCTTCCCTTTCCATTACCATGGGGAGGGAAAGAGAGACAGAGAAGGCATGTTTAAATACCACTGAATATTTGGAAATATTTTCTTTCTTATTTCAAAGAGAGGACCTATTCTTGATTACTGTAATAATGATGTTTTATTTGCTGCTTCTATATTCAAACAATGTATTTTATTAATATAGTTGAGTCTACTTGTATGCAATATTCATGATATCTGATAACTTTTGATGAATTTACACTTTCCCTTACCCTTTTTTACCTTTTGTATCCCACCTTTTTTGAAAATAAAAAATTAATAACAAAACAAGAACTGTGTTGGTGTGTGAGTGAGACAGACGAGCATCGAGCACAAGCTATGAGCCACCTTCTTATTGCCCAGGAAACCTGGGAGGAGAAAAAACAGGCCTGGGATGCTTAAAATGCTGGTCCCACATATGCTGAATATTTCCAGAACAAGACCCAGATAACATTCGTGACCATTACAATACATGACCCTCACCCTGTAGTCTGACATGATACAAACCATACTACCACCTCAGCATTTTACTACTTAATTCCCATCTTATTCTCTTGCATGTGTAAATCAGGACATGCAGCTTATGCTATAATAGTTTAATAATAGCCTTAATAAATTTATTGTAAAATGCCAGATCAGCTAGAAATATTTCCGCTAAGCATGTTTCCAGTCCCTGAAAGACATAAGACTAAAAGGTAAATTACATTTCCTTTCTCTACCAGGTATTTGTCTCCAGACTCCATTACATAATTAGCCATTATAGACTAAGTATTTGGATTACATTCTCAGAACAATGTATCCAGCTGATGTCAGTCTGATAAGGTTCTGTTTGTCCCATGAACTCGTCCATCCAAATAACTGAACAAGTGTCCACCACCAAGAATTCATACTTTCAACTAGGGATGTGCATGAACCGGCTCACAAACTAAAGTTTGCTATGAATTTCGGCAGGTTCGTGATTTGTGAAGTGATGTTTGTGAAAGGGCTTCTGGCACAAATATTTCACGAACTTTGGAGCTGTTAGTGGTGATTCATGAATGATTACATTTTCCAGACATTTTCCAGACTCTTTCTGCTCAATTAAACTGTTTACAAAGCTCAAAGGCAACAGGGGATAGAAACACCAATAGGAGCCCTCCAAAGTTTAACTGCTGGCTGCCAATAACAGAGTTCCCATTCTGCTCTATGGGATCAGGATGCTATATACATGCTCAGCTCAGCTTAGCTCTGCAGCCTCTTTTCTCTCGGCTGTACACAGTTATACAAAGAGGCAGGGAACTTCTTAAAAATGAACTAGCAGACCACATTCCCTCTTGATTGGGAATTCCTGTCCCCTGCTGGGATTTTGATGTTAGGTGGACTCAGGGTTCTGAGCCACCCTGTCTCTCTGCTCATGTTAACAGAAGGGCTTTTCTACTGAGTTCCTCTGCTGAGGACCCACATTTTGATTGTGATTCCTCTCCTCTGCTGGGGATTGGATGTCTTAGGTGGACTCAGGGCTCTGAGCCACCCTGTCTCTCTGCTCACGCCAAACAGAGGGGCTTAGCTAGTGGGTTCCTCAACTGAGGACCAACATTTTGATTGAGAATTCCTCTCCCCCACTGAGGTTTGAGGGTGGTTTGAGGGTCTTAGGTGGAGGTTTGAGGGTCTTAGGTGGAGCTCTGAGCCATGCCTAGCATAGGGGCTTAGCTAGCAGGTTCCTCAGCTGAGGACTCACATTTTATACCCTCCCACACCTCCTGATTGTGAACCAATCTCTCTGTGCCATGAAGGTGAAAATGGGTACAGGTTGCTCATCATGGGGGGAAGAAGTCCACTGCATACCACATGGCCTCATCACTGGGCACCACACCTGCCCTGCCAGCCCACAGGAACCCACTCCAAGCAGGGCATCACCAGAGGTCTTGGAACCTCCTTCTGCTGATCTGTTCCTGGGGCTCTCCATAGAGAAATAGCATTTGGTGGAGCAGAAGAGTGCAGTGTAGGATGTCATCTCCTCTGTGACCATCCTGCATGGGTAAAAGGAGCTCAGCATCAGCTCGAATGACTCGTTGACCCTCTCCCAAATGCTGCATGTCTTCTAGCTCTTCCAGGACACCCCCAACATGCTCTACACCCTTACAGCCAGCCTGGGGCAAGTCATCCTTTTGATTCGATGGCTGGACTGGGTGCTGGCCTCTACAATGCAGCTGAGCCCTGAGGAGATGCCTGTTTTCCCATGGTTCAGGGCCTTGACAGAGAGGTTGTGTGGGGATTACCACTAGGCTGCATCCTTTCTGCAAAGAAGTGGAGTACAAGCTGGACTGTATGTGACCCCTGGATAAAAGGCAGCATTGCTCTTCAGAATGCAGAGCTTGTGCAATGGAAATGTGAGATCTGCAAAGATGTGCAGAGGCTACAGGCCAGCAGATGTGGCCACAGGGAACAGTGGGTGGAAGAGGCTGGGGGGGAGGGGAAGCTGCACCCCAGCATCTCTGCCTCAAAGAGCCCAACCAGGGAGAAGCCTTGCTACTGGTTGTCAGTAATGAACTGGGAGGTCAGCAGCAGCGGGGCTGCCAGGCATGTGATGATGAGGGTTCAGCAGAGGTGATGGTGAGGGAGTTCCTGAGTCTGTCCCCTGAATCTGTCTCCACTGATCCCCTGGAGTACTGGTCATGCAAGGCTGCAATCTGGCCCAATCTCTCTCATGTGGTTATGAGACTCCTCTCCTGCCAGTATCCAAAGCTAGTGGAAATTCTCCCACCTGGGAGACATTCAGCCCCCACCTCTCCTGTCTGGACCCACCCAAGGTGGATGAGTTGGCCTTCCTGAAGGTCAACCTTCCCATGCTGGACTACCCCTCTCTGGACCTCACAGGGTAAGATCCAGGCCTCCTGTTGTCCCCCTGTGTGCCCCCCATTCCTTCTCCTATGTGATCCAGCCTGTGGGTTGCACCCTTGGCACTTGGGTGGAAGGATGGCTGCCTCTGCTGGGTGGGGGTGGGCTCCCTCACCCAACACCTACCTCATGAAACAACATCTACCTCATAATACAACATCTGATCACTTTAAATGGAAAACTCTGTGGAGTTGGGGTGCCCTGCCCACCAAGCTGTCATGGGGTTACTTTGGAGAGATTCTGTCCTATTGGATGTCTGTCTTTCTATCACAGCTGGCATCACTAATCACTTTAAGTGGAAAACTCTGATTTCCACTGATCTGGTGGGGCTCAGGTGCCCAACAAGCTGTTGTGGGGTAACTTTGGGGACCACCTGTCAGAAGTCTCTTGTCATGTCTCTGTGTTTGGTCTGCGTAGCTTGCAGGAGGTCCATTCTATATACTTTTGAACTTGACATTTCCCTCAAAAGCACTTTCCTGGCTTGATTTGGGGGGACATAACTCAGACCCCATAAATCCAGTCCTTGGCACACTTGCAGGGCAGGTAGAGGGTAGTCAGCTGAAGATCTGCTGTGAGTTTGGTGACTGTAGCTTGCACAGGATCCATTCTATGTACTCCTAAACCTCCTGAAACTGAGCCTGTCATTTACCCAGAAAGAACTCCCACCTTCTTTGGGAGGGGGGCGTAACTCAGACTCCATAAATCCAATCTTAATCAGACTTGGAGGGCCAGTAGAGGAGAGTCATCTGGAGATTCCCTGTGGATTTGGTATCTCTAGCATGCTGGGGGGCTGTTCTAACACAGAATGAACTTCACAAACTGAACCAGCTCATCTAGCATCAAAAAGTTCATGATGGTCAGTGGTTCGTGATTCACGTACACCATGAACCACAAACTGAACCATTTTTCCCAGTTCATGCCCATCCCTACCTAGAACACACAGGGAAAAAAAATCTTTAACCACTTTTCAACTTTTGTATGTGCATGTGTGCCAGGTTGATAGGGCAGAAAATCATTTGAGCTGCATGATGAACATGGCTCTCAGGCATTATTGTGGGTTCTCAGTTCTAGTCTTTTCAGAGATTTGAAGGCAGTATTATAGAGTTGCCATTGCTCTTGGTGCATATAGTATTAGTTAGGATCCCACAACTAAGAGGAGACCTGCTGTTGCAACTCCCCAAATCCCATCGCTGCTTGATAGGCTAGGGAAGGAAAAATAAGGCAAAAAATTAACATTACATTGCATCTCCAGGTGATTGTGGGGTTGCTCATATGTAGGACGTGAATCCTGTGTTAACTAACCTCTGAACATATTATGATCTTTTCATACTTGATTCATGACTTGACTATAGATTTGTTTTGGTAACAGTCTATATGTGGTATGCAGTCCATAGGAACTCTTACATTGTATGTGTGAAGGGGTATCACTTTGCTTCTTATGGCCACTGTTTTTTTTTAAATCACACTGTGTGCATACCTAGTGAGAGTGTCTTTAAAATATTTCAGAAACATTGTGCCATTGATTTTTCACAGAGCCCCAAGTGCTGGTTTTATGTTAGTTTAAAATATGTCATAAACTCATCTTTAAAAATTGAGATTAAAATCAGAAAGGAAAGGACAAGAAGTGGAACATAAAAAAAATAAAAACAGATCAGTCGTCTACTTCAGGAACTCAAATACTTTCCTAAAAAGTAAGGTTTTAATCATCCTTGAAAAAAGGAATACACAGTCCATCAAATTCTCTCTGATATCCTCAAGAGCTGAAGCCAGTCCCTGAAAGCCATAAACTAGTAAGATTAGACCATACAGAGCTAAATGGATGAATGGTCTGGCTCAATATAAGCTTACTGAATATTAAATGGATGTTAGACCTAACCTGAGCCATGAATGGTGATTGACAGGTTTATAAACTGTCCAGGGCTGCAATCCTGAAACACTTTCCTTGACGTTAGCCACATTGAATAGCTCTGAACAGAATTCCACACCAGTGTTTTGCTATCAGTTAAAAATAATACTTTTTAGGAGAGAAAATTATTTTATTCTACTATTTTCTGTCCTTGAATATTGTTAATCATTTATTATTGTTTTAGTTGATGTTGTTGTAAGGCATCTTATAGTTCTGGCATAGGATGGAAGGGTCTTGTTACACTTCTTGAAATCTTCTAAGAGATGCAGATTGTGGTTTACTGTCCTTTGTCCTATCCAACTGATACTCTTGATGTCCAGCCAAGACCATAAACACAATCACTTCATGCAGCCGTATTATAAATAATGGTAATGTTTGTTTCATAGTTTGGTTTTAGGGAACTAACATAAGAATTTAAGAATCAGATAAATTCTTTCCCTTGATATTTTATAGGGATGAAATTTGGAGCTCATCCACACATTGTTGAATCTTGCGCTATTGTTATGCTACAGCAAACATTCTCAAGGCTTGTGCACACAGAATAATTTAGTTGAGAATGATTGCTGTAACACAATCTATACACTAATAGTGATGTCAGCCAAATCCAGAGATTGGAGCAGGGAATGGGCAAGACAGATTTTCCAACAAGTCTGACCAGTGCCCCAGATTTGCAGAAAAATCTGAAATCTAAAAAAGATACATTGGGGTTTTTAACCCCCAAATGATGAACAGAGTGCCTGTAGCTTTAGGCAACAGATTCCCTCAGTAGCCATTGCTAGGTAACAACGGCATTCCAGGCTTGGTTCTGTCAGTAAAAGGAGAAGCAGGGCCCTTTCCAGGTCTATTTTAGCCTTTGAGAGAGGACTTACTGTGGCCAGGCCAGGATATAAATTTCTGGAGCTTTTATGGTGGAGCCTGAGGTGGGCAGGGTTTGGGGAGGAGAGAGGCTTCAGCTGGATATAATGTCATAGAGTGCTCCCCTGGAGCTGTTTTCTGCAGGGGAACAGACCTCTGTCATCTGGAGTTCAGTTGTAATTGTAGAAGATCTCCAGGTCCCACTTGGAGTCTGGCAAACCTAGGCCTGGCAGCAACCACTGAGTGACTTGATACCACCTGACTTGTATGACTCAAGTAGGACTGGCTGCTTGCTACTGTTCAATAGCAGGCACGGTGTGAAAGCCTGTGTGGTATAGTGGTTAGAACTCCAGAATAGGGTCTGGAATACCCAGGTTCAAATCCCCATCACTAGGTGATTTTGGACCAGTCACATACTTTTGTTAGGACTTTTGTCCAATAATCAGAAAAATCAGAGTAATGAATCTTGCTTTTCTGGAAAGAAGAGATTGCTTCTTTTGGTTTAAAAGAAGTTTATTACTAAAGGGAAAAGGTAAACGGGATTAGCTACAAATAAACAAAACATGCTTTCTAAGGAGCTGCATTGTGCTCCATCTTCACACTAAGACATGCTGATAGAGAGTGAGAGATTGTAATGGAGGATCTCTCCTTCTTCTTGACCCCTGAAAGGAAACACCTGATATCATTGACCAATTAGCAAGACAGTACACCTTTAGTTTTCCCAGGTTTACAGATAATTGGCCAGCTGCCAGGTATCACTTCCAGGCTAACATAGGTAAACAAACAAGTTGCATAGTTAACCCTATAATGACTGAATTTCTCAGGCCTTGCATTACATGCTCATTTCTCCAACACCCCTTCTCAAGACCTGAAATGCAAGTCATTATACATGCATACACAAAACATTATCCAGCATTAGCATCAAGCATATTCAACATTTCACGAAGTCTTTCAAACTTGTCTTTGGTCAGTGGCTTAGTCAGAATATCAGCCACCATCTCTTCTGTACGACAATGCTTAATCTCTATCAGTTTTTTCTGGTACAAATCTTTAACTAATGCACATTTAATACCAATAGATCTACTTCTAGCAGTCGTGCTCTCTTCCTTACATATAGTTATACAAGCTTGATTATCCTCTAACATAAGTATAGGTACAGGTTCAATTATTCCAAAATCTTTCAACATCTCAAAGATCCATTCAAGTCTGCTGCAGGCACTTGCTGCTGAAATGCACTCAGCTTCTGCTGTGGATTGCGCTACAACAGTCTGTTTTCTACTAGTCCAGTCTATCAGTCCATCTCCATAAAAGAATAGGTATCCACTGGTAGACTTGTAGTTGTTCATCTCTTCTCCCCAACTGGCATCCATGTAGCCAACTAGTCTTGGTTGTTCAGTTGGTGCAATTTTTAGTTTTAAGTCCATTTAAGGAACCTCTTAGGTAACGTGCCATCTTCTTTATTGCACTCCAATCATGATGATTTGGCAAACTTACTTTTCTGCTTAGAAATCCAACTGCCGCTGTAATATCTGGACGTGTTGATTTGCTCAGGTACAAGAGCTTTCCGACAGCCTCTCTGTATCCTCCTATGTCCTTTAGTGGTGTGCCGTCCTTCTCCTTCAGATATCCAGGTTCAAGTGGGATTGTTGAAGCTTTGCAGTTCTTCATGCCAACAGATTCAATAAAGTCCATAATCTTTCTTTTCTGGCATAAAAGAAAAGTTCCATCCTCGAGTCTCTCAATTTGCATTCCGAGGTATCGTTGAACATCTCCTAGCTGTTTGACTTCCACTTCCTTATTCAGTCCATCAGCTATTGCTTTGATGTCTCCTCTGTTTTGACAAGCCACGATCAAGTCGTCAACGTAAACAAGAACATACTGGTATTGTCCATTTCTGATTCTAGTGTACAGACAAGGTTCAGCTTTCCCTTGCTTGAAGCCTTGCTTCTTTAAAAGTTCAGTAAGTTTGTCATACCAGGCCTTTGCGCCTTGCTTTAGGCCATAGAGTCCTTTATTAAGTTTGTAGACGTAGTTTTCTTGACCTTTGACCTTGAAACCTTCAGGTTGTTCCATGTAGATCTCCTCAGATAGTTCTCCATTGAGAAAAGCAGTCTTTACATCAAGATGCTCTACTATCATGTTCCTAGATGCTGCAACACTTAGAAGTGTTCTGAATGTTGCTTGGTCAGTAACTGGAGCAAAAGTTTCAAAATAGTCAGTCCCATATTGCTGTGAGTAGCCTTTAGCTACTAGGCGTGCTTTGTATAGCTCCACAGTTCCATCTTCCTTGTGCTTAATTTTGAAGACCCATTTACATCCAACAGGGTTTCTGCCTTGAGGTAGTTGAGTGAGAGTCCAGGCCTCTTTTTCGCTAATGGATAGCAGCTCCTGTTCCATTGCTTCAAGCCATCTGCCTCTTTCACTCGCAGGTAAGTTGCAAACTTCCTTCCAGTTCTTGGGTTCCTTTGCAGGTTGCACAAGTTCACAAAATCCATACTTCATTGGAGGTTTTCCCTTAGTGCTCCTTTCTGATCGCCTCACACCGGGTGTGGGTTCTGCTGTGGGTTCTGCCGTGGGTTAAGCCGCTTCCTCTGGTGTGGCCCCTGCTTCCCCTTCTGTTTCAGTAGTTTCCTCAGAAGGTGGACCTGCTGCTTCACTTGCCAGTTCCCCAGCCAGTTCACCAGCAGTCACTACAGGTAGCCAAGCAACGAACTCATCAGGTGCAGTCCCAGGCATCTTTGGATCAGCTGCAGTGGAAACACTAGGCAATACAGTCTCATCAATAAAAACAACATTGCGTTCTTCTACTGTGTGGGTTTGGGGATTATATATCCTGTACCCTTTCCCACCAACAGGATAGCCTACAATAAGTCCAGTTTCAGTTCTGGAATCAAGCTTTCCCCTCTTTTCCTTTGGTATGTGTGCATACCCTTTTGCGCCAAAAGCTTTGATATGTCTTAGACCAGGCTGTCTTCCAAACCAAGCCTGAAAAGGGGAGGTTCCAATAATCTTTGAGGGTAATCTGTTGTGTAAGTACACTGCTGTGTTCAGGGCTTCTGCCCATAAACCATTTGGCAGTCCAGAATGCATTAGCATAGCTCTGCACATCCCTTGCAGTGTTCTATTTAATCTCTCAGAAGCTCCATTTTGCTGGGGTGAATAGGCAATGGATACTTTATGTTGAATTCCTTGCTCTTGTAGAAATTGTTTGAATTCAGCATTACAATATTCACCACCTCCATCTGTGAGTAAGCTCTGAGGTGCTTTGCCAAATTTATTTTTAACAATAGCCACATAATTTTTAAATCTACGCAGTGTTTCATCCTTACTTCTCAGCATATACACATAAGTGTATTTTGTTTTATTCTCTGTGAAAGTCACAAAATATTTGTTCCCACCTAGGGATGCAGGTAAAGGCCCAACAAGATCACTGTATACAGTTTCCAAAAATTCTTGATTTTGCGCTGGAGTTTTCCCAGAATAACTTGGGGCATCTCCCTTTGCTCTGAGGCATGTCTCACATCTAGTTTTACTCTTTTTACAATGCACAACAGGTATTCCACATTGCTTTAACAACTGCTCAACAGATTTCAAATTTCTATGTCCCATTTTAATATGCCACGAAAATAAACATTTTTCATGTTTACAAGCATCATCACAAGCATCCTTAGTCTGGCAAATCTGTTCCTTATCATCAACAGTCTCTATTTCCTCATCAGGATCAACATCAAAAGTTTCTGTCTCCTCCTCATCACAAGCTACAAAGTAATGAAAGCCATTTTTCTCTTCCACTTTAAATTCAAGCTCTCCATCCTTGGTAGAGACCTTGCTTCCTTGCTCTGGTTTGAGCAGGACATGATGTCCTGTGTTCATGAGACTTTTTGTTGAAATTAAGTTCTCAACAGCTTCAGGCACATAAGCTGTATTTTGCAATTCAACTTCAATTAATTGATTATCTGTAGTGGACAATCGCAATTTTACAGTCCCAACGCCTTGTACATTCAATAATTGCCTGTTAGCTTGGTAAATTCTTGGTTTGTTTTCAACATCTATGTTACTAAACCAGGCTTTTTCTCTACACACATGTGTACAAGCGCCAGAATCGATTAAAAATATTTTCTTATCATCTGTGTTAAAATCATCAGTGATCCTAAAAGCATTGCCTTTGCTCTGTGTCTGTGCTGCAAACTTCTTTCCTCTGTGCTGTGTGTGTGAAACGTGACCTCTGCTCCTCCCATAATGGCTTCCCCTTCCACTGGCTGGTTCTTTGTTACTGGAACCATGTGCTCCTGTGGCTCTTTGTTCTTGGGGCTCATCATTAGGTGCATTCATAGAAGAGCAGTACTTTGCAAGATGATTTTTCCCACATATAAAACACTCTATTTTCCTTTTAAATCTCTGTCCATGCTTTAGACTCAAAACAGACATCTCATCAGACAAACTTTCTTTCAAATTTCTAGAATCATATTCCTCAGTTAGTGCAGACAAAAGACCTTCTAGAGTCAGATCATCTTTCAGTCTAATCATACTGGTTACAGACTTATAGGAGCCAGGCAGACCCTTAAGAATTGAAGAAATCATATCTGTATCAGAGGGTGCTTCATTCAGGTCTTTAAGCTGTGTGTAAATGCCCATTAATTTGTCCATCTCTTTGGGAAGGCAGTCTCCCTCCTTCATCCTGAAATCAAAAATCTTTCCCTTGAGGGAATAGATTTTACTCTTGCTGTGTTTATCAAATTTGTCTTTTAACTTTTGAAGCATCAATCTGGACGTGGCTAGCCCTCTTAATCCTGGTACCTCTGTGTAGGGAATACTCCCTAAAATCAGGGCTTTAGCAAAACCATCCATCATAAGGAATTGTGTCTTATCAGGGTCAGTTTCTGGAGGATTTTCAGTTGTTAATACTTGAAGGGCATTGTGAGTCTGCAGGCGACTCTTCAAATACTCCTCCCACCACTGATAGTTAGCCTTTGTAAGTCTGAGGTTTGGCATTTCTTGGGATGGGGCATTAAAAGCCATTTTCTTTTTTTTACTCACGTCCCTTTGGATTTGAGGTAGAAGCACAGGTTCTGGCTCAGTCATCTACTTCTCCAGGAGCTGGCAGGGTTAATCTTTCCCCTCTCTGCAGTAGCAGCAGCAGCGCGAAGTTCAAAAGCTCCTTTGCCTCGCCTTCCTTTGTTCTCCCGGCAGCAGCGTCTCTTCAGTGCTCCAAGGCTCAGCTCCACTTACAGCAGGCAAAAATTAATCCAGTCAAAAAAGATCCTTTGCTCCTGGCAAACTACAATCCAGCATAGGTTTTCCCCTGATCAGCAAGGAAACAGGGTTGGGCCTTTCTGGCTGCAAGATTGCTCTGAGAGCAGGAAGGAAAAAAAGTGGTCGTTTTAAAAATCCAAGCCTCTAGCTCTTATTCCCTATTTCTCTTTCTCAATCAATCCAGAAAGCTTTTTAGAAGAGAAACCATGTTTTAAGAACCATCCTCTGCTACCATTTGTTAGGACTTTTGTCCAATAATCAGAAAAATCAGAGTAATGAATCTTGCTTTTCTGGAAAGAAGAGATTGCTTCTTTTGGTTTAAAAGAAGTTTATTACTAAAGGGAAAAGGTAAACGGGATTAGCTACAAATAAACAAAACATGCTTTCTAAGGAGCTGCATTGTGCTCCATCTTCACACTAAGACATGCTGATAGAGAGTGAGAGATTGTAATGGAGGATCTCTCCTTCTTCTTGACCCCTGAAAGGAAACACCTGATATCATTGACCAATTAGCAAGACAGTACACCTTTAGTTTTCCCAGGTTTACAGATAATTGGCCAGCTGCCAGGTATCACTTCCAGGCTAACATAGGTAAACAAACAAGTTGCATAGTTAACCCTATAATGACTGAATTTCTCAGGCCTTGCATTACATGCTCACTTCTCCAACAACTTTCAATCTAACCTATCTCATAGGGTTGTTGTGTGGATAAAAGGGTAGAAGAGGAGAATAATGTAAGCTGCTTTGGTCCCCACTGTGTGGAAAGGTAGGGTAAAATGTTAATAAATAATAAATAAACATGGGAGGTAGATAAAAAGTGTTTGGTGCATGTCTGAGAAAGAAAGAATGAGGCAGGGGAAGGGGAGAGATATGGGGGTTGCCAGGGGGAGGGAGGGAAAGAGAAATACTGTGGGGAGTGGGGATGCAGGAGAAAGTGAGATGCCACACCACGAGTCCTTGAGTGTTCATTGCCATGCAAATGGGCCTGGCCCAGTGGCCAGCACCACAAAACTAGGCCACAGTTTTCCTATTTAGAGGCTGCCGGGGGTGGACAGAGGAAAAGCTTAAGACAAAGGGGCAGATAAAGGTAGGTCCCAGTCACACAAGCAAGATAATCCCGGGGGGGAAGTGAGGCTATTTGCTCTGGAGTAATTTGACCTGTAGTTGTATGATCACACAGTTCTGCGAAGCTGCGGGCACAGCCTGCCACTGTGTGATCAGACCCAATCGCTGGTGAGTCGGGGGGGGGGGGGGTGTTGCCATTTTTTCCTGATGCACCTAAACGGGGGGGTTGATGAATTGCATCTCTGCCCTGAGGGCTTTCTATGGCAGTTTGCAATGATGCACATACTGAGAAGGGGGAAAAACAATGGCATAGCATCGGAATAGCCTGATCAGACTATCCCTGACGCCATGAGTGCGCGCTGGAGCATCTCTCAACTAATTATCAAATTCCTTCTTCTGCATTTCTTGCCAGCTCATTAGATGTGACAGAAACCAGACCTGTTATACCTTCTTTGCTTTTTGCTAACTTTTATTTTTTATTTTTTGCTTTTTCTCAAACATACTGGTAATAATGGAACAAGAGTGTCCACTAATACTACAAAAAGGTATTCTGCAATCTGAACCTCTGGCTCCTGTAATTTTATTTATTGTTTCAGAAAATATGTTTATATACATTATGTTTATATACATTCTTGGCCAAAACAACCAAGTAATAAATCACTGGATAAATCACTGTTTTTAAAACTGATTGTGTTTCATGAAAGCTTTAATAATGCAGTTGAGTTTTCCCTTCTCTCCCCCTTCCACTGTTTGCTTTGTTAGAGCAACACAGAAGCTGGACTCATTAGTGATCTGTAAAAATCCAGAAGCTAATGAAGGCTGTTTAAACTATCTGCTCAATCTAGAAAAAACCCCTAGGTATGTCCTTTCATTATTTGGTTCTCTTTTTCACAATTTGTATCTAAATTGTTACTAAATCTGCAATGATTTTGTTTGATTTTGACTAATTTGCAGTGTTGTTTGTTTACTGGGGCTGATACTGACTGATCGGTCTGTTTGGTTAAATACCATAAACTATATAAAGAACTGACCATTTTAACAGGAATATCCCATATATTAACATGCTAACCAATTCATTTGGATGCACAGTTACAACTAGGGTTATTAACCCCTTTTTAATGAGAATGTAATTAGGAGGGAAATCAATAATGTCATATATTCTCTACTTCCCAAATGAGGAAGCTGGCTTTCATTGGATGACAGAACAGTAGTGACCTTGTAACAATGTAGGCTTTATTTATAACTATACACATTGAACATAGGCAAAGAAACACTCTTACAGAGCCACAAATCCAATGCTAATATCTGATCAGGGGAGTCTCTGAACCTTCAGGTTCTTCACATTTAGTCAGTTCACAGCTGCTATCCTATCTGCCTCTCTCAAACATCAAACTGCTTACATTCATACATCCACCTCCGCCTCCACACTTTCATTTGAGAACAGAGCTGTCAGTAGACCACAGCCTAACAATTAGCTCCCATTCAGCAAACACCCATTCTTCTTTTTTCAAAGACTCTGACCCTAATCAGGTGTCTCTTTAGATGCACCATAGTGATAACATTAGGAGTGATCAGACAGCATATCCCTAACAATCATATTTATTTCCCAGTTTTCAATCTGTGGTGGATAATGTATTACTGTAATGGTTATTTGAAAATGTTCTGAACCACATTCAGATAATGTGAACATTTGTTCATTCTTTCATTTGGTTAGTACTTTGTGTGATTATTTACTATGGCTGAGGACAGACTGGCAGTCTGGCCTGCTCTGCCTCCGCTTTAAAAGTGGAGGCAGAGCGGCAGTCCAGACTGCCACATCTGCCCGGAGGAGGCAGCCCGGACGCAACGCGTCTGGTGCTGTGCTCCTCCCGCAGCAGTCGGGCACCACTTAAAAGTGGTGTCCTGGCTGCTGCTGTGCGTGTTCCTGTGCGTGCTGCTGCGGGCGGCTCCCCCGGCTGGTGAACACGCACCAGCCGGGGGAGCCGCGTGGCGTTCGCATGCCGCCGCCGGAAGCCGCCCGCAGTCTGGACGCTGTGGGTGGCTTCCTTGCAGCGGTGTGCGAACACTGCGCGGCAGGGGCAATTCCCCTTGCCTTGTTCTGCCACGCTGCGAAGGCCCGGCAGAACTTGAGTCTGTCCACAGCCTATATGAACACAGTAAGGGAACTAGTCACATGAGCACAGCTGTGAAGGAAGGGCAGTTACCAATAGTGGAAATCCATGCTCAGAACACCACATATGGGGAAGATGCTGTGGAAGCTTGATCGTTTAAGTCCAAAATGCTACCAAAATAAAGCAACACAGTGTGTAGCCTTATAATAACTCCAGAACTCTGGGCTGAATATATAAAAAGGGGAAATTCTTTTAATGCCTCTTCTTCTGTGTTGTGTATGAATGCTTTGCTGACTTCAATGGGCACAGGCTATAGCTAATATAAAGTTGCATTTTGGCATGCTGAGAAGGGGGCCAGGGCCTTTGAACAAATGTCTGTGCATGTTTTCTCAATGGGAATTAACTGTTAGGAGATGATAATAATCCTATTTCTATTTATTGAGAGTAAGTTCCATAGTACACTGGGACATCTTAATAAATATTGATCAAGCTTCACACAAATGTTTTGATTTTGATTGCTGTTCATTTTAAATTGGAAGTGCCATGTCTTTCCCCTTATTTTTGTTTTCATCATAACTACATATTCAGTATTTTATATTTTTGCCACTTCTGCATACTCACTATAACTTTTAATAGATAGGTAATATATAAAAATACAAAGGAAAGTCTATTATATATCTCATAAGAAAATAAGATGTTTCTGCTCAAAATCCATTCCTTACACATTTATACTCAAGATGTTATATTTAAAACTTATTGTCATTCTGCTTTTACATTGCAATACATTTATGTACAATTTTTGAAATGTTTCACATTCTAAATTTGTCTCCTGCTTGCATAATATACACGCCATCTCTCCTCAAATTTCATAATTGATCTGTTTCTCAAGTAAGTTGTTAATTTCACCATTACTGCATATCTGACAAGTTTATTTTATTTCTCATATGAACATGGTATTAATGTTTTAGGAATGAAAATGATATGCCAGTATTTCTGGACCTGGGTAGTAAGATCATGTACATTGGGCCAAGGTATAGCCTGTAACCTAATTTCTGTATTGTGAAACTTTTGACTGAATAATGCTAACTCTTGTGGCAGCCAAGGCATCATGCTTAATGTCAGACAGATTGGGTTTGGAATATTAACCAATATCAGAGTATGGTACAAATTTTGCATGTATAACTGAAAATGGAATCTCCTTTGCAGTCATATTGTTGGCCAGCAAGGCACTTTTAGTGCTCTTATGGATTTTAATACCCATAAGCTTGAACTTGGGCTGCTAGTGTTGGATGGGCTGTGTGCATTCTCCATTGCTGGGAGAAGCTCCAGTCCACTCCAGGAGGCTGGCACCCACCATAGTTCACCAAGACAGAGACAAAGACTCCTCTTGCCATGAGGCTTCTCTCTCTGTCACATCACACTGGTCAACCCCTGCCCCCTCCAACATACCTGAGAGGATTATGCTAACGTGGTAACCTGGCAACTAATGTTTGGGCCATCATCCTGTCGGCCAGGGCCATCAGCGGACAATAGAAGTGGCCCCAGTGAGTTATCGGACCCTGCCCGAGTGTCATTTCCTGGTGAGATCATAGTTTTGCAACATTGTCCACTCCCCGGCCCTCCTCCTTTTGTTCACCTTTAACCTATGGTAGGGTCAGAGAGGGACGGACCACCTAGGAGGTGTGTTAGTGGGATGTGGTCTGTGAAGCCCTCCCCAAAGACCACCTAATAAAAGACCATGCACAGAGGCAATCGCTCTCTTGAGCCATCATCCCCTATCTGCTTTGCTACCCCTTATGCCCAGCTTGCTATACCAATACCCTTGCCTCCATCTTTAAATCTCTGGATTCCGGAACAGAGAGAACCACGTGGCCTTGCAGGTTCGAGCCTCATGTCCCATATTTTTCTATTTTTCTTCCCCCACCCAATTCTTCCTTCGGTCAGACAACTCCTCTTCAGGAAGGTAACGTATCGCCCCCCATCGAAATCCTGCTCATGCAAACGTGCTATTTTCTGTCTTTGTTTCTTAGGCCTGTGTGAGTGTGTGTGTGATTATGATTTCGTGTGCCTGAATACATATTTTCAGTAAATGCCATTTAAACTGAACTATAGCCTCACTGCCTATTTACTGGGAACTCCCGGAAGGGGTGGGACCTTGGTATAGTTGGCAAGAACCCGGTATTTTACCAATTGCTAAATGTAAATTAAAGCAATCTGGCTAACAATATCTTTAAAGTTCTAATTACAAACAACAACAACAAAAGAAAAATAAGGAAGGAGGCATAGAAGAGCAGTAAAACTAGACAAATATTTTGAGAAACAAAAGACAAATCCCCCCCCCCCCCCATGAGAGGACATTGGGTCAAAGATTAAAAGCAAACACTTTAATGACAACAAAAAACTAACAATGTAGAAATTGGAGCAAAAGATGTAACAGACATTTGGAAGAAAGAAAAAGAGCTGGAGAGTTGCTAGAGATCCACACAACAAATATAAAAATAGCAATTGTAAAAGGAAAAAAGCCCCTTTCTCTGTCTCTCACACACAGAGGATAACAAAGGAAGACAAAGATGGAAAGAACACAGTAAGGAACAAATGCCACATGAACAATAGGCTTTACTATAGTTTTAAAAAATCTTAATGCTGGCAGTCAGTTGAGACTTGTCTTATTCCCAGATAGTGGCAGTCAGTTGAGACCTGTCAGATTCCCATGATAGTGGTCAAATAAGTATATTCCACTGCTTAGGAAAGAAAACAGGTCCTGTACTCAGATTTACTGCATTCAATAGACATTTCTTTGCTTTGTAATAATGTGAAAGCTTCAGTCTTAGTCCTTTTGGTTTTAGACTGCGTGAAACCCTTTGGGTTTAGATACTGCATGAAAAATCATGAGAACACAGATCAAGAAGTCGATCATTTCTACAGAAAGGACAGTTGTACATAAAGTGCTGTACACAGCGCTGGTCCAAAACAAACTTACATTCTTCTAACCTATGGACTTCAGCACCACTGTAAGGATGAACACTGTTGATCAGATGGATAGGCAGAGGTCCTGCCCCTTTCTGAGGACAGACTGAGAATCTGCCCCGGAACAGCTGCGGGGCTGAAAGCCGTGCAAGAAAACCGGCCCGGGGCTTCCCGTTCACACTGGCTGCAGTGCTGTGGGACCATACCCAGGAGGAGGTGGAATGGCGTGTCCACACTGCCGGGTTGCCCCTGGTGCCTCCACTGCCGTGGTGCGTGGTTTCCAGCTGTTTCAGTGAGGGGCGGCTATTCGCATAGGCCCAGCAGCCAGAACAGCCAGTTCACACTTCTGGCACCGCTTGCTCTGTGCTGTGGTAGTGTCCACACAGGCAGGAAGCAGCAGGGACACGCACCCAGATGGCTGGAGACCAGTTCCAAGGGGTGTCCGCTTGAAGCACAATGACAGTGCCTCCGGGATGGGTAAGTGCGTGCGTGGGTGATGCGGGACAGCTGCGGCTGTCTGGATGGCCTCTCTTCCTCCACTTCTGAAGTGGAGGCATACCGGGCCACATTGCCAGTCTGTCCTCAGCCTGTCAGTCACCAATTCCCTGTATGCCTATTTGGTGTGTGCACAGAGTAGCTATCAGCCAATAACAGCCCATGGATGGATGAGGAAGCCAGATGGGAGGGGGACTGCCACCCAGGCAGGTAGAGATCCTGGATTTAAAATGTGGAATTCACTTCCAGATGGAGTGATGGCCACAGGGATAAACAGCTTTAAAAAGAGATTAGATAAACTAATGGAGGATAGGTCTATCACTGGGTGACTGGCCATGGTGATTGAGGGGAACCTTCATATTCAGAGACACTAAACCTCTGAATACCAGAGACAGGAGGCAATACTGGGGGAAGGTCTTGGCCTCTAGGGCCTGTTGTTGGCCATCCAGAGGAACTGGTTGGCCACTGTGTGAGACAGGATGCTGGAATAGATGGACCAGGCTGTGGGAATACAATCTATGCAGGAATGCTTGGGAGTAAATCTCACTTAGCTTAAATAGGCAGAGGATCAGGTTGCAGAAATATATTGAAAACTAGGTGCTAGGAAAGAGCTAAAACTAAGTAATCCTACCACCATACCTCTAGGCTCAAGCAACTAACATCTTCTGAGAACACTGCTGAATGACTGCTTCAAGAGTATCCCTGTGTACGGTAGGGTTGTGCAGGTTTTTGTCTGTTCGTTTTTTTTTCAATTTTTTAAAAAAACCCAACAACTTGATTTTGTTACAAATGTTATTCCTTTGAGTTATTCAGTTCAGTATTCATTTTCATTTGTTTCAGTGGAAAGAACATACTTTCTGTCTCTAACATCCCTGCTCCCCCCCAGGTGTGAAATTCTCAGGACTCTTCACTGACGGATTTTAGGTGGAAGAAATCATTCTTGTTTTATAGGCAACTAAAATTCTCAGTTGTAGAGCAGGCATATAGGGAAATAGGATGTTCAGTGCTTCGGTCAGGCATGTTGTAATAACAAAAACATTGCATGGTATGTATTGTACAGATTTAAACCACTGAGGAAGGCCTCATGGAGAAATGCATTTGGCTAGGTTTACATGTGTTTTATGTTATTTATAATTGTACCTGGTTATAGGAAAGATGCTTGTAAGTGTGTGACATCACCATTTGTACAAGTGCAATTTTGCTAAAAAGGGGAGGTTTTTACACTAGGGAAGGTACTTATATTTGTAACCAGAGATTGATATATTTTGATGCACAGTTTTAATATTTATAATTTGAATAACAATTTTGGAATATAATTTTAGCTTTTTAAAAAAATGGCATTGATAATTTCATATATAAGGGGTTCCCCCCCCCCCCCCAGCCTTTTTGGTTACCTGGTCTATTCTGGATTGATTTCTTTTTTGAAGGTGTGAGAATGTGTTGAATTTCAGTGTGATTTATTTAATGCACATCTAAACAAAAATCAAACTTATTTTGTACATGGGTTATACATGAATTCACTGTAACCTTGAAGGTGGGAGAATCTGAGGCTATTTTTAATGTAAAGCTTTTAAATGCTCACTTGGATTGGCCAAAAATAGCCTCAGCAATAGGACCAGCAAATCAAAAGTGGTGTCCTCATTTGAAAGTGAAGTTCTGGCAACAGTCACACTTGTGATGCTGATAAGCATGTTCATGGCAGCAGCTTGGGCATAAGGAGCCTTGAGGCATGCAGTTTCCAGGTACCTGAGTGGCCTTCTGAGTATTTACTTTGTAAAACTGCAAGGCACCTTGTTGACTTGCACATGCCTGAAAGCTAAAGGAAAACTTGGGAAATAATGGAAGTGCGTGCAGCTGAGAGGAGCTAACAGGAGACACTAAGGGAAAATAGGATATAGAAAGGCAGTGGATTAAATTCAGGATAGGTGGGGTGCAGTGTTCCCTCTAAGCTGAGTTAGTGTGAGCAGCTCACATTTTTTTTTAGCTTCTGGCTCACACATTTTTCTCTTAGCTCAGGAAGGATGGCTCCAGAGCAAACTAATTTAAGCAGTAGCCAACTTTACACCTGCTCACAACTTTAATGCCAGTAGCTCACAAAGTAGCATTTTTGCTCACAGGATTCCATAGTTTAGAGGGAGCATTGATGGGGTGTGTGATATATGTTTCTATTAGTTGCTGCCAAGTGGAAGATACTTTTGTGCAGCAGTCTCACTAGGCATGCTCCTGTGGAAGATTATATGGTTGCCAGGCTCAAGGTGGGGCCTGGAGATTTCCTGGAATGACAACTGATCTCCAGACTGCAGAGATCAGTTCTCCTGCATGAAATGGCAGCTTCGAAAGCTGGACACTGTGGCATTATACCTGCCCTCCCAAAACCTCCCTCTCCCCAGGGTAAACACCCAAATTTTCAGGATTTTCACAGCCTGGAACTGGCAATTCTAAAGATGGACCTTGGGTTGTGATTCCTAAATGGATGCTTGGCTGAGGCCCTGAGTCAAATAAAGTAGAATCATATACTTGCCTTTCTGGCAAGACTAGCAGTAGAAAAAGAGCAAGAGTCCACTAGCACCTTAACGACTAACAAAATATGAGGCAGGGTATGAGTTTTCATGAGTCACTGCTCACTTCTTCAGATACCTGAAGATATATGACTCTTGCTCTTTTCTACTGCGACAGATAGACTAACACAGCTACCCATCTTGATTTATTGGCAAGACTAGGAACATGCACCACAGGGGGGAGAAAAAGTATTTTTCAGATCTGAATATCTGGGAGCTGAAAATATCAGTATTTCCAGTTATTTGCATTCCAGATAACATTTTGGTATTTGGATCTTGGTTTATTTCAGGATTCTGTTACTAGTGCCATTATTCCTTGTGGCAAATATTTTTGGGAGGCTGGCAAGGCTGTTTTTTAGAAACGAGCAATGTCCCCCTCATAAACTACCCATCATCCCCTGGCATTTGCTAGAGGGATCTGACAACCCCAACTTTGTGGGCCAACTAATTTGGTTTTTAATCCTCTTCACTCAGACCTCTAGGATTTTAATATATGTTGTAATTTTAACTGAATTGGAATGCTGTGGGTTTAAACTCGTTTAACTTGTTAATTTGTTGCTTAATTGATTAGATTTTTATTGGTTCAATTGTATCATGTTAGCCACTTGGGTAACTTTTTCTAAAAAAATGTAAACTGGGATAAACCTATTTAATTTTTTAAAGCCATTATGTGCCACTGAGGTAAGGGAAAGCTCACATTTTAATGAGGAGGTGTAAAAATAATGGCTTTTATTTAAGATTTGAGTATTAGAATTTTTGATTTATTAAAAATAATCACCTTGGTGATGCAATGCTGTCTTTTGGCTATGATGAGGCAGCAGGAACATAGCTTAAAAATGATGTAGAAACAAAGGGAACTTGTAAGCAAACACCAGTAACAAGAAATAAATCTCCTTTCAGCCTTTTCATCAATTGGGCTCTTCTGTGCTGAAAGAACGGTAAGCTATGCACATAATTAGACTTCATTCTGCCACAATAAATCACTTTTCTGAACACATTGATGCACCCTGACACACTGTGCCCAAGCTTGGCAGGCCTGCCTCTAAATAAGGATCTGCTGAGTGGCTGACATGAACTTCTGATGCATTTCAAATAGAGACAGTGAAAATCCTTTAACAAGCCTCCTCTCTGTTTTTCAAAGTTTCCCATTGAGTCCAACTATTATTGATTCATCCAGACAGTCCTGTGTACACTCCTCACACCACTGGGGTTGTTCTCATGTGCTGATGAACTCTGGCTCATGTTCTTTTGGTAAAAGAAAAAAACAGTATATTTATTATTTCTTGGCACATCCAAGAAAATACTTCTGACATTCAAATGGCTCTACCTTCATTTAGTTAAGATTGAACATACTGAGCCAGATTCACATAAAATCAAAATTTTAACCTAGTTTAGATATATATGTGCTATAATGAAATATCAAAGCCATAAGTGGCAGTTATGTGGCTCAAATCTGAAAGACGGCATGTGAAAAATATCCTTGTCCAGCTCTCTTACTACATATTCATAGTGAAAAGAGGGAACAAGTTTAAGATGTGAATTTAAATGTCCAAGTGACACCTAAGTGTCTCTCGGTCTGTCTTCAGCTTCACTTGGCTTCTGTGCTCAAATTCTCATATTTCCCAGCTAGTCTTATATAAAAGGAAGGTTTTAGTTTAGTTCATATGAGTGAAGGAAAACTATATGGGTTATCAAGAATAGGTCTTGAACTTCTCATATACAGGAGAACTATTCCTACTTTTCATATAAGGAAACTCCAGTTAGCTGATGGAATACCAAGATAGCCTAGTGAGCCAGTTTGGTGTAGTGGTTAAGTGCGCGGACTCTAATCTGGGAGAACCGGGTTTGATTCCCCACTCCTCCACTTGCACCTGGCTGGATAACCTTGGGCAAGCCATAGCTCTGTACCAGCTGTTCTCTCAAGGACAGCTTGGGAAAGAGCTCTCTCAGCCCCACCTACCTCACAGGGTGTCTGTTGTAGGGAGGGGAAGGGAAAGAAGTTTGTAAACCACCCTGAGACTCCATGTGAGTGAAGGGCGGGGTATAAATCCAATCTCCTCTCCTCCTCCTTTGCCTGGCATATTGATGAGGAAGGATTATTTATCTATTTACTTCATTTAGCCACCATCTTTTCCATTTGCCCTGTTCACAAGTTAAAGTGACTCAATGTACAATCCATGTACATTTTTGTTTAGATGTGTATTAAATAATTCACACTGAAATTCAACACATGTACAGTTGAACTTTTGATTGAAACTAAGATGGACATGAACCAGGAAACTGTGGTTTGGTTCAGTTTGTGGTTTGGGGCATGCCTGGTTCATGAAACATGAAGCATCACAAACTTTTAAGAGCTAAATGAACTGGCTCAGTTTGTGAGGTTTGTGACACAGTAGAACAACCCCCCCCCCCCCCCGGATCACTTGGTGGTGATCCCTGGTTGACTCTCCTCTACCTGTCCTCCAAGTTTGGTGAGGATTGGATTTATGGGGTTTGAGTTATGCCCCCCAAGGTGCCCCCGTCCTCCATTGTTTCCAGTGGAGGGGGGAAACAGCAAAAAAGGAAAGGACAATAGAAGCCCAGCAGAATGAAATCAAAGTCCCAGAGAATCTCTGCTATAGAAAGTGAAGGTGAAGGGCATTTTTGCAATCCCAGTTGAACCAGTGCAATGTACAGAATGTCCAGCAGAATCCAGTGCCACTGTGGGAATGCCAGCTTAACAGGACCGATGTCTGGCACAGAATCACGCACCAAATGGGGGGGGGGGAGTGGCAAGTCTAGCAGAACCGGTGCAATGTACTACTGCCCAGCAGAACTCAGTGCCATTGTGGCAATGTCAGCTCACAATGATGTGAAGTACATAATCATGATCCAAGGAGGGAGGGCTGAAAACACAGCACAATTAGTTCAGTGTACAGAATGCCCAGCACAACTCACTGCCATGGTGGTAATGCAAGTAAAAGATGACTAATATCAAATCAGAGAATCCCTGCTGTACAAACTGAAGGGGGGCATTTTTTCAAACCAAGCACAACCAGTTCAGTGTACAGAATTTCCAGCAAAACCCAGTGCCACTGTAGCATTGCAAGCTTAAAAGGACTCATTTCAAAGCACAGTGTCACAAGAAATCCAAGCAAGGGGGTTATTTGGAAGGCCAACACAACCAGTTACAGTATGTAGAAAGCCCAGTGCTACTGGCATTGCAAGCTTAAACAGACTGCTCTCAAAGCACAGAATGACAACAAGTCCATATTTTTTTTTGGGGGGGGGCATTTTGCAAGCTCTGTGCAAGAAAATGGGAAGTTGTCATGGGCCAGACAGCTGCCACCTCCTCCTCGGAGAAGTAATCAAAAGAATATAGCCCCACACCAATGGAATCTCCACCTGAGCAGATGGGTCCAGCAGCAGCCCCAATGGGGGAAGCATCGGGAAGCAAGAATGCTTCCTAGTCACAGCCAGGCAGCTCAGTCTTCCAGGAGAAGAAACAAATGCCACAAAAGCTTATATCTCCATCTTCTCCAGCCTCTCCCAAACTAGCAGAGTGCAGAAGCAGGAGACAGAGCTTGACAGCTCTAGAGAGAAAATGAAGAACTCCCCTAATTGCTCAGCAACTATTAGTGTTAGGACCAGGACTGACAGACTGATAGGGAAACCGTAAAGACCTGCACCTGTAGGAAGTTGAACATGACTTTAAGGAGTGACACCTGGGCCTTGGGGGATGAGTCAGCCAAGAAGGCAGATAATAGGAACATGCTGAAGAAGACTTGGTGTGAAAGTAAGTTTGTTTGCCACACCTCTGTGAAGCTGGCCTGCTTAGCAAACAGGGCTCTATGCTGACTTGTACCTTGTTGCTTGCTCCTGCAGCCTGGGACCCAGACCCTGCATCTGTTTGCCAGCCCTAGAATTGGACGCTTGAACTTTCAACCCTCCTTACTCTGACTCTTGAACTGGACCTGTGATCTCTGACTCCAGGATGTATTTGTGTATCCCAGAAACCCCAGGAAGAGCAGCACCACCAGACTTGGCCCTGAATGTGGCAGAAAGGAACACAAAAAAATGAGGGGGGGGACTTTTGAAACTGACAAGACTAGTGTGAAACTGACAAGAGTGTTTCTGAGACTGGAGAACCCCTCTCCCATTGCTTTGAAATTTGTAATTTCAAATGGAAATGTATCCATTGAAAGTTTGAAAGTTCATGGAAAGTTCATGCCAGTTTACCTGCCATGGACTTCAGTTCATGAACCACAAACCAGCCAAAATCCATCAAGAACTTTAGTTTATCCAGGTACTGGTCTCTGGTTTCATTTGTAAAGTGAACAAATACTTTCATTCACTGCAATATTTGAACAGGCTATTGAGACTCAAGGATGTAGATCTTGGCTTAAACTATGATATGTTTTCTTATTTGATTAATTTTAAAAATTGCCTTCCCCCCAAATTGCAGCCATTGGGCAGTCATTAGGCCTACTGTACAGGGGGAGAGTGCCTTTTTTATACTCTACTCCCTTCCTTAAAAAGCCATATTTCAAGCTTCTTGAACTTTATGGAGGAATACATGTCACTGCCATATACTCAGTCAGACCACTGGTCAATTGTGTTCTGTATTGTGAAGGAAATTCCACATGAGACGTGAGGTTGAAGGAGAGAAAACCCAGTCTGCCCAAGCTGAGCAGTGGTGGTTTATTTCAAGCCCGGCTGACAGTCTTACGCAACACTTACAGACACCTACATCAGCATTCAGTACATAGCACAGTAAGAGAATCATCATAGGGAATCAACATGTGGAATCAACATGAGGAGATGGGACAACTGTCTCGGGAGTATGCTATTTGCAAAAGGGCTTATCAGCAGCCAGCTTCAAGAGAACAATGCTCATTGTGAGTAACGAGAGAGGAGAAGCATGGACTTTGACCCTGGCTAGCCTTCCAGCCTTAGATCTTCCCCACAGTATTGTCTGCTCAGTTGGCAGTGGCTCTTCAGGGTATCAAGGAAAAGTCTTTCCATCATCGGATCCGTGATCCTTTACCCGAAAATGCCAGGAACTGAACCTAGGACCTTCTGCAGGCAAAGCAGATACTCTATCACCGAGATTCCTCCCTGAAATATAGCTAAAATATGGGAAGTCATCCATTTTCCCAAGTGGGGATTAAAGTGGATTTTTTTTAAGCAGGACAATTGTGGTAATAAAGGATTAAATGCACTTTTACTCCCATGCCATTGTTCTTCTGGAAGGAACAGCAGCAACAGGTGAACTGGGTCAAAACAAGTCTGTTAAAATGGTCACTGAACAAAATGTAATATGGTGGACTCTGAAAATGGTGAGGGTAGGTACTATCCTGGTAGCATTTACATAAGAGTAAGTACATCCCTGTCCACATGAGTGAGATAAGCCGGATGGGAATCAACACAAATTTGTGCCGGCGCAATTTGCACCACTTTTGCAGGATCACACAGGTCCATGGACCTGTGAGGGCAAACCGCTGCTGCATGATCACATGCAGCCGCGGGCGAGTTGTTTTTTTCCCCCCGGCCATTTTCAGTGCACTTATTCACTTCTACAAGGGATTGATGACTTGCCTCTCCACCCTCGGGGTGATGCACATACCGGGACGAGGGGGGGGAACCAAAAAGCCCGCTCCCCGACGCCTCTTGTTTGCGCTGGCATGATCACACAGGGAAAGGCCGGTTCTGGGCCATCACAAACCATTTGAGACTGCCTTTTTACTGGTAGCTAAATAAGCCGATTCCCTGCCAGCTCAAAGCGGTTTGCGACAGTTTGACACCAGCTGCAGGACGCTTCCCAGATGTGCTTGTGTGATCATGCCACTTTGAACTGGCGGGGAATCATCCTTTTTGTGTCGCAAATGGGTGCGTATGATCGTGCCCTACATGTTTCTTCTTACTTTTACCCCTCTTGAGAAATGAAAAGGATTTAAGTGTGTTAAGGTGGGATGGCTGTAGGATTCTATACAATTGGGAAAGGTGTATGTAAAATTTAGGTTCTATATCTGCAGTGAAATTTTGGCCAGCTAACAGTGCCATTATAAGAACACTTTGTTGGGAGAAAGTCCCAATGAATATCATAGGACTTAGTTCTGAATAGACCTGCTTAGGTTTGTTCCCAAAGAGTTCTAGAAGAAAAATGGCAGGAAGGGACATGAAAACAGAATTGGTGAAAGCATCAGCTTCTATGTTGGTATGTATGTACATGACTGAAAGGAAAAGTGTGCACTTGCTCTTTCACTTCACAAATTGGAATATCAGCCCAGGACACTGTATGAACTGGGCCAGAGAAGTTCAGGTGACAGTTTATGAGGCTATTGTAGATTTTCCAGGCTGTATGACCGTGATCTTGGCATTGTAGTACCTGACATTTCTGACAAGGCTGTTACCCAATTATTTTTTCCAGAGCAGATGAGTATTTCAAAGCTCATGTTTGTCTGCAAAAAAATAATAATTTAACATTGGGGAAGCCAAGGCTATTAAGCAATTTCCCCCTTGTAATATGCTGTTGGATGAATGATCATCTTGTCAGTGCTTACAAGAAAAAGTGAGGCTGATGGTTGATTGATTGGGGAATATGTGGACATTGGGACATAGTTCTACACGTGGCTCTGGTCTTAATAACTTTCCATTATGCTTACTTCCTGTAACAGAAGGAAAACAAGATTTGTTTCATTTGAGATGGATCTTCGCCCCACCTGAACTCTATTGCTTTCAGAACTGTTGTGGCAGAAGCACCTGAAGTGATTTTATTGCTGCTATAAACACATTAAATGATTTCAAGTGCCAGAGATGTTTTCCTGTTTTCCTGTTTGATAAGTGAAGTCAGTTGTTTTTTTAAAAAATGGTGCTCTGCTATTTTTAACATTTTATATACCCCTGGGGGGGAAATCAATATTTTGTGCCCACCAGTGTAACTGATGCTGCACAAATATGCCAAAGGATGGAAAGATGAAGCTTTCAGAGATGGCTGTGACACACTGCCAACTGAAACCCTGAAGCTGCTTCTCCCTTGTCTTCTAGTTCATGAGCAGCATAAGGAACTTGTTGAATTACAAATATATTTAAAATTATATTACCTACTTACCTGTTTTCAGTAATAACATGCAGGCAGTGCCTCCAGTCCAGGGAAAGTGAAGCATGGCTCACAGTCACTGGGGTAGACTCAACTGTGAAATATGATATTTCCAGCAGGCAAGTAGACTTCACCGAAGACTTAATAAGTGGCTTCCATATAGTACTGTTATTTCCCCATGAAGAATACACTCCATTCAGTGTTGTACTGTAACAAACAAGGGTATGAATAAACAGGACTCTGGGCTAATTTTCCTATCATTCTCCTTCAATAGCAGATTAAGCTTTTATTTGAAAGAAGTCCTGGGCTTCTCTAAATGAGATGATAGCCGTTTGAAGAAACCATTAATCCTTAGCAACTCTAGAGGACACATATTCTGGGGACAGGCTGCAGCTCAGTGGCAGAGCGTCTGCTTGGCATGTAGAAGGTCCCAGGTTTATCCCCACTATCTCCAGTTAAAAGGACCAGGTAGTAGGTAGATCAAGATGGGCAGCCTTGTTAGTCAGTCTGTAGCAATAAAAAAGAGTAAGACTCCAATAGCAGCTCAAAGTCTAAAAGACTACCACAGATTTGGTTAGTCTTTAATGTGCTACTGGACTTTTACACTTTTCTGCAGGTAGTAGGTGATATGGAGACCCTTAGGATGAGATCCTGGCGAGCCGATGCCAGTCAAAGTAGGCAGTACTGATTTTGATGGGCCATTGGTCTGATTTAGTAGAAGGCAGCTTTGTTTGTTCATATTTATCTATTTTTTTTTAAAAAAAAGATTTATACCAGTGGCGTGATGTAGTGTGTGTACTGTGGTGTAGTGGATACAATGGTGGATTGGGATCTGAGAAATCTGGCTTCAAATCATCATCCTATATGTAGTTTGCTGGGTGACTTGTGGTCCAACCACACTTTCTCAGCCTAACTTCACAGGATTGTGGTGAGGATTAAGTGTGGGAATAAAAGAACCTGAGATCCTTGGAAAAAGGGCAGGATAAAAATGTGCTGGAACTGGATAGGTAGATGCCTTGTTCTATGGCACCTTTGCATGCAGTGTTTGCAGTCTATGGACTGCAGACAGAAACAATGATAACAAGCATAATGCCTTGTGCATGGATGAAAAGCCTTTTCAAAAGTGATGCTTTTGAAATCCGTGCATGGCTCTTGCCACTTTAAACTCAGTCCTCTGTAGTCTTCATTGTGGAAAAGCTTGAAAAAATGACTGTGAAAGTTCAGAAACTAACCAAAATATACCCCCCCCCCCCCAAATTTATCTGGTTTAATTGTTCATTGGGGTTTATTGTTTATCATTTTAAGACCAGAGTCTGAAAAGATAATATAAGAATATAAAAACTAGGTCTGGATTGTTTTAGATAGATCTTCTGACACACAACTTCAGTCCAGTACATTATTCTTCCTCAAGAGGAACTAAGAAGCTTTAAAACTGAATACGATGGACATAGCCATTACTTTTTCCTTGTCAAATCACCTTGATTCCAAGGGTATGCTGTCTCTGAACAGGGATGTTAAATTTATCAGTCATCAATAAACCCACAAATCTTTTAAAAAAACACTTCAAAATGTTGGTCTGCACTGGAGTAATAGTGAGGAAGATAGAAAAGGAAGATCTGGGTTGCCTCTGAGGTCAAGGACAGATTAGGGTTCTCGATTAGGCTATAGGAGCACGGCAGAACAAGCCGGGGTGAACTGCCCCGCAGCGTGGTGTTCAGATGCCACCGCAAGGAAGCCACCCGCAGTGTCCACACTGCAGGCGGCTTCCGGCGGCAGCAGAACACCGCATGGCTCCGCCTGCCCGTGTTCACACCTGCTGGAAGCGGGTGGAATGCGCGCACAGCCGCCGGGACACCACTTGGAAGTGGTCCCCGGCTGCTGTGGGAGGAGCGCACTGCCAGATGAGGTGAGTCTGGGGCGCCTCCACAGGGCAGATGTGGCAGTCTGGATGCCCGCTCTGCCTCCGCTTTTAAAGCGGAGGCAGAGCGGGCCAGACTGCCAGTCTGTCCTCAGCCTGAGATTCACATATGTTGTTTCTTCTTGGTAGAATTACTTACAGGGAAGAATTCTTTTTAAAAAGATAGAAATACTGTGATTGCAATTTAGGTATGTGGATTTAAATAAGGGACAAGTCAGACAGCCATTTTAATGGGGTAACTTTATGGGTAATCCCTTCTTCCAACTGTCTTTTTTTGGCATAGAATCTATTAATACCTAGCCCAGTACTTTTCTACCATGTATTGAAGGAGTGCACAATCTTTCTAAAATAATAAAACCATGACAGGAGATAGAAGTAATATTGTGATCTTGACACTTGGTACTCTGGGTGTGTAATAAATTCAGCCACTATCCCATTCAACTCCCATCATTCCATACTGAAAACAATCAAATTTTGTTTTCAGTTCTGTACTGAAAAATGTATACTAATTGGTTCCTCTATAAAGAATGAAGATGTGTTAGGAAGGTAGCTATGTTGGTCTGCAGTAGAAGAGCTAGATTTGAGTCCAGTAGCACAAGATTTTTGGGTATAAGCTTCAACAGGCATCTGACAAGTGGAACTTTGACTCTCAAAAGCCTATGCCCCAAAGATCTTGTTGGTCTCTACAGTGCTACTGGACTCAAGTCTAGAATGAAGATGTGTGACTCTGGAAGAACTGCTAGCCTTATGTGATAACTCTAACAGATCTCTTCTTTAATGATAGATCTCTTGTTTTTCCTCCATAACAGATACTCAGTTCCAGTATTGTTTTGATGCTCCATTTATCTCAGTTCTTTGATTTGTGTCTGTTTTGATATTTTAATTACAATGTTTGGTCTAAATATATTTCGGGCTCCATGGTCCATTGTAATGGAGTTTAGTCAGTTAAATCCAATGTTATTGTTCAGGGACAGACTACTTTTGTAAACAAAAGTAAAAACTGCAATCATTACATTTAATTACAACTGTAAAGTCAAAAGACTTGTTAGATGCTAGATAAAAGCATCAGTAAATAATTTTGGAAACTCTAAAGTGTTACCCAAGTATTCATTTCACAGAGATTTCATTAATTTTGCACAGTCTTTCATTTCTGGATTGATGGTTATGAGAAGAATAATTTTATTTTACTCTGTGCTGTAGCAAAAAGGCCTAAGAACCAGATTTTTAGAGTTGGGTGAAAAGACTCACTGGTAAGTGAAGCGGAATGCTAAGAACCAGTTCTTCCCTCTCATAATATTCTGTGGTGGAAGAAAAACACCCAATGCACTGTAATATTAGTAAATGAGGAGCCTTCCAGCAAATCCTGTGTTTGGCTTACTTTAAATGATGTACACATTTCTATTCTCTTCCACTGTTTAGCTCTTATACCAGGTCTGCATCCTAGTTGAACCTGAGGACCCATTTGGACTCTTGAGAAAAAAACAGAGGGTACTGCCACAAAATGGCTGCCACTTAGGACAATTCGGTCATTGACGACTCTGCCAGTGAGCAGACCAAACGATAGAGAATTGGACATTGGCTGTGAGGCTTTTGGGAACTATTTCGCAGATAAAGTCTTGGCGCTCCGCCGAGACCTCCCCGCCACAGTTGATACAGTGGCTGAACTTAAGGCTCCAAGCCCATCTTCTGGTCATATTTTGGATTACTTCAATCCACTCTGTCTGGACGAGGTTGACAATCTGCTTTCGCTGGTCCGCCCAACCACCTGTAGGCTCGATCCGTGCCCATCATGGCTAATTAAAGCAAGCCATGAGGAGGTACGAGGGGCACTTGGGGAAATTATTAACACATCCCTTGCAGAAGGGATGTTCCCCAGTGCCCTGAAAGAGGCAGTGGTATGCCCACTTCTTAAAAAACCATCTCTAGATCCGGCCGATTTAGTCAACTACCGGCCGGTCTCTAATTTGCCATATCTGGGCAAACTAATCGAGAAAGTGGTGGCGGACCAGCTACAGAGCTTTTTGGAAGATACCTCTGTGTTAGATCCTTTCCAGTCCGGCTTTCGGCCAGGTCATGGGATGGAGACAGTGCTGGTCACCCTTACGGATGACCTCCGAAGGCATCTGGATCGAGGCGGCACTGCGGTGCTGGTGTTGTTGGACCTGTCGGCGGCGTTCGACACGGTCCACCACCAGTTGCTGCGCTGTCATCTCGCCGATATTGGAATCCAGGGGTTAGCCTTACAGTGGCTCTCCTCGTTTCTCCAGAATCGGGGACAAAGGGTGGCGGTAGGGGATCAACTCTCCCAAAGACACCGGCTGGATTGTGGTGTTCCGCAGGGAGCAGTTCTTTCCCCTATGTTATTTAACATCTTTATGCGCCCCTTGCCCAGATCGCGTGGAGGTTTGGGCTGGGTTGTCATCAATATGCAGATGATACCCAGCTCTATCTGTTATTGGGTGGTCAGTCCTCCTCCAGCCCGGGTGATCTGGATCTGGCATTGTCGGCTGTGGCTGGATGGTTCAGACAGAGCCGAATGAAGTTGAATCCGACGAAGATGGAGATCCTATGCCTGAGTCGGAGCGGTCCAAGGTCGGGGATCCCTCTTCTGGCCTTCGGGGGGGTGCCTTTGGCGCCATCGGCGGAGGTCAGGAGTTTGGGAGTGCGCCTAGACTCCGCGTTAACGATGGAGTCCCAGGTTGCAACAGCTGCGAGGTCAGCCTTTTATCATCTGAGGCTGATCAAGCAGCTGGTCCCTTTCCTTGAACGCAATGAACTGGCGACAGTGATCCATGCATTGGTCACCTCAAGACTGGACTACTGCAACGCCCTCTACATGGGGCTGCCCTTGTGCCAAATCCGGAAGCTGCAGCTAGTGCAGAATGCTGCGGTGCGGCTGTTGTTGGGCCTCCCGAGGGGGGAGCATATACAGCCCGCCTTAAAGGCTCTGCACTGGCTGCCGATAGCGTACCGGATAAGGTTCAAGGTGCTGGTGTTTACCTATAAAGCCCTATATGGCCTGGGACCTGTCTACCTGAAGGACCGCCTCTCCCCATACGCACCCCAGCGAGCACTACGGTCTGGGACCCAACACTGCCTAACTATCCCTGGATTGAAGGAGGCGCGGCTGGTTACAACACGGGCCAGGGCTTTTTCAGTGGCGGTCCCGTACTGGTGGAATGAGCTCCCGGAGAACATCAGGGCCCTGCGGGATCTGATGCAGTTCCGCAGGGCCTGCAAAACAGAGCTCTTCCACCAGGCCTTTGGGTAGGGGCCGCCTAAGGTAAACATCTCAGCCCTGGCCCAGCTCTTGCTCCATCTGACCAGCCCGTCTATTGGCATTGCCACCTGCCGCCCATTTGTGGCACTGACATCTACATACAGAGATGTATGGGAATGCTCCTCGGACCCACCTGCGGGTTGAATTAGAATGCCGCCAATTTTGTATTTTGTATGGACATTTTAATGTTGATGTATGATTTTAATGTTGATATGCTATTTTAAAATGATGGGAGCCGCTCTGAGCCTGCCTTTTGGTGGGGAGAGCGGGATATAAATTTAAGAAAATAAATAAATTGTTGACAGTGTTAAGCTCCAGCACTAAGATCAGCAAGATCTATTTGACAGCTATCTGTCAAATTGGTAGCTGTGTAGTGCAGGTCTAAACTGGTTATGGCTGGCACTGAAGTAAGGTCAGTCATAATGACTCAGCATGAAGCTGATTGGTCACTACATGTATATATGGAATTGTACAGTACTGATCCATGTCCATTCTCTTGTACCACGGTTCTGGCGAAGCATTTTGATCCTGTAAATAATAAATCCTGTATATAGTTTACCACAGGACTGTGTAAGTGTGGTTGCTATAAGGAGTTGCAGCAGAGTGAATGCTGGTGAGAATTGGGAAAGCTGGGGTGCTGAAAGTGGCTGGAGTGGCTGCAAGGGGCTGGAGTGGCTGGAACTTCTGAAGGGGTGTTGCAGACGCGCTGCGCAACAGGGTTATGGGCCCAGCCTGACGGAGCCCAGCCTGACGGAGAGCCTAGCCTGCCCAGCCTGCTGGAGATTCAGCCCAGCCTGAAGGAGACCCAGTTCGGTGGAGAACCAGCTCTGCATTCTGCAAACGCCGGTGAGCCGTGCTTAGAGTGTGTGTCCAGCTGTGTAGCTGTGGGAGGACGGTTGCTGACTTCTTCCAGGAGTGGGGGAGTGTGACTTGCCCGGAGAAGCCTTGGCAGCGGTGTGACACGCCGAGAGTGGAGATAACAGATTCAGCTTGTGAGTGTCGAGGGAGCGGAGAGAAATTATGGCTCTTGTGCCGACTACCCAGGTGGTGGACAAGCTGACTTCCACAAACTATGATACGTGGGCGTTTCGGATGAAACACTATCTTATCAGAGAGGGCCTCTGGCTGTATGTTAATGACCCCCCGGATCCAGTTCCAGTGGGAGACGTGCCGAAGGTCGAGCGGGCGCTGGCAAGCATCGTTTTGACAGTAAGTGACGACCAATTAATTCATATTTCATCCTCTGTCAACGCTAAAGAAGCATGGGACTCACTTAAACAAGTTTATGTGCAAAAATCTGCTGGCACAATAATGTCTCTGACTCGTCGCTTGTACAGAAAAATCCAAGGGCCTAATGAATCAATTAGGGAGCATGTAAATGCTTTGACTCAGCTTTATCAGCAGTTGGAACAACGCGGCAAGGTGATTTCTGCTGAAGACAGATGTTATTTGCTTTTGAGTTCCTTATCTCCTGCGTTTGACACTTTAATTACTTCACTTGAAGGACTGCAGCCTGATCAGTTAACTCTGCAGTTGATCATAGGTCGTGCTTTAGACTATGAAGCGAAACTAAAGTCTCAACATTCCTCAGTAGCCGTGCAGCGAGCCCAGACGGTGGAGTCAGCTGGCAGCAGCAGGAGGGATGTGAGGATTGAACGTGAGGAACCGGTCAAGGCTCTGCGTGTAAGGAAATGTTTCGTCTGTGGTTCAACTTCCCATCTAAAGAAATCCTGTCCATCACAGCAAAAGAAGATAAAAAACATTGGGCGCTCAGACATGTTGTCGGGCCGTCCCAATGCATCTCTTGTTGTTACAGGTGACACAGAAAACCAGGCATGGATTCTTGACAGTGGGGCTAGCCATATAATCTGCAAAAGCCCTGAAATGTTAAGGAATCTACAGGAGGCTCAGCAACGTCATGTGAGTCTGGCTGATGGTCATACAGCAGATGTGACTTCCAGAGGTGAACTAACTTTATCAGTTCTTAATTACACCTTTCAAAACGCACTCTGTGTACCCACGCTCGAAAGTAATCTGCTTAGTGTCTTGGCACTGGACCGTGCTAAGTTTGAAGTAACTTTTGGAAAGGAACTGTGTGTTATTAAGAAAGGTGGGAGGGAAGTGGCAAAAGCAAGTTTGAGAAATGGAGTGTATGTATTAGATAACTCTGTTACGGCAGCAACAGCTAGTGTGCCGGGTAACAAAATTCCTCATAACTCATGCTTACACTTGTTACATCGCCGGCTTGGACACGCCTCTTTTCATGCTATTAACAAAACTCTTGCTTTGACAGGTAGAGAAGGGATAAATGACTGTAATATGTTCCTAGACTGTCAGGTTTGCAAGCAGGTCAAATCACAGGCTTTCCCTGTAGCTCGCAGCAGTGAGAGGGAGTCTACTCATGCTTTAGAATTGGTGCATGTAGATCTTTTGGGACCCTTTCCACCCAGTATATCTGACAACAGGTATGCACTGGTGATCACTGATGATTTTTCAAAATATTCTTGGGCATATATTCTGAAAAACAAATCTGACACATTTGAAACTCTGAAATATTGGTACAAAAAGGTCAAAAATCAATTAGGTGATTTAAAATCACTGCAGTCTGACATGGGAGCAGAGTTCATGTCAAACAAAATGAAACAATGGTTACTCAAGTTAGGGGTAAAGCACCGTGTAGCAAATGTGGCCACTCCACAGGAAAATGGTGTGGCAGAAAGGAAAAATGCTACTTTACAAACCATCATGTATGCAATGCTTGCTGATGCTCAGTTACCTAAACAGTTTTGGGCTGAAAGTTTAAAATATGCTGTGTATGTGTCTAATAGAACCTGGTCAAGGGTGATAGACAATATTCCATTTGCATTGCTCTATGGGAAAATGCCAAAGCTAAATTATCTGCGTGTGTTTGGTTCCAAAGCGTGGGTGAACATACCTTTGAATCAGCGCAGGAAAGGTGGTACTAGATCAAAACAAATGACTTTCTTAGGATGTCAATCTGGTATGAAAGCATATAGGTTCTCAAATGATCATCACCAAGTCAGTTTTAGCAGGTCTGCCAATTTCACTGAAGGCAGGAATTGGCACAGAATACATGCTAACTCATTAACAGACCAGGCAGTGTTGCCAATAACAGGTGATTCACAAAATGTTTCTAGTCCTGAACCTAGTGTTTCTTCTCAACCCATTGCTTCAGGTGGTATTAAGTCTGAACCTAGTACACCTAGAAGGTCTGAGAGAAGTAACAAAGGGATTCCTCCACAAAGATATGGTTTTGAGACACAAGTGGCTAACTTTGTCTGTGCAAAAGAACCTTCATGTTATAATGATGTTACTCAATTGCCTGAAGGTGAAAAACAAGCTTGGTTGCAAGCTATGCAAACTGAATATGATTCTTTGTGTGAAAATAACGTGTTTGAATTGTCTGAATTGCCAGAAGGGAAAAAGCTTATTGGGTGCAGGTGGTTATATAAGCTGAAACCTGTGCAGGGTGGGATGCCTCAAAGGAAAGCCAGACTAGTGGCTCAGGGATTTTCTCAAGTGTTTGGGGAAGATTTTGATGAGACATTTGCACCAACTGTAAAAAGCAATACTTTGAATGTGGCTCTGACAAAGGCAGGAATAGAGGGGATGCTTGTTCAACACTTTGACTTCACATCCGCCTATCTGAATGCTGATTTGGATGAGCAACTATACATGCAACAAATTCCAGGTTTTGTGGATAAGAATACTAACCTTGTATTGAAATTGAAGAAGGGTTTATATGGTCTTAAGCAGAGTGGTCATCTCTGGAACTTATGCCTTACTACAACTCTAACAAACATGGGGTTTAAACAGAGTGTTGCAGATCCCTGTATGTTCAGCAAGGTAATCAGTGGAAACAAATGCTACCTTATGGTTTTTGTTGATGATTTGTGTTTCATGTACAAACAGGTGGAACAGTTACAATGGTTTGAACAAACAACAAAGCAATATTTCAAAATGAAAAACCTAGGTACTATCAGTCATTATCTTGGGATGGATATCAGTAGAAACACTGATGGTTATTTTGAGATAAGCCAAGAAAACAAAATTATACAGTTGTTGGAAAAATATAACATGGTCAATGCTAACTCTGTGTCTACTCCAATGTCTACTGGTTATGCTAGGGAGCCAGAAGATGAAAGTTTTGACCAAAAGGGATTGTATCAATCACTGTTAGGATCTTTAACATATTTGGCAACATGGTCTCGCCCTGATATTAGTCATGCAGTTCATATTCTTTGTCAAAAGAGTGCCAAACCTTGTAAGCGTGACTGGAATGCTGCTAAAAGAGTTCTAAGATACCTAAAAGGAACCTTGAAGTGTAAGTTAGTGTTGAAAGGGAACAATACTCAACAGGTTCTAGCTTACAGTGATTCCAATTGGGGCACTAATCAGGATGCCAAGTCAACAACTGGTTATGTGATATTTGTAAATGGATCTTTGGTGATATGGAAGTCTGTAAAACAATGTTTTGTGTCAACAAGTACCTGTGAATCTGAATTTGCAGCCATCAATGAATGTGTTATTCAGCTAGAATGGTTACAACAGTTGCTAACAGATTTTGATGTGAAATGTAGCATGCCTATGATTGTAAAATGTGATAACACAGCAGCTGAATTATTAGCAGACTCCCAAGGTATCCGGCCTAGATCCAGACACATCAACATTAGATACCAAAATGTAAGAGACACTATTCAGAGGAAATTAGTTACTCTACAACATTGTGTATCTAAGGAAAATATTGCAGACATGTTCACTAAGAGTTTGGATGAAACAAAGTTCTTAACTCTTAGGGGGAGTCTTAACATGATCTTGTGTGCTGAATCTTAAGGGGGAGTGTTGACAGTGTTAAGCTCCAGCACTAAGATCAGCAAGATCTATTTGACAGCTATCTGTCAAATTGGTAGCTGTGTAGTGCAGGTCTAAACTGGTTATGGCTGGCACTGAAGTAAGGTCAGTCATAATGACTCAGCATGAAGCTGATTGGTCACTACATGTATATATGGAATTGTACAGTACTGATCCATGTCCATTCTCTTGTACCACGGTTCTGGCGAAGCATTTTGATCCTGTAAATAATAAATCCTGTATATAGTTTACCACAGGACTGTGTAAGTGTGGTTGCTATAAGGAGTTGCAGCAGAGTGAATGCTGGTGAGAATTGGGAAAGCTGGGGTGCTGAAAGTGGCTGGAGTGGCTGCAAGGGGCTGGAGTGGCTGGAACTTCTGAAGGGGTAATATACTTACTAGTATATTAAGAAGTAATATACTACTTACTAGTATATTAATATTTTGTGTAATTGAAATAAATTGTGGTAGGCAGCCTTATTTATCATATGCAAATTTTTGCAAAACTGGGGACTCTAGTATGAGACTATAATTGAAGCAAATACTATTGAGTCATTAAAACTTGTGCAATGGATTTTATTTTATTTATGCCTATTTATTTTAAACATCTCTATGCTGTCTTTTCACACACATGAGGTCCCCAAGACAGTGTTAAAACATTAAAACATTTTAATACTAAAACTGCGTTTAAAATAAAGTATATATTAAAAAAATCCTATAAAACATTTAAGAGCACAAGCTCTGTTAACATAACCAGGGAGGAAGACCAATAGCAGTTATTGGGGCTACACCAAACCTAACAAAAAAGCCTTCCCCCACCAGTAGCACTTCTGTTTTGTCAGGATTAAGTTTCAGTTCGGGATTAGCTATCATCCATCCAAAAACTTCATCTGGGGACCTATTCACAGTTTCCAGTGTCCTTGGAATCTGCTGAAAGAGTGAGCTAAAGTTGAATATCGTCCACATGTTGGTGGCAACTCAGCCCAGATCGCTGGGTGATCTTTCCCAGTGTCTTTATGTAGATGTTGAAAAGCATGGGGGACAAGATAGAATCTTGCAGGACCACATAGGCCGGAGGTTAGGGAGCAGAGAAGCAGTCCTCCAGCATTTAAAGCCCTACATGGTCTAGGACCAACATACCTTTGGGTCTGTCTTTCATGGTATACCCTAAAGAGCATTACACCCACAGGATAAAGATCTCCTAGTGGTTCCTTGATTAAGAAGCATCTGATTAGCCTCAACCAAAGCCAGCACCTTTTTGGCCCCGGCCCTGGCCTGGTGGAATGCTCTTCCAGCTGAGATCTACCCCCTGAGGTATCTTTTACAGTTCTGCATGGCCTACAAAACAGAGGCTGAGGAGAGACTCAGGAAGTGGAGCAGGAGAGCTCCACTTATGAGGCTGGGGAAGGGAGCCCATTCAAACAGCCGCAGCTGTTCCCCGCTCCTTTCCATACTTACCCACTTCCCTGCCACTTTCCTGCTTCTTCAGAAGGACACTGGCAGAAACTGGTGTCCAGGGGCCGGCTGCCACTTGTCTCCTGCTTCCTGGCAGAGTGGACCGGAAGAAGCGGTAGTCAAGCAGAGGCGGCAGTGTGAACGCGCCATTGTGGAGATATGTGCATGAGTGCATGAGCGCTCATGCACCCATGCACACCCATGACCCAATACAGGAGGTGGGGAGATTTTAATTTCTAGACTGCTGATGTGGCCATGTGTCTATGCGCATATGCGCACATGCACATATTGCTGAATCAGCCCTGCCATGAGCTGCGGAGGCCAGCCCACCCGGGGCCACTCTGCAGCAGTCTGAATGGTCCCTAATGGCATGCTCCTGCAATACACTGGCCAGTGAGAATGGCCAGCCCTGGAGCACTTTTCCCCTGCAGCTTTTGGCCCCGGTTTCCTCCCACTCCAGATTTCCAGTCTGTCCTCAGCCTCAGCTGTTGCACCAGGCATATGGCCAAGGCTCATGACTGAGGAGAAGAAGAACTTTATCTGATGGGCCCCATCCTGCTTCTTTTTGTGGACCTTCCCTCAGTTTTTGATGCAGTTAAATTCTCCTAATGGATACTACATTCTTATGCCATCTGACTGTTGTTGGTTGATGTTTAAATTATTTAAATTGATTTATCATTGTTATATAAATATGGTTTGACTTGCCCTAAGGCCTGCAGTAGCAGGGGATGGCAAGTCAGAAAATAAATAAATAAATAAATAAATGCATAAATAAAAATTTTAAAAATATGTTTTTATTTGATTTATTAATCACCCTATCCCAGCTTATACCAAGCTCTGAGTGATGTACAAAGGGGCATAATGCCATAAAAATATACAAAACATTAAAACTCAATATATAACTTAATAAAAATTTAAATTCAGAATAAAAGATCCAAGACAGCATCCTATAATGTTTTTTATCCCAATTCTGGACTACTGGCCAATTTTCTGGGCAGGGGGAAGGGGAGTTCAGAACCAAAAGGGGGGGAGAGGAAGAGTGCCAGCCAATAAGGAAACCATTGCTGCCCTCAAACCACCCCCCAAAAGTCATCAACGAAAATAAATAAATCATACTCTGAAACCTACTGTTGAAGTAGGACCTGAACCACCCCAGAATAGTGCCTCCATAAACAAGCTGCTGAGAGGTCCAAGAGATTTATTTATTTATTTATTTCCCTATTTATATCCCGCCCTACCCCACCAAAGCTAAGTCACAGTGCCCTTGTCTGTCTTCTGCCACAGGTCATCTGTCAGGGCAACCAAGGCCATTTCAGTCCCACAGCCAGGCCTGAAACCATATTGGAATTGATCCAAACAATCTCTTTCATTCAAGAATCCCTGAAGTTCTCAATCACCATTCATTTAATCAATCACTCTAGTTATTCAGCTCTCCTGGGTCCACAGTAGGTTTCTTTAGGAGTGGACATGCCACTGCATACCTTAAGGAAGGAGCAACCACACCCTCTGTCATATAGGCATTACTGTCTCCCCAGCTGTGGTCAGATGTGCTCTTTGATCCAATATTGTTGCTGTTGCCTGACAGATTTAAAATGCATGTTCAGATAGCAACATCCGTTCTGCCCCACCTTTGAATCAGTGCTATTAGGCACTGGGGAAAGTCTGGTCCTTATGGAAGTCAGTGTTTTCACCTCACATTTCTGGAAGTCTGATCAATCCCTCACACTCTCAAGCTGTTTGGGAAGTCTGAATGTCCCCTTCCAATTTGCTGCCATTTTTTTTGTGGCAGTTAGCAATGTGCACATAAGTGGATCTTCATGCCAGGGTTTTAAAACACCGCGGGTACATTCATTCTTTACAGACCTTTCTACAGACCTCCAGGGCTCATTTCGTAGCAGGAGCTCCTTTGCATATTAGGCCACACATCCCTAATGTAGCCAATCCTCCAAGAGCTTACAGAGCTCTTCTTACAGGGGTTACTGTAAGCTCTTGAAGGATTGGCTACATCAGGGGGATGTGGCCTAATATGCAGAGGAGCTCTTGCTACGAAATGAGCCCTGCAGACCTCTCTCTCTCAGGAACTTCACAAAACTGTGTTTTCCTTTTAAAAACTTATAAAGCATTTTTCTGCCTACAGCTTTGTGGCACAAGGGGTAGGGAAGTGGTTAATTGAAAATATTACTTTTTTCAGAGAGGGAGGGAGCCAGTCTGAGAACAATGCCTGTGACTCCAGCTCCACTCCAAGCTTTTAAAAAAAGCCAGCACGTGAGACACAAGGGCTTCTCTCTTTTATTCTCTCCCCCTGGCTTTGAAACATTTGAAAGATTAGATTTTCCCAAAGGAACAGTTTCAAAAAACACCTCCTCCATGCTGGATGACATATCCTAGCAGCCTCCTCCAGCAATCCCATTGGCCACCAGCTGCCACCATTCTGCCAGGAGTTTGAAGTGCTGCTTTCCACAAGTACTTATGCACATGCTCAAAAGACAAATGGTATAACAAACTCCTGACCAACCACACCACTCAGTGCTTTCTGCATCTGATTAATCAACCATGGGGTGAAAGTGCATTTAAGTGGGATAAGGGGGGAGTCTGAACAAAACTCTGAGATACAAAAAATTAGAAGTGGGGCCACACTGGATCAAACCGCATGTCTGACTGCAGCCCCAAACCCAGTCTGCCACCTAGCCAGGAGGGGCAAGGGCAAACAGGTAGAAGGTCTCAAACATCTAAGAATCCTGTCCGCATGTCAGCATCTTCAGACTGGACAAGCTGAAAGGTATTTCACAGAACTGGACAAAATTAACATCCTGGGACTATCTAATACTGTCATTACTAATGTAGAGTCCAAGATGGAATGGGTGCAAAACAGTTTATCAACCAAATGCTTAGCAAAATGACTGCAGACTATAGAGCTGTCCACCACCTGCTGTAGAGTGGAAACCAATAGGCACCAGACCACCCAGAAGAGTTTTGCAGATATATGCTATGTAGATGCAATGGTTGAGAAGAAATATTGTTTCTTCACTGCTATCACCACCATGCAGTAGGCTTTACAATGAGCTCTAGCCCATGATTTGCTGGATTTGTCTTTCTCCACTGTTGCTCTAGCGTTATCTCTTGTCTTTTCATTGTCCACGCCCCCTCAGTAAACCAAGGGGCTGCCCAGGCTCTTAAATCTGAGAAAGGGTTTCTAGGAACAATTATGTCAATTTCCAAATGCCTCATTCCAGAGGACAACCAAGGTAATGACAGTAGAGCCAACCATATCAGCGGCAACATATCCAATGCCAACTGAAAATCAATTGGATCCAGCTATGGGGCTGGAACATCTTAATTGATCCCCTACTGGTACAGAGGTTTGGTATCCTGTTGAGTCTAAACTCCAGCGAATAGTGATCAAGTTACCAGTGTGATCTGCACAGTGTGTGGGGCCTGTTATTACCTTAGACAGGTAATTTGAGTGTGTGTGTGTGTGTGAGAGAGAGAGAGAGAGAGAGAGAAGGGGAATATAAATCCTCCATTATCCTTGTCTCTTCTGTCTGTTCTTATATTTACTTCACTTTGTAGTGCAGGTCCCTCTCCACTCTTCCTTTCTGCTATTGCTGAAACTTTTGTTTTGGCAAGGTAGTTTCTAAGAAAAATATGCTCTTACTGAAGACAAACTGAGCTAAGCTTCAACCTCAGCTATTATTTAAGCTGTGGCTACTTCATGGGAAGTGGCTGGAGCTTCTCTTCTCCCCCTACCAGTCCCATCACTGCCTCTATAATATCTTAATCTTTCCATTACCAGTAATACACCTCAAAACTGCCTGAAGAAAGGACATAGAAAAGGGTACTGTAGTCATGAATTCCCCATTGACCCCCATTTTGTATCACCCAAAATTTGTTTCAGTTAAAAAATTATGGCCCATGGTGCAGATACTGTTTTTTTAATCAAATAACTGTAATGAATGCAAATAGGATGCTATTAAATAATAGTAGTCAATTCTGGATGGAAGGAAAGATTAGAAGGCACAAAATGGCTGTTGGAATATCAAATCTTAAATTTCCTTCAAAAAAAGGAAGTCAAAGATCAAATAAACAGACCATTAATTGAATCAGAAGAATTAATTCAAAATATAGATAAGCAGGAGGGGGAATTAATTACTAAATTATATAGGATATTATTAAATCAGGAACAAATTCCAGTGCACATTAGTAAAAAGAACTGGGAAATAGAACTAAATTTTTTCAATTAAAATTTTATTTGATTTTTAACATATAACATACAACATACAACATATAAACAAATATTTCAATAATTCCCTTATAAACCAATTTCAAGGAGTTTACAAGAACATACATTAAAGGTGTCTCAAAGGTGGCACTTGACCCAAGTTAGGATAGCCCATTTAATGAAAATAGAGAATAAGCATTACTGAAGAGGTTGTGGTGAATTAGGGACATTTTTACATATGTGGTGGTCTTGTCCAGTTATAGCAAATTTTTGGAAAGCAATATTTACAGAGATTGGTAAAATAACCCCAGAAAAAATAAAACATACTGTTGAATTAGCCCTGCTCAATTTATTTGCCAATGAAAATTCTCAATTCTTGCCCCCTTGTCAACTTTTCTTAACCCATAGTATTTTGTTTTTGTTTAGTTGTTCCTTGGAAACCACACTTTAAAGGATAAAGATAGTTTATCACATCCTGAACTTCTTGCAACTTCATATTTGGTTGTCATTGTATTTGTGAAGTTTAATTCTTTTTATCCAGCTGCCTCCTTGTTTCATTATCCGGGATACTATGAGTAATTTTAAATAGTTACAATGACTGAGCAGCTACAGCCTTTGTTGATGTGTCTAATGTGCTTTTTTAATGGTTTTCCACATGCTGACAATAAACTATGTAATTTTATGAACCTTTTTTGATATTGGTAGTGTTGTGTTTTGAGAAGACATTTAATAAAATTTATTTTTTTTAAAAGAAAATTCTCAATGTAAACAAAAAACACTTATTAATTTTCTTTTAGTTACAACTATGATGCTTATTGCCCATTGTTGGAAGAATACTAAAAAGATCTCCTTAGATAGGTGGCATGCTCAATTAAGAAATATAGCAGAACAAGAAAAAATAACAAACAAGATTAGATTAATTGAGGGGAGAAAAAAGTAAAACAACTTTAAGAGTTTGGAATAGTTTTATAGTTCATTTAACAGAATTTCCAGAATATAGCTTTTTTAAAAATGTTCTGTAATTGGATGGAGACCCATATTTGATGTAATGTAATAGTAATGTAATAGTTACATTTGAAGATAGCATCACACAGAAATGGATTTAATAATATGTTAAATTATAAGCTATTGGATGGAAGCTCCCCCATCCCTCTTCACTCCCTTTCTCTTCCCTTTTATATATTTTTCTTTATTTGTTTCTGGCTCTAAGATTTTTATGTTTTATATTTTTTGTAGTTGGTAACAATACATAAAATGATGGCATTTTATTAGATTTTATTAGATAATATTAGTTGTTTTTGTTTCATTTTATTTCTTGTTGGTGTTATATGTAAAAAATAAAAAAACAATTAAAATATATACCAAAAAAGAAAATAGTTATCATAGACAGAAGAACTCCAGAGAAAAATAGTAGCAGAGGAGGAAGGCTGGAATGTGAATTGGGAAAGAAAGACAAGACAAGATGGTAACTAGAAAAGAGAAAAGAATGGAATGCGGAAGGAATCAAGGGATCAGAAAACTGAGCAGTAAACATGTGTCAGGAAATATATCCATGGAAGCAATATTAGAGATTGCTGACCAGTGCACTGGTGGATTGTATGCAGTACATAATTGTCAGTTCAACCTTTCAAGAGCAAGCTTTTCTAATAATGCAGTGGATACATGAATATCTACTGCTGCTAGTGTGTTAAGATCTTCTAGACAGAGTTGTCAATGTTTGTTTTAACAATTCTAGGACCTCAGCTTGAGTAACCATGAGGGTGTGCAGAGGTCATTCAAATAACTATGATTTTTCATGCAAAGAATTTGACAGCTGTGCATTGACAAACATGTGGGTTTTCCTTTTCCCCTCATACTAAGCAGTTTTTTTAAAAAACAACAACAACAAAGGTGATGGTTTCTCTAAGCTGTATATCTCCTCCTCTGATGGAAGGCAGTTTTTGAACCAAAGAAGCAATGCAAGGAAAGAGTATATAGACATAACTTGATGTGTATCCCTCTGTGGTTTTCTTTTATAGAAAACTGGTCTCTCCAATTGTTGTTTATCAGAACTTCACTGTGTAGGTCACTGATTTCTGTCTGGGTAGAGAACAGGTACAGAATTTGCTCAAGGCCAGATTATGGCAGATATGTGCCTTGAACATGAATACTAAAAATGTGAAAATACATATGCATTTCAAACACAAAGAGAATGGAAATACAAAGGAAAAATAGCTCAAAATTGGTATTTATTTCTCATCTCAAGAATAGCTAGAGTGCTGGATTTTGACTGGAAAGACCTACGATCACTAACATTACCATCATAAGTAAAGTTATACCCTTCTAAATCAATTGAAATAAATAGGATTAGAAGGGAGTTAACTCTGCTTAGGATAGCACTGTGAATGACTTTGGGTCAATCACTATATCTCAGCCAAACCTAGCCTACAGGGTAGGATAAAGTAGAATGGCAAAGGACACTCCAAGCTTCATAGAAGAGGGACAGGATAAAGATATGATCAATTAATCTGGGTGTGTACTAGGCAAACTGTTAATAATGGATGATTTACAGTGACAGATATCGTATGTTAGATATCTTGATCCTAAAGTTGTAAACTCTGTCTAGGGAATTTCTTTAGTTTTGGGGGGCAACATCTGGGAGGATGGAGTTTGGTGAGGGGAGAAGAGGTCCGTGGGGATGTGTTGCCATAGTTTCTTACCTCTGAAGCTGCCATTTGCTCCAGGGGAACTGATCTCTGTAGGCTGGAGGTTGTTTGTAATTCCAGAAGAATATCAGTCCCTGCTTGGATGTTGTAACCTTACAGATCCCCCACTCTAGCTTTTGTGGCACAGGCGTAGGATTGCCAGATCCAAGTTGAGAAACTCTGGGAGATTTGGGGATGGAGCATTCATAGGACAGAGCTCAGTGGGGTACCATGCAATAGAATCCACCCTCCAAAAGCATCTACTTTATCCAGGGCAAGTGATCTCTGTAGTCTTACAAATGAGGTTACCGCCAATGGCCTGCCTTGTTTGAGGAAATTAGCTATGCAACAGGGGAGACCAGAGGAGTACAGGAATCGCACACCAATTATAGACCAATGTCTGGTACAGTAGGAAGACTCCAGATTTGAAGAGTAAATTAAATAGATTTTATTACAAGCACACTAAGCATTCAAAAAGAGCAAGCAATACAGAACTAAGAAAGCAGAAGTGATTGATAGCAAATAGAGGGGTCAGTTATGGGGTGATATGACCTGTTCAGACATGCAGAAGTGCATGGCAATGGGATTGTGACGCAAACAAAAGTTTGGGGGTGGACTGCCAGATGGCATCAGAGCAGAGGCACACTCTGAGACCATGAGCATGGATGGATATAGATTTTAGAGTACAGTGCTGACCAATGGGAGGTCTTGAGGGTCTTGCCCCAGGTGAAGACAAAAGATTACCTGGACCAATCAGGTGTCCCAGGGGTTGTCAGGAGGGGCACAACCTAGGTGTGACCAATGAGGTCCTAGAGGGGCAGAGTCTGGATTCACAATAGCATTGATAAGATTAAGCCAGGTGCTGGATGGTTGGGCTGGGAGTGTCCACTATGGAGCAATAAGGTGGTCTGGCATTTCCCTGGTGCCAGACAAAAGAGGTGATATTTCCTAATGTGTGGCAGGATGAACCTGAATGAAAGACCATTCACTAGACATGGAGAGTTAATGTTTACCCTGATGTATCTGGCATAGGTGTAAGAATGCAGATATTCTAGACAAATATATGTAGACAGGAATGTGAAGGTTATTTTGAAGGTATTTCCTGACATACAGCTTGAACAGGAAATGGGGATGGAAACATGCAACATACTGCATTCATGGTAATAGCACAGACCAGAGGCTCTTTGTCCCTGCCAGCCTGTACATTTGACAGACAAAAGACTAACCATTTCGTCAGTAGAAGATGCCTGAGGCAAGGGCAGAGACTTGCCCATTCTAGTTCTTTTGGATTGAGCTTGGGGGTGGGGGGTGCCTGAATGGAGTGCAGCCAGCCTGTTGAGCTTCACTTGGCCTGAGTTTTGCCAGCCAAAATGTGGTTCTCCTTGCCTCCTAGCAAAAGCCACTGTTTAAGCCTAGCCTGGCTTTTATGAGGGCATTGCTTCAGAGGTTATTTTGGGGTGTCTCTCTCTATCTCTTGGGAAAGACCACCCCAGGGCCCTGGAGGCTGGTTACAAGTTGTAATTCTGGGGGATATCCAGATTCCTACCTGGAGGCTGGCATCCTATAGCAGATATGTTTTTGGCTGTGAGTTGGAGGGGGGGGGACTATTTAAAGTAACACAAAACCTGCAGTTCTCAAATCGTACAAGTACCAGTTAAGCCAATGTAATATTTTGTGTGAATGTAATGACTTATGGATTTGTCCTGTTGTGAACTATTCAAGAAGATTTGTGTTTAATTTATTAATGACTGTATTAGGATGCTGCTCTGGTCTGATTTATATTGGCTGCATTGTAAGCCATTTTTTGCCTGATTAAGGAGCACTATATAATGTTTGCTATTCAAATGTATATGTATGACATGAATTATAATGAAATATGTGCTCCATCTTCTTTACTTGATAAAAATTCTAATTTAATGTAAAATTGTTTCAGTATATAAAAAAGTCATGCAGCAGCAATTGTGAGCATAGCAAATGCAGCAATGGAGAGATAATGCAATTTCAGTATCAAACAATTAATCATGGTCGTTCAATTAGGTGGCTGACACATTATGCATGCACAAAATGAAGCCCACTGTTTCATGCCACATGCGACGTGCCACTTCTGTGATATGTGTCAAGTAAGCAGAGGATATTCTTAGGAGTCAAAATCCAGTGACAAATTTCTCAGGCTTTTAGGCATGCTTATATTGCATTGTCTTCATTCCATGAGCAATAAGATTTATAGGAGCTTTGGACATTATGATCAAGGAGAGAAGGAAAACATAGGAGTGATTTATGTTCCAACATTTTGCACTACTGGCAGTGCCACAGTGACAGGCCCCATTCTGACTCTTTGCATTGACTCAGGAAAATGTCAAGCATTTGTACAGAGATTATACATGGAGAATATGCATCACTTTGTGGAGATGTAGTGGATGTGAGTAGTCATAAGAACATAAGATCATTAAAACCCCTGCTGGATCAAACCAATAGTTTATGTAGTCCAGCATCTTAATACACACAGTTGCCCTGGAAGCCGACAAATAGAGCATAGAAGAGAAGAAGAGAAGAGATTGGATTTATACGCCGCCCATCGCTACCCAAGGGGGTCTCAGAGTGGCTTACAAACTCCTTTCTCTCTCTCCCCCCAGTGGGATTGAGAGAGCTCTGACAGAAACTGTTCTTTATCAAGAACAGCTGTGCCAGAACTATGGCTTGCCCAAGGTCATCCAGCAGATGCAAGTGGAGGAGTGGGGAATCAAACCCAGTTCTCCCAGATTAGAGTCTGAGCACTTAACCACTACACCAAACTGGCCAAGGTTTCCCCTGATGTTCCCTTCTAGTACTGGTATTCAGAGGTTTATGGGCTGTGAATGTGGAGAATCTCTTTAGTCACTATAGCTAGTAGCCACTCATGGACTTATCCTCCATGAGTCAGTCTGATCTCTCCTTTGAAGCCATCTATGTTCATGGTCATCACTATGGCAGTGAAATCTAGAATTTTAATTTTACTCATTGAGTAAAAAAATAATTTCTTCTGTTTGTTCTGAAGACATCACCTTTTGACTTCCATGGGTGTCCCAAGTTCTAGTCTGGCCTTTCCAAATAGGCAACCTCATATTTGATCAGTTTAGTCCTACGGGATATGGAAGTTAGAACTTTGTGGTTGCTAGGCAACCGCGGACTATTTTTAATCAAGCCTTCTAACAGAATGTTTTTGAAAATCACATTCTAGAAAAGGAAAAATATCATTCTCATGGGACAGCTAAGGAAGCAGTGATCATGCAAACTCCCAGGGCTCTTTTTCAGCAGGAACACACCGGAACGCCGTTCTGGCTGGCGTCCGAGCCTGCCCAGCCCCCTCCCTGCTGGGCCTGAGCTGTTTACACTTAAAGGAAAAGTTCTTGCAGGAAGCCAGCGGGAAAAAGCCCCACCCGGCGCTTTCCTTTTAAGTACAGAGAGCCAGCAGGAGAAAGCCCCGCCCAGAGATTAAGCATGGGGCTAGGCTTTTTGCACTGAAAGGCCTGGCTCTGCATTTGGCTTGCCGACATCGTGTCGCTCTCCCTGCTCCGGTAAGTGCCTCCCCTATCTCTTTTCTTTTTCTCTCTCTCTCCCCCACCTTTCTTTCTTTCTGTCTTTCTTTCTGCCTGTCTGTCTTTCTCTCTCTCTCTGTCCCCACCTTCTTTCATTCTTTCTCTTTCTCTCCCTCCCCCATCCTTTCTTTCTCTCTCCTCCACCTTCCTTCCTTCCTTTCTCTCTCTCATCTATCTATCTTTCTCTCTTTCTTTCTCTCTCTCTCTCTCTCTGTCCCCACCTTCCTTCCTTCCTTCCTTCCTTCTTTCTCCCTCCCCCTTCCTTTCTCTCCCCTATCATGCATGCATGCATGCATGCATGCATGCATCTATCTATCTATCTATCTATCCTTCCTTCCTTCCTTCCTTCCTTCCTTCCTTCCTTCCTTCCTTTCCTCTCTCTCCCCTACATTTCTTTCTTTCTTTCTTTCTGTTTCATTTTGTTCTTTGTGTTTTTATTAAAAAAAATATTGAAAAGGGGGAATGTAAAAAAGCAGAGAGCCCAGGAAATGCTGCTTTTGACAATATACTTAATTTTTGAGAATCTCTTTTTCTCATGGCATCTTCTGCTTAAGAAAAGTACATTTGAAGCCTGCGTTCATTGTTGTGTCTTGTTGGGAATGGTTTGCAAATATATGTGTGTCTAAAGTCTGTATTAACGTGGTTTGGTGCTTACTGCCATGTAAGAGAAAACATCTGAAAAAGTAGCTTCATTGTTGTGTGCGTTGGCAGAACACTTGACTATTGCATGGGGGACTTTGGGGGACATCTGCAGAGAAACAGAGATGTAACTAAAAATGAGCATGGTCAGGAGCACTTTGGAGATTGCCTGTTTTGTGAAATTTAAAAAGTGGGCAGAGTTTCTGAAGAAGATGATTGTCCCTCTTCTCCTGCCACTGGGCTGACATCTGCCTTTAATTGGCCAGTGAAGTTGATGTTCTTAAACCTCCTAATAAGAAAGATTTCTGCTTCTGAGGAGTTGACTTCCAATGATTGGTGATCTTGTGATGGTAGTGATACTTTGATATGGTAAAGACCACCTGTTCACAGGATAATTTTACCTGTGGGACAGACTCTGCATGGTAACCACTCCACTGGTACATAATTGCTTGTAAAAACTATTATAGTGTAATAATTCAGGTGGGTAGCCGTGTTGGTCTGAAGCAGCAGAACAAAGTTGGAGTCCAAAGTTTCATCCAAGGTATAAGCTTTTGTGTGCATGCACACTTCTTCCATCTGAAGAAGTGTGGGTGGCACATGAAATCTTATACCTTGAATAAAATTTTGTACCTTGAATAAAATAGTCCACAAACTACTCCCATCCAGTGCATCCACAAACCTAGAAGAAGAAGAGATTGGATTTATACCCCTCCCTTCACTACCCAAGGGAGTCTCAGAGCGTCTTTCAGACTGCTTTCTCTTCCCCTCCCCACAACAGACACCCTGTGAGGTAGGTGGGGCTGAGAGAGCTCTGAGACAACAGCTGGTACAGAGCTATGGCTTGCCCAAGGTCATCCAGCAGGTGCAAGGGGGGGAGTGAGGACCACACTTCTGGTAACATCGGGTATGGCCTAATATGTTAATGAGCTGTGCTGTCAGGGGTGTGGCCTAATATGCTAATGAGTTCCTGCTGGGCTTTTTCTACAAAAAGAGCCCTGCAAACTCCATTAGAGGAATGTTGGCATGGCAAACCAGGAGGATATAGATAAGATAGCTATAAAATTAAGCAACAGAATGCTCCAAAGTAAACAAATATCTGTGATCCTTTAAAAATAACTTGCAATTATCTAACAGAGAGGGAAAGGTACAAATCTACCCTTAGAGAAACCATTGCATGACATTTTTCAAAGAAGATGTATACAGTGGGAGGGATGAGATGTTTAACGGATAAGAGTCTATTTTCTCACATGCATTATAACCCTTTAGCCATTCATTGCTTCATTCAGTGGAGACAGAGTGTGACCTTGATGCAGTTCAATAACAACACTGTCATTTTTTCTCACATTGGAGGTGGCTGATGTATTATGCCAAAGATACTCCCCTTTAGAAGATATAATATATGAAACAACACCTATGAGAGTATAGGCTGACTTGTTGAACATCAGTTACAGGAAGTCACTTTGAACTTGCTTGATGTGACAAGTTTGAAACAAGTTTTCAGGGTCACATTCACTGTTAGCAAGCTATTTTGTAAACCCTAGAGCAGAGGTTCCCAAACTTATTTGGCCTACTACTCTCTTTTCAGAAAAAAAAATTACTCAGTGTCCCCCTGGAAATCTACCTTCAAGAAGTAGACAAAAAGATGCAGGTAGAGTCCACCATGATACACGCAGCCAGGCAGGCTAAGGCAGGCACTGACCAGCAGCTGAAGGCCTGAAGCCAGAGGCCAGCAGCAGCCACCACACAAGAGCCCAGCAGCAACACCAGCTTTACAAGGGTGCACCTGCATTTGCACTTTGCAAATGCTTGGCTGTGGGGACCCCTCTTCACCTCCCCCTCACTCTTTGATCCCAGGGAAGACCAGCAGAAGGCAGGAAAAAGCTGCTTTAGATAGGTTCTGGACTCTTCTTTCTTTATGCTTCCACTGCCCCCTTATTTTTATTCAACGCCACCTAATTGCACCCAAGACTCCTACCGCCCACCTGGATCATTCCAGTGCCCCCCAGGGGGTGGTATTGCTCACAGTGCCCTGGAGTATAAGTACACACATGCATGTTCAATTCTTTAATGCAACTTGTAAATGCACCTGTGACTAAGGCCAACTACAGATTAACTAGAGACTTTATCGTGAAAATGTTGTCAATTTATTTTAGGGAATAATTTTCATATGGCCCAGCATACACTCATTTAAGGCTCTGTAAGTTGAAATCAGTAGCTTGAATTATGCAGGAGAGGCCAGAAAAAGCTTGTCTAAATTATGGAGATGTAATGTAACAGATTTTAAGTCCAACATTACCTAAGAAACATTACCCTTGAGGACATGTACATGGTATGCAACCAAATGGTCTGCTGAGTGCCCTGTGGATGAAAGCTGTAACCATTATTGGAATGGGAGAACTATGGAACATCTGCTGAGACAGGAGCTGTGGTCACACTGGCAGATTGGCGTGGTATGGTGCCACCTCTAATTGTGCCAGTTTAAAATGTTGCGGCCCTCTAAGCTGTGGAGTCTTGTGAGCAAAAATTCTACTTTGGTGTAGTGGTTAAGTGCGCGGACTCTAATCTGGGAGAACCGGGTTTGATTCCCCACTCCTCCACTTGCACCTGGCTGGATGACCTTGGGCAAGCCATAGCTCTGTACCAGCTGTTCCCTCAAGGACAGCTTGGGAAAGAGTTCTCTCAGCCCCACCTACCTCACAGGGTGTCTGTTGTGGGGAGGGGAGGAGAAAAGGAGTTTGTAAGCTGCTCTGAGACTCTTAAGTGAGTGAAGGGCGGGATATAAATCCAATCTCTTCTCTTCTTCTTCTACTTTGTGAGCTACTGGCATTAAAGTTGTGAGCAAGTGATTTGGCTATTGCATATATTAGTTTGCTCTGGAGCCATCCTTCCTAAGTCAAAAATATGTGAGCTGGAGGCTAAAAAACTGTGAGCTAGCTCACACTAGCTCAGTTTAGAGGGAACACTGGTTGTGTGGCATATCATCCAGACAGCACATCCTGCGGTGGGTTACCCATGCAGACATCCCATGGTCAAGCATCCACATTACTATAGCACCTTGGCCATGGAGCATGCTGCCCAGAAATGTTTCAAAATGCATGTGCGCACATGCGCATATAGGCAGAAATTTTTAAAAACCACCCTAGCAGCAGGAATGGATCTGCAGGTTCAGACTGCCAAATCCATTCTGCGTGTGCTCCCCCATGTTCAGACATCCAGCCATGTGCAATAAATGCTCAGGGAACCAAAAACATCACTTGCGATGTGGTGCCTTTTGAACCTGGCTCCAGGTCATCCCATGGTTTTTATATTATTTTATTTTATTTGTAATAATTATAGGCCACTCTCCCTGCAAGCAGGCTCAGAGCAGCTCACATAGCTTGGCACAATGTGCCACAATTCATAAAACAGTTAAAATCAAAACATACAACAAATATCAATTAAAGTGTTCACATGATGGGATGGGTATGCAGGGGGAACGCCTGACAGATGTGGCTGTGTGACTGCACCCATTTGAGCCAGAGGGGAGGGGTGGCTGTGTCGGGCTAAACTGCTTGTGTGATCACAGCCAATGACTCAGCAATGACTGAGGAAACTAGCAGTGTGGACTAGAAACAAGCTTTGTATTCACTATCATTATTGTGGAAAAGCATTCACGTTTTCAGTTTACCTCAACATTTCAACAAAAACCAAAGAGACATTTTCAATTTTTATGTGATTTGCATAGCTGTTTGTTGCAAGGTGTTTCCACCATTGAAAATGCACACTTTGTCATGTATATCTAAAGTAATGAAAATGGAGTTCAGCCTAGTGTGGGCATTTTCTATATCAGTGATTTCCCCACCCTCCGGCCAAAGTACTTTCCATTATCAGAGAGAACTTTCATCATTGATTTGTCCTGTGCATTGTAGAGGAGTATGGAGCATCTGCTATGGGACATAGACTGAGTGGCAGGAGGTTCAGCTTTCAGTACCTGGCATTTCCAGGTAACAGGGTCAAATTGCGGGTGATATGAAAGCCTTCTTCATTAGAACCTGGATAGCTTCTGCCAGTGAGAGTAGAGAGTATTGATCTTGAGACCAATTGTCTGACCCAGTAACAGTAGAGAACAACTTCATCTATTGTAAGAAGGACATTCTGTTTACTTGGGACACTGACCAACTTTTGAATACTATTGACCTTGTCATTGACTCATCTGAACTGACAGCACAGACAAGAAGAGACCACTGGATCTGCACACTAGGGAGAATAAAAGTAGTGGTGGATAAGCTGTCCTTCTGGGAACCATTACTGGGTAAGCTTGAGTCCTTCAGTGAGGAGGAAGCTGCAGGACAGAAATGTTTCAAATAAATAAATAAAGCATGATAAGAATAATAAGTAAAGGGGGAGAGAAAGTTGACTGTTTTTTTCCCCCTTCCCTGCCTCTTAAATATATCAGCAACAATTTCTTACCGCTACTGCTTCTGTTTTTACCTGAACTGTTTTCCTTCCTGATGTCTCTGTTCAAAACAGATTTGAGGCTCACAGCCAACCCTGCTTCAGGGTCATCAAAGCAGCAAGGCAAGACCTTGCTAGATGAAAAACATGTTTTAAATTTCACCATTCTCTCTTAGAATCTCATGGCCAGTATATGAGTTCACTTTGGAGGCAGAAGTGGAGGAAAAAATATGTATTTTAATGCCACTATATGCATTTTCCCTAGGTTGCTCTATGTAGGTTAACTCTCTATTGTGCTCTAATTGTGTCAACCTTTTGGACGTTTTCCTTTCCTCCTTCCCACAGAGTCATTTGCCTCCTGCCAGCAACCACAGGTTTAAATGTTTTTTTAAAATAATCTAATGTCAGGTATTTCCCATCAAAAAGTCAAGGCTATGTTAGAACCTTTAAGAAACTCATTATACTCCATGTCCCTGGTAGGTTCTTCCAGTACAAAACATTAATATAAGTCAGCTCATGACTAGTCACCCTGAAATATCCTGAAAGAAGACATAATATCCCTGTAATCTTTATTTAGTGCTGGTTTGAGTTGTTATTTGTACTGGTTCTTTGTTCAGGGTCGAGCTGTCAACAATAAATAAATTACTCCCCAGCTTGTAAACTGCCTCCCTCGTAGGTGGATTTGGGAACAAACAAAGCAAAGTGATGAATTGGTAGCCGCAAGAAGTTTATTCATAAATATTTCCTCCATTTCATTTAATGTGCTTTTTGTTGACTCCATTAAAGGTATATTTACTTCTTTGGTAAAATTCTTACATGGAGGCAAGCCATAATGAATAATATAGTCTGTTTGCCCAGTTTGTATGAGACTCTGAAACACTTTTATCGGTATAAAAATGTCAAGTGGCCCAGTCCTCTCTCTGTTAGGCTAAAGGGCCAGAACTTTAGTAGTTTTTAGTGCTATGGCTTCAGTTCTTCAAAATACTTCAGTCCATCAAAATACTTCAACCTAGGCAGGTTAAATTTCATTATTAGACTCTCACTTTTCACAGAAGGAGAACACTGTCTAAGACACTATCTTAAGCTTGGTTATTGTTTACTCTCAGGTGAACACCCATGTTTAATAATGCACTGTCAGACTAGGACAGGAAGAGACCTGGATTCAAATCCCCACTTAGACATGAATCATACTATGTGTGACCTTGGGCAAGTAACTAATTCTCATCCTAGCCTACTTCATGTGATTACTGTGATAACAAAACAGTCAGAGACTATGGTTGCCAACCTCCAGGTGTGGTCTGGAAATTTCCTGGAATTATAACTGCTCTCCAAATGACAGAGATCAGTTCCCCTGGAGGGTGGAGTCTCTGGCATTATACACCGCTGAGGTCCATCCCCTCCCCAGACTTTGTTCTCTCCAGATTCCACTCCCAGGTATCCAGAAATTTCCCAGGCCAGAGTTGGCAGCCCTAGAGAACCTTTAACATGGCTCCTGGGCTCCCTGGAGGAAGGGCGGGATAAAAATGCAACAAATAAATTTTTCCAGTTCCAGATTTTATATTTCACTTAAGGCAGCGGTTCTCAACCTGTGGGTCACGACCCCTTTTGGAGAAGAATGACCCTTTCACAGGGGTTGCCGGCTGGTGTCCGAGCCCCCCTCCCCTCCCTGCCCCTCCCCTCCGGCAGGAAAGGGCCCCACACTTGATCGAGCATGAGGTCTGGCCTCCTGGCTCTTTGCCCTCAGAGGGAGCTTTCTTTTTAAGGGCAAAGAGCAGGGGTTGGTTGGGGCTGGAGCCCTGCCCCCTGCTTACTGCAGCCCTCAGTGGGGCCATGAGGAGAAAGAAGCCAGCAGGTAAGGCAATGGCCACTTGTCCCTGCCCCCCCCGTCTTTCCTGGGCTCTGTGCTTCGGCGGGGAGCCCAGGAAAGAAGGTTCCAGCCGCCCTTGGTCTTTCCTGGGCTCCACGCTTCAGTGGGGAGCCCAGAAAAGAAGGCTCCAGCTGTCCCGGTCTTTCTTGAGCTCCGTGCTTCGGCGGGGAACCCAGGAAAGGAGGCTCCAGCTGCCCCCTCGCCCCCACTGCCATCTTTCCTGGGCTCTGCACTGAAGTGCAGAGTCCAGGAAAGAAGGCTCTCTCCCCCCAGCCACCTTTCCTGGGCTGCAACAGCCTCTCCCCCCCACTGCCTTTTCTGGGCTCCACGCTGAAGCCCAGAGCCCAGGAAAGGCTGCAACAGGCTCTCCCCCCCACCTACCTTCCCTCCTTCCTTTCTCTCTCTCTCTCTTCCCCCACCTACCTACCTACCTACCTACCTACCTTTCTTTCTTTCTCTCTCTCTCTTCATTGTTGTTTGGGGGACTTTAGGGGACATCTGCAGAGAAAGAGTCCAGTGCATCCACAAACCTAGGGTTCTTCTGCCAGTGAAGTAGGGTTGCCAACTCCAGGTTGAGGGGAGTGGAGCCTGAGGAGAGTGGGGTTTGGGGGAAGGAGGGACCTAAGCAAGGCATATTGCCATGAATTTCACTTTCCAAAGCAGCCATTGATCTGATCTCTGTAGTTTGGAGCTCAGTTGTAATTCCAGGAGATCTCCAGACCCCACCTGTAGGTTGGCAACCCTAAAAATTCATATTCAGTGTACTAGTTCTGCAGGAAGGCAAGCTGATTGCCATGGGAACCTAACCTTTAGGAACTGATTCAAATCCAATGTGGGAATAATGTTTGGACATAAGATATTGGTTCAGGCAACATTTTGTATAGATGGGACAGAAAATGTTTTTATTGGTTTTTCCAAAACCATTTGGACAACACAACAAATAATTTTATGGTTGGGGGTCACCACAACATGAGGTACTGTATTAAAGGGTCACAGCATTAGGAAGGTTGAGAACCACTGACTTAAGGCCATACGATGATGAAAACTGTCCACATTTGTCCATCTCCAAAATGAAAAATAGAGCAGGTGTTGGTATTGAAGGCCATATATCTTTTTTTTGAAGGCCATATATCTTAAATTACTCATAGAATCATTTTGTAAGTGTCTTTTTCTTTAGAGACTCAAGCTCAGATGAGGAGCAACTTAAATGCCTTTCCTCACTTACAGCTTGGACTCAGCAGGGAAATACATTCTGTCTATGTGAAGTTATTCCTAATTGGGAGAAATTTCTTGGTGAAAAAAAATCAGCAGCTCAGCAGCTGTGTTGCTTTCAAAGTGCAAGCCACAACACATGTCAGGAAGGTCATCCTGAAACCATAGTAATTGTCATATTAATTCCCTTAGGAAAGTAGATGAGAAAGTGGGAAGTATGGTCCCCCTGCCTTAGCCCAGAGGATCTAGCATCTGACACCTGACTGTTAGGCAAAATATGCCAAATCAGTTGAAATTTACTGTTTCTTGCAGTTAGCTGCTCAGTTGTATTTGTTGTCCAGGTATCCAATGGTGTTTGCAAGAATCATCTGTGCTGTGGGCTTATTTGAAGCAAGGAATGGGAGCAGTTATGGTTCCTAACTCTGGGACTTAAGAACTGTTTATGGCTAGAAGAAGTGAAAACAGTGAAGCAATGAAATTGGGTTTTCCATTGCAACCAGGTCAGAACATTCTACTGACTATGTACAAAATGTCCACCTGACTTGTATCATTTGTTTTGTTCACTTTATATGGTCCAGATTCAAAATGTTGTAAATGATATTTATTGTAAAGGGTTGGCCTGACCTCTCTAGTTACTATTTTGGGGGCTCATTAATTTCCTTCTGTTCTTAATATTTAACCTTTTATTTATGTTAGATTAACAGAAAACATTAACAATATTTGGAAAAGCAATACCTGGAGATTTTGGGGGTGGAGCCTGAAGATGGCAGAGTTTGGGAAAGAGACAGACTTCAATGGGGTATAATGCCATACAGTCCACCTTCCAAAGTGGCCATTTTATCCAGGTGAACTGATCTCTGACACCTGGAGATCAGTTGCAGTGTTAGGAGATTTCCAGTTGCTACCTGGAGGTTGGTACTCTACCTTGCGCCGGGCCCGCACTCTCAGCCTAACCTACCTTGCAGCGTTGTTATGAAGATAAAATGGAGGAAAGGATAATGAGATATGCTGGTATCACTCTCAACTGTGGAGAAAGGAGGGGTATAAATGAAATAAATAAATTGAATAAATTACAGAATTACTGGATATACACTTTTTTCTAGTTTATATTTTGTACTTGCGGTGCTGTCATGTGCTCTGGAATATGGTAGCAGGATAGTAGTGGCCTCATGTTATTTGTGGTGGCTTATCTTTTTCCTGTGTTTGAATTCCACCTAGGGCTGTCAGCTTCCAGGTGGGGCCTGGAAATCTTCTGGAATTACATCTGATTGCCAGAGAACAGCTCCTCTGGAGAAAATGGGTGCTTTGGAGGGTAGACTCTATGACATTATACCCAAGGGCGTAGACTTTCCAATTTCTGGGGGAATGAGTGGGGCTGGGCCAGAGACATTACAGGCCATTGTCTCCAGGGGAGGCTCAGCATGTCCTGGAAAAGTTTGGGGGGCTCCAGCTCCCCAGCCCCCCTGAAGTTGACACCTATGATTAACCCCACTGATGTCCCTCCCTCCCCAAACCTCCTCCTCCCCAGGCTGCACTTCCAAACATCCAGGAATTTCCTCACCCATAGTTAACAACCCTAACTGCACCCCAGCTTGTGAAGCAAAAACAGATGCAGCACTAAATATATATTTTTGGAAGCAAACCCCATTGAAATGAATGGAACTTATTTCTGAGTACCTTTGCTAGAACTGGCTGCAAGTTTATTCATCTGTGGAATACATGAAAGTATTGTATTAAGCATTATGTTATGCTACATGAAGCACCATTGAAATTAACAGAACATGTTCCTTTCTTCTGAATTACTGGATGGGGAGCATGTCATACTCATTTCTATTTAAGCATTTTTTTTAATTTGTAAAAAGCCTAAATTTATTAGATGTGGTCTTATCAGCTAAAATTTGGAGCAAAACATTTTGGGGAGGAATGAAAAGGTCACTCAGGGATTGTCTAATAAACAGATACGTTTTAAGAAGGCCCTTAAAATAACAAAAAAAAGATCAAGAGAAGCAAATAGGTGGTTTGTGGTGGCAGGGAACTATAAAGAGACAAGGGATATAGTCAGGGAATAGAGAAAGTAAGCTTCCAGATGACAGCTTGAGCTGGTTTGTAGGCAAAGCTTCCAATCTGTCAGTCGGCAGGACTCTGAACAATTCAACTATACCCAAAACTCTTCCTGCAAAGGAAAGGCTCACGTTTGCTTTTAGAAAAGACACTGAAAATATATTCTCATTCCTTATACATGATAGACATGATGCTTTTTCACATAGTCTTAGAAATGAAAGAGTTCGTAGGAAGTATTACTTCTAAGTCACTGGAAGATATACCAGAGCATTCCAGTAACAATATACTAAATCATGAGAACTTTTCAAATATTCCTGGATTTTGATGATAAATTAAGGGCTGTTTGCTGCTTATTCTAGATTATCTCCCAGAATGCACTGGCCAGTCTTAAAGGGTTGCTAGAAGTGGCAACTGAATGGATAACTGATGTCACCACTTGATTAAAAGGTTGTAATTTAGGTTCTATATTGTTTTATAAAATAAAGAATGAGTAGTAACACTCTGAGCTCATTTTGGGAAAACCTGCTCACAGCTTCAAAACAATACACTCACTGTTGTTCTCCCTCTCCACAAAGGAAATCATAGACAAAGCAGTTGGATTAAACTAAGGGTTATTACTTTTATACAGATAAATGGCTCAGATTCTTTTACTAAACCCAGTTACTCCAGGCTGTCTACGAGAGTGATTTACAGGTTCACCAGCACTTGGACAATCCCACCTGGCTTCAAACTTAGAGCAATAAAGCTGCTGCTCCTCCTCATCCTTACCTGTACACCAAACTCTGTCAAGAGTTGCTGCATGCCAAAACTATTCCTCTACGCCAGTTAGCATGAAAATCCAGATTTTGATGTATGGCATCAGTTGAGTTCCTTCCTCAGGGTTAGTTAGGGTTAATCCAGTTTGATTACTTCTCCTGATCCTTAATCTCAGGGTGCTTACTGATCTAATTAACTTCAACAGTCAGCATGCACTAACCCTGCCAACATTAGTAAGGGTATATGCTGACAATGGTATATGCTGTTCTTTGAATGGAATGGTGTAGGTGAAAAAAATTCTTTTCTCAACCAGTTTGAGATAGGCCCAAAAATACTTGCTCAGCTGGTAGGTGACTAACTAGTTTCGTATATAAAATGAGGGAGGAAGAGCTTTGAAAAGGCTGGTGCCAACAGATATGGATACTTTCAATTGCAGCTCTCCAGTTGGCTGGGCAGCAGAAGCCTGCCCTGTTTCCCCAGCAGTCTGTACTTTTCCAAAGGGGGTGGAAATAAACATGATTTCCAGACTACAAAGTGGAAACTGACTACCTGAACATAAAAGTTAGGCTAATACTGTTGTAAAATAAAAGCCTAAACGTAGGAGGGAAAGGGGCATGATGTTGCCTGATCTTGTCAGATCTTGGAAGCTAAGTAGGGTCAGTACTTGGATGGGAGACTGCAGAGGAAGGCAATGGCAACCCACCTCTGTTCCTCCCTTGCCATGAAAGCCCCTTGTTGGGTCACCATAAGTTGGTTGTGACCTGTCGGTGCTTATGTAAATGAACTCTGTTTCTCTTAAGTTGCAATTGTTCATTATCAGATTCTGTCTTCACACTGCATGCCGCTCAGTGCCAGGTAGGGTTACATTTAGAGCTATGCCATCAGTGAACATAATATTTGCAAATCAGTGTAAATAGAATAGACAGAGGCCTCTGGGTTTTCCTCTGAACATGGGTAAATGAAAAAGGCTTGACAGCCATGACATAAATTACCTTTAGAAATTCTTTCAATACTTATGTGCCTTTATTAAATTGAAAGGAATATTGATATTCATGTCAACATGGTAGATGCTTGAATACTTTATTTAAGTGATGGTTATAAGAAACATTCATGAAATGAATAAAAATGGAACAAGCATGTGAAGGAAGCGCAAGACTTCCGTTGGTAGTTATAATACTATGTATGATTTTGGAAACTGGCTGAAATCAAGAACATGCACAATTATTTTGGTGTCAGGCATGGCTGTCTTCCATTCATCTGATAACTTTTCTTCTGTTGTCAGGAGAGAGTGGGATTTCATCAGCCCACAGTAGGCAATGTTGAAAAATTACTTCCCTTATAGGCCTATACTAGATTAGACACTTTACTTTGGACAAGGCCACTATACAAATCTATCTAGCTCATGTTGGGAAAGGAAAAAAGATGGGTCAGTTTGAGAAAGCCAAAGAAATAGTTGCCTTGGGATGCAATCTAAACACACTTACAAGGAACTAAGTCCCACTGAATTAAATTAAATTAACTTCTGTGTATATATTCTTGGTATTTTGGGGCTCACAAGAAATTATTTTCTCAGTATCATAACTCCATTTTGAATCTGATCAAACTGTTGTCTGTTTTAATTCCTGTTATTTAATTCAGACTACCATGACTTTTGTCTAGGTAATGATGAGTGGGAGGACAAACAGTTTGGGAATAAGTGACAGAATCAGATACTGAAAAACAATGTATCAACTAAAAGAAACTATAGCTTTTACAGGCTTCAGAAAGATTTGGGAAACCTCCTGGCTAAGCAGATATACAGGACCGATAATGAAAGCAGTGCAAATTCTTGCTATGAAACTGGAATGGAGCACTGCCAAATCATGCTTCTAAATTACATTAAGTATATTATCATAATCCTCCTTAGAAAATTCAGAAAGAAATAGAACATCATGTCTTAGAGCAAAATGATATTGTCATATCAGCTGTCATGCCTATTTCTGAATACTGACTTAAGAAAAGCCTGTTGTGAGCCAAAATGTTTAACTGATACCTTTGGGGATTTTGCCATGTACTCTAGAAAGCTTAAGTACAGTATACACAACTGCCAAAATTTAGATTAAGTATTTCCAAAAGAGAGAGAATGGTCTTGGCAAACTGTGATCCCTTGTTGTCCTCCATGAGTTGGGTTCTACTGTCAATCTGATGGTAACTCTGAACATTTCAGACCCAGATACAAGCAGGAAAAGTGCTGTTGATCAAACTTCATGTGATTTAGTAATACATCTCAAAATTTTAAAGATGCAACATCGCATTTGCAATGGTTCACAGTCTCCTGTGGATTCCTTCTGCCCAGGATAGCCTGCAGATGGTTGCCCAGCATGCTTGACATAAACCCAAGGATTCCCAATTGTAACAGGCACTTCAAGTCCAAATCCCAGTCTTTCTCACTGAACAGCAAATAATACAAGATTATAAAGTTAGGGGTGTATAATGAAGCACCCATAAAGTTTCAGCGGGACAATGCAAACAAAGCACTGTCAGTTAAGTGTGTAGGACAGCAAGAGAAATCAAATAACAAATGTACAGAAACATTCCATCCTCCAGCCTAAAACACTTTTTGCACCACTGAAACAATTGCTAGTCAGAATAGGCAATATTGACTGATTTTCTGATGATATGAAGCATTCATTTAGAGATTGCTCAGTTCGATTGTCTAGTATCTAGCCTGCCACTCCAAAAATCAGGTGTTAAAGATTTACTTTGCAGCCCTTTCTAAAGGAAGGTAAGTAATTTGTACTTTAAGCTTCATAAATTGAGTCATCCCACAGCCTCCAGTGCAATCATTGTTAAGGTTCTAGTTCTGATGGCTGCAGTACTTGCATCATGCACATACAGACCAAGGCCTAATGTAAAGAACTTATATGAGAAGCTCTCTCAGGCCAATAAAGGGTTTGAAAGTCAAAATTAGGACCCTGAACTGGGACCCAGGGCAAATGGGCATCCAGTAAAATTGATATAACACAGGTGAATATGTTCACATTTTCCAAATCCATAGAGAATTGAGCGATAGTCAAGTCATATCAATGAATAGCACCATCTAGGAAGTATAGCTCCTTTGTAATAAAGTGATAAACAGCAATCCTAGCAATTGCAGATATCTGTGTAACTTCCATCTGACTAAAAGCAAGTATTAAAATGGACAGCTAGAGAAGAAGAACCAGATGTCAAACCCTTCCTAACTGAGAATGAGAAGACTCCTTTATTCAGACAAGGACACATAGGGAAGGCACCAGGACAAACCCTTTGTCTGTACAAAACCAGACCAGACAAATGGGATATAGATCTCTGGCCAAAATGAGCATCAGTGTGATATTAACAATGACTCTTGGTCAAAAACCAAGGAAAGGAGATTAAACCAGAAGGAGACAAGGGATCTCTGAGACCATAGACATATGGCAGGAACTCTTGGCTACTGATGAGGTAAGCTCCCCCACAGCCAAACTGATTGGCCATTTGGGTGGTATGTATACCAGGAGGCTTTGTCGGGGGGGGGGGGGGGAAGACACACCATATTTTGAGGACCTCTGTATAGGCTGTAACATGCCTTCTCTCCTCCAGCATCTTTGTATAATTTAATTAATTTAGCATCAGTACTCAACACAAAACTGTCCCTAAGGAGCTGAGGTGGCTTTCGCAGTCACAAAAGTATGAAATAAATAGCGCCCCACCTGAACATTCCAACATTTTCAAGATCATGTAAAGAATAGGTCCAAAATATCATATGCCGCTGGAAGCTCTAACAAGATTAGATCCATCTCATTGTCCATGTCAGTCTTTAAACAAAAACCATCCTCCAGGAAACTAAGGGTATCTCTGTCCATCATTAAGTCAGAAACCAAACTAAAATTAATAAATACAGTATATTTGTCAACAAGGAATACATGGAATTGCTGTGCTATTGAACAGTCTACTGACTTCCCTAAAAAGAAGAAAATTAAATAGAAGTAAAAAAAGAAACTGGCTGCATCTTCCCTGTATTATGTTTTATGAGCTATTGAATCTGCTTGGCATGCAGAAGGTTCCAGGTTCAATCCCTGGCATCTCCAGCTAAAAGAATGAGATAATGGGTATGAAAACTGTGAAATAACTGCACATAAAACTACACTGAGAGATCTGTTTGGCAATATGTACCAATATACACCTGTGAATTGATAATGTGGAGGAGGGGAAAGGCACACATTAATTGCACAACTGCTCACCCAACACTGGAACATTAAAAAGAGAAAGTAAACCATCTTAATACATTAGCTGAAAAGACCAGGAAAGTAAGAACTCCAAAGTCCAAAAATAATGTCGGAGGAAGAAAATGTTTGGAATCTGATTTTTTTTTAGAGAGCCAGTTTGGTGTAGTGGTTAAGTGCGCGGACTCTAATCTGGGAGAACCAGGTTTGATTCCCCACTCCTCCACTTGCACCTGGCTGGGTGACCTTGGGCAAGCCATAGCTTTGTACCAGCTGTTCCCTCAAGGACAGCTTGGGAAAGAGCTCTCTCAGCCCCACCTACCTCACAGGGTGTCTGTTGTGGGGAGGGGAAGGGAAAAGGAGTTTGTAAGCCACTCTGAGACTCTCTTGGGGAGTGGAGGGCGGGGTATAAATCCAATCTCTTCTTCTTCTTCTTCTTCTTAGTTGGGATGGATCTCTACAAGACTGCTATGTAAAAAAAGAGTACACACGTGCATCTTTGCCTTCCTCCAAAAATCTCAGCACAGCAAACATCCCATTCCCATTTCTATTTAATCTTTACAACAAACCTGTGAAATAGTTTAGTTTATGAGAAAGTGACTTGAATAAGGTCTATCCGTGAACTTCATGGCAAAACAGGGGTTTGAGCAAGCATTGTTAAGAGAAATTCTCTTCACCCGTGCTTACCCAATTTCTTCCTGAAATGCAACTATTTTTCTTCCTCTTTTTAAAAAAGGAATTTGGAGTCTGTTTTGAATAAAGTCCATTTTGATCAAAGATAAATTTGGAGAAAGGAGGGGAGGGAAGGCAGGTTCTGAACAATTTCAGAATTTCACTCTGTAGATGTTCAGAGGCAGGCAGTATTTTCTCATACCTTCCTATCTTTCTGCTAGTAGTGAGCAACATAAAACAATGTCAAGGGCAAAAATTACAAAAAGGTTAATTGATTTCTCTTCCAAGATACATGAAAGAGAAATCCCTCTTTTAGGGAGCAAGAGGAATCAATGGCTGTGTCTAAAAAAAGTGAATTTCAGAATAAGAAATTCCCCTCCCCATAACAATTCTAGTTTCAACCCAGCAGCCCCCCCAATCCTCATCTGATGCTGTAACCACCATACCACAATGGTTCTCACTGGTAACAACTTCAGAGGTGTAGAATGAAGCACCCACAGTTTTAGAAGGAGGAGAACAATGAAAAAATAAAACACTGCTAGACAGATAAGTGTATGTGATGGTAGGAGAAATAGGAGGAATGTGCAGAAAATAAAAAGGGAACATAAAAACTTCTAGTGCTTTCCCCCCCGAAGGAAAATATAGGCTTGGCTGAGTTTACAACTGATCTGAGCATAAAAGCTTTATTAACCTAACAACAACAAAAAGGTTTTAAAATGTGTATGTCTCTTTTTTTTAAGAAAAAGGTTTTATTAGAAGAATTACTTTAATAGTTCCCTCAGGCAGTCTCTAGTCATTGCTCAATATAAACAAGTGATGAGTCTTCATATAACAAGCACAGGGCCTAAAATATGTAATCCCTTATTTCTGCAATAAAAATATCATTTTGTGTATGTTGAAGTATTTGCACTATATGTGTTAGTACTTTTTTATTTCTCTGACATGAAACCAATATGTTTTGGCATGATGTGCTATTACTCCAAACATTACATTCAAAATGATGTTTTCCATCAGTGTGGTACTCTCATGGCACATGGAAACTGGAACAGATAAGAAGTTTATTCCAAACTCTATAAACAAGAAGTGTTCTTGTTTTGCAGCAGCAGATATATTCAGCTGCAATGACTTTACTATGTCATGAGTCATTAGACTTTTGACTAATGGCTAGATCTATTATCTTTACGGTGAAACACCAGCAATTGATCTTAAGGATCATAGTGAATGCTAGTAGTCAGAGAACTTTGCCTCCCTTGCCATTTTGAATGCTGAATCAGAAACTTTACAGCCACCAAAACTGGGTCCTCCTTATTTAGATCTGCTGAATAAATAATATGGTTAACAAGACATTACTAGTCAGTATTAGGACTCTATGAAAGTAAAATATTTCCAAGAATACCATCAGAGACTTTCAGTAGGTGAAGCTTCATGAAGTGGAGAAACTACTTAGAAGTGTGTGGCCCACCAGATCTAGTCTTGAACTATGCCCTTTGAGGCCACCAGTGTCAAGCTGGACAGGGTTGATCAAGTGGGACTGGCAGTAATAAATGCCTCTCTACAGGAAAGTGTAGTTCCAATGGCCTTGAAAGAGGTAAACATGAGTTTCCTCTTGAAGAAGGTATCTGTGGGCCCAAAGAACAAAACAATTACTGCCTGGTGGTCAATTTTCTTTTGGGGACCTTCAGCAGACAGATAGTGACTATACAGCTTCAGGTTGTCTTGGAGGAGATGGATTATTGAGATCTAATTCTTTCTGGATTCTGGAATCAGGGTTGGGGTTGAGTCATTGTTAAGGTTGCCAGCCAGCACCTGGCAACTGGTGAGAATCCAGGAGAATGGGGACATAGGAAGTGACACTGGGTGACACCATGATGTCATTTCCAGGAAAAATGCAGAAGTGACATCACACCTCTCTAGGAATTCCTAGAGAGAGCTGACATAATTTCTTGGAGTGGACTGACATCACTTCTGAGTTTTCCATGCAAGTGATGTCACACTGTGGCCCTGCCGGTTGCAGGCCTGCCAGCTGCCTCCCCTGATCACCTGCTCCGGACCACCAGCAAGCCCACAGGCCTATACGAGAAAACTTAGAGGGGCAGCAAGAGATAGTAATTGCCAGGATGAGGCAGTGAGGGCCAGTAGGGGCAGAGTCAGGAGTGGAGGATTTGCAGCCAGCAGCAGGGCTGGGCGCAGAGTTTGCCTGGTGGCAGCGGATGATGAAGAGAGTCAGTCAATGCCAAGGCTTCCAAAACCAGGAAGCAGGAAGGGAGGCCAGAAAAGGGGAGGCTGGCCACAGCACTGGAACTGGCACAACCCCAACCTCTGCCAGCTAGGATGCTGCTGGGGTTGGAGTGCTGTGGCCAACCGTGGATGAAAGGAGATGGCTTGTGGACCCAATAGTCCTTGAACAGCTCCTGCAGATTCCTTCACCTTGGGAATGCCATTGGATAGCTTGCTGGAAGCCCCTGGGACTGAAGGAGACCACAGAACTGTGAGGAAACTTCCTAGGTGCCAAAGAAAGGGAACACCCATGGGAGGGCCTGAAGATAAGTGGCATGGGTGGTGGCTCTTGGGGGGCAACTGCAGGGGTAGCTGCCCAGACCCCCAACTACTCCCAGGGCAGCTGAGCCCAGCCCCCATGGCTCAACCCAGGACCACTGGTACCGCGGTGGAAAAGCCCTAACTCAGAGACGGCAGGCCAAGGAGGGCCCCCGCCCTCAGCATGGCCCAAGGACAGAATAAAAGCCACTGGAGGGAGTTGCACTGAGCATGGTCCATATTTCATCTGTGGACAGTGGGGACACTATAAAAAAGAGGGGCCCCTCATGCCGTGTGATGTTGTCTGGGACCCTCGATGCGTGGCTCCCACCACTGAAAATAGAGGTACAGATAGCTGGATGTAGCCTGGCAGCAGTGATGGATAATGGGAGCTCCATTTCAATGATCAGATCCCAATTATTCCCGCCTAATCTCCCTGTAGTAAGAATGGCAGCCATTGCATTCTTCCACAGGCATGTAGAAAATGCCCGGTAGTCAGGATTTCAGTGACCTTCTGAAGGAAAGGCTCAGAAGATCAATCTTGCCTGGGTAAAAGAACTCCAGTATCCGCTGTTATTGGAATGAGATGCCCCGACTTTGCATCAGCATTGCACAGTCTGATGGCCCTGATGAGTAAGAAGGCCATCACAGCCTAGGACACCAGATTTGGAGTCCAAATCAGCTGGGGGCAACCTGGCTGTGCTGTGACAGTGAGACCATCTCTTCTTGAAGGCACAGGCAGAAGATGAAATGTTGGACAGTCTGAGATGCATCACAATGGTAAGTGAGGTGCATCACAGACAGATGGCAAAGCCAATGGCTTTCCTGGGTAGTCCAGGAGTTAGAGGAGTGTTTCTGACTGGCTCAAAGAAGGGCTGAAATCCAATGGCAGCTCTTGGTACCCAGCAGCCCATGACCACCCTTAGGTGGGGCACCAAGGAACCTAGAATACCTTTCTTCATGTGCTGGCTAAGTTCTTCTGGCCTATGGTGGCCAGAGATGTACAGGATTTTTGTAAGACATGTGAAGTGTGCCAGAGTGTGTCAGGGCGCCCAGTCCCTCATGCTCCCCCCTCTCCCCTTCAGATTATTTAGGTTCACTTTGAACTAATTGCCATGGACTTCATGGGGCCATTGCCCTGGACTCCCTGAGGTGCTTGGTACCTTCTGGTCCCAATGGATTATGCTACATGTTACCTGGAATTGATCCCCTTGTGTAATATGAAGAGTGCCAGGATGACCCATGCCCTGGTGAACTACTTTGCCCACATCGGCCTACCATGAGAGATCCTGACAAACAGGAGAACCCCATTCATCATGACACTGATGAGGCAGGTGTGCCAGGCTCTCCACATACAGCAGATCTTCACATCAGTCCATCGCCCCCAGACAGATAGGCTTGCCAAACAACTGAACTAGATGGTGAAAGTATTATCTGCAAGCTGGCCCATGACTGGCCCAATGCCTGGGACCTCTAAGTGGACCCTCTAATGTTTGCAGTCAGAGAAACCCCGCAGGCTTCCACAGGCTTCTCATTCTTCAAAGTCCTCTACGGACGAATGCCACGGAGGATCTTAGGCTTGGTGAGTGACTAGTGGGTGACTGAGCCACCAGCATTGGGAGCCTCCCCCTGGAATGTGTCTGGAACCTGAGGGAACAGCTAGAGAGGGCACAGCTGGCAGTCCAGAGGAATCTGGTACAAGCCCAACAGGCCCAGAAATGGTGCTATGATAGGGGTACATGGGAACAATCATTCCAGCCCAGAACCAGGGTGTTGGTCAACTGGGAAGCATTGGCCCTTACCCAGGGGGGCTGTGGCAAAGGCATTTCTCCATCATTCATGTTCTAGGGCCTTGTGTAAAGTGCAATGTGGCCCACATTGAAGACAGCAGTGGCATCTCCATGTCAATGACCTAAAAGAGTGGCTCCCTTATGGCAAGGCCACTCCTGTCCCCTGGCTTACACCCCAGATGAGCTAATGGATGAGGAAATGTCCTGGGGTAACCCTGGATCAGAGGAAGACAAACCACACCTTGATCCAGACCTGTCTCTGGTACAGCATGAGGAAATCTGGCAGCTGCTGAACCATGTACTGGGTTTTTTCTCCCATCAACAGGGGTGGGCTGATCTTACCCCACCACCATATTACCTCTCCAGCAGGCAAGGTGGTCTGAGTCCAGTGGTGCCCCATACCCTGGAAAAAGTGGGAGATAGTCATACAGTATGTCAGTGAAATGCTGTGCCTTGGCATGATTGAGCCCCCCCCCTCAAAGCACGTGGAGGAGCCCCATCTAGCTTGTGCTGAAGCCAGACAGTCACATGTGATTTTGTGTGGACAACTGTGAGGTTAACAAGATCATCCAATTCAATCCTTGCCTCATGCTGAGTGCCGACATGCTAACAGATCAACTAGGAACCACCAAGTACCTGACAGCTCTCAACCTCATGAAGGGGTACTGGCAACTGCCCATACATCCAGCCAACTGGGAAAAGACTGTCTCTGCCAGGGCTCATTTTGTAGCAGGAGCTCTTCTGCATATTAGGTCACACACCCCAGATGCAGCCAATCCTCCAAGAGCTTACAGTAGCCCCTGTAAGAAGAGCTCTGTAAGCTCTTGGAGGATTGGCTACATTAGGGGTGTGTGGCCTAATATGCAAAGGAGCTCCTGCTACGAAATGAGCCCTGGTCTTTGCCACCCCACAAGGCTTGTTCCAATTCTGCATGATATCCTTTGGGCTACATGGAGTGGCGACAAACTTTAAGCAATTGGTTGATGGGGCATTGGCCCAATGTGCGGACTTTGCAATGGCCTACAACAACAATATAATCATTTGTGGCCCACCCACATCCAGCACCTCAAGCAGGTCTTGCACGTCCTAGATCCAGCTGGCGTGTGGACCAACCCAAAGAAAATCCAGGAGAAATTCTGAGAGTTGCAATACCTTGGTCAATATCCAGTAAGGTGACCACCTTGGAGCAAAGTCCTCGGCCGGTCAACAAACATCAGATGAGATGCTTCCTTGTTTTGGTGCTTTGGTAGGGAGAAAGGGATATAAATCCAAATAAATAAATAAATAAATAAAAATATTATAGCAAATTTATACCCTACTTTGCCACCTTGGCTAGCCCCCTGACAGAAAGCCTGTACAAGGGGCAGCCCAACCTGATCAAATGGGATCCACCCCAACTGAAAGCCTTTGACTCCATCCAATCTAGCTTGTCTTGTGGCCCTGAGCTCCGTAAACCAGACTTCAACCTCCAATTTTTGCTTTGAACCAATGCCCCTGGCACTGCCTCGGAGCCGTCCTGTACCAGCTGGTAGCAGGGCAAGAGTGTCCAATCCTCTTCTTTAGTCAGAAGCTACAGCTGGCTGAACATAAATATGCCACAGTGGAAGAAGAGGTTAACTTCCCTTCTCTCCCATTCTGAGGCCTTGGGGGGGGCGCCACCCAATGTCCAGAGTGTAACGGGAAGGCAGATCTCCCCTCTGGGGGCAGACAGGGCATGGCACACACCATCATCAAATGGCAATTTTTAACATTATTTTAATGGGAGCTGGGGTGAAAGTGCCCCCGCCTCTGGTGGGAAAGTGGCAAGCCTGGTCACTTTGGGTCACCTGACAATGAGCTGGCCCGAGAGAGTGACAATGGGTTTTTAATGAAGGACTTGATCTCTGTACAGTCTGCTTTTAGTCTGAGTACTGTTTTATGAGGTTTATTTTAAGCTGCTAAATATTGTATGCAGGTTTTCATATTCTGGTTCAACTTTTATTGCTTCATTTTTAATTATTAACAGAATTTATGGTGTTTAATGTTTTTCTTTTGTTTTATTTTGTAAGCTGCCTTGAATGAGTTCTCTGGAGAGGCCTCATTGAAATTTCCTAACTGAATCACTAAATGAACAAATGAATATATAGCCACTATTTTTCCTCTTGAGGTATTCAGGTATTCATTCTTGTATCTGTAGGTTTGCTCAATGGAGAGCAACTCACTGGGGTCATTTCAGATCAGAGAAATAACACAGAAGAAAGGCTTAAATTCTCCTTTCTCTTGCAAGGGTCCCAATCAGAATTAGGTCTCACAACCCTGTAATTGCATGGGTGTGTGTGTGTGTGTGTGTGTGGGAGATAGGAACTCCCTGTGGTCTTATTTGGGTTTGTCTCTAAAGGATTAAGGTGTCCTGATCCATTATGCACATGGAAATAGGTTCATGAATCCAAATGGAGAAGAGAATTGCAGATTGAGATCTGGCACACAGTTCCACCTTTGGAACCAATGATTAGGGTTGCATGCATTGACTATGCTTGCTTCACTTATACATTAAACGTTACAAAGTGCAACAGGTTTAAATTACACTCTTTTTCTTCTGTGCTGCTTAACATTCCTGACCTAATGATTCGTAAGTAGTGATTTTTGCAGTCTTTTTATTTTAGTTTGCTAAATGCTTTTGAAAGTTGCAACTATATAAATCAATTGTGTTCCAACAGATGTGTTAGCTTTTAATAATAATAAAATCATTAATTCTCTTTCTACCCTGTTGGGAGGGCGTGCAATAATTGCGGGCATATGCTGTCCAAAAATTCATGAGTATAAGTAGCACAGAGAAGCTTTACTCCAAATGAATTGTACTACAATTGCTTTGTTTTCACCAAATGACACCACTATTTGATTTCTGAAATCTCATTGTAGGCAATCATCGAAGTGCTGTGGGCCCCATCCTACATTTGCAGTCCAATTATTCTCCCTGGGATTTTGCTTCCCCTATTTTAAGCATTTCCTTCCAATTGAAATAATTTTCTTTTGACCAATAACCATCCTGCAGCACAAGATATAAGTATTTAATAGTGAAATGTATGGCTTGAAAAATATCTGTGTATTTACATGGATATATTTCAACATTTCACAATGTATCTTTGTATTTACACAGATATATTGCAAGCCATACATTTAACAACTTCAAGCCACAAATAATATATTTTATTAAGATTTTTTTTTTTCAAAATGAGAAGCAGACTTGAATTTGACTGGTGATATTAAGCTTAGCTCCTGTCCTGCCATGATATGAGAACTGTCTTTGCTGTCCTACTACTCTATGAAAGGAAGATGCTGAGGGTGAGGGGCCTTGGCATTCTGGCAGTTTGCCCAGCCAACTTGAATTTTGAAAGGAAAACATGCACATATGTGTATCTCGGACTTGCCTCTAGAGCTGACCCCTTTTCTTGGCAAGATGTTTGGGAGCCATACAGGAATCTTGGTCCTTTTGGATTGGCTGTTCAAAGTTTTTTTTAAAAAAATTCATATTGATAAGCCCTGAGGTGTTTAATAAGGGGCCCGGTTCTAGGGCTAGATAGGCCCTAACTGGATAGTCTGGAGTACTTCAACTTTTTGTTTAAGGCAAACTAGTTTGGTGAGCACCCTGAAGCAATGGGGAATATCAATGGGTTGGAAAGGTTCTGTGACAATTCTTAGAAACTGGCAAAGCAGACAAAGCTACTAAAATGGGTAACATATTTATTCAGATAACAGAGCAAAAGTCGTATCTTGTCTATACAAATTGAAAGGAACTTATCGAGGATACCTTTCAAAACTCTGGCTTTGGGAACATTGAATAAGGAACAGTATAACTCTTGATTTCTGCTATCTTCAAATTTCCACTGGCCATGGATACAAAGACCTTGGTTTACTGGAATTTTAGAATATTTTTCACCAACCATACTGAGGATAGGATCTGAAAGTGGTTGCATTAAACCTTTTTAGAGTGTGTAAAATATTAAATCTTGCAGGTATGTTTATTGACTATGATCACTCTTAATGTACAAATACAAATACAAGTATCTGTATATCCATAGAGTAAATGTCATGCATTTGTTCCATAAGAGCACAGTTCTATCAGACATTCTGTAGATATGCCTGTCAGGGAATGATAGTGTTGACCTACCCAACTGGGCAGGAGGAGGAAAGATGGACACCTGTTTGGGAACCTTGCAAGTAGGTTGAGCCCTTTAAGGTCTAGCCTGATACCAAGCCTAGGAGTGGGTGAGTAGAGTGTATGGCTAGTACAGCAGCTTGAGTCCCTGGGCACTTGCCAGTTTGGTGCAGTGGTTAAGTGCGCGGACTCTAATCTGGGAGAACCGGGTTTGATTCCCCACTCCTCCACTTGCACCTGCTGGAGGACCTTGGGCAAGCCATAGCTCTGTACCAGCTGTTCCCTCAAGGACAGTTTGGGAAAGAGTTCTCTCAGCCCCACCTACCTCACAGGGTGTCTGTTGTGGGGAGGGGAAGGGAAAGGAGTTTGTAAGCCGCTCTGAGACTCCAAGTGAGTGAAGGGCGGGGTATAAATCCAATATCTTCTTCTTCTTCTTCAATTGTCTCGAGAGGGCAGCAATCTTCTTGGAGAACCCAGGTCTATCACTAAGAGAGGTATAGGTAGGTGGGTCTTTGAGCCATCCAAAGCGCAGCTCAGCATGGCCCTTTAAATCCCTAGCTGATGCTTAACTGAATGAGAGAGACCAAGAGGAAGAAAGGCTGAGACTTCTTGATAGGAGCCGAGGTATGGCCCCACCCATGGCAGAACTTCAGGGGGAAGGCACAATATACTGTGTGATGGCAGAAGGAAACTATGTATGACATCTCAGGCCATGTTCGAAAGACAGGAGGAAGGCAGCTAGTGAGGAACTCTCAACCTCTGCCTCTTGAGCAAGAGGAGCAAGGATGAGAGAGGGAGAACAAATGCTTGGGTGTTACTTAACCCATTGTTTCTCTCTGAGTCCCACAGTTGGTAGGCAATAAATGCTGACTGTATAGGGAGGTTGGGGCTACCACCCACCTTGCCACAGTGCCACTATAGTGTATGGCCTGGTGACATGTAGGTTAGGTTACTACAAAGTAACCTATGTGTAGTTTCCCTTGAAGACTGTCTGGAATCTACAGTTGGTCCAAAATGCTGTGGCCAGAATGTTGTCTGTAGTGGGTCATAAGGAACATATTGTAAGGACACTGTCCTCTCCTCCAGCTGAGACTCCTTTGGTCAGTGGGACCCCCCTCTTATTTTGGACTTTGTTGTTTTAATAGGCACCCCTTTTAGAGTCTAAGTGCCAAGGGATCTAGAACTTAGGGAGTCTCATAAAGGCATCTGGGTACAGCCATGAAGGCTCAGGAATTACAAACTGGCATTACAAACTGATTAAATGCAACCTCCCCCAGCTCAGGGTTCTCAAATAACAAGAAGGCTTCACTTCATTCACAATAACAAAAGACTTTTTGACCCTGGAATATCCTGGCATATCCCAGAGGTGTCTGCTCAGCCCAAAGAAGTTGCTATTTCATTAAGCAACACCGAGTCCATGTTTTCCCATTTCTTTGCTCAATCAAGAAGGGCACTTGAGTCATCAATTTATGCTCCATCCTGTTTCAGGAGCGATCTTGACTCACTCAGTTTTTTGTGTCAATGCAGATCTGGCTCTTCAACTTAATTAAAGTATGTTAATCATATTACCCAAGCTCTTTGTGCCCATGCAGATTTGGCTCACAATAACCTAATTAAGATATTTTCCCTACTTTTTCTGCAAAATTTGACAGCAGTTATCTTTAAACCAGCCAGTGAGATTCAGACTTTTTATCAAGGACCAATAATGGTCCTGGGAAAGTGAGTTTGCATATCCAGCTATGGGACTCCTCCCCATAAAAAGACAATCTCAGGTCACTGAAAAGTGTGCCAGGTTTCCCATTACCCGAACACTGCTGCACCTGTGTTGCAGGCTTTTTCTCCTTGATTAGCTGGCTCCTTGCTCTGTTCCTTGGACCTTTTCAGACCTCAAGCCCAGGATTTCAGGTCACATGTCCCTTTCCAAAAAATTCCTGAGTTTTCTCCCTCCTACCTTTTATAAGTGTGCCCTCTTGTTGGTGTGTGTGTGTGTGTGGTTACTTAGGGATTAGTTCTCAGGTGCTTAGTGTAGGTTCTTTACATTTTTACTTCTTTTATTTTATTTTGTATAAAATAAAATTGTGTTTACAATCCCCCTCTCATTAACTTCCTTCATAATTTTATTGTGGTGTACCCCTACCAAGATCCACCCTGGTATACACAAACCTACAAGGTCCTGTATTATTCCTTTCTGGAACCCCTTTTAAAACTAATGTCCCCTTCTCTGGGTCCAGTTTGGGTAACAATATTACTCCAGGTTTGTTCCATCTACAGTGAGTCCCAGTGTGCTTCTGAGCCCAATCCAAAGTGCTGGTATTGACCTTTAAAGCTCTATATGGCTTGGGACCAGCGTACCTTAAGGGTTGCCTTCTCCCATATGAACCTACTGTCCTCTGCACTCATTTTTGGAGGCTCTGCTTTGGGTGCCCTGCCATCTGAGGCTAGATGGGTGGAAACCCAAGAAAGGGCCTTCTTTGGTCATAGCACCCAAACCTTGGAACTACCTTTCCAAGAATATCTTTTTGTTTCCTTCTATCACTGTCTTCTGCTGGGGGGGGGGGGGTTGGCATACCCCAGTAACTGTTATTGGCTGTTTGCCCTGGTTGTGTTGTTATGTGTGTTTGTTTGTTTATATGTTTTATTAAATTATCTGCTTTATATATACTTCATTTTAAATGCTATTTTAAAGTGGAAATCTTTAATATTGTGATGTTTACCCCCTTGGGGTGGAAAGGCAGCACAGAAACATAAGAACATAACAATATAAGATAAGCCAATGTTGGATCAGGCCAATGGCCCATCCAGTCCAACACTTTGTCACACAGTGGCCAATAACACCAGGTGCCCTCAGGAGGTCTACCAGTGGGGCCAGGACACTGGAAGCCTTCCCACTATTGCCCCCACCAAGCACCAAGAATACAGAGCATCACTTGCCCCAGACTGAGAGTTCCTATCTATACCTTGTGGCTAATAGCCATTGATGGACCCCTGCTCCATATGTTTATTTAATTTCCTCTTGAAGCCATCCATGCTTATAGCCACCATCACCTCCTGTGGCAGTGAATTCCACGTGTTAATCACTCTTTGGGTGAAGAAGTACTTCCTTTTATCTGTTCTAACCCAACTGCTCAGCAATTTCATTGAGTGCCCACAAGTTCTTGCATTGTGAGAAAGAGAGAAAAGTACTTCTTTCTCTACCTGCTCTATCCCATGCATAATCTTGTACCTCGATCATGTCACTCCTCAGTCATTGTTTCTCCAAGCTAAAGAGCCCAAGTGCTTTAATCTTTCTTTATAGAGAAAGTGTTTCAACTCTTTTATCATTCTAGTTGCCCTTTTCTGCACTTTTTCCAATGCTATAATATCCTTTCTGAGGTGCGGTGACCAGAATTGCACACAATATTACAAATGAGGTCACACCATCAATTTATACAGGGGCATTATGACATTGGCTGATTTGTTTTCAATTCCCTTCCTAATAACCCCCAGCATAGCATTGGCCTTTTTTATTGCAGTCACACACTGTCTCAACATTTTCAGTGAGTTATCTACTACGACTCCAAGATTTCTCTCTTGGTCAGTCTCTGCCAGTTCGGACCCCATCAAAGTGTATTTATAGTTATGATATTTGGCTCCAATGTGCATCACCTTGCACTTGGCCACACTGAACCCCATTTGCCACATTGATGCCCACTAGCCCATCCTCGACAGATCTCTTTGGAGAGCCTCACAATCCTCCCTGGTTCTCACCACCCTGAACAATTTCGTGTCATCTGCAAATTTAGCTGATTCACTGCTTACTTCCAACTCCAAATCATTAATGAACAAGTTAAAAAGCATCAGACCCAGTATTGAGCCATGTGGTACCCCACTTCTTATCAACCTCCACTGAGAAAATTGCCCATTTATACTCACTCTGTTTCCTATTAATTAGCCAGTTCTTGATCCACAAGAGGACTTGTTCTTTTATCTCATGACTAGTGATCTTACTTACGAGCCTTTGATGGGGAACTTTTATCAAAAGATTTCTGGAAGTCAAGGTAAACCACATCTATTGGGTCCCCATTGTCCATGTTTTTTACCCCCTCAAAGAACACTAACAGGTTAGTGAGACAAGATCTTTTCTTACAGAACCCATGCCTTTTAAATCAATCAATGAATGAATAATAGACATTCACATTGCCTAGTCCACTTATCGGACGGTTTGTATGAGCAAACATTTTTCTAGAAAGTCTATTATCTGGTATCTGCAGGAGTTTCATCCAATACATATGCATTCCTGCTGGTATGGAAGGCATATATACAGTTTTAATCATGAGAAAGATGTGTCATAACAGTGTTATATTAAAAATAATTTTATGCCCAGCTGCTCCTGCTGCTCTATGTCCACTGAATCAGGAGCAGCAGAAAAATGAATAAAAGCCACAGGCAGCTGCTGTTTGGGTATTTGGCATATATAAAATTATAAGCTGAGACAATGTGAACAGTGCTCAGCAGTACTCTTCCCACTCTGGAAGCCTACAATAATCTGGCATTGGTAGACCAAGTCTTCCAGTTTGCCCACCATAGATCTTAGATGTTACAGCAAGCAGACTAATGGACCTATAATGGTTAGGTGATTGCCTATGTGATTTTTGTTGAAGATGTCATGAAGCAACAACATTATTTATGGTGGTACCTAAATCAAGTTGGTCACCAGCTTAAATACCACTGATCGTGAATGAGGGTGAGGATAGTCAGGGCAAAGGGAAAAAAGTGAAAGCCAAATAGAACTGAGAAGCAGCTGCAGCCAGACACCAAAAAGATATCAAATAGCATCAACACAACCAGTTCATGGAGTAAATATTTTATTTGCATTTTTTCAACTAAATTTAACTTGCTAATTCAGGGAAATGTTGAGCTTAGTGACTATTCAGTAAGTCACCGCCACTAAATTATAGGTCCTTTGATTTTCTGGAAGATATTTACACTACAGAACCAGGATGCAAAGGTTACAGTTTCAAACTGACTTTCCATTTATTTAAAAACGGAGCTGTAATTTCAGGTCACCTTTTTGAAGTGCTGAATTTCACAGCTTGCAGTCATTTGCTCCCTGCCAGGTAGAAGCGATTATCACATTACTGCTATGTATATTTTATTTCACATTTATCAGGTTTGTTGTTTTCTTAAACACATCTTTGTTTTAGAAATGTCAGCCCTTCCCAAGTCATAATCTTTCCCAAGGTTACATGCTATTAAAATCAGAGAGGGGTAAATTTTCAAAGTGGTGTGTGGGAGGTAGTACAGCAAATCCTGTTACAGATGAATAGATTTTGACCGTGTGCCTCCCTTGCAATGCTTTTTAAAATGTATCCTATAATGTAAAAATACCTTTAATAAGTTTTTTTTTTTAAAGGTGTCTTTTCTTTCTTGCTTTCTTTTGTGTTTCTTTTTAGATGCCAAAAATGCATCCATTTAACCTTTGATAGGAAAGATACAATTGTGTGGTCCCTCACAGAAGCTATTTTTGGAGTTTACATTCAGTTTGGCCACACAGCCAGTTCTTGGCACTGGATCCAGACTGAATGTAGACTCCAAAACAATGTCTGTAGGGATGAAAGGACATTCCTCAGCCAGCTCATCATTGCCTTCAGTTAGGGAAGGCATATCTTTAATTGCTGAGCAGCAATCAAGCCCTTAGTTGCTGGAGTGGCACAAGTGGGGAGGGAGATGATGCTTAACACCTATGGGCACTCGTTCCTGTGCAGGCTAGGATAAACAAAGACAGTGGGCATGCTGGCTAAATTTGAAGCCAGGCTGGTGTTGCCATGGTAAGGTACTTGTTAGCAGCAGCCCCCACTAAAAGTGTTGTGTTGAAGTAGATCAGTCATTAACAAAATTTAAATTAACCCATACATTAGTTGGCTCTTGTCTTCATTTTGGATACAAATATTACTTAATTGGCTTCTGTTGAATATCAAGCACTGTTGGACAGTGGGGATTTTCAGCAGGTACATGGTCCTTCCCCCATCACTTCTGCTTCATGTGGGTGAGTTGTTCCAAGTAAGAATTCCTCCTGAAGTGAACTTCAGGACTGCTCCTGAAGTGTAAATTACTGTGTTGAATACATTTGTTGATATGTCCATTCTCATTTTTTTCCCTCTCTGGCAGGAACCATGAGCCATTCCTGAACCCTCGGAATACTTCCTCCCTTCTGCTCTCCTAAAGGAGATGAACATCATGGAACTATGCCATAAATGGAAACAAGCTTATATTGCAAACAATTATATTACTTAGGCTGAGCTCAAGTAGTTTTGCTAAAAGCCAATCATATGTGAGTGTACAGAAATTAACTGTTTCTGTGATGGAAAGGCAGAGTGCCTGGATTGGGTATGGGAAAGCTGTTGCTGGTATGCTTCTTTGCTTTAGCTGGTGTGACCTTGGGTCAGTCACAAGTTCTCTCAGAGCTGTTCGCTCAAGAGCAGTTCTCGAGAAAGAGCTCTCTCAGCCCCACCTACCACACGGGGTGTCTGTTGTGGGGAGGGGAAGGGAAAGGAATTCACTCTGAGATTCTGAGTGAAGTGCGGGGTACAAATCCAGTCTTGTCTTCTTCTTCTTCTTCGCCATTATTCATGTCTCTATTGGTGCTATCCTAAGCAGAACTATATAATTCTATGCCCATTGATTTCAACAGACCTTGGAAGGTGTAACTGTTATGGTGTAACTGTTTCTTATAAGTTATCAACTCTCTCATTATTTGGTGCCATTTTGTATGGGCTTGGTGCTATGTATGTATGGATTTTGTATGGGTTTGGTGCCATGTATGTATGGATTTTATATGGTTTGGTGCCATGTATGTATGTTCCTAAAATGTGAACAGGAGACTTTTGACATTCTGAAGACTTATATAATAATTAAGAGCTTAGCATAAGAACATAAGAGTAGCCAATGTTGGATCAGGCCAATGGCCCATCCAGTCCAACACTCTTGTCACACAGAGATCAAAAATACCAGGTGCCATCAGGAGGTCCACCAGTGGGTTTAGGACACTAGAAGCCCTCCCACTGTTGCACCTCCCCCAGCACCAAGAATACAGTGCATCACTTGCCCTAGATTGAGAGTTCCTATCTATAGTGTGGCTAATAGCCACTGATGGACATCTGCTCCATATGTTAACTTGCAGCCCACATATGGTTTTCAAGGCCAAATATGAACACAGGTGGTTTGTCACTGTCTCTGCATAGCAACCATGGACTTTCTTGGTAGTGGGTGGGTACTAACAACGGCAGACCCAGTTTACCTTCCAAGCATTGATAAGCTCAAACAAGTCTGGCCTATCCTGGCTGCTATCTTCAAAACTAACAAATTTTTATTTCAGCCTTTCTTGCATCATTCCAAATTCTCCCTTAGAGGCCTTCTTGCTTTAGGAACACCTTTCCTACTCTGTTGGTAGAAATGCATCTTCCAATGAAATAAATACAAAGCAAAGAAGCACGGAAGCTTTGCTGCAAGAGGCATTAAAGTAGGCTCGCTGCATCAAGAATGGTACTTATTCTTCACAATCTGTTTGCCACCCATTGAGCTTCAACGACATAAATGTACTAAAGTGGTTTTAACAGCTTGCCTATAAATCAGAAAGGGCAAGTGAAAGTATATTAACTACCCTAAGTCCTAATTAAACAGCAGTAGGATTCTGATGAAAGCTTGTGTTCACAATGGAAAAAAGTTACTTTAAATCTTTTTTTTTAAATCTAAGGTCAGATTCCCCTTCATTTTGAGCCCACAGCCATTTGCATTATTAAACACTGCATCTCACAGGGCTGAAGGATAGACACATCTAAAATGGGCATCATAAAATGTTCATCTCTTAATAATCTTGTGAAAAGTTATCTAATGATCTTATTTCATTATGTCTTGTATGCTCACATATTGAATAAGGCATGTGCATTATTAGACTGAAATTAATGGTATAAATGATTTGCATAAAGTCACTGGTCAGTCATTACTTTACTTTACATAAAGTACAAGTTAAGTCTGACCATTAATTCTAAAGTAAAGTGGTCAGTCATAAGTTGCACATTTTGCAGGACGTCCAGAGATAAAGTTATGAGTTTCAAGTTTTCCCCATGACAATGGTAACTTTGAGATGCAAGTTTTGTGTCTTGCACTTTCTCCTCATCTGTACACATAGTACGTCTACCTCCTTCTTATTCAAGTGAGGTTAAACAAGCCTGTGCCTTTTTCAAATGATGCTTTATTATTCTACAGTGAGGCAGTTACTAGATGAAATGGTCTCTTTTCTTTTTTACTTATTAAGGAATTGCTTTAGGTTCAGGTCTAACAGAACACATACTTAATTTTATACCTCTGTTTGCAGTCCCAGGGATCTTCACTGTTATTTCAACTTTAAGTGTAATGACTTTTAAATTTTAAATTTCTAGCTTTTAATGTCATTTTCCCCCCACAAGAAAGTGTTCTCAAGGTTTCTAAAATGTCACACTGTAACTGAAAGGGTAAGGGCAAAGCACAGAGGGCACAACTCAACAGCTTGGAGTTCTGGTCCTAGAATTTCTTTTTCTTGACACAGCAGGCACATAGGACCATATTCAGATCAGGATTGAAGCAAAATGGAATTAAAGTGGGCTAAACTTTTTTCCTATGCTATTTTTTTGACTAGAAGAAACATAAAGTGGATTTAACTTATGTACCTTCATTCTTGTCTCAACAGAGGTCGCAGGACATAAGACTATGGGGTAGGATTCAAAATTGTGTTGGGAAAGCAGAAATGGCAATTAGTAGCTACTTACACAACCCCAAGAACATTTTCCTGGGAGTAAGTGCCACTGAACAGACCTGAGTAGGATTCTATGAAAACTGATTTAGAATTGCAATCCTAATTGCTAAAATTGGGGGACCTAAATTACACTAACCTGAAAATCTCTTCGTACAACTTAGAAATTATTCCATAATACCAGAATGATAGGTAACTGTGGTTACTGTGCAATGAGGGAAAAGCATTCCAGACATATGCAGCATGTTTGCAGTCTCAGCATTCAGACAGGTGTTTATTTGGATCTTCCTAAAAACCTGGGGTTTCTTCTAATCCGAAAGCCGATTTTCCACTGCAAGCAATGAAGGCAAACCCAAAATGTATATAACTATTTTATGCTTTTTCTTTTGGTCCAGTCTCTCATTTATCACTATATACATTAAAGAGTAAAGAAACATGAAATAAGCAAAGGGGCAAGGGAGGAAAGGTTATGGGACACAGCAGACGAGAGTGAATTTGGTGAAGGGTTTAACTGGCTCAGATCAAGTGTTCTTGCAGCTTCCTGTCCTCATACCTTCCAGACAACTGGGACAAAAACTGCCAGCAATTTTTCCTTTTATGTGTCTGCAATAAAAAGGCTAGAGAGAAAAGACTTATTTTTTTTTAAATGAAAGCTGAGAATTCAGAGGTGTGGCATGGTACACTGCTGAGGGACATTGCCCCCCAAATGCCCTCTGCAGCTTCAGATGTGATGTTTAATAATCAATGCCAAAATTCAATGCACAGTTTTTGGATTGAAGTGAGTTTGTCTCGTTTAATGCTCCTTTTCAGTCACTTAAGTCCTGCTGTGTGTGTATTGGATAATGTAAAATATATCAATATATACTCACCTAGTAGATATCAATCTGCAAATCATCTCTGCCTCTCACTTGTTTTTATGTTCACGAGTTTATGTGCAATTTGCGGTGCTATTTAACAAATAACTTGTGTACCAGACAGAATACTAAATCATAAAGCAAGTCTACAAAGTAGCAGAGCTCAGGTGATCTCTTCGCAATTATGATGATTGAGAAAATGAACCCTTTCAATGCAGAATATCTGAACTGTTTTTAAATGATAATATTTTAAGCTCTTTTAAGTAGTGTAATATGTAGCCTGTAAGCAAAGTATCAAATACAGTTTTGGGGAACAGAGTATAATAGTTATTGGTGCTATATAATTTGCTGGGATACTGCCTAAAGTATAACCACGTGGTTTAGAGCATGGGCAGTTTTAATTTTAAAAACAGCAATCTGATGATTAGGTGGGCTGTTTAGAGAACCCAAGAAGGCAATTTAGAATTGCAGTCAAAATGAGAAAAGCCTGATTGTGAATAATACCTTTTTGTATGGAAGCCTTTCCCTAGTGGTTCCAGACCGGGGGGGGGGGGGGGGACCCAAATAGAGAGTGTCTGGGCCACCTTCCTCCAGTTACTGCCACTTACATACCTGTTCTTGTTGCTACTCACTGCCTCCATTCCCTCATCCCCAAGCCCCCAAATGCCCTCTGCTGCCATTCTCACGCCATCCATTTGCACCCTCCAGAATCCACCTACTATGTTCTTGTAGTGGTTAAGAGGGTTGGAATAGTAGCTGAGAGACATGGGTTCAAATCCCCACTCTGCCGTGGAAGCTCACTGGGTGAATATGGGCCAGTCACACACTCTCAGCCTAACCTACCTCACAGGATTGCTGTGACAATAATGGAGGAGAGTAGATACTGAGCCCAGCCCTACTCTAGTCCCACTGTGTTGGTATATCTGTTGATTATTTTCTCAGATTAAGACCTGACTGTGGCTTCACCCCACAATTTATAGGCTGATCAATACAAACTATTAATAACCCATGAAAAATTCTTAGAAGACGAGCTGAAACAATGAATTCTTTATTATTCAAAGCACAGCTTACAAAATGTTTCTGTATTGTCTATATACTAATTCCCAAGGTGCCCCCTCTGTGCAGATATCTAAATCCACACGGAGAGGGCACTTGGGGGGCAGGGAGATTTTCCTGCACACTTGGGGGTCTCCCCAAAAGTGCAGAAAAATCTAAAAACAAAAAAAAACCTTTTGGGGGATATTTAAATCCCCCGAAAAGTTAAAGAGTGTTCCCTGCACATGCAGGAAGGGAACTCTGTGGTAGCCTGGTGGTTGGGAAACATCCAAGCCTCGCCACCATTGCCAGGAGGGGGGAATCGGTGGCTCGAGTGGCTGAGAGCTGCTTGGACCTCATCACCAGAGCCGGGGGTGGGGGGGAAATCAGCAGCCTGAGCAGCTCTCAGCCGCTCAGGTCTCACTGCCAGAGCCAGGGGGGATTCAGCAGTCAGAGCCGGGGGTGGGAGGGGAGATTAGTGGGCCTGGTGGCTGAAAGCCATTTAGGCCTTGCCACCAGAGCCGGGGAGGGGGGAAAATCAGCAAGCCTGGCAAGAGCTGCTCAGGCCTCACCGATGCCTGTGGGGGGGGGGGGGAGAAGCAGCGGGCCTGGCGAGAGCTGCTCAGGCCTCACTGGTGCTTGGGGGGGGGGGGGGAGAAGCAGTAGGCCTGGCAGCTAGAAGCCTCAGGCCTCACTGTCAGTACAGGGGAGAAGGATTGGTGGGCCCAGGCCTTCGCCTTGGGTGCCAGGGTGGGGTGGTGGAGAAGACTCACCTGAGGCTGCTTCCTCCACTCGGTGGAGCTCCTTCTCCCCCCCGCAAGTATTGTGAGTCCCCACCTTCTTGTACCTACCCTATTCTCTATGTGTGCCATCAAGAAACAGAGGCGGATGGTTTAAATGTGCATATGAGTTACAATTATGTACAGTAATTAAAAACATGTTATATATAACCTTTTTAAGGAGGATTTCTTACATTTAGGGTTGTCTTCCTTCCTGGTAAATATGGTATTCCTTATCTAAAACTACCAAATCAACACAGTATAATTAATTTTTCGAATTATGTCTATACAGTAGATTGGCCAAACCATGATAGAACCCTACCAATCACTTAAGTGGTATAATGTTACCACATCATTAATCTGGCAGAGATTCACCTGAGTTCAGTCTTCTTTTTTCTTGACTGAAAGTCTGGTCCTTTTATATATTCCTTGGTGGAACTTCAATGTAATATCATCTTCTGAATGTTCAAGTGGTATAAATTATGGTTCTGGTTTATGCCACTCCTAAACTATAAAACTTATTTGTTAATTTATATCTCTTCAACTCAGCCGCACACTCAAGCATACTTGTAGCATATTTGTCATGTTCCACCTTATCAGTGAGTGTACTTACAACATTTCATTTAGCCCACATTGGTTCCATTAAACATCTCAGCTTGGTATAACTATTGGAGGAGAACATAGAATTACATATTCTTATAACAGGAATTGATATATCTTGTTTCAGGTGGTATGTCCCTTCCTTAAAACTTCCCACTATCCTCCCTCCTACCTTTTATAAGTGTGCCCTCTTATTGACGTGTGTGTGTGTATGTGTGCATGAGCATGCATGTGTGGTTACTTAGGGCAGGGGTGGGCAATTGTTTTGGCTCGGGGGCCGCTTTGTGGGAGCGGAGATTAGCAGAGGGCCACACCTTTTAAAATGATTGCATTCATTAGTTAACTTTGCATTTCAGAAAAGGTATAAATTGTATCATAAAGATCAATAAATATAAATTAAATAAAATAGTAGTAGTTTTATTTAATTTATTTATTGTGCTAATTTCATATCATCTTTAGCTGCAAGCAAATTTAATTTTAGAAACAGTTTAATGAGACAAATGTACCCTATCACACTTTTCTACAATTTTTTTGAAATCAGGAGTGAGATTGCTTGTTGAGATTCTCATCACAGCCTGCAAGTTAATGTCTGTCAAATGTCTGTTAATATCTATATTTACTCTTGTTGATCTTTATGCAAGAAAAACTTTGCTCACAAATATATGTAGACCCAAATATAGAGAACATTTTCCCACCAAATTTCTTCATACATGGAAATTTTTCAGCAGACAAAGATTTGTAAAAGTCAACTAATGTCACAACATTAAACATTTCTTTCACAGTGTGATCTGACTGCATGTAAACAAGTTCAAGCTGCAGCTCCTTAGGTACTGACAGTGGCCAACTGTCTTGGCGGGCTGCAAAAAACTCTGTGGCGGGCCGCATGTGGCCCCCGGGCCGCAATTTCCCTACCCCTGATTTAGGGAATTTGTTCTGAGGTACCCATTATAAGTTCTTTACATTTTTGTCTTATTTTATTTTGCATACAATGAAATTATTATTTGTTTTTACAATCACTCTGTCACTCTCTTTCTTCATAATTTTATTTTGGAGTGGTACGACTGAGATCCACCCTGATATACAGAGGCTACAAAAGTCTCATGTTATTCCTTTCCAGAACCCTTTTTAAAGCTAATTTCCCCTTCTCTGGTCCCAGTATGGGTAACAGGCCCATCGCTACAGTGGGGCATTTCAGGGCTCAGCCCCCCGACTTCCTGCTAAGGCCCCACAACTTCCATCTAGCCTCCCACTGCCACTACCCCTTCCCCAAGCATGGCTTGCTTTCCCAACTGTCCTCAGTGCCCCCCGACTTATTTAAAGGCCCCCGAATTACAAAATCCTGGCTACAGGCCTCATGGGTAACAACCTCACATGATCAAAGGTTGAAACACCTTCTTTGCTAAAGAATTTGGGGCTTTTAAGTTTAGAAAGAAGATGCACAAAGTGGAAGATAACAGAAAAGGTGAATTCAGAGAATTGCTCATGATACCTGAATTAGGATCACCCAAGGAAATTGATTGGCAATAAGTTCAAGATGCACAGAAAAGGGCATCTTCACACAACACAGAATTAATTTTCAGAATTTCCTGGTGCAAGCCATGATTAATGGACATTGGCTTACGTGGCTTTTTAAGGAGACTTAAGAAATCCATAAACTTTTTTGGGGGTTTTTTTGATTTTTTTTTTCAAAAAATCTATGAAAATCTTATTAATGATAAAATGGCAGACGAGTGGATCAAACCAAATATGGTAAAATGGGCACAATATTTAGGATACAATATAGAAATTGACATGTGGTTAGAAATATGGGAAAAAAACATCAAATTTACTAGAGCGGTACCATTAAAAGAAAACATATACAAAATGTTTTATATGTGGCATCTTCCACCTGACAGACTGGCTAAATTTTCAGCCACAACCTTGGATACATGCTGGAAATGTAAAAAAAATAAAGGCTCATATTACCACATGTGGTGGACCTGTAGAAAAGCCACCAAATATTGGTTACGTATTCATAAGACTCTTCAGGAAATAATGCAATCACTATGCCTTTTAAACCAGAATTGTTTTTATTAAATATGATTGTGATGGAATGTGACAAAAATACAAAAAGACTGATTATCCATGGAATTACCACCGCAAGAATACTATATGCAAGATATTGGAAGACGGAAAGAACACCAAAACAGGATGAATTTACAAACAAACTTTTTGAGATTGCAGAAATGGATAACTTGACAACCAAAATACAGAATAAGCGAAACCAAATGTTTATATCTGTATGGGATAAATTCTATGAATGGTACGAAAACTATAATTGTAAATTAAGATGCAAATAAGAGAAAAGATATTAAGATGTTGTACACCGTTTTGTTTCCTTTTTAATGCTGTTAAAATGTCAAGCATGTATGTTTCTTTAAGACAAAACAAAATAAAAAATTATATTTTAAAAAAAAAAATCCATGGACTATACATATATCCACAGCTGTTAGCCATATGGCTAAATGCAGCCTCCATGTTCAGAGGCAGTTGGTCCTTGAGCATCAGTTGTTGGGATACCATCAGGAGAGGGCTGTTGCCTTTTTGTCATGTTTATAGACTCCCTTGTTGGCCTCTGTAGCAGTGGAATCAGCCCATGGTGGAAGGACAATGTAAATGAATTGCCAGGCATCATAGGAAGGATTGGCTCAATTGTGGGATAAGTATAAATTAAATAATTAAACCAAAGTACCAAGCAGCCATGAAACATAGGGACATATCAATCAGTTTTGTACTAAGTCAGAATTTGGTTTATCAACTTAAATATTATCTACTCTGGCTGCCGGTGACTCTGCAGGGTCCAGAGGCAAACACAGCTGAGGTCTAAGGAGCAGAGCGAAGAGCCCACTAAGCTACAAGAAAAAGCCTGAACAATGTAGCAGGGGTTCTCAGGAGGAAACCAGAGCTCTGACCAGCAGAGATCTGAGCCAGGGATCTGAGGAACAATTTGCTATAGCATAGGGTCTTTCTTTTATGGACAAAAGATCCCCAGGCCGAGGACAGACTGGCAATCTGAAGCGGGGCAGGCACGCTTCGCAAACGGAGGAAAGGAGCCCGTTCAGACATGCGCATCTGCCCATCGGCTCCGTTGCGTACTTACCCGTCTCCCAGCCGCTTTCCTTCCGCTTTACCCGGACACCGGTTTTTCCCGGTGTTCAGGGGCCTTCCTCCGCATGCCTCCCGCTTCCAAACAGTGTGAACTGGAAGAAGCGGGAGGCATCCGGAGGAAGTGTGAACGCACGGCAAAAAGTTTTGCGCATATGCAAATATGCAAATATGCGCATATGCGCATATGCGAAAAACATCAAAGGAAAACAAAAAAAAAGTGCAGCGGCACGCGCGAGCCCCGCGCGCTGGCTATGCGGCAGTCTGAACTCTCCGTGGCAGTCTGAATGCTCCGTATCGCCGCTGATCCGCATTGCTCTGGCCAGTGTGAACGGCCAGCTCCGTGAGTTTTTTCCCCCGCTCCAGTTCCCTCCGCTTTGCCTCCGCTTCAGATTGCCAGTCTGTCTTCGGCCCCAGAATAAGTCAGATTTGGACCACAGTGGCTTTGGATTGGGCCAAGATAAAAAGCATTACTGTACTGGGAGATTTTCAGTCCCTTTCCTAATAATCCCTAGCATGGATTTTGCCTTTTTTCTGCACTGCCACTCACTTTTATTGAACTGTTCCTCACAATCACAAGATCTTTTCCCTAGTGTGATTGCAATTTCAGACCTTATCAGTGTATCTGTAAAGTTGGGGTTTCTTTTGATCCAGCATACATTGCTTTCATTACTTATTTCTAGTTCAAGGGTTTCCCTCATTGATATATCTTACTTTGGCTATTTAATGCAGGCCCAGAGTTACTATATAAAAGTTCTCCCTAACTGCACTTCTGTCATCAAATGGATTAAAATAGATTTCATGGTATGCAGGTCTAAGCAGATTACAAACATGACATATGCCCTTGTCTTGGCTTGTTCCTTCATGTTACTTATCTCTGATGCCATCAAAGACAGAAATGAAATTCTTATTCAGTTAGACATTCTCAAGACCTTATAGGATGTTATTCTTACTGAGAAATCCAGTCACTTGAAACCAGTGAAATTATTTTGAGATGTTTACTTGTTAATTATTCTAACTCAGGGCTTCTGTGGGGAGAGCAATATTAAATGTGTCTAGTATTGGTTAAGAAGTATCTATCTATAATTATTTTTGCCTAGTATGTAAGACGTGTTCTCCCAAGCAGGTAGATGTATAATTTATAGAGCCAGACAAATTCCATAATCCCCTGTACAGTTTTGTAAGTAATAGCTACAGTGTGCATTGTGTGAAATTTATGTATTACCAAAAAAAAGTAGAGATGAGCTACAGATTACAGTATTCCCCCCCAGTACTTCTGTAGATTCATCAAGAAAGGCCAGAAACCATCGTCTGGATGTAAAACAAAGACAGCAGAGGAAAAGAGCAGAGTCTCTTGAAGCAGTAATTTGTATACAGAGGAACACGTATGGTTGGAACTGTTTGGGTCACTCATTTTGGTTGGGAAAGAGAGGTAAAGTAAGTGTGTCTGATGTATGTGCAGATGATATTATAGCTCACATATCTCAATGGGAAAGACAATTGATTTTGTACATCATGCTGTTACTTTAGAAAGAGAAAAAGAGAGAGGGAGTCTGAACAATTTGGTGTAATATGTGAAGCTACTTGCTGATGCTTTGCCTAACGATAGAAACAGTTCACCTGAACTATTCAGATGAAGTTCCAAGAATCTGTAAACTTTATCATGAGGGCAAGATTCAAGTCCAGTAGCCTCTTAAAGACCAACAAGATTTCCAAGGTATAAATCTTTGAGAGTTAAAGTTCCCTGCATCAAATACTAGAGCTTTGTCTCTCACAAATTTATATCCTGGAAATCTTGGTCTTTAAGGGGCTACAGGACTAGAATTTTGCTCTTCTACTGTAGACCAACATGGCTACCCACCTGAAACTCTCTGTCACAAGAGCCACACATCATTATTTGACACTGAGTTTCATTCACAAAATTACACTATCCTCCTGAACTGTGCATGTAATCATAAATAAATCGAATACTCTAAAATTAAAGGTCTCATCGGCCCTGTCAAAATGGCCTGATAAACACAACCTGCCCTGCTGTTGGTTAAGTCCAAGCCTTGGCAAATTCTTCAAAGTAAGTTGGGAATTCTGGGACAGGGAGAAAATCTTGGGCAAAGGTCAATCAGACTTCTGGCATGATCCTGCTCTAAGGACTTTTCCTTTCTTCTACTTGAAGTATTCAATTATAATAAAAAGAAATTGCATTTACTATGAAGTATCCTGAAAGTATACTTGCTTTGTCCAGAGAAAATAGTTAGATCTCATAAAAATAAGTGTTAGATTATTATGACCATTTATTGGATTTGCTTCCAGGCTGTGCAGAAAAGACAATATTTTATTGCCATTTATTATTCAGAATAATTTATTCCAAGTGTGTCTCCTTCAGTAATACATTTCAAGGAAAATTTATGTGCTGTTTCAGCCTCAAGTAAAAGTATAACATTTCTACGGAAGTCATTGTAAAAATAAAACCTAATAATTATGGGAAAATTCAATATTTCTCTTCATAAAATAGGATTAAATATTAGTAGAGGGTTACAAACTGAACAGTATCTACAGAAGTAGGAACAAATTCTCCCAGGTAGGATTTAATTCTCTCAAACAACAGCTAAAGTGGGAAACCTGTGTCTGGACTAAACCACTGCAGATTGCTCATGATAGATTTTTTTTAAAAAACACAACAGCACAGAAATTAGCATGGAGAAGAAGGCTAGGACTGAAATTCTAAGGACACATTCCTGTAAATAAGCACCATTAAATAACATGGATTTACTTGTGAATAGATCTGTTTAGGATTACTCTCTGTGCTACAACAATGCAATTCTAATCCCAGCTACACCTTGTTATAGTGCAGTCCTATATACAGGCTGGGTTCAGACTGGCAGTTTGGCTCAATATAAGCATGTTTCTCAAGTGAATTAAGTGGGCCAGTTCACACAGCCACAGCTGTCCGACATTCCCGTGCTGTACTCACCACATCCTGAAGCATTTTGATCCCACTTTTTAAAAGTACCAGATGAAAGCTGTGGCAAGCCATTTGGGTGTGCATTGATCCCGCTTCCTGGAAGTGTGGATGCAAATAAGCCGCAATCAAGTGATGCCGGTAATGTGAACCCGCTGATCCGGCAGGAATGCACATAACTGCGCATGCGTGCTCTGTGCTTGAGTGCACAACCACCCATGGGGACACTTCTGGCTCATTGAGTTAAAGCTCCCAACCATGGGATCCTACCCCAATTGCTGCTGTGCCTATGTGCCCATGCACCTATGTGCAGGTCAGTAAAACAGACCAAAGCCGCGCACAACCAAGACACCACCACCAGGGGCCACCCTGCAGTGTGAACGCTCCATTCTGCCTCCTCCCTGGTATGGTCCCACATCAATACATGCAGTGCAACTGGAAAGCCCCACAACAATTTGGCCCGGGTCTTTTTGCCCCACTTCCATTGCACTTCATTCTGCCAGTCTGTCCTCCGCCACAGTTTCTTCAGTCTTAGCCCACTGAAATCAATGAGCTTTGTTTGGAGTAACTCTACAGAGGATTGCACTGCTAGTTTTCTGTGGGAAGCATTTTGTATAGAGAAATATGAACCAGCATTTACATTCTGAAATGGGACAGCCCGAACACATCCTCAGCAGCTGTTTGTGAGAACAGGTATTATTTATAAATGAGAACTTGGACTAGGAGTACCATGTTAAGGTGGCTGTAGAATAGGATTGCCAATGACATCAAACCCACTGGTCCCCAAGAGTGGCCATGGTGGAGAAGACTTTGGTTTATGAGTTAGAGACTACAGGTAATCCATGCGCAAAATTCAGCATTTCAAGGGTTGGGTAGGAGGTAGAACCGCATGCAAAATCTAATAATCTAAATTGTATAGTATTAAAAAATGTATTTTTAAGTGGAGAAGAAAACTGGCTTTAGCATATCAAATTGTAATATTTGACATATTTATGGAATTTAAAAGTTATAAACGTTAGGTTTTCTACAAGCAATTTGGTGCAATTTCTGCCCTCCCTTCCTAATCTATTTTTCCCTCCAGCAAGATAGGGCAATGAGCTACTTTTTACCCATCTGTGGATATTTATGCTAGAGAAGGAGGAGGAGGTTGTTGCAGAAATCTCTGTCCCCGTGCGCTCCCAGGGCCAGATGGAAAACACATGGTCGGAGCCCAGTGAGTTGGATATCTGTTTATTGCAATAACAGGAAAATACAGGACTGGATACCTTGGCACCCAGTAACACCAAGCTGTATTCTGCCCCAAACAGGAAGTGCATTAGGTCTTATACCCAAAATGACATCACAATGGTTTACAACTTAGGAGAGACACAATTGGTTTCAAAACAGGTATCATCATTTGAGCTGGGCTCAGAGAAAAACCTCCAATTTGGGAACCAAGTTATAAAATACTTAGGTTTCAGGCTGAAAGAAACTGATTCCCTTTTATGGCAGAACAATAGCCATTTGCCTACCTGTCAGGAAGAGGCAAGATAGATTGCTTTTTGGATATCCTGAGTTAGAGCTATAAACATCGAGGACATGCTCTTGGTTATAATTGGTTAAAAAAAATTGCGTGAAGCACTGTGCCAGCCAAGAACAGGAAATGAGAAGAAACTGAGTGAAGTCTGCCTTGACTAACCTCTATTTCAAAACAAAATTCAAGCCCAGTGTCACTTTTATTCAAGAACACTTCTTCGGTGTGTTCAGCACACAAAAGCTTATACCCTGAAAAAAACTTTGTTGGTCTTAAAGGTGACACCAGACTCAAATTTTGTTCTGTTGCTTCAGAACAACACAGCTACCTACCTGACTCTACATCAAAGTTCCAGATTTGTTTGGAAAGGAATGTCTAGGTTAAATCAGTGACCTAACATTGTTAGCTACATGGTTTTTATTACTTTCTGTAATATTTCTGTTAATGTTCTGATACTAGTTCCCATACTTTTGTGCTCCCAAGGAATATAGATTTATGTTAGTAAATAAATGTCTTTTTCTTCCTTTTAAAGATCTCAGACTGTGACCAAGAGATTCTAACTCAAGACCTGGCCATCTATCCATGCATATCTCAAACTCCTACTGTTAGCAAACAGAGAAGGGAGTGCATAGCTACAACTGCACACATGCAGGTTGCTCCTGTCACTGCCTCAAACTACTGACATCAAGAGAAGGGCAGATAAGTTTGAATGTTGGCAGGTAGCTACCCATAAGATAGGTGGGAAGGGGGCAAGTAGGTGCACGCACCCCTCTCTCACACACAAAAAATGCTCATATACTCATAGGCAAGGAAAGGGGGGTTGTGCTATTGAAGATCAAAGAGTAGAAGGAGAAAGGAACATGTTTCTGTCCAAGTAGTGGCAGGGGCTGTTCTGCACCCATCCCCCTCAAAGCATTGGAGATGCCAGATTTTGAAGGTGAGGAAAGAGGAAAGACTGCCTCAGGCTATACAGGGTTAAGAGAGGGTCAAGAATAGAAAGCTCCTTAAAGCTATTCCCTTATCATGTGGCATACTTTTTTTTTTTTTGCTGCAAAGCTCCTTGTCCTTTCCTTCCCATGACAGCAATGTGGAATTCACTGGTCACTTCAAGACTTAGAATGGTTTCTTTGGAGCTCTATCTAATTGGCTGAGATAAAGGGCCCTTTTTTGCCTGCTTCACTTTTGTGTGTTGTGGGGTTGAGTTATACTCATTGGCCTGATCCTAAGAGTTTGGCAAGGCCTTAACTGGGGTTGGCAGGATTTGTGTGGATTAGATGCTTGCTGATTAATTAGACTGACAAGAAAACTGAGGTATCCAAGGAGGGAGGGAAACACCTAAACCAGCCACTGGTAGTCTCAGAGGGGTGGGGAGGGTGCTGCTTGTCAGCACTCAAACCTTTGCACTGTTGAGTGAGGAGGGATTGGCCTGATGGGCACCTTCTCTCTATATATAAATGTGGCATAGGCAGGGGTAATTTCGTAGAAAAAGAGGTGCAGGAGTTCATTAGCATAATTCATTAGCATAACTCATTTGCATATGCCACACCACCTGAAATCACCGGAAGTATGTCAGAAGGCAAGAAAGAGAGAGAGAAAGGAAGGAAGGAAAGAAGGAAGAGCTGGCAGAGAGGGGACAGCTACTAATCCAAGCCTCAGAAATACCACTATTCTGGGAGGATAGCTTCAGTGGTGGCTGAAGGCTGGTCGGAGGAACAAGGACCTTTCCAGGGGGCGGGGCCCTTTTGCTTTGCAGCCATGACACAAGCAGGCATTCCCCCGCTGGAGGGGGGGGCTGGCACCAACTCCCGGAGCTGCGCTCCCCCGAGCTCCTGCTCGAAATGACCCCTGGGCGTAGGCAAGGAAAAGTGAGGGCATGGCCAGTGGCCATGTTAAGCTTGGAGCCCGACTGGATTGCCCAAATGTTAGCAAATCCTTTGGGGCAGCCCTTTGGGAATTTTTTCAATGAGGGGAATGAGTTTCATTATTTGAGCAGGTCAGTTTATGATTAATAATACCTACTTTAACCTCATGCATTTTATCTGGTATCTGCATTTTGTGATACTGATGCAAAGGGTTAGGATGGACTGGGCAGTGTAATAAGACCAGAGGATTTCAAGTTTATCTTTTAAAATCATTTCTATTAGGAAATACTATAGGTTGTGTGTATTGGTTTGGCATAATCAGGCTAGCATTCATAAATAAGTCATTAACAACTTGTCAAAATAGCTGAGGCACTCTGTTAATTATTCCTGCCACTTTTCTTCACAAAGCACATAAGACATTGGCCTAGTTTTGTGTGTGTGTTTTTTTTACAAATAGTTGATCAGGCAGCAAACCTACTTTTGAAATTACCTTGTTCTTTGACCAACTTTTGAATTTACCTTGCTCAAAATGCCTCTGTTTTGTTTATTATTATTATTATTATTATTATTAATTTACACTTTTATTAGCTGCCTTTCTCCCTTGCAGAACTCAAGGGGGCTTACAATATAAATAAATTGCTGAGCTGAGCCTTTCTTTTGATCATCTCAGAATTGTTTACCAGTGCTATTGTGAGCCAAATTTGCATCTGTGCGATGATGTTATTTCGCTTAAATGCTGTTCACAAGTGCTTGATTACTTGTGTTGATGTGGGAAATGGAATTTCTTTTTCTAAAATTCAGGGTTTTTTTTAGATATAGCTATTGACACCTCTTATTCTCTTTGATTTTTCTTTGTTGTCTTCTTTTGCACCTCTGCAAGCCCTTTTGTAATTTTACCCCTTGAAGGTTTTGGGTGTTGTTGTTGTTTGGATGTCACACACTAAACAGTAGTGCTGTAGCTGAAGAATAGGAAGGTTTGGAAAGCCATTGCCTGCCACTGAGCATTTGCAGAGTGTTATTCTGATCTTTTGCAGAACCTCCCTTCCTTCCCCTCCGGTCTTTGAAATTCTCTTTTGATCTTCAAATTCCTTGAAAGAGGCAAAGAAACAGATCACTGGATTTCAGGAAGAAATTGGGTAAAGACGAATTAAGAGAATTTTTCTTAACAATGCTATTGATTGCTGTGTCCTGGGTCATTGCAGGATTTCTTGGTCCGAAAGCAGCTTTTAGACAGCATGTGCTACTTTCTCTCCTATGCAGTTGGCAGCATTCTTCTTTCTCCCCTTCCCTTGCTTGTCATAGCCAAGATACTTATCTTTGATTGTGTTTGTTTTATATATCCCGAATGTGCACACCTGCATGACATGGTCAATTTCATTTCAAGTTTCTAATCTGGGAGACCTTTTCCTTCAAACTAATAGGCTCAGAGAGCCTACTCAATGTATTAAAGATGAAACTGGCCAAGGATTTCAATGGCTAAGAAAGCCTAGTCAGTTTCAACATGTTCCACTAACATTCTTGCAGTGTGATCCTAGGCACGTTGCTTCAGAAGTTGAGTTGTACTGTGTTTAATGGGACTTACTCATCTCACATAAGTGTGTATAAAATTGCAACTTTAATGTATTTGTTGGAAGAGAGTAGTTCAGAATTTAGGAGCCTGAAATGAAATTGACCAATGCATGCACTGAAAGCCTTGATCAATTCTATCCTCAATACACTTAGGCTGTGGTCACACGGCCCTTTAAATCCGGGACTCCTCCTGGGTTTAAAGGAGCCGCTTTAAAGGATGTTTATACATCCCAACCCCTGGCGGTGGCAGCCATGGCGGCAGAGAAGGAAGTGGGCGGCAGCTGGCGGCAGCCGAGAAGGAGGCTGGTGGTGGCAGAGGCTTTCAGCATCGGCTGTGGCATGGGAGGAAGTGGGCGGTGGTGGCGGAAGAGGAAGTGGGCAGCAGCAGCGGAAGAGGAGGCGGACGGTGGAGGCAGAGGCCAGCAGCGGCCAGGGGAGAAACTGCCGGCCATCTGGTAAGTTTTGGGTTTTTTTTTCTCCTTTTACTCTTGGGCGCTTGAGTGCCCAAGCACCCAAGCGTCCAAGTGTAAAGGGGGGGGAAATGGCAGACGGGACCATCTGGACAGCCCTGCTCTCACAATGATTGCGAGACCAGGCTGTCCAGATGGCTCAAATGCGGGTTCCTCGCGCGACTCCTGGGAAAACAGTCGATTTTCCTGGGGTTGGAAAATGCGGGAGGAACCCGCATTTGAGCCCGCTTCAGCGTGGGACTAGCTGTGGCCGTTGTAGACAGTCCCCTTAAATGTGGGAGGAAACAGCCCTTCCCCCCGCATTAAAGGGCCATGTGACCGCAGCCTTAGTGAACACTCACAGTGAAATTAATGGGTTTAGGCTGAAGTAACTCTATATAGGATTGCACTGTTGATGTATTAGTTTAGAAGAACACAGCTCCTAACCTAAACTAAATTAGTTTAGAAGAACACAGCTCCTAACCTTACACTGACTAAGGCTTTCCGTGTCCTAGAAGCCTTTCAGAGAAACAGAACAACTATAACCAAAAGAAAAGAAATGAAACAAAGGGACTGAAAGAGAAGAGCTGTAAAGTTCCTGGATACAGAAGGCTTATCCCAAGTGGAGAGAAACTTTTTTTAAATTCAAGTTTGTTTCTTTTAGGAAGAAAATAATATGAGAACAGGGACAGATACAGCAAAAATTGCAAGAATGTGCGTGCCGAAATTATTCCCAATCTGGACAATTTGTTCGGCTTTCTCTTAAGGAACACAGGACAGTCCTAAGGACACGGAAACAACCTCATGCCTGCAACTCATCCACTGTGGAAAGTTTATGTTAAATATTCTTGAAGAATGTATCCCACAGCAGATGCGGAGGCAAGGCTGCAGTAATGGCAAACAGCACGGGAGCAGCAGCAGCAAAGCTGACTGGGGAAATGTGCACACAATCAGTTTCTTTTGCACAGGTTTTTTTGCACATATGCAACTATTTGAATTCAAATAGATTGTCAAGTGTTCAAAATGTTCAAAATGTTCTGATTGCAACTTGCAGCCAGCTTGCACACTGAACTGTCAGGTGGTCGAGCCTTTCATCATACCAGTTTAGACTGGTCATAAGGCTCATATGATCAAATACTCCTCCGTATGATACAGAGTCCTTTGTACCAGAAACAAGGTAGGTCTTACCATAGACCTCTGCTGCTGATGCTAATTTTTTATGTAGTCTTCCTTTTTGATAGGCACCAGCAATCCTTCTTTTGTGCTGCTACATGAAGTGATGCAACACTATCACATTTTACCTATTCAGCTGCTGTGAGTGAAAACTAAACTTTAGTTCAGCCTCTCTCTTTGACACCTGGCCTGTTTGCTTCTGACTGTAATCAGTGTTGTTTTTTTTCTACAGCTGTTCATATTTTTTGCTTCTTACTAGTGTGCAGTGATGGTCAGCAGAGGTATCCCACATTGCCTCTGTTTCCTTTCTTTTCAAACTTTCTTCCCTCAGCAATTTTGCCCTCTTTTCTCTTGTAACTGTTCTTTCATTCCTTCTCCCTTCCAATTCACTCTGAAGTTTCCCCCATTATTAGTTCCCATCTTGGCTGGGGCCAAATGTTTATCTTCTGGGCAATTCTTAGGTTTATTAGACTGTGGTTGTAGTGATTCTGAAGTCTTGTACTGCCTGTCACATTTTTATCCCATCCTTCCTCTATAAGGTTCTCCCCTTCTTCATTTTATCTTTGCAGCACTTCTGTGAGATGGGCTAGAGAGCTGGCTAAAGAATGATTGTGCCACAGTTACTCAATGGAATACCTGAGAGGGGATTTGAACCCAGGTTCTTTCAACACCAAACACTATAGTGAACAGAGGAACTAACCAGTTTGGGTCTCATAGTCTCAGAATAAACATGTCATAATTTGAGATTGCCTAACATAGGTTATTAGGACTACTTTTTAGATGTCAGAGTACCTCTCCTTATATGCATTCACAAGAGCAGATGACATGTGAGCCAATAGTTTATAGATAGTAGAGAATTACAAGATGCTAAACACTCAACATCCATAGTAATGAAAGAACTGCAGCAGGCATTTGTGAAGTAACATGACATAAGTTGCATTGCTTCTGTGCATGTGGGCATAAAAAGGTTTAAAAAATCTCCCTGAAGGCATTTTGGGGATTACAACTAAGGCCATGTGTAAAAAGCTATCAGAGCCAACCCTGGAAAAACAGAGACATTGTGAACATTGGGCAGATATTAATACAATTACCATGACTGCTTTGCAGTAGGAAGAACAAACAAAACTTTTATGAGAAGGCAGCACTGACTGTATTTCAGGCTTCCCTAATAATCCTGGTTCACATGTCTTCCTAGCTCCTTGAAAATGCTTTCTGGGCATTCCTTTCAGGAGTGCAAGGGGCCATTAGGTCTGAAAAAGTACTGTGTGTGTGAAGGGAGAGGCAGGGATCAGATGTTAACTGAAGCAGAACCTGACTTTGTTATCCAAACTCTCCAAGAATCCTATCACAACAGAGTTATTATTTCGTACTGCAGTAACATCAATACTAGAAAGCAAAAGAAAAAACCCAAACAATCACCACTCAGTCTGTGAAGTCTTTGGAAGTAACACTGAAGAAACTTGGAAAACCTAACATGGCAGGTGATATGTAGAAATTAGGGGTGTGGAGAGGGTGGGGGGGTTGGTATTTTTTGGCTTCTGGTATATCAGATCCGAAAACTATTGGTAAACACTGAATATCCCCAGTCCAATGCCAGTAAAGTGTCAGGACTGGGGAAATATCTGGTATTGCTGAATATATATTCAGGTCTGATGTACCCGACAGGAAGGAAGGAAGGGAAGTGTTTTATTGGTGTTTTAAAAGGTTATTTTAATTATATATTTAAAGTCAAGCAATTCAGCTTTAGTTGTTATGTAACAACAGCAGCAACAACAAAAGATTCCCATTAGTTCAGTGTTTTTGCCCTTGAAAAATAAACTGAAATAAAACAATATCACAACAATATTACTTTTAAAGCTCAGTTAGGTAAGGATGAAAGATCTTTGATTGGATGACCAACATCTTCAGTGTTCTTAAGAAGCAGCCACTGGAGACCTGCTTTTTATTGGAACAGTGGCATGGAGGAGAACTTAATCCTTCCACTTACTCTATTTCCTTCAGAGCTGAGATGTAAAATTTCCAGAAATTTTAAAGCCATAAGGGGAAAAAAACCCTTCCCCTCTTTTTAAGGGAAAACAACAGAAATTCCGGGGGGGGGGGGGGGAATCAAAATACATGCAACACTGTCCTATCAAACCTAAACTAATTTTATTGTTTAACAGTAAATGCATCATATATATCACAACACAGAGGTGTCGAACTCATTTGTTATGAGGGTCAGATCTGACATAAGTGTCATTTTGCATGGCTAAGCCATGCATGCCATAAAATGTAACATGAGGTACCAGAGATATAAACTTTATAAAGGTGATTTCAAAGGTCAAATGGCAATAGCAGGTGAATGACAATAGCAGGCTTAATTGGATTAGGCGTGATATGCAAAGGGGTCGTAGTCGTGGAGTTACCAGCACTGGTAATGAGACAGCAAACCTAGGTCTCAGTTCCATCCAGGAGGATTCAGGCCAGGATGAACAGACATAAGTCTGACATTAGAACATTCAGTTGCTGATCTAAGAGTACCAGTGCTCTTACAAAGGAATTTCAAAGGGATATTAGAAAGAGACTCTACTGAATTGCAATTGATAATGAAGCCATCCTCCTGGACTGAATTGAGACCTAGTTTTCCTATGTCATTATCAATGTGTGCTATTATCATCTGGCATCTGAAATCACTCCACTCTCCAAGATATAAGGACCAATCAAAGTGTTCTAATTCCTAATCAGGGTTTTTTTGAAAGAAAATAAATCCACATAGGAACAGAGAAATCCAATCTTTTTTTTTAAAAAAAAGCCCACAATTTTTCAGAATAAGCCAAAATAATTTCCTCAGTGTACATTGTGCTTGATAGAAGAATCTGCCCACCCACTCTCCCCACAAAGAAGTGTGCTTGCACACAAAAGCATATACCCGGAATAAAATGTTGCTGGTCTTAAACCTGCCATGGGTCTCCAACTTTGTTTTTTCTCTCTTTCCTACCCCTGTCTTCCTCCCCAAAAGAGAAGCAGCAGCCCCAGAAAAGGAAGCAGAAACTGTGTGTGTGTGAGAGAGAGAGAGAGAATGAGGGAGGGGGAGGGAGGCAAGAGGCAGGAAAGAGGAAGCAGGAAGCAAAAAGCTGGGGGAAAAGCAAGCAAGGAAACGTCTGCAGGAGCAGCCCTGGAAAGGAAGCAGGAGAAGGAAGTTGCTTGGGGCCTGGACTTAAGCCCTGTGTGGGCCAGATCTGGGTTGACACTCCTGTCTTAGCATATAAAATTGAAATGTTTGACATATTTATGGAATTAAAAAGTTATAAACTTTAGGTTTTCTACAAGCAAAATTCTACAAGCAAAATTGCAAATATACCCAGTACTTTAGAGAAAACTGCAAGCTAAAGCACCCTATGCTACCTTAGCATGTGTACCTTAGTCCTAGCTAGATATTGTCGTCTTCCTTCTGTGGCTACTAATTATAATGAGCTCAGTTTTCAATTTATATTTCAGAGTTTTCCGCTGAGGCTAGGGCTGCCAAGTCCAACTTGGGAAATATCTGGGGACTTTGGGGGTGGAGCCAGGAGACTTTGGGGGTGGAGCCAGGAGAAAGGAAGTGACATCATTTTGTGATGTCACATCCTGTGATGTTGCTTCCACATGCTGACACATGAACTCATGAAGTTTCCTAATACTGAATCAGGCCATTGGTCCATCAAGGTCAGTATTGACTACTCAGACTGGTAGTGGCTCTCCAGGGTCTCAGGCTGAGATCTTTAATGTCACCTATTACCTGATCCTTTTTTAGCTGAAGAGGCTGATACCTCCTGCATGTCAAGCAGATGCTCTATCACTGAGCAACGGCCCTACTGAATCCTTCCTCATCTCGGCAGAATATGAAGCACTAAGTGCTACACAAGTGCTAAATATGATTTTCATATCATAAGAACAGGAGAGAAGCCACAGTGGATCGGCCCATCCAGTACAGCCCATCCAGTACAACACTCTGTGTCACAACAGTGGCCAAAAATACCAGGTGCCCTCAGGAGGTCCAGCAGCGGGGCCAGAACTCCAGAAGCCCTCCCACTGTTGCCCCCCAAGCACCAAGAATTCAGAGCCTCACTGCCCCAGACAAAGGGTTCCATTTAGACCTTGTGGCTAATAATAGCCACTGATAGACCTCTGCTGGATGGGGACAGAGAGAGACAGACAGACAGACAGACAGACAGAAAAAAGAAAGAGGGAGAGAGAGAAGGGAAAAAAACTGGCAGAGGCACTTACTTCCATTTAGACCTTGTGGTTTTAATAGCCACTGATAGACCTCTGCTGGATGGGGACAGAGAGAGAGAGAGAGAGAGACAGACAGACAGAAAAAAAGAAAGAGGGAGAGAGAATGAAAAGAGCTGGAAGAGAAACTCACCTTGCCAGCCACATGCAAAAGCAGCTCCTTCAGTCCCTCCTTAATCTCTGGGCGGACCTCTCTTGCTGTGGAAGCTCTCTTGCTGACTTCTTAAAGGGGAAATGTCTGGCGAGGCTTTTTACTGCAGGGCAGGCTCTCTGCAGACATTTCCCTTTTAAGGCAGCCATTTTGTCCCCCCGGTGGCCAACTTTGGAAAAGCGGGAGATAAGCTCTAAAAATCAGTGTTTCCCCCGCCCTACCGGGGGACTTGGCAGCCCTAGCTGAGGCTTTGGTGCAATTTCTGCCCTGCCTCCTTCTGATCTATTTTTCCCTCTAGCAAGATAGGGCAATGAGCTACTTTTTACCCAATCTGTGGATATTTATGCTAGAGAAGGAGGAGGAGGATGTTGCAGAAATCTCTGTCCCCATGTGCTCCCGGGGCCAGATGGGGAACACATGGTTGGAGCCCAGTGAGTTGGATATCTGGTTATTGCAATAACAGGGAAATACAGGACTGGATACCTTGGCACCCAGTAACACCAAGCTGTATTCTGCCCCAAACAGGAAGGGCAATAGGTCTTATATCAAAAATGACATCACAATGGTTTACAACTCAGGAGAAACAGTTTTAAAACAGGTATCATCATTTGAACGGGCATCACTTCATTGGTGTATTCCAGCACTGGCTAGAGTTACATACATTTGCATTTGTTTACTTGACTCAGGAACATTAAGGTACATTGAAGTCTCCATCTGGCATCTTCCTAAGACCTATGCATCAGTATAGAATGAGAGTTTCCTGATAAAGTGTGATATCCAGGGCTATTTTGGGGCAGGAACGGAGTTCAGGCTGGCTTCCAAGTTGGCCATGCCTAGAGCCCCTCCTGGTTCCCCAGGCACCTTGCAAACTGTGGGGCACCTGGGGAAGCCAATCCAATCCAGGGAGGAAAGGTAGTTTAAACTGCCTCCCCTCCTTGGGTTCCCCAGGCGCCTCGCAGGTGCGGCCCATTCCATTTTCCTGCTTTCATGAGTGATTTTAAGGCATCTTAAACACAGCTATGGCTTTTCTAAAAATCAATCTATATGTTCTAATATAGGCTTATAGAAAACCAGGAATAAAATCAGAAATCAGGTCCCTTGTCGATCAAGGAGGAGGAAGAGATTGGATTTATACAGTTTACTATCTCCTTTCCCCTCCCCTTCCCACAACAGACACCCTGTGAGGTAGATGGGGCTGAGAAACCTCTTCCAAGAATTGCTCCTGAGAGAACAGCTTTAAAAGCAGCTGCATATGGAGGAGTGGGGATTCAAACCCAGTTCTCCCAGATTAGAGTCCATGCTCCTAAGCACTATTCCAAACTGACTCTCAGAGTCCAGTAACACCTTAAAGACTAAGAAGATTTTCAGGGTATAAGCTTTTGAGAGTCAAAGCTCCTTTCATCAGATACAAGTAGGAAAAGGGTACATGTGTCACAGTGGTTTGAAGGAGAATTGAGAAAGTCAGCCACAAGGGAAGAGTCAGGGGGAAAGGACAACAAAAGGTATGCAACAGCTGAAAGCAATGAGAGCCCTGCATGCTCCCTTCATGAAAATTAGGTATCCTTCTAGGTGCAGAAATGCATTTTGGATTTAAGAGCTGTATACATCTACAGCATGCCCACCTTGTCTTTCAAAGCATTTCACTCATTCTTAAATAAAACATTTCATAGTTTTTTTAATAAATAAATAAATAAATAAATAAATAAATAGTTTTTTTTTTCCAGTTCTCCTCCAAATTTCCAATTTTTCCATCAGATTTTTTAAACGGCTTCAGAAAAAAAGGGAACAAAACTGTTTCCCACCTCCCAGATTTTTCCCCAGCTCTTCACATTTCTGCTTGGGACACTGGTGCGCTGAGGTGCTTTAAGCCCGAGAAATACAAAAGAACAGGCAGAGACTGCTATTTTCCTTCATCAGAATTAAAACAACTGGCAGTGTCAAAGGATTTCTCTTGGGGAAACAGTACTTGAACAGCTTTAACCTATCCCCACCTTCTCTAGCAAAGGGGCTCCAGTCCAAGCTGAGCCCTCAAGTGGCTGCTTTTAAAGAAAATTATAGGTGCCATTGACCCAAGTCATAGATCTTCTGGATTCCATCTAGTTTCAAACACAAAATAATGAAAATGCATAGGGCTCATTATTTAAACTACTTCATTTTAAAAGGACTCATGGCTGCGGTCACACATACTAAATAATCCTCTTTCAATGTACTTTCCAACTGGATTTCACCAGTTCACACAGTAAAATCCAGTTGCAAAGTGCACTGAAAGTGAATTGAAAGTGGATTATTTAGTGTGTGTGACCACAGCCTATATCTATTATTTTAGTAATTTCTCTAGGTAAAACCATTAGTATTAGGTAGTGAACTGGGGGACAATGATTTTCTTAAGGCCACCTTGTAAATTTGTGACTGAGACATGTACATTTTAAATGAGGGCTTCATAAAAAGCAGTACATGAGATTTAGGTTTGCCATGGTTTTTCCATAGATCCTTTAAAACTTTGAATTTCCCCCCATATATATTTCTTATGCTTATGATAGATTATACAATAAGGCTGTGCAAATGTATACTCAATATTGCTACCTGAAATTGAATTCCAATTTAATCTTAACTTTTTAAAAGCTTTCCTGAGGAAGAGCTGTGACATCTGTTTTGCTCTTCTCTATAGACTTACTGAGACAATCAGACAACCAAACTTACTTCCAGGAATGAACCCTTAGGACTGCAGCTTTAATGGTCAGTCATACTATGGAGGGGTCATACCATATTACACCGAGACATACCATATATTGTGCACCACAAGCAATGTGACAAGATAGATTTTAGCATGAAATAATTCACTGAAGATCCCTCAAGGATCTCTTACGCAAATGTGATGATTGTGGTGAAGAGCTGTGCCTCTCTAAGCAGAAACCCTACAAGGCTTGCAGTGCTATGAGGTAGCAATAAAATCTTAATTAGTAAAAAAATAAATGGACATTTCTTGAAGCATGCAACATGCACAAGGACAGAGAATAAAATTAAAATGGACCGGGCATCATAAATTTTAAAAACTTGCGTATCTGCCACCTAATGACTGCAGGGCCACAAATTAAATTTCTCTCTCGTGTACCATCAATCCTTCTGAAGGCTGAACGGTTGAAGTGAATGATGACCCAGCCAAATGAACAATGTTAGCAGTTCTTTTAGGAGGGGAAATAATTAGATTTGGTGACAATAGATGAAGCAACTGAATGCTGCACTTACCTTCCTTCAGTTTCTAAGAAGAGGAAAAGAAGCAGGGTAGCAATACTGTGACATGGATCAATCACAACAGTTCTATTAGGCTGCCTATAGACATATATACCTTGAGTGATGAGCCCACTGTGGATCTACAGTTACACATCTTTAGGCATCCAAGGTGAATCCAGCTGGGGTACAAAAGGTTTTTCCTATTTCCAGGAGAAGCCAGAATTTTGATTAGTTGCCCCTTGTTACAATTGTTATAACTTAACATTTTTAAATCAATCCCTCCTAGGGCTGCCAAGTCCCCCGGTAGGGCGGGGGAAACACTGATTTTTAGTGCTTATCTCCCGCTTTTCCAAAGTTGGCCACCGGGGGGACAAAATGGCTGCCTTAAAAGGGAAATGTCTGCAGAGAGCCTGCCCTGCAGTAAAAAGCCTCGCCAGACATTTCCCCTTTAAGAAGTCAGCAAGAGAGCTTCTTCCACAGCAAGAGAGGTCCGCCCAGAGATTAAGGAGGGACTGAAGGAGCTGCTTTTGCATGTGGCTGGCAAGGTGAGTTTCTCTTCCAGCTCTTTTCATTCTCTCTCCCTCTTTCTTTTTTCTGTCTGTCTGTCTGTCTGTCTGTCTCTCTCTCTCTCTCTGTCCCCATCCAGCAGAGGTCTATCAGTGGCTATTATAGCCACAAGGTCTAAATGGAAGTAAGTGCCTCTGCCAGTTTTTTTCCCTTCTCTCTCTCCCTCTTTCTTTTTTCTGTCTGTCTGTCTGTCTGTCTGTCTCTCTCTGTCCCCATCCAGCAGAGGTCTATCAGTGGCTATTATTAGCCACAAGGTCTAAATGGAACCCTTTGTCTGGGGCAGTGAGGCTCTGAATTCTTGGTGCTTGGGGGGCAACAGTGGGAGGGCTTCTGGAGTTCTGGCCCCGCTGCTGGACCTCCTGAGGGCACCTGGTATTTTTGGCCACTGTTGTGACACAGAGTGCTGTACTGGATGGGCTGTACTGGATGGGCTGATCCACTGTGGCTTCTCTCCTGTTCTTATGATATGAAAATCATATTTAGCACTTGTGTAGCACTTAGTGCTTCATATTCTGCCGAGATTAGGAAGGATTCAGTAGGGCCGTTGCTCAGTGATAGAGCATCTGCTTGACATGCAGGAGGTATCAGCCTCTTCAGCTAAAAAAGGATCAGGTAATAGGTGACATTAAAGATCTCAGCCTGAGACCCTGGAGAGCCACTACCAGTCTGAGTAGTCAATACTGACCTTGATGGACCAATGGCCTGATTCAGTATTAGGAAACTTCATGAGTTCATGTGTCAGCATGTGGAAGCAACATCACAGGATGTGACATCACAAAATGATGTCACTTCCTTTCTCCTGGCTCCACCCCCAAAGTCTCCTGGCTCCACCCCCAAAGTCCCCAGATATTTCCCAAGTTGGACTTGGCAGCCCTAATCCCTCCCACCCATCCAGTTAGACAGAAGGTTGATTTGTTCCTTTTGTTAATAATGAAGCAATTTCTTCCTTTTGTCTTTAGATCTAATTTGCTTGTTGGAGGGCAAATAAATGGATACACTGATAAATGTGCTGACTACCTTGAACAAAAAGTTCTCTAAAAAGTCAAAAGCTTGCATGAAGCATGGACAGGTGGGGTAAAAAGGCAAAGTTTATCTTGTATAAAATAAGTACCTACTCCTAGAGGGAGTTATATTTATATCTTCTTTCCAGACAACCTGATGCCAGCACCCTTTTAAATAGGTACGCCTGCTCAGTGATTCACAAAGGGTACTTACAAGACAAGGCCTTAAATTTATGGTCTGTGTGGATAAATGCATTTTTCTTTGGGGATCTAGACTGAGAAAAACCTTCAACTGTAGTTTTAAAAAGCTTTTCTCTCTCTCGGCAGAGAACAGGCAGGAGGGGAAGTCAATTCAATTGCTTGCCATCCTCACCTCAGCCACCCTCTTGAACTGCAAATGACAGGCCTGGCCAGAGACAATGGAGTGGTCAGCTCACACCTTTTACTAAGAAAGTGAGGCCGAGGACAGATTGGCAATCTGCCCCGGGAGAGCTCCGCTTGGGGAGGGGGGGGGGAAAGGGAGCCCGTTCAGACATTCACAGCTGTCCCTCAGCTCCCTTCTGCACTTACGCGCTTTGAAGCCAGTTTCCTCTCACTGTAGAAGGACACCGGGAGAAACCGGTGTCCAGGGGCTGTCTTCCGCATGCCTCCCGCTTTCAGGCAGTGAACCGGAAGAAGGCGGGATTCAAATGGAGGCAGCTGTGTGAATGTGCCATTTCAGCAATTTGCGCATGAGCACACATGCGCACATACACACATTGCCAAAACAGCCCTGCCACAAGCTGCGGAGGCTGGCCCACCCGGTCTGAATGCTCTGTAACAGCATCCTTGCACAATACACTGGCCAGTGTGAACGGCCAGCCCCGGGGAATTTCCCCCCCGCAGCTTTTCCCTCTGGATTCCTCCCGCTCCAGATTGCCTGTCTGTCCTTGGCCTGACATTCAAAAGGGAACAGATCTGGAGTATTTAAGATGCTAGACAGACTTCAGGAAAAAAACTTCTTTGATCTGACCTGCCCTGCACAAGGGGTGGGCAAACAGAGATGTTGAAACTCCTTGGCATAAGGGTCTCACTGGTATTTATTTTATCCAGGCCCACACAGCTTTTACATCTGAGCTGCTGCTGAACAAATCACCTGTTTATTCAAGAGTTCTCACAGAGACAATCCCAGTAAATGATGGTGTTTCGATTCCAGTTGCCCCCATCTTGCACAGTCTCCTATGCTAATTCTCCCCAAATAATTGGAGACTGCCTCTTTGGGTAACACTTTCATTGAGCTGTCCAGTATGATCCTAAGATCTTTTCCTCTCAGAGACTAATTTCACACAAGCCACTGCTCTGCTCCCACTCTTCCCTTTCCCCAGTTGCACATCCCAATTTCCCATTATGTGCTCTGTGGCCGCATTTTGACCCACAGCTTCACCCGATCTCTTCCGCGTCTTTGCGATCCTGTTTTTTGAGGATCTAGAAGACGCGGAGGAGATCATGTGAAGCTGTGGGTCATAATGCAGCTGCAGAGCACATAATGGGAAATTGATGTGTGCAATCAGGGGGGAGGGAACAGCGGGGGCAGAGCAGCAGCTTGTGTGAAATCGGTCTCAGTATCAGCAAGTTCATACCCCGTTAGCCTATACTTGAAGATGGATTTTCCCTCCAATGTGCATCACCTTACACTTACCAATTGAACTTCATTTGCCACATTGTTGCCCACTCATCCAGTTTGTGGAAGTCCGCGGAGCTCTTCACAGTCAACCCTGGTTTTCACCATCCTGAATAATATTGTATTGTCTGCAAACTTGGCCACTACACTATTCACCCCTAGTTCCAGATTACTGATGAATAAATTAAATAGTACCATCCCCAATACTGATCCTTGTGGGATCCCACTGCTTACTTCCCTCCATTGTGAGAACTATACATTTCTGTAGGGTGGATGGCACATGCCAGGCAGAGAGATTGTATTGCTGCTAGCACCAAGATATCTCAAAGGACAAGGTGGAACAAGGCTTGCAGGTCAGTGGAGCTGACATTCTCTGCCTCCCTGGCCCCTAAAAGGGGAATGCTTTTGTTATTCTTGTTGGTTCTAATGAAATTTATTAATGTGGTTTTTAGTTTTGAATTTTGCCTTGGATCAATGAGGCTACCTGCAACCCTTTCCTTCAAATATGTAGGTCATGTGTCATGAAGAGCTTTAAAGGTAGCAACGCTCTGAATTAGCAGTGTACATTCAGGTATTTCTGAACCAATATTATACCTGAATTTTGCTATTAATTTTGACTTGGGGATATTAGGAATGATGAAAGGCACTTCCAAATTTCATGTTTCTTCAAACTTATATCCCAACAATTTTGGATTTGGGGAGGTTATTTTGGCTTTGGGGTAGACCTGACATCTGCATCTGGATGCCAGGTCCACGGCCCCTGGTCTTTGGATACCAGTTCTACAATCAATTGACAGCACTGGAGGTAGACTTGATCTCTGAAGTCTGGATGCCAGGTTTGTCAAACAATGAAAACAGTGAGGGGTGACCTGGCTTCTGGTCTATAGATAACTGATATTTCCAAACCTGAAAAAAATACCCCAAATTATTCCTGAAATAGTTTTAATACTCCTGAAATTTTGGAATAAGGGTAATCATGCCCCTTCTGAGATAATAAAATGAATTTAAAATGAAATTTTTTTGAAGTGAACAACCTTACTTAGAATTGAATCTTGAAACAACCAGACATCCAATGCGAGAACTGGCATTAGCCAAATACAGGGATGGCTGCATCTGGAGGTTTACTTAAGGAAATGTACAGCTGTTTATCTTCAGCATAATGATGATCTCCAAAGTTATGGACAGTCTCATTCAGTGGTGTCATACTGGTGCTAAAAAACATGCATAATGATGTGGAGCCCTGCAGAATCTCACAGGTGAGATCCCAAATTACAGATTCAGCATCACCAGGAATCACTTTTGAAACATGATCAGACAGAATAGATTTAAACCACTTAAACTCCATCTTCCTAATTTTCCACCCCAAGCACTTTTATAATATCGAGTGGATGAAACCACAAATCCCAAATGGGGAAGCAAAGATGGAACAATCCTCCCAGTTTCCAATCAATGATACAACTTCTGGAACTCCAAGGAAGGGATGAATATAGGAGTAGCTGGAGCTTTGCAGCCTAAAATAGTGACCAGCCTTTCCCTTCCAAATCTCAGGCAGCAGATCTTAATATTACCTGAAGAAAGGAAATGGAGATTATAACAGTAGAAGCTCTTTAGTTAAGATGATGCTTAAATAACAAATTTAGAGTCCCATGGCACCTTTAAGACCAACACTTTATCAAACATATGCACATGAAATTTCATACCTTGAATAAACCTTTGTTGGTCTTAAAGGTGCCATGGGACTCTAAATTTGTTGTACTGCTTCAGACCAACATGGCTGACCAACTGGATCTATACTTAAATAAGGCATTACAATGCTTAATTTGCATGGGATCACAACAGTCACACCTCTTTGTTCTTACTGATACTAAGCCATACTCATATCAGTTGGGAGTGGTGCTATCCAGGGCTTTTTTGTAGAAAAAGCCCAGCAGGAACTCATTAGCATAATAGGCCACACCCCTGACAGCACAACTCCCTCCCAGGATCAGTTTCTCCAGGTGCCCCACAGCTTGCGGGGCGCCTGGAGAAACCGAGGAGGTGAGGCAGTTTAAACTGCCTTCCCTCCCGGATCAGCTTGGCTTGTGGCTTGCGAGGCGCTTGGGGAACCGGGGGTGGTGGTGGCTGTAGGCATGGCCAACTTGGAAGCCAGCCGGAACTTCGTTCCTGTGTGTTCCTGCCCAAAAATAGCCCTGGTGCTATCCTACATTCTGTAGGTTTGGTTTTCTGGAACAAAAATGTATCTCCTGGTTAAATCATGATGTTTTTATGCTGGCGAGCACCCTCCATATGCTGGGATAAAAGGTCTGCTATCAAAACAGGGCCAAGTAAAAATGCCTTTACCTTCCATCCTCAGACACTTTTGATGCTAGAATGATCTAGTGCACCTTCTGGCCTCCCCTAGACTGTCGTCTTACAGAAGAAAGGCCCTGGGTTCCAGTAAAAAAAGCCAGGTCACAAAAAATTTAATCTGGGATGTAGGGTGTCTTTCCTATACCAGCACAGAAAATATCTGATTCAGTGACAAGGAATTTGTTCTTATCCTGGCCCTTGGTGAATCTGAGGGCTGCCATCTAGGAATGTGAACATAAAGTACCATCTACTGCAGCTCAGGAGACAGCACTAAACTTAGGGTGATTCTGCATTGGCTTTTCCCCTCTGTTGTTTTATGAAACCCATGTTGGAACAGAAATTCTACTCTACATCGCGTGCCACTTTCACTTTCTTTGTTCATTGGGTTTTATGGTACTTTCTGCATAGATTTATGGCATTCAGGGGTGATTTTAGAGTCAGTACGGTGTTGCACCGAGGTATTTGAATGTGGTTGTGAGCTGCACCTTTTCCTCAGTGTTGAGAAAATGTGGAATGAATGCTAGATGCAGAATCGCCCCCTCTTTACATATCACAAGCTTCTGGAGCAAAAGGCAAATACACCTTCCTCTCCCTGCAATGTCTCATATCTGCCCCCAGAAAGCTTCCACTGTTATTGGAAGAACTGGCACTGGTATAGATTCTGGTGGGAATGTAATTCTGTCCTTTCCTATTTTGTACCAGTCTGACATCTTCTGATTATCGACATTTGGTCCGGATGATCTTATTTGGTACCTTCATTATGGGTACTTACATTAATTTGATTCTAAAGTTAGGTAAGGAGATAAAAACTCTGCAATCTAAAGCCTGTCATTAGTGACCTTTTCTCTGAACAAGAGAATGAAATGCTGACTAATGACGTACCTGGTATTCTCTCAAAATAATTGAGTCTCTATAATTGGTGCTAGGAATGGATTTCCTGAAAGTATAATTTGGTATATAGTTTCCTGCCTAGAAATGGGGTTTATTTATAATCTCTATGGCTGTGGCCACAAACACTAAATAATCCACTTTCAGAGCACTTTCCAACTGGATTTTGCCAGTTCACATTCCGCACTGTCATTTTTGTCACTTGTTTGTTCCTATTGCTTCAGGGTTCCCACCCCCCAAAGTGTTTTGCTCTCTCTAGTAGTCTCAGAGGGAGCAAAACACATGTGAAAAGCCCCCCCCCCCCCAAGCTATATGGACAAAAGAGAGACAAAAATGGCAGTGCGGAAGTGGAAAGTTGAAAAGTGCACTGAAAGAGGATTGGAAGTGGATTATTTAATGTGTGTGACCGCAGCCTGTATGATTCTTTGTCACATATTCCTTTGTGATTCTTAAAAAAATAATGAAATTTCTGTGATGATTTGTTGCCTGTTTACTACCTTGCTTGTTAACAAACAACTGGTGAATTTCTACCATGTCTTTGAAAGGGACTTGCACATCACCGCTCAGACAAATAAAAGTTTTGTTGTGTGAAACTGAGCTTGTCACAGTGATACCAAAGTGTTTGAACTGAATAGGAAGAGGAGGTGACTGACTTATTTCTCACCAATTTCATTATAGCACCTGGAAAGGTGTAAAATAAAAATCAAAGATCATTTTCAGGCAATTGCTTTAAAAGGTGGCCTTGAAAGGTATCTTTAACACTATGGGATGGATCCAAAGAATCATGACCTGAACTCCACTTCTGAAATAGATCTTTTCTTCTGCCTGTTTTGTGCAGCCATTGATGCCATCCTAAAAATTAGTGTTGACATTCAGACGAAACCTCATGAAATGCTGTGCAGGGTGGTAGGCTGAATCTTGAGTAAAAAATCTGCAGAAATTTACAAGTGGATCCAACGCAACACCCTCCCTTTAAAAAAAGGAAAGAAAATTAAACACAATTGAGAATGGAATAAGAACCAAGCCTAAAAGAAAGCTTGAAAAGAAAAAGGTGAAAAGGTATTTCTAATAGCTGCTGTTTGTGTTGAGCGAGTAGGAAAAATAAAAAAGGGGAATGAAAATTGCTCAGATATTTTTGAGACAGAATAAACAGACAAAAGGAGAATAATAGTGATGCAAAATGCAAACTAAAATAATTGGAGGAAAAACATGAGATGTGAGGGAAAAAATATGGAAGCATTACTAGTGCTCAAAAATAATTTGTAAAGCATTCAGCCATGTTGATTATACAAAATTAAAGAAACTAGAAATGTTCTTTTCCCCTGTTTTTTCCCCAGTGTAATTTTTTCTGCTCACTGATGTGGTGGTGTCATAAAAATAGCATACATGATTTCTTCATTTTGCAGAGCTGGATGGCGTATTTGGGCAGAAGGGCTGCTTTGTTGCCATAATAGTAAAATACTTGAATGATCCAATAAAACATATCAGTAACAACAAATTAATAATGGAGCAGCCATAAAGCCAATGGATAATTGAAAATAGAAGTTTAAAACATAAATAAATGGTATAAAAGGTAATAAAACCATCAACTTTTCAACTAAAGACTGGAGGGGGGATGTTTGTACCTAACAGGTGTCCCCAATGTGGCACCCATGGTGCCGGCTGAAACCTTTCCTTGTGTCTGCCAAGTGTCTAGAAAGTGGGTAGGACCTGACAGGGCTTTTGCCCAACTGGGCTCCTGTTTGGCCACTGGAGATCTTATTAGCTGCTTTGGCAGCAGCTACCACGACAAAACAAAGATCTGCACTCTGTGACTGAAGGTAAACTGTATGTATGCAATTTATTTTTTTAAAAAAACATGCTGAAGATTTACTATTACAGTTAAGCATGACCTCAATTTCTGACATTTTGCAATTGGCCACTTCCTGTGGCAGCCATATTGTGGTTGCGCTCACTACCCTGTGCTGAAATCCCAAAAAACACCCACTGGCTCAAAAAGATTGGGGACCCTGGGATAGATGATAGGATAACCTTTGCCACAGCCAGCTGGGTTTTGAGAAGGGGCAGGAGAGGGAGCTGCTGCTGCTGGAGTGGTGAGTGTTAATTATCTGCCTTTCCTTAACTGATGAGGAGGAGTAGGTGAGGTTACTGCATGGAAGGACAGTGTTTGAGGGTGTATGGGTATACATAAACTGTTGGACAGTGCTTGTTTGAGGGACTGTTGTTTCTGTTTGTCTCTTTTGCCGGGCTGTAACTGATTGCAGCTTTTAGCAGTTTTGCCTGGGGCTGACTGCTGGCCCTGCCAACTGCTGGGTGAGTCTTAATTATTTTAGGCTCCTCCTTGCCAGAGTTGCAAGCTGAAGGGTGAGAGCTGAAGAAGAAGAAGAAGAAGAAGAGACTGGATTTATACCCCACCCTCCACTCCCCAAGGGAGTCTCAGAGCGGCTTACAAACTCCTTTTCCCTTCCCCTCCCCACAGCAGACACCCTGTGAGGTAGGTGGGGCTGAGAGAGCTCTTTCCCAAGTTGTCCTTGAGGGAACAGCTGGTACAGAGCTATGGCTTGCCCAAGGTCATCCAACCAGGTACAAGTGGAGGAGTGGGGAATCAAACCCAGTTCTCCCAGATTAGAGTCCATGCACTTAACCACTACACCAAACTGGCTCTCTTGTCCTGAGGCTCTTAGCTGGGGGTCTGTCCGGGGGGGGGGGGAGGCTATAGAAGGCTGAGTAGCTCTTATTTGTTAAGTTATATTTGTTAAGTCTATATTTGTTAAGTTAGTTTTTGCTTCTGCAAACCTTTGACAAGTAGTCTTGAGAGGCAGTTTGGCAGGGAAGTTACCAAAGAAGTATCAGTTAAACTGAACTAATTTTGAAATGGATTGCAACAGCATGCCTGGTGAGAGAGCTGAAGCAGTGACGTGCAAAGTCTGTGGCATGTTCGTATTCTTACCTGAGGGTAAACAGCAATTACACTTGCAGCAAGTGAGGAGTCTGGAGACCAAGTCCTATGAGGAAAGGTTGAAGGAGCTGGGTATATTTAACCTGGAGAGGAGACACTGAGATATGATAACCATCTTCAAGTACTTGAAGGGCTGTCATATAGAAGATGATGCAGAGTTCTTTTCTGTTGCCCCAGAAGATCAGACCAGAACCGATGGGTTGAAATTAAATCAAAAGAATTTTTGGCTACACATTAAGAACTTCCTGACATAGAGTGGTTCCTCAGTGGAACAGGCTTTCTCAGGTGGGCTCTCTTTCTTTGGAGGTGGTGGGCTCTCTTTCTTTGGAGGTTTTTAAACTAGGGCTGCCAAGTCCCCCGATAGGGCGGGGGAAACACTGATTTTTAGTCCTTCCTCCCGCTTTTCCAAAGTTGCCCACCGGGGGGACAAAATGGCTGCCTTAAAAGGGAAATGTCTGCAGAGAGCCTGCCCTGCAGTAAAAAGCCTCGCCAGACATTTCCCCTTTAAGAAGTCAGCAAGAGAGCTTCCACAGCAAGAGAGGTCCGCCCAGAGGGACTGAAGGAGCTGCTTTTGCATGTGGCTGGCAAGGTAAGTTTCTCTTCCAGCTCTTTTCATTCTCTCTCCCTTTCTTTTTTCTGTCTGTCTGTCTCTCTCTCTCTCTGTCCCCATCCAGCAGAGGTCTATCAGTGGCTATTATAGCCACAAGGTCTAAATGGAAGTAAGTGCCTCTGCCAGTTTTTTTCCCTTCTCTCTCTCTCCTTCTTTTTTCTGTCTGTCTGTCTGTCTCTCTCTCTCTCTGTCCCCATCCGGCAGAGGTCTATCAGTGGCTATTATTAGCCACAAGGTCTAAATGGAACCCTTTGTCTGGGGCAGTGAGGCTCTGAATTCTTGGTGCTTGGGGGGCAACAGTGGGAGGGCTTCTGGAGTTCTGGCCCCGCTGCTGGACCTCCTGAGGGCACCTGGTATTTTTGGCCACTGTTGTGACACAGAGTGTTGTACTGGATGGGCTGTACTGGATGGGCTGATCCACTGTGGCTTCTCTCCTGTTCTTATGATCTGAAAATCATATTTAGCACTTGTGTAGCACTTAGTGCTTCATATTCTGCCGAGTTGAGGAAGGATTCAGTAGGGCCGTTGCTCAGTGATAGAGCATCTGCTTGACATGCAGGAGGTATCAGCCTCTTCAGCTAAAAAAGGATCAGGTAATAGGTGACATTAAAGATCTCAGCCTGAGACCCTGGAGAGCCACTACCAGTCTGAGTAGTCAATACTGACCTTGGACCAATGGCCTGATTCAGTATTAGGAAACTTCATGAGTTCATGTGTCAGCATGTGGAAGCAACATCACAGGATGTGACATCACAAAATGATGTCACTTCCTTTCTCCTGGCTCCACCCCCAAAGTCTCCTGGCTTTACCCTCAAAGTCCCCAGATATTTCCCAAGTTGGACTTGGCAGCCCTATTTTAAACCGAGGCCAGATGGCTATTTGACAGCAGTGCTGATTCTGTGAACTTAGACTGATCATGAGAGGAAGAGCAGGAAGGGTTGCATCAGTGTTTAGTTCTTGTAGCTGTTTCTTACATGGCCAGGGAAATGCTAATTACTGCTTTGGGATCAGGAAGCAATTTTTTCTCCAGGCCCATTTGCCCAGGGATTTCTGTCATCTTCTGGGCATGGAACAGGAGTCACTGGGTGTGTGTGGGAGGGAGAAATATTTGTGAATTTCCTGCATTGTGAAGGGAGTTGGACTAGATGACTCTGGAAGTTCCTTCCAATTCTATGATTCTACTAATAATGCCACATGTATATTTTGCCAGTATTATACTTTTCTTGTCATTGCAGCACATTTTTCTAAAGCAAATGATTTAATTTAGCTTTTTATATCCCTTTTCCTACTGTACTTGTTTAGTAAAACATACTAACTCTCAACCAAATGAGAACATAAGCTGAACATTTTAATGGGTTTTCTCTTGAAATCTTTAGCAATGCATCTATCAAGCCCTTAAAAAAAAGAACAAACATGAAAGACAGATGAGTCTGTGAAGCTACTTCCTATCAGTGAACACTCTTTGAATCTACTGCTGTTCTTGCTTTTTAGCAACAGCAAAAGAACCGCTGGTTATCTCGCAGAGTCGCAATGGAGCTTCCCCACAGCTGTGTTGAAGTCAACAAATACAGCCATCATTACTCAAAAATGTTTTGGCATAAGGTGCTATGTAATTTGAAGTTATCATTAAACACAAAGTAGTATTTTAATTTTAAGCTCTACTTAAACACAAGGGAAAAGAATCTTCATTTGCCAAGCAAAATTGGTACTTTCTTTTTTTACAAACACATACACATGCATAATTCTGAACATGGCCTCAGAATGCGCATCAAAATATTTGCATAATTGGATATTTTTTAGAGAAGGAGGATTTTTCTACAAACCTGGAACAGCCTCAAGGTTTGAAGGAAAATCTGAAAAGAAAAAAAATTGTGAGGGGGACTTAACCCCTTTACAATTGTTGAAGCTGACATCTTTTGATGCCTTTCTGCCTGTCAATGCCACAGCATGTGGCAGAAGCCTGAAATGAAGAGAAGAGACAGAAAGAGGCAGGGAAGACAGGGAAAGAGAATGGGGAGGAGGTATTAGCAGGAGACTAAGGTGGTGGCAGATTGAGGAAAGAAAGGGGTAGTGGCAGGACCAGTGTGGGGAGGAAGAAGCAGCAGGAGTAAGGTGAGGGAGAAGGAGGTGTGATGGTGACCCATCCGTCCTCCACTGGTCCCACTTTTTTCTCACCCTGCCCTCTGTTACTGCCTTTCTCCCCTTGCTCTTCTAGTGCCACCACTCCCACTGCCTTTTTTTGTGCTGCACCTATCTTAGATGCTTTCTTTTGCAAGTTTCTTATTGCCACCATCAGTCTGCTGATTTGGGTGTGTGTGACTCAGTCAGTTTGGCCTAGTGGTTAAATGTGCAGACTCTAATCTGAGAGAACCAGGTTTGATTCTCCACTCTTCCACTTGCAGCTGCTGGATGACCTTGGGCGAGCCATAGTTCTGTCAGAGCTGTTCTTGAAAGAGCACTTCTTGAAAGAGCTCCCTCAGCCCACCTACCTCACAGGGTGTCTGTTGTGGGGAGGGGAGGGGATGGGAAAGGAGATTGCAAGCCTCTCTCCTTTGGGTAGTGAAGGGCAAGGTATAAAACCCCTATTTTTCTTCTTCTTCTTATCCCCAAGACCAACATGTCAGGGATGACAAGAGAATTGGAGCACAAAACACCCTGTACTGGCTTTCTAGTCCAACACTGCCTCTCCCTCCACAATCCAGTTGATCAGAGATCATGACAGCAAAAGGACTGGGGAAAGAAAGGTCACCATGGGAGAGGCTTGGAGGAGAAGGAGGCAGACAGAGTGAAATGACTGAGAAGAGAGAAAGTAGGGAATGGGGTTGGAAGGAAGAGAATGTGGGTCCAGCATGGAAAGACTGTATTTCTGTATCTCATGGGGTTTGTAAGTCTCTGGTTTGTTTGTGTGTAAACATGATAAATCTAACCCAGATGATACCCCAGTTGTCTTGTAAAATCCCTTGAAAGGGGATGATAAATTAATTTGAGGTTGGAGAATGTTCATAGGATTGTTTTTTTTTTAAATTTTCTCTTTGCTACTGCTAAGTCTTAGGTGAATATAGAAGAATCTTATATTTCTCAGCACAGTCATTAATCATTCATCCTGGCTGACCAGTCATTTGGTGGGTAGTAGATCTCCTGCTGCAGAAACACAGAAACAGATACCTTAGGACTGAAAGGGGAATATGGGTTTTGGATCCCATAGTTTCACCCAGAGTATTAGGGGATTCCAAGCCCCTCTCCTTCGAGCTGTTTTATCTGAGTCTGACTATAAGATAAGTACAAGTTTTTCAGTGGCCACAAGTGCCACAGAAGATGGACAAAGCGTTACATGGGGAATGAAAAGTCTCAGGGAAAATGTACAGAAAAATTTAAGGGATATTAGGAAACATTTTTTTTAATTAACACATTGCATTGCACACAAATTGCATCAAAGAATCATACTTAAGGCAACAATATTGTGCCATGTGATGCACTGTCCAGGGAAGTAGCCACAGTAAAACAGTTTTATGAACATAGCAGAGCGATGAAAGTTATTCTGACATATTTATAATCCAGTGTTAGGCCCATTTGTGGCATGAGGTGATGAGGCTATTAATTAAATGCAACACGGTTGTCAGATCTAGACCATGAAATGGTGTTATGTCTTGCAGAGTTGTACAAAAGTTCTCCCATCACAGTGATTCAGTGTCCAAATCAACAACCATGGAAAACAACAGGAGTCTGTGAGTTAATTGGTTTATTCAGACCACAGAAACCCAATTAGTTCTTTTCACCTTGATGGATTGGTACACAGAGAGAGGTACAGCTCAATCCTAAACACAGTTACATCCTTCTAAGCTCAATGACTTTAGTGGGTTTACAGGAGTGTAATTCTGCATAGGATGGCACTGTTAGTCTCAGTTCAATGGTGGCTTGGAAATATGCCTCATCTAAATTTCTTTCTGAATTTGGAATTCCAAATTATCTCACCTTGTTTCTGAAGGGCAGCCATCCCATTAGGAATTCTCCAGAGCTCTGATTTTTATTTCTGAATATTGTATGTGGTACACCTCACTTTTCCTTACCTATGCACCAAAAAGTGCCAAGAGATGTTCATCAACATTATTCCCTTTATCGAGATGATAATGTTCTGCACACATTGCTCCTGCCCCCTTAGCCAGGGCCTAACCAATCTAAAAGTCTAGGCCTATTTATTCTATCTTCCTCCTTTACGCAAAGCCAGCTAATCCCACACTGCTTTATGAAGGGAGGGATGAGTGGGTCAGTTTTAGCCAGAAAAATGGCTGGCTCAGACAATCAGGCTATATACATCCTCAACCAGCCTCTGCTGTGATTGGCTCTTTTATGGCTTAGCAACAGGATTCCCTGGCATCTCTCTTTTTAAAATTGTGGTGCAAGCAGTTAATAGATCCCTGCTGATAACAGAAAATGTTTTTGTAATATTATAATGTTCTTATTTATTCAATTCCATTCCTTCCTTTGAGGTAATCAATTTATTCTAATATTTTTGCCCTTCATTTTTTCCATTCACTGGGAACTCAGAGTAGCTTGCAAATCAAAATACATATATACAAAAGAAATTTGAACAAAAATATACAACCCAACAGCTTTCCCAAGTCAAACTTAAAATAAATTGCGAACCAGAAGGACATCCCAGGCTGGTGCTGGTTTTGCTAGCATGGTTCACATGGAACCAAAGGCTGCCAGAGATGAGTTCCTCTAGCTAAGCCCAAGCTTAAGTTTCTTGCAGAACAGAGAAATGTTCAGTCTAGCTCTTATACAGGTGTCTCAAGATGTTCTCAGTTGCAGGGCTGCAAACATGATTCTTCATCTCCTCCCAATTTATCCTCACAAGTCACAACAAGTGATTGTGGACAAGGTTGCATATTTAACAAAGCTAGAAAAGTTGCCGTGTAAAGTCCTCTTCCCTGTTCATGATGGATGAACATTGGGCAAAGATGTTAAACATAACTTTTGATATAAGGAAAACAAGATCTACTTAAGATGCTAAAAGCATCAATTGTTCTTGGAAAAGAGAGATGATACACTGATAACTTCATAAAATGAATGGAATACTATCCATCTGAAGCTGTGTAGTAAATGTCAGGTGTCACTATTAAACAAAGGCTGCCCTTTATGGGTCTTATGGTTCATGGGTAAGGCAATACTATGCCTCCAGGCAGCCTTTGAACTGATTACTAAAATGCTATTTGTAGTTTTCATTGGTTTGATTATTGAGATGTTTCCCCTGTTCTCCTAATTTCTCTCTCACAGAGTCTGTAGGCCAAATAGGTTTATGGTATATTCTAGAGTATTTTTTTTTATAAAGAGATGAATTTCAGATGGTTGCAATCAGAAAGATTTCACCACCCATTTTTTTGTTTTATTGGTCCTGTTAAATTGACATGGAAATCATCACTTAAGTAATGTTCCTGGCATTTCCTTCTGAATTCATTTCTTTGCCAGATCTGACAGGCATCATCATTCATGCTAAAATGTAAGAGTGATCTCTGATCCGCAGGTTTTACTGTATGCAAGGGAGCACCAACATATATTTGAGTCCGGCCTTTCTCTGTAGCAGTGAACTTACCCAGTTCCTGTTCATTTTTGATCTGGAAAATCCAGGAGTCTGCTCACAAGGTATCGTTGGTCAATTCACTACTTTTCAAACTGATCTACTTTATAGGATTGTGAAGATTAATGAATGAGATGGTAAAATGAGTTATTGACTTCAAACCTGGAATGTATACTAATGAGATGGACAAGGAAAGTAGATCGGCTTTTGATATCTCTACTAGATCTGCAAGGCATCACTAATGTTATATCCAGATTATAAACTTCATTCTATAGTTAGTGATGATTTCTGAGTCAGATAATAGAGGCCCATTGGTTTTATTTCATTTAGTGTTAGTATAGTATATAAAATAATTATACACCCTCATGAAGGAAGACAGAGTACCAGGAGGTAGAGGCTTTCCCCTTTGTCTAGTATAATTATCATATTTCACTTTGTATGAGCAGTGTTACTAGGGTCCCCCTTCCCAGATGTGTGCTGTCTTCTCTGACTCCGTCTTGGCTGAATTCACTTTGGCAGCCATTTTAGGACCTAGCAATGCCATGCTTTGGAGAAGGTGAGGTCAAGGCTCTCCTCAGGCTGTGCAAAAAAGTGGACAAAACATTGAGTGGGAGACTGATTCACTGATGGGACATCTGCATGCCTATCTGTTGCCACAGGGGCTTGTACCCACCTAGATATATCAACATAATTTCATCAGCAAGGACAAATCTTCCTGGGCACAAAGTATAATTACTATCAAGCAGCCAGGTGGGCCTGATTACTTTTACTGACCTTGACTGAATGTTCTGTACCTGACCAGGCCTAGGTAAAGGCTTCACCCTGACAGGCCTTTTGTTCACTCTGCCTCACCTTTAGTTACCTTTCTGAGAAGTCCCCCTTCCTAACTAAATCAAAGTCAGGAAAACCACAGATTCTCATCCTGGGCTGATTCTGCATTGGCTTTCCCCTCTGTTGTTTTAGCAAACCCATGTTGGAACAGAAATTCCCCTCTGCATTGCATGCTGCTTTCACTTGCTTTGATCATCAGATATTATGGTAGCCTCCACTCTCCATGCCCTTTGATCATCGGATTTTATGGTACCTTCTGCATAGATTTATGGCCATTTTAAAGCCATTCAGGGATGACTTTGCAGTCAGTATGGCATTGGCCTATGGTATTTCAATGTCATTTTGAACTGCACTTTCCTCTCTCAGTTAAGAAAATGTGGAACAAATGCTAGATGCAGAATCGCCCCTGGAGTCACATTGAATTCTGGGGCTTGACAGTTATTTCTTTGATATTCTATTGTGCTGGCTCCTATAACTATCACTGTTCTGCCAGCAAGAACTGTGCAGTTTAAACCCTGCTGCTGGCTTTCCACCCCACCCTCAGAGGCTGGCCCTTGGCTGATGAAGCCAGCTGGCCCACCCTGCAGCAGATCCCACCCTTCCAACCCTCGTGGCAGCGTAAGGCTTCCTTGCCTCAGTCTCCCCCAATCCACAAATGGTGGTGCTGGGTGAGTCCTTGCCACGCTTCTGGCCCCTACACCAGCACAGCCATGCAGACACTGGATTCTTTGGGCCACCCTGCCAGTGCATCTCCGTATAGGCGAATGTATCTCTGCATTGCACCAGCACGATGCTTAACTGCCATCCTAACAGCACAGTCCTAAGAGGCTTTGCACCTTTATAAGCCCATTGACTTCAATAGACTTCTGTTTAGGATTGTACTGTAAATAGTTTTAAGACTTGCTTTAGAATTATGCTGTCATTACTTCTTAGTTGTCTGCTACCAACAATGTCACATGAATGGCATTAAATGTGAAACAGTAAGATGCAGCAGTATAACAAGTTTGTTTCAGACAAAGAATTGGTTGTTCAACTTGTCAAGATACTAATTCCTTTTTTTGTGTGTGAGCGGTTTGCTCTCATTTCTTGTGCAGTTAATGACATTGATGATATCTGTGTGGTTCTTTTCCATGAGAGTGTTATACTTCAAATAGGGATCTTTGGCAGAACCCTCAGATTGTCTGTTAACTGCTTGATGGATATCTAATATAGGGCAACCACTAATTTGCTTTTTGTCTTTTAGAAGCTAACAAGGGAGAAACATAAACAAAATATTGTGAATTATTTTTGGTTGTCAAAAGTTGGCTGCAAACATGAGAACAGTCCTGATGATTCCCAGGCAAGCTAAAAACAACCCGTCCTCTTTCAAGCATCTTCAGGTCTCTGAGAAAGAGAGTCCACTTGGGCAGTCCTGGCAAATGCCTGTTCGTAGCTCTAAGGTGCTTGGAAATGGGAAATGTGCTCTACATCATGAGTCTTGTCCCCAGACTGAGCCATAGTTGGGAATGGCAGAGGAATCCTTGCATTCCACTGCCATCCCATCCACCTCTGCTGGTTTCATTTCCCCTCTATATGTTGGAGTTTGTGAGGTTTTGGTCTTAACTTCAGCTTTTTCATGCTTTTTCATTCTTCTACAGAACTGTGTTTTAAAAGGATGCAGATAAAGACTGATATGTCAAGGAACATATCATGCACAATGCTTTCTGCTTATTATGAACTTTTTAAAATACAGCTGCACTATTGTGGTGTAGGTCAACAGCTGAACTGGTATGATGAAAGTATATGAGACCAGGATGGCACAGTCATGGCTCCCTGCATGGCATCACAGCATCCAGCTATCTCTGTTCACTGATGCTAACCATTCAGATTGTTTGGAGCAGCTTGTCACTCAAGTCTCTCTGGATCTGTGAAGAATTAACCTTTCACAGTTCTTCAGCTGTTTGGACAGCACTCCTAAGCTTTTAAAAAGTGCAGTCTGTCACAACTGAAAACCCACTGATCACCAAACATACCTGAATTCTTCCAGCTATCACATGAAATATATAAAACAATTCATAGTATGCAATCAAGTACTGCATTTGCTATGATCAGAAAGGGATTTTCATCTGGAGGATTTATAATACCTTCCCAATAAAATAAAGGAGCAGATTTTTTTAAAAAAAATCCAGACTAGAACCCAGAGCTGTGGGAGGGTATTATGGGTATTGTGGGGTGTTACCCAGAGTTAGCCCCCAAAAGGTAAAAACAGAACTTCATTGGCTGTTACCTACACTCACACCTTAAACTAGTTCAGCATTCTATCACTGATCTATAGCCTCTGCTGGATAATGGTATTTCTCTTTCACAGGCATTGGGCAGTAGGCCTTTCCTTACTTACAGATAGCCCCCATTAAAACAACTTCTCATCCACAGCAATAAACAGCTCAGTAGAGAAACAAATCCAGGAACCAAACTCTGCAACAGACCTAGGTACAACTTTGTCCCTCTATAAATTCAGGCAATACTGTTACAGGACCTAACAACAGTAGCCATGCCATCTTGGGCTCATCCACTTGTTCACTGTTCAATTTAATATATGCCAACAATGCCCTCTTACTATCTTCATGGGACAAACATGTCAGTCCCTATGCAGTAGAATCAATGAACAGCAATCTAAAATAACAAACCACAGCATTCACTATACTTTCTAACAGATCAACAGGTCCCACTTTTTAGAGACTTTAATGGGCTTTTCTCAAGATATTGTGTTATGCTGTAACCCTTCACTACTGATATTAGTTAATTTTACTTATGCTTCAGACTGCGAATCAGCATCATTCTGACTGAAGTTTTTGTGCTGTTTCCACCTTCTTCCGATTGCTGCTATGGCGATCTTGCCCTCTTCCCTCCCTCACACACAGGATTTCCCTGCCATTTTTCTTCTTTCCTTTTCTGGCTAAGCAGCCTCTTTATCTATTTTCTTCTTATCTAAAGGGTTATGGGTGTCCCATTCTGTCATATTACTATATTTTGATGCTGGCTCAGCTTAGAGATTTGAGGGAAGAGACAAGATCTCCTCCTTAACTTCATTTAATACTACTAATCAACTCCATCTTTTAACCAATATAAATCCTTCCTCTCTGCAATGGAAAAGACAATAAATTCCTTCCAATTATGTGCACAGGAAGTATTTCATAAAGTGTATGTTTAAAGAAAATTAGAGAAGAATGTAGCCCTTGCCTCTTCTCATGGCTGAGGCCTTTGTTAAACCTAATTCTGGCAGGTAAGCATTACCTATTTGATCTTACATGCACCAGTATGTTCTTTAAACTGGACAGTACCATAAGAGGTACAATATTATATATCCTGTTAAAGCAATTTAAATTGTGGGTGACAGAATATTCAATATGTGTGTGATAGAATATTCAATATGTTCATAGTGTGTTGTTAGAAAAATACTTTCTTTCTTGAATCTCTTGTATTTCTCCAACTCCTAGCATTATGAGGAAAGAGGTGGAAATTTCTATTCACTTTCTCTGCACCATTCAAAATTTCATAAACCTGGATCAAGCCCCCTTATCTACCTTTGTAAAAATCAAAAGGCTCCATACCCTTTAGCATTTCCTGGATAAGGGTGAATATATTCTTTCTCTGGATCACCATTGCTTCTTTTGCATTTTTTTTTTGGGTGCTTCACCTGAAAATAGTATTTGAATAGCTATATCATTTTGCTATTCAGTGTGACATTTCATGTGTTTGGTTGAATGAACACTGCCATCAGACCCTGTTTCCCAAGGTTGTGTTTGTGTGGGAGGAAGTGGGGAAAACAAAAAACCTGATCTCAGAAATGAACCACAACTTCCTATGCTATGGGCCTATTTGCCTTTCTGCGTTCTGGCATCACATTAATAACTACATGCATATCAAGTAATTATTTACTCGTTGTGAAATGAGGGAAGTGGGAGAAACTATCACTGGCCTTATTTTGATGTGATGTGCCAGCAAGTAGACAGAATAAATTTGATGGAAAGATTTGGAGACAGAGAATTTTGTGCATTCCTGTTCCTTCCTTTGCTTTCAGTAGCCCTTTCTGTTCCATGGGATTTTTAATAAAAATAACCATAAAATGCAGACTTCTACATATAGTTTTAAATGTGGTACACTATTCTGAAACTGTTCATTTTACTTTCAACACCTTCTCTAATAAAGAAGTAAGTTCTGTTTACTCACAATGTGTTCAGATAGTTTTACTTTATTATGCATCAATTTACAATTATCTAACTTTTTCAGAACTGACATTGCCATCTTAAGCAGCTTTACACCTTTCTAAGCCCACTGTCTTCAGTGGACTTAGAGAGTTGTAATGTTGATTAGAGATGGATTCCCTCGTGAGTCCTTTGCATATCAGCTTTTAAAACTAGGATAGCTACCAGATTAGCAGGCCTGAGACTTAAATCATGTGATAAAAACATCATTTAAAATCTATAGTTTTTCTAATTGGGCCATCTTAGATGTAATTTCTTTCTTGTCAAGGCTTATTATTTAAAGTGGGATTGATAAGACAGCGACAACTAGATTTCCTTAAGTTTTATTTAATTTGTCTTAAATTCTTTCAAGAAGCACTGAATAATTCAGTCCTGTCTCAAGGGAAAAGACATTATCATCTGTTAGTTGAAAAAAGGAAAGATTTTTGAAGAAATATGCATTTTATGGTATAAATAACTATATAAAGCATGTTTTGATTGATGTTTCCAAAGTATAGAATAATGAACATTCCCTGTCATTTGTAGGATAGCTGCAAGTAACCTTTGATTTCTTAGCTTATAAGGATTAAAATGATAGTTCTCAACAATATATTATGTGATTGCTGCCTACAGCAAAAATAGATATTGTGTCTTGGCAAGAAAAATTATTAAAAACAGCATTACAACAATGAACATTGTAAATTAACCCGCTTCACCATACCACTTGCCATCAGAAGTGCTTAAGTGCAGTGGCCTTTTGGAATGTTTTGAAGCAATAATTACATGATAATCCTTTCCAGGGTACTCCTTCCTTTATTCCATTCTTCCTCCTTCCTTTCACTTCTTAAAATACAGGATATTTCTATATTTCATAACATGAGCAAACATCTGTGGCCACTGATATACTGTAAGTTCAAACTCTACTGATTCCTTCCTATCCCATTCCAAATAGATCAGATTTGGAACTATATCTGGGTAATGAATGTTATCATCTAGTTCTCTTTGCACTGATAATATCAATTCCCTATTTTCTTTCCAAAAACAGGTTGGATGAGAGAAGGAAACTCAATTTCAGCTGAGCATACGTGTGTGCAACCGAAGAAAACAGATATCATCTTTATTTTATTCTTCACACAATATTGATGTTCAAGAAAGACATAACTTCCTTCTAACTGCTTCATATAAACCAGGTGGCTGGCACTTTTGTCCAATGTGATACAAACTTTAGATGCATCAGAAACAGACTTACAGCAGTTTTTACCAAATTATCCTGTTCTAAGGAATACTTACTAATTCTTTCACAACAGAAATTCTTCATAAGTTGTCCATGAAAGGTGCTGTTGAGATACATCCAAATACCTCCCTGACAGAAATTCTTCAGAAGGTGTCCATGTCATAGAACAGAACTTTATGGGTATTCTTTTATCTCACCAGAAGGATGTAGGATTGAGTACTTTATGCAGCTGAGCTACAGAACAGGAACAGAATGGAATGTGACATTCATCCAGTGCTACTCTGACCAAGGATCTTTAACACAAAGTTACTCTGAGGTCCTCAGGGTGAAGAACATAAAAACATAATAAATTAAAGAATAATTGGTAGACTGGTGAAGCAAAGGGTGCTTCAGAACTCACATAGCTAAGATGGACAATATTTCCGGTATCATACCTCTGACCAACTTATATGACAAGAGTTTCAGAAAAGTTGGTCACAGACTTGATATGGGAAGTATTGCCTATCATAGCTATGTGGTATTTTTCATTCAGACATTACTGGGGACAGTGGGGGGGGCACCCACATTACATCACTTCTGGCAAATGTATGAACTGGCTTTCAGTAGGCCAGGCTGTTGAACATGACCCTGGATGACTGCTTGCTTGTTTCTAATTTTTGGATAAATACACTTATTTTTACAGAGGTTACCAGCAGCTGTGCTGGTCCCAACCAAATCTAAAGATAAAAAGGCATATAAAACCATTTATCAGCGCAAAGCGGTATGAAATCAAAACAGCACAAAGCGGTATGAAAGCTTCTTAGTTCTCTAGATTACTTAAACTAGCTGGTTGTTCGAGGGTAAGGGAGCAAAAAGCAGATGTTTTAGATTTGTACAGCTGAAATAATGAGAATCTATGGAAAGTCTGATTTAATTTTGTTAGCTGTGTTTCCTAGTTCGGGATATTAAGTGATGACAGAAGCTTTGAGTGCTACACGGAAGCAGGTTCAGTAACCTGTGTGCGCGATTCCACACCAGCAATTGTGAAACACTGAATGAGCCACCAGAGACACTGTACCTTTATGCCAGCTGAATGTCTCTACTTATTACCAGTTGACTTTATAGCTGCTCATTATGGCTCCATATTCATTACTCTAGTGAGTCATTATTTATTCAATAAAAAGGAATTTATTATCATTACTCTTATTATAAAACAATTTATATGATGCTGTAAATATACATGAGTTCACCAATCAAAATATTTGTTTCTCTTCTTTGAAGAGTGATACAGTTTCACAGATGGGTTGCCCAATACAGCTGATCTTTTAAGCTTGCTCTTATTAGACAGCTTTAAGAAAGACATCCCTGAGCCTCTGGAAAAAGGCAGAATAGAAATCTAATAGACAAATAAAATTGTCCTTTAAATTGTTATAATTATTTGAATGTAAGTTAAATCAATGACCAACATCATGTAGTGTTAACCCGTCAAACTAGGAACCAAGAGATAGAGGCCCAAACCTCTACTCTTCCACAGAAGCTCACTGGATAAATCTGGACCAGTTACTCTCTTTTTCCAGCCTATGTCACAGAGTTCCTGTGGGATAAAACAGAGAGGAGAAAAGTGAAGTATAAATACATCTAAATAAATAAATAAGAATTTCTTTAAAAATAGATTTATTTTTCAATAAATAAATAAGGATTAAAACATAATTTTTTTCAATACATAAATAAGGATTTATGTATAGATTTAGATGCCAGAATCACAAGTCAGTTAGATGTTATTGATCAGGAAGAAATTGTTCACTTAGTTGGAAGTGGATAAGAAGGGGGGGGACTTGCTCATTAGTCAGAGATGGGCAGAGCTCAAATTCTTTCATGCTCTTCTGTAGCACATAATGATGAGAAGAAAACCCATTCTTTTTAGATTCCCAAGAGTTCAAGCTTTCATTTTTTAAAAGAGGCTCTCTGTCCTTGTAACAGTATAGGTAAACTTGAAATTACAATAGCAACTTTTTAACAAGATCCTCAGTGTCAAAATTGCCTATCTTGGCATTTTCACCTTCAGCTATAGCTAGAAATTGAAATGAGAAGGCAAGACCTTGTGTAAAAATTATAAGGGGAAAAATGACTCCCAAGGAAAAATAAAGATGTCAGCACTATACATTACAAGATATTACCAGGTATAATGTCTGTTGTGTGAAACAGGACTTAAACACATAATAGCCCTGTAGCTAGACAAAAGTCACTTGTAGTGAGACAGGGGGGACTCCAATAATTAAAAATCTCTGTCCTACATATATTTTATTTCTCAGAATTCTTGGAATACTTACTGAATTCTGATCAGTTATTTCAACTTTTTAAAATACTCCTCCTCTAAGTTTAAAGGTCATTCCTCTGGGGCTTGGCTGGCGAATGGGCTGTTCAAGTATCACAAGGGTATTATCTTAGGTAACCTTCAGCTTCTCTTTCAATATGATTTATGTTAAAGAGAAGATTCTATGTTACATACTATACATACTAAGCCTGTTTCTTACTTTTAGCAACATAAATATGAACTGGGAATACAGAGTAATAGCCACTAAATCAAATATTGGGTTCTCATATTAAGGGGGCTAAAAAAACTTAACTTTATGAAGGTTGCTGTAACTAGTATATGGAAACCAATTTATATTGTGCCTTGTACCATTTCATGTATGCTGGTCCCCTCCCCCAAGCCACAGAGGAATGACCTTTATTATATAAATATAATATTTTAATGCCAAGTTCAGTAACACAATAACCATATCTTACAAAAAACAACAATAGTCCCGAGAAGTCCCAAGAGTTACAATGTGTCTCACTCCTGTTGTATCATAGTCCAACTTGACATGCATTCATCATAGAGTGGACTCATATAGTTCCTGGAGAATTCATATAGTCTTGAAATCCATAAGCCAAAGAGATACATGTAGTCCAGATGCAAGCTGCTGCGTTTCAAATAATTCAGTCAAAAAATAGGTGGGAACAGAAATATTATGTAGTTGCTCTAACACCTCTGCAGTAACATGTCTTATTTCTCCATGGGGTATATTTGTATACAAAGCCCTTATGTCAAGGGTCACCAGGTAGCAGCCTCCAGAAACCTGTGCACCCCTGGGATGCCCTATTGGCATTAAAATATTGTTTCATTGTTTGTGATTAGTATCAAATAACTTGTTGTGGTTTTACATTACACCAGTGTAGAAGGAAGATGATTTAATTTTTTTCCTGGTTTTATTCATTAGATCGGAATACGTTTTTAATCCAGAAATACATATCTTTTAATAAATTTAATGTATGTTGCAACCATTTCTTACCATTAGCTATTCCCAAGCTAAGGTGTGAAATACATACAGATCATTGTTTGGGAGGAAATTTAGAAAAACTGCAAATACTATGGCATATCATAAGCAAACAGGAAGGCAAATAGAAATATTGACAAAACAGGAAATGAATAAAGATACAATGCATATTATAACACATTTGTACATCTGTAAATCAATATTTGATTTTTAAATGGGACATCCAAAAATATAACGTGGTTTCCACTGCTGATCAAGAAGTCTTTGGTTTCTTGACAAAGCAATTTCAATATCTGCTGGTATTTTTGACAGTATTTTTCCTTTAAGCAACCCACTGTGATGTCCACAACAACATTCAATAAACAAAGTCATGCATTCCAGGGTGCTGCAACTTTCTTTAACTTCAGTGGAGCAGAACCTGCGGAAATGAGATTACAAGATTAAAATAAGTTAATGATCATCACAGTGTGATTTGACATTAGAATAGGATTTTTACAGAGCCCGTTTTTGTATGCATTTTATATTACACAGATCTCTTAAGTTAGTCAACAGTTTAGAACAAAGCATCAGAAAAGCAAGTTTTCTTTTTATTAAATTAGAATTGATCATGTATATTTTTGACATAAAATGGCTTAGAACTAAAGACTGAGCATAAATTATGAAATACCATGAAGGACTAGATTATTCCTTGTAAGCAGAAATAGATATTGGGAACTGTCATCTACAATGTAACCCTATTCAAATTTACTCCAGACAAAATCAATTGAAATCAACACATAGTCAAAGAGGTTCCTATTTTCTGTCTACTGGCCTAGTCCAGGAAGTAGTTTGGGCAGCAGGTTGATAACATTTAAGCAACTTCATGTTTTTTTAGGTTAGGCAGGGTTCTGACATTGATTGTTCCTGAAGAATTGAGCAGTGACTCATGAAAGCTCATACCCTGCCACATATTTGTATCTGACGAAGTGTGCTTGCACACAAAAGCTTACACCTTTGTTGGTCTTAAAGGTTTCACTGGACTCAAACTTTGTTCTGCTGCTTCAGACCAACATGGCTACCCACCTGAATCTTCCACATATTTTGTTAATCTTTAAGGTGCTACTGCACTCTTGCGCTTTTCTACTATTCCTCCTCTGTAATGCAGTTGTCATATTCCACTAAAAAAAAAAATAGACTGTGAGTCCCCCCCCTCTCCAAGTGCTGGTATGTTGTCTAAGGCTTAGGACAGGACAGTTGTCTGAGGCCAGGTCTACCAATATAGTGGACTGGTGCAAGGAGCCTGTTCTCTGGAGACCAGATCTACCAGTATAGTCAAAAGGGGTGGGTAGACCTGTTCTTCAGAGGACAGGTCTACCAATATAGTGGAAAAGCGTGGGTGATATTTGACTTGATTCTGTTTTCTCTTATAATGTTAGGTAAAGGTAAAGGTTTCCCTTGCTCAAAAGCCAGTCAAATCCGACCCTAGGGGGTGGTGCTCAGCTCCGTTTCCAAGCTGAAGAGCCAGCGCTGTCCAAAAACTTTTTCTGTGCCATGTGGCTGGCATGACTAAACACTGAGGCGCATGGAACACTGTTACCTTCCCACCAAAATGGTACCTATTTATCTACTTGCAGTTTCTTGCTTTTGAACTGCTAGGTTGGCAGGAGCTTACTCTGTCACACACAATAGTCAAATGTAGCCTCAATCACAACTTTAATGCTACTAACTTTTTTCATTCACAAGGTAGAATTTCTGCTCACAACACTGTGGAACTTAGAGGGAACATTTCTGGGCACAATCAACAAAAGGCTCTTCCCACATAGCTTTCCAATGTTTTTAGAAATGGTTACTGTTAGGTGAGTGATGGATACTTCTAGATGCCATTGCCATTCACTTTTTCATCCAGTTACATCAGCAAAACTTTGGAACCCCCCCCCCATGTGCTCTCCTGTGCCCCTCTCTCCTGGCAGCAGAAGTTGTGGGGACAGCAAGATTGTAACTCCCTTTGGCTCTCATCCCCCTGAAATGATTCCCCACTAACCAGTCCCGACCCAGAGTGGCCTGCCCCCCCAAACTTACCCTTGTGGCTCCTGTGGTGGTGGCAGCAGGAAGAGGCAGCACATGCAGTACCCAGATCATCCTGGCCCGACTGAGGGCTGCTGGGAGTTGGGGGGAAGAAAAACCTGGGAAAGAAAAACAAAAAGAAAAATGAAAAAACAAACCCTCCACTTTCAAAGGGAGGGGGGCGGTGGGGGTAGCCAGCCTGCAAGCCACAGTTTGGCCACCCTTGATCTATGGTATACCCTAGCATCTGATATGAGCCTAGCATCTGATGTGAACCGATATGCCTAGCATCTGAACCTATCATCAGTGAAAAGGACTATGGTATACAATACCCATATGCCTAGTATCTGATTGTAAACTCAGATACCAGTGTGGAACAACACAAATTTGAGAATGTGTAGACAGAGGAAGTTTTAAAGACAATCCATTCTGTCCTGCCAATCTCCTTGCAAATGGCCCCTTATCTATGTCTTCATATTCTCTTGGTAATGGTGAACATATGCTCGGAAATATATGTTTTCTGAGATAATATCTAGTTCTTCCTCCAGTCCTATACACTGCTGAACATGAATTGAAATTATTGTTATTTTCTTTAATCGGGATCAATAAATGAAATTTATCAGTGCTCTGGGCACGAAGATAATTTAAATATCATTAAACCAACACACAATGATATGTTCTTTGCAACATAATCTGAATTCTTAAAGCTCAGTGCTTAAATGTTCAGAATAAAAAGCTGAATGTATATTAAATATCTGCCAAGGGGGGTGGGGGGAAGGTTGTTCATTACCTGGAGTGGTCTAAACATTTCTGTGAGAGAACCTTGAAAAATCAATAGATCATTTCATAAGACGATTATGAGATTCTATATCATTGGGAGTTCTTAAATTAACATTTATCGATGTTTTGTTATCCTTGTAAATTAAATTAAATGTTCTGTGAAACATTTCTCTTAGCTCCTCTTTTTTCCCAAACGAGTACGTTCAGATATATTTATTAAACTGAATCCTTGGTTTTATTATTATGGCTTTAAACAGCATACAAATCAATGTATTTAAGGTGACTTAAATATCATTTTTATAGAGTAAAAGCTACAAACCAAATTGGATTTTTACTGCACTGTGTTTTAACATGATGCTAATTATTTTTCTAATGGGTTTTTTAGAAATCTTACATGGCCTGTTTGATCTCTGAGCTGAAAAGCTGCACGGGAAGTATGGGGTTTCTCATGCATAAGTGAAAAATGAGGCAAGATGCCTTTAATCCTCTATTGCAATATTAAAATTTTGAGCATTACCAAATGCAATATATTCTATACAATGTTTTTAGCCTGCTGAAAAATATTTTTACAGCAACTGTGAGCAAATGGCAGCCCTTGACCCAAATCACACTTCCATGCAATGCCACCTGGTATCCAATTGCACGGCGTGAGATACTAACTGTATGTTAAAAGTAGTCATGCACTTGAGTTGCAGCATCATGTTTTTTGTTTTAAAATACGCTTTAAACCAAGAATTCAAAACTGATAAAGATTCTTCATATGCACAAAATAAGCTGTAAGCTTGAGCCCCAAGATACTAATGCCAGATCTGACCAAGCTGCACTGATCCCACACCCAATGATTTTAAAAACTCCATGGAACACTTGGCAGTCATCAGCAAATCCCTATTGTTTTAATAGAGGCCTGATGTGTAGAAATGGGCAGCTGAAGCTTTTTAAGGCATGAATTTTACACTGCTTCTCAGCTTAGTAGCTGACAGGTTACATACAAATACTTTATTATTGTCTGTTTTTCCTTTGCTTTTATATTCCTGTTTTTTGGGGGGAGAGGGTATTTTTGCATTTGTGTTTATGTGCACATGGTTGTGTGTGTGTGCCTCTGCCTGGAAGTCATGGTGACCTATGGTTACTCCTAATGGGGCACAAAGGACATTCAGAGAAGAGGCTTGATAGCCTCCCTCTGGCCTCTTGGCCCTGGTATTCTCTGGAGGTTTCTCAACCAAATACTTGCCAGGGTCGGCCCTGCTTAGCTTCTGAGATCTGACAAGGCTTGTCTGGGCTATCCAGGTCAGGGCTGTATTCCTGTTTGTCTTGTTTTTTGGTTTATGACAAACCAGAAAGGGAGAAATGCTTCCAAAAGCATCAATTTGAGATGCATTTACATTGTGTTATTATATTTTAAACTAAACCTTTTGAGAGCAGTCCAAAATGTATTCAATTCATAATATATTTGAGTAGGGGTCAGTTGGAGCTGGAGCTCACCGGAGCTGTGCTCTGGGAGTGAGGAGCCTGGGGGGCGGGCACATGACAAAGCCCCACCCCCTACTCCCAGCAGCTCTCAGTCGGGCCACAAGGAGGCAGAAGCAGGCAGGCAAGTTGTTTGCAGAGCCCTCCCACTGCCCTTCCTGGCCTTGCGCTGAAGCACAGGGAAAGGCCTTCAGAGACCATCGCCTCTCCTGGCTCCACGCTGACTTTGGTGCCATCCAGCAGCTGCACCCGGCACTGCAGCATCACTTTCCCGCCTTCTGCCTGGATGTGATGCAGCAGCAGGGTGCCAGCAAGCAGGGAGGCAGCCCAGTCATGCTCTCCATCCCCGCCGCCGCCTCACCCATAGTGCTGCATCAACTGCATAACCTGAATAAAGCCTTGTTGGTCTTGAAGGTGCCACTTTGTTCAGACCAATATGGCTGCCCACCTGGATACATCTGGGGCTCTGAATGCCCCCCCCAAATTCCAACCATCTGACAAGAACACATTTTTTTTCTCTTGCTTGCTACCTTTTGCTTAAAACAATAAAAATAATGCAATTTTCATTAATTTCTAAAGCATCAACACAGCAAAGGACAGAGAGACCAGAACTACCCGCTTCTAAATCCACTGACATCAATGGACTTCGAGAGGTACAGCTATTTAGATCTGCACTGCAAAAGGGAGGCAAGTCAAAAAGGCAGATCAAGGGCCACTCTTGGCAAGACTGAAGACTTCCCTCCCCCTTATACTTGGAATAAAAGATTTGGGGTCTTAAACACTGGAGACTTCCCCCTCCCCAAGGCTTTTTGTGAATTTCACATGGACTCCAGCAACCACAACTGTAAAATCTAAGGGACATCCATGTCTATAGATGGCACATTCCAAATCACCACTCCATGTTGCTGCCTGGGCAGTAAAGAATGGATCAGAGCTGCAGATCCTCCTGATTTTTCTACCCCCCCCCCCAATGAATAAGCTGAAGTTTTCAGTGTATTCACCAAACCAGCCCTCACTCTACTTCTTTCCACCCCTTTCCTGTGGCATTTCAGCTTATGCTCAGATGGGAGGGTTCTGCCTGCCCCTCTTTCTTCTGCCCTCGGTCAGGCAGAGATAGTCCCCCACAGCCTCTGCCTGTAGGAGGAAACCCAGAAGCTGATGGGAGGGGGAAACAAGAAGGGGCTTCTGCTGGAGGGGACCTGGGAGCTGCAATTCCCCCCTCCAGAAGGCCCAAAGACCACTATGACCCCAATGTCTTTGGTAACAGAGTTGTACACATTCTCTCAGCCAGCAGGGGTCATTTCGTAGAAAAAGAGGCGCAGGAGCTCATTACCATAACTCATTTGTATAACTCATTTGCATAACTCACTTGCATATACCACACCCCCTAACATACCGGAAGTGTGTCAGAAGGCAACACCCACCCCTCAGGCTCCACTCCACAGGTGAGTGAAACTGACCTGCTCTTCCTCCATTCCCTTCCCCATCCAATACTTCGTGCTATAAAAATAAGCGTAAAGAACACACCCTCATTCTCTTCCTGCTCCCTTGAAACCACTAGGTTTCAAGTAGACTTGAGATACCCAGGACATGTGCACCACCCATCCCTTTCCCTTCCCCTACCCACAACAAGACACCCTGTGAGGTAGGTGGGGCTGAGAGAGGTCTTTTGAGAACTGCTCAAGAGAAAACAGTTCTGAGAGAACTTGTGACTGGCCCAAGGTCACACCAGCAGCTGCATGTGGAGGAGTGGGGAATCAAACCCGGTTCTCCCAGATTAGAGTACAACTCCTGATCACTACACCAAACTGATGGGGTGGAAGCTGCTGAAAGGTTGGTGAAATTTCTCCAGTACTTATGTGCCATGTGCCCAGATAAAAAATGGTATATTTAGAAAATGTATATGCCACCTTGAGCAAGTCTCTGGAAAAGCAGCACACAGTCATAAAAGGAGCAATGATAAAATTATCAATATTAAAACAAAACTTTAAAAACAATAAAGACCCTAGCAGGGCTTTCCCCGGGGTGCTGCGCCTCTGCACTGCTCGGGGAAGCCGAGGAGGGGGTGGGGCTTGGTCATGTGCCCGCCCCCTGGGCTCTTCACTCCCGGAGCTGCACTCCTGTGCGCTCCCGCTCTAACGGACCCCTGCCAGCCAGTAATGTCTTTTTTCCTTGTTCTAGGGACAGCCTGGACACTCAAACTGTGGAATTTCCCACCACACAGCTTGCTGCCAGAAACAGCAAAGTTTCATCCTTTTATCCCTTTCCTTCCAACCACATCTACTTCCTGACTCTCTCAGCTGAGGAGATCCTCTATCTTGAGGAGGCCTTTACCCCTTTCTCTTGAGCAGGCCTTCAATTCATTCCTTCTAGCTGCCCCTAAGTAGCCTGGAAGCTGTTTTGTCCTCCCCTATGATCTGCAGCTGCACCATTGTCCCTCTCAGGGGTACACCCATGCTCCTCACTTTTCATTACCAGATTTTGAGTGACTGAGCTATGACAGTTGGTTAAAACTGATTTTTTTTTTTAAAAAAAAATCATACAGTCTCTTTTTAGACAAAGAGAATCTGCATTGTTAACCTTCTGGCAACTATGTTTGAGAGGAACACTCATAAGGAATCAAAGAACTGTTTTGTGGATCTCCAATGCTAAAATGTGGCAGCTGCACTGAAAACAGTTTAGGAAGCTTATATAAAGTTAACCCTCAAGAATGGATATTTTTTGGATGGGAGATGTTAAACACTAACTGGTGTTTTTGTTACAAGTAAAATGCTTTTAGAAAGATGTGGTATTTAGGGGTGTGCTTCAAGAAAAAGTGTGTTGTACTTATTTAATTGGGGTTCAGTGGGGATTCTGTAATAATTTTTGTTCGTGTAGAGCTTTTCCTGGCTTTGATTCAAATCCATGTGGTTTTTCAGTTTCCAGAACTTTGGAAAGTTTTCCATGGGGAACCTACTGGAGCGGCTGGGGCAGCTATTTATAAAGATAGGGTCTCAAAATTTGCACAAAACAAATGCCTCCCTGTAATCTAAAGAATGACCAAGTTTCAAGTAAATTGAGCCAAGGGGTTAGATTTTAGTCTCTCAGTGTTGGCTCAGTTCGGTCCACTGATTCCTATGGAGGAGGGGAATGGTGCTGGCCACAAGCATAACATTTCATTTTATTATTCTTAAACCCAATCTGTATCTAGCATTTGCTCTGTTGTCTTATGAAACCCACTAGGGTTGCCAAGTTGAACTTACTGTTTAGTGGGGGGAGTCCTGTCCCTGTCTGGGAGTCATCTGGTGCTTTGCACGTGAGCCACAATGACATCACTCGGAAGTGACATCATTGTGTCAGGCACATTGGGGGCGGGATAGGGCTGCCAGCCCCCAGGTGGGGCCTGGGGATCTCCTGCTTTTACAATTGATCTCCAGGTGACAGAGATCAGCTCCCCTGGAGGAAATGGCTGCTTTGAAGGGTGGACTCTATGGCACGGTACCATACTGAGGCTCCTCCCCTCCCCAAACCCCACCCTCTCCTGGCTCCACCCCCAAAGTCTCCAGGTATTTTCCAACTCAGACTTGGCAACCCTAGGGCGGGACCTGTATAATTCAAGGGGAAACCATAGAGTTTTCCCTCGAATGATAGAGCACCCCCCCCCAAATGTGCCCGATGTGATGTCATTACCTCCGGGTGATGTCATTATGCTGGGCACATCTCCACAGCCTGGCAATTTGGGGGTGGGGTAGTATCCAGACTGCATGCTGCTTTCACTTAGTTATCTCTGGTTTTATGGTGGCTGTCTGCATAGATTTATAGCTGTTTTATGGCCATTCAGGGGTAACTCTGCAGTCAGTATGGCATTGGCCTGGGGTGGTTTTGAGCTGCATCTTTTTGTGTTCCAGTGTGGGTTTGGTAAAACAACAGAACAAATGCTAGGCGCAGAATGGGCCTGCAGTGACTGACTGACCTTTAAAAACCTTTCTGCATTTGCTATGCTTTCTTGTTGTGGTCTGTTTGTTTTACAAAGTAAGGAAGGAGATTGGCAGCTTTTCCATTATTTCCGGGGGGGGGGGGGGGGGGGCTGTAATGGCTGTTTTTCAACCAAATGACACCAAAATTGCAGGTGAATGTCTGTTTCAAGTGAAACCCAAGTTTCAAGTGATTTCAACTAATTATTCAAATTATATGGTTTCAAATTATATGGGTCCTCAAACATGCTGGTCTTAGATATTGTATTTTCAAAGGAGAAAAAGTCTCTATCCCTAGAAATGAGGGGAAATGAGTGGACTGGATGGCTGTTTTGCTGTTATTAGCTATGGAGGATTTGGGGGGGGGGGTTTCTGGAGAAGCTATTTTTCAACTAAACTACACCAAAATTGCAGGAGATTGAAAACAGCCTGCCCATACAAGACCCCCCAATTTTCAATCAATGGTTCCAATTGTATGGCCTATTAAACTTGAATTGGTTCATATAGTAGAATTTTGTCCAGTTATAGAAGCCTGATTCTGAGTGCAGTAAATAAATCTCCCAAGAAGTATCCTACAAAAAAGGTAAACTTACATTTATTTAAGGAAATCTAATTCACATTAGGTTGCAGTCAAAAGAGAGAGAAGCCTAATCTAAAGAGTAATTTCCCTATCACAAATGGCCAGTTTGTGTGTTGGGGTATGAGGGCATTGTATCTAAAGGAGAGACCTGGAGACTTGTGTCTTCATGGAAGGCCATGTGAAGTGAGTGTGAGAGAACAAAGGGAGAGAAAGAGGAGAGGTCAGAGGGCAGCTCCCAGTTTAAGACAAAGAGAAGCATCCCATTCAAGGAGATAACACCTATACACACTTAGAGTGATGTAGAACTTTCCCCCAATGTCAAGGCATACTGAGTTGCTCTCTCCAACACAAACAAGGTGCCCCAGGCATGGTATTTTCAGAGGGGGAAAAGGCTTCACCCCAAGAAAAGAAGCTCTTGAACAAGGTGCCACTGGCATCCTACTTGCAGATGGGAAAATGAAGGATTGAAGGAGAGTGGCAGCTCTCTGCAGCTGGTTTGCAAAGGTGATTGTCTTGGAGCACTCATTTCTCCTCTGTTGCAAGAATTAATTGGAAGGAAGAAATGCCATTGCCCAGGAAATCAATGGAATCAGAGAAAAAGATGAGCACATGTTGCATTACTGGTAAGCACCCAAACTTTTTTTAAAGGATTGTGTTGGGGAAGGACCCAGCACAGCCCTAGATTTATATTGCTGTTCCAGGAATTACTGTACTCTCTTGAACCAGCAATTTCCATGTATGTTGTTGTCTTGGAAATTCTCTTATGCATACTCCTAATTGTTCTTCACTCTAGAGAGGTATCTTTTGTATTTTCCTTGCTCATAGAGAAAAGCAGGGTTAATCCATTGAATTTTTCAATTATGCAAAGAATATCATACTCCCATCCTGAAAACCTGATGTTTTAATGCCAGAAGATTTAAAACAAAAGAACCAGAACTGGCAGATAAAAGGAAGATGAAGGAAAGAAGAGACTCTGTAATATATACCTTGCATATTATCTGATCCCATGGTTAGTTGCATATTATCTGATCCCATGAGCCCGCACGCGGGGAGGGCGGGATATAAATACGAAATAAATAAAATAAAAAAATAAATAAAAAAAATAAAAAAATAGTTTCCAGATGTTATCAGTGCATCAGTACTGCATTTCAGATTCATCTTTGTGATTCCTTGAAACAATACTCAGCCCTAGATACTTGATAATCCATACAAATCTGTATTTTTATTTAGGAAGCAAGTGAATTATTATTAATTATACTGAGACTGTTATTATTTATTATATTAGGATGAATCAAGTTGCTTTATACAAGGTATACAACAAGTCATAAATCAACTCAAATATAAACTCTCCTTACTACAGCTCTTTTACATCCTAATTCAGTGGATATCACTTCACATCACAATCAGACCTGTGTATTATTGTAGAATCATACCACAACACAAAGCACTTTGACAACTAAAAGGAAAGGATATAATGCTGTGGGGACACCAATAAAACCCATTTTGCACATCTTCTGCAGTGTTTTATGCTTTAGGGTCAACTTGAAACACTCAGCCCCGGGGAATGTAAATAAATGTAACTGCAGCATCATTACTTAATCATTATGAATGGATAGCAATATCTTCATGCTTTATGTTTATTTAGATAACAGGTGTAGTTCAAGCTGGTGTCATTTTGACTGAAACCAGTATGCCACCTTGGAAGATAAAGTATGTAAAGGTGATTCTATAAAGATAAACTAAACTAGCATGAAATACTCATGCCAAAGGGAAACACACTTGAAAGTAGTAGCATTCAGTCTGTAGCAGTCAGTTTGCTCTTCCATATCATTATGCTGTTGTTAAATCCCCATTTCTACCCTCCCTAGTTTATCTAAAGTTTCCTGAAGCAGAAAAGAAATGATATGCCAAGAAAGACATCAGGTATGGCATTATTTATCTTTTAAAAAAATCTTATTGTGGTATGTTCCTGTGATCTATCAATGAATGCACTGATTCTGTGCTGTATAATCCTTTTTTGGAACAGGACTTTTCCTCTACAAAACTGAATTCCCCCTTCTTTGCTTCAGTGAAATAGATCTGAGAAGTTCTTTTACATGTCACAGCACAAAGAGTAGTGGAGAATTAACATTAAAAATATTAGTCTGCAATGTAATAGGATATTGAATTAAAATGTCCATATCCTAGAAAAGTTTATCTACCTACTATATCCCATCCCTTCCTCTCAGTAGTCCATTGCATCCCCTCATCATCCCTGAGAAAGAGGTTAGGCTGGAAAATAGGGACTGGATTAGGGTCAACAAGCAAGCTTCTTGACTGAATGGGGATTTGAATGCATCTCCACAATCCTAGTTCAATCAACCACTACACTGCACTAAGATTCCATTATCTATGGAATTCATCTACTCAAAGCATTATCCTAGTTGAAATTATTATAGTAATTGCTACTCAAGGACAAAAAGCATTATCTGTACCCCAAAATTATTCTCCATTATAATTTGGACTACATTCCTTTAATACCTATTTGGCTTCTCTTGGATCCCAGTTGCTGCTCAAACTCTTGTGATCTCTCCACCTTCATGACTTTGTAAATGCCTGCCAAAGACCTTTCTTCCATCAGTGCTTTCACCATCAGCTGTCTGAACATTTTTCCACTATATCTTTATAAACAGCTCAGCTTTTACTCCCTTGCCACTTACAATGCCTGGAGCTCCCTTTCAGAACAGCTACGATGCTACCTTTCTTTCTTTTTTCAGATTCCTCCACAACAACCAGATCTTCTGTGAAGCCTTGGCTTAAACAATTAATCCTAAACCTGTAATTAATACGAAGCCTATGTATGTGCAAGAGAGCTGGACTCCTTCTCCTCTTTTGGTATTTCCTCCAGTGCCCAATTTTAGCTTGCTTGCTCTCAGGACCAGTATTTTTGTTTGCTACCCCATGAAGTATCATTGAAGGCACACTAGTTAAACAATAATCATCAACATAATTGTGGTGTCTGTTCAATTTCACAGTGTATAAACTCTATACAAATGCACACATGGCATAAAATAATTGCTCCAGAAGAAACTTGATGATTACTTCTACATTAGTGTAGCTGATCTTGGCCAAATGATTCCTTTAGCTCAATCATTATCTACATTCCTTGGGAACAATTGTTTCACAGCAGTCCCAGCAACAGAACAGATATGTAAAAGGCCACTTTTCAGACATGTAGCTGACATGTCAGCATCAGCAGCCCCCCCCCCCCCTTCCCCAAATCCTCTCACAGCTCTGCCTCTGGAAGAATTAGAAGACAGTGGCACAGCCTAGTACTTTAGAGCTATCAGGCAATGGTTTGAATGAAACCACTCAGGTCCACTGACAAAACAGCATTCTGTTGTCTAAAGAGGCTCCAATGATTTTTATTGCAGCACCTCCTACTATAGACTTCATTTTGCCCCCGATGTTGTTTCTGAGGGTTGACTGACATGCCCAGGAACTATATTTTGGTGCATTCATGGGGCTGCAGCAGGAGTGGGAAGCAGGAAAGTTGAGCTCCACAAATTCTGCAGATGGTTGGTTCCATGCCGGTGTCCCTAGGAAACTTGACACAAGAATCTCCCGTCTTTCTCTAGCCCAGTTTAATCTCTTTCCTCTCCAAAGTTACATTACCATGCAAGGTTGAGACTAGCAGTGCCGTTTGAATACAGTCTTGTTTCCTGTTGATAGCTAAATGTTTTTGATTTGAACATTTTATTGATTTTAATATGTCTGCATATAGTGTTGTAACAGCATAACCTATCATACCAAGCCGCCCCTTGCCACATGAAGGATGGTATCCTGGCCAGGTTAGTACCCATCAATGCTTTACCCTCTTTCGTCTTTGATCTCTTAAAATCACTTCAACCCTTTATTTCTTAGCTTGTGTGTGTGTGTGTGTGTTTTTTATTTTTATTAAATTAGCTGAGGGTATTGGGGATATTTTTCTTAAATTTCAAAAAGATATTTCCTCTCTGTGCTGTTCTGAGAGGGTTCTGACTCTGGTATAGTTGGAGGACAATCCCTATCTTGCACATCTAGTAAACAACCGTCTCTCAACTAAATTACCCTATCATAATTCATACAGAGACCCAGTGCTGCGGCTAACAATACTTGCTAAATGAATACACCATGGAGATATGTTTCTCCAATTCTACCATATTTACTGTTGGAATTATATGAACGGAGCGGTGCAGTTTACTGGTATGGTTGCAAGCCTCCAGGTGGGGCTTGGAGATCTCCTGGATTTACAACTGATTTCCTGGATTTACAACTGAGTTTCGTATAGTGGATAGGCGTGTGGACTTTAATCTAGGAGAACCAGGTTTGATTCCCCACTCCTCCACATGCAGCTGCTGATGTGACCTTGGGCCAGTTACAAGTTCTTTCAGAACTGTTCTCTCAGGAGCTGTACTTGAAAGAGCTCTCTCAACCCTACCGACCTCATGGGATGTCTGTTGTGGGGAGGGAAAGGAGATTGTAAGCCACTCTGAGACTCCTTCAGGTAGTGAAGGGTGGGGTATAAATCCAATCTCCTCCTCCTCCACTCCTCCTCCTCCACTCCTCCTACTACTACTACTGAGATCAGTTCCCCTGCTGCCATGAAGGGTGGCTTGTATGGCATTATATCTCAATCCTCTCTTTCCTGAAACTCTGCTGTGATGGCTGCTCAAACTTCCCTCTCTCAGAGGTAGATTTTCCCTCCAAAATTTTGTTCCCTTGTGTGATAGAGCCTCCCCAAGTAATGTGGTTTTCTTCTTTGTCTTTGAAAAGACTGTCTGTCCCACCCTGTCACAGAGATATAACTTTGCTTTTAGCCCAGCCCTAGAACCTGTGGGAAGAATAAGGAGCCCTCTTGGGTGGAACCCCTTCAAATGGCACTTGAGATTATGTAAAAGTCAAACAGAACAAAAGATTTTATTCAAAAGATAGGGGAAGGTCAGGTGTAATCAGGAGTTGTTAACTCTGAGGCAAAAATATTTGCTGAGTTCACTCGGAGAGTTGCACTGCCACAGTGCAACTTGGCGAGTGAACTCAGAAGGGAATTAAAGTTTAAATGCTTGCTGAATTCACTCACAGAGTCATGCTGCCACCATGACATGACTCTGTGAGTGAACTCAGCAAGCATTTAAACTCTAAATCCTTTCTCCATTATACCTATGGGGACATCCCTATAGGGTATAATAAAGCCAAATAAATTTGGGTTTCCTGAATATTTACCTGAATCCCAATACAAAACTGATATTGGTATTCAGGAAAATTTGGAATATTTTTTGGGTCCAACAGACCCGAATTGGGGGGGAAACAATTTTTTTGGGACACCCCTAGTTGTACAGGTTGTAATTCTTTATACAGGCAAATGAGAGTTACTGAAGATTACTTTCTTAGTTATTGAGATCTTAATATCGAGAGGCTTTTCCTATCTGTTTGTTTTCCACACACTACTGTGCTTCTTAACAGAGTTTCCTATTTTTCTTATTTCCTTGAGGCTGGTAGCTTCCTTCAGTATCTAACTTCCTTCCTTTTAATCCCTAATTTCTATCTAGCTCTTGAGAAGTTTCAAGCAGTTTCCTTTCACAGCAGACCAGGAATCTCCCTCTCCCAGAAATAACTCTCCCTGTTTAACTGGGCAAGGAGTCTTCTTATTTCCCTAGAAGATAGATCCCCTTTCCTTTGACCTGAATGGTAGTCTCATCTCACTACCCAATAACTTTTCCAAATCTCATTCCCAGTTCTTGTGTCTGTGCAGGCATAAGCTGAGACTCAGACTCTTTCAGTTCTTCAGCTGAATTCTTCCTCAGAGCAGATTTTCAACAGTTAAGGTACAGAATCTACTATCTTCTCTCAAATCAGCAATCAGCAAATCAGAATGCCCATTCCCCCCTCAACACCCAGCTAATAAAAATTTCTGCCCTTAGCTGGAGCTGGCCAGTCAGAGTGCTTGGAGTAGCCTGTCACTAAAAGCTCTCCATTCTTGAGGAGATTTAACTCCACCTCCTGATACTCTGATAGTACAGCATTTTGAAGCCTGTTTTAAGGGCTGTCTGTCATACCTGCCTTACCTGACTACCCCCAAATCTCCAGGAATTTCCTAATCCAGAGCTGGCAATCCTGTTTATCAGTGTAAGTGTGCTGACAGAAAGGTATTGAAAATGCACAACAGTAAATTCCAAAGCCAAGGCAAAAGGCTTTGGAATTTATATTGTCCCAACCAGGTTTTTTAAAGAAATCCCTACAGCTCATAATTGAGCTGATATTCACTTATCAAAAAGGTGGGAAGCAGGGAGGGGGTTTCCGGTTGGGAGAATGGAGGTCTGACACGCTTTGCAAATGTGCAAGGCGGACAGCGGCTCTTCCTGACAGCTTGGGTGGGTTAATCCACCCGACGCAACCTCACACAGGTAGTGTGAGGACCAGCAAGCAATATAATCCAGGTTTGAGCAACCTCGGTGAAGGGAAAGTCTTGGAGGAGACTTTTCCGACACCTTGAGCACTGCAGCCGAAGAGGATTCTTGCGAGTATCTCTAAGGAGCCGAGCTGAGCTGAAAAATTCAGCATAAAACCTCCAATTCCCCTGATTCCTTAACAAAGAAGACAAAGTTTAAACGTTGGGACCACATCTGAAGCGAAGTAACAACAAAAGGTAACGGAAAAAAGTTTTTTGCCTTACCATTGCCGCGTTTTGAAAGATGAAAAACAGATCGGGTGAAGCAATAGACTGATGTTGATTGGATGAGAGCAGTTTTGAAGTGCTAAAAAACCGAATTTGAACTTAAAAAGCCAAAAAAACAAGTTGTTTAACATTCCTGCGGTTAAAAGGAGTCGGGAGGGGAAGCCAAGCATCGCGAGACAAAGAGGGAGAAGGGAACCAAGCATCGCGAGATTAAGACGTGAGGACTGAATCAGGAAGTGACGGCTAGAAGAGCAGACAAGAAGGAAAAAGGAGAAGAACCGGAAGAAGGTAAAGGGGACTCTAAATACTGCCGGACCAGAAAGGGGACTCTAAATACTGTCGGACCAGAAAGGGGACTCTAAATACTGCCGGACCAGAAAGACCATAACAGGAAGTGACGTGCAGAGAGCAGACAAGTAAAGAAAAGGAAGGGACAAAAGGAAACTACGGCAAGCCAGAAGCAAGGTAAAAAGACTATAACCTTTGACATTAACCATAGAGAAGTCGCGGCCGCCATTTTGGATTTATAAAATTTTTAAACTGCAATATCTCAAAGATTATATAACGTAGAAGGCTGAAACCAACATAATTTGACTTGGCAAGATTAGCTTGTTTGAATGCACTAATTGGTGTTTGATTTGGAAGACAAGATAAAATCGATCTTTTTAAAGAGGCAAAACGGACCGCGGACTAAGATCGAGAGCAGCCACATGGTCCTCTCCTACAATGGCAGCAAAAAAAGAAAAAGAGCTACTAGCCGTTATGGAAGCAATGGAAAAGAAAATGTTAGACGCTATAGGAGAGGTAAATGTTAAAATGAATAATATAGCGGCTCAAGCAGATAAAAATTGCATGGAATTAAAAGCAGAATTTCAAAAATTATCCACAAGAACACAAGATATAGAAACTAAAGTAAAAGAACTGGAAGAAAACACCCATAAGACAATGAGAGAGAACGAGAGGATGGAAAAGATGATGCATTATAAAGATATGCAAAACCACTTGAGATTTCGAGGGATTGAGGAAAAATTGAATGAGGATATTTTTACAAGAATGCAAGAAGCAATAGCAGATTTTTTACAAGAACAGGAAGAAGTTGTTAAAGAACACATGGATCTTGTTTATAGAGTTAATTCTACATATGCAAGAGACAAAAACATACCAAGAGACGTGGTTGTCCAATTTACAATGAAAAGAACAAAAGAACAAATCTACAGGAAGTGCTTTACTGACCCCTTTGTAATAGATGGAAAGAAAATCATAGTAATGAAAGAATTGCCTAGAGCAATACTGCAAGAAAGGAAAAAATTCAAGCGTCTGACGGATAAACTGAAGGAGAAAAAAATCAGATTTCGTTGGGAAATACCTCAAGGACTAAGTTTTTATTATGGCAAATCCAGAGTAGTGATTAAAAGCACAGAAGAAATGTATGCATTCCTGGGAGAGAATAAAGATGATTTTGGAGATATTTAAGAATATATCAAAATGGATTACAAAATACTTACATGGAATGTAAATGGACTAAATTCACCCCAAAAACGTAGAATGGTAGGTCATTGGTTGGAAAAACAAAAATGTAATATAATTTGCTTGCAAGAAGCTCATCTTAAAAACCAAGACCATAAATATTTAATAAGGAAAAAATTGGGAGAAGAATTTTATTCTTTAGCAAGCAACAAAAAAAATGGTGTTGTAACATATGTCAAAAAAGATTTGGAACCCAAAGTAATATTCAAAGACAAAGATGGAAGATATTTAGCTATTGAAATTTTACTGCAAGGAGTGAAAACTTTGATTGTGAACATTTATGCTCCGAATGGAGCTAAAGAAATTTTTTTTAAAGAACTTCAAATGGAATTGGACAATGTAAACTATGATCAAATTATGATGTTAGGAGATTTCAACGGAACTGTAGATAATAAACTAGACAGGCGCTCTAAAAGAAAGGATGAGACGTTAGGGAAGCTTCCAAAAAACTTTTTTGAACTGATAAAACAAGAAAAGTTGGAAGATATTTGGAGGAAAGCTAACCCACAAGGAAAAGACTTTACCTTTTACTCTAACAGACATGACTCACATTCAAGAATTGACATGATTTGGATGACTACTAACCTAACCTTCAAGACAAGAAAAGCGGAAATTTTACCCAGAATAATCTCAGATCACAATCCGTGTTTATGGACAGCTGGGCAGATTAAAAAACAAAAGAGATGGAGAATAAACGAGGACTTATTAGATAATCAAGAAATAATTAAAAAATTACTTGAAGAAACAGACCTATACTTCCAAGTAAACATGCAGAAAGAAGTTAAAATTCAAACCGTATGGGATGCATATAAAGCAGTGATGAGAGGACTATTGATATCGTTAAATGCTAAAGATAATAAAAAGAAAAAAGAGCAATATGAAAATATTTTACAAGCCATTAAAACAAAGGAAGAAGAACTGAAGAAGAAACCAGGGAAAAAGAAACTGCAAAAGGAAATTTGGATGCTACAAGACCAAGCAAAAGCCATTTTGAACCAGGAGATGTACTGGAACTTAAAAAAACTTCAACAAAAAGCATTTGAAGGTGCAAATAAACCCGGAAAATACTTAGCATGGCAATTAAAGAAAAAACGTGAAAATAAATTTATCACTAAAGTGATAAGAGATAATATTGAGATAATAGATAACAAAGGAATAAAAAGAGAATTTTTTAAATACTACGCAAAACTTTTTAAGAAGGAAAACAAAGACAGAAGAAAGATTAAAGAATACCTGCAAACATTAAAGCTACCAAAACCAACAGAGAAAATTAAAGAACTATTTAATAATCCAGTATCATTACAAGAGATCAAAAATGCAATAAATGACTCAAAATTAGGTAAAGCACCTGGACCGGATGGATTTACAGCGAAGTTCTACAAAACGTTACAGGAGTCAGTTTCACCGGTGTTACTGCTATTGATGAACGATATAAGAGTTACTGGAGAGGTACCAGAAACCTGGAAAGATGCATCCATCTCACTGATCCCGAAAGAAAATCAGGATTTGACCAATGTTAAGAATTATAGACCGATCTCTTTACTGAATAATGATTATAAGATTTTTGCTAAGATTATAGCGGATAGACTAAAAGAGCACCTTAAAGAGACTATACAAACAGAACAAGCAGGGTTTTTACCTAATCGACAAATAAGGGATAATCTAAGAGTAGTAGTGGATGCTATAGAATACTACGACAAACATCCTGAAAAGGAAGTGGGCTTTTTCTTTTTAGATGCGGAGAAAGCGTTTGATAATTTAAACTGGGATTTTATGTTTGAAGTTTTAGAACATCTTGAGATCGGTGAATATATGCTTAACTTCATTAAAGCAATATATAAAGAACAGAAATCCTCAATAATAATTAATACTGAAAAGACAGACGATTTTAAAGTTGAAAAAGGAACAAGACAAGGATGCCCGCTTTCGCCGCTGCTATTTATTTGGATTTTAGAAGTTCTACTGTTAAATGTGAAGGAAGACAAAGATATTAAAGGCTTAACAACTAAAGGTTTTTCTTTCAAATATAGGGCCTTTGCAGATGATGTGATGTTTATAGTGGAAGACCCCTTATCCACATTACCACATTTGTTACAGAGAGTAAAAGAGTTTGGTGACTTAGCAGGATTTTATGTAAATAAAAACAAATCGAAAGTAATGTGCAAAAATATGTCAAATACGAAACAAAACGAGTTACAAAAACTTACAGAATGTGAGGTGGTGAAAAAGACAAAATATCTGGGTGTAAACCTAACTATGAAAAATATTGATCTTTATAAAAATAATTATGAAAAATTATGGTTGCAAATTATGCAGGATATTAAAAAGTGGAATGTATTGAATTTGTCATTGCTGGGTAGAATTGCGGTGGTCAAGATGAATGTGTTACCACGATTAATGTTTTTGTTTCAAACTATTCCAATTGTGAAAGATGTAAAAACATTCAAATGTTGGCAGAAGGAGCTGTCTAAATTTGTGTGGGGAGGGAAAAAACCAAGAATTAAGATGAAAATAATGTGTGATGCCAAAGAAAGAGGAGGGTTTCAACTACCAAATCTAAGGTTATACCATGATGCAATATGTTTGACCTGGGTAGGGGCATGGACTATGTTACAAGATAGAATGTTATTGTCCCTGGAAGGTCATGATTGTAGATTTGGATGGCATGCATATTTGTATTATGGCAAAACAAAAATGGACAATATGTTTAAACATCATTATTTGAGAAGAACACTAATGGATACGTGGACAAGATATAAAAACTTTTTTTCAGAAGAGATACCCATGTGGATTGTACCCGCAGAAGTCTTACATCCAACATCAAGATATAAAGGACAAGATTGGCTGAAGTATAGAGACTTATTAATAAGACATGGCAAGGATTTCAAACTGAAGGAGCATCATCAGATTGATTTTGATTATGGTTGGTTAAGATATAGACAAATATATGACTTGTATAGAAGTGATAAAAAACACGGTTTCAGGGAAAAAAATAATGAAATAGAACAAGTTTGGGAGGAAGGTGGGAAAAAATGATTTCTAAAATGTATAAAGTCTTGCTAAAATGGTTTAATGCTGATGAAATGGTAAAAGAACAAATGGTAAAATGGGCGATAAACTTTAACAAAGACATTGAAATGGAATCTTGGGAATTTTTATGGAAAAATGCTATGAGTATATCTACGTGTTATAACTTAAAAGAAAATTGTTTTAAAATGATGTATAGATGGTATATGACACCAAAAAAAATTGCAAATATTGGTCAAAATATGTCTAACAAATGTTGGAAGTGTAAAAAGAAAGAAGGGTCTTTTTATCATATGTGGTGGACTTGTGATAAAGCAAAGACTTATTGGTCAAAAATACATGCAGAAATGGAAAAAATCTTGAAATGTACATTTAAGAAGTTGCCTGAAATGTTATTGCTAGGACTTAAACTAGAAGAGATAAATGTAAAGAAAAGGACAATAATATGGTATATGATTACAACAGCAAGAATGGTGTATGCACAAAACTGGAAAAATGAAAAAATACCAGAGGTGTGGGAATGGTTGAAAAAACTGTTATATATGGCTGAAATGGATAAGTGGACTAGAAAATTGAATAATCTTTACTCAGAGACCTTTCTGGAAGACTGGAAAGATTTGAAAGAATATGTTGAAAAGTATTGGGATATGAAAAACTATATCTATACATGGTTATAATAGCATAAAGGAATAGAAATATATTATATGAATGTTTTAGTTAAAATTAGACAATGAAACTGTTTTTATTTAGAAATACATAAGAGTATAGAAAATAAGAACTGGTGTATAAGTATAAGTATTTTAAAGCTATATAACCGTTACCAGAAACGAAACATAGATATAAGTATTACTATTTTGAATAAAATGGAAAATGTGTTATGCTTCAGATGTGGTGGGAAACCACCAAAACAAGATAAAAATAGAATGTACAAATAGAACAAAATGTTATTTAATATGGAAAAAGGGATTTGTGTAAGGTTAAATGTATTATTTTCGATGTTTTTTTTTTTGAAAAATAAAAATTTCTTTACAAAAAAAAAAAAAAAAAAAAAAAAAAGGTGGGAAGCAGCAGTCATTTTCTCAGTTGCAGAAAAACCTGAAAATATTGTTAGTCTAACCAGAAGGGAAAGGAGAAAGTTCTCTGTATGGCACAAGATCACTGCCATATAACATAGACAGAAATGAGCAAAGGCATAAGCATGTGCATGTGGGAATGCTTTTTCTCTACTTGCCTCTGTAGTGTTTATGCTGACAAGAGAGGCTTATGCATTATGAACAGGACATGCCAGAAGATGGTTCAATATAAGGTTTAGCAGCAGCCCTGGCACTCCAAAGAACTGCAGTGAAGTGGCCAGGGCTCATCAGCACAGCCTTTGCAGACAGCTTTTGTGCTTAGAGTAAGCAGCATTAGAAGGAGGATTGTTCATTTTTTGACAACATGTTTTTAGCCGTACTCCTATACCCATAGTCCGGCACACAGAAATTTAGTGATTGAAACTTCTTTTATCACAGAAAGAAAATGGTGAGGAAAGCTTTGCTTACTGTCCATTTATTTAGATATATTCTCCGTAATGGAGACCCAAAGTGGCTTCCAATATCATTCTCCCCTCCTCCATGGTATCCTCACAACAACCCTGAAAGGTGAGACTGAGGGCGTTTTCTCACTAGCTTTTCCCCGCGGTTTACACTGAAGCTAGCACCGGAGCTTTTGGTCAGTTTCCCACCATTTGCTCCGTGCTCACAATTTCCTCCAGAGTATCACTGCACTGCTCCGGAGCTTCCCTGGAGCAAGAAAATCCTGTTCCTTGTGGTGTTTCCTGTTTACTCCGGTGGAGAAGCCTAGATGAGAACACACCCTGAGAGAAAGTGAATGGACCATGGCTATCCAGTGATGGGCTTTGGTCTCCCAGGTCCTAGTCCACCCCTCTAACCACTACACAAAAGCACAGAGCCAAGCAGGTGGCAGATAAAAGGCTACATTATTTCTCTACTTTTAGTGCTGTCTGCTTAAAAAGAATAAAAAGAGAAGGCTTTGGCTTATGTCTGTTTTTATGTTGTGCTTTAATGATTTCCATAGCTGATTATTTTTGTACTGTATTTATTGTTGTTACCCATGTTGGGTCCTGACTATGTTGGGCGAAATACCCTAAATGAACAAATTTCGTAATAAAACCATCAAAAGAACACAGAAACCAGCACCCTCTCTACCATACAAAAGACAAATAAAAAGCAGAAAGAAGCACTAATGAAATAAGAGCTGATGGGAAGCCAAGCAGCAAATCATACATAAAGTCAGATAGAGTGCACAAAAATGCAGGAGGAAATATTTAAAAGCTGGGAAATGAGTTGGCTAGCCAGGCCAAGAAACCATCCCCTCTACTCCTATCATAAAGCCTTAGTTCACCCTTCTATCTTTCCTTTCTCCCTTTCCTTTGTTGCTTCCAAGTTCCCAAACTGCTAGCATTTTCATGGTAAGCCATTCAGGGCAAAAGCTTCTTTTTTCTTATATTCTGCATTGTTCACTATGTCTATTAAAGGTACTAAATGAAGGAAAACCATAATCTTATTTGGTGTCCCCCTACACTTTGATATTTTGTGTTATGTGTTAAATCTTATGAAGCATCATCCTCACAGACCGAGAAAGCACATTACTGTGAATGCAAACGGAATGGAGATGAGATTACTTGCAAATACACAGCCTAGCCTCATGACAAGTGTCCTGGGAATTCTCTCATGCTGACTCCTTATCTTAACATGTAACCCAATCACCAATTAGTGTCAAAGTTACCAGACCCATCGGTTTCCAATTGCATTAACCTCATGCTCTGATTCCAGGGAAATGCAATCAATCCACTTTGAGACTAATTGCTAATTTTTATGTTATCATTAAATAACTTGAACCCCTGTAGTAACATAAGTCACAAGGCTGAGTATCAAATTGCTTATCAGGAAAAGGGGGGAGCAAAAATAAAAGAGAGAGAGAGAGATAGAATATGTTAATCTGAAACCATGTAGGCAATATGATTTTATTGTATCTGCTTGCTCTGAATATTTGAGAGGTCATAATTTTAACCTTGCTCAGGTTAGCAATATTGGAAAAAGATTCATTCCACTGAAGGCCAGCTATAATTCTTCTAATTCCTTGGCATATTAATTGCCAGCAATGAGTGAACCCCCTTAAGTGTCTCATTTATTGTTTTAAATATGAAAATGTTTTAAAGATTAGAAAGGAAATGTTTGAATTAATTAACTGAACTGGCTCTCCAGGGATCTGGTACAAGATTTTCAGACAAAGGCTGGGAATTTACTATAATGGCATTTCTTTCATGGTTAGAAAATATAGCACCAGAGGGACTCTGAGGCACTCTTAACATTTTAGTTGATGTCTTTTGAGGCTTGAGATTCCTCTGAAAGCATTCATCTTATTCATTGGAGACTCCTCTCAATTACAGTATGGAAAGGCATCACATTGAAATAGCCACACGACCCACATATTTCACCATTTAAATGGAACTGGATAACTAGTACAATGAAAACTCAGAATGTAAATGGAAGCTATTAGGGTAATAGCATCATTTAAGGGAATATTTTTTTTAGCAAGGGGTAATGTGTAAAAGATAAAACACAGAACAGTGTTGAACATGCCCAGCTCCATCACTTTGTCATTTCTCTTTGTATGATGTGTCTATTATAAGAAACTCTCCCGCATGGAGATGTAAATCTGAAGTGCAGCCTATTGGCCAAGTACAACTACAGTCGGAAATAATTGCTGGCCATAGTACATGCATTCGTTTCATAGGAGCATCTTTTTGGAGGCTGACTTTTCCTTTCCATCTATGAACAGACCTGCCAGGGGATTTTCTTTCTGTTTTGGAATGATTCTTAAAGGCTCCTGTGCCTCAAATGGCTGGATGAGAAGCAGCCATTCGGCAGTGCATCTTTCCCTGGTGTGGAGATAGACTGGTGGAGAAGCTGTATCTCTCCTAAACACTGAAGGAGAGGCAATCTACTTTGAACCAAAGCAAATGAAACCAAGGTATATTCATAAACTCATTAGTGATGGAATAATAGAATAACAGCATGTTTATAAAAAGAATAAGAAAATGTATTAATCAGGATGGTGACACTATTACCATGCATTCTAGACATGTGATTGCCAGAAGATGTTCTTTAACAGAGCCCATGTTCACAAAACTAATTCCAGAAGCCCAGTGTAGGGAAACCACCTCTCTTCCTCAGGATCTCATCTTTTAGAGTGTCAGCTCAGTAAGGTTGCCATCCTCCAGGTAGGTAGAAGCCAAAAGTGAGAGATCACAGGAGAAGGTGGAAGTCCAATCAAAACATCCGTGACAAAAATGACGAAGAGTCAATAAAGATACATATACAAAAATGTTTACTATGAACAGGGGTCATTTCGTAGAAAAAGAGGTACAGGAGCTCATTAGCATAACTCATTAGCATAACTCAGGGCTCATTTCATAGCAGGAGCTCCTCTGCCTATTAGGGCACACCCCCTGATGTAGCCAATCCTCCAAGAGCTTACAGTAGCCCCTGTAAGCTCTTGGAGGATTGGCTACATTAGGGGTGTGTGGCCTAATATGCAAAGGAGCTCCTGCTACGAAATGAGCCCTGGCATAGCTTATTTGCATATGCTATCACCGGAAGTATGTCAGAAGGAGAGAGAGAGAGAGAGGAAGACAGACAGACAGACAGACAGACAGACAGAAAGAAAGAAGAAAGAAAGAAAGAGCTGGCAGAGAAGGGGACAGCTATTAATCCAAGCCTCAGAAATACCACTATTCTGGGAGGATAGCTTCAGTGGTGGCTGAAGCCTTCAGAAGGCTGGTCAGAGGAACAAGGACCTTTCCAGAGGACGGGGTTGTTTTGCTGTAGCCATGACACAAGCATTCCCCCGCGGGTGGGGGTGGGGGCTGGCACCAACTCCTGGAGCTGAGCTCCCCCGAGCTCCTGCTCAAAATGACCCCTGACTATGATAATGGTGATTTTCTAGAAAAATCTCTTCTTGTATCGCTCACATGCAATGGATCTTGCGCAATAACAAATACCAAAATCAAAATACCAAAATACCAAATACCAAAATAACAAAATCACATTGATTGCTTTATCTTGAAATAAACATCCCATGTTGACTCTCTCATATCAGATCCCAAGGTCTTCATTTCATTGTGAAGACCTTGGGTTCTGATATGAGAGAGTCAACATGGGATGTTTATTTCAAGAGTTGATAAGTGGAAATTGATAGGAATTAGGAAAAATTGATAAGAATTGTAATTGTGACATGCTCAGGTAAAGCAATCAGTGTAAACCAGGTATTTGTTATTGTGCAAGATCCATTGCACGTGAGCGATACAAGAAGAGATTTTTCTAGAAAATCACCATTATCATAGTAAACATTTTTGTATATGTATCTTTATTGACTCTTCGTCATTTTTGTCATGGATGTTTTGATTGGACTTCCATCCTCCAGGTAGGACCTGGAGTTCTCCCAGAATTTCAAATGATCTCCAGACTACAGAGATCAGTTCTCCTGGAGGAAATGGTGACGTTGGAGGGTGACTGTATAGCTTCACACCCTGCTGTCCTCCTCCCCCCCCCAAAAAACCCCTCTACTCTCCCTAAGCATCAACCCAAATATTCAGAAATATTCCACACTGGAGTTGGCACCCTCTGGCTCAGATTTAACTCTGGCTGAAGCAAAATATCCCAGGAAATGGTACTCTTAAAGAGCAATTACCCAAACATCAATAAAGGGATATGTGACAGTGAGAGGGTCTTTTGGGGAGGGAACAAATGAAATTACTGATGGCTCCTAATTGTGATCTGATCACTTGGAGTGTAGTTTCAGCTTCCAGCTAGCATGATTCTGCTCCTCTGCATACTAGGGATTATGTGACTCAGGGGAGGGGCAAACAGCTCTCAGTTTTAAAAATGGAGTTTTGGAATCCAGAATGGAGGCAGTTAGGTGACAATACAGGATAATCAGTTCTTTTCAGGAGAAGTTACAGCTTCTGGCAGACAAAATAAAGCCTGGGAAAAAAATAAAATCTCAAATTTCTCAGAGGATAACTATTCCTAGTCTAAGGGTTTCTGTTTAAACTCCCAACAGGAGAACTAGTGTGGGCACCACTTTGAACATGTATTCAGGGAGTTAAAATGTTAAAAATGAATAGGGTATCTAAGCAGATTGTTCACATACATAGTGACACTTTTAATGGTTATAGAAAATGGAAGACAATTTTTGTTTTAGGGATGATTTTGAGTTTCTCTTCCTTCTCCCCCAAGTCCCAGATCCCTATGTCACAGTGAACCCCTTATTTTTACTCAGATTTCTGATTTCTTGTACTGAATTTATCTCATATAATGTACACATTCTCAACATGATTTGTATCTCAACAAATCAGCCTTATACATTGGATGTATAAACTATGTATATTGCATCTGTAGCTACCACATAATACATATAGCTGGCACACATACTGCATATATAAATACCACATAGCATTTACATCAGTAAAAAATGCACACAGAATATAACATAATCTACAAAACCTACAGCAAAACATGGAAATATGAAAGTGCTGGGAAAATATAAACAATATAAAAAAAAGATGAAATAAGGACTATTAGCTTGTCCCTGCTCCATTTGGCAATGCAATCTTCCTGTCGCCTTGCTTTATACCTATTGCTGGTATCTCACATGTAGAATCTCTTGCAAGTCACACTGTAATGTTTCATTTCTCAAAACACATCCTTGTTCTGTAAGAGGAGACAATACTATTCATAGCTGTTCTGCTTGTATAATGGCCAGGCTTGTGTATAATGACAATGTAGCACTTAAAGGCACAGGTGTTCTGCCAGAAAGGGTGGCAACTTAACATTAGAATGAAGAGGAGGTGATACATCAGTGTTCCAGATTCAATTAAGAAGGAAAATCTTGTCCCCTGTCTGAGGGGGATGTGGCCACAAGCCTACTCCAAATAGATGAGACTTTATTATTATGTTTTAAAAAAACACATGAAACACAAAAGCTAGTTTAGCTTAAAAGGATCAAATTGAAATAAGACTTGAAAGTTCACATCATTTCAATTCGGTTTCTAAGCTGCAGACTTTAGAAGTCTTAATTCTTTTTTCTCTCAGCAGGAGAATACATTCCTTGAAATATCAGCCATTAGAAATCATTTAACATAACCTGATCTTAAAAAGCTTTAGGTGATATAGTTTGATCATTGACTTTAAATACTGAAGTAGCTTTAGTAATGTACTTCTAAAAGAATTGAGTTACACAGCCTTTGGTTTCAAACACAATGATTAAACCCAAGTTCCCACTGCTTCTTTGAACAGAGATTGCTTTTTCAAAATATTAATTGGATGTATACAGTTTAGGATAATTCACTAATCAATCACACTAGGGAAGTGTAGATTTAAAGTCTGACATTACGAACAATACAACTGCACAAACCTTCAAAGGTTGCAGCTAAGATGGATTCATGTACCCTCAGCACAACCCATTTGTAGAAAAAGATTTATTCTCTATGTTAATAAAAGAACAAGGAATTAAGAGAAATTAGCTTGATTTTTACATTGCCGTTCCTCCAAAGAGCTCAGGGCACAGTATACAGGATTTTCTGTTTGCCCACTGTAGCCTACACAACCCTGTGAGATACGTTAGCCTGAAAGATTGTGTTCAACCCAGATTTCCCAAGTCCTAATCCAATGCCCGACCTGACCAGGATGGCCCAGTCTAGCCCAAACTCATCCAATCTCAGAAGATAAGCAGGGTTGGCCCTGGTTAGTGCTTGGATGGGGGACCACAAAAGAAGTTCAAAGTTGCTATGCAGAGGCAGGGAATGGCAAACCTCTGATCATCTCTTGCCTGGAAAACCTGATCTGATAGAGGGCAAGGCCAAGCAAAGAAATCAGTGGACAGCAGAGTGAGAGTTACAATTACTAAAACTACCCTTGCCCCTATGACCTTCATAGGGAAGAAGACTAGTTTTAATAAAGGTTGCTTTATTAGCATGCTTTTCACACAACCCATCACAAGCATTTACATGATTCCACCCCAAACTGGAAATTGCATAAGAGCAATGAGGCCAGAATCAGTGTTCTCTAGTCAGATGATACTGTTGATTCATGAAGGGTACATGCCATTTTCTCTGAACAGGTTGGCCTTTTTGAAGGAAGTGTCTAGACACTGTATAAACTTACTCCCATGTGCTTCCCAGAAGGTATCGATAATGAAGCTGACTTTTTTGGTACGTTCCATACCATTTCCTGGGGTTGAGAATACTCAGTGTAGTAATATAACTTGTTCTGATTTGGATATTTGACAGTTAATTCCCCTCACTACCACATATGGAATGCTGCATACAAAATGGAATGGTTTTGGAAATCCCGATTCTTCCTATGCACAGTCTTCCTAGCCAGGCAGGTGATCCGCTGGTGGGACAGCCACAGCGGAGCACACTCCTGACACTGATTCCACAGGATATTTGCTGGCCTGGGAGAGATCCTTGCCTACTGTGCTGACTCCACCCACTCATCCTTGCCAGCTAGGGCTGCCAAGTCCCCCGGTAGGGCGGGGGAAACACCGATTTTTAAAGCTTCCCCCTGCTTTTTCAAAATTGGCCACCGGGGGAATTAGACAGGCCAGCAGGGAAACGTCGGAGCCTGCCCTGGCCTGTCCCTGCCAGGCCTGAACGTCTTAAAAGGGAAATGTCTGCAGAGAGCCTGCCTTGCAGTAAAAAGCCTCAACAGACATTTCCCCTTTAAGAGAGAGCAAGCAAGAGAAAGTCCCACCCAGAGATTAAGGAGGGACTAGGCTCTTTCTACTGAAGGGCTGTGCTTTTGCATGTGTCGTGCAAAGTTGCTGCTGGAGTAAGCTGCTGGGGTAAGCTGCTGGGGTCTGCCAGCTCTTTTCCTTCTCTCTCTCTCCCCCTCCCCCTTTCTTTCTTTCTTTTTTCTGTCTGTCTGTCTCTCTCTCTCTCTGTCCCCATCCAGCAGAAGTCTATCAGTGGCTATTATTAGCCACAAGGTCTAAATGGAACACTTTGTCTGGGGCAGTGATGCTCTGCATTCTTGGTGCTTGGGGGGCAACAGTGGGAGGGCTTCTGGAGTTCTGGCCCCGCTGCTGGACCTCCTGAGGGCACCTGGTATTTTTGGCCTCTGTGTGACACAGAGTGTTGTACTGGATGGGCTGTTGGCCCAATCCACTGTGGCTTCTCTCCTGTTCTTATGATATGGAAATCATAATTAGCACTTGTGTAGCACTTAGTGCTTCATATTCTGCCGAGATGAGGAAGGATTCAGTAGGGCCGTTGCTCAGTGATAGAGCATCTGCTTGACATGCAGGAGGTATCAGCCTCTTCAGCTAAAAAAGGATCAGGTAATAGGTGACATTAAAGATCTCAGCCTGAGACCCTGGAGAGCCACTACCAGTCTGAGTAGTCAATACTGACCTTGATGGACCAATGGCCTGATTCAGTATTAGGAAACTTCATGAGTTCATGTGTCAGCATGTGGAAGCAACATCACAGGATGTGACATCACAAAATGATGTCACTTCCTTTCTCCTGGCTCCACCCCCAAAGTCTCCTGGCTCCACCCCCAAAGTCCTCAGATATTTCCCAAGTTGGACTTGGCAGCCCTATTGCCAGCACCAGCCCTGCATATTACTGTCACTGCCGTCACTCCTCCAGTATCTTCCCTGTTCAGCTGAACAACCCCCCCCCCATTAAAGGCTGAAGCTGGAGGTTAGATGTTTTTAATAATTACAGCGGATATGAGGAAAGCCTGAAATAAACCTGCCTGGAACATCAACACCCTAATCCTAGATATATGTGGGTTGGTCATCATAATTCATTGATGAGAAAATGAAGTCTGTATGTGATCATGTTAGCTTTTGTCCACCCTAATATTTATATAATCAGTGCAATAATAATACTGAGTTGGGTAGAGCCGGCTTTGTCTCATGTGATTCCCCTCTTTATCACACCCCCCATCTTGCATGCCTTCTGTTAACACAGGTTGCCTGATCCTCAGCATAGCATTTTTAGTGATACAGCGATAAAATAATGCAAAAAAAACCCCTTTACCTGATTAATTTTCATTCCATTCTCTTTTGAATTACAGACATTAGACAATGGACTAATAAATACCCGGTGTGTATAAACACTTCCAAGAACTGTACTTTGTAAATATTTGTTTGATGAGTCCTGCTGCTTCTTTTATTTTTTACTGGTACAATGTATATTTTTAACTGGAGGAACAAATGGATTTCGTTATTTACTTCCTCCCACTCCTCTTCTGCTAATGAACAGTTATATGCAGAAATTCTCACAGCATACCTGGGAAATATTTTGAAAGTAGGAGGGGTATGTTTATAAAAAGCATTTTCCAGACCATATTTCTACCACCTGCCATGCTGATAATCCACCCCCCCCATCCGAAATGATTACAGTTAGACAAGACTCAATTTTGGCACTCTAAGAGTGCAATCTGAAGCAAAAGTTACATCTTTCTAAGTCAATTGAAGTCCATGGGCTGAGAAAGGTGTAACTCTGCTTAAGATCACACTGTAAGACTACAGTCCAATGCACAATTCTTGGGAGTAAGCCTGACTGTACTCAGCAGGACTTATTTCTGAGTAAATGGGCATATCATTGTGCAGCTCATAATAAGCCACATGTTACATGTAAAGGAATTCAAAAGCTTTTGCTTTTGAATTTTTCTTTGGACCAACACAGTTACGTGCAATCTATGCACATTTTTTCACATAGTAAAAATGTTTTAAGATGCTAGTACCTGCTCAGTTTCACATGAAAGTTCTTATGAAAGAGAGCTACCTATACCACCTAACATCAGTGGTTTGAGAATACTATTTAGTGTCCTGCCTTCTGGTAATAGTAGAAATCTGACATAAAATGGGAGAAACAAGCATAATCCTTTCTGGAAAATAGGGCAATGTCAGAGTCATAGTGTGTGGGGGGAGGCATTTTTACATATCTACCACATACGGTAAAAAGTGCCACCCACCTCTTTGTATTTCCTTATTTTTTATTATTTATAAAATAAATAATATTTTTAGTCAAAAGTACAGTTTATTTATTATTAGTCAAAAGTACAGTTGTGTACAGACAGAAAAATAATGGCAGCCCCACCAGAAAAAAAAAATTGCCCCACAAGCCACAAAATCCTGGCTACAGGCTTGCATTTCTATTTCATTTACTTCTGCCCTGCAAGGCACTCTTACATCTACACAGTAGGAATTAATGCTCAATTGGCTCTGGAGGCCATAGTGACACTGGGGACAGCAAGTGCAAAGGCAGCCAGCATGAAGACTGGTCCCACTGCAGAAGCTGTGAACAGGAAGGGGGAGAGGGACATGGTATGGAAATGTAATACTCCCTGGTTTCTCATTTGCACCTATCATTGAGACAGAGAGCATGCCTGATAGAGCCATCCCAGTGGTCCTACTCTTAATGCACTCTTCCCATTTCAAGGCATCCTGCCAGAGCTTTTGAGATGCCTGGAAAATGATGTCAGTCTCACTGTCAGATAGGCCTGCCAAGTCCCCCGGTGGGGCGGGGGAAACACTGATTTTTAGTGCTTATCTCCCGCTTTTCCAAAGTTGGCCACGGGGGGGACAAAATGGCTGCCTTAAAAGGGAAATGTCTGCAGAGAGCCTGCCCTGCAGTAAAAAGCCTCGCCAGACATTTCCCCTTTAAGAAGTCAGCAAGAGAGCTTCTTCCACAGCAAGACAGGTCCGCCCAGAGATTAAGGAGGGACTGAAGGAGCTGCTTTTGCATGTGGCTGGCAAGGTGAGTTTCTCTTCCAGCTCTTTTCATTCTCTCTCCCTCTTTCTTTTTTCTGTCTGTCTGTCTGTCTGTCTGTCTCTCTCTCTCTCTGTCCCCATCCAGCAGAGGTCTATCAGTGGCTATTATAGCCACAAGGTCTAAATGGAAGTAAGTGCCTCTGCCAGTTTTTTCCCCTTCTCTCTCTCTCCCTCTTTCTTTCTTTTTTCTGTCTGTCTGTCTGTCTGTCTCTCTCTCTCTCTCTCTGTCCCCATCCAGCAGAGGTCTATCAGTGGCTATTATGAGCCACAAGGTCTAAATGGAACACTTTGTCTGGGGCAGTGAGGCTCTGCATTCTTGGTGCTTGGGGGGCAACAGTGGGAGGGCTTCTGGAGTTCTGGCCCCGCTGCTGGATCTCCTGAGGGCACCTGGTATTTTTGGCCACTGTTGTGACACAGAGTGTTGTATTGGATGGGCTGTACTGGATGGGCTGATCCACTGTGGCTTCTCTCCTGTTCTTATGATATGAAAATCATATTTAGCACTTGTGTAGCACTTAGTGCTTCATATTCTGCCGAGATGAGGAAGGATTCAGTAGGGCCGTTGCTCAGTGATAGAGCATCTGCTTGACATGCAGGAGGTATCAGCCTCTTCAGCTAAAAAAGGATCAGGTAATAGGTGACATTAAAGATCTCAGCCTGAGACCCTGGAGAGCCACTACCAGTCTGAGTAGTCAATACTGACCTTGATGGACCAATGGCCTGATTCAGTATTAGGAAACTTCATGAGTTCATGTGTCAGCATGTGGAAGCAACATCACAGGATGTGACATCACAAAATGATGTCACTTCCTTTCTCCTGGCTCCACCCCCAAAGTCTCCTGGCTCCACCCCCAAAGTCCCCAGATATTTCCCAAGTTGGACTTGGCAGCCCTACTGTCAGAGCCTTGAACATAAGAACATAAGAGAAGCCAATGTTGGATCAGGCCAATGGCCCATCCAGTCCAACACTCTGTCACATAGTGGCCAAAAACACCAGGTGCCCTCAGAAGGTCCAGCAGTGGGGGCAGGAAACCCTCCCACTGTTGTTCCCCCCAAACACCAAGAATACAGAGCATCGAGATTTTCCTATCTATACTTTGTGGCTAATGGCCACTGATGGACCTCTTCTCCATATGTTTATCTAATTCCCTCTTGAAGCTGTCCATGCTTGTAGCTGCCACCACCTCCTGTGGCAGTAAATTCCACATGTTAATCACTCTTTGGGTGAAGAAGTACATCCTTTTATCTGTTCTAACCCAACTGCTCAGCAATTTCATGGAATGCCCATGAGTTCTTGTATTGTGAGAAAGGGACTTCTTTCTCTACCTGCTCTATCTAATGCATAATCTTTTAAACCTTGATCATGTCACCCCTCAGCCATCATTTCTCCAAGTGAAAGAGCCCTAAGCACTTCAACCTTTCTTTGTAGGGAAAGTGTTCTAACCATTTTATCATTCTAGTTGCCCTTTTCTGTACTTTTTCCAATGCTATAATATCTTTTTTGAGGTGTGGTGACCAGAACTGTACACAGTACTCCAAATGAGGTTGCACCATCAATTTATACAGGGGCATTATGATACTGGCTGATATTGGCTCACAGGGTGTCTGTTGTGGGGAGGGGAAGGGAAAGGAGCCGCTCTGAGACTCCCTTGGGGAGTGGAGGGCAGGGTATAAATCCAATCTCTTCTTCTTCTTCTTCTTTGTTTTCAGTTCCCTTCCTAATAACCCCCAGCATAGTGTTGGCCTTTTTCATTGCAGCCACACACTGTCTCAACATTTTCATTGAGTTATCTACTACGACTCCAAGATTTATTTCTTGGTCAGTCTCCGCCAGTTCAGACCCCATCAACCTGTATTTATAGTTAGGATTTTTGGCTCCAATGTACATCACTTTGCACTTGGCCACATTAAACCCCATTTGCCACATTAATGCCCACTCGCCCATCCTTGACAGATCCCTTTGGAGTGCCTCACAATCCTCCCTGGTTCTCACCACCCTGAACAACTTTGTGTCATCTGCAAATTTAGCCACTTCACTGCTTACTCCCAACTCCAAATCATTAATAAATAAGTTAAAAAGCACCGGACCGAGTACTGATCCCTGCGGTACTCCACTGCTTACCTCCCTCCACTGAGAAAATTGCCCATTTATACGCACTCTCTCTTTCCTTTTAATTAGCCAGTTTTTGATCCACAAAAGAATCAAAAGGATTGAGGATGCCTAATAGGCGTAGAGCACTTTTCCCTTTTCCATGTATCCTTGGAAAGGTGAGAGCTCACCTTCTGGAACTGCCCCAGATCTCACAAGCTTAATTCTAATGTCTAGGTATTGTCCATCTTTATGCTTTTTCACAAACATTGTACAATGGCTGACTATTGGTTCATCATTCAATCTGGGTGGAGTGAGTCATTCGATTATTTATATATAAGCCAAATCTGTTTGTTCAAGTAGTTGTTTATAACTGCATTATCTAACATTTGCAGAAGACATCTCCTAAACAGTATTCCCTGTAAGGTGTGCAGTTGTGAGCAAAAAAAATACCCCATAAGCCAAAAATGATGCTAGCTTTAAAATTGTGAGTGGGCTGCCATTTTTTTTTTAATATTCCAGTTTACAAATAGTGCTGAATTTGGAACACTTCAGTTTTCTGGGCTTCTCCTCTAAACACACACAGATCAGTTTCAACAGACTTTGCAAAGACATGTAGAATAGAAATATCTAAAAGGGTGTCTGGGGTTTCAAAAAATTGAGAACAAATTGTGGGATTAATAGGTGATATTGATTGGGTTGATATAGGTAAATATTGCCTTTATGGAATGCAGCAATGATGGATCTGTGACACTAGATGGATTATGGACCAGAAACCTAAACTCCTCAAGGGTGACAAAAAACCTTTGGTTTATTAATGATACTGTTTAGTGACATGAGGTAATTAAATTAACAGTGCAAATTTTGAACAGAATTACACACTTTTAAACCTACTGAGTTCAACAACTCTTCCAGCTGCTTGCTTCAAGAGTACCAATAATCTGAGCTATTGCAACACTCGTCTCGTATATTGGCATAATTTGTCCACATGATCCACAGGTTTCAGTATTAGTCCTGCATAGCGGCATCCACACTCCAAGATACAAATGCATGTGGAAGTAGAGAGAACATTGAAAGCAGTAATAATGAAAGTAAAATGATTTCAAACTCAATGTAAAAAGAAATCTTCACTTGGTATTGAGCAATGGCAAAGTGCACCTTGGGCAAAACAGACAACAACCACAGTTTTCAGTGTGGTCTGCGCATGTCCCATATAAAACTATCAACAATGAACTAGGATGATCTAAAAATGATCTGAAAAGGCCTGAAGTCTTAAAGGCACTACTGACTCAAACACATTGCTGAGGGGGAGAAAAAAGGGCACACATGGCTTCCCCCCACCTCCAACACACACACACACACACACACAAAATAAAACTTTGTTGGTCTTAAAGGTACTACTGACTCAAATGCATTGCTGAGGGGAAGAAAGGAGGGCACATGCAGCCTCCCCCCACATGTCCATCCCTGGCTCTGATGCCACCAGGCCCCACAGCACACACACACAACAGCACTGGCTGCCCAGGGGGGAGAAAATGAAAATGGCAGACTCACCTCTGTTCTGTCCTCCTGCAGTGGAGCAGGGCAGCAGGAGGAGGGCGATGTGGCTTCTGAGAAGCAAACCTCTTGGGCAGCCGGGGTGAGGACTGCGAACACCAGCACCCCCCTTTACAGGGTCCACAGACCCTGGGCTGAGGGGGGTGGGGCCAACACATGCACTGAGGACCCCTGCACTGAGCTAATGATATGAATAGTTTTCCAGGGAATGATTTCTGCCTACTATGCATTTAAGCCCTGCCAGGGAAAAGTTGGCAACTGTAAGGTGCCTGAAGACACTGTTCCCTTTTGATTGCTTGAGGATGTCAAAAGCACATTCATTGTATCAAATCTAAATGTACGGTAATATTTGCATTATTTGATATCTTAGATACAACCATCATTCACTTGTTGATTTCAAAACAACATTAAAAGATCAGTCTATCCATTCCGGAATGAGAGAGACATGAAAAATCAACATGATGTCTTTTAAAACTGAATCTCTAGTATGAATGACCTATGAGACATCGTGCAGTAAACTAAATATATATTTTTGCCCTTTGGATAGATTATCTAAGGCCATTTACATTTTCATGACACATTTTTACTATCTAAAAGATCATTATGATGACCTTTCAGATACGTCTCTCTACATCTCTGCTCTGCCACCACTAAAACATTCCAAGTGTTTCTCCCTTCTTAATGGGAAATATACTAGATTCTGTGAGGACAAACACAACAAGCACCGCATTAGATACATGCCCAATATTCACAGAACATATAGCACATGCAAAAGAAAAAAGCTCATCCAATTTTGGGGGACCATAAAACTATGTATGATATGTCTAATTGTACCTCTAGTTAAAGGGACATCTCAAATATAGGAACACAACAGATAGAAGTTTGTGCCATGAAATATTTATTTATTTATTTAATTTATACCCCACCCTTTCCACCAAAGCAGGCTCACAGCAGTGAGACATGGCAGCGCACCTAGCTGTCCCAGAAAACCTTCTCCCATCTGTTTGGAATTTACATAGCAGTGTTTATATATTAAATGCTAGTTGTGTGGATTTCAGAGATGAATTCCAATGGCTGCACTGCCACATGAGTTAGTGCTATACAGCTGCCGCTCTTTCATTTCAGAATATCTCAACTGGGATGGGTTTATATGGCAAGAGGTAGCATCCCTCTGAGATATGGCTTGTTGCTTTGGAACGTATCATCATTCCATGCCTGCTCCCAGGAATATCCTCTGGCTATGGTGTGCTATCAAGTCAAGCTGACTTCTGGCAACCCTTAGTGGGCTTGAAGTCAAGGGACATTCAGAGGTGGCTTGCCATCACCCGCCTCTGTGTCACGGTCCTGGTATTCTTTGGTGGTCTCCCATCCAAATACTAGCCAGGGCCGGCCCTGCTTAGCTTACAAGATGTGACAAGATTGAGCTTGCCTGGGCTATCCAGGTCAGGGAGCTATGGTGTACTATCATAGAAATAACTGGAGAGAAAATTAGCAGTGCTTATGGGTGAGGAAGTGTGATGCTCAGTTCCATGTATGCCTATGTTTTCAATTTTCATATGAGTGGTGGCAGCTTGCCAAGAACTTTGTGTTCCCACAGAAATTCTTTTGTGTACTGTGTATACCTATGTTGTGTGTTCTTTGCAGCTACTGTTGATTTAATTGCTTGCAGCTGCTATCTGTGCACTGGGAAGCAATCATTAGTCCTCTGCAACTGCTCTCCAGTTTGTTCTGACTGCCTTGCCAGCTTCTGGTGTCAGGTTACAGAGTGTCTCTAATTTCCAAGAATAACAAGGCCAGAGGAGGTTTCAGAAGTCCAGTATCATTTGATCAGAAGTCAGGTTTCCAGAAATCAATCAAGGCAGTGTCGGCAGGTTCAGCATCTGATGAACATGTTGCATCCACACCCAAAAGCTTATCTTGGGAGACTTTATGCCCACATGCCAAGATGTCCTGTGCACAGCCAGCTTCTGAAGAACAATCCTGCAAAGATTCATCTTCATGATCATCAGGCAGCTGGTGTTGAGCAGTGAGACATGCACTGCACTACCTAGCTTGTAAATCCATTCTCAGCCTTCTTCTGCAGCATTCCAAGGGTGCTGGTGACCCTGGAAAACTGGGGGTGGGTAGCTGGCCTTCAGCTGCTGAATTAGAGCTAGAGGGTGGAGCTAATTTTGAACCAACTTTTATCTGCAAGTCAGGGAATGCCTGCACCTCATTTCCCTGCTGGTCAGTTTTGGTCAACTGTGGAATGGCTACCCAGGGCTACTCCTCCTCTGAGGAGTCCTCACTGTCACTGAGCCTTGGCTGGTCTATGACACAGGTTGTTTCTCCTTTGTAAGTGTTGCAATGCAACAGAGAGCCAGCTTTTTTCTGGGAGTGCTTTGTATACATTGTTATAGTTGTAGAGTCCAGCTTCCCTGTGGTGTCACTAAAAGCCCAGTGCTATACAGCAGCTGCTTTTTCATTTCAGTGAGACTGTTGCTCTAGCAGGATGTTTGTGTTTCGATCCCTTTTCAAGAATGTTTCCCATAACTAATGTCATCTTTCCCCAACTGCTACTCTTTTATACTCGCTATTCCCCACTGGCATCTCTTCACATTAGTTCTCCCTTTATTTTTGTTAGATGTTGTGAGAGTGGAACAATATAGTCTTGTGAAATTTGCCATGATGTATCGGTTCCATTTCCCTGCTGTGGCTTAGATGTATCCAAGGTTCTAGAATCATTGGCTACTATGTAGACACATCCTTTTATGCCCTTATGTTGTCCTTCTGCAACAAGAGAGCCAAGATTCCTGTGTTTCAGAGGGCATTTGTGTGCTATATTATGTGGTTGTTACTTGTCACCAACACTGGTCTGTAGAAGTGGGGTGCAGGTAGCATTTGTCCTAATGGTAGTGGTTTAGCCATAGTAGTATATTTTAATACTAACACCATAGTATGCAGCTCTATAAGTATGAAAATAAAGAATCTCATCTGGAATGAGGTGGGGTTATGGCCCAATGGTAGGGTATCTGTCTTGCATACAGAAAGTCTCAGGTTCAGTCCCTGGCATTTCCTGTTAAATGACCATGTACTAGGTGATATGGTAGATCTCTGCTTGAGACCATGAAGAACTCTTTCCAGCCACAGTAAACATCGACCTTGCAATATTAATGATTTAACTCAGTACAAGGCAGCTTCAAACATTCATGTGGAATCATGATTAGATTAGCAATTTATGTCATTACTTTTTGTCATTTCTCTGGGCTGTGAGTAACCAGTGCTCCAATTTCTGGGGGGAAAGTAGGAGTCAATGAAAATCACAAAGCAGCAGACTCAAGAAAGATCCTGCCCTGGGTATTAACATGGGTTGTTTTGATTAGGGATGGACATGAATTGAATTACAAACCAAAATTCATCACGAACTGAGCCTGGTTCGCGGTTCACGAGCCTCGGTTCATGCAATTGCATCTCCCACAAAATGCCCATGAACTAAACTGTTTTTCATGGAGGTTCACAAGGTTCGTGGGAGTGGTTTGTAAGCCAGAAATGCTGGTGCTGATGAATCAATTGTCCATTCAACAGGGGAGGGGATGGGCTTCTTCAGCCCTGAAAACACCAATAGTGGCCTTCCAAAGTTTGATAGGCAGCTCTGGCTGCAAACAAGAGAACTCCCATTCTGTTATTTGGGACACTCACACTCAGCTGCTTTCACTTTGCAGCAGGCAGTTAGGTAGGGAGAGAGTAGTTACTGTTAGAGGCAGAGAGGGAAGGAATTGGAATTCTGTGTGAACAGTGTTGGTGCTTCAGGGCTCTGAGGCATCTGTCCCTCTGCTACAGCCAGGCAGAGTGGCTCAGCAGTGGATTTGTCAGCTGAGGACTCACACAGTCCCCCTCAGTGGGAGTTTTGTGCATTTATTTTCACAACTGGGCAGGTAGAGGAAACTCAATGCAGGTTTGGTATCTCTAGCCCACAGGGGGCCATTCTACCATGCCATGAACCTCACAAACCATGAACCACAAACTCATTCATTAAACAGAAAGGTTCACAGAAGTTCATGGTTCATGAACCCGCACAAACTATGAACCCCCATTTTCCCAGTTTGTGCCCATCCCTAGTTTTGATTACAGTAAGCAAAGCAACACAAAACTAGAGATCAGACTGCCCTCCTTAGCCAAGAAGGTACCCACAGAGACACAGAGCAATCCAGGCAGGAGAGCCATTGGGGTACTTTGAAGAAAAGAAAGAAGCAACTCATGACTCCTGGATTGTCTTATAATATCTAAGATATCCTGTCACAATAGGGCTAATAGAGCACTCTTGGCTGGGCCTTAGCTGTCAAATGGAAGTTCTGGTGAAATAATAAGATGAACTTATGAGAGTTCATTGAAAATGTTATGCATTTAAATCATACCTCTTGAGTTTTACCATTACACATTTGGGAACTTTTTAATTGTATGCATCATTTGTTTATAGATATAAAGTAAAGACCACTCATACTGAAATTAGAAACATTAACAATGTAACACAAGGTGTGACATCTGTTAAGACTTATTTCTGACACAAAAGTTGGAGTCCAATAATTTGTGTTAAAATTATATTTACTACAATATGTTCCTCACACCCTGGTAGGAGTTTTAATTAATTTATGAAGCTGCAATCTGTGGAAGCATGATACCATGTTATCTTCCACAAAATATATAAAAGACTGGACATAGAAGTTTCATAATCTATTCTTACATTCTTCTTTGGAAAGGAAAATGTTTAGAATCCCTTCCATAGCAGTATGGCTATGGGGTACATGTCAAAGCTACTTAAAATCCACAAATGGTGTTTTAGTCAGCAGCTACAAGTCACATTGAGAGCTATTGTGAGATAAGGAGGTACTAATAGTTCCCTTTTTAATCAAGTCTATATAGACTGTCTCTTTGCCACACATAGAACTCTGGAATGCCCACACCTCAAAACTTTGTCTGTGCTGGAATATCATCTGGGTCTTCTTTGCTTACATATATCACTTCAATCTGAGTAATATTCATTCATATTCATGAACACAAGGAGGGATTTAGGGAATGATCAAACCATTCTTCAGTATTTGACATTTCATTGTTCTGCTGTCATGCTGTAGGAAATGGGGATCTCTAGTCCTGGTCTTAACAGCAAGACATGTCCACCCAGTCAAGGAACTGGAAATCTCAGAAGGAACAAAGGAGCTGTCCAGCTAGATTCTAAGCATCAAGCAAGCAGGAATAAGAGCAGGAGAGGGGCTGTCCATACAAGAAGCTGGAGCTGTAGGATGGAACAGGAGCTGTGTTGTAGAAGCAGAATCCAAGCAGCTGCAAAAGAGTTACTGAGCGGGCCCTGTAGTGCACTTTTCCCTATCCATTTACTGAAACTGATCCTAGTTTTACTTAAGTCTAGTATCACTTCTGCCAAGTATGACCAGCAGATGGGAAGCACTGTGCTGCCAACCAAGGGCCTTTGCTGTCTTTGTTAGCCAAATTGCTCTATTTCTTAATAGTAGATTGGGGAATTATGATATTAATGTGCAATTGGCATAACTACAGGATCAGACCTGTGTATACTGGAGTTGTTTTTCCCAAGAACCCAGAAATAGACGCAGAAGCTAGATTACTAAAGGAGTGATTTTTTAACGAAAGGATTCTTAAACCAAGCATCTACACACACAATTGAGAACTAAGGAAACAGAGGTGATTGATAGCTAATGGAGGGGTTGTGGGGTGATACTACCTATCCAGATGTACAGAGGTCCATGAAGAAAGGATTATGGTCTAAACCCAGAGGCTTTAGGGGTGGACTGCCAGTTGGCATCAGGGCAGAAGCACATGGTCTAAAACCATGTGGTCACAAATATAGGCATTGGAAAACAATGCAGACCAATGGAAGGTCTTGGGGCCTGGTCTCAGGTGAGAACAATAGATCACCTGGACCAATGATGAGTCCCAGGGGTGCATGGCATCAGGATGGGCAAGGCCTAGATATGGCCAATGAGCTTCCAAAGGGGGCAGAGTCAGGCTTTAACGATAGAAGCCAGATGTTGGATGACTGTGCTGGGGGTGTCCATTGTGGAACAATAGAGTGGTCTGGCGTTTCCCTGGTGCCAGACAAAAGGAGTGATGTTTCTTAATGTGTGGCAGGATGATCCTCAATGAATGACCATTCACTATACATGGAGAGTTAATGTTTACCTAGATGGGTGTGGCATAGGTGTAAGAATGCAGATATCTTAGACAAATATATGGAGACAGGGATGAGAGGATTATTCCAAAGATACTTTCTGACATGGGTGAAACAGGAGAGGGGAGTGGAAACATGCAACTTACTTCATTCATGACAATAGTACAGACCAGAGGCTTTTTGTCCCTGCCTGCCTGCACATTTGACAGACAAAAGACAAGCCATTTGGTCAGCAGAAGATGCCTGAGGCAAGGGCAGAGACTTGCCCATTCTTAGTCCTTTTTGGACTAAACTGACAGGAGAGAAGTGTGTGTGTGTGTGGGGGGGGGGTTGCTTGCATGGAGAATTCTCTTTGGCCTGTGTTTTCTCAGCCAAAATGTGGTTCTTCTAGCCTCCCAGCAAAAGCCACTGTTTAAGCCAAGCCTGGCTTCATAGGGCACTGCTTATGGAGGTTCAGAGGTCACTTTGGGGTGTCTTTCTCTCAGGAAAGACCACCCCAGGTTCAATGCTGAAAATGCTGGCAACATCTTCTCCTCTAAGCTTCATGCCAGGCCCTCTGATTTTGCTGCTCTTAGGGTTTTGGTGATGACAGAGATAAAAAATCCTGAATGGGAAGATGAGCTTCAGCCTGTGGTGATGGGGGCACTTCTGGGGAATGGAACAAGGTCTGTGGGTGCCACTAACCAGGCAGCTTGGCATATGTCTTCCTGTTGTCAAGCTCATGCCTCGCTTGTCATGTATTTTTTCTCACTGACGCTACTGTTCTTTGACATCAAGGGTTAACTCCTTTCTGACTTTTCCCCACTGCTTTCACTTATGTGAATTCTTTGGGAATGAGTGCATGTGTGAATCTCTCCTTACTGGCCTAGTGCTTGTAGCAGTCTGCATGACCTTGTAGCATAGATAATGTAATGGTTAGTTTGCAGGTGCTGGGAGGTGGCTATGGGATTGAACTTGAAGCTTTGGCAGGCAGTATGAGATTGATGATTGGGCACTTGGGGAAAGAGGGGTGGTCCCTCACTCAATATAGGTTTCAACCTAGCCTGGGGCCGACAGTTCCAACACAAACTCTGTATATGCTTGGATGACCTGTAACTCTCAATAATCAAATCTTGCCACCATGAGGGGGTTGCGAGAGTACTTGGACCCAAGATCAGACACCTGTGGTGTATGCCAGTCTGGTGTAGTGGTTAAGTGCGCGGACTCTAATCTGGGAGAACCAGGTTTGATTCCCCACTCCTCCACTTGCATCTGCTGGATGACCTTGGGCAAGCCATAGCTCTGTACCAGCTGTTCTCTCAAGGACAGTTGTCTCTGAGCTCTCAGCCTACCTCACAGGGTGTCTGTTGTGGGGAGGGGAAGGGAAAGGAGTTTGTAAGCCGCTCTGAGATTCCCTTGGGTAGTGAAGGGCGGGATATAAATCCAATCTCTTCTTCTTCTTCTTCTCTATGCTGTTACTGATCACCAGAGGAATGATCCTGTGGAAGCAGGGTTGTTTTTGGGATGCAGGGAGTCCAGTGACTAATCCTGCTCCTCTGAATCTGAGCCTTCAGATTCAGGCCCTGTGTAATATACAGCATTACAGTAAGGAGGGAAGAGACCTAATTAACATGCCCTTCTAATTGCCACTGATCCATTGGCTTCTGGTTACCACTGCGTATATGATGTTGATTAAAAAAAAATAATCCCATCCCTGAGGAACATTTTGATAGTGTTCTGATGCTGGTGAAATGCTTTGGGAAGAGATATTTGTATGAAAAGACAGATAATAATAAAGGTTTGAATTCCAAGCTTTGGTTTGGATTTCCGCTACCCAAAGAGGAGGTTTTTCTTTGGAGGTTTTTAAACAGAGGCTAGATGGCCATCTGACAGCAATGCTGATGTGCACTTAGGCAGATCATGAGAAGGAGGGCAGGAAGGGTTGTATCAGTGCTTAGTTCTTGTAGCCCTTTCTTACATGCCCAGCGGAATGCTGATCACCATTTTGGGGGTCAGGAAGCAATTTGTCTTCAGGCCAGCTTGGCCTGAAGGAGGTTTTTTGTCATCTTCTGGACATGGAACAGGGGTCACTGGAGATGTGGGGGGCAGGTTATTTGTGAATTTCCTGCATTGTGCAAGGGGTTGGACTAGATGACCTTGAAAGTCCCTTCCAACTCTATGATTCTATGTTTTTTTTGCTGATTCTCCCTTCCCATTGTAGGCACCCCCCATCATTCTCCATGGGGTTTTTTTGAACTCTCAGGAAAAGCACTGTAGGGACTACATGGGAAAGGGCAGGAAAGCATACATCTGTTAAGCAGGTGAATCTGTATTTGCAATTCTTTTGGATATGGTCTATAATGAATGAATAAATACTACTTTTCCCTCAGGTATTATGCCTAGGTAAGCTGTTCAAGAGCCAGGGTTAAGCTTCTTTTCTTTTTTACATTGTCCTTTAGGAAAATTAAATTGCTGCTTTCCTTCTCAGATCCTTTGCTAAAATGATCCTCAGTGAACCATACTTTTGAGAGGGCCTTTTAAACACCCCCCAAGAACTAGAATGCTGCTTTTAAGGCTTCACCTTTGAGTAATTTTGCACTTTATGTTCAGCAATATTGTAAGTCTACATTTCACAGAATCTGCCATTTGTTGGAAGTGAGAATGAGAAAATCAAGCATTGCTAACATTTGAAAATGGAATCAAATGGAAATCAAATCATCCCACAAAATCCATTTGGTGCTTATTTATAGAGCCAACTGTAAGCTTATTGAAACTTATGAATAAAGGATTTTCTCACTGCCCTCAAATGGAAACTGAATGGGTATTTGCCTGCCCACCCACACATCTCTCGTGGCAAGTGTATTTTGAACATGCCAGATAAGGGCCTCATAATTTACAACATCGCCTTTTCTCCTTGAAAAAAAAATCTATTTAGCACTTAAGGGGAAAACAGGATTGCTATTCACTTTTCTTGCTTATTTGCTTCAGACTTGGCTGGCTTGTACAAAAGCCTGCCAAGTGTAACTGGCTTGGCAAGCTCCTGGGGCATTCAACACTTACTAAGTTTAAGCTGGCACAAGCTTTCTAAATTGGTGAACAGCTGACCAGCTGGTTTCTGGTCATGAAATACCTGCTTCATTTGAGACTTAATAATCCTACATTAAAAAAAGATATTCGAGGACCCACCAATTTAGTGAGCCAGTCACAATCAGGGAGACATTAAAAAAAAAATCAAACAGTTCAGCTGTTCATAAGCAACATGAACCTGTTTGGTGGGATACTTCCCATATTATTTAAACAGTACATTACAGTGCAATTGGCAGCATTTCATGCATACTCAGGCCTCCCCCACTGCCAGACCTATCATCACTGTGCACCACTTCACAAATAAAGAATGAGCAATCCAGGCTGTCAAATATTTATAAACACTTTTAGAAAAAGTCTCACCATTTCCTGTCTGTCAACATTCATTTTAGGAACATTATTTTGCACATGTGCATTTTCCGACAGACTTATGACCCAATCACCTAGGACCCTGGGGGAAAACTAATGTTATGTACAAAAGTGGTAATAAGGCAGAGGGAAATTAAATCCAGCACGACAACCCCTGCACAACCACAAAGCTGTTCAGCAGTTGTTTAAGTTGGAGAACAGCGAAGCAAGGAGATCTGATGCTCAGCTCATGGGTGACTTCACCAGTGTGTTCACCTGCTGAACTTGTTCACTGTGAAGTTTGAAGTACCTCTAATATTAAATGACCTTGTAAAGAAATTGTCTACCAAAATATTGACATGTCTGGGTATCTAGTATATATGCTGCTGCTGAAGAAAGTGCCAACAGTTTGGGTATCTAAAGACTGTGTTCTCATTTATAAACCTGTCGGATAGTGTCTTCATTTGAAGTACTTCCCTGTTTTATGCAGAGTCTTCTTTCCTTTGGAGTGATGCAGGTGGTTACCAGAGGGATATCCAGATTTTGAACTCTCTTCACAGGCGTGCTCATCTGGCATAATCTCTCTTAACATTCAGGCATTAGGTAAAGTTCTTCTTGTTCTCTTGTCCTTTGTTGGTATTTAACATCCACTTGTCTGGCTTTGCTGCTGCAAGTTGTTATTACTGTGTTCAAGAAATATCCATTTTGATTTAAGACCTAAGAGTGCTGTATTAAATAGGGTGATCACTTTTTTAGTGTTATTTGCTTGTAAGTGGGGTATAAATAGTGTAAAATAAACAAAATAATCCTGGCATTCCTGATGGGGGTGGGGTGGGGGATGAGGAAAAATTCTGCTGGCATCAGTTGAATTCCATCTGAGTAAGTCTATCTTCCTTTGCCTACAGGTAATTAAAGCCTAAACTGGGCCAGAGGTACAAGCGGAAGGACTGTTAGCACCTCACTTGGTGCCTGCATGTGGCAGCTTCATCTGTCAGGATAAGCCCAGTTTGTTTTGTTTGTTTAATTGTATTATTTGTTGAATTTGTTAATTAGCATTTTAGTATTTGTCTATGAGTCAGTTTGGCTCCCTTCAAACAGAAAAGTGGTTTGAGCAGGGCCCAATCCTGGTTAGGCTGGGCATTAGCCCAGGATCTCTGTTGTCCTGGTCAGATGTAAACATGGCTGGGCCAGAAGGGATGCATACCACTGGTGGTAAGGTAGGGACTGCCCCCTCATCTCAGGAAGGTTTAAAGAGAGTATCTCAGGAAGGTTTAAAGAGAGACAGAGAGATGGGGGTTGGGTGGCACTGACAAAAACACCAAGACAAATCATCACTGCGGACAGGAAACCTCAAAAACAAGGGTGTGCAAAGGGAGGCAAACACCCCAAAAAGGAGCAGAGAATTACCTGGGGGGTGTTTCCTCTTCTGCCTGAAGGAATGGAGGTCTGAGGGGTCTGAGAGAGGCAGATCATCATATTGGCTGGGGGGTGGGGGGGTGAGATGTGGCAGGAATTACCTGTCAGGGGGTCAGTTAAAAGAAGAAGAGGTTCACCCAGCACACCCAGACAGAAAACCTGGCAGTGGCAAGTGATCCTCAGTCTGACAAGTGGCATGCAAGTGCTATAAACCAATAGGTCAACAAAAGCAATAGAAATGGTGCAACTGAAACTAATGCCTATTGCACAAATCAGGATCTTTTTTTAAAAAAAAGTTTTCAGACTTATAGTTACAAATGAAGGATTTGTGAGAAATAATGAGGAAAGGCAAATCTGACTTGCCCCTGCTCCATGTTCTTAGTTGCTATTGCCTCCCCACTTTTCCTGGCTACCCCCTTGTGCTTGCAACAGTCCACCTCCAAGGACAGTTAGTGCATCTTGAGGGAGACATCTTGGCATGTGTTGTGGTTAGTATGGCAACCCAAAATGATGCCCAAATTCTGACCAGTGCACTTTTTCAAGCTGCAATGAGCAGTGTCATGCTCCTGCATGCCCCCTGGTGGTGGCGCCTGTTCGGCTGTGGTCCTGCGTCACCCCAAGAGGTGGGGGTGGGGTGTGGAGGAAGAAGGCAGGACCTCAGAATGGGGAAAGGCTGGGTTACTTCACCCGACGGCCTCAACCCCTGAGTGACCAGTGACCATCTGGAGTGCCTGGGTGCTCTCTCTCTCTTGCCTCTCAAGTGCCGCTCTTTGGTCCTTCTGGCGCACGCCTCTTCCTCTCCGGCCCTCCTTTCCTTTCCTCCTTATATTCCCTCCTCCACCTCTTGTTGCTCCCCCCTCCCTCCCTTTCCTTCCCTTTGGTGTTGTCCCCTGTCAATTTCCCCCTCTTCCCTTGCCATTGGCTCCTTCGTCTCCCTTCCTGCTCGTTGCCTCCCACCCCTGCTTTCTTCCTGGGTGTCTCGTCTGGCCCCCACCCCTTTCAGAAGGTGGCTCCATCAGGCCGCCCGTGTTCGGGAGTCTTTGCCTTGGCCCCGTCCCCGAGCCGCAGCTGGGTGCCGGCATGGCCCAACCAGCCCGGGGTCCTCGCCTCTCCTTCCCAGCAGGCATGGCCCAGCAAGACTCAGGTCCTCGCAGCCCCCTCGGCTGGACCCGGGCACATCCAGGCTGTTCCTTCTTCAGGCCCAGGCCTTTCCCGGCTGATGGGTCTCGTTTGTGTGACTCCCCTGGGTCCTCCCTCCTCTGCTGCCCCCTCGCTGGTGACGCGAGCGGGCCACTGACCACCTCCCGACAGCCCAGGTGAGTGGGGAAATGTCTCACTGCAGCTGGGGCTGGGTCTCCCGGAATGCCGGGAGGCCCTGCGGCGGGACAAGCAGATACCACTGGTAAGGTTTTTGGAAGGGCTACTTTCCCCAGGTTTGCAGAACCTTCAGCCATGGTCACAACTACTTTTGTAAGGACATTCACAAGGGGACCAGCAATTCATAATCAGATAGAGATGCAAAGTATGAATTGGTGTGTATTGTTGTAGAAGGAAAAATGAATCAAGACATTCAAAGAACATTACAAAACAGCCTAACATTTCAAACATATGTATTTAAGTTTTTAAAAGTTTTTAAAAATTTCAGGGGAATGTTCACAATCATATTAATATAGTTTCCACCATAATGGGCAGGGCTTATATTGATTGCCTTAAACACAGACAGTTTGATGGTGTTTGGCCATAGAGGTGACATAGTGTGACAGTGAGAAAACAAGAAACAGGTTTTTGACAAATCTGTTTGACTCACTGCAGGACAGCCAAAGAGTCTGGTGTAAGACTGATAACAATAAAACATCTCACAGTCAGCATCCACAGTGTGAGATTATTGCTACTATCTAGACTATCCACCTGTGTGATTAATCTATTACCTTTCTTTCCTCCCACTTACTGGATAAACAGCATCCAAAGTTAGAATCCTTTCTCCAGCTACTGTTTCTAGAAAGTTAGGGTTATATGGAACAATACCGTATGTGAAGGACAGTACTTGAGAACTGGCTGTAGTAGAAGAAAGGCTGTTGTTGTTTTGTCTTCAGTTAAATTTGACTGCTAATTGTCCTGTATAGAATCACAGACCATCATTGATAGAATGACTTTAGACATGTGTGAGAGTCTATGACAATCAGAACTGGTGTAGCTACACCATAGCCAGAATAGGATATCCAGCCTCAGCTACAACAAAAGTTTATTTGGTTTAGTGGTTTGAAGCTTGGACTAGGAATGGGAGATCCACATTCAAAATCCATACTCACCAATGAAATAGTACTGAGTACCATGAATACTCCATTAAAGGTTCCCAAATGGAGAATGCAGCTAATCTGAATATAAACTTGGACCAGAAGATTAATAGTGCGCCCAGAACATTCCTTTCCTACTCAAGACAAGGGAACCATGCAATTTAATCTGTGTGGATTTTCCCCATCTTCATTTCTGATTCAGAAGCTTCATGCATTGCATCCTTTTACCATTTCCCCCATTGATTTGATGAGAGTGTGCCAATCCTATGTGAATTTACCTTAGAACCAACACAAAACCTCATAAAACTTAGCAATGATTTAAAATAACAGCCTGGATGGACAATATAATACCAAAACAAAAAATACATAAATAAAAGGATTACTTTAACTCTTAGTCTTAGCCAGTCTTTGCTCCAGATCTATCTATCTATTTTGATTTGTATCCTGCCCTCCGTGCCAAAGCAGGCTCAGGGTGGCTTCCATTAAACGTTAAAATGCATTAAAACAAATTCATTAAATACATAATAAAACTCATATGGATAACAGATAATAAATAATAATAAACATAGCTAAAGTGCTAGTGGCGGTGGCAATATATTCTAATCTCTATAGGCCATGATGTAGCCAATATGATAAAAATGTATGACCAGTGGCTGTTGCTAACTTCAAAGGCAATTGCTGTTGACACAGAGGGCCTTATCCCAGTTCAGATGTTGTTGGCAGCAGCTCCTAGTCAAAGGCCTGGTGGAAGAGCTCTGTTTTGCAGGCCCTGTGGAATTGTAAGAGTATCCAGCATTCTTCTAATTCTCTGCCTTTACTGAACTGACCTCCACTTCCATCCATGATGTTCGGGGGGATCCACCCCCCCCCCCCCAAAACTGTATGATTCTTGAAGACACAGCAGGCTCTTGTATGGATGTTTGTTAAAACTCAACTAGGTTTATTTCCAGAGGAACATACCAAAGAGAGAGACAATACTTGAGGGAAAAAAACAGTGTACGATTCTTGGGGCACTGTGACAGCTGGAAAGTTCACTGTCATGAGCACTGCTCTGCTCCATCGAAATAGAATCCAGTGTGGATAATGTGGTGCAATGAGCACATGCATGCACATACACAAGCACAATGTTAGAGGTACACCACTGCTGTTTGTGTAATGATATCACAGCTGCATTCCAGCCATAAACACAACATTAAAAAAAATGCAAGTTTCTGATATGGAGTACTTAAACAAGGTTATTTCCTTAACAAACCCTGCACGTATACCAAAGAACAGGTTTTTCTCAACTTAAAAAAATCACAAACGCCCCTGACAAAGGGCTTTGTAACAGAAGCTCAGAAAAACAGCCTCAATGTGTAACTTCCGTCAGATCCCACAGCAATAGAAGAAATTGTTTTAGAATGAAGAAAGGATTTTTGAAATCTGTTGGAGAGTGGCACAGCTAACAATACCTTCCACACACCTGCAGGCTTCTTTTTCCTGGTGAGAAAATCAGTCAACCTTTATGTCGAAAGGAGGCAGCTGCTCCAGCAGGATACCAGGATCATTGTCTCTTATATGAATGTTTGTTGAGAACTCTGCCAGGTTTATTTCCAGATGAACATACTGAAGAGAGGTGGTGGTGGTGGGGAAACACACAGAAAAACTAAGGAGCATGGACAAATTCACAGAATAGAAATTATATTAAAGAAACATGTTTTGGGATACTTCATTATTCAAGAGCTTCCTTAACCTCCCCCCCCCCCCCGGGGGGTTGTGTGATTCAAACACTGGTGACTTTCAGCATGAGATTTGAAATCAAATTTTCCAGTTTTGAAAGCACCCTTTTAGAGTTGGTATAATATGATTTGTATTGACAGTTAACTTTTATACTGAGAGAAAAGGATTTCTCTCCCCACAACCTTTATATAAAAGTAGTAGAAAGCCAACGTGTTCTCTTTTCCCTTTATGTATGAAGTTTTGGCACATGTCTGTCCTACAGTTTTGGCCAATAAACACTCTCCTGTGATATCACATGAAATACAAGAAGAAAGAATTGGAACAATAAAAAAATCCCCTGAAGCCTCCAGTGGGACTTTGAAATATAAACTGCAGCTCAGAAGCCCTCTTATACTGATATTAAACCTGTCACTGTTACTTTGTAGTTCTAAGCTGTACATTCCACCAGGTAGGTGAAATAAAAAGAGCTTTCCATTTTTATTTTCAATTTCAAAAGTAAACTTCTTTACTTAACCACTAATCTTTTCTCAGTCAGAACTCTGGGTGGATTTGTACTGGAACTGGATATTTTCACAATAATCTGTAAACATATATAATATTTTATGTTTATATATCTCATGTCAATTATTTATTCCTCAAAATACTTATGCCCTGACTTTGCCTTGTAGCTCAAGGTGGCTTAGAATTCCAAGTTTAAAAATATACAAAACAAGAAGGGGGGGACCTGCGACACTCGCAGGGGGGAAGGGAGCTCCACTGAGTGAAGGAAGCAGCCACAGGTGAGTCTTCTCTCCTCCCCACCCCCCGGCTCCCATGGCGAGGCCCGAGTGCCCAAGAGTTGCTTGGCCCACTGCTTCTCTCCCCCCCACACCCCTGACCCCCTGGTTCCCCTGGCAAGGCCCAAGCACCCAAGAGCTGCTCAGGCCCACCACTTCTCTCTCCCCCCACCGGCTCCTGCAGTGAGGCCCGAGCACTCAAGAGCTGCTCAGGCCCACCGCTTCTCTACCCCACCCCCAGCTACCATAGCAAGGCCCGAGCGCCCAAGAGCTGCTTGGACCCGCTGCTTCTCCCTCCCCATGGGCACTGATGAGGCCTGAACAGCTCTCACCAGGCCCGCTGATTCCCCCCCGCTGTATTGGTGAGGCTTGAATGCCTCCCAACCACCAGGCTGCTGCACAGTTCCAAGAGCGTTCCCTGCACATACGCAGAGAATGCTCTTTAATTTTCAGGGAATTTAAATATCCCCCCATAAGTTTTTTTTTTTTACTTTTAGGATTTTTCTGCACATGTGAGGAGTCCCCCAAGTGTGCAGAAAAATCTCCTGTCCCCCAAGTGCCCTCCGCATGGATTTAGATATCCGCACGGAGGGAGCCACTTGGCTATTAGGTATATAGATACATTAAACCCCATTGGCCCCCTTCCCTAACAAAATGCCTGCAGCTGAAACACCATTTAAAAGCCCTCACAAATAAAACAGGCTTATGGTGCCTCCTAAAAAGTTCTGAAGATGGTACCCATTCTGCAAAGTGGCAGCCACTGTAGAGAAAGATCAGGATCTAGTGGAAGCCAAGCAGAGCATCTGAAACAGGAGAACTACCAGAACATTAATGAAATGACATATGTTAATTGATGATATTCATGATCTTTTCATTATGCTAATTCTGGGTTGCCAAAAAATTTTTTAATTTTTTTTAATACTGCAGAGGAAAGGACACACACATAATTAGAGGTAGAGTATAATGAATTATGAGTCCAGTGGCACCTTTAAGACCAACAAAGGTTTATTCAAGGTATGAGCTTTTGTGTCCATGCACACTTCTTCAGATACAATGAAACGGAAATAGAAATAACAGTCATACATATAGAGGGTATAGGCATTAGCATAAATTAGCATACAGAATAATGAAGATTTTTAACAGATTAAAAGAATAACAAGTTTATTTTATATGGATATCATTTGTTTGGGTTCAACTCACAGGGGGAAAACATAGCAAGGAAATAAATATGTCAGAATTGGAGACTGACGCATCCTGAATTGTGGAATGATGAGAGTCTGTTATTTAGTTCCATCTGTCTCCTCTCAACCATGGAGGTGACCTTACAGCATCTTTTTCTTTGAAGTGGGGAGATCAGCTGTGTAGAGTTATTTTCCTTTTGCCCAGAGAAATACCTTTAAACCTACCATTCCAAAATTCATTAATATTTAATACTTAATTACATTCTTAATTGTTAGAGGTGGAGATATCATGAACGTATCCCCAAGATCAGGAGCAGTCTTAGTGATTCTGAGATCCTGGGCAAAACTGAAGGATGGAGTTCCAGAATCACTTCCACCCCACCACCAGCCCCCCTTGCTGAGGTGGCTTTACTCTATGTAAGGTGGGTGGGAGCCATCACTGCTGCCAGAAGCCAGCTGCCTGAGCCCAGAAGGTGCAGATGCAAGTGGCAGCAGGAACCAAGGCTGTGAGTGGTTGGAGCCCCCTCAAGTGTAGGGCCTGGAACAGCTGCTCCTGTTGCCCATTGGCTGAGACTGTCCCTGCTGAAAGATTCCTAGGCTCTAGTAAGATAGGAATGGTAGGATCTTTTGCCAGAGATTATGCCAGCACAAGTGGCTAGTATCTGTTAGAATGACAATTGGCTACAGTAACTCCTTCGGCTTGAGTGGGCCAGATTGTGCTCCTTGTGACGTACAGAAGAAAATGAAAGAATTGCCACGTAGTAACTGCTGGGGTTTGTTTCTCTCTTAAACATTTACTGTTCCCCATCATTTGGTGCAACTGAAGTACACAATTTTGTATAACTTTTTTGCCATAAGAAGCAGCTAAGGAAATAGAAGCGAGAAGGAAAGATCAAGAGCAAGGAGTTTAGTTGGTAAGCCAATGAAAAATGAAGTGGGAGAGTTACATTGAAATTGATGGCTCATACTTAACCTCAGTGGTATGCTTGCTTGCCATATGCCAGAAGGACTAACCCAAGGGTGCCAAAAATGATCATTGATCAATAGTTTGAAATTGCAGCACTTGAACTCTCACCTTCAATTTTGCTGTGTCGTAGCAGGTATTCACATATCAGCCTTTGCAGAATGATTCATTCTGGCTTCGGATCAGTATTACACAGACAGCTCCAGAATGCTAAGCATATTTTTTTCATCACTGGACAGTAATGTGAATTCCTGTACAGACCTCCTACATAGACATAGGTTAAACCAGGAATTTTTTTGGCAAATTTGGAAACATCTGAATGACAATCTCCAAAGATCGTTGACATGGGTTTTCAAATATTCTTCTGGAAGAAGAATGTTAGATACCTGATTGTATAATGCTTCTATTTCCTTAAGAATACCATGGTAAGAAGAAGACCTAGAATACCAGTGGAATCCTATGAGATGAAGTGTGATTTGAATTACTCACACAGTCTTCTTCATAGGCAATACATTCAGGTGGGTAAACTTCATTACACTAACAATTAATAGCCACTAAAGATTATTTATTCTACTAACAAGAGTGGACTGTGAAAGCAATGACTGGCTTCAGAAGGCTGTCCAGTTGGGTTGGTTCAAATTTGATAACAGAGCAGAGCCTCTTGGAAATCTAGATGCCACCACTTTCCATCTCTCAGTGTGTTGATATCATGATCATTCTATGCCAGTTTCGTTGTGCTATGTCAAGACTTCTCTGTTATCAGCCCTGTGTAAAGCTTTCCTGTCCTCATTTGCTTCTCCATTCCCATAGGCTTCAGCTGCTTTTTCTGTCATATTTTGGCTGGGCACATAAACATATGAAGCTTTCTTATACTATTGGTCCATCTAATGGTATTGTCTAGATTGACTAGGTGCAGCTTCCAGGGTCTCAGGCAGAGCAAAGTCTTTCCCAGAGCCTACCACCTGGAATCTTTTCCACCAGAGATACTAGAGACTGAATCTGGGACCTTACAGATATAAATCAGGTGCTCTACCACATCCTAAGCAGAGTTATGCACTTCTAAATCTATGCAAGTCAGGTAACCCTGCTTAGAATGGCACTGTCATTCTCACTTGATTCTTTCTGTATTAAAACTCCCTGCCAGAATGGCTTTACTGTACAGGGCTAGGTTAATGTATGAATGGTTGAACTTTGCCTATTTAATTTATTTTTTACATTGACATATTTGTACCAGTGATTTTGCTTCTCCTCTTGTTGGCTTGGTAATATTTGTGTTGTGTACACATGTTGTACAGATTTTATATGCAATTGATGCATACAGTGTCATATAATACACACGAAGAAGTGAAGTGAGCAGTGACTCATGAAAGCTCATACCCTGCCACAAATTTTATTAGTCTTTAAGGTGCTACTGGACTCTTACTCTTTTCTGCTGCTAGACAAACTAGTACAACTTCCCATCTTGATATAATACACATGTAATGTATGCTACTGATTTATTGGCATACAAATAAGTTTAAAATGTATACATTTTAAGGGGAAATATCATTATGGGAAACCAGGACGAAGTACAAAGATAAAAATCATCAGATTAATTTACACGAGGAAGAAGCAAAATTGAAATGGAGATTAGGGATCAAAACAGAAGGAATGAAAAAAATCTGAAATCCTACCTACCTTCAAAGCAATTTTACACTTATTTTCCGGTGATACTGCAGACCTCCCCCACCCCCCTGGCCAGCATGGCTATTACTTCACATGGGTCCTATGACTGTGGGAATCAAGTTTCTCATGGCTGGAAGAGGAAATAAAAGGAGATCTGTAATGGTCAGTGCCTTCCATTAATGAATTGCTATATCCAACCCCAAAGATTCAAAGACTCCATAAACTCCTGCTTATAAAGGCATGCCCCCAAATTGCCTATCAGTACTGAATAACTTGCTTTTCCTGGTATTCTGTTTAGTTACATTTTTAATTTATCATTTTTATATACTAGCATCCTATACATAGAACCATTTGCTTCTCAATACATGGCGTATAACTCAGTGCTGTAGAGTTTCTATTGGGAATTCCTACTTGGTGAGAAATTAGGGACTTTTGCCAATTTAAAAGTATTTCAGTATCTTTTTTCAATTCAGTGGGTTTTTTTTTCTCTTATCAGTGCAGAGGAGTCATGAAAGGGATCATGGAATTTGCTGCATCGCAGTTCATGCTAGAATGAGCAAGAACAGACAGCAGAAGTCATTAATAGTGCCAATCTCAGAAGCCATTAGGCTGGTCTTGTCCTTTCTGCAACTTCATAGTGCTGATGTCTTGAATAGGTGCTAGCTTGTCCCTTGAAATGTAAGTGCTTGGAAAAATTTGTATTTTAAGAGCAGGGAACCTCTTCACTTTCCTAACAAGATTACTTTTAGAAACAGTTGTGCTGGACTCATGAACTAATGTACAATAATTATAAAAGGGAGGGATAGAGTGTGTGGAGAACAGAAAGACACAGGAGCACAGGTGTCTACAAAAGCTTACAGGAATAACAATCTTTAATTAATTTTTTTGGGCTTGTAAACCATGTTTCTTGATAAAAACTTATCTCTTTAGACATTTTGCTGGTGTCTGCTGTTGGCATCATCAGGAATCAATCTGTTGTTGTAAAAGCAACTAATGAGTGTCTTAAGAAGGAAACTCTAAAAATCAATGGCAAGTGTTCCTTCCATATAGTAAGAACATAACAGACAGAATCTCTAGGATTCTGCAGAGGAAAGGTATTAAGACAATGTTTATGCCCACGTTAACATATGTCATCAGCTGAGACCTTAAAGATCAACTTCACCCTTTGCAAACATCTGGAGTATATAAGATCTCCTGTGAGTTTGGCAAGGTTTACTTTGGGATGACTGATCCTTTGGTAACTATTCAGAAGACTGAACACAGATGTTATATATGATTGAAACAACCAAAAAAATCAGCAGTTGCTATGACCAGCATGTTCTCTTGACAAGTTGCCCAGTATACCATAGGGAAAAAAATCACAACATTTTGTTTGATGAAATGGAAGTAATTGCAAACATTAATGTCTACTATAATTTATCTAGAAGACAAGCTATTGAGATAGAACAGCATCCTGAGAACATCCATCAGGAAAAAGTATATTCTATTAGTAAATTGTGGAAACCTTTACTGTATAATAAGTAAATACAATTACATCATCCTTCAGTTACTTAGCAGAAAACAGAAAATTCCTGGACACCAGCATAATGATGCAAGATGAGGTTTCACCTACATAGCACAGATACAGAGTTTCCTTTTTAAGATACTCATTAATTGCTTTTACAACAACAGACTGATTGCTAATGATGCTGACAGCAAAGACTGGTGAAATGTCTAAAGAGACAAGATTTTATCAATGGACGTGGCTAAATTTTTAATCAAAGATTGTTATGACACCAACCATGAAAGCTTCAAGTTAAAGATTCTTATTGGAATCCTTATGTATAATAACTTGCATACAGTGTTCAAATTATATTGGTTTCTTTAGATAATTATATCCTTCTGTCCTCCCGAATGGGGACTCAAGGTGTCTTTCAACATCATTCTCCCCTCCTCTATTTTCTCCTTATAACAACCTCATGAAGTGAGGGAGAGTGAGTGGTCCAAGGTCACCTAGCAAGCTTCTATGGCAGAATGTGGATTTGAAGCTGGGTCTCCCAGATCCTAGTCTGACATTCTAGCCACTATACCATGCCTCCTCTTCAGTGCATGCAACATTTCAATGATAAAGCTAGTTATCAAAAAGTAAACCTGAAAACAAATTCAAGACAACTAATCGGAATATTTTTGTTCAATGCAAATCTGAACGACTTCTGATTCTTAGTGATGATCCATCCACTATCTAATTTGATAATGATAAAACATCGGGAATTCAAAATAAGAGGGTTGTATGTGATATAGCCTTGGGGACATATTCTGGGGAACTAAAGTTACATTACAAGTAAACCTGTTTTGGGGGCCCAAAGCTCCAAGAAGTAAGAGTAGAGTGGTTGTCATTTGGACAAGGGTTGCACATATGTCTATCTGAGGAGGCTTAATGCAAATAGTATGGTTGCCCTGTTTAGTAATTTTTGTTTTAAAATATTTTGGCTTAGTAATGAGGCATGTCTGTAATACATTATATTAATTAAAAAAACAATGTATTTTTTCAACCATCTTGGCTGAAGGGGCTGAATCATGATTCTGTATCCTCTCGTCTGCCTTTTTATTGAATGTGCAAGGGCTGTTCTCTCTTACGTAATACCCACTGAATTGAATACTAGCAATAAGACTACCGAAGTCTCTTTCTAAGCAGACTACTGAATTCTAGGCTTAAAACAAGGCTAAATGTAGTAGTGAAGTGTTAGGAAGATATTATCATAGGAAGGAGAAGGGCACCTTTGCACTCTCTTATCAAATAACAGACTTCAGAAGCAAAGGTGAAGTCCATGAACTGAATGCTCAATCAGCTGTTACGTATTGATCCATTGTTACAGGAAGGCAGTGGTGATAGTCATTTGAAAGTACTGTGAATGTATTTGAATTTGTTTCTCAAGCAACTCGCACATTTGGACTTCTTGCATCTCTTCTCACCTCCTATACTTCAGTAACACCCTCTTATTGAACTGTTTCATTTCATTGTATTTTGGCTAACAAGGTATAGCAATCCTTTTCAGAGGGAATTAAAGGCCCTTAACACAAAACTTTGATATGTGCTAGTGTGGAAGCCTAGCACATTAAACAGGTTCTAAGTGAACTATGGTCAAATTTACATCTGACTTTCCCGCTAGAATCATTCTAGTTTCAAAAAACCCCATCTATACCTGTTTCTAGTTTCAAACCATACTTGTTCTAGTTTATAAATTAATGTTTACATTCGTTAATTGCCCTCCTGTGGTCAAGCTAGCATTATACTTCTTTAAACAAATGCTGTTGCAGTACTCTTCAGACCCCCTGGAGTGAAATTTGAAACCAGCGTGAAATGACCTTGGGAAAAGACAGCAGTCAAACTACTTCAGAGGGGAGGTGTAAATTGGGCCTATGAGTAGTGAACCAGTCTGCTTACTCAAGTTCATTGAGTAATGGGACAAAATTATAGTCTTTTGAGGGGGCATGTCCCCTCCCTATTTTGTTGGCAAGCCTCAAGTTCTTTTTCCTTGATATAGATCTTGGCTTCCAGAAGCCTGCCTTTCCAGACCTCAAACTGGTATGGATATGTGTTTGCAAATCCACCTTCCTGTGAAGACCTCTGAGTGGCGTTCATCAGGGTCCATCTCCCTATTTTATCCCTAAAAACAGCCCGATGCGATACATTAGTCTGAGACACAAGGTCATCCTGAAAGTTTCATGGCTAAAAGGAGATTTTGATCTATGTCTCTCCCATCAAAATCCAGCCCTCTAGCCCCTGCACCTAGAAGCTACACAACAGCCTTTTATCATTCTAAGAATTAAAGTGATTTAAGAGAAATGTATCCTTTTCGCAGATATCTAATAACAACCCATTAGCTGTTGCGACAAGTGAAATCTTAATAGGGAGAAAACCTGGCCTCAAACTAGAAATGGATATATTTAGAATCTAAATAGAACTATTAGCAGTTGATCTGCTTCAACATTACTGAATCTTTTCATTTTGATTTATATTTTTTCTTTTCTTTTGGTGAGACATTAAAAATATCTCAAAAATCACTGGGTAGGTCTTAAACTTTCGCTCCACTGATAATGGTGCATTTCATTAGTGCTAGTGCTTTCCTCCAGTGCAAAATGCTTCTCTATCAAGCAGCAGCCCAACTGTAGGGCCAAGACTCTTTTGCACCATTGAAATATGACAAATTGACCCATTTACATGAACATATAAGTTTTGGTCTGTCAAGATCAGTATTGTCTAGTCTGACAGAGACTGCCTCATCACCTACTACCTGATCCATTTAACAGGATATGTTGGGGATTGGATCTCTTTCCAGTGCTTTTTCTGTTCCCCCACCCACCCAGTGCTTCCTCACCTCTGCCCTAAAATTTCTTTTGTACCCAGCCTTGGCTTCAGTAGTCTCTCCTTCAGCTGCATTTTTAAGTCACTCCCACTAGGGAACCCTATTCTAACACCCCCTTAATTCCTCCCCTTACTTTAAGCTACGTTTCCTTATATTTCATAGTACGACATTTGAGTGCAGTAGCACCTTAAAGACCAACATTTCCTAGAGAATAAGCTTTCATGAATCAGTTCACTTCATCATGTCTGATGAAGTGAACTTAAAGTTTATACCCTAGGAAATTTTGTTGAACTTTTAAAGTTTCAAAGTTTATTTAGGTTTAATAGCCCATAGGCCATACACCAGGTGCTACTGGACTCAAATTTTGTTCTGCTACTGAAGACTGACATGGTTACCCACTGAAATAACTTAATTTGGGGTATGCTCCTTGTGCTGCCCAGGGAGAGATCAGAGTAGCAAAGTATAGTGAATTGTTTACTGCATCTTTAAATGTATAAGAATTGTGGGTAATGTAGTCTAGTAACTTTAAGGTCAGCTGGTTAAGGGTAGCCTTCCTGATTGGTTTATAGAGCCTCCCCATCCTTAGATACATTTCCCCAGGGAAAACTGTTTTCCTCAGTTTTATAATCTTCTTAGCTAAGCAGACAGTAGAGATTCAGTTCTTTTTACTGCAGGAATCACTCAAAGGACTTTAAGGCTCCTATTAGCTCCAGGAAAGGGAATGCGAGTAAACTGACCTTTGAATGCATAAAGAGTTGAATAAAGTCAATTTCAATGAATGAAGACTGTGTGTTAAATACTTAGTTGTTCTCAGAACCAGCTCAGGCTGTTGGGAACAGCGTACTCATCATGAACTAAATATAGGGCAGTGTCAAATTCTGTGCCTCTGTGCTGGGATTAATCCAGTTGGGTATTTTTGTTGCTTATATAATGAACAGTTCTACTGCAAGCATTGCATTTTAAGATTGCCTTTCTACTTCTTGATATTTCCCTATAGCCAATATAATAGATCTTCTAAATTTTAAAATAATTGAAGGATCAGTAGTAGGGATGAGCAAGAACTAGGAAAATGTAGTTCATATTATTTTGTGGTTTATGGCATGTGTGGTTCACAAACTATGAACCACCATGAACTTTTTGATGCTAGATGAACTGGCTTGGTTCATGAGGTTTGTGATGTGGCAGAATCCTTCCCCCCCCCCCCCCCAGCATGCTAGAGACACCAAACTCACAGGGCATCTCCCACTGACTCTCCTCTACCTGCCCTCCAAGTTTGTTGAGGATTGGGTTTACAAGATCTGAATTATACCCCCCCAGAAGGTGCCACCAGCCTCCATAATTCCCCATAGGGGAAAAAAGGGGGGGGGAGACAAGGGCAATAGAAGCCCCACAGAACAGAATCAAAGTCCCAGAGAACCTCTGTAGTAAAAACAGAAGGTGTGGGTGGCATTTTTGCAAGCCCAGCAGAACCAGTGCAGGGGATGGATGGAATGTGCGCGTTCAGTCAGCATCATCTGTCTCCCGTCTCCAGCCATCGCTTTCCGGAGCAAATTCCGGAGCAAAGCGTAGTATTTTGATACCAGGTCCCAAGTGGTGTTTTATCAGCTCTCCCGATTGAAAATGCAGTTTCCCCTATGTGATCACCGCACCATCGTGGAGCCACTTTCGAGTCTTTAACACACACCCCACCGTGGAAGCCAGAGGCTTCCACTTTTTGCCTGCCATTTTTATTTTTGCATCGGTAATATGTGCATAAGTGCTGCTCCACTCCCATGCCTTTGCTGCTTGCTGCTGCAGTGGTGACAAACCCTGGAGGCCATGGGCAGGCCCAGTCACAATGGCAGATAGGACTGCCGGGTCCCCTGGGGGGCGGGGTTTTTCCTGCTGAAACGGCCCCCAATCTGCCAGTCTAGATCAAGCCGGCAGGGGGATCTTTGCTGATGTCACTTCTGGGTGACAACATTACATTGGGCATGTCATCGACTGATGCTCTAGCAATCAGCCTGAAAACTCTGTGGTACCATAGAGTTTCCAGGCTGATTGCTAGGGCGTCAGCCAGCAACATGCCCAACGTGATGATGTCACTTCCAAATGTCCCGTAATGGAAACAACTCTCCCCCGCTGCTCAATGTAAGTGACCTGGCAACCCTAGTGGCAAAGTCTGGAATCCACAGGCAGGCCTGGTCATGGCAGCAGAGTCTGAAAGCTGCCAGCAGCCTGGCCATGGCCACGGAGGAGTCCAGGAGCAGCTCCAAGCCCGGCTACAGCAGTGGAACCTGGAGTGGAATCCACTCTGGGCCTGGCCATGGAGGTGGCAGAGTCTGGGAGCTGTCAGCAGGCCTGGACATGGCCGCAGTGGAACCTGGGAGCCACTCTGAGCCTGGTCATGGTCGTGATGGAGTCTGGTGGCAGCAAAGCTCTGTGGAGCCCTTCAAGCCAACAGCAGCCCTGGTGGCAGCAAAGCTCTGTGGAGCCCTTCGAGCCAACAGCAGCTCCCAGACAACACTGCCACTGGTTCTAAGGGCATTGTGCCAGACAGTGATGGAGAAGAGTGGGGTTCCACCATCATGAATTTTGTGGGCCTCCCACTTATTTACTCTAATTGTCTCAATGAAAGAGTTCATGACTCCTTTCCCCTCCTCCTACAAAGTCCTCTTTCTTTGCGATTTAGACTATCATGAAAGAAAATATAAACGATTTCATAGTGAAATACTTTCCTATAAATTATTAAGTATGGGCCTGGGCCAGGTTCAGCCCTGTGCTTTCCCTACAAAATTGAGGATTCGGTGCCCCTTTTGCTTGCACCACAGTGCCTCATCATATCACCAAGCACAAGAGTGAAAAAGGCCAACACAATGTTTATTTACAGTTCTGCCAGTGCTTGGCACTATTTTCTGCTGGCCACCCTGGATTATGAGGGTTTTCCTGAAATACCCTCTCCCTGCCTTGGTAAACCTGATTATAACATTTTCTGGTCTTAAAACTGAACATAACCACAAAACAAGTTTTCTTTACTGTGGGCAGAGGAGTACACTGAGGTTGTTCAGGATCAACTTTATACCATGCAAATGTATATATAATAACAGAGAATGAAATATGGGGAGTGGAGAATTAGCCAAGAATTGCCGAGTTCCCTTCATGGTTTTTAACTTTTCAAAGGACTACCAGAGCCTTTTAAAAATGCAGACCTCTTTTTCCTTCCGCTCCTACCCTCCCATCTCCCTCCAAGTGTTTTATGGCACTGATTGGTTGTTTCTGACTTCCTTTCCAGACCACCAGGGTACAAAGGGGATTGGCAGATACTGAAAAAAGGAGTGGACTCACTTCTGTCTGTTGCAGAGACAAACAGCAGCTCATAGGCAACAGAGGTCAAAAACAGAACGTGGGGGGAAAGGGTTCACTCTATCCTCCTTTTGCAACCCTAATCTAAATTGCCTGACACTCTATTATTATAAGTTCTTTTTTAAAAAACAACAACAACACAGGAGATCTGTTCAACAAAATTGCATCTAGTTTGACTATTAGCATACAACATACCATGTCCTGGCCAGAACTGCTATTTCCCAGGAGTTGGATAATCCAAAGAAGAGAAGCTTGAGGTTCAACCGCACAATTGCTGCGGAATCACCACTGACTGCTGTGGTAGAAGGAAAAGAAACAAACTGGAAAAGTATACCAAGCAGCAAGGTTTTTTTAAAAAAACCAAATGATATTTTTAACTACATTTAATGTGGAAAGAAAAATGAGCAGCATTTTGTATAATAGCACCTTGAAAGGGAATAGGAGATAGAAAACTATTCATCAAAAGAGCTTCAAACTGAAAAAGGATTCCAGCGATGTTTGTAATGGTCTCAGAATTAGGGAAGAGATGAGATTGATTGCAGTCATTTTTTTTCAATAACAAAGGAAAATACGAAATTGACCTTGGCAGTATGCAGGCATCACAAAATGTTACCACTCTTCCTGTTCTCAGGGCAGAGAAGAAACATTGCCAGTTGTCCAGGTACCATTTTTTATTTTGTTTTACTGCATTTCATCATCAAGTGTTTAAAGGAGAGGCTTTTATGTTGCAAGAGAAGGCGATGGTTTATAGCTTACTTTTACTGCTATTAAGATCTAATCTATCACTCGTTCAGTCGATTGTATTTGACAAGCTGCTTCTTAAACTTGAACTTTGTCATTTGGTGACAGATAACCCTGCCTGTTTGCTCAATTTCCTCTTTCTTTTCTTTCTGCAGTGGCTTTGTTGTGAAGCGTCTCATTATTAATCACCACCTTTAGATGTGATTTATTGTACCATATAGGCCCAAAAAAAGAAAGAGACAAAAACAATGATGAGCTAGAGGGGGAAAAACCCCAACCATGTCGCATCACCTTGAACAGGTGGTGAACATTATTCTCCCAAAAAAATCCTAAGAGGAGGGGGAAAAAAAACTCCAGAAACTTAGGGGAGACAACAACTTATGCTGAACATAAAATGTCCAGTATTGATGGTAAAGGAGGTATAGATTTGCTTCCTGCTGATCTCTTTGGAGAGTCACAGAAACATCCCTGAGACTGTTCAGATTATATAACCAATCATACCCTGGGTTTGGAAAATAGGCTCAGTGGTGGAGGGAGGCAGAAAGCACTTTCTCCTGAAGCAGACTGGCTATGCTAGACATTTGGGGGAGGTTTTTTCCCATTGTGGAGTTTGTATGAATCATCTGTGAGTGCTTGTGTTTAACCAAAATCTTGTCATTCTTGGCAGGCTCCTCTGGTTTACTGCGTCTTAATCGCCCCTGTACTTTGGCTCTCTGCATCTGGGACACAATAATCCAGTTGAGTCAGGCTACTCCTGGGCATAAATGATCTGTCAGCCTTTGGTAGTGAGACAGGGATTGCTGAGCCTTTTTCCAGTCTGAGGATGTTACAAGTGTACAGAGCTTTGCCTAGGACATGTGGATAGGTCAATATCAGAGGAATTCTAAGAACAGTTTCCTGGAAGTAAGACTCATTGAATAGATTGTAAGAGGACTCTAAGCAGATACTTTTTAGGATTGCATGTAAAAATTAGCAAAGATTTTCCTCTGTTGAAATGTTGTACACACAGAGAGAGAGAGAAATTTGCTTTTAGTGGTTACCTTTTCAGTATGTTTTGCATCATAAATACATTGTCTGGTTATTGACATGGTATAGTTCAATGTACAGCACACCTTTATATCAAGTTTAATAAACGGTGCATTTGGTAATTGTTCAGAATGCCTACAAAGTGTGTGATAGGTCTGCTGGCTAATAATTCTGCCCTTTCCTTGTGCTTTTCCCATGGCTCCACAAATGTATGTCTATATACAGTAAAAATGAGAATATTCTTAGGTGGTATTATTTTATACAGCAAGAATACAGATGCTCAGTGCTCTTGCCCATGTATATAAAAGCACACTGATGGTTGGATTAGTGTTAAGTATTGAGCCGGGAGACGATAAACCAAATGCAGGCTTTTATTCAAAACATCGTTCAGCTCAGGGACAGCTCTAGCAAGAGCGGCACTCAACTTATAGAGTTCCAACAAATAACTATATACATTGTAACTAGAAACACGCAGTCTCATTGTGCCTAAGCAGGGCTCTGCGATTGGTTCCTTGGATTGGCTTCAGGATCAATAAGGAGTTTTTATTCAGCAGCCAATAGGAATGAGGGAGTTAGGATACCAGAGCCCTGACAATGCAATGCAATGCAACATAACATAATAAAACATAACAATTGGCAACTCTAAATACAGAGGTACATGTTTCTATTTTGTGCTCTATAACAGGAAACATTTGCTGAGGAAAACTGCATATGTAGAAAAAAGCACAGAAGTTTGTTGTCTTGTCTTTGGCTGAAGATAGCTGTAAATTCAAGTCCTGCTGAAAAAATCAAATTCATTCGATGTGATCCCTTTATTATCAAATGATGTTTAGAGCAGTGCTTTGTGATGTGTGGCTTCTCATCCCTAAACTGGTCTTTATTTAATAAAGTGGCAGTGAACCTTGATGACCTTTCTACATGAGGAAATGCATGTGTGATAAAAAAAAATGCTTAACATTTTGTTTCTTATAACAAGTTTCATGGTTTGTATCGTCCTTTCTCCACTAGTAATTACTGAACTCTGGGAGGCTCTGTTAGGGAATAAGGTGTAATGATGACATTGATTCTATTCTTGCAGACTATAAAGAACCTAAATAAGGCTTCATATATTTGGTCAAGCAAACCATTCACTTCTGAGTATTATACATAACATGAGGATATCTAATTATATCAAGAGGGTATCTAAACTCACATAGAGCATTTGAATAATATATACTTGGATAGCTAGTATTCACTGACCTCCCTCAGCCCCTCTACTAAATCTCTTGTTATCTTATGTGCAATAATGTACAATAAACTGGGAGCTCATAGGAATCATGGGATCAAGGAACAACTTTGAAATCCCCATTCCACTCCTCAAAATCTCTCCCTTCAGATTTTCTAAACTCACAAACACTTGAGCAACATTATTTCTCCTCTTCATTACCCCCTTTTAATGACTTAACATTCCATCTCTTCTGGAGCATTCCAAGTCCTCATCAGCCATTGTGAGAGTGGGTTTTTTTGGTGTGTGTGTGAGGGGGAAGAAATGAATTATAAAGTCAAATTATTTTCCATACATGGGAAGTCTCTCAAGAAGGCAGAGACATTTCATCATCTGGACAAGGGCATCTACTTTACTTTCAGATACACTTGAGTACTGCTATCTCTTGATGCAAAGATCAATACTGTGGAACTATTACTTCATGACATATTATAAATGGGTCACCATGTTTTTGCCTAGCCCTAAACAATTAGGGTTTCAGCCTCCACAGCTAGAAAGTCTTGGCTCTTGAGCCCAAGTCTTTGAGCCCTTACAATATAAATTGGCTACAAGATTAACAATCCTGTTTAAAGTATAGCGCAAAGACTGGAGTAAATTTACAATGGTCTGTCCCAAACATAGCATTGTCATCTTTAAGGACCAAGAATGCCCATATTCCTTCAGGTTTGGATCACATTGTAATCACCAGTCACAAATATGCCATCAATGTATCAGTTATAAGATCGGACTATTCACTGAGCCATTTGATGGAGTTTGCTGGTAGGTGCACAACAGCCCAAATCCATGCACAGGCACATGATCAGCTTTTGCATATGTGCATTGTTTAACGCAGGTACGATTTCGCAAAAGAAACAGGAAGTTTGTCTGTCTCCTTCTCTTGCTGTCTTCCGCCAGTGGGTGAAGACTTTCTTGTTTCATTTATTTATTTTATTTTATTATTTTATTGTTTCAGATTTTTATCCTGCCCTCCCTGCGAATGGGCTCATTTGGCATTCCTTCAATGATCCCTCCTTCCTACCCAAAATTTTAATTGCTACTATTTTAATTGTTTTAATGTGTGTTGGGGGTTTAATGGTTTTAACTTATGGTTTTGAAATGTGGTTTTACTATGTTTAAAATTGTTAGCCACCTTGGTGGCCTTTGTAAGGGCAGAAAGTTGGCATACAAATTTTATGATAAATAAATAAATAAAGGAAGTTGAAGCTTTCCCATGCAAGTAGTTAGAATCTTTATTCACACCTCCCCCCAGCACTCACACCCTGTGTCACTCACAAATGTTTCTGGCATGGCCATTGTGGCAATAAGAACTTTGAATTATTTGTTTAAAAAATGTGTGTTTGGTTACTGAATTTACTTGAGCAAAATGAAAAGGAATAAGGGAATGGACCTGGGATAGACTTTTCTATTAATGCCCCAGTGGGCTGAGTTTTGTCATGTAGCTCTGTGGTGGGTAACCATGACCCCTTTAACCATTTAATGGCAAATGGCTAGGAAGAAGTGGCACAAAACCCACCTACCTTGCTGCCTACGAATTGTCATTAGATATAGCCAAAACCTTTTCTTGCTTCAGCTCACTTTGCACCCTTGTCTACAAATGCTTGTTAACTTGAGCTATTTTTCCAGGGTAAACCTGTGTTGCAAGAGGGATCTTTTGAATCTTACTCTGGGAATGACACTTCCAGGAAAAGAACAGAGCTGCACTAGAAGCCAGCCTGAGGATCAGCTGTGCTGGCGAGGAGAGGTCTGCTTCCTGCTGGCACAGCTTTGGTCTGGCTTCTTGTGCAGCCCTAAAATGGAGCCACAATAGAAGCCAGCCTGGGGATCAGCTGTGCCAGTGGGGAGTGGACTGCTCCCTGCTGGCACAGCTTCAGGTGGGCAGTTCCCACACCCCTTTTTGTCTACTCAGGTCTATTAGACACACACAAAAATCAGGATTTCAAAAAAAAAAATCCTGGATTTGAATATTGTACCAGTATTGGGATCTGGGAGTTTTTGGGAATTCCAAAATTTTGGGGAATCCAATAGACCCGGAAAAATTTTTTTGGGGGGGGGGGGGGATAATGGCACACCCCTACTTACCTCCAAAAGAATCTACAAGGCTTTTGAGGTTAGGAAAAACCTTAAGTAATTAATCTATTATGATATCTGAGATGAGATCCTCCTTCCCCTTTTATTATTCTCATTATTTCAACTTCAAACCCCCCCCATTACTGTCCTTGCCAGTGATTTCACTCTGTTTGCTCAGCTCAGAGTGATTTATTTACAAAAGCTATGAACTTCTGAGCCCTTCTGGGTCCCCCTCATTCTGGGAGATCATCCAGTATATATATTGTTTCTTGCCAGTGAGAAATGGTTTTTCTTTGGTTCAGGCCTCTCCTTGTCTAATAGCTGTTCCAGGGCAACTCACCAGAATCAAAACCATAAATACCATCAATTATGGTAAGATTGTCTGGTGAACTTATGTGTGACAAAAATGTCTGCTTCCCTAGTCAACACTCGGACCCTCCTTATAAGGGCAAGGATCAGAAGCAGAGGTGACCTGGATCCAGAAAACAGTCGCCACTCACTGAAATAATCCTCTGGAAGTCCCAAAAGAGAGCCAAAGAGTCCCCAAAAGTAAGACCATCCCTTTCACATGTTCCCATTGCAGTAGTCCTGCCCTGTTCTTCTGATTCAGATGATGCGATTCCAGAACCACTTGCAATATCAGGATATCTTCCACTATTACCACACAGAATTTTGATACAGTGGGAAACTTTTCAGTTTCATTGTGGTATTCATTTTTGTTCCAACTGTGGTCCTTTTAACTCCCTGCAGTTTTCTCACAGGAGACAGGACAAGAAGCAGACACCTCCTTGCTGAGTAAAGCTCCACACCTGACTAGCACTTGAATACTCTATGGTCCAGCTTAACATTTAGCTCCCTGGTCTCCTGCTAGTTGGTCAAGAACTTAATCTTTCCCTCCTCCTACTGCCAGCTGCTTTTAGCAGATTGCCATACAAAAGTTTAACAAGATTCTTGGTCTCTGCATTACTGAGAAAGAATTGGATCTGCATCCTACTTAATGCACCCAGGTTATTAGAACTATGCTGAATTTATGTATTTGTTATGCATTCCTCCTATGGCACTGAATTATGCTATTATGTTTTTGGCATTCAATTATCTTGCTTAGTGGCCTCCTCAAATTCAGTGCCTTTTCGATGTTGACTTTTACTGCCATCTATGTCATCATTGCTTAGGCACATCTATGAATGAGGCACTTTAAAAGTTTGATGTGCCTCCAGCGTCCAAGCTCACTGAGATCAGCAGTACAAGTTATCTACCAGCCTAATGAATCCCCTGATTCTTCCATTGGTGGACCATCAAAGTACCGTTTCAGAGAGTCATGCTAATCACCCTCCCTGTCTTGTAGTTGGTGTTCTGGGAGCTACCCATGGTCCGAGCTACTATTGATTGGTGGCTAAACTTGTCCTGACAACATTTTTCACCATCCTAAAGCAGGAGAAGCTGGCATAATCAGTGCTATTTGACAGTGGAGCCTGAAAATGTTGGGGCATATGATATGCCATCTGACCTTATTGAGCACTGAGCACTTTACTCAAATTGTTACTGTGGAATTGGGAAGGTATTGTAATTGTTTTAACTGTTTTAAATTTTTTAATGTATTTATGACTCTTGGCTTGCTAAGACCTGTTAGCTGCTCTGGACCTGCAATAGCTGGGAGAGTGGCCTATAAATCGAACAAACAAACTAACAAATAAATAAATAATAAACTTAATATATTTTTAGATCTTCTTGACTTTTGCGTATAAGCAACTACATTTGTAGACTTACAGCATTCGGGGGTATTGATGTTGGCTGTTGTTGCTTGGGAGACTGACAAAGCAAGCTATTATTACCCATTTCCTTGCTTTCTTATATTTATTTATTCACTGTATTTATACACCACCTTTCTCCCCAATAGGAGCTCCCCAAATCAGCTTATATCATTCTTCTTTCCTCCATTTTATCCTCAAAACAATCCTGTGAGATAGGTTAGACTGAGTGTATATGACTGGCCCAAGGTCAGCCAACAAGGTTCCCTGACAAAGGGATTCAAACCTGTGTCTCTGATCCTAGTCTAACACTCTAACCACTATACAGCTACACCACCACAATGCTGATAATATCTAATAAACTCTGACTTGGCACAAACATGAACACACACACACTTTCCCCCCTACATATTATTTTCTGCCCACATATCCCTAATTTTATGACAGTAGTGAAATGAACAGATTTTCTGCATTGTTTCTAGTATAGCAGCAGTTATTATTATTTTTGGACACCAACCAATATCATTAGATATGAGCCATATTTGCATTACAAATAAATGTTCATCCATTGAAATGGTAGATTTAATTAACAAACAAGACATTTCTTCTCAATATCATTATGATGCACGAAGCCATCTGCAGCATCAGAAATATTTATTTATCTGTAAGCCATCTAAAAAGTGGCCTTCAAGATGACTATTTCAGAAAGTATTGGCAAACTGTCTGTGCACAATGTGCATCAGAAAAACAACAACATTAGTTTCCAAAATATCTGAGTATATCTCAGTGGTGATGGTGTGGCCAGAATGCAGAATACTTCCAAACTGGGGGATTATATTCTGTGTGCATTTTTGCAGTTGCTACAGTTGCTAACCTAGAGGATTAGTTCCATATCCATTGATGTTAAGAACACAGAGGAGGACACTCTGGCCTCTGCTACCAGATAAAATGAAGGAGGACCACTTAGAACTTGCAACCATTCCTTCCAAGGAAAAATACTATGGGGAAGGAAAGTCCAACCTTTGTTCATCCATTGGCAGAGTATGATCAGGGAGTTTGTTTCATTCCTCCTGCCAGAAAGAATTCTGATGGAACTGTCAGTTGCCTTGTATAGGAAGGCTGCTGCCATCAGCCAGAGAACCCAAGAACTCTGGGTTTGTTGCACTACCTGCTTCCCATCAAGAATATCAGCAAGTGAAGATCACCATGACACCATCCTGATGTTAATGCATATTAACATTAATGTTAAGGTTAAGGAAAGAGGAGTGGATGAGGGAAACGATGAGGAGACTACTCTGACAATGCCAGATAGGGTTGCCAAGTCTGGGTTGGGAAATACCTGGAGACTTTGGGGGTGGAGCCAGGAGAGGGTGGTGTTTGGGGAGCAGAGGGGCCTCAGCATAGTACAGTGCCATAGAGTCCAACCTTCAAAGCAGCCATTTTCTCCAGGGGAGCTGATTTCTGTCAGCTGGAGATCAGTTGTAAAAGTGGGAGATCTCCAGGCCCCACCTGGAGGCTGGCAACCCTAATGCCAGAACACAGTAATGATTGCTACTTTTTTGTTTTTTTGTACTTTTGTACTTTTTATTGTTCATTTTTTTTGCATTGTAAACTTGTTTTTAAAGTAATATGAACCATGCTCATAACCAATATCTCTCAAATAAGTTTACAATGCAAAAAAACAAACAACAAAACTAAAGTAGCAATTACCACTGAGTTCCAGCATTGTCAAAGTAATTTCCCTCATTGTTTCCCTCATCCACTCCTCTTTCCTTCTATGAAAAGCCTTTGTAAGTCCAAGGGCAGGTGTTTCCCCTATCTTCACTTATTTTTGTGGGGGTGGGGGGGACAAGAGCTCCTGGGGCCACCATGCAACCAATCTGGATTGGAGTTTCATAGCAATTTTAAAGAACCACAATTTTTTCTAAAATGGCATCAGTGGCCATGGGATGGATTTGTGCCGTCACTTGTAGTTTGGCCCTATGAAAGCAATCTTAATTAACAGAATGTTAAGTGAGGTATTTTAAGGGAGGTATACACACACACACACACACACAAATCCACACTAATTGTAGATAACAAGGGTGAACTGAATGACTAACTCCTAACTACCAATAATAAATAGGAGTATTAAACTGTTAATCAACCTTTTGCCAAACACTCAGAATTCTCCCTTACTGTGAAAGTATCTCATCCCGCCATCAGCCCAATTAATAGGAAAAAGGAGGACATCAAGCTAGTACTAACTTTAAAACCACCAAACAAGATAAGAACAAAAGAATCCACAGTAAATTAAAATTCCAAGGGACGCTGATTAAAACAGAATTTAAATAAAGATAAAAGCCCTGAAAATGGAGCACAGTCTTCAAGTCTCCTTTGACATAACACCGTAACTGGAAACCCACTCTTTAAAAGCACAAGCCTGGGCTGCTGTGTTTTGTATGTGGTTGAAGGTGGTCTTTGCCTTTGATAAGACTGGTTATCTTTCCTTGCTGAGGGAGGACTCTTATGGAAGCCCTTGGATATAATTAATTGAATCTAAACTCCCATTTTTGGGAATTCAGATTGAGGAACTGAGGTCATTGGGAATGGAAGCTACTTGAATGTTGATTCTGAGCCATTTGTATGAATTGGATTTCTTGCCCTCTTATGAAGGAGCACAGAATTTGCTCCCCCTCCCATTATCTAAGTTTGTCATATCCAAGGGCCTCTCCTGAATATTTAAAATATTTAACTGTTCCACAATATAGAAGAGCATTTATTTTAGTCAAATTAAATGTAATACCTTTTCAGATAATGGATGGCCACTATAAGAAGCTTCCTTACTTGAATAGTTTATGTTTGTGTCAGTCAGGGTGGACTGATACATTGGAGTATTGTCTCGGAATATGTGTTTTACTCAGATGTAAGAGGATTATGGATTTTGCCATTTCTTCAAGAGAGGGCAAATATACCTATTGGGGAGAAACAGAGAATGCTCCTTGCAGTTACTGAACACAAAGCCCCTTTGACTGTTGCAAAATTCTCTTCCCAAGCTATAGCAAGATATAATAATTAGAGAGTGGAACAACTGGAAAAATGTTGTCCATGTCAGTTCATGGTTCATAACCAAACCACAAACCAAACCATGAACCAGATCGATCCAGGAGGTTTGTTCACAGACTGAACCAGTTTGTGATTTGCAGCTTCGCAAACTCCATTAAAAGGGACTGAGGTCCCTTTCAGTGGGCTTTGCAGGAAGCCTGAACACAGCTGAGCAGCAGGGAGCAGCCTGCTTCCCACCACTCAGCTGTTCTGGGCTTTCTTGTGCAGTCCCTTTAAACTTTAAAGGGACCGCACAAGAAAACCTGAAACATCTTAGCAGCACAAGAAAACCTTAGCAGCACAAGGCTCCCCGCTGCTAAGATGTTTCAGATTTTCTTGTGCAGTCCCTTTAATGTTTAAAGGGACTGCACAAGAAAGCCCAGAACAGCTGAGTGGTGGGAACAGGCTGCTCCTGCTGCTCAGCTGTTATTTGACTTTTGCAGGGAACAGAAAGCAGGGGTTTAAAGGGACTTGGAGTCCCTTTAAACCCCTGCTTTCTGCTCTATCCATGAACCACCATGAACTGTTCATGATGGTAGACCTGTCACGAACTTCAGTTCACAAATCATAAACAGGACTAAATTCATGACATATTTTGCATTGTAGTTTGGTTTGTGCCCATCCCTAATCATAATATGAATAAATAAATGAGTCTGATTCTGGAGTCAGATTATTAGAATTGTTTTTAACCTTATTAGTGTGTGATACTGCTCAAGGCCACTGGATCGAGTGAGTAGTTTCATTTAAATATTTTTTTTAAAAAAAGAAAGCACCTATACAGGTCCATTCAAAATCCTGCTCAAGTCTATTTAATGGTGCTTACTGCCAGAAAAACATTCTTAGGATGGAACTGCAAAGAACAGAGATTCTGAGCTATGTTTTACCACTGCAATTAAAGTTTCCCTTCCCTGCACATATGCACACAGTTATATCAAGCAGGGGCAGAATGCA